>OX438975.1:6295040-11295040 GCA_949316085.1 Hypercompe scribonia
ACCTTCACATATTGTTTTTGTTCCTGCGATCTGATTAAGATCGTGGGAAGCCGTTGGGTTCGTGCTGCAATACCTGTAGTTGTAGAGTGCCTTGTGGAGGCCTACGTCCAAGAATGGATGTCTTTCGGCTGAGATGATGACGACGGCGGTTCTTTTGATATATATTTTTATTTTATTAGTTAGATATAGCACCAATAAGAACTTTTTAAATCTTTTAGTTATTCTGTTTCGGTTTTTATGTCAAACAATTTTCTTTAAAGTGATGCTTTTATATTCCCCTCCTGTTACTATGTCGTTTCAATAGGAACCCGGTATATTATGCAAAAGTCTTGATTTCAACTTTAGAATCCCATTTTCACTCACACCAAAGGCGTTATAAGCAAGGTATAATTTGATCTAGTTTTGTTCTACGCGTGGTTTGATGCAGGACGAGTTAAAAAAACAAATACATTCGTAAAAGCAGTAAGTTCTTAAATATACACTACACACATATATTTAAAGTTACAAATTTGCAATTCGCGGAAAAACTTACCGAACCTAAAAGGACAGTCAGTATTGTAAACATAACAAAGTTCCCGTTACATTAGAAGTACAACATAACCTCCTTGCCTTTGTTATCAGGTTAGTATTCGGATTGTTACCGATAAGAACCATATGTCATGGTTAGCTGTTTTCACATCTATACCCTTCGGTTTGTTATCGGTTTTTGTTGTAAGGTTCTGAGCTACCGAAGATCAAAGGATCAAACTTACGAATTCAAAGGGACAGTTTGAATTGCTAAAAACATAAAAAAATGTATTAAGTAATTCTATAAATATTTATTCACAGAGGTTTTAAGAGTTATTGGTAAGTTCGAATGAATTTCAAACGTGTGTTTATACAATTTGCTAAAAAAATGACGAGTTTGAAATTCATTCTTATACTTTATAGTTTCTCGAAAGTCGTATTCGTAATAAGTATGTTTGTTTAATTTAGACTACACGGATATGGTAGTGGTTTGAGCGTTACCTCGCCGCTTCCTACTGCGGTGAGTGTAGGAGATTCATTGTGTCCAGGTGATCTACAAATTGTTGTTTTGAGTCTGGGTGTTCTTTGTGTCAGTTCTATGTATATTTGTAAAGTTCTAAGTGACTCAGGAATATTCCTAGTGCGGAAGTTTTCATTTATAGAAGAAAAAATTGAAAAATCTAATTTCGAAAAATATTATGAACCCTTCAAAAATTACTTTAATATAGAAATTTTTTTTATAACTTTATCTTTGACCTCTGAAAAGACTCTAAGCTCAATTTTCCTCTTTTTTTACTAATGACAAGTTACGACACTTGCATACATAGTCTCTGCAATATGTAAAAAAGAAAAGTGATTCATTTTTTGTGTTGCATTTTATATTACACTAGCAACCCAGCCCAGCGTCGCACAGATATTATCTACGTCTTTGCTATTATAATATTCACGTATTTAACACATAAACCTTTCTCTTGAATAAGTATCTCTATTGATGAAAACTGACTCTATTGATGAAAAACCAAGAACCCGTTGCGTAGTTTTAAAGCGTACAAAAACGGGCAATGACTTAATTTTACACTGTGTAAAGAAGATATTTATAACACATTTTTGACATGTTGTATCTTTTCAAAGACACTACATTTTCGTTGCAATATAAATAGTTTTCAGTGTCAAATGACTCGTCATAAACTAGAGTGTAAATTGTATCTGTAAGCCAAATCAGAAGTGGGTATTGACCTCGCGTCCTGCCTACATAAACAATGAGAATCCATTTATCAAAATGCGATATTGATGATATTTTACGTCAATATCACCAACGGTATTATGTCTAACACACCTAGGTATCTATCTATCTTAATATTTATACCTGCTACTGACATTTACACGGAGGAACCTTTGGCACGTTATGAAGGTGAGACGAGATGATTTAGGGACCAGTGATACAGATTAAAATGTAACATCTATCAGGTCTATAAAATCAGAAATCTAATTTTGGTTAACATACAAATTGGAAATCCAATTTTTTATTTGCATTTCTTTTTTTTTAAGAAGACAACGCCTGCGCTAGGAATAAACTCTGTGACGCGTGGGATTTTACAAACATACATGAAACAGACACAAAGAACACCCAGACTTAGAACAACAATTTATGGATCAGACAAAGTGTTGCGCATGGATTTGGCCCCACAATACTCAGCACAGTAGGAAGCGGCGTGGCGACCGCTTAAACCACTAGGCTAACCAGTTATTTAAAAATTGATGTAATCAATAGTAATATGGTATAAAATAAAATCTCGTTTTTAAGGCAAAGCCAATGTCCAGCTAGTGGTCTACTAAAGGCTTGATTATGATGTTACATTAGGTTTACAAACGATTGTGGGACGATTTAATCATTTAATTTAATTGTTATTACTATTAGTTAATTATGTTAATAACAAGCTGTACCCGCGACTTTGTACAAGTAGGATGCGAATTTTGAAGTTTTGCCTTAGTTTCACGGTTCTTAATAGTTAAGATGTGGTTTTTGCTGCTTAAATTCCGATTGCATGAAAAATTTGGAGTAAAAAGTAATTATATGTTGTTCAGTAATCTTCTGTAACTCCTATTGCAAGTCTCGTTAAAATCGGTTTACTGAAATTGAACTTTTGCTTGTCTGCCTTAATGGACAAACAAACATTTAAAACAATCATTCAAGTTCATGTTTTAGCATCGTGTAAAGGGATATAATAACTTGAGAAAAATTTTATTTTTTAAATCACCTTACATTTGTATGTAATGATGACTTATTTACAAATGTTTATATTTATATAATTTATCAAAAAAATATTTTTTTATCTTAATAACTACTTAGCCGTGACATATGTGTATTTTATCCTAACAATATCGTTCGCTGTAGTGCCGAAAGGCATCTAAATGAAGCCCAAATAAACATAAAACTACTGCTACAATGGAAAATAGTTTTCTTACAAACAATGCGTGTATATAGCCCTTCTGTAATTCTCTTTATTAGCGACATGGATTTCGTGGTCTTAAAGACAAAATGTATATTTAGAAAAGGATATACAGTAAGTAGTACAGCTTGGACTACCCAAAATTAGGATGGTTAAGACTCTTTAGAGGAAGTCTTCGTTCAGCAGTGTACGGCAATAGGTTCAAATAGAAGTAGGATGGTTTAAAACGTTTTGATCTTAATACAATTAAACATTCTAACTATCTACTAAATTACTTTTATTTTCTTAGTTTTAGTTTCATTAATTCTAAACGAAAGACTTAATATCGTTTGAAAACATTTATTTTAAGATCTGGCATTGCTGTCCTTTTTAAGAACAGTGAAACCATTTTTAAGATTTATTTTGTACTGAATTTCATTACTTTCACGTCATTAGTCTTACAAATTTTTTCATTATTACGGAAATACCAAGAATTTTTCTAATAGGATATCATCAAGAGCATTTTTAAAGTCAAAAGCCACTCCACTTAAAGTGGACCTACAAATTTTTATACGCGTCTATTATTATCCAAAGATGAGAGAAGGACGAATATTTCCAGATTAATTTGACATCAAAGGAGAAATCTTGAATATCAAAGACTCGGTCTTAATAATAATTTTCTCCTAGCATTTTTTTTCTTGATATTGACCGGATATTGTCTTGGGAATTTTGAAATTTTATCTCAAATGTCAAGGCAGATAAGGTATTTCAAGATTTAGAGGATTTACTAAAAGTCATATTATATTAAAATTGATTCAGGGTTCAGATTGTCAATGAATCCAATATGCTTAGCATTGAGACTCCCTCAATCAAATTTATGGTCCTATACTTTTATAAGGTCTAATGAGGCTTGTTAGGGATCGATACTTCTAAATTCGAGCTTTAAATTACGATACTGTAATTCCATGAATCCATTCATAACAAAAACATTCAATTTAGCTGTAGGAATTTTTAACAACATGAAAGGGTAAAAAGTTGTCAGACAGACATTGTTTAACCTTCATTTAATATTAATAAATTTTTTAGTTAATAAGAAACTATGTTTCGTGGGTAATAGTTCAAAATTTCAAACATGTTATTATAATGATATTTTATACAATAAATTTCATAAAACATATCGTTACGTATTAATCGTTTGAAGATCCCAAGTTTCAGTAAATAAGTTCTCCGATGGCTACGTATAATCACGACAAATTTGTTACAAAAATAATTGCAGATATTAAATAACTACAAATATAAATTAATAATGGTAAAAAAGATTGAGGTATGCTATATGTATATCAAATCAACTACAAATAAAAACTCGAGGCGATTTCCACATGTAATGCAATAGAAATGTGCTTCAGTATCATTTAACGATAACTCAGCTAACTACAGAATGAGAATTAATCTTGTATTATAATAAGAAAAATTCTTAAGACAATTAGCACGTTATGTACAAGTTCTCAATATCAACCGTTAATCTCATCTCATCTGATCAAAGGAACTTCTCTGTGTTGGAGGGACATGCCACCCATTCACTTCATTCCATTTAGACAAGTGTGTTTGAGAATCAAATCGGCAATCACAATTATAGGTGCCAATAACCACTAAAAACAATTTAAAAGTAAGCCATAAGGTAGTCTAATTAGAGACTATAATCACTTATTTTATTGTAATTTCCGACAGCAAAAACAGCACTTATCTAAATTAATATCAATATTTCTGGAAAATGCTTAAAGAAGACAAAATTGATGTAATGTTTCTTTTTCATTTAGGTATTTCAAGAATTACTCTTGAACTACTAGTCTCGCTTATGAGCTCTACTCGCTTCAGGCTGACTACGAATTCTTTGCCTCGAATTTTAAATTGAATTATTTTTGGTAGACGTAAAAACTTGGCAGACAGACAGTGCATAGATTTTCATTTAATATTAATATTAAAATTCTTTACTTGCTGTTTGCAGTAAGTAATTCGAAGAAAATGAAAAATCTATCGCAGCCTATTGTTGGACTAGGCTCTCTTATTTAAAGACACTTGATTTAATTCTCGGTTTCTCGTGTGCATCTCTTAAAAATAGCTAAAATATTTTGACACCACAATCGTCAATGTATCATTGGTCCCTCAATTACGGCACCTAGCAGAAATATACTTGTTACTTTTAAGTGATTTCATTATGAAATAACTAAATATATAAAGGTAATTTTTAGTTATTCTTCGAAAGTTTTTTGTAAACAAATAGAAAAGTAATAATCAAAAAGCTTTCAGCTCGATTTTTTGCCGTCCCTTGCGTATTTCAGAGTAAATACTGATCTACACATTCCATTTTCTCTTGAAATTCTATCTGAACATTCCAAATTTTTTATTCATGATATTTAAAAGTTTACTCTTTTTAAATATATAATATTAAATTATATCGATATGAAATTTTCTTAACTTTCTCAAGTTCTTTTGTATATAGTAAAATCATATCTCTCCATCGCTTGAGATTTTGTTTATTGATAAATGATACTTGCAATTATTGTATTTAGAAATGAGTGAAATGTGAATATGTTGACAAGTCAAATATTACCTTTTCTTACAATATTCTTGTAAATGTTTAGTGTTGTTGATATAGGTAAGTTGAAAACTTCCACACAGCTTACCTGACCTTCAAGTGATATAAGTCACTTCAAATTACAATATTATGATAATAATAATAAATTTACAAATAAATACACGACCATCTGATTCCAAACTAGCTAGAGCCTATGAGGAGGTTATCAGACTGTTAATAAATATATGTATAGGGTGGAACAAGAATTGCCGGGAAAGCAGATTTTCAGACGAGGTGACAGTCCATGGCCTATCCCCAGCAGACTTTTTTTTATGGGATTATTTGAAGAATCGTGTCTACATCAATAAACCAAATACAGTACGTCAACTAAAAGAAAAATCAGCGAAGAGATGTCGGCGATCTCACGGTCTCTTTGCCGGCAAATATTCAAAAGTTTCGTTGCTCACTTAGAATTGGGTAAATGTTGAAACGATGGCCATTTAGGTGATGTAATTTTTAAAAAATAAATTCCAACCATTTAGCAAATAAATTGTAAATAAACAATTTTAATAATATATCAAATGCTTTTTTTATAGGAATTTTTCAAATTTTAACAATTCGTGGCAACCCTATACTTATATTTTCCTAAATACATATTTAATAATGTATATTATAGATAGATCACACCCAGATGCAAAAAAATGATCAGTTAAAAATAAAAAAAAAACATGAAATTGGTCTATAAACGATGACTTTTTTTATTTTGTATAATTTAGGACTGAAACTTTCGTACTTCTTTCCTCGCTTCTCTCTCTCTCTTTCACTGGTAATCTAGGTATCATAAACAATATTAAATTAGAGCATTTGCGTCACTCTGAGCGTAGCATAGCTAGCGTAACGTAGCTGTTTTGTAGATGTATAGAAATATCTAAAATCTGATATTTTTTTGTTTTTAGAGCCTGCCAACTGTAACTCTACTCTGCCTGATGGAAAGCATGAATAGAATCTAAAAGTTATGGTCACCATACTCATTACGAATGCTGACAATGCAGTATGGTGACCCACACTATGGTGACCTAGAAAGATGCTTTCTCACGCCCCACTTGGGGATATAAAAGGCGTGACAGTTATTTTATCAGTACACACACTTACCACGATAACTGTTACCCCTGCATCAATGAGCCACCAGTCTCGTGCTCACCAACGAAAGACGACAGCACGGATGCTGCCGCTTTAGATTGGACTTCTGTGAGAGGGTAGTACTGCCCAAAAATTAAATGCCAATGTAAGGCCAAGTTGAGTTATACACAAAAGTTAAACTATCTACAATTCACTACAAGTTGTAGATAAAAGGCGCTATAAAAACTGACTACTAATTGCAGTCTACTAATTTGAGTTCATTAGTCAAAATTATATATCAAAGAATGTGAACAGTAAAAGTAGTAAACATTAGTATAAAACATATAAAAACTTCACATTACTTCTACAACACGCAAATTTTGAAGAGAGAATGCCCTAAGCATTAAGCGCGCCGATCTGCGAGTAATAAGGGTGTCAAATTATAAATATATCGAGAAATTTAGAAAGCGTTGGAAGCGATATCCACTAATGTCTGTACAAAATGTATACTGTAGAGATGTGCTATAAAGATATATAAATAAATAAATAAGAGGCAGATATAAACATTATTCTCGGGCATTAAAAGTTGTTCAATCTTACACTAAATTTAACACCAACACAGGATGATCAATTACGGATAATTTGAGACGCTCCATTCATTATGTTCTAAAGATAATCAGTTTCTCAATATTAGTTCTATAGCATAGTAGTAACATAAAAGCAAGTTAGATCTTGAGCCTTAAGCAGCGTGTACAGTCAACTGTGGTCGATTTATCCGCGTTCACTTGAGTGTATGCGGATTAATTAATTAGAGCGCGCAACTGAAGATATAGTACTATGCTATGTAACTATTTGTATATTATTCTAGCAAGGAGGTTTGTTGATAAACATGCTAAGAGTTTTTTTGTAATAGTGCAGTGCTTTAACAGAATTCACGAAGGTGGAGGTTATTAATTTCATTGTTTTTTCTATATTTTTTTATCAGTTTTTAATTGAAGAAATCATTTATTTTTTTCAATTTCATTTGGTAACCGACTACAAAATTAGTAAGAGGGGAAAACTAAAGAGTAAAGAAATAAAAGAAATTCATCATGATTTAAGTTTTATTGCAGAGGTTTCAGATTCAAATTTATTCTATAACACAAGTTTTTCCTTTATGTAAAATAAATAAAATTAAGTAGACACTATTCTCTTGAAATTATAACATGTCTTTAATATATTTGCAGTATCTTTTAGAGGACGGTTTACTTTAGAAGAGATGGCAGTGATGTAAACGTGGCCTACTTATTTTATATAATTGTGGAAAGATCTTGTTGAGCTTTAGTTTATACTGCTTTGCACATAAATAACCTAAAGGAGAAGCTTTCGTCGTTTCGTACTTTGAGTTTAACATTTCCGCTGGTATTAAATATGAGGAAAGGGGTGTGAACGGGACTTACTTATTTTATATAATTGTGGCAAAATCTTGTTTAGCTTAAGCTTATACTGCCTTTGTACACAAATAAGCTAGAGGAGAAACTTTCGTCGCATCATATTATTTATTGGTGGAACATTGTAAAGAACTGAAATCTTACATATAAGTTGAATATACACCACGGTGGTGATTTCCATGTACGGCACAAAACAAAAATACATACTATACCACCATCTAGCGAAGACACGTCGAAGTATGGAGTATTGAATTACGCAGCAACTACTAATCCTGAATCACGATATAGAAATTCTCGGGGCGATTCGCATATACACAACATTCAAGTATCAAACGTTAGGTCGCGGTCCACCAGGCATGATCAACTAGCCTGGTAGGAGAATTCTCTCTTTGTATCGGAGGGTTATGACAAACGTCCCTCCACATTACTTTCTATCATTTAAATGATGATAGCAAACAATTTCCGTATGTAAGGTATTGGTAAATATTTTTATGTACTCGTGTTTAGCATTCTTTTTCTCGTTGTGATGTCGGAAGAATACAGAGTGTTACCACCGTGTGGTGACACTGCGGTGCTTTATATTCTCTGCGTTCTCTATATTTATATACTCTGTATTCAAACGAGTTTTGTAAGAAGCGATAAGGAAACAAAATATGTAAGACAACATCACTGCAAAGAGAAATAAAACGTGATACAAACGTCATACTAACTCGTCTGGCCAGCGTGATATAACAGGTCAAAACATCCTTGCTAAGGAGAGGCCTGTGTCCAGCAGTGGACTGTTAAAGGCATATATTTTAAGTGTTTTAATTTTTGGTGTGCAAGTTTAAAGTATTTTTGAGTTAAAATATTGTACTAAAGATGTCTACACCCTTAATAATAAATCACGTTATATAACACAATAAAACATTAAAGGCTTTCCCCTAATAGACATTTTACAACTTAATCTTCAGGATTTAGTCTCGGTGAGGTAGGTCTCTCGAGAAACATCATATTTTATAGCCTAAAGGCACTTTAAATAACTACATTCACCAAAAAGGGACATTTTATCAAGTAAATGTAATTTGAGATTTATGTAGTTTATGTAAAAAAATTGATTATGCAAGTGCTTAAATTGAAGTAGCACTTCAACCAAGTTAAGTAACCTCAGCTTTTATGGAAGTGATCAGTAAAATTCTTATGAGTTTTACAGAGTTTTTATAACATGAGGTTTTATATTCATAGAGCTATTACCATTAAATACAGTATCGCTTAAATTTTGAGATTAATTGATTATTATTAAGCATTAATTTTCATAGATAACAATAGATTAAAATCCAAAATACATAAAATCACGTCTGTTTCCCCGGAGGGGTACGCAGAGGCATATTAAATGCTACCAAAAAACTTTCCACCATAATTTTGGTCCCACGTAGTAGGTAGTGAGCCTATTGCTGCTAAACGGAATGTTTTGTTCGCCAAAGCCTCGTCAACCTTGTTCGTCGATCAGTAGATGGAGCCTTAGGTTCTTGGTGGCAACCCTATAAACGCTTTTTTTTTCTGTGCGGAAATCCCACCCGGAAACCACCTACTGGTGGTTATATCGGACTCGAACCGACCAAAAACCGCACGCCGTCTTAGGTACCAGTAGCCGTCGAACCAGGTGTACCCTAAAGAGGAAATCGCTGTAACCCCGACATATCTCAGGCCATCTACCTATGGCTTGCAGATGACAACCCTATGCATCTTAGATAACTATCATGACATTTTATTAAATAATTAATTAATCCTGGTCCTTTGTTGGACATGGACTAATCTATCCATCAAGATAACATACGTATCATATCACAATAATTAAATAAATATCCAACTCAAACGTTTCTCTAACACAATTGTTTAATTTCAAAAGCACATTAATCGTTAATTGTTTTAGTTCTACAATTATTTATCTTAAGTAGTTCATAACGGAGATAAAACATATTAAACAGCATTTCAAATTGCACACAAACAATTTATGTGCAGGTTGCACAATTTATGTGCAGGTTGTGCAGGTTGCACATAAATTGTTGAAGTGAATTTCGAAATAATATTATTTCATTTCTTTGTAGTTGTTATAAGTACGTTCTGGTGAATTAATATAAGTGGTCAATTACTCATTTAATTAATCATTCCATCAATAAAGAAATTCTCCCTAAAGGGCATCGTCACTTTGTATAGGCTCCCGGCATATCCATGGACGATTTATTATTGAAATAAGAATATTACTTTTCATTATACCCGATAGAAAACATTATTTATGAAGTTTAGCATCAGGTCAATGGTTTATAATAAAAAAAAATGCATTTTTTATTTTATTATTATTTTTTTATGTTTCAATCATACGGAGGAATATGTAGGAATAGGAAGGAATATTTCAATCAATATGAAGGTCATAAGTGATTTTTAAGTGCTGGTTTCAAAGTTTGAAGCAGATACTTCATCCAAAGGCAAGCCAGAGTTGTCATTAGACGAATGCAAAATTGGTCAAAAAATCGTCGAAAAAATTTCGAAAAAATCAAACAGTTACATCCACAGTACGAACGAGCGTGCGCAAATCGAATGACAGGTGACGTAGCAAGGAAACATAGGTTGACATTAAGTCAAATGTTGCTAGGAAACGAAAAAAAGCATCACAGCACATTCATTATTTTTTTAAGGTTCCTTAAATACAAAAAAATTAAAGAAAAATACGATAGTGAACGTTTGTAGTTTTTAGAGCCATTTTATTTATTTTACTTCATTTTAGAGAATAGCTTTAAAATGGTACAGTGAGTTTAAAAATTAATCTTGTTTTAAAATAACACAATTTCATTTTAAATGAGTTTCGAAATGGTTTTAAATACAGTAAATTACATTGTAATTTAATATTCTTGAATTTTTTATTAGACGTTCATTTGACTTTTATTGTGAAGGAGCTCTTTTTAATTAAGATTTAGTTTTTTTTGTTCTTTATTTTAAGATATATAAGTAAATCAAAACAGTATTATCACACATGAGCAGAAAGACTTGAAAATATCTCTGAGAAGACCATCTAGACAAATTAGAAAATACCTACCTAACGAACATTTGTGGGGTTGAAGTCACAACATTATGTCTTAAGCCAATAATTAATATAACATTTAAATAAGTAATCTCTATAATACTAATATACTCTCTATTGTATGCGTTGCTTCTTACGTTCGTGTGGTGACGGATTAAGAATACGGAGTAATACCAAATCTATTCAATCCACGAGTGTCTCATAAGAGCCTACTAAGGGAACAATTTACGCAGAACAGCAACACTGAAAAGACAAGGAAAAATTGTAACAAACAATATATCAACTGTCTGATCAGTGTGATATAGTAACCCGATACTAAGGAGAGGCCTATGTCTACTATGGGAACTTTAAGAGACTGAACAATGATTGAACTCATACCATCCATTGACCATCATTTGAATAAATAAATTTACTTCAAACAAACTATGTATTGATAAATAAATAAATAAATAAATATTTCGGACATCTGACATTATACATATATTACCATATTTCGTATATTTGACACACAACGCCATCTAATTTCAAACTAAGCAAAGCTTGTACTATGATAACTAGACTGAATGATAGAATACTTATATGCTTTTTTTTTGTAAACACATACATATTATGCATAAAAAACATACAAACTTCTAAAAAAAAATTTGCAGATAACACAAACATTTGGTTCGACCCGGGATTCGAACCCGAGATGTCAAGTACAGCAGTTGCATTCACTACCATTGCGCCACCGAGGCAGTTAAAAATGAAAACATGATTCTTAGTTTATACTTCAACTAAAGTTCCTCTTAAAAATTAGCATCACATAACTAGTTAAGATAATAGTTTTATGTTCTCCTAATGAAAAAAAAAAACAAATAATTTCATGAGTGATCGCGTTCAGAGGAGATTAAAAATATAGCTGAAATAAAACCCTCTTTAGTTATGTACCAGTAATGCACAAGAAAATAAATTAGACGCACAATAAATTACAACACTGAATAACACGCCAACACTATATTTTTACTTTCTTGACACAAATGCACACATTACGTAAATTCAATTTTATTTATTGCGAGTAGAAAAAAGATTTCAAAGAACTATATTACAGCTGCACCTTATTTAAGATGCTGCCTTTTTGCATAATGAGATCACAGATACCGAAACGTTTTACTGTAAAAATTTCAAGTGTTCTCAGAAAATGTTCACTTAAGAACTTAATGTAACAAAAATTGTACACATTACTAAATCACTGTGTAATAAGAGTGTAGAAAAAAAATATTTGCAGATCACAAATTAAACAGTATACAAGTAAGGATGGTGTAGTGGAAATAGTATACAAGTGGTTAAGCGGTCGCCACGCCGCTTTCTAGTGCTTTGAGTGTTGCGGGTTCAAACTCTACATGGGGCTACGTTTTATATAAACCACTAATTGTCGTTCTGAGTCTGGCTGTTCTTTGTCCGTTTCGTGTATGTTTGTAAAGTCCCTTGCGATACAGGATATATTTCTAATGTGGGTGTTGTCTCATTGTAAAATATAATAAATAGAAGTAATTGGTCGCAAATCTCAAAGAACACGAACTGTACTTACAGTCAATGATATTATTTACTTATACAGTTGTAGAAACAGGAATACCTACTCTAGACAAAAAGACGCCTGTTCGATATATCCAGCATTATGCTGATTGATCTCATGCACAGCTATTTTTATTATCATTCTCTTTCGCTCTAGCTGTGTTCCCTACATTTACAGAACAAATAAAGTACAAATGTATTCGATGCTGAAATGGATTTGACGTTATCCTTTGATTTTGTTTGTTTCCTTATATGATTG
This sequence comes from Hypercompe scribonia, assembly GCA_949316085.1. NCBI lineage: Eukaryota > Metazoa > Arthropoda > Insecta > Lepidoptera > Erebidae > Hypercompe > Hypercompe scribonia. The sequence continues at coordinate 6,307,972 of OX438975.1, forward strand.
TGTGTACTTCAAGAATCGTGCTATTATAACAAACTCGTATATATATTGTAAGATTTTATTTGTCAAACACTAACATATTATTATTCATTTCATTTTCCAATATTCATCGAATAAAGAACTGTTATAACTTAATATTTGTAGAATTATAGCTTCAATCTGTAAGATTAAATCTCGTAACAAGAATGGGTAAATTTTAAATTACTCTATTCGTAATAGAGTAATTTAAAATTTACCGTGATGATAATTACAGATATTACATTCATCGATTAATTATTATGAAAGTGCTCAGTTCTTTTCAAATCGTTGAAAGTAAGATCTGAAACTAAAACTCTTCTCTTAAAGGATATTTATTTCTGCAAGTAAATCTTTTACACGCTGGACTTTACAGATAAGTCGGTTATTTTATCAGGGAAAAGGACGTCAATTGGAGTTAAGAACCTCATTAATTTTGAAAAAGTACAGAGAATATTGATTTAAAGAATTTTAAAGTGATTAGTTTAGAAAAGATATCTTACGTCTACTTGTATGCTCCTTGTATTCCAAAAAAAAAAATACTGATCATTGTCGCGTTATAGTAATCATGTTCCAAGAAGTTGTATATGTTGTTTATGGTCTAGTGGACAAAGTAGCACACGCATTACCCGAATGTAAGCACGTGACTTCTATGCGTGAGTATTTTTCCTTGTATTGCTTCATCTGCGACTCTGCGATGTGTATTTATTGATGAGTAAATCTTTTACAGATATTTTCTAAGACACACGCTGGAAAGAAAGATTGAAATAAGCCACAAAGGTACTTTATTTTAAGTCCGAGAACATTGATTAAGTAAAAACTAAGTGAGTACAGTGACATTACAGGGTCTGTAGTGTAGTAGGGTCGGTTTTGTAGTGGGGTGATAAATCAGAATTGGACCAACTAAAACCGCACTTTGTGCCACTCTGTGCCTAAGATAGAGATTCGGGAACAGCTGTTTTTACAAACTAGCGCGTGCACCAACTATGCATATACTCTTTTTTTTAGGAGCATGTCGCCACACGTGGAAGTAACCTCCTTACGGCTGGCTACTATAGCGGATGGAAAAGAAAATCTATTCCGTTCATTCAGAGACACACTCAGGGTGGCATGAGGTACTGGTATATGCACCTCTGCTACCCGGTTCGTCGGCAGCGAATTGGATCCGAGTGGAGGAAGTTTGTATCAGTAGTGTATAGGTGGGACTTTATTACCTTCTAGCTACCGAGTGCAGGTGCTTCCCTTCGTCGTCCCGCCTCTTCTTGGAAAGAAGATATTGGCCTATTATACTTCGCTGGAAAGATGTTTTGATACAGAGTATAGAGTTGTTCCAAGTTTGCGAGAAGTCCAAAATCGATTTGAGTGGCGTGCAGTGAACTGCTATAGGCTGTAGATGATGATTGTGATGATGAATATAAATAAAAGCTAGTTAAATTCAGGTTATTAATTATCCAGATTGGAAAGAAAGTATCTCTTATATGTAGGAATGCCCTAATTATCACATTTCTTATTCTTAATATTCAGAACAAAATAAAACTTGATAAAATCGTGTCACACTAAATTCTTGAATACTTGAGGATGCAAATAAAAAGCAGAGGAATTTAATAAATTTTCCAACAAAAAATAATGGGCGTGTATTCAACCCAAAAATGTGAGTCATCACCCAAGTTCAACGCTAAACGTTCGACAAAGCTATGGAAAATTGCAAACGCGTTCATTCGTGGCGTCATTCGTGGATTATTAAAATTGTTCACCCATATTGTTCCGCTATATTGACAAAGTTCGACCAGTTCCAAAGTTTATGTCGTTAATTTAAATGTTGGGACGACATTCGAGAGTTTTCTTTTAAAAAAAATTAAGTAAAAAACACCTACACACGTGTTTTCGGAATTTAATTATGTTACAAGCCGTAAAATGTTATGAGTTTCTCGCCCTGCGTACGTATGCATAATTCAATGAATACATCAAACGTATACTAGAACCCTTTTAAAAGCAATTTCATATGCCCAAAGTACCTTTTAGATCCCTACGCGAATAGTTTCTGTCCCTAATATACATTTGTGGTCGTGAAATGAGGTTATTGTTCATTCTTCGAGATTTCGGCTGCTCATTATATTTAAAATAATATGTTTCGTTAAGTGCCGAATCAAAGCGTTAGTTACTTTTTTTAATAAAAATGTATGGAATCCATTGTAACCAGAACTAGGTTCAAGTGATTATAACTATAATTATAATCAAACCTTCACACATGATACGTTTCAAACTGTTTTATAGTAGCTTATTTAATCAACCTACTTGAGGATTGTAAAGTTAATGTATGTAACTGAGTCAATTTTTATTATAAGAATTTCTATCAGCTTTTTAAATTCGTTCATGTGGGTTACAGGCGAATATTTCTGCTTTTTGTTAGTCTAGCAACTAAAAAAAATCTCTGAAACGTACAATATTAAAACTCAGAACTCTCAAGGCGACTATTCAAGATGGATCCAATCAAACCTTAACGGTGACTATCTACTCCAAAAAAATAAGCCATCGATTGCTCCTTTTAAAATGTATGTGGGTAGACAAAATTTTCTAATGCCAATTATTACCTTTTTTTCATGTACCTACTACTGAAACATATTGTTATTTTAAATATACAGATAGAGGTTGTGTGAACGTAAAATTACTCAATTACTTTTTCTATATAAAACTTATACTACTTTCATAGAGGTACTCTTTGATTTCAACTACTAATAAATTTGATAGAAACAGAACTGTCAAAATTTTATGTTTTATATTTACACCCACAAATATAAATTCTCCAAAACGGTTTGCTTTATGAGTTAGAAACTACAATAAAACAAAAATCAAACCTGTTTTTCTAAATCTTGTCATCAACACAACTTCTGCAAACATATTCGAATAAAAAAAACATTTACATATTCGTCTGTATCGGGGCGAGATCTTTTTTTCATGACCCCATTTGGCTACACATTGCACGAAGGTCGTAAAAGTCGCAATGAGTGTAACACAAACAAGGGTATAGGCTGTTGTGCATGCATTCCTTGCCCGTTATGATAAGATTAATATATAGGAAGGTTTCATCTGTTTTAATTATTAAATGTGTTCTCATGAACAATAAAATGATAAAACCCAGTTGATACTGCCAAATTTATATGCAGCATTAAAAGCAAATGTTTGTCATTTGGGTTAATAGGATATTTAACAATTCATTTGAATCACCAAAGTGCTATTCATAAGTTGGTTCTTTTTTATTTTAAGATGGGATTTTATATGAAGCTAATGGTACAGTTATTTATAAATTTGTTTTCTAAAGGGTTTTATAACAGCTACCGATCCGATATAGTTTGATTTACTAACTATCGGGCTACTTTGAATTCTGAAGCTTTTTTTTATATCAGTAGTTTAAAAAGGAGAGTAGGGGTGTAGTTATTAAACTACAAAGATGAGCTTGTCACTTAGATATAAAGTACGTGATTCAAACTCTTATTTTTCCATTTCATTTATCGTCCAGTCTATTACCACTAAATCAACACAACACATTGCATCAGCTTCATGAAATAAAATGTATGCAGGAAAAGTTTTATTTTTCAGCATAACTGTGTTGGTTAAAAAGCACGTACGTTTGTACGTTATTACAGTATATGAGTATATATGAGAAAGAATTTAGCTAAAACATAAAAAAAAGTAGCAAAATAACAAGACTATTTTTTACTATTTTCTTTCCGTTTTTAACTCTATGTAGATACATAGAGCTCATTCCTTTCTACGCTGTCAGGAATCTTTAATTAATAAAACCAGGAGAATGTTAGTGTTCCGTATTTTGTTCAAGGAAATTAGCTTAAGTAGGTAGCATAACAAAAGCAACTCTGACTTCTGAAGAAACTCACATAATGTGTTAATCTGCACGAGGTAACGTTTGAAATTTTTATAAAACTATAATAAGCTGCGAAGGTGGCAATTTATTTTAATGCACTTTATGAGTCATGTTTCTATTTAGTTTTACTCTTATTTTTTCTGTAGTAAAGGATATCTTAGTGAAAGTAGTATAACTTAATAAAGTGTTTGAATTTTATTTTAAAATATCATTGCATATACTGCAAAAATGTATTCACGAAAGTCCTAAATCAGATTTTTTGATGTAAATAGTAATTTTAGCTTTCTACAGAGACCCTGGATCTTATAAGAAAACTACAAGAAGCACTAAACGCCACACTATCTGTGTGACAAAAATTTAACATACAAATAAGGAGGCTGATATGACGAGATATTCAAAAATCGAATACTCGAGCGATCGAGCATGCAGTGGCTCATAACAAGAGTTCAAAAGTCTTTACAAAGCCGCAGGACTACTGTTGCCACCAGTCCAAGATCAGAACAGCAGAACAGTGCAAGAGTATATTTATCTTGGCCATACTATCCAACTCGGCCTTCACAGTTGCGTGCGTGAAGTCGATAGATGAGCTCGTCTGGACCAGGCAGCATATGGATAGCTTCTACGTATCTTTGAATCGCCGATACCGCAAACGCTAAAAGCCAAGGATTTTTACAAGTCCGTCCTACCTGTAATGACATATGCAGCTGGGACGTGGACACTGACCGTCGGACTGGCCCATAAGTTTAAAGGTTCTCAGCGTGCGATGGAGCGTATGATGCTGCTGTTTTTTAGATGATAAAATTCATAACAAAATAATTCAACAGAGAGCTAAAGTAACTGATATAGCACGGAGCATCAGCATGCTGAAGTGGAAGTGACCTGGTTCAGCAGTAAACGACGATACGCTGAAGCAAGCGAGTGCCTCGGAGAGCATTTTACTCATAAGCCGCCGGCCCGTATGTCATAAACATCTATGGCCATCGTATGGGAAATCAGTGCACTCAAATATACTGACAACCAGTTTAGCCATGAATTTAGTTCGTCTTCAGAGACGCACAGGTCTGATGCCAGTTATTTCGTAGAAAAATTATGTATGTAAAATCGATTAGATCGACCCAAACAATCTTGGAAATAAGAAAGGCTAGAAAGATGAGTGATTCTAGTAAATTTTATTATATTCTTGTAAAATATCATGCAAGGAAACCACAAACAAGCTGAGTTCCAATCATGTGTTCTACAACAATATTGTACTATGAATGAAACATAAACACAAAACCGTAAATATTTGTATTGAAACCGAATATAAGTTACTTGAGACCAAACGAGAGCACTGAATGTTAGCTTCTTGTACGAAATGCACTTTCGCTACTCTTGTAGTTAGTTCACAAAACTAGTTTTAAGCGTAATAGTGAAGAATGAAAAAAAATACATGATAACTTATTTTTTTTAGGAAAAGCTTATATTTCTAAGGAAGGTACTTATCAAACCGCAATATTATGTTTGCTAGTTAGAGTCCAGAGAATCATAGTCGCGAGTCAGACTCTGAAATATCCATTTCATCGAATTTCTATAGAAGTATATCACAACAATACGTTGCTTAAGATCCATGCAATAACATATGTATAACTGGTTTTACTGAAAGTACGTGCATTCGTACGTTGCTGTATAAAAACTTTGTGGTCGTTTCGTGTATGTTTGAAAGTCCCCTGTAACACAGTATTTGTGCCTAATAGTTCTTTTATTTATAAAAAAAAAATATGCTCATCATCTCAATTCAAACATCTATAATTTTGCACAGATCATGGTTACAAAAGTTTTATTTTGAATTCATAAAAAAATTACTTTCGAAGAAATAGTGACTGAAATTTCGGGGTCCTGTCGAGCCCTGGCATTGATGGATTGCTCTCAACTTATATTTGAAGGGCAACCCTTTCAAATATTAAATATTTTTTACAACGTAACTCTTTAAGATTTGTTTATATATTAGTTATATAACTTTGCTCAACTGTTTGCGATTGAATATGACACCGAGAGTCGTTAAAAATTAAAAAAAGAACATTGCAATGAGAACAAATTTTGTGACTTTTTTTTAACTTGAGAAACACAAAAGTTTTCATTTTGCTGGGGCTAGCGGGATGTTGATAATTACTTCTAATTAGAACCGACAAAAAGAAAAAGGGCTACGTCATGACGTATTCATAGCGGGGCTTCATATGTGAGTTATATAATAAAATTGCAAACCTCGAATAAACATAAGAGAGAGATAACTCGAGACATTGGTTGGTGTATCACTTGTAATGTTATGTGATTAAAATAGGATTTATGTCGTAAATTATAACCGCGAATCATTGCCCATTGGCAAAATTTAGAACAAAATCATTCTAATGTACTCAAACTAAAGCATTTAGACATTTTTTTATATTTTCATTATTAAAATTGTTGTGCAATCATAAAGTTTCATTTTTAATCCTAGTTTAATGACACTGGTGCTTATCAAATACGATATATTCTTCTTTTCAATTCTTTCCGTTCGTAAAAATGTGAGTAGATTAGTAGTATTAGTAGTATTAGTAGTAGTAGATTAGAAATAACTCCTACTTGGGGTCCCTTATATTGAACCATATTTAGAGTTACTATTTATCGTAGTCCACCTAAGCCGACCATAAATGAATTCTGGCAAAAGGTGCAGAGAAAAAAGAAAACAAAAAAATTACAAATTGCCTGTACTTTCTAAAATTAGAGCTTTTTTCGGAACAATCTCGTCGTTAAGTTTTGAGTGCACTAGTGTACTTTTATCCTGTTAAAATAACGTTCCAAAACTAAATTTTGCAATAAACTGTTGAAGAAAAAAACATGTTTACAGATACTTATATTTTAATTGGTCTAAACTAACGCAGTTTTTATTCCGTTACGGTATGTTTGTTACATTTTTTGTAGTCACGGGAGTTGCTATAGAAATAACTTCCATAGTACTGAATTTATTATTTTTGTTTCGTTAATATTAATCATTTTCAATGTAAATATTATTTTTTAGCAAACGTTATCAGTGGAATGTGCAAAACAAACTCTTTTTAAATACTAACCAAGTTAAAAAATAATAATAAAAACAAAATTATTTGTGCAAAGAAACTAAATCCTATAAAATTGAGCGCTGCCCTAAAAACGTGCTGGCGATTTAATCCAAAGGATTCATACGCCTATTCACAAACAAGCATAGTGCTGTTCAAGCTATAAACTATTAGCATATAATAGTTTGATAGATTAGTTGACATACATTAATTCATAGCAGAAATAAAATATTTCTTATGTAAAATAGCACTTAGGTATTGCAATTGAAATGAAAGTTAATAAAAATTGCAATTAACTTCAAAAGAATTAACATAAGGGTGATAATCATTTTTGTTACGATAGAAATCAATGTGAAGGAAAAAGAGGAAGCAAACTGTTATGCAGTGATAGTTTTTGCTTCCCATAGGAATAAGGGGTGAGGGCGAGAAAGGATTACTTTATACCGGTTATTTGTGAGGGTTTAGTAACATAGATTTTCTAAGATTTTATTTAATAGAAGTCTACAATAATCAATAAAAAGAAAGTTAAAAACTAAAAACAAGGTTAGGTACCTTGTTTTTAGTTTTCGGAAAAGGTCGAATGAAGAAAATAGTTCCGATAAAAATCTAAAAATGCAAAAGTACAAAATCCGCTGACGTAAATCTTGCGAGACTTTTTAGCCACAGATTGCCAAAGATGTATGTGTGCGCCAAAGACGAGACCGATGGCTTAATATTCACTAAAACCTTTCAAGATAATAGAATTTAATATCTAAAGCTAATACTACTTGGCAAGTAATAAATGTTAAATGAAGTGACTAAGCTACGCACGTATTTTGGTTTCATTTTAATACTACACCGAGCCCCTACCTCAGCATTTCCGATTAATTAAACAAGGTGACGGTGTAACGATGACTGTTATTTCTGAAATGTCGCCTGCGGCTCTAAGGGACGTCAGGGACACACGAGGCCGGAGTGGAATGTAACGTAAATTAAAGACAATATTAGCTTGCCTACAAGTTGTAAGTATTCAACAAGCTAGAAATAAATTGTTATCAAAGACTAACAGACATTTTTTTTTATAGAAACCTACCAAAGTGACTCTATTCTGCCTGATGGAAAGCATGAATAGAATCCAAGAGCGGTGGTCGCCGTACTCACTGTAACCCACGTTATGGCGGTCTAGAGTCGGCGGTCTGTTTAACATAATCTGAATTTCCTGTGAATTAAGTTATTTTATAGTATAATGTTCAAAAATGGAGAGTCAAGCCTTGGCATATTTGGTCGATCGCGACTGGAGCATAGATATTGTGGGGAGAAATTATGGAAAACTGTTTCGTTACTTTTCGTCCAGTAAGTGAGATGACTGGACTCCAGCCCAACCAAACACCCTCTAGTTCTAGAGGAGCAGTATGCAGATTAATAGCGTATTTAAGACCCTCAAGTTGGAGCGGTAACAGAACAGAAATAATACAATTTTTTTTATTAAAAAGAGAAGCCCATGTCCAGGAATAAATCCTGTGTTGCGGGGCACTTTACAAATATACAAGAAACGGACACAAAGAACACCCACAACACTCAACGCAGTACAGAGCGGTGGGGCGACCGCTTAAACCATGAGGCCAACCGTGAAGTCTATACACTCTTCCTCCAATTTGGGAATAAAATTGTAGGATCAAACTTGAATCGTTAGAGCAAACTGTATATATCTTTTGTGTTTCTTTTTTTTTCAAGACAAGGCCGCATTAAGAATATATTCTGTGTGGCGGGTGACTTTACAAACATACTCACATAAAGAACATCCAGACTCGGAACAACAATTTGTCGATCACACATGTACAAGTATATTTTAGAGAAAAATCGCTTCTGAAGTAAGTTTCGTAAAAGTAAAACGTATTTAGTGTAGATTTACCATGGCTTTTTGTTAGAATTGTCCGTGATAAAGTAGATAATATTAACAAGAATATTGAAATACGTCTGTTTTTTGTTTAACTTGAATGGCACAAAAGAACGTCATAAAAATATATTTACATAGTGGAGGTTTTAGAACTTGGCTATTTGCATTTTCAATTGGAGTGTACTTTGAGGCCATTGTTTGTAAAGGTTTCGTGATACATGGAGTGTGTAAGAGTGTTTTGAACATAAAAAGATATAGAACTATGAAAGTCACAAAAGTCTTTGTGAAAGTATAAACAAACAAACAAACAGAACTGAAAAATATAGTAGGTAAGACGCATTGGAATGTAACACAAGGAAAAACTTGAACAAACACAAAAATAATAATAATGAGTGGTTATATCGAGCGTTGTTCTGTGGCGACATAAACGATATTAAAACAAGCCTAGACGGAATTTAGTTAGAATAAAGAAATAGGCACCATAAAAATATGATCAATCAGTTAAGTATGTACTTCACTGTAGATTTCACTTCACTGTAAATTCAGACATAAGTAGTCAAAGAGCTTGTCAACTCCAAATGGATTAAGTGAAGTTAAAATATTTAAAATAAATTATGAAGATACCCTTTTGTACGAGGGCAGTTCGATAAGTACTTAGCCTAACTGCTAGATGGTATTACTATCGTAAGAGCAATTTTTTAACGCTTAGAACATTCTAGTAGACAGTTAGTGCTAAAATTTTAGCCGAATCCAACGCCTATTTTTGTTTTGGCCGTGTGTGGAAGCAAGCGTGTTCGCAGATTTCGTTAAAATGGAAAAAGAACAATATCGCTCGATGATTCGATTCTTATTTTTGGAAGGGAAGTCGTGCAGCGAAATCAAAGAACACTTGGATTTTGTTGTGTACGGTGACTCTTCTCCTGCGATGGCGATCGTCAAAAATTGATTTAACAATTTTCAACGTATTCGCACGTCGGTTTTTGAGCCCAGGTGCCCCGAAAACGGCTACCACGGAGGATAATGTTACTAAAATCCACGATCTCGTATTGGCAGACCGCCGATTGAGTGTGCGCGAGATAATAAGACAGTAGGCATTTCAAAAGATAGCGTAGGTGCATCAGGTTTCGGGCATGAGAAAGTTGTCGGCGCGACGGGTGCCGCGTTTGCTCACTCCGGACAACAAGCGCAACCGTGAGATCACTTCAGAACAGTGTTCCACGTTGTTAGGCGCAGTCCGAAGGAGTTTCTGCGTCGTTTCGTGATCGTCGATGAAACATGGATACACTGGTACACACCAGAGACCAAAGAGCAGTAGAAATAGTGGACTTCACCCGGGGAACGTGCTCCAAAGAAGGCGAAGACTGTGCAATCGGCTGAAAAGGTGATGACCACCGTTTTTTGGGATTGATAAGGTGTGATCTACATTGACTACCTGGAAAAGGGCAAAACGATCACAGGGCTCTACTATGCCGAATTGTTGGGCCGATTCGACGCCGAATTGCAGAATAAACGGCTCATTTGGTAAAGAAAAGAGTGCTCTTTCACCACGACAATGCACCGGCTCACACCTTCGCTGTCGCCACCGGCAAATTGGTAGAATTAGGCTATGAACTGTTGCCCCATCCTCCTTATTCTCCGAATTTGGCGCCGTGCAAGTTTTTTTATTTCCAAATTTGAAAAAAGACACTCGCCGGGCAAAAATTTGAGTCGAATGAGGCAGTTATCGCCGCCACAGAGGCCTACTTTGAAGACCTTCAGAAAGCGAATTTTTCAGATGGCTTGAAGAAGTTTGAGCATCGCTGGATCAAATGTATCGAACTGAAAGAAGACTATGTTGAGAAATAAATAGCCAATGTTCCAAAATTTTTGTTATTCTTTTCTAGGCTAAGTACTTATCGGATCGCCCTCGTATATTAACTACTTCTGAAGTAACGAAAGAAACTTAAGGAATATGATATTTAAATATAATAGATATCAACGTTATCTAGTTTCAAACTAAGCACAGCTTATGCTATGATAACGAGACTGACTGATAGCATACTTATATACTTTTTTCTTGCAGATAAGTACATATTATACTTAGAAAACACCCAAACTTCGAAACTAGTATTTGGGAATCATGCAAACATTTGGTCTGATTCGGGCATCGAACCTGCGACCAAGGACAGTAGACGCATTCGCTACCGCTGCGTCACCGAGGCGGTTATTATTATTTATATTAATTTTTAATAATTAAAAATTATTTTTTATTTTGTTATTAATAACTAGTTATTAATGTTAAAGGTTGTCGATGATGATTTATTACGACTAAATGAGGCTGATAAAACTAAGCTTACGAGCTCGTATATTATTATCTAGGCCTTCTTTTTTTTTTAACGTGTGGAGAACCCCTCAGGCCGTCACCCCACCGGGGTTTACGGCTGGATGGTGTGTCGGAATCGGAGCGACTAAAACCACGCGGTGTACCACTCTACGCCTGCAATAGGAGGGATCCGGGAACAGCTGTTATTACGACATTCAGATACCTTCTAGCGCCTGCCCGCTAACGCGAGCACCATCTGCGGATAAACTCTCCATTTAGGCGATGTACAGCACACATGGACGTCGCCTCCTCGCGGCTGGCCACTATAGCGGATGGAGGGAAAAACTCATCCCGTCCACCCACGGCCATACTCAAGGTGGCATGAGGCGCTTCGCGGACCTTCTCCGCCGCCTCCTTCCGCGAAATTATATCTTCGCAGAAGGTTGCGACCACGGTAAAACAACTGTCGCTAGCGACCATGGAGCGTATAACGGCCGGTAGCGAGAGATCTCCTCCAATAACTGCAGTGAGGATCCCACCCAGGCAGCCGAGTCCTCACTGTAGTCGCAGTGGCGACAGGCGAGACTCATTTCCCTCCTGGCGACCGAGTGTAGATACTTCCCGAGGCAACCATGTCCGGAAAGAATTGTGTCAGTCAGAAGGAAAGGGTCTTGTGCTGTCGCCCTGCCCACTCGGCGATGACCGGCTGGAGAGCATCCACGGCGGCAGTGTGCTGGCTTTGCCGCGTGGATGCCAGAAGGCAAAGCCAGCACGTAGAGCCTCCAGCCGTGACGACCAACGAGCCATCGTGGTTCGATGAGCGGCCTCACGCCACTCACGTGTCTCTTATGCCGCTTCCCGCCCGGATGTCAGCCGTACGCCGATAAACTTCAGCGAGCACTTGTGCCTCCAAATCCCACGGGGGAGTTCCGGCCAAGGCGCACACCACCTCCGTCGATACGGTGCGGTAGCCGCGTATGGCTCTAACCGCCAATATCTTCTGAGGGTGCCAGAGGCGAGACCTATTCTGGGCGTAGAGCCATTGACCGGACAACCCCCGTGTATAACCGTCTTATCACGACGCTGGCTCCACCCCAATTGGACAAGAGTTGCCCAAGGGCAAAAGCAGCGCCCACCAGCTTTGGAGAAAACTGTCGGAAGTGCTCGTCGAAGAGCCACCTGCCGTCGAGGATCAGGCCCAGATACTTCATCTTGGCCTGAACCGGTACGAGGACCGACTTGACTATGATGGAGACGCCGGAGGGTGGACCACGACGGGGCCCATGGAACAAAAAGGGCGTCCGCCTTGTCCAAGGCCACCCGCAAGCTTAAAGCCTCAATACGCCCAACCACCATAGAAACACCCGTGCTGGCCAGGCGCGCTTAAAAGTTCATCCCTCGGGCTGTAACAAACGTGTCATTTGCGTAGCAAATTACGCCCAGCCCGGAAGGAAGACGACCTCAAAGGGCCCAGTCGTATCCCATATTCCACAGGAGTGGTCTGAGGACAGACCCCTGTGGAACACCGCACGACATGGGCCGCCGCCTCAAAATACCATCTCGGTCCTCTAATATTATTAGGACTGCTACAACCACCCATCGTTGGTTTCTCTAATCAGTTAAGTATTGTAACCATTCCTATTTTATGTATGGTGCCAATAACACACCCAATTCAGTAAAAAAATAAAACCAACATAAAATATATCATAAAACGGCACGAAGTAATTTTTACATACGATTTTATATTTACGTAAAAATGAACATCAAATTTCTACGTGCTGCGCATACAATTGTGTTTTTTGTAGCGGTAAAATCAGTTTTTTTATACTTTTTATCACTCCATATCATATAAATGACTCAGAAAATAAATAACATTTTTATACAAGTTATATTTTGTGAGACAGGCCCGTATACTATATTTTAAATAAACTGTACTACATCGCCCAAATATAACAAATTCTGACGTGAATTAAATTAGTTAACACGAGTGTATGGGATTAGATTAGTTAACGCTGTATATATTTTACAAATACTTAGTTTTAGCTGTTAATTTCAAATTAATGGGTATTAACTACTTTAATTATTAACATTGACCATATTACAACAGGAGGACTTCTCTCCTATCAGACTGATCAAATATCGTAATTCGTAGTATTCTAAAGCAGTATTGTTATGACTACATTTTTAATAGATACTTATTAAAAGCTACTAAATATTAATACAAATGTGATTAAATATCTATAAAAATTTTGTTCAATTACTATCTTGTCTATTGCTTAACTTAATATATATAATTTTTCTGTATGCGTGTTTGCCACCTCAATCCAGCCAGGTCCATTTCATCCTTATAGGTCTAACCACTTAGGATAAGCGGCTGGACCTATAAGGATGAAGTTTTATATGTATATTTCAGTAGGTCTCCGGATGATTTGATTACAGAATTGGAACCAATAGGCGCCACTGCTCAACTAGCAAATAAACACAACAATAATTTTAACATTTATTAATATGGCAGTATGAAATTCATCGGGATAGTTAATGTTACCGTAAAATGTGTACCTTTGCACCTAAAGAAATGCCACGTATAAAAGTACTGCAAACGTACAAAATCTCTGTTGTACTAATAAAGCAACAACTTTTAGAACTGTTTTTCAAGAAACTACGAAATGTCCCAAGATATAGCTCGAAAGTGTCTAAAGTCTTTCCAAAATACAATAGTCATTACTGTATGAAATTGTACACTAAAGTAGACCAAAACTAAACTTCTTGCTTTATTAGTCACATTTAGTAAGAATGCTAAATTGCATTGATATTATTAACGCGTCATTGTAACATTATTACTGTTTTCAGTTTAAAATTGAATGATATGAAGACATGTAAATCAATGAAATCAGATAATTATTATTATAGATAAATTTAAAGACATAATAGCCTTGGCCCGAAAAAAAAATATTTATCATATTATGATTCAGATTTTCACGTGGCTGGAAGTTCATCCAGTCGGTTTTTGTCTGATGGTAAAGTACGTTGCAACTGTTTAATTTTCGAATACAAATTTACATAAATAAATAAATAAATATATGTAAATATATTATGTAAATATCATGCCATGAAAATTGACTAAACAGTTTTGAGAGTTCATTACACAAAAGCTTTTGTGTGAGTAGCGTTCACAAAAACCGAACTTTTTTCTTTTGTAATTTATAATCGTTCGCTATGCACGGGAACATTTCTTTGAGGGATTGTGCTCTTAGTAACTAAAGTAGGGTAAAAGCCTACAAATGGTACTACGAGCGTTTTAAATTTTTTATTACTCTCAATGCGCATGAATAGGTAATCAATAAGTTGCCAAAAATTATAAAGGCGTTGCCCTTATTGAAATTTAAAAGGAAGTTGAAATAGTGCCTTTAAGAAAAGATGATAAACACAGTAAATAATTATCTAAAACGGCACGATAATTAAGATACCTGATATTATTTTATTATATGTTAAATTCTATATTAATAATTTTACAAATACCGAATGAAAAATTTCACATTATTTACTTTTTTAATCTTATCATGAGCTAAGTAGCACTGTATCGGATTGTATGTACATTTAAAATTTTGCATCTCAGAACAGACTGACAAAATGTGATTCTTTTTAATAACTGTTTGCAACTTATGTATTATATTTCTGCAAAATAAAGTATCATTTCATTTCATCACTTTATTTCATATGAAAAATATTTATTAATGCTCATGGTTGCCAACTATAAAAGCTTTGAATGAATTTATATACATATACGAGTATTTAATGTAATTATAAAAGTTCATGTTTGATTTAACAACAAGTTGTGTCAAATAATCTACATTTAATTTGATTTTATACAAAGTTGTTTGTTACCTCCTTATACAAAGAAACCGTATCAGCGAATTCAAAAAAGTGTTCTCCCTGCAAACACTCACATCCGACAAATCAATATTCAGTTGGCAATCATTTATCATATGTTGACAAAATGATTAATCATTATCATCAAATAAAATAATATATCGATTACTGTGGGTAATTGATATATTATTTTATTGTTATTTTGTTGTATAGTGTAACAAGTTGGCGGGGCGATATAATTACAATATACTATTACAATTAAACAAATTATGTGAGTAGTCAGATACATCACTTTATTGGCCTTTTGCTAAAAATAGGTATTGATATACTACACCACGCTGGCCAAAGGTTAAAGGGTTGGCTAAGAGTTTGTTTTAGGTTTTTTTTCTTTTTACTGTTATCCTGCAGAGTTCGCTCCCTTAAGCGGCTCTTACGACACCCGCGGGATGAATAGTTAATTTACAATAATCGATTTTGTTAAACTAGTCATTAATTTAACTCGTAAGATCAAATTAAGTATATTTGTAAAGTCCTCTTTAAAGTTTCCGAATTGGAACTTTCGGTTAGAAGTTACAACGGGTGAAAAAATGTTTATGTAAACAAAATAACGGTGTAAATAATGTGTTATTTTGATATCCCTACAGGATTAGTTATATTCCATAGTTTAAAAATTAATAAAACAAATATTCGATAACTTTAATACTGATAAATTTATTAAAATCTTAATTTTAAATGTCTTATATTTAAAATCTTTAATTAAATTTACAAGTATATAATGAAATAAATAAAAAAAATAACGAGACTCAAAACAACATCATTAATACAAGTGTTGGTCCATGTGGGAATTCACTACTCAGCTCGGTAGAATACCACGAGGTGATCACTTAAACTGCCCACCAACTGTGCAGTCACATCAGTCAAGTTAATCCACTATTTGTGCTAGCTTTTACGATAAGACTATATCTCTATCATTACCCTGCGAAGTCTGGTGGATTGGTAGTCATAAATAAAATACAGTTAACATAGGAGTACGTAATGTGTACTTATGAAGCTTCTGGATAAAAATCAAAAAAGTTACTAAAGGTAAAGAAGTATTTCTTGGATGTTGACACGATAATAATTTTAATAAGGTACGATAACGATAAAACGGATATACGAGTATACTGAACAAGTATAGATCAATTTATAATTTCGTTCCTTGATGGGTTTACTACAAAAGCTCTTGGGTGTAACGTACTATGACCGTTTTTATATTCAAAATATTTGACAACGCCTTCTAGTTTCAAATTAAGAAGAGCTTGTAGTATGATAACAAAACTGAAAAAATATGCAAATACATACATCTTATGCAATACATAGAAAATACACAAACATATTTGCAGATCATGCAAACTTTTGGTCCGACCCAGAAATCGAAGCCGAGACAGATCAAACACAGCAGTTTATCACTGCTATTAATACATTATACACTAAACTAAACTGTCTTAACCTAGAAATTTCCTACTTTTAATAGACCTCTCTGAATATCAAATACAAAACAGCTTTTCTGCATTTTATCTAAAAGCCCTAACTGGATGAGACATGTCGACCACAGTTTTTTCAGCAGTAATCGATTCTTCAGAATATCTTTCCGGTTTATTACACCCTTAGTTTGCTACGCGAGAACTCCTTATTTATATCAATTCGTAGATAAACATCCATTATGAATTTTTTTTTGTAAACGATGTAACATTATCAAAGCGAGAGAAAAAAAATTGCGATTATATAATTTAAAAAAATAGATAATATTCTCATGCCATATAAGCGTGTGTCTAAAGATATTTCTAAAAAGCAATTTTCACAATTTATTTTGAGAGAGAGTAGTAAAAATATTGTAATATTATTTTAAGGAAAGAAAAACATTGATCTACCTAATATTTATTTTAGATCGGAATACAAAGCTTGTATGCGGCAAAAGACCTCACTTCGGATGTTTCGCTGAACATGAAAATAGTAGAGACAAGGTTTGTATATTTTATATACATGTATATTTCTTAATCAATCAAAATCTAACATAGGTACACCTTTACCGTAGTTTACGGTAAGATTTTATTGAAATCTGAGTGATTAACATAAATGTTTATTGTCGTGGCCTTTTCAATGAGTATACAAACTGCTCCATATCTAAATCAGCCTCATCCTTTGACCAGACTAATACACTATATCTCTCACTAGTTTCTCCTAAAAAAGCCACAAAAAGCTGTATTTCTGAGGAATATTTAGTAATAATCAATAGGACTTAATTTGTATTTCACCATCTACAATATAAATTGAACATTTAGGTGACTATGAAACACAAGTGTCCATTCAACACACGTGTCCTGAATTGGCAATTAAAACTTTTTAATTTATCCTCTTTTTTCCACGTCCCAAATGAAAACTACCGTCTGACTTTTAATTTAATTTAACAAAGTTAAATACTTCTGATAATAAATACACGACACCCTTTCTGTGTTAAAATAAATTCAATTATAGGAAAACAACAGCCATTGTTTAATATTAGGCACCTTTATGTTTTATTTTCAATATTAACAATCTATTTACAAAATAAATAGGCGTGTATTTTGTATCCACTATACAATATCACGATATACTTGATATACTCTAAATGTGGTCTCAGTATCGGATATCATCCGCAGTAAGACACATTTCAAAGTATAGGTTGCCGCATTGCAATCTTGCAAATGGTTCTTAGATCTTTGAGATTTCAACAGAATTTCCCACCGTAAACCACATCAGTGGTCTTGAGCTACAGGAATTCCTACAAGTATAAAATAAGTTCCATGGTACACTGTGAATAAAACTCTAAAGCTTTGCTAAAAATTATGAAACCTCTTTGAAATCCTAAATGCTAAGAGATAAGAGAGAGTTTCTTTGAGGTTGATTCAAATTAAACTCTGAACAATAAAGGGCTGCCAGGTCTCCGTCTTAGTAATGCCACTGAACAGAGGACATGTTTTTGACTTAAAATCTCATTAGTAATAAAGTTTTGAAGTCAGTTTTGTTTTTTTCAGTCCCAGAACAGAACGCCATATAGTGTTGCTACGGGCAGTAATAGTTAAACATTATCAAATCGGTGACAGAGTACCAGCTAGATACTTCGACTCATACTCTACGCCTTTCTTCTACCGAGACACGAAGACTAAAATAAAATTTAACCCATTATTAAATTCTAAGGATATTTATTTAAAAGAAATTAAAATTTAATGTTATATAAAATAGATATAATATAATAAATATAATAAATAATTTGTATCTTAAGTCAATGAATATTGTTATAATTATCTACATTTGTGGCATAAAAACTCAATGCTATAGACAATTTCTACACTAGAAATAAATAACAATATTACCTATCTTGACCTGAACTTGGACAACCAATTTATCCTACTACTATTATAAAGGCGAAAGTTTGTAAGTACGGATGTATGGATGTTTGTTACTCTTTCACGTAAAAACTACTGAATGGATTTGAATGAAACTTTACCACAATATAGCTTATACATCAGAATAACACATAGGCTATAGCTTATACATCAGAATAACACATAGGCTACAATTTTTGAGGTTTTTAATGTGAGGTCGTAAAAAAAACACATTTTTTGCGCTTACATTACAAACGCTGACTGAATCCTACAAGATAGATCAAAACAATTTACTACAGTAATGTACAACTTAAAAAGGTCTACAAAAAAGTCCGTGATGGTATATGTTTATCTCTTAGGAATAACCCACAATAACCATTTTTTATCCTTTACTTTGTACGAGAAATAATGGCTTATTTACGAAGCGATTTTAAGCAATACAGTATTAATCCTTATCCAATTAAGTATCTTAAATACATTGTGCATTTAATAAAGATCAATATGGCTTTTTACAGCATGTAAATTAAATAAATATTTTCGAAGATATCACAGATTTAAAATGCAGAGTCATAGCAATTTCGGCGATAAATACCGTTTCGGTGATAAATGCCGGCAGCGGCGCCAGGCGAACGGGGCGTGGGGGGAGCGGGGTAGGTGCGGTGGGGAAGAAGTGGCTCATCGCTGAATGCGCGACCCGAACGCGGGCAGACGCGTGAGGGCAGACGTCGTTGACGGTTGTGTCCGTTTTGCGAATTTTTGTTCTACTAAGGTTGTTTGGTAAAAAGTAAGCAAAATTTAGGCAATTTATCAATTTCAAGCGTTGACATACTGACAAGTAATTTAAAATAAAAAAAAAGAAACAAATAAATCTACAGCGAAATAAAAATTTAAAAACTACCAGCTTTTTTTTTCAGAAAATTCCACCTAAAATACTTTTTAGAGTTAATTTTAAAGAATAAGTTTTTTTTTTGTAATCTTGATAAAGAATTTATTGTAAAAAACTGCGCTAAGTTTTATTTGATGATTTTACGAATTACTTCATTGATAATTCAATTACTATATAGATATGTAGGTTACTTACAGTTAATTATAACAAATTATATAAATAGGTTAATTATAACGAATTACTTCATTGATAATTCAATTACTATATAGATAGGTTATTTACTGTTAATTATAACAAATTATATAAATAGGTTAATTATAACGAATTACTTCATTGATAATTGAATTACTATATAGATAGGTTAATTAAATAGGCAAGGATTGCATTAAAGTACAATCATAACAATAACTACCGTACTGTATTTTTTGGAAGTATAGAAACAACACGTACTTAAGAATTATGCCGCGAAAGCGTAAGTCTAATCTTTCCCAAAGCTCTAATAAAGCTCGAACTATGAAAGTACGAGTAAAAGAACTTAACGAGACGTTTCCACAAGCCGAACTGCGAAGGCTTAAACAAGCAGAGCGTGAGGCAGCTCAAAGAGCTGCTGAGACACCAGAGCAGTCCCAAGATAGAAGTCGACAGCATGCTGAGTATCTAGCATCTCAACGGGCTGCAGAGACCCCCGAACAGTCTCAAGCTCGACGTCAACAGAACGCTGAATATCTGGCATCTCAACGGGCTTCTGAGACACCCGAACAGTCCCAGGATCGACGTCGACAGCATGCTGAGTATCTAGCATCTCAACGGGCTGCGGAGACACCCGAACAGTCTCAAGCTCGACGTCAACAGAACGCTGAATATCTGGCATCTCAACGGGCTTCTGAGACACCCGAACAGTCTCAAGCTCGGCGTCTTCAGCAAGCGACTTACATAGGGTCCCAAAGAGCTACTGAAACTGTTGAAGCTGCTGAAGCTCGCAGACGCGCTGTTGCTGAAAGGGCACAACAGCGACGATTAATATTTACAAGAAACGCGTGGGGAGTATTCGATAAAGCTGCATTTGAGTACGATGAAACTCTTGATTACGAAAGCCACAAGCTTATAAAAATAGAAGCGATGAATAAAGAATACAGATTTTGCGGTGCTCTTAAATGGAAAGAGGAAGCTGCAGGCATGTGTTGTTCGGGAGGAAAAGTACATAGTTCTTCCTTCAATAGACGAGCCTGTTGAACCTCTTAAAGAACTTTTTTCAAATGAAACAGATGAGTCTCGCCGTTTTTTAAAAAACATAAGAAAATACAATACATGCTTCCATATGACATCTTTTGGAGCTGATAACATTGTGTCGATGCCAGTATTTTGCCCGACTTTTACAATCCAAGGGCAAATATATCACACAATTGGCTCTTTGCTTCCTGCTGCTAATACGCAACCAAAATTTTTGCAAGTTTATTTCATGGGTGATGAGGAAGCACAAGTTGATAGGCGTTCTGAGTACGTACCAGGTGTGGAAAGAAACACAGTTCAAAAAATACAAAAAGTTCTACATGATCACAACGTTTTATTGCATGAATTTAAAATGGCTAAAGATAGAGTGACTAGCGATAATTACAAGGTCGTAATACACCCAGATCGTGTACCACGTGGTGAACACGAAAGACGATTCAATGCCCCGACCACAAACGAAATAGCTGCCGTAGTAGTTAGTACTGAACAAACTGCGTCTCGGGACATTGTTATTCAGGCGCACGATGGCCGGCTTACTAGAGTTCCGGACACTCATAGATTTTATGATGCTCTCGAGTACCCGATAATTTTTTGGAAAGGACAAGAGGGGTACAGTTTTGATATTCCTCAGACAAACCCAGTTACAAAACAGCCTATACCGAACAAAAAAGTGTCGTACAAAGACTTTTATGCATATCATATGATGGTACGTCGCAACAATTTTAATTTATTGCTTCGATGTAGGCTTCTCTTTCTTCAGTTTTTGGTGGACATGTATGTCAAAGTGGAGAGTGAGCGCTTAAGGTTTATTGCTTTAAACCAAACAAAACTGCGAGCAGAAAACTATATACATTTACAAGACGCGGTCAGGAATGATGCGGATTTAGATCCAAACAATTTGGGTCAATTGGTAATACTCCCATCGTCATTTGTAAATAGCCCCAGATATCTTCATGAGTACACGCAGGATGCGTTCACATACGTGCGTAACTACGGGAGGCCTGATCTGTTTATTACAATGACATGTAATCCCGCTTGGCCAGAAATTACTAAAGAGCTCATTCCAGGTCAAAATGCAACAGACAGACATGACTTAACAGCCAGGTTATTTAAAATAAAAGTACAAAAATTGGTTGCTCTACTTACAAAAGGTAAAATATTTGGAGATATGAAGTGTTTCATGTACTCGATCGAGTGGCAAAAAAGAGGTCTGCCTCACGTGCACTTACTGCTGTGGTTGACGGAAAAATTACGCCCCAACCAAATTGATGAAGTCATAAGTGCGGAGACACCAAATCCAGAAAGTGATCGAAAACTCTACGATACTGTTACCAAAAATATGATTCACGGTCCCTGTGGTGCACTAAATCCGTCATCACCATGCATGAAAGAACGAAAATGCACCAAAAAGTATCCAAGGGCGCTTTTAAAAGATACTCAAACTAACGACAAAGGCTATCCTTTGTACAGGCGTAGAACACCAGGAGATGGCGGCCGTACGATAACTCTAAAAACCCGAGGTGGAACACAGGAAGTATTGGTTGACAATAGCTGGATTGTCCCATATTCTCCTCTTCTGTCTAAAATTTATAACTGTCACATAAATGTAGAGTTCTGCAATGCGGTACAGGCGATAAAATATATTTGTAAATATATAAACAAAGGCAGCGACCAGGCTATTTTTAATATTCGACAGCAAGGGAATGTTAATATTGACCCGAGAGATGAGGTGCAAACGTATCGAGCCGGTAGATATGTTAGTAGTAACGAAGCAGCGTGGCGGATCTTGGGTCTGCCTCTGCATGAAAGACACCCAACAGTCACTCACCTTGCGGTTCATCTGCCTAATGGTCAGCGGATTTACTTCACTGAAAACAATTTTAGAGAGAGAATGGCCGCACCACCTAAGACGACACTAACTGCATTTTTCCTGCTTTGCCAAAATGACGCATTTGCAAAAACATTACTTTATGTTGACGTACCCCGCTACTATACATGGAACGTGTCGTCGAAAGAATGGAAACGTCGTTTACAAGGCACACCTGTCGACGGCTGGCCAGGTGTGAAGGCAGGAGATGCTCTTGGGCGCATTTACACAGTGCATGTTAGTAACTTCGAATGTTACTGTTTGCGAATGCTGCTGAATGTAGTACAGGGCCCCACTAGCTTTTTGGATCTAAAAACAGTTGACGGCCAAGAACTTGAAACTTTTCGACAAGCGTGTGAGAAGTTGGGGTTGTTGGAAGATGACAACCACTGGGATGCCACAATGGAAGAGGCAGTGCTGTGTCGCTCTCCTTCGCAAATAAGAGAACTATTTGCAATATTGATATGCACTTGTGGTTTATCCAATCCTCTTCAACTATGGGATAAGTATAAATCTGCATTATCGGAGGATATCTTGCATAGATTTGAAAGGATGGATCAAGTCAACAATGATCTATGTTTCAATGAAGCACTGAGACATATAGAGGACAAAATAATAACGATTTCCGGTAAGAAATTGTCTGACTTCGGTATGCCTACACCAGAGCGTCGAGAAAAGTTGTCGACCGATTTGATCAAAGAGCTAAGCTACGATATTGCTTTATTAGACGCTCAGGTCAGCGAAACTGAACCACGCCTGCTACCCGAATAAAAAAACATTTATAACAAAATATTACAACGAGTTGAGCTTGACAAAGGCGGCCTTTTCTTTCTTGACGCCCCGGGCGGTACAGGTAAAACATTTTTGCTTAATTTGCTTCTAGCAAAAATTCGTAAGGACCGTAAAGTTGCATTAGCGGTGGCTTCCTTTGGGATCGCTGCAACATTGCTGAGCGGTGGACGAACGGCACATTCGGTTTTTAAATTACCTCTTAATCTGGCGAGCGAAGAAACCCCAACGTGCAACATCAGTAAGAGCAGTGCCCGTGGCGCCCTCTTGCAACAATGTATGCTAATCGTGTGGGACGAGTGCACTATGTCACACAAACGCGCCATTGAGGCGCTTGATCGCTGTCTACAAGATATTCACAGCAATCGAAAGTTGATGGGTGGTGTGGTAGTGTTATTGGCAGGGGATTTTAGACAGACTTTACCTGTTATCGAGAGAGGCACTGCAGCAGATGAAATTAACGCATGTCTAAAAGCCTCATATCTGTGGTCTAAAGTTGAAAAGCTTTATCTTACCACTAACATGCGAGTCCAGTTATTCAGCGATGTCGAATCAGGAGCATATGCTCAAAAACTGCTAGAAATTGGTGAAGGCCACCTAAACACCGACCAAGAAGGTATGGTTCTTTTCACACAGCAATTTTGTCATGCTGTGGAGACAGAAAACGAACTTATTGAACAAGTTTTTCCGAATCTGCAACAAAATATTCTTGACGAAAATTGGTTGTGTGAAAGAACCATATTGGCACCAAAAAATGAGACTGTTGCGAAAATAAATAAAAAAATCTTGGCCGAAATAAACAGCGAAACATCAGTGTATAATTCCATTGACACAGTTATGTCATCCGATGACACTACAAGTTATCCCGTAGAGTTCCTAAACTCTTTAGAGTTGTCCGGGGTGCCATCACACAAGTTGGAATTAAAGGTAGGTGTACCCGTTTTGTTAATGCGTAACCTGGATGCGCCAAGATTATGCAACGGTACTCGGTTGCGAGTTACCGAATTAGGAAGGCATATACTTAGTCTGGCCATAAATACTGTTACACTTAATTATAAAAAAATATTACATTTGAATTTCGAATCTGTCATTTTTATACGATTGTTCATTGTGTTTTCTCATTTTGGCGCCAATACATTGTAAAATATTTTGCGATATTAAAATGGTGTGGGGTGATAAAGAGAACCGAATCGCTGTGATAGCATTACACAAAGTAGGTATGGAGCCAAATGCAATTTTTAAAACTCTCCATACACTTGGTATTAGTAAAATGTTTGTGTACCGGGCTATTAATAGGTACAATGAGACCTCCTCTGTTTGTGACAGAAAAAGATCTGGCCGTCCACGTAGTGTTCGTACGAAAAAGGTGGTCAAAGCAGTAAGGGAAAGAATTCGAAGAAATCCTGTCCGAAAGCAAAAGATTTTATCTCGGGAAATGAAGATAGCACCTAGAACCATGTCGCGTATTTTAAAAGATGACTTAGGACTTGCAGCCTATAAGAGACGCACTGGCCATTTCTTAACTGATAATTTAAAGAAGAATAGGGTGGTAAAATCGAAACAACTACTGAAGCGGTACGCAAAGGGAGGTCACAGAAAAATTTTGTTTACGGATGAGAAAATTTTTACAATTGAGCAACATTTTAACAAACAAAATGACCGTATTTATGCTCAAAGCTCTAAGGAAGCTTCCCAATTAGTCGACAGAGTGCAACGTGGACATTATCCGACTTCAGTGATGGTTTGGTGGGGTGTTAGCTATGAAGGAGTGACTGAGCCATATTTTTGTGAAAAAGGTATCAAAACATCGGCACAAGTGTATCAAGATACCATTCTTGAGAAGGTAGTTAAGCCCCTTAACATCACCATGTTCAATAACCAAGTATGGTCCTTCCAGCAAGACTCGGCGCCGGGTCATAAAGCTCGGTCCACGCAGTCTTGGTTGGAATCGAACGTTTCGGACTTCATCAGAGCTGAAGACTGGCCGTCGTCTAGTCCCGATCTTAATCCGCTGGATTATGATTTGTGGTCAGTTTTAGAGAGTACAGCTTGCTCTAAACGCCATGATAATTTGGAGTCCCTAAAACAATCTATACGATTGGCAGTGAAGAATTTTCCCATGGAAAGAGTGCGTGCTTCTATTGATAACTGGCCTCATCGTTTAAAGGACTGTATTGCAGCCAATGGAGACCACTTCGAATAAGCTTTTTATATTTTTAATTGTTTTATATTTATGTATTAAACTGACACACTGTAAAAGTAATAAATGTTATTTGCAGTTAACAATTTTCTTTTTTCTTTATTACAATATTTATGGCAAGACTAGGTAGTGAAGGTTACAATTTTAACTGGAGAAGCCAAGGGAGACAATGTTCTTATACCGCGCATCCCAATCATACCCAACATCTTGCCATTCAATTTTAAACGCCTGCAGTTCCCATTAAAAGTCGCATTTTCAATGACGATCAACAAATCGTAGGGTCAAACCTTGAAGGTAGCAGGCCTACATTTGGGCACGCCATGTTTTTCTCACGGTCAGCTCTATGTGGCTTGCTCACGTGTTTCCAAAGCGAAGAATCTGCATGTTTATGCTGAAGGAAAAAGATCGTTAAATGTAGTTTATAGGAGCATACTGCAGTAGCTACCTATAGGCCTATGATTAGGGCTCTGCAGTGCTTAGTTACCGTATTTCTTACTTATTACTAGAAGACGGGACGAACCTGAAGTCCACGCGAACGAAGTCGCGGGCAAAAGCTAGTTATTAATAATATTTATTATTAATTTTTTTTGAAGTGAAACTTCTTTATCGGGGTTGGAAAAAATTTAGTGTAACATTTTTTCGTTACGCGTCACATTTTTTCGTTGCGCGCCATCTTTTTCTTATCCCTACCACGCGTGATTCGAAATATACTTTCTCCAGCGGAGTAGGGATTGGTAAATGTCTCCAATGTATTTTGCGGCCCGTTTTGAGTAGTTACAGTTTTGAAATCCAGGTGGCGATTGCATCGACTTCGGACGGGTTTAAATTATTTTTTGAAAAATAACGTCATAAAGAAGTTTCACTTCTTACGAGTGTACGCTAGTAAACGTACACATTTTTTAAATATTTAATAAATTATGGTCACAGTAATAGCATTAAAATAACAAATATTAAAAATTGTTTTCATACGATCTTTATTTAGTTTACGTACTAATCGTTAATGTTGTCACGAAAATTAATCATCAAGTACAGTAGGGAAAACCATTCATAGGTAAAAAACTAAATTATTTATGAAAATATTTTCAAAAACTACATATCTACCTTAACATACTTTTCTTAAAAATTCCTAGATTTTTTTAGGAAATGTAAAAAGAGTGTATTAATTATAAAATAAAGTAAAATGATTACTGGTACAAAGTTTTTCTTTTTCCTACTCTAACAACAGTTGAATAATCAACCCATATTTCCCGCCTGTGTCACCAGTTATACGCTCGCTCGTACTATGTTTTTTTGATTTATTTAATTTTTCCAAGAAACTTTTTTTACTACATGAATAAGTATCTTAACCTTACTAATAAAACCTATCTAAGGTTTATAATGGTTGATAAGTCGCCGCTGTTTGATTGTGTAACTTAAAGACCACTTTGCAATTATAACCTTAAATTAATAAATAATTTATATGTAAATATTCATTGCTTCTCTTAAAGACGTACACCTGCTCTGTCATTTACTGAACCACCTAAAGGTTTACTGGTAGAGAATGCCATATGGCATTAAGTCCGCCTGATGCAAATATAATGCAGGAAGTATTAAAAATAAAAGTAAAATAAAAAACCGTACACGTTTCACATACGGCTGCCTAATTCCAAGTTAGACAGAGCTCGTGCCATGGCAACCAGACTGTCGATAAACATCCTTAAACATTAGTAAGTACATAAGTATTAACTTTGCGAGTTTTAACAGTGACTTTGTGTTTGCTTTTCTGTTGCAACCTGTTTTATTATATTTATATACTTGATATCTAACTTATTAAAATTTAATTTGCTTATAGTACATTCATATATGTGGCCCATAGACCACTGAAAAATAATATTGCTTTTTAATAATGAATTCTCTATGTCTAATTATCTACATTGACGACTGGGCTAAGAGCCCATACAAAGTGGTCGATCTCAATTTAAATTATCATTTAATTTATCGAAAACTATGTAGCCTATACACATAGTATATGATTTATTAAGAAGGTAGCCTAGCTGATTTCAGCACGAGCGGGTCGGCTCGACCGGCAGTACTACCCTCCCACAGAAGACCAACCTAAAGCGCCAGCATCCGTGTTGTCGTGTTTCGTTGGTGAGTGTGAGACCGGAGGCCCATTGATGCAGGGGTGACAGTTACCGTGGTAACTGTGTAAGCCTTACACTGTCACGATGACTATCATGCCTTTTACGTCCGCAAGCGGGGTGTGAAAACACCCCACAAGGCCGCCATAGTGTGGGTCATCTTACTGCATTTTTTGCATTTGCAATGAGCATGGTGACCACAACTCTTTAATTCTATTCATGCTTTCCATCAGGCAGAGTAGAGTCACTTTGGCAGGCTCTTAATATAGAAAAAAATGTAGGAATTACATTTTTTAACGCTTAGTTCTTGAAATTTACTTAAAATATTATTGTAGAATCGCATACCCTAAAATCGAAAACACTTGCTTCCTTTTTTGAAGTATTCATTAATCGTGAGTTTATTTTTATTTCTACTGTTGAAATCATGAATGTCGCTAAACTTTGTGATGTATTCACGATACATGTTATGGAATATTTATATTTAAATATACTATGATATAGTGACTAGAAAACATTACGACTGAAAGACGATGTAGTGACAAGCAGTGGAAAGAGCATGATTCGATGGTTTGGTCCCATGGAGAGGATGGAGAAATCAATTTGTAGTGGCAAACACGCAATAATTCACAAATGGAATTTATAGAGCAAATGTGTACAAAAGTGTCAGAAGTGGTCGTCTACAGCGAAAATTGACCGATCAAATTGGTGATGTTCTAAAGAAAGGACATGTGAAAAGTGCCAGGAACGGACGAGTATGCATACATTAATGAATGTGGATGAAACAAAATAAGTATGTCAGGACTCTAGCTAATGGAGATCATTAGTCTCTACCTACCCCTTTCGGAAACAGGTGTGACTTTAAGTATGTTATGTGCGTACACAAAATTTTCAGAAATTTAGTGAGATGCGATCGTCATGATCCTAATTTCTTTAAATTTATCCCTCAGCGACTATTTATTACATAGACTATATGTAAATCATGTGAACAGCTTTTTTATTCAACACAAAGATACTTTGAATGCCAGCAGCCATTTCGCCAACAAAATACCATATGATATTACACTATGAAAATAGCTTTAGCACAACATTAGCTGATTTTACATCGATTAACTGACTATTTTTATAAGCTGTGCCTGCTGCAGGACTGAGCTTATTCGACAATCAATCGACCCTACTGCATTTTAGAACCTAGAGATATACATATATTATAAATCTCATACACATAATTTTTCCATAGCTTAATAGTAAAGTATTATCATTGAACCAGGTTACGACATTAGAGGGGTGTTGGGCTAGAAAACCTCCACGTGGTGCACCCTGGTAACGTTGGCGATGGTGATGTTTATCACCGCCAACGGCTAATATTCTAGCACGAAGAGGAGGCCATTTTCTTCGGCCATTCCAACAGAGCGGGCATGTTTGTCGATTCCTCTGTTGGCTCTTCGCTCTTCGGAGCAATGAGGAGAAAAACCTCGTTAAAAAATCACGAAGGTGGAACCCTTTCACGGGTCGGAGTTTCTCCACTATTAGTGGTGGAGAAAGGAGAACGGACTTGGCGTACACTAACACTACCGCCAAGTAGGCATTGAAGATTTAATCTTCCTGCCACCGTCGTCATATCGTAATCTCGAGATGGGTGACGTAGTTACGTCTCACGGCTCTACTCGAGGACGAGGGTCTTGGCTTAACCGCCTGGACTGCGAGGAAGAAAACCTTTATAAAAAATTACCCCGAATCCCGTGTTCTGGTGCGTGACCAGGGGATGCATGGCTGATGGGTAGTTCAGTCGTAAGCGCACTCCCAGCCGGGGCACCTGCGGACCCCTCGGTTGGGAATAAATTTACGCTTGCCCGGGTACTGGGGGATCTCTGCCCAGGTCGACCATTAATTCTCCCCCACGCGTGGGATTAAATATGGAAAACAATAAAATAATACAAAATAAAGAAAACAAGGACAGAAAGAAGGAGAAAAACGAAAGCGGAAGCAGTAAGCGAAAGCAGAAAAATTTAAGGACGGACGACATCTCTTCCAATGAAGAGAACGTATTGGTCGGGACACCTATCTCGGAGAGGCTCCCAGAAGTCTTTCTGGCTGCTGGGAGCCCAAGAAAATCGGAACGATTACGTTCCAGATCGGCTAATCCAACGGACGGAGGTAACTCCAGTACGACTTTGGACGTACTGGAGTCGACAGCGATGGAGTTCTGCAAAAGCAGGAAACGCGGGCGCTCCAGAGATGATGAAAGTGATACGTCCCAGGAGATGCTGCCTCCAAAAATTGGTAGCAGTCGAAGAGGGCGATCACGCACGCCGATCTCGACCCCATCAGGCTCTGTGTTTTCGAAGGCAGAAGCCTATAGAAGGGTCAGAGCGGAAGGCGAAAGCACAGCGGAGGAGGAGATTGTGGATCTCCTGCAGAAGATCCGAGAACCGGTGGAGGCGGGTTCCGTCTCCAATACACCGGTGACGTTGCAGGAGAGAGCAAATATGGGGGTGGCTATAATTCAAAAAGTGGCCACCAAATCCAGGAATCTTAAGAGTTCCTTTGTAAGGGCTCTTAAGGATTCCTCCTCCGCTATTGCTGGTGTCGTCGACACCCTCATTGGGAACGTAGCTCGCCTGGAGGCTGCTAATGAACGCCTGACGGGGCAGGTGGCTGAACTGCGTATCTCGGGCCTGGACGATTCCGTGACGACCGAAGATGTCAGCGCTGCAGTTGGAGAGAGGTCGGGTTGCAGCGTGGACAATATCAGGGTCGGCACCATCCGGCCCGGTCCAGGAGGGCTTGGCGCAGTGTGGGTCAGCTGTCCCGTGTCGTCGGCTAAAATTTTGGGCGACGCCGGCAGACTACTGATCGGTCTCGTGAGCGCTAGGATCACGGTCCTGGCGGCGAGACCGATGAGATGCTACAAATGTCTGGCATCGGGACACACACGCGCCAAGTGCGTGAGTTGTTTTGACTGCAGCGGACTATGCTTCCGCTGCGGTCGACCGGGGCACAAGGCGGCAGAGTGCTCTGCCGCCCCTTACTGTCCGGTTTGTGCGGCGGGTAACAAGCCCGCCAATCATCAGATTGGGCAGGGGGGCTGCAAACCTCCCCGTGATTCTCGGCAAGCGTTGGGGGCTAGCCAGTCGACCCAGGCTGCCTCCGATGCCGTTCGCACGTCGACATCATCGCCCATGGAGGAGGCTGTAGAGACGGTCCAGTAATGGCCCAAGTCTCCAGCCTCCTAGTCCAGACGAACCTGAACCACAGTGCTGCGGCGCAGGACCTCTTCCTGCAAGCCATGGCACAGTGGTCGATCGGTGTAGCCGTAGCCGCGGAGCCCTATTACGTTCCTCCCCTTCCAAACTGGTTGGGTGACCGGGACGGTTCCGTGGCAGTCGTCGGCTCCACGGGGGCTCATTCCCCGCCCTTGTCGCTAAGAGACAAGGGCACTGGATATGTTGCTGCCGAGTGGGGGGGGATCACTATATATGGTGTATACTTCTCCCCCAACCGGAGTTTGAACGACTTCGTTTTTCCTTAACAACTTGGAAACCTCGATGCGGCGTCTAACGTCTGGGCACGTCTTAGTGCTGGGGGACTTCAACGCAAAATCCATTGCGTGAGTTCCCCCAGGACAGACGCTAGGGGCGAGGCCGTAGAGGAGTGGGCGGCGTCGGTGGGCCTCTGTTTACTAAACAGGGGCTCCACCAACACGTGCGTGCGACAGCAGGGAGGGTCGATAGTGGACCTTTCGTTCGCTACCCCTGCCCCCGCCGCACGAGTAAGAAACTGGCGTGTCCTGGAAGAGGTTGAGAGGCTCTCGGACCATCTCTATATCCGATTTGAGCTCTCCCGGTCCCAGGACGCCAGTAGGGGTCACGCGGCACGGCGTTCTTCTCGCTTTCCGCGGTGGGCTGTAGCCAAATTAAATAGGGACCTACTAGAGGAGGCGGCCATTATTCACTCTTGGCTGTCTCCGCAGGCTCCGACCGAGGAGGCCAACATGGGGGCTGGTCGCTTCTGCGATGCCATTGCGCAGATCTATGATGCGGCCATGCCCCGCATCCGAGGTTGCCGGCCTCCACGGAAGAGGGTTTACTGGTGGTCCCAGGAGTTGGCGGACCTCCGTGCGGCCTGTACTCGTGCCCGGAGGTCCT
Organism: Hypercompe scribonia; assembly: GCA_949316085.1. Lineage (NCBI taxonomy): Eukaryota > Metazoa > Arthropoda > Insecta > Lepidoptera > Erebidae > Hypercompe > Hypercompe scribonia. Next base: position 6,339,621 of record OX438975.1, read on the forward strand.
ACACCCGTAGTCGGCGGCGACACCGTGAAGAAGGCGAGGAGGACTAGCTTCATGAGGAGTACCGAGAGGCGCGGAAAACTCTGAAGCTGGCCATCAGCCGCGCCAAAGAAGTGAAGAGGAAGGAGATGCTGGAGAGTCTCGATCGTGACCCCTGGGGTCGCCCCTATCGTGCGGCGCGACAAAAGCTCCGCACGTCGGGCCCCCTCCTTACAGAGACACTCCAGCCCAGCTTCCTGCGGGAAGTGGTCGAGGGCCTTTTCCCGCAGCGGGCGGAGCACACACCCCCGTCGATGGCCTTCATGGTCGAAGACGATGGGGTGAACGGAGACAATGTTCCGCCCGTCAAGGAATCGGAGGTAGGGGCGGTTGTTCTACGGATTTGCTCTAAGACCACCGCCCCCGGGCCGGACGGAATACCTGCCCGAGTGCTAGCCCGAGCCCTCGAACACATGTTGGACCACCTCAGGGAGGTCCTGGACGCTAGTTTGGCGTCTGGACGCTTCCCTGAGTGCTGGAAAAGCGGGAAGCTGGTCCTATTAAGGAAGCCGGGACGGCCAGCCGAACCGGTGGCGGCCTATGGGCCTATTGTGTTGCTGGACGAGGCGGCTAAACTGTTTGAGAGGATACTCTCTGCCCGCATCGTCCGGCACCTAAGTGAGGTGGGCCCCGATCTGTCGGACGCCCAATTCGGTTTCCGAGCAGGGCGTTCGACAGTCGATGCTGTGTTGCGCCTGAGGGCCGTTACCGAAGAGGCGGTGGGCTGTGGCGGCGTACTGTTGGCGGTGTCGTTGGACATCGCCAACGCATTTAATAGTCTGCCATTTAGCTGCATCAGAGAAGCACTCCACTACCACGGGGTGCCAGAGTACCTGAGGCGACTTGTGGCGGACTATCTACAGGAGCGTACTGTCATGTACGAGGACCGAGACGGTGTTCTGAGGCGGCAGCTCATTTCGTGCGGTGTTCCACAGGGGTCTGTCCTCGGACCACTCCTGTGGAATATGGGATACGACTGGGCCCTTCGAGGTCGCCTTTTCCCCGGGCTGGACGTAATTTGTTACGCCGATGACACATTGGTCACGGCCCGGGGAGCGAACTTTCAAGAGGTGGCGCGCCTAGCCACCACGGGAGTCTCTCTGGTGGTCGGGCGTATTGAGGCGCTGGGTTTACGGGTGGCCCTCGACGAGACGGAGACCCTTTTGTTCCATGGGCCCCATCGTGGTCCGCCCTCCGGCGCCTCCATCGTAGTCAATTCGGTCCTCGTACCGGTTCAAGCCCAGATGAAGTATCTGGGGTTGATCCTTGACGGCAGGTGGCTCTTCGACGTGCTCTTCCGACAGCTTTCTCCAAAGCTGGTCGGCGCTGCTTCTGCCCTTGGGCGACTTTTGCCCAATTTGGGTGGAGCCAGCGTCGCGACGAGACGGCCATACGCGGGGGTTGTCCGGTCAATGGCGCTTTATGGTGCACCGGTGTGGGCGGCGGCTCTGACCGCCCAGAATAGGGTTCGCCTCTGGCGTCCTCAGAGGATATTGGCGGTTAGAGCCATACTCGGTTACCGCACTATATCGACGGAGGCGGTGTGCGCGTTAGCCGAAACTCCGCCGTGGGATTTGGAGGCGGAAGTGCTCGCTGAAGTTTATCGGCGAACGGCAGACTTTCAGGTGGGTAGTGGCATTCGGCCCCCGCCCGAAGAGATACGCGAGTGGCGAGAGGCCGCTCGTCGAGCCACGATGGCTCGTTGGTCGTCCCGGCTGGAGACTCCACGTGCTGGCTTTGCTGCCGTGGAGGCTCTCCAGCCGGTCATCGCTGAGTGGACAGGGCGGCAGCACGGGACCCTTTCCTTCCGATTGACGCAGGTTCTTTCCGGGCACGGTTGCTTCGGGAAGTATCTGCACTCGGTCGCCAGGAGGGAATTGAGTCCCGCCTGTCACCACTGCGAGTGCGGTGAGGACTCGGCTCAGCACACGCTGGCGGTTTGTTCCGCCTGGGCGGCGCAGCGTGGGGTCCTCACTGCAGTTATTGGAGGAGATCTCTCGCTACCGGCCGTAATACGCTCCATGGTCGGTAGCGACAGTTGTTTTACCGCGGTCGCAACCTTCTGTGAAGGCGTAATTTCGCGGAAGGAGGCGGCGGAGAAAGCCCGGGAGGACGACCTCCACTCGGACCCAATTCGCCGCCGGTGAACCGGGCGGCGGAGGCGCGCGTACCAGCGTCTCATGCCGCCTTGAGTGTGGCCGCGGGTGGACGGGACGGGTTTTCCCTTCCATCCGCTATAGTGGCCAGCCGCGAGGAGGCGACGTCCGCGTGTGCCGTACGTCGCCTAAAAGGAGAGTTTTATCCGCAGAAGGTGCCCGCATGAGCGGGCAGGCGCTAAGAAGGGTCTGGATGTCGTAATAACAGCTGTTCCCAGATCCCTACTATGTCAGGCGCATAGTGGCACACCGTGTGGTTTTAGTCGGTTTGATTCCGACACACCACCCCGCCGTAAACCCCGGTGGGGTGACGGCCCGAGGGGGTTTCCACACGTTAAAACAAAAAAAAAAAAAATTACGACATTAGAGAGAGAGAGAGTGAGTACTATTCATGTCAATAGTAACCGATTGTTGTCATTTTAGTTTAAATGAAAGCGAAATGTCATCCATGAATAGCACTATATACTTATAATCAATTTTCTGCGGGATCGATGATGTTTAAACCCGACGAAGTTTTCTTGGAAATGCTTTCCAACCTAGTTGAATTTACCTGGCCACCATGACCAAGAATAATGGACTAGCTGACTGGGGATCGTGGTTTTTGATGCTTCGGTATTGAAGGCTTTTTCCCATAATAGTCACACTAGGCAGTCGGGTTAGTGAAGACGGGACGAAGTTTGTCATTATGAATTTAGCATTAAACAATTTTATACACAGGTTCTATAGAAAATGTACATTCAATTGGCCTATTCTTGACTACGTGATTGGCCTAGTGGTTTAAGCGGTCCCCACGCTGCTCTCCACTTCGCTGAGTGTTGTCCACAAATTGTTGTTCGGAGTCTGGGTGTTCTTTGTGTCCGTTTCTTGTATGTTTGTAAAGTCCCCAGGATTTATTTCTAATGCGGGCGTTGTCTTAAAACAAAAAAAAATGAAAGTTGAAGAAAAGGATATTAATTCTGGAACCTTAAAATTTGAATTGCACTATGAAGCTTGGTTTGTAGACCTGCATAGACATTTATTATAAAATGCCCGCTCTCTCCGTTTTTTTATCTATTAAGAAATCGAGGTTAAGAACCATTCTAAAATGTATATGTTTATGTAGTTGTTGTAACTTCACGGTACTATAAACACACTTCTCTATGATTTACCTGGTAATATTGCATCGACAATTGGTGCTATACTTTTTATTTTTGTCACCATCACGTTGAGTGTGCGAGAGTGAGTGCACATTTAAATAATTTTAACTAATTTGTTTAATGGTTGCTAATAAAATGCGTATAGTTTCATTTGTTTCATCATTTCACAACCAGAAAAAGCTATCGAAGCCAACAGTATTTAAATTAAATATAAGGGTAAGTAAATAATTAAATATATTATTCGCTTTAAGATTGATTGAATCAGATTAATACTAATAGTATTAGTGATGAAATAATTACAGCGAAATTAACAGCGCTTGCATTATTAAGAACAGTAGAAAAAAATATAGCGACACGAAATTGCTTCTAGCGCAAGTACCTCGTGTCTGACGGATTAATTTGTCATTGTAGCCATGATGAACTAAATAAGTCCATGAGATGTTATGGGCTAGAAAATCTATTATTCGTAAATCTTACCGCTAAAAAAGGAATATACGAGTATTTTTATTTAAAAATATTAAACAGTTTAAGCGTTTAAACACTAAAATCATTACATAAGTATGAGAATACTTGAAATTAGGACTGATTTACATTACTATACAATAGTTTATACTTATGTATATACATATATACTTATACTATATACCAACATACGGACGCAGTCTCAGTCAAAAGCTAGTTATGGTATAAAATTAGATTTTGATATATTTACGAGTACGTAGTCAACAGATGTAGATTTACTAGCGTCAGTACTTCTAAAGGCTGCTGAAATTTAAATTTGAAAAATTAAGTAATTAATTAATTAATCAATTTAAAACAAAAATGTCGTATTAAGTACACCTGTTATTTCAAAACATGAATATTTTATTTTCAAATTACATTATGTATAATTAATGAACGTATTTCAGTTTACAATATGATTTTATTCATTTAATGAATTGAAAAACTTTGCTTTGTTTAATGAAAAAGAAAGTATTCTCAGTCAAGATTTTTTGTTAAAAGCGTCTTTAGCGTGTATCGAAATGCATTTTTTTAAAATTTATGTTACCTATTTATTGAAAGACTGCAGAATCATTTAATAACCGTGTTGTGGCGGCTTAAGAATAGAAAGATGATGATGATTATCAAAATCACTAATTTTCAATTCAAATTAAGCTTAGAGCAGATATTTGTATGTCTAAATATCTCTATTATCTATATGCATGAAAAGGTTTTATATAAAATGATGTACTCTTAACCGATTTCAACCACGGTAGCCAGTCTCGACGGGTACCAGCCACTGACACAGAAGATATAGTACACAATTGTGTGGGTTTACATAGGTGCACTCTCTATTCCTTCAGTCTCACAGCCTGATAGTATGGCTATCCGACATGACCGGGGGAGAGGTCACGTGTAGGACCGACGACCCTAAAAAAATTTTTTATATTCTCCGAGGCACGTGGACAAAGACTCCAACTGCCGAACTCCTTGCTGTTATTAAACATTGCCATAATTAGGAAAACTCAATAACACCTTTTGGTGCTAGCTGAAAATCGAACCCGAGACCTCTTGAATGGCAGTCGCATACTCTAACCGCTAGACCAACGAGGCAGAATATTATTATTAAGAGAAAAATGTCTATCAAAAAGACATTAATCACATAAAGATATTATAATTGAAATACATGAAATGTTGGTTTCATGAAATATATAATACAAATAGTACAAGTACTATGTAAAACAAAATATTTTATTCATCTCAGTTTTAATCTATCACCCATACTAACAAAGTATACCATCCGATTATAATATTTACGAAATCTAAGTTTTATTTTTTTCCCTTATTTTGTCGTGAAATCATATTTATTTATAGGTATTTTTGCAGTCAAATTTACAATTTATTTGAATTCAAAAGGATCCCATTTAAACTGTTTAGTTGAATTCTTTTTCTCTCATTTTCTCGATTTCATCGCTACCAAATCTGATTTGATACATACTCGTATCTGTAGGGTGGGCCAAGAAGTTGTTAACATTTAAATCTAACATCTCGTGCAAACATGTTATGGGAGTTCTTGTGATCGATGCTACTGGATTCGCTGGCTGTAATCGTAACATATGGTTTTAACAAGATGGAATCACTTGTCATACATCCAATTAATCCATGCCGGTGGTCAAAGACATGTTTCCGGAAAAGCTGATTACCAGACGAGGCGACAATCCATGGCCACCCAGAAGTTGAGACCTATTCCCAGCAGACATTTTTTGAAAAATCGTGTCTACATCAACAAACTAAGTACACTATATCAACTAAAAGAAAAATCAGCGTTAGAGACGTCGACGATCTCACGGTCTCATTGGCGACGAGTATTCCTCTAATGATCTTCCAATAGGTATAACAGCCAATCATGTTCTTTATGTTAAGAAATCTAAAAATGAATTAGGAATGTATTTATTATTTCGGGTTACGTGGCCTTCATTCTATGTAATCATTTTGTAGCGATACGAATTTGTTCAATCACTAAATTAAAGTTAGTCTTGAGAGCTATTTTCATCTACTTCTAAACAGTAGAAGAATTAACAGTAAGTCGAAAAAGATCTGGTTAGTTTTCATAACGGGCCAAATGTTTATCGAGGTACACCCAGTGTAAGGTATCGTAGTAGGGGTTTGGTTGTATCGTATTATTTTTTCATTTCACACGGTTTCGGTGCGCTATATAACGTCAAATTATATATTGGACTGTAAAACTTAAATTAACAAAGCCTAGTTAGCTAGCACTTGGCACCAACTTTTGGACTAGCTGGTATGGTTTATTATTGTTCATTATTACAATAATGTTATCTGCTATTTTGAGGATCGTACGTATTTTAGTTTCTCAATTAGATTTATAATTACATTTTTATTTATAGTTATCCTTGCTACTACTGATGAAGTCGGTTCTATATTTTTTTTAAAAATTTTAGGAGATTAACCAATGACATCTTACACTAAGGGTTTAATTAAAATAAAAAATAAGATCAACAATTGAAATGACCTAGAGGTACCATAAAAATTCTTTTCAAGATATTATTTTACCACTTTGTTGACGTAAAAATTGAACATGGTGAAACTATTGGTTCCGTTTTTGGTATTTTGCTCAGGAAGAATATTCCTGGTGTATATCATCATGTATATCAATCTTACCAAAGATTATGGTGGTGGCAAATAATAAACACTCTCTATCAAGTAACACACGCTAGTTATAGTGGGATTATTGTTGATTAACACCAGTCATATCAGTTGTTATACATAAAGGAGCTATAATTCTCTTGTGTGATTTATTTGAGTATGGCGTAACAAGTGTAGTAACTAGCTTACACGCACTATAGTGCTAGTAATTTGAGTAATAAAGTAATAAATACTGTGTGTGGTAAATATAATGTACTAATTATTACTAAACTATTTTTCTACAATCTTTATCTTATCTTGAATGAGTAAGCAACTTACCTAATCGTGTCAAGTAAACTATGGTAATAGAAAAAGTAGATCAAATGGTGAGAATGCTAGGTATAAAATGAAATGCGTTTAATAAACATTCAAATATTCTCTAAAAGAAAATATTAAAGTCTATTATTAGCCACTTTGTATTGGATTCATCTACTCGTAATTTAACAACTTTTTCCATTTTTAGTAGTAGTAGTAGTTTATAATAATAATTTTTGCTGTGCGTTAAATTGCCGGAAAATGTCTGTGAAATCCTGATATACAAATAAATTAACATTAATCTATCTTTTTTCACGTGTTATCCTATTTTGAGTTCTGAACAGATCTGAGAAGGATATCATTGTCTCACGCATCGTCTGAGCTCCAAGCAGTTGCGAGTGTACTATTGGTAAATGTTATTATTATTATGTTATTAGTACTTCAGACTTCTTGCTGACCACTGTACATGATTAATCTTCACTTCTGGAAGGGAATCATTCATACTTTGACCCAGATTTTTCATTTTTATTTATTAAGGTTTTGACATATATAAACAAATAACTTACAAACTAAAAAACATGCAATCTGCAATGAGGATCTCAAAAAAATAAAAACAGATGTCTTAAAAAAATTGCTAAAACAATTTCTAATAGGATTTTTATTTTATTTCTTCGATCCATAGTATCTTATCTTGTCATTTATATCCTATTATCTTCCTAAGCAACGAAAATATTGAAACAATCCCCAGTTCATTACAGAACCAGTTGTTTCTCAGACGGCTAGTTCCAATTACTATACTAATGACTTGCTCAATCAATATAGCTTGGGGATCTAATCCATATAATGCTACCATCTTATCAAAGCAAGTTTCATCCGATCAAACAAAGGGGGTAGAGCTCCCGAATTATTTAGGAATAGGATTCCCTTGGCATAAAGTTTGTCTCAAACCCTCAGCTTACCGCCAATCTTAGCAGACGGTAACTTTAACTAATGTTATATTTTGAGGAATATTTTGAGTCATTTTTATACTTTTTAAACTTATGGACATTATATTGTTAAATAAAAATTATGATGTATATATAAGTAAAGCAATTTAAACTGGTAATATGGAATGGTGTTAAGAACAACAATCATTTTCAAAGGTATAAGCAAAGAAAACTGTTCTTCTTGCTAAATAATTTCTCTACATGGTAATATTTCATTCAAATCACTGACCAAGTATTTCGTTTGCCATATTTACATATGAGTACACTCGGTCTATTCGAGTTACTTTACTTTCAGTACCCCTTATTCATTCTCCTTACGCCAATTTACTTTCTTTCTTGTTAAGTCTGAGAGCAGTGGCGTCGTGTCATTCCTTTCAGACTTAGTCTAAACATAAGAAATACCATGAAACAATAAAGTGTGTGAATCTAAATGACAAAACTAGTATCGGTGCTTGATAAGTCTGCAAAGTTTTAATTAAATCCTATATTTTAAAGTGAGTAAAATGACATTCAAATATTCAATTACATACATACAAGGAAAACTAATAAAAACGCGTAATAGTTAGCTGATATACGTGTACATATTTTTATGAGCTAATAATTTAATATTTTGTTTTATTTGTCAAGGTTTTGCGTAAGTCAGAACGAGGGGCTTAGCAAAGGCGCATGTCTCTTATTTAGTCCGACGCATTAATCATAAGCGTAGTCTTAGTAACCAACAATGAAATGTTGACAAAACCACTGTGTTTCATTAAAACGGTTTAGTTGATAGCTACTTTTGTTTTGTTAGTCTGCAGGGTTTTTGAAAATCTGAGTAATTAATTTATTTCTTATTTCATAATAGCTGTATAAAGAACGTTTTTAGGAATAATTCAAGGAGTGATATTTAAACTATAGTTAATGATTTTAAGTTCTTATTTGTGCTAATGATATTATATCAGAGTACATATTAAACTGACAAAGTATGCCTGTATTATTTTAATCGACTTCCAAGAAATGACAAGATCCCATAATTTTGTCATTAACAAACCGATTTATGAGGGTGTACTTCTCACTTGTCTCTATTTGAATTTAAATTTACCACCTTTGAGGATGAAAAATGAAGAAATGAAGTTAGTGACAATTTTTTTTTAGTTTAAGGCGACAATCGAGTACACGTGTCACCTTGTTTTAAACATTACATTTTTAAAGTAAATTATTATTATAGCTGATTTAATTACAGTCGAATCTGAATCAATTTCGGGTGATTGCATTTGGTAGAGTTACTAGTAAGTTAGTCAAATCAAACCACACTGTAACTTGATCTATAATAATGTATTTCCATTTACCAATTACTGAATCACATACACAAATAATTACACAGGTTTTAAATAGGTTCACCGTTAACCAAACCATAGCGCGATTCAGACAAAAAGAACTACGCCGTCTATCGTATACATAGGTTGTTATCTTTTGATCAGAACATAAAATATTTTAAAATAAATTGTAATTTCACTCCTTCGATTATTGATCTAACATATCGCGAACAATAGTTAATACATATAATTATGAAGAAATGGATATTTTAAATGTTACATTAACTTCTTTCAACGTCATTACACCTAAAAAAAGTATCTCAAATACGACATTTTTATCTGAAGAGGACATTCACTATAAATTCAATCACGAGCCTTTCATTGAGTCTGTTGTCTATTTACTTTGAAGATCCAATCTCAGATTCTAACGATGTTATTCCAAGTCAATTTTACTTAGGTATGAGCAGAGCTTACTTGACTAAATAAATCCTATATAATAACGTCCAATTTATTTTTATTTACAACGATTATTTTCTTCGTGGGACTTATTTTATTTAAGATATCTTTAGGTTATATGAATTAGGTGATATACCAATTGGTCTACGACAAGTATTATTTTAAAACTGTATTAATTGACATATTCGTCATAAAAATAATACTATTTTAAACGGTAATAGTATTAAAATAAAAAAAAAAACAGTTAATCTAATAATCGATTATTGTTATTGCCTTGTATACATGTAGGGCTATAAAGTATAGCTTCAAAATCTTAAGCGCATACATTTTGTAAAGTATGCTTGGTTATACACAAGAACATATATTTATTATATGTATAGCCTGTAGCTTTTCAGGTTACCAACCATGTATAATCGTGTTGTTGTGAAATATAAAGTATAAACAAAATATGAACTCCTCATGGCCTCTTTATTTCTGTTTTTATCTTTTGTTAATTTATCTTCTGTTTTTAATTTTTTTTTTTCAGAGGTACGTTCGAGAAGCACAGTTTTAATCTTCTCCTATCTTTCATCAATTCTCAACAAGCATTATTAGTAAGTAACTAGGTTATTTAGGAAGCTCGTGATTTGTGCGATAATTACTACCGTCATTTGCATAGGCTTTAGTTTCCGCATTTAGATTCATAAACAGTCTATTACGCAAACAAGTTAGTCATGGTCGGTGCAAAATTAACAAGCAAACGCAATTTACAACTTACAATTTAGTTTTTAAACACATTGTCGGTGACGTATGGTGACGCGGTGACTAGGAAATTCTAAATTAAAGGCAGTAAATGCCTTAAGTACTTAAGGGTGTGTAAACGTGCAAGTGTTCATATCAACTTGATTCATCGTTGGGCAGACAGTTAACGTGGACGTGTTTATCGGTTCAGTTGCATTTAATTAAACAACCTTCATAACTTTAAAACTTAACGTATTAGTATTAAAGTCTAAAGTGCAATCTTGTAAATTATTGTGTGACAAACGAAGAGTGAAAAGGACAAGATACAGTGCGTTGTATCTTCCTCACGTCATAATAATAGTCATCAACAACTTACGACCTCAGGCGTAGTATATGCAAAAAAGAGATATGCCACTCCAACGCTCACCATCAACAGGTATTTGTTCATCGCAACCTAACCTAAATAGGCAAGATGATGGGGAAGCTAATGTAAGGATAAATACAAGAAAAAGAAAAAATACAGATAATGAGAAATTTGAAGAATTTTGTTCTGATATAAAAGTAATTCTTCAAGAATTTCAATCAAAACAAGATACGAAATATGATAACCTGGTTAAATCTATAGATACGCTAACCATACAAAATGCAAAATTGATTGAAAGCAATGGAGAGATAGAAAAAATCTTGCAACAACACATAGAGCAACAGAATGAGTTGAAGAAGAAAGTATACAGTCTGGAAGTGGAATGCGCTAACGCTAACAACAAGTTTGACCAACTGGAGGAGCAATTAGATCAATGTCAAAGAAACCAGCTGAAGACTGTTCTGGAAGTGAGAAATGTTCCAAGAAGAGAAAGAGAAGATTTAAATAAGATTGTTACTAAACTGATAGGGGTTGTGGATGGTGACGTGAACTTGGAAAATATCAGACAAGTATATCGTGGGGGAAAAGGAAATGCCGATTATTATTGAATTTATAAACTTCAATCATAAAATAAAGGTATTAAAGTCGGTGACAACATATAATAAAATTAATAAAAACAATAAATTGAACAGCGAAAATTTAGATATTGAGGGTTCTAAAACTTTTATTTATATTTCTGACAAACTGACTCTTAAAACAAAAACGCTACTCGCTGCAGCCAAACAACTTGTCAAGAATGGGTTATTTAAGTACTGTTGGGTTTCAAGGGGAATCGTGTTGGTAAAACAAAGTGAAGACGAAACTCCGATACGTATCGAAAAGCCTAAGGACTTAGAAAAGATCCAATGTGACGAGATGTCAAAGTGACTATTTAAAACTAATAGCTTAGTACTTACACTATTTTGTTGGTTTACTGTATACTCTCTTACTTATTATTATTTACACATTTTGCTTCAAAGTTATATTACAACTGTGTCAACAAATATTATATGTTTCATATCTATTAATAAGGTATTAAGAATTAATATTTATCTATATAATTCATTAAACTACATTTATTTACTAAAAATTTGCACAATTTGCACAGATAAGTTCATCATCTCGAATATTCTAGCAGCATTGTTCCCTCATAGCACTACTTTGATCTTATCCAGTAAAGTTTACGTGATTGGAGCCAAATGGTCAGGAGCGTCAAACCATTATGTGTTATCCTATATAAGTAACAAATCAAAAAAATATGATAAACGACATACAACAGGTTAGCACTGACATTGACGTCAATGTTAGTGTTGGTGAAGCGTTCCTGATCGACGATGCTGCTGATTGCCGGGGTCTGTTGGGCCAATCTCATAGTAACCTTAATATAATTGTTCAGAATATTCGAAGCATAAATTGTAACTTCAATGATTTTACAGTTCATCTTACAAGATTAAGAGTTAGATTTGATCTCATTATCCTGACAGAATGTTGGCTTTCTCATTTAAATAGCGTGCCGGGTTTACCTAACTATATTTGCCATCCCTCTAAGCAATACATTAATCAAAATAGTGGTGTCGTAATATATGCTAGAGATAATCTTAATATTAGAGTTTATGAACCCAAAATGAATGATGCCGACTGTTTGGTTGCCGAAATTAACAACCAATACGCCGTTGTAGCTATATATAGGTCACCTTCGGTGTACACTATCGACCACTTTAAAGAATCCCTTGATCATATTTTGTATAGTCTCAGACATTTCAAAAATCTTATAGTAATGGGCGACTTAAATATTGACATAAAAAAGTCTAATCAAGACTCAAGATCTTCAGATTACCTAAACCATCTCTCCATGAATGGACTCTTGCCCAGTCATACTTTTCCTACCAGACAATCAAAGTGTTATGACCATTCATTTATCAAAGTAGGCTGCACAGCAACTACAATTGTATGTAACTCAACCATTACCGATCATTCATCTATTATTATCGCGATAAAAGACAAACAGTTAAAAAGATCACGTAAAACTGCTACTAAAATAGATTATGCGAAAGCTGTCGATGACCTAAGATGTGTTGACTGGACAGAGTTTTATGGTTGTACATGCCCTGTGGATGCAACTGATGTACTTCTCGGCATGTTATCGACTATAATAGACAATTGCACTTTGAAACTGAAAGTTAGTACCGGGAATGTAAGCATTAAGCCATGGATGACCCCAGGCTTGATTAGGTGCATTAGGTGGAGAGATAAATTACATTCAAAGCTTAGAAAGGATCCAAACAATGTTGTTTTACAAGTAACATGTAAAAGATATAGAAATTTCTGCAATCAACTTCTTCATAAAATGAAGACAGACTTTGAGAAATCTGAAATATGTAAACATCAATATGATATAAAAAATACATGGAAAACAATAAGTCAAATATGTAATCTGAATATGAAATCAAAGACTGCCGTTGAATTATTGTGTATTGAAGACACTCCCGAGGCTTCAGTAAATGCTGTAAATAAATATTTTACCGATGTGGGAAAGTCACTTGCTACTGAAATTTTATCGAGGTTAAATAGAAGTGAAGGGGGCCTTGCTAGTGATTTCAGATGTAAGGATAGCCCGAAAAATTCAATTGTAATGTTACCTACAGACGTATATGAAATAAAAAAAATCGTAAAATCTCTAAAAAACACCTCGGCTTCTGGGTGGGATGGAGTGTCTTCAATCTTTACAAAACATGGTATTGATTATCTTGCGGAACCAATCTCCTACTTATGCAATTTGTGCTTATCGACTGGTGTCTTTCCAAAAGTATTAAAAAGATCAATCGTCGTACCCATTCACAAGTCTGGGAATAGAGACAGTGTCTCTAACTGTAGACCGATCTCTCTTCTTCCCACACTCGGCAAGATAATTGAAAAAGCTATCAATACAAGATTGACAAAGTATCTTGAGGCTATTTCTTTTTTTTCCTCAAACCAGTATGGTTTCAGACAAAAGTTATCAACTTCTGATGCTATTGATAACCTTGTTCAACATGTCACACAAAATTTAGATGTTCGAAATAAATGTTTAGCAGTTTTTTTGGATCTAGCAAAGGCGTTTGACACAGTATCTATTCCTAGATTGACTCGTAAGCTGGAAGGTGCAGGTATACGTGGTGTTCCTCTAAAACTTTTTGAATCTTATCTCAGTGATCGTACTCAGTCCGTGGCCATAGATGGTGTGGTTAGTGAGCCTCTAAATATAGATTTCGGTGTACTGCAGGGCTCAGTCCTCGGACCGACCCTCTTTCTAATATATCTTAATGATCTTAGTGAAACTATCATGAATAACGGCAAAATATTGTCTTTTGCTGATGACACGGTACTTCTTTTTAACGCGCATTCGTGGAATGAGGTCCATAAGGTCACTGAAGACGGACTGAAGACTGTTCTTGAATGGCTAAATAATAACTTACTAACAATTAATTTCAAAAAAACTAAATACATTACTTTTAGTATCTATGATAATAAACAACCTTTAAATTTCAGCATAAAAGCCCACGTAAATACATGTGGCCCTTGTATAAACTCGTCCTGTGATTGTTTCCCACTTACTGTTGTCTCCTCCATCAAATACTTAGGTGTAATTATCGACCGGAATTTGAATTGGAAATGTCATATTGAGATGCTCAGTAATCGATTGCGAAAACTAATGTGTATTTTCAAAAAATTAAGGCACATTCGGGATCCTAAGATAAATAAGATAGTATACTACTCTTTTTGTCAGTCCTTATTAACATATGGCATCTCAGCTTGGGGTAGTGCTAAAAAAAGTAACATTATTAGAGTGGAACGGGCACAAAGAGCGGTAATAAAAGTTCTAAATTTTAAAAATATCTTATACCCCACCACAAACCTGTACAAGGAATTTCCAGTACTGACCGTACGTCAGCTATTCATTCTACGAATAGTTTTGATACAACATCGAATCACACCTCCTTTAGTCATCTCAAGAAGGCGACTTGCTACTGTCTATGCAGTGCCTCGCTTTAAAACTATGTTTGCTCGTAATTGTTTATCATATCTGGGTCCTTGGATATACAATAAACTTGTTCAGGTAACAGCTCAGTCCCTTAGAGATTTGACTCTTAAAGCTTGCAAAAAAATAATTACCGATTATCTATTAACATTAGACTATCAATCTACTGAAACTATTTTACAGACATTAGTTTGAATTGTATATATGTATATATATAGGTGTTCACCTTTTCATATAAATTGTATGAGACTAGACTATATACTTGTTTATCTTTTCCTCTAATAATATTCTATTATATCTTTATTCTAATTATATATAAACAAAAGGAGCATAATTATATATTTCCGTTTGTGTATGTGTGAATATTTGCGCTTGCATACATATGTATATATATATGCATATGTGTGTGTGTGTGTGTGTATATATATACATTGATTAGACAAATATATATATATATATATATATATGTGGTATATAATGTGTACATGATATATATGTTAGAATAATTAATTTAAGTTGACACAGTTTCTTAGTTCCTTAATTAAAATACTACACTTTGTTTGCATTTTATTTTATACTGATTTAGTTTTATTTGTAAATTTTGCGTTTACTATGCCTGCCATTGTGTGCAAGCAATTATCGATGAATTGTTTTCACAAACACCTTACTTTTAAAATTTGTCACTAAGTCGATGATACCTACGCTGCCGCAACACAGTTGTTACTAGTGCGGAGGGTAGTTGTCGCTACTTACTTTTACCACTTATTAGGATTAAGTTATTTTATCTCTATTATTATACATTTATGTTATTGGATTAGTTATGCCATTACCTGGGCCATGTCTGGGCCATTTGCAGATACCTTCATTGAACAGTGGACGGTGATGGGTTGATTTTGATTGAAGTATATATCACACATATCTCCCTCACGATGTCACTTAGTAAACATTAAATAATCAATAATTGTTGACGAATTATTGTAGGTAACTCGCAGATATTATAGGTAGAAACTACCTGTTATTTGTGATATAAGGTTTATGCACCTACGGATGGTGGATTATGAATTTATATTCATTGCATACATTCATACATTGCATTGTCAAATAATGTTTCTATTCTGGTTGATTAAACGTTGTATGGTGTGTGAACTTTGTTACATTGTATTTAGTTTTTTGTTTATTCTTATATTTCTGCATATAGTAAGTTGTATTTCTTTTACATGATTCCCTTTTGTTGTGCTTATGGATAGAAGGTACTCTATTTTTGTATTTTTTACTATTTCCTTCTGTATTTTTTGTTATGGTTTGTTTTGTGTACAAATAGAATAAATAAATAAAAAAAAAAAAAAAAAAAAAAAAAATTCCTATATTGGTACTTATAAAGGATAGTTAATTACTTATTATAACTTGCGGTAGAGCCTAATGAAACGCTAACTTAAACGTTCTGACTTTGATTATCTTCAAGCTTCACGTTAATTTGTAAGTAAGTACACCTCTATTTCTCTGAACAAAACGCCAAGAGAACACAAAAACAAGTTCTTATAAATAAAAGGTTTTGTAATGCTTTTTTTTTAATATGAGGTACTTCTAGATGATTTTTTTCACCACTTACCTACAATAGAACTACCATCTGTAATAAAATTATATGTTTTTTTGTTCATCTTTTAAATACGAGTATTACTTTTTAAAAGTGCGCTCAACTATTGCGGTACTTTTGTCAAAAAGTGTAGTTCGGCAATCAATCCCTAAATGTGTTCTCTATGCATATAAGTACATCGATGTAATAGTGTAAAAGTAATTTTGAGTTGTGATTTGTATTGAAATATTGAATAAATGTATTGAAATGTATTGAACTTATAAAAGGCAACTGGCGGTCAGTAAGTATCAACCGTATTTATAGGTGTATAAAATCAGCATTAATATGTAATTCGGACATCTATTTGTCCCTTTTTTTTACGTGGAGAATACTTTTCGCACCATACCCTCTATAGGCGCACGAAAGGCATCTGTGGGACTCCTAGAGATTCGGTATACCCAGTAAACTCCACGGCGGCCTACCTCGGCAGTCCGGCAAGGGCTCCAGGAACACATTAGCGGCTTTTGGAGTCCTCCTTGCCATACCTCACAATTGAGGTACATCCCAGGCACCTCATGCCGTAGAGTAGGACGCTATTGCACCTCTCACTGCTTTACATGGTAAGAGTCAGAACAGCGCCCCGCCCTAGTTGACATCTAACGGTCGCACCGGAGTGTCACCTGTCTCGGGTCGTTTGCAGCGGTTTCATCGCCCTAAAATTTGGCCGCAGTGACCCTTAGACGGCGATTAGACAGCTTGCCACTTCTACTGCGTCCCCTTCGCTACCTCCTTCGAGCGGGATCGGCCTTTTTCCGATCTCGCTCTGCGGTCTCCTTCTGGAGCATTACATCCTCACAGAATTAGACCATGGTTTCCCAGCCCTCACCACTTGCCCTCAGTGCTGCGATCAACGCTGACGGTGACAGGTTTCATCCGATTTGTCCGACCAGGACTCGGCGCTCGGACTGCCACGCAGGGTAGTCCTCCAGCGTATGTTGAGCAGAGTCCCGTTTGGACCCGCTTTGGTGATATTGTGCCGTAACCTCCCGTCTTATTCAATTCCGATACTTCGCGAAGCATCTGTGTCCACTGAGTATCTGAGTTAATCGGTAAGTGACACAGTCGGTCATCTTAATCCAAGTTTTGAAGTTCGCCAGAATGGCTCCAACAGCACGTTGGCTAGCATAGCTCTGAATTTTAAGCCATGCCTGCCAACACCCCAGAGCTTGCTTATGCCTGTTTTGCCGTAGCCTCTAGACTTCATTATTCCGACTTACAGAATGAATTTGGTCGTCGATCATCGAGTCTATATCAGCGAGAATTTCGAAGGGCGGAGATAGCGCCAGAACCGTTGCGCCTCAGACGAGTTTGTGCGGTAAGTCCGCACGATCTACTGCAGGTTCTTCCTCCAGTAGAGCCCGGAGGCGGGAGGCACTCGCAGGTCATTAGACCAGACGGGTGCCTTATAGAGGACCATGGATCTCACAACCCTTATGTAGGCGGTAAAAATCTACTCGTGGTCCCCGAGATTAGGAAGCAGACAATACAGTGTACCTGCTACTCCTCACACTCGGGGAACCAGTCACCCAAAATGCACTTTGAAACTCCACCGACTTCAGCCTCATCTACCCGGAGGCGTAAGCTGGGTGGTTTACGGCGCTTACGTAGACCATGAAACCATATCACCTCAGTTTTCTGAGGCACCACCCTCAGCTCACAAATTTTTTCCACGAATCTAGCCACACCCTGCTCGGCGAGCCGAGGCACCTCCTCGAAGCGTAATCCTCTAGCCAGTATTAGTGTCTGATCTGCATTGCAGACGATACTTAGGCCAGGGGGCAAACTGGTGCAAAGGACAGCATCGTATGCGAGCTTCCACAATAATGAACCTAACATAGAACCCTGAGGAACTCCGCAATCCTCTTCCATTTCCTACTCTGTTCCGATTGATAAATGTGACTGTCCTGTCGTGGAGATAGGCCTCTATGACCCGAAGGTAGAGCTAATACTCGTGATAGTAAAGGGATGTCCTAATTGTCTGCCAGGGGAGGGTGCCGAAGCGTTGACGATTTAAATGCTAACCACTAACGCCAGCCCGATTGAATTTTCGACTCCGACAGGGATCAAACACACCTGACAGCATCTACTGTGGAAAGTCCCCGCCGAAATTCAAACTGATAGGACGACAGATCAGGGCTCACTTGCTACAGGTGCCCGCTGATCCAGTCAGAGATAACTCTCTCAAAGAGTTTCCCCGACTCGTTCAGCCGGCATATCAGTCGGAACGCAGAGGGAGAGTCTGCAGGCTTTCCTTTCTTTTTCCACAGGACCAGTCTCGCTTCTTTCCAGCCGAGGGGGAAGATACCGACAATCCATAAAAATCGTACAGAGTTTATCCCCCAGTCTATCTATTTGTCTTGGTATATGTAACTTACTCGTTATGAGATGATAACTCAATACCCACATACAGTATATTAGTTTATGGTCGCTAGCAACACCTCTAGGGTGTCACCGGTGTTTCGACGTCGTCTTCACGAAAACTAATTACCCAGCTGACTATAATCTGTTAGCTTTGGCGTCAAAAGGTACACGTATTTAAATTTCCCCAATAATTTTAAAACATGTCATTTTAAATAAAAAGGAAGTTCAGTTTTGCTGAGTCCTACTATTTCTTCATTTACAAAGACGACTGATTCATTGAGACAACTCCGCGACAAGGGTAAAATTAGACCTTTAATTTATTACTTTTTCATTCTTACCATGGATTTGTCTGCAGCGGTAATTATAATAGTATAAATTATAACAAAATATGATTATAGATGAGGTCTTGGTTTTAACTCAACTAAATTGAGAATGTCATTTAACTAGATTCGAAACTATTAATATGGTACATATTTTTAATAGTAGTGTTTCTTTGAAGTCAAAGTCTAAAATCAAACTTGATCTCATTACTAAGACATTCTCGTTGACTATGACGAATGACGAAGTGATTTCTAGAGATTTGTCAGATAGGTTTTGAACCTAGTACGAACTTCAACTCTTACCAAGAAACTTTGTTGTTTTATACTAAATACATGTACCTTGTAGTGTTCCTTGTGAAAGAAATAATACACTACTATTATTATACAATAATTAAAAATACTTTCAGGGACATATTTCATATTTGTGTTCGAAATAGCGAGTTGCTTTGCTTTACTTTGAGTTTTACTCAAGAATCACAAAATATATTGGTCACACGAAACATGCCAAACCCAAATCAAATTTCGCATTAAGATTGGTTTGAACTAAATGTGTTAAGCAATTGTAAGTTTCATCCAAAAGGACGAATGTGGTTCAAAAGATTTTTCTTTGTGCCGTAATGTATTCTTACACTTGAATGATTTCGTTTCTTATGTTTCTTTTAACTTAAAAATAATTTCAGAAAAAATACTAATTACGGATGAAAAAGGTTATTTCCTATTAGCAAATATGCAAATTTTAAGGTTACGTATTTTTCGCATATCATACGAGTATATTTTATTAGTGTTATTTACGACCATTAATAAATTCATGAATGATTGCCAAGTGTCAAATACTCCAAATTTGTTATTATAATAACCTATTTACTCGTAAATTATTAATATTCATAAAAAATACACCCTGATATTCATTAAACAGTAAAAAGTTCGTCTATATCTATACCCTGAAGAGATGTGGAATTATCAACCAACAAGTTCTAGTGAAATCCTTGGTGAAAGATAAACCAGTGTAAGCCTGAGTGGCTCATCTATTTTTAAAGTATTTTGTAACTATTTGCATAAAATTTGCATTTATTTATCTGATTAAAATCGTATTTGAACCATTAGTGTCCAAATTCTACAATTTTTTACTTCTTATACCACCAGTGTTAACGTTTATTCACTTTTAGCAACCAACAATTCTCAAAAATTGATTTTTTTATCTATTATCTTTGTCAACTATCGTAACAGTCGCTTGCTAAATATTAAAACCGAGAGTAGAGGTGTTGGAAGTTGATAAAATCGGGAACGATGTTTCCATTGTGTTCAAATTACTGTAACATAGAAGCTTGATGTTACAAAAATTGCGGTCGCTGCACTCGACTGTGTTTTTATAAATGCTATTTGTATTTTAGAACTTTATACAGTTTCACTTTTATTTTACTTATAAATAAAAAGTTTAAAACAAGTCGGCATGAGTAGTACTGTCTCAAACATTTTTTATGTTTATTTTATTTTGTTAACAGACATTAGTGTTTAAATCACTATTTACTAAGTTCAATGACTTCCTAAAAAGATCAATCACTTTTTCATATTTTAAAAACAAAATTAAATAAATATTTCGTATATTAAGCCGTTACACAACTTTACCTCGTTCATCGGTATAATAATAAAAAATAATTTAGCGTATAGGCGTAATTCCTCTTGAATATTGTAGCTGAATTTAATCCTAGTGATTATAATATACCTTTACCGAAAGGCTAAATGTGGGGCCTGCCACCCTAATTTATTCCGGGTACCTACTTCAGTGGTATTAAACATATTTCCATTGAGCATAGAAATTTTGTGGTTGATAATAACTTATGTAGCAATTTTATAACAAATATTAATAACACGTTGCAAGTTATTTTTAGCACCAATTTTTTTAATGTTTTGTCTATTCGATATTCTTTTACTATATTTTGTAGACCTGACTGCTTAAAATTATATCACTATGATTTAAGAAAGTTATACATAGTTTTTTGCTTAATAAAATAGTCACGAAAAATATTCATGCTTATGCGTCTATCTGTTATCTCCGGTAAGGATAGAGGGTAATTGCCTCGTTGGGCTAGTGACTAGAGTATGCGACTGCTGATTAAGAGGTCTCAGAGGTCTCAGAGAGCTTTTAACCCTGGCGTCTCAGAGAGCCTGATCTTTCCACGTCCGTGTCAGACAGCCATCTCATCGGATTATTAAAATGAGAAAACAGAGAGTGTACCTGTGTTTGTGTACACACTTGTGTACAATAACATTTCTGGCGAGGTTAACTGATCTCAACGAATCAAGGATAAAGCCCAACATATTAATACATTTAAAGGGAATAAAAATGACACTTACATTTGAAAGTACTTGCCCTTAATTTGATTGGACTATTAAGGACATAGGATAATGAAATAGGTGTAAAGGTAAATTAATACAATTCATTGCACAACATCTTCAGGTTTTAATAATCCACTGCTGGACTTAGACTTCTCCTTAGAAAGAAAGTCTGGCCAGATGGGTTAGTATACTGCACAACATCATATCAACAATCGTATCTAGGGCACAATAAACCTTTAGTAGCACTATTTACAGCCTTATCACAGACAACCTTCGGATAGACTAAACTGCTTTGTAAATATTTTAGTACAAGGTAACAGTGCACGACAAAAAGTATGTCAGTTTTGTGTCTATTAATGTTAATCAGAGATGCGATTTATTTGAAATACTTCTATTTAAAATGCAAATACAAAATACAAAATATCTATTTCGTATTTTACATTTAAATGCCTTTTATTAAAAAAAATTTTGTATTTTATTTAAAATACCTTTTGAGATGTATTTTGCGTTTGTAATATTAGTTTCAAAATATAAAATACTTGGTGATTAAGTTTGGCCAACATTACCAGTAAAAAATAATTAAATGACCGAACGACGTTTGTACGAGTATTGCCGAATTTGACCGATAGAGGTGCCTGCTAGCAATGTGTTCCCCTGTTTTTCTTCTTTGGTTAGAGTGCGTGTCAAACGAAAACGAAGAACATTATCTATGGCTATAAAAATGCAACGCCGCTGACGCCGACGATTCGATTTAACGGATTTATTGTTTGCTGGTGCTGGTGAAGTGGTTACTGATTTGATTTGATTACCTACTTTTAGGATATTGAAGTGTTGTTGTTATTTCTACAATACTGGAACGGCTTGTACTGTACTAAAACAAGAAAACTTATATAATGTAAACAGACGTGACGTGGTGGATTGGGTGCATGGTACTGGTGTATAACAATTCTAGCAAAAAAATATACATACTGAGATACAAATAAAATAGGTAAATATTAGTATAAATAAATAAGTTACACAGTAAAAAAAGGAATTCGCAAAACTTAAATTGATTTTAAGTTTTATAAATTATAATAGTTCAGTTAGTGTCAATGTCTACTGTACAAGTAGCAACATACAGAGACTACTTTCATGTTTAGTTAGAAGGTAAAGTATTGTGTTTTCAGTTGTGTTTTGTGTCAATGTGTCACCATTCACCAACAAAATAATGAATGTCCAAGGACGTGAAGATCCAAGGACAGCTTTCTGGCAACAGTATCGTATCTATTCTTCAAATTAAAGTGGGTGCCTAAAGATAATACAGGGCACGTTTAGGAGCTGTTCGTCACAGAAGTCAGGAAATTTAAAATTGACAATTTAAAAAGTTGCGTCCAATCGCACACATCAGAAAGAAAAAAGAAAAAAGCAAATCTTACTACATATTTCAGGATTCAGACTCCTCTGCAAGTTTTGCAACCGGTGAGGGTGGTAGTGCCAATACTACTATAGACCTGAAAATCCTACAATGTTTAAAGCATGAGTGCATAAGCTGGAGATGCCAAATATTCATCCTACAGTAAAAAAAATATTTTTAAAATGCAACACATGCTTACCAAGTTCAGCACCAGTAGAAAGACTTTCCGTACGGTGGGATGATTATGAGACCTCATAGAAAAAAATGAATAACGATGTATTTGATAAAAATTGATGTTTATTTTTTCACTTTTAACAATATCAGTCCAATTTTTATTAAAAAAAGCAAAGTGTAACAAGTAATATTAATAAAATAACAACTAGATGCACAATCAACCGAAATAAATAGCCACATAATTGCTATTTTCTGGTTAGTCTAATTTTTTGCATTATTTTAAGTAAGTATTGTCATGCATAAGGTGCCATTTGGCTTGGCATTGTACCTCTATTATATTTCTTATGATAAATACCTAAAATAATTAAAAATATCATTAGATCTCTTCAAAATAGAATGATATTTTTACTTTGAAAAGTATTTTGAAAATACCTGTTTTACATTTAGAACTTGAAATACAAAACGAAAAAATATTTGGTATTTTGCATTTGAAATAATAAATTTGAAAAGTATTTTACATTTTGTGTTTAAATGCTTTTTTAAAACCATGTTATACTTCTCTGATGTTAATACGGTACAATTGAGGCGAGTTACGTTTGCAAACACGCTGACTACATGTTAATGACGTGGGAAAACGCTGCTACTATGCAAGCTTACCTGTACAGCATCTGCATAATATATATTTAAGTATACAACAATACTAAAATGTATCAACTACACGGCTACCTTTGTTGTACAGAATTTGTATCAGTGCGAAGCAAGCACTTAAAATGATAAGATTAGATTTTACATTATTTTCTCATTAGGCCAACATTT
Source organism: Hypercompe scribonia (assembly GCA_949316085.1). Taxonomy (NCBI): domain Eukaryota; kingdom Metazoa; phylum Arthropoda; class Insecta; order Lepidoptera; family Erebidae; genus Hypercompe; species Hypercompe scribonia. Next base: position 6,363,302 of record OX438975.1, read on the forward strand.
TTATATAAATCTCATAAAAAGTGAACATAAATACTCACAGAACTAAATACCACAGATTTACACACACTCAATTTCTAGAATATGTTTATTTAGTTTTAATCTTATTTAATTACATGGATACCTAAAATCGATCATCATATTTTCACAACTTTTACTTTGAATATGTCATAGTATTGTTATACATTACAATGCCAAAACAGATTAGTTACTAAAATGATATTGCAATGCCTTAAATATAAAACTAAATTATAGGAATGGATATTAAACCCAAAATTATTAGGTTTTAATTAAACATGTTTATTATAAAATAGAAATTCATCAAAAGATGTTTTTGTCATTGTAAATATACATTAAAACTGTGTGATAAAATTATTCACTATCATTATTTCTTGCACAGGTTCTTTGAGCAATGAAATGAAGATAATCAGAGACAGAACAAAAACCAGTGAAGAAGTAACAGAAGTAATTAAAACAATAAAACTTCATTAAATCGTGTAGATGGTAAGTCTGTACATAAGTAGCATATTTAACATTTGTATATCTGCTATTCTACTTAAGAAAAAACCAGCATAGGCTAACGGCCTATCACAAATACTGTCATTTTGGCAATTGTTAGTATACTACATCTTTAAAACATCACGCCATGGGACGCCAATCAGATTTTATTTCATTTTGGCCACGTATCATTAACACAATAATAGGATAACGTAGTATAATAAACAATAATTTACTTTAAACAAGAAAAAAAAAAATCTTTTTTACACTTAATGCCAAGTAATCAGAAAACAGTGTTTTGATAAATGAAAAGGAGTTGGATCTTGTAGACACCATCAATTTATTGGTTATAACTCAAGACTAAATTGTAGTGAGAGACTCAAGACTAAATTATTTGACAATCCAGCAATGTGTTGCCCACATTTTGCGGGATTGTCGAATAGACTTAGCTCTCCGGTATATGTGTTTTATAAAATTCGTTAATTAACGGATATAGAAACAGCTAGCCGCAACAGTTATATTTTTTTTTATAATAAGCCCCTGCCAAAGTGACTCCACTCTGCCTGATAGAAAGGATGAATAGAATCCAAAAGTTTTGGTCACCATTCTCACTGCAAATGCAGACAATGCAGTATGGTGACCCACACTATGGCGGCCTAGTGAGATGCTTTTTTCTCACTTCGCTTGGGGACGTAAAAGGCATGACAGTCATCGTGACAGCGTAAGGCTTACACAGTTACCACGATAACTTTCACCCCTGCATCAATGGGCCTCCGGTCTCACACTCACCAACGAAACACGACAACACCGATGGCGCTGACGCTTTAGGTTGGTCTTCTGTGGGAGGTTAGTACTGACTGACTACTGACGGTCGAGCCGGCCCGCTCATGTAAATTAAACTGTAAAAGCAGTCACCGAGGGATAATTTTATAGAAATTGGTATAATAATGGTTACATCTCAATATAATTTTTCAAATTTTGTGTATCTAATGAAAAACATTCATTTTAGGTACTAGATCTGCAGCACCAGATACTACACATAGCTGGATTAAAAAAGTAAAGGTGTGGGATTCAATAATAAAATTGTAAGCAAATTTATAGAGCTAAGTATTAACAAATTTAAGTCCTTAAATAGTCCTTCTTTTAAGTCCTGAAAGGCTTACTACACTGTTTTAGACTATTTAAATGACAAATTTGCTGCGTTTAACACCGCTCACTACCACATTTTAGTCTGTGTTTGAAAGACATTGATTTTATAATTGTATCGCTTTGTCTATTTTTTCTTCTTGCATGATAGTTGAATTAAATAATATTTCTTGCTGTTGGTAGTGTCACGCGCCGGATCATTGATCTTGACTAATGCCGTTTAAGTAACACGATAGACGTGGCCTGCATATCGATTGTATGGACAGATCGACTCAAAATCATGATCTTTTCTTCAAAAGGCCATCTCCGACCTGATATTGTACTCGCATGATTTTTATTTTATCAATATTCACGGACTTAAAAATCATTCTCTGTTGTCAGTTTCAGCATTCTCCCCAAAGTGAGTCTTAGGGAATTCCAGCGCCTTGAAGCTGTTAGGTGTGCCTCTTATATTATCTTTAAAAGATTTATTTTCAAAATGAATAATATCATTTAACTAATGTTTCCAAATTATTTTTATATAAAATAGACTTTTATGTAACAGATAATTTTGTTCCTGACAATATTTTAAGATTACTTTTTTTGTTAACGTTGTTGCATCGAAAAATTTTGGTACGTCAAAATGACAATAAAACTAACGATGACTAAGTTCATTGCAGTCTGGTTCTGTAAATATTTTTATGTTCCTTTTTTATTTTGGACAAGTTACTAAAACAAGACAGAAATATGGTGCTCACATAAAATGTGAAAAAATTGTTACATGTAAATTATGACTCTGTTTCTTTTAGCGTTATCTTTAATTTTAAATGTTTACAAATTCTCTTTTAATTTACTTTAATCACAGATAAAACACATTTTTATTTCAGTAAAACTTTTTTCGCGCCTGAGAAAAATACTCAAAGCTAATGCTCTGTGAAGTCGTTTAAAGAAAAGAAAATTACAATAATGACACAGAACACTTGTACAACAACCGTCGGTCTGCAACTGTCGCGTTGAATTTTAAATAGTGTTAAGCTCAGAAAAATCGTATGATTAAATTCTTAACACGAGAAAATCTTACGAGACTCTTGTCTGTATTTGCTATGAGTATGGCGACCACAACTTTTGGATTCTATTCATGCTTTCCATCAGGCAGAGTAGAGTCACTTTGGCAGGCTCTTAATTTAGAAAGAAAATACAATTCGAGACGAGTAGTTAAACAATATAGAGCCAAACTAAGCGAATTAATAAATGTTGCACATAATTATCTCAATATTTTCTTGTTCTTAAGACTACCGTGTTCAAGGTTTATTAAATCAAAATTATGAGTAAAAAAGTATGACCGACAAAATTGTTTTTCATCTACTAAAACTGAGGATATTTCTAGGTGTTGACACAGCTAATAATAAAGATTCAGTACACATTTTACGTAATGTTTAAGCGTCAAGGGTTCAAAGTACTGTGTATTTTAAATCTTCGTTTGTGTAAACCTTTTACATATTATGAAAGCTGTTAACGATATTTTCCGAGTAAATAAGAGGTTACTGGTATGAACTCAAACATACTTATTTTTGGCTCGTCTATGCTGAAATATTTGAAGCTTTTTAAACAGATTAGCAAGGCTGGTACTATATTCTTTAGTTTCCCTTTCTCTCTGTTTCTCTTCACTTGGAAATTTTTGAAGGGTTAAAGCAACGCTTTTAAATTCAATCAATCAATGAATCAAATTAACCCATCGCCGTCCACTGCTGAACGAAGGTCTCCACCAAGGAGCGCCAACTATCCCGGTCGTCGTCCATCGTGCCGCAGGACGTCTTAAACTACGTTTGTCCAATGGTGGTCTCCACTCTAGCACACTTCGATTCCAGCGACCATCGGTTGGTCTGGAGACATGACACTTATTTTAAATTTCAGTAAAATGTAAATTATTCACAAGCATTTGTTAAGCTACATACTTTACTTTAACACATTTACACAATGTTTATATTATTATTGGGTTTAGGATTAAAAAACCTATTATCATAAAAACTACTAATACGTTTATTCCACATTCTAAATTTATATTATTACGGTTTAACACATTACTTTATGCAATTAAGACAACACGTTTACTAAGAAACTTCCAATACAAGAGAATTAATATTTGATTTTTCTGAATAAAAAAATAGCAAAATGCGTGTCGACTAATTAGAATCTTATTTTTGTGGATGAAGCGTTTCTGATTAACAGATTGAGCAGCACTACGAGCAATGCGAGCACTGAGTCAAAATTTCTTGTAAAGCCAAGGTTACTGAATAAGCTAAACGGACATCGAAAATGGATAAAATAATCGTTTAAGCGTGTTGTGTATTACGGTAAAATTTACATATTCTTAAAAAATATTCAATTAAAGGAAGTATTACTTTTACAGCATAATAATAAGTAAAACTTTATGGTTCACAGTTTCCGATAGATATTGCTGCAACATGCTCATAAATACAAAACAATAATAGGTGGTGCTATTTTATAATTGCCAATTAACTAACACATAAAACGAAACTTATTGATTTCCGTTTTTAAGTATATTTTTACATAGTAGATAGAGCCACAATCTATCAATATAATGATAAAAAAACATATTAATAATAGAATTATACACTGTCAAATAACATAATATATATCAAATAAAAACTAAAGGAAAAAATGATCCTGTAACTTACTTGCAATGCTTAAATAGCTTGTTTACCTGTCATAGTCACAGTTCGTTGTTGAATGACCTTGTAGGTACAAGGTTATCTTAGTTTTATACAACTGTGTACACACTATAAACATTGCTGTCACGTTGTTTACCATACATAATTATACCTATATGTATTGTTACAGATCACGAAACTCAAAAGTATGGAATTGCCTTCAAAAAGGTCAAAATGTTTATCACATTTTGAATCATTATGATTGTCTTAAAAAATCGAGTTCACTAGTGAGGTGGTGGTCCAGAATTCTCAAGGTATTTTTTGTGGTTTATAGATCTTTATTTGTAAAAGAGACACATGTCATGTTAGAGTGTGTAAGAGTGAAAATAACGAGTTACTGAGTGGCTACTTTTCTTTTTAACGTGTGGAAACACCTTCGGGTCGTCATCCCACCGGGGTTTACGGAGGGGTAGTGTGTCAGTCCGACTAAAATCACACGGTGTGCCACTCTGCGCCTAACATAGGAGGGATCGGGAAATAGCTGTTATTACGACATCTGGACCCCTCCTAGGGCCTGCCCGCTAGCGTGAGTACCATCTTCTGGTAAAACTCTGTATTTAGGTGAATTACGGCACACACAGATATCGTCTCTTAGCGGCTGGTCACTGTAGCAGATGGAGGCGCAAGTATGCGCGCCTCCGCCGCCCAGTTCGCCGGCGGCGAATTGGGTCCGCGTGGAAATCATCCTCCAAAGCCTTCTCCGCCGCCTCCTTCTGCAAAATCACGTCTTCACAGTAGGTTGCGACTGCGGTAAAACAACTGTCGCTACCGAATATGGAGCGTATAAAAGCCGGTAACGAGAGATTTCTTCCAATAACTGCAGTGAGGCAGGCAGAGCAAACTGTTAGCGTGTACTTAGCTGAGTCTTCACTGCAGTCACAGTGGTGGCAGGTGGGATTAATTGCCTCCTAGCGACCAAGTGCAGATACTTCCCGTACCAACTGTGTCCTGAAAAGACTTGCGTCAACCAAAAGGAAAGGGTAGCGTGCTGCCGCCCTTCCCACTCGACGATGATCGGCTGGAGAGCCACCACGGCGACGAAACCAGCACGTGAAATCTACAGCCTGGACGACCAACGAGCCATCGTGGCTCGACGGGTGACCTCACGCCACTGGCGTACCTCTTGTTGCAGGGACTGAATGCCACTACCCGCCCGGAAGTCAGCCGTCCGCTGATAAACTTTGGTGAGCACTTCCGCCTCGAAATCCCACGCCAGAGGCATATCCTAGTCTAGGCTGCACCATATAGTGCCACTGACCGGACAACCCCCGTGTATAGCCGTCTCGTCGCGACGCTGGCTCTAATTAAATTGAGCAAAGGTCGCCCAACGGCAGAAGCAGTACCGATAAGCTTTGGAACAAGCTATCGGAAGTGCTTATTGAAGAGCCACCTCCCGTCGAGGATCGGGCCTAGATATTTCATCTAGGCTTAAACCGGTACGAAGACCGAATTGACTACGATAGAGGCGCCGGAAGGCGGACAACGAGGAGGCCCATGGATCCATAAGGTTTCAGTCTTCTCCAGGGTCAATCCGGCTGTGGAATAAACCTGGTCATCCTACATTTAATGTGCCTAAACAAATTCACGTTACCCACAATTTTATTTGACTATGTAATTTCTACTTAGCCTGTGTTTTTTTGCGAATGCCATATTTACCAGCGTCTTTTTAAAAGTTTCAACAGCATCATCATCATTAACAGAATTAAAAGTCCACTTCTATTCTTTACAAGTAGACTAAAAATTTAATACTTCAAGTGTCACAAATTAGGTTTTATTTAATGTGTTTTCGGTAATAAAATGATATCACTATTGACGTATTTAGAATTGTAAAATATTGACATTTTGAGCAGGTAGTAAATTAATCTGGCTGGTGACTTGGTGGTTTCAAGTTGTTTGGTGATCAAAAATGTCGTGGTGAGTATTTTAGTAGAAAATACTACTATTTTTTTATCTTTTACTGCAATTTAAAATTTAATTTTTGAGTTATCCTACATATATCACTCTCAACTATACGAATTAGTTGAGATGATAATGAACTGACAACAAAATAAAAGTTAAACAGTGAAAAATTTTTTATTCGTGTGTGTTCACCCCCTAGGGTTATCTCTTCAAAGACATTTGTGGCGGGGTGGAAACGAACCGACTAAAACCATACGGTGTACCACTCTTTGTTTGAAATAAGAAGGAACCGAGAACAGCTGTTATAAAGACATACAGATCTCAAACTGGCAGAAAATAGATTCAACACGTAGAAAATGCAGATGAATAATTTGTTGAAATATGATATTTAAAATATTTAACTTATTTTACAAATAAACTATTAGCGTAGCATATGGCTGATTTATAATATTCATATTTTTATGTTGTTTTATCGTGTGTCACTAAATACATTTCATTATATGTATATTAATAATTCATTCTGATATCAACCAATTTTAAATCTAATTCTTGGAATAGTTACAATACATCATGTGAGCTACCGAACACGGGAGGATTTCTTAACACTTTTGCTTCTGCTGTTCAATTTTTTGCGGCTAGTCAGTGCTTACTTACCGAAGGAGTTGTTAAAGAAGATTATATTCCCAGTGAGTATTTTGAATTACTGTTAACGAGTTTGTTATTATTATGTTTTATATCCTCAATAATCTTTTTATATAGTGAGATTGAAATGAATTCACTTTCTCTGTATTTAAAAAAGGAAAAGTAGATAAGTATTCTATCAGTCACTCTAGTTATCATAGCATAAGCTCTGTGTTGTAATATAAATTCTCACCTTCACTATATTTTTGCGATTTGTTAGTCTGTGGTGGTAGGCAGCGCTACTCACTCTCTACTCTGTGGATGTCACTAGCGCTAACATTGTTAAACGTTTATTTCAAAGTTAAATAAAATAATTCAGTATATTTTAAATATATTTTCATTAAATAACAACACTCTGCTTAATTGGAAACTAGATGATGTTGGGTTTCAAATGTCAGAAACATTTTTTTAATTTATACTATGAAAGAGAATTTATTATAAGAGAAACTCAATAAGACTATCAAAAAATAAAATAAGTACGACCCTTAATATAGCAGGTAATATTATTACAGCTATGGATACTTTTTAGTCCCTTTGAAATCTGTACCAACACGATTCATAATGAATTATACTGAGGGTGTATGTCAATTTTACATCAGCTGTAATTATATTAATTTACGTCCACTGATTCTATCAAACTTACGTTTACAGGTCTTACGAAATTTGATTTCATTATAGTCGGAGGGGGATCAGCAGGAAGCGTACTAGCAAATAGATTGAGTGAAATAAAAGAATGGAATGTTCTACTCTTAGAAGCTGGAGACGACCCTCCTATAGAAGCCAATGTTAGTACTGCAATGTACATTCATTTCTTTTTTGCACTTATACTTTGCAGGTAAAGTTTACAAAAGTAATTAATGTTTAAAGATCAAATTTTAAACAATTTTGAGTCAATGCATTTTAAGGCTATTTTTATAGACCAAACAGTTTTAATTTTAAAAAGTTATGATAAGCAGTAAAAACTATCTATGAAGTACCAATACTGATAGAATTACAGTTTTAGTATTAGCAACTATCCAAAACTACTATGCAAAATTTTGATTGAATTTTCGATTCGAATATTTCATTATAGGCTTAAGTAAAACTAAACTAAACCCAAAATAAGCAAGTACTTACTTGATTAATAGAACAAGGCGCTAAGTCTAAAGCGTATAGATATTCAATATATGTAATAATGTTATTACACTACTCTTTCTTGAAATAAAAACTCAGTTGGATTTCTGAAATAAAAACAGAAAACAACATTAAAAGTTTTTACTCCAGGTGATATTTAAGATTAATTATTTTAATACACTTCTTCTTATTCTTCGACTATCGATATTTTTTTGTTAGAATCCAGACCACAGAGTATTGACGTTTTACCATTAAGAAAGTGACATATTGAATAAATGAGGTTCGTCGTTTTCTTTATATCTCCCCCCTTCAAAGAAGAACAATCACATAACTGTTATGTGACTGTTCATCCAGTCGCGTCGCCAGCTATCGGAATCAATTTTGTTATATGAAAAAGGTTTGATTCTGTTTTCCTGTGTCCAGTTTCAACCTCGTATATTGTATTGGAGATTTTCTTAAGTATTTTGTATGGTCCGATTCGTATTTCATCCAGCTTTTTTCTATTGAGGCGGTTTCCATTTTCTACATACACTAAGTCTCCGGCATCCAATGTAATTTCTTTCCTGTGTTTATTGTATCGTTCTGCATTTTGATTATGGGACTTTTTCGTGTTTTACAGTGCCAATTCCCAATCTCTTCCTAGATCTTCTTTTGTACAATTTGTCTTCAATTCGTGGGGCAAAATATTTACACTTTCACCTTCCATTAAGTATTTCGGAGCGAATCCAGTCACTGTGTGTTCCGTTTCATTGTATCTTCTTACACATTCCTGAGCTATTGTTGACCATGTCTTTTTATTTTTGTTTTCATTTATTTTGCATCGTATTTTATTTACCAGAGTTTGATTTAATCTTTCGTTAAGCCCATTTGAAAATGGAGCATCTACGGCTGTAAAAACCATCTTTATCCTTTTCTGCTTTAAAAAATTTTTATACTCCTTTGAATTTATGCCAGGGTATTGATCTGTTAGTATTGTTCCTATATCGTTGCTTTCTGTTACTTTCGTTGTTAATTTTATAAAGTCATTAGCGGTTTGGTTTTTCGATGTTAAAATATAAGCGTATCTAGTAAAGTGATCCACCATAAGGTGTAAATATTTTTTTGTTGATCGCGAACCCCCAAATCCACCAATAGTGTCGATGGACATAATTTCGAATGGATAGGTAGCTGGACCTAAATGTGATAGGAATCCATATCTTGATTTTTTTCTTGATTTGTTTTTTTGACATATAGAACAATCATCGCAAACTTTTTTTATATTCATTATCATGTTTGTCGCTGAATAAAATGGAGTTATTTTATTGATCATTTGCGATCTCCCTAAATGACAGTAAGTGTCGTGTACCTCTTTTATCAATATCATGACTGAGGTTTTCAGACAATAGAATTTTATCTTTTTTTCTTAACTTTTTGAAATAAATGCCATCTTTTAATATAATGTTTTTCTTCTTTTCTTTTAAGTACATATTCAAATTCTGGTCCTTTTTTATGTCTTCAAGACTTATTTGGTTTACGACTTCCAGGATGTCATCTGTGTTATCATTTGGTTCTAAAACCGGATTTCTGCTTAGGCAGTCTGCTTCTTGATTACATTTTCCAGGATTGTATTTTATCTTGAAATCATATTGAGATAGGTAATATGTCAAATCTCCTAACTCTTCATCCGTCCTAGATTTTATGTTCAAGTTTTCCAGGGGCTTGTGATCCGTGTATACCGTGAATTGTTTTGCTAACAACCAGTGTTGCCAATATTTCACTGCTTCTTTTATGGCTAAACATTCAAGGTATATTGCTTTTTTTTTCTTTTGTGCCTCGTTCAATTTTCTAGAAAAGTATGCTACAGGTTTACAACTTTTATCTTTATCTTCTTGTTTCAGCACAGCTCCAACTCCTTTAATACTAGCATCAGTATAAATTGTAATTGGAGAATTAGGGTCGAAAATTTTCAGGACTGGTTCCGAACAAAGTAATGTTTTAATTTTCTCAAATGAATCTTGACATTCTGTCGACCAAACAAATTTCTCATTTTTCCTCATTTTTCACTTACTTTTTCCTTACTTCCTCCTAGTTCTCCTTTGTTGCGATATTTCATTGTACAGATCTTGAGTTTCTTGAAGTGTTTCTCTGTCAATCTTGTCGGATACATAGTTTGGTAAACCAATAGCAATAAGATCAATTAATGTTTCAGTATCCATGGATTTTCTAATTTGAAGTAGTAGCTTTTCTTTTTTCAGGGCATATTCAAGCAGTGAACCTGTTTGATATTTGAAGTTAAAAGCATGTCTGATTGGAGACCAACCTTTGTTCCCAAAAGTTTCAATGAAATTTTTCTTCCAGTTCTCCCAATCCGATTCGATAGAGTATTTTAAAATCATGCAAGTGTACCAATCAGCACTACATTTTTCAAGGAAAAATTTCAGGATCTCAATTTTTTTCCTATCTTCTGTCACTACGCAGCGAACACATTCTTTTTCAAATTGATCAATCCATTGGCTGGCATTGGAGGTTTTTTCATCAAATTTTTCAATCATGAAATCTTTAGCGATTTTGTTTAAGTTCTTAACTTCAGAGGTTTGTTCTTTGGATTCTAGAACTTTTTCTAGCAACTTCTTTATTGTGTCCTCTGACGAGCTTGTGGTAGATATTTCAGCTGCTTTGTCTGGAATCTCTTCCAAATAAAAATTTTCAAATAATAAGTTACCTTCCTCATCTGAATAAGCTTTTTTCATATTTTCTGTTAAAGTTATCCAAACTTTCCTGTATTGATTTCTTTTTCCCAATGTGTTTTTCACTCTGCCATACACTTGTGACGTTATCAATTCTTTGTGTAAACTTGTTGGTTGATATTCATCTGGTATTGCAAATGAACGACCATCTAATGTGCCGATTGAGGTTAGGCACAAAATTGTAGTTTTTCCATCTGTCGTTCCTCGCATTTTAAAATCGAGCCTTAGTTTTTCCATTTTCAAGAAGTTTCCACAATAATGTTGTTTTGTAATAATGTTATTACACTACTCTTTCTTGAAATAAAAACTCAGTTGGATTTCTGAAATAAAAACAGAAAACAACATTAAAAGTTTTTACTCCAGGTGATATTTAAGATTAATTATTTTAATACACTTCTTCTTATTCTTCGACTATCGATTTTTTTTTGTTAGAATCCAGACCACAGAGTATTGACGTTTTACCATTAAGAAAGTGACGTATTGAATAAATGAAGTTCGTCGTTTTCTTTATATATACCTAAAAAACGTCTTGCAAGGTAACCGTGAAAGATGACAATGAAAATCCTTTAAGAGAAATTAAAAAAATATGCTTCACTACAATAATATGGATTCTCATCCGAGTCACCACCGCCTGTGTACACGTATTCCTAATTGTCTCAATTTTAATTCCAAAAACAGTGTCAAAAGTGACTTTAATTGCAAACAAAAGTGATCATAGTGTAAGTAAGCAAAACAGTGACAATTATGTGTAAAAAAAAGAAATTGTTGATGAAGTTTTCAAATATTTTTTAATAAAATTACTGTCACTACTTCATACCAAAAAAAAGACAAGGAATTAAATAACAAATTATGCTGAATATTGGATTATGGGGTTTATCCACAAAACACAAACGTTACTTACAACAATCAAACTTTATTGTTAAGAGAAAAACGTATCGACAAGAATACAGAGTTACAATAATAGACATTACGCCTCGTGACATGTCTGTTAGTACTAAACTGACAGTGGCGCCAAATTTAAATTTTCTAGTTTCTTTTATTAAGCCTAATACTCCCACTAAAATTTAACTATGACACAATCTTTAAAAATTCTCAAAAAAAAAATATATATAATTAACCAAATATCTGAAATATTCACCTGCTTCCATTTTAATTACTGCTATTGATATCTAGATACAATATTATTTCATTTTACATTCCAACCTACATGGGTACACATATACAATTACAAATTTCATAGAAAATTTATCAATAATTTCCTTTCCTTTATCAATAACTTGATTAATATAAACACAGTTTTTTTTTTTTCAATTTCCATTCACACAATATATTTTAAATATAATTCTCTAATTTTAACAACTTTGTTTAAGTACTCTATTATTTCCTTATTAGGTTGTTTACTTGAGGATATTACAAGGGCATCATCAACGTATATTATTAAGAATACTTTTATTTTATCAAATGTACCAACATAAATACAATTGTCAGCCTGCACAATTGCACTGTTGAGCACAAAACCATAATTCTTTAGAAAATCAGTAAATCTTTTGTTCCAGCATTTTGCATAATTATGCATACTTGTAAATAGAAATCTTTCCTTTGTCATTTGCATAACATGTTTGTCTATACTTTAATCACTTATTCCTAGCTGAATGCCAGAGTGTTCTATGTTTAACTGTATTGAGCATGATATCCTTAACTAACATTGAGTACATATATTGTACTTTCTAGTTTCTGCCACTTGCTGTTCATCAAAGATGACATTTCTTGATATTTTTATCTTCGTACTCTTCTTATCTATTTTTTTTTCAACTGATCTAAATTGTGAACATAACCGGCACTTCCAAACACCTTCAAATGACCTATCTGAGGTTTTATACCATTCCATAATTCAAAAGGTGTCTTATTAGGGCACTGGCTTGAAGGGGTCCAGTTTATAAACATATAAACTGTATAATTAACAGCTTCAGCCCATTAATTTCTTTTTTTTTATATTAAACCTATCCAAGTGACTTTATTCTGCCTGATGGAAAGCATGAATAGAATCCAAGAGCGGTGGTCGCCATACTCACTGCGAACGCCGACAGTGCAATATAGCGACCCACGCTATGGCGGCCTAAGGAGATGCTTTTTCATGCCCCGATTAAAGGACCCGAGATCGTAGTGGGAGGGAAACACGTGTGCCGGTAATGAATTCCAGGCTTTAATCATTCTGCACAGGAAGGAAGAGCCGAATCGTTTAGTTCGGGAGCGTATGTCTACCATTCTGAAATGGTGACTTCCAAGGCCAGCACGAGTTGTCCTATAGAGGAACAGAGAGGATAGGATCAGTTGGAAGAGCTCATCAGAACACTCTCCATGATTCAGACGATAGAGGGCTGCCAAAGAGGCGACATCTCTTCGCAACTGCAGAGACTCAAGGGATTCAGTGACTTTCGGGTTATTGATAATCCGGACTGCTTGCCGCTGTAACTGATCCAAATCGTCCAGCAAATACTGCGCGGATCCATAGTAAAGATGAGAACAGTACTCCACGCAGGAGCGTACCTGGGTCTTATAAAGAAGACACAAATGCTCAGGTGCAAAGAACCGTCTCACTCTGTTAAGTATACCCAGCTTCCATTAGGCCGCCTTAGTAACACTTTCAATATATTCTCGCGGATTGAGGTCCCGGCTAATATTAATACCCAGGATACTAAGATTGTCCTGCAGTGGCAGTTGAGTGTTCAGAAAAGTGGGAAGGGGAAGGAATGGAGAATTTTTGGCAGAGAGCGCGGACGCCTGTGTTTTCTTGGCGTTAAACTTGACTAGATTCTCATGATACCATTGAGAAATACGGCCTAGGACCCGGTCCAGCTCAGTGATAAGCTTTTGTCGCTTTTCCTCAACGTCCGCTAGTTTGGCTGTAGGGTGACCGTAGTACCGTCCATGAACTGTGCTGTCGTCTGCATAGCAATGTATATCGCCAAGGGTCAACATGTCATTGATATGCAGAAGAAACAGTGTGGGTGACAGGACGAAACCTTTAGGTACACCAGTATTAACCTGCTGAAAGTTGGAGGTGGCGCCGTCACAGAGGACTCTAATGCGGCGCTTGTGCAGAAATGTGGCCACCCAGCTGCAGAGTTTCGGGGCAGGCCGAATGATGGAAGTTTAGAGAGGAGCGAACGGTGCCAGACCCTATCGAAAGCCTTGACCATATCGAGACTGATAGCCAAGGACTCCCCATGCCTATCTACAGCCTCACCCCAAAGGTGTGTGAAGAACGCAAGGAGATCACCCGTGGATCGGTTCAGTCTGAAGCCGTATTGCTGATCATTTAACAACGAGTGATCCTCCAGGTGACGGACTAGTTGTTTACTGATGACATGTTTGAGCATCTTGCAGATAATGGAAGTGACGGCTATAGGTCGGTAATTGGCCGGGTTGGAGCGGTCATGTTTTTTGGGGATGGGTTGGACATTCGCTTCTCTCCAGATCTCTGGAACAATCCCGGAGGAATGCGACAGGCGGTATAGGCGCGTCAACGCTGGAGACAACTCTGGAGCGCAGTTCTTAAGAACCACCGCTGGAATACCGTCTGGTCCACTGGCTTTTCGGACGTCGAGTGACCGTAGCTCCGCGCGGACGTCACTTTGCTGAATACGAATATCCCGCATTGTAACGTCGCAGGTCGGAATGGTGGGCGGGTATAGACCACGGTCCTCGATTCGGGAGTTGGCCGCAAAAAGATCAGCAAGCAGATTCACTTTCTCTTGCAGCTGATGGGTGAGCGATCCGTCGGGATTCTTCAGTGGTGGTAGCGAGGATTGGCAGTGATCGGATTGCACGACTTTGGCCAATTGCCAGAACTTTCGGTTACTCGTAGGGTGTGCGATCAGTTCTTGGCCAGTCCGTGTAATGCGCTGGACATCCGCTCTAATGTAAGCCCTCTTGCATTCCTTAGTGGCTTCGTTGTACGCTGCTTTTAGGCGATCTACGTCTGGATGGTCTTGAGCGCGGGCTCTGGCCCATGCACGGTAAGCCGCTTGCTTGTGAGTAACAGCATGAGTGCACTCACGGTTGAACCAGGGGCGGGCCTTCGTGCTGACGAGCTCACTGTAGGGAATATAATATTCCATAGTAACAGTGATCTCGCTTGCAACGGCGGATGCACTTTGCGACAGATCCCTGTCTTTGAAGCAGCGTTGAGCCCAGGGGATAGATGCAAAATAATCTCGCATTCCATCCCAGTCTGCTAACGAGTAGTGCCATAACCGTCGTGTCGCCGCCATAAGTCGCGGCGGGGTAACAATGGGCACCGTGGTGGACACTAGGCAGTGATCGGAGGATCCCAGAGCGGAGAGAACCGATACTGTGTATTGCGCTGGGTGACTCGTCAGCAGCAGGTCTAGCAAAGAGGGCGCTTGACTTGTTATGTCTGGTATCCTGGTGGGCTGGAGTACCAGCTGGGTGATGTCATGCGTGAGAGCGAATGCGTGGGCAGTTCGACCAGCGTGGTCAGTTCTGGAAGACCCCAACCAGGACTCATGGTGGGTGTTAAAGTCTCCCAGAAACACCAGCTCAGCGGTCGGAAATTGCTCCTGTGCCTTATCTGCTGCCTGACTGAGATGATCGAAGATGCGAGTTGTCTCAGAGTTTCCGGAATAGGATCGGTAGACGCACCCGTAGATTTGGCTTGTGGATCCGAAATCTACGTGAAGCCAGAGCATAGAGAAGGATGGGTCCTTAAGGCAGCGCAGACGGCGGTAACAAACATCCGCCCTGACGAAAAGATAAACTCCAGCCTTTGCGAGAAAGCACTCCTCCAGTACGTAACCGTTATAGTGGAGATAAGTCGTGTCATCAGGGCAGCGTATTTCTGTCTCCGTCAGGAATAGCATGGCCGGCCGTACCGTCTCAAGGTGCGGACGGCGCTGAGGTTTGCATGGACTCCACGGATATTTGTGAATTCCACCTCAAGAAGCGAGTTGGGCAAGAGGAGGAGAGTGCCGCTGTTGTAACAATATTCTCTTTTATGTGCGCTGCCATGGTTATGTGTTGGGAAAGGGGAAACGGGGTCATAAAAAAGGCATGACAGTCGTCGCGGCAGTGTAGTCTGAGACTCGGAATACTGTGGTTTCAAGTTACGGTGAAGCAAGACGGTGACCGAACCGTCGGACAGAAGGGCCCCCGTACCCTCCCGGAAATGGTCGCCGAGCCCCACCATCCGGTCACCAACCGGCACGACGAACCACTCCGCAGATTATGCGCGACCTGACGGGGCAGCCTCACAGGGTGGTTTTAGCCGTGGTTAGGCCCCTCTCTATACCGTGGGCGGCCAGCGGTACCACCGTCTCTACGGGTCTCCCTGAAAGACGGTTCGATCCACGTCACTTACACAGTGACCCCACGAGCACTCCACTGCTCACACACGTACTACGACAACTGTCACCCCTGCATCATTGGGCCTCCGGTCTCGCATTCACCAACGAAAGACGACTGCACGAGTGCTGTCGCTTTAGGTTGGTCTTCTGTGCGTGGGTAGTACCACCCCGGTCGAGCCGGCCCATTCGTGCTGAGATCAGCGTGGCTCTATTACCTCGTGATTATATACCATTAATCAAGGGATACATCTTTGGCATACAACATTGAACGTGCACTTTCTACTATAGTTCTTTGTTCCCTCTCAGCACGTCCGCTTTGCTCTGGGGTGTAGGGTGCTGTACACTAATGAACCATCCCCTCTTTATCCAGATACTCCTGCAATATCTTGTTGACATACTTTTTCTCATTGTCGGTATGTAACACTCTAACATTACGCATGGATTGATTTTTTATAACAGCATTGTATTTCTTGAAAACTTCCATGACTTCATTTTTGTTCTTAATGAAATATACACGCCTGTAACTCGTGGCTGCATCTTTAAATAATACAAAATATTTCATACATTGTATTGACGCATAACTCATTGGTCCATATACATCACTATATACTAGATCTCCTGGCTGTATTTTTCCTCGTACAGATTTATGAAATGGCAGTCTACACTGTTTGCTGTATGCACGTGCTTCACAAATAAAGTCACTTGTTCATTGTCTTTGATTTTCAAGCTATCAACAACACTATTAGAACACATATTTTTAATTTGCTTTAGGTTAATATGTCCAAGTCTTTCACGCCACATTCTAAGGTCACTTTGGGTATTTTGAACCAGGTTGGAAGTATTTGGAATCACTTATTTTATATTTATCTTTATATATTATATTTAACTTTATATATTATATTTAACTCATACAAATTGTTTTCTGTAATTTTAGCAACATGACTACTTCACTGTTTTTGTAAATTAAAGCACTTGTGTTCTTTTTAATGATAGCATATTTTTTTCTTATTATTGCCCCTTCTGAAATCAAATTTCTTCGCAGGCTGGGAACATAGAGTACATCACACAATTTACTGTCCTCCCACTGTCCATTGACATGTCTTTGAGTTAGAATTTTACCAATACCAGACACTTCCACTAATTGTTTATTTCTCAATGTCAATATTTTGACCAATTTAGCCGTTGGCGGTGATAGCCTCTTCCAAATGGCACAGGAAGAAACAGTGCCGTTGCCAACGTTACCAGGGTGTACCACGTGGAGGTTTTCTAGCCCAGTACCCCAGAACCAGCATGACCCAACTGTTATAGGCTCGCACCTTGTTACCGCCTGATAAAAGACTTTTAAGTACTTTTTTTAGGCGGCCAAAAAAGCGTTCCTGTAACATTTGTTTCACGCTAGATTCTGGTATTCCCAAGGACTGTGAAAAATCTAGATACTTGTAAGTTTCGGTGGCAGAGAAGGATCTGAGTTTTGTTGAATTTGAAAGTTCTATTCCTTCAGATTACACAATCACGCCCTTCTTTACATACACGACTGCACACTTGTCTACACCAAATTCTATTTTGATAGAATTACTTAAGTTTTCAGTGACCCTTAATAACACCGTCAATTGTAATTTTGTGGAGGCCAGTAGTTTTAAATCGTCCATATAAAGAAGGTGAGACATAACTTGATCTTTCTGTAACCGATAGCTTAAACCTGAACCCTTCCTATATATATATATCTCTTGGGGATATAATTTGTGCTCTAGACTTAGCTCTCGTTTTCATATTGCTAGAATTCCTCCGTTAAATATTTCGATATTACGTTTAGATGTCATGTCTCACACAGATATTTCTTTAATGTAATTTTATGGTTTTTCTTGGCAAGAAAGTCCTGTTTTTTATATTATAGTGCATTGTAGTTCGTTTAAGTATTTGTTCCAGTTGTTTTTTTGTATAATACAGAAAGAAAATGGAATATTTTTACAAAACATGTTTGAGAAATTCTAGCTGCTTTCAGTGTTGCTATTAATATAAAACTTTGCATCAACTTATTCGATTGTCTGATGTTGCAGAAACGCTTAGAGCTCAGATAACATATGTATTAACTCATTGGATAGACTTGCCTGACTCTCTTGCTATTGCCTGTTTCCGTTCAAAAAACACATGCTCTAAATCAGATTTGCCTTTATTTTGAATATTTTCTTAGTTCATCAGATATCTCTATGCGGCACCTTCAAATTATCAAAAGTAGATTGAGAAATGATTAATACAAATGTTGTATTATTTTTGTTTTCTGTAATTGGTCATTTATAAACTTAGTAATAGGTAGCTTTGTAATTTAGTAGTGATGTAATTTATTTATTTTAAAATTCGGCTAATTCAACCTTTTGTTTTGGTTGTTTAAGTTTTATTTCTATTAACTATGATCATTTTGAAATAATACTGGTAGTTAACTTTTTGAGGATTCTTTAATACAACTATTTTTTTAATATTTTTCATTTCAGATTCCAGCATTAGATGAGAGCATTTTTAAAACAAAATATGACTGGCAATATTTAACAACAAGTAATGGTGAAATACATCAAGCTATTGTAAATAATTCCATAAATTGGCCAAGAGGTAAAATGTTGGGAGGCTGCAGTAATATTAACGCCATGATTTACATAGAAGGAAGTGACCAAGATTATCAAAGTTGGTATGACGCTGGTAATTTAGAGTGGAGTGTACAGGATGTACGACGGTGCTTTAAAAAAGGACAAAGCTATCAAAATCAGCGTTTGTTACGAAATCCAAAAATCAAGGAACATTATGGCCAAAATGGTCCGCTGATAATCAATACTTTTAATAGCACATTTAGAACTCTGACGGATAAAGTTCTTAAATCTTGGAATGACATTGGAATTGAGAATGTGCCTGACTTGAACACTGCAAACGTTTTAGGTTCAAGTATAGCATCAGTAACAGCTGCAAATGGCGAAAGACAAAGCTCGAATAAAGCATATTTAAATACCGTGCTGCATAGAAAAAATTTAAAGGTTTTAAAAAATAGTTTTGTTACCAAGGTTTTAATTAACAACTCATCAAAAGTCGCTTATGGTGTTAAAGTACAACGTGGGTCAAAGCATTATATATATTTGACTACTAAGGAAGTTATCATAAGTGCGGGTACCATAAATTCACCTCAAATATTAATGTTGTCAGGCGTAGGAAACAAAGATTACCTTACTTCAATGAAAATTAAGCCTATAGTTCATGCACCAATGGTAGGACAAAATCTCCAGGATCATAGTTTTATAGCTATTCCAATCTTTAATAATGAATCCAACCCTCAAAGCGTTAAAGATCAAAATTTCGATGTTTTTAAGTATTTATATAACCGTAC
Source organism: Hypercompe scribonia (assembly GCA_949316085.1). Taxonomy (NCBI): domain Eukaryota; kingdom Metazoa; phylum Arthropoda; class Insecta; order Lepidoptera; family Erebidae; genus Hypercompe; species Hypercompe scribonia. The sequence goes on from OX438975.1 coordinate 6,382,806, forward strand.
GGGCTTTTTAGCACAAAATAGAAAGACTGATATTTTGGCATTTTTTTCATCTGACAAGAATGCTTCTTATCCAGATTTTGAAAGTCACCTTAATTTGTTGTGGGCAAATTCATCAGATTTATCGAACATTTTACTCAATCAATTTAGATTTAAAGATAAAGTAGCAATCCCTCTAATAAAACTCAATAAGCACAATGCCTGCTTCTTCTTTGCCTTCAATTTATTACACCCAAAATCAAGAGGAAACATTACTTTACGTTCAAAAAATCCTAAGGACCATCCGTTAATTTATCCTAATTACTTTAAAAATAAGTTTGATTTGGAGTCAATTGTTACTGGTATTAAACACGTTACTAAAATATTAAAAACTGAGTACTTTAAGTCAATTGGTGCATTTTTAGCCAGAATTCAATGGTCACCTTGTAATGACTATGAATTAGACAGCAGAGATTATTGGAAGTGCGTTTGTTTAAGTACGGTACAAACTATATACCATCCAGTAGGAACATGTGCTATGGGTATTGATTCAAAAGCCTCAGTTGTGGATAGTTGGCTAAAAGTACACGGTGTAAAAAATCTTCGAGTTATTGATGCAAGTATAATGCCAACTATTACAAGCGGTAATACTAATGCACCATCAATGATGATCGCAGAAAGAGGTGCAGAGTTAGTAAAAGAATACTATAAAAAGTAAAAAGTACATGTTTTATAACTATACTTCAAATGATCCTTACTTTAACATAAATATATAACAATAAGGGGTGGTGGTATATAAAAAGTAAGTAACTACATAAAATAAAATAGGGAAAGGTAGAAAGCATGCTTATTAAGTCACACATTATCGTCGCAGGAAAGCATAGAAAGAAATAGAGCCGTGATCTATGATTATTTTTTACACGAAATAAATATGATTACACGAAAATGGAACGCTAGAGACAATGGTCTTAACTTTCGTGTCACAGCCATTGGAATAACTGACAGATAGTTTACAGTATACTCGTATAAGTGAGGCAGTATAAAAATGTTACTGTGGAAAACCTGAGGGAAACCTATGTCTAGCAGCGAATGTCGTTCGCTGCGATGATGCAATATCAACTCATATTTTAACAAATATGTAGTAGCTGTAGTATTTATAAATAAAAAAATGTTTTTGATATAATTTCAAATTTATTGTTAAGTTTACGATGTTAACGTGCCCGTGACTGGTGTCTACACTGTTAAACTGGCCGGAGCGTCCGGCAAATTAAAAGCATATATAACATTTCATATCTTTCGTGAGTGCATTAATTCTCGTAAGCATAACTGCATATTTTTAAAATACTAAATATTAATTTGAATGATAATTAGTTACAAACTACCTAACTATTTATTTATTACGCATCATGTACTTTAGTTGCATTAGTGGACTTAATACCTAGGGCATTACCACACCAGGACGTCAGTCCACTTTTGTGTGTTACAGGAAATAGATGCATTCCAGGTGATGTTGGTTTGTAACTTATCAAATATATATTTACAAACTTATTATTCACTAAAACTTATACACGTTATACACAAATTACATACATATACTTAAATAGATATAAATACATTTAAATACATACACATGTAAATGTCTTACCTCGTAATCTAATAAAATTTCAGTTACTGTTTTACTTTGTTTTGAGGGAATATCCAGCATCGCACGCTCCATGGCATGCTGACTTTCTTTGAACTTGTGGATCAGTCCAATAGTGAATGACCACGTTTCGGCTTCGTAAGTCATTACAGGTAGGACGCACTGGTTACCTTGTTCTTTGATCGTTGCGATATCGGTGACTTGAAGGTGTGATGAAGCTTCCCGCATGCTGCCCAGCCCAACAAATCCTGCTATCAGCCACCCGGCCGAAATATTCTTGCCCTTCCCCCCGGACCTCGGCGATAAACGGACGTGTCCTAAATTCACGCAATTTTGTTTAATGTTTTCCTTTTAAAAGAAATTAAAGTTAAAAAATCGTCCAAAATAATAGAAGTGCATAAGTAGTGAGGAGGTTGCTGTTCAACTGTTTCTGCAAGGACCGCCCCACCCGACCATCGCCGCTTGCGCAGGCTTCTTGTGAGGTACCGCCTACTTGGGTGAGAGTGACAAACATATCTTTCTGCAAAAATATAAAAAGTACCAGGACCCCAGAGGCAACGGGTAGTTTGATAAACCTGAGCAACTACAGTATAGAAGCGTTAATCTAACATTACCCTTAACTGATACAGTAGCGTAATACGTGGAGTTTGTCACCTGTAATTGCGCGGTATGAGTTCAAATCCCAATGATCATTTCACTTTTTGCTAATAAATTGTAAAATTTCTAATACTGAGTGCTTGAAATTCTAAAATTATTGCGTTTTGGTTAAGAATTATACAGCAAGTATTTTAATTGTAATATTTAAAGAAGCCATGCCAATTAACCGATCGCCTCCTTCGACGTCATCTGCATTAAAGTTGTCTATACCGCCTGATGAAATAATTGTTACACAAGAATCGGACACCGCGTCTGACATAATGCAATCTGATATTGATCAAGAATATTCTAATATCTCAAGGAGATCGAAGCGTAAACATGGTGATTTGGCCAACGCTGAAATTAGGGAGCTCCTTTGTACTATACAGAAAAAACAAGAAGCGGAATTCCTTTGTATTAAACAAGAGATGGAGGCTATTAAGAAACAAAACGTTGAGACTCAAAAAACTTTGGAATTCCTCTCAACCATGTATGATACCCTAATACAAAAATTTGAAGCGGTCACAAAGGAAAATTTATCACACAAAAACCACATACATTCCTTGGAGTTGAAGGTGGATCAATTAGAAAGGAGCCTTAAGTCATCTAGCATAGAAATACGTAACATTCCCTGTGCTAAGCCGGAGGCAAAGCAGGACCTTAAAACTCATGTTTTGCGTCTGGGTGAAACTGTGAACAACCCGATCTTAGACGGTGAAATTCGAGACATTTTTCGTATTAAAACTAAGAAGGAACCAGGACCCATTGTGGTGGAATTTACTACAACATCTCAAAAAGAAAATCTGATGAAATCCGTGGTTAATTTCAATAAAGTGCATGCTAAAGGTGAAAAGATCAATACCGGTCATCTCAAAATACGAGGGCGTTGTTCGCCGGTTTATGTGACGGACAATCTAACTACTAAAACTAGACGTCTTTTTTACCTGGCCCGGGAATTCACAAAATCTCACCAACAGGCCAGCTGCTGGATTTCTTTCGGCAAAGTTTATATCAGACTAAAGGAAGGCCATCGAGCTACACGTATAAATTGCGAGGAAGACTTTACTAGAATGGGTTCGCAGAAATGACTAGAACGTGCGATTACTTCTTTATCTTGCTATTACATAAATTATTTAAGTTATTGTTATAAGAACTACTCGGTATATATTGACCCGTCTGACAGTTTGTGTTTTGTTGTGCCGATTTGTTGTATTAATTTTTTTCTTTATATAAAACTTTTACAAATAACACTTACAAAAACTATGCGAAAAGCACTATACATACACTCAAACACATTTAAGGTCTGCTTAATCAATCAACATCTAATCAATATTAAATTACACTACACAAGTTTACAGTTCAATGCGTTTAGTATAAAAACTGTTAAAGTGATCTTGACTTCATCAAGAAGTGGTATAGAAAACTTCTACACTGCTAACACTTATCCCCTGGATTATAATATTAAATATATGACTTATTTGGTTCACATAAGAATAGTAAACGTAATAATTGCATACATAAATGTTCGATCCAAATAACACTCAGATCAACAATGAGTTAGATAACTTGACAGCAGCTGATAGTTTTACATGTGATTTTGAAAATATCTGTACTAACATGCTCTATCCACTCAATTCATCTCTGAATATGATAATTCAAAATATTAGAAGTATTAATTGTAATATGCCGCACTTAGAAACATTACTGCATAGCTTCAACATTTACTGGGATTTAATTATACTAACGGAATGTTGGTTATGCAATAACGATCGTATACCACAGTTAGATGGCTATAACCATACTTCTACATCGAACAATAAGACACAAAATGAAGGTGTAGTGGTGTACTCCAAATCTTCAAGTAGCTATGATATATCAGAACCAAACCTCGTAGATTCCAATTGTCTTATGATAAAAGTTGACAACACCACTACTATTCTTGCTGTATATCGTCGCCCTGGTGAAAAAAATGTTACTAAATTCCTAGAATCATTAAATAGTATTCTAACAAGCCTAGCATCTTTTCAAAATATTATTATTACGGGGGACATTAATCTTGACATTGCGGCCACATCGAAAGACACCAGAGCGGAATCCTACTTGAATCTTTTGGCTGCGCATGGTATGTTACCGGCCCATTGTATACCAACACACACTCACACAAGTCTTGATCATGTTATCCTCAAGACCAAATTTTCTGCAAAATGTATTATCTCACATACGACTATTACTGACCACTACAGCGTTATATTGAGTCTAGAAATGCTATCCAATAATTATAGACCTAAAAGGCATGTCAAAAAAGTTGATTACGACTCCCTTGATAAGGCCCTCAATAAGATAGATTTAACTCCAATATACCCTATGAGCGACGTTAATGAGACTGTTACCTTTCTTGTTTCCACCTTAAAGAAAGAATTAGAAATCTGCACTAAAATCACGCGTACTTCTGTAAGAAAGCACATCTTAAAACCGTGGATTACAAAGGGAATATTACGGTGTATAAGAAATAGGGACAGATTATATCAAAAGACAAAAAAAGATCCGAGAAACGAAATCCATAAGCTGACCTATACTCGTTATCGCAATTACACTAATTCTTTAATTAAAAATGTTAAAAGAGAATACGAGAAATCTGAAATTAATAACGCTAAAAACAATACGAAACAGCTTTGGAAAGTTATTAAAAATATCACATACACTAAACAAACCCGAAGCCCAGCCTTAGACTTGATGAACAACATTAACCCTACTGAGTCGGTTAACTTGGTAAATAAATATTTTACAAGTATTGGAAAAGTCATAGGAGGGAAGTTGCAGACAATTAATTCTGCAAATAATGATGAATCGTACCATCCTTTGACTCAGTCACAGTCGTTTGTGCTTCATCCCACAGATGCCTGTGAAATGGAGTTGATCATATCAAATCTTAAAAATGATTGTGCTATTGGACTGGACGGTATTTCCAATAGTTTTATTAAAAGGTATAAAAGTATTTTAATAGACCCACTAGTCTATATATGTAATTTGGCATTCTCGTCCGGTATCTTTCCAAAGGCATTCAAACGAGCACTTGTTCATCCTATCTATAAAAGTGGCGACAGAGACTCTGTGAATAATTATAGACCTATATCTATTCTTCCTGGTTTCTCAAAGATCATTGAAAAAATCGTCAATAATAGACTCATTAACTACTTGGAAACAAAAAAGATGCTTTCGAATTCACAGTTCGGTTTTCGCAGAAATAGGTCTACAGATGACGCAGTACATGAGCTTACAAATTATATAGTTACTAAATTGGACGACAAGAAAAAGGTACTAGCCATATTTTTAGATTTGGCCCAGGCTTTTGACACAGTCTCTGTCCCACTACTTCTCAAAAAACTGGAAGTGATGGGTGTTCGTGGCGTACAGTTACAATTTTTCACTAGTTACCTTACAGATCGCTCACAGTGTGTACAGATTGACAGTGTACGTAGTCATGATCTTCCTTTGGATATAGGTGTGCCCCAAGGCAGTATCCTCGGGCCAACCTTGTTTCTAATTTTCATAAATGATCTTTGCCAATTAGATATACCTAACACCGGTAAAATAATCACCTTTGCAGACGACACCGTACTAATTTTTCGAGGTGATTCCTGGGAGGACACATATCAGAGTGCACAAGAGGGCATGAATCGAGTCACTTGTTGGCTTAAAAGCAATCTTCTATCTTTAAATACCGATAAGACCAAGTACATAGCATTCCAACTAAAAAATAAAAAATCTAATCTTGAAACTCCTCAGCCCATCATTGCACATCTGTGTAATAATCAATATGTTCCATGTACCTGCAAAGAACTGCAAATGGTAGATTCCATTAAATACCTTGGAATCATTATTGATAAAAATTTAAACTTTGAAGCTCACATAAATGTGTTAACTTCTAGAACTAGAAAACTAATTTATATTTTCAAAAATTTGAGACATGTATGTGATAATAAGATCCTTAAAATGACATATCTCGCTTTGGGCCAATCAATACTAACGTACTGCATCACATCCTGGGGAGGTGCAGCTAAGAGCATTTTGATAAAGTTGGAACGTGCTCAAAGGGCAGTTTTAAAGGTGTCGCTTTGCCTACCTTCCTTGCATCGCACGGGAGACTTGTACAGAAAATTTGATGTCCTTACAGTTCGGCAACTTTTTATTTTCCATCTTATTACTAAGTCCCACTCACTTACCAACTATGATCCTCTAATTAATGCTACGAAACGGCGTAAACATAGGGTCTTTCAGGATAATATAATTTATAAAACGAATTTATCTCGTAGGTTCTTTTGTTTTTTGGGGCCATACTTGTATAATAAAATTAATGCTATCCTTTGCATATACTGCTTTAACAAATTTAAATTGAAGACGGTATTAATGTTATGGCTACGAAACCTAAGCTATGATGACACAGAAAGTCTACTTGTGCCTCAAAGTTAATATAATCCATGTACAAAGCATTTTGTTTGATCTGTATTATTAAGCACCGCGCGCACACACATACACACAGACACAGGCATACGTACACATAAATACATACATACTTACACTCACTCACGTACCTACACGTAAATGTTAATACTTACATTCTATTATTTTTATTTTTTTATTATTGTTATTACTGTTATTTTCTATTTATTTTCTCTTGTCTATCTATATTATTAATTGGAAACTGGTTTATGCTACAACTGTTGTTACTTTGTTTTGTCCGGGAGGTGTGAGCCTGGTGATCTGTAACACAGGATTTCCTACCATAGACACCAGTCTCTCACAAAGGAATGATGTAATTTGACTAAACTGTATGTACTCCACAAATTGTAACTACCTTTGTGATGAGAGAAATGAATACTTCAGTATGAGCGGGCCCGGCTCTATAAGATACTTGCCTACATAAGATCTACCCTCCCACATAAGATCAACCTAAAGCGACAGTATCCGTGATTTCGTGTTTCGTTGGTGAGTGCGAGACCGGAGGCCCATTGATGCAGGGGTAACAGTCACAGTTATCGGGGTAACTGTGTAAGCTTTACTCTGCCATGATGACTGTCATGCCCTTTACGTCCCCAAGCGGAGCGTGTAAAAGCATCTCACTAAGCCGCCATAGCGTAGGTCACCATATTGCATTGTCTGCATTTGCAATGAGTATGGCGCCCACAACTCTCGGGTTCTATTTATGCTTTTCATCAGGTAGAGTAGAGTCACTTTGGCAGGCTCTGAATATAGTAAAAAAAACAAAGTAGCGCAATTTAGGATCACGGTATACGTACATGCTTATTATGTATGATTTTCATCTTTTCGATGTTCATCCCCAGTCTCACTCCTACTGTTGAGCATTTTTTTTCAGATCATACAAAGATTCCACTAAGATGATTTTATCGTCTGCAAATCACAAATGTGAGAGATATTGGCTATTAAAATCGATTCCCTGTCCATTCCGATTGAGCATCTTGAAGACTTCTTCTAATTTATTAGTAAACAGTTTCGGAGATGTAATTCCAGCCTGTCTCATCCTTCGATGCAACTAAATTAATATTGTGCTCTTTTCTTATACTGGGACTGTAATCCTTGCAGATTCGGAGACGCATCTCATTATTTGGACATATCGTCAGTCGAGCAGGTATCTCTGCCAGGTGGGTGTAAACTTAGCTCTTTCGTCGATCTACAAACAGGTATTGTGATTCCATTTAAGATAATAGTGGAAAATTGTGTTGAAAAAATTGACTGTTCTGACGAACTCTTCCAACTGATCCCATCCTCTCAGAGGAACGCTCTAAAGGACAGCTTATGCTGGCCTTGGAAGTCACCGTTTCAGAATGGTAGACATACGCTCCCGAACTAAACGGTTCGGCTCTTCCTTCCTGTGAAAGCCTGGAATTCATTACCAGCGCAAGTGTTTCCCTCTCACTGTGATCCCGGGTCCTTTAAGCGGGGCGTGAAAAGCATCTCCTGAGGCCGCCATAGCGTGGGTCGCCATACTGCACTGTCTTCATTCGCAGTGAGTACGGTAACCACCGCTCTTGGATTCTATACATGCTTTCTATCAGGCAGAATAGAGTCACTATGGTAGGTTGCTGTATAAAAAATTCTGTGTATACACTGCTCATCACTCGATGACTTCCTAGCACAATGATTCGGTATACTTATTGATAAGCCAAGCTTTTGAGACTTTACCTAAAATATTTTGAGGTCGTTGTTGATTATTTGCATTGCTGTCGAATATCTTCCACTTTAATCTCTGTGTAGAGGTGTAGGTAATTGATAATATGTATGGGTAATTATGGATAAATTATGGTCAAGAAATATTATGATTATGAGACGTCTGATTTGATCATAACCGTATTGGATTTGATACAGAAGATAATCTTTTTATTTCACTCGACGTAACCAATGAAAATCAGGAAGGATTTATATTAGAGCAGACTGAAAAAGTGATCCTCCGAGGGAAGGCAACACAGAGCCCCCTGAACCACTTTAGGTCTTCTCACAAAGACTTTGAGAGATAAAGTTTAAAAAGAAACTGCCTCTCTTCTACCGACCCAATCATTTCCAACAAGGATATTGTCGGTAAGAGGGTAGAAAGTAAAAAGAAGAATAAACCTGAGTTAGCTCTCCGATGTCAGGATGGTGTCACTAAAAGCCTTACTCATATCACCATAATGACTGGGTATTCTCTATGCATAAGATGACATATATTAAGCAGGAGCTCTGAATAATAGTTGAATGTAGATTGTAAGCGTTCACCTTATGTCTCAGTTTAAGAGGCATAACCATTATCAGCAGAGGATATAGCAAGCTATATTGTCAGAATCATTATCATCAGTTACCATATTCGTTAAATAAAATGAATAAAAATATAACATACGAGTATAATTGTGAATAAATATAAAATTGTATATGTGATATTCCAAATTAGGCAATAATTTCCTCTGTTGACATGAAATTGCTCGTCTACAACACCCACTAGCTAACACCACACATAATTTAATTACTACAAAAAAATATATAAGTGCAACAAAACGCATTAAATAGTTATAGTGAATGTATGAGTATGTTATCGTTAATAATAGACTATGTTGTACACAAACAAATGTCAAATATTATTTGTTTAATATGTTAATAATAATAATTAAACAAAATTAACAATTGTACTATGTTGAGTACCTTTTTTTTACACGTGGAATGCGTTTCACACTATACCTTCCGTAGGGAAACGTAGGGCATCTGTGGTGCTCCCGGAAAGCCGGTTTACGCATTAAACCCCATGGCAATCTACCTCGCCAGTCGGCAGGAACTTCAGGAATGCATCAGCGGCTTCTGGAATGCTGCCTGCCATATACCATGACTGAGGGACATCTCAGACCAGACTAGTACGTATAGTAGACGACACTTAGCCCAGAGGGCAGACTGATACGAAGGACCACATCGTATGCGAGGTTTCGTAACAATGGCCCCAATACAGAACCCTAGGGAATCCCGCAACATACTTTTCTTCAATTCTCCACTCTGTTCCGATTGATAAACTTCACCGTCCTGTCGCGCAGATAGGCCTCGATGACCGCAGATAGGTCTCTACGACATGTCGCAAACACCTGTACGGCAGCAGGGGGTCTACGGTCGGGGGTAGCGGGCTCTCTACAGAGGCCGTTGCCTAATAAAGGGGGTCGGTGGGAGGAAGTGTGCTGCCTCTACTGTCCGGTGCTGCGATCCATGGCCCCCTTGCATGATAGATAGTAGTATGATAGATAAAGTCCAATTGATAGAGATAGTGGCCATTTGGATCGTACAAGAATACCACACCATCTCGTCGATGGCAGCAATAATTCTGACACGTTTCCCACCTTTTGATGTCTTGATATGGAGATGCGGATATGGTCTGTGACCAGACTAGCGCTATTCGACAGGGTGAAAACGAAGAAGACGAGGATGACCATGAAATGCGACAGAAAGCTTACCGACAGGCATTGGCACAGTAGCACGGACGGCTAGAACAGTGCCCAACCTCGTAGCTTGGTTAGGTAGAGAGGGAGTTCGCGTCACCTACCTACCAACTGACGCAGATAATCACCGGGCATTGTTTCTTCGGTGAGTATCTGAATAAAATCGGACGCGAGAATACGGGACACCACTGCGCAGCTAACTGGGACTCCGCCCACCATACACTGGAAGACTGGCCCCCGTGGGCGTCTGAACACAAAGTTCTAGTCAATGAATTCTTACGAGACCTGTCATCGCTGGCAATTGTTGCTGCCATGATGGCGTGTAAGGAGGAATAATTTACTATTTTGTGTTCCTTATTTAATCCGACGCATTAATCTTAAGCGTAGTCTTAGTAACGAACAATAAAAAAACGAGGACCGAGATGGTATTCTGAGGCGGCAGCCCATGTCGTGCGGTGTTCCACAGGGGTCTGTCCTCGGACCATTCCTGTGGAATATGGGATACGACTGGGCCCTTCAAGGTCGTCTTTCCCCCGGGCTGGGCGTAATTTGTTACGCAGATGACACATTAGTCACTGCCCGGGGTATGAACTTTCAAGAGGCAGCTCTCTCTGGTGGTCGGGCGTATTGAAGTGCTGGGTCTGTGGGTGACCCTGGACAAGACGGAGGCCCTTCTCCGGTGCCCTCAGAGGATATTGGCGGTTAAAGCCATACGCGGCTACCGCACCATGTCGACAAAGGCGGCGTGCGCCTTGGCCGGATCTCCCCCGTGGGATTTGGAGGCGGAAGTGCTCGCCGAACTTTATCGGCGAACGGCTGACTTCCGGGCGGGACTTCCGACTGACGCAGATTCTTTTCGGGTACGGTTGCTTCGGAAAGCATCTGCACTCGGTCGCCAGGAGAGAATTGAGTCCCGCCTGTCACCACTGTGACTGCAGTGAGGACTCGACTCAGCACACGCTAGCGGTTTGTTCCGCCTTGGCGGCGCAGCGTGGGGTCCTCACTGCAGTTATTGGATGAGATCTCTCGTTACCAGCCGTTATACGCTCCATGATCGGTAGCGACAGTTGTTTTACCGCGTTTATTATCGCAACCTTCTGCGAAGACGAAATTTCGCTGAAGGAGGCGGCAGAGAAGGCCCGGGAGGACGATCTCCACTCGGACCCAATTCGCCGCCGGTGAGCCGGGCGGCGTACCAGCGCCTCATGCCGCCTTGAGTGTGGCCGCGGATGGACGGGATGGGTTTTTCCCTCCATCCGCTATAGTGGCTAGCCGCGAGGAGGTGACGTGCTCGTGTGCCGTACGTCGCCTAAATAGAGAGTTTATTCGCAGATGGGGCCCGCGATAGCGGGCAGGCGCTAGGAGGGATCTGGATGTCGTAATAACAGCAATACTTGGATCCCTCCTATGGCAGGTGCAGTGTCACACCGTTTGGTTTTAGTCAGTCCGATTCCGACACACCACCTCGCTGTAAACTCCGGTGGGGTGACGGCCCGTGGAGGTTTCCACAGGTAACAAAAAAAAAAGAATTTAAATCTACCACCTGTGAGGATAAAAATGTAATCAGCGACGCATTTTTTTTTAGTGTAAAGCGGCAAACGAGTCATTTTATTTTAAGTGTTACCCTTTTAGACCAATAGTTTATTATTATTATAACTGATTTAGTTCCAGTCAAATCCCAGTGATCGGTGGAGCTATTGTTGTAATACATTCATCAAATGAAACTACACTGTAACTTAATCTATGATAATGTATTCCTATTCACCATTCTTATCGTTCCTCATTCACTCACGTACACATATAATTATAATATAGGCCTTAAATAGGTTGGCCGTTAACCAAACCATAGCGCGATTCAGATAAAAAGTAAAACGCCATCTATCGTGTAGATAGGTTGTTTTATTTTTGTACAGCACATAAAATATTTTAGGCAAATTGTAATACCACTGCTTCAGTTATTGAGCTATTATTTCGTGAACAATAGCTAGTATATGTAATTAAGAAGAAATCGAGATTTTGAATGTTACACTAACTTCTTTTAACGTTATTACATCTAAAAAAAAGTATTTCAAATACGACATTTTAATCTGAAGAGGACTATCACGAGGATCACTAGCCTATCATTGAGTCTGTTGTCTATTTACTTTGAAGATCCAATCTCAGATTCTAACGATGTTATTCCAAGTCAATTTTACTTAGGTATGAGCAGAGCTTACTTGACTAAATAAATCATATATAATAACGTCCAATTTAGTTTTTATTTACAACGATTATTTTCTTCACGGGACTTATTTTATTTAAGATATCTTTAGGTTATATGAATCCCGGTATACGAATTGGTCTACGATAAGTATAAGTTTAAAACTGTATTAATTTACATATTCGTCATAAAAATAATACTATTTCGAACGGTAATAGTACTAAAATAAAAAAAAACAGTTAATCTAACAATAGACTATTGTTATTGCCTTGTATACATGAAGGGCTATAAGGTATAGCCTCAAAATCTTAAGGGCATACATTTTGTAAAGTATGCTAGGTTATACACAAGAGCATATACTTATTATATGAAACCAAGCCTGTAGCTTTTCAGGTTACCAACCATGTATAATCGGAAACCTCAACCGAGATACATGTGTTGTTGCGAAATATAAAGTATAAACAAAATATGAACTCCTTATGGCCTCTTTATTTTTGTTTTTATCTTTTGTTAATTTATCTTATTTTTTTTTTTCATTTTATTTCAGTGGTACGTTCGAGAAGCACAGTTTTAATCTTCTCCTATCTTTCATCAATTCGCAACAAGCGTTATTAATAAGTAACTAGGTTATTTAGGAAGCTCGTGATTAGTGCGATAATTATAACCGTCATTTGCATAGGCTTTGGTTTCCGCATTTAGATTCATAAACAGTCCATTACGCAAACAAATTAGTCATGGTCGGTGCGAAATTAACAAGCAAACGCAAATTAAATATTTTGTTATACCTTTGTTATACCTATGTTATACCTTTGCCTTTATACAATTTAGTTTTTAAACAAGTTATCGGTGACGTATGGTGACGCGGTGACTAGGAAATTCTAAATTAAAGGCAGTAAATGCCTAAAGTACTTAAGGGTGTGTAAACGTGCAAGTGTTCATATCAACTTATAAAAGGCAACTGGCGGTCAGTAAGTATCAACCGTAATTATAGATGTATAAAATTAGCATTAGTATGTAATTCGGACATGTATTTGTCCCTTTTTTTATGCGGAGAATACTTTTCGCACCATACCCTCCATAGGCGCATGAAAGGCATCTGTGGGACTCCTCGGCAGTACCTCGGGATCGGCCCTTTCCCGATCTCGCTCTGCGGGTACCGTTTGGAGCAGTACATCCTCACAGAATTAGACCGTGGTTTCCCATCGCTCACCACTTGCCCTCAGTGTTACGATCAATGCTGACGGAGACAGATTTCATGCGATTTATCCGACCAGGACTCGGCGTTTGGACTGCCATGTAGGGTAGTCCTCCAGTGTGTGTTGGGCGGAGTCCCGTTTGGACCCGCTTTGCTGGTATTATGCCGTAACTTCCCGTCTTATTCAATTCCGATACTTCCCGAAGCATCAGTGTCTGGTGAGTATCTAAGTTAATCGGTAAGTGACACAGTCAGTCATCTTTATCCAAGTTTTGAAGTTCAGCAGAACGGCTCCAACAGCACGTTGGCTAGCACAGCCCTGAATTTTGAACCATGCCTGTCAACACTCCAGAGCTTGCTTATGCCTGTTCTGCTGTAGCCTCTAGAGCAGCCTGTTCATCATTCCAACTTACAGAATAAATTTGGTCGTAGGCCATCGAGTCCATATCCGCCAGAATTTCGAAGGGCGGAGATTGTGCCAGAACCGTTGCCGCCTCAGACGAGATTGTACGGTAACACCGCACGGTCCACTGCAGGTTCCTCCTCCAGTAGATCCGGGAGGCGGGAGGTACTCGCAGGTCATTAGACCAGACGGGTGCCCTAACGAGGACCATTGATCTCACAAACCCTATGTAAGCGGCGAAAATCCACTCGTTGTCCCCCGAGATTAGGAAACAGACGATACAGTGTACCTGCTACTCCTCACACTCGGGGGACCAGTCAATCAAAATGCTCTTTGAAACTCTACCGACTTCAGCGTCATCTACCCGGAGGTGTAAGCTGGGTGGTTCACGGCGCTTACGTAGGCCGTGAAATCATATCGCCTCAGTTTTCTGAGGCACCACCCTCAGGCCCAGCTCACGAATTTTCCACGACTCTAGGCACACCCTGCTCGGCGGGCCGAAGCACCCCCTCGAAGCGTACCCCGTAGCGAACCCTGAAGCGTAACCTTCTAGGCAGTATTAGTGTATGATCTGCAGCGCAGACGATACTTAGCCCAGGGGCAGACTAGTACGAAGGACAGCACGGTATTCGAGCTTCCATAATAATGGACCTAACATAGAACCCTGAGGAACTCCGCAATACACTTCTCTTCCATTTCCTACTCTGTTCCGATCTATAAATGTCACTGTCCTGTCGCTCAGATATTCCTTTATGACCGGCAGGTAGAACGACACTTCGCGATAGTGAAGACATGTCCTAATTGCCTGCCAGGGGAGGGTGCCGAAGCGTTGACGATTGCAATGCTAACCACTAACGCCACCCCAAACCCCTCCCCGATTGAATCGTCGACTCCGACAGTAATCAAATATATCTGACGGCATCTACTGTGGGAAGTCCCCGCCGGAATTCAAATAGACAGGTCGACAGATCCGGGCCCACTTGCGACAGGTGCCCGCTGATCCCGTCAGAGATAACTCTCTCAAAGAGTTTCCCCGACTCGTTCAGCAGGTATATCAGTCGGAACGCAGAGGGAGAGCCTGCAGGCTTTCCTTTCTTTTTCATCAGCACCAGTCTCGCTTCTTTCCAGCCGAGGGGGAAGATACCGACGATCCATAAGAATCTGCTTCACTTTGTCCCCCAGTACTTCTGTTTGTCTTGGTGTATGTAACTAACTAGTTATAAGATGATAACTCAATACCCATGTATAGTACATTAGTTTATGGCCACTAGCAACACCTCTAGGGTGTCACCGGTATTTCGAGGTCGTCTTCACGAAAATTAATTACACAGCTGCCTATAGCCTGTTAGCTTTGGTGTCAAAAGGCACACGTCTTTAAATTGCCCCAATAATTTTAAATCAAGTCATTTGAAAGAAAAAGGAAGTTCAATTTTGCTGAGTTCTACTATTTCTTCATTTACACAGACTGATTCATTGAGACAAGTCCGCGACAAGGGTAAAATTAGACCTTTAATTTATTCCCTTTCATTTTTACCATGGATTTGTCTGCAGCGGTAATTGTTATAGTATAAATTATAACAAAACATGATTATAGATGAGGTCTTGGTTTTAACTCAACTAAATTGAGAATGTCATTTGACTAGATTCGAAACTAATAATATAGTATATATTTTTAATAGTAGTGTTTCTTTGAAGTCAAAGTCTAAAATCAAACTTGATCTCATTACTAAGACATTCTCGTTGACTATGACGAATGACGAAGTGATTTCTAGAGATTTGTCAGATAGGTTTTGAACCTAGTACGAACTTCAACTCTTACCAAGAAACTTTGTTGTTTTATACTAAATACATGTACCTTGTAGTGTTCCTTGTGAAAGAAATAATACACTACTATTATTATACAATAATTAAAAATACTTTCAGGGACATATTTCATATTTGTGCTCGAAGTAGCGAGTTGCTTTGCTTTACTTTGAGTATTACTCAAGAATCACAAAATATATTGGTCACACGAAACATGCCAAACCCAAATCAAATTTCGCATTAAGATTGGTTTGAACTAAATGTGTTAAGCAATTGTAAGTTTCATCCAAAAGGACGAATATGGTTCAAAAGATTTTTCTTTGTGTCGTAATGTATTCTTACATTTGAATGATTTCGTTTTTTATGTTTCTTTTAACTTAAAAATAATTTCAGAAAAAAATACTAACTACGGATGAAAAATGTTATTTCCTATTAGCAAATATGCAAATTTTAAGGTTACGTATTTTTTGCATATCATACGAGTATATTTTATTAGTGTTATTTACGACCATTAATAAATTAATGAATGATTGCCAAGTGTCAAATACTCTAAATTTGTTATTATAATAACCTATTTACTCGTAAATTATTAATATTCATAAAAAACACACCGTGATATTCATTAAACAGTAAAAAGTTCGTCTATAGAAAAATAAACAATCTTTATGTCTTTATATTCTATATCCCGAAGAGATGTGGAATTATCAACCAACAAGTTCTAGTGAAATCCTTGGTGAAAGATAAACCAGTGTAAGCCTGAATGGCTCATCTATTTTTAAAGTATTTTGTAACTATTTACATAAAAGTTGCATATGTTTATCTGAATAAAAACTTATTTAAACCATTAGTGTCCAAATTCTATAATTTTTTACTTCTTATACCACCAGTGTTAACGTTTATTCACTCTTAGCAACCAACAATTCTCAAAAATTGATATTTTTATCTATTATCTTTACCAACTATCGTAACAGTCGCTTGCTAAATATTAAAACCGAGAGTAGAGGTGTTGGAAGTTGATAAAAGCAGGAACGATGTTTCCATTGTGTTCAAATTACTGTAACATAGAAACTTGATGTTACAAAAATTGTGGTCGCTGCACTCGACTGTGTTTTTATAAATGCTATTTGTATTTTAGAACTCTATTCAGTTTTACTTTTATTTTACTTATAAATGAAAAGTTTAAAACAAGTCGGCATGAGTAGTACTGTCTCAAATATTTTTTATGTTTATTTTAGTTTGATAACAGACATTAGTGTTTAAATCACTATTTACTAAGTTCATTGACTTCCTGAAATTGATCAGATCAATCACCTTTTTCATATGTTAAAAATAAAATTGAATAAATATTTCGTATTTTAAGCCGTTACACCATTTTACCTCGTTCATCGGTATAATAATAAAAAATAATTTAGCGTATAGGCGTAATTCCTCTTGAATATTGTAGCTGAATTTAATCCTAGTGATTATAATATACCTTTACCGAAAGGCTAAATATGGGGCCTGCCACCCTAATTTATTCCGGGTACCTACTTTAGTGGTATTAAACATATTTCCATTGAGCATAGAAATTTTGTGGTTGATAATAACTTATGTAGCAATTTTATAACAAATATTAATAACACGTTGCAAGTTATTTTTAGCACCAATTTTTTTAATGGTTTTGCTATTCGATATTCTTTTATTATATTTTGTAGACCTGACTGTTTAAAATTATATCACTATGAATTTAAGAAAGTTATACATAGTTTTTTGCTTAATAAAACAGTCATGGAAAATATTCATGCTTATGCGTCTATCTGTTATCTCCGGTAAGGATAGAGGATAATTGCCTCTTCATTCGTTGGGCTAGTGATTAGAGTATGCGACTGCTGATTAAGAGGTCTCAGAGGTCTCAGAGAGCTTTTAACCCTGGCGTCTCAGAAAGCCTGATCTTTCCACGTCCGTGTCAGACAGCCATCTCATCGGATTATTAAAATGAGAAAACAGAGAGTGCACCTGTGTTTGTGTACACACTTGTGTACAATAATATTTCTGGCGAGGTTAACTGATCTCAACGAATCAAGGATAAAGCCCAACATATTAATACATTTAAAGGGAATAAAAATGACACTTACGTTTGAAAGTACTTGCCCTTAATTTGATTGGACTATTAAGGACATAGGATAATGAAATAGGTGTAAAGGTAAATTAATACAATTCATTGCACAACATCTTCAGGTTTTAATAATCCACTGCTGGACATAGACTTCTCCTTAGAAAGGAAGTCTGGCCAGATGGGTTAGTATACTGCACAACATCATATCAACAATCGTATCTAGGGCACAATAAACCTTTAATAGCACTATTTACAGCCTTATCACAGACAACCTTCGGTTAGACTATACTGCATTGTTAATATTTTAGTACAAGGTAACAATGCACGACAAAAAGTATGTCAGCTTTGTGTCTATTTGTATTAATCAGAGATGTGATTTATTTGAAATACTTCTATTTAAAATGCAAATACAAATTGCAAAATATCTATTTCGTATTTTACATTTAAATGCCTTTTAGTAGAAAAAGTTTGTATTTTATTTAAAAAATCCTTTCGAGAGTTAGGTTGTGAGCAAGGGCGAGAGGGTTTTTAATAAGACAAGTGTTCGGCTTGAAGAGTGGGTTGAGACTAACTTTATTTTTGAAACCATTTCTTAAAGTTAAACAGTATCCTTATTGATATGTGTTGAAGACAAAGAGCTATTTGTTCTAATGTTTAGTCTGCGGCTTATCATCTAAGTGGTGGTTCATGACGGATGCCAAGATTAAGTTTATTTTATAAAACAATACACAGTATTCTGATTATGCGTTGGAAACAAGGGGCTAGTTGTTCTATTGTTTCCAGGGCGTCTGTGGCTTATCAGCTTAGTGGTCGTTCATGACTGATGCTATTGTAGGGCGTCACGTCTATGACGACATAACTCGAGATGTATGTATTTTGCGTTTTTAATATTAATTTCAAAATATAAAATACTTAGTGATTAAGTTTGGCCAACATTACCACTAAAAAATAATTAAATGACCGAATGACGTTTGTCTCGTACAAATATTGCCGAATTTGACCGATAGAGGTGCCTGCTAGCAATGTGTTCCCCTTTTTCTCTTCTTTGGTTAGAGTGCGTGTCAAACGAAAACGAAGAACATTATCTATGGCTATAAAAATGCAACGCCGCTGACGCCGACGATTCGATTTAACGGATTTATTGTTTGCTGGTGCTGGTGAAGTGGTTACTGATTTGATTTGATTACCTACTTTTAGGATATTGAAGTGTTGTTGTTATTTCTACAATACTGGAACGGCTTGTACTGTACTAAAACAAGAAAATTTATATAATGTAAACAGACGTGACGTGGTGGATTGGGTGCATGGTACTGGTGTATAACAATTCTAGCACAAAAAATGTACATACTGAGATAGAAATAAAATAAGTAAATACTAGTATAAATAAATAAGTTACATAGTAGAAAAAAGGAATTCGCAAAACTTAAATTGATTTTAAGCTTTATAAATTATAATAGTTCAGTTAGTGTCTACGTCTACTGTACAAGTAGCAACATACAGAGACTACTTTCATGTTTAGTTAGAAGGTACAAGTATTGTGTTTTCAGTTGTGTTTTGTGTCAATGTGTCACCATTCACCAACAAAATAATGAATGTCCAAGGACGTGAAGATCCAAGGACAGCTTTCTGGCAACAGTATCGTATCTATTCTTCAAATTAAAGTGGGTGCCTAAAGATAATACAGGGCACGTTTAGGAGCTGTTCATCACAGAAGTCAGGAAATTTAAAATTGACAATTTAAAAAGTTGCGTCCAATCGCACACATCAGAAAGAAAAAAGAAAAAAGCAAATCTTACTACATATTTCAGGATTCAGACTCCTCTGCAAGTTTTGCAACCGGTGAGGGTGGTAGTGCCAATACTACTATAGACCTGAAAATCCTACAATGTTTAAAGCATGAGTGCATAAGCTGGAGATGCCAAATATTTATTAAAAAAAGCAAAGTGTAACAAGTAATATTAATAAAATAACAACTAGATGCACAATCAACCGAAATAAATAGCCACATAATTGCTATTTTCTGGTTAGTCTAATTTTTTGCATTATTTTAAGTAAGTATTGTCATGCATAAGGTGCCATTTGGCTTGGCATTGTACCTCTATTATATTTCTTATGATAAATACCTAAAATAATTAAAAATATCATTAGATCTGTTCAAAATAGAATGATATTTTTACTTTGAAAAGTATTTTGAAAATACCTGTTTTACATTTAGAACTTGAAATACAAAACGAAAAAATATTTGGTATTTTGCATTTGAAATAATAAATCTGAAAAGTATTTTACATTTTGTATTTAAATGCTTTTTAAAACCATGTTATACTTCTCTGATGTTAATACGGTATAATTGAGGCGAGTTACGTTTGCAAACACGCTGACTACATGTTAATGACGTGGGAAAACGCTGCTACTATGCAAACTTACCTGTACATTTAAGCATCTGCATAATGTATATTTAAGTATACAACAATACTAAAATGTATGAACTACACGGCTACCTATGTTGAACATAATTTGTATCAGTGCTAAGCAAGCACTTAAAATGATAAGATTAGATTTTACATTATTTTCTCATTAGGCCAACATTTTTATATAAATCTCATAAAAAGTGAACATAAATACTCACAGAACTAAATACCACAGATTTACACAGACTCAATTTCTAGAATATGTTTATTTAGTTTTAATCTTATTTAATTACATGGATACCTAAAATCGATCATCATATTTTCACAACTTTTACTTTGAATATGTCATAGTATTGTTATACATTACAATGCCAAAACAGATTAGTTACTAAAATGATATTGCAATGCCTTAAATATAAAACTAAATTATAGGAATGGATATTAAACCCAAAATTATTAGGTTTTAATTAAACATATTTATTATAAAATAGAAATTCATCAAAAGATATTTTTGTCATTGTAAATATATATATTAAAACTGTGTGATAAAATTATTCACTATCATTATTTCTTGCACAGGTTCTTTGAGCAATGAAATGAAGATAATCAGAGACAGAACAAAAACCAGTGAAGAAGTAACAGAAGTAATTAAAACAATAAAACTTCATTAAATCGTGTAGATGGTAAGTCTGTACATAAGTAGCATATTTAACATTTGTATATCTGCTATTCTACTTAAGAAAAAACCAGCATAGGCTAACGGCCTATCACGAATACTGTCATTTTGGCAATTGTTAGTATACTACACCTTTGAAACATCACGCCATGGATGGCCAGTCAAATTTTAACACAATTATAGGACAATTATAGAACAAGAAAAAATATATCTTTTTTACACCTAATGTCAAGCAATCAGAAAACAGTGTTTTGATAAATGAAAAGGAGTTGGATCTTGTAGACACCATCAATTTATTGGTTATAACTCAAGACTAAATTGTAGTGAGAGACTCAAGACTAAATTATTCGACAATCCAGCAATGTGTGGGCCTCACATTGATGGGATTGTCGAATAGACTTAGCTCTCCAGTATATGCGTTTTATAAAATTCGTTAAGTAACCGATATAGAAACAGCTAGCCGCAACAGTTATATTTCTTTTTTATATTAAGCGCCTACCAAAGTGACTCCACTCTGTCTGATAGAAAGGATGAATAGATTCCAAAAGTTGTGGTCACCATTCTCACTGCAAATGCAGACAATGCAGTATGGTGACCCACACTATGGCGGCCTAGTGAGATGCTTTTTTCTCACCCCGCTTGGGGACGTAAAAGGCATGACAGTCGTCGTGACAGTGTAAGGCTTACACAGTTACCACGATAACTGTCACCCCTGCATCAATGGGCCTCCGGTCTCACACTCACCAACGAAACACGACAACATGGATGGCGCTGGCGCTTTAGGTTGGTTTTCTGTGAGAGGTTAGTACTGCCTGGGTCGAGCCGGCCCGCTCATGCAAATTAAAGTGTAAAAGCAGTCACTGAGGTATAATTTTATAGAAATTGGTATAATAATGGTTACATCTCAATATAATTCTTCAAATTTTGTGTATCTAATGAAAAACATTTATTTTAGGTACTAAATCTGCAACACCAGATACTACACATAGCTCTATTAAAAAAGTAAAGGTGTGGGATTCAATAATAAAATTGTAAGCAAATTTATAGAGCTAAGTATTAACAAGTTTAAGTCCTTAAATAGTCCTTCCTTTAAGTCCTGAAGGGCTTATTATACTGTTTTAGACTATTTAAATGACAAATTTGCTGCGTTTAACACCGCTCACTACCACATTTTAGTCTGTGTGTTTGAAAGACATTGATTTTATATTTGTATCGCTTTGTCTATTTTTTCTTCTTACATGATAGTTGAATTAAACAATATTTCTTGATGTTGGTAGTGTCACGCGCCGGACCGTTGATCTTGACTATTGCCGTTTAAGTAGCACGATGGACGTGGCCTGCATATCGATTGTATGGACAGACCGACTCAAAATCATGATCTTTCCTTCAAAAGACCATCTCCGATCTGATATTGTACTCGCATGATTTTTATTTTATCAATATTTACGGACTTAAGAATAATCCTCTGTTGTCAGTTTCAGCATTCTCTCCAAAGTGAGTCTTAGGGAATTCCAGCGCCTTCAAGCTGTTAGGTGTGCCTCTTATATTATCTTTAAAAGTTTTACTTACAAAATGAATCATATCATTTAACTAATGTTTCCAAATTATTTTTATATAAAATAGACTTTTATGTAACAGATAATTTTGTTCCTGACAATATTTTAAGATAACTTTTTTTGTTAACGTTGTTGCATCGAAAAATTTTGGTACGATAAAATGACAATAAAACTAATGATGACTAAACTCATTGCAGTCTGGTTCTGTGAATATTTTTATGTTCTTTTTTTATTTTGGACAAGTTACTAAAACAAGACAGAAATATGGTGCCCACATAAAATGTGAAAAAATTGTTACATATAAATTATGACTCTATGTTTCTTTTAGCGTTATCTTTAATTTTAAATGTTTACAAATTCTCTTTTAATTTATTTTAATCACAGATAAAACAGATTTTATTTCAGTAAAACTTTTTTCGTGCCTGAGAAAAATACTCAAAGCTAATGCTCTGTGAACTCATTTAAAGAAAAGAAAATTACAATAATGACACAGAACACTTGCACAACAACCGTCGGTCTGCAACTGTCGCGTTGAATTTTGAATAGTGTTAAGCTCAAAAAATCGTATGATTAAACTCTTAACACGAGAAAATCTTACGGGGCTCAGCAAAATAAATCAACAATGGAACGAACATTTGACAAAGAATGGTTGTATGCAAAATTATACTATTTTAACCTGCCCTCTTATTGTTTGGGCATTAAAAACGAACTTTTTGATATTATCTTGTAATATTTTTACTAAATACGTGACACCTTACAGTAAAAATCTGTTGATTTTACTAATTAGGTTCATTTATTATAAGCTAGTAGAATACTCCAACTAAAGACTTTGCAGTATATTTTCTTAGAATTTAACCGAGTCAAGTGATTACTCAACGATTAACTATTGCGATAAATACGCTCGATCAAACTGTTAAACATAGGTCTGCCCGAAGGTTCTAAACAATAATCGGTCGTGAGTTGCCCGCATCTAACGGCTTTGCGCGACCTTCACTATGCTATCGGAACATCTCGAGCTGTAATACGAATGAATTATTTTATTTTAAACTATTATTAGATATTCTTCAGAGATCACTTCGAAAGAATGGAATACTCTTCCGAAAAAACAGAAAATAATATTTCAAAGGACATATACTAGGTAGTAGAGCCACACTGATTTCAGTACCAGCTGGTTGGCTCGACCGGGGCCGTAATACCCTCCCACAGAAGACCAACCTAAAGCGCCTGCATCCCTGTTGTCGTGTTTCGTTGGTGAGTGTGAGACTGGAGGCCCATTGATGCAGGGGTGACAGTTATCGTGGTAATTGTGTAAGCTTTACACTGTCACGATGACTGTCATGCCTTTTACGTCCCCAAGCGGGGTATGAAAAAGCATCTCACAAGGCCGCCATAGTGTGGGTCACCATACTCGTACTGCATTGTCCGTATTTGCTATGAGTATGACGAGCACAACTTTTAGATTCTATTCATGCTTTCCATCAGGCAGAGTAGAGTCACTTTGGCAGGCTAGGAAAAAACAATTCGAGACGAGTAGTTAAACAATATAGAGCCAAATTAAGCGAATTAATGAATATTGCACATAATTATCTCAATATTTTCTTGTTCTTAAGACTACTGTGTTCAAGGTTTATTAAATCAAAAATATAAGTATAAAAAGTATGATCGACAAAATTGTTTTTCATCTACTAAAACTGAGGATATTTATAGGTGTTGACACAGCTAATAAAAAAGATTCAGTACACATTTTACATGTTTAAGCGTCAAGGGTTCAAAGTACTGTGTATTTTAAATCTTCGTTTGTGTAAACCTTTCACATATTATGAAAACTGTTAACGATATTTTCCGAGTAAATAAGAGGTTACGGGGATGAACTCAAACATATTTATTTATTTTTGGGTCGTCTATGCTGAAATATATGAAGCTTTTTAAACAGATTAGCAAGGCTGGTACAATATTCTTTAGTTTCTCTTTCTCTCTGTTTCTCTTCACTTGGAAATTTTTGAAGGGTTAAAGCAACGGTTTTAATTTCAATCAATCAATGAATCAAATTAACACATCGCCGTGCATTGCTGAACGAAGGTCTCCAACAAGGAGCGCCAACTATCCAGGTCGTTGTCCATCGCGCCGCAGGACGCCCTACACTACGTTGCCCTACCCTACACGACATGACACTTATTTTTAATTTCAGTAAAATGTAAATTATTCACAAGCATTTGTTAAGCTACATACTTTACTTTAACACATTAACAAAATGTTTATATTATTATTGGGTTCAGGATTAAAAAATCTATTATCATAAAAACTACTAATACCTTTATTCCACATTCTAACATTATATTATTACGGTTTAACATATTACTTTATGCAATTAAGAAAACACGTTTACTAAGAAACTACCAATACAAGAGAATTAATATTTGATTTTTCTGAATAAAAAATAGCAAAATGCGTGTCGACTAATTAGAATCTTATTTTTGTGGATGAAGCGTTTCTGATTAACAGATTGAGCGAAACAGAGACAGAGAATATTTTATTTTTGTAAACTATAAATGATCTAATGAAAGTTTGGCAATTTGATTAAGAAAAAAAAATTTTTGAACAAATGATTGTCATGCATTTTACGTCCCCAAGCGAGGCCTAAAACAGCATCTCACTAGACCACCATAGTGTGGGTCACCATACTGCTTTGTGTGCATTTGCAAGGAGTATGGTGACCACAACTCTTGGATTCTATTTACGCTTTCCATCAGGCAGAGTAGCCGCTTTGGCAGTCTCTTAATATAGAAAAAAATACGTACCTTCAATAAACATTTGCCCATTCACATCACTAATATTACTGAATGAGCACTACGAGCAATGCAAGCACTGAGTCAAAATTTCTTGTAAAGCCAAGGGTACTGAACAAGCTAAACGGACATCAAAAATGGATAAAATAATCGTTTAAACGGGTTGTGTATTACGCTAAAATTTACATATTCTTAAAAAATATTCAATTAAAGGAAGTTTTACTTTCACAGCATAATAATAAGTAAAACTTTATGGTTCACAGTTTCGGATAGATATTGCTGCAACATGCTCATAAATACAAAACAATAATGGGTGGTGCTATTTTATAATTTCCAATTAACTAACACATAAGACGAAACTCATTGATTTCCGTTTTTAAGTATATTTTTACATAGTAGATAGAGCCACAATCTATCAATATAATGATAAAAAAACTTATTAATTATAGAATTATACACTGTCAAATAACATAATATATATCAAATAAAACTACAGGAAAAAATGATCCTGTAACCTACTTGCAATGCTTAAATAGCTTGCTTACGTGTCACAGTTCGTTGTTAAATGACCTTGTAGGTACAAGGTTATCTTAGTTTTATACAACTGTGTACACACTATAAACATTGCTGTCACGTTGTTTACCATACATAATTATACCTATATATATTGTTACAGGTCACGAAACTCAAAAGTATAGAATTGCCTTCAAAAAGGTCAAAATGTTTATCACATTTTGAATCATTTTGACTGTCTTAAAAAATCGAGTTCAGTAGTGAGGTGGTGGTCCAGAATTCTCAAGGTATTTTTTTTGTTAATAGATCTTGATTTCTAAAACAGACACATGTCACGTTAGAGTGTGTAAGAGTGCAAATAACAAGTTACTGAATGGCTACTTTTTTTTTTTAACGTGTAGAACCCCCCTCGGGCCGTCATTCCACCGGTGCTTACGGCGGGGTGGTGCCACACTTAGGGCGGCATGAGACGCTGGTACGCGCGCCTCCGCCACCCAGTTCGCCGGCGGCGAATTGGGGATTACGGCGGGGTGGGTGTGTCGGCATCGGCCCGACTAAAGCCACACGGTGTGCCACTCTGCGCCTAACATAGGAAGGATTCGGGAACAGGTGTTATTACGACATCTGGACCCCTCCTAGGGCCTGCCCGCTGGCGTGGGCACCATCTCCTGGTAAAACTCTCTATTTAGGTGAAGTACGGTACGCACAGATATCACTTTCTCGCGGCTGCTCACTGTAGCGGATGGAGGCGTTGGTATACGCACCGCCACCGTCCAGTTCACCGGCGGCGAATTGAGTCTGAGTGGAGATCATCCTCCAATGCCTTCTTCGCTGCCTCGTTCTGCAATATCACGTCTTCACAGACGGTTGCGACTGTGGTAAAACAGCTGTCGCTACCGAATATGGTGCGTAACGAGAAATCTCCTCTAATAACTGCAATGAGGTCCCCACGTAGCGCCACCTAGACAAATCTAACTGCTAGCGTGTACTGAGCTGAGTCTTCACTGCAGTCGCAGTGGTGACAGGCGGGACTTAATTACCTAATAGCGATCAAGTGCAGATACTTCCCGTAGCATTTGTGTCTGGAAAGACCGGACGTAGAGCCTCCACGGCAACGAAGCCAGCACGTAAAACCCATAGCCGGGCCGACCAACGAGCCATCATGGCTCGACTAGTGACTTCACGCCACTGGCGTACCTCTTCGAGCGGAAACCGAATGCCACTACCCACCTGGAAGTCAGCCGTTCGCCGATAAACTTTGGTGAGCACTTCCGCCTCAAAATCCCACGGGAGAGTTCCAACTAAGGCGTAGATTATCCTGTAAGGCCTTCTCCACTGCCGCCGGAGCGTATAACAGCGGGTAACGAAATCTTCCATTAACTGCAGTTAGGGCCCCACGCTGTGTCGCCCAGGTGGAGCAAACTACTAGCATGTACTGAACGGAGTCCTCACTACAGTCGCAGTGGTGGCGTACCTCTTCGAGCGGGGACTGACTGCCACTACCCGCCCGAAAGTCAGCCATCCGCCGATAAATTTTGGTGAGCACTTCCGCCTCAAAATCCGACGGAAGAGTTCCAGCTAAGGTGCATGCCACCTCTATCGACACGGTGCTGTACCTGCGTAAGGTTCTAACCGTTAATGTACTCTTAGTGCGCCAGAGGCATGCCCTAGTCTAGGCTGCACAATATAGTGCCACTGACCGGATAACTCCCGTGTATAGCCGTCTCGTCACGCCACTGGCTCTACTTAAATTGAGCAAAGGTCGCCCAAGGGTAGAAGCAGCGCCGATAAGCTTTGAAGCAAGCTGTCGGAAGTGCTCGTCGAAGAACCACCCTCCGTCGAGGATCAGGGCCAGATATTTCAACTGGGCTTGAACCGGTACGAGGACCGAATTGACTACGATGGAGGCGCCGGAAGGTGGCCCACGACGAGACTCATGGAACAATAAGGTCTCAGTCTTATCCAGGGTCACCCGTAAACCCAGCTGTGGAACAAACCTGGTCAACCTACGTTTAATGTGCCTAAACAAATTAACGTTACCCACAATTTTATTTCACTATGTAATTTCTACTTAGCCTGTGTTTTTTTGCCAGAACATATTTACCAGCGTCTTTTTAAAAGTTTCAACATCATCATCATCAACAGAATTAAAAGTCCACTACTTCTCTCCTTTACAAGTAGGCTTAAAGTTTAATATTTTAAGTGTCACAAATTAGGTTTTATTTAATGTGTTTTCAGTAATAAAACGATATCACTACTGACATATTTAGAATTGTAAAATATTTACATTTCGAGCAGGTAGTAAATTAATCTGGTTGGTGACTTGGTGGTTTCAAGGTGTTTGGTGATGAAAAATGTCGTGGTGAGTATTTTAGTAGAAAATACTACTATTTTTTATCTTTTACTACAATTAAAATTATAATTATTTAGTTAACCTACATATATCACTAGCAACTATATATGAATTAGTTGAGATGATAATGAAGTGATAACAGAATAAAAGTTTGACGGTGAAAAATTTTTTAATCGTGTGTTTACGCCCCTCTAGAGTTCCCTCTCTAAAGACATTACATGGCGAGGTGGAAACGAACCGAGTAAAACCATATGGTGAGCCAGACTTTGTTTGAAATAAGAAGAAATCGAGGACAGCTGTTAATTAGACATACAGATCTCATACTGGCAGAAAATAGATTCAAGACCTAGAAAATACAGATGAATGATTTGTTGATGATGATGAACGTCATCCTAGAGTGAATAATCTGTTTAACTTATTTTGCAAATAAATTATTAGCGTAACATATGGCTGATTTATAATATTCATATTTTTTGTTGTTTTATTATGTTTCACTAAATATATTTCATTATATGTATATTAATAATTCATCCTGATATCAACTAATTTTAAATCTAATTCTTGGAATAGTTACAATACATCATGTGAGCTACCGAACACGGGAGGATTTCTTAACACTTTTGCTTCTGCTGTTCAATTTTTTGCGGCTAGCCAGTGCTTACTTACCGAAGGAATTGTTGAAGAAGATTATATTCCCAGTGAGTATTTTCAATTAATGTTAACAAGTTTAATAATAATAATAATATATCTCTTTATTGTACACCAGATTAATTACAGAGGTAACTTAAAGCTAAGGAAGTACAAGTAGCGCCCTTATTGCCCGTTGGCAATCTCTTATAGACAACCATGGGATGGAAAGGAAAGCATGAGATGGAAAGTATACCTGGTGTATTAGAAGTGCATAGGAAAAGAAAATTATAGTAGTATATATAAATTATATAAAATCGTCGTGTGAACTTTTAAATAAATATAAAGTTTTTAATAATTACGTTTTATGAGGATGTATAATCTTTTTGTATAGTGAGATTCAAATGAATTTTTTTTCATTAAGTTTCGTATACTTTCTGGTGGCGATAGAGGGCGTTCAAAGTAACTCACAACCTCAATTCGACTTGAGTCTAATGTTAAATTTAATCTAATATATATGCCAATGTCGTTTATCTCATTTCCAAATGACTTTGAACGTAATGTCTAGTATTATGGCGTGTACCACAGGTGTTCTCTGTTATAGGTAAACATTTATAAATTGTAGACAGAAAAGAATTGTACCAACTTCAATTTAACTGTCTCGGTGGTGCAGCGGCAGTGAATGCAACTGCTGTGCTTGAGGTCTCGGGTTCAATTCCCGGGTCGGATCAAATGTTTGTAGGATCTGCAAATATTTGTTTCGAAGTTTTTGTGTTTTCTATGTATAATATGTACATATGTATTTACAAAAAAAAGACAAGGTAAGTATACTATCAGTCAGTCTAGTTATCATACCATAAGCTCTGCTTAGTTTGAAACTAGATGACGTTGTGTGTCAAATGACCGAAATATTTTTTTAATTTTTATATTTAATTAATACTGTGAATGAGAATTTACTGTATGAAAAATTCAATAAAACTATTAAAAAACAAAATAAGTACGACCCTCAATATCACAGATAATATTATTATAGCTATGGATGCTTTTTAGTCCCTTTGAAGTCTGTACTAACACGATTCGTAATGAATAATCCTAAGGGTGTATGTCAATTTTACATCAGCTATAATTACATTAACTAACGATGTGATCCACTGATTCTATTAAACTTACATTTACAGGTCATACGAAATTTGATTTCATTATAGTCGGAGGGGGATCAGCAGGAAGCGTACTAGCAAATAGATTGAGTGAAATAAAAGAATGGAATGTGCTACTCTTAGAAGCTGGAGACGATCCTCCTATAGAAGCCAATGTTAGTACTACAATGTACATTTATTTCTTTTTTGCCTATATTAGTGAAATCACACATATACTTTGCAGGTAAACTTTAAAAAAGTAATTAATATTTAAAGATCAAATTTTAAACAATTTTGAGTCAATACTTTTTAAGGCTATTTTTATAGACCAAACAGTTTTAATTTTAAAAAAAATATGCTAAGCAGTAAAAATTATCTATGAAGTACTAATACTGATAGAATTACAATTTTAGTATTAGCAACTATTCCAGAATTGCTGTAGCAAAATTTTGATTGAATCTTCGATCCGAATATTTCTTTATACGCTTACGCAAAAAGAATCAACTAAACCCAGTATAAGAAAGTACTTGACTAATCTAACAAGACGTTAAGTCTAAACCGTATAAATATTCAATATATTTAAAAGACGTCTTGCAAGGCAACCATGAAAGATGATAATGAAAATGCTTTAAAAGATATAAAAAAATTTGTGCTTCACGACAATAACATAAAAATTTGCATCAACTTATTCGATAGTCTGATGTTGCAGAAACGCTTAGGGTTCAGATAACATATGTATTAACTCGTTGGATAGACTTGCCTGACTATCTTGATATTGCCTGTTTCCGTTCAAATAACACATGCTTCAAATCACATTTGTCTCTATGTTGAGTATTTTTAAATACATCAGTTATCTCTATTCGACACCTTCAAATTATCAAAAGTAGATTGAGAAGCGATTAATACAAATGTTGTATAATTTTTGTTTTCCATTATTGGTTGTTTATAAAATTAATAATAGGTATTTGTGTACATATTTTAGTAGTACTGTATTTTATTTACGAGTATGTTTAAAGTTGAGCTACTTGAACCTTTTGTAGTTACAGCTTAAAATACAGTGATTCAGTTATAAATTGTTGAAGTTTTATTTCTATTAAATATGTTCATTTTGAAATGATAACTGGTAGTTAACTTTTAAGGTATTATATCTTTAATAGAACTGTTTTTTTAATATTTTTTAATTTCAGATTCCAGCATTAGATGAGAGCATATTTAAAACAAAATATGACTGGCAATATTTAACAACAAGTAATGGTGAAATACATCAAGCTATTGTAAATAATTCCATAAATTGGCCAAGAGGTAAAATGTTGGGCGGCTGCAGTAATATCAACGCCATGATTTACATAGAAGGAAGTGACCAAGATTATCAAAGTTGGTATGACGCTGGTAATTTAGAGTGGAGTGTACAGGATGTACGACGGTGCTTTAAAAAAGGACAAAGCTATCAAAATCAGCATTTGCTACGAAATCCAAAAATCAAGGAACATTATGGCCAAAATGGTCCGCTGATAATCAATACTTTTAATAGCACATATAGAACTGTGACGGATAAAGTTCTTAAATCTTGGAATGACATTGGAATTGAGAATGTGCCTGACTTGAACACTGCAAACGTTTTAGGTTCAAGTATAGCATCAGTAACAGCTGCAAATGGCGAAAGACAAAGCTCGAATAAAGCATATTTAAATACCGTGCTGCATAGAAAAAATTTAAAGGTTTTAAAAAATAGTTTTGTTACCAAGGTTTTAATTAACAACTCATCAAAAGTCGCTTATGGTGTTAAAGTACAACGTGGGTCAAAGCATTATATATATTTGACTACTAAGGAAGTTATCATAAGTGCGGGTACCATAAATTCACCTCAAATATTAATGTTGTCAGGCGTAGGAAACAAAGATTACCTTACTTCAATGAAAATTAAGCCTATAGTTCATGCACCAATGGTAGGACAAAATCTCCAGGATCATAGTTTTATAGCTATTCCAATCTTTAATAATGAATCCAACCCTCAAAGCGTTGAAGATCAAAATTTCGATGTTTTTAAGTATTTATATAACCGTACGGGCTTTTTAGCACAAAGTAGTAAGACTGATATTTTGGCATTTTTTTCATCTGACAAGAATGCTTCTTATCCAGATTTTGAAAGTCACCTTATTTTGTTTTGGGCAAATTCATCAGATTTATCGAACATTTTACTCAATCAATTTAGATTTAAAGATAAAGTAGCAATCCCTCTAATAAAACTCAATAAGCACAATGCCTGCTTCTTCTTTGCCTTCAATTTATTACACCCAAAATCAAGAGGAAACATTACTTTACGTTCAAAAAATCCTAGGGACCATCCGTTAATTTATCCTAATTACTTTAAAAATAATTTTGATTTGGAGTCAACTGTTACTGGTATTAAACTGGTTACTAAAATATTAGAAACTGAGTATTTTAAGTCAATTGGTGCATTTTTAGCCAGAATTCAATGGCCACCTTGTAATGACTATGAATTAGACAGCAGAGATTATTGGAAGTGTATTTGTTTAAGTATTGTACAAA
The DNA here is from genome assembly GCA_949316085.1 of Hypercompe scribonia. Classification (NCBI taxonomy): domain Eukaryota; kingdom Metazoa; phylum Arthropoda; class Insecta; order Lepidoptera; family Erebidae; genus Hypercompe; species Hypercompe scribonia. The sequence goes on from OX438975.1 coordinate 6,415,328, forward strand.
CTGTATACCATCCAGTAGGGACATGTGCTATGGGTATTGATTCAAAAACCTCCGTTGTGGATAGTCGCCTAAAAGTACATGGTGTAAAAAATCTTCGAGTTATTGATGCTAGTATAATGCCAACTATTACAAGCGGTAATACTAATGCACCATCAATAATGATCGGAGAAAGAGGTGCAGAGTTAGTAAAAGAATGCTATAAAAAGTAAAAAGTACACGTTTTACCAGACTTCAAATAGACCTTACTTTAACATTAATATGAAACAATAAGGGATTGTGGGATATAAAAAATAAGTAACTGCATAAAATAAAATACAAGGCGGTATAAAGCATGCTTATAAAGTCATACATTATCGTCGCAGGAAAGCATGGAAAGAAATAGAGCCGTGATCTATCACTATTATAACTATTACAATATTATACAACAATCCTGTAATACAATTACACGAAAATGGAACGCTTGAGACAATGGTCTGGACTTTCGTGTCACTGCCACTGGAATAGCTGGCAGATAGTTTACGGTATACTCGTATGTGTGAGGTAGCATAAAAATGTTAATGTGGAAAACCTGAGGGAAACCTATGTCCAGCAGCGGATGTCATTCACTGTGATGATGCAATATCAACTCATATTTGTTAAGCTGTAGTATTTGTTATTTAAAGATGTTTTTGATATAAGTTCAAATTTATGATTATGTTTACGATGTTAACGTGCTCATGACTGGTGCCTACACCGTCGAACTGGCTGGAGCGTCTGGCTAATTGAAAACATAAATAATACTTCATATCTTTCGTGAGTGTATTAATTCTCGTCAGCGTAACTACATACTTATAGAACACGATAGTTAAAATTAATAAATAAAGGAATAACTTGAACAATAATTAGTTACGAACTGTATAACTAACAATTTTAGAATTTATTTATTTATTACACATCATGTACTTTAGTTGCATTAGCGGACTTAATATGTGATTGATTGTTTGATCACATACACACATAATTATAATATAGGCCTTAAGTAGGTTAGCCGCTAACCAAATCATAGCGCGATTCAGATAAAAAGAACAACGCCACCTATCGTGTACATAGGTTGTCATTTTTTGTTCAGAACATAAAATATTTTCAAAGCAATTGTAATTTCACTGCTACGATTATTGAACTAACATATCATGAACAATAGCTAATACATGTAATTAAGAAGAAATGGATATTTTAAATGTTACACTAACTTCTTTCAACGTCATTACACCTAAAAAAAGTACGTATCTTAAATACGACATTTTCATCTGAAAAGGATGTTCACTATAAATTCGATCACGTGCCTTTCATTAAGTCTATTGTCTATTTAATTTGAAGATTCAATCTTAGATTCTAACGATGTTATGCCAAGTCAATTTTACTTAGGTATGAGCAGAGCTTCCTTGACTAAATAAACCCTATATAATAACGCCCAATTTATTTTTCATTTATCCCGGTATAATATTAATTGACATATTCGTCAAAAAAACAGTACTATTTTAAGCAGTAATAGTATAAAAAATAAAAAACTAGTTAATCTAATAGGGAATAATGTATTAAATTATTATTAGTTCCTTGTATGAAAGTATGCTTAAATAATATAGCTTTAAAATCTTAAGCGCATACATTTCGTAAAGTGTACTTGGTTATAATTACATATGAACATTTACTTATTAATCGTATATATATAACCTGTAGCTTCCCAGGTTACCAACCATGTATAATCGGAAACCACAACCGAGGTATATGCGTTGTGAAATATAAAGCATAAGTATGAACTCCTTAAGGCTTCTTTTCTTTTGTTTTTTTATTTTTTGTTAATTTATCTTCTTTTTTTTAATTTCATTTAATTTCAGTGGTCGTTCGACAAATATAGTTTTAATCTTCTCCTATCTTTCAACAATTCTCAACAACCGTTATTAGTAAGTAGGCAGGTTGTTTAGGAAGCTCATGATTTGTGCAATAATATTATCCGTCATTTGTATAGGGTTTGGTTTCCACATTTAGATTCATAAACAGTCCATTACGCAAATAAGTTAGTCATGGTCGGTGTGAAATGGACAAGCAAGCGCAATTAAAGTAAATATTTTTATAACTTAAAACCTTTGCCTTTATCCAACTTAGCACGTTGTAGGTGACATATGGTGGCGCGGTGACCAGGAAATTCTAAATTAAAGGCGGTAAATGCGTTAAGTACTTAAGGGTGTAAACGCGCAGGTGGTCATATCAACTTATAAAGGTAACTGGCGGTCAGTAAGCACATAAAAAATTTACACGCAACCTAGCAGTATATTTATTATATATATATATTTAGGGTGTCCCTTAAATTTCAAGTTCGATAATTTTTTTACGCATACCTTCTTAAAAGTTTCGTAATAACCCTATATTGTCTAGAAAAAAATATTAGTTCGATATACCTAGTCTTGCCATAAATATTGTAATAAAGAAAAAAGAAAATTGTTAACTGCAAATAACATTTATTACTTTTACAGTGTGTCAGTTTAATACATAAATATAAAACAATTAAAAATATAAAAAGCTTATTCGAAGTGGTCTCCATTGGCTGCAATACAGTCCTTTAAACGATGAGGCCAGTTATCAATAGAAGCACGCACTCTTTCCATGGGAAAATTCTTCACTGCCAATCGTATAGATTGTTTTAGGGACTCCAAATTATCATGGCGTTTAGAGCAAGCTGTACTCTCTAAAACTGACCACAAATCATAATCCAGCGGATTAAGATCGGGACTAGACGACGGCCAGTCTTCAGCTCTGATGAAGTCCGAAACGTTCGATTCCAACCAAGACTGCGTGGACCGAGCTTTATGACCCGGCGCCGAGTCTTGCTGGAAGGACCATACTTGGTTATTGAACATGGTGATGTTAAGGGGCTTAACTACCTTCTCAAGAATGGTATCTTGATACACTTGTGCCGATGTTTTGATACCTTTTTCACAAAAATATGGCTCAGTCACTCCTTCATAGCTAACACCCCACCAAACCATCACTGAAGTCGGATAATGTCCACGTTGCACTCTGTCGACTAATTGGGAAGCTTCCTTAGAGCTTTGAGCATAAATACGGTCATTTTGTTTGTTAAAATGTTGCTCAATTGTAAAAATTTTCTCATCCGTAAACAAAATTTTTCTGTGACCTCCCTTTGCGTACCGCTTCAGTAGTTGTTTCGATTTTACCACCCTATTCTTCTTTAAATTATCAGTTAAGAAATGGCCAGTGCGTCTCTTATAGGCTGCAAGTCCTAAGTCATCTTTTAAAATACGCGACATGGTTCTAGGTGCTATCTTCATTTCCCGAGATAAAATCTTTTGCTTTCGGACAGGATTTCTTCGAATTCTTTCCCTTACTGCTTTGACCACCTTTTTCGTACGAACACTACGTGGACGGCCAGATCTTTTTCTGTCACAAACAGAGGAGGTCTCATTGTACCTATTAATAGCCCGGTACACAAACATTTTACTAATACCAAGTGTATGGAGAGTTTTAAAAATTGCATTTGGCTCCATACCTACTTTGTGTAATGCTATCACAGCGATTCGGTTCTCTTTATCACCCCACACCATTTTAATATCGCAAAATATTTTACAATGTATTGGCGCCAAAATGAGAAAACACAATGAACAATCGTATAAAAATGACAGATTCGAAATTCAAATGTAATATTTTTTTATAATTAAGTGTAACAGTATTTATGGCCAGACTAAGTATAAACGATAACCCGTGCCGACTTGCTATTTAAACTTGTCGATACAAGTTGCTTAAGTACTGCCCAGTGACCTGTTACGACATGTTTTATTTGCCATTTCGTACGTGATTTTTGAGACTATTAGTGCTTCATTGTATAGTGCGTAAACATGTCGGTGGAATTATGGAGTGATAAACAAAATATTTTTCTTATCGGATTGACTAGCTACCAAACAAATGGTGCAAAATTACCATCTAATCGACAAGTTCTCTCAGTCCTATTTTACAATATTCGTGAGGTTAAATTGACTGTTAGTGAAAGTGCAAATCTTGTGATTAGGGAGTGCATCATATATTGGGAAAAAACAAGAATTTCAACAAGGGCATTTCCTAACTGCGTGAAGAAACTTATTGATTTATATCATGTTTGGAGAGAGTTGCAAAAAAATTGTAAGAAAACTCAGATTACGTTTAAGAGTCGTGAGAACAATTTTATAATTAATCTTGATAATTTGTTTGATATTGCACATGCTAATGCTTTTGAGAGAATGAAAATAAAGGAAGATAAATTTTTTTAATGAAACAGAGAGAGCCAGGTCGACCGAGATACTTAGGTGGTGTAGATAAAAAATTGGCGGAAAAAGAACAAAGATCTAGACAACGACGATTGGAAGAAGAGGAAAGGATTGTAAGACAAAGAGAATCACTAGCTGTTGCATCTACTTCCACCACAAATAACTTAGACAGTGTAGAAGATTCAGACGAAGAACAGATCTTGAATTCTGAACTCAGCTTGCCGGACGTTCCCTGCCATGAACAAAGTTCAAAAAGAGGTAGAAAGAATCTTATAATACCTAAACTAGTTGCAGCTTTAGATCGATGCCAGTTTAGCATTAGAGATACCGTTTACATTCTTAATGCGGTGGTAGAAGCGCTTGGTCTGAGCAGCGATGATTTCTGTATTAACAAATCCTCGATTCAGCGAATTCGTACTGAAACTAGAAAATCAAGGGCAGAAGCAATAAAATCTAACTTCCAAAACAATGTACTCGACATAGTCACAGTCCATTGGGATGGAAAACTATTACCGGGGTTGGATGTACGGAGTTCAAAAGAAGAACGCTTGCCAGTTATAGCTTCATTTGGCGATAGAGAGCAGCTTCTTGCAGTATCTCGCCTGTCGTCATCATGTTTATGAATTGGTCCTAAAAGCTGTCTTTGAAACCAAGATTAAGCAAATTACTAGTAGCCCAGATATTCCGATGTTCAAAAAGTTCCAAGAAAATTGGATAAACATTGATTGTACTAAAATTGAACCATCTCTTAATTTCGTAAAAGCACGGGTTGCCGAGACAGACATTCAAGCGTTGTTACTATTTTATAAGGCAGAATTAGATAAAGGTTTTGTAAGAGATGATTACCGCGAATTGGTCGAACTGTGCGTAATATTTTTAGGAGGAGACACAGAGGAAAAATTAAAACTAAGGCCCCCCGGAGCTATATATCAGGCACGCTGGATGGCGAGAGCGATCTATTCTTTAAAAATATGTTTACTTCAGTCACAATGCAGAGTAACTGCGAAGGACAAAAAGGCTCTACAAGATGTTTGCTTATTTCTCGTAATATTGTATGTTAAACCTTGGCTCGAATGTACAGTGGCGACCAAAGCACCTAATCGAGATTTGCGCTTCTTGAAGATGTTAAAAGAGTATGAAAAAGTTGACGCAACAATTTCTAAAGCTTCTATAAGCAAGTTCAGCCATCACTTGTGGTATTTATGTGAAGAGACAGTCATTCTATCACTATTTGATGATGAAGTTGACAACCAAACTAAGAAGAAGATGATTGCCAACTTCAACAGGGACAAAATCTCGGATTTTAGCAAACGCTATGACCCGTCGAAGGAAGAACTGACTCAAAAGTTGTTTGGTAAGTTAAATTGACTTTTTGTTGGATTTCAATTTCAATGTCCAATACTTATTTATTTATTTTCAAAATTGTTGTTGATTTTTATTTGTTATTTAACTTATTTTTCTTTTTTTTTAGATAAAGCACTGGATGATTTCGTATCGGAAAAGAGCAAACAATTTTTATCACGACTGCAGATCGACGACAGTTTTCTAAAGGAAGATGTATCTTCTTGGAATAACAATGCTGCTTTTCTGGAGGCTAAAAGAAGAATAAGTTATTTGAGAGTTGTAAATGGTACTGCTGAAAGGGCTGTTAAATTAATGCAAGATTTTAACGGACTTATCACGGCTGAAGAAGAACAAAAACAGTTCTTGCTGCGCTGTGTCCAGGAACATCTAAAATTGTATCCAGACTGTAAAAAAACTACTCTAAAAAGAAGTTACCCTGAATGATTCTTATTTCTTTATGTTTTTAATTAAAGATTAATGTTCATCTAATTTATTATTTAATTTTATTCACTTAATTCATTGCATTTATAGTGAAATTATAGCAGACTGAAATTTTAGGACAAAACACGTTTTTTACTAAACTTTGAAGCTCGGTCGGCACTGGTTGCAATTATGCTAGATTGATAAAATTTTATATTTAAGTATCTTATAGCATTAGTAAAAATTATAGAGGGTATGCATTTCGAAATTCGAAATAAAATTTTTTTTTGTCATATAAGGGACACCCTAATATATATATACTTAGTCTGGCCATAAATACTGTTACACTTAATTATAAAAAAATATTACATTTGAATTTCGAATCTGTCATTTTTATACGATTGTTCATTGTGTTTTCTCATTTTGGCGCCAATACATTGTAAAATATTTTGCGATATTAAAATGGTGTGGGGTGATAAAGAGAACCGAATCGCTGTGATAGCATTACACAAAGTAGGTATGGAGCCAAATGCAATTTTTAAAACTCTCCATACACTTGGTATTAGTAAAATGTTTGTGTACCGGGCTATTAATAGGTACAATGAGACCTCCTCTGTTTGTGACAGAAAAAGATCTGGCCGTCCACGTAGTGTTCGTACGAAAAAGGTGGTCAAAGCAGTAAGGGAAAGAATTCGAAGAAATCCTGTCCGAAAGCAAAAGATTTTATCTCGGGAAATGAAGATAGCACCTAGAACCATGTCGCGTATTTTAAAAGATGACTTAGGACTTGCAGCCTATAAGAGACGCACTGGCCATTTCTTAACTGATAATTTAAAGAAGAATAGGGTGGTAAAATCGAAACAACTACTGAAGCGGTACGCAAAGGGAGGTCACAGAAAAATTTTGTTTACGGATGAGAAAATTTTTACAATTGAGCAACATTTTAACAAACAAAATGACCGTATTTATGCTCAAAGCTCTAAGGAAGCTTCCCAATTAGTCGACAGAGTGCAACGTGGACATTATCCGACTTCAGTGATGGTTTGGTGGGGTGTTAGCTATGAAGGAGTGACTGAGCCATATTTTTGTGAAAAAGGTATCAAAACATCGGCACAAGTGTATCAAGATACCATTCTTGAGAAGGTAGTTAAGCCCCTTAACATCACCATGTTCAATAACCAAGTATGGTCCTTCCAGCAAGACTCGGCGCCGGGTCATAAAGCTCGGTCCACGCAGTCTTGGTTGGAATCGAACGTTTCGGACTTCATCAGAGCTGAAGACTGGCCGTCGTCTAGTCCCGATCTTAATCCGCTGGATTATGATTTGTGGTCAGTTTTAGAGAGTACAGCTTGCTCTAAACGCCATGATAATTTGGAGTCCCTAAAACAATCTATACGATTGGCAGTGAAGAATTTTCCCATGGAAAGAGTGCGTGCTTCTATTGATAACTGGCCTCATCGTTTAAAGGACTGTATTGCAGCCAATGGAGACCACTTCGAATAAGCTTTTTATATTTTTAATTGTTTTATATTTATGTATTAAACTGACACACTGTAAAAGTAATAAATGTTATTTGCAGTTAACAATTTTCTTTTTTCTTTATTACAATATTTATGGCAAGACTAGGTATATATATATTTAGTAATCAGTATTAGTATTTAATTATCTCACTTATAGGGACATCTATTTGTCCATGTGTACCTAATTAGGTACAAGATGGTGACACAATACCTATACAGTAATTAACTTATGGTCGCTAGCAACACTGCTGGGGTGTTACTACTATTTCCACGTCGTCTACACGAATATTAATTACACGGCTGTCTATAGCCTATTCACTGTGGCATCAAAAGGCATACGTCTTTAAATTTCCTCAATAATTTGTAAGTCATCAAAAACAAAACGGAAGTTCAGGTTTGCTGAGTTCTACTATTTCTTCATTTACAAAGACGACTGATTCATTGAGACAACTCCGCGACGAGGGTAAAATTAGACCTTTAATTTATTACCTTTTTATTCTTGCCATGGAATGTCTGCAGTAAGTTAGCAGTAACTATATAAATTATAATAAAACATGATATTAGATGAGGATTTGTTTTTATTATTGATACGCAACTAAATTGACAATGTCATTTGATTAGATTCAAAGCTGATATGTATTTTTAATAGCAACGTATCTTTGAAGTCACAGTCTGAGATCAAATTTAATATTTTTACCATTTATTATAGTATACATATGGTATAATATAATAAAGTCCTGTCTAGAGATCTATCACACAAACTTTGAATCTAGTACAGAATTCAACTCTCACCAAGAAACTTTGTTATTTTATACTAAATAGTATTATTATTGTTATTACGATGCTCCGTAACTAATCGGTGTCTTATAAAAGAAGTGATACGGTATTATTATCGCAAAATGACTAAAAAATACTTTTAGGGAGATAATTTCATATTTGTTTTCGAAGCAGCGAGTTATTTTGTTTTACTTTGAGTAGCACTCAAGGATCACAAAATATATTGGTCGTTGAAATATGCCAAACCCAAATCAATTTTCGCATTAAGATTGGTTTGAACTAAAATGTGTTAAGCATTTGCAAGTGTCATTCTAAAGAGCGAAAGTGGTTCAAAAAAATTTTTTTTGTGCCATAATGTATTCTTAGATTAGAATGATATAGAATGAATAGATATCCCGAAGAGATGTGAAATTATCAACTGATAAAAGCGGGCACGGTGGCTCCATTGTGTTCATATTACTGTAACATGGAAACTTTATGTTACAAAAATTGCGTTCGCTGCACTCGACGGTGTTTTTATAAATGCCATTTGTATCTTAGAACTCTATTCAGTTTGACTTTTATTTTACTTATAAGTGAAAAGCATAAAAAAGTAAGCATGAGTTTTCTTTTTTATTTTATTTTGATAACAGACATTAGTGTTTAAATCACTATTTACTAAGTTTATTGTCCTCCTAAAATCGATCAGATCAATCACTTTTTTCATGTTAAAAATAAAAGTTAATAAATATTTCGTATTTCAAGCCGTTACACCATTTTACCTCGTTCATCGGTATTATAATAAAAAAATAATTTAGCGTACAGGTGGAATTCCTCTTGAGTGTTGTAGCCGAATTTAATCCTAGTGATTATAATATACCTTTACCGAAAGGCTAAATGTGGGACCTGCCTCCCTAATTTATTCCGGGTACCTACATACTTCAGTGGTATTAAACATATTTCCATTGAGCATAGAAATTTTGTGGTTGATAATAACTTATGTAGCAATTTTATAACAAAAATTAATAACACGTTGCAAACTACTTTTAGCGCCAATTTTTTGATGTATTTCTATTCGATCTTTTTTTATTATACTTTGTAGACTGTTTAAAATTATATCACTACGATTTTAACAAAGTTATACATAGTTTTTTACTTTATAAAACAGTCATGAAAAATATTCATGCTTATGCGTCTATCCGTTATCTCCGGTATGGATAGAGTGGAATTGCCTCGGTGGTCTAGTGGTTAGAGTATGTGACTGCCTACAAGAGGTCTCAGAGGTCTCAGAATGCAACCCGGAGTTTGGGATTTTAACCCCCGTGTCTCAGAGAGCCTGATCTTTCCGTGGCCGTTTTGGATAGCCGGATATCGGATTATTAAAATGAGAAATCAGAGTGTGCACCTGTGTATGTGTACACACTTGTGCACAACAACATTTTTTGCGAGGTTAGGTCATCTCAGTTGAGACTAGCCGTCGTTGCTGAAATCGGCTAGGAGTAATTAAATGTTTAAAAGAGCCTATATATATAAACCATATAAGTCTGTGGTGCAGATCAACGTAAAAGTATTTACAGAATATTTATGTCCAAAAGTACGAAAACGTCAGTGCGTAGGTCAGACTCGCTCTTATCTATTTCATTTTTACTATTTCCTTATGTTTTGCTCAAGTATGACATTTTGGTAGTTGTAATATCTCTAAACACAAGACAGAAATACGAACACGTTGCCGTTCACTTCGAGCTGCTACAGTCTCACTCCTTTTCCTTATATAAGATTTAAAATGTGATTTAATCTTGCTACCTTGTCTTATTTTCTTCCTTTTTCTCTTCTAAAAATCATGATAATTGTATAATGAATATGCACCCTACTTTATGGTTATCTAAGTAAATACCAAAGTAAATAAGATAGACGAGCTCATTAGAATACACGATCCTTCAGTATAAAATATAATGTATGAAGTATAAAGCCCAACATATTTCTACATTTAAAGAAAAAAAAAAATGAGACATGACGTTTTCATGAACAGTCAAGATAAATCTGACACTTGAAAGCATTTGCCCTTTTTTTGTCTGGACTATCAAAGACATAGGATAATGACATGGGCATAAAGGTAGATAAATACAACTTACAGCACAACATCCTCAAGTTTTAATAATCCACTGATGTACGTGGGCCTCTTCTTAGAAAAAAGGTCTGGCCAGACGGATTAGTATGTTGGACAATATCATATCAACAATCGTATCTAAGGCACAATAAACCTTTAGTAACTCAATTTACAGTCTTATCACAGACAACCTTCGGATAGACTAAACTGGTTTGTTAATATTATAGCACGACAAAAAGTATGTCCACTGTGCGTGTGTTAACTGTGTAATTTTTATCGTTGCTTGACAGGTACTCAAACTGTTTAGATTTGATTTTACATATTTTTTTCATTAGGTTAATATTTTTGTATAGATCTCATATAATGCAACATAAATATTCAAAGAACTAATTACCATAGAAATACATTATTTACATGATCTTAATTTCTAGAATATATTTATTTAGTTTTAATCTTATTTAATTGCGTTACTTAAAATCGATCATCTTATTTCCACAAATCTTACTTCGAATATATCATGGCATTGTTATAAATTAAAATGCTAGACCAGACTATTTACTTTATTGATATTGCACTACTTTAAATATAAAACTAAATTATATGAATTGGTATTAAAACCAAAAATATTAGGTAATAATTAAATATATCTATTACAAAATAGAAATTCATCAAAAAATATTTTTGTCATTGTAACTTATATATCATAACTATTAATAAAATAAAACGACTTGTGTTGCTTGCGATACAAAAAGGAAGTGAAGGTTTTATTAATTATTAAAAAAAATGAATGATGATAGAAGCAATTCTCACTAGATGGCGTAGATGCTTTCATTCGATGTACATTAAAAACAACAATAACTACATAATAAAATTATTCGTTATTTCAACTGACTGCCTCTCTACGTAATATAATAACGTCTTGGCTACAATATGGTGATCTCTTCGGAAAAACCGAAGGTTTTGTATGTGCGATTATGGACGAAGTTATCATAAAAAACAACTATCGGCAATATATCCCGAAAGATAGTACAGTTGACATCTGTTGGGCGTGCCACCATCCTGGAGAATCAGGCATATTATTTCTGGTTGTTCTCGTCTTGCCAACGGTGAGTATTTGCATAGGCATAACCAAGTCGCTGGCATCGTACACCAACAACTTTCCGGTTTATCAATTTTGAAGTGCCATGCTACAGGTATGTGGCCGACCCAGTTCTCGAGAACAGTCGCGCTACGATATATTGGGATTGATCTGTTATCAGAGATGAGAATATTGTTGCCAATAAACCTGACATTGTGGTGATAGATCGATTAGAATGATTGTGGATATCGCCGTTCGCCATGACGAGAATCTCGTGAAAGTTGAAAAAGAAATACAATTGAAGTATTTGGATCTGTCTCACGAGATTGCCGAAATGTGGTATGTGGATTCGGTGATAATTGTTGAGATTATCATATCTGTTCACGGATTGATAGCCGAGAGCCTCGACCAACACCTTAAGAGGCTCTCATTAGAAAGTTGGATTACGAGACGGCTATATTTAGTTGTGGTGTTAAGGTACCTGGGGGGAATTTGCCATAGTCGCAATGCTTGGCAGGCAGGTAGGTGACTGCAGGGGCGAGAATTATTTATCTGATGACGCTGCTGCCGTCACCAGTATTGAATTTTAGTGATTCTCGCAGTGGTGTGGTTACACCACCACGAGTCGGTCGCCAGAGTCTCGTCTGTTGTCTGATAGGGTGCACCGCGTATAGGTAGGGTTGGCTTCACAGTGCCCACTTGCACCCCATCTTGCTTGTTTTTTTATTTATAAAGAACTAACATGATCTGTTTCAACTTAGTGTTATTTCTTTTACTGTTAAGAACTAGATGAAAGAGTAATCACAAAACTAACTTTAATGTAGTCATTGAACGTACTCGCATCGTAGAATTAAGCCCATGTAACTGATGTATTTACATCTGAATTAACTATACTCTTTCAATAAAATAGCTAGATTCCAAAATGATTGACTATTAGCTTCTAACAGTCCACTGCTACACATCAGCCTCTCCTTAGTACGGAGCTTTTGGCCTACTGTACCATGCTGGCCAGGCGGGTTGATATAGAGTTTGTTTCAAGTTTTCCTTCTCTTTGCAGTGGTATTGTCCTGCGTAGTTTGCTGCCCCTTAGTCTCCTCTTACGCCACCCATGGGAGGAATATGGGTATTTACACTCCGTATTCTTAAGCCGTCACTACGTGGTTATAAAATGGTTCAGCACTCTTTAAATAAATAGGTAACGTAAATTTAAAAAACATAACATTTCAACGCACGCTAAGCAAGCTTTTAAAAAATCTTTATTAAAAATACTTTCTTTTTCATCAACCACAACAAAGTTTTTCAATTCATTAAACTAATAAAGTCATATTATGAACGGAAATACGTTCGTTAAATTTAATACTTTGAAAATAAAACATTTATATTTTGATACAACAGCTGTAATACGTCATTTTTGTTTCAAATTAATTCAATGCATTAATTAATTTTAAAAATTTTCAGCAACCTTTTGAAGTACTGACGCTGGTAAGTCTACATCTGTTGAATAAGTAATTATATCAAAATGTAATTTTATACCATAACTACCTTTTGACTGTGACTGCGCCCGTATGTCGGTATATAGTATAAGTATATATGTATATACATAAGTATAAACAATTGTATAGTAATGTAAATCAGTCCTAATTCCAAGTATTCTCATACTACTTCATGTAATGATTTTAGTGTCTTAACGTTTATTATTTTTTTTAGTATTTTAAAATATATATACTCGTATTCCTTTTTAGTTATAAGATTTACGAATAATAGATTTTATAGCCCATAATATCTCATGGATTTATTTAGTTTATCATGGCTACAATGACAAATTAATCTGTCAGACACGAGCTACTTGCGCTAGAAGCAATTTCGTGTCGCAATATTTTTTTCTGCTGTTCGTAATAATGCAAGCGCTGTTAATTTCGCTGTAATTATTTCATCGTTAATACTATTTGTTATTATCCTGATTCATTCATTTTTGAGGTGGATAATATAATTATTGATTTACTAATCTATATATTTAATTTGAATACTGTTAGCTTCGATAGCCTTTTCTGGTAGTTGAGAAATGATAAAACAAATAAAACTTCGCTGATTTTTTCCTTTAGTTGACGTAGTACATTTAGTTTATTGATGTAGACACGATTCTTCAAATAAAACCATAAAAAAGAGTCTACTGGAGATAGATCTGGATTTCTGAGTGGCCATGGAATGTCGCTTCGTCTGGTAATCAACTTTACTGGAAACATGTCTTTGGCCACCGTCAGACACTCATTGGATATGTGTCAAGTGGTTCCATCTTGTTAAAACCATGTGTTACAATTGTAGCCAGCAAATTCCAGTAGCATTGGTTCCAAGAACTTCTGTAACATTTTCACATATTCAGCAGAATTAACAGTAACTGAACGGCCGCGAGAATCTTCGAAAAAGTAGAGTTCAATGATTCCTTTTGCTGAAATTACAGCTCATACAGTTATCTGGGGAGAACGAAGTGGCGTCTCGTGTTTAGTTTTATTCAATACCTGCAATTCTGTTTATTACCATGTCCGTTGAGGTGAAAATGGGTTTCATCAGAAAATAAGATGTCAAAATTACCGAATCAATAAAATACGTTTAGTTTTAAAACTAAAAGAGAATGGGCAAATTGGTCTATGAGCGGCCATCAACGGAATAGGTATTAAATGAAAGTACTATTACTAAGGACTAACTTTTACTAGGAACGTAACATTGCAGCTCATTTAGAAAAAAAAAAATTACATATAGGTTAAATACTTAGATAAAAAATGTAAGAAAATGTGGAAACTCATTTTTTAAAATACATTAATAAGTATTTCAAAACGTTGTCAGCATACCGGTTACAAGACTCAACCCAAAAACGAGTTTGCTACATTGACTACCTGATTTGCGGCGATTCAACTACAGTGCCTATATGCCCGAAACCAAAGACCGCGGTGCAGACCAGCTTACTACTAAACAGGCCAATAAAACTAGGCTGGTCACTCTATGCCATTGGGTAGCGGATGTTATAAATGGCAAGTTCAAACGAGACTTTAAATTGTTTAGGCAAGAATATTTTAATCGGGCCTTAAGTCGCATGTTCGAGGACTTCTAAAACGCAGCAGCACTCATCAATGCATTTCAAATACCAATACAAGATAGTATTCATGCATCATCGTTCGTGAATATAGTTAATGAACGCATTGAAATACCAAACGTTTTAGCGGACTATGTTATCCGTCACAACATAAATAGACAGAGGGCATCATTTGATAGACTCAGCAGTGATCAACCTATTTTTGAAGACTTCCCGGTTTTATCTGAAGAAGACCTAATTCTGTTTGCACTTGGCACATACCAAATCAAGTTGGCTCGCAGCTACTACGCTGAACACGTAGTTGAAGGGTTGTACAATATTGAACTATACCGGGAGTGTCAAATAAGACAGCTCAGAGATTTTATTGAAGAAGAAAACTTTTAGTTCTTACATGTACGTATCCAATCGAGACATGTGAGGTCCAGAATATATTATTCTTACATCGTAATTAACCGCGAAGCGCAAAACAGAGAAGCAATTGCTCATTATTATTGCAGTTGTATAAGTGGAAGGCGCACAATCGGTTGCTGTGCACACGTTATGTGTGTAGTGTGGTATCTGGCATGGGCTAGACATCAAGACGAGGATATTTTGTTACCGGCATCAGAACTTAGTGCGATTATTGTACATTAAATGTATTAATGTACAATAACGTATTAATGTGCACTAGAGTTATAATCATAATCATAATCATTTATTTCAATTAGGTAGAAAAGTACACTTTTGAACGTTCTTTTTTGATTGTTCTGATGACGTTAGCGTTATTAGTAAATGTATTTTTAATGAAATCTACAAGTCATTTTATGTTATTTCCTTATTTTTAAGACTAAAACTTAGTCATAATGCGCTAAATCAGAGACTGACTTATCTAAAATAAAAATGTGTTAATTCTATTAATAATTACACCACAGATATAAAACAACTTGAGGGTGATTGTAGGGTGATAATACACCAAAAAAACATAAAATTGTTCCTGGCCGCTGATAGACCAAGCGCCATACAAATTTGCCCATTCTCCTTTGCAATTAAATTACAAAAATCTTTATTTACTTTTATAATTACATATAGAGAATTTATTATTAAAAAATAATGATATTTTTCAGTGGTCTGTGGTCCACATTTATGGATGTACCAATGGCAAATAAAATTTAAAGAAGTTAAATATCGAGTATATAAATGTAATAAAATAGGTCGCAACAGAAAAGCAAACACAAAGTCACTGTTAAAACTCACAAAGTCAATACTTATGTTATTACAGATGTTTAAGGATGTTTATCGACAGTCTAGTTACCATGGCACAGGCTCTGCCTAGTTTGAAATTGGGCAGCCGTATGTGAAATGTGTACAGTCATTTAGTTATTTTAAGTGGCCTTTAAACTGCTCAGTCCAACAACAGCGACTTACCAGGGACTGATAAACTTTAGATGGGTTCTTGTGATTAGGATAAGATACTGATTAATGTAGTAAATTTTTTTTTGGAAAATACATTGAAAAAAAAAACAGTACGGGCGAGTAGATGACCGGTGACACAGGCGGGAAACATAAGTTGACATTAATCAAGTGTTGTTAGGGTAGGAAACAGAAAACCTTTGCATGTATTATTTTATTTTATGATTAATACACCTTTTCTACATTTCTCAGATAAAAAAAAATCTAAGAATTTTTAAGAAAAATATATTTATGTAGATTTGTAGTTTCTGAAAATGTTTTCATAAATTGTTTCGTTTTTTATCCTGGAATAGTTTTCTCTACAGCACTTGATTATGTGACGTGTACATGACAACACTAACGATTAGTACGTAAATCAAATAAAGATCGTATGAAAATCATTTCTAATATTGGTTATTTTAATGCTATTGCACTATGCATTCATAATTAATATTGTTAACAAATCGGCTGTCTAAGTTTAGATCAAGATAGGTCAGTATCCTTAGTATATTTTAAGCAAACACTAATTCGGTAAAATTATTATTTATTTTTACATTATTGTCTATAACATTGAGTATATTTTATGCCACAAATGTAGATAACTAAAATAATATTCATTGACCTAAGATAAAAATTATTTATGGTATTTATGATATTAGACCTATTTTGTGGAATGTTAATTTCTAATTTGTTTTAAGAAAAATATCTTTAAGATTTAATAATTGGTAAGATTTTATTTTAGTCTTTGGGTCTCGATAGAATAAAGGTGTAGAGTATGAGTCAAAGAAGCTGGCTAGCTGGTACTCTGTCGCCCATTGGATTATGTTTAACTACTACTGCCTGTAGAAAATCTATATGGCGTTCAGTTATGAGACTGATAAAAACAAAACGAACTTAAATATTTTATTGCTAATGAGTTCACGATTTTAAGTAAAAAACATATCTTCTGATCGATGGTATTACTAAAACAGAGACCACAGAAACTACTCTTAGCGTCTTTAGGATTTTAAAAAATATTGCATTGTTTTTAACATTGCTTTAGAGTTTTATTCGCTGTTTATCATGAATCTTATTTCACACGTGTAGGAATTCCTGCACCTCATGACTACTAATGTAGACTTTAAAGCATCGACATCTTGGCTGCGGTATGGTGATCTCTTCGGAGAAAACGAAGGTTTTGTTTGTGCGATTATGGACGAAGTTATTATGAGAAATAACTATTGGAAATATTTCCCAAAAGATAGTAAGGTTGATATCTGTCAGGCGTGCCACCATCCTGGAGAATCTGTTAAGCATGTTTCTGGTTGTTCTCGTCTTGCTAACGGTAACTATTTGCACAGGTATACCCAAGTAGCTAGGGTCGTACACCAACAAGTTGCCCTTAAATACCAACTTATCAATTTTAAAGTGCCATACTACAGGTATGTGCACGACCCAGTTCTCGAGAACGGTCGTGTCACGTTATATTGGGATGGATCTATTATCACAGATAGGACAACTGTTGCCAATAAGCCTCATATTGTGGTGATAGATCGATTAGAGAGCCGCGCAATGATTGTTGATATCGCCGTTTCTCATGAAAGTTGAATAAGAAAAACAATTGAAGTATTTGGATCTGTCTCACGAGATTACCGATATGTGAAATGTGGATTCGGTGAACATTGTTCCGATAATTATATCTGTTCACGGATTGATAGCCAAGAGCCTCGACCAACACCTTAAGAGGCTCACGTTAGAAGGTTGCATCAAAGGTCTGATGCAGAAGGCAGTCCTCTTTGACACGGTCCATATAGTGAGGAGTTTCCTGTCTTTGGAGCCCTAACCACCGGTGTCTTAGTCCCTGTACCCGATGTCTGTGGTCTACTATTTTTATATTTTTAAATATATATTTTTTTTATATATTCAAAAATGTAATCAATACGTGTATAGTCCTCCTTGATACGGTCTACATAGTGAGCAGCTTCCTGTTTTTGGAGCCCTAACCATCGGTGTCTTGGTCCCTGTACCCGATGTCTGTGGTCTACTATTTTTATATTTTTGAATATAATATATATTAAAAAATAGTAAAATATTTTTATAATATGATATATATATTTTTAATACATTTAAAAATGTAATCAATACGTGTATATTTAAAATAAAGGGATTCATAACATTTCTTTTATCATAATCTTTAACTTTAAGTGTTCACTAATTCTTTTTCTTTCAATTCCTTCCTTCAATTTTAATCACAGATAAAACAAATTTTACTATTCAGTACAACTTTTCTCGTATCTGAGAAAAATACTCAAAGCTAATCCTCTGTTAAGTCGTTTAAAGAAAAGAAAACTACAACACTGACATAGAACATTTGTACAATCACCGTCGGTCTGCATCCGTCGCGTTGAATTTTAAATAGTGTTAAGTCCAAAAGAAATCGTATAATGAATTAAGAGTTACATTCGAGAAAATCTAACGAGACTTAACAAAATAAATTAACAATAGAATGAACATTTGACAAAGAATAGTTGTTTGTAAAATTATACTCTTTTTAACCTGCCCTCTTTTTGTTTGGTTAGGAAAAAGAGACTTTTTTAATATTGTCTTGAAATATCTTCGCTAAATACTTGACACGGCACAGTTAAGTCCTGTTGATCTTACTAATTACGTTGAGTTATTATATTCCAGCAGAATATTTCAATAAAGGTTACACAGTATATTTAATTAGAATTACACCCGACCAAGTGGTCTCCCCTAAGGTTCTAAGCAATAATCGGTGGTGTGTTGCCCGCATCTAACGGCTTTCCGCGACCTTCATTATGTCATTGGATCATCTTGACCTGTAACACTAATGAATTATTTTATTTTAAACTATTATAAGACATTTTTCAGGAAAAGTTCAGAAAGAAAAGAATTTCTTGCAGAACAAAAAAGTACCATTCGATACGATTAGTTAAGCAATATACTCCAAAACTAAGCGAATTAATAAATGTTGAACATAATTATCTATTATATTCAAGATTTATTAAATCGCATTCGTTGATACATCTAAAAATACAATTCACAGAATACTTTCTCAAAAGTCAAAAAGTACTCAGCGATATTTGAAATTATGAGTATAAAAAATGTGACCGACAAAATTGTTTTCATCTACTAAAACTGGGAATGTTTAAAAGTGTTGACACAGCTAATAAAAAAGGTTCAGTACACGTTTTACGCAATGTTTATGCATCAAGGGTTCAAAGTACTGGGTAATTTAAATCTTCGTTTGTGTAAACCTTTCACATATTATGAAAGCTGTTAACGGTGTTTTCCGAGTTAAATAAGAGATTATTGGGATGAACTCAAACACATATTTATTTTTCGCCTCGTCTATGCTGAAATATCTGAAGCGTTGTAAACAGTTTAACCACGCTGGTACAATATTCTTTAGTTTTTCTTTGTCTCTGTTACTCTTCGTTTAGAAATTTGAGAAAGGTTAAAGCAATGGTTCTAATTTTAGTGAAATGTAAATTATTCACTAGCATTTGTTAAGTTAGTTTGATATATCTCACATACGGTGTCTGATTACAAACCAAGCATAGTCTATAAAATGATAATCAAACTATCGATAAACTTACATGGTTAGAAAAGAGAGTTTCCTTCACATAACTTACGGAAATCATGCCTGGTAGTTTTTTTACTTTAAGTTATTGCCGATACAATGATATGGTACATCTTTTATTGTATTGATCGTAATGAGTAACAAAATTTAGATAAAACATAGAAAAAGTAAACATATTTGAAGCATGTTGTATTTCATGTCAAAATTTTAATTTATTCGGAGTAGAAAATGTCTAAAATTTTGAAGCGCAAACTACGATTAATTTTCTACGTTATTTAGTTGACAAGGTTAGTAATCAGTATGATTTACCGAAAACTTGTTTTGTGGTAAATAAATACGATAGGTTAATAGCAGTCTAAAATTGATGAATGAAATAAAATATAACATCACTATTATTATAATAATAAAAAGTGAAAAATATTCTCATACGTTTAATAAGAATATCGAAATTTTTATATCTTTTACCTTCATCACCATCATATTAAAGATTTATTGCATATTGACAACGAAAGTATATTTGTATTAAACTGGATTATAAACGTCATAAAATAGTACTCATAATTGTTATTTTATTTTTAAATTCTAAGTGTAGATAATGTTTAGTCATTGTCCATGTGAATTTGTATTAATGGTATTTATAAGCATAGTAGTATAAAATAGCTATCATATACTCTAAATCTCCTCTACAGTTTTGTCAAAACGTAACCATTTCCTACGAGCTTATCGTCTAAGAGCTAGTAACGTTTTTGAGAGTGAATTTCAAGCAGACCAGTTTTTAGGTATGCTATCTCTCTTACTCTGCCGGACGTCATATGGGCTGTCTGGCAGGCGGTAGTGGTTGTGTTGATCAGTGCGCATAGTACAGGTAAAAAAGCAATTTTCAAAATAGTTTTAAGAATTTTTTTTCATTATCATTTTTGTTGACTTGTTGCAACATAAATTTATTAGAGTCAGGCATTTTCATTGTTGTTTAAACTGTGCCAAGCGCTAATTACAAATTAAAAAAAAAAATTCAAACTAATTCAGTATGGCTGAAATTTATACAGGATCTTATTTAAGTATCTAAAAACCTAAAATTAATTTGCCAAGCAATTATTCAGTTGTTAAGCTTCAGCCAGATCGATATAAATGTAAAAACTGAAGTGGTATCATTTTGCTTTGTCTAAAAATAGTTGTTGAATAAATTGCAGCGAAAAGATTAAAAATTATTGAATTAATTACTGGATTAATACAGTACCAAAATAATAATTTATTGTTATACTAAATAAATATAATGATCAATCTTAAGTATGAAAATAGACAGAAATTTAAATCGTTATGTAAAAAATACACTGATAAAAATTCTTCCTTGATTGAAGAGAAAAAGTCTTGAACCAGTAATACTATTTTGAAGATAATATTTTCTTGAGTCAAGAGCAAAGATTCTTGATTCAAGAAATTATTCTTCGGTTAAGAATTGTTGCTTTTTTTTTTGCTTTTTTGCTTGTTTTCCCGACGTTGCTAGCTCTTGTACTATTAGATCATATTGCAATTTAATGTTGGAATTCCACAAAATACTTGTAAGTGAAATGCATTATAAATAATTTTATAACATGAACACATATGATATGATTGTGTAGTTTAACGTTAGTCTATCGCATTGTCATCTCATTACGAGGGCGGTTCAATAAGTAACCGTGTTAGAAATGAAGACATCACTTTTTTTCAAAAAAAGTTTTAAATAATTCATTAAGACCGGTTTTTAAAATAAAAGATTCATACACATATGTTTTTAACTTAAACAGGTTGATACGCCACCTCATATACAAGCTTCTTGACATCGATTTGGGCGAGATTAGAATGGTACTCGGACAACTTTGTGACAACAAAGCTCCGGATGAAGAAAGAATCACATTTGAGCTTTTAAAAGCAAGAGGGACTCCTATATTAGTAGAGCTCTCAAAACTGTTCAATTCCATAATATATACCGGCAGTATAGCGGCAACATGGAGCCGGAGCGTACAGTACTGTTTTTCAAAAAAAGAAAATCTAATGAAAAACTATCACGTGATTCCTGAACCATGTGTATAAGATGTTTTCATGGGTCAGTACGAATCGTTTTACTAAAAAATTTAATGACCTCCAACTCGTGGAGCATACTAAGTTTCGAAAAGGCTTCACGCAAAACACGGTTGAGAAGACGGAGGAATATTATCGTGTAGCCTATGAGCAACACAAAAAAGCCTCCTATATCATTGAGATTTGGGTCGTCGTAGAATCTGTGCAAAGATGACAGGCCGACTGCCTACATATCCAAGTCGTGAGATGCCTGTAGGAAGCTGCAACAATGACCGTCCAATCGCAAGAACGGAGCACAAGACCAATCCAATTACCTGATGAGGTTAGACAAGGAGATATTATTTCACCGAAACTGTTTACTGGCATTGGAAGACGTCTTCAAAACGCTTAATGGAAACGGACGGGGAATCAACACCTATGGCCAATACATCTGACGCTTGCCATTTGCAGACGACGTCTCTGCATAACCTGGATGAAATACTTAGCAATCTGGATTTTGCTTCAAAAAAAGTGGGACCTAGAATGAAAATTGATAAGACCAAAACTATGTATAATAGGTATATATGCCCGAGTTCCGTGGTAGTTAGCACTACTATCGAGGTTGTGTAAGAATATGTCTACCTTAGTTAATCTGTGCAAAACTTCAATCCTGAGGCCGATAGAAGGACTCGTCTGGACTGGGCAGTATATGAGAAACTTCGTCATATCTTCGGGTTGCCAATACCACAATCACTAAAAGTCAATGCCTTCGACTATTGCGTCCTTCCCATAAAATTTCGCAGGCGATTTGTGCCTGTTTCAAGTTTCAAGTGGCTCAGAGTGCGATGGAGCATGCAACGCTGAGTATTTTTCTGGTCCAACAGTGTACTGGACTAACTGATATCGCAAGGAGAATCAGCATTTTGAAATGGAAGGTGGCCGGTCATGTCCTCAGGTGGACAGATGGTCGCTGGAGCTGATATTAATCAATCATATATTAAATGTATTCACTGAATGCATTACTATTTTAGTTTCGTAATGTAAACGTAATATTTTAAGCAAATTTTTATGTATGTAACAGTCACAAGACGTCGTGTACGGATTTTCTAACGTTTCTATCTCCGCCGAAGCAGAATAATTATCAAGAATTCTAAAGTTTCAAGTAGATATTATTTATAAATAATAAAACTATGTCTAAAAATTCGTTATAACTGTTACTATTAACAATGGCAGAATACATAATAACATCTTGACGATCATTTATTATAAACTTGTGTTTGTACTAATACAGAATGATCTGAGGGTACCTCCATCAAAAATTTTGTGAATAGAAATTTGCGGTCTCATCTTTGACTAACTTTACCAATCCCCTTATCCAAACCCCACCACAGACTCACTAAAATGGGATAACGTTCACGTTGCAGCCATACCTTGGCAAACGTAAAATATATGCTTAACCATGGTGTGATTGTGATCGCAACAGAACTACCCAGTAGCCATGAATACCCTCGTCACATAACAAACCCTGGGAGTTAGGGTATATTTCAAGGAAAGTTTTACGTAGCCTAGAAACGCGGATTCATTGCCAGGAGTCTATTTGACATTGTGGCGTGATACGTTTCTTGTTTTGTATGTTTTGTTATTGTAATTTACATTGATAATGACGGATACACATATTTTTATTGCATATAGCTAACGACCGATGCAGCGTCGATCAAGCGTGACGTTATGGCATCCGGCCGCGCGACGATATGCATTATTTAAGAATGAGGTGCGCGTGCGGCAGTCAGATTTCACACTCGATGCGAAGCTCCTGCTTAAACCCCTACAGACATATTATATAAAATATCAAATTTATAATATTTTGAACTACAAATAAAAAATAAAACATATTCCTATATGCGTTTAACACGCTTTTATTAATTCCACCTGTAGGCTTTTGCTAGAGTGTTTTGATTTTATACTATTTGTTAGTTGGTTTTTTCTAAGAAAGAAAATGTTCTGTAAAATATCTCTAGGTATTTACAGACTCATTTTCTTTTTCTTATAAACAATACTTTAAGTCACCGCAGCTCTTAATTAAGTAATAATCACACATACACACACAACACACACATCTCACGCTCGGTCGTCTCATTCGATTAGTAATCAGACTGCTGGTAAATATACGAATAAATTTCAAAAACAACTGTCGCTACCGAACATCGAGTGTATGACGGCCGGTAGCGAGAGATCTCCTCCAATAGCTGCAGTAAGGACTCCAGGACTCCACGCTGCGCCAGCCAGGCGGAAAAACCGTTCCTGCAGATACTTCCCGAAGCAACTGTGCCTGTAAAAGGACCTGCGTCAGTCGGAAGAAAAGGGTGCCGTGCTGCCGCCCTGCCCACTCGACGATGACCGGGTGAAAATTCTTCACGTAGGTGAAGTCAGCACGTGGAGTCTCGAACCGCGACGATCAACGAGCCATCGTGGCTCGACGAGCGGTCACACCACTCACGTAACTTTCCGGCGTGTGCCGCTACCCACCCGGAAGTCAGCCGTCCGTCGATAAACTTTAGCGAGCACTTCCGCCTCCAAATCCCATGGTGTGTTTCGGACAAGGCGCACGCCGCCTGCGTCGACATGGTACGGTAACCGTTTCCTTTTTTTTAATTTTACCCGACAATGGTGCCCACGGCAGTTGGCAGGCGCTAGAAGGGAACCCGATGTCGTAATAACAGCTGTTCCTGGATCCCTCCAATCTTAGGCGCAGAGTGACACACCATGTGAAAAGAAGAGTTTTTTACAATAAATGGCTGTAAACTGTTTCTAGAAATAAAATCATTGTAGATGTATTTTTAAAAAATCTTCAATTAACAGAAGTTTTCCTCCGGAAAAATAATAAGTAAAAGTTTATGGTTCACAGTTTCGAATAGATATTGCTGCAACATACTCATAAGTACAAAACAATAATGGGTGGTAGTATTTTATAAATTCCAATTAAATAACAAGTAAAGTAGAACCCACTGGTTTCTGTTTTTAAGTATATTTTTACATAGTATAAGATAGAGCCACGCTTTGTCAATATAATGATAAAAAAACGTATTAATTATAGAATTATACACTGTAACATAATGTAATATATAAAAATGTGTATTTTCTACTTTTTATATATTTAAAAATGTAATAAATAAGTGTATATAATGAAATAAAGAAAATAATAATAAACGTTATAGAAAACGAGTTGTCCGGTATAATCAGAATCGAATGTTCCAAAGGAATGAGAAATGGGTTTACCGGAAATAGGAGGAACCGAATTCATGTGTGAGTGATGGGCATTTTCCAGATGAAATTACCACTAATTCATTTTGGGGTAACATCTGGTCAGTGCCTGTCACTCATACAGAGGGTGATTGGTTGGAGGATGTCAAACGCTCGTGTGAGTCTATAACAGCTATGGAACCCATTGTTATTAATAAAGATGATGTAAGTTGTGCAGTCCGTTCATTACCGAACTGGAAATCACCTGGTCCAGACGGACTGCACAACTTTTGGCTTAAGTGGTTCCGAAGCTCACATGCGTGTTTGGCATCACAATTCCAAGCAGCTTTGGATTCTGGTTCATTACCACAATTTTTAACCACTGGTGTAACCCATTTACTCTACAAATCTGGTAGTGCCATGGATCCCAAAAATTTTAGACCTATTACTTGTTTACCAACTACATATAAACTCCTAACATCTATTTTGAGACTCAAAATTACTACATATATAATTAATAATTCGGTACTCTCTATTTCTCAAAATGGATGTAGAAGTGGGGCCCGTGGCACTAAAGAGCTCCTTATCATAGACAGGACCATTAGCCAACAGGTACGTCGTAATCGTAAGAGTCTGGCGACATGTTGGATAGATTATAAGAAGGCTTATGACTCAGTTCCACATACATGGCTTTTGAAAGTGCTAGAGTTGTACAAAATTGATGCAACTCTGTGCACTTTCTTAAAGTCGTGTATGAGTCAATGGAGAACAACATTTCGCTATCAAGGATGTCGGCAGACTGCGATAAACGACATACTTATAAAGATCGAGCGAGGTATATTTCAAGGTGACAGTCTGAGTCCCTTGTGGTTTTGTCTAGCTTTGAACCCTCTCAGCACTCTGTTAGAGGGTTCAGGGTTAGGCTATCGGTTGCAGAAAGATGATCAAGTTATATCTCACCTTCTTTATATGGATGATTTGAAATTACTGGCCTCCACAAAATTACAATTGACGGCGTTATTAAGGGTCACTGAAAACTTTAGTAATTCTATCAAAATGGAATTTGGTGTAGACAAGTGTGCAGTCATGTATGTAAAGAAGGGCGTGATTGTAGAACCTGAAGGAATGAAACTTTCAGATTCAACAAAACTCAGATCTCTGTCTGCCACCGAAACCTACAAGTATCTAGGTTTTTCACAGTCCTTGGGAATACCAGAATCTGGCGTGAAACAAATGTTACAGGAACGCTTCTTTGGACGCCTAAAAAAAGTACTTAAAAGTCTTTTATCAGGCGGTAACAAGGTGCGATCCTATAACAGTTGGGTCATGCCGGTTCTGATGTATTCCTTTGGTGTACTTAGATGGACTCAGACCGAATTGGATGCCCTTGACAGGAGAGTGCGTACATTGCTGACTGCCTTCCGCATGCACCACCTACGTTCATCGGTTATGAGATTGTATACTTTGGAGTTTGGAGGTCGTGGTCTATTAAATATTAAGACTCTACACAATCAGATATATATATCTCACCTTCTTTATATGGATGATTTGAAATTACTGGCCTCCACAAAATTACAATTGACGGCGTTATTAAGGGTCGCTGAAAACTTTAGTAATTCTATCAAAATGAAATTTGGTGTAGACAAGTGTACAGTCATGTATGTAAAGATGGGCGTGATTGTAGAATCTGAAGGAATAGAACTTTCAGATTCAACAAAACTCAGATCTCTGTCTGCCACCGTGGTCTATTAAATATCAAGACTCTACACAATCGCGAGATATACAATCTCAGAGAATATTTTCTACAGACGAATGCGGGAGTGCATCGCAACGTAGTTGCAGTGGATACTGGTTTCACCCCGCTCGGTCTGGCTAAAGAGAATTGGCGCAAACCTGTAGTACTTAGTACTACTGATCGCAAGGAAGTATGGAAGGGTAAAGAACTTCATGGTCGATTTTATCGGGCCCTACACGGGTCTGATATAGACTTTAAAGCGTCGACGTCTTGGCTACGGTGGCTATGGTGATCTCTTCGGAGAAACCGAAGGTTTTGTTTGTGCAATTATGGACGAAGTTATCATGACGAATAACTACCGGAAATATATCCTGAAAGATAGTACGGTTGACATCTGTCGAGCTTGCCACCGTCCTGGAAAATCTATTAGGCATATTATTTCTGGTTGTTCTCGTCTTGCTATCGGTGAGTATTTGCACAGGCACAACCAAGTAGCCAGGATCGTACACCAACAACTTGCCCTTAAATACCAACTTGTCAATTTCGAAGTATCTTACTACAGGTATGTGCCCGACCCAGTTCTCGAGAGCGGTCGTGCTACGTTATATTGGGATCGATCTATTATCACAGATAGGACTATTGTTGCCAATAAGCCTGATATCGTGGTAATAGATCGATTAGAGCGCCGCGTAATGATTGTCGATATCGCCGTTCCTCATGACGAGAATCTCGTGAAAGTTGAAAAAGAAAAACAATTGAAGTATTTGGATCTGTCTCACGAGATTGCCGACATGTGGAATGTGGATTCGGTGATTATTGTTCCGATATAATCATATCTGTTCATGGATTGATAGCGAAGAGCCTCGACTAACACCTTAAGAGGCTCGCGTTAAAAGGTTGGATCAAGGGTCTGATGGGGTGCTGGGCTAGAAAACCTCCACGTAGTGCACTCTGGAAACGTTGGCGATGGTGCCGTTCATCACTGCCAACGGCTAATATTCTAGCACGAAGAGGAAGCCATTTTCGTCGGCAATTCGGCCGAGACTTTGTCCAACAGAGCGGGCATTTTGTCGATTCCTCTGTTGGCTCTTCGCTCTTCGGAGCATTGAGGAGGAAAACCTCGGTTAAAAATCACGATGGTGGGACCCGATTTGGGGTCGGAGTACCTCCGCTCAGCGGTGGAAAAGGTAGGACGGGCTCGGTGTGCACTTACACTGCCACTGAGCAGGCATCAGGAGACGTAGTCTCCCTGCCGCCGTCGACATATCGTAGTCCCGAGTTGGCGTCTCGCGACTCCAATCGGGGGCGAGGGTCTTGGCTTAGTCGCCCGGACTGCGAGGAAGGAAACCTCTTTAAAAAATTACCCCGAATCCCGTGTTCTGGTGCGTTACCAGGGGATGCATGGCTGATGGGTAGTTCAGTCGTAAGCGCACTCCCAGCCGAGGCACCGGGTATTGGGGGATCTCTGCCCGGGTCGACTTTTATTTCTCCCCTGCGTGGGAATAGTTATGAATATGCAAATAAATAAAAATTTAAACAAAAAAGACGAAGAAAAGAAAGACGTAAGTAAGACGGGAAAGTCCAGGAATACGGACGACTTCTCGACCAATGATACGGCACGTGTGACGCCTGTCTCGCTCTCAGAAGTTAATCTCGCTTCAGAGAGCCGTAGAAGATCGGATCTACTACGTTCGAGATCCGCTATTCCGACAGACAGAGGTGACTCTAGCACAACAACTGAGACGCTGGGAGCAATGTAGGTGGAGATTCAGGACAGCCGAAAACGCGGACGCTCCACAGACGACGAAGGAGATACTTCTCAGGAGTGGCTGCCTCCCAAAGTGGCTAGTAGCCGCAGAGGGAGATCACGCACTCCAGTTTCGGTTCCCTCAGGCTCCGTATTCACTAAGGCGGCAGCCTACAGACGCGTCAGAGTGGAGGGCGAATATGTTGTGGAGGAGGAAATCGCTGATCTCCTGCAAAGAATTCGGACGCCGGCAGTGGAAGAATTGGCAGCCCAGGCACCGGTGTCTTTGCAGGAGAGGGCGAATGTAGCTGTGGCCATCATTAACAAGGTGGCCACGAAATCTACAAACCTTAAGGGTTCATTTGTTAGGGCCCTTAAGGACTCGTCCTCCACCATTGCAGGGGTTGTTACTACCCTCATTGGGGATGTAGCTCGCCTGCAGGCAGCTAACGACCGCCTGACGGGCCAGATGGCTGAGCTGAGCACTCAATTTGCTCACTTTCGGGCCCAGACGGAACACCCTGAGCGACAGGGCCGGGTTTCAGAGCGACCTGCCCACAGTCACGATTCTGGTGACGTCTTTGATGCCCATCTGCGTCAAGTACTTGACGCAGTGGGGCGTCTGTTGGACGGACGTCTCGCGGGCCTTGAGGCGAGGCTACCTCCAGCCCCCGTAATTCGGCCGCCACTCGCAGCGGATGGGGCGAAGGTCAACCGATTGAAGACGTCGCCGCCGGCTCCGCTTCCCGTTGCGGGCGCTCGTGTATCGTATGCAGCGGCAACACTTACGTCCGCCCCTGTTGCTGCTGCGAAGACAGGTAAAGCGACAAAAGTGGCGACAAATGCGGCTGTGGCAAAGACGGCTGCTCCCAAGACTGGCCTAAAGGTTACAGCACAGACGAGAGCTGAGTTCCCTCCGCTTTCCATTCCGACACCTATATTTGGCCCCTCTACTTTTGCCCCCTCAAATGATGGGTGGCAGGTAGTCGGGTCGGTCAAGAAGTCCCGAAAGCGGGGCAAGAAGGCTACGCAAAAAGTAGCCTCTTCCCCACAGTCGTCATCGGTGGCAGTGGCCACCCAAAAGAAGCCGCGTAAACTACAGACGCCAAAGACTGCGGCTGTGGTGATCACTGTGTCACCGGAGGCGGCAAATGTCGGGCTATCCTATGCGGCCGTATTCAAGAAGGCTCGGGATAGTCTCGCCAATCAATTTGGGACTGTAGGTGTCAAGATGCGTCTTGTCCAAACAGGAGCTCGAGTTTTAGAGTTCCCTGGGGCTGAAGGTATAAAGACGGCTGATACCTTTGCCGAAAAGCTGCGGACTATATTTTCAGATACGGATGGTGTAAAGATCGCCAGGCCCACCAAATGTGCGGATTTGCGTATCTCGGGCCTGGACGACTCCGTGACGGTTGAGGATGTCCGCGTTGCGATTCGGGAGAAAACCGGGTGCAGCGTGGACAGCATCAGGGTTGGCACCATCCGTCCCGGTCCAGGAGGCCTTGGTGCGACGTGGATAAGCTGTCCCGTAGCGTCAGCCAAGATTTTGGGCAATGTCGGCAAGATCCTCATCGGTTTCGTGAACGCCAGAGTCACAGTTCTGGCAGCGAGACCGATGAGGTGCTTCAAATGCCTGGCTGCGGGACACACTCGCATCAAGTGCGATAGTTCTTTCGACTGCAGCGGATTGTGTTTCCGCTGCGGTCGACCGGGGCACAAGGCAGCGGAGTGCTCAGCCGCCCCTCACTGCCCAACGTGTGCGGCGGGCAATAGGCCTGCCAATCACCAGATGGGACAGGGGGGCTGCAAGCCTTGCCACAGTTTTCGGCAAACGTCGGAGGCTAGCCAATCGGCCCAGGCTGCCTCCGACGTAGTTCGTGCGTCAACCTCGTCGCTTATGGAGGGGGCTGTAGAGATGATTCTTTAATGGATCAGGTCTCCAGCCTCCTTGTCCAGACGAACCTGAACCACTGTGCCGCGGCGCAGGACCTCTTCCTGCAAACCATGGCGCAGTGGTCGATTGGTGTTGCTGTAGCTGCGGAGCCCTATTATGTTCCTCCCCGTCCAAACTGGTTGGGTGACCGGGACGGCTCCGTGGCAGTCGTCGGCTCCATGGCGGCTCATTCCCCGCCCTTGTCGCTAAGAGACAAGGGCTCTGGATATGTTGCTGCTGAGTGGGGGGGGATTACCATATATGGTATATATTTCTCCCCCAACCGGAGTTTGAGCGACTTCGAGGTTTTCCTCAATAGCTTGGAGACCTCGATGCGGCGACTAGCGTCTGGGCACGTCCTAGTGCTGGGGGACTTCAACGCAAAATCCATTGCGTGGGGTTCCCCCAGGACAGACGCTAGGGGCGAGGCCGTAGAGGAGTGGGCGGCCTCGGTGGGCCTCTGTTTACTAAACAGAGGCTCCACCAACACGTGCGTGCGACAGCAGGGAGGGTCGATAGTGGACCTTTCGTTCGCTACCCCTCCTCTCGCCGCACGAGTAAGGAACTGGCGCGTCCTGGAAGAGGTTGAGACGCTCTCGGATCATCTCTACATCCGATTTGAGCTCTCCCTGACCCAGGACGCCAGTGGGGGTCACGCGGCGCGGCGTTCTTCTCGCTTTCCGCGGTGGGCTGTAGCCAAATTAAATAGGAACCTACTAGAGGAGGCGGCCATTATTCACTCTTGGCTGTCTCCGCAGGCCCCGGCCGAGGAGGTTGACATGGGGGCTGGTCGCTTCCGCGATACGGTTACGCAGATCTGCGATGCGGCCATGCCCCGCATACGAGGTTGTCGGCCTCCACGGAAGGAGGTTTACTGGTGGTCCCAGGAGTTGGCGGACCTCCGTGCGGCCTGTGCCCGGAGGTCCTACACCCGTAGTCGGCAGCGTCACCGCGAAGAAGGCGAAGAGGACCAGCTTCATGAGGAGTACCGAGAGGCGCAGAAAACTCTGAAGCTGGCCATCAGCCGCGCCAAAGAAATTAAGCGTAAGGAGATGCTGGAGGGTCTCGATCGTGACCCCTGGGGTCCTTTTAAGGAAGCCGGGACGGCCTGCCGATTCGGTAGCGGCCTATAGGCTCATCGTGTTGCTGGACGAGGCGGGTAAACTTTTTGAGAGGATACTCTCTGCTCGCATCGTCCGGCACCTCTGCGAGGTGGGCCCCGATCTGTCGGACGCCCAATTTGGTTTTCGAGCGGGGCGTTCGACAGTCGATGCTGTGTTGCGCCTGAGGGCCGTTACCGAAGAGGCGGTGAGCTGCGGCGGCGTGTTGTTGGCGGTGTCGTTGGACATTGCCAACGCATTTAATAGTCTGCCATTTAGCTGCATTAGGGAAGCACTCCACTACCACGGGGTGCCAGAGTACCTGAGGCGGCTTGTGGCAGACTATCTTGAGGAGCGTACCGTCATGTACGAGGACCGAGATGGTATTCTGAGGCAGCGGCCCATGTCGTGCGGTGTTCCGCAGGAGTCTGTCCTTGGACCACTTCTGTGGAACATGGGATACGACTGGGCCCTTCGAGGTCATCTTCCTCCCGGGCTGGGTGTAATTTGTTACGCTGATGATACGTTAGTTATGGCCCGGGGAGCGAACTTTCAAGAGGCGGCGCGCCTGGCTACCACGGGAGTACCGAGTACCGCGGGGGCTCTTTGGTGGTCGGGCGTATTGAGGCGCTGGGTTTACGGGTGGCCCTAAATAAGACGGAGGCCCTTTTATTCCATGGGCCCCGTCGTGGTCCGCCACCCGGCGCCTCTATCGTAGTCAATTCGGTCCTCGTACCGGTTCAGGCCCAGATGAAGTATCTGGGCCTGATCCTCGACGGCAGGTGGCTCTTCGACGAGCACTTCCGACAGCTTTCTCCAAAGCTGGTCGGCGCTGCTTCTGCCCTTGGGCGACTTTTGCCGAATTTGGGTGGAGCTAGCGTCGCGACAAGACGGCTATACACGGGGGTTGTCCGGTCAATGGCGCTGTATGGTGCACCGGTGTGGGCGGCGGCTCTGACCGCCCAGAATAGGGCTCGCCTCTGGCGCCCTCAGAGGATATTGGCGGTTAGAGCCATACGCGGTTACCGCACCTTATCGACGGAGGCGGCGTGCGCCTTAGCCGGTACTCCCCCGTGGGATTTGGAGGCGGAAGTGCTCGCCGAAGTTTATCGGCGAACGGCAGACTTCCGGGTGGGAAGCGGCATTCGGCCCCCACCCGAAGAGATACGCGAGTGGCGAGAGGCCGCTCGTCGAGCCACGATGGCTCGTTGGTCGTCCCGGCTGGAGGCTCCACGTGCTGGCTTTGCCGCCGTGGAGGCTCTCCAGCCGGTCATCGCCGAATGGGCGGGGCGGCAGCACGGGACCCTTTCCTTCCGACTGACGTAGACTCTTTCCGGGCATGGTTGCTTCGGGAAGTATCTGCACTCGGTCGCCAGGAGGGAATTGAGTCCCGCCTGTCACCACTGCGACTGCAGTGAGGACTCGGCTCAGCACACGCTGGCGGTTTGTTCCGCCTGGGCGGCGCAGCGTGGGCTCCTCACTGCAGTTATTGGAGAAGATCTCTCGCTACCGGCCGTCATACGCTCCATGGTCGGTAGCGACAGTTGTTTTACCGCGGTCGCAACCTTCTGCGAAGACGTAATTACGTGGAAGGAGGTGGCGGAGAAGGCCCGGGAGGACAACCTCCACTCGGACCCAATTCGCCGCCGGCGAACCGGGCGGCGGAGGCGTGCGTACCAGCGCCTCATGCCGCCTTGAGTGTGGCCGCGGGTGGACGGGACGGGTTTTCCCCTCCATCCGCTATAATGACCAACCGTGAAGAGGCGACGTCCGCGTGTGCCGTACGTCGCCTAAAAGGAGAGTTTATCCGCAGATGGTGTCCGCGGTAGCGGGCAGGCGCTAGGAGGGATCTGGATGTCGTAATAGCAGCTGTTCCCGGATCCCTCCTATGTTAGGCGCAGAGTGGCACACCGTTTGGTTTTAGTCGGTCCGATTCCGACACACCGCCCCGCCGTAAACCCCGGTCGGGTGACGGGCCGTGGGGGTTTCCACACGTTAAAAAAAAAAAAAAAAAAAAAAAGGGTCTGATGCAGAAGGCAGTCCTCCTTGACACGGCCCGTATTGTGAGGAGGTTCCTGTCTTTGGAGCCCTAACCACCGGTGTCTTGGTCCCTGTACCCGATGTCGGTGGTCTACTACTATTTTTTATATTTTTAAATGTGTATTTTCTACTTTTTATATATTTAAAAATGTAATAAATAAGTGTATATAATGAAATAAAGAAAAAAATAATAATAATCTTTATTGGAAACAAGAAACCAATGTACAAATTCACTAGTGTACGAAAATAACTACATTAGTTATAAACTGTGTCGTGGTTATTAGTGCCCACCTCCAGAAAAGTATAGGCATTAGCATTCCACATTAATAAAAGTAAATTGAACATCTTTCGGGTAAGTTATGTAAAACAAAAAAAAAGAAAAAGACAGTAAGATAATAATGTGTGGGTGTGTGTGTGTGTGTGTGTGTGTTTGTGTGTGTGTGTGTATGTATGTATGTATGTATGTATGTATGTGTGTGAGTGTGTGTGTGTAAGCATGTCACATGTCTGTGATTATAAGCATGAGAGAGTGGAAGGACAGAGTAGAAGACCTAATGAACTTATAGCTTCGCTAACAATTCCAGTTCGTTATACGTAAAAGTAGCCAACCATTCATTGACAAGTTGCTTACATTCGTGGGAAGAATGTGAATAGATATCGAGTACTCTATTTATCCTGTTGTACAAAAATGGAGTAATATGCGTGTATTGGCGACGCACAATCCCCAGATTAGTAGTCCGAATAGGGCACACCCGGTCACATTGACGCTTACGTTTATATACATCATGGTCAAAAAGTATCTCAGCTTGTTTACGCAGAACAGTGTGCAATAGAAAGCAGTGCCTCACTGAAGGTATCTTGCATACCTGCACATGCACCTCAAGGAATATGGGTCTCTTGTTGGGTAACGTATAGGTTTGCGACCCATAACTTTGAGCACTGCCCTCTGGGCTCTCTCCAAACGTAGCAAGAGATATTTGCCAGCATTACCCCACGCAGGTATATAATACGTTATAATTGAGTGGACCAACGCAAAATAGACGGTACGGAGGACTGATAAGTCAGCAGAACTTCTTAAATTTTTGAAAACATGAATAAGCTTACGAACTTTGGATACCAGGGAGTCTACCTGACAACTCCATGACAATGTGTTATCAATATGAACGCCAAGATATTTAATTGTTTCAGTGCGTGAGATTTTAGTACAATTACAGTCCTTATTCGTAATTGAATCACATTTATGGGCCGTCAAATAGTCAAGGGCAGATGGTTGAGATACAATTTTTGGGCTGAATGTTAAGAACTTTGTTTTGCTGAGATTGAGAGTCAGCAGATTATCATTCAGCCAATTTATGGTGTCTCTCAAGGCAGATTCAGCAGATAAGCGCACCTCACTCCAATCCCTACCCCGCACCAGTATAACAGTATCATCAGCATAAGTAATAATGCTGGCATTGTACAGGTTGAGCCTGCAGAGATCGTTGATGAATGTATATATCAAATAAAAATTAAAGGAAAAGATGATCACTTGCAATATTTCAATACAAGAGCTTGTTTGTACGAGTATGTCTTAGTCACAGATCGTTGTTGAATGATCTCGTATTTACATGGCTATCTTACTTTTTTACAACTGTGTACACACTATAAATATTACTGTCACGTTGTTTACCGTACATAATCATAACTATATGCATTAATACAGCTCACGAAACTCAAAAGTATATATTGCCTTAAAAAAGGTCAAAAGGTTTATTTTACATTTTCAATTATTTTGACCGTCCTAAAAAATAGTGTTCTGAAGTGAGTTGATGGTCAGGAGTTCTCAAGGTATTTTTTTAGGTGTATATATAAATATATATATATATATATATACATATATAATTTTCGAATATCTATAAAGTACACTATGTTCCACACCATTCGATACTGACTGCACTATGATATTACCTTTAAGTTACTTTCTGTATAATATATAATACGAGTGTATGTCTTCCTACTAAAGTTAATCTAATAAACTGTAAATTTGTTAGTCTTTCGACATCGTAGCTGTAGAAGAAACGAGTTATTTATCAGTGTGTTACGGTTAAACTCAAAATCAAGGTACTTAAGATTTAAGGCGGTAGCAGAGCACTATTAGATTCTGTTTCTACAGTTAGTTTCCAGATGGTAACCATAATGTTCAAATTAATGTAAAGATAAAAAATATGAGGCGATTTTAACTAAGATGGTAGTTGGCGAACGAAAATATGTAAAAAGACTACTTATAGGTAATAAATTCACATTTTGGAATAGTTGTGCCCCACTTTTGAGCCGGATATTATTCACTATGTTTTTATTTAAAAAAAAGCGTAAGTTACTTTTATAACATCAACTATCTGCTACTGATAGTCCCTTCAAAAGTGGTACAGCCGTTTCAGAGATTAACCAGCAC
Source organism: Hypercompe scribonia (assembly GCA_949316085.1). NCBI lineage: Eukaryota > Metazoa > Arthropoda > Insecta > Lepidoptera > Erebidae > Hypercompe > Hypercompe scribonia. Next base: position 6,451,210 of record OX438975.1, read on the forward strand.
AAATAGGACAGATAGACAAAAAAAATGTGTCATTGATATAACTATCATATATACTTTTAAAGGCACTTAGTGAAAAGCCGTTAATTTGAGATAACAAAAAGAGATTTCAATTTTACATATTTCTATAGATAAATAAGTGTGTTAAGGCAGCCATTTTGTACATGTGACACGATGGACCGACGACCTGATGGTTGACAGCGAATGGACGCGGATCGCCTACGACCAGGATGGTTGGTTTTCCTTGAGGGAGACCTTGTTCAAGGGGTGCTGGGCTAGAAAACCTCCACGTGGTGCACCCTGGAAACGTTGGCGATGGTGTTGTTCATCACTGCCAACGGCTAATATTCTAGCACGAAGAGGAAGCCATTTCTTCGGCAATTCGGCCGAGACTTGGTCCAACAGAGCGAGCGTGTCTGTCGGATCCTCTGTTGGCTCTTCGCTCTTCGGAGCATTGAGGAGGAAAACCTTGGTAAAAAATCACGATGGTGGGACCCTTTCTAGGGTCGGAAATCCTCCGCTCAGCGGTTGAAAAGGTAGGACGGGCTCGGTGTGCACTTACACTGCCACCGAGCAGGCATCAGGAGACGTAGTCTCCCTGCCGCCGTCGGCATATCGTAGTCCCGAGTTGGAGTCTCGCGACTCCAATCGGGGGCGAGGGTCTTGGCTTAACCGCCCGGACTGCGAGGAAGAAAACCTCTCTAAAAAATTACCCCGAATCCCGTGTTCTGATGCGTGACCAGGGGATGCATGGCTGATGAGTAGTTCAGTCGTTAGCGCACTCCCAGCCGGGGCACCTGCGGACCCCTCGGTTGGGCACAAATTTACGCTTGCCCGGGTATTGGGGATCTCTGCCCGGGTCGACCTTTCTTCTCCCCATCTCGTGGGTTCAAAAATGGATACAATTAATAACACAAATAATGAAAATATAGCAGAAAAGAAAGAGAAGAAGAGGAGTGCGAAAAAGAAGGATACAAGAGCGGGCGACCTCTCGTCTGACGTAGAGGATGTAATGGCTGGAACACCTACCTCGGTGGGGCTCCCAGAAGTCATTTTGGCTACTGGGAGCCGAAGAACATCGGAACGATTGCGTTCCAGATCCACTGCGGGTGGTAACTCTAGTGCAAATATGGATGCATTGGGGCTTACAGAAATGGAGTTGTACGAGAGCCGGAAACGCGGACGCTCCAGGGATGATGAGAGTGACATGTCCGAGGACATGTTGCCTCCTAAAGTCACCAGCAGCCGTAGAGGGAGGACACGAACTCCGATCTCGGCCCCGTCAGGCTCCGTCTTCTGCAAAGCGGAAGCCTATAGACGGGTCAGGGCAGACGGCGAAATCTTGGCGGAGGAGGAGATTGCGGATCTCCTGCTGAAAATAAAGGAGCCGATGGTGGGGGATTCAGTTCCTCAAACACCATCGTCCATGCAGGAGAGAGCGAATACGGCGGTGGCCATCATTCACAGAGTGGCCACCAAGTCGAGTAACCTTAAGGGCTCCTTTGTGAAAGCCCCTAAGGACTCCTCTTCCGCTATTGCGGGGGTCGTGGATACCCTCATCGGGGACGTGGCTCGGCTCCAGGCGGCCAACGATCGCCTGACGGGGCAAGTGGCTGAGCTCAGCGCTCAGTTCGTCCAATTCCGGGCGCATCGCCCGACAGAGGATCCGGTCACGTCCCCGTCTCAGTCTGCCCCATCTTCCAGCCTTGGTGGCATTCCTGATGCCCATCTGCGCCAAATAACCGATGCAGTATGGCGCATGATGGACGGGCGTCTGGCTGGCTTGGAGGCAAGGCTGCCACCAGCTCCTGTTGTCCGGCCGCCGCTTGCGGGCCATAAAGCGAAGGTTGCATCGGTGTCAGCATAGCTTCCCGTTGCGACCGGTCGCGTGTCCTACGCGGCGGCGGCAGCAGTTTTTGCTGCTCCTGCAAGTGCTCCGAGGGCACGGCAGGCGGCCAAGGCAGCAGCCCGGACGCCCGCACCGAGGGCAGGACTCAAAACAGCGGCAAAGTCTGGAGCAGAGTTCCCTCTGCTCCCCACTCCAACCGCTGTATCTGGCACCTCAACGAGTGCTCCCTCCACATCTGCCCCTTCTACAGATGGTTGGCAGGTAGTCGGGGGGGCTAAGAAGTCCCGAAAGCGGGGTAAGAAGGCTGCACAAATGGCAGCCTCTACCCCGCAGGCGCCATCGGCTGCAGTGGCTGCCACAAAGACGCCGCGCAAACTACAGGTGCCTAAAAGCGCGGCCGTGGTAGTCACCGTGTCACCGGAGGCAGCTAGCAGCGGGCTGTCCTACGCGGCAATTTTCAAAAGGGCCCGGGACAGTCTCGCACACGATTTCGGGACAGTAGGTGTCAGAATGTGCCTCGCCCAAACGGGAGCTCGAGTCCTCGAGTTCCCTGGGGCTGAAGGTGCTAAGACGGCGGACACAATTGCCGAGAAGTTGCGAGGTATGTTTACGGCTACGGATGGTGTCAAGATCGCCAGGCCCACCAAGTGCGCAGAATTGCGCATTTCGGGCCTGGACGACTCCATAACGGCCGAGGATGTCCGCGTTGCAGTAAGAGAGAGGACGGGTTGCAACGCGGACAACATTAGGGTCGGCACCATCCGCCCCGGTCCAGGAGGGTTTGGCGCAGTGTGGGTCAGCTGTCCCGTAGCGTCGGCCAAAATGTTGGGCGACGCCGGCAGGCTGCTCATCGGTTTCGTGAGCGCTAGGATCACAGTCCTGGCGGCGAGACCGATGAGGTGTTACAAATGCCTGGCATCGGGGCACACACGCGCCAAGTGCGTCAGTTGTTTCGACTGCAGCAGGTTATGTTTCCGCTGCGGTCGACCGGGGCACAAGGCAACTGAATGCTCTGCCGCCCCTCACTGCCCGGCGTGTGCGGCGGGTAACAAGCCCGCCAATCACCAAATTGGGCGGAGAGGCTGTAAACCTCCCTACAATTCTCGGCAAGCATGGAGGAGGTTGTAGAGACGGTCGAGTAATGGCCCAAGTCTCCAACCTCCTGGTCCAGACGAACCTGAACCACTGTGCCGCGGCGCAGGACCTTTTCCTGCAAACCATGGCACAGTGGTCGATCGGTGTTGCCGTAGCCGCGGAACCCTATTATGTTCCTCCCCGTCCAAACTGGTTGGGTGACCGGGACTGTTCCGTGGCAGTCGTCGGCTCCACGGCGGCTCATTCCCCGCCCTTGTCGCTAAGAGACAAGGACACTGGATATGTTGCTGCCGAGTGGGGGGGGATCACTGTATATGGTGTATACTTCTCCCCTAACCGGAGTTTGAACGACTTCGAGGTTTTCCTTAACAACTTGGAAACCTCGATGCGGCGTCTAGCGTCTGGGCACGTCTTAGTGCTGGGGGACTTCAACGCAAAGTCCATTGCGTGGGGTTCCCCCAGGACGGACGCTAGGGGCGAGGCCGTAGAGGAGTGGGCGGCCTCGGTGGGCCTCTGTTTACTAAACAGGGGCTCCACCAACACGTGTGTGCGACAGCAGGGAGGGTCGATAGTGGACCTTTCGTTCGCTACCCCTGCCCTCGCCGCACGAGTAAGGAACTGGCGCGTCCTGGAAGAGGTTGAGACGCTCTCGGACCATCTCTATATCCGGTTTGAGCTCTCCCGGTCCCAGGACGCCAGTAGGGGTCACGCGGCGCGGCGTTCTTCTCGCTTTCCGCGGTGGGCTGTAGCCAAATTAAATAGGGACCTACTAGAGGGGGCGGCCATTATTCACTCTTGGCTGTCTCCGCAGGCCCCGACCGAGGAGGTCGACATGGGGGCTGATCGCTTCTGCGATGCCATTGCGCAGATATGTGATGCGGCCATGCCCCGCATCCGAGGTTGCCGGCCTCCACGGAAGGAGGTTTACTGGTGGTCCCAGGAGTTGGCAGACCTCCGTGCGGCCTGTACTCGTGCCCGGAGGTCCTACACCCGTAGTCGGCGGCGACACCGCGAAGAAGGCGGGGAGGACCAGCTTCATGAGGAGTACCGAGAGGCGCGGAAAACTCTGAAGCTGGCCATCAGCCGCGCCAAAGAAATTAAGAGAAAGGAAATGCTGGAGGGTCTCGATCGTGACCGCACGTCGGGCTCCCCCCTTACAGAGACCCTCCAGCCCAGCTTCCTGCGGGAAGTGGTCGAGGGCCTTTTCCCGCAGCGGGTGGAGCATACACCTCCGTCGATGGCCTTCATGGTCGGAGACGACGGGGAGAACGAGGGCAATGTTCCACCCGTCAGGGAATCGGAGGTAGGGGCGGTTGTTCTACGGATCCGCTCTAAGAACACCGCCCCTGGGCCAGACGGGATACCTGCCCGAGCACTGGCCCGAGCCCTCGAGCACATGTCGGACCGCCTCAGGGAAGTCCTGGACTCTAGCTTGGCGTCCGGACGCTTCCCTGAGTGCTGGAAAAGCGAGAAGCTGGTCCTGTTAAGGAAGCCGGGACGGCCTGCCGATTCGGTGGCGGCCTATAGGCCCATCGTGTTGCTGGACGGGGCGGGTTAACTTTTTGAGAGGATACTCTCTGCTCGCATCGTCCGGCACCTCTGCGAGGTGGGCCCCGATCTGTCGGACGCCCAATTTGGTTTTCGGGCGGGGCGTTCGACGGTCGATGCCGTGCTGCGCCTGAGGGCCGTTACCGAAGAGGCAGTGAGCTGTGGCGGCGTGCTGTTGGCGGTGTCGTTGGACATCGCCAACGCATTTAATAGTCTGCCATTTAGCTGCATCAGGGAAGCACTCCACTACCACGGGGTGCCAGAGTACCTGAGGCGGCTTGTGGCAGACTATCTTGAGGAGCGTACCGTCGTGTACGAGGACCGAGGTGGTATTCTAAGGCGGCGGCCCATGTCGTGCGGTGTTCCGCAGGGATCCGTCCTCGGACCACTCCTGTGGAATATGGGATACGACTGGGCCCTTCGAGGTCGTCTTTCCCCCGGGCTGGGCGTAATTTGTTACGCCGATGACACATTGGTCACGGCCCGGGGGGTGAACTTTCAAGAGGCGGCGCGCCTGGCCACCGTGGGAGTCTCTTCGGTGGTCGGGCGCATTGAGGCGCTGGGTTTACGGGTGGCCCTAGATAAGACGGAGGCCCTTTTGTTTCATGGGCCCCGTCGTGGTCCGCCACCCGGCGCCTCTATCGTAGTCAATTCGGTCCTCGTACCGGTTCAGGCCCAGATGAAGTATCTGGGCCTGATCCTCGACGGCAGGTGGCTCTTCGACGAGCACTTCCGACAGCTTTCTCCAAAGCTGGTCGGCGCTGCTTCTGCCCTTGGGCGACTTTTGCCCAATTTGGGTGGAGCCAGCGTCGCGACGAGACGGCTATACACGGGGGTTGTCCGGTCAATGGCGCTATATGGTGCACCGGTGTGGGCGGCGGCTCTGACCGCCCAGAATAGGGCTCGTCTCTGGCGCCCTCAGAGGATATTGGCGGTTAGAGCCATACGCGGTTACCGCACCGTATCGACGGAGGCGGCGTGCGCCTTGGCCGGAACTCCCCCGTGGGATTTGGAGGCGGAAGTGCTCGCCGAAGTTTATCGGCGGACGGCTGACTTCCGGGCGAGTACCGGCATACGGCCCCCGCCCGAAGAGATACGCGAGTGGCGAGAGGCCGCTCGTCGAGCCACGATGGCTCGTTGGTCGTCCCGGCTGGAGGCTCCACGTGCTGGCTTTGCCGCCGTGGAGGCTCTCCAGCCGGTCATCGCCGAGTGGGCAGGGCGGCAGCACGGGACCCTTTCCTTCCGACTGACGCAGGTCCTTTCCGGGCACGGTTGCTTCGGGAAGTATCTGCACTCGGTCGTCAGGAGGGAATTGAGTCCCGCCTGTCACCACTGCGACTGCAGTGAGGACTCGGCTCAGCACACGCTAGCAGTTTCTTCCGCTTGGGCGGCGCAGCGTGGGGTCCTCACTGCAGTTATTGGAGGTGATCTCTCGCTGCTGACCGTCATACGCTCCATGGCCGGTAGCGACAGTTGTTTTACCGCGGTCGCAACCTTCTGCGAAGACGTAATTTCGCGGAAGGAGGCGGCGGAGAGGGCCCGGGAGGACGATATCCACTCGGACCCAATTCGCCGCCGGCGAGCCGGGCGGCAGAGGCGCGCATACCAGCGCCTCATGCCGCCTTGAGTGTGGCCGCGGGTGGACGGGACGGGTTTTCCCCTCCATCCGCTATAGTGGCCAGCCGCGAGGAGGCGACGTCCGCGTGTGCCGTACGTCGCCTAAAATAGAGAGTTTACCCATAGATGGTGCCCACATTAGCGGGCAGGCGCTAGGAGGGATCTGGATGTCGTAATAGCAGCGGTTCCCGGATCCCTCCTATCTCAGGCGCAGAGTGGCACACCGTGTGGTTTTAGTCGATCCGATTCCGACACACCACCCCGCCGTAAACCCCTCGAGTGCCGTAAACCCCGGTGGGGTGACGGCTCGAGGGGGTTTCCACACGTTAAAAAAAAAAAAAAAAAAAAAAGACCTTGTTCAAAAGTATACGATGACAGATTGATTTCATTTGAAGGCAGCTGTAAGTTACGTGACAATGACAACTGATGTATTTCGTAATTACAACGGGTCAATCATATCAAGACAGTGTCAAAAAGATACTTAAACAAAGTATATTTATATGTAGTTTTCTCAACAAAATATTAATATTTTGAGTACACAATGAGGTACAATATACCCTGCCCCAAGAGTAGTCATTCTTACGCATGTCACCGACGTGATTGACGCGTTGCCTGTATGAGAGTACTGAAGGCCCTGTAAGGAACTACATACTTCTATACAGTGTGGCCTCTTATATGCAAGTATACTATTTGTGTAACAAACCTGGTCAACTAACATTTAATGTGTCTAAACAAATTAACGTTACCCACATAATTTTTTGACCATATGATTTCTATTTTTACTGGGTCTTTTCGCCAACAACATATGTATATACTATAATCTTCTTAAAATTTTTAACAACATCAGCACTATTAACAGCATTAACAGTCTACAACTGGACATAGACTTCTCCTTAACAAGTAGCCTTAAAAATTACATTTTAAGAGTCACAAATTAAGTTTTATTGAATGTATTTTCAGTAGTAAAACAATACCACTATTGACATATGTAAAATTTTGAAACATTCACATTTTGAGCAGACATTAAATTATTCTGGTTGGTGTCTTGGTGAACTCAAGTTGTTTGGTGATCAAAAATGTCGTGGTGAGTATTTTAGTAGGAAAAACTAATATTTTTTTATCTTTCCATTTAAAATTTCAATCACTTAGATTACTTATGTACCTATATCTCTCACAATCATGTGGTCATCATTTGACTGCACGGTTGCCCTGTTGGTTTAAGCGGTTGCCAGACCCACAACGCAAAGAGCGGCTTTGCGTTGTGGGTCAAACCCCACATGGGACAACACTGTGTGATCCATAAATTATTGTTCTGAGTCTAGGTGTTTTTTGTGTCCGTTTCTTGTATATTTATAAAGTCCCCCGCGACACAGGACTTATTTAGAGTATGAGCATTGTCTTTTTAAATAAATAAGAAACGTGTATGTAGTTGAGATGATTATGAAATAATAATAAAAGTATCACCCCCTAGAGTTGTCACTCCAAAGGCGTTTGTAGTGGGGTCGAAACGAACCAACTAAAACCATACTCTGTGTCTGAAATAGGAAGGAATCGAGAATAGCTGTTATTAAGACATCTAGATCCCATACTGGTAGAAACTTGATATAAGACGTGGAAAATACAGATGAATGATTAGTTGATGGCGACAAATGTCATGCTAGAGTTAACAATCTATTTAAATTATTTTGTAAATAAATTGTTAGCGTAATGTAAGGCTAAGGCGCATGCCGTCTCCGTCGACACGGTGCGGTAACTGCGTATGGTTCTAACCGCCAATGTCCTCCGAGGGCTCCAGAGGCATGCCCTAGTCTAGGCTGCACCATATAGTGCCACCGACCGGACAACTCCCGTGTATAGCCATCTCGTCACGCCGCTGGCTCTACTTAAATTGAGCAAAGGTCGCCCAAGGGCAGAAGCAGCGCCGATAAGCTTTGAAGCAAGCTGTAACCGGTACGAGGACCGAATTGACTACGATGGAGGCGCCGAAAGGTGGCTTTGGAGGGACGTGTGGCATGTGTCCCTCTGACACAAAGAGAGGATCCTCCGACCAGGCGAGGTGATCATGCCTAGTAGGCCACGGCCCAACGGTTGATGTTGGGATGTTGTACATATGCTAATTGCCACGCGAATCTCTATATCGCGATACAGGATTAGTAGTTAGCATTGTAGTTCATTACATTCATACGTTTCGTTCATACTTCGTAGTTCGATGTATCTTCGCTAGAAGGTGCCGTTGTACATTTACTTTGTGTTATAATGTAGAAGCCGCCACAGTGGCCCACGACGAGTGGAACAATAAGGTCTCAGTCTTATCCAGGGTCACCCGTAAACCCAGCAGTGGAACAAACCTGGTCAACCTACGTTTAATGTGCCTAAACAAATTAACGTTACCCACATTTTTATGTATGTATGTATGTATTATTATATATTATGCAATTTCTACTTAGTCTGTGTTTTTTTGCCAGAACATATTTACCAGTGTCTTTTTAAAAATTTCAACAACATCATCATCATTAACAGAATTAAAAGTCCACTTCTATTCTTTACAAGTAGGCTTAAAATTTAATACTTTAAGTGTCATAAATTAGGTTTAATTTAATGTGTTTTCAGTAATAAAACGATACCACCTACATATTAGAATTGTAAAATATTTACAATTTGAGCAGGTAGTAAATTAATCTGGTTGGTGACTTGGTGGTTTCAAGTTGTTTGGCTATCAAAACTGTCGTGGTGAGAATTTTAGTAGAAAATACTACTATTTTTTATCTTTTACTACAATTTAAAATTTTAATTTTTTAGTTAACCTACATATATCACTCCCAATTATACGAAGTAGTTAAGATGATAATGAACTGATAACAAAATTAAAAGTTTAGCAGTGAAAAATTGTTTGTTCGTGTGTGTACACCCCCCAGAGTTGTCTCTCCAAAGACATTTGTGGCGGGGTAGAAACGAACCGACTAAAACCATACGGTGTGCCACTCGTTGTTTAAAATAAGAAGGAAACGAGAACAGCTGTTATTAAAACGTCCAGATCTCATACTGGCAGAACATAGATTCAACACGTAGAAAATACATATGAATAATTTGTTAATATATGATATTTGAAATATTTAACTTATATTACAAATAAATTATTAGCGTAATATATGGCTGATTTATAATATTCATATTTTTGTGTTGTTTTATAATGATTCACTAAATATATTTCATTATATATATATTAATAATTCATTCTGATATCAAATAATTTTCAATATATTTCTTGGAATAGTTACAGCACATCATGTGAGCCACCGAATACGGGAGGATTTCTTAACACTTTTGCTTCTGCTGTTCAATTTTTTGCGGCTAGTCAGTGCTTACTTACAGAAGGCATTATTAAAGAAGATTATATTCTCAGTGAGTATTTTCAATTACTGTTAATAAGTTTGTAATTATTATGCTTTATATCCTCAATATTCTTTTTGTATAGTAAGACTGAAATGGACTCTCCTTCTCTGAATTTCGTGTGCTTTCTAGTTGGGGCAGAGGGCGTTCAAAGTAACTCGCAACCTCAATTCGTTTTGGGTCTAATGCTAAACTTGATCTAATATACTTTTTGCCTATGTTGTTTATCTTATTTACAAATGACTTTAAGCGTAATGTCTAGTATAATGGCGTTTACCACAAGTGTTCTCTGTTAGACGTAAATATTTATAAATTGTATAAATTTTCCTTAATTGTGCACTATGGTCAAAACAAATTTTAGTAAGAGAATAATTGAAATTTTACAATAAATTATTTTTGTTTAAAATGTTCTTTTCTTTGAAATAACAAAGAATTGTCAGAATGAATTCATTTTTGGCAGTGAACTAATTGTTTTCTTTCTGTCTGTCTATCTGTTATCCGTCCAATCTGTTATCATAATTTTGTAACAGTTTTTAAATGATCTCTATGATATGATGGAAGTATTTGTAAGTCATAAGCTGGGGATTTACTGCCCGCGTAGTGGTTATTTCATAGATTTTTTTTTGTTATAATTGTATGAAAAAACTTGTATTATGTGCAATAAGCAAATACGCGAAATATGGAGTAAATATCCGAAGATTATAATACGCTGCAGAAAAGAAGAACGTTAAAACGTTTCAATAATATACCTTATTAGTTATTGGTATATATATAGCAGCATATATTTTGGCATAGGCCTTGGTTTCTCACATACCGCCAGTCACATCGCGGCTGATTTGGTTGATCGTTTGAACCTTATATCAAGAAATCATAGTAAAAAAATTGTACTGACTTCAATTAATACTATGAATGAGAATTTCTTATTAATGAATAAAATTATGAAAAAACAAAATAAGTTCGACCCTTAATATAACAAGTAAAATAGTTACAGCTATAGATACTTTTCAGTCTCTTTGAAATCTGTACTAAACACGATTCATAATGTATGATACCGAGGGTCTAGGTCAATTTTATATCAGCTATAATTACGTGATTTACCTCCACTGATGTTTTCAATCTTATATTTACAGATAATACGAAATTTGATTTCATAATAGTAGGAGGTGGATCAGCAGGAAGTGTACTAGCAAATAGATTGAGCGAAGTAAACGAATGGAATGTGCTACTCTTAGAAGCCGGGGATGACCCTCCTATGGAAGCCAATGTGAGTATTACAATATTTATTCATTCTTTTTTTGCCTACGTTATCTCACTTTCACACACAATTCATAGGTACACTTTACAAAAGTAATTGTTTAGGAAGTAGTTAACTACTTCATTTAAACTCGTAGTGAACTGCTTAAAACTGTTTAAAATTTGATCTTTAAACATTAATATTTAAAAATTAAAGCTTAAACAATTTTTAATCAATTCCTTTTAAGGATATTTGCTAGGCTAAACAGCTTTCCTTTAAAAAAGTTACGCCAAGCTAAAAAAATCACTATCTATGAAGTACCAATACTAATATTTAAATAATATACAGTTTTTGTATTAGCAACTATTCTGGAATTACTGTAATAAAATTTTAATTGAACCTTCGATTCGAGTATTCTTTATAAGCTCAGGTAAAAAGGTTCAACTAAATCCAAAATAAGTAAATGCTTGATTAATAAAACAAGATGCAAGTCTAAATAGTATAGATATCAAAAAATAATCTTTAAGAAAAGAAACAACATGAAAACATATAACGAAGATAATAGAAGATAACACAGAGCAGAAAAGTAAAGCTAAAAGTTAGTATTATAAGCTTTTAGTAACTAAATTAATCAGAATATGGTTAAACAAAATAGGATACTCAAAATCATCAAAGAGTCGTTTAACATGGGATCACTTTCAATACCGAGCTAACGTACACTAAGAACACTATGAAAAATAACTCATCTAATAGGCCAAAGATCACAAAGTTTTGGTGTCGCAGTCAATAAAATTTGTAGTAGAAAATAGCCACATGAAGAGACACCTCGTAATCAAACCCAACTTTCAGCAACCACTGCCCTAGTCTCTTTCATTAAATAAAAGAAGTGACTAAAACATTAAAAAAGAAGTCTTGCAAGGCAACTGTGAAAGGTGATGATGAAAATCCTTTAGAAGATTTAAAAAAAAATACTTGCTTCACCACAATAATAAAAAAATTTTCGTCAACTTATACCAAATTTACATAGAATGGCAATATTTTTTGACGTAAAGTATATTAAGAAATGATTAACACAAATGTTGTATTATTTTTGTTTGCCATTATTTGTCGTTTATGAAATTACTAATATATTTTATAAACGACAAATATAGTGTCGTGTTTTATTTATGTTTAAACTTGGGCTGCTTAAACCTTTTACAGTTATAGATTAAAATAATGTGATCCAGTTAAAGACTGTTCAAGTTTTATTTCTATTAACTATAATCATTTTGAAATAATAACTGGTAGTTAACATTCTGAAGTTTCATTAACAGAACTATTTTTTATATTTTTTAATTTCAGATTCCTGTATTAGATGTAACCATTTTCGAAACAAAATATGACTGGCAATATTTAACAGCAAGTAATGGTGAAATACATCAAGCTGTTATAAATAACACCATAAATTGGCCAAGAGCTAAAATGTTGGGCGGCTGCAGTAATATCAACGGCATGATTTACATAGAAGGCAATGACCAAGATTATCAAAGTTGGTATGATGCTGGTAATTTAGAGTGGAGTGTACAGGATGTACGACGGTGTTTTAAGAAAGGACAAAACTATCAAAATCAGCGTTTGCTACGAAATCCAAAAATCAAAGAACATTATGGCCAAAATGGTCCGCTGATAATCAATACTTTTAATAGCACATATAGAACTGTGACGGATAAAGTTCTTAAATCTTGGAATGACATTGGAATTGAGAATGTGCCTGATTTGAATACTGCAAACGTTTTAGGTTCAAGTATAGCCTCAGTAACAGCTGCAAATGGCGAAAGACAAAGCGCGAATAAAGCATACTTAAATACCGTGCTACACAGAAAAAATTTGAAGGTTTTAAAAAATAGTTTTGTTACCAAGGTTTTAATTAACCACTCATCAAAAGTCGCTTACGGTGTTAAAGTACAACGTGGTTCAAAGAGTTATACATATTTGAGCACTAAGGAAATTATCATAAGTGCGGGTACCATAAATTCACCTCAAATATTAATGTTGTCAGGAGTAGGAAACAAAGATCACCTTTCTTCGATGAAAATTGAGCCTGTAGTTCATGCGCCAATGGTAGGACAAAATCTCCAGGAACACAATTTAATAGCTATTCCCATCTTTAACAATGAATCCAACCCTCAAAGTGGCGAAGATCAAAATTCGGATGTTATTAAGTATTTATATAACCGTACGGGCTTTTTAGCACAAAGTAGTATTACTGATATTTTGGCATTTTTTTCATCTGATAAGAATGCTTCTTATCCTGACTTTGAAAGTCACCTTCTTTTTTTTTGGCCCAATTCCTCAGGTTTACCTAACATTTTACAGAATCGATTTAGATTAAATGACACGGTAGCAAACCCCCTAATAAATCTCAATAAGAACAACACTTGCTTCTTTTTTGCCTTCAATTTATTGCATCCAAAATCAAGAGGAAACATTACTTTACGTTCAAAAAATCCTAAGGACCATCCGTTAATTTATCCTAATTATTTTAAAAATAATTTTGATTTGGAGTCAGCTGTTACTGGTATTAAACACGTTACTAAAATTTTGGAAACTGAGTACTTTAAGTCAATTGGTGCATTTTTAGGAAGAATTCAGTGGCCACCTTGTGATGGCTATGAGTTAGACAGCAGAGATTATTGGAAGTGCGTTTGTATAAATATCGTACAAACTGTATACCATCCAGTAGGAACATGTGCTATGGGTATTGATTCAGAAACCTCAGTTGTGGATAGTCAGCTAAAAGTACATGGTGTAAAAAATGTTCGAGTAATTGATGCAAGTATAATGCCAACTATTACAAGCGGTAATACTAATGCACCATCAATAATGATCGGAGAAAGAGGTGCAGAGTTAGTTAAAGAATACTATGAAAAGTAAAAAGTATACGTTTTATCATACTTCCAATGGCCATTACTTTAAGATAAATATAAAAAAATAAGTGGTGGTGATACATAAAAGTAATTAACTACATAAAATAAAATAGAAGACGATAGAAAGCATGCTTATTAAGTCATACATTATTGTCGCAGGAAAGCATAGCAATAAATAGAGACGTGATCTATCGCTATTATAACGATTACAATATTATACAACATGCCTGTAATATGATTACACGAAAATGGAAAACTTAGAACAACGGTCTTGACTTTCACGCCACCATCGCTAGAATAGCTGGCAGATAAATTACAGTATATGTATGAGGTAGCATAAAAATGTTGCTGTGAAAAACCTGGGGAAAACTATGTCCAGCAGTGGATGTCTTTTGCTGCGATGATGGGGATCAAAATTGTCAGCATAATATATGGATACGAAAGTAAATTGCTGCTGAAAGACGGCCGTATAAACAAATATTCCGTTTAGAAGCAATATCAGCAATATATTTGTTAAGTTGTAGTATTAATTATTCAAAAAATGTTTTTGAGATAAGTCCAAATTTATTGTTATGTTCATGATGTTAACGCACTCATGACTGGTGTCTACATAGTCAAACTAGCCAGAACATCCGGCAAATGAAAAGCAAATATAATACTTAATATTTCTCGTGAGTGTATTAATTCTCGTAAAGATAAATGTATATTATAAAACACGATAGTCAAAATTAATAAATAAAAATATTAACTCGAACAAAAATTAGTTACGAACTACATAACTAGTAATGTTAATATTGTTTTTACTCGTTACACATTATGCACTTTAGTTGCATTAACGGACTGAATTCCTAGAGCATTACCACACCAGGACAACAGTCAACTTTTAGATGTTGCAGGAATTAGGTGCATTCTAGGTAAAGTTGGTTTGGGAAATATCAAATATATATTTAAAAAGTTAATATACACTAAAACTTATACACATTAAACATAAATAACATCTATTTAAGTATATGCACTTAAATAGATATAAATCCGTTTAAATACCTACATAGACAAATAAACGTCATAGCTTGTAATCATGTACAATTTCAGTTACTATTTTACTTTGTTTTGAATGATTATCCAGCATCACACGCTCCATGGCATACTGAGCTACTTTGAACTTGTGGACCAGTCCAATAGCGAATACCTTCGTAAATCATTACAGGTAGGATGCACTGGTTACCTTGGTCTTTAATCGTTACGGTACCGACTTGAAAGTGTGACGAAGCTTCTCGCATGCTGCCCAGCCCAGACAAACCCTTCTATCAGCCATCCGATTAAAGTTGTACCTGCCGAGTATGATAGTTTGGAATAGGTATCTAGACACTATTCTTGCACAACCCGCAAGCGCAAAAAGTAGCGCAATTTAGGATCACGGGACTCGAGATACATGCCTATTATGCATGATTTTCACCTTTTCGATGTTTATTCCCAGTCACACTCGTTTTGAAAACTTGTTCATACTGTTGAGTATTTCTTTCAGATCATGCAGATATTCCAGTACAATGGTTATGTCGTCTGCAAATTACAAATGTGAGAGATATTGACCATTGAAATCGGTTCGTCGTCCGTTCTGATTGAGCGTTTTGGAGACGTCTTCCAATTTGTTGGTAAATGGTTTCGGAGATATAATGCCAGCGTGTCTCATCCTTCGATGCAACTAAATTAATCTTGTGCTCTTTTCTTATACCTAGACAGTAATCCTTACAGTTTTCTAGGCGCACCTCATTATTTGCGCATATCTTCAGTCGAGCAGGCATCTCTACCAGGCATCACACCGATTTCTCGTAGTTTTGCAAATAGTGCGCTCGGTATGATCTCTTCTAGATTTACAAACAACTCTGTCTGTTTGTCGCATAGCCAGAAGCACGTCCACCATCCAAAGAGCAGGTTGTCTCTTTAGTTGAAGTTTTTTGATAGATGCATGGACTACGTATAGAAAGAGAAATGTGTAATTATAGTTGTTAACACTGGTTGCCGGTGGCGTCCGTAATAACTACTGTGTCAACATGTATGGGTGCCGAAGTGATTCCAGAACTTAGTAAAAACTGTATTGGTGTGAAATACGGAGATAAAAACAGCAAAATCCTGGAGTGCAGACTTAACTATTCGAACTATCTAAACATCTCAAATTTCCGAACTATGTGACAAATAGTAAACGACTTTATAGTATGTCTTTAGTTGCAGCTTGTTGTGGATTATTTCTAGTGCCACTTTCCACAGTTCTCACCGTTAAACTCCACAACTCCCATGGGTAGAAGTAACTATAAATTGGCAAGATCCACACCAACTTACAAATAATTTAGTGCTATGGTATGTTAAATAAATATTTGCAATCGTTTTAAGAAAATTCAGATATTTTACATTAAATACAATTATGTGTAAATAATTTTATGTGTGTAGTTTTTGACACCTACTTACAAATTTTCCATAAATATTTTTTACTGTGATACTATAGCTTAAGGAAATCATTGTTATGCAACTCTTCATTGTAAAGCTATTGAAGAATAATATTTTAGAAAAGAGAGATCTAAATGGTGCCAGTGCACTTGTAACCATGTGTATAGGTAGATTAGGGTAGGGTGATTGTTTTTTCGCGGAAAAAGGCGGCGAAGAAGGCCCGGGAGGACGATATCCACTCGGACCCAATTCGCCACCGGCGAACCGGGCGGCGGTGGCGCGCATACCAGCGTCTCATGCCGCCTTGATTGTTCCCGGATCCCTCATATTTCAGACGCAGAGTGGCACACCGTGTGGTTTTAGTCGGTCCGATTCCGACACACCACCGCCGTAAACCCCGGTGGGGAGACGGCCCGAGGGGGTTTCCATACGTTAAGAAAAAAAAAACAAAAAAGGGTGATTATTTGTTGTTTATTTCTCTGAACATTTTTAACATAAACCAACACTTTTTAACATAAATTTCGTAATGTTATCTATTTAACTTTTATCTCAATCATATTGAACATTTCTTGCATAATAAGGAGCACAGCTCAGCGTACTGTTTGGCTCAATACATCAAGTATATGTACTAACATCATCATGTCTCTCGCAGTCTACAGGCCGACAAAGGCCATATGTGTTACAAATGTCGTGACATATTTCTTAATTTAGTTTAAATGAAGTAACCACTTCTTAATTTAGATTTTAGTTTCTCAAATAGTAAGAGGATGTGTGTATATTATTTTAATTATTTTATTATACGAGTAAGATGACCTATAAGATTGCTATCGTCTAGCCGTAGCTGTCCTACACTTGTACTGTATGTACGTACGACATAGATCAGTTGGCAGACAAACCACACATCTACATATACATCACGCATATACACATCCTCTTTACACTCCTCTACATCAGCCTCACAACACTTACATATTTCATTATTTACATCAATTAAAAAAAGAGGACATTTTCACATTACCCCATTTTTTAATATTACGAAAGAAAAAAAAATTACATTTGCATTCAATTCTGAATGGGTATTGGACTGTATACACGTAGTGTGTTCAAAAATTATCGTGAATTTTGTGTATTTTTAAAAATTATTTATTTATTCGTAAATATCTATTTTGTCCCCTTCAAAGTAATCCCCCTGGAATATTATACACTTGTGCCAACGTTTTTTCCAAGCTTCGAAGCACTTCAAAAAAACATTTTTTTGTATCTTGTTCAGTACCTACTTCGATGCCGTCTTTCTCTCGTCAATCGTGGCGTAGCGTCGTCCTTTTATGGGCCTCTTCAGTTTCGGGAACAAGAAAAAGTCATAGGGGGCCAGATCTGGGAAATATAGTGGCTGCGGTATTATGTATAATATTAGTGTGTCGTTTTTGGCCAAGAAGTCGCGTATAAGCAGCGATGTGTGAACAATTATGGCACGAATTTTGCGGCGACCCGTCTCATGCCCAAATTATCCATTAAAATTGAATGGCAAGAGCCAATCGATATGCCTAGGTCCGCGGCAATTTCTCTAACGGTGATTCGACGATTGGCCAATAGCATTTTCTTCACTTCATCAATTTTTTCGTGTGTTGTTGAAGTGCTCGAACATCCGGTATGCTCTTCGTCGTTCAAATCTTCTCGGCCTTCTGGAAACATTTTGTACCACCGATAAACGTTGCTTTTATCCAAAGTAGCTTCTCCGTATGCCACAGTCAACATTCAATTTCGCACTTAATTTCGTTTTTCACACAAAATTTGATACAGGTTCTTTGTTCCAATTTTTTTGAATAGGTAAAAATCGAAGACGAACCAAAACACGTGCAAGCAAAGCAGCTGTCAACAAATACCTGAACATTCAAAATGGCCGAACTTATCAGCATAAGTGAGAGACATATGTACCAACATAACGCCACAAATAAATTGAAATTCGAATGTACGTACCCCGCGAAAATTCAAAATTCGTGATACTTTTTGAACACACCTCACCATCACCACACCATATTGAACAAGCACACCTAGTAAAAAACAATCATAAAATATTGTTCCTATAAAATAATTAGAGCGTATTGGTGCTGACAATCGAAATATAGGCTTTATCTAGTTCGATTGCAGATGCTACATTCATTGATTTGTAAAATATTGCCAAATTACTTGTAATCTAGTATTGAATTCTTTTTGAAATAAATAAATATTATAATTAACAAATATCCTACGTGTAATGTTCATTTACACTGTAAGGCCTATGCTATTTTATTAAAATTCGAAATATTTATTAGCCAATCATAGCAGTGTTCTTCACCATTAGACATATTTTTATTTTAGTTTTAGTTTAGGCGTAAGAAATGGGATTTGAGTAAAATACTCGTTAATAACACTTTTCGGGATATAGCAAATTAAATGCAGGTAGCAACACACACAGGTGTAATAACACAGAAACGTAAGATAGTTTCGAAATACTTGTTAGCTTCAGTAAAGTGAAGGCTCAACCCACATTCTGTTTACTCATCGACTCAGGCCAACTTAATGTTTGACTCTGTCGAACCACGTATTTTTACTTACACTTTTTAATTTGTTTTTTTTTACAACGTGACTAAAACATTACTGAATCAATCATCTTAAATCACAAGCCAAATCGCAACAAATAAGCAGTTCTCAGCTTAATAAAACCGCATAGCTCACAGCGATTCAGCAACTTCCAGTTACACAACCGATCACCAGTCTCTCAAGACTTTATATGTTTTTAAAACACACCAATCAGAGTTGATAGCGTACAGCGTGCTCTTGGACTACTGTATTATATAGTCGATACTGATTTCTATCGAGCTACGGCTGCATATCAACTACTTATTCCATTTCATCAGTACACAGTTTCATCAAACTGTCTTCATCAAATTACCACTTCCTTAGCCTATCATGAGCGTATTTGTCAGTATGTTTAAAAATTAAAGCCTTCAGGGTATGACGACCACCCTCTGGTACCTTTATAATCTGGAGTTGTCCTCCATATTTTGGGTCTAGCTTTATTTGAATACGTTCAGCATTTTGAATCACAAAGACACCAATCGAAAATTTATTGCATTTTGCTTTTATTCTATCAAACCTTTGCTTCAATCCTATCAAACATATGATGCTGAATGTAGGCTAGATAGAAGCCTGTAGCTATCAAGCGTAAGTCACAATTGTCATTCGAGTCATAAAAATATTTAAACTCCCTACTTGCAAAACAACGACCTTGATCGACGATAATACGCGTCAGCGCGCCGAAATAGGACTCCACTATCTTTTACTGACTTGATGCTATGTTTGATGCCTACACTATCAGCATGAAACAATAAAACATATTTAATGTGCTCCTTCAAATCGTTTTTATTGCTTAATTTGCTTGTCGCGTCAGTATGAATTGTGTGCCATGGAATGCTTTCTTTAAAGGCAGGATGTAATTCTGCCTCTATCCTACCAAAGTAAAATTTTGACACTTTACATGTAACGCAATTTAATTAGTTTGTCCGTTCCACTGAATCGATTCGGTTAGATCGATATGATTAAGAATACCTGCTCGAATTTCATAGGTTTTCAAGATGTCATTATTCAATTGGCCATTGCTCAAAACCGAATGAATCTTTATTACTTACATATCTCCTTATTGCCGCGATAATCCAACTAGTCGACTCTTTAGTTAAATTAATACACTTAATATCTTCCTTCAAAAATTCTATAGCAGGCACTTTTTATTAACATCTTTTCCTTTGTTATAGGTTATGTCAAAAGTGTAAATATACCCACCATCTACGAACTTGTGATGTCAAATCAATCTTTTTACGCGATAAGTTTAATGAGTTGCTATCTGTCATTACCGTAAAGTACTGACCATGTTCATGCTGATGAAAATGCTTGATTGCACCATTTTGCGTTTACTTCTAACTATTTAGAATAAAATAGCACCGTATCCTTCCGACCATGTGTCCGTGTAAAATTCAACCGGATATTGTGGATCGTAAATCAAAAAAATAAAATAGTAAAATAATCTGCTGTCGAGCATCCTCATGACACTTGCGCCAAATGAAAGGAACTTTGACAGTCATCAACTTATAAAATGGCACCATAATGGAACTAAATCTTGGTACAAGTTGACGAAAATGATTAGATAACCTTATAAACTATTTTACTTGATGGTGGTGGTATAGTTGATAAAGTTTCTATTTCAAACGGTGTGGCTTTATTTCTGCAGAACTGACTTTGTAACCCAGAAATTCGAAACGATGAAAAATACCGAACGCCTTGTAAAAGTCTTGTCAAATATAAGAGGCATAGGAAATCTGTCTGGTATAATATTATTATTCAATTCCCTAAAATCTATACACATCCTGAAAGTACCGTCGCGTTTTTTGACTAGTAGAGCAGGACTAGCAAAAGTGAACAGCTAGAGTGAATGATATTAGCGTGCATGAACCCAGCTTCTTTGCTACGTACTATCTTTCTTTCCTCCAGACAGAACCCATAAGGTCATCTTTGGTCAGTCAAATTAAGATTAATTAACTGAATTTTGAGTTCACACTTGTAATGCGAGTATTGGGCATCCCAGTTATAAAATAGCTAACATATTTCCTTAATATATTATTGAAGAGAAGCTTTTACTCTAAAGAAACGTCGGTATCTACAGACCTAAAATGACTGATAGTAGCTTCATCCAATGTAATGAGTATGATTTTGTTTACTGTATTGATTTTAGAAATAGTAATTGAGTTGCAGTCATGTTAACACCAAGCATCTGTTCTAAAGTTTCACGACCTAACATTATTTGATTACGCAAATAAGAATCAGGCACTATCAATTTCTACAACAGATGAAATTTGTTCATTTTCATAAAAATTAGATTGCTTAATGCCTTTTAATACAACTACATCTAGTGTCTCTACAGGTGCAGCATGTTAAATTGAGTCTCACCTGCCCGCATTTGAAACAAGTGACGGCGCTCCTGTAAAAGTCAGAAAAAGCTGACTATCATCTGTACCTACAATTTAAAAAGCAATCAGTTATGTCAGCTATCTACGATACGAATAAAAGAGGTCCCAGTATGGAGCCTTGTAGAACTCCCTCAGTATGGGGGCGGAAGGGAAGATATAGACAATCCATCCTCTGTATATATTTATATGCTTCCACCTGTTGTGACCTAATTGAGAGGTGTGCTGTGAAACCACTGTATTGAGTTGGGATAAATTCGTGCCAAACTAACTTGGACAGAAGCAAGGATGTAACAATGGAATCTAACACACGAGAGTAGCTTAGCAGGGTGAGTATTGTCATTCTCTATGATCCCTGGCTTCTTGTATAGTATCTACTATATCATCACACAAGACCGTTGCAGTACCACATCCCTATCTAAAACCAAACTAATTATCCGGAAGAATGCCGTTGTCGTCAATATATTTCATGACCTGTATATACAATATTCTTTCCAACACTTTTGACAAACGCAGATCGTTGATCATTTTTAATTTTTGAAAGACTTGTTTTAGATGGTGGCCGGACTATAAAGTATATCCGTGTGTTCAAGCAATTAAAAACTGGTACAATATCATTAGAATACAAAGGTAAATGCTTTTTTACCGACACAGTAACACAAGCTAAATACTTCAGTAGATGACCTTATCTAATAGGCCCATTTTAACATTTCGTTTCTTAGATTACTCTACAATGACCCAGGAATATTTATCTTATTAGCTATATTCATTGTGAAGTATATAGATGAGAAATTTATTTACCTCACAATGAATATAATGATATGAATGATGATGCTGATGTTGATGAATGATGCTAAATTAGCTTGATATTTAAGATCCAGATATTTCTGTTTCGATGATAGTTTTGTTTGCTGATACGCGCTCCTAGCCCTGTCCCTCAATTTAAGGATCAATTTAATATTGTCTGTTATCCATGGTGTGCATTCGCTTCTAAATTTATTTGTTTATTTATTTGTACTTTATGCACATAAAACGTAATAAAGGCGTACTTAATGCCGTAGATAATTTTCTACCAGTCGATCTTAGAGCGATACAGAGCCAAAAACTACTAAATAATGTGTGCTTTACAGATGGATGGTGATCGAACAGCTGTACTATGCATCTTGACAATTCTTTCACCATGTTCTTTCATCATCCCGTAAAGCTAAAGTCCACCAAGATATTTTCCAGATCTACATTAAAAGGGACCAACAAAATGTTTTTATATGGTCTATATGTAACTCATCCGGGTTTGATCTCCTCTTTCCTAACATTGATTCACATGCCACTATTAAATGTTAAGTAAAGTCTGAAACATGATGCACTACCACATTTCTTACATTCACATCTTTTAATGTGCTACTAGTATTGGTATTACACACATCCAGCATATTAATGTCAAAATCATCAAAGAAAATAATATTATCAAGTGGGGCCAGTGCAATGATGCTATTAATCAGACTTTCTAAAAACTCGTCAATGGTCAACCAAGGGGTCTACAGGCTATACCCACTAAGAGCTTTTTCCCAGC
The DNA here is from genome assembly GCA_949316085.1 of Hypercompe scribonia. Taxonomy (NCBI): domain Eukaryota; kingdom Metazoa; phylum Arthropoda; class Insecta; order Lepidoptera; family Erebidae; genus Hypercompe; species Hypercompe scribonia. The sequence goes on from OX438975.1 coordinate 6,473,855, forward strand.
TATAGTTAATGAAACTCAATACTGTTCTACCTCCCCATGTGCAGGGTGGCTTCTAGTTTTTACTTTAATTCCATTTTTTTTATATAATATCTCACACCCCCACCGCGACTATCATTGAAAGAATTAGGTTTTGGAATAGCCTCAGCCCATAGTCCGGCACAACCAGTGCTCTCCCATCGTCATTAGGCCTCAACCAATTAAGGTTAAGAAAAATAGCCTAATTAAGGAGACATTTCTGTTACATGTAACTTATACACGACATACTTATTTTTGTTTCATAAAGTGGTGGAAGCAGCATACCATACACATACTGAACACGAACATGAGACACGTACACACAGAGATAGTGTAATAAAACTGTGCTAATCCTTATCGATCGTGACAATTTACTTGCCGAAAATAGTTACCTAGCGTATTAATTACAATATTAAGCACAACAAATTAAGTGTTATTTAACGTGTTTGCCGCACTAAAACGGTGTCACTTTTTTCCTGTATAAAATTGCGATGTATTTGAAAATTTTGTTCAGAAAGTAAATTGTTATGGTTATTATCTTGGTCAGTTCAAGTTGTTCTGGTGATTAAAAATGTCGTGGTGAGTATTTTAGTAGAAAATTATTATACTAATATTTATTTATTTTTCAATATCATTTTTTCAATTATTTAAATAACTTGTGTCTCTCACAAATGTGTGAATTAGACGATAGGATAATGAAAGGGTAATAGAATAATAGTGTAATTGAAATGTTTTTTATTGCTGTATGAAAACCCTCTCTAGTTGTCACTCGGAAACAAACCGACTAAACCAGATGATTTGCAACTCTTATATCTAAAATAGGAGTGATCTTGAATAGCTTTTAAGCGCAGAAAAATTATTCACGAATTAAATAATACAGATAGACGATTTGCATATCCTACTGGTGTTTGTAATTTTAAAATTTATTTTGCAAATAAGCTATTACGAGAACGTATGACTGATATATAGATATACTATTAGTATTTATGTTATAATTTGCACAGTTCTTTTAGATTTCAATTAATACTTATTTTAAACCTATTTTTCACAATAGTTACAATACGAGTACATCATGTGAGCTACGGACTACGGAAGGATTTCCTAAAATGTTTGCCTCAGCTGTAAAGTTTTTTGCGGCTAGTCAATGTTTACTAACAGAAGGTATTGTTAAAGAAGATTTTATTCCCAGTGAGTATTTATATCTTTAATAATTTTGCTGTATAGTAAGGTTGAATTTAGCTCTTTTTAGGGCAGCGTCTCGTTCAGAGAAAAACGCTACCTGCATGCGTCTTTAGTTTAATGCTAAATTTGATCTATATGTTGTCAATGTAATCCACCTTATTTACAGGTAACTTTGAATGTAATACTCGTATCTATAAAATAACGTTTCCCACTGTTTTGCTCAACTAAGCGCAAAAGCGATATTATAGTGAAACTAAGTTTCAAGATAACTGAAGTTCAAAGTTAGTTTTTTTAAAGCGAAGATGAAAAGAATTATATGTGAGAAACTTAGTGATTTGTTAAGAGAGGAATTCGACTCCACTAATAAAAAGACTGTAGAGATTAGTAATTATATGAACATATTTTAATTATATGAGATTAGTAATTATATGTTCATATAATTACTAATCTCTACTGTCAGTAACATGACACAATTAAGGTGCGCTTGGATAAAACCTTGACAAAATTAAGTTAAAAAGAGGTACTACAGGCGACAAGAGTACAGATGCCAACAAAAATAAGAATGATGGAGCAATATTTACGTAGAACAATTATAGAAACTAGTGGTCGCCCATTGGTCGAAATTCGACCATAATAAATTTAAATTGTAAGTGACTTAATATACATTATTAAAATATAATATTCAAACATTGTTAAGGTTCTACTGTCCAAAACTAAACTACTATAACCACAGATTTGACCAAGACTGTTATTTGCCAATTTCTATTTTGAACAAATTATATGAAATTAAAAAGAAGTAAAATAAAGAATACCTATTTAAAAAATGTTTATTAAAACAAAACATGCTATAAGAGGATGCAAAACAAAAAAACATTTTTTATCGCATATTGTAATAATATAATTAATGATTTAAAACTTCTCTGAAAACAATGTTTTTTGTAAAAACTCTTTCATCGTTTGCTAAATGTCCTTGGCCATTATATTCGGATATATAAAACCTTAAACCAGCGAATTAACGAACTCTACTTGCTGCGACATACGATTGCCCATGTGTAAAAACTGGCCGTTTTAATAAAACACCAATTTTTTGGACTGTTTTGTCCAATTCCAGTGAAATTTTAAGCATTATGTTGTTGTTACATGTTTGACTAATACGTTCTTGTAATCTATAATTAATAGCAGTGTCAACATCATAAAAATATAATTGTGCATAACATAGTGAGCGACCATATGCGGCAGTCATTGGGCCTGATCTGTGATAAAAAACATCATGTATTTTGAAATGATACACTCCACTTGTAACTGCCTCAGCAATTTTTGCTTCTGAGCTAACCATAGCAAAACATGAATTATATTTCCTAACATTTTCAAAATAATTTTTTGATTTACTTTTTATTGAAGGTTCATTTGAAGTAAGTCCATCATACAATGGTTTAAAATATTCATTTTGACTTAAGGGTGGTAATATTGCTTTACCCTTGTGACAACATGAAGTGAATGCAGTTCGGTCGCCTAAAGTCACTTCAGATTCAAAATGTTTCGCATTGCAAAATCTGCACTCTAAATTCATTAATCCAGAATCATAACTTAAAAACACATTTGGAATGACATTTAGAGCACATTTAAAAGTATCTCTCAAAATCATATTACTATTGAATATTATCTACTGGTGGGGAATTATTCCTTCCTCTTAGAAAAATATTTCTTCTTCTTTGTCTCTCACTCCGACCCGTTAATGTTCTATGTTGAGGCATAATTAAAGTTCTTTCATTAAATTACTGAATCAAAAATAGAAAAAGATTTTACCTGTATGATGATGTTGTTAATTCTGATAATTCATGCACATTTAAGTGTACGTATCTCTCAAAATCACTTATTTATCCTGAAGTATATGCAATTACTGAAATCGTAGACTACAATAATTGTTTTGCACCAGCAAATTATATTTTTTTGTACCTGGATGTCGTTATTGCAGATTGCTGCAACAACAGAACTTTCTTTATGCATATAATGTAATGTACCTTACTGCTACACAACTTACATATATTACATAAATTCGTATAAGCGCTCAATATTTCACGCAGTATTCGTCAAATAAAATTTTTCTGTTTGACATTCAACTATGTCTATAATAAACAAAATAAACAGTTTGACCACAGAGTATGTATACTATACGTGTACAAATACTTATGTGTGCGTGTGTCAAATGCATGCTGGTTGTGTAATGTTTTATTTATTGATTTAATGTACTTTTTATGCATTATTATTAAATCTCTTTTTATATTAAATGAGGCAAATAAAACTTTTTTTTTTGATATTTCTATGTCAGTACTCTATGTCTATGGACAAAATGGCGTGTACAAATACATGTGTATGTATATGTGTGTGTGAAATGCATGGTAGTGTGTGTAATGTTTTATTTATTGATTTAATATACTTTATAAGCATTATTATTGAAAAATATTAGCGTTATGCACTTCTCCAACGCATAAACTATAAGTGTGCCAAATTTTATGCTCCTGCGTCTGCGCAATTTTCGTAAAATGCGAATTAAAGTTTTTGTATCGCGTATTAATATATAGATAAATGGGATACCTAAAGACACAAATCAATTTTTACTGACAATCATACATAAATCAACTGCCTAAAGCAGTCAATAATCTTATTGAACAGTACGATATGCTGTTTTGTAAAACAGTGACCCCGCGCGGCAGTTACATTCAAATGTTAACGAATTCTTTGCCCACCTTGTGTTAACACTTTTAAACATATTTTACTAATCAGTTGACATTAGTTTCATTTTAATTTGGTCAAGTTTAGCCTTAGAGAATATATAACGATTTGGGATAAATATCTGTAACTAAGAATAATAATAATCCATTTTTGAGAACGAATCTAACGACGTCGAGACAGAAAGGGTCGTTAAAGTAGAGAGAATTAAATCTAAAATATTATTAGCCACATTAACAATATGTTTGATTATTATTATTATTCTCTTTATTACATATAAATACACATATTGATTACATTTTTAAATATATAAAAAAATAAAAAATACATATTTAAAAATATAAAAAATAGTAGACCACCGACATCGGGTACAGGGACCAAGATACCGGTGGTTAGGGCTCCAGAGACAGAAACCTCCTCACAATACGGGCCGTGTCAAGGAGGACTGCCTTCTGCATCAGTCCCTTGATCCAACCTTCTAACGTGAGCCTCTTAAGGTGTTGGTCGAGGCTCTTGGCTATCAATCCGTGAACAGATATGATTATCGGAACAATGATCACTGAATCCACATTCCACATGTCGGCAATCTCGTGAGACAGATCCAAATACTTTAATTGTTTTTCTTTTTCAACTTTCACGAGATTTTCGTCATGAGGAACGGCGATATCGACAATCATTGCGCGGCGCTCTAATCGATCTATCACCACAATATCAGGCTTATTGGCAACAATAGTCCTATCTGTGATAATAGATCGATCCCAATATAACGTAGCACGACCATTCTCGAGAACTGGGTCGGGCACATACCTGTAGTAAGGCACTTCAAAATTAACAAGTTGGTATTTAAGGGCAAGTTGTTGGTGTACAATCCCGGCTACTTGATTGTGCCTGTGCAAATACTCACCATTAGCAAGACGAGAACAAACAGAAATAATATGCCTAATAGATTCTCTAGGACGGTGGCACGCCCGACAAATGTCAACCGTACTATCTTTCAGGATATACCTAGTCTTGCCATAAATATTGTAATAAAGAAAAAAGAAAATTGTTAACTGCAAATAACATTTATTACTTTTACAGTGTGTCAGTTTAATACATAAATATAAAACAATTAAAAATATAAAAAGCTTATTCGAAGTGGTCTCCATTGGCTGCAATACAGTCCTTTAAACGATGAGGCCAGTTATCAATAGAAGCACGCACTCTTTCCATGGGAAAATTCTTCACTGCCAATCGTATAGATTGTTTTAGGGACTCCAAATTATCATGGCGTTTAGAGCAAGCTGTACTCTCTAAAACTGACCACAAATCATAATCCAGCGGATTAAGATCGGGACTAGACGACGGCCAGTCTTCAGCTCTGATGAAGTCCGAAACGTTCGATTCCAACCAAGACTGCGTGGACCGAGCTTTATGACCCGGCGCCGAGTCTTGCTGGAAGGACCATACTTGGTTATTGAACATGGTGATGTTAAGGGGCTTAACTACCTTCTCAAGAATGGTATCTTGATACACTTGTGCCGATGTTTTGATACCTTTTTCACAAAAATATGGCTCAGTCACTCCTTCATAGCTAACACCCCACCAAACCATCACTGAAGTCGGATAATGTCCACGTTGCACTCTGTCGACTAATTGGGAAGCTTCCTTAGAGCTTTGAGCATAAATACGGTCATTTTGTTTGTTAAAATGTTGCTCAATTGTAAAAATTTTCTCATCCGTAAACAAAATTTTTCTGTGACCTCCCTTTGCGTACCGCTTCAGTAGTTGTTTCGATTTTACCACCCTATTCTTCTTTAAATTATCAGTTAAGAAATGGCCAGTGCGTCTCTTATAGGCTGCAAGTCCTAAGTCATCTTTTAAAATACGCGACATGGTTCTAGGTGCTATCTTCATTTCCCGAGATAAAATCTTTTGCTTTCGGACAGGATTTCTTCGAATTCTTTCCCTTACTGCTTTGACCACCTTTTTCGTACGAACACTACGTGGACGGCCAGATCTTTTTCTGTCACAAACAGAGGAGGTCTCATTGTACCTATTAATAGCCCGGTACACAAACATTTTACTAATACCAAGTGTATGGAGAGTTTTAAAAATTGCATTTGGCTCCATACCTACTTTGTGTAATGCTATCACAGCGATTCGGTTCTCTTTATCACCCCACACCATTTTAATATCGCAAAATATTTTACAATGTATTGGCGCCAAAATGAGAAAACACAATGAACAATCGTATAAAAATGACAGATTCGAAATTCAAATGTAATATTTTTTTATAATTAAGTGTAACAGTATTTATGGCCAGACTAAGTATTTCCGGTAGTTATTCGTCATGATAACTTCGTCCATAATTGCACAAACAAAACCTTCGGTTTCTCCGAAGAGATCACCATACCGTAGCCAAGACGTCGACGCTTTAAAGTCTATATCAGACCCGTGTAGGGCCCGATAAAATCGACCATGAAGTTCTTTACCCTTCCATACTTCCTTGCGATCAGTAGTACTAAGTACTACAGGTTTGCGCCAATTCTCTTTAGCCAGAGCGAGCGGGGTAAAACCAGTATCCACTGCAACTACATTACGATGCACTCCCACATTAGTCTGTAGAAAATATTCTCTGAGATTGTATATCTCGCGATTGTGTAGAGTCTTGATATTTAATAGACCACGACTTCCAAACTTTCGCGGAATATACAATCTCATAACCGATGAACGTGGGTGGTGCATGCGGAATGCAGTCAGCAATGTACGGACTCTCCTGTCAAGGGCATCTAATTCGGTCTGAGTCCATCTAAGTCCACCAAAGGAATACATCAGAACCGGCATGACCCAACTGTTACAGGCTCGCACCTTGTTACCGCCCGATAAAAGACTTTTAAGTACTTTTTTTAGGCGACCAAAGAAACGTTCCTGCAACATTTGTTTCACGCCAGATTCTGATATTCCCAAAGACTGTGAAAAACCTAGATACTTGTAAGTTTCGGTGGCAGACAGAGATCTGAGTTTTGTTGAATCTGAAAGTTCTATTCCTTCAGATTCTACAATCACGCCTTTCTTTACATGCATGACTGCACACTTGTCTACACCAAATTCCATTTTGATAGAATTACTAAAGTTTTCCGTGACTCTTAATAACGCCATCAATTGTAATTTTGTGGAGGCCAGTAATTTCAAATCATCCATATAAAGAAGGTGAGATATAACTTGATCATCTTTCTGCAACCGATAGCCCAACCCTGAACCCTCTAACAGAGTACTGAGAGGGTTCAACGCTAGACAAAACCACAAGGGACTCAGGCTGTCACCTTGAAATATACCTCGCTCGATCTTTATAAGTATGTCATTTAACGCAGTCTGCCGACATCCTGGACAGCGAAGTGTTGTGCTCCATTGACTCATACACGACTTTAAGAAAGTGCACAGAGTTGCATCAATTTTATACAACTCTAGCACCTTCAAAAGCCATGTATGTGGAACTGAGTCATAAGCCTTCTTATAGTCTATCCAACATGTCGCCAGGTTCTTACGACTACGACGTACCTGTTGGCTAATGGTCCTGTCTATGATAAGGAGCTCTTTAGTGCCACGGGCCCCACTTCTACATCCATTTTGAGAAATAGAGAGTACCGAATTATTATTTATGTGTGTAGTAATTTTGAGTCTCAAAATAGATGTTAGAAGTTTATATGTAGTCGGTAAACAAGTTATAGGTCTAAAATTTTTGGGATCCATGGCACTACCAGATTTATAGAGTAAATGGGATACACCAGTGGTTAAAAACTGTGGTAATGAACCAGAATCCAAAGCTGCTTGGAATTGTGATGCCAAACACGCATGTGAGCTTCGGAACCACTTAAGCCAAAAGTTGTGCAGTCCGTCTGGACCAGGTGTTTTCCAATTCGGTAATGAACGAACTGCACAACTTACATCATCTTTATTAATAGTAATGGGTTCCATAGCTGATATAGACTCACACGAGCGTTTGACATACTCCAACCAATCACCTTCTGTATGAGTGACAGGCACTGACCAGATGTTACGCCAAAATGAATTAGTTGTAATTTCATCCGGAAAATCCCCATCACTGACACATGGATTCGGTTCCTCCCATTTCTGATAAACCCATTTCTCATTCCTTTGGAACATTCGATTCTGATTATACCGATCAACTCGTTTTTTATAACGTCTTATCCTATTTGCCCATGCATAAACTTTCTGCTTTAGAAAGTCTATGCGCTCTGTGACACAGGACATGTATTGTTGAGGACTAATGGTAGTCCTCAAGAATGCCTGCTTCACAAAGCGCATGACTCTTGGTCGTGTATTACCACTTTGAAAACATGTTAATTTAGCGATGAGTGTCCTAGTCTCAGCAATACGACGTTCAATTCTATACTGCCAAGCTGGTACAGCATTTTTGGGTCGAGTAGTACTGACACGTTCAATTAATTTAACACCAGCTACTCGACAAACTGCAATAGCCGCACAATATAAAATAGAATGTGTATCACTGAGATCTTCGCTATTATCAAAATAATCTGATAATAACTAATCCAGGGCACCCACAAGCGCTAAATTACGTTTATGAATGGGCAAACGGCATAACCGTGGTCTACTATTAATATTTACAAATCGGTATTGAATTATTATTATTATTATTCTTATTCAAGAAATTTGTAAATGCATTGTTAAAAGTCGAATTCGTGCAAAAAGGCCTAGCATTATTTACATTTTGCCCATTAGGCCAATAAATTGAGCTCATATTAAAATGTCCGGCAACAATAACTTCATTGAACCCTTGTATTACCGCCTCCACAGCATTTTAAATACTTCGATGTGTTCAAGTTTAAATAGTCCTATTATTATTACGGTTTTCCTACAGTGAAGTCAATACTTATCCATAAATATTCACAATTAGATTTTGACAAAGGCATGTTTAGCGAACTTGATATCAGCTTTAACTGCAATCATTACTCTGTAACTCTCTTTTTTACTTTTATAGTGAGTCACTACGGTTCCTTCTATACACTACACAACGACTCTCTCCCAGCTCTGTGTCTTTCATGAAAGAATTAAATAAGATTTCTGTGAAAATTATCACATCATAATTGTTTTGTAAATATTAGTAGTCTTCGATTTCATTCCCCTTATATTCTGGTGACAGAAATTGAATTTCGTACATAAACATTAGTTGCGGTGAGTTAGACCGAACCGTTAAGCGTCTAACCACCCGCAATACTTCCCTGGGACCTAATGGGTTTTTATGTTGAACATGGGTGCTTACTTTGGCAATCCTAGAAGATAGGCTGAGAGGGTTGATTACTAACTACCTCCGTAACAGCGCATTTCCTTCCAGCTGGAAAGAAACCAGGCTGGTATTAATCCAAAAACCTTGCAGGGCAGCAAATTCTCCCCCGGTATTCAGACTGATATATCTGCTGGATGAGGTGGCGAAACCCTTTCGCCACCTCGTCAATGTCGTCTTCGAAAGAATAATTGCCGCCCGTATCACCTGGCACCTGTCATAGGTAAGTCTCGACTTATCAGACAATCAATTTAGCTTCCGACAAGGACGTTCAATGCTGGACGCGATCTAACACGTATGTTCCTTGTCGGAGGAGATTACCTGGTCGAAAGTGACGTTGGCCGTCAGCCTTAACATATTCAATACTTTGAACTTCCTCTGTTGATGGGTAATTATGTAATTATGGTAATTATACTGTATTACCAGCTGCTCTTCTACCTGTGGAGCATCATCGGGGCGTATCTCTGCTATAAGTACATATTCTATATGGATCGGGATGGTGTAGAACATCAAACGATAGACAGCACGGTTGGCCTAGTAGTTTAAGCGATCGCCACATCGCTTTCTACTGCTCTGAGTGTTGTAAGTTCAAACGCCACATAGGACAACACTTTATGTAATTCATAAATTGTTGTTCTAAGTTTGTGTATTCTTTGTGACCGTTTCTTGTATGTTTGTAAAGTATCTCGCGTCACAGGATTTATTTCTAGTTCAAGCGATGTCGTTTTTTTAAAAAAATATAGAAAAGAGAGATCACACGTACAGGGTTCCCCAGAGGTCAGTTTTAAGATCACTTCTGTGAAACTTTGAGTGTAATGCGATCCTAAGGACCAGTTTACCTTCTGCAGTGAGTGTCGTTTACCATGCATCCACCTGTGCCATCCAAAAGAACAGCGGTATGGGTCTACGGGTTGCACCTCATAAGACATAAGCCCTGTATTCCACAGAAAATACAGCGGTGCCGATCACACCAACTCGCTTAATGAATGATAGTGAAATAAACTAATTTCACTGACAGGTTGAAAATTTACTATAACTAAGTGTATTCCTTATAAAGTTAAATATCTTACACATGATTCTCTAGATAAATCACAAGTGGACAATTTAGTTGAAATTTAGGGAAATGCAGGTAAAAATATCTTAGATGATTTACATCGAACACAAAATAAATTGATAAAGGTTGTTTTTAATTATAATTTTCGTGTTTCTGCCAAAAAAAATATATGAGTAAAACCAACACAATTTTTGGGGTAGGCTTTTTCTGTGGGTAGTTGCTAAAAAGTCAACACAATTTTTTTAAGCTCTTATTCAAAAAAATATTTGTACTTAAATTACCGCTACTTAAAGTAAATAAGTAGATAGTTGTGATAGTACTTACAGTTACTATACCATGCATATGCTAAGTTAACTGTTTAACCACTGAGTTCTGAGAACCACTCTTTCTTTTATGTTTTTGTTTATGTTCATTGTATCCATGTTGTTCCCATGAGAACCTAGGGAATAATCAGTGTGTGTGTGTGTGTGTGTGTGTGTGTGTGTGTGTGTGTGTGTGTGTGTGTGTGTGTGTGTGTGTGTGTGTGTGTGTGTGTGTGTGCGTGCGTGTGCGTGTGCCTGTGCATGCGCGTGTGTGTGTATGTGTGTGTGTGTTGTACCGAATACAATTTATACTAAGAAAGACACTAAAAATTAAAAAAAAAACAATTACGAATTTAATTGAAAAATAAACTGAACTAAGAACTAATATAACAGACAACAATTTTACAGTAATAGATATCTTCTGGCTTGTTTGAAGTGGGTGCTAAACCCAATGCATAACAAGTACTGCTGAGGGTCTATGATAACACTGATCAACAAAATTTTATTTTTTTTTGTCACACGAAAACTTATGTCAGATTTTGAATATACTAGGGTCTTTAAGCAATAATATATCAAGGGAAAAAAATGACACGTCAGGTATCCTTGTGATATGGAAACATATATTTATTATTTTTGTATAAATAGAAAAATTAGCTACATTTGAAAGAAGTTATTTTTTAATGTACAATAGGTAAATTTGAAATTTTCGGGAATATTTAGCTTCTGGTAGGTCTCTTTTAAGATTCCAACAATAATCTGCTAGCATTCGTGGATTTCATTTCCCTTGGTAGCGCTTTTCCATTAAGGAAATGTCCTGATGAAACCTCTCGCCTTGTTCATCACTCACAGCTCCCAAGTTTGCAGGAAAGAAATCCAAATGAGAGTGTAACATGTGTATTTTTAAGGACATGTTACATCCCAAAGCTTTATATGACATTAGAAGTTCATTTATTAAATCTTTCAAATTTGCCGCTTTATAGTTTCCTACAAAATTTTGGACAACGTTCACAAAACTTTACCAGGCATTTTTTCTAGATCATTCAATTTCTCTTCAAAATCGTTATCCTTTATCAGTTTTCGTAATTGTAGACCTACAAATAAACCCTTGTTAATTTTTACCTCGCTGAGTTCGGGGAATTTTTGTTTTAGATATAAAAATCCACTGCCGTCTTTAGGCATAACCTCCACAAATTTTTTCATTAAGCCGTGTTTTATATGCAACGGTGGTAAAAATATATCAACAAGGTCCACTAAAGGATCACTTTTAACATTTTTATGGCCTGTAGTAAGTGATTCACGCGTGGGCCACACTCTCTTTATGTAGTGACTCTTTCTGTCTCTACTGCTCCATTCGCAAAGAAAACATCAACATTTTTGTTATCTAGTTGCAGTCCATGCAAAATAGTAATTGGAAAGTTCAGCTTGTTTTTTTGATAGATTCAAATCACGTACTAAATCATTTAAATCACTTTGTGTCAATAAATGAGGCTCTTTTAAAGTTGACGATTCGTAACTTGAGTAACTTTGTTGAGGTGCCTTACTCTGTTGACTGAGAACAAATGCCACACTATAAGCAGAATCCTGACTTTCTGGTTGATTTGGAGGCTTTGGAATAGGCAGTTTAGCAATATGTGGGACGGGTCTGACAGCCGACGATAAGTTTGGATACTGGATAGTGTGTTTAGACTTGATTGTAATGCCTTTTGTTTGAATTAAACAAAAATAACAATCGCTTATATGATCTTTTGGTTCTATCCAAATCATTGGTATAGCGAATGGCAAATGTCTAGGTTCTTGTTTAGCCCAACCCAATAAGTAATAATACACGTTACACGACATATATGTGGAACCAAGGATTTATCTTGGTGCGACACAGGAAATCCAAAGTAATCAAAATAGTTCAATTAATAGCGTGAAATTACGACACTGAGATGTAAAAGTTAATTCTCCACACACATAACAAAAACTGTCGGGGTTGTTTAAACACTTTCGTGGCATGTTAACAAAAATAAAATGTAACTTAGTTAAATACAATAGTCACATAGTTGTCAAAGTAAAGTTATTCTTACTTAAGTACGCATTTAAACGCGTTTTGAGGTTAAAAATGTATTTATAGCTGTCACTAAAAAACTGGACGTGACTGGAACGAAACTAAATTTTTTTTGTAACGAAGGATAACCAAACTAAACAAAAATTACCACTAAGTTCATATGATAAAAACAGTGTTGATCAGTGTAATTTTGTGTCACCTATAACTACATTTATTTACATTTACTGATGCTAATAAACGTACATTTACAGATAATATGAAGTTTTATTTCATAATAGTAGGAGGTGGATCAGCAGGAAGTGTACTAGCAAATAGATTAAGCGAGATAAACCAGTGGAATGTTCTACTCTTAGAAGCTGGAGACGACCCTCCTATAGAAGCCAATGTTAGTATTACTATATACAATACACTCATATCTTTTTTTCTCGCATCCACATACATAATTTGTGGCCACACTTTACATAAAAGTAATTGTTTGGAAATAAGTTAAGTATTTAAAAATCAAGAGTTATACAGTTAATAACATTAATACCAATTATAAGTAACGAAAACACCTTTTGAACAATGCTTTTTTCCAATGTAAAGTGTTCGTATACCATTGAATTTACCGGCGGAACGGTTTTAAATTTAAAAATTCGCTATGTACTACCGTTATCCATGAAGCATTAATACTAATAAAAAAAACTGTTTTTGTATTAGAGCCTATCCAATAATTGCTACAATTAATAAATTTTGTGGAATGTTGGACTCGAATCTTTCCTTTTAAACTTTTCCTTTAAAACAGATCTAACTTAATCCAAAAAAAGATATTATTTGTTTAATAATATAAGACATTAAGTCTAAAGCGTATAGATACATAGATATCCAGACCACTCTGTGGAATTAATGACAATAATCCATGAAAAGGAGATAAATGCATAATAACATTATAAAAAGAAATTACGTATTGAAAGTTTGATAAAAAAAAATATCGTATTTATTACGCTTAAATAAAAAAGAAACTCATAATCACCAAAAATAATATGGTATCAGTTTCAGTGCCTAGCTAAAATGCAATCAGAATAGAACAAAAACTAAACCATTCACATAGGCCAAAGATCCCTTAGTTGTGTAGTAAATAAGATCAGTATTAAAATAATAACAACGCAAAAATACATCGAAAAGTATTTGCAACCGCTGCGTTAGTTTCTTCCAGTACATAAAAGAATAATAAAAAGTTTAAAAGACATCTTCCAAGACAACCGTAAAAGATGATGACTAATTCTTTTTAAGAGATTTGATACAGAAAATACTTGCATCACAATAACAATACACTGAAATAATTTGTGTCACAAAATTACATCAAATTTATTTTATGCAATATTTTGATGCCATCTGGGACAACTTACCTCTAGATAAATAAAGGAAAAAGTTATTTTCATGATGCGTTTTCATTGACAGTTGATTTGATTAAAAAAACTTGTTTTTAATAAATTTATCCGCACATTTTAACAATTATTCATATAAAATGAATTTGACAAATCACAATACTGTGAAAAACGACCTAACTACATAACTTTAAAAATACGTCTGAAAAAAATATTTAACGTCATATTTTAATTTAGTTATAAAGAATATCTTGAGATAGAATGCAAATAGTTACAAAACGTAAACTCCTTGATTTTACGCAAAATTATTGACATCGTATGAGTTCTGCCTATAAAAAGTTGCTTCCGATTGAGAACTATAAAACCTCAAATAGCACCTCTTAGATTAGATAAACTATAATTTTTAGTTGTAGCATTTTTTATTCATGAAAAGAGTGAGGCTGCTTAAATCTTATGGTCATATCCTAAAACAGAGTATGCCTCTTGTAATGCGCATAGGTTATGTTAGTTTAATTTCTACTGACTATGACCGTTTTAAAACGAACTAATGTTCTTTATATCTATTAATTTCAGATTCCTGCATTAGATACAAGCATATTAAAAACAAAATATGATTGGCAATATTTAACCACAAGTGACGGCAAAATAGATCAAGCTGTTATAAATAATTCAATAAATTGGTCAAGAGGTAAAATGTTAGGAGGCTGCAGTAATATCAATGGAATGATTTACATAGAAGGCAGTGACCATGATTATCAAAGTTGGTATGAAGCTGGTAACTTGGAATGGAGTGTACAAGATGTTCGACGGTGCTATAAAAAAGGACAAAGCTATCAAAATCAGTGTTTGCTACAAAATCCAAAAATCAATAAACATTATGGTCATGATGGTCCGCTTACAATCAATACTTTTAATAGCACCTATAGAATTGTGACGGAAAAAATTCTTAAATCTTGGAATGACATTGGAATTAAGAATGTGCCTGACTTGAATGCTGCAAACGTTATAGGTTCAGGTATAGCGTCAGTAACAGTTGCAAATGGCGAAAGACAAAGCTCGAATAAAGCATATTTAAATCCTGTACTAGGTAGAAAAAATTTGAAGATTTTAAAAAACAGTTTTGTTACTAAGGTTTTAATAAAACGCTTGTCTAAAGCCACTTACGGTGTAGAGGCACAACGTGGGTCAAAACATTATACATATTCAGCCACTAAGGAAGTTATCATAAGTGCAGGTGCCATAAATTCACCTCAAATATTAATGTTGTCAGGAGTAGGCAACAAAGATTCTCTTACTTCAAAGAAAATCAAGTCTATAGTTCATGCGCCAATGGTAGGACAAAATCTCCAAGATCATAGTTTAATAATTATTCCAATCTTTAACAATGAAACGAATCCTGAAAATATCGTAGATCAAAATTTCGAATTTTTTAAATACTTATATAATCGTACGGGCTTTTTAGGGGCACAAAGTAGTATTACTGATATTTTGGCATTTTTTTCATCTGATAAGAATGTTTCTTATCCAGAGTTTGAAAGTCACCTTTTTTTATTTTGGAAAAATTCATCAACTTTGTCTACAGGCTTACACGATCGATTTAGATTAAATGAGACGGTAGCAAGCCCTCTAATAAAACTCAATAAGAATTTCACTGGCTTCTTTTTTGCCTTCAATTTATTACATCCAAAATCAAGAGGCAACATTACTTTACGTTCAAAAAATCCTAAGGACCATCCGTTAATTTATCCTAATTATTTTAAAAATAATTTTGATTTGGAGTCAGCTGTTACTGGTATTAAAAACGTTACTAAAATTTTAGAAACTGAGTACTTTAAGTCAATTGGCGCATTTTTAGCCAGAATTCAATGGCCACCTTGTGATAACTATGAATTAGACAGCAGAGATTATTGGAAGTGCGTTTGTATAAATATTATACAAACTGTATACCATCCAGTAGGAACATGTGCTATGGGTACTGATCCAAAAACTTCAGTTGTTGATAGTCGGCTAAAAGTACATGGTGTTAAAAATCTCCGAGTCATTGACGCAAGTATAATGCCAACTATTACTAGCGGTAATACCAATGCACCATCGATGATGATCGGAGAAAGAGGTGCAGAGTTAGTGAAAGAAGACTATAATATGTAGAAAATGCAAGTTTTACAAGCTAGTCATGACTATAACATAAGTACAAATAAAACGGGGTTATGGTATATAAAAAATAAGTACCTACATGAAATAAAATAGAAAGCGGTAGAGAGTATACCTATTAAGTCATACATTATCGTCGCAGGAAAGTATAGTCAGAAATAGAGTCGTGATCTATCACTGTTAGAACTATTACAACGTTATGCAGAATACCTTGTTACATAATTACACGAAAGTGGAATATTTGAGACAATGCTCTAGACTTTTGTGTCACTGCCTCAAGAATAGCTGATTGTTGTTGAGATTGTTGTTACTGCTCTCAACCTTTTCTAATACCTTTGAAATTGTAACTGCTACTTATTAGTTCTACATTTATATTGGTATTATAAGATATTTAAAAACATATATATATATAACAATAATCATGTAATCTAAATTATCTCTACAGTTTTGGTAACCCATAATGATTTTCACCGAGCTTAGGCCATGTGACAATTTAAAACTAGAATTCTACAAGAGTGGTTTGTTAGTGACAAAATTGACATAAAACTATGATTGTGTGGTTCAATATTAATCTGGTTGCAATCCAATCATAAACATGGATTAATTATGATTAAGATGTCTAAGTAAGACTGGTTTTTGAAAGAATAAAAATGTTTTTCACACATATAGTTTAATTTATTATGAGTTAATTTGGAACAGATTTTTGTGTATAGTAGACTATCAATTAATTAAGTTATATAAACCTTTGCACTCTGTCACATATTCCGTATATTCGGGATGGGGTTTGGAGTTTATCACAGGATAATCTTACTATAAACTTCAGTCTCCTAAAAAGATTTTTTTTTATATTTTATATTATATATTGCCCATGCAATAGATATTGCTTGCACTAGAACAGTATAGAATAGAATAGAATCGAATAAACTTTATTGTACACTAAATGTTTACAGATTATATACAAGAACATATCAGTTGAGTGACCATGTACAAATGATGACCTTACTACTAAAAGTTATTTTTTTCAGACAAACTTTGAATGAAAAAAATGGATTGTAAAAAGACGAATTCATGGACAGTTTAGGTTTGAGAATAGAATAAAAATAGGAAGAAATCAATTGAAGTTGTATAATAATTTTAATGATTCAGACAAAAATAAATAACAAAATAAATGTATAAATTACACATTAATGCAAATAAAGAAACACATATATAAATACACCATATCCACATTTTTATTACAAAGAAATATAAGAGATATAATATCGTTTAGGTATATAATAAATTAAGGTATAATAGGTAATGTTTCTTGATCATTTTTTTAAGCATAGGCAAAGATTTGGCACGTGTTATTGCCATGAACGAAGGATTCCATAGTCGAATAGCCTGTGCAGAGAACGACTTATGTTATGACTTCAAGAATTTCAAATGTGAAATAAAACGCAACGTCAACATATTCATAATATGTAGACGTTGTGTTTTCTTACAAACCTTACTGCAAAGATTTCAGATTAAAATATATTTTGCCCGGTTGGTAGATGTGGGCCGCGACTTAAACTTGCTTTTGATTAGAGCTTTTCTTGATATCGAAGATTTTACTTCATCTATAGTACGGTTAAATATTTTATTTTTGCAGCCCGAACTGGCACATGCATGTCATAAAGCCTGGTCTGGTTCAATACAAAAAAAAAATGATTTTATCATCAATTGAGTCCATTTTTGCCAGCAAATTCCAATCGATTTCAGCAGCATCCCGACGAAGGGCCTCAATATTCATGTCAAAAAACACATTATTTAATAACCGAACAACCAGTGAACGTCTTGTTTTAAACTTATTACTGTTATAGGTTTGTAATTGTTTAAATATATATTTTCATGTGTAAATCAGTTACAATATATCGTGTACCACTACACGGTTTCCTTAACACTCTTCAATTTGTTGCACTCGCAGCCAGCGCAATTTTGCTCCAAGGAGGTGGTGAAGAGGTCGCTAGCTCCCTAATCGCCGCATAAGGGTCGCTGCGGTCACATCTTGGGGCGATGTGACTGCTGCAAACGACCCGAGACAGGTGACACTCCAGTGCGGCCGGGAAATGTCGTCTGGGGCAGGGCGCTGTTCTGCCTCTTACTGCGCAGGGCGGTGAGAGATGCGGTAGCATCCTGACCTTGGGGCATGAGGTGCCCGGGATGTACCTCACATGTGAGGTACGGCAGAGAGGACTCTAGAAGCCGCTAATGCGTTCCTGGAGCTCCACCCGACTGCCGAGGTAGGCCGCCGCGGCTTTTAGTGAGTAGACCGATTTTCCGGGAGTTCCACACACGCCCTTCGTTCCTTCGGAGGGTATGGTGCGAAACGCATTCCCCACGTAAAAAAAAGGTATAAAAAACGTTATATAAAGTCAAAGTAAAAAATAAAAAAAAGCAATTGAATTGGGAACCTTTTCTTTCTCTATAATCGGTTAACAATAAATGAAATAGAAAATAATATAGAAAACAACCAGTGAAATCACACAAAGCTATTTCAAAATATTCACTTTATAGACGTAGATATTTCTTTATATAATGCAATATACAGAAGTAAACATGATTTTAAACTAGTAGTAAAGACGGTGTATACAAAAATCATGTCTGTTACATTCCGTTGAAGTAAAATTATTTTTCACTTATGTTAATAGTGTCAGACAAATTATCCGGAGCTTTAGTAATAGAAACGTTATGATTTTTGTTGAAGGTTATAATAATAATATATAATTTTGTTTGTGCAATTATGGACGAAGTTATCATGACGAATAACTACCGGAAATATATCCTGAAAGATAGTACGGTTGACATTTGTCGGGCGTGCCACCGTCCTGGAGAATCTATTAGGCATATTATTTCTGGTTCTTCTCGTCTTGCTAATGGTGAGTATTTGCACAGGCACAATCAAGTAGCCAGGATTGTACACCAACAACTTGCCCTTAAATACCAACTTGTCAATTTTGAAGTGCCTTACTACAGGTATGTGCCCGACCCAGTTCTCGAGAACGGTCGTGCTACGTTATATTGGGATCGATCTATTATCAAGCCTGATATTGTGGTGATAGATCGATTAGAGCGCCGCGCAATGATTGTCGATATCGCCGTTCCTCATGACGAGAATCTCGTGAAAGTTGAAAAAGAAAAACAATTGAAGTATTTGGATCTGTCTCACGAGATTGCCGATATGTGGAATGTGGATTCGGTGATCATTGTTCCGATAATCATATCTGTTCACGGATTGATAGCCAAGAGCCTCGACCAACACCTTAAGTGGCTCACGTTAGAAGGTTGGATCAAGGGTCTGATGCAGAAGGCAGTCCTCCTTGACACGGTCCGTATTGTGAGGAGGTTCCTGTCTCTGGAGCCCTAACCACCGGTATCTTGGTCCCTGTACCCGATGTCGGTGGTCTACTATTTTTTATATTTTTAAATATGTATTTTTTATTTTTTATATATTTAAAAATGTAATCAATATGTATATTTAAATGTAATAAAGAGAATGATAATAATATGCAACATAACTAGCAACACCAGAAGCAGTTGGCATTTTTCATACGCATTTTAAAAATACATAATATATTACTACAAACTTATCAAAATCATCATCAAAAACTATAAAGTATCAAGCGAAACAAAAATGAACATGTATACAAAAATTATTTGAATAAAACTACAATCAAAATGCATTTTCAATAAAAATATCTGTTACCGAAGACATGACGTTTAAACGTCATGTTAATACAATTATTTTCAAGAAATTGCCAATATGCTTACGAGAGCTAGAAAAAAAGCACAATTAACATCTTCGGACTCGTCGCTCCGCTCCGCCTTGCCATCCCCGGCAGCAATAATGGAAGTTCCGGTTGCTGCAGAGGCGTCGAGCTCTAGTTCTAGTCCGCCGACGTCGCCAACACCTGTACGTCGACAGGGGAGTACCCGGCCACCGAACAGCTTGGGATCACGAGGACCACTGACCTCAAACAGGGTCCCCACTACTGGTGGTGATGTGCGACGCATGAAGTGGACAACTTTCATGAACGAGAATGTCATGCGGGCATATTTTCGGGCTACAGAGTTGGGAACGAACCTTACTGCGTACCGTGTTAAACTAGTCTCTCTGTTTCAGGAGCTTGAACCAGCCGTTAACGTATCAGCACAAAGATTGTCGGATCAAGTACGAGCTATACAGCGCTGTCACCTGCTGGATAATGCAGTACTTGAGAGGATACGCTCTGACATACGGAGAAACCTTACTATCCCTTCATCGTCACGCACTATGGTAGTCAACAGCACACCTCTGTTGGCATTATCAAATGAAGATGTTGATGAACTAGTGGAGAGTGAAGTTATTTCCGTAAGTACCCAATATAATGATAAGATAAGGAGTGCTATGGAGGATGCGATTCAAAAATACCGATTCGTAAATGATAATAGTAGACCACGGTTATGCCGTTTCCCCATTCATAAACGTAATTTAGCGCTTGTGAGTGTCCTGGATTCGTTACTATCAGACTACTTTGATAACAGCGAAGATCTTAGTGATACACATTCCATTCTATACTGTGCAGCTATTGCAGTTTGTCGAGTAGCTGGTGTTAAATTTATTGAACGCGTAAGTGCTACTCGCAACAAAAATGCTGTACCAGCTTGGCAGTGTAGAATCGAACGTCGTATTGCTGAGACTAGGACACTCATCGCTAAATTAACTTGTTTTCAAAGTAGTAATACACGGCCGAGAGTCATGCGCTTTGTGAAACAGGCATTCTTGGGGACTACCATTAGTCCTCAATAATACATGTCCTGTGTCACAGAGCGCATAGACTTTCTAAATCAGAAAGTTTATGCATGGGCAAATAGGATAAGACGTTATAGAAAACGAGTTGATCGGTATAATCAGAATCGAATGTTCCAAAGGAATGAGAAATTGGTTTATCGGAAATGGGAGGAACCGAATCCATGTGTAAGTGATGGGCATTTTCCGGATGAAATTACAACTAATTCATTTTGGCGTAACATCTGGTCAGTGCCTGTCACTCATACAGAGGGTGATTGGTTAGAAGATGTCAAACGCTCGTGTGAGTCTATAACAGCTATGGAACCCATTACTATTAATAAAGATGATGTAAGTTGTCCAGTCCGTTCATTACCGAATTGAAAATCACCTGGGCAAGACGGACTGCACAACTTTTGGCTTACATGCGTGTTTGGCATCATAATTCCAAGCAGCTTTGGATTCTGGTTCATTACCACAGTTTTTAACCACTGGTGTATACCATTTACTCTATAAATCTGGTAGTGCCATGGATCCCAAAAATTTTAAACCTATTACTTGTTTACCAACTAAATATAAACTTCTAACGTCTATTTTGAGACTCAAAATTATTACACACATAAATAATAATTCGATACTCTCTATTTCTAAAAATGGATATAGAAGTGGGGCCCGTGGCGCTAAAGAGCTCCTTATCGTAGACAGGACCATTAGCCAACAGGTACGTCGTAATCGTAAGAGTCTCGCGACATGTTGGATAGATTATAAGAAGGCTTATGACTCAGTTCCACATACATGGCTTTTGAAGGTGCTAGAGTTGTACAAAATTGATGCAACTCTGTGCACTTTCTTAAGGTCGTGTATGAGTCAATGGAAAACAACACTTCGCTATCCAGGATGTCGGCAGACAGCGATAAATGACATATTTATAAAGATCGAGCGAGGTATATTTCAAGGTGACAGTCTGAGTCCCTTGTGGTTTTGTCTAGCTTTGAACCCTCTCAGTACTCTGTTGGAGGGTTCAGGGTTAGGCTATCGGTTGCAGAAAGATGATCAAGTTATATCTCACCTTCTTTATATGGATGATTTGAAATTACTGGCCTCCACAAAATTACAATTGATGGCGTTATTAAGGGTCACTGAAAACTTTAGTAATTCTATCAAAATGGAATTTGGTGTAGACAAGTGTGCAGTCATGTATGTAAAGAAGGGCGTGATTGTAGAATCTGAAGGAATAGAACTTTCAGATTCAACAAAACTCAGATCTCTGTCTACCACCGAAACTTATAAGTATCTAGGTTTTTCACAGTCCTTGGGAATATCAGAATCTGGCGTGAAACAAATGTTACAGGAACGCTTCTTCGGCCGCCTAGAAAAAGTACTTAAAAGTCTTTTATCAGGCGGTAACAAGATGTGAGTCTATAACAGTTGGGTCATGCCGGTTCTGATGTATTCCTTTGGTGTACTTAGATGGACTCAGACCGAATTAGATGCCCTTGACAGGAGAGTCCGTACATTGCTGACTGCATTCCGCATGCACCACCCACGTTCATCGGTTATGAGATTGTATATTCCGCGAAAATTTCGAGGTCGTTGTCTATTAAATATCAAGACTCTACATAATCGCGAGATATACAATCTCAGAGATTATTTTCTACAGACGAATGTAGGAGTGCATCGTAATATACTTGCAGTGGATACTGGTTTCACCCCACTCGCTCTGGCTAAAGAGAATTGGCGCAAACCTGTAGTACTTAGTACTACTGATCGCAAGGAAGTATGGAAGAGTAAAGAACTTCATGGTCGATTTTATCGGGCTCTACACGGGTCTGATATAGACTTTAAAGCGTCAAAAACTCTGTACATACAGCTAATTGATTAATTATTTTCTCTACTAAATTTCTGCCTTTGTTTGTAAAAAAGTGGTTTATTCTATCAATATGGAGTTTAGGGTTATCATAGTTAATAAGTGCACTAGAAGCACTGTTTGTTTTAGAAAAGTTGCATAAGTTTTTGATTGTATGCCATAATTTTTGCTTGTTGTTTTTTGTCTTATTAATTTGTAGTTTTTCATAATCTCTTTTTAATTTTCTTGTAAGAGCATTACAATAATTTCTATAGCGCTTATATATTGTCTTAAGGACTGCATCTTCGGATCTTCCGAGAGCAATAGTAATCCAAGATTTATTGATTCTCTTTCTGTTAGCTACCTTTAAAATTCTATAATTATTCTCGATTGTTTTGGATATAGTGGCTTTAAGAAGATTTGTAGCTATAGAAGCATTAGTGCAATCAAGGATATGATGAAAGTCAATATTTTTAA
This sequence comes from Hypercompe scribonia, assembly GCA_949316085.1. Taxonomy (NCBI): domain Eukaryota; kingdom Metazoa; phylum Arthropoda; class Insecta; order Lepidoptera; family Erebidae; genus Hypercompe; species Hypercompe scribonia. Next base: position 6,497,123 of record OX438975.1, read on the forward strand.
GAGCCATATCTAAACTATCGTAGTTAATGTGTATTATAGACTTAGTACTTTGTGCAGGTTGTATTTTTAGTGTCGGGATAACGCCTACACATTCATGGTCGGTGATAGAAGAGTCCATTATAAAACAGGTACCATTCAATTTACTTTTCATCATAATATGATCCAGACACGTTTCTTTACGAGTAGGCTCATAGTGAACCAAAAGCATGCAATGACTCGCTAGGATATTCAAATAGTCATACGAACGCCTATCGCTAGTATCCTGTGCAATATCAATGTTAATATCACCATAGAGAATAATGTTTTTGTAGTGGGACAATTGACTTAGCAGAGAGTCTAGTGATGCATTAAAATTAGTAGTATTGTACTGGCTGGGAGTATATAATATAATATAATATAATAGATAATACAAGTATCGATACTTAGTTTTAAAATCAGACAGTTAGCGTCAATTAAGTAGGGTTCTTCATACAATATTTTAAATTCACTTTCATAATACATCACGACTCCCTCATTTTGTGTTTTGTGAGCGAAAGAAGCAACAAAATTGTATCCTTCAATAACTGGTATATTTTGAGCAGTGAGAAGCCAGCACTCTGTCAAGACATCCCAATCGATTTCTGATCGACAAAGAAGTGTATTAAAATTATGGAAATTGCAATTTAAACTTCTAATATTTTAACATAGAAATTTTAGAGTTTTGTCAGAAGGTATAAAAATTTTGACGTCCTCAATGTCACACCTTATAGCTCTGGCTATTGAAAGGGAGTCCAATTCACGGTTAACAGTATCAATGCCTTGACTATTGAATTTTATTTAAAATGTCTTTAGGCATAACTAATGTAGTACTGATAAAAACAGCGATAATAAGCATTGGTAACGTTTTACTCTTGTTTATGTAACAAGCAGTACATTTAGAAGACTGTGTGAGTGTGATTGATATATGTAAAGTGAATAGGTGTATAGTGAATATGAAAGTAAATGAATATGAAATATAATATACAAAAAAAAAACAAATAAAGGACAATTAGAAAACAGTAACAAAGCTGGATACGCTGAGCTAAGCTCTATTACAGATGAAGTATCTGGGCCTGATCCTCGACGGCAGGTGGCTCTTCGACGAGCACTTCCGACAGCTTTCTCCAAAGCCCGTCAGCGCTGGTTCTGCTCTTGGGCGACTCTTGCTCAATTTGGGTGGAGCCAGCGTCGCGACGAGACGGCTATACACGGGGGTTGTCCGGTCAATGGCCCTGTATGGTTCACCGGTGTGGGCGGCGGCTCTGACCACCCAGAATAGGGCTCGCCTCTGGCGCCCTCAGAGGATATTGGCGGTTAGAGCCATACGCGGCTACCGCACCGTATCGACGGAGGCGGCGTGCGCCTTGGCCGGAACTCCCACGTAGGATTTGGAGGTGGAAGTGCTCGCCGAAGTTTATCGGCGAACGGCTGATTTCCGGGCGGGAAGCGGCATACGGCCCCCGCCCGAAGAAATACGCGAGTGGCGTGAGGCCGCTCGTCGAGCCACGATGGCTCGTTGGTCGTCCCGGCTCGAGGCTCCACGTGCTGGCTTTGCTGCCGCGGAGGCTCTCCAGCCGGTCATCGCCGAGTAGGCAGGGCGACAGCATGGGACCCTTTCCTTCCGACTGAAGCAGATTCTTTCCGGGCACGGTTGCTTCGGAAAGTATCTGCACTCGGTCGCCAGGAGGGAATTGAGTCCCGCCTGTCACCACTGCGACTGCAGTGAGGACTCGACTCAGCACACGCTAGCGGTTTGTTCCGCCTGGGCGGCGCAGCGTTGGGTCCTCACTGCAGTTATTGGAGGAGATCTCTCGCTACCGGCCGTTATACGCTCCATGGTCGGTAGCGACAGTTGTTTTACCGCGGTCGCAACCTTCTGCGAAGACGTAATTTCGCAGAAGGAGGCAGCGGAGAAGGCCCGGGAGGACAACCTCCACTCGGACCCAATTCGCCGCCGGCGAGCCGGGCGGCGGAGGCGCGCGTATCAGCGCCTCATGCCGCCTTGAGTGTGGGCGCGGGTGGACGGGACGGGTTTTCCCCTCCATCCGCTATAGTGGCCAGCCGCGAGGAGACGACGTCCGCGTGTACCGTACGTCGCCTAAATGGAGAGTTTATCCGCAGATGGTGCCCGTGGTAGCGGGCAGGCGCTAGGAGGGATCTGAATGTCGTAATAGCAGCTGTTCCCGGATCCCTCCTATATCAGGCGCAGAGTGGCACACCGTGTGGTTTTAGTCGGTCCGATTCCGACACACCACCTCGCCGTAAACCCCGGTGGGGTGACGGGACGAGGGGGTTTTCACATGTTAAAAAAAAAGCTCTATTACAAAATTTATACTTAAATTAATTGTGATTCCCAGTCACACAACCAGCTCATGCAGTTCAGACTCCTCCTCTACACGCCTCGGTGATTGTTCCTCATCTCTTTTTACATAGACTTTGCAAAAGATGTCCACGCCGCTGCCAGCCTTTTATTCTTCACATGTTCCCTGGAGATATAATGGAGACGTTTAAACTTATATGTAAGAGACTCTGAGACAAATACAGCCCGAGGTGCTCTCCCGAGTCGAAAATGTTCGGTGTTAAGTTGTGGTTCATTTTTCAAACGTCTAGTTTTGTTAAATTGTTTATAGGCAGCTATAAAAGAATCTTTCCTTATTCTGGTAGTAAAATCTAAAATAACAGCATCAGACTTTGACCTATAAACGTCTTTTATTTCTACGTCTTGAATAGGAGTTTCCAGACTCAATACTTGTCCAACGTCCTTGATGACATTTATTATGGTTTGTTTATTTTCATTCTGTTGTTGGGTGAAATTGCAGATTTCAACCGTAGTTTGGAAAGAGTCCCTCTCCGCTGTTTCAAGTTTGTTTTCTAATAACGATAAACGTTTTTTGTAGTTACAGTTATCTTCTTCTAAGTATTTGATTTTGTTAACCAGGTCATCATATTTACTGGACATGAACTTAACAGATTTTTCTATTTCTTCGTTTTGTTTGACCAAGGAATTGATGGCGTTATTTAACAAATCAAACCTGTGTTCCTGTTACAGTTTCAGTTCAGCGATCATCTTCATTTCGCATAAGTAGGCGTCGGACGTTCCCGTGAATTCGTTAAATGTGCGCTTTTGACGCTTCGTGACGTTGAGGAGGTTATCAGCAATGTCTTCTTTGGGCATATTATTAAGCGCAGAATCCGACGCACACAGCAGTGAAGGGGCTGCCTTTGCCTTCAACTCCGGAGCGGTAGATTGTGTAGCTATTTTATTTTTGGGGATCTTTACTTGTAGCGATGATTCGGACCTGTGCTGCAGGGGAGATGTGCGCGGAGGAGAGCGTCTTAACGACATCTTTATTCAAAACAGTCCCGAGCTAGAAGTGCCTTTAGTATTTGTCATAAATTACACCTCAGTGTGTAATTGCTAATTATTATTCTCAGGAGCTTTAGAGCTTGTACGTTGAAGAATGTTATGATCAAGACGAGTTGCTAGATGGTGCTCCAAAAATTCAAAGCTACCAATAGCAACGTCTGTTACAAATCAAGCTGTTTATAAAAATTACGGTTATAATGGTCCTCTTGTTATGAATAATTTTAATAGTGCAAACAGAAAAGTTATATAAAAAAATCTTGTAGGTACTTATGTGATAATATTAACATCAAGAGTATACCCGATTTAAATACCGCTGTTAAAATTTTAACACCATTCGCTGCTGATTCTGAAATAAAATATTTTTTTTAAATACTGTAGGTAAATATAAAGATGATCCTCGGGGTTACCAGAACGTAAAGTGATATTTCGTCTTGTTGTTGGATGTACTAAATTATAATAGAAAAAGACATGCACTTCGTAGAATGTTTATTCAGCTCTACAAATAATTTTACTATGAAGTAATGCTTTAAGCTGAGTATGAAGCGGAGTTTTTATTAAGTACAGTTACAGAGATATTTTAAGACGTCAATAGTCTTGCACTTTTTTATTTTTATTTTACGATTCTACCAAAGTGACCCTACCCTGCCTGATGAAAAGCATGATTAGAAATCAAGAGATGTCATCATCATACTTATTGCAGATAAGTGGACTGACACTATGACGGTCTGGTGGGATGTTTTTTCATGCCCTGCTTGGCGTTGTAAAAGGCATAACAGTCATCGTGGTAGTAACACAGTTACACAGTAAGTGCGCTGTGGCCCCGTGAAACGATCCATTGCAACAAAATTACCGAGAAACGAGTTTGTGGTCAGCCCGTCCCTGCGCCCCGCAAGGTATTTGTTTGCTCGGGATGTTAGTTTCAAATGTTAACGAGTTCTTGGTCCAACCTCTATAAGCATCTAACGGGCTTTAATACTGCGAACGCCGTGAGGTCAACTTTAATGTCAGCTAAAACCACTAATGGCGAATGATCGCGATCATTTGGTTTTAAGAAAATTAGCTAGGTAGTTTGCTCACCAGTGGTAAGACAAAACTCATACGATCACCTAATAATACTCATTCTGATTTGCAAAAAATAAATCAAAATACAATCCAATCAAAATCCGTAATAATTTCGATATCACAAAAGATTTTGCTCCGTAAATTAAAAGCTATGGGCGTACGAAGTATTGCACTTGACTGGAGCCGTAGTTATTTGACAAACCATCATTAGTGTATTAGGATAGGATCCATAATTAGTGACCAGTACTGCATCGAAGTTGGTGTGCCTCACGGGAGTACTCTGAGGGGTGCGGGGTCCGGAACCTCCACGCGGTGCACCCTGGGCAACGGAGGCGGCAGTGTCTCTGGCGCTAAGTGCGAGAGACACTGCCGCCTACGGCAAATTCCGGCCGAGGTGGAAACAACTCTTGTGAGGGTAGTTGAAGGCTTTCCACGTGTCCCTCCGTTTAGCGGAGGGCATAGTGGAGAGTATACTAGCAGGCGGACGGGTTCTCAACTGCTGGCATTGTCAGAGGTTGTGGACATTGGTCTGATGCAGACCACCGTCCGGCCAAGTCGTAAACCTGACTCTAGGAAGGAAACCTCTATAAAAAAACCTTGGGGCGGACGGACTCGGTCTGGTGCAGACCCCGTTCGGCTCAGCCGTAATCCTGAATGGACAGGACCGGTGGTTCTTCGGATCCGAGAGGACGTAAACCTCTATAAAAAAACCCCAAGCCCACGCTCTGACGCCTGGCAATGGGCTGAGTCGCTGGAAGGAGTCCAGTGCCGAAGGCGTCCTATTGTCGGAGGACATTAACCTCAAATATATGGCATGGGTAAATTAAAGGTATCACCTACCCAGGAGGGTCCCAGACGCACCACGCCTGGGGAGTCCCTCCCGGAGCCAAACGGCTCCGGCAGCTCCCAGTCGTATTCTGGGGGGAGGAACCACTGCCAAACCCGTCGTCGAGCGGTAAATCCGACGACCAACCAATCGCGAAGGACGCGGAAAGACATGGGGCAGTGTTGGATTTTGACACTGCCTCTGACAGGAGCGGTGCGAGTACGCCAATAGCCTCAGCTGTAGAACAATACCAAAGGGGATCACAAAAACGAAAACGGCGCCAGCCCCAATCGGCGGAAAAAAACCAGCTGGAATCCGCCTCTAGTGACGAAGCTACAGCACCCAAAGTGCGAACAAGCCGTCGAGGAGCTCGTGGCGGAGGCCGACCTCCCAAAGCTGGGCGGGTCACCACAACAAGGCAGACTGCAGGAACTATGGCAACAAAGAAGGCCGAGGGCGAGCTATTGCTTAAGGCCCTCTGTGAAAAGATTGAGTCCGAAAAGACTACGGATATCATGTGCGGTGATCTGAGCCTAAAAGAGCGCAGAGTGAAAAATCCTGTGGACTAGATTGAGGAGGCAATCAGTGTAGCCGACTGCTTTCTTCAGACGTTCCAAGGACCAGGGAGTCCAGAACAAGAGGCTCTTTTGGCGGTCGTGCGAATTATCGTCGGAGCGGGAAGACTCCTAGTGGCCGAAAACAAGGCCCACGAGAGGGAGAAAGCCAGCCTTGAAGCAGACCTTGCTCAAGTGAGAGAGAGGACGTTAGACTCCTCTCATGGCAATGCTGGTGCCACGCCAGCGCCATCGACATCATCCTGCCGAGTGGAACCGGACATAGTCCGACTCATGTCGGAGATGGAGGAGTGGCTTTGCCAGCGTATCTCTGCAATAGAGAACGTAATTTATCGCCCACCTCTAACTCCGCCAAGGGTAACATATGCAGCCACTGCTAAAGCAGGTCCAACAGCCCAAACAGTAGCAAGAGTGGTCAAGCCAAAGACAACAACAACGTCGCAAAAGGCCTCCCAGGAAAAAGGGAAGGAGAAGAGGAAGGCGAACTCAACCCAAATCCAAACCCCAGTCTCAGTCCCGGCTGATGTAGCACAGCAACCGAAGGAAGGGATCTGGATGGCAGCCGGTGATAGGAAGAAAAGACGGAAGGCCGCCAAAAAAGCAGATAAAAATGCCAGAAAGGCCGCCGCCGCTGCAACAGGAGCGACAAAAAGACTCCGAAACCCTCATTCTGCGGCAATCGTCGTCACTTTGACGGCAGAGGCAGTAGAGAGGGGTTTGGGGTATGCTGAGGTCTTGGCGAAAGTCAAGGCCAACGTCGACCTCAAGGCCCTCGAGATACCGGGCGTCCGGTGCAAAAATACGCGAACAGGAGCCCGGCTTCTCGAGATCCCCGGTGCCACCAGTGGCCCCAAAGCTGACGCCCTAGCGGCTAAATTAAGGGACTCACTGGACGCAGCAGACGTCCGAGTGTCCAGGCCTATGAAATGCGCTGAAGTACGCATCACAGGCCTGGACGATTCTGTTACGACGGACGAGCTCAGGTTCGCTGTGATGAAGGCTGGAGGCTGCCCTCTGGATAATATAAAGGCTGGAGTAATACGCTTCGGCCCCAGTGGACAGGGGGCAGCGGTTGTCAGTTGCCCTATTGCAGCGGCCCAAAAGATCGCTGATAGGCGTACTCTCCTAGTTGGTGATTTTCTGAGGTCACAGGCACGGCTCCTGCAGAACCGACCGGCAAGATGCTTTCGATGCCTGTCGGTAGGACATGTGGGGGTAAAATGTACAGCAGAGGTCACCATAGGTGACCTCTGTTTCCGATGTGGCCAGCCTGGTCACAAGGCGAGTGGCTGTAATGCTCCATTGCACTGCTTTAGGTGTGCAGCGGGGAGCAAACCTGCCGACCACCGGGTTGGCAGTAAGGCCTGCGTCTTGTCGGATCCGAAGCTGGGAGGTCGACCTCCTGGCCCTCGTCCGAAGAGCCCGGAGAGTACTGCCGGAGGGCAGCAAGATTTGCGGTGGGGGGCTGAGATGGAAATCCAATAATGGATTCGCATCTCCGCATTCTCCAGACAAACGTGGGCCACGGTGCCATTGCTCAGGATCTTCTGCTCCAGAGAATGGCACAGTGGTCTATCCACATTGCCGCCGTGGCTGAGCCATACGTCCACCGGTTTCTCGGGGCTGCCTGGGAGACCGACTTGGATGGCTCGGCGGCTCTGGTACACGGCACTGCCGCTGGCACTCCTCCCCTCACCGTGGTTGCAAGGGAACGGGGGTTGCATAGCGGCGTTGTTTGGGGATATAGCAGTCGTGGCTGCTTATTTCACGCCGAATCGAGACATAACTGAGTATGAGCAATGGCTCGCTCAGCTGGCTGTCGTCGTCGACGCCTGTCGCCCCCACCCGGTTCTTGTGCTCGGTGACTTCAATGCCTGGTCAGAGGCCTGGGGTTCCCGACGCACAAACCCGAGGGGCAGGGCACTGGAGAACTGGGCCGAAAGATTCGGCCTAGTTACCCCAAACCAGGGGTCCATACCCACGTTCGTGACAGCGAGGGGTAGTTAGATCGTGGACATTTCGTTCGCGTGCCCCTTGCTGGCACGCCGTGTTGAGAACAGGCGGGTCATTGTGGGGGAGGAGACGGGTTCGGATCACCGATACATTCGGTTTGAAGTCTCCGCTCCCACAGATGGCGTGCCGGTTGGATGAAATCATCCTGAGCCGCGTTGGGCGCTCAAGCGCTTAGATCGAGAGGTCCTCCTGGAAGCCACCATCGTACAGGCCTGTACTCCTGCACCGGACAGGGCCATAGATGTAAATGCCGAGGCATTATGGTTCCGGGAGGCCATGACCCGCGTCTGCGATGCGGCGATGCCTAGGGTTCAGCCCAACACTGCGAGATGCCAGGTCTATCGGAGATCGCAAGGCTGAGACAAGCCTGCGTGACCGCGCGTCGTCAATGGTCTAGGTTCCGCAGAAGGCGTCGCCGCCCCTAGGATGCGGCAGCTCGAGAGGCGGAGCCCCGCATCCGAGGTCATCGGCCTCCACGGAAGGAGGTTTACTGGTGGTCCCGGGAGTTGGCGGACCTCCGTGCGGCTTGTACTCGTGCCCGGGGGTCCTACACCCGCAGTCGCCGGTGTCACCGCGTAGACGGCGAGGAGGACCAGCTTCATGGGGAGTACCGAGAGGCACGGAAAACTCTGAAGCTGGCCATATGCCGCTTCAAAGAAATTAAGCGTAAGGAGATGCTGGAGGGTCTCGATCGTGACCCCTGGGTTCGCCTTTATCGTGCGGTGCGACAAAAGCTCCGCACGTCGGGCCGCCCCCTTACAGAGACACTTCAGCCCAGCTTCCTGCGGGAAGTGGTCGAGGGCCTCTTCCCGCAGCGGGCGGAGCACACATCCCCGTCGATGGCCTTCATGGTCGAAGACGACGGGGTGAACGAAGACAATGTTCCGCCCGTCAGGGAATCGGAGGTAGGGGCGGTAGTTCTACAGATCCGCTCTAAGAACACCGCCCCCGGGCCGGACGGGATACCTGCCCGAGTGCTAGCCCGAGCCTCGTTCGGCACCTCTGCGAGGTGGGCCCTGATCTGTCGGACGCCCAATTTGGTTTTCGGGCGGGGCGTTCGACGGTCGTTGCCGTGCTGCGAACCGGGGAGCGAACTTTCAAGAGGCGGCGCGCCTGACCACCACGGGAGTCTCTTTGGGGGTCGGGCGAGTTGAGGCGCTGGGTTTACGGGTGGCCCTAGATAAGACGGAGGCCCTTTTGTTCCATGGGCCCCGTCGTGGTCCACCACCCGGCGCCTCTATCGTAGTCAATTCGGTCCTCGTACCGGTTCAGGCCCAGATGAAGTACCTGGGCCTGATCCTCGACGGGAGGTGGCTCTTCGACGAGCACTTCTGACAGCTTTCTCCAAAGCTGGTCGGCGTTGCCTCTGCCCTCGGGCAAGTTTCGCCGAATTTGGGTGGAGCCAGCGTCGCGACGAGACGGCTATACAAGGGGGTTGTCCGCTGTATGGTGCGCCGGTGTGGGCGGCGGCTCTGACCGCCCAGAATAGGGCTCGCCTCTGGCGCCCTCAGAGGATATTGGCGGTTAGAGCCATACGCGGTTACCGCACCGTATCGACGGAGGCAGCGTGCGCCTTGGTCGGAACTCTGCCGTGGGATTTGGAGGCAGAAGTGCTCGCCAAAGTTTATCGGCGGACGGCTGACTTCCGGGCGGATAGCGGCATACGGCCCCCGCCCGAAGAGATACGCGAGTGGCGTGAGGCCGCTCGTCGAGCCTGGCTCGTTGGTCGTTCCGGTTGGAGACTCCTCGTGCTGGCTTTGCCCTCGTGGAGGCTCTCCAGCCGGTCATCGCCGAGTGGGCAGGGCGACAGCACGGGACCCTTTCCTTCAAAAAAAAAAAAAGTGTATTGTACTAAATATTATGTCGAAAAATAAAAAACTTTTTTTGAAATAAATGGTGTCTTCATTTCTAACACGGATACTTATTGATCCACCCTCGTACACTGTATATTACAATTATATACCATCCAGTAGGAATATTTACTTTGGGCAATGATTCAAAAACTTCAGTAGTGAATGTTCGTTTAAAAGCACTTGTTGTTAAGAAACGCCGAGTCATTGTTACAAGTATAATGCCAGTTATTACGTAAGAATAATGTGCCAACAATGATCATCGCAGAAAGAGGTGCAGAATTAGTAAAATAAGACAATTACCTTATAAAGTTGACAATCCACAATCCCAAATTGATATTTCTATATGCTCGTGAATACAAAAAAAATGATGAGTGATATTAAGTGTCTACTTTTAATTAACAAACAAAACAGAACCCACCGAATTTTGTTTGGAAATATAATATTTGCATCTTTACATAATAAGAACTAGATTAACGATCTTTCAGTAGCAAGATAACAAAATGATAAATGAATTATATACCGTACATAACGTTATTTGTGTCATATAAAAACTAAAGGAAACATTAAAAATTAACTTACTTGCAATATTTTTTGGTGGGAATAATAATTAAAATATAATGTCAACTTAAACAAGCTTGAATTTATTTTATATCATAGGTCGATAATAATACACATTATAGGTACAAGGCGGTTATAACTACGAGTATTGTTATCTGAACTGTTAAGATTTTGGCACGTTTGTTTGATAACTACACTTATATCTTCCTGTATTATTACAGTTCATGAAACCCAAGAGAAAAGAATTGCTTTCAAGAAGATCAAAAACCTAAAAAGAAATGGTGAATTAATTTGGCAAACTCTTAAGAAATCAAAAGAAATTGTCTTCATAATTTCAATGAAACGAACTAAAACTAATGTATACTGATATTCTAAAGACTAAGGCAGAACGTAGAAGTAAATAATCAACGTAATTATACAGATTACTACATAAAATAAATTATTTTCTGCGTTAGTACAAACATTTAAAGAATTTCTTTTAAATTAATGAAAAATTAGTATCTCTGAGTCATTAAAATCTATTGTGCGTCCATTTCATCTCTTTTTCTTGGCAGTATAATGATATAAAACTGCAGATCCTATGTTGCAGTGATGACTAGTAGAGTTGCCGTTTCGATAGAAATTGTGCGATATTCTCTTATGATACTGATAGCCATTACTTTTTGTAGACGATACAGTTCGTTGGCTTTATAGGCCGTCATCCACATAGTGACTCCATAATATAATGGGGTGAAGATCCAGGGTTTCCAAGATATTTTTCTTGGTTTAAAGATCTTTATTTTTCTAAAAGATAATAGTCACTTACATAAATTATTTTTTCAAATAAATAACTACATGGGTTTAAATTGTGAGCAGTAAAAAAAAATCTGTTGATTACTATATATTTTATACCAGCCGACAGTAGCAAAACTATGATAACATCATTAAGTAACTTTCTGTTTGTAAAATATACACGACTATCTACTAAAGTCAATCTAATAAATTGTAAATTTATTACTCTTTTGACATCGTAACAGTAGAAGAAACCAGTTATTTATGAGTATGTTACGGTTAAACTAAAAATCTAAGTAATTAATATTTAAGGCGGGAACTACGTATCGGCACTAAATATTCATTTATATGTTTGATAAAAGCAATGTGGTAAGACAGTCATTAGTTACGTGACAATAAGTGCCAATCGGAACGCTTGACGTCACTGGCATATGGTGCAATCATCATTAAAACACGTCATTTATATCATGTCAGTGTTCATAAAATTGCTAAATAAAGTACGTATGCTCATTTATTATTTTTCTAACAAAATATTAATGTTTTAGGCAAAATATACCATACGGCATACTGTTGAGTACTGTCAGCCTAGTCATTCCTACGCATATCAACGATATAATTGGTGTGTGGTTTTTATGAGTAAACTAAAGGCTATGCAAAGAGCTACGTAGTTCTACATAGTGTGGACTCTTAGATGTCAGTATACCGTTTGTGTAACATTGGCAATGTTAACCAAAATTAACGTGATCTATTTTTTTGTGTAATTTACAAAAAGCGTATTTACCTCTACTAAAAATCACCCCGGCGGCCGGTCTCAGGCATCCTACTCTGAAGGGGACCTGGACTATATTATTTTAGATCCCCTCTAGAGTCAAAGCCACGCTTAGTCAGGCACTATCCTGAAGAGACCACGGAGGCTTCCCCGCATAAGCATATTTATTATCTAGCGTGCTAATTGCCACAAAAAGTTAAGTGCCACATAGTAAGAATTGTTTAATGTGTTTTCAGTAGTAAAATGGTACTATTAATTTACATATATAACATTATGAACATTCACAATTTTGTGTAGATTAATGCCATCCAGGCTCCGGATGGGCCTGGATGGCATTAATCGAATATCACGAGGCGCCGCTCTATCTGCGAACCGTTATTGAGGCCTATCTGCGCGACAGGACGGTGAAGTTTATCGGTCGGAATGGAATGGAGAATCGAAAGGAAGTATGTTGCGGGGTTCCCCAGGGCTCGGTATTAGGCCCATTATTATGGAACCTCGCATTCGATGCTGTCCTTCGCACCGGTCTGCCCTCTGGCCTAAGTGTCGTCTGCTATGCGGACGATACATTAATACTGGCTAGAGGGTCACACTTCGAGGAGGTGCTTTGGCTCGCCGAGCAGGGGGTGGCTAGTGTTGTGGAAAAGATACGTGAGCTGGGCCTGAGGGTGGCGCCTCATAAAACTGAGGCGATATGGTTCCATGGCCTGCGTAAGCGCCAGGAGCCACCCAGCTCATGTCTCCGGGTAGGTGACGCTGAAGTCCAGGTAGGCCAGTACATGAAGTACCTAGGCCTCATCCTGGACAGTCGGTGGAGCTTCGAAGAGCATTTCGGGCGATTGGTACCCCGAGTGCGAGGGGTAGCAGGTGCGCTGCATCGTTTGCTGCCCAATCTCGGGGGACCACGGGAAGAAGTTCGCCGCCTCTACATGGGGGTTGTGAGATCCATGGTCCTCTATGGGGCACCCGTCTGGTTTAATGATCTAGCGGGTGCCTCCCGCTGCCGGGCCCTACTCAGGAGCCTGCAGCGGCTGATGGCCATACGGATCGTGCGGGGCTACCGCACAATCTCCTATGAGGCGGCGACGATCCTGGCGCGATCTCCGCCCTTCGATATTCTGGCCGACATGGACGCAATGGTGTACGACCAAATTCGTTCTGTCGGTCGGAATGCTGAAGAGGCTGCGCCAGATCATGAGCCCGGAATGCTACGGCAGAACGCGCATAAGCAAGCTCTGGTGGCTTGGCAGGTACGGCTCGAAACTGAGGGCTGTGCTAGCCAACGCGCCGTCGGAGCCGTTCTGCCGAACTTCGAAGCGTGGATAGAGAGGACCGACTGTGTCACCTATCGATTGACCCAGATACTCACCGGGCACGGCTGCTTCGGTGAGTATCTGAATCGAATAAGACGGGAGGCTACGGCACAATGCCACCACTGCGAGTCCGAACGGGACTCCGCCCAGCACACGCTGGAGGACTGCCCTGCTTGGGAGTCTGAGCGTCGAGTCCTGGTCGGACGGATCGGACGTAACCTTTCACCGTCAGCATTGATCGCGGCGATGCTGGCGAGTCGTGAAGGATGGGAAGCCGCGATCTCCTTCTGTGAGCAGGTTATGCTCCGGAAGGAGACTGCAGAGCGAGATCGGGAAAGGGCCGATCCCGCTCGAAGGAGGCGGCGAAGGGGACGCGGCAGAGGTCGCTAGCTCCCTAATCGCCGCCTAAGGGTCGCTGCGGTCACATCTTGGGGCGTTGTGACTGCTGCAAACGACCCGAGTCAGGTGACACTCCGGTGCGGCCGGGCAGTGTCGTCTGGGGCGGGGCGCTGTTCTGCCTCTTACTGCGCAGGGCGATGGGAGTGCGATAGCGTCCTGATCCTGGGGCATGAGGTGCCCGGGATGTACCTCACTTGTGAGGTACGGCAGGGAGGACTCTAGAAGCCGCTAATGCGTTCCTAGAGCACCTCCCAACTGCCGAGGTAGGCCGCCGCGGGGTTTAGTGGGTAGACCGGTTTGTCGGAAGTCCCACACACGCCCTTCGTCCCTCCGGAGGGTATGGTGCGAAAAGCATTCCCCGCGTTAAAAAAAAAAAAAAAAAAAAAAAAAAAAAAAAAAAAAAAAAAAAAAAGGCTCCGGATGGGATCAAATCGACGTGCCTTAGGGAATTGACGTCGGTGTTGGCTGGGGCGAACATTCTGGAGTGTAGAACGTGGCTTATAAATTTCGTGCTCGGTGGCAATTGAATCCATTAGTATATCCATATCTTTACGGTGCCTCTCTCTTTCTATTAGTTTAAAAAATGGTGGCATAAGGCTAATTGCAAAATTAGCATGTTGTACTGTTAGAGAGGACATGTCTCTTTGTAACGCGGTTGAGTTACGAAGCAACTATCCCCGCTGTATCAGTATTTACAATGAACTCGGAGGACGAGAAAAGCATTTTGCAAAAGCTTGATATTCGCAACGCATTCAAGAAGGTTAAGGAAACGATCCCTCATTTTTTCTTTTACAAGTTTGTAGTCTTTCGTCTAATTTATTTTTCGACAACAATTTTACTATTTCTAAAGTGGAAGCTCAGCAAGGCGAGTCATTGCGACCACTTGTTTTTAGTTTGGCTAGTTACAAGGTGATTATCGAGCTCAAACTTCCCTTTAATGTTTAGTACCTAGATGATGGTACTATCGGGGATAAAGCAGAGAGCGTGTTACAGGACTTAGAATTCCTCATTTTTCGCTTCAAACACCTGGGTCTGGAGGTAAACTCCTCGAAGTTTGAATGTCACTCTTTTAAATACTACTTTAGCAGGCTTTGAAGAATCCGCTCTATCCTCTGTACATTTCACTTTGTTAGATTTTCGATTTTTCTTTATGTAGTTTCTGAAACTTTAACCTCCAGCAGACATCTCTTCCTCGCTGCTGACCAACGTATCAAGGATACAGGTCCAGGAGCCGCTCATGTTGCAATAGTCCTATTGCGTGTGTGCTTCGCCCTTCTGAAAATTAATTACCGATTACGAACTACTCTTACATTGCTTCATCCCGAGGAAAACGTATCATTTGACGAAGCTCTAAAGTCGATAGTGGAATTCATTCTCAACGTTTCCATGGAAGAGAAGCAATGGACTCAGGCGAGTCTTCTGATCTGGTGCGGGAGTCAGGGAGTGCGTAGTCTACGGGATATAGCTTACTCAGTTTTTTTTGGCAAATAGGTATGGTGTTGCGAACCTTGTCACTGTCTTATTAAGATCACTTGGTGCTCAGATGAGCATACCGTTTTTTTTTGGATGCTGCATCAGCTAAGTTAGCCTCTAACACAAGTGGGGTGTTCCCCGTGATTATGCACATGTGTGAGAGGGCTTAAGATCATATGGGATTAAGGCGAATTTAAGGCGTCTCATTAGAAGGAAGCAGATATAGCTAGGCTGCGGGTTGTGTCACGGACTGAATCAGGCGTATGATTGCATGTGCTGCCTTCGCCTTACTTGGGGACTTTGCTGAATGGCGATTCTTTATACGTGGCCATTGCTCTTCGCCTGGGCTGCAAAATTTACGAACGCCATGTGTGTGGTTCTGTAGTGGAGGTCAACGGTCAAATGGTCTGAGTTACCGTCGTTGTTAGGAAGGCTTCCACATTGTCATACCCTAAACGATATTGTCTAAAGGGTTCTAACTTCGGCCAGGACGGATTGACTCTGGTGTCTTGAAAGAGCGGCAAGTGCTTGATCTGTGACGGTACTTGTGTCAGCAATATTTCCCACTAGCTATTTGAGCCGCACCATCCACTCCCCGTCGGCTGCCGTAAAGGACGCCTGTTACAGGAAAAGGAAGAAATGTGTAGCTTTGGAGCAGCTACATCACTTTGTTCTTGTGGCAGGGGAGACCATGGGCGACTGGGTTGCCGGAACCAGGAGATTTGTGGGGGACCTGAGCCGTACACTTATAGAGATTAATGACGATTCCCGTTCTGGTTCATTTCTGGTGCAAAGATTGGCCATTGCCGTTCAACGTGGCAACGCTGCGAGTATAGTGAGCACCTTTCTACTGGAGACGTCTAGAGATGAGTTAATATAGCTGAAGTTACACTTAAATTTATTTCTTCACACTACAATTAATATTAACCTTGATAACTTGTAATATAATAATATTTTGTTGAAAAAGTAAACTTAATACAACTCTTAATCTAACAGATTATTTTTTATAGCAATAGATGCTTTCTAGTTCGTATAAAGTCGGTGCCAAATAAGATATGCTATGATAAGTAATACTATTGCTCTATAATAACTTATAATTATATTAATTTACATTTACTGATTCTTACAAACGCACATTTACAGGTTACACGAAATTTGATTTCATAATAGTAGGAGGTGGATCAGCAGGAAGTGTACTAGCCAATAGATTGAGCGAGATAAGTGAATGGAATGTTCTACTTTTAGAAGCTGGAGACGACCCTCCTATAGAAGCCAATGTTAGTACTACATCATGTACTCATGTATTTTTTCCCACGTTGTCTTGCTTCCATTTACAGAATTTATGATTTCAATTTACAAAAAATAATTACCTGGAATGGTTCAGAAATTCATCACCTTTATATCTTTTCATTTTAGATTCCAGCATTAGATAAAAGCATATTTCATACAAAATATGATTGGCAATATTTTACTACAAGCGACGGCAACATAGATCAAGCTATTATAAATAATTCAATAAATTGGCCAAGAGCTAAAATGTTAGGAGGCTGCAGTAATATCAATGGAATGATTTACATAGAAGGCAGTGACCATGATTATCAAAGTTGGTATGAAGCTGGTAACTTGGAATGGAGTGTACAAGATGTTCGACGATGTTATAAAAAAAGACAAAGTTACCAAAACCAGCGTTTGCTCCAAAATCCAAGAATTAATGAACACTATGGTCACAACGGTTCTCTAATAATCAATATTTTTAATAGTACATACAGAATTGTGACGGAAAAAATTCTTAAATCTTGGAATGAAATTGGAATTAAGAATGTGCCTGACTTGAATACTGTAAGCGTTTTAGGATCAAGTATAGCGTCAGCAACAGCTGCAAATGGAGAAAGACAAAGTTCAAACAAAGCATATTTAAACACTGTGCTTCATAGAACAAATTTGAAGGTTTTAAAAAATAGTTTTGTTTCTAAAGTTTTAATTAACCGCTCATCAAAAGTCGCTTACGGTGTTAAGGTACAACGTGGGTCAAAGCGTTATACGTATTTGGCCACTAAGGAAGTTATCATAAGTGGGGGTACCATAAATTCACCTCAATTATTAATGTTATCAGGAGTAGGCAACAAAGATTATCTTTCTTCAAAGAAAATCGAGCCTATAGTTCATGCACCAATGGTAGGACAGAATCTCCAAGATCATAGTTTAATAATTATTCCAATCTTTAATAATGAAACCAATCCTGAAAGTGTTGCAGATCAAAATTTCGATGTTTTTAAGTATTTGTATAACCGTACGGGCTCTTTAGCACAAGGTAGTATTTCTGATATTTTAGCATTTTTTTCATCTGATAAGAATTCTTCTTATCCAGACTTCCAAAGTCATTTAGTAGTTTTTTGGAAAAATACATCAAATTTGTTTAAATCTTTACACGATCGATTTAGATTAATCGACACGGCATCATTATACATATTTGGCCACTAAGGAAATAATTATAAGTGGAGGTGCCATAAATTCACTTCAAATATTGATGTTGTCGGGAGTAGGAAACACAAATTACCTTTCTTCAAAGAAAATTAAGCCTATAGTTCATGTGCCAATGGTAGGACAAAATCTTCAAGATCATAGTTTAATAACCATTCCAATCTTTAATAATGAAACCATTCCAAACCACCAACTTGAAAGTACAGAAAATCAAAATTTCGATGTTTTCAAATATTTGTACAACCGTACGGGCTTTTTAGCACAAAGTAGAACTATTGATATTTTGGCATTTTTTTCATCTGATAATAATGCTTCTTATCCAGACTTTCAAAGTCAGTTAGAGTTTTATTGGAAAAGATCATCAGATTTATCTAACACTTTGCTAAGTCGATTTAGATTGAAGGACAAAGTAGCAAAGCCTCTTCTAAATCTCAATAAGAACTACACTTGCTTCGTGTTTACTTTTAATTTATTACATCCAAAATCAAGAGGAAACATTACTTTACGTTCAAAAAATTCCAAAGTTCATCCACTAATTTATCCTAATTATTTTAAAAATCGCTTTGATTTAGAGTCAGTTGTTACAGGTATTAAACAATTTACCAAGGTATTGAAAACTGAATACTTTAAGTCAATTGGTGCATTTTTAGCTAGAATGCAATGGCCACCTTGTGATGACTTTGAATTAGACAGCAGAGATTATTGGAAATGTGTTTGTTTGAGTACGGTACAAACTATTTATCATGCAGTAGGAACATGTGTTATGGGCAATGATACAAGAACTTCAGTTATGGATAGTCGGCTAAAAGTACATGGCGTAAAAAATCTCCGAGTCATTGATGCAAGTATAATGCCAACTATTACAAGCGGTAATACTAACGCACCATCAATGATGATCGGCGAAAGAGGTGCAGAATTAATAAAAGGAGACTATGATAAGTAACAAGTGGATGTTTTACAAGATTTCAAATAGGTAATACTGTAATATAAATATAAAACATTAAGGGGCTATTTAAGAAATAAGTAAGTATTAAAAATAAAATAGTAGACAGCAGAAAGTATGCTTAGTAAGTCGTACATTATCATCGGAATTTACAAGAAATGAAAATTAAGAAGAAATTAACAAGAAAACGTAGTAAGAGACAGAGCTGTCATTAATCCTTATTATAACTACTATTATATTATACAATATACACAGTAACAAAATAACCACCCTGAGAGGCTGCTCCATCAGGTCGCACATTATCTACAGAGTGGCTCATATTGTCGATTGGTCACCGGACGATGGAGCCCGGTGAACACTTACCGGAGGGTACATCAACTCGCTTTTCGAAGTTCACACATATTCATGTTCACCACAGCGCTGTCGTTCAGCATCTTGAGACGGTAGGGCCAAACATGTTCTTCTTAACCGAGACACAAATACACCACCTTACCGGCAAATTATATCTTCACTATCCCGGTTTAAGGAATGTTCCTTTACAAATGCGGAAATATGTCTTTACGTCTTGGTGGATATTTATCGTTGCGTTATAGTGCACAGGAGCGGTTTCCGACCACTGAGCTTTTATTTTTGGCAGATTTTAACACCCACTATGAGTTTATTAGGATATACATTCATATTAGAACTGACTACACAGGTCAAACCGCCCACATTCAGACTCGTGAGATCATACGTAAGAGTGATGATATGACTTCACGAGTCAAGCACCCACCTTGCTAGATCTGCTGCTGACGAGATACCCAGCGTAGTATAGTGTATCAGTTCTCGCCTCTGTGGGATACTCGGAGCACTGCTTGGTGTCCACCACGGTGTCTCTTGTTTCCTATCCACAACTTGTGGCGGCGAGATGATTATGGCGCTACTCTTCAGCAGACTTCTAGAATGCTAGATTATTTAGCATCCATTCGATAAGTTCAACGCTGCTTTAAAGACAGGGCCTGTCACAAAGTGCGAAAACCGTAGATGGCGAGATCACTGTCGGTGTGGAAAATTTTATTCCCTCCAGTGAAGTCACCAGTACGAAGGCCCATCCCTGGTTCAATTGCGAGTGCACTCATGCTGTTGCACACAAGCAAGTGGCCTTCGTGTGGCCTAGTGTGTTACGGCCCACGTTCAAGGTCACTCTGATGTTAAATGCCTTAAAGTAACTAAAAGTATAACAAAGCTCTCACCACCAGGGAATGACCTGGTAGTGAGAGCTTTGTTCTAAGGCTCACATTAGAACAGATGCCCAGCGCATTGCACGAGCTAACCAAAAACTCGTCACATAACCGTAATAGCGGTAATTTTTGGCCATTGACCAAAACCTAATAATCTAAATCTAAAAGTCTAATAATTGATAATCCTCGCTACCACTACTGAAAAATCACGATGAATCACTTGCCCATCTGTAAGAGTATCTGCCAGTATGCTGTAAGAGAATGTTAAACTGCTTGTTGTTTTTTTTAGGCCAACTCTTGATTTGAAGACGGTGAAGTGCACCAGCTTATCATTCTGATCTGTGACTCTGCAATGCAGAGTATTGGTATCCGACAAAGAGATGTCCGTGGAGACGGTCGCTTGACGTCCGGAAAGTCAGTGGACCGGTATTCCAGCGATGGTTCTTGAGAACTGCATGCTGGAGTTATTTCCTGTATTGACGCGTTTATAACGCCTATCATATTTCTCAGGAATTGTTGTGGAGGTCTAGAGAGAGATGAATATTCAATCCATTCTCAAAAAAATGACCGCTCCAACCTGGCCAATTGCCGACCTATAGCCATCACTTCCATTCTGTGCAAGATACTCGAACGTGTCATCAATACCATCAATAAACAACGAGTCTGTTACCTGGAGGATCATTCCTTGTTGACTACTCGATAATATGGTTCCAGACTGAATTAATCCACAGGTAATCTTCTAGCATACTTCGGGAAGCACGCACGTTTAGCGTAGCGGGAAGTACGTGGCCATGAGCTTTGACATGACCAAGGACTTCGATAGGGTCTGGCACCGTTCAATTCTAACCAAATTTTAAGCATTTGGCCTACCATTTAAATTATACCGCTATATTGTCGCGTTTTTATGCAAGCGTAGCATTAGGGTCCTCTGTAATGGCGTGGCCACCGATTTTCAGTAGGTTAATGTTGATGTACCTCAGTACTCCGTCCTGTCGCCTATACTGTCTCTTCGCCATATCAATGATATGATAGCACTTGCCACTATACATTACTACTGCAGGATAAACTCAGTATCCTGGATATGGATATTTGCCGGAATCTCAACCCGCGAAAGTATATTGAAAACATTGCTAAGGCAACCTCGTGGAAGCTGGTTATACAGAACCAGGTATATGCATGTATAGGTATATAAACAGAGTTAGACGGTTCTTCTCGGGTAAGCATTTGTATCTTCTTTATAAGACCCAGGTTCGCTCTTAAATGGAGTACTGTTCACATCTTTACGATAAATCAGCGCAGTTTTTACTGAACGCTCTAGGTCAGTTGCAGCAGTGAGCAGTTTGCATTAACAATAGTCTCAAAGACACTGAATCCCTCTAGTCTCTGCAGTTCTGAAGATATGTCGCCTCTGTGGTAGTCTTCATTCGTCTTAATCTCGGAGAGTGTTCTGACTAACTCTTCCATCCTGTCCTACCTTTTCCCTTCTTCGGACTACTCATGTTGGCCTTGTAAGGCACGTTTTAAAATGGTAGACATACGCTCCTAAACTTGGTTAGCTCTCCGGTTTAGCTCTTCCTTCCTGTACAAATCAATTTAAAATTGGCACTCAACACCAAAGCACGAATTGCCCTCTCACTATGATCCCGTGTCCTTAAACGGGGCATGAAAACGAATCTCACTTGGCCGTCATAGCATGGGTCGCTGTACTACATTGTGTCTGCATTCACAATGGTTATGGCGACCACAACCCTTGAATTTCATTCATGCTTTCGAACAGACAGAGTAGCGTCACTTAGGTAGGCCAAGAATGAAAAAGAGGCCTATGTCATGTGGACTTCTTGCATTGACATGATGATGATGATGATTATAATGATGATGATAAAAAATTATCAACGTAATTATCAAATAGGAAATTAAACTTCTAACATCTCTAAAGACAAGTGTTCCGTTTAGAACACAGATATTTCAGATTTTTTTAAGTTGTAGTATTTTTCCTTCAAAAAATTTCTTGAGGTTAGTTCAAATTTATGACTATGTTTATGGGATTTATATGCTTATGATAAGTTCCCACACTGGTAAAACAAAGTTAAACTGATCAGAACCTCCAATCGAACCCAATTAGTCGCCAGTGAACCGAACGGCGACTTCGATCAAGAGGCCGATAGGAGGATTCACCTGGGCAGGGAAGCATAAGGAAAGTTGCGTTACATATTCGAGTAGCCGATCCCATAATCATAAAAGATCAAAGTATTTGACCAGTGCGTCCTACCCGTAATGACATACGAAGCCGAGACGTGGACACTCACCATTGGACTGGTCTACGAGTTTAAAGTAGCTCAGCGTGCCATGGAGTGTGCGATGCTGGGTGTTTCTCTGGCTGATAAAATTCGTAACGAGATTATTTGACAGAGAGTTGGAGTGACTGACATCACACGGAGAATCAGTATGCTGAAGTGGAAGTGGGCTGGTCATGTCTCCAGACAAACCGATGGTTGCTGCAGCCGAAGCGTACTAGAGTGGAGACCATGATTGGGCAAATGTAGTGTCGGGCGCCTTGCGGTGCAATGAACCGATGACTTGAAGAAGGCGGCTGGCAGCGGGTGGATACGAATTGGCCAAGACCGAGATGGTTGGCGCTCCTTGAGTGAAACTTTCGTTCAGCAGTGGACGGCGATAGGTTGATTTAAATCGAACGGCGAAGACGTGCTTATCAGCGCTTCATGACGCCCTGAGTCTGGCCGTGGTTGGACGGGACGGGTTTCTCCTCCATCCGCTACAAAGACCAGCCACGAGAAGACGACGTCTGCGTATGCCGTACGTCACGTAAATAGAAAATTCACCCTTAGATGGTGCCCGCATTAGAGGGAGCGGGCACTGGAAAGGGTCCGGATGGCTAAATAACAGCAGTTGCCAGATCTCTCCCATTCTTGGCGCAGAGTAGGTCGCCATGCGGCTTTAAGTGGTCCAATTCCAACACACCATTCAATACGTTCTAACACTTTTTAACAGGGATGTCAAAAATATATACTTTAATAAATTATATTTGTAAATTTATGTATGTATTATAACAATAAATGTCGTTAAATTATGTTCATAATTGTTACTCTACTTCTAAATTCTAAATGTTATCTATAACCCTCCATTTGTACTTGTATTATATGATATTTATAACCATATTAGGATACAACAACAATCATACAATCTTAACGAGTTTTATGAACCCATGAGTTAAGGCTGGAATGCCACAAGAGTGGTTTATTAGTGGAATGTATTATTAATACATTTATATAAAAACTATGATTATGTTGTTAAATATTAACCCACGGGGTTCCATCTAAACATAAATAATCCAGGAGGACTGGTTTTTGAAAAATAATAAAACATACACATATGTTTTAAACTGAATGATAAAATACAATATATTTATTTGTTATATCTGTATTCAAAATAGATTTATGATGTTTATTGTAAAAGATTTTAGTTTAACTTATGTATATAAATTTTATATTCTTTCACACATTTCCTATATTCTGAATAGGACCATGAGATCTGTTACAAAGGGTTAATTCTAGCATACACTATAGTCTATCAAAAAATCTCATTTTGCATTAAATATTGCCTAACTTATTGCTTGTACTAATATCTTTTGTGACAAGAGAACTTAATAAACATTATTATTCACTTGGCAACTGTTTTTGGAACACTAATGTGTTCCAATCATAATAGTAAAACAAACGCATTCCATTTTATCAACCACACATTGAATGTCTAATCTTAAATCCATTAATTTTATAGTTTTGTAATGTTTAATATCGTAAATACATGTTTTATATATGAAACAGTTACACTACATCGTATATACAACCAACCACGGACGGATTTCCTAACGCTTTCGACTCTGATAAGTCTTTTTTACAGCGAGTCACTGTTTCATTTCTAAAGAAAATCTTTGAAGAATTTTAAAGTATAAGGTATTAATTATTGAAGAGGTTGCCATAATTTTATTAAAACCATTTTTAATTTTAAATTTCAAATATTAATATTAATTTGAATAATATAAGTATTGTTTTACATATTCCCCATATTCCATACTAGTACTGTAATTTATTTCTTCATAAAGCTCCTAGAGCCTTGTTCGACTTTTATTTATGTGGCTACTACTGTGGCCCATTTACTGAAGGTTGTGTAATCTTTGACTGATAACTTCTTAGTAGTAAAAGTTGTTTTCAGTTAAGATCGTCGCTGCTATCTAAGTTTGGTAGCTTAGAGAGTAGTTTATTTTTAAAAATTTTCTTACGAATCACTATTGTAGATACTACAATGATACCCTAAGTTACCACCGTTTTGTTTAACATAGTAAAAACACACATCTGTCCACAATGATAAGAATGTAATTTGTTGTCTATTTCTTTGGTGTGCGGCACATTGTCAGTAAATGTATTATTTAAACAATTAGCAACGGTAGTGATTATTCTTGACTGATTTCTTCTTCTTCCAAAAATTCTTATGAAGATTTTATGATCCAAATAGATTTTTAAATCTTCACTTTCACAAATAAATTAAAGTTACCACAAACAATAATGCTTTTATTTCTTTTACATACTCAACACAATAAATTGCTTTAACTCAATACATGTTATTTCTTCTATTAGTTCAAAAGAAAAAAACGCGATGTTAGTACGGTTTTTAAAAATAAAATCCTTTCTAATCAAAATCAATGAACTGCCAAGCAAATCCTTTCCCCTCTCTTTCGGTTTTACTATATTCTTCTATTATTCATAATAACTGTTATAACAAATATTAAGTCATAGTTTTATTATATATATATAAGTAATATACAATATTGTTTTTCTTAATGATTAAAAAATATACTTATTTAGTTACTCACACACCCAAATTTTCAAATGTATAATTTTAAAACTGACGGATTCCATACAATCTTTAAGCCCGTATAATACTAAGAGAGACACTCTTGAGGGTGGAATTATCAAAATTCCTCTCTTAGTGCTTATTTAAGCTATAATAGAGCCTGTCTGAAAATTTTAAGATGCTAAGTTCAGTGGTTTCGGTTGTGCGTTGACAGCTGGGAGTATCAGTCAATCAGGTTTACAGTTTTAAATAATCTTCACCTTTATGGTGTGTTTATAAAAAGTAGCCCTATGTCCTTCCCCAAGCTTAAGTTTGTCCGTATCAAATTTCATCATAAATTGTTTACTAAACACTGATTAATAAACGCGACAGACAGACGTTACTTGCGTTTAATATTTTTCGTGTTAGGAAAGAATTAATATGTAATTGGAATGATGACCACCTGCAGGTAATTTATTTTTATTTAGTTACACTTTATGCACTTTGTACATCAGCAGACTTAGCACCCATTGTATTCTCTTCCAGTCAACCTTAGGGTGGTATAGAAATATTGCAAGGGAGGTACACAGAGGTTACCGTAGAAAGGTCCTACTTTACTCCAATATTTGCTCCAACAAAAGTGTTAATTATGAATATTATTTTGATTAATAATGATGAACATACATCGAAGTATTTATTTAAAGAATATAATATTATGTAACACATTTTTGAAGTTAAATCAGCATAATTAAGTGTTCCATAACATATATAAAACTATGAATAAGAAGCAAAGTTACCCATGACCATGGGTTCAAGATTTTCTAAATCTCCAAGAGAACCAAGATCAGAAAAATCATGGACTGATATGTTAACACTTTTTGCGTAAGAGCATTTGCTACTGGATCTACGGCGACTTCATTTCCTTTATCGTCCTAAAGAGTGCCTAATTGTTCAGTCACACTTTTTCCAGGAGTGATGTGTAGTTTTCTGCGTCGCCCTTTAGCAGTTCCACTTGTCGTCCAATCTAATCTCTTAGCTTCAAGACTCTGTAGAAAAGAATCTTGCAAAGCAGCCTTGTCAACAGTTGTGGATAACCTCTCTAATGCAAAGGTGCAAAGTTACCCCAAAGTTACCAAAAAAATATGAGCACACCAAAAAAGTGAGGTCAGATTATGACCAATTCAGAAATTGAATGAAATATTTACGGATTCTTTTACATGATTATATACATAATAAAATTAGAACATAATTACCTTAATACGCTGTGCAGATTTCGAGGTGGAAGTGACTTTTTGCCATACAAGAAAGAAAACCTTTTAACGTTTTGCACTACATCTGCATCTGACATAAGAAAAAAATGGCTGATGAATTTTTTTATCCACTTCAATGTTGTCACTCATAAATAAATATTTTTGGGTGCGTTCAAAATTAAATGTAATGTCGCACCGATTTGGACATACCAAGCGATAAAACATTTAAAAAAAAATTGGAACATAATTAACCTTAAAGGAGCAAAGTAGGAACATTTTACGGTACATTGAAACTTAAAATATACCATATATGAGTGACATGTACATACATGAACACATACAATACATACGTCATAAATACACATATGAATATACCCATATATACATAAATATACACAAACACACACGTTTAGATTATATTCGTACACTATGACAACTTGACTATAAGCTGATCCAACTATCGATAAGACGATTCTTCAATCTCGTTAAGAAGGAGATTATGTACATTCTTTTTGCATGTAAAACGATTTGTGGCCATCCTGATTTCAAGCGGGAGTGCATTCCAGAATAGTACTGCCTGAACAAAGAACGAAGAGTTCACGAAGTCGGAGTTGTGATAGCGGAGGTACGTACATATCTTACATGTAGGTGAAAAAGAAATTAAAATAGGGCAGTTAGTGCTCGCGGATTGCAGCACTGGCGAATAAGTAACCATTTTAATTGGGAACATAGAGCAGATACAGGGCCATACTTTCGAAGATTAAAAATATATGGAATGCAGTTATTGAGAAGTCAGTCTAGTTTATTAAGAAGGTCTGCATTCAGGTCGTAATAATAGACATCACCATAGCCGATTATTGGGATTATTAAGGACTGCATGAGAGTAATTTTGATATTAGAAGGCAGGAAGTTCTTCAGACGATATAATGTTCGCAGGTTTCTCGTTACTTTCTGGCTGATATGAGTAACTTGAGCTTGCCAATCAAGGGTAGAGTCGATGAGTAAGCCCAGATCTTTGACTACGGGGCTGAACGGTACAACTGATCCGTTTAAGATGATTGGTGAGATTGAGGCAGTATCGAGTCTGCTCATAATGCGTTTACTGCCCACTATGATCACCTGACACTTGGATGGGTTAATCGTCAATCTGAATTTCATCGACCACGAGTTTATGATCTCCAAGTCTCTGTTGACCACGTTAACAGCTTGTGTTATGTTTTCCACCCTTGCCTGCGAATATACTTGCAGATCGTCGGCATATATATAGGTGATACGCACTCTGAAGTTATTGAGTTATGAGATTAATAAAAATTGAGAATAAGAGAGGAGATATGTATCTTTACAACAATATAGGTACTCCTGTAAACAATGTTATTTGATTTCTTACGTACAGCGAAAATATGTTGATTTTGCAATTAAGGAACACGTGAACAAGCTACGTATACTCGTAGTTGACCGTGGGAAAAACAGGGCGCGGCTAAATGGATTCTCACTACCTTCAAAGCTTACCCTTGCGATTTATTGATGATCATTAAAATTGCAAATGCAAGTTTAATTGAGTACTACAAACGTTTGAAATTAAAGGATAAGTTATTGGATATTATTGGGTACATTGTATAAGTATATTTTCACCCTTAGTTTCTCCAGTAAAAATTGTGGCTTTTACAATGTATCTATCTAGATCACTCGCAATCTAGTGCCATTACATAAGCTCACGGTGTCCAAGTTGCGCAATAACAAAACAGGTATATCGACTTTTAATTCGAGCTTATGAGATGGAACCCTGGATAACTTCAAAGAGTTAATAAACTTCACGGGGTAGCTTGTACAGTCTTCAGATGACATGACTGTTTCCATAGGGTTGTAGGTTATTTTATTGTTGGTTACTTAGGCCAAGATCATTTTGTTTATTTTTGCAACCGTTTCATTTTCGGTGCTAGTATAGTTCTTTCACATAGTCAATTTTCATCGTGAATGTTTTAGTATTGTTTTAGTGTAGGTATTTATATGATAGTTAAAGGTTTAAACATGTAAAGAAACTCCTTATTAGAAACAAATATTCGATTATGTTTTTAAAAAAGAAAGCATACTAAGGCAACCATTAATCACTTGACAATGAGTGCCAATCGGAACGCTTGACGTCACTGCCATATGGTGTATTTGTTATTGAAAGCGTCATTCATATCATGTCAGTGTTTATAAAATTACTAAATAAAATATGCTTATATATTATTTTATTAACAAAATATTAATATTTAGTATAAAGTACACTATATCCAGCATCCAGCTTAGTTATTCCTACCTATGGCACTGAGATGATTGGAGCGTGGAATTTATAAGTTTAATGTAGGCCCTGCACAGAACTACATTGTTCTACATAGTGTAACCTCTTAGATGCAGATACGATACTCGTATATCGTTTATGTAACATTGCCAATATTAGCTAACTGTTAACTCCTTTTAATGTGTCTAAACAAATTAACGTAATACCCATTATCTTTTTAGGACTATATTATTTCTACTTTTGTTGTCTTTCCTTGCTATAAACGTATTTACCTAGGCGTCTTACTTAAAATTTTAAAAGCCACAAATTAAATTTGGTTTAATGCGTTCTCAGTAATGAAACGATACTCTTATGTACGTGCATAACGTTGTGAAACAACATTTGCGTAGGCAGTAAATTTTTATGTTTGGTGTCTTGATTATTTCAAGTTATTAGTAATTAAAAATGCCGTGGTAAGTATTTTAGTAGTAAATTCTAATATTATTTAATACACTTTATCACACTTAACACGTTTAACCTTTGAACGTCAGTTTGGACGAGGGACTTTGAACGATGGATTTGAAACATTTGAAACTTTGCACACTTATCAAGGTCCGATGGCAATGCAATAAACTATACAGTTTTTTGCGTACACTGCTGGACTTAGCCCTTTTTTTAACGTGTGGAAACCCCCTCGGGCCGTCACCCCACCGGTTTTTACAGCGGGGTTGTGTGTGAAATGGGACGGACCAAAACCACACGGTGTGCCACTCTACGCCTGACATAAAAGGGATCCGGGAATAGCTGTTATTACGACATCTAGATCCCTCCGAGCGCCTCTCCGAGGGCACCATCTGCGAACAAACTCTCCATTTAGGCGACGTACGGCACACACGGACATCGCCGCCTCGTGGCTGACCACTATAGTGAATGGAGGGGAAAACCTGATCCGTCCACCCGCGACCACACTCAAGGCTGCATGAGGTGCTGGTACACGCGCCTCCGCCGCCCGGCTAGCTGGCGGCGCATTGGGTCCGAGTGGAGGTCGTCCACCCGGGCCTTCTCCGCCGCCTCCTTCTGCGAAATTACGCCTTCACAGAAGGTTGCGACCGCGGTTAAGCAACTGTCCCTACCGACCATGGAGCGTATAACGGCCGGTGGCGAGAGATCTCCTCCAATAACTGCAGTGAGAACCCCATGCTGCGCCGCTCTGGCGGAACAAACCGCCAGCGTGTGCTGAGCCGTGTCCTCACTGCAGTTGCAGTAGTGACAGGCGGGACTCAATTCTCTTCTGGTGCCCAAATGCCGATACTTCCTGAAGGAACCGTGCTCGGTAAGAATCTGTTGTCGCCGTCTGCAGTGCTGTCGCCCTACCCATTCGGCTGGAGAGCCTCCACGGCACCAAAGCCAGCACGTGGAACCCCAAGTCGGGACGACCAACGAGCCATCATGGCTCGACGAGCGGCCTCTCGCCACTCGCGTATCTCTTCGGGCGGGAGCCGTATGCTGATACACGACCGGAAGTCAGCCGTCCGCCGATAAACTTTGGCGAGCACTTCCGCCTCCAAGTCACACGGGGGATTGCCGGCCAAGGCACACGCCACCTCCGTCGATATAGTGCGTTAACCGCGTATGGTTCTAACCGCCAATATCCTCTGAGGGCGCCAGAGGTGAGTCCTATTCTGGGCAGTCAGAGCCGCTGCCGACACCGGTGCACCATACAATGCCATTAACCGGATAAGCTCTTCGACGAGCACAGACTGAGGCTGACACAGACTGAGGTTCTTCATCTGGGCTGCAGATAGTTCATCTAGACCTGAACCGCTACGAGGACCGAATTGACTACGATGGAGATGCTGGAGGGTGGACCACGACGGTACCCATGGAACAGAAGGGCCTCCGTCTTGTCCAGGGTACCACCACCCGTAAGCCCAGTGCCTCAATACAATCCCTACCGCCGGAGAGACACCTATGATGGCCAGGCGCGCCGCCTCGTGAAAGTTCAACCTCCGGGCTGTGACCAATGTGTCATCTGCGTAACAGAATAATGACAGGGTAATAGAATAATAGTGTAATTGAAATCTGTTTTATTACTGTATGAAAACCCTTTCGAGTTGTCACTCCACCAGCGTGCGGCGGTTGTGGTGGGTCGAAAACAAAACAAATACTAGTGATATTGAATAACTTTTACGCGCAGAAAAATTACTCAAGAATTAAATAATACAGATAAACGATTTGCATATCCTACTAGAGTTTATAATATTTTAAAATTTATTTTGCAAATAAGCTATTGCAAGAGCGTATGACGGATATACTATTAGTATTCATAATTTGTACAGTTTTTTTGATTTCAATTAATGCATAATAAGTACTGCTGAGGGTCTATGATAATTTTGTGTCACCTACAACTACATTTATTTACATTTACTGATGTGTTAACACTTTTAAACATATTTTGCCAATCAGTTGATATTTGTTAAATTTGGTCTCTCTCTCTCTCTCTCTCTCTCTCTCTCTCTCTCTCTCTCTCTCTCTCTCTCTCTCTCTCTCGTTTGTGTGTGTGTGTGTGTGTGTTTGTGTGTGTGTATGCGTGCGTTCGTGCGTACGTACGTGAGTGCATGAGTGCGTGAATGCGTGCGTGTGTACGCGCGCGCACTTGTGAGTGTGTGTGAATTTGTGGGAGTGTGTGAGAACGGTATACAACCATATTTTACGAGTATACCAATTGTTGTAAAAAAGACTTCATTTTTTCATAACTTACACTTCGTTTAAACGTTACACCAAACAAACTCAAAAATAAAAAGATGTACATACCTAGTTCAACTTATACTAAGAAAAACACTTACAATTTAAAAAACAATTACGAATTGCAAAATAAACTGAACTAAGTACTACCTTTAATATAACAGACAACAATTTTACAGTAATAGATATCTTCTGGTTAGTTTGAAGTGGGTGCTAAACCCAATGCATAATAAGTACTGCTGAGGGTCTATGATAATTTTGTGTCACCTACAACTACATTTATTTACATTTACTGATGCTAATAAACGTACATTTACATATAATACGAAGTTTGATTTCATAATAGTAGGAGGTGGATCAGCAGGAAGTGTACTAGCAAATAGATTAAGCGAGATAAACGAGTGGAATATTCTACTCTTAGAAGCTGGAGACGACCCTCCTATAGAAGCCAATGTTAGTACTACTGTATATAATACATTCATTTCTTTTTTTCTACATTATCTCACTTCTACATACATAATTTGTGGCCACACTATACATAAAAGGTAATTGTTTAAAGATAAGTTAATTAGGTAAAGATTAAGAGTTGGTAAGTTAATAACAATAATTCCAAGTATATGTTATGAAAACATCTTTTGGACAATGCTTTTTTCCAATGTTAAGTTTTTGTATACCATTGAATTTCCCGGCGGAACGGTTTTCAATTTAAAAGTTCGTTATGTACTAACGTTATCCATGAAACAGCAAATCAATTACTATTAATAAAAAAATTAGTTTTTGTATTAGGGCCTATCCAATATTTACTGCAATGAATAAATTTTATGGAATGTTGGACTCAAATCTTTCCTTTTAAACTCACATAAAACGATCTAGCTTAATTCAAAAGAAGACATTACTTGTTTAATAATATAAGACGCTAAGTCTAAAGCGTACGGATACATAGATATCTAAGCTACTCTCTGGAGGTAATGACAATAATCCATGGAAAGGAGATAAATACATATAAGATATGCTATCGAGGATTATCAAAACAAACCATAAATTGTTTCTCTGAAAATACAAAGAAAAGACATTTAAAGTTTACCAATATCGATTCCTTAACTATATCCTTTCGTTTATCACTCTATAAGTTTTTATAACAGCCAATGTTCACTAAACAATTTGAAATATTATCCACCATTAAAAATGACGTGTCAATCTCTCTATGCGCCACAGACAACCTAAAAAGGCGCGGAGCGCGGCCAATGAATGAACCAATGAAATAACGTTTCATTACATACATAATAATACGAAAAAAATAAAATAACGTATTATTAGTTTTTATAAAGAAAATTATCGTATTTAATGCGCTTAAGTAAAAAAGAAACTCAAAATCACCGAAGATCATATGGTATCAGTTTCAGCGCCTAGCTAAAATGCAATAACAATAGAACAAAAACTAAATCATTCATATTGACCAAAGATCCCCTAGTTCTGTACTAAATAAGATCAGTATTAAAATAATAACAACGCAAAAATACATCGAAAACTATTTGCAAACATTGCTTTAGTTTGTTCCAGTAAATAAAAGACCGTAAAAGATGATGACTAATTCCTTGTTAAATTTATTACGAAATATTATTGCCTATTATACTTTATGGTATTGTGCTTCCACATAATAATAAATCTTTTCTCTCTTTGACAAACCAACAAGCATTTCATTAGGTTATGGGTCCAAATCCGCATATTTTATAAAAAGTTATTAATTTTTTTTTGCTGTAAAATGGCGAGTAGTTACATCGTAAATTTTTCGAAGCTCAAGGGACGTGAGACTTACGACGAATGGGCGTTCGCCGTAGAAAACTTCTTGATTTTGGAAGGTGTCGATATCAACAAGAAAGATGACGATAACGCAGCAACTAGCGTCGAAGATCAGAAGGCAAAAGTGAAGTTAGTAATGACCATCGATTCATCCTTGTACGTGCATATCAAGTGTGAAAAAACGGTGCATGGTGTTTGGACGAGGCTAAAATCGCTATTTGATGATTCTGGGTTCACATGCAGAATCAGTTTGTTGCGGAGTCTTATTTCAATTAGGCTGGATAATTGTGATTCAATGACGGCGTACATAGCTCGGCTCAAAGACACGGCACATAAATTGAGAAGAACCGGCTTCTACATTAACGAAGAGTGGGTAGGATCATTATTGTTGGCGGGACTACCCGACTAATTTTCTCCAATGATAATTGCTATCGAGCACTACGGTATTGCCATTTCCAGTGACGTGATAAAAACAAAGCTAATGGACATGAGTGACAATGTTGGCAGTACTGAAACGGAGAGCGCATTTTTATCGAAAGGTTGGCAGCGGAAAAAGTTTAACAAGATTGACAAAACTGTAGCTACGTCAAATCTGTGCCTGTGTTACGCTCAGGAGATACACAGATTACGACTGTTGTTCAGGATTTAGAACACCATATTGTGGTAAAGGATGTGTTATGTATAACAGATCTTACAACAAACCTAATCCACGTACATTGGAACCTAAATGGTCGCGTACAGTGCGGTTTTAGAAAAATTTTCTTCCGTGAACAATCCCGTTATGGAATGAGCTTCCTGCCGAGGCTTTCCCTGGGAACTACAGTATGTGGTTCTTCAAGAAGGGGGTAAATAGGTTTTTGAAGGGTCGGCAACGCGCACGTGATGGCCCCGGTGCCGCAGGTGTCCATAGCCTGCGGTAACCGCTTACCATCAGGCGGGCCGTATGCTTGTTTGCCACCGTCGTGATATAAAAAAAAATCGACCTGTCAGTGTCAAAATAATTAGGTGCTATAGATGTAAATATATCGGCCACTATAAAAATCAGTGCCCACAATTAAAGGAAAAGCAAGTAATTGCGTTTAATGTAATCTTGCTTAACGACAGAAACAGTAAAGACGAGTGGTATGTTGACTCGGAAGCCAGCAATCAGATGATAATACGCCAGGAAAACGTAATGAATACATCGCGTAACCTAACAACAAAGGAGATTATAGTTGCAAATCAAAACTATGCCTGTGTTGTGCTCAGGTGATACACAGATTACGACTGTTGTTCAGGATTTAGAACACGATATTGTGGTAAAGGATGTGTTTTGTATACCAGATCTTACAACTAACCTTTTGTCTGTCAGCCAGCTGATAAAGCATGGTAACAAAGTGGGCTTCCAAAAAGAACATTGTTACATCAGAAATCGGCAGAATAAGTTGATCGGCATAGCAGAGTTGGTGAATGGAGTGTACAGACTTAATACCAGGTCAGTGTGTGTGTTAACCGCTTCAGCAAGAACAACCTCGGATATGATGTAGCACAGAAGACTAGGCCACATTAACAGTACAGATATGAATGCAATGAAGAATGGTGCTGTAGGTTTAGTGTATAACAACAAAGCCGATATCGCCGAGAGAGAGCCGATAACACTAATGATATGCCTGCGAACATTTTGACAAAGAGTTTAAGTTCTCAGAAGCATTATAAATTTATTAAGCAATTTGACATCATTTAATTGTTAGTTAAACTTGTTTGAATTTATGTAACATCAATATGTTTCAATATTTTTTTTTTGGGTGTCATTTCGTTAAGGAAGTGTGTTAAATTTATAACGAAATATTATTGTCTATGATACTTTATGGTATTGTACTTCTACATAGTAATAAATCTTTTCTCTCGAAATATAGATAATTTGAATCTCATAAAGATTTGAAAAAATATTACTTGTTTCACAATAAGAATACACTGAAGTAAGTTGTGTTACAAAGTTACATCGAATTTATTGTAAGAAATTTTTTGATGCTATCTGGAACAACTTACCTCTATGGTAAATAAAGGAAAAAACTTTCATTATGCGTTTTCATTGTCAGTTGGCATTTATTGATGTTAAAATCCCTTGCATTTAAAATAATTTGTTTTTGATAAATTTATCCGTACATTTTAACAATTAGTGAAATAAAAACCAATTTGATAAATCACAACATTGAAAAACGATCTAACTACATGACTTAAAAATACGTCTGAACAAAAAATAATGTCATATCTAAATTTAGTTATAAAGAATTATATATCTTGAGAAACATTCAGATCCCAATAGCTACAAAACGCAAACTCCTTGATTTTCCGCAAAATTATTGAAATTGTATGAGTTCTGCCAATAAAAAGTTGCTTCTGATTGAGAAGTATAAAACATCAAACAGCACCTCTTAGATTAGATAAACTGTAATTAGTGATTATAGCATTATTTATGAAATAAATGAGATTGCTTAAGCCTTATATGGTAATATCCTAAAACAGAATATGTCAGTTATAATACAAATGGGTTATGTTAGTTTTATTTCTACTGACTATGACCATTTTAAAACGAACTTATTTTCTTTCTGTCGATTAATTTCAGATTCCCATATTAGATACAAGCATATTTCAAACAAAATATGATTGGCAGTATTTGACCACAAGTGATGGTGAAATAAATCAAGCTGTTTTAAATAATTCCATAAACTGGCCAAGAGGTAAAATGTTGGGAGGCTCCAGTAATATCAATGCCATGATTTATATAGAAGGCAGTGATCAAGATTTTCAAAGTTGGTATGATGATGGTAATTTGGAATGGAGTCTACGGGATGTTCGACGGTGTTATAAAAAAGGACAAAGCTATCAAAATCAAGTTTTACTACAAAATCCAAAAATCAATGAACATTATGGTCATAATGGTCCGCTGATAATCAATACTTTTAACAGCACATTTAGAATTGTAACGGAAAAAATTCTTAAATCTTGGAATGACATTGGAATTGAGAATGTGCCTGATTTGAATACGGCAAACGTTTTAGGTTCAAGTATAATGTCAGTAACTGCTGCTAACGGAGAAAGACAAAGCTCGAACAAAGCATATTTAAATCCTTTGCTACACAGAACAAATTTGAAGATTTTAAAAAACAGTTTTGTTACTAAAGTTTTAATTAACCACTCATCAAAAGTCGCTTACGGTGTTGAGGTACAACGTGGGTCAAAGCGTTATACGTATTTGACCACTAAGGAAGTTATCATAAGTGGGGGTACCATAAATTCACCTCAATTATTAATGTTATCAGGAGTAGGCAACAAAGATTATCTTTCTTCAAAGAAAATCGAGCCTATAGTTCATGCACCAATGGTAGGACAGAATCTCCAAGATCATAGTTTAATAATTATTCCAATCTTTAATAATGAAACCAATCCTGAAAGTGTTGTAGATCAAAATTTCGATGTTTTTAAGTATTTGTATAACCGTACGGGCTCTTTAGCACAAGGTAGTATTTCTGATATTTTAGCATTTTTTTCATCTGATAAGAATTCTTCTTATCCAGACTTTGAAAGTAATTTAGCAATTTTTTGGAAAAATTCATCAAATTTATCTTACGTCTTACCAAATCGCTTTAGATTAAAAGGCAAAATAGCAAAGCCTCTTGTAAAACTCAATAAGAATTACACTTGCTTCTTGTTTACTTTTAATTTATTGCATCCAAAATCAAGAGGAAACATTACTTTACGTTCAAATAATCCTAAGGTCCATCCGTTAATTTATCCTAATTATTTTAAAAACAATTTTGACCTGGAGTCAATTGTTACTGGTATTAAATACTTTAGTAAAGTATTAAAAACTGAGTACTTTAAGTCAATAGGTGCATTTCTAGCCAGAATGCAATGGCCACCTTGTGATGACTATAAATTACACAGCAGAGACTATTGGAAGTGTGTTTGTTTAAGTACTGTACAAACTGTATACCATCCCGTAGGAACATGTGCGATGGGTACTGATCCAAAAACTTCAGTTGTTGATAGTCGGCTAAAAGTACATGGTGTTAAAAATCTCCGAGTCATTGATGCAAGTATAATGCCAACTATTACAAGCGGCAATACCAACGCACCATCGATGATGATTGGAGAAAGAGGTGCAGAGTTAGTAAAAGAATACTATGAAAAGTAAAAAGTACGCGTTTGATCATACTTCAAATGGTCATTACTTTAACATAAATATAAAATAAAAACGGGTGGTGGTATATAAATAGTAAGCAGCCACATACAATAAAATAGAAGACGATAGAAAACATGCTTATTAACTCATACATCATCGTCGCAGGAAAGCATAGGAAGAAATAAAGATCCATGATCTATCACTGTTATAACAATTAAAATATTACACAACATTCCCTGTATTATGATTACTCGAAAATGGAACACTTTAAACAACGATCTTGACTTTCGTATCACTGTCACTGGAATAGCTGGCAGATAGTTTTCAGTATGTATATATGTGAGACAGCATAAAAATGTTGGAAAATCTGGAGGAGGCCTATGTCCAGCAGCAGATGTATTTCGCTGTGATGACGAGGATAAAAATTGTCGGCATAATTTCTGGATATGCAATTAAACTTCTGCTTAAAGACTGCCTTATAGACAAATGTTTCGTTTAGAAGCAATACCAACTCGTATTTTGAAGTTGTAGTATTTAGCTTTTGCTTCAAATTTACAATATTTACAATGTTAACGCGCTCCTGACTGGCGTCTACACAGTGAAACTGGCCGGAACGTCAGAAATATTAAAAGCATACATATGTAATACTTAATATCTTTCGTGACTGTATTAATTCTCGTAGACGTAACTACATATTATAGAACACTGTAGTTAAAATTAATAAATAAAGAAAAAATACTTATTTAAACAAAATTGCTTACGATCTGCGTAACTAACATTGTTAATATTGTATTTATTTAACACATCTTTGGTAGCATTAACGGACTTAATGCCTAGGTCATTCTCTACCAGTCAACTTTTGGGGGTTGCAGGAAGTAGGTGTATTGTAGGTGAAGTTGGTTTGTAATATATCAAACAGATTAGGTAGTAGCACCACGCTGATTTTAGCACGAATAAGCCGACTTGGCTGGGACAGTACTACCCTCCCACAGAAGACCGACCTAAAGCGACAGCTTCCGTGATGTCGTGTTTCGTTGGTACAGTAAAAACCTCTGTATCTTCCATAGCTACACTAATATCGCCAGTCATTTTGTGCACGGCAGTGCTATGCCGAGGCCTCAAATCCGATTGCAACGTATTCAATAGGTTTTCTTAGTAAACAACACAAACATAGTACCACTCTGTTGGCATAAAATTGCTGTTGCACACCAGCCACTAGCTAACTCCACACGTAATTTGATTAAAACAACAAAAAATATATAATACAAGTGCAACAAAACGCATTAAATAGTGATAGTGTATCTATGTTATCGTTAATAGTAGGCTATATTATTCAGAAAGAAATGTCAAATGTTATGAATTTAATGTGTTAATAACAGTAATTAAACAAAACAAACAATTATAGTATGTACCTGTCAGTTAACCAACGAGTTACGTTCAGAAAAAAAATAACCAAACATTGACATGATCTATTCTTATGAGCACGAGTATGAGTATAGTTACTGTATTATATTTTGACTGAACTTTTCTTTTGCGGGTTAGGCGATTACTTTTGTTGTCATTTTAACCATAGAAATTTACTGTGTGAAAAATTTTTAAATGCTTTGAAATTAGGTCCGACACTTCCTAAACAGTTGTAATTTTGTCCCGGTTGCCAGTGGCAACCATGATAACTATTATGCACATATGTATGTATGGATGCCAAAGTAATTTAATGCTTGGCAAATAATGTATTGGTGAGAAATTCACGGATAGAAACAGTAAAACCCTTGAGTGCAAACTTCACTCTTCAAACTATCAATCAAAGTTCCGAACTGTGAAACCTTACCAAAACAAGCCGTTGACGTCTGTGACAAATAGTAAAGGACTCTGCTGTGTATGTCTTCAGTTGCAGCTTATTGTTAATTATATCAAGTGCTGCTTTGCCACAGTCCTCGCTGTTGGATTCCACAACCTCCATGAGTAGAAGTGCTTTACGACGGCACCTCATCTCCATGGTGTCAACAGCTTGAATACATTCGTTAATCTTTCTCCGTGATACTCTCAGCGCACTCTATATTACTTTCGTAAAGGTTCAGCGCTCTTCTGCAACCTCCGCAACAGTGATTTTTGAAGTTCTTGTGTATTGAAATTGTGTCTTCAGTTATGCCATTCGCTCTGTGACGGATCCCTCTAGAGATTTTTGAGCAGCTTCAATGTTCGCTTCCTGTGACACATCATTGCGTAGTATAATGCTGGTAGGTGATGACTGTAAATTGGCAAGATCCACACATTGATAAAAACAATTTATAAAAACAGAAGCAATCCTGTTTTATAGTACGTTAAATAAATATTTTTAACTATTTTAAGAAAATGTAGATATTTTACATTAAATGCAATTGATGCAAATAATTTCATGTGTGCACTTATTGAAACCTACCCTAAAATCCTGTGCAAATATTTGTTTATCGTGGCATCACATGTAAAATCAATCGTTGTTATGCAACTCTTCATTGTAAATCTTTTTTTTTCCTTTTCTGAAGGTGTTGCAACCCCCTTGGGCCGTCACTCCACCGGGGTTTACGGCGGGGTCACGTGTCGGAATCGGACCGACTAAAACCACACGGTGTGCCACTCTGCGCCTGACTTAGGAGGGATCCGGGAACAGCTGCTATTACGACATCCAGATCCCTCCTAGCACCTGCCCACTACCGCGGGCACCGATGGAGGGGGAAGCCCGTCCCGTCCAACCGCGGCCACACTCAAGTTGGTATGAGGCGCTGGTACGCGTGCTTCCGCCGCCCGGTTCGCCGGTGGCGAATTGGGTCCGAGTGGAGATCGTCCTCCTGGGCCTTCCCTGCCGCCTCCTTCTCTGAAATAACGTCTTCAGAGATGATTGCGGCCGTGGGAAAACAATTTTCGCTACCGACCAAGGAGCATATAACGGCTGGTAGTGAGAGGCGTGAGGCGCACGCCGCTTCCGTCCATACATTGTGGTAACCGCATATAGCTCTAACTGCCCATATCCTCTGAGGGCGCCAGAGGTAAACCCTATTCTGGGCGGTCAGAGCCGAGAGAGAAGAAGCCGAGGAGGACCAACTTCATGAGCAGTATCGAGAGGCACGGAAAACTCTGAAGCTGGCTATCAGCTGCGTCAAAAAAATTAAGCGAGATGCTGGAGGGTCTCGATCGTGACCTCTGGGGTCGCCTTTATCGAACGAAGCGACAAAAGCTTCGCACGTCAGCAACAACCCCTTCTGTGACTGCTCCTTCGAATAGTGAGTGGCAGATAGTCGGAGGAAATAAGAAATCTCGAAAGTGTGGTGGGAGGGCTGCCAGACGGGATACCTGCCCGAGTGCTGGCCCGACCCCTCGATTACATGTCGGCCCCCCTAAGTCTACTCTCTGCCCGCATTGTCCGGCACCTTTGTGAGGTGGGCCCCCTATCTGTCGGACGCCCAATTTGGTTTTCGAGCGGGGCATTCGATAGTCGACGCTGTGTTGCACCTAAAGGCCGTTACCGAAGAGGCTGTGAGCTGTGGCGGTGTGCTGTTGGCGGTGTCGTTAGACATCGCCAATGCATTTAATAGTCTGCCATTTAGCTGCATCAGGGAAGCACTCCACTACCACGGGGTGCCAGAATACCTGAGGCAGCTTGTGGCAGACTATCTTAAAGAGCGTACCGTCATGTACGGCGTACTGACGGCCTCAAGACCGAAGTGCGCGACTTCACTCTGCGGCTACTAGCCACTATGGGAGGCACCCATTCCTGAAACGCGTCGGTGTCGTCGTCCATGAAGCGTCCGCGCGACTATCGTGGAGCTCCATATACATCTGCTCCAGTGTGCTCGTCGTCGTACTGGAGTTATCATCCGACGGTACAACGGACCTGGAACACAAGCGCTCTGATCTTGTTAGTCTCCCAGAAGTTAGATTGACTTCGGGAAGCCTTTCTGTGATAGACGTCTCAGTCGAAATTCCTTTACTCTTTTCTATTTTATTGTCCTTCATTCTTAATTCGTATTAGTTTTTACTCTAGTTTCAAATATTTCCTAACAAAACTCACGAGTGGAAAGAACTAGAGGTCGACCCGGGCAGAGATCCCTGAATTCCCGGGCAATTGTAAATTTCTGCCCAACCGAGGTATCCGCGGGTACCTCGGCTAGGAGTGCTCCTTAAAATTGTTTTACCGCTTAAAACGACACCCACGATTTCTCAGGTTCTACCAAACTGATTTACTTTAAATTTTAAGAGAGTCTTCTTTAGAAACTTGTCTATGTCTGGGACTACGCCTATCCCCAAAGTTTCATTTTTACTATTCTTAAAAAATTGAAGAATGTCAAAAAAAGTGGTACAAAAAATTTTTTTTTGTGTAGTCATCATTTTGTAAAAAGAAAATTACCATGTCTTCCGTAGTTCCAGATATTGCGACACTACTATAGATTGATAATTTATTTTTTTTTGGTTTCAGATTGCTAGGAGGGTCAAAATCGTGAGTATGGTCACGCATCATATTTTTGAGATCAGCTGATAATTAACGGGATTTTAGATTTTTTTTACTTTTAAATAATTTTTTTTGTATTCTTCTGGTGTTTATAAATCTATATATACAAAAAAAAGTCGGGTTTGTTACAACACTTATAACCCAAGATCTGCTGAACCAATTTTCATGTTTATTGATTCGTTGGATTTGTCTCTGCCCCGAATAGCAGAATACATCATAAAAACAATGAAAACTCGATATGTGCAATGAATACTTAATCACTTCAATAATTGCTCATTTTTTATTATACGTCAGACATTTGTAGTCCAATCCAGTCAAATACTGTAACAACTGTTCATGTGTGCGTTCAGAAATTTATTTTGTGTAAAATGTCTCGAAAGTTCTGGTACTGTTATATTTGTTTGTTTTAGACATTAATTTGTGTTAACAAAAGTGTAAATGACTTTTTATAGGTTGTCTATGATTTATATCATATCATATCATATTTTATATCATATTTTATTATTGGTCTGTGTTACCTATGTTTCGAAAGTTCAGGCCAGGCAATGTCATTATATTTGGTTGTTTTATGTGGTTTTGTGCAAGTGCATATTCAGTATTACTATTAATAACAATGCCGCGTCCTAGAAGATTTAATCTTTATGAGCGGAGCCGTAATGCAATTAGGCAACGGAATATTGTGAGTCAATTATCTGATGAAGAACGGAAAATTGCACGAGAAGAACGCCGCGTTAGTATGGAGCAAAGAAGGGCCTTAATTCATGCTTCTCAAACACAAGAGCAAAGAGAGGCAGACCGTGAAACGGCTAGGTTAAAAACGAGAAATCGTCGTCTTGTCTTACAGATGAACAGAGGAATAATCTTCGAAGTTCCAGAAGAAATGGTTCAAGTATTCATTTGAATCGAGCAGCGTTTCTATATGATTGCACCATCGACTACAGCTTGCATTGTTTAGTTTGCATTGGTCCAATGGACGTTGTTGCATGGCGCATTGAAGTTTGCTGGTGCAACGCCTGGTTTGTGCTGCCTTAGTGGTAAAGTAAAATGGCCATTATTGGTCCCGCCACCAGAGCCATTGTGTTCCCTGCTTTATGGTGAAACACTAGAATCACGACATTTTCAATCGAACACTCAAAAATACAATGTCTACTTCCAAATGACTTCATTTGGGGTGGCAAATATCGAAGAACACGCATATAATCCAATATTTAAGGTAATTTACGTGAAAAGCTTTATTTTCTATGATTTAAAAAAAGTCTGGCATGTAGTTTGCTAGATTTCTGTATTTATCTTTAAAATAAAAATGGCATGTTATTATTTGAAAAAAAGTGTTTGTATATCTAACTATAACTATGGCTTTGACTTTACAGATTCAAGGCCAGATTTGTCATCGCATTGGATCATTGCAACCTATTGAAGATGCATAGCATAAATTCTCGCAAATGGTCAATATGGAAGAACAACTTGACCGGCGTCAAGGGATCAACACAGCTACGAAAAGAGCAATTCGCCAAGATCTACAGCAAACGCTTCATGAACATCATGCATTGGTCAGGCTGTTCAAGACTGCTTTAGAGCGCATGCCAAGTGATGACTATAAAGTTATGATCAGAGCAGATAAAAGACCAGCTGGAACACATGAACGCACATTTAATGCTTCAACAATCGATGAAGTGACAATCTTGATTGTTGGTGAAAACTTGGAAACACGTGATATTGTACTTACACGACGCAATACTGGGCAACTACAAAGAATATATGAAACACACGGTTCATATGACACTTTGCAATATCCGCTGATGTTTTGGCAAGGAGACGATGGATATCATTTTAATATCAAAATGATTAATCCATGGTATCAACAGAGCTTAAATGACCGATAATAGCTTCATCTAATGTAATGAGTATGATATTGTTTACTATATTGATTTTAGAAATAGTGAATTGAGTTGTAGTCATGTTAACATTAAGCCTCAGTTCTAAAGTTTCACGTCTTGACATTATTTGACTACGCAAATAAGTATCAGGCACTATCAATTTCTACAACACATGAAATTTGTTCAGTGCTGTAAACATTAGACTGTTCAATGCCTTTTAATACAACTACAACTAGTCTCTCCACTGGTGCAGCATGTTAAATTGTGTCACGCCTACCCGCCTTTGAAACAAGTGACGTCGCTCGTTTAAAAGTTAGAAAAAGCTGGTGGTACTTATAATACAATTTAAAAAGCAATCAGTTATGTCAGCTATGTGAGATGATGTGGCGACTTCCGCACTATAGCACAAAGAAAAAATATACAACAGCGCCATCTAGCGAAGATGCGTCGAACTACAAAGTATGAACGAAACGTATCAATGTAATGAACTACAATGCAACTACTAATCCTGTATCGTGATATAGAGATCCTGCTGATACTGCTGATGCTATGTTAGTTTAATATTTAACATGCAGATATTTCTATTTTGATGGTAGTTTTGTTTGCTGATACGCGCTCAATTTCAAGATCAATTTAATATTGTCTGTTAGGGTCTGGTGTGCATTCACCTCTAAATTTATTGGTTTGTTTATTTGTACTTTCTGCACATAAAAAGTGATAAAGGCGTACTTAATGCTGTAGGTATTTTCTACCCATTAGATCTATATTAAAAGGGATCAGCAAAATCATTTTATATGGTCTATATGTAACTTATCCGAGTTTGATCTCCTCTTTCCTAACATTGATTTACATGCCACTATTAAAGGTTGAATAAAGCCTGGAACATGATACACTACCACATTTCTTATATTCACATCCGTACACATGACACCTTTTAATGTGCTACTAGTGTTGGTATTGCACCCATTCAGAATATTAATATTAAAATCACCAAAGAGAATAATATTATCAAATGGGGCCAGTGTACTAA
This sequence comes from Hypercompe scribonia, assembly GCA_949316085.1. NCBI lineage: Eukaryota > Metazoa > Arthropoda > Insecta > Lepidoptera > Erebidae > Hypercompe > Hypercompe scribonia. Next base: position 6,541,225 of record OX438975.1, read on the forward strand.
TGTTATTAGTCAGACTCTCAAAAAACTTGAAACCAAGGGGTCTACAGGCTATACCTACTAAGAACTTTTTCTCAGCTATAGGTAATGAAACCCAATACTGTTCTACCTCCGTATGGGCAGGGTGGCTTCTGCTTTGTACTTTAATTCCATTTTTTTATATTATATCTCACACCCCCACCGCGACTATCCTTTATAGAATTAGGTCTTGGAATAGTTTCCGTCCATAGTTTAGCACAGCCAGTGCTCTCCCATCCTCATCCGGCCTCAACCAATTACGGTTAAGAAAAATAGCCCTATTAAAGAGACATTTCTGTAATATGTAACTTATACTCGACATACTTGTTTTTGTTTCATAAAATAGTGAAAGCAGCCTACCATAAACATACTGGATACGTACACACAGAGATAGTGTGATAAAACTGTGCGAATTTTTATCGATCGCGACAGTTTTCTTGCCAAAAACCTCTTGAAAATCAGTCTTCGAGCGAATTATGTACATGCGTTTTCCATCAGCTTGCATTACTAATATTCTATCATGAGTCGTTCAAGTAAACTGTGGTACTATAATAACAAATAAAAGTATGGTAAGGCAGCTATTAATCACGTGACAATAAACGCCAATCGTTGACACTTAGTAAATAAAATACACTACTGGAAAAAATTAAAGGATCAAAAAAAAATTCCTAATTTTTGGGCAGTTTTCAACAGGCCGTAACTTCGAGAGAAATAGTCTTACAGAAAATAAAAAAAAAGAAAATTGTAGCTCCAAGTGTCTAGTTTTTGGATTTGAATTTTAAAATTTTATAGCCTCCGTGGTTTTTGAATAATCGTAGAAAAACCAGCAACAAAAAAATTTTTAAAATTTTTTTAGTTTTTTTTTTTGGTCTACGGACGTGGAAAAAATTTTTTTAGCTTAACCACTATAAAGATCGGATACCTTGTTTACTTAGCTTTAATTTGTTTTTTTATACACTCTGATACGCCCACTTTTCGCCCAGATATCGGTTTTCAAATGGAAAAAGATCCTTTTGTCTTGGATTATCGATATCTCAGCAACCAATGATTGCACAGAAATTTAAAGGTAGGTTTCAAGAACATGAATAAATGTTGCTTAACAACTGGTCATTGTTTTTTCGAAAAAAATTTTTTTCTTTTTGTCACATGAATTTGAAAATGCAACAAAAAAAGGGCTTTTGGTGGTTTTTTGGAAAATCAAGCGCTGGATCGAAAATATTGAGGAAACCACTAATGTTAAGTGTGCCTTTTACAGTTCAATATGTCCACAAAAACCCCACAAAAAACCAAATTAATCTAGCTAGCTGTGTTTTTGTTTCACTCGATTGAATTTTTAAAAAAATGAAAGGATCACGTTTTTTGCTCTGAATGCTCATAATTTTTAAAATGAGAGAAAAAAACTTGTTTTTCCGACCTTTCCCCACATTTTTGTTCCAGAAAGTGCTTAAATTGAAAAAAAAGGAAATTCAATTCAATTCCGTCTGCATTAACATGGCTGAACGTTTGAAAGCCGTTATTGAAAACAAAGGTGGTAACATCCCGTATTAAATAAACAAAAATCTTCGGAACATGAGTTTGGAGTCATTAAATACGGTGGAACTGACGAGCCACCGGTTCTCAATTCTCCTGAAATACTACACACACACACACACACACACACACATACACACACACACACACACACATCCATACACACACACACACACACACACACACAGAAGCGTAAATTCTTCGACCGCGCTACCTCCACGTGGTACGTTTTGGATAGCGCTAATACCGGCGATAATTATAATTATTTTATTAAACTTCTCAAAAGAATTTTTTTTTTATTTGAATTTCCTTTTTTTTCAATTTTAGCACTTTCTGGAACAAAAATGTGGGGAAAGCTCGGAAAAACAAGTTTTTTTCTCTCATTTTAAAAATTATGAGCATTCAGAGCAAAAAACGTGATCCTTTCATTTTTTCAAAAATTCGATCGAGTGAAACAAAAACACAGCTAGCTGGATTAATTTAGTTTTTTGTGGAGTTTTTGTGGACATATTGAACTGTAAAAGGCACACTTAACATTAGTGGTTTCCTCAATATTTTCGATCCAGCGCTTGATTTTCCAAAAAACCACCAAAAGCCCTTTTTTTGTTGCATTTTCAAATTCATGTGACAAAAAGAAAAAAAATTTTTTCGAAAAAACAATGGCCAGTTGTTAAGCAACATTTATTCATGTTCTTGAAACCTACCTTTAAATTTCTGTGCAATCATTGGTTGCTGAGATATCGATAATCAAAGACAAAAGGATCTTTTTCCATTTGAAAACCGATATCTGGGCGAAAAGTGGGCGTATCAGAGTGTATAAAAAAACAAATTAAAGCTAAGTAAACAAGGTATCCGATCTTTATAGTCGTTAAGCTAAAAAAATTTTTTCCACGTCCGTAGTCCAAAAAAAAAACTAAAAAAATTTTAAAAAATTTTTTGTTGCTGGTTTTTCTACGATTATTCAAAAACCGCGGAGGCTATAAAATTTTAAAATTCAAATCCAAAAACTAGACACTTGGAGCTACAATTTTCTTTTTTTTTATTTTCTGTAAGACTATTTCTCTCGAAGTTACGGCCTGTTGAAAACTGCCCAAAAATTTGGAATTTTTTTTTGATCCTTTAATTTTTTCCAGTAGTGTATATTCATATGTAGGATATGTATATCGTATATGGATTCTAATATGCAGGTATATTGTTTGTATCATATTACAAATGTTAGCCAACTGTCAACCTCCACTTTGTGTCTAGACAAATTAAAGCCATCCACACTACTTTTTATGACTTCTATTTTTATTGTGTTATCTTGCCATAAACAGTTACCTGGCATGTTAATTACAATATTAACTACAACAAATTAAGTGGTATTTAAAGTATTTTCAGCAATAAAACGGGGTCATTTTTTACGTATAAAATTGCGACATAGTTGAAAATTTTGTTTAGAAAATAAATTGTTACGGTTGGTATCTTTGTCAGTTCAAGTTGTTCTGTTGATTAAAAATGTCGCGGTGAGTATTTTAGTAAAAAATTATTAAACTATTATTTATTTATTTTTCAATTATTTAAATAACTTGCATCTCTCACAAACGAGTAAATTAAATGATAGGAAAATGATAGGGTAATAGAATAATAGTGTAATTGAAATCTGTTTTATTGCTGTATGAAAGCCCATTCGAGTTGTCACTCCTGCGTGCGGCGGTTGCGGTGGGTCGGAAACAAACCGACTTAATCAGACGGAGTGCAACTCTATGTCTGAAACAGGAGTGATATTGAATAGCTTTTAAGCGCAGAAAAATTATTCAAGAATTAAATAATACAGATAAACGATTTGTATGTCCTACTGGAGTTTGTAATAGTTTGTAATGAAATAAGCTATTACGAGAATATATGATGGATATACTATTAGTATTCATAACTTGTACAATTTTTTTAGATTTCAATTAATAATAATTTTTAACCTATTTTTCGCAATAGCTACAACACGAGTACATCTTGTGAGCTACCGACTACGGAAGGATTTCCTAATATTTTTGCCTCTGCTGTACAGTTTTTTGCGGCTAGTCAATGTTTACTTACTGAAGGAATTGTTAAAGAAGATTTTATTCCCAGTGAGTATTTATATCTTCAATAATTTTGCTGTATAGTAAGGTTGAATTGAAATACACTCTTTTTATGGCAGCGTTTTGTTCACACAAAACGCTATCTGCATCCGTCTTAAGTTTAATGCTAAATTTGATCTACATCTTATCAACATTGTCCACCTTATTTACAGGTGAAGTACATTGAACTTAATACTCGTATCTAAAAAATAGCGTTGCTACTGTTTTGCCCAACTAATCGCAAAAGTGATATCATAGTGAAACTAAGTTTCAAGATAACTGAAGTTTTGTAACTAGTTTTAGTTTTAGTTTTAAAATAGTTTTTTAAAGCGAAGATGAAAAAAATTATAAGTGAGAAACTTAGGGATTGGTTAAGACAGAAATTCGACTCCACTAATAAAAAGACTGTAGAGATTAGCAATTATGTGAACCAGTAACATGACACAATTAAGGAGTCCTTGGATAAAAATCTTGACAAAATTAAGTTATTGATAGGGAAAGAAGGGTACTACAGGCGACAATAGTACAGATGACAACAAAGATAAAAATGATGGAGCAATATTTACGTAGAACAAATATATAAATAAATGGTATACCTAAAGACAAAAATAATTTTTACCAACAATCATACATAAATCAAATGGCTAAAGTAGTCCATAATCCTATTGAGCTGAAGCATATGATGTTTTGTAAAACAGTGACCCCACGCGGCAGTTAGATTCAAATGTTAACGGATTCTTTGTCCACCTTGTGTTAACACTTTAAACATATTTTGCCAATCAGTTGATATTTGTTTAATTTTAATTGGGTCTAATTTGGTCTTAGAGAAAATATAACCTGATTACGGATAAATATCTGTAAATTAGGACGATAATTATCCATTTTTGAGAACGCAACTTACGACACCGAGACAGAAAGAGTCGTTTAAGTAGAGAGAATTAAATCTAAAATATTATTAACCAGATTAACAATATGTTTCAATTGTAATAAATTATTTTTATTTGAGAAAGTTATAAATGCATTATTACACACACACACATACACACACACACACACATGCACACATACAAAAATACACACACTTCACAGTATTAACCTACTTTTAAGATGTTTATTTATTGCGTGTTCTTGTTTTCCTTACAATTTTGTTATGATACATAAGCTATGCTATAATGTAAGCCACATTTAATAGTACGAGGGGCGCTGTCTGTCTGAAATACAGGTTTACATACCTAGTTCAGAGGACAGAATTTCTGTAGAAGTGCATATTTATAAGACTTATAAAATTGTATTTGTGTCACATTATTTTCCCTGAATAAAAATTTTTGTTAATATTATTATTTAATTGAAAAATAAACTGAACTAAGTACTACCTATAATATAACAGACAACAATTTTACGGTAATAAGTATCTTCTGGTTTGTTTGAAGTAGGTGCTAAACCCAATGCATAATATGTACTGCTGAGGGTCTATGATAATTTTGTGTCACCTATAACTACATTTATTTACATTTACTGATGCTAATAAACGTACATTTACAGATAATACGAAGTTTGATTTCATAATAGTAGGAGGTGGATCAGCAGGAAGTGTACTAGCAAATAGATTAAGCGAGATAAACGAGTGGAATGTTCTACTCTTAGAAGCTGGAGACGACCCTCCTATAGAAGCCAATGTTAGTACTACTGTAAATAATACATTCATTTCTTTTTTTCTACATTGTCTCGCTTCCACATACACAATTTGTGGCCACATTTTATATAAGAAGTAATTGTTTAAAGATAAGTTAAATGTTTAAAGATCAAGAGTTGTTAAATTAATAACGATTATTCCAAATATAAGTTGTGAAAGCACCTTTTGGGGAATGCCTTTTTCCAATGTAAAGTTTTTGTTTACCATTGAATTTACCGGCGGAACGGTTTTCAATTTAAAAGTTCGCTATATACTACCGTTATCCATGAAACATTAATACTAATAAAAAAATTAGTTCTCGTATTAGGGCCTATCCAATAATAAACACTGCAATTAATAAACTATGTGGAATGTTGAACTCGAACCTTTCCTTTTAAACTCACATAAAAAGACATTATTTATTTAATAATATAAGACGCTAAGTCTAAAGCGTATAGATACACAGATATCTAAGCCACTCTGTGGAGGTAATAACAATAATCCATGAAAAGGAAAGAAATGCATAATAATTTAGAAAAAAATAACGTATTGTAAGTTTTAAAAAGAAAATTATCGTATTTAATGCGCTTAAATAAAAAAGAAACTCAAAATCACCAAAGATCATATGGTATCAGTTCCAGCGCCTAGCTAAAATGCAATAACAATGGAACAAAAACTAAGCCATTCACATAGGCAAAAGATTCCCTAGTTGTGTAGTAAATAAGATCAGTATTAAAATAATAACAACACAAAAATATATCGAAAACTATTTACAACCGCTGTTTTAGTTACTTCCAGTAAATAAAAGAATAATAAAAAGTTTGAAAGAAACCTTCCGAGGCAACCATAAAAGATAAGGATCAATTAATTTTAAACGATTTAAATAAAAGATACTTGTTTCACTATAACAATACACCGAAATAATTTGTGTCATAAAGTTACATCGAATTTATTGTATGAAATTTTCTGATGCAATCTGGAACAACTTACCTCTATAGTAATTAATTGAAAAAAGTTATTTTCATTATGTGTTTTCATTGACAGTTGGATGTCAGTTGGAATTTATTGATCTTAAAATCCTTTGCATTTAAAATAGCTTTTTTAATAAATTTATCCGTACATTTTAACAATTATTGATATAAAAGCGAATTTGACAAATCACAATACTAAGAAAAACGACCTAACTACATGACTTCAAAAATAAGTCTGAAAAAAAATTAATGTCATATCTAAATTTAGTTAAAAAAAATTATATATCTTGAAATATAATCCAAATAGCTACAAAATGCAAACTCCTTGATTTTACGCAAAATTAATGACATTTTTCCCTGTAAAAAGTTGCATCCGATTGAGAAGTATGTAACATTCAATAGCACCTTTTAGATTAGATGAACTGTAATTAGTGGTTATAGCATTTATTATTTATGAAAAAAATGAAAAAATATTTAATTTCAGATTCCCGCATTAGATGCAAGCATATTTCATACAAAATATGATTGGGATTATTTGACCACAAATGACGGTAAAATAGATCAAGCTGTTTTAAATAACTCCATATATTGGCCAAGAGGTAAAATGTTGGGAGGCTCCAGTAATATCAATGCCTTGATTTATATAGAAGGCAGTGATCAAGATTTTCAAAGTTGGTATGATGATGGTAATTTGGAATGGAGTCTACGGGATGTTCGACGGTGTTATAAAAAGGGACAAAGCTATCAAAATCAAGTTTTACTACAAAATCGAAAAATCAATGAACATTATGGTCATAATGGTCCGCTGATAATCAATACTTTTAACAGCACATTTAGAATTGTAACGGAAAAAATTCTTAAATCTTGGAATGACATTGGAATTGAGAATGTGCCTGACTTGAATACTGCAAACGTTTTAGGTTCAAGTATAATGTCAGTAACTGCTGCTAACGGAGAAAGACAGAGCTCGAACAAAGCATATTTAAATCCTGTGCTGCGCAGAACAAATTTGAAGATTTTAAAAAACAGTTTTGTTACTAAAGTTTTAATTAACCACTCATCAAAAGTTGCTTACGGTGTTGAGGTACAACGTGGGTCAAAGCGTTATACGTATTTGGCCACTAAGGAAGTTATCATAAGTGGGGGTACCATAAATTCACCTCAATTATTAATGTTATCAGGAGTAGGCAACAAAGATTATCTTTCTTCAAAGAAAATCGAGCCTATAGTTCATGCACCAATGGTAGGACAGAATCTCCAAGATCATAGTTTAATAATTATTCCAATCTTTAATAATGAAACCAATCCTGAAAGTGTTGCAGATCAAAATTTCGATGTTTTTAAGTATTTGTATAACCGTACGGGCTCTTTAGCACAAGGTAGTATTTCTGATATTTTAGCATTTTTTTCATCTGATAAGAATTCTTCTTATCCAGACTTCCAAAGTCATTTAGTAGTTTTTTGGAAAAATACATCAAATTTGTTTAAATCTTTACACGATCGATTTAGATTAATCGACACGGTAGCAAACCCTCTAATAAAACTCAATAAGAAATACACTTGCTTCTTGTTTGCTTTTAATTTATTGCATCCAAAATCAAGAGGAAACATTACTTTACGTTCGAAAAATCCTAAGGACCATCCGTTAATTTATCCTAATTATTTTAAAAATAATTTTGATTTGGAGTCAATTGTTACTGGTATTAAATACTTTAGTAAAGTATTAAAAACTGAGTACTTTAAGTCAATAGGTGCATTTCTAGCCAGGATGAATTGGCCACCTTGTGATGACTATAAGTTAAATAGCAGAAACTATTGGAAGTGTGTATGTTTAAGTACTGTACAAACTATATACCATCCCGTAGGAACATGTGCTATGGGTACTGATCCAAAAACTTCAGTTGTTGATAGTCGGCTAGAAGTACACGGTGTAAAACATCTCCGAGTCATTGATGCAAGTATAATGCCAACTATTACAAGCGGCAATACCAACGCACCGTCGATGATGATTGGAGAAAGAGGTGCAGAGTTGGTAAAAGAATACTATGAAAAGTAAAAAGTACGCGTTTTATCATACTTCAAATGGTCATTACTTTAACTTAAATATAAAATAAAAACGGGTGGTGGTATATATAGGTAAAATAAAATAGAAGACAGTAGAAAACACACTTATTAACTCATACATTATCGTCGCAGGAAAGCATAGGAAGAAATAGAGATCCGTGATCTATCACTGTTATAACAATTAGAGTGTTACACAACATTGCCTGTAATATGATTATGCGAAAATGGAACACTTTTGACAACGATTTTGACTTTCGCATTACTGCCACTGGAACAGCTGGCAGATAGTTTGCAGTATGTGAGACAGCATAAAAATGTTGGAGAATCTGGAGGAGGCCTATGTTCAGCAGCAGATGTCTTTCGCTGTGATGACGAGGACAAAGATTGTTAGATGGCGTGCACGTTGAGTTACATCGCGATTTAGTTTGGTTCAACAGCGTATAATTAAATGTATGGAAAGTTGTAACACAATAAGATAAATAAACCAGAGTTAGATCAGATTACAGACGGTGTTTTTGTAATTTAACTACCTTCTAGTAAATCTCATTAGGGTAGGAGCTCAACATTAGCTTAGTTAGCTAACATTTTGGTCCTTCGAGCCGGATGTTTTTGAAATAAATGGTCTTGAGTCGGACCACCAACCCCGTACTCGCAGTGGATCGCTGCGGCAAAGGTATGAGGCACTACGCACAGCGGCTTTGAAGAAAGCAATGCTGTCTAGCACAAGTGAGCGTAAAATTGCAGTTCAACGTGACGTCGCTGAGGGTGCCACCAGTTACTCTAATAGTGACGCAGTTCAACCATTGTATCATACCATTGTAAAGAAGTGCAACTGTGAGTACATTAATTTATTTTATGTTAAGTGCGTAAACGTTTCAAGATAGTTTAAACTTTAGTTTCATCAAGAAATTGATCTTAAATATTGGTGATAACATTACAAGAAACAACCAAAACTTTGTGTGAAAGTTTTGTAAAGGATTTTGAACCATATTTTGTTTGGGAAAATAATTTAAAATATTTTTGATTAAAATATTTGGACTTAGAAAATTTATTGCTGAAGACAACAAGGACTTTGTAGAATAATTTTAGTTATTAAAGTAGTTTAGTGTGCATGCTTAGGACTTAGAATATATTTTAATAAAAACGGGGGAACGAGGAACCTATGCCCGATTTCCGCCGGCAGTAAATTTGTTTCAAACGCTTATAAAATTTCAAGAATTTTTCAACACTTGTAATATTTTCGTCTTTTGTGCCCTGAATACTTAGAATATTTCAACGTTTGTTTTTGTTATTACATACATTTATCTTTGTGTTACGCTTTGAACTATTTTGTACAAGTTTCATAAGTTATAAATTATTTACAAAAGATTTATATAATAACATGAAGGTTTAATAAATGTCATGAAAGACCTTAAAGGAGTTATTGAGAGGGGCTTCGCTAACTTTAAAAAGAGTCCTAAGGATAGATTAACGTGCTAGTACATAGAAACAAGATCTGAATTGTTAGAGAAAGACTGGGCATTATTTAAAGAAAATACATGAACTATACATGAACTTTAAAAGGTTCAGAAGGTTACTAAAGTTGTTGAGTTGTATGATAGCGCCGATGATATTTATATCACTTATAAATGTCTGATCAAGTCGATGCTTAGCAAAATTAATAGTGAGAAGGGCGCCGAGAAACATAGCAATTCATCAAGTAATGAATCGAAATCCCATTTAAGCACATTTGTTAAGTTATCAAAAATATCAATTCCGTCTTTCAGTGGCAAATATTCAGAATAGACAACCTTTCGCGACTTATTTGTATCTCTAGTCCATAATAATACCTCTTTAGATAACGTACAGAAATTGCACTATTTAAAGAGTCATCTTACCGGTGAAGCTGAACAACTTGTGAGGCAAACACCGGTGACTGACTCGAATTATAGTCAATGTTGGAATTAGTTAGAAAGGAGACACAGCAATATAAAATATCCTATCAACTGTATTTTGAAACGTCTTTTTGGTCAAAAAAGAATTATGGTCGAATCAGCTCCGTCTTTAAAGGACCTACTTGATACAACAAATGATTGTCTTCATGCATTAAAAAATTTAAATATGGAGGTGACTACTTGGGATGTCATCATCATTCATATAGTCACTTTTAAGCTGGATTCGGGAACACGGCAGCACTGGGAATGAAGTGTAAGTAGTCATGATGGTAACGAACTAACTACCTTTGAACAATTTGCCACTTTTATAGAAAACCGGTTCCGCACCCTCGAATGTATCGAGCCTAGACGGCCATTGTCTTCACAGTTAAATAGTTTACATGTTCCAAAATCTATGATAGCCGTAGATTTAAGTATATTAAAGTGTGAATATTGTAACGAAGGTCACAAACTGTGTTATTGCAAAGATTTTGCAAAACAATCAGTGGACAAACGACGTGACTTTGTCGCTAGCAATAGGATTTGTTTTAATTGTTTAGGAGGAAATCACATAGTCGCCAATTACAAAAAGCGAACTATATGCAAGCTTTGTCAGAAGCGTCACCATTCTTTGCTTCATGTTAATCAAGCAGGTACGGGTAAAGACAACGCACGGAAGCAGACAACCGTCGATGTTCGTCCGTCGGCTAGGGCTGCGCCAGTGGTTTCCTGCTTATCTACGGGTACCAATAGCATACCCACACAGCGACAGGTCTTACTACCTACAGCGCTAGTAAAAACCGAGCCCAAGTCTGGGGATTATCAAACCCTAAGAGCTTTACTCGATCAAGGCTCACAAGCTTGCTTTGTAACCGAATCCACCGTCTAATACCTTAGGTTAACAAAAATTCCAGTGCAAGGAATAGTATCGGGTGTAGGCAATAGGTCTACAAATGCAAGGTACATGGTTCAGTTGAATATATAATATATAATATATATAATACGGACGATACATTAATACTGTTAATACTGGCTAGAGGGTCACACTTCGAGGAGGTGCTTTGGCTCGCCGAGCAGGGGGTGGCTAGTGTCGTGGAAAAGATACGTGAGCTGGGCCTGAGGGTGGCACCTCAGAAAACTGAGGCGATATGGTTCCATGGCCTGCGTAAGCGCCAGGAGCCATCCAGCTGATGTCTCCGGGTAGGTGACGCTGAAGTCCAGGTAGGCCAGTACATGAAGTACCTAGGCCTCATGCTGGACAGTAGGTGGAGCTTCGAAGAGCGTTTCGGGCGATTGGTACCCGAGTGCGAGGGGTAGCAGGTGCGCTGCATCGTTTGCTGCCCAATCTCGGGGGACCATGGGAAGAAGTTCGCTGCCTCTACATGGGGGTTGTGAGATCCATGGTCCTCTATGGGGCAACCGTCTGGTTTGAAGATCTAGCGGGTGCCTCCCGCTGCCGGGCCCTACTAAGGAGCCTGCAGCGGTTGATGGCCATACGGATCGTGCGGGGTTACCGCACAATCTCCTATGAGGCGGGGACGATCCTGGCGCAATCTCCGCCCTTCGATATTCTGGCCGACATAGACGCGATGGTCTACGACCAAATTCGTTCTGTCGGTCGGAATGCTGAAGAGACCGCGCCAGATCATGAGCCCGGAATGCTACGGCAGAACGCGCATAAGCAAGCTTTGGTGGCTTGGCAGGCACGGCTCGAAACTCAGGGCTGTGCTAGCCAACCCACCGTCGGAGCCGTCGTTCTGCCGAACTTCGAAGCATGGATAGAGAGGACCGACTGTATCACCTATCGATTGACCCAGATACTCACCGGGCACGGCTGCTTCGGTGAGTATCTGAATCGAATAGGACGGGAGGCTACGGCACAATGCCACCACTGCGAGTCCGAACGGGACTCCGCCCAGCACACGCTGGAGGACTGCCCTGCTTGGGAGTCTGAGCGTCGAGTCCTGGTCGGACGGATCGGACGAAACTTTTCACCGTCAGCATTCATCGCGGCAATGCTGGCGAGTCGTGAAGGATGGGAAGCCGCGATCTCTTTCTGTGAGCAGGTTATGCTCCGGAAGGAGACCGCAGAGCGAGATTGGGAAAGGGCCGATCCCGCTCGAAGGAGGCAGCGAAGGGGACGCGGCAGAGGTCACTAGCTCCCTAATCGCCACCTAAGGGTCGCTGCGGTCACATCTTGGGGCGTTGTGACTGCTGCAAACGACCCGAGTCAGGTGACACTCCGGTGCGGCCAGGGAGTGTCGTCTGGGGCGGGGTGCTATTCTGCCTCTTACTGCCCAGGGCGATGGGAGGTGCGATAGCGTCTTGCCCCTGGAGCATGAGGTGCCCGAGGTGTACCTCACTTGTGAGGTACGGCAGGGAGGACTCTAGAAGCCACTAATGCGTTCCTAGAGCTCCTCCCAACTGCCGAGGTAGGCCGGCGCGCAGTTTAGTGGATAGACCGGTTTTCCGGGAGTCCCATACACACCCTTATTCCCTCCGGAGGGTATGATGCGAAAAGCATTCCCTGCATTGAAAAAAAAAAAAAAGGACGTGCCTAGACGTTAGTCGCCACATCGAGGTTTCCAAGTTGTTAAGGAAAACCTTGAAGTTGCTTACACTGCGGTTTTTAGCACTTTAGCGACAAGGGTGACCAATGAACTGCCGTGGAGGCGACAACTGCCACGGAGCCGTCCCAGTCACCCAACCAGTTTGGACAGGGAGGAACGTAATAGGGTGTAACGTACGCAGCTACGGTAACACCGATCGACCACAGTGCCATAGTTTGCAGGAGAAGGTCCTGCGTTGCGGCACAGTGGTTCAAGTACGTCTGGACTAGGAGGCTGGAGACTTGGTCCATTACTGGACCGTCTCTACAGCCTCCTTTATGGGTGACGTAATCGACGCGCGAACGACGTCAGAAGCAGACTGGGTCGACTGGCTAGCCCCTGCCGCTTGCCGAGAATCGCGGGAAGGTTTGCAGCTCCCCTGCCCAATCTTGGGATTGGCGAGCTTGTTACCCGCCGCACACGCCGGGCAGTGAGGGGCGGCAGAGCATTCGGCCGCCTTGTGCCGCGGTCGACCACAGCGGAAACATAGTCCGCTGCAGTTAAAACAGCTAACACACTTGGCGCGTGTGTGTCCCGATGGCAGACACTCAAAACACCTCATTGGTCTCGGTGCCACGACTGTAATCCTGGCGTTCACGAAACCAATGAGGATCTCGCCAGCGTCTCCCAAAATTTTGGCCGACGCCACGGGACAACTGATCCACACAGCGCCAAGCCCACCTGGACCGGGGCGGATGGTGCCGACCCTGATGCTGTCCGCGTTGCAGCCCGTCTTCTTTCAAATTGCAACGCGGATATCTTCGGCCGTCACAGAGTCATCCAGGCCCGAAATGCGCAACTCTGCGCACTTGGTAGGCCTGGCGATCTTTACACCATCCGTGGCTGCAAAGATTCCCCTCAGTTTCTCAGCGAACCTGTCCGCTGTCTTTGTGCCTTCAGCCCCGGGGAACTCGAGGACTCGAGCTCCCGTCTGGGCAAGGTCCAACCTGACCCCTTCAATCCTGAAATCAGTGGCGAGATTATCCCGGGCCTTCTTAAATAAGGGCGCGTAGGACAGTCCGTCACTAGCCGCTTCCAGTGTTACGGTGACTACCACAGCCGCGCTTTTAGATAACTGTAGTTTGCGCGACTTTTTCGCGGTAGCCACCGCAACCATTGGCACCTGCGGGGCAGAGGCAGCTTTTCGGGCTGCATGTTTACGCCGCTTTCGGGACTTCTTAGACCCCCCGACTACCTGCCAACCATCGGTGGTAGGGGTAGATGTGGAGGGAGCACTTGTGGAGGTACCAGGTACAGTGGTTGGAGTGAAGGGCGGTGGGAACTTGGCTCCAACCTTAACCACTGTTTTCGGCCTGGACCTGGAACGCAATCGTTCCGATTTTCTGCGGCTCCCAGCAGCCAAAGTGACTTCTGGGTGTCCCACCGAGATAGAAGTGCCAACGATTTCGTCCTCGACGTTGAACGATAGTTTATTCGCCGTTGCTACTTTTCCTTCGTACTCTTCTTCCTCTTTTCCACCATACTTTCTTTGTTTATAGTTTTTGAGGAATCCATATTTAAACCCACGAGTGGGGGAGAATAAAGGTTGACCTGGGGTGAGATCCCCCAACACCCGGGCAAGCGTTAATTTATGCCCAACCGAAGGGTCCGCAGGTGCCTCGGCTGGGAGTGCGCTTGCGACTGAACTATCTATCAGCCATGCATCCCCGACAGAGGATCCGACAGACACGCCCGCTTTGTTGGACCAAGTCTCGGCCGAATTGCCGAAGAAACTGGCTTCCTTTTCGTGCTAGAATATTAGCCGTTGGCAGTGATGAGCACCATCGTAAACGTTACCAGAGTGCACCATGTGGAGGTTTTCTAGCCAAGTACCCCACAGTGTAATAAACCTTTTTTTTTACGTGTGGAAACCCGCCTCGGGCTGTCACCCCACCGGGACTTATGGCAGAGGAGCACCGAGGACGCCCTCTATACTCTAGTGAACCACATAAAGAGGAACATAGAGCTGAAAAAGCTCGTAACCCTAGTCTCACTGGATATAGAGGGGGCCTTCGATAGCGCATGGTGGCCCGCTATAAAAGTCAGACTGGCTGAGGAAAAGTGTCCGGTCAACATAAGGAGGCTACTGAGTAGCTATCTCGACAACAGAAGAGTCGGCCTAAGGTATGCTGGGGAGGTACACTCGAAGAACACCAAGAAAGGTTGCGTCCAGGGATCCATCAGCGGGCCGATGCTCTGGAATCTCCTCCTTGACCCACTATTACACGAACTTGAACGAAGACAAATATACTGCCAGGCGTATGCGGATGACGTTGTCCTTGTGTTCGCGGGTGATACGGCACTGGAAGTATCTGGACAGGCTAATGCGGCCCTTGCCTGTGTTCATGAGTGAGGAGTCAGTAACAAGTTGAGATTCGCACCGCACAAAACCAGTGCGATGGTCATGACGCGGAAACTAAAGTACGACACCCCGCTCCTGACTATGGGCGGGATCTGCGTTGGGATGTCGAAAGAGGTTAAAGTCCTGGGTCTCACAATCGACAGTAAACTTACCTTCAACACTCACGTCGCGAATGTATGTAGGAAGACCGCTAACATTTACAAACAGCTCTCCCGTGCGGCTAGAGTTAGTTGGGGTTTACACCCTGAGATCATCAGAATGATCTACACAACAGCCGTCGAACCAGTAGTTACTTATGCGGCGAGCGCGTGGGCACCTGCAGCCAAGAAAATAGGAGTCCAAAAAACCCTACATGCGATGCAACGAGGTTTCGCCCAGAAGATGTGCAGGTCATACCGCACTACTTCCTTCAACTCGGCGTTGGTACTGGCCGGGATGCTGCCTCTTTACCTCAGAGTACAGGAAGTAGCCGCGCTGTATGAGGCGAGGAGAGGGTCGTCCCGGTTGGTGATGGGCGACAGAGAGGTAGAGCGCGTTGTAGAGTTCGCGGAGGTTCCTCACCCGGCGACACATATGGCACTGAGTTTCGCAAGCTTGATGACTCAAGCTGACGTTGAAAAGTGCAACGTACAGACGGTGCGAATCTTCACCGACGGCAGTAAACTTGACGGCAAAGTCGGAGCAGCGCTTTCCATTTGGAAGGGCAACGCCGAGATGAAGGCAGTCAAGCTCAGCCTGTCCGCGTACTGTACGGTGTACCAAGCGGAACTCCTTGCCATATGTAGGGCAACAAGTGAGGTACTGAAACGTAACGAAAGCGCTTACGGGATATACAGCGACTCGAGATCAGCGTTAGAGACGATAACCAATCACGGAGCATTACACCCGCTTGCAGTGACAGCGCGCAGAAACATCAGAGCAGCTTTTGAGGTAAACAAAACTATTGCTTTGTTCTATATCAAAGCACACGCAGGTCTCTCAGGTAATGAGCGCGCGGACTTTTTAGCAAAGCAGGCAGCACTTTCGTGTCGGAGGAAGCCTGACTATGATCGGTGCCCGATCTCGTTCGTCAAAAGGAGTATCCGTGAAGATACTCTAGACGAATGGAACAAGAGGTTCCAGTTAGGCGAAACCGCCTCCGTCACGAAGGTGTTCTTCCCTGATGTGGTGGACGCCTACCGCACAATCAAGCGGATCAAAATAACACCAAAGTTGGCGCAGGTGCTCACGGGTCACGGAGGATTCGCCCAGTACCTCCATAGATTTAAGTGTAAGGATAACCCATCTTGCGTATGCGAGCCCAATAAAGAAGAGAGTGTACTCCATCTGCTCCTAGAATGTCCCATACATCATACTTTAAGATACAACTTGGAGCAGCAAATAAGTATAAAAATATGCAAAGAAAATTTAAGCATTATTTTAGGAAATAAGAAACATAGTAGTTACTTTACAAGATATTGTGAAAAAATCGTAGAGATAGCAAATAATAGGAATAAGACAGGTTAATTAAGCATTTGATAAATTATATATAGTGGAAATATATAGTAATTATCAAAGAAAAAGCACCATAGTATATAAGAATATATTGTAACTAGATTAAGAAAACAAATTTGTATAACATAGAATAAGGAATAGATAGTAAGAGGACAGTAGTGATGAGGGACGCTGCGGTAGTATATAAGAAAAAAAGTGAAACGTAAAAAGAACCAAGTTTGTTAAGTAAGAACTAATAATACCTAAGTAATTTAAACTGTCCATTTAGACCTAATCAGGTCATATTATATATAAATAAATGTAAGTGTACCAAAATTAATAAAGAAAATAACGATCTGTGACACTTACATGAGTCACAGGAGGCTGTAACACCCTGCGATAGCGGGTGCCTTTTAAAAAAAAAAAAAAGAGGTGGTGTGTCGGAATCGGACTGATTAAAACCACACGGTGTGCCACTCTGCGCCTGACATAGGCGGGATCCGAGAACAGCTGTTATTACGACATCCAGATCCCTCCTAGCGCCTGCCCGCTAACGCGGGCACCATCTGTGGATAAACTCTCTATTAAGGTGACGTACGGCACACGCAAACGTCGCCTCCTCACGGCTGGCCACTAAAGTGGATGGAAGGGAAAACCCGTCCCGTCCACCCGCAGTTACACTTAAGGCGCCATGAGGCACTAGTATGCGCGCCTCCGCCGCCTGGCTCGCCGGCGGCAAATTGGGTCCGAGTGAATACCGACCTCCCGGGCCCTTCTCCGCCGCCTCCTTCCGTGAAATTACGCCTTCGCAAAAGGTTGCGATTGCGGTGAAACAACTGTCGCTACCGACTATGGAGTGTATAACGGCCTGTAGCGAGAGATACTTCCCGAAGCAACCATGCCCGGAAAATACCTGCGTCAGTCGGAAGGAAAGGGTCCTGTGCTGCCGCCCTGCCCACTCGGCGATGACCGGCTGGCAAGCCTCCACGAGGGCAAAGCCAGCACGTGGAGTCTCCAACCGGAATGACCAACGAGCCATCGTGGCTTGACGAGCGGCCTCACCGGGAGGGGGCCGTATGCCATTACCCGCCCGGAAGTCAGCCGTCCGCCGATAAACTTCGGCGAGCACTTCCGCCTCCAAATCCCACGGGGGAGTTCCGGCCAAGGCGCACGCCGCCTCGGCGAGGGCAGAGGCAGTGTCGACCAGCTTTGGAGAAAGTTGTCGGAAGTGCGCGTCGAAGAGCCACCTCCCGTCGAGGATCAGGCCCAGGTACTTCATCTGGCCCTGAACCGGTACGAGGACCGAATTGACTACGATAGAGGCGCCGGATGGTGGACCACGACGGGGCCCATAGAACAAAAGGGCCTCCGTCTTATCTAAGGCCACCCGTGAACCCAGCGCCTCAATACGCCCGACCACCAAAGAGACTCCCGTGGTGGTCAGGCGCGCCTCCTCTTGAAAGTTCGCTTCCCGGGCCGTGACCAATGTATCATCAGCGTAACAAATTACTCCCAGTCCGGGAGGAAGACGACCTCGAAGGGCCCAGTCGTATCCCATGTTCCACAGAAGTGGTCCGAGAACAGACCCCTGCGGAACACCGCACGACGTGAGCCGCCGCCGCAGAACACCATCTCGGTCCTCGTACATGACGGTACGCTCCTCAAGATAGTCTGCCACAAGCCACCTCAGGTACTTTGGCACCCCATGGTAGTGGAGTGCTACCCTGATGCAGCTAAATGGCAGACTATTAAATGCGTTAGCAATGTCCAACGACACCGCCAACAGTACGCCGCCACAGCTCACCGCCTCTTCGGTAACGGCCCTCAGGCGCAGCACGGCATCGACCATCGAACGCCCCGCCCGAAAACCAAATTGGGCGTCTGACAGATCGGGGCCTACCTCGTGGAGGTGCCGGACGATGTGGGCAGAGAGTATCCTCTCAAACAGTTTACCCGCCTCGTCCAGCAACACGATGGGCCTATAGGCCGCTACCGATTCGGCTGGCCGTGCCGGCTTCCTTAATAGGACTAGCTTCCCACTTTTCCAGCACTCAGGGAAGCGTCCGGACGCCAAGCTAGCGTCCAGGACCTCCCTAAGGCGGTCCGACATGTGTTCGAGGGCTCCGGCCAGCACTCGGGCAGGTATCCCGTCTGGCCCGGGGGCGGTGTTCTTAGAGCGGATCCGTAGAACAACCGCCCCTACCTCCGATTTCCTGACGGGCGGAACATCGTCCTCGTGCCCCCCGCACGAAGCTGGGCTGGAGTGCCTCTGTAAGGGGGGGACCCGACGTGCGGAGCTTTTGTCGCGCCACACGATAAGGGCGACCCCAGGGGTCACGATCGAGACCCTCCAGCATCTCCTTTCTCTTAATTTCTTTCTTAAGTCACATTGGAGCTTTCCAATCTTCAACAGTGACGTCACGAGTATATTGTTTGTTTACAAAAATATATTTACATGTTACTTTCTTTTTTAATTCATACTGAAAACCCTGGAAGGAATTACATAAGAGTAGTTCTACATTGTATGGAATCTTATATGCAGATATATTGTTTGTGTCACATTGCAAATGTTAGCCAACTGCCAACCTCCATTTTACAAACATCCATCCACACTATTTTTTATGACTTCTGCTTTTACTGTGTTTTCTTGGCATAAACGGTTACCTAGCATATTAATTACGATATTAAGTGCAAAAAACTAAGATTAATTTAATGTGTTTTCAGTCATAAAACGGTGTCACTTTTTTCACGTATAAAGTTGCGAAACATTTGAAAATTTTGTTCAGAAACTTATGGTTGTTGTCTTGGCCAGTTTAACTAGTTCAGTGATTAAAAATGCCGTAGTGACTATCTTAGTAGAAAATTATTATACTATTATTTTTTTATATTACCTTTATCATTTTTCCAATTATACAGATAACTTACATCTTTCAGAAATGTGTGAACTAGATGATAGAGTAACGAAAAGCTAATAGAATAATACTGTATCGTAGAAGGGATTCCGGGATTTACTCGAGCGCCGCAGATTACTATACAGGGGGATACCTTGTACTCTATTAAGTACTTACTCCAAATATGAGACTTCTATATATGATCGCCCGTCAAGGATAAGGGATCAGATTAGTAAAAGAAATTGATTATCAAACATTTTCGAGCGCGTCAGATTAAGATAAGATGAGGTAGTTACGTGCTAAAACGTGTAGATTTCACTAACCTGACAATTTGAGTGAGACATAAAGAAGGGGGAGGACTACGAAATTGAACATTCTCGAGCGTGGTCAAATTTTTTTTTATTTTGAACGGAATAATTCAAGGATTACGAAAAATACATAATCTGACAATTTCCGCAAGCCGAAGCAACAAAATTCATCGATAAAGTTTAATGCGTGCAGCTACGTGATGCCTATGTTCCCCTCTCCGCGCTTCTATTCCTACACACAATTTAATCTTTTATATTTATTTTCTTATAAATAAAAATATTCTACTTTAAAAAAACATGTACTTTCTCATTTGCATGCTATTTCCTGAGCTTTTCAATTAATTAAGTTCAATAGTTTAAAAAAAACCAAAAAAAAATTTTTTAATTGTCAGGTTAGTGAAATCCCTCTAGATAATTGTCAGATTATGAGACAGCACGTCTATTGCATCAAGATGAACCATATATATCTTAATCTGACACGCTTGAGTATTTCAAAATGACCAATTTTATTTGCACATTCTAATAACGGCCATGACTTTGCGTCACATCCCAATCGTCAGATTATTATATAAGAGCATTTTTTTAGGTTCACTTAACATCCCCTTCGAAAATCTGACGCGCTCGATAAAGTTTTTTTTTTTTTCATTTTTCACCCCTTCGTTCGACCACCACCCATCACTGAAACAGTCAGATTAACATATGTACCTTTTTGAAAATACGTAGGATATATATAATATCATAATCTGACACGCTCGAGTATGTCCATGGAACTGTTTTTTTTTACATTTTTGCACATCTATAGCCGCTCCCCCCACTGATGAAATGGTATGTCTTATATGTCATTTTTCTTTTCATCATCTAAGCTTCACAACCGAATAGGTCTCTATGACGCTCGAGTAAATCCCGATTTAGCATCGTGGCCTCCCGCACTGTAAGTGCTCAACATTAAAATCACTGTAGAAAATCATGTAACATAATAACAACAAAAATAAATAAAGATTCATAAAATATTGTACAGAAATTGTTAGAATAGTTTATAAAAGAAATAAGTTAGATTAAGGTAATGATAACAAAATAATATAATATTATTGTATTATTTTATTTTTATATATTATATTAATATTGTATTATTATAATTTTATTATTATATATTAATATAATATAACATAATAGCAACAAAAATAAATAAAGATTCGTAAAATATTGTACAGAAATTGTTAGAATAGTTTATAAAAGAAATAAGTTAGGTTAAGGTAATGATAACAAAATAATATAATATTATTGTTGTTAATCATTAATGTTCATCAGTAACAAATTAGAATAATAAGAGCAACATTAAAAGATATAAATTTAAAAAAATAAAATAAAATAATGAATGGTGTCGTGGGACACCAGGTAGGAACGAAGTTCCTTCGGATAATGTGGAATCGACACAATTTGCAAAAAATATCGTGCTCAATTTTATGTAGGTTTTCTTGATTTTTCTCTTAAATTTTGCTGATTAGTTTTTATTTAAGTACAAGAAAGTATTTAGGAAATTCAGTATTTTAGGAAATAAAATAATAAATTCCTTAAAATAATAAAATAGTACACATGACGCGCTTTCGCGCCTGCACACGTCTCATTTAACGGTTTTATTCCACGCACTTTTTTCCACAGATTTATTCCACGCACTTTTTCCACTTACGGTTTTACTATCACATTTTTTTCAGTTCGGTCCCGCAGCGAAATCCCTATCCCCTCCAAGCCTGCCGTAAGGAACTTCGTTCCAAAAATAAATATTTCGCAGATGTAACACACAATACTATCTAGTTTCAAACTAAGCATAGCTTGTACTATGATAGCTAAACTGACTGATAGAATACTTACATATAACCTTTTTTGTAAATACATACATATATATTATATATAGAACATACCGAAACTCCGGAACAAATATTTGAAAGTAACATGTCAATCCACTCTCATGTATATAGCACAACTAAGTAAAGTATATCATCATCATCAATCATTTTATGATTATTTCTTTTATTAAATAAAATTAAAGATATGGAAGGAATACAGTTGGACAACGACTACAAATTATATGTACATTGGCGGCTTTAGGAACAGGCTCAACAGCCTGCGGTAGAGGGTGCATTTACAAAAAAAAAAAGAAAGTGACCAACGCACTCCTCTGTGGATTGGATTGCCCGTTTTGGATGTCTTTCTGACATTGTATCCGATCGCGGCGCATAATTCGAATCTTAACTTTCCAAATGTCTATCAGCACTCGTAGGTTTTTACCGTAGGAGGACGACAGCATAACATTCTTCGTGCCGTGGTCTGGACGAGAATTTAAATCGACAATTTACATTTAGTAAAAGAAAACAATTATTACACAAAGTTAAGTGTGGTTTACAATCCCAAATAAATATTGCTACATGCTCGTGAACATAAAAAATAAAGAATGATACTATTTTTCACTTTTAACTAACAAACAAAATAGAATCCATTGAATTCTGTTTTTAAGTATAATATGTACTTACATACTAAGATAGAGGTACGATCTTAGTATAATAATAACAAAATAATAATTAAATTATATATCGTACCTAACTTACTTGTAATGTTATTTGGTTGGAATAGCAATAAAAATAATAAACCTTGTAGGTACAAGACGGCTATAACTATGAGTAATATTATCTGAATTGTTAAGATTTTGGCACATTGATAGGTACACTTAGACCTATATGTATTATGACAGTTTACAAAACCCAAAAGAAAAGAGTTGCCTTCAAAAAGGTCAAAAACTTTATCTAATTATGAATTATTATGGCAAACTTTTAAAAAATTGAAAGAAACTGTCTTCATTATTTCACTGGAACGAACTAAAACTAATTTATAGTGATGTTTTAAAGAATAAAGCAGAACGTAGGATTACTTCCACGTTCCACGATTACTTACGTAATCTACGTAATCATATAACTTCCATATCGGCTCCTGTGCGGACTAAATAAAATAAATTATTATCTCCGTAAGTAATAAAGTTTAAATAATTGATTTAGAATTTAATGAAAGCTTATTCTCAATGAAGTTATTAAAATTCATTGCGTCCATTGCATTTTTTCTGGCTTGGATTTGTGACAATATCAGTTATAGTGTTTTCTTGGTAGTATAATAACGCAAAACTACCGATCCTAAGTTGCAGTGACGACTAGATGAGTTACCGTTTCGACAGAAATTGTGCGATATTCTTATGATACTGATAGCCATCAGTCTTTGTAGACAATGCAGTACTTTGTTTTTGAAGGCCGTCACTCACATGGCGGTTTCAAACTATACTCAGGAGGAGAAAATCTTTATTTCTCTACAAGACAATAGTTATTTACATGAGAACGGTAAATCGTTTTTTTAAATTATTAACCATCTAGGGTTAAATTGTGAACACTTAAAATAAAAAAGAGTTAATTACAGTATGTTATACACCAACCGATAGTGGTTAAACTATGGTAATGGCATTAAGTAACTTTCTGTTTGCAAAATATACACGTCTATCTACTAAAGTCAATCTAATAAATTGTAAATTTATTACTCGTTTGACATCGTTACAGTAGAAGAAACCAGTTATTTATCAGTAAGTTACTTTTAAACTTAAAATTGAGGTAATTAATCTTTAATTATATTCTTTTATTATCTCTTAAATATTCATTTATATTTTTGATAAAAACAATGTGGTAAGACAGTCATTAGTCACGTGACAATAAGTGCCAATGGGAACGCTTGACGTCACAGATATATGGTGCAATTGTTATTAAAACACGTCATTTATATCATGTCAGTATTTATGAAATTGCCAAGTGAAGTATGCTGATATAAATAAAATACAACATAAGGCATATATTTAGTGCATGGCCTTTATGAGTGTACTAAAGGCCCTACAAAAAATTACATAGTGCTACATAGTGTGGACTCTTAGATGCTACTATACCGTTTGTGTAACACTGGTGTGGCGACTTACACATTCAACGCAAACAGACTAAACAAAATACTGCGCCATCTAGCGAAGACACATCGAACTACGGAGTATATTAAACTACGGAACAACTACTAAACCTGTTTTACAAAATAGAAACTCACGTGGAAATTAGCATATATACAACATCCCAACATCAACCGTTGGGCCACAGTCCTCCAGGCTTGATCACCCCGCCTGGTCGAAGGCTCCTCCTTTTATGTCTGAGAAATATAACACCCATTCCCTCCACAATTGGCGACTGTTAATCTTCATTTTTCTGTCTAAGCAAATTAACGTGATCTATACTATTTTTTTAATTTGATCTCTACTTTTATTGTGTTTTTACCATAGCGTGCTAATTATCACAAAAGTTAGATATATTTAATGTGTTTCCATTAGTAAAACGATACTGTTAATTGATATATATGTATAACATAGTGAACATTCACTACTTTGTGTATATAGTAAATCGTTAAGGTTGGTATCTTGGTTAGTTCAAGTTGTTTGGTGATTAAAAATGACGTGGTGAGTATTTTAGTAGAAAATACTGTCATTTTTATCCTGTATTTTAAATTTTCCGTTTATTTAGATACTTACATCTCTCAAAACCGTATGAATTTGATGATATGATAAAGAAATAGTTAAAGAAAAATAATGTTACAGTGACATCTTTTTATTCATGTGTGGAAACCTCCTTCAGTTGACACTTTTTTTTTTTTAACGTATGGGAACCCCACCGGGGTTTACGGCGGGGTGGTGTGTCGGAATCGAACCGACTAAAACCACACGGTGTGCCACTCCTTCAGTTGACACTGAACTAACGTTGGCGGCGGATCAGAAACTAACCGACTAAATCACACAATACTCTGTACTTGATAAGTGGTATCCGGTAATAGCTGTAATTAAGACATTTATACCCTAAACAGACAGAATAACAATTCAAGAAGTAAATGATGCATTTAAAATTTTATGTTTAAATTAGTGGAATGTATAGCTGTTTTATAGTCTTCATAATTTGTATTATGTTTTTATGTTTCTCATTACGATTATAATAACTCATTCCGACATCAACTAATTTTTAATCTATTTCTTGTAATAGTTACAATACATCATGTGAGTTACCGACTATGGAAGGATTTCCTAATATTTTTGCTTCTGCTGTTCAGTTTTTTGCAGCTAGTCAGTGCTTACTTACAGAAGGAATTGTTGAAGAACATTTTATTCCAAGTGAGTATTTGAGGTTAATATTAACAAGATTATAGTTATTATGTTTATTATTCCCAATAATATTTTTACATGGTAAGAATGAAATCAACTCTGTATCGCTTAATTTCATATATTGAGCCTGAGGGTGTTCACAGTTAATTGTAACCTCAATCTGTCTACGCTTTAGCTACTCGCATCCCGATTCTATGAATTATGCCGCGACTGACTCGATTGCTTGTTTACATATTACACCAAACAATATCTTTTCAAAAGAAAAAAATACCAATTTCAATTTATACTAAGAAAGAGAAATAAAATATAAAAAATAAATCTAGTGTTTTCTTTTTGTTTATTTTTTTTTTCTTGAACTTTGTTTACCGAATTACGTTTGCTGGACACGAAGGCTCGAAAAAAACCCGAAATGATTTTAATTCTATTTAATTAATTAGAATATATACACAAAACTAAACCGATGACTCTACTTCGAGTTGGGAATATAGAGTCATTATCTACATAACTAAACCTACTTATCGATGACTCTACTTCGAGGTTGGAGAGAGTCATCATCTACATAACTAAACCTAAGGAGCGATGACTCTACATCGAAGTAGGATTATAGAGTAATTGCTCTTACAAAAATGTTACATTAAATACTACTCGCGACGATCGATGGCCTTGATGTATCAGCTCAATATGCATTGGTGTATGTGCAACATCAGCGATCTTCAGCACGATGTAATTCGTGACATCGATTAGCTTCCTTGATGTATCAGCAATTTGGTGTACTCAATACGTATTGGGGCATGTGCAACATCAGCGACCTTCATATATCGGTACGACGTAATTACCGTTTCATGTATTTGTCATTGTTTTCGTTTTAATTTTGTGACTTAATTCACAAATTTATATTTTAATGAAAATTTTATTTATACATCTGTTCTGGTTTGTATAATTAAAATGAGTAAAGCTACCGTGCCCCCACTGTCCAAGGTGTAAATATAGTTTTCTGAGCACAGGCTGCGGGACAGGCAAAGTAATTTTAAAAAAAATAATTTCAACTAATTAACTTTCTTTTCACGGTCCACCTGTATATCCAATGATTCGTTTTTATACATTGTTTTAAATATTAACTAACTAGCTGAGCCGGCAAACTTCGTACCGCCTAACAGTTAATGAATATCGTGTCACCTTTCAGCTGAACTAATTTAGACTTGGATTAACGTAATATAATGGTACAAAATAATATTAATATAGATAGAGATATAAAAGTATTTTATTATGATGAAGGATGATGAATACATACAAAACGAGAATAAATATTAAAAAAATAATAATAATTAAGTACTTCAAACACATGTCAGAAAAAAATGATTAATTATTATGTTGTGCAGATTGGGACACACTTGGATTAATTCATTAATCGGATTTTCATTCAAGCACCTTGTGGCAAACGACATTCTTTGTTTTTTGGTCAGGCGCAAGAACAAATAAAGCAGATGGTTTGCCGACACGTGACCATGCCACGTACAAATGCCCATGAGAAAAACATGCATTTTCTAGATTAAGGCCACAAATAGTCAAGGATTGGCCCTGTGATTTGTTGATCGTCATGGCGAAGGCAAGACGAATCGGGAATTAAAGTTCGTTTAAACTCAAAGTGCATATACGTTGGGAACATTGGAAGCTTTGGAATAAGAACTTCCTCATCTTTAAATTTTTCTTTAAGTATCGACGCGTGAATCACATTGCTCATCAGTTTTCTTATCACCAAACGCGTTCCATTGCACAGTTTTGGTTGGTTTAAATTTCTAAGCATGATGACTACTGAGCGAACCTTCAGTTGTAAATTGTGCGGAGGTAAACCAGGCACATCCAAGGAGTTTAAAAATTCAGTTGGATTATTTAGTGGTTTTTTGGTTTAGTGGTTTTCTTCTTCGTTTGTTACACAGTCGATAGATTTGAATGAATACAGAGTACCTACCTACGATTTGATTTTGAATTTTAAAATTGAGATCATCTACATTTTTATTTTTAGTCGCCAAAATTGCTCGCTCACTTAACTGCTTAGTATTTTTGTGGTTAGCAATGATATCCGGGAATACTTTGTTGATAAGCTCGTCTTTTGATGAGACAAAATTGCAAAAATTTGGTCAACAGGAATCCGACCATTACCAATAGTCAGAAATTGCTTCGAGAAATCATCAGCAGATAGATACTCGTAGTTCAACAATGCAACTCTCATATTTACAGACAGTTAAAGTTTCTTTACATATCGCCACAGATTTGATGCTTTGAGGCAAGCGTTTATTTCATCGGCAGCAGTAGATCTTGGTATGACTGGTAGTGTTTGTCGGAAATCGCCAAATAATAAAATCATTGCACCACCAAAACATCTCGAGTCATTGCGCAGATCTTTTAATGTTCGGTCTAATGCTTCCAATGCGCGTTTGTGCGCCATTGTGCATTCGTCTCATATGATGATTTTTGATACTAGTAAAACTTTGGCTATTGCGGAGTGTTTCGAAATGTTACATGTTGGTTGTTCAGTAGTTTGAAGGTTTAATGGCAATTTTAACACTGACTGAGCCGTAAGGCCTTCGCCTAACAATGTGGACGCTATTCCTGAAGAAGCAATTGCTACCGCTATTTCTGATTTCGCACGTACAGTGACCAAAATCAATGACATGAGGAATGTCTTCCCTGTTCCACCGGGAGCATCCAAAAAAATAAGCCACTATTTCCGTCATCAATTGCATTAATCAGTGTATCATAGACTTCTCTCTGCTTAGGATTCAACAGTGGTACATTCGTTTGAACTGATTGGATTAATTCATGTGGATCATATTCACGTTCACGTTCCAATTCTCTATTAAATGTGTCATTCATTCCGCGATCTGGCGTTGGCATTCCTAACCTAACTAACAAACTGCCGCACATGAGGTAACACATATCTTTGATCGAGAGCTAAGCCTGGTTATGCATCTCTTCATTCGCCTTAAGATCGGGATTTCTGGAGCTGACACAAATTCGATGTGAAATATCTTCTGACATGTTATCTTTTTATTTGTTCCACAGTTCACGTGGGTTCGATGGGAAGCATGTCGAAATGATGATAGCAAATAATGTGCGTATCTGACTTGGAGATGCAGAAATAATTACTTCAGCGATTGTCGTGTCCCAATGAGTATCGTTTTCAAGCACATTCAGCTCTTGGCATGCTGCACGAAATGTGAGGCACACTATACCATTAACAGTTCGTAGTGATTCAAATGATGTTGGCTCTCGAACATGTACCAGCAACAACCGCAAATAGAAACATTCATCATTCTTCGGATGAACTGTGTAAATACGACCAAGAGCATCAGTAGAACGTATATCTGGATGACCAGAAACTGCATCACCTTGCTTGTGACGTTGAAATTTCTTCGATGTAGCGTTCCAAGTGTAATAACGTGTCATTTCCGAGTAGACCAACGTTTGTGCGAAGGGATCACTTTGACAAATCGCAAAGAAACTGGTCAGTGTTGTCGCTGGAGGTGTTTCGGCACGTTGAGCAGCATTCGATGCTATGAAATATACTCTCTGACCGTTCTTTAGATGCACCCTCAAATGTACAACAGTGGAATGACGTTCGTGAATAGGGAATGAGAATATACGCCAAATTGCTTCATTGCAGTTCACATATCTACCAACTTGATAGCGCGTAATTTCATCGTTGATATTGGATGTTTGGATACCAAAAACGACCATGTCCGCTCCTGCAAATACATTATTTAATTGACTTGACCGAATTGCAATACTCAACCTTACAATGTGCCTTGAATGTTTTGAAAAGAAGTGGCGAATATGGAACAATCCAACTGTTGTCAACTACGAAGTCGTTTCCTTTCACTTTAGTTGTGATAGTTCTACTATTATCATCGGGCGATCGACGCCGATACAATGGATAACCATCGTTGCCTGTAATGGTCTCTGCCGTAAATTTTCGTGGATACCGTTTGGAACACACTGGTGATTGGCGGTTGATAGTACCACATGGTCCATGAATCCATATTCGTGATTACAACATCATGTAGGTCTGGATCGGTTTCAGGAGCAGGAATCTTGGCACAAATGATGTCATCTATTTGATCTGGCCGAATTCTTTCGACTAAGCAAATTAGAATATGAGCATGCGGTAGGTTTCGTTTTTGCCATTTGACTGAATACATCCAGCATCGAGTAATCCCGAAGACTTGTTGCTTAACAATGTAATTTATTAGTGACCGAAGTTTTTGCATGTCGTGTCAATCACTTGATGTTTGTCTGGGAAGCAGCAATTGAATAATTTCTATCCATTTCGGATTACATGTAATGTTATGAATATATCAGGCCGTCCATAATAACGAACATATGTCAAGGCATTTTGCGCATATTCACGCATATGACACGGGCTACCTCTGTATGTCGCCGGTAAAATAGTCAATCGACCAACATTTTCTGAATCTCCTTCTGTGCTAATTGCATCGCGTAAATGAATATACTCTTGGACACGCTATTAAGCTTGATTCAACCGACTGAAAGTCAGGTGCTCCGTTTCAATTTTAATATACATGCCAACGCAATGTTGTTGAAGCAGTCGACGAAATCGCAACAAATAATTGCCAGAATTTTCACGAATCATCAAACGATACGCGTAATAATTCACTTTCTTGGTAGAAAGAAATACAGTAAAAATTATATTTTAGAACTCCTAATAGGTTAATGACTCTTACAGCTACTCTCTGCTAAATTTGGAGTGACAACTTTTTTTGGGTACCAAAAGCAAACAGAATAAAATGTATATCAAGTTAAAATGGAAACAATAATATTGATCTTACCATTCAATGGATTAATCATTTTGATATTAAAGTGATATCCATCGTCTCCTTGCCAAAACATCAGCGGGTATGGTAACGCGTCGTATGAACGGTATGTTTCATATATTCTTTGTAGTTGCCCAGTATTGCGTCGTGTAAGTACAATATCACGTGTTTCCAAGTTTTACCAACAATCAGGATTGCAACTTCATCATTAAATGTACGTTCATATGTTCCAACTGCTCTTTTATCTGCTCCGATTACAACTTAATAGTCAGACAGCCTGACCAATGAATCATGTTCATGAAGCATTTGCTGTAGATCTTGGAGAATTGCTCTTTTCGTAGCTGTGTTGATCCCTTGACGCCGGTCAAGTTGTTCTTCCATATTGCCCATGAAATATATTTGGAAGAATTTATGCTGTGCATCTACAATAGGTTGCAATGATCTAATGCGATGGCAAATCTGGCCTTGAATCTGTAAAGTCAAAGCCATAGTTATAGTTAGATTTACAAACACTTTTTTTTAAATCATCATCACTTTAAATCATAGAAAATAAAGTTTTAATGTAAATTACCTTAAATGTTGGATTATATCTATGTTCTTCGATAATTTCCACCCCAAATGAAGTCATTTGGAAACAAACATTGTATTTTTGAGTGTTCGCTGGAAAATGTCGTGATTCTAGTGTTTCGCCATAAAGCAGGGAACACAATGGCTCTGGTGGCGGGACCAATAATGGAAATTTCATCTTACTACTAAGGCAGCACAAGCCAGGCGTTTCACGAGCAAAATTCAATGCACCACAATGCTGGCAAACAACGTCCATTGGACCAATGCAAACTAAACGATGCAAACTGTAGTCGATGGTGCAATCATATAGAAACGCTGCTCGTTTCAAATGAATACTTGAACCATTTCTTCTGGCACTTCTAAGATTATTCCCCTGTTCATCTGCACGATAAGCTTGACGACTTCCCGTTTCTAACCTAGCCGTTTCACGGGCTGCCTCTCTTTGCTCTTGTGTTTGAGAAGCATGAATTAAGGCCCTTCTTTGCTCCATACTAATGCGGCGCTCTTCTCGTGCGTATTTCTCGTTCTTCATCAGATAATTAGCTCGCGATATTCCGTTGCCTAATTGCATTACGGCTTCGCTGGGAAAGATTAGATCTTCTAGGACGCGGCATTGTTATGAATAGTAATACTGAATATGCACTCGCACAAAACGACACGAAACAACCAAAAATAATAACATTGCCTGCCCTGAACTTTCGAGACATAGACAACACAGACCAATAATAAAATATGATATGAAATACGATAGACAATAGCTTATCAAGAAAAATCATAGACAACCTATAAAAAGATATTTACACTTTCGTTAACCTGTAGAATAAATCTTAAGTATATTTTTCGGAAATATAAAGTTAAATAGTAAATAAATAATTTACACAAATTAATGTCTAAAACAAACAAATATAACAATACCTGAACTTTCGCGGCATTTTACACAAAATAAATTTCTGAACGCACACATGAATAGTTGTTACAGTATTTGACAGGATTGGACAACAAATATTTGACATATTATAAAAAAATGAACATTTATTAAAATGATTAAGTATTCATTGCACATATCGAGTTTTCATTGTTTTTATGATGTATTCTGCTATACGGAGCGGAGACAAATCCAACGAATCAATAACCATGAAAATTGGTTCAGCAGATCTCGAGTTATAAGTGTTGTAACAAACCCATCTTTGTTTTATATATATAGAAGATTCGTGGCCTTTCTCTTTGCGCTGGTTAAAAAGGACGGCGGTATAAGTTTAATTGTTGTCGGTAGCATGTTTCATGATTTGATTGCGAAATTAGCATCTCGTGCTGTTAGAGAGGACATGTCTCGCTATTTACAGTCACAGCCAATTGCTGTAGCTGCAAATGGGCGCCTGGTAGCTTCGGTACGCAGTTGAGTTGCAAGACAGTTATCCCTGCTGCGCGAGCATTTGTGATGAACTGGGAAAGCGAGGGAAGCATCTTCCTAAATCTTGATATTCGCAACGCGTTCAATACTTAGAATAGAGAGATGTTTTGTTGAAAGAGGTTGAGAAAATAATTCCTTCTTTCTTTCTATTTCTTGACCAGGTTTATAGTCTTCCATCTTTTTACTTATCGACAACAATCTTTTTATTTCTCAGGTGGGACCTCAGCAAGGGGACCCATTAGTACCATTTGCTTTTGGTTTGGTTATTCACAAAATGATTACCGAGTTCCCTTTAACGTAAGATACATAAATGATGGCACTATCGGGGGTAAACGTGTTACTCGTAAGATCATGATAATGAGGTGAGCATCCCATTTTTGTTGGATGCTGCATCAGCTGGGCATTCCCCGGCACAATGCACATGCAGAGGGTGTAGAATTATGTGGGGGTGAGACGAATTCAAGGCGTCTTATGGGAGAGTTATTTGGATGCAGATATGTCTAGGCTGCAGACTATGTCGTGGACTGAGTCAGATATGTGGTTGCATGCGTTACCTTAGCCTCACTTGAGAACTTTGCTGTACGGCGATTCTTTGCGCTTGGTCATTGTTCTACGCCTGGGTTGCAAGGTTTACGAACGCCATGTGTGTACCTGCAGTTCTGTGGTGGAGACCAACGGCCAAAGCTCTATGTTGCCGTCGTTGCTCAAGAAGGTTTTCGCATTACCATGCCCTAAACGAGTTTGTCCGCAGGGACCTAATTTCGGCCAGCATCCCGTATCTGCTTGAGCTCCCGGATCTGAGCAGATCCGACAGTAAGAAGCGGACGGATTGACTATGGTACATTGTAAGAACGGCAAGTACTTGACCTGGGACGGTACTTTCATCAGCATTGTTACCACCAGCTATCTGAGTCGCACCATCCACTCCCCGTCGGCCGCCGTAGAGAACGTCTGTGATCTTTTTTTCTGGTGGCAGTGGAGACCATGGGCAGCTGGGCTTCCGAAACCAGAAGATCTGGTGGGGACTTAGGCCGTAGACTAATGGAGGTTAATGGTGACCCCAGTTTAGGTGTTTGTTTCTGGTGCACAGATTGGCTATTGGTATACAACGTGGCAATACCGCAAACATTATGGGCACATTTCCACTGGAGACGATCAGGGATGAGTTAATTTAGCTGTAGTTGTGTTACACTTAGGTTTACTTCTGAACTCTACAATTAACATTAAGCTTGATTTGTAGTAATAGTTTATTAAAAACTAAACTAAATACAATCCTAAATCTAATAGGTTACTTTTTATAGCAATATATGCATTCTAGTTAGTATGAAGTCGGTGCCAAATCTGATTTATAATAAGTAATATTATAATACTCTACGACAATTTATAATTGCATAAATTTACCTTTATTGATTCTTACAAACGTACATTTACAGGTAACATGAAATTTGATTTCATAATAGTAGGAGGTGGATTAGCAGGAAGTGTAATAGCCAACAGATTGAGCGAGATAAGAGAATGGAATGTTCTACTCTTAGAAGCTGGAGATGACCCTCCTATAGAAGCCAATGTCAGTACTACAATATGCACTCGCTTATTATTTTCCCACGTTATCGTTCTTCCACATGCATAAATTTAGTGTGAAACTAATTTTCTTTATATCTTTTCGTTTCAGATTCCAGCACTCGATAAAAGCGTTTTTCAAACAAAGTATGATTGGCAATATTTAACCACAAGTGACGATATCGCCGTCAAGCTATTATTAAAAGTTCAATAAATTGGCCAAGAGGTAAAATGTTAGGAGGCACCAATAATATTAATGGAATGATTTATATAGAAGGCAGTGACCATGATTATCAAAGTTGGTATAAAGCTGGTAATTTGGAATGGAGTGTACAAGATGTTCGACGGTGTTATAAAAAAGGACAAAGTTACCAAAATCAGCGCTTGCTGCAAAATCCAAGAATTAATGAACACTATGGACACAACGGTCTTCTAATAATTAATGTTTTTAATAGCACATACAGAATTGTGACGGAAAAAATTCTTAAATCTTGGAATGAAGTTGAAATTAACAATGTGCTTGACTTGAACACTGCAAACGTTTTAGGTTCAAGTATAGCATCAGCAACAGCTGCAAATGGTGAAAGACATAGCTCGAATAAAGCGTATTTAAATACTGTGCTTTATAGAAAAATTTGAAGGTTTTAAAAAATAGTTTTGTAAGTAAAGTTTTTAATAAACCACTCATCAAAAGTTGCTTACGGTGTTGAGGTACAACGTGGGTCAAAGCGTTATACGTATTTGGCCACTAAGGAAGTTATCTTATGTGAGGGTGCCATAAATTCACCTCAAATATTAATGTTGTCAGGAGTAGGAAACAAAGATTACCTGTCTTCAAAGAAAATTGAGCCCATAGTTCATGCGCCAATGGTAGGACAAAATCTTCAAGATCATATTTCTATAATCATTCCAATCTTTAATAATGAATCTAATCCTGAAAGCACAGAAGATCAAAATTTCGATGTTTTTAAGTATTTGTACAACCGTACGGGCTTTTTAGCACAAAGCAGGACTATTGATACTTTGGCATTTTTTTCATCTGATAAAAATGCTTTTTATCCAGACTTTCAAAGTCATTTGGAATTTTATTGGAATAGATCTTCAGATTTATCTAACTCTTTGCTAAGTCGATTTAGATTGAAGGATAAAGTAGCAAAGCCTCTTCTAAAACTCAATAAGAACTAGACTTGCTTCGTATTTACTTTTAATTTATTGCATCCAAAGTCAAGAGGAAATATTACTTTACGTTCAAAAAATCCTAAGGACCATCCGTTAATTTACCCTAATTATTTTAAAAATCGCTTTGATTTAGAGTCAGTTGTAACTGGTATTAAACACATTACTAAGGTATTAAACACTGAGTACTTTAAGTCAATTGGTGCATTTTTAGCTAGGATGCAATGGCCACCTTGTAATGATTTTGAATTGGATAGCAGAGATTATTGGAAATGTGTTTGTTTAAGTACGGTACAAACTGCGTACCACCCAGTGGGAACCTGTGCTATGGGTACTGATAGAAGAACTTCAGTTGTGAATAGTCGGCTAAAAGTACATGGTGTAAAAAATCTCCGAGTCATTGACGCAAGCATAATGCCAACTATTACTAGTGGTAATACCAATGCACCATCGATGATGATCGGAGAAAGAGGTGCAGAGTTAGTAAAAGAAGACTATGATAAGTAAAAAGTGCATATTTTACAAGACTTAAGGTAGGTATTACTGTAATACAAATATATAGCATTAACGGACGGTGGTATTTAAGAATTGAGTAACTAGATAAAATAAAATAGAAGACAGTAGAAAGTGTGCTTAATAAGCTGAGTAAGTAAGTAAATTGCATTATTGTCGGCAGGAAACATAGAAAGAGATAGAGCCGTAAATTATTCCTGTTAGAACTACTGCAACATTATTCAAAATATAAAGTAACATAATTGCACGCATGTGTAATACTTAGGACAACGATCTTCACTTTTCCATTGCTCTCCCCAGAATAGCTAGTAGATATTTAAGGTTATGTATTTAGGCAGTAGTAATCGTGGCATGAATATGAGCAGTGGAATGTTCGTGTAGTAATTGTGAGGGTGGGATGGATCGGGCAGTCGCTTAGGGAAACCCGCAGAAATGGTGGTGCCGCTGACCGCCGCAGCATAGAGAGGGTCTCAACTGCGTTTGACTACCCTAGAGGCTGCTCCGTCAAGTCGCACACAATCCACTGAGTGGTTCATCGTGCCTACTAGTCACCGGACGGTGGAGCTCAGTGACCACTTACCAAAGGGTTCACCAACACTTACACGCTTTTTGAAGTTCACAAACATTCATGGACTCTATGCAAACTACAGTGCTGTTGATCAGCATCTTGAGACGGTACGTACAGATATGTTCTGTATAAGACCCAGGTTCGCTCCTATATGGCGTAATGTTATCATCTTTGCGATGGATCCGTGCTGTATTTACTGGACGCTCTAGATCAGTTGCAACGACGAGCAATTCGCATAATCAACAGTCCTGAAGCCACTGAATCAAAACCGAAGGAATATAGCCTCTATTGCAGTCCTCCATCGCCGTTATCATGGAGAGTGTTCTGACAAGCTCTTCCAACTAGTCTTACCTTAGGTAGTAGGTACCTACTCGTGTTGGCCTTGCAAGTCACCATTTTAGAATGGTAGACATACGCTCCCGAATTAAACGGTTTCGTACTTGCATCCTGTGCAAATCAATTTAAACCTGAAACTTACTACCAGCACGCGTGATTTCTTCCCACTATGATCCGGGGTCCTTTAAGTAAGTATGAAGACAAGCACTCTTGGATCCTATTTAAATCTCCACCAGACAGAGTAGCGTCACTTTTACAAAGGCCTATGTCCATTGGACTTCTTGCACTGACATGATGAAGATGATGATAAAAAATTACAAATATAATCTCTTTATAATAAATTAAACTTCTGCTATCTCTAAAGGCAAGTTTTCTGTTTAGGAACATTTTTAACTCTTATTTTTTAAGTAACAATATTATTTCTTCAAAAATGTTCTTGAGGTAAGTTCAAATTCATGATTAGGGGATTAAAAAATGAACACGTTAATGATATACTTTGTGGATGTATTTGTTCACTTAAAGGTATAGGTACTATGGAACAGGACACTTTAA
The DNA here is from genome assembly GCA_949316085.1 of Hypercompe scribonia. Lineage (NCBI taxonomy): Eukaryota > Metazoa > Arthropoda > Insecta > Lepidoptera > Erebidae > Hypercompe > Hypercompe scribonia. The sequence goes on from OX438975.1 coordinate 6,577,859, forward strand.
ATTAATAAATAAAAATGTTTATTTCAACAAAAATTAGTTGCAAAAAACTTAAATTATTATTGTTAATGTTGTAATATTACAGTATATGTAAGTTAACCGTTGTAAAGCAATTCTTTGTTGTGAATTTATCTTAAGAATATTATTTTAGAAGAAAGAGATCCAAATGGTGTCAATGGGCTTGTACACTTGGAGCTACATGTGTGTAGGTGAATTAGTGTAGTTACATTATCTGTTTCTCTTTCTTAAAAAAAATTGTGTGTGTCAGCTCCGAACGCACGACTGGAGTTTACTCCTTAAGTATGATTGTCAAAACAGACGCAAAAAAAGCTTATTTAACTGAAATTAACTAAAAAAAGATTGATATCATATGAAAGGTTAGATTAACAAATTAATGAAAATAACATAAAGACATAGTCGCTTTGCAGCATACTCTCTACACGTCTTAATACACTCACAACCAGTGCAGTCGCACCGAAACCAGTGCAGCCGCGCAAAAAACATAACGAGGTCATTCGTTCAGTAAATTTTACTCCTCACATTTTTCTCATACCAGGCGCTTTATATCAAAAAACCGATTCTTAAGGAGTAAACTCCAAAAATATAAAAAAATTTAATAGAGAGGTGGTAATTTTTATATCTTTTACTTTAATAAACCATATTTGGAAATGTATGTGTATATAAACGTCGTTAAATTGTACTAGTAATTGCTATTCTATTTCTAAATTCTGGATGTTACCTGTAGCTCTCTATTTATATTTGTATTGCATGATATTTAGAATCATATTAGGATACAACAATCACCTCTACAATTTAATGAACCCATAACCATTTCCAACGAACTTAGGCCATATGACAGTCTAGGGTTGAAAGAGTGGTTTGTTAGTGGAATGTATTATTATTAAATTCATATAAAAGCTATGATTGTGTAGTTAATTGTAAATCTATCAGATTACCTCTCTGATCTCTCTGATCTGAGCATGAATAATCATGTAGAACTGGCTCTCGAGAAAAAGATATATATATACATATATATATATATATATATATATATTAAACTAATATCATTGATACACAGTATATTTATTCGTTAAGTCTGTATTCAGAAAAGCCTTACCATTTTTGTTTATAAAAGATATTAGTTCAAATTGTATAACATATAATATTTTACACTCATTTGTCACACATGCCATATGTTCCGAATGGGGTCCATTTTTTTTTTGTTGTCGTGTTGGAAAATTTCGCATCTCCGGCTAGTCGGGGACGCAGGAACCAGGAGTATCTGATGTTTCCACTAAAAACCACCCCGGCGGCCGGTCTCAGGCGTTCTTCTCTGAAGGAGAACCGGACCATATTATTTCAGGTCCCCTCCAGAACCAACGCCGGGCCTAGTCAAACCTTATACTGAGGAGGCCACAAAGGCCCCACAAGTCCGGTTGTCATAATTTGTTACGACCCGATCGCATTTTTGCGACCAGGCCGCAACAAATTATCCTATCGCCGACTGCAGCAACTAATCCGCCACCAGAGGTCCCCACTCTCTGGTGGCTCGCGGTCCCGTCGACAGCTCATAACGCCAATGACGTCTTCTTCATTCGCGATCGGCCCTCTCACAATCCCGTTCAGCGGTCTCTTTCTGGAGCATAACAGCTTCGCAGAAAGAGACCACTGCGGTCCAGCTTTCTTTACCCGCCAGCATGGTAGCAACGATTGCTAGCGGTGACAGGTCTCGTCCTATTTTATCGACTAGAACTCCGCGTTCAGACGCCCACGTGGGGCAGTCCTATAGCGTATGCTGGGCGGAGTCCCAGTCGGCTACACAATGGTGATAGGATAGTGTGCCGTCTCCTCGCGTCCGATCTTATTCAGATACTCACCGAAGCAACCATGCCCGGTGAGTATCTGCGTCTCTCGGTAGGTGAGAGACTCGTCCCTACCTACCTAAGCTCCAAGGTTGGGCAAAACGGCACCGACAACGCGTTGGCGCGCATTTTGTGATAATGCCTGTCGGCGAGCGCTCTGCCGCATTTCAAGCTCGTCCTGGTCTTCCCCGCTCTTACGCCGGCGGATAACGCGAATACGGCCACAGACTCTCGCGTCCATATCGGCCAGCATATCAAAAGGCGTGAAACGTGCCAAGACTGTTACCGCCTCAGATGAGATGGTGCGGTATCCTCGTACGATCCGAATGGCCGCTACTCGCTGCGCTCGATTGAGCTTAGCTCGGCAGCGGGAGGAGGCCGATAGGTACTTGGCCGCATATCAGCGCTCCGTAGAGAGCTATGGATTGCAGCACCGCACAGTAGAGGCGGCGAACTTCTTCTCGCGGGCCCCCTATGTTAGGCAACAGCCTCTGTAGGGAGCCCGGCACCCCCCGGCACTCCTGGGGTCATCCACTCGAAACTCCAGCGACTGTCCAGAGTGAGGCCGAGGTACTCAGTGTGTCGACCGATCTTGACCTCCGTTCCTTCCATTCTTATAAGCGAGGTGGTCGAACCGGCACCTCCGCGTTTCCTGTGGAACCACAGGGCTTCCGTCTTATTACGTGCAATCCGTAGACCCATAATCACTGATCTTCTGATTAATGGATTCATGATTGTATCAAAATATGAATCATTTTTTAAACAGAGGATTCGATTACTGCCAGAAAGATGGGAGAAAATGGTATCTACTGATGGATCATATTTTGAGTAAAGTGATTGTAAGATTTATTTTTAAAAAAAATCTTTTCAAGCATAAAAAAAGCAGCAAGAATTTATTCAAGATCCTAAAAAAATATAATTTTTTAACCCAACCACAGAAGCACCGATCTAATGTGTATCTAAATTATACAGAAACAATTCCAAACATTCAAAAAAAAAACGTTCAGTCGTTGTGAGTGCGTCAACAGAAATGAGTTTTGGTAGCATTTTTCCAAAGACATTAAAATTAATATTTTTCGCCTTAAAATTAGAAAAATATCATAGCCTTTTATGATTTTCAGCCTATCTTGTGATATTAAATTACATAACTGCGAAACACTGGAGCTGTGCCTCATTTTACGTCATGATTTTAAGTATTAAAATTCAACGTATTTTTGACACCTGCAATTAAAAAGTGGGGTACACCTATAACGGGTAACCCTACTCAATCGGTGAAAAATGATTTAACATCGGTTTCCTTTGAGGCCACTCTATGACTCTGGTCGAATCGGTCTATTTGTACAAAACATGACTCTTTCAATGTAATATCTTTTAATATCGTCATATGTAATACGTCGATATTAACTGGTGACACCCAAACGATTCCCTACAAGGGATCCAGATAAAGACGATCACCACATTTAGGTCATCTGTTAGTCTACGATTAGTCTTAGTATTTCCCGCGAAAGAACATTATTGAGGCATTGGCAACAAGACTACGTGATGGAACAATATTTTTATTGAAAGTGCGAGTCAAATATACCTACTTACTTTATACTTTGCAATATTTTGACGTGCCTATTGATCAAGATGCTAGTAATCTTGACTACGGCGCCAGAGGTTGCAGGTTCGATACCCACCCAGTACAAATCTTTGTGTAATGAACACGATCATTTATTGTGTCTGGGTTAGATTTATCTATGATATGTATGTATTTAGAAATATTTAAGTATGTTTATCAGCAATCGAACGAAGTCGACGAACTCTTCCAACTGATACCATCCTCTCCGTTCCTCTACAGGGCAACTCATCTGTGTCTGTCGCTAGCCTTGGAAGTCAGTATTTCAGAGTAGCAGACATACGCTCCCGAACTAAACGGTTCGGCTCTTCCTTCCTGTGCAAATCAGTTAAAGCCTGGAATTCATTACCAGCGCACGTGTTTCCCTCCCACGATTCCGGGTCCTTTTATTCGGGGCATGAAAAAGTTTCTCACTAGGCCACCATAGCGTGGGTCGCCATACTGCACTGTCTTCAATCGCAGTGAGTACGGCGACTACCACTCTTGGATTCTATTCATGCTTTCCATCAGGCAGAATAGAGTTGCTTTGGTAGGTGTCTATAAAAAAAAAGTCTGACTAACATAGTACAAGCTTTACCTAGTTTGAGATCAGATGGCAGCATGGGAGATATATTAGGTTATTATTAATATACGAGTAATTTTAGCATAAGAGAGTAAGTACTCAGTGTGATAATTATTTTTTCAAAAATGATAATAATTCACCTTTATTATAGAATTCATCAATATGGCTTGTGTCGTGTTTTAATCAGATCTATTGTATACAAAGTTACAGCGAAAGTATTACTGGAATTGCAATATATTTTTATGCGGGGCTGGTGTATGTTCATATGGATGAATACAAACTACAGCACATATGTATCTTATATATACATATTTGATCGCGGCAGGGATGCGACGTATATACACTTTTACAATACATAAGCTTTCCAAGCCATATTAGCGTAAGCTTTTAGTAGACTTGTTCAATTTGATGCACCTCAAAGACCCTTCAAGGAAACGAAATTTATGGACAATGACTGCAATTATTGTACACATCGATATAAATTTAAAAGATTCTGTGCTTGTATATACTTGATTTCTTTCAATTTCCAATGTTTACGGATATTTTTTTATACCCGTCAACATTGCCGTGTTAAAGTGATATTATTTTGCCATTATTAATTTAATTGAGCAAGGATTATCAGATGGTAATTGACTTATTAATTATTTGTAAATTTATTGAATATTAGATAGAAAACAAAACTTTTCAAATACAATTAGTAGTATTTTACTACAAAAGATGAAGTTATAAATCAAGATATTATAAATAGTTCTTTAAATATGACAAATAACAAAATGATTAGAGGTTCTAGTAATATTAACGCTATGGCTTACGTAAAACGTAATGATAAAAATTATCAAAATTGCATACTGCAAGCAATTTGGAATGGGCTGTACAAGATGTTAGACAGTGCTCTAAAAAGTCAAACCTAACCAGCCTCTGTTAAAATTTTAAGCATTGACTTGATGACAAGTTTAGTTTCTTTTCTTTGTTGTGTAGGAACTACGCTAAATATACTTTGCCTCCTTAAATCTGGTGTCAAGTGTAAGGTGTGTTTAGTAAATAACATAGAGTAGATGAATTATGTCACAATACAAGTATTTTCCAGATCTATTCTGGTTAAGGTGCAATATGGCACAACGTGTGTGCGCTAGCCATAAAAGAATTTAACCAAAACATTTAATAACTCCCGACATTTTAGACATAGACCAATCCAACTGCACACCACTTGTTTCGATCAAACTTTTTTCTATGTGATTTGAGTTCCAGTGCTTTAGCCATATTGACGTAAGATTGACGACCAGTAATCCAAAGCACATCATCACAGAAGTAGAATTAGAGATGTCTGCCTTTTTTCTTTTGTTTTACGTGTGGAAACCCCCTCGGGCCGTCACTCCACCGGAGTTTACGGCGGGATGGTGTGTCGGAATCGGACCCACTAAAACCACACGGTGTGCCACTCTGCGCCTGACATAGGAGGGATCCAGGAAGGACAGCTTCTATTACGACATACAGATCCGCGCCTGCCCGCTACCATGGGCACCACCTACGGGTAGAGTCTCTATTTTAGGCGATGTACGGCACACGCGGACGTCGCCTCCTCACGGTTGGTCATTGTAGCGGATGCAGGGGAAAATCCGTCTGGTCCACCCGCAGCCACACTCAAGGCGGCGCTGGTACGTGCGCCTCCGCCGCTCGGTTCGCCAGCAGCGAATTGGGTCCGAGTGGAGATCGCCCTGCCGGGCCTTCTCCGCCATCTCCTTCTGCGAAATTACGTCTTCGCAGAAGGTTGCGACCGCAGTAAAACAACTGTCGCCGACCATAGAGCGTATGACGGCCGGTAGCCAGAGATCTCCTCCAATAACTGCAGTGAGGATCCCACGCTGCGCCGCCCAGGCGGAACAAACCGCCAGCGTGTCCTTGCAGCAGTCGCAGTGGTGACAGGTTGGACTCAATTCCCTCCTGGCGACCGAGTGCAGATCCATCGTGGCTCGACGAGCGACCTCTCGTCACTCGCGCATCTCTTCAGGCGGGGGCCGTATGCCACTACCCGCCCGGAAGTCAGCCGTTCGCCGATAAACTTCGGCGAGCACTTCCGCCTCCAAATCCCACGGCGGAGTTCCGGCCAAGGCGCACGACGCCTCCGTCGATACGGTGCGGTAACCGCGTATGGTTCTAACTGCTAATATCCTTGGCGGTCAGAGGCCACACCCACACCGGTGCACCAGACAGCGCCATTGACCGGACAACTCCAGTGTACAGCCGTCTCGTCGCGACGATGGTTCTACCCAAATTGGGCAAAAGTCGCCCTAGGGCAGAAGCAGCGCCGACCAGCTTTGGAGTAAGATGTTGGAAGTGCTCGTTGAAGAGCCAGGATCAGGCCCAGATACTTCATCTGGGCCTGAACCGGTACGAGGACCGAATTGACTAAGATATAGGCGCCGGGGGGTGGACCACGACGGGGCCATTGAAAAAGAGGGCCTCTGTCTTATCCAGGGCCTCCCACATACCCAGTGCCTCAATGCACCCGACTACCAAAGAGACTCTCATGGTGGCCAGGTGCGCCGCTTCTTGAAAGTTCGCCCCTCGGGCTGTGACCAATGTGTCATCGCGCCTTGTACACTTGTCGTTAATATAGTTAATAGTACTTTGTATCAATCATATCAAGTCAAGCATTTACCTGGCTTAAATCATTATCAACAGTCTTTAGCAGTCCAGTGCTGGAAATAGACCTCTCCTTAGCAAGGATGTTTTGGCCTGATATACAACGCTGGCCAGACGGGTTGGTAAAAAGTTTGTTTCAAATTTTCCTCCTCTTTGCAGTGATGTTATCTTGCATATTTTGTCGCCTTATTCGCCTCCTACGACACCCTTGGGAAGAAAACGGTTGCTGATACTCTGTATTCTTAATCTGTTACCACATTGAGATAGGTGGAATGTCAGCTAAAAGTCCTAATGGAAAACGATAAAAAAAATCGAGTGAAGCACATTTAAATAGTTAAAAAAACAAAACAAACTTAAAATGTTGAAAAATAGTTTGGTGGCCAAATTATAAATTAGAGGCTCAGCTAAGGTTATTTATGGTGTTCAAGTATAATGTGGATCAACTTTTTTAATTACTTGCCACCAAAGAAATCATCATATTTGCCGAAATCATAAATTTCCCTCAACTATTATCGTTGTCGGCGGTTGGCAACCAGGACCATATGTTTTCTAAAAAAATTGCCCAGGCTTACAGATTTACCTCATCATAGGCGGTGGCACCACCATGGCTGGCGGTAGGGGTGCACCAGGGGTCTATTCTGGGTCCATTTCTGTTCCTTGTGTACATCAACGACTTGCCTCATCTTGTGAGGGATAACCATGAGATAGTGTTGTTTGCAGATGACACATCCTTAGTATTTAAAGTTAACAGACAGCAATCGGTAATTCACGATGTAAACAATGCTCTCTCTAAAATGGTACTTTGGTTTTGCGCTAATAGCTTGTTATTAAACAGGAGTAAAACCAAAGGTGTTAAATTTTATACTAAGAATGTTAAACAAGTAAAAATTAGTGTTTTGATGAACAAGGAGGAGCTGGAATTGACAGACAAGGCTGTCTTCCTAGGTATAACTTTAGATTCACGGTTACAATGGGGCCCACATATAGAAACGTTATCTGGTAGACTTAGTTCTGCAGCTTATGCTGTGAGAAAGATTCGTCAATTGACGGATGTTGATACTGCGCGATTAGTTTATTTCAGTTACTTTCACAGCATTATGTCCTATGGTTTATTACTTTGGAGCAGTGCCTCTGATATTGATTCAATCTTTGTGCTCCAGAAACGAGCTATTAGAGCTATCTATAAGATGGGCCCTCGGGAGTCACTAAAAAACACATTCAAAGAAATTAACATTCTCACACTACACTCACAATACATTTATGAGAATCTTTTGTATGTTCATAAAAATCTGTCTAAATTTAAGAAAAATAGTGATCTCCATCAATTTAATTTAAGACATAAAAATAAACTTGCCCTGCACACTACTAGGCTCCATAAAATATCAAATTTATTTATTTATTTATTTATTTATAACTTTATGCACAAATATATGCATCGGCGGACTTAATGCCTAAGGCCTCATTTACGGAGACGCGGCGCGTCGCGCGTCGCGTGTGGCGTGGCGTCTCGCGGCGCGTCGGACGTTTTTATTGTTTACGTAGCGGCGGCGCGTGAAGCGGCACGTATCATCGCACGCGTAAACACAAACTTATAGCAATATACGATGTTGTTTATAGAGACGCGAGGCGGGAAGAGTGGCGCGGCCCGCCGCTGCGCCCGCGTCGTATTCTCAAGCGTGTAGCGAAGCACGCGGCGGGCATCGCTGCGGCGCACGCGGGGTTCTCAGTTTACCGACTTAGTTTTAGGTTAGCGAGAGATGAGAGCGCACGTGTCGCAACTTACAGCATGAATGACGAAAAATTGGAACTAGTTATTTCTGCAATACAGGAGCGACCCCAGTTGTGGATGGCTGGTCATTCACAGCATAAAAATAGAGTGATAACCAAACGAAAGTGGGTGGAAGTATCAGAAATTGTGGATATGGATGGTAAGTAGGTACCTATTTAAATAACAAGCTGTTTAATATGCCTACTAAATATTTATTTGTTCACAAGTTAAACAGTAATACAAATAGTTATATTATTATTATTCTTTGTTATGGTGCCTCCACACAACATTTATCTTTTGTGGAGCAACCTTTACATGTGCTACAGAGTAGTTCCATCACTATTCAGTAAGTACCTACTATTTAGCATTAGCGTTCCTGCACACGATGCCGTCACCGTGCCGACGCCGTGCCGACGCCGCACAATTACACTGTAGATACGAGTCGCGCGAAGCTCGCCACCGCGCCGCCGCCGCGCCGCCACCGCGCTCGCCACCGCGCCACCGCTTACGAAAGTGCACTTTCGTAAGCGGTCGGAAAAGGAATGAAGACGGAGGGAGGGGAACGCGCGCGGTGGCGGCGCGGCGGCGGCGCGGTGGCGACTCGTATCTACAGTGTAATTGTGCGGCGTCGGCGCGGCGTCGGCACGGTGACGGCATCATGTGCAGGAACGCTTAGCAATAAGTTATCATTAGACAATTTTAAATAGCATTCATATATTAAACAAACGTAATATAATAGGTAAATGTATGTACTAACTGCGGTATGGAGCATCCCATTAAACAAGTAGGTATGTTGATAATTAGGTCTATAGTATACCTATTCTATATACAAAAAAAAACATTATAGTTGATTTTCTGTGAAGTAAGCCATAAACATATTACGTGTGCTAATTGCATTTGACGTAGAAGAATTGTTTCTCAGATGACGATTTCTAGAAGTTTCCATCACTATTGGGCGATTATAGTCCTTGTCAGTGTGTCCATCTATGTCGATTATAATATTGTGAATGAGACATATGGCTTTAATTATAATACATGCATTTTGATATTTAGTTTCCAAGGGTTTATTTAAAATTCGCCATTTTGCATTCATTATTCCGAAAGCACATTCTATGCATTTCCTTGCACGACTGAGTCGTTTATTAAAATTCTCTTTTTCGACAGTCAAATTTGTTGACGGGAATGGTCGAAGTAAATGAGTTTTTAAAGGATATGCTTCATCTCCTATCAGCACATACGGTAGAGTATACGAAGACCCTGGAACACGACTTTCTGGCGGAATATTGTATTCGTCACTTTCGATTAGACTATTTATCACTGAATAGTGAAATGTTCCACCGTCACTTTGACGACCTCTCCCACCTACTTCCACTGCTATAAACCTTTTGTGTGCATCCGCTATCCCTTGCAAAACCACAGAAAAATATCCTTTATAATTGTAAAAGTTAGACCCAGTGTTAGAAGGGCACTTTATTCTACAATGCTTCCCATCTATAGATCCAATACAGTTAGGAAATCCCCATAGTTCAAAATAGTCATTGGCAATCTTTTCTTGATCTTGTACTGACAGTTTCGGCATATGTATATTTACAAACTCAGACCATATTGCTGAACATGTTTTAACTATTATGTTGGATACTGTTGCTGTACCTATGCGGTAATGATAAGCTAATCTTCTGTACGGTATTCCGCTGGCTAGAAAACTGAAACAAAATAAAATAAGTTATTTTTTTAGGTTACCTAATGTTTTTATGTAATAAAACCCTAGTTATGAAAATTCTAAAAATACATTATATAATAATATATTTAAAAGTGATTATGTGTATATGTTACTGTAAAATCCCGAAATACGGTAAATCAATTTACCAACTAAATGGTGGTAAAAGTCCGAAATGTAAGTGTCGTACTTACATTTCGGACTTTTACCGTCACGAGTTGGATCCTAGGATTTTCCGTACTTCGGGCTTTTGACAGTGGTAGAAGTCCGAAAAGTTCTGCAAGTATCTTTCATTTCATGTATGTATGTATGAGTATGTCTGTCTAATTCGTGAGCATTCTAAATAATTAGACAGAGATACTCATATATACCACTGCCTGAATCGTTTGACACAGCCATATTTATTGTTCCATTTAATATTTTTACCTTGTCGATTGTTTCAGTTACAGAAGTTAAAAAAAAATGGAAGCACCTCCGCGATCAGTACAGAAAGGAACTGAAAAAGAAGCCCACACCTCGGTCGGGTGCTGCAAGTGAAGAAACCGAGTGGATACCGCAATGGAAATATTATAATTTGATGAGATTTCTTCAAGACGAAGTTTTACCGGCACCAAGTTCTGGTAATTTGTCTAGTCCAGCTAATTTATCCCAAGATAGTATGTCACCACTCTCTACTATTAATGACGATGATGAAAGAACGACAGAATCACGTCCATCCATTGATACGAATCTGTCGACGTGTGATAGTGCACCTCGACGTTCTCTTTCTGACCAGAGGAATGAAATGTTGAGATTAGAGAGGGAAAAACTTGAATTAATTAAAGCACGAATACAAGATAAGAAAGAAGAAGAACTGAAAAATGATGAAGATTACATGTTCTTTATGAGTATGCTACCTCCGTTTAAAAGGTTAACAAACCTACAAAAACTTCGATTTCGTCACAAAGTAAGTGAAATGATACTGGAAATGACAACTCAGAACGAGTACGCTAATATGTTTGAGAATAATACACCTGCTATGGGCGATTATGTTGTATCTCAATCTCAACCCCAATACTTTACATCGGATTCACACAATGCTGGTGGTTCGTCGAGCATGTTACCTTGTGCTTCAACACAAAATATAATATCAGGACCTAATATTGATTTTCAAGATGAACACAGGGCTCCTGCAGCGGATGATGGAAATGAAAATGAAAGTTCTGCACAGTGAACTTATAACTTAATTATTTTACTACAAAAATATAATAATTATGTTATTATACCTACCTACATTTAACGCGTTATTTTTTAATCATTTAGCGATTCGCGACGAGAACTGCGACACATGAGCGATTGAAACAAATGTACGAACGCTGACGTATGTGCCTACACAGATTGTTCTGATATTCAGAGAAGCCACATACGTGAGCATTGATACATTTGTTTGTTTCAATCGCTCATGTATCGCAGTTCGTGTCGCGCCTCAATGTAACCTCAACCTTAAGGGGTAATACAAAAAGTTGTCCATATTAATGGAAAGTCAATGTGTCAAATTAGTTAATTAGTTAAAAAATAGTTGATTTTATAAGAATATGTTGATTAAAAGATCTAAAAAAACACAAGTTTTTATTCTTACCTTAAAGTCAGTAGTAACTTTTCTTCGGCAGATATATTGCTGTTACAAGTACTGATGCGGTGTTGTATTTTGTTTACTATGTAATCAAAAGTTGTACTAGACATCCGTGTATAACCATGAAATACATCATAACCTCTTTCTCTTATTGACTTATAAAGAGTTGCATATTCCCCAAACTTCTCATGTTCCGCTGCTGTAAACACTGGGCCACTCCTTATATTAAATAACTCACTTTTTAAGATACAATTTTCTTCTAAAAAAAAATCGATCATATCATACTCCATTGCGATGGTAACTACGTCTGTGTTGTACGATTACCAAATGAGACTGGCAGAAGGTTCCGCCACAGGCATCGCTTCATCGAGAATCGCCGCAGCGTGCGCCGCCGCGATAAACGCCGCGTGAGACGTGACGATGCCATCCGCGGGCTCGGCCGTAAAACACGCTCCATTTCAAGCAAACGCGTGTAAAATCGCTTCACCGTAAACGCACTCATCCAACGCCCTACATTTGAATTTAGTGCGGACCGCGCAGCCTATCGCGACGCGCGACGCGCCGCGTCTCCGTAAATGAGGCCTAAGGCATTTTCTGCCAGTCAACCGATTGGGTGATGCAGAGAAGATATAAGATAGGTGCATTTAAGGATAAGAAGTAATTGCCAGAGAAGTATATATAGACCAGATAGACCATAAATAAGTAAATATACTTACATAAACACATAAATATATAACACATACATACATACATATATAATACACATACACACAACTCATATACATACGTGCATACATATTACCACTATAAGATATAATAATACCAGGTGGTGAACTAAGACTTCGCCATTTCAGCCAGCAAAAACTTCTTCACCCGAACCCTAAACGAGTCGCGACTTTTAGCCATCCTGACTTCGAGGGGAAGCGCGTTCCAAGAAAAGATAGCCTGCACGAAGAACGAAGAACCGACAAACTCAGTGGGGTGAGAAGGACAGAGTAGAAGGAGATTAATAACCGAACGTAGATTTCTGTTATGGTTGTTGCTCAACAATTGAATTTGTGATGTTAAATAAGTGGGAGGGGATGAGGAATTGAGAAAAGAATATAGTAATGATAGTGCACGCAATTTTCTGCGTTGACGAATAGGTAGCCATGTGAGCTGGGTCCGGAAACTGGAGATATGATCATACTTACGAAGGTTAAAGGTGAATCGAATGCAGTTGTTGAGAAGACGTTCTAGCTTGTCGAGGAGATCTGTATTCAGGTCGTAATAGCACACGTCACCATAGTCGATCAGAGGGAAGATTAGAGATTGCATGAGCATTGCCTTAGTTTTCGCGGGAAGGAAGTTTTTCAAGCGGTATAGTATTCTCAGGATTCCAGTAACCATCTGGCACACGTATGTAACTTGATCACGCCAGTTCAGTGTACAATCAAGTTGTAAGCCTAAGTCTTTCACTGTTGCACAAATTCGTTTGTGGGTCAATGTATACAATTTTATAACAAATTACCAAACAACATAGTATTATTATCTATTAGTAAATTTAAGAAATTTATTAAACTGAGGTTGTCCAAAAAGGCTTATTACTCAGTTTCAGACTATGTCACAGATTTAGATGTTTGGAAATGAATTGCTCTTTTTTTGAGACCTATAATTGTTAATATAACTGCTGTTTTAATATTTAAAAGATTTTGAGTTAAAAGAGTGGTGGTGAGTTTCTTTCCTGGGTTCTTTTCTCACCACTCTACCATGAACAATATGCGAACCCAGCTAGCTGTAATTTTAATCGACAGATTGTTCATCTTTTATTGTTTTTTTTTTATGACGTTCATAAGTGTCTTTTTGTGACCTAAATGAATAAACGAATTTGACTTTGACTTTGACTTTGACCAATGGTAGGACAAAACACATAAAATTATACATGATACTTATTTCGATTTGCAACAATAATCCATATTCAGAATCTATTACAGATGAGAATTTCGATGTCATAAAATATCTTTATAAACGTAGAGGATTCCTCACACTTAGCTCTGCTACACATATTTTGACATTTTTTTCCTGGAACTAGTATCACTACTTATCCAGAGTTCATGGATATGACGAATATGTATAGAATTAAAATTTCGGGTGCAAAAGTACTTATAGCCTTAAATAAGCTGAAACTCGCTGCAACTTTGCAGTCTAAAATTCCAGATAATTAACTGTACATACACAGAGTTATTAAAAATCTATATAATTTAGAATTAGCAGTAGATGGTGTTAAGATCTTGATTTATGTATTGAAAACCAAGTACTTTAAATGGATTGGTGCATTTTTAGAAAAAATCAACGTCCCTGATTGTAATGAATATGACTTAGGCAGCGAAGATTTTTGGAAATGTGTTGGTTTTAATGCGGTATAAACTGTATAATAGTCGGCACATGTGCCATGGTAACTAATATAAATTCTTCAGTCGTAGGCAGCTGACTCCGAATATGAAATGGAAAAATCTCCGTGTAGCATAAATGGACCTACAAGGACGCTTAATGAAAGAGGTGCAGAATTACTTAAAAATTAATTAAAAAAATGTTTTTTAAGTACAATTCCGTTTAATTATGTCGGGTACCACTAAAAACATTTGTGTTTATTCATCTAACTTTATTGCTTAATGAGACAAATGTCACTTACATGAGGACATTATTTTCTTTTTCGTGAACTCATGTAGGATTAATATGTTGCCAACTAAAAAAATTACAGTTAATTACAGAATGTTCTATACTATTCGACACCGACTAAACTATTTCTTTTTTTTTCAAAAAGACAATGCAATGCCTTTATAGACATACAATTAAAGGCCATAAAGAACACTCAGACTCAGAATAACAATTTGTGGATCACACAAAGTGTTCTTTTATGTTTTTAGTTTAAATCCACAGCGCAGCAGAGAGTGGCGTGGCGCCCACTTAAGGCACTTTTTATAAAGTGTGGAAATCTCAAAGGGCCACTAACCCACCGGGGTTTGCAGTGGGGTGTGTGTCGGAATCGGACTGACTAAATCACACATCTTTTTTTTTTTAGGGGGACGAAGGGCGTGTGTGGGACTCCCGAAAAACCGGTCTACCCACTAAACCAAACACCACCCATCTCGGCAGCCGCAAGGAGCTCCAAGAACGCATAAGTGGCTTCTGAAGTCTTCCTTGTGTGTGTGTGTCCATCGTGTCTCAACAAGCGGGTTCAGACCACAGTCAAACTTTCTATTTATAAAATGTATATGCTTATCTACTAAAGTCAAACTAACAAATTGTAAATTTATTACTCTTTTAACCTCGTAACAGTAGAAGGAACCAGTTATTTATCTGATGTTACGGTTAAACGTAAAATCGAAAGTAATTTATTTTTAAGGGAGGAATAGAATTCTACCATTGTACATATTGTGTAAATTGTGGAAACAGAAGTTTCCACAATTTACACACGGTAATCATGATCAACAGATTAATGTGTAGATGAAAAAAATTGGACGGTTTAAATTTATATAGTAGTTAACGATTCAAAGACGTAACAAAGCTACTTATTAGCAACAAATATTTAATTATATTTTTGAAAAACAAAAGCATGCTTAGGCAGCCTTTAGTCACGTGACAACAACTGCCAATCGGAACGCTTGACGTCACTGCTAGTGTATTCGTTATTAAAAGCGTCGTTCATATCATGACAGTGTGTATAAAATTACTAAATAAAATATTCTAATATATTATTTTTTTACAAAATCTTTATATTTTGGGTAAAGTATAGCATAAAAAACACTATACTCAGCCTCCAGCCTAGTCATTCCTACGCATATCACTGAGATGATTGGAGCGTGGCCTTTGTGAGTATAATGAAGGACCTGTAAAGAACTATATCGTTCTACACAGTGTGAACTCTTAGATGCAGTTATACCGTTTATCTAACATTACCAATGTTAACCAACTGGCAACCTTCTTTTACTGTGTCTAAAAAAATTAACGTGATAACTACTATCTTTTTTAAGAATATATAAATAAGTATTATTTCTACTTTTACTGTGTTTTCTTGCTATAAGTGTATTTACCTAGCGTCTTATTTAAAACTCTAAGTGCCACAAATAAAATGGTTTAATGTATTCTCAGTTATAAAATGATACTCTTATGTATCTACGTTTATAACGTTGTGAAACATTGACAACTTTGCGTAGGAAACAAATGTTTATAGTTAGTGGTTTGTTTATTTCAAGTTGTTTAGTAATTAAAAATGTCATGGTGAGTATTTTATTAGTAAATCCTAATATTGCTTAACAAACTTTAACACACTTAATACGCTTGATCTTTGAACGTCATTTTCACCCCTTTCAAAACGACGGATTCATTTGAACGCTTATCAAGGACCGATGGCAATGCAATAAATTTTATAATTTCTTCCATTATCCTGACCAGAATTCTTAGGATTAGTGATTTATAATACGTTTTTTAGCTAGATATGAATCTTGAAACGTGAATTTTCCTTTTGGAAAACATATAATATGTAATTAAACCAATGTCTATACAGTTCCCTGTACAGTATAGCTACGGTGTCGCTGTAAGACAAATGTTGCCATTGGTCCTGAGTTGGGCATCAACTGTCTACAAAATGCAAAGCTGCACAATTAATCATGCAGTCATTTTCCTATATTCTCGACTGTTTACCATTGGACGAGTCAATCGGTCTCTGAACGGTATTCGGATAAGAAGAACTAGAATACTCGAAATTGGTAAGGAAAGTCCATGTAATGTTTATGCGTTAAATAAAGAAAATTGCTAGATTATGAAATGTTTCATAAAACAACTTAGTAGCTAGTTCACATATGAAAACACCATAAAGTCGATTGTTCATTTATTACTAGTACCTACAAAAACAAAGATTAATAACAGTTCATATAAAACACGTTTAATTAAATTAAAACGTAGAAAATAAATAATGGTTTAAAAGAATAAATAAGGACACGCTTTTATAGAAAGTAAAGCTGAAAGGAAAAAATACCTTACATTAAATTTAAATAGTGTGTGATTCGCATAAAAAAATAATTTTGTTGTAAAAAAAAAGTGAAGTTCTTTTTAAGATTTTTACACACTATTTCTACCAAAATTAGTCAATTAAATATTTACAACAATTGACAGCAAGCAGCCCACGCTTTTTTACTATGAAATTCATTTTTTTCTAATCTTCTCCAATTTAAATTTATTGAAACTGATTTTTAGTGTGTGTTTTTTAGTTTTTAACTATTATTTATTTATCTTTTAATTTAAGTTTTTATTAATTTATATAACTTATATCTCTCACAAACGTGTGAATTAGGTGATTTGATAATGAAAGAGTAATAGAATAATAGTGTAGCGGTGAAACCCTTATATTTGCGTGTAGAAATTTCCTAGACTTGTCACCTATCGGTGTTTGTGACGGACGAGCCGACTAAGCCACACAATATACCACTCTGTGTCTGAAATGGGAGGGATTCGATAATAGCCGATATTAAGACTTTCAGACTCCATTTGATATTTATTTTGTAAGTAAATTATTATTTTTTCGATAGTTATAAAACATCGTGTGAGCTACCAACTACGGGAGGATTTCCTAATACTTTTGCCTCTGCTGTTCAATTTTTTGCGGCTTCTCAATGCTTACTTTCAGAAGGAATTGTTAAAGAAGATTTTATTCCAAGTGAGTACTTTAAGTTACTGTAAACAAGTTTATGGTCATTATGTTTTGGATGTCTAATAATGTTTTTGTACAGTGAGGTTGAAATGAAATCTGTTCCTTTTAATTTCGTATGTTCTATAATTGGCGCAGAGGGTGTTCACAGTAAATCGCAATTTCAATCAGTCTTGTGTTAATGCTGATGTTAATTTTGATTTACATCTTACCAATGTTATTAATCTGATTACCAGGTCTTACTACTCAGGTAAGACTTTAAATAATAATAATAATAATAATATATCTCTTTATTGTACACCAGATTAAATTTATAAGTGACTTAAAGCTAAAGAAGTACAAGTGGCGGCCTTATCGCCTATTGGCAATCTCTTACAGGCAACTTAGTCTTACCTAGTATAATATCTTATCTATTTTGATAGTGCCTACCACAAGTGCTTTCTTCTCTTCTCTTCTGTTCACAAATATTTTAGTATACTCAAATATTTATAAATTGTAGAAATCTTCGTTAGAATAATGATTTGCTATGCTCAAAACAGATTTCAGTAAAAGAACATTAAAAGTTTTACTAAACATTATTTTGTGTTTGAAACGTCTCGTTCAGGAAAGCCCTAAGTCCAGCAGTTGACTGTCATAAAAATACTTTTCCTTGAAAAAAAAAGACCTTTCAGGAGTACTTCATTTTTGACAACGTAACCTTTTTTATCTGTCTGCATCATACTGTTAGAAGATCATTTTGTTATTACGATATTTTTAACAAAAAGTTAAGCTGAGGAATTGGTGCCCGCTCAATGTTTATTACAAAGTCATTATTTTAAAACATATTTGTTATAATTATACATCAAAAATATATGTGAAATGTTGTACAACAAAAGTAATCACACATGAAAAAGATGGGGAAAACACTCGAAGATATAGAACATAAACATACTAAGGAGAAATGAAAAGAAACTACAATATTTCAATAACAGACGTCAGTACCTTAAAAATCCTGTTAAAATATAACTATTGTTAGTCACCATATATTTCGACAAAGGGTTCAGTTTCCTGCATCCCGCTTTTGCCTGCCACATTATACCACACAATCCTTTTAAAAAAAAAGTTGTACTGACTTAAATTTTTAATAAGAAAGAGAAATAAAATAAAAAAATACATACAAATTTAATTTAAAAACTAAAGTATTTATGACCTTTAACATAACAGGTACAAGTTTTACAGTAATAGATACATTCTAGTCTGTTTGAAGTCGGTGCCAAACCCGATGCATTTTAAGTAACAATAACTACATTTATTTACATTTACTGATGCTAACAAACAAACGTTTACAGGTCATACGAAATTTGATTTCATAATTGTCGGAGGTGGATCAGCAGGATGCGTACTCGCAAATAGATTGAGTGAAATAAAAGAATGGAGTGTTCTACTTTTAGAAGCTGGAGATGACCCTCCTGTAGAAGCTAATGTTAGTACTACACTTATTTTTTCTTTCCCACATTAATTTCCTTCCAGACACACAACATGTGGCCATCTTTTACAAAAGAAATTGTTTGAAAATTTGTTAATTGTTTAAAGGTGAAGGTTAGTAAAATTAATAATAACGATTAAAATCCAGGAAAATAACTTTTATGGATACATTAAATTTATGAACCAAATAACTTTCACTTTCAAAATGTTTAAAGTATAATAATAAGCTGTCTATAAAGTACCAAATCTAATAAAAATACGTTTTTAAATGATATACCACCTATCTGGGCAATCATCTAATGAATAAATTTTGATCGAATCTTTGACTATAATCTTGCCTTATAAAAAAAGAAGATAACAGAGAGCAGAAAAGTAAAGCTATAACTAGATACCGTTAGTTTTTTATAAACAAAATAATCGTAATTATTATAATTAAATAAAAAAGGAAAGTCAAAATTACCAAAGAATTTCTAATATGGTTTGGTTGGTATGGTTCCCTAATATCAGTTTCAGTAATGAGCTAACATGCACTTGTCACCTTCAAGTCATCGAAAGTAGATTGAGAAATTATTACTAAAAGTATTGTAGTATTTTTGCTTTTCATTTGTGGTAGTTTTGAAATAACTGTAGTTCAATGTAGCTGTAGTTAAATTTAATAATTCAATCTAAAAGGTACCGTATGAAGTTCTGATGGATTAAAGAATAGGGAGGGTGTCAAAAAAATCGATCACTGTACGAGTACTCCGTCAACGTCGTCCACGACTGTCTTGCGGGGTTGCATATAGTGGCAGAGACGAAGTACTGAAAATGTTAACGGGTAACGGATGGTGTGGTGGGATAGGGCAATGCGTGCAATCGCCCGTCAACATACGGCAGCCTCTGCCGCCTTGGCAAAAGCGGCCATAGGTATTGAAGAAACTATTACACTTTAGATTCGACACAAACGAGATAACAATCCAAGAATTAACAAGAATATGCGATATATATCATTAATTAGTTAAAACTAAAAAATAAGTAAAATTAAATCATATTTTAAGTCCAACGACTGTATTTAAAGCGTACAAATTTTCGCAAAAATGACCAATTATTAAAATATTGTCAAAGGTACAAACGACATTCATAATTATTGTAATGTATTGTAATTTTAATATAGTATAGTATAGTATTTTAATATATATAATAATTATTGTAATTTTAGTATAGTACATTTTGCCTAATGTAAAACCAAAAAGTTTTCATGGCTTAACAATAGTGCTAATACATACATTTAGTTTAATGTCAAAAAGTCTATATCGTCATTAAAAGACATAAGTGAACATCTTATGCTTCGCTTATCCTCATACGATCGATTAAATCCTATTGAACTCATATCGAGATACATAAAAAACAAACTCACAAAAACTTCAATTGATTCTACCTTAGACAAGTAGGTGAAATATTTAGAGTTGATTGTCAATAATACTTGGGCTCAAAAGTGGTGGGACTGTGAAAACCTTGCCATAAAAAATAATTATGTATGTATATTAATATATCAAATGTAATTCAACAACCAATCTGCTAGAAGATAAACAGGGCGGGTATATTACTGTGTATTTTAATTCTATCGATTACTAGGTACCTGCTCCAATTTCGAGCGGATACTTAATTTATTTGTGTATCTTTTAAACTGTTCTACATCTTAATGAGACTGATATTTTGGCATGTGTAAAATGACTGTACTGATATTCTCTAAAAGATGATTTCCACTAAATAGCTGAATTTATTATACTTTTTATGTAAAAATCATCTTTTTGGCTGAGACATTAAACTTAGATATATGACTTTATTTCAAACCGTTTAGGTAATGTATGCCATATTATAGAATGTTATGCCACCTTCAGAATCACATTTATTTCGATTAATTCTTAAAAATAAATATTTACTCATATTACCCCAGAGGACAGTACGCAGAGATAAAATTCCTTTGCAAAAGAGAAACAATTTACAAAATTGAATAGTACCACAAAATACCCTGAACATACAAACTCATAAACATTGCCTCTTTATAGAGGTTTTAATATTATATATAAGATAGATAGATTCTTTTTGGTCCGAAAAGTTCATGGGCAACCAGTTTGCTTCACATTTAGTGCAGATTACCTCCTCGAACTTCTTCACTCATTTTCTTATTAAAGAAGCACTCGGCAACTGATTTAAGTCGTGTAAATCGTCATTTATTTGCACAGGTGTTAGATTCAAATATTAACGAACTCTTAGCCCATCCTGTATATTTTTCCGTTTTAAATAACGACATGTCCGCAATAGATTTGCATCTGAAAATAAATTGGTAATTATGAAGTCTATACTGGAAATCTTTATTATCTGATACGATTGCACAACCAGATCTTCCATTCACAACCGATCCATCAGTATAAAAGGTTGTATAACCTCTATGATTGTTGTGCATTTCGTTGAACATTACCTTCTTTTAGCCATATAGTTAATTCGAGACTTAAAATTTGGTCACTTCCCATTAACTTACCTTCAAATTATTTTCTTCAAAAACAGGTGGTAATGCGAAATTTAATTCTTCTAAGTACTTTGCTACTCTATGTAATTCGAAGAGGTTTTGGTAAATTAAGTGGATTATTATAAATTGTTACTGTTTTTTAAATACTCAAATATAGGGTTTTTAGGTTGCTATAACACATTAGCAGCACAAACTAAAACAAGTTACTGCCTTCTGAACTGCAAAGGTAGTTCTCCAGCTTCAGCCAGTACCAATACAAAGACGAAGTGCCGTATTTTACATACGTTCTAGTGATTTTGGAGTTCTTGTACCAGTAGAGTCATATATGGTAGCACCGTAATCTAATTTTTACCTAATAAGAACACGATAAGTGGTTAACAAACAGTCTTTATCAAAGCCCCATGTTAACGATGATAAAATCTTAATGATGTTTATTCTTTTGTAACACTCTGATTTAAGCTTATTTATAAATATACGTTAACCATGACATCTTTTTCTTGAATGTTAAACCTAACACTGTAATATTACTTACTTCCTTAATATTATGTTCATTTAACGTAAGTCTAACCTCAGTCTTTTTCTTTGGCTTATTAGTAAATGCATATTATATTCATATAAGGTTTATTTCTGTGGACTATGATCATTTTAAAATGTTAACTAGAAGTGAATTTTTCTGAAGTTAATTAATAGATTTTTGTTTTTATTTCAGATTCCATCATTAGATAAAAGCATATTTCAAACGAAATACGATTGGCAATATTTGACCACAAGTGACGGTGAAATAAATCAAGCTGTTTTAAATAATTCAATAAATTGGCCAAGAGGTAAAATGTTGGGAGGTTCCAGTAATATCAACGCCATGATTTACATAGAAGGCAGTGATCAAGATTATCAAAGTTGGTATGATGCTGGTAATTTGGAATGGAGTCTACAGGATGTTCGACGATGTTATAAAAAAGGACAAAGCTATCAAAATCAGTTTTTATTACGAAATCCAAAAATCAATGAACATTATGGTCATAATGGTCCGCTGACAATCAATACTTTTAACAGCACATTTAGAATTGTGACAGAAAAAATCCTTAAATCTTGGAATGATATTGGAATTAAGAATGTGCCTGACTTAAACACTGCAAACGTCATAGGTTCAAGCATAATGTCAGTAACAGCTGCTAACGGAGAAAGACAAAGCTCAAATAAAGCATATTTAAATACTGTATTGTATAGAAAAAATTTGAAAGTTTTAAAAAATAGTTTTGTTACCAAGGTTTTTATTAACCGCTTATCAAAAGTTGCTTACGGTGTTGAAGTACAACGTGGGTCAAATCGTTACATATATTTGACGACTAAGGAAGTTATCATAAGTGGAGGTGCCATAAATTCACCTCAAATATTAATGTTGTCAGGAATAGGCAACAAAGATTGTCTTTCTTCAAAGAAAATCGAGCCTATAGTTCATTCACCAATGGTAGGACAGAATCTTCAAGATCATAGTTCAATAATTATTCCAATTTTTAATAATGAAACCAATCCTGAAAGTTTTGTAGATCAAAATTTCGATGTTTTTAAGTATTTGTATAACCGTACGGGTTCTTTAGCACAAAGTAGTATTTCTGATATTTTAGCATTTTTTTCGTCAGATAAAAATTCTTCTTATCCCGACTTTGAAAGTCATTTAGCAATTTTGTGGAAAAATACGTCAGATTTATCTAACGCTTTGCTAAGTCGATTTAGATTGAAGGACATAGTAGCAAACCCTCTAATAAAACTCAGTAAGAACTACACTTGCTTCGTGTTTGCCTTTAATTTATTGCATCCAAAATCAAGAGGAAACATTACTTTACGTACAAAAAATCCTAAGGACCATCCATTAATTTATCCTAACTATTTTAAAAATCGTTCAGATTTAGAGTCAATTGTTACTGGTATTAAACACATTACTAAAGTATTAGAAACTGACTACTTTAAATCAATTGGTGCATTTTTAGCTAGAATACAATGGCCACCTTGTGATGACTATGAATTAGACAGCAGAGATTATTGGAAGTGTGTTTGTTTAAGTACGGTACAAACTATGTATCATCCAGTAGGAACATGTGCTATGGGTACCGATTCAAAAACTTCAGTTGTGGATAGTCGGTTAAAAGTACATGGTGTAAAAAAACTCCGAGTCATTGATGCAAGTATAATGCCAACTATTACTAGCGGTAATACCAATGCACCATCGATGATGATCGCAGAAAGAGGTGCAGAGTTAGTGAAAGAAGACTATAATCATTAAAAACTGCAAGTTTTAAAACAACCTACAAAAAGTTATTGTTGTACAAATACAAAACAATACGGGGTGGTGGTATTAAGAAACAAGTAATAATATAAAATAAAATAGACTAGAGTAGAAATTAATACATTAAGTCATTCATTATCGTTGTAGCAAGAAATAAAGCCGTGGTTTACTACTATTGTATCTATTATAACCTACACTGTAACATAGTTGGAAAGCACACGAAATTGGAAAATTTGAGACAACGTTCTTAACTTTCGCTTCATTGTCGCTAGAGAAGCTGGTAGACAATTTTTAATATGTATTTGAGGCAGTTTGGGGGGAGCTTTTCATCCAGTAGTCGACGTCTTTCATCCGACATGATGGCGACACTATTAAAAAACTGTAAACGTAATTTCTAAATAGAAACCTAAAATCATGCTTGAAGACTGCCCTATAGGCGGGCTTTCGGTAATCTTGAATTATATGTTAGCAGTCCCTAATAGAGGGATGTTATCTCAATTTCGCTGTCGACATAGTGTATATTTTGTCTTCGTGTCGTGATGATTTCCCACTTTGCAATGAGTGCCTAATGTTTACTCTTGGACGATCGATATAGCAGAAATCTTTTTCGTGTGTCATGGATAGTCAGCACGTCAGGATTTGTTGTTACAGCCACCTGGACATTTATGACTTCGAAGTTTTGGAATGTCCGAGTATAGTTGGAGTGTCGGATGTCCATCCTGGCTCAATCACCCTGTAATCACTCTCCTAAACACTTACATACCTTCAAATAGCATCAAAATTTAACTACTATTAGTCTGCGACAATAATAATCAGGTGAGAGATTAACTAAATACCATACAGCAAGTGTTTCGTTTAGGGGCATAACCAACTCTTGGTTTCTTTAGTTGAAATATTTTACGTTTCAATAGTGTTTATGAAGTTCATTTAAACTCATGATTGTGTTCACGGGATCAATGCACTCATGGCAAGTGCCTATACAACCAAACTGACCAGAATATTAGGCAAATCAAAGGCACAATAATACTTAATAGCTTTCGTGAGTTATTTGAGCCGAGTGAATTCTCGTAAATATACTATACTAAATAACTATAAACTACATATTATAGTACATAATATATAGTTTATATTACTAAAAATTCACACATAAAACATTTTTTTTTATACATAAAACCTTCTCAAATATGAAGTGAATCTCATAATAGCAGCGCGTGAATGTGATTTTTCAGTCATCAGTTCATTCTCAAAATCCTATCGTTGCCCTTACATAATTGTTTTCAATAGAGGTACCTGCATTTCCAAAATGATTGATAAAACAAAAATATTATAGACTGTTACATATGTCTGCACAGATTTTTCATATTATATTCTTAAAAATACTGGTTTTTGTTGTACAGTAGAACTTATTAACAATAAAATTAAAGATATACCTTCTGTTACCCTAATATTTCCTCCTATTTACTCTAATATTTCGAACGGGTTACACCACTCGTGATCAGGGAAAGATGTGTGATTGTATGTAAATCCAAACTACTGAAACTGAACTGCGCCACAACCTTGGTATCCTGGTGTACAAAGGCGGATAAAGTAATGCCATTATAGCAATGAATACTTGTGATCACGAATAAAAGATGCGGTATCTTTTGAGTGACATGGGCATTTACAAGCCGGTGTCTTACAATCCTACGGCTTGAGTCATTCAACGTATATATACAATGGTAGTGGACTACAGATACCTGTTTAGAGAAAAGATATTTGAACATCTTCACCGGCCGAGAGTAGCGCAGGCGCTATATTAAACGGCGTAGTAGTTAAATACATAACCACCACAAAGAAGTGAATACTTGAACTAAAATAATACTGGATGTCGTGGTTTGGATTCCCACCCAGGATTAATCTTTATGTAATGAACACGATTATTTGATCTGTTGCTGGGTGTAATTTATCTATAATATGCATATACATTAATGTATAAATATATATTTAGAAACATATAAGTACGTTTATCAGTAGTTTGGTTGCTATAGTACAGGCTTTGCCTAGTTTGCGATCAGATGACCGTGTGTGAAATGTGTTAGAATATTATTATTATGTAAATGAATATTATTATTATTTGTTGCATTTGAATAAAATATCCCACGACAATCTGCGCTAAAAGTCTTGCACCATCCTCTGAGTGAGATGCCACCGTTTAAGATTACTAATATTTGAAATTTTGTTGTTGAAGTTAGGAATAATCACTAACGCTTCACGCATAAGAAAATGCATAGGCGTCAATAGACATCTTTGATCTGGATTATTAGGCAGTTATGACATATATCTGAAATTTTGGGATGCGTCAATTTAAATCAGCACAGTTATCTTTTCACGTACCGTTGCACATCACTCGCTTTAAGTGATGTTTGGTGGATTGAATACTGCCTCCCATAACCCTTCGAGATTGGAACGTGTGGTGGTATGAAATCCCAATAGCTATGATTGGTGCTGCGGAAACCCACTATCTCTGGGACGATTGTCAATTTTTCAGCGTTAAACAAGGTTTACAATTTCTTTACACTGCCGATAAAAGTTGTGCTGTCGTTACTTAACAAATCAGACCCTCTACCACGTTTAGAAACAAACCGCTTGAAAGCTGCTAAAAAACTTTCAGTAATCATGTTGTTAACGACTTCAAGATGAATGACTCGAGTGACCATATAATAACCACCACCCTTTTTTGCACGCATATGGTTAAACAAGATAAGTTAGCTTGCTTTGTCTATCATTCTTTCATACTTAGTAAATTAATGTCTTCATCGAAGCACTAATACTAACATACTCATAAAAATTAATATACACTAATGGAAAAAATTAAGGGATCAAAAAAAAATTTCAAATTTTTGGGCAGTTATCAACAGGTCGTAACTTCGAGAGAAATGGTCGTACAGGAAATAAAAAAAAGGAAATTGTAGCTCCAAGTGTCTAGTTTTTGGATTCGAACTTTAAAATTTTATAGCCTCCATGGTTTTTGAGTAATCGAAGAAAAACCAGCAACAAAAAAATTTTCAAAATTTTTTTAGTTTTTTTTTTGGTCTACGGACGTACAAAATTTTTTTTTAGCTTAACCGCTATAAGGATCGGATACTTTGTTTATTTAGCTTTAATTTGCTTTTTTATGCACCCTGATTCACCCACTTCTCGCCGAGATATCGGTTTTCAAATGGAAAAGGATCTTTTTGTCTTTGATTATCGATATCTCGGCAAACAATGATCGCACAGAAATTTAAAGGTGGGTTTCAAGAATTTGAATAAATTTTCCTTAACGACTGGTCATTACTTTTCCGAAAAACAAATTTTTCTTTTTGTCACATGAATTTGAAAATGCAACAAAAAAAGGGCTTTTGGTGGTTTTTTGGAAAATCAAGCGCTGGATCAAAAATATTGAGGAAAGCACTAATGTTAAGTGTGCCTTTTACAGTTCAATATATCCACAAAAACCCTACAAAAAACCAAATTAATCCAGTCCGCCGGTCTTTTGTTTCACTCGATCTAATTTTTGAAAAAATTAAAGGATCACGTTTTTTGCTCTGAAAAGCTCACAATTTTAAAAAATTAGAAAAAGAATTGTTTTTCCGAGCTTTACCCATACTTTTGTTCCAGAAAGTGCTTAAATTAAAAAAAAAAAAATTGTCAACAAGTTAAGGAAATTCAAAAAACCATCGCCTAATCATTTTTATCGCGTTTCCGCCGCTGCATTCCTTGATTCTTTTGATCTCCTTTTAATTAAATTAAAAGAAAGTTAATACCCCAATCGAATTTCGATCTTTTTCATACGCTTTTCGGTGATTGTTTTTTTTTACTTTTCGTGAATCCTTAGCAGATCTCTTAACTCACCATTTTTTTCCAAAACTAATCCCTTTGTGCTAAAAGAATTTTTTTCCATTTTTTTGGTGAAACTTGGAAATTTCTTACTTTTTTGATTTCCAATCATGGTTAGACGACATTTATCGGAGGTGGAAGTTGCTCGGTTAGTGAGTCTTATTGACGAAGGTTAAGTCAACATGCAGTTGCATGCAGCACACACACACACACACACACACACACACACACTCACACACTCACACACACTCACACACACACACACGGAAGCGTAAATCCGACCACGCGAACTCCACGTGGTACGTTTTGGATAACGCTAATGCCGGCGAAAGTAATTACTTTATTAGACTTTTCAAAAGAAAAATTTCGAAAAAATTTTTTTTTGAATTTTTTTTAAGCTCTTTCTGGAACAAAAATGTGGGGAAAACTCGGAAAAATGGAAAATTTTTTTTTCTAATTTTTAAAAATTGTGAGCTTTTTAGAACAAAAAACGTGATCCTTTAATTTTTCAAAAATTAGATCGAGTGAAACAAAAGAACGGCTGGCTGGATTAATTTGGTTTTTTGTAGAGTTTTTGTGGATATATTGAACTGTAAAAGGCACACTTAACATTAGTGCTTTCCTCAATATTTTTGATCCAGCGCTTGATTTTCCAAAAAACCACCAAAAGCCCTTTTTTTGTTGCATTTTCAAATTCATGTGACAAAAAGAAAAATTTGTTTTTCGGAAAAGCAATGGCCAGTCGTTAAGGAAAATTTATTCAAGTTCTTGAAACCCACCTTTAAATTTCTGTGCGATCATTGTTTGCCGAGATATCGATAATCAAAAACAAAAAGATCCTTTTCCATTTGAAAACCGATATCTCGGCGAGAAGTGGGCGTATCAGGGTGCATAAAAAAGCAAATTAAAGCTAAATAAACAAGGTATCCGATCCTTATAGTGGTTAAGCTAAAAAAAATTTTTCTACGTCCGTAGACCAAAAAAAAAACTAAAAAAATTTTGAAAATTTTTTTGTTGCTGGTTTTTCTATGATTACTCAAAAACCACGAAGGTTATAAAATTTTGAAGTTCAAATCCAAAAACTAGACACTTGGAGCTACAATTTCCTTTTTTTTATTTCCTGTACGACCATTTCTCTCGAAGTTACGACCTGTTGAAAACTGCCCAAAAATTTGGAGTTTTTTTTTGATCCCTTAATTTTTTCCATTAGTGTATATTTCTTTATTTCCCTAATAATAGGCCAGTTAGTTTTAGGCATATATTTTTTTGATTTCCCTTTGTTACATACTTTCCTATAGTCAGCTGTTACTCTTACTAATCTGTTAAATTTTGAAAACCTAGTCAAAATACTATCGTCAGATTTCTTTTATTTCAGTTGCATGACACTTTAATTTTCTTAATTTCAAGCTTGTCTCCTCTATCTTTCTTTTTGTATAATTCATATTTTCCATTTATAGGTACACAGAACCATTTCTTCAAATAAAAACGGTTCAAGCGTGTTAATGCTGCTTAAAACATCCAGAATCGTTACTGTTTCTTGAAACAGTTTGGTCTGCAACACCCCTCCACAAAGTTTCAACTGGAGTATTGACACCTGTTTTATAGGTACAATTTTGTCTTCGATATTACTATACTATGCGTGTATTTTCGTATGCAGTTATTACCCATAAATAAATGACACCAGAATAAATCACAATTCTTTGTGCAATCCATCCAATTATTGAGTGAGGTGGAAGACAGTTCTGTGTTCCATTGGACTCTAGCCAGCCACAGTTTTTGGATAAAAACCCTATCTGTAGTAATAGCGGATGTGATCCATCTCAACGGATCAAACAGATGTACCATGTCCACTATGACTTCATTTGATTATAAATGGTTTCAACTCTGAAAGATAAACGGTGTACTCAAATTCATAAATTTTCTTGTTTTGACGTTAGACCTAAAATTTTTGAAAATCTTCCAACTTTTATCAGTAAATTACGTTTTCATTCTAATTGTGCATCTTTAACTAATTCCTATAATTTTTCAGACTAGACTACTTCTGTAGTTGCAATCCGTCACGATTTAGCATTTCAGATATGCACCACTGCATAATGAAGTAACCATACTGTACTTTCTTTATTGATATGCTGCACTACCTCCATGTAATTAAACGTCAAATATTTATCAATAGCAGCTTAATACTGCTTCTTCAAATTAGAATTTCACATTAGACGCCCTTCAAGCACAAAAAATCATCTTGAAACTTTGTCCCTTGAATCAACATATTTACAACTAAAACCTGAAGATTTAAATGGTAATTTTACCACATATCGATCAGAGTCATCTCGTTTGGTTGTAACTAAAAAAAAGGTTTTGTATTGTGTTTCTTCTGGACTCAACAGCTTATTTTCTAATTCACAAATTTTTTTGAAGAGGTCTATTTTCTCCTGTTGTGTTGAATGCAGATTTACGCAAGCATGACAAGTCTTATTATGATTGAAGTTACCTAAATGATCAGTCAAGATCCAGTCAAACTTGATATTTTGTGCTACTGCATAACCTGGTGGACCTTCAACTAAACTTTTTAACATAATCTGGTCATGTATTTCGGCACCTAAAAATAAGGTTATCTTCTTTGTAATAGCAAAGAGTGAAGCTAAAGGACTTATTAGCTTTTTCAAAGATAGACCTTGACAGTAACATCATACTGGGGTCAATTTGTGATTGAAACTGTAAAACAACCCAATAGTTGGAAGATAAGAATTAACTTTGATCATCATATCCTTTCAAGACGTTATAGCTGAACCACAGACTCCGTGACAAAAGAAGCCTGAGAGCCTTGGTCCAACAAAGATATTCACCAACACAGTAATTGATCTTGACTATTTGAGAAACAAACAACAATATCAGTGGTTTTTCTGAGGTGGATTGATTAAAAGGGCTGCAGTAGTTTCTCAACAGCACGGAGAGCTGTTTTTTCTTTATTAAATATTCATGGTATCCCTAAAGTGTAGTAAAGTATGATGTTTTTTCTCATTTAGACGACATCTTGTTAACTGTGATACAAATATATTAAGAGGCTGACACCTAAACAATTAAAACACAGACTATGTGTTTAGACAAAATGATGTGTTTCGATGATTCGCTTAAAAACAATAATAAGACATTGAAGTAGATACTGAGTGGGCCCTTAAAACCTATACTTCATTACGTTGAGCCTAACCATCATCTAAAAACTATAAGCCTCTAAATCTTCGTTCAATAAAATCTCATGATGATTAAACGCAGGTAACTACATAATTGGAGCCTGTAGTCTCAAAAACAATGGGAATCGAAAATTAGTATTTTCGATTCCCATTGTTTTTGAGACTCATTATCCACTTGGATAATGAGTCTCAAAAACTATATATATACTATATTTATATTGAGCTTAAACTTTTAGGCTCAATATAAATATTAGTATTATGTCCGAATTAACTACACTAATTCTAAAGTTAGTAAATGCATTTAAATATTCATTAGATGTGTCCAATAATTCTTTCAACGCATCAGTACATTCAGTTTCAATATTAATTTGGTTCATAAATCGTTTTAATATACAGTTTACTAAATATTTTAGGAATATATTAGAACGTGACGTAAAATAAGGGAGTTTTTGTACATTAATTTGTTAGAGGCGGCCTAGCTATAGTGTGGGTCGCCATACTGAATTATCTGCATTTGTGATAAGTATCGTGATCACCACTCTTGGATTTTATTCGTGCTTTCCATTAAGCAGAGTAGAGGCACTTTGGTAGGCTCAGAAAAAAAAAGAAATGTATTAACGATACAAACACATCTCTAAAACAAACAAAACAAACAACCACTCTGAATAGTTACCATAAAAAAAAATTGAAAATTTAATATCAAATGATTTACCTAAAGCCCTAGAACTACTCTGCAATGAAAATATTTCCTTTAGTTCTATTTTGTAACCAAAATATATTTCTTCAGTAGTCTGATATAGATTCGTAGAATATTCATAGCGAGTGGAACACACACCTGGTTCCTGGTTGGAGATGACAAAGGGAACGAGGATAGTGTTGCGCCCGTCAGGGAATCGGAGGTAGGAGCGGTTATTCTACGGATCCGCTCCAAGAACGTCGCCCCCGAGCCAAACGGGATATCAACCTGCATACTGACGCAAGCCCTCCATCACATGTCGGACCGCGTCAGGCAGGTTCTTAACGCT
Organism: Hypercompe scribonia; assembly: GCA_949316085.1. NCBI lineage: Eukaryota > Metazoa > Arthropoda > Insecta > Lepidoptera > Erebidae > Hypercompe > Hypercompe scribonia. The sequence continues at coordinate 6,609,652 of OX438975.1, forward strand.
AGCTTGGCGTCCGGGCGCTTACCTGAATACTAAAAAAAAAGGAAACTGGTCCTATTTCGGAAACCAGGAGGGTCTGCCAGGACAATTCGGTCACGGCCTATACGCCCATCGTGTTGCTAGGAAGGATACTCGTTGCCCATATTGTTCAATCCCTCTGCGAGGTGGGTTCCGATCTGTCGGATGAACAATTCGGTTTTTAAGCGGGGCGTTCGACGGTCGATGCTGTGTTGTGCCTGAAGGCCGTGACCAAATAGGCGGTGAGCTGTGGAGGAGTGCTATTGGCGATGTGGTCGGGCACCGCCAACCCATTCAATAATCTGCCATTTAGGTGGATCAGGGAGGCACTCCACTACCACGGAGTGCCATAGTACTGGAGACGGCTTACGGCAGACTATTCAGAGGAACGTGCCATCACGTACGAGCAGTACGGCAGGCGGCAATTCATGTCGTACCGTGCTCCGTAGGGATCTGTCCTTGGACTACTCCTGTGGAACATTGGTACGGCTGAGACCTTCGCGATCGTTTTCCCCCCGTGTTGGGTGTAATTTCTTACGCCAGTGAGATGCTGTTCACAGCCCGGAGGGTGAACTTTCAAGAGGCAGCGCACCTGGCTGGTGCTGGGTTTATCGGTGGCCCCTTAGTTCCATGGACCGCGTCGTTACTTCAACTTCTTGCAGAATCTTATCATTATTATAAAATCCTGTAGAATAAGAATTATTAAATGATTCACATCTGAGTCATTAAATAATTGCCACCGTTTTTCTACTCTCTAATCTTACTTCGACGTAATTTTGTGTAATTCTCTCTAGGAGATTTTTTAAAGTTAGGACGTGCTCGGGTAATAATCGTCTCATTGAATTCTTTTGAATACTTTCATCTTCTATAAAATTAACAGTTACACTTCCAATTACTAAGTTTTACTACACTAAGCCACTGCTAAGTCAATGTGCACTTCCCAAACAAATTGTAATATAAAATACTACACTCAGAACAGAGACACAATTTTATTCATATTCTATCCTTAAAAATTCTGGTTCATATATATTTAAAAGCGCGATGGAGAATACGAAATCAATTACATCTATCGGCGAGAGGTAGAACTAAGTTTTGTAAAATATGAAATATAACAATCCCTTGTTAGAAATAAACACTATTATTTTTAGAACTTTTATATGGAAATTACTACTTTCATATTATATAGTATACATATATGTATAATATAAAAGTTATCTTGATGTTTTATTTGTATAAATAATAATTACTGTTGATTATAAGTTTTATCTTCAAAATTCTTTTTAAAAATTATTGAAAAAAAAATGATGCAATTTTACCAATATGCTAGTTTTATGTTTTTATCAATTGGTTGGCTACAAATATTATATTATATAATATTAATAATTTAAAAATTAATAAATTATTTTTAGACCTGTAGTATTCTCAAATAATGAGTAGGTTGCCAACTTCCTATGCATTGCATGCTATGCAATGCTATTAAACGCTATTAAACGTGTTTTATATTGTGTATTGCAATGCTATTAAACGTGTTTTATACAAAATGTCAATATACTACACATTCTATACTACTCATAGTCATTTAGTACATCTTATAAAGGAGTACGGCATTCTCGACTTATAATTCATAAAGTTTACTACAGAACTTCTTGTTAACTTTTAGTTATGTATATAGAAGTAGGCTGGTCATGTCTCTAGACACTGAAACCGACATGTGAATGGCAATTGACAGATGGTAAATTATACACCTAGTAGTCTAGTCTAATCTTGGAGAAATATGTGAATTGGCAAAGTTATGGAAAAACTAGACTTTCTACAAAGCGAGCTTGCTAGAAAATTCCGCTTAGATGTTATGTTTTATTCTGGAATGCCAGTCCCTAATAATTTTCAGATCAGGTTTATTGAACACTTTGTTGAGTTTTACAGTTGCATAAGATCATATACTTATAACTTCATCACAACCAATATTGCCTTCCCAAAATTTCACAATAGATTTTTTTCTGCAAAAAATGGTATATATTTCAATGATGGCATATTTATTCAATATGTGTTTAAAGATCCTTAAATCACGGTCTCATTATCGAGACCATCGCGATAAACTAAACACATCTGTGTACTAATTTAGAGGGTACAAGCGTGATATTATATTGTGTGGTTGAGTAGAGCATACTCAGTTATAAAAAAATACACTAATTTATTTCATAAAAAAACGGCAATTTCCTACTAAAAAATATTATATTTTTTGCTGTATAGGCTACACTTAGGTTAATGATCTTTACTAAAGCATTTTGTGCTTCATTTACTTATTTATTTATTTATTTGTTTATACACTTTATGCACTTTGTACATCGGTGGACTTAATGCCCAAGGCATTCTCTTCTAGTCAACCTTAGGGTGGTATAGAAAATTATTTGTTTATTTATTATTTAGTTAGTGCAAGAGAGGTGCACAGAGGTTACATTGACAATGAAAATATACCATACATGAGTACATATACATACATGAACACATATAATACATACGTCATAAATACACATATAAATATACATATACACACACTTCATTTTGTTATCGACGCAAGAACAAAAATATATACATAATGTCATCGAACTATGATAGCAAGTTATGTACGCACCTAAATTAGTGATGCAGAAATAATTACCATAGCGATTGTCGTATTCCAATAAGTATCATTTTCAAGTTAATTGGGCTCTTAGCTTGTATCGCAAAATGTTGGCTATACTATACTGTTAACAGTTTGTAGTGATATAAATAATATTAACCTACGAACATTTACCAATAATCATAACATTTACCTCATTGATGCAGGGGTGATACCTATATGAGGCTTACACTGCCACGATGACTGTCATGCCTTTTACGTCTTCAAGCGTGGCGTCCAAAAGTGTCTCACTAGGCCGCCATAGTATGGGTTATCACACTGCCTTGTCTTTATTTGAGTCATTTATTTGAGAGCCTGTCAAAGTGACTCTACTCTGCCTGATGGAAAGCATGAATAGAATCCAAAAGTTGTAGTCACCATAGTCACTGCGAATGCTGACAATGTAGTATGGTGACCAACACTATGGCGGCCTATTAAAATGCTTTTTTACGCCTCACTTTGGGACGTAAAAGGTATGACAGTCATCGTAGCATTGTATTGCACACACTTACTATGACAACTGTCACCCCTGCATCAATGGGCCTTCGGTCTCGCACTCACCAACGAAACACGTCAGCACGATTATTGTCGCTTTAGGTTGATCTTCTGTGGGACGGTAGTACTGTCATGCTGAAATCCGCGTGGCTCTACTACCTATCAGACATCTACACCATAGACATCTCCTTAGGAAACAGGTTTTGACCTTCTAGAGCACACTGGCCAGACGGGCTAGTCTAGAGTTTGTGTCAATGTTATAGTCCTGCATCATTTATTTTTTGTGAGTCGGCTATTACGGCACCCATAGGATGAATAGGTATAGAGATTCCATTTCTTAACCCACCACCACATGGACAACAAGTTGCAACCGTAAATAAAAGGTAAATAGAAGCATTTATCAATTATCGCAAAAGCTGTACTTACACTTGTACTGTGTACTTACACTATTTATTTTTATTTTTACCACAAGAGAGCCATTGAGTAAATCAATATTACGAGTAAGTACATATTTAGTATCATTTCACCAAATATGTGAGTTCGAGAGCACACAAAACATGGCACCTGTAGGTCTCAGATCCATGGCAGCTACAGTTGTTTACCGTCACTTGCCTATCACATTGTATAGCTGCCATTCTCTGGCTCCATTTTCATAATGTTTTCAGTATTAATTAACTCATTTCTTTTTTTTACAAAATCTTTGTTGCGTCAGTTAACTTCGAAATGAAATTCAAGTTCTTAAATGTTTTTTAAGACGTTTCCCACACTAGAAAGAATACATTAAACGTACATAAATAATACCTAGCTTTGGAACAACAATTTGTGGATCAGATAAAGTGTTGTCCCGTATGGGGTTCGGACGCACAACACTCAGTATAGTAGTAAACGGCAAGGTAACCACTTAAACTACGAAGCAATCTGTGCAGAAAATTGTTTAAACATTACCTTATTTACAGGATATTCTACATGAGTTTAAAGTTTCACATTTTTGAGTAACGCTTTGTGTAGCGTAATAAATATAAATTGTTCTTACATTTCGACACCAATAACTTATATTCACTACGCTAACTCGAATTTTAGGTAAATACATTTTTACATCAAATTAATAATTTATGTTATTTTATATGCAAAAAAAATCATCAAGAAATATATAAAAATAACAAAGTTATAAATCTTATACAACGTTAAACAGAGGTACTTTTTTAAGTCACTCGATTCAAATTATGCCAACTATTGTCAGTGGAGTATGCGTGGGAAAAGATGAATTTAGGTCCGTGGCACACTTCGCTAACACTTTGCTAGCGTAGTTTAATGTGTTTATGTCGACAGGATCGTTTGTAAAATGCAATACTTAACGACTATTACTTAATAAATACTTATGTAAAAATAAATGGTAATTAGTCTATTTATTTACAAAGTATGAGTAATTTAAGTCATTTTCTAAATTTAGATACACTTTTTTAATGACTATACGATTTAAGTACATGATTACCTATTATCAATTACGGAAGTTATCTTGTATTAGTTACAAGATATAAATTTAAGTGATTTAGGGGTTCCTAATACATGACAAGACATAACATGCTATGTACAAAATGAACTACGTTTTCTATCATCTATAGTAAATCTTCTAATAGCATTTAATACAGAATATCCTCGTTATTCTGTTTACTATATTGTGCATTTTCAGAATCTTCATAAAGTTTATACGTTTGGTGGACTTCGATCCTCGAAGGAAAATCTGCCTGCTTCTTATAAAGATATCAGACTCACAAAATAATGCAGATTTAGTATCGGCAATTATTTTTGAATGTAATTTAAGTTCCTGGCCTGCAACGCACAATGACAGTAAGTACAGTATCAACCCAAAAAAATCATGAGTTCAAAATTTGGAAGTAAAAAGAGAAATTTTTGAGTAACAAAGAGTTATAGTGTACCACGTGATAAAATAAGACGAAGAAGCTATCATACAAGTTAATATGAACTTTAAAGAAAGGAATATACATCAGAAATTATACCAAATAAAAAACTATTATTGACACCAAATTTAAAGTCAGTATTGTGATTAGTATAAAAGTTATCAGGTTTTTTGCTTTCAGAGGCCTTTACTTTAAAGTACGGTTTTATGAGTTAGCGTAGTATAAATTGCTAATTTCAATTTATTTAATCAAGTTATAATGAATTGCAAATTTATTACTCTTTTAACAAACACAAAAGTAGAAGAAACCTGTTATTTACCTGTATGTTGCAGTTAAACTTTAAAACAATATAATTTATCTCTAAGACATAAACAGAATTTAGTTTAACACCTCGGTTTAAAACACAAATATACTACTAGAAATATCGCAGAAAGGTGTTCCACGAGTAAAACAGTGATAGTATTAATAATATTTTCTTCATTGCCAATATTATAGTCGAATATAGATTCTAATAACATCAAACAAAAATGAATAATACCGTAGTGAGTTGAGACCACATAAGTCCATCACTACAAACAGAGTGTCATCACGTAATTACATGGGTGTCGTAAGAGTCAAATAAGGGAGCAAGCCAGGCAAGACGGATTTTTTTGGACGGGTAAATACCCCTTTAGACTGTCACCCCACCAGGGTCTGAGGCGAGGTAGTGTATCAACATCACGGTTAAGCCCACATGGTGTGTCTGATTTATAGCATTTAAGATATGAGGGATTCGGGAACAGCTGTAATTACGACGATTAGAACCCTTCAAGTACAAATGAGGCACTATTTTTAGGTGCATTCTCTATTTAGGCGACGTGCAGTGGCACACAAGAAGGTGGTGGCCAAGCGCACCTTCTTTTGAAAGTTTGACGTCCAGGTTGTGCCCAATATGTCATCGGCGTAAAAAATTACGCCCAGCCTCGGGGAAGACGGCCTTAGAAGGCCTAGTCGCATCCATGGGGAGCATCCATCGAGAGTTCAACTCCAGTCTGAGTGAAATGCTTTCTCACCCCTACTAATCTAACTAATATCTTGTACATGACGTTCACAGGCCCTCTTAAAGATAACTTTTTAAGGATAGCTCATCAGCCGCCTCTGGTGATACGGTGACCACTATAGCTTCGATTTTATATAGCTCGTCCAGTGCATTAAGAATTTATGACAAGTAGGCACCATGGACCTCACACATACCAGGAGAGGAGAAAGATTACCACGGAGCAGGGCTCAGCTGTTCAGGGCTATCCATCTACGCCCGAAACTGGGTGAACTGGGCACCAAGTTCAGCCACCTGTCTGGTCACGCTTTCATTAGCAACTTGAAGGTGAGGTACACCCCAATGATGATCTGGACGACCCCGACAATGTTAAAAGAAAACTCCTTAAGAGCTCTAACAGAAAAACTCATAAACTCTAAAATGTGGCAACCAGTTTGGTATATTTGGCTATATTTTGAAAAATGACCACTCTTACATTTAATCTCTCCTGCAAAAACACCGGTGTTTGGGGTACAGAATCTTCTGCTGACAATTCACAATCTCTTCTTCCGCTGTATTTTTGTTCTCCACTCTGACTGATTTGTAAACTTTTGCTTTGGTAAATAAAGGCCGAATAGGGTCTAGATCGACATACGTGACCAAGCTATTGACCACATTAGAAGACTATTGGCCACATTAGAAGATAGCACCTTCTGGGACGTTCCACTCTCCTCGTTCCAGGAGCGTCCACGTCTCTGTTCGTAGAGCTAAATCATCGTAATTCAGTACGTATGTCCATATTCGCACCGGAGTTACCATTATCCAGCGGAATAGTAAACTTAGAACACAATCGTTCCAATGTTCTTCGGCTTCCGGCAGCCAAAACGACTTCTGGGAATCCCATCGAGATAGAGATCTAAAGTACGATTTTCACTTTTTTAGACAAGAAGTCATCTGTTTTTCTGAATTTTCCCTATTCTTCTCCATTTCTCTTTTTTGTTTTTTTTTATTATCATAAAAGATTTCACATTGAATTCATGAGTAGGGAAGACTTAAAATTTGACCTGGTTAAAGACCCCCCAATATCCGAACAAGCGTAAATTTATGCACATCCAAGAGGACTGCAGATGTCTCGAATGAGAGTGGGCTTGCAACTGAACAATGTTTTAGCTATGCAACCCCTGGCTATATACCAGAGCAAGTGGTTCATGATAATTTTTTACAACGGTTATCTAAAGACATAATCACGACACTCCTCTTGGGACTACGTGGTGAACGGTAGCAGGAATACAAAGATTCCCAATGCCTGCTCAGTGGCCGTATCAGTACGCACTAAGCCCGTTCTCCTTTCTCAAGGACCCAAAAGAACCCATCTTCTTGATGATCTTAATGAGACTTTCCTCCTTATCACTCAGAAGAACAAAGAGCCAACAAATAAATAAATGTTACCCGTTGGCAGTAATGTCCTCCTCTAAATAGCGTAGGAATAGACAGAACGTTTCAGAGTGTACCATATTAAGGTTTCCTAGTCCAGCATTCCAACTGGAAATAAATACAATACCAAAAAGTCTGGTCAGCTTGGTAAGCAAAAACTTTATTTCAAAGCAGAGAGTATTGTCCAGCAGTGGATTATAGAAACTGTTGATGTTATAACTAACCAAGTTATCAAGTACTTTTTTTAGCAACATCACATGGTATTATAAGGTTCGTTTGTTAATCAGTGATCTCAACTTTGATATTCCAATAAATATTTTTAATATCACTTGTGCATGATATTTATAAGTATAGTAAAGGTCCTGTAAAAACTGCATAAAGTGGACATTCAAATAGAGATATATTACCGTTTATGTAACTACCATGTCATAATGTTGTCTCATTCCCTATCTCTAATTATAATCCATACTGTTTTTTAACACTAGGGTTGAAACGTTTTCTTAGTATAAAGTGTACTTACTTTAAGTCTCATTTAATAGTTTAGTTGCCACATTTTTAGTTTATTTTAATACGTCGTCACATTATAGAACAATGTCGCTGTTATCATGTTTGATATACTCGTAGTGAATAATGTTGATTATACTGTTAAGGTTTAGTGTCGAGTGTAGTTTAATTTATAATATTTACTGATTAAAAATGCCGTGGTGAGTATTTAAGACATTAATGGTGAACAGTATTTTTGTGTGTCACTTTTATTATTTTATTTAATATGGATAATTTGTATAGAACAAAAGTATGCGCTGTTCTAACCAAGCAGATTATTAATAACCGAATATTTCTTTCTTGGATTTCTCAGTTGCTGCAATATCCATAATCCATCCGATTGCTTCACTTGTATTTGAATATCTACGAATATTGTTTATTTGATCAATCATTGCTGTTAGAAGCATAACTATACCCTACACACCCATAACAAATGATTCAGTGAATAAAACATTTACTAAAAAGTGTAGTACGAACTATTATAACCTTAAGATATTTACATATTAAGGACCATTAAACAATATTTTTAAATTTAATTGGCAAACAATTTATCAATTAACCCATAGCTGGCTTATAATATTTAAAATGTGTAATTCTTAAACTGTTAATATTTATTGTTTTTATTCAAGTTAACTCATTATCATACCTTTGTTTTTGTTAAATAGTTACAATACAGCGTGTGAGGTACCGACTACAGGACGATTGCCTAATATTTTTGCATCTGCAGTTCAGTTTTTTGCAGCTAGTCAGTGTTTACTTACAGAAGGAATTGTGAAAAATGAAAATATTCCAAGTGAGTACATATTTAGTTTGAAATTATTATTATTAAAAACTTCTTGCATGACACCCTAAACCAGGACATTATTTTAGTATTGTCAATTACATTTGTTTAAAAAGAGGCTAACATGAGAACTTAATACGTATATATTAAAATCTTCAAGGTGACTTTGAACGACGAATATCTCTTGAATTATTTTGTTTGCTAATTACATCATAAGTATTCTCTTTGTTTTATCTCACGATTTATAAGTTATGCTTATCAAGGACGGAGTAGTACGTACGATCTACACTGAGATAAAGTGTATTATAGATAGTGAGGCAGATTAAAGTAAGGGAATGTTTAAAAATATGATTTGGTATTTTGAGATATATATATGACAGAGGACATTTCAGATTTTGTCTTTAAAAAAAAAGGAAAATATTATGGTCAGTTTACCTTTTGTCTATATCTACATATTTGTTTGCTTGTTCGTTTTTTATCATTTTTTTCCAAAGATACTGTAAGATTTCAAGCGTCCAAGTCAACCTAATATTTTTTTTGTTCTGAAGTATTCCCAAAAATGGTTAAAAAATGAGAGTTCATTTTTGATGTTCGATAAAATATCTATATATACATTTTACCTGAACCCTTGGTATGCAAGACGTGTTTATGGTTTTGTAAGAGTTTTTACACGACCAATATGGCAACTGGAGACTGTGAGTTCTATTTAGACTAAGGGTGATTATTTATTTAAAAATATAGCCGCTGAATGCATTTGCATTGATTCTGGTGTTTCTATTTGCTATATTTACAAAATAATTATAGTTGAAGCTATTTCATGATCATCATTTAATATTTATTATAGTATTCAAAATTTTAGATCGTCTCATCAGAATAATTCGTAGACTAGAAATAAGCATCTAGATTATTTTACGTTTACGTCTTACAAAAACATCAAGAATTTTACATAAATAAAAAAACATATAAATTTTAAGTAGTTGTTAATACAAAAAAGTAATAAAATTCTTTAAGCGAATTTCGAAAGATTTGTCTATTTAATTATTCTTTTGATTTGACATTCTGCCACAAACTCCAAAAGTAAAATCTAGTTTACAAATCACGAATACTTAAAATTAATTATTTTAATTGACATAAATATACATTTACAGGTTATACAAAATTTGATTTCATAATAGTAGGGGCCGGATCTGCAGGAAGCGTACTGGCAAATAGATTGAGTGAGATAAACGAATGGAAAATTCTTCTCTTAGAAGCTGGAGACGACCCACCTATTGAAGCCAATGTTAGTCCCTCCATATCAATTTCTTACAAATTTCACACTATATTTAAATGAAACGAATAGATAATTGTAATACTAACATTAAATAGAGAAAGCTTAAATATAAATAACTCACTCAAGTTGAGTGCAATTTTCAATTAATTTTCTGTTTCTAACATCGACTGACTTCTAAATATCTGACATATAGTCAAATATATAAATCAACTGTTTTAATGTTTTTATTTTTTAAGGTTCCCGCATTGACTCAAAGCATAAACCGATCAAAATATGACTGGCAACATGTATCTACAAGTAATGGAGAAATAGACCAAGCTATTATAAACAATTCTTTATATTGGCCAAGTGGTAAAATGTTAGGAGGCACCAGTAATATCAATGGAATGATATATGTAGAAGGCAGTGACCATGATTATCAAAGTTGGTATGATGCTGGTAATTTGGACTGGAGTGTACAAGATGTTCGGAGGTGTTATAAAAAAGGACAAAACTACCAAAACCAGCGTTTACTCAGAAATTCAAAAATTAATCAACACTATGGCCATAACGGTCCTTTAATAATCAACACTTTTAATAGCACATACAGAATTGTGACGGAAAAAATTCTTAAATCTTGGAATGATATAGGAATTAAAAATGTACCTGACTTAAATACTGCTAATGTTTTAGGATCAGGTATAGTGTCAGTAACAGCTGCAAATGGAGAAAGACAAAGCTCGAATAAAGCATATTTAAATCCTGTGCTGCATAGAAAAAATTTGAAGGTTCTGAAAAATAGTTTTGTAACAAGGGTTTTAATAAGGCGTTTCTCAAAAGTCGCTTACGGTGTTGAGGTACAACGTGGGCGAAAACGTTATACATATTTGGCTACTAAGGAAGTTATCATAAGTGGCGGTACCATAAATTCACCTCATTTATTAATGTTGTCAGGAGTAGGCCACAAAGATTATCTTGTCTCAAAGAAAATTGAGCCTATTGTTCATGCACCAATGGTCGGACAGAATCTACAAGATCATAGTTTTACAATGATTCCTATTTTTAACAACGAATCAAACCCTAAAACTATTAAGGATCATAATTTCGACGTCATAAAATATCTCTATGACCGAACGGGTTTTTTAGCCCAAGGCACAATTTCTGATATTTTAGCATTTTTTTCAGCTGATCAGAATGCTTCTTATCCAGATTACGAAAGTCATTTATTTGTTTTTTACAAAAATGATCAAAAATTCCCCGGCGTCTTGAAGAAGGTGTTTAGATTCAAAGATGCGGTGGCAAAACCCCTCATAAATCTCAATAAGAACTATACGTGTTTTCTCTTTCCCTTAATTTTATTACATCCGAAATCAAGAGGAAACATTACTTTACGTTCAAAAAATCCTAAAGACCATCCACTTATTTATCCTAATTATTTCCAAAATCGCTCTGATGTAGAGTCGATTGTTACTGGTATTAAACACATTACTAAAGTATTAGAAACTGAATACTTTAAGTCAATTGGTGCATTTTTAGCTAGAATGCAATGGCCACCTTGTGATATCTTTGAATTAGATAGCAGAGATTATTGGAAATGTATTAGTGTAAGTACGGTACAGACTGGTTACCACGGAGTAGGAACATGTGCTATGGGAATTGACCCAAAAACTTCAGTTGTGGATAGTCGGTTAAAAGTACATGGTGTACAAAATCTCCGAGTCATCGATGCAAGTATAATGCCAATTATTACAAGCGGTAATACCAACGCACCATCAATTATGATCGGCGAAAGAGGTGCAGAATTAGTAAAACAAGATCATAATAGGTAAATAAATGGTTCAAATAAGGCTGCAATATATTTGTTTATTTTTTATTTGTTTTGTTAGAAAAAACAACGCCTGCACCAAGAATAAATCCTATGTAGTGGAGGACTTTACAAACATAAAAGACTCGGGCACAAAGAACACCCAGACTCAGAACAACAATTTATGGATCACACAAAGTATTGTCCCATGTGGGATTTGAAAGCAATCATGAGAAATTCAGTTCTAATGCAAAAGTTTAATAGCTACAACTATAGTCTTTCAAAAGTCTTAAATTATACTTATATATAACAGTATCGCTTAACTAATAAAATGTGATGACAACCTGATTTTCTAAATAAATGACATTATCAAAGACGCTAGAAAATTCGGTATCGTCAATGAAAGAAAATTGTACACAACAAAAACATACAAATTATAAAAATATATACAAATGCAATAGAGGTCGTATAATACGGGCACCCTATTATCATCATATTTACCGTGATTTGAATACTGTAGAGATAGAGTGAATGACTATGACCTTACTTGCGCTGAATCGCGTTTCACCTAATTCAAAGGAAGAATAAGATTGCTACTGATTGATACTGACGTGGCGCGGCGCCGTGCCTTGTGTCGAATGCCTACTTCATGTTTATGATTTTTTTTTCTATATTAAGAGCCTGCCAAAGTGACTACTCTGCCCGTTGGAAAGCATGAATAGAATCCAAGAGTTGTGGTCACCATACTCATTGCAAATGCAGACAATGCAGTATGGTGACCCACACTATAGCGGCCTTGTGAGACGCTTTTCCACACCCCGCTTGGGGACGTAAAAGGCATGACAGTCATTGTGATAGTGTAAGGTTTACACGGTTACCACGATAACTGTTACCCCTGCATCATCAGTGTGGGTCACCATACTGCATTGTCTGCATTTGCAATGAGTATGGTGATCACAGCTCTTGGATTTTATTCATGCTCTCCATCAGGCAGAGTAGTCACTTTTAGGCAGGCTCTTAATATAGAAAAAAAAATCATAAACAGGAAGTAGGCATTCGGCACAAGGCACGGCGCCGCGCCACGTCAGTATCAATCAGTAGCAATCTTATTCTTCCTTTGAATTAACCGAAACGCGATTCAGCGCAAGTCATAGTCATTCACTCTATCTCTAAGGCATTCAAATCACGGTAAATGTGATGATAATAAGGTGCCAGTATTATACGACCTCTATTGAATTTGTATATATTTTTATAATTTATATGTTTTTGTTGAGTACAATTTTCTTTCATTGATGATACTGAATTTTCAAGCGTCTTTGATAATGACATTTGTTTAAAAAATCAGGTTGTCATCACATTTTATTAGTTAAAGGATACTGTTATATATAAGTATAATTTTAGGCCTTTGAAAAATTATAGTTATAGCTATTAAACTTTTGCATTAGAACTGAATTTCTCATAATTACTTTTAACTTTCTCAAAAGCCGATAACATAGCAAACTCTAAATATAAGTACTTGGTACTCTAGTACGAGTTTGCTACCAAGAGTTAGAGTACTAAGTACCAAGTAGAGTACCAAACACTAGGGTCCTAGAGTACCAAGTACTTATATTAAGAGTTTTAAAGGTAATAAAGTTTATGCACTCATGTGGTAGACCATATGGGTACTTCCTACATAGTGAGTAATATGTTTTTTAAATTGATGTAAACTTTATTATGTATAAAAAAACAAATAGGCTACAAGGCTATTAAACCAAGTTTCTTCGATTTATATAAATTGTTCAATTGAATCACTTATGCATATCAAAGTTACAGAAAATAAGAAAAAAATAAAACGATAACTTGCTATTCACTACCCTTACGAGATTTTATTTCCCTATTTTTTTCACCAACAAAAGAGAAACAATAAACTTTATTTAGTCTAAACATGTAAAAAGCCTCGGAGATCCACAAAACACTCGGCTTAATAAACAAAACGCAAATAATCCTTTATGCCCCACATTTGGAGAGCAACAGCTATTTACGGAACATAGCATATTTTCTTGAGACCACTGTAATACCAACCCACATGCATAGTTACTCTTTTTTGGGACCTTTCTATCTTGACCCTTTATTGACATTGAAAGCGGGAAACTTTTTCATGATTGCGGTCCCGGAAGTAAAGTATTTGTTTAACCATGAGAGAAATAGTTCTTTATTGTCTTTTTTGTATGCTCTTAAGCAAAGTGGATGCAGCAATAGTCCGTATATCACTTGTGTAAGCATTTGCTGATATTTGCTGCTGCTCCAAATATGAGGGAATCGTTTTATTTATTTATCTACAAACTTTATGCACTACATTTGGACATCGGTGGACTTAATGCCCAAGTCATTCTCTTCCAGTCAACCTTTGGCTGGTGTAGACATTGTATAAGATAGTAGGTGCACAGAGGTCAAATATAAATTATGTGTACTCACAATAACATATATACACACTCACAATAGGACACTTCATATTTACAAATATAAATATACATATGCAAATAGACACTCACATACTCGAATATATATGAGTATGTAAGTATATATATATATATGTATATATATATATATAATATATATATGTAAACATACGCTATGAATACCGAAATATAAGGCATACTATGGATTAGATCATTCTTCCGGTTCATAGAGAAGGGGATAATGAACTTTCTTTTTGAATATAAATCGGTTTGTTGATATCCTGATTTCGACCGGCAACTCAAGTGCATTCCAGAGTAGTACTGCTTGAACAAAAAACGAATAATTTACGAGAGTTGTGAGAGGGACATGAGAGAAGTAGATTATTAACTGAGCGAAGCGCGGTTAGAGCACAGGTTACGGAAATATGGAGCAAGGTAAGTTGGTAAGGACGGTGAACTGAAAAATGTAAATTGAGAGGTAAGTGCTTGCTGATTGTGCCGTTGGTGAATCAGCAACTATGTATTTTAGCTGGGAACGCGAAGTAGGCACAGATTGAAAATGTATCGAATTGAAAGGACGGTCAAACTTATTAAGGAGGTCTGCATTCAGGTCGAAATAATACATATCACCATAGTCGATTAATGAAATAATTAGAGACTGCATGAGTGTAATTTTTGATTTAAGAAGCAGGCAATTTTTGAGTTGATACAGTGTACGTGACCTGTTGTTTTATATATATCTAAGAGATATAAAATGTTTTTCAATTTCATAGTACTGCATTTTTATCATAAAAATTGGCAGCATGAAGTAGTCTTTACTTTAGTTAGTACAATCAGTATTGCATTTACACGTTATACTATATAGGATGGCTCAAAAGTTCCTTAACATTTGAATTTAACATCATCTGTACAAACATATTACGGCAGTTCTTGGGACCCATGTTACTGGAATTTGCTGACTACAATTGTAACGCTTAGATACATCCAATGAGTTCCTGCCGGTGGTCAAAGACATGTTGCCGGAAAAGCTGATTTCCAGACGCGGCGACATTTAAGATCGCTCAAAAATCACCCTAAGGTGGTGTCTGCATCAACGGGTAGGTGCTAGGTCTAAATGTTGTAATAACAGGTGTTCCCGAACCTCTCCCATCTCAGGCATAAAGTGACACACCACGTAGTTTTAAGCGGTCCTATTCTAACACATCATCCTGCCGCAAATCTCGGTGGGGAGACGGCCTGAGGACTTCCCGCACGTTAAAAAAACAGGAATTAGTCTGACCTGGGTCAGTGAAAGTAAAACAAAAGTTCAAAAACGAATGCTGAAGTAGAAACAAGAATCAAAATAAAGTTGTCGCTGAAATTTTAAATCTGTTTGTGATGTTGAGATTCTAAAATCCAAATATTTTGCAAGGTATTGTGTGTATTGATAAGTGCGAAAAAGATTTCGAAAGAAGATTAATTGTTTTCTATACTTTGTGATATTCTTGACAGCGACGATCCCGACATAGGTATCTTTTGTCTTCCGAATAATTATAGCTCTTGAGGATATATGTAGGACTGAATAATTGACTAGTTGTTTAAATAAGTTACAAAAAGGAGGATGCAGAGCTACAACGGCTACAGATTTTCCCTGTTCACTTATTTGTGTAAAAAATGTTTTGCTCAAATAAGTGAATAGGGAAAGTAAGGTGATAAAACAAGCGATCAAAATCTTTCCTTGTGATTCTTAATCGTATCATGTTTTAAGTCATTTGCATAAAATATTTGTTGATGTGTTAAATATATACAAGATTCCTCTGCTTTATTCTCTAAAGAATCGAGCTGCGAGGTTCCCGTTCAACACCGACCAAATAGTAACATCATATATTTTAATCGACCAAATATAACCGACGTCACCTAAACTTGCCAAATCACCAGTATACAGTTACTTTATCAATTTCATCGTCTCAGCAGTTTTAATTTGCCGTCTACATCCTTTTCTCTAGACATGTTCTGTAGATACACATTTTTAAGGAAAATTCGATAAATAATTATGTGCTTTTTTACATCTTTTGATGACGTAATTGGAATTAAAAACAAGACACTTTGCATGTGTATAATAAAATAATTTAAAAACAAGCAACCAAGATACACACTAAAAAGATTGCCTTTCCTTGGCGACTGACAAAGATGACTGGTAAAAAGTACCTATGTCAATTAAGATATACTATGTATTACATTTCACAGATTCTTTTAACTTTCACTATGTATACAAAAGAAAATATATAAACAGAAAGTATACGCCGTCTCTTAAAAACAAATATATATATATAGATCAAGTTAAGTTGCTTTTTTTCCTTGTATGTTTCCTGTAATTTTTATTTGAATACATATCCACACTTTTATTTGAAGTTACAATAATAGATAAAACTTTGTATTCTATCTAAGTACTGATAGCGTTCTAATTTTGTTACATTTCAAACTTTTTGCCATTTGTTTGGATGGATGTCTATGAGCGCAATCTTATCTTCAAGAAAACTTTAATCAGATGCGTGTGAAAAATGGTGACTATTTGTTCACGTCACCGCAAATCCAACAGCCAAACTTTTTTAGAACATTACGTGCCATACAACCTTATCCACTGTGTCAAATACGGTTAAATTGTTCAGACAATAACAATATTGGGTTGGTTGGTAAATTCAATTTTAACCACAAGTTCATTTTAATATGAAATCCAGCAGTAAAAAATAGATCGATAAACATAGATACATAACTTGAAATGAGTAATTTGCGATGTTACACATTACATCAATAATGTAAAAATATATTGAAAGTATGCGGATGAGTGAAGAATTTTCTATTCATACCATAATGGACGGCGTGAACTACTGAACTAGTTAGCCAATGACCATATCACTACTTTATACGTCATGTAATGTAGAATTAAATCCTTCGGATCGTGACTTTTTATAGGTAGATAATAAGACAAGCTAAAGCAAAGACCGTCCAAGTGGTGATGGATTATAAGTGTCACCACCCCTATTTACCCTAAGGGTATCGTAAGAGGTGACTAAGGGAGGAAACAATGCAGGACAATAGCACTGCAAATAGACGGAAAACTTATATAAACTGTAAACCTAACAGTTGGACTAGCGTGGTATAATAGGCAAAAACTTCCTTTCTAAGAAGAAGCCTAAGTCTAGCAGTAAGCTGTTGGTAAAGGTTGTAAGGTCACTTCAACGAGGTTAAATTTTTGTATCTTAATATTTTACTCTGAAAAACCGTGACCTCGAAATATTCTCGTAAATTTTAAATAGCTTTTTTATCTCATATTATCTTAGAAGTAATCTTAATTTTGTATAGCATTATTAAAACATGAGTCAGGTGTTTATCACTGACAAAAATGACTCGTATTTTTGCTCTTTGTAGGTAAGTTTTGTAATATATATACACGTATATATTGAAAATTATTTCACTGTATAGAATAAGGATTTCAATTATAATTATTATTCATCATGTTGTAATTATATTCATGACATGATATAAAGCAAATTACATGTTATTTTTGTTACCGCCCTCTAGTGAAAAACCACAGAATTAAAAACTAATTAATGATTACAAACTGTGAAATGAAACTTTTTCTATTTCATTTAACTTTCACAGACAAAATAGAAAGCGACTGTCATGTCAGAGAAATTTTGTGCCTTGAATAAAAATAAATGTATTCATTTAAACAAACATTTATTGTAGAACGTTCAATGACAAAAATTATCAAGGAAAAAATTTCAAAGTGAGACGATTTTGGTTGACCGATTTCACAAACAGTGTGACACGTGAAAATTGAAGGGACTAAACAGGCAGGAATGATTTATTGTATTTTTTCTCTTCTTGTAATAAATAACAATAGAACTGCCATTGCTTTGATAAATGGTTTCGTATTCAAATGTACGTCATTGCTTGTATGCTAAGTAAGAATTGTAAGACTTTGATCCAAATGCTAGAAAATTTTATATGAAATAATAAATCAAGATGTTTTTTGTATTGTTAGATATACTTTTTGTCAGAAAAGGTGACGTCACCTTTATTAATTACAAAAATTTAAGACAAAATTTATCTATTTACAAATCCTATAGCTATCTGTCTGGCTAGTGTGATATAGTAAGCCAAATCTTCTTTGCTCAAGAGAGGCCTAAGCCTAGGAGTGGACTGCTAAAGACTGTTGGCTATGACGTTGATATGCATTAAAAAAATACAAATCCAAATATTTTAAAATAAATAGAACATTCAATATTTCATTCGAGTTTGTCGGTTGTGGACTTTATACTTATTCATTGTAATTACTTGTGTACGTAAAAGTTCATTGACTATATTCTCTTCATCTATAATGTCTATATCGTATATATACATTCAAATTTACAAAAAAAAATAGAAAATTTTGGTGTCAATTAAGGAAAACCGACGAAGTGGTTATCACCGACGCATCATATTGAGAAATAAATACTTCTTTACAATCATTTAAGATTTTGACAATAAAATACACTCTTTGTACTTGACTGACAATGATTTAGTGTTAGAGGGCTAGTTATTATTTTCTGATTAAAGGTAGGTAGTAGAGCCACGTTGACTTTAGCACAAATGGGTCGGCTCGACATGGGCAGTACCACTTTTTCACAGAAGATCAACCCAAAGCGACAGCATTCGTACTGTGTGTTTCGTTGCTGAGTGCGAGACCAGAGGCCCAATGGTGCAGAGATATAGTTATTGTAGTAACTGTGTGAACCTTAAACTGCCACAATGACTGTTATGCCTTTTACGTCCTCAAGTGGGACGTAAAAAGCATCCCACTAGGCCCCCGTAGTGTGGGTCACTATACTATATTGTCTGTATTTGCAATGAGTACGGTGATTACAACTCTTGGATTCATATGCGGCAACTTTTAGATCCTTACATATGTATGTTGTGGTAGAAACTATATGTTGTATTTATTTAGCTGATAATATCATCGAAAAATAAACAGTTTTAATTCCAAGATTAGCCCACCATTCATTTTCAATAAAGCATTAAAAATAAATAAATAAGTAAATAACCTCACATATCCCACATATGGCTTTTTGATTCCGAATTAGGCAGAGCTGTAAGAGTGCTACGGTAACCAGACTGCTGATAAACATACCTTAAATAATTCTAAATACACAGACATTATAGACAAATTACAATAAGAAATAATAACATTTTATGCTATATTTTCTAACGATTCTGACTAAAATAATATTAAATCTAATCTTGACAGAATTAATTGGGAAATCAAATTTGTCGAGTGTGAAAACGTAAATGAGTTAGTACCTATAATTATTCAATTATTCAATTTTAATAAAAAAAATATTCTCTAAATTTTTTTATTTAAGATACTTATTTTTAAATATTTGCAGTATTCTGATAGGATAAACTCCAAAAAGAATATTACAAGGTATACTAATTATAAAAAAAACAAAAAAATGTATATAATTAATGTTATAAAAACAATTAACATTATAAATAATGCAATTTTACGCTACTTCTGTGAATTTCAGCAAGCTGCTATTGTTAATGTCAATTTTTGTATTAATTACGTTAATAATTCAATTGCACATTTATGTAAGGTAGTCCTCGCCTCTGGCACGCTGAATATGTCTGAGTGACGACGAGCGCCCTCGTGTCTCGTGGGACACAGACCTACAGGCACGTCAGCATGGCCAAATATTGCAGCTGACCGTGCAGCACACGCCACACGTAGCAGTATGTAACCAAAACCACCACAGCTTAAGCAAAACATTCCCCTTGGCTCACCGAACAACTAATAAAACTAACAAAAAGAAAAACAAGTTACGAGATATACATATACCTATACTACTATTAAGCTTGTCATTTTCTCGCATAGCGAATAAATCACGGTTAAGGGATACATTTTCAACCTTGCGGGCAAATTTAAAATTAATTCCAATTCATAAAAATGGCGCAGAATGCAATATTTCAAACTACAAACATATTTTGATATTATCTATTTTTGCCAAGATGTTCGAAGTTTTAATTTATCCCAACCTGAAGAATTATACTAAACGATTTTTATTGACAAACAGTATAGCTTCATCCAGTCCCAATTCAGTAACGTGATACGTTGAATATATCGTACAATGAATGAGTGAATGTAGTTGATACAGGGAGATAAATTAGTATAATCTATATAGACTTTTATAAAGCGTTCTACAGAATTTGTCAAAATTGGTGCAAAAAAAGCTAGATTTAGTTAGTGTCTTTAGTTCTTTATTGAAATGCACCATATCTAACTGAGAGGCCACCATATATTGTAGTGAATGGCTATAAATTTATGACTTACACAGCTACCTATGAGGGGCCGTGGCTATTTAACCTATTTATGAAATATAGAGATACCTGTATTGAACATAGCAGCGCTAAACTCTTTGTCAACCATCTAATGTTATCTGAAACAATTACCAAAAGACTTGATTGTCAATTAGTTCAGAGAGACCCTGATGGTTTTTTTTATGTATAGTTTACATACACTTACAAGAAACCTATTTTGAAACTATTGCAACATTAGTTTTGGTAGCTTCAATTTACATACATACGTAAATTTATTTCTACTAGTGGTCGCCCAGTGGTTGAAATTCGACCATAATAAATTTAAATTGTAAGTGACTTAAAATACATTATTAAAATATAATATTCAAACATTATTAAGGTTCTACTGTCGAAAACTAAACTACTATAAACGACAGATTTGACCAAGACTGTTATTTACCAATCTCTTTTTTGAACAAATTATATGAAATTAAAAAGAAGTAAAATAAAGAGTATGTAGTAGTAGTAGTGTGTATGTGTAAAGTATGTTTATTAAAACAAAACATGCTATAAGAAGATGCAAAACAAAAAAATCATGCATTAAAAATACTATCCATTTAGAGCATTTTTTATCGCATATTGCAATAATTTAATTAATGATTTAAAACTTCTCTGAAAACAATGTTTTTTGTAAAAACTCTTTCATCGTTTGCTAAATGTCTTGGGCCGTTATATTTGGATATATAAAACCTTAAACCATCGAATGAACGAACTCTACTTACTGCGACATACAATTGCCCATGTGTAAAAACTGGCCAATTTAATAAAACTCCAATTATTTGGAATGTTTTGTCCAATTCCAGTGAAATTTTACGTATTATGTTGTTGTTACAGGTTTGATTAATACGTTCTTGTAACCTATAATTAATAGCAGTGTCAACATCATAAAAATATAATTGTACATAACATGGTGAGCGATTATACGCGGCAGTCATTGGGCCTGATCTGTGATAAAAAACATCAAGTATTTTGAAATGATACACTCCCCTTGTCTCAGCAACTTTGGCTTCTGAGCTAACCATAACTAAACATGAATTATATTTCCTAATATTTTCAAAATAATTTTTTGAATTACTTTTTATTGAAGGTTCATTTGAAGTAAGTCCATTATACAATGATTTAAAATATTCATTTTGACTTAAGGGTGGTAATAATGCTTTACCTTTGTGACAACATGAAGTGAATGCAGTTCGGTCGCCTAAAGTCACTTCAGATTCAAAATGTTTCGCATTGCAAAACCTGCACTCTAAATCGATTAAATGACATTTAGAGCACATTTAAATGTATCTCTCAAAATCATATTACTATCGAATACTACAGATGGGGAATTATTCCTTCCTCTTAGAGAAATATTCCTTCTTTGTCTCTCACTCCGAGCCGTTAATGTTCTATGTCGAGGTATAATTAAAGTTCTTTCATTAAGAACCAGCAATAGCAACTTATATTTTTTTTGTACCTCAATGTTGTTATTGCAGATTGCTGCTACAGAACTTTCTTTATGCATATAATGATAGTCCGTGTACATTTAAATGTATGTTGCTGCTACACAACTTATATACATTACATAAATTTGTATAAGCGCTCAGTATTTCACGTAGTATTCGTCAAATAAAACTTTTCTGTTTGACATTCAACTATGTCTATAATAAACAAAAGAAACAATTAGACCACAGAGTATGTATACCTGTACAAATACTTGTGTATGCGTGTGTCAAATGTATTCTGGTTTATGTAATGTTTTATTTATTGATTTATTGTACTTATTATGCATTATTATTAAAATCTATTTTTATATTAAATGAGGCAAATAAAACTTTTCTTTTTGATATGTCTATGTCAGTACTCTATGTCTATGGACAAAATGAAAGTATGCGTGTACAAATACTTGTGTATGTATGAGTGTGTAGTGCCACCTGTGACAGCTGACTATCAAAAATGAATTGACATTGCTGTCAATGTCCGATGGCGTCGTATTATATTTTTAAAATTAAAATTATAAATTTTAAATTTATTTGATGCGTCAATAAAGTATTGTTCATTCAAATTACTTTAGTTACTTTTTTGCATAATGTTCACGACCAATAAAACATGTTGGACAAAAATGTTGAATTGACAATAAATTAAAATTTTTAGACATCTGACACACAATGACATTTAATTTATAACTATGCAATTTAAGCATGACAAGTTTATAAAATGTAGGCATGTGTTTTATTAACAACAAAAACGTTTAGTTATTACAATTTTAATAAATTTTTGAGAAGAATTTGAATTCTTTTGACAAGTTTGGTATTCAAGTTTATGCAAGACAACATCATTGTCAAGAGAAAATATGAAACAAATCATATACTACCCATCTAACCAGCTTGGTTTTGTTAGCCAAAACATTCTTTCTAAGTAGAGGCGTATGTCCAACAGTAAACCGGTAAAGGCAGTTGATGATTATAAAAAAAAATTACTAGACAAGTAATAACACTAAATAAACTGATCTAATTAGCAGAGTTTATACTTTGACCTAAATTTTTTTACATATTACTACTTAAACATCCGAACTGCCTTGATCTCAAAGTTGGCAGCTGTGACAGGCATTCGATATTTATTATCATTTTTTGTATATCGGGAGGGAAATTGTGTGACTCGCGGCGATGATATAAATTAATATGAACGCAAAATATTTTTTCAGATGCCTACGTAGGCAATATTGACAACTTGGTATAGTTTATCTTAAGTAAACATTCACATTTTTTTTATTATTTGTTAAATGTACTATAAATATATGAATCTTTTTTATAAATATGTGGATGCTATTGAGAATGAAGACAATTTTATCAGATTCTGAGTTTTACAGATCTTTACGAGGATACTAGTGCGTTTTTATTCTGTTAGTGTACTAAATAAATACAGTTACGTAGTCCCTATTTTTACTTCCACATTTTTTTTTAATTGTAGTTGCCCATGAACTTCGTTAACATTACAACAAAATTTCTATGAGCCTTGGTAGCATATGTGGCTGGTGTACTTGAAGTTTCGGGTGCAATTCTTGAGTTGGATCAAATGTTTGTGTAATCTGAAAATAATTGTTTATATATATTTTTTGGCCTTCTTGGAATTCTTGGCTCACCCGGCCAAGAATTCGTTAACATTTGAATCTGACCTACTGCGCAAACATGTTACAAGTGATCTAAGACATGTTTCCGGAAAGCTGATTTCAAGACGAGGCGATATTCCATGGCCACCTAGATGTCCAGATCTATACCCAGCAATCTTCTTTTTATAGGGTTATTTGACTACATCAATAAATTAAATATACTACGCCAACTAAAAGAAAAAATCAGCAAAGAGGTGTCGACGAGCTCGAGGTCTTTTTGCCGATGAGTATTCGAAAATTTCGGTACTTGCCTAGAAGAGTGCAAACGTGGAAACGGTGGTCATTTAGACGATGTAATTTAAAAATAAATTCCAAATTATTAGCTTTCTTGTAAATAAACATTTATTTGATTTGAACAATCGTAAAAAAATTTGATATATTATCAAATTTTTTTACGATTGTTTCAAATGTTAACTAATTCGTGACCCCCTTATTTCTTTCAGTTGTATAATACACATAGGACTAGATGGCTGTGTATGATTACCATAGTTATAAATATTACTTTGAGTTAAAGTTAAGCTACGAGTAAATCCCAGTTTAATTTTTTTCATTACACAAACCTCTAATTGTTGTGATCGTCAGAGAATTCAAAATTTCTTTCTTCCCACTTCTCTTTTGTCCAAGCACTTTGACAGTGGAACCCTCTACCAGTTGAAAAAAGACTTGCGCAAAGATTGACTGCCCTTAAGAGATTTATAAAAGAATATAAATATAAAAGAATCTGGGAGACGTCAATATAT
This sequence comes from Hypercompe scribonia, assembly GCA_949316085.1. Taxonomy (NCBI): domain Eukaryota; kingdom Metazoa; phylum Arthropoda; class Insecta; order Lepidoptera; family Erebidae; genus Hypercompe; species Hypercompe scribonia. The sequence continues at coordinate 6,634,276 of OX438975.1, forward strand.
CATAGTTAACTTTGCTTACTTAGTATATCTATAAATTTTACTTACTTATTAGTATGTATGTATTTGAATATTCACATTATATTCTACTATTATTTAATATAATTAATATGTAGTACTTTAATTTCCTATTCCAATGTTTTTTATCAGACACTACCTTATACTGTCCAACTCATTATTTTCTTTCCATTCCATGGTTGAATGTAAGAGATTGCTTAGGGGCGTTAAGGCTGCCACTTATACTTCCTTAACTTTAAGTTAACTTTGTAATTTATCTGGTGTACAATAAAGAGATCTGTTATTATTCAAATAATAAGATCTTGAATAAGTTCTCATTACTTTTTGTTTAAAAAAACTTACAATCAAACTTACAATCACTTTACTCAAAGGTCCATCATTAGGACCACTTTCTCTCATCTTTCTGGCAGTAATCCAATCCTTCGCTAAAAAAACGATTCGTCTTGTGACTCAATTCATAGGTCGACCTAATTTTCGTTTTTTTCGAAAGAATGGAAGCGCTGCTTATTTAAACCATGCGTCTTTAACCAAAACAAAAAGTAATCGAAAGGAGTTATGTCCACTAAATATAGCGTATAGGGTAGAACTTTCTATTAAAGTATTTCCAGGTAAGTTTTGACTGGTTTAGCCACATGTGACCAAGCATGGTCATGTAATAGATTTTTTTTTGTCGTGTCTCTGCTCATATAGTGACCGTTTTACTTTCAGAGCTCAACCCAAACGCATCAACTGAAGTTGATAGCAATGACAGTCTCATTAGCTTTAAGCAGCTTATGCTAAATTATTTGTTTCTTTAAAGCTTTTAATTATCACCTCCGTTTAAAATATTACACAACAATGAATATTTGGAAATCCCTGAAACCCGACGTATATCTCGTTTTTTCTAAAGAAGACCAACGCTTGCACTAGGAATAAGTCCTGTGTCGCGGGGACTTTACAAACATACAAGAAACGGACACAAAGAACACCTGGACTCAGAACAACAATTTGTGGATCACGCAAAGTGTTTGAGACTCATGAGTCAGACTCCTCATGTTCTCTGCTTAAAAGCATCTCATAATAAATTACGCCTTGTTAATCTAACAAAATGAAGAGTGGAAGTTTCGAGCCTTGGATATTTGATTTTGGAGACGATGTTGATGCATGAGCGAGCATACTCCACGATTTTTTACGTTTTTCATTGTCGTAATGAATCCGCTTTTCATCTCCAGTGACAAAACAGTGCAAGAAACAGCAGCAAAGCAAAGGAGTGCAACAAAATTCCCCCGTTAAACCATTTTATGTGGCATTTGACATTTTCACAACAGGTAAAAAGTAAACACGTAGTTGATACTGTAAACTACATCTACTAGAATTTGAGATTGCATTTTGTACTACTTAACTGATGTGTTACCGTACGAAATTATAAACACAAAATGTCGCTATACTACGCTAATATATAAAAGTTAACAAGATATATTTATCAGTGAATGCCGCCGTATGTTTGTACTGAAAGCAACGTATTTAACTTAACAATATTTTATAGCGTTAACCTTCATCAACGGAAAGTCGGCGTGCGTAGTTGCGAAAATGCGAAGTCATAATATACCTACGTCGTATATTTAAGGTAGCGTATTAACATCCTCTGGTAAGAAATTTGGCTATAAAAATTTATAAAATATAATATCAGCTTTGTTAACAGAGTAAACGAGTAAAGATCTCATCAAATAAATGACAAAATATTATATATTTTATATACCGCTTTCAATAATATTATCAAAGAAAATAATATTGTTTTATATATATAAAACATTGTCCTTGCTAAACTATTTGTGAACAGTCGACAAAGAACAACTAGACACAAAAGAATAGCTCGCGTGTTCCATTTTTAAAAATAGCTTTTACAGATAAAACGACGCTGGTCGTCCTATCCTTCGCAAATACCAGGAATATTTAATATAAAGAGCTTTTACACTCACACACACATGAATTATGATTGGATTCGTAAAGACATTAGCAATAAAAGAATTTGTTCTACCAATTTTTTAATCAAACTACTTTACGTATATGTTGAGAAGACTACCTACGTGGAAAAGGCATGCTTCAACGCACGTGGGTCGAGTAAACCAGAATGCCTTACAGACAACCGGTGCCAAGTAATTATTTCTTTACTTTTCACCGAGTGAATAAAATTACGAGAGTCAACCCCCCTTCCCTTTTCCTCCTTTTTGAGTTGCAGCTATTCATTACACCACAAAAAAAATGAGTCAGGACTTTCAAGAAAGGCGCCACGATTTTTTAAACTTAACAGGTTAGTTAACTCATATAAATAGGAAGTAGAGCCACGCTGATTTCAGCACGAACGAGTCGGCTCGACCGGGGTAGTACTTCCCCCTCCCCCCACAGAAGACTAATCTAAAACGCCAGCATCCGTACTGTCGTGTTTCGTTGGTGAGTGTGAGATCGGAGGCCCATTGATGCAAGGGTGACAGTTACCGTGATAACTATGTGAGCTTTACACTGCCACGATGACAGTCATGCCTTTTACGTCCCCAAGCGTGGCATGAAAAAACATCTCACAAGGCCGCTAAAGTGTGGGTCACCACACTGCATTGCGCATTTGCGATGAGTATAGTGACCACAACTCTTTGGATTCTATTCATGTTTTCCATCAGGCAGAGTAGAGTCACTTTAGCAGGCTCTTCATATAGAAAAAAACCAGGTCTCTAACTTTCATTCACAAGAGTAAACGTTCTCTGACAAGGTATGCGAGTGATCAGCCCTACTTGCAGTAACTGAATGCCGATCGATGTTTATATTTGTCACAGTCACAGCTGGTCATGGTGTGTACTTTTTTCATCCCACAAACTCGTACATTAGTTAATTTTATTACTAACATGCACAATGGTGGAAATAAACTTTTAGAATTTGTTTTAGTTCTGTAACATTTTTTATCCATAAAGTAGGCATATAACAGTACATATACTTGCAATAAACACTATCTTAATCACCTTAGACATAAACTTGAAGCTTATTTTTGTCTTAAAGAAGTTTCTTTTTTTTTATTTGTAAAGAAATAGGCATTTGTCTTCCATCTCACCTAATGGAAAGGGTAAATGAAGACAAAGGTTCACTCTACTCTTAAAGGCTCCACAGTTCAAGTCATCAGGAAAAATAGACCCAGGAAGGTCGTTCCAAATCTTGGCGACTCTCACCAAAAACGAGCTGTCAAACCGTTTAGTTCGACTATTGGGTATGTACGAAACTTTTGCACGTATGGAAAACATTAACAACATTAACAACGTATGGACGAAACTTTTGCATGCGCCTAGTAGTCCGATAAAGGAATGGAGATGGCTCAATCAATTTTCAGTTTTTAGACTGAATAACACACTTTTGATTAAAGTTAACAGCAACTTTGTGTGTACTGTATATTGTTTGTGGTGATTGTGATGATTTTTTATATTTCCTCAACAAAATATATTAGAACCAAACACTTTGTTACGAAATCATAAACATGCTAATGAAATTATGACCTTGGCTTTATATTTTTTTCGTAAGAACGTTTTGTAGCAAAACAAATTCATTCAGCCCTGTGGTCCACGGAACCCATAAATTCACCTCGTGGACAAATATTACTGAACGACGTTCGGAACTTTTTAAAAGCTTGTTTTCTCCAAATATTATAATTTAAACACAAATTGGGAGAGTGTGAACATGTTGATGTAAAATAAAGTTCTATCCATAAATCGCTTGGAACTATGGTTTCGCAATAAATGTACTGGTTTTACATACTTATTTACAGAGTTTTATGCATATTTACATACATCCATACCTTGTATCTGAGGGGTTTTTATATTCTCTTAGAATCAGTGAAAGAAAAATCTGGAAGTTTAGTTTAGTTAAAAATCAGATAATTGTATGATCTAACTTACCAAATTTGTGTTATTACCCGACTATCCGGCAAAGCCAGAAGGAGAGTTATAATTTCAGAAATCTATGTATGTATCTCCCAAACTTCTTATCATGTTTGGACAAATGAGGCATCATGAGAAGTTACTTAATTGCCACTAGTTATAGACTATATGAAGTCACATTATATTGAATGTAGCGCCTTCTACAAGACATAAATTTATGTACTAAAATTTCAATAAATATGATGCCTTGTGGGTATCAAATAAAAGGGCACATTTCAAAAATATGTATGTTATTAGCAGTTGCTCGTGGTTTTTCTTTTATGCACCTGATAATTCGAAATAATTATATCACGCACGGCTAGTTAACTAGTCTCTAAATAGGAAACGTGTGGTATAGGTATCATGCAACGGAATAACATAAATAAGTAAATATTAAATAAAATATCCCCACAAAGAAAAATATATGAGCTCACCAATCAAATAATTACTATGAACGAGAATAGAAAAGGCATTCTATAAAACAATCTTGTGATCACTTGCTGAATCATAGATGATGTATGATGATTTATGTATGTAGAGTGCATACTACAAATTTGGTCCAGATGGAAGTGTAGTCATAGTGGCTATATACCTACCATGTCAGTTTAATTAAGTTGCTCTAAGCACCACCATTGTCTTAGTAGGTGCGACCACGGCTCTACCTTGATCATTTTTGTACCTATGCATTTCTGGATTTCGATCGGAATTATTTTATTGTTTCGTTCTTTTTAGATCCCCTTTTAAATAGTTGGGTTTTGGTTTTTACTTTCTTTTTTTAAGAGTCTAATTACACGTACATACATATTTAATAAACGAAAATAACGAAGTTTAATGTTACATAAAATGAGAATGATTTCAGATCTAAATAAGGTTTTTAGTGTGTTTTATCAGGAGATATAACTAATTCAGTTACATTATCATGCAATTCATGGGGTACAAATGTTATTTAAGCAACCATTCCTTCACAGCTAGTTTTTCTTCTTCTTTTAACTTATTGTTTAAAGGTTTTATACACATTTCAAATTTCATACTTCTCTCTTGAATATCCTACCTAAAATAGAACAATACGAAGATACTGAGACACTGCTATCGGTAATTATCTACGACTTGCCAGCGGTATAAATGCTCATAATTAAATCCATGAACACATTTTCTCACATTCATGCACAAGTACATACATACATACACAATCATGCACACACAAACTCACAACAACAGTATATGTATCCGACTGGGATACTAAAAAAAGAACCTAAACATAATTGTTGCGGTGACGGTGCGGTAGCGAGTGTGACCGCTGTGTTTAAGGCCTAGGGTTCGATTTCCGGGTCTGCAAATTTTGTTTCATAGTTTAGATGTTTTCTATATGTAATATTTATGTATTTAAAATTAATGATAATAAAAAAAAAGTATTAGCATGCTATCAGTCTGTCTAGTCATCATGTTGCGAGCTCTGTTTGGTTTGAAACTAGATGGCGTTATGTGTCAAATAACCGAAATAATTATTACTGTGGTGATTATTGAATTTCACCGGTGCCATTTGTGTAAAATAAATGTAAATATACCCCACTTGAACCTAGTGTCCTGAAACACAAGCTACGAGCTTAACTAATGCACCAGTCTTCCACAATATCATAAAAAAAGATAATAGGTATATTCCTAAATGTAACGTTTATTGTAATTGTGGTAAGAAATAAATTATTATTATTATTATGTTATTAATAGACACAGCTGCTTAAAGTTTCGAGACCTTAATAAATAAATTACACAATTTTTGTTGTCTTCTACCTGTTTTTGTTCCAGAGTGCGCCTCAAGCCTGGTAAGTAGAACAAATTCATTCAACCCTGGGGTTCAAGGAGTCAATAAATCCGTCTCAGTGACAAATGGTATTGAAGTGAGTTTTCTGAAATCTAGTTTCTTTGAAAAGTAACAATTCTAAAGCAAAATAAATAAATAATTTTGACACAAAATAACTACTGTAATTGAATGAAAAAACATGCAATATTTTACATTTTTCATTTTTCATCATGAAAATTATGAAAATATTCTAAATTCCCTCAAGTGATGTTTATTGTTTAAAGAAATACAAACATTATTACAAACACACAGTGAAGATTTTAGCATGCATAAATTCGACATGCGGTAACTAAATATCTCGTCAACCGTGCTACGTCGTCAGGGGAAATATGCTTGTCGATTTATACAAAGAGCGAGATTTCGTGATGAGGCCGTTGTGCTGTTTTCGTTTACAGTAAGCTTGCAAACAGCATGAAATTTGAATATTTTTGTATGTGTGCTAATTGGAGAGAATGCAATGCGATTGCGAATACGTGTAGTGACAGATTAAATATCTATGCGAATACGTGTAGTGACAGATTAAATATACGGCACTCACCACTCTTACTTATCTCATTGGTATCGTAAAAGGCGACTAAGGAACAAATTACGCAGGACAACATCACTACAAGGAGAAGAAAAACTTGAAACAAATTCTTTTTTTTTAACGTGTATAAACCCCCATAGGCCGTTACTCTACCGAGGTTTGCGGTGGGGTGGTGTGTCGGACTCGGACCGACTAGAACCACACGACATTCCACTCTGCGCTTGTGGCAGAAGGGGTGCGGGAACAGCTGCTATTACGACATCCAGATCCCTAGCGCCTACTCGTGGTCTTCATCTGCGGGTAAACTCTCCTCGTGGTTGGCCACTGTTGCGAATGAAGGGGAAAACCCGTCCCGTCCATCCGTGGCCCTACTCAGAGCGGCATGAGGTACTGATAAGCTCGCCTCCGCCACCCGGTTCGCCGGTGAATTGGGTTCGAGTGGAGATCATTCTTCCGGACCGGGAAGGTTGCAACAGCGGTAATACAACAGTTGCTACCAATCATGAAGCGTGTGACGGCCGGTAGCTCCAATAACTGCAGTAAGGAATAATTAGTTCTGTTACGTAAAGATTTGAGAGACGAAAGCTATCTTGAAAATAAGTCAATGTACCCAAAATAATGCGAAAAAACACTATGGCTCAGTTTCTGGTTTATTTTATTTGCTTTTAAACTAAGGCGTGTCGGTTTCGTCTGTAATTACTTAAAATATTGTTGTCGCTGCTATAACTACGATCGACAATCACGATTAAATCCAACTTCGAGTTTCATTCGAGTTAAAATTTAAAGTTTACATACTTGTACAAAATAACTGTAAAATGGTCATTGCTTTCTTTCTTCAGATTTCAGTACTTCTAATATTCCTATTTCATTTGTTAAATTAGTTAAGTTTCATTTTTTATTACATAACTTGAGAATTGTGTACCTTGTTAATTAAAAAGTTGTTGTTAAATTAGAATTGGGATTTGGGAATTAATTTGAGATTGCATTAGCTAATAATTTGGAAACACAAGCTCATTTATAATAAGCAGACACGCTTGGTAATAATATTCTTGTCTATGTTGTAGACATAAGTAGTGTAAAAAGTGTATTATAAAATACACGTCTAGTATAACACGAGTATATATGTATATATAATGACGGGCAATCCTCTGAAAGAGGTTTAGTTCGTATAATTCTAATTAGGTAACGAAATGGGATTTTATCGTGCGTAGACAGAAATAAACTTTCTTCCGCGGATTTAAACATGAATCTGCTTTTACTTTTATTGTGATTTCAAGAATCTTTATGGATTGGATCCATGTTCAATCACAAATACGTATTAATTATATTAACAGTACGCCAAATAAGGATGATGAACTTTTTACTGTTGGCATCAAGCTTACGACATACTGGCCTTAGAGAAATCTTTAGGTGCCTCGTGTGTGTTTTCCTAAGTTCATCGAGTCATAACTCGGTTACGAGATACTAAAAAAAAACATAATACTCCTAAGATTCTTTCATGAAATATCATAAAATACTATTATTGAGTAAAATGATGACATAGAAGCCTACATACTTTTATATATGGAATAAAACCTATGAACTGTCAATAAGATATTGGAAGGTTGATATTATTACAAGAATCTCTAACATTCTGATTACATACTGGGAAGTTCACTGATTTGTTGAATGCCAGATGGATATCTATTATAATATGGGTTATATTATCCCTCTAGTGTTATAAATGCAAGAGCTTGTGAGTGTGCATGTTTGTTACTCTTTCACGAAAAAACTGCCGGACGGATTTGGATGAAATTTTACAGTAATATAGGTTATACATCAGAATAACATATAGGCTACAATTTGTGATGATTTTATGTAATTTTGGTCGTAATATAACGATAAATGTCAATTAAGTCGGAAAAAACCTGGTCTCTGAGAGCAATCTTGGCATACGCTACTTAACCGTTGGAGCTACACAAAGATAATGTACCGTAGAATTCTTTGTCTTTAATAATTCTAAATATAAGTCTACAATAGCATATATTTATCTTTCATATGGAAGCGACTATGACCGAAATTGTGGCAGTTAATGTGGTAGATCAAAATTCCACACAAACGAAGCCGCGAGCAAAAGTTAGTAGTTTAATTAAATGATTTTTTTCTTACGCTTTAAAAATAATTAACTTGGTATGACTATAATAAGCAAGACTAATATATGTACTCACACCCGAACGTATCTTTTTCTTAATAATTGATCTCGTGTTCTAAAATGGTTGTGTCATCATTGAACTAGTATCATTATTGCTCTAAAATGACTCAGATAATCATAAGAGATCAGAGAAAAACATGAGATTCAAATATGTTTTAAGATTTTTTCCTATTATTGCAAAAATAACACTACATTATGATTTGAAAGGAAGTTCAGATAAACAAAGACTATAATAATTTGACTAAGAAATCAATCATAATAAAGGAAGTCTATGTCTAACTATGGACTTCTCTCGGCTGAAAATATAATGACGATTCACCACAAAGAAAAATCATTAGAATATGTTATGTACTTAAATATGTAACTGATAGGGATTGTAATATATTTTTTTAATTCTTGTTTTGAGCTTATCAGAAGTTTGAAGACAAAGTGAGGATATGATAGCCCTATATTCTGGTAGGAAGACCAATCATCTTAAGGTGGAGTCGGATTTATGGTCTTTAAAAGGTCTAAAGAATAACAAAAAAATCCTTCAAAGTTGTACAAGTGTACGCATCCACGCCCTCATATCCTGACGATGAGGTTGAACTTATATACGAAACATAGCTAAGGCTCTGTCTCATATCATAAATTTTTAACAGTTGTCATAGTGATTTCAATGTGAAAGTGGGGGAATAAGATTACGCCGAAACGGGGGTAGTACCATTAAACTATAGGCATAGAAATCATTAGGGGCAAATATTAGTAAGTTTCCCTAAGGTCCAGTTGCTCTGTCCTATTAGTTTCTTTTTGCAGAAGTAACCCCAAAGGAAAATGACCTTTTTTTTTTAACGTGTGGAAACCCCCTCGGGCCGTCACCCCACTTGGGTTTACGGCGGGGTGGTGTGTCGGAATCGGACCGACTGAAGCCACACGGTGTGCCACTCTGCGCCTGAGATAGGAGGGATCCGGGAACCGCTGCTATTACGACATCCAGATCCCTCCTAGCGCCTGCCACGGCGGCAAAACCAGCACGTGGAGCTTCCAGCCGGGACGACCAACGAGCCATCGTGGCTCGACGAGCGGCCTCACGCCACTCGCGTATCTCTTCGGGCGGGTGTCGTATGCCGCTATCTGTCGAAGTCAGCCGTCCGCCGATAAACTTCGGCGAGCACTTCCGCCTCCAAATCCCACGACGGAGTTCCGGCCAAGGCGCACGCCGCCTCCGTCGATACGGTGCGGTAGCCGCGTATGGCTCTAACCGCCAATATTCTCTGAGGGCGCCAGAGGCGAACCCTATTCTGGGCGGTCAGAGCCGCCGCCTACACCGGCGCACCATACAGCGCCATTGACCAGACAACCCCCGTGTATAGCCGTCTTGTCGCGACGCTGGCTCCAACCAAATTTGGCAAAAGTCGCCCGAGGGCAGAGGCAGCGCCGACCAGCTTAGGAGAAAGCTGTCGGAATTGCTCGTCGAAGAGCCACCTCCCGTCAAGGATCAGGCCCAGGTACTTCATCTGGGCCTAAACCGGTACGAGGATCGAATTGACTACGATAGAGGCGCCGGGTGGTGGACCACGATGGGGCCCATGGGACAAAAGGGCCTCCGTCTATCTAGGGCCACCCGTAAACCCAACGCCTCAATACGCTCGACCACCAAAGAGACTCCCGTGGTGGCCAGGCGCGCCGCCTCTTGAAAGTTCGCTCCCCGGGCTGTGACCAATGTGTCATCTGCGTAACAAATTACGCCCAGCCCGGGGGTAAGACGACCTCGAAGGGCCCAGTCGTATCCCATGTTCCACAGGAGTGGTCCGAGGACAGACCCCTGTGGAACACCACACGACATGGACTGCCGCCTCAGAATACCATCTCGGTCCTCGTACATGACGGTACGCTCCTCAAGATAGTCTGCCACAAGCCGCCTCAGGTACTCTGGCACTCCGTGGTAGTCGAGGGCTTCCCTGATGCAGCTAAATGGCAGACTATTAAATGTCTAACGACACCGCCAACAGCACGCCGCCATAGCTCACCGCCTCTTCGATAACGGCCCTCAGGTGCATCACGGCATCGACCGTCGAACGCCCCGCCCGAAAACCAAATTGGGCGTCCGTCAGATCGGGGCCCACCTCGCAGAGGTGCCGGACGATGCGGATAGAGAGTATCCTCTCAAACAGTTTACCCGCCTCGTTCAGCAAAAGGAAAAGGACCTGATTCAGCCCCTACAGTGCGTGAAAGAACGAGACCGACTTGATCATCACAAAGAAACGTTAAATATTCAGCGATGTCTCTGTGATCAACTGATTTAACATCAAAAATGATCACCGACTTGTTAAAACTACCCCGAATTTGTACATCGAAACAGAATCAGTTTACGTTTACTTAATCAATTTTTTTTTGTTTTTTACCTGGTAAATTTCATTTGCGATACTTTGCTACCACGATCACTTATATCGAAAAACATTGGACGCAAGTTGGAACTAACAAGGCAGACCTTGGATCTGATGAGAAAATGCATAGACAAAAGGCTGGGCCGTGTACGAAAAGCTACGTCACATTTTCAAGTCGCTGATATTATAATTATTAAAGATCAATTTATTTAACCAGTGCTGCCTACCCGAAATGATATACAGAGCCGAGACGTGGGCACTCTTCATTGGAGTGGTCCATAAGGTTAAAAATAAGTCAGTTTACGAGGGAGCACGTTTCTCTGTTCGACAAAATTCGTAATGAAAAATTAGTACCCTACAAATGCATCGTCATTAGAGCTGAAATCTGCTAGGGTGGAAACCACCATTAGACAAATGTAGTATAGGGAGCAACTGACTGACGATTTGAAGAAAGTAGTTGGTAGCGGATGAATGTGGACTGCCCAAGACGAGAATAGTTTATGCTCCTTAGGGGAGACATTCGTTCAGTAGTGAAAGGTGATTTGTGAAAATCAGCAAATTGTTAATAGATCGAGAATAGAGAATTACAACATATGCAGGAGCAAAACCATAATCCATGATACTATGATCAAAAATTATAAATAATCATTTATTCCGAGATAATAACAGAAGGTAATATAACAGGAACAGGGGTTCGTTTATTCTTATATGTTTAGTAGATCGTAGTAGAGGCAAGTGTCGGTTTTCTCTTAATTATAAGGAAAGGAAGGGTCCGCATCGCTGTAAATCACGTTTCGTGACGAAAACGCTGCGGCTAACTAATACATTATACCTTGGTTAATGGATAAATATACAGGAATTAATTTAAAACAATCAGGGAAAATGAGATGAATCGTATTATGTATGCGGACCACTAAATTTCTAAATTAAGAGTTTATAGATTTTTTAGCTTTGCAATATAACTATTTCATGTGGAATCTCTATTTCACGCATCCGGTGACGTCAATTGCGACGTCAAGGCACGAATCGCAGCCGCTGAGGCCAAATGGTGTGAGATGACAAGTGTCCTTTGTGACTCTAAAATGCTGGTCAGGTTGTAGGTGACAGACCTATAAAACCATCGCTAACCCTATTATTTTACATGGCAGCGAGGCGTGGCCTTAATTAAGCGACACAAGCTTAGCTGTAAATCACAGGGTTGAATATGTTACGGTAGCTGTGTGGAGTTACGCGTAAGGACCATGTAAGAAACTCTCATATCCATGGTAGCCTTAGTGTTCGTGACATTGAAAAAAAATCACAAGAGTGTCACCTTCGGTGGTATGTTCACATTTTGTGGCAACTACTGAGCTACGTGGGAGACAAATATCTTGTCATGCCGCATCTACCGGGTCGCTGTTGGAGAGGTAGACCCAAGAAGTGCTGGCTTGACGTTGTAAGGGATAATATAACTTCCAGTGCTCTTACAAGGGATGCCGAAGACAGTGTGAAGTTCAGAAAAAAGAATCGGAAAGCGGACCACGGGTGTCAGCAGACGTAACTGAGAGTAACGTTTAGATGACGACAACATTTTTTAGCTTTATTACAAATTAGAATATGTGTTTATCTTCAAACTATTTAAGGGAAATAAATTTAATGAGATGATTTATTTTTGACTGATTCATGTAGTTTAGATAAAGAATATGAGAACGTAATATATTTCAAACAAACATGGACATTCTCACGACTTTTAAGATTATTTTGTAATTACTTAAGACGATATAATGACTTGGTATTGGCTATAAAGTTTGAAGAGAGCTGTAGAATGATGGCAACTTAACCTATATATGACTGAGGTGGTGTTAGTGTCAAAGCGCACGTGTTTTCCTCCCACTATGAAACCGGGTGCTTTAAGCAAGGCTTGAAAAATCATCTCACTAGGCCGCCATAGTGTGGGTCACCATGCTGCATAGTCTGCATTCACAATGAGTACGGTGACCAAAAGTCTTGCATTCTATTCATGATGGCTATCAAGCAGAGTTTAGTTACGTTCTCAGGTTACATACAAAAATAGATAACTAATACTATACATACATATTATAGAAATATTTACAGGTTCAATATCAACCTTGTAAAAGAGTTGAAACTCCTATACTTTTGACTGTTATAAAGAGTTACTCGTATGTAGATTAGCGATAATAAATATAAATATATATATATATATATATATATATACATATATATATATATATACTAGCTTCCGCCCGCGGCTTCGCCCGCGTGAAATTAGTTTTTGTCAATCCTGGTCCTTTATGTCTAAGAGACTCTTACAGGGGCCAGCCTCACGTTGTGTACAAAAATATTTTTAAATGACCTAATTTAAAACATTTTTGTACACAACGTTTGCTGTTTTGTTATCATTTGTTAAAATGTGGAGATTGTTTGGACTCGACACTCGCGAGCAGGCCACGTACAGTTGGCCATGCGAAAAACAGTTTTTCTCTAAATGGACACCTGCTACTTTAAGTGTTTGCCCTTGCGCTTTGTTAATGGTCATTGCGAAGGCTGGTTTGAGGGGAAACTGGATTCTTTTAAACTGAAACGGTAAATCTGTAGGGATCATGGGTATGCGTGGAATCAAAACTTCTTCATCTTTAGCTATACCTGTCATTATAATTGCTCCAATAATATTGCGTCCTAGCTGCGTAATTTGCAATCGAGTCCCGTTGCATAGTCTCGGCGCTTCGAGATTTCTCATTAATAAAACTGGAACCCCAACTTTCAGTCTCAGCTTATGAGACGGCACTCCTGACAGCTCTAAAGAGTTTAGAAACTCGGTAGGATAAGACGTCACCTGTTCACTGTCCATGACAATATCTACTGACAAATATTCGACAACATCGCCTTGCACATGTGACATCATTCTTTCATTGATCTTTCCCACGATTTCATTGGTCGGTGCTAATATTGCCCTTTCACACAGCCATTCTCTATTCCTCATGTTATATTCTAAACCGGGATAGACGTTGTTTTTAAGATCTTCCAAGTTTTGGACAGCATTACAAAATTCTTGATTTAATGTAATCATGCCGTTAGTGTCCGTAGTCATTCGACCTTCACCGATTTTCAATAGAGCAGCTGCATATTGCCCCGATTGCGTATCATTATGTAGTTGTACTCGCATGTTTTTAGTGAGACAAAATTTTTTTACATGCACCCATAATGTAGACGCTTTCAAACATGCATTTATCTCATCTGCTGGAGTGCCTCTAGTAATGACAGGTAGTGTCTGTCGAAAATCACCAGCAAGCAGCACTACCATCCCACCCATTAAACTCGGGTTACTTCTGATATCTTTCAGAGTCCGATTGAGCGCCTCGATCGCTTTTTTATGCGACATTGTGCACTCATCCCACACCAACAGCTTGCATTGCTGTAGCATTCGGCCACGATCGCTGTTTTTTGTGATGTTACACACTGGAATTTCCTCATGATGTAAATTTAATGGGAGTTTAAGTACTGAATGTGCCGTGCGGCCACCATCGAGCAGCGTCGCTGCAATTCCAGAGGAAGCTACAGCAACAGCTATTCCTTTGTCTTTGCGAATTTGGGCTAAAAGTAAATTTAATAAAAAAGTTTTTCCAGTGCCTCCTGGCGCATCTAAGAAAAACAATCCACCCTCACCATTATAGATTCTTTGCACAACAATATCAAAGACTAATTTTTGTTCCGTGTTTAATCGAGGAACTGACTCTGATATTTGTTGCTGTAAAGAAGAGACATTGTAGTCCAGTTCTCTTATTAAATCACCACTGACTTCTCCGATTCTTTGTGGCCGGTTCATTCCAAAATCTGATAATGTCTTCCCAGATATAGCCATCACTTGGTCTTCAATCTTAGTTAGCGCCTCGTTATATACTAAATCATTATATGTGATATTGGGATTATTTTGTTGTAGTCTGTGCAAAATATCGTCAGACATATCATTTTGGTACTTTTCCCATAATATCTGAGGATTTGAAAGACCACACGTCGCTATGAGAATGGCAAAAAGATCTCTCACCTTAGCTGCTGATCTACATTGTGCAGCCTCTTCTAATGTCGAGTCCCAATGATTGTCATTCTCTAACAATCCTCTAGTTTCACAGGCTTCTCGGAAGGTAACAAACGTTTGACCGTTGTAGTTCTTGAGATCATTGAACGAAGTTGGCCCACGCACGTGGTGTAGCAGTAGTCTCAAACAAAAGCATTCAATGTTGCTAACGTGGACAGTATAGACCCGTCCTAATGCATCCCCAGATTTAACGCCAGGCCAATCCAGAACAGCAGATCCTTGAATTCGGCGTTTCCAACATTTTCTACCTGCATCCCACGTGTAATACCGAGGTACTTGAACGTACAAAAGTGTTTTTGCAAATTCATCTGATCTGCAATGGTCAAAAAAGGCGGTCAAAGTGGTTTTTGGTGGTGTTGTCACTCGCTGGTGAAAATTATTTTCATTAAAATAAATTCGTTCACCATTCTCTAGATGCACACTGAGGTGCGTAACAGTAGGATGCCTTTCATGCAAAGGAAACCCTAACAGGCGCCATACAGCTTCGTTGCTGCTGACATAGCGACCAGACTGAAACGTTTGTACTTCGTCTACTGGGTTTGAGGACTCTGAGCTTCTGAAATTAAAAATAGCTTGATCGCTGCCTTTATTAATATATTTGCAGATGTATTTGATTGCACGTACGGAACCGCAAGCTTCTACATTTATATGGGCGTTAAAAGTTTTTAATAGGACAGGCGAATATGGTACTACCCAACTATTGTCGACAGAAACTTGACTACCATTTCGGAGTTTAACAGATGCCGTCCGGCCTCCGTCTTCTGGTGCTCTTCTACGATACATCGGGTAGCCGTTCTCATTATGGAGAGTCTCTTTCAGTAGGTTGCGAGGAAATTTTTTTGTACATTTACGGTCTTTCATGCACGGGCACTGAGGGTTTTCAGCCCCGCATGGACCATGGATCATGTTTTTCATAACAATATCATAAAGTGCCTTGTCATTGTTAGGATCTGGTATTTCAGCGCTTATAATTTTATCGATTTGGTCAGGTCGCAATTTATCTTTTAACCAAAGCAAAATGTGGGCATGTGGGAGTCCTCGCTTCTGCCACTCAATGGAATACATAAAGCATTGCACTTCTCCAAAAACCCTTCCTTTAGTAATTACAGTCATAAGCTTTTTAACTTTTAACCTAAACACTCTGGCAATGATATCGTGCCTATCGTTGGCGCTTTGACCTGGCATTAATTCGTCAACTATTTCAGACCAAGATGGATTGCAGGTGAAGGTTACAAATAAATCAGGTCGACCATACGTACGCACATAGGCAAATGCGTCTTGAGTATACTCGTGTAAGTATCGGGGACTGTTCACAAACGAAGAGGGCAGAATCACCATTTTACCTATATTATTAGGGTTCACGTTGGCATCATTCGATACAGCATCTTGGAGATGAATATAATTTTCGGCTCTTAGTTTTGTTTGATTTAAAGATATGTATCGCAATCTTTCGCTTTCAACCTTCACGTACATATCAACATAAAACTGGTTAGCGAGCTGTTTGCATCGTTGTATTACGTTAAAATCGTCTTCGCGTATCATCATATGATAGGCATAAAAGTCCATGCTCGATACTTTTTTGTTGGGCAAGGGGAGCTTGGTTACTGGATTGACTTGTGGAATTTGAAAATGGTACCCCTCTTGCCCCTTGCTAAACATAAGCGGGTATTGTAATGCGTCATAAAACTTGTGTGTGTCCGGCACCCTGGTCAATGTATTGTCACGGGTTTGTAAAACAATATCACGCGATGCGAACTGTTCACCACACACCATGGCGGCGACTTCGTTTATTAAGGGTGCATTATAACGTCTTTCATGTTCCCCGCTTGGCGTACGATCTGGGTGTATTACTAATTTGTAATTTTCCCCTGGCATTCTTTCTAAGGCTGTTTTGAAGGTGTTAATGAGGTTATTATGTTCGTGCAACATTCTTTGAATTTTTAAAACAATGTCCCTCTCAACTCCTTCAATATTTTGACATCTGCGGTCAACCTCGCTGTTTTCGTCTCCCATAAAATAAATCTGTAGAAATTTTGGTTGATCATTGTTTGTGGGAAGCAAAGAACCAATCCTATGATAAATTTGCCCTTGTACCGTAAATGTGGGTGAGAATCCAGGCATGATGACCTCATTACCCACACCAAATGATGTCATCTGAAAGCAAGAGTTGTACTTTCTTATTCTGTTTAAAAATCGCCGAGATTCATTGCTGTCATATAGAAGTAAGGATTTGAGTGGCTCCTCGGGGTCACCAAGCGTTGGTACTGATACTTTGCCTCCAGAACAGCACATACCTGGGGTCTCTTCCTTCCACTTGAGTGCATCACAGTGTCTGCATTTATTGGCCATTCTACCTATGAGGACTAATCGATGATTAAAGTAATCAATTAACGGATCATAATGAAAAGCAGCATCGGCAAATGCCTCCCACGTATTCATCGTAAACGTACGTCTCCTTTCTGCTTGCCGCTCGGAATTAATGAAACGTCGTCTACGTGTTTCTTCGGAGGTCTCTGCGGCTATGTACGAAGCTTGACGCTCAGCATCTAAGATTTGGCGAGCTTGGGTCTGCTGAGAGGTCTCAGCAGCTCTTTGAGCCGCGTGACGCTCGGCATCAATGACCTGGCGAGCTTGGGTCTGCTGAGAGGTCTCAGCAGCTCTTTGAGCCGCGTGACGCTCGGCATCAATGACCTGGCGAGCTTGGGTCTGCTGAGAGGTCTCAGCAGCTCTTTGAGCCGCGTGACGATCAGCGTCTAAATTATGACGGGTCTGCATGTGCTCAAAAGTTTCAGCAGCCCTTTGAGCTGCGTGACGCTCGGCATCTAAAGTCCGACGGATCTGTGAATCCCCTTCTGATTCCAGTGATCTAGCAAGTTTAGCAGCCCGAGCTCTGCTAGAGCTATTAGCTAAATTGGACTTTCGTTTGCGAGGCATCGTAGAAAAACAAAAATGAAATGAATCGAACAAAACAGATGTACAGATTAAGATTTATTATATTAAAAAAAACCTTTAATAAGCACCTACTCGGTAAAAATGATGCGCTCATCCCACGGCGATGTCAATTAAACACATCGTCCGTCACGTTTAAATGGAAAAAAAGTAACTAAAAAATTAAATTATCAATATTTATTTACAACCAATGCATAAAAAAGTAGGAGGTTAGTAGCTTAGGTTAGTTTTACACCTACTACGACCTCTTAGATTAATTAAAAAAAGGAAATAAAAGCAAATCGGATTTTTTTAAAGTAACGGAAACTATCTTACCTACTTTTAACTATGAACTAAAAGAAATATCAAGTATGTACAAAATTAATTTACAGGACCTAATTAATAAAAAACACTTAAAAAGTTATACGAAACAAAAAAAATAATTTTACTGGATCGAAAAATGTAATTCTCTATAGCGCAAATTTCTCTAATCGCATGCGTCCGACAACGACGTCTGCCCTCACGTGTCTGCCCGTTCGGGTAGGCATAGTTAGATTCGTGCGCTCCCCCACCACACGACAGCGCCGCGCCGTTGCCTGCCGCAGATGCCGCCACACTTCGGCGAATGTGCGCGACGACGACCGACGGCAGCGGCGGCGATGCAGAGTATTCGTTAAAAGGAATTTAAACTTCAAAAACGAACTTTTTTGTAACTTGATACACCCAAAACTTCTAAATTACATGTTCCTAGGTTCAGTGATTAAGATTTCGTATACAAAAAGTTTGGCTTTGTAGTTCCAGTTCCGAATCCGTTCCGTTCGGGAATTCCGTTTGTAGAAAAATTCTGCACATCCTTTGAGACCTACGTACCAAGATTCATGGTCTTATCTTCAATTCAACCCCTATTTCACCCCCAAACTGGTAAAAATTTCAAAATGCTAGAACAAACGATTTTTTGTTTCTTATGACGTGATATTTGACGAACTTGCATACTAACTTTCAACCCTTATTTCACCCCTTAGCTGGTCGAAATTTCAAAAATGCTAGAACAAATGTTTAATGATTTCTTATCAAGTGCTTAAATATAAAGTTTCATGGTTTTATCTTTTAAAATTAAGAAATCCCATACAAAATTTCAACCTCTATTTCAACCCCTTCATCCCTTTTTTTCGAAATAAAAAGTAGCCTATGTTCTGTCTCAGGGTCTAAAGATTGTCTGTACCAAATTTCATCAAAATCGGTTGCGAGGTTTAAGCGGGAAAGCGTAACAGACAGACAGACAGACAGAGTTACTTTCGCATTTATAATATTAGTTGGGATATATATATATATATTCATTTCATCATCATCATCATCATCATCAGCCGGAAGACGTCCACTGTTGAACATAGGCCTCCCCCCTAGAACACTACACAGTATGACTGGACGCCAACTGCATCCATCGACTCCCCACATCTCGGACTATGTCGTCGGTTCATCTAGTGGGGGGTCTACCCACGCTTCGTCTTCCAGTACGCGCTTGCCACTCAAGAACTTTTCTTCCCCAACGTTTGTCGGTTCTACGAGCGATGTGGCCTGCCCATTGCAACTTCAACTTGCTTATTCGAAGAGCTACGTCGGTAACCTTAGTTTTCTTCCCAAGAAAACTAATTTATTCTCATTTCTCCGAAACTGTACACAAACGCATTGGAGGACGTTTTCAAGCTCTTGGACTGGGAAGGATTTGGGATCAACATAAATGGCTAGTACATTACTCACCCTAGTTTTGCCGATGATATAGTCATAATGGCGGAGTCGCTTGAGAATCTCAGTACCGTGCTCAACGGCCTTAGCAGAGTTTTCCAGCAGGTTGGTCTTAAAATGAACATGGACAAGACAAAGATCATATCTAACGTCCATGTCGCATCTATACCGGTAATTGTTGGGAACGATGCAGTCGAAGTTGTTGACGAGTATGTCTATCTAGGACAAGTAGTCCAGCTAGGTAGGTCCAACTTCGACAAAGAGGTCGTACGAAGAATCCGACTCGGATGGGCAGCGTTGAGGAAGCTTCGAGATGTCTTTTCGTCCGAAATCCCTTAGAGCCTAAAGACGAAAGTCTTGAACCAGTGTGTGTTGCCAGTGATGACATATGGAACTGAGACGTGTCTTTTATTGCTGACTTCATGGAGAAGCTCAATCTCTCTCAATTATGGAAAGGGCTGTGTTCGGTATTTCCTCGCGTGGTAGGATCCGAAACGAAAATATATATATGTATATACAGTAGCGCTCAAAAGTATTTTGACAAGACTACTTTTGCAGCTATCTTTTTACTGAGTACTTCAAAATAATTTTAGTATTTTTTATATTATTATTTATGATGTATATCATCCTCTGTGAGTTACAAGTTGGAACTTGTTTGTTTTCTTTCTTTGTTAAAAACAAAACACATCTATACATGTGCTCAAAGGTATTTTGACAACCATTCAGTTCCTTACTGGCAGCGGTTCTACTCACACTGCATATATTTTTGTCTATAAGATATAATTACTCCGCGTTTATCAACATGCCTAAGACTTAAAAATATTCAAATGATATTAAAAATGCCGTGATAACTGCCCTACAAAGTGGAATGACGCAAGCAGAAGTTACTCGAAGTTTTAAAGTGTCACGACAACTTGTTAGTTCGTGGAACAAAGCTTATAATAAACGTAAAACTATTGAAAATAAGCCTCGAAGTGGCCGACTGAAAAAAACATCCGCTAAGGAAGAGCATTTGATAAAAAGGTTATCGACAAGTGATGTCTGAAAAACGACTGTACAAATAAAAACGAGTTACAGGAAAATTACGACGTGAATTTACACGTTTCAACCATAAAACGCAGACTCAAGGACTTCGGATTACATGGACGACATCCAACTAAGAAACCTCTAATTTCTGCAAGGAATAGGAAGCTGCGCCTTGCGTTTGCGAAACGGTTCAGATTATGGACGAGTTTAGAACGGTCCAAGGTGTTATGGAGTGACAAAAGTAAATTTAATTTAGTGTCATCTGATGGTATACTTACGGTAAGCAACAAATGCTACCCTATGCTAAAGCAAATATGGCACCTGGTTGGTATTTTCAACAAGACAATGACTCAAAGCACAAATCGAAACATGTCAACGACTTCATGAAACTCGCTAAAATCAAAATTCTCGACTGGCCAAATCAAAGTGCCGATTTAAACCCGATAGAGCATCTTTGGGAAGAACTGAATCGCCGCGTAAGATGTCGAAACTATTCAAATAAAGATGCTTTATATGAAGCACTAAGTAACGAATGGAGCCGAATACCCACTGATCGTTTGCAGAAACTAGTTGACTCGATGCCGGCGCGTTGTGAAGCGGTCTTGAAGGCTAATGGATATGCAACAAAATACTAATAGTTAATATCACAAATATTTTTTTTTTATTTTATAAAATAAAAACCTTTCCTTGTCAAAATAAATACTTTTGAGCTGTGACGTAAATAATTTTTCTTTATGTTTTATTTTTGTGTAGAAATACATTACATTTAAGAGTCTTAATTTGTCAAACGTATCATTACTTCAAATATAACCTTTGATTGGAAACAATTTTGTTATCATTTTTTGTGATATGGAATAAAATTAAGTTGTCAAAATACTTTTGAGCGCTACTGTATGTTACCCTCAATCTTTATGATTCTGGCTTTCTATATAATACCTAGGCAATATGTACAATACCTGGAGCGTCTCGTCAATATATGAAATATTTATGAATATTATTATCCGTCAAATTTCAAACTCATCAGCGTCTTCTGTAGTCCTCCCTGCCGTACCCCAAGACTGAGGTTAATCTCTAAATCTCTGAAGGAGACGTGGCTATAGTGACTCTTAGTCGTGGATTAGGGATCTAGCCACCTTTACCGCGTCCTCTTCGGCGTCTCCTCTGAGCAGGTTTACCCTTCTTCTAGAGCATAACTTCCTCTTTAAAGTAGGCCGTGGCTTCCCATCCCTCACCACTTAACAGCATTGCTGTGATTAATGTAAACAGTCTCAGGTTTAATGCAATCTGTCCGACTAGGACTTGACACTCGGACTCCCATGCAGGTAATCCTCGAGTGTGTGCTGAGTGGAGTTGGATTCAGAACCGCAGTAGTGGCATTTTGCCACAGGCACCCGTATTATTGGATTGAGATACTCACAATTCCAAAGAATTTGCCCGACTTATTTAGCAGGCATATCGACCTGAGTGAGAACCTGCAGCCAAGTTTAAGAGCAGCAATCTCGCTTCTTTCCAACTGAGGGGTAAGATATCGAGGCTGAGACAATCCTTGAAAATTTGTTTCAGTTTGCCGACTCCCTCACCCTTTCCAATTTATCTATCGCCGTCTACTGGTGAGTGAAGGTCTGATATCTATTACTCACTTTACCTAGATAATTAATAAAATTCCTAGGGGTTGTATAGAGAAAATAACGAGCAAATGAAACATATTATGTTTTTCAAAATTTACTTTACTCAAAATCATGTCGATTAGGTTTGGTTAAAACCAATAGCGTGCAAAGGCAAGCGAACGAAGCGAGCGTGACGCGATAGCAACCGTAAAGCGCCAGATGCCCACTTGTTTCGTTTACAAAGTTGTTGTTGAATCATTTGGATTAGATGAGTTTGAGTGGATTATTTTCTGGCCTGTCCCCGCTGGTTACATATTACCGGCTTCACATTAAGCATTGTAAGGAACAAGTAGGTAAAGTATAGAATAAATAATATTTAATATATTACCTACTCATTTTAGGTACTGTACAGAATATCAGATTAAACAGATAGCTGGTAACATATACAGCATACAATACCACCAAACAATTTGAAAACACAATTTACTACTACTCAAAGACGAGCTAAAAAAACATTTTCGTGCAAACAAAGTCGGTTAATAATACAGAGGCTATGAGGCATGAACTATTGACATGAGAAAATGAACAACTCGAAGCTGCCTTCGGCACGATGCCAAATTTTAATGACGCTCGACGCCTCTTGTGGACGGAAATTATTTGCAAATAAATGTAAGCCTTGACTCCTTGCTTTGACAAAGTTATTTTGCTGCGCTACAATTTCTTTTGTTAACGTTGTTTAAAAATAAAATCTTATCCTGTTCACATAAAGTTTATTATCGAAAAAGCTGAAATATACTCGGTAGGCTCAACCGAAATTGCTTATGGTTAAGATAGCTTTAACACAAAAATCGATCAAACACTGAGATAATTACATCGCACTTCATCAAATAAGTGTAATGTCAATATTTATTATAAATGTACGAAGTAATTGTTAACACTTCATTTATATCTATTTAATTATTTTCAAATAATCAAAAAGTGATACACATTTCTCACATAAATTCAAAAAACTTGTTTTGTTTTTACCGAAATGTAGCTAACATGAGTGAAACTTGTATAATTTTAAATTAAAAAATAGGAAATAATGAACCCTAAAAAATCTATTAGGTATTTTATGAGATTCTAGAGATGAGATGGTAAAATGGACGGAGATATTCTTTAAATCTAGTGTCATTATCATTAATTATCATGTACGATTAGCAAGATTAAAATCACTGTTCAAAGTCTTCCGAGTGGGAATCATATAAACTGTACCGATGCAAGGGGATTTTACAAATAATTGTGAAACGGACACAAAAAAACATGTGGATCAACACATAGTGTTGGCCCATGTGGCGTTTGAACCCACAATACTCAGTGTAGTGAAAAGTGGTGAAATGACTGCTTAAATCACTACGTTATCCTTGCAGCCAAATTCACCAGCATTAAGGTCGAATTTAACTGCTTTAAATAAATTTTCTCTCTAATATTCCGGGTACACATTGCAGTTCAATATTAGTGGGTCGTCAATTTCTAAATCAATTTTTTGTTCGGCAGCACTCAATCCTGCAAAATTTTTTGGACTATTTTTCTTTTTTATATTCAATTTAAATTCATTTCAGACCTAATAGCTTCAAACTCAGTATTTTTGAAGTCCGTGAACTCTTTCAATGCAACAATTTCATGCTTTAGAGTAGTAATATCAGTTTTAATTTATTTTAATTCAGGAGTAACAATTTTTCTAACTCAAGAAGTACTGTAGATAACGTGGATTAAAATTGTTTCGTATAATATATTTTATGTAATCCTTCGAAAGACACTGGTGAACAAATTAGTGGTTATTCCAAGCGGGAGTCAACCTTCTTTTTTGACTGTGAATGTTGTAGTGTCTAATTTGGAGAAGACCGGCTGTGATTTTAGGTGAAATGTATTTGAATGTTAATATAACCTTTAGGCATCTTACTCATACAGATAAGATACAGAATCAAATTATCAAATAAAAAGAAATAAAGCATGTGAATGTAAATTATGGAGCAGACACCACCATACCAAAGGCAAATTAATATTTTTCTCAAACAGAAACATCTACTTATATATGTATATGTAGGCTAAAACAAAAACTGTTTTAAGTACTATTTACTTCCATTTTTGTTAATATAAATGGCTTACCTTTGTTTATTTTATAGGTGACAAGTATGCCTACCTGTTATGTTGTGGTTAGGTTCATTATAAATTAAAATCAAAACTGAAGTAAAAAAAGAAAAATCCATGTTTTGGAGTATCGCCAAAATTTAAGCTCAATTGATACTAAACGTTTTTGAGTTTTCGGCGTGGATATATAGCTTTAATTGGTTATTCAATTAACAACCTAGTCTCTTTCTCGGCGTTATATGACAAGATTTACCAATTCTAAATTTTTGAATAAACATTTTACCATGCTTAATATTACAGAAAACTATATAACGTTACTTTTAAACTCTCTGATCATCTTTTTACGAAAAAAATATATCTGAAGCCAATAAAAAAGTAAAAGAAATATGTAAGGAGATTACGTAAAAAAACAGAAAAACATCGTTTGAGCAAAACTAAATAATAACATATTTTTATTTTACAAAAGAAAATAAGCCATTCACACGTATTGAATTCATATTTTATTATCCATATGTGTGTAATAAAGGGAAATTTTCATAAAATGATAGAATAATAAACAAATAATGGAAGTAACAGATATTTAAAGCCATAAAATGATGAAAGGATGAAAAGAAAATCAAACCTATTGATGTTGTCAAAACCAGAAGACAAGGGTTTCTAGCAATTTATATTGAGATTCAATAATAGAAAAACTATAATCTCATTTGAATAGGTGACTAGATCTGTAAAGTTTAGTTTATTTATTTGTTTTAGTAACTCTAGCAAATTTTACTTGAACCTTTATAGTAAGGACCCTGCCTTAAAAGTAGTCAATTCTACAGTTATTAAATCACGTTCCTGATATTAAAATTGCATCAATATATCAAATACACCAACGTATGTTTATTTTCATTACAGTTGTATTATACACAGTAATTCAAGTACAAAATCACGTTTTATTCCATTACTATGTTTAAATGGATTTTATTTTCGGACTAAAAGAATCCTTCACTACATTCAGCAATAACTACTCAAGTTTCAATATACACAGCCGGGTCAATACCAAACCTTTAAAAGTAAGTGTAAGTAAAACCGCAATGAAATATCACATTAACGAAAGCGTTAACTTGGTAATATTTTGGTAGGGTGGTGAACGGATTCGGTGACTTGCGAAATAGGAACACACAATTTATTCGTTTACACTTGTGAACGTGCTACGATTTCCTGATACCCTGTAAAGCTCCGGCATTTCTACGTTATTAAAATTGATCGCTCAATACAATGGTTAGCGCGAACTCAATGAAACGTGCGTATTTCGAAATTTCTCTCATCATATTTGGTAAATATGTCTTGATTTTAAGTTCATGCATCATCAAGCAATATATACATACAAAACTAATCAATTATAAAGTGACATGTTTAAAAACTGAAACTAACTGTTTGTAACGCATTGTTCACATATTTATTATGGCCAGTGACAAATGCATGAATCAGAAAGCTAACCAAAGATGAGTCTAGTGGCTATTTCTGTTAACATAAACATGTGGAATATCAAAATTTGTATAATTAATCGTTAAAATAAACGTAGAAGAGCCATGCTGTGGCATATATATTATGAAGCTCGATCAGAGTGATACCACGGCCTCTTGTGAGACCAATTTCTGCGTTGCATTAACTTTTCTATTTCTCCTATACCATATACATAATTTACATGGTATCCGTAATATACATATAAGTAACTGATCGTCACTGAGATTTATTGAAATAAGATAGCTAGCAGTCTCGCAAATAGGCTTCTACAATTTAATACACGTATAATGGTATGATTTAGTTTCATTATTCCTATTAATCCGATAGGTGTCATAAAAGGTGACTAAGAGAGTAAATTAAACAGAATAACATAAGTACAAAGAGAAAGAAAGAAAACAAAACCTATATCAACCCGTCCGGTCATCGTAGCATGGTAGGCCAAAACCTTCTTTCTTAAGAAAGGCTTATGTCCAGCAGTGGCCTGTAAAACGTTGTTGATGATGTGATAAAACAACCTGCAATTTTTAAACAATTGTTCAAAATTTGGATAGAATTATTATGTCGTGACTGACAGTGACAAAGCTCTGAGTGACTTTATATTACTGATAAATTATTCTTTAGTAGATTGATTGTAATCTTATTGGTCTTAATCTTAATAACTGTAAGAGCTGCCGAAGTGTGTAGTAGAAAATGAATTGAAATTTGACCCAATAACTATCGTAAATATATAAGCATCAATTCTTTGTTTTTTGAGAACTAAAGAGAATCTAGTATCTACTAGACTACTAGACATTGAAGTATAAAATCAACTTAAGCGTTTATGACATGTTTGAATTCATTTATCTTGAATATTGCTGGTGCTAACATGCACGTTACAATAACTCTTATTTAAATCACGTTCATTGTTTGTCTAAAATTAATTTGTAAGAATGATGTTAATTAAAGTTTGCTGTAACACAGTATCCTAAATACAACTCAAATAATCAACTACTATAACCCAAATAATACAGAAAAGATGCAGATTATTATTAGTGTTAGATTTTTCCAACATTTTATTACAGATTAATTACTGATTTTTAAGTATATTTTTGAAATTAAATGACCTAAATCACTGCTAAAAGGATATACTGATAAATATTAAAGCATACTTTAAAGTAATAGATTTAAAAACGGTTTTTTACTTAGCAAAATTTTTCAACAACACATTGTGGGTTAGTGACCTCAATTTAAAGCAATCAAAGTTGACTTTAATAGCACTAACGTTCGAAGCTGTTCGAATATGTTTTATGGGTTCTTAAACGCCATTATTCTTCTCGTGAGTAATGGCTCTGGACGACGACTATCTGTTTGTAATTTGTTCTTTTTGTAAACATTGTGGTAGATGTATTCGGTAGCTCATAGCTTTCAGAACGGTTCTTTTTCCTTGTTGTGTTTCAATATCATCGCAATAATAAACTAAATATAGAAACATCCAGTATTGAGTGTTGTGTCACTTAACAAAGTCTCTTGGGTGTAGCAATTATAACTATGCAAAAAAAAATGAGTTCCTTTATTGTTATGCGAAAATGTATTGCCTGACATTATTAATGAAAAATATGTAATTTATTGCGATACAATCTCTACTTACACATACAATACGTACTTTTACAAGACTCGTTTTTCTCAATATTGTAGATATTTATATATATTTCAATCTTAAAATATTAATGTTTAATGTAAAGTCCTTCTACTATCTGAAGACTACTTACAGAATCTGACTTCTATAAATCACAACGCAACACTTCGAGTTTTTGTTGACAAGAAATATTAACTCAAAACCACTGACCCGTTTGCCCATACATTTTGCTCAGAAATAATTTTGTTTTTCTTTTTTTTTCATTCTTTAGGACAAGTCTTCATTGAGCGGTAAATGCTGATAGACTGATGACTATTACTTTAACCAAGTAATAACTTTTTACAATACCTTGAATCAGCGCCGTCCTTCAGACTATTTAAATTTAATTAACAGACACAGTATAGGTATTTCAATGAAATGTTTATTGTCAGTAAGGTAAATTTTTTTGACGACCGGTGGTAACTAACGGAGTTTTAGTAAAATATTAAACCAGAAACCAGTTTTAGAAGTAAGTTAATGATTTATCAAGTTTACTAAAACACAAATGCAATTAAAATTTGTACTAGCAGCATTCAGATCAGAGCGATTAAAACGTTTTGGAATAAACATAAAGTATATGTACCTTCACGCTGGATATAAATAATTAATTTCTTTTTCAAATTACAATTTTTATTTTACTAATCATACTAATAAGTATGATCATATGTCTGCTTTGTGTTCCCAGTTAAAATGGTTGCCGACTGACCAACGGCGCAATTAGCGAGCACTTACCTCTCTATTTTCATTTCTCAACTGACCGTTCTTATCAACTTACCTTGCTCCGTATTTGCGTTGCCAGTACTCTAGCCACGATAGAAATATTCCCACAGTTAATAATCTACTCACCTATACGCGAATGATCTTCAAATTTACACCAGGGCACCACCAGCTAATCTGACTGATGCTGTCAATACTGAATGAAATATGAAATGGTGAAATGGTGAATGGTGAAATAGTGAAATGCTGACCTAGATAAAATATGTAAGTGGAGCAACACCTACGGCCTGAAAATTAACCCATCTAAAACTCAGTTCATTGTCATTTGAAGTCACGGATTACCTCCTAATAGATACCGTATTAATAAAAATTTGCTTCGATTCGACGTCACAAAATTCTGAGGTATGCACGGGATACGCGGGACTTGTTAAACGAGCTGTGATTGGATATTTCAAGATCAAACTTAAAATACTTCTAAGTGCAGTGATGGGACAAAGTTAGAACATTGATCGATAAATACGATTGGATGTTTTGGATAATTTATTTTCATATTTAATATATTTTGTTTTTAATAACGATTTAAAATATCAATCACCTTCCATTGATATTTAACAACTTTTCTCATAACTTTTACAAGTTTTATGATTAAAACACTATTAAAATAATTTTAACGTGTAACATTCGAGTTTTTCATGTCTATTCGCCTCCCGCAGTTACCCGCAATAAATACAGTTGTTTGTAATGTTATCAACAGATAGCGTTGGGAGTGATTTTGATCGTGCAATGGTTTGGTAACACGTTAGAATAAGTAAACTTTAATAATTTATTAATAAATTTAACTCGTCCTTAGGTATTGAAGTTTCTTAACAAGTATCACTGGGCTCTGGAATATTTTGTGCCGATAAATGTACACGCTTAAATTTTAGAATATTAATTGTCTCTTAACTACCAAATACTCATAAAACATATGAAAATCCATACCTTACCTGGGTGACGTCGAGTGCTTGGACTTGGTGAAAAAACATTTAAGGGACACTTTTCTTTATTCTTAAATGCGTTTTGTCTCACTGGCAAAAAACATAGTATAATTTAAAACTTTACAGTCAGTAATTTACGGGAAAGTTAATTATTTTGCGGAGCATCACAAGTGTAAATTATCCACATTTTTTATCCTTTCGGGGTATTAAGGAATCTTTTAATACAAATATTCTAAAGAAATATCTTTTTCAAACTTTTTAAAGAAATATCTTTGCATCAATAAAAAAAAACAAAAGATGACCAAGCAATATCGACTTAGGAATCACAACACTACCGATACGCGTGCATTATTGGACAAGACAATTATTGTAATTTACGAGATGAGTGAAAGGGACATTTCAAAAAATCGTCAACGCCTTCTTAATGACTATTATTTGCATCGCTATCTCACCAGTATAAGTTGAACTCCAGTAAATTTTAAATATATTAACACAATAAAAATAAAATGAACCTATTGACATGAAATGTTATGCCTATGTTGATAACTGAATGTCTTAGCTGACTCGCCACACCATTTTACTGCACAGGAAGTCATTTTCAATACATTTTGAGTATAAAATTATTTTTATTTTGCCAAGAACTCGGCGTGCCTATGGGCAATTCTTAGCTGGACCACTGTTACTAGCTATAATAAGTATGTGTGACGTACGTTTGTGGCCCTGTATGCGGAATCTATTAAGAGGTGATCTGTGTTTGAAGCTTACGAATGATCTCTAAAATTGATTGGATAAAGCTCCCACCAGTCATGTGCAATAGTACACCTATTCCATATAGTGACAAGGTGAAGAACTTGGGGATATATATTGATAGTACCTTATTCTGGGGCTCTCAGCTTCTAGAACCGAGTCGTAAAATGTTTGCTGCTGCAGGGTCTTTACGTAGACTACACAATTTTCTACCTACACCTACTAAGGTTGCTCTCACACAATCCCTCCTTTTTCATATCCTTGATTATGTCACTTATCCTGATCTCACAGAAAACCAATTGAATAAGCTTGAGAGACACCAAAATCTTCATATACGATTAATATTTGGATTACGTAAATATGATCATGTATCCGACTATCGTAAACAGCTTAAGTGGGTAACTATCCGTATTCGCCGGAACACACATATTCTTTCTATTTTAAGTAATATTCTATTCAATCCTCTTGCTCCACGTTACCTTGAATCATGGTATAACTTCCTACATGACACACATCCTAAATTGTTGAGATCGTCAGAGAACTTAAAATAAAAAATGCCAGGGCACACTAATAAATTCCTCGACCACTCCTTTTCTGTCCAAGCGGTTCGACTGTGGAACGCACTACCAGTTAAAATTAGACGTGCGCAAACATTGACGGCCTTTAAAGGACTGGTAAAGGAGATGTCAACGTAACTTTGCTGCACTCGGTTACGTAAAGGTGTTTCCCTTAGGTATGTATGGAATATCTATAAGTTTCAGTTGTTTTTTGCATATATTTATTTAAAATTCATACGACGTGTTACTATTACTTTATATAATTTATATATACTACTTTAACTTCGTTTTCCTATGCACTTCTAATACACCAGGCACTATCCTATACTTTCCATCCCATGCTTTTCTTTCCATCCTATGGTTGCATATTAGAGATTACCAACAGTCGATAAGGCCGCCACTTGTATTTCCTTAGCGTTAAGTTGCCTCTGTAATTAATCTAGTGTATAATAAAGAGATAAGGTATTATTATTAAACTTATATTACTCAATTCATTCAAATATTTAAAATTAAAAACAGATCTGAAATCAAAATATATTTCTATTGTTTATATTTTTTAAAACACTACATGTTTATCCATTTAGGGATACTTTTACATTCCCAGTTTTTGTAATATTTTGCATTTTAGTTTAATTTTTTAACTGCTTTTATTTTTAGGTTGCGTTTTTAATTTCTTTTTGTACCTTTTTGTCCTAAGATTTAATTAATTTTTTAGAGCCGTTAGAATAACTGCTTCTTTGATCATAATTACAAATCATGAGGTCCTAGGTTTAATTTCTGGGCTAAAAAAAAGAGTTATTGATTTTTTTTTATTTTAGAAATGCTTAAGAACACAACAGTGTTTAGAATTTAGGGTCTTAACCCCTGTGCTTCGACAAACACATAAAGCCACCGGCCTTTATCTCTCACTGGTCGTGCCGGATAGCCGTCTTGTCGGATTACGAGCACACGCATTTGTGGACTACAATATCTTCTGCGTAGTTCACTGGTCTCCTTTGAGAAATAGCTACTGTAGCTGAAATCAGCTAAGAGCACATTATCATCATCACAATTTTTTTGGCTTTTACTTTTTTAGTGTGCAATATTTACGTAACTTAAATTTTTACTGTACACTGTTTTTCTTGTGATATTTGTAGGTGAGATGCAGGTGAGATGGAGGGCAACATATAAGTATCCACGAGAAAAGCAGTCTTTTAAGGTCAATGCCGATGAAGTTTGTCCGTATCATACGCGAAAAGTAAGCGAGCAGTTCGACTGCGGTTCCGATGAAAATAGTTGCTGAAAAAATATTGTCATTTTAAATTCGTAATATTTTTTGAATGGTATGTCTGATTTCAATCATTCAAAAAGTAATTTATAGGTATTAAAACACTCACAAATAGTTTATTTCGATAAGGATCAATACGAAACTATCGATAGCTTGATTTGATTTTGATCGATATTTTTATTAACTTCTAAAATGCTAAACAGTAGTTACAGTGACTTAACAACAATAGTGGGAAGTATAGTATTGCAAAGTTTTTTGTAGACCTTAATAATATCTTAAATATTGTAGAATATTTTTTTGTTCTAGCAACAATAATTACCGCAACGCATGCGATGAAAGCCATTTCGTAACATTTTTTACTAATGACGTTATAGTATAGATCCCTAGCTTTTTTATGTTACAGAATTTAAATGATGTTTTTTCTTTTAAATTGGTACAGTAATCTTAGAGTTTGTTCAATTTCAGCAAAAATATAAGTCTTTCCTCCTTGAAACATTAGTGTAGACTTTATGTTGTAAATAATATTTTTTCTCAATTTAGTTAAAAACATCACGCGAATTTTAAATTTTACGTCTATGAAATATTTTATATTTTAGTTTATTTTGAATTTTGTTTTTTTATTGGTGATATACATTTTATTATACCAAACACTGTTACTCATACATGACTGCACACATAAACAAACAACAATATCAAGATTTAGCTT
The DNA here is from genome assembly GCA_949316085.1 of Hypercompe scribonia. NCBI lineage: Eukaryota > Metazoa > Arthropoda > Insecta > Lepidoptera > Erebidae > Hypercompe > Hypercompe scribonia. Next base: position 6,666,828 of record OX438975.1, read on the forward strand.
TAGGTTATGGTGAAATTGAACTCACGAACTACACCTTTTACGACTACTACTATACTTACACGACTTTATATGACTTAATAAAATTTGTACATAAAAACAAATAATATTTGAAAGATTTTCTGTGATATTTATTTAAAAAATACGAGTAAAATTACGATAGTGAAAAAAAATTTCACTAATGTTACAAATATTACAACAAAAAATATGTTGTGGCAATAGTCGAAACCATTTCTAGACGAGAAACCTTTCCACATCACGGTCACTTCTAAAAATTGCTTTGTTTTTAATATGCTTGTCTATTCATTAAATATTCATATTTGTTTGAGAAATCGACTTAGGTGGGTCAATGGATTATCTGCGTTTGATGATATGAACAGCCAAATTTATAACCACTTTATTACGTGTTCAACCATTAGTGATCATATCGTAAAATAACTATATTCTCTCCGATCAGAGGCACAGATATCGTTGTGTTTATGTGTTGCGTCAACTGGACAATTATTTTGATTTTTAGGAATAAAGGTTTTGAAAATAAAAGGATTTAGAACTTTTATAATTATTATAGAGATGGCATAACATTAATGGTGTATCTCAATGTGCATTGTTACATTTTTCTAGGGCCTGTTAGTCAAGTGTAGTGATAATGATCCTGATTTAGACCAGGGTAGAAGCCTTTAAAAATAATAAAAAGTGAAATAAAATCGTAGTAGGATGAAACCCATTAGAAAAGGAGGGGAATATTATAAAAATGAAGGGAAAAATAATTTACGGGCGATCTGAGGTCGGGGAGGGGATGGGGGTGAGATTTTAAGGGTAAAAAACGGTTTTTCTCGATTTCCGGCAAAACTAAAAGTCCTATCGAAAAAAGTCAAATAGCAAAGTTGTAGGTAATAAAAAGATCTAAAACTTTTGTATTTACACTTTTTTCACATAACCTGAAAACTTATGTGAAAAATTCAAAAAACCAAGTTTTTGGTTTTTTATTTTTATCTTTTACAAAAATTATTTTTTTTTAACGAAATTTGGTGAAAACTTACCTTTTTATGCCTCAAATACGCTGTAATTTATTTGATTAAAAATATTTATTTTTTCACCTTATTTTGAATTAATATCGAAAAAACACCCTAATTTTCAATCGAAAAATCACCCGTCAAAATATCACCTTTTTTCAAAAAGTTGGTATGTTTTCTGTTCGTTGAAATCTCTACTTTTCGATGGTGAAAAAAAAATATATGTTACTATAGTAAATCTTCTCAGAAAATGCAAAAAATCGAAAAAAACTCGAATTCGAAATTTTTTTTTAATTATTATAAATAATTTCATTTAAAAAATGTGATTGCTGCAATTTGTTTCAATTAAAAAGTTGATTTATTTAATGCTTAATTACATTTATGTCATAGAAAATCTCATTATATAAAAATATAAATGAAAAATCGTACAATTAAATGTAGATACTTTATTCTGATTACGTTATTCATTACAATATTTTTAACACATTAATCTTATGATTCTTAAATACCTTATCTTCAATTCTAATCACTTATCCATTAGTTTTTGTTTTTTTGACGGCATTTCTTCATCGCTAGATTCGTCAAACATCTCCGATTCTAGTAGATCTTCGAAATCTTCATGACTATTACCTTCTTCCTCTCCAACATTATTTCCAGACTCCGTTGGTTCTTCATCCACAATTTCTTCTGAATCATTAACTTCTTCGTAGGTTTCTTCTTCAATATTGGAGCAATTTTCAGAACCATGACAGTTTGAACATAAATTTGTGCATTTTAAACCATGTTTTCGGCAACCACATTTTAAACTGTTACATCCAGTTTCACAGCTGCAGCAAATAGTATTGAACAATATTTCCGGAATTAATTCTTTTTGTGTAAATTTCGGCATAATTCCACGTTGATATAGCTTCCAACCCCAATCTGTTGCTGTTAGTTTGTTACCCAACCAAGTTTGAAGCTGATAATATGCCCTGTAACAATGTTGTTCTGCTGCTCCTTCTGTGGGTGGGAGGTTTGCCAAAACGAAAGATGATTAAATTTTTGTCAATTGATATTTTTGAAACCTTAATTGATTCACTGTAATTTTTTCATTTTTACATTTATAAATAGATTTGATTAGTTGTAATCCATTTTTTTTTATTTCTTCTTTACGCGCATCTTTTTTATAAAAAACATTGGCCAAATGCGACAAATTTTTAACGTCTAATAATGAATTGACGATACTTTTCTTTCCTTTTCCAGCAAATCCAGATGTTGTATCGCAACCAGAAAAACAATGCAGAAATGCAACAATGTTTCTTAAGGATTCATGTTTGAAACTATTAGACGTGAAAAATAGGTCTTTTACATTTCCAGAACCTGGTTTGAGAAAATAAATGTCATGATTATTTGAATTTAACTGATTTAAAAGGACCAAAAGATCAATATCTTGGCCCACAACAATTACAGTTTTATTAGTACTCATTGCAACTTTTATCGCGGTTTCAATTATGTTAGCATCAGCATCTTCTTCTACTTGGTTACAGGAAAATCCTCGTGACTGTAATCTTTTCATCAAAGTTTTTATTATTCTATCCTTATTTTTCTCGTTAGATAAAATTTTTTCTTGCGAAAAAGGTATTTTTGTATGATTTTGATAATCGAACTCTGGAATATTGTCTGAGGTTTAATCATTTTCTGAGAAGATTTACTATAGTAACATATATTTTTTTTTTCACCATCGAAAAGTAGAGATTTCAACGAACAGAAAACATACCAACTTTTTGAAAAAAGCTGATATTTTGACGGGTGATTTTTCGATTGAAAATTAGGGTGTTTTTTCGATATTAATTCAAAATAAGGTGAAAAAATAAATATTTTTAATCAAATAAATTACAGCGTATTTGGGGCATAAAAAGGTAAGTTTTCACCAAATTTCGTTAAAAAAAAATAATTTTTGTAAAAGATAAAAATAAAAAACCAAAAACTTGGTTTTTTTAAATTTTTCACATAAGTTTTGAGGTTATGTGAAAAAAGTGTAAATACAAAAGTTTTAGATCTTTTTATTACCTACAACTTTGCTATTTGACTTTTTTCGATAGGACTTTTAGTTTTGCCGGAAATCGAGAAAAACCGTTTTTTACCCTTAAAATCTCACCCCCATCCCCTCCCCGACCTCAGATCGCCCGTAAATTATTTTTCCCTTCATTTTTATTATATTCCCCTCCTTTTCTAATAGGTTTCATCCTACTACGATTTTAATTGCTTTTAAAAATTATCGACCCTGGTCTAATTGTCAAACTAACCATTGTAAGATTAAGACGATCAATTTTGTTTTCTGTTTCTTGGTGTTATTCATTTATGATGTATGTATTTAGAAATATATACGTGTTTACAGGCTCTACCTAGTTTGGGTTCGACGACCGGGTGAGAGGAGTTCAAGCTATTATTATTGATATATTATTCAACGTTAATATTCAAACGACACTGTCAGTTTCATGTATATGTATTAGAAAATACGATTATTACAAGAAATCTTTGAACACGTCTTGAATTTGACAATTCTAAGACTTGACTATATATACATTGGATGCTGCCTGCTAGTCGGTATTAATAAAAGGGCTTATAGGTATAAGGTCCTTTCATAGATGCAGACAGCGTTGCGTGTATGTACATTATTTGAACAGATTGGGTCAGTAATGGAACAGAAGTTTGCAGAAGGCGGTCTTTTCTTTAGCAACTGACAAAAGCAACTCAAATTATAATCCCTTGGATAATACTTCATCTACAATATGGGTGTACTACTAGTGTAGTGTAGTAGCATATATGTACGTACGTATGGTTCTTAATTATATTATCTGATTACTATGCACAGATTCAATCAATATTTGAATCCGACCAGGGTACTAGGAAAAGATTGACAATGTTTTTATCAGGTCTATTTCATCACAAGCAGTACCTCGGAGTATTAAAACGAATTTATATCATATTTGATAGCAATAATGTTGGCTTGGTAACGTTATTGGTGACACGGTACAGCTACTAAAATAAGTTATTTGTGTACAAATTTCTAGTAATAATCTGTTGTAACTGTTTTCTTCTTGTTAAACAAAGGGCTGATTTATGTTACAGTAAATATTTGCTTTGTAGTAAGAAATATATTTACAACGATACCTTCTACCAACGGTAGGATAATACGTTATGATGTGTTTAATATGGATAGCAAAAGCAGAATGGATGCATAGAGCTGCCACCAAAAACTTAGGGTGCCAAACTAACGTCACCTACAAGTCGTGTGTCTGCAGATCGACGGATGAGGCTCTGGAAAACAAAACATTCCGATTAGTGGCAATATCCTTGCTTATGTGGGACCAAAACACGGTGAAAAGTGGGCGTTTAATATGTCTCTGCCTAGCCCTTCGGACGAACAGGTTTAATTTTATATATATATATAAAATTAAATTTATTAAATTATATATGTATATATATATATATACATATGTATATGTATACATATAATAAGAAGAATACATCACAAAAAATACAAATACTTTTTTTGTACAAGTTGTATCTACTGCAATACCAGCGTTTCAGTCCCTCAAGCTGAAGCAATATGCTGAGATAGGCACCTTTCTACACTTACATATGGCATTATAAAGGTTTGTAGCTCATTTTCTTATGCATATTATCACCTCACCTAATAAGCATATCCTAAGAATGTCAGAATAAATGTTTTCCTTACTTTCTATCACCTATGGTAAGCGAATATCATCTTATGGGCACTTGAAACTCAAGTGTAATCCCGCCCATTGAATGATATCCCCGAGGTTCAGAGAAGTCACTCTTTTGCAGAAAAGCTATCATGGAAAAATGTTTGACTTTGGATTTCTGTGAGATAGTATCACGTCTGTCAACCCGGAAAATAAATTACAAATATAATATATGATATATAAAAAACAAATACAGCAATATTTTGATATTTTTCAATTAATCTCCCGTACTAAATACCTCAAATAATCCGTCCTTATTGCTGAATTACATATGTTAAAATATTTTAGGTTTAAGCAAAAATGACATTAGTACTCGCTATCGTATTTTTATAAGATACTGCCTGGCAATTTTAATAGCTTTGTATACTTGGAAATGGATGCCTTAAGGAGCAAGATTTTGAAATCACCAGAACCATTTATCATTAGTTAGAAATCATATACCATAGCATTTTAAACTAAAAGAAAAAATAGATCTGTTGTTTCGAAAACGATAATAGGTACCTTAAAATGTTATTGAAACCACTATTATCGTTATACTGCATATATTCAACACGAAAATAAGGTTATTGCCAATACTCAATACAATACCAATACCGTTGCACATTTTCATTGTATTAACTGTAATTTCTAATCAACACTTTTCATAATTGCTAAAGGAGGCTCAAGTTCATTTTCGTAATATAATTTCGTAATTCAGAACGTGTTACCCCACCTCGAATCTAATTAATTTTTAATCGGATTTATTTCTAAGTATAATTATTATTATATGGTTTGACTTTGAAACCGGGATTAATTTAACATTCTTATTATGCGTAGCTTAAAAAAAGAGGTAAAATTTATTCTGGGCATGTTCATTATCTCGTTACGGCTAAATGATTTTGTAAATTAAAACTTTGATGAAATCTGGAGTTATTCCCTCTTTATTCCACTCAATCTCATCCCCTTCTTATATCATGCTATATGCTTATTCCGTACTTGATTTCAAAGCTAATGTGCGAGCAGAGACTTACAACGAAACAGTAGTAGGATACCATCGATTCGGAAGCAGAAATCATAGTGGATAAATAATAATCGAATATTGATTTTAACTCGTTTGATGAGATCTAGGCTCCGGTCAAATCTATTTCAATTCATTATGGGATCAGGAACGTCCCGCTCAAATTCGGAAAATCGATTCGCTGCCTTGGAAATTACAACAATCGTAAACCAGAACCTCTAAAATGCGTTTCGGATCCCAAGGTAGAAAGTACAAGACTTAGAAAAGAAGTTAAAACTTACAGCATAAAGTTATGAAGTCAAATCTCCTAAAACGTTATTTCCCCGAAATTGTTAACAAATTTAACAGGGGATATGTTTAAGACTCGGCACTAGAAAGGGCAGGCTACCAACATCAATGGCGAATATATCTCTCACTTGCGATTTGTGGATAACATGATCATTATAGCAGAAACGCTGCACTACCTACAACAGATATTAGATACTTACCTAAATCTTCTATACTCACTAGCCTGCGGATGGACTTAGATAAAACCTAGTTCATGTGCAAAGAACATGTGCTACTTCAACTGGTTGCGTCATACGGTGCCGTTTTCAAAATAGTTCAAAAATATGTTCATGTCGGGCAGACATTGCTATTGTATAGATACAACTTCGCGGACGAGGTGAATAAAAGAATACAGTTGAGTATGGCAGCATTAGGGATGCTGAGTCGATTCTTCTCGTCTTTGATCCCACAATGCCTAAAGACGAAAGTTTTTAACCAGTACATCTTACCGAGCCGAAACGTGAACACTAACGGCACGACTAGTCCATATTAAGCTTGTTGAGTCGTTCAGCATGCTATGGAGAGGGATACATACATACATACATCACCCAGCTGATAAGCCAGTTGAAATGACTATGAACTGGCTATATTAGCCGTAGAAACGACAATCATTGGGATAAACGAATTCAAGAGCGGGGACTGCGTTTCAATAACCATAGCCCACAGGCCAGGTCACGTTTGTGCGAGATGGGTGGTAGGAGCTGGATGCGAGAATTCTGAAATCGATCAGAGTAACGTCCAATAGGAGAGACCTATGTCTAGCAGTGGACTACAACAGGCTGTTGGTGATGAGAATGACGATGATGATTATAATAATATAAATAATGCTACAGAGAAATTATCAATTTCAAAGTACACGTATCCTTTACTATCTTGGTGAATAATTTCTCTATTATTTTCTTGAATGAAATTCATTACTTTGTTTTTCTTTTCAAATTATGAATAATATTTAATTTATTTACATACAAAAATATAGGATGGTAACAACTTTTGCTTATTTATTAAATATCTGATTCTCAGGTTTTTTTTTACCAAGCAATGAACTCACAATAATTTATACTTCACAAATTAGTATGCCATCTTATTGTGCCACAAATAAGGTATTTACCAAATCGTCCAAACCCAACCCTACTTATCCTTAGGTTTACTTTCTATCAAAGTACATAATGAAATCGACGGAACCCTTTACCGACAAACATTTTTTTTCTAATTCCATGTCATAGGACCCTTGAAGGAAGAAAAAATCCATTTCCACCCATTAATTTGAATTTAGTTAAATCCAAAGTAGGATTCAGGTCACCTTTTTGCTAAGAAATATTTTTATTTTTATCTTTTGAAAATATTTGGACATTAAGTAGTAGATATTGTAGAAAGTGAAAAAAAGCAGTTTTTCTACTTATGTAAATAGACAACCAATATACTTTATAGAACAAACTGCTTGGCCTAATATTATAATATTACCGTCTATATAACTTTTTTCCTATTATTAGTTAGTTAGTTAGTTTCCTATTATTTTTTTATATAGAAACCTACCAAAGTGACTCTTTTCTGCTTGATGGACAGCATGAATAAAATCCAAGAATGGTGGTCGCCATACTCACTGCGAATGAAGACAGTATGGCGTCCCAGGTTATGGCGGCCTATTGAGATGCTTTTTCATGCCGCGCTTAAAGGACCCGAGATCGTAGTGGGAGGGAAGCAAGTGCGCTGGTAATGAGTTCTATGCTTTAACTGATTTACACAGGAAGGAAAAGTGGAAAATCTGATGTCTTTTCATTCCAAATATTAGGAATACGCCTGAAGTAATTTGTACATTAAACTAAACCATTCCGAAAATAATTCTTTATTTTTTTGTTCACCTGTAACAAATGTAAAAACACTCACAAAAATATGTGACCTCAAATTCTGTTTGTCTAATTACATATAAGAAACGCAGATTAAAATTATGTTTGTGTAATAGGTATGTTAAATAAAACGGAAAAATACTATGTAATCAAATACACAGAAACCCATTAAAATTCACAAAGCAATAAAACAATAACGTTATCGGTTCGTGTTACTAATCCATTGGTTCAATACATTAGTCTAATCAATTTCAAATGTTCGTAGAGAAAAGAAATTAATAAAACTGCTAAATCTGTTTGCATTTTAATATCGAATGTCTGATCTATTTGTATTTTACGGAAAGACTGACTTGACAGTCAATTTTAAGCCTTTTTCCATTAAAACAAGGTATTTTTGTATTAAATTCGTTATGCGTTATTTTGATCGCAATTTTCCATTAACCAGTAGTACATTGAACATTTATGCTAATAGCATATCCAATGGTATGATTTTTACAATTGTAGATGCTGGATTTTAATTTTCAATTAAAAAAGTTATAGTAAAAATCAATAATTAATATGGTGCAGCGTTGACAAGTTTATTGAAGTTATATGTAAAGTTTTGTCTACAACGTTTATTGTATTTGAAATTAGTGTCGTAGTTTGTATTTCAACCTGGTATCCTATATATCTCACCTGTCTATAGAAATAGAATTATTGATTTTATTAATAACTTGCACATAACTCACACACACCCATCTAATTCCAAATTAGACACCCGGTGTTAAAATAACCAAGTTACAAATATACATACGCATGTGCTTCTAAATACACATATTTTATAGATAAATTACACACAGACAGTATAAATGACGTACTCATCATACAATTATTTGTCCTGGGTGGGAATCGAACCCCCGACCTCCAGTCTAGCAGTCAGGGTCAATAGCCACTAGACCGATAGGCCCATTGCAATTTAAATGCGAATAACATGTTCATGTGACACTGAGTAGCTTATATGGTATAGGTCCGAGGCTGCGTCCTTGACAATCTACATAATATTATATTGCACAACCATTATACTCATGCCGTTATGCCAACTCCTTGAGATCGTTTTGCATTTCCATTCTTATTCATATTACTGAAAAGTTTTGGCTATTGTTCCTTACGAGCGGGTGCTTGTCTGACGGTAGTAATTGAATAGTATATTATGTTATTAAATTTCGCTTAGTTCACAGTTGGAATCTGGCCTTCGTTGTATTAGTTACTGCTTCGGTAATCAGTGTGTTTTTTTGCTAGTTTTTAATAAAAAATATTCTTCAGAAGATAGTTTATGTATATGTATGTGTTTTGACTTGAAATCAACAGATGTTATGCCTTTTCGCAAAGTGTGTTTCCTCTTACACGATTGTGTTTATTCTAGAATATAGAGTTTTTTTTTTAAATTAGCATCCGAGTTGATTAGAATTTTAACGGTTTTCGAAAATTAATCAAATAAATAAAAATAATCACACCATACACATACAAATACACACACTAGATGAAAAACAAAATCTTAAAATTAACAGAAAAGTGCTATTTGGAATGATCAAAAAATTTTCGAAATGACAATTATTATGGGAGGGTAAATTTAAAATTATTTAGTTACGTAACGCGTTACAGTGTCAGACTGTCCAGTTTCACTTTTTCTTACGCACACGGCAGCGGTAGGCGTGGGCCTACTCTCTCAACTTTTGGACAGGCGCTTCTTGCAGATTTTAGGAAGTAAAACTTAAATAGTAGAGTCATGCTGATTTCAGCACGAACAGGCCGGCTTGGCCGGGGCAGTACTACCCTCCCACAGAAAATCAACCTAAAGTGACAGCATACATGCTGTCATGTTTCGTTGGTGAGTGCGAAACCGGAGACCCATTGATGCAGGGGTGACAGCTGTCGTGGTAAGATGACTGTCATGCCTCTTATGTCCCCAAATGAGGCGTGAAAAAGTATTTTACTAGGCCGCCATACTACATTGTCTACATTCGCAATGAGTATGGTGCCCACAACTCATAGATTCTATTCATGCTTTCTATCAAGTTGAGTAGAATCACTCTTTAAAGAAGAAAGATGAAAGGCTCTTTATTAAGATGTTAGATGTTAAGATGTTTTTTTAATTTATATATATATATTTATATAAATAAAAAAACATATAATTACGGTTTAGCAATGATACTAATAAGATTTTAGTAATATATAACCTCTCCTTACCTTTTCATTTTTTTTATAAAATTTAAGTAATAACTTAAGCTTTTCTCAAGTTATACAATTTCAATATTAAATAGTTGAATTTAGATTAGTTTAAGTTATCACTTCTGTCTGACATGCTAAGACGAACGCATTTTTTTTAAATGTTACTAAGCGGAGTCCTAATTAAATTTAGGTCAATCAATTTAGGGGACAGAAACAGAAATATAAATACACAGATACGCTCGTTACGTTTGGGTTAAATAATACACCGATTTTTACACAATGCAGATGCAGTTTACTGTAAATCAATTTAATAAATCACATTGTATACAATTAGTTTTAGTTAACCTGCCTATACCCGCGCATGTGTCTGAGAGACCGACAGAATTATTTTTTGAAATTATTTATAGAAAGTGTAATGCTAGTTGAATGAGCTTTCTAGTACTTGCCTAATTCGAAACGACCTTGAAATAGGTGTGAAGTGTGACTTTGCGCAAGGGCCGCATTTGGGTGAACTACGCCTCATTCGGTGCGAGAGACCGGTGCGGGTATACGTGTTACTATTTTTGGTAAGTAATATTTTTTTATTTTCACGATTTCATTAGTTTTTATAATGTTGATTGCATTTATTTATAAGTAAGTATATTTCTAGATATTTGTAGATTCATTTACTATAGTTTTTTTCCATATTTTAATATATTTTTATTATAATAGTAACTATATTTCCAAGTATTTTATTTCAGTACCTTTATGAATTCATATAAGTTATTTCTGTTTCAGAGATTCGTTTATCGGCGCGATAATGAACGAGGAGCAGATTAGACTGATGTTAGAAGGGAGGCGTTGATACCGTTGACAAAATGTGTGAAGCCTATAATGTCGCTAGAGATACTAATAGGTGGCCTATGGTGGTTTTTTATAGACTAATTAATGTAGCAGGAATTATTTCATATGTTATTTACTCTCAAAATAATCCTGACAAAAAAGTTGAAAGAAGAGTTTTTCTTGCAAAATTGTCCTATCAACTCATTGACGCACAGTTCAGAAGACGGGCGGCAACTACTTGTTTACCGAGAATCATACGACAGAGATGTACTGAAATTTGCAAAATAGATGGTCCTGAATCATCAGGTACCGCTAACAATCTCGGCCAAGGACATTGTAGCTTTTGTTCCTCTAAAAAAATCGTAAAACGCGTTACGACTGTCTTACTTGCAAAAATACTTTTGTTCGGAACACGCGGTTATGGTTTGCTCTGATTGCTATACTAATCAATTTAAAGATGATTAGATTTTAATTCTTTATTTTTTGTTTATTATCTATAATATTAAAGAAGATTCTTATGTTTTTTATTGGAAGAATTTTAATTTTGGTTAACTTTATCGTAGTATATAAGAATTACTAATTTTTTTCAAAGGCTGTTTCTAAATACTGTAAAACAATAGTAAATGCAAAAAATGAATAACATTTTATTTTATTTAGTTAATAATGTTCTAAAATTTAAATAACATATGAGTTTATACTAGGCTTTCTAGAAAAAAAATCAAAGCTTCGGCTTTTAAAATGTAGCTCCGTGAGACCGTGAGTGGGTATAGGTGACACACTAATTGGCGCAGGTACAGCAAGATAGGTAATGCTCGATTCGATTGCCTTCCTAGTTCCAGCACTAGAACACATCGCTTTACATCATTCAACGTTATGTCAACGGAAATGCTGTTTATTCACAAAATACTAATTATTTATATAAAAAAAAAGATGCCACCGCTTTGTTTCATTGCGTGCATTTGTAACACCTTCTTGTTTCCTCTTTACTCTCACTAAAGTGTTATCTCAAGTATTTATAGAAATGAAACTGCGTCAGCTCAGTTAAAACAAAATACATAAGCAAATAAGCCTGTAGTAATGTCTTTATTTTTAATACTTAGTATGTCCTGTACAAAGGAGATTCCGAGAACACTGTACTTAGTGCTCCTACTAGTCATACGTTACGCAGTTGTAGTGACTAACAGAATTGAAACACTGGTTATAAAATAATCCAACTTTTGCGACGAAGTTGTATTATGATTTAGCCTTATGTTTAATTATAATGTAAATACATATGTATTTAGATATGTCTATGTATGGAATAAACTATAAACTAAGTAAATTTTGTTAAAAAAAAACACCAAATTTGAGACACTTTTAAAAGACAAGAATAGAGAAAATAGAAACGACAAAAAGCAAAACTGATCTAGTTTTTTACATATATTTATTACGTACACAACAAATTTCTCTTGTAATTTAACTACCAGAATATGTGTGAAATACATATTCGAATACATATGTTATGAGTTCAGTCAAGCTTATCTTTTACTTAAAAGTTAAAGTTTCAAGCAAACTTATGAAAAACCTGTCTATATTGTTAATGTAGTGGAAAGATAATATCTTGATAGGAGCTTTAGTAATAGAAAATATGTACTATTTTGTTACTAATTAAAATTATATTATGATATTATGAAATATGAACAGAGGCTATTAAATATCAATCAAGATTCCATTAAGATTTTTACTGACAGACTATTTACAACATTTAAATCAAAGAAAAATCTAGTAAATCACTCATTAATTCATTGATTAATGTTTCACAGTAGAACAAAGGGTATTTTTTACTCTTTAAAAGCTGGAATGATGCCAAAAATTTAGAATAAAAACAAAAGAAATTGTTGGATGGTCGATTGGTCAGTCAGTACAACCGTGTGTTCCATCACTATTGTGTACATTAACTGTAAAATACAAGGCCGAATTGACTTTAAACTACATGCGACAATGACACACCAGAAATTTATTGAGATGACTCTCCGTGACTGCAGTTTTGAAACAATCACAACGGAAAAATAATTTAAAGGAAACATAAAATTCCCAGTTCATTTAAAAGAAAATAATTTAGAGTAGTCAATATGTGGATAGTAAAATTTTTCTCATAAGCTTGTGTAAGTTTAAATATAAATCTACATCATACCATATTTAATTCTATTCTTGGCGCCGGCTATGGCAAACATACCATTCCGATTAGCAGCAACAGGCACGCCACCTATTACGTGGGAACAAAACTGTGGCGAAAAGTGGGCATTCATTATGTCCCTGCCTAACCTTCCGGGGAAACAAGTGTGAGATTTTATGTACATCTCGCTAACGGTCGTGTTTTACTAACTTTTTTTAAATAACATTGATGTATTCTTCGGTTTACATATTTATATTTTAAATTTATGTAAAAATTAGGTATTGCTCACAAAATGTATATTTCCTTTATATGATATTATGATTTCTAAAATATATGATTTTTGTCAATAACAGTTTTCTGACTCAATTCAAATTTTAACAGATTCGAAATTCTGCATAAGAAACATTTTTAATTTTAATTTTCATTGAACAAGAATAAATGAAAAATTAAACTAGTTGTACCCTAACAGTTGAACGACTACGTTTATTTAAATATAACTAAAAAAGTCTTAATCAAGTTGCAATCTAGTCCAGTTCTCGTAAAAATATAAATACACAAGATACAGGTTAGATTAAACAATTCTAACTGCATAATCGGCCCAGAGGCCCAGGGGCTCTATCTGATAAACTCCTTTTTTGAGAAGAAGCCTCAAAGGAAGTGGACCTGGCTAAGCCCCGACGGAGCTACAAAGAACGAGATCGACTTCATCATCATAATCAAACGCCATATATTTAGGGATGTCTCTGGATCAACAGGTTCAATAGAGGAAGTGATTACCGACTCGTAAAAGGTATCCTAAATCTATGCATCAAAACGGAACGGACGGGCCTGATGAAGTCGACTCTTAGACCAAGTCTGCAGCAGGTCGCACCTGGGTGCGAAAGCTTCCAGCTAGAGCTTCAGAACTGGTTCACCATGTTAGAAATCGTGCAGGACGTAAACGACGACGCCAAGAGCTTGGTACGTGTCATCTGCGAGATGGGTTCAAATCACTTTCAGATCTCAGATCTTATGAGGAAAAGATGAGAGATAACAAACACCACTCCATCTGAGCGTCAAGAACTGAGTAGGCAGGTAAAGAGGTTGGTAAGAGGAAACATTCAGCAAATAAATACTCGAGTCATTAACGACACAATTGTCAGAAATAAGAGCACAAAAGTTTTTACCAAGCCAAAAACCTCATGTTGTCACCTGACTAAACTAAAAACATCACAAGGCACCACCATCACCTCTAAATCAGAGGTTCTCGCTAAAGTCGCAAAATTTTATCTCTATACACGTCACGAAGTTACAACAATTACCGTCCAAGTACAAGAAAAGAGCACAAGGCCAATCCAATTGCATCGTGGGGAATATTATATCACCGAAACAGGGAGATATTATATCTCCGTAACTATTTACCAACGCATTGGCAGATGTCCTCAAAACGCTCGATTGGAACGGACGAGGAATCAACATTAATGTCCGATACCTCTCACATCTGTGGTTTACAGACGACATTGTCATCCTGGCGGAATTTCTGCGTAACCTGGAAGAAATACTGAACAGTCTGGATGATTCTTCAAATGAGTGGGACTGGGGATGAACGTCGAAAAAACGAAAATCATGCATAATAGGCATGTATACCCGAGTCCCGTCACCGTAAATGGTACTGCTATCGGGGTTGTGCAAGAATATATCTACCGCAGGCAAACTATTAAACTTGACCGGCACAACATCGATCGGGAGACCGATAGGAGGATTCGTCTGGGTTGGGAAGCGTACGTCACTTCTTCGAGTCACCGATCTCACAATCATTAAAGATTAAAGTACTTGACCAGTGCGTCCTACCCGTAATGACAAACGGAGCGAAAATGTGGACACTCACCATTGGACTGGTCCATAAGTGTAAAGTAGCTCAGCGTGCGATGGAGCGTACGATTCTGGGTGTTTCTCTGGCTGATAGAATTCGTAACGAAGTTATTCTACAGATAACTGGAGTAACTGACATCATACGGAGAATCAGTATCCTGAACTGAAAGTGGGACGGCCATATCTCCAGACGAACCGGTGGTCGCTGGAGCCAGTGTACTAGAGTAGAGACCACGATTAGGTAAACGTAGTGTAGGGCGCCCTGTGGCACGGTGGACCGACGACTTGAGGAAGGCGGTTGTCACTGGATGGATGCAAATTCCCTAAGACTGGGATGGTTGGTGCTCCTTGGGGAAGACCTCCTTTCAGCAGTAGACGGCGATAGGTTGATTGAATTGAAAAAAAAAACTACATAGTTAATATTCACTAATATTTAATATACTTGAACTAAATTACGGTAGCAAAATAACTAATAGTCACTTGTTATTCATTTCATTAAAATTTAAATAAAATTGTGAATGAAAGGTCAATCTAAAGTCTTAAATTGGTCTGACGACGGGGAAAACGAGGACAATGTTCCGCCCGTCAGGGAATCGGAGGTGGGGGCGGTTGTTCTACGGATCCGCTCTAAGAACACCGCCCCTGGGCCAGACGGGATACCTGACCATGTGCTGGCCCGTGCCCTCGAACACATGTCGGACCGCCTCAGGGAGATCTTGGACGCTAGTTTGTCGTCCGGACGCTTCCCTGAGTGCTGGAAAAGCGGGAAGCTGGTCTTATTAAGGAAGCCGGGACGGCCTGCCGATTCAGTGGCGGCCTATAGGCCCATTGTGCTGCTGGACGAGGCGGGTAAACTGTTTGAGAGGATACTCTCTGCTCGCATCGTCCGGCACCTCTGCGAGGTGGGCCCCGATCTGTCGGACGCCCAATTTGGTTTTCGGGCGGGGCGTTCGACGGTCGATGCTGTGCTGCGCCTGAGGGCCGTTACTGAAGAGGCGGTGAGCTGTGGCGGCGTGCTGTTGGCGGTGTCGTTGGACATCGCCAACGCATTTAATAGTCTGCCATTTAGCTGCATCAGGGAAGCACTCCACTACCACGAGGTGCCAGAGTACCTGAGGCGGCTTGTGGCAGACTATCTTGAGGAGCGTACCGTCGTGTACGAGGACCGAGATGGTATTCTGAGGCGGCGGCCCATGTCGTGCGGTGTTCCACAGGGGTCCGTCCTCGGACCACTCCTGTGGAATATGGGATACGACTGGGCCCTTCGAGGTCGTCTTCCCCCCGGGCTGGGCGTAATTTGTTACGCCGATGATACATTGGTCACGACCCGGGGGGCCAACTTTCAAAAGGCGGCGCGCCTGGCCCCCGTGGGAGTCTCTTTGGTAGTCAGGCGCATTGAGGCGCTGGGTTTACGGGTGGCCCTAATAAGACGGAAGCCCTTTTGTTTCATGGGCCCCGTCGTGGTCCACCCCCCGGTGCCCCTATCGTAGTCAATTCGGTCCTCGTACCGGTTCAGGCCCAGATGAAATATCTGGGCCTGATCCTCGACGGCAGGTGGCTCTTCGACGACCACTTCCGACAGCTTACTCCAAAGCTGGTCCGCGCTGCTTCTGCTCTTGGGCGACATTTGCCCAATGTGGGTGGAGCCAATGTCGCGACGAGACGGCTGTACACGGGGGTTGTTCGGTCAATGACACTGTATGGTGCACCGGTGTGAGCGGCGGCTCTGACCGCCCAGAATAGGGCTCGTCTCTGGCGCCCTCAGAGGATATTGGCGGTTAGAGCCATACGCGGTTACCGCACCGTATCGACGGAGGCGGCGTGCGCGTTAGCCGGAACTCCCCCGTGGGATTTGGAGGCGGAAGTGCTCGCTGAAGTTTATCGGCGAACGGCAGACTTTCGGGTGTGTAGCCGCATTCGGCCCCCGCCCGAAGAGATACGCGAGTGGCGAGAGGCCGCTCGTCGAGCCGCGATGGCTCGTTGGTCGTCCCGGCTGGAGGCTCCACGTGCTGGCTTTGCCGCCGTGGAGGCTCTCCAGCCGGTCATCGCCGAGTGGGCAGGGCGGCAGCATGGGACCCTTTCCTTCCGACTGACGCAGATTCTTTCCGGGCACAGTTGCTTCGGAAAGTATCTGCACTCGGTTGCCAGGAGGGAATTGAGTCCCGCCTGTCATCACTGCGACTGCAGTGAGGACTCGGCTCAGCACACGCTGGCGGTTTGTTCCGCCTGGGCGGCGCAGCGTGGGGTCCTCACTGCAGTTATTGTAGGAGATCTCTCGCTACCGGCCGTAATACGCTCCATGGTCGGTAGCGA
The DNA here is from genome assembly GCA_949316085.1 of Hypercompe scribonia. Lineage (NCBI taxonomy): Eukaryota > Metazoa > Arthropoda > Insecta > Lepidoptera > Erebidae > Hypercompe > Hypercompe scribonia. Next base: position 6,684,104 of record OX438975.1, read on the forward strand.
CAGTTGTTTTACCGCGGTCGCAACCTTCTGCGAAGACGTAATTTCGCTGAAGGAGGCGGCGGAGAAGGCCCGGGAGGACGATATCCACTCGGACCCAATTCGCCGCCGGCGAGCCAGGCGGCGGAGGCGCGCATACCAGCGCCTCATGCCGCCTTGAATGTGGCCGCGGGTGGACGGGACGGGTTTTCCCCTCCATCCGCTACAATGGCCAGCCGCGAGGAGGCGACGTCCGCGTGTGCCGTACGTCGCTTAAAATAGAGAGTTTACCCATAGATGGTGCCCGAAGTAGCGGGCAGGCGCTGGGAGGGATCTGGATGTCGTAATAGCAGCGGTTCCCGGATCCCTCCTATCTCAGGCGCAGTGTGGCACACCGTGTGGTTTTAGTCGGTCCGATTCCGACACACCACCCCGCCATAAACCCCAGTGGGGTGACGGCCCGAGGAGGTTTCCACACGTTAAAAAAAAAAAAAAAAAAAAACTATTGCTGAAATTAGTAAATTTGAAACTATACAATTCATGCATATATTATAGATACTATTTTCCAAGCTCTTGTTGTCTATTATGTCTAGTACATGTTTCATTTTAAAGCACATCTAAATGGTAATCTAAGTTTGATGCACGCCGACAATGCCATTATTCTTGGAGAACAGTTGAAATTGTTAATCGATCTATTGTCACATTCACTATAGGATGAATACATCTAATGTCAACGCGTAACATTCCTTGTTTGTGGTTACTGATTTACTGTTATAACTGTAACTATACTCAAAAATTGATCCATCAAAAATGTCAACAAGTATCTTGATAATTCTTAGAAGTTTCGTTACTTATATTCAATTGCTGAAGATAGAATAAAAAAGGAAGAAGTAGGATCGTTAGTCGTACTTCTTCAAGTTTGTTTAGGATATAATAAAATGAAATAATATTATACCCTAAACAAACTAAAATTGGTCATATTCTTTAATTTGTAAAAACATGGGCACTTATATTATACATTAGGTATAGTTATTATTTATAAAAACATATGAAGTACAATATAAAGATAGTGTAATCATAAAATGTTTTGCGACGCCCCTTACTGAAAGACGGCTGAAAGATTTGCTATGCTGTATCAGCCGAGCCGAATCCGAGTGGTTTAGTTTAGTAGCTTTCTTTTAAGCACCTCATAAATTTGTAGGTTGATATTCTTTCTATATCTCTGATCCAATGCTTTACATGCTGTAGTTCATAACCCTCTAAAAGAATATTGAGTTATAAAATTCAATTTTAAATCATCTATTTTCGGGTAGAAAAAGTCATTTTATTTTTCGTGGTAACTGTACAGACTTTTAAGTAAAACTGCACTATGTACTAATTTAAGCATTTAATATATTTTTATAGCAAAAGAGCAGACGAGCACGTAATGGTATGTGACAATTGCCGTTCATAAATATCTGCAACATTGAGACACACCTGTACGTTGCCGCCCTTTGAGCTCTTCTAGAATTTGAACAAGGAAACTAGCGAAAAATTCAAACCTTTCTTTGTGTTATTTAGGACCTAATGGTTAGGTCCATTAAGCAGAGGTTACACTATTAAGTAAAGGTTAGGTCCTAACCTCCCTTAATGGTCAATTAAATTCGTTATCAACCGGCCAGTTTAGGGGCGATAAGGCAAAAACCCTGGGGCCCCAATAAGTAAACTTTTAAATATAAAAGTAATGAGTGAGACTTTTATAGTAGCTACATAAGTTTGGTTTAAATAAGTTAAACAGAGTTTAGCCATTCGAATTTTAAAATTGCTTGTGACACTTGACTTACGGTATTACCTACTTTGTTTTTTGTTTATTCGTAATTATATACACTAAAAAAAATATTTAGAATGATTTGTTTTAATTAGAGGATAAAGTAATAATTTTAGTCGCAAAATAAAAAATAGTTAATAAGAGAGTCATACCCGCTGTAAATTTTACGAATAGCAAATAAATACTCTAATATCTCATAAAGTATGTTCAACCAAACGAGCTAAGGTGACCGCAACCGTTTAGATACTTTACCGAAGACAATGTTTGTGTGACATTTATTAAGACGCTTGCCAATGTATACAACAGCTGTAACTGACAGCAGGATATATTGTGCTAGATGTGCTATGAGTTGTTATAACACACATACATACATTATGTTGTATGGACCGTGTTATTTAGTACTTTTACACAAACTATAAAGACCTGAAGTGTGTTAATACGCCATTTTCGTATTCTAAATAGTTTTATCCCTGAATTCGTTTAGTTTACGATAGCCATCTTTAACCTATAAATAGACAGTTATTAAATAAACACATTCGCTAATATCGTAGATATTTACAACTGATTACGAGTATGTATAAGCCATGTATAGTAACTATTATACAATCACGATTATCCTAATTAACGTGTTCACGATAACTGTAAAAAGGTGCGCGTCAAAATGTCAGGTAACCCAAAGGTATGTTTTTAATACCTATTGTTAGTTTCAAATAAGTGAAGCAGTTTCTCTTCAACGCTATTAATTATTATCGGTTTTTATAATATTTTACTCAATAAAATAATTGAAAACACCAAGTGTTATGTTCCTTCAACACGAAGGCAGAATTCTCCGACCGAGCGAGGTGATCATCTCAAACGAGCTACGGCCCAATGGTTGAAGATCGAATATCATATACATTCTCTAATTGGCGTGAGAATTTCTATATAGCAATACAGGATTAGTTACTCCGTAGTTTGGTGTGTCTTCATTAAATAGCGTCGTAGTGTCTTTGTTTGCACTGCATGTGGAAGTCTCCACATTAATTCCCTCCGTGAATGGAAGTCGACGTGTAATGAGTCAGATATATAAATACGCCTCTGGCGGAAAGCGTGCCACTGCAAGAAGTGAGTAGTTTCAGTGAATCAGAACTGAGTGTCGCTGGTACCAGTGAATCGAACCTGAGTACTACAGTAATTCCAGTATGTCGGGTCTAAAGTCCACTGGTCCCAGTGAGTCAGAATTGCATGCAGTGCGAGGTGCTATTGTGAACTCTCCAGTAGACGGGAGACAGTGCACTTCTTATGTGAACTATCGATGTCGATAGGACTAGGCTGGAATGATCACTGCCTGTGTGTGTATATATCCCTTTTGAGCCTCAGGGTGAATACGATGGTGTTGATAATACTGTTGCTACTGATCTGGTCTGCTGCTTTGAAGGCTGCTTCTAATCACGTCGGAGTCTCCACTGTAGAGGAACGGGTATCATATTCCTAGGATTCGATGAGTAGGCCAGGAGATCATGCCTGGCAGGCTGCGGCCCAATAGCTTATATTGAAATATTGCACAATAATCTAAGTAAATTAAATTCTTAAATTTTAAATCCAATTGTCATACTATTTGACAGCTCTGACAGATTGAAATATAGGAAAGAGGTTAAAGGTATCTATAACTAGAATATCTGGCATAAGATACATCAATATTATTTCTGCCACGCCGGATCATCCCTCATGCGACCAAATCCAAACTCCGAGACTGAATTTCATTCAGGATTACCCAACATTGGCACAAATGAACATTTATAAAAACGGTTTAACATGCTTCAGGAAAGAAAGATAACTAACACAAGATCTCGTTTTAGGAACATAATTAGGAATTAATTATTCTCTGCCGACCGATTTCGGCCATGGCGACCTCTTTGACTCCTACTCAGATTACCACTAGTGCAAGTGAAGATGATTAAAAACGAACTTCGATTCCTGTCGATATTCTGTAAAATATTTCTTTACATAAAGTTACTTAACTACCTGTACTTTAAGAGAGGTCGTTAAGATTTTTATTACATCTGCCTAATGGGCTAGTAAACACGAAGGAGTTTTATACTACTATCATTTTATTTATTCTAAAATTTCAACACGTCTGGTGTCTCTGGGACTTCTCTAATTTATTATCCTCAAAGTTTAGTGTTGTCGGAATGACGTAGGTCTACCAACTTTCACAACTCAGTGTGTAATGCTAATTAGATGGCATGAGTATTTAGCTTACAACTTTTTTATAAATGCTTTTAGTATTTGCACTAACTGCTATGGCGGTAATACAAAACATTACAGGCAAGTATCGGTGACAGACGTTTAAACTTCCGTTCTAGAAAACTATTGTCCATCTAATCTGAGATGTGCGTATAACGTTTAGTACTGTTCAAGTCGAAACAATTTTACAATTTATGGGCGTAACTCGTACAATTATAGCAAACTTGCCGTAAAATCATGAAGCTATTTCATCACAAGCTATATCAATTAATGATTCAGTTTAAATTACTTAAATAAAGCAAAATAACTAATAATTACAAGAGGTATAATTTTTTTTCGGCAGCTACTGTCAGTTTGCAACGGCCTTATAACAATGCTTATGGCATTTTTTTTTATATTAAGAACGTGCCAAAGTAACTCTACTCTGCCTGATGGAAAGCATGAATAGAATCCAAAGCATTCATGGCAATATTATAGGATAATTAAATTTAATGTAATTTTATTAAGGAAGATGTTTTTAACAAATTTGATGTAAGGTATATCGTAAAACGATCGATGTTGAAGTATCGATATATATATTTACGAGAAATAAACTGAAGCTAGCTATTATACGTCAACGGTGCTATGGTTCTCAAATGAAAAAATGTTACTCCTTTAATGTCACTTTCACAGTTGAAAAGAATTCGTTTTGTTAAAAAAAATATTACACCTTCAATGTAACTCTCACAGTTGAAAAAAATCATTTAGACGAATTGAAACCCTTTAAACTATAAAGCATGCCAAAGATATACTCGTACATACACTCGGAAATATATAACACTTCTTCTAGCGCAATCATTGAAAAATACTTACTTGCGTCTTCTTCTTCAAGATATAGATAAATGTGTTAAACGCTAATTGCTAAACGCTAATTGTTGAACAATGCACTGTAATCCAAGTTTAAATATTTTTTTAAGCATGTCACTTGCCACGATTTGTAAAATTAATTTATGTGTGATAATGGATTAATATTACTTGTTTGTGTGTGTAATTACGGTGGGTGGTTCTTTGATCAGTATTTTGTACCAATGAAACAAATCGAAACCGAAAATACAGGCTAAGCCACGAATTAGTTAACATTTTAAAAAATCACATAAAAAATCATTAGATATATTATGAAAATTGTTTATTTACAAGAAAGCTAATTAGTTGGAATTAATTTTTAAAACTACGTCGTCTAAAATACCACTGTTTCGACGTTTGCAGTCTTCTAAGCGAGTACCGAAATTTTCGAATACACGTCGGCAAAGAGACCACGTGATCGCCGACATCTCTCTGCTGATTTTTTTTAGTTGATGTAGTGTATTTGATGATGTAAGATGTAACCACTATTTTTCAAAAAAACCCATAACACAAGTTTACTGGGGATTAATCTAGAGTTCTGGGTGACCATGGAATATCGCCTGGTCTGGAAATCAGTTTTTAAGGAAACATGTCTCTGACCGCTGACTGGGACTCATTGGATATGTGACAAGTGCCTCTATCTTGTTGAAACCATGTGTTATAATTGTAGCCAGCAAGTTCCCAGAATAACAGCGTAAAATTTTAACATATTCAGTACTAAACACTTAACGACCGTGAGAATCTTCGAAAAAGTAGGGTCCAATGATTCCTTTTGCTGAAATTACAGTGGGTGTCCGATTGAGGTGACGCCAATCTTGTCCAGTTTAACCCTTCCAAAACACAGGCGTGTCTTTTCTCCGTGAAAAAGAGTACCTTCGATTTAACACCCACTTTCGAAAGTGTATCTTTACCGATTACTAACCATCTAGAGCTTCTAGGTATTACCATCACCTCTAACCTCAACTTTGGCCAACAAATTGAGTCTATGGTACAAGCGGCGTCAAAGAAATTGTCAATTCTTTCAAAGGTTCGGCGGTACTTCAGCTCTGAACAGCTGCTTAATCTTTACACAGCCCAAGTTCGATCCTGCATGGAGTACTGCAGTCACCTCTTGGATGGTGCAGCCAAATATCACCTGGAAGCTTTGGACTCAGTTGACCGAAGAGCCCGTAGGTTAATTAACAACGAAAAGCTCTCAAATAGCAGACTGCACACCCTTGAGCATCGTCGTCGTGTTGCCAGCTTGTCGGTTTTTTATAGGATACACTTTGGAGAGTGCTCGAAGGCTCTCTTCGAACTGATTGAGCCATCTCCATTCCTTTATCGGACTACTAGGCGCAGGCAAAAATTTCATCCACACGTTGTTGACATACTCAAAAGTCGAACTAAACGGTTTGACAACTCTTTTTTGGTGAGAGTCGCCAAGACTTGGAACGACCTGCCTGGGTCTATTTTTCCTGATGACGTGAACTCTGGAGCCTTTAAGAGTAGAGTGAACAGGTATCTTTTGGACGGGCGTGTACCACCTTCGTCTTCATCTGCACTTTCCATCAGGTGAGATAGAGGATAAACGCCTATTCCACTACAAACGTAAAAAAAAAAAAAAAATTGCAATCTGTACAGTTACTTTAAGAGAATGAAGTGACCTCTTGTGTTTGGCTTTGGGATTTTTACTGCTCCAATTCCTGTAAGTCTTTTTGTTTACATGTCCGTTGAGGTGACAATGGGCTTGTTGTGGAAATGGAAATATTGTTTCGGCATACGAAGTGCGCAAATTTAAATCATTAGGTTTTAGTTCCTACACTATCTGGATCTTATAGGGACTTAATTTTAAATATAATTTCAAAATACGGCGTAATGATGTGCGAGATAACCCTATACCGACCAAAAGTTTGCGCGTTGATAAATTTGGATAACGTCGAACAAAAGCGGAAACTTGCTGCACGTTCTTTTCTTTCCGAGAAGTCCATGGGCCTCCTGTTTGCTTCACATTTCGCGTAGATCCCGTTTCTTCGAACTTTTGTACCCAATTTTTTATTAAAGAAGCACTCAAACACTGATTTCAGTCGTATAAATCGAAATCTACGCGAAATAAGCATCTCACAGTAATAAGTGAATTGTTTGAATAAAATTGTTTCACACAGTAAGCACTATGCGGCCCCGTAAAATAATCTATCGTGACAAAATTGCGGAGAAATGAGCTAGTGATCAGACCCCCCTCCCTGCATTCCGTGCGGCATTTGCTTGCGCCGGATGTTAGATTCAAATGTTAACGAATTCTTGGCCCACCCTGTCTTATAATCTTATGACGTTTCCTTTGTACTTAACGTAATACAAAACAAAATCCCTAAATTGTTTACGTAAAAGTCAAAGTCAATTACACTTGAAGCCGTATATGTATAATACTGTAATGTGAAAGTTTCTGTAGTTCGATGTGCTCAAAGAAAATCTTAGGACGGTGAAAGTTGCTTACAACGTTGAAGCTTTATAATTGCTAATAAACTTGAAATGTAAAGTTTGTATTTCACCTAAACAAAGGGTTTACGTGTACTCGTATGTAAAGAATGAGTATAATTCTTTAATCGTAATAAGTTTAAAAAAGTAAAAATGATACAATAGAAGTATGGAAGTATCAGAAGAGGTCGTCTACGTCGAGATGTTTTGAAGAAGATCATGTGAAAAGCACCAGAAATCGACAAGCATGCAGCGACTGATGAATGCGGACGATGCAAAACAGGTGTACTAAGACCGTAACAAGTGGAAATCAATTGTATCTGCCTGCCCTTTCTCAAAATAAGTGTGTCTTTATTTCATGTTATGTTACAGAAGTAGAAGAAAAGCAAGAAGATGGGTCACATGGTAGAAAGTGACTTTTGACCACAGACACCTACAACTAAGTCACAAGTGCTTGGCTTTCCTTTGCCTCTAGGAGCTTGGATTTACAGTAACTTGTTTACTTTCAGCTACAGTCCAAAAACACGTTTATATTATTTTGAGCATCAAATATGAGAGAAAAGTTTTACTCATAAGTATATTTATTTCGTATTCATGTTTAAAAATTTACAATATTGGATGAAAGGTCAAAGTGGCATGTTTTTAAACCTGTTTGTTTTATTAATGACTAGCAGCCCATCCCGGCTTCGCACGGGCATAATATTATAAAAAAGATATACAACGTTTTACAATGAGTTTCTAAAAAAATAACATTCATTGAAAACCAAAAACTAAGATATTAATTTTTTTTTGTGAATATATTCGGATGAGCTGCGCGGCAAGTTAATTTCGTGATGTTGACTCCCGTACCTCTTCAACTCATAGCTAGCCGAGCGGAGTTTTTTCTATTATTTAAACTGGTGATATCTTTTGAATAGAATATCCGAATCGAATCATTTAAAAGGTGATATGAAAGTATTGAAGTAGTCTTAAATAATGATTTATTTATTTTGATAAGGATCAATACCTAGGTACGAATAAAGAGCCTTTTCTAGCGGTAGTATATATTTTTTTTTTAATAGAATGACGCTTATTGTGACATAACTATAAAAGATAGAGACATACTGTCGCGAATGTGTGCTAAAAAATTGTAATATATCATTTTGTTCTATCATTAATAGTTTTCGCAACGCACGCGATTGACGGAAGTTTTTTGTTAATTTTTTTACACCTTGGGTTATATTATTCAAGTTTTAGTAAGCAGCCCTAATTTTTTTGAAAATGAAACATAGTCCAACCAACCAGTCCAGTAGTTTCGGAGCCTATTCATTTCAAACAAACAAACAAAAAATCAAACCTTTTCTCTTTATAATATTAGTATAGATCAATTTATACAAAATACCAAAAACAAATGAATTCTATTTCTTGTAAATACTCGGCCAATGCTAAATACAATACAATTAAAGTAGTTTCATATAAAAAATCTGTTCCATCAATGAAACGTCTACTCTCTTACTAGGATGATGACGTAACAACTCCCTCATAATTACATAACAAACTTCAGCAAAAAAATAAACAAGTCCATTGTGTCCATTTGAACGATAATTTCAATCCATAACCCAGACCTTTTACCTTCATTACAATATCATCCTATTGAATAGCCGACCCATAGGCAAGCAATGAAGCCTGACAGTTTTGTATCATGATGGCAGTTAGCCAAATAGGATACGTATTAAGTACTATGTACTATGTATATTTATACAATATACATTCTTATGGCAACGTAGTTTATTTTGTTCATGGTTTTTTCAAAGGCTAGAAATAAAGTTCTCGCAACTTTTATAAATGATATGATGATGATGATGATATATCATTTTATTTTAGTTCAGTAGTAGTGTAGAGAAAGTAGACTCCTTTGCCACCTGCGTTGATTTTAAAGTTAGTCAATCGTCGCAAACTTTTGGCAAACTGGAGACGTGAAGGTCATACATTTGAAACGTGATAGGTAACAAGGTCACAAAATTTAAATTGTCTGTGAAAATTATCCACTTTTTTTCATTTAAGTTTACGTGTATAGTCCCATCGGGGCTGATGGCAGCTAAAGTCAATTTCAATTTCAAAGAAAAGAATTCAATGGTAAATGTGTCACCGAATCACTAAAGGTGCCTGCATGTAAGCGGAGTTTAGTTTCAACTTACTGCAACATTAAAGCTACTGGGCGTGGTACGCTCCGTAAGAGAATATTTATACAATTGATTCATTACCAATTTAAATATGTAGTCTTAATTAAAACAGCTGTAGTACTTACGTAATTCAATCTATTTCGCAACTTGAAATTCTGTATTCTACAATTAAAGTACCATTAGGCTTTTAACGAATTAAAAAATACATTAACAATAAAAAATCCAATAATTGTTATATTGCAGCTTTTCTTAAGCCTACTCTACATTGACTCCAAAAATAATAATAATTGCAAACACATAAATATGTATGTATATTTTTACATTTAGTATATTTTTGGGTTTTAGAATATTTTTCCTTGAAGTTGGTTTTTTTTTATAATTTTCATTGAATTTATAGTTCAATAAGTAGTTTTATTTATGTGAATATGGTTAATCCTGCTAAGTGCGCTGCGCATATCAGACAGTGCCACTCAAATGAGACAAACGAAGAAAGGGTATCACTACTCAGCGATGTATAAGTATAATACTACGTAATTTCATTCAATGGTATCACCTATCTCTAAATAGAAATCTACCGCTTGAGCCATTTCAAAAAAGTATTGTGAAGAGAGCACAAATATTCTTTCTACAAAGCAAGCAAATTTGAAGAAGAAGTTTGAATTTGAATGCTTGAAGGTCTTATTCTGCAATTCTGATAAACGTACTTTGTTGAGTTTTACAATTGCACAAGACCATATACTTCGTAGATTTCCGTCAGGACATTACCAAATGAAAAAGATTTAAGAATATTTTTTACATCAGTATTATTTACCATTTTTTTTATATTTCAACCGATTTCAAAATAGGAGGAGGTGCAATGTTCCTCTGTATGCATCTTTTTTCATTATAACATATTTTCAATACGTATTTAATGATCCTTAAATTACTGTCTCATTATAGAGTGGACTGCGACATACTGCACGCATGTGCATACCCCTTTAGAGGGTATTGGTGTTATTATATTGTGTGACTATACAAACAATACATGTACATATGATTGCAGCAACCATGAATTTTACAGATTTAAAATACAGTTTGAGTGTTAGGTTTATCTCTCCGAAGAACTTCCTCAGAACACCATGAAAATAGAAAGGTACCCTTCAAAATATTACGATAGTATGCAAGCGATGAACAATGCGATGAAAACATTGTCAATATAATCAAAGCCAATTAAATACGCATTATTACAGTTACCTTCAAAATTACTCATCAAATATCATTAAAATTTAAATAAAACCACATGACAAGTACCAGCTATTGAATATAATAAGAAACATGTAAATGGATACACCCAGTTATAAATTAAGACTTAACAAACACAAAAATATCATCGAATTGAAAACCTCCTTTTTGAAATTGTTTGAAAATACAGTAAGATTCATTTTTGAAAGGAAAAATCGACCAACAACAAATATAAGAAAATGACACCACTTTTTAGCTAGGCTTTATGATTCATGAAAACTAGATCCGAAAAATATCAAATCCGAACGTGAATATGCAAAACCAAATTTAAAATAAACCTTTTTCTATGTCAAGAAAATTGATGTTTGCTGACTTTATCTAAATCCATAGCGTCTCTAGAGAGGTATTCCAAAAATTGCACGTAGTCTACGTGATATTCGGAGTAGGTACCCAATTTCTAACAGTATTTTATAGGTTCGCCGTGATACTGTGCCGGCTCAAATCGTAAATGGTTTATATAAAAATATTTCTACTTCTATAGAGATTGGTCAAAGAAATTAAATGGTTATGTATGTACTCGTATATTAAATATGCATATAAAATTCACATAGGAGTGGCAATTTTTATTTAGTTTTAACAGAATTTAGCTTAACCTTAATATTTATAGGTAGAGAGTTTACGTGTAGATTGCCAAGCACTCTGACTTCATTTGGTAATGTAAAACGTGACACTAAAAATTTATATGTATGTACGTTTAGAAAGCGGACATATTTATGCTATGTGCTTAATATATGTAGTTAAACAATATGTTAAAAAAGCTACATAATACACAGTTCAAGTATACATCATGACCTGTCTTATACAGGAGTCAATACAGTGTCAGTCAAAGTTGTATAGGTCAAAAAAATCAGATATTCAAATCAGTCGAAATCCGACCGCCAGACGATCTTTTAGTAATCATTTGCTCAGTTGAAGGAATAACGTTTGAGGACGTGTTGAAAATGAAGTGCCAATTTTATAGACTCAATACAGTCAGATGTTGCAGTGATGCAAAATGTTAAGAATAATTCTAGTGACACCTGATTAAATGTAAATGTAAAAAAATATAAATAGCACTGACAAACAAGTGTTTTTTTTTTTGTCAGAAAATTTTCGACTTTGTCTATACAAAGACATTCAGAAGTACTAATGGTATTTAGGCTAATGGCCCAAGCATATAATGGAAATGTTATGCCCTAATTTATTTTAATGAAAAGGTTAGTAATAGTTTTATAGTCTAATTGAAGCGAAACTTCTTTATCGGGGTTGGAAAAAAATTTAGTGTAACATTTTTTCGTTACGCGTCACATTTTTTCGTTACGCACCATCTTTTTCTTATCCCTACCACGCGTGATTCGAAGTATACTTTCTCCAGCGGAGTAGGGATTGGTAAATGTCTCCAATGTATTTTGCGGCCCGTTTTGAGTAGTTACATTTTTGAAATCCAGGTGGCGATTGCATCGACTTCGGACGGGTTTAAATTATTTTTTTGAAAAATAACGTCATAAAGAAGTTTCACTTCTTACGAGTGTACGCTAGCACACGCACACATTTTTTATTGGTAGCGAATTATTGATTTACTACCATGGTACACCGTGGTAGTAAATCAAAAATTACACACATGGTACCGTGGTTCTAATTTACAGATGGAAGAATGTTATTGCTTCTTTATTGAGTGTTTGAAGTTATGTAAATATGACAATGATTAAAAAAGTTGTTGGGGTATTTGGGCATAGTTTAAAAATATATCATTATGCATAATCTTGCAAAACTACTTTTCAACAAAAGGATTCGTTATACCTTTTGTTATTTCATTTCATGTACTTCATGTCATATCTTATTCAAATTGTTTGTTTTCTAATGAAATTTTTATGTAATTTGCTTTCCCAAATACTTATAAACTTCCGCAACTAGCATAAATAATAAAGTTATTCCCCGAGCAGTCACATTGAGCCCATTGTGTGCGCAGACGTGTTTTATAATGGATGACGCTGTAATGTGATTAAAGACCAGAAATGGTTATTCCTTATTTTAAAATATAGTCCAAATAAAGTTTTTAATTCCACATGCACCGTTCTTTATACGAGATAGCAACTATCTATCTAGAAGTTTTATGAAAAGTTACTCTTACTACTAATATATTTGCACCAATATAAAAATGTTGTTAAACGAATACTTGTATAAAACGAAAAAGGTGGCTTACGGTTAAAATTTTTCCGATTGTAGACCAAGAAGTACGTACTTTATAGGGAGTAGAGCCACGCTGATTTCAGCACAAACGGGTCTCCCCTGCCTCAATAGGACCCCTATCTCGCACTTGCCAACACAAGACGACAGCACGGATGCTATGACTTTAGGTTGGTCTTCTGTGTGAGAGTAGTATAGAGTGGGTCACGAATCAGTTAACATTAGGAAAAATCGTATAAAAAACCATTTGATATATTATAAAAATTGTTTATTTACAAGAAAGTTATTAAGTCAGAATTTATTTTTTAAAAACTATCTAAATAACTTCTTCTAAGCCAGCACCGAAATTTTCGAATATTCTTTGGTAAAAAGACTGCGAGATTGCCGATATCTCTTCGCTGATTCTTCCTTTTAGTTGACATTGTGTTTTTGGTTAATTTGTAAAGGATTCTTCAAACAACCCCATAAAAAGAAGTCTGCTGGGGATTGATCTGGACTTCTGGGTTGCCATAGAATGTCGCCTTGTCTGGTAATCTGCTTTTCCGGAAACGGATCCTCACTACCGGTAGGAGCTCATTGTATGGTTGACAAACGGCTCCATACTATTAAAACCAAATACTCCCGTAATATATTTGTATGGGATATTAGATACGAATGTTAAGGCATTCTTAGCCCACCCTATACTACTCCGGTCGAGCTAGTCCGTTCATACTGAAACCAGCGTAGCTCTACTACTTTATAAACGTTGAATACCTGAAACGTGACAAAAAAGGTTTTGGTTTTCTATCCTATGAGGTGCGAACTTTTATATAATAATATAGGAACAGTTGTGAATTTGAATTAAAATCGTTCAACTTTTACTGAAAATTAAAGCTGTCAGAACTTTATCGGCATCTAGTTTCAATTTAAAGGCTCCAGTAACCGTTTCATATACAATAACACACCAACTTCACTTAGCTCTTTGTTGACAAGCGACTTAAAATTAATTACTTTTCTAGAAATCTAAATTTATGAACTATATTTCAAAATAATTTTCACAACTCATTTGAGTGTTATCAAAAGCAATTCCCAACAGAAATCAAAAAGTTATTTAATTTACAAAAGCTACAATTACACTAGTTTTAAATTAGTAATATGCCTTTATGACCTTTCACTTTTAAAGATTCAGATTACTATTATTTTTATCATAAAAAGCCCTGACTTTTATATTGCCTAAAACCCGTCTCTACGACAATAACGCCCAAATATCCAATAAAACTAAAATGAAATTAAGGTAGACAATTCTTCCATTCCACAAGTCCCTGTTTAACTGCAAATCATGCCCCGCAGGTTAAGGGAATGATGCTTCTCATGAATAGGAAGTTATCCTTGACGAGACACCTTTCCAAAACGTGATATGAATGTGGTATATAGTATGACCTGAACTGGAATATATCTGCCACGATTATAGAATTGTTTGGCTTTCAATCTGAAGTTTGAAAAGGAATTGCTGGCATCACCATCTGAAATTTGTATGGGATAATGAACTAGGTCGTAACCGTAACTCTCTTTTGTGTTAAGAGCCAAAAACTGTTTTAATTAATGGTTGGAAATATATTGTTGTATTTACCTTTACACAATAAAGTTGAAGAGTTTTTATTTCAAATTTTGCTTAATTTTTAAATTAAGTAGCAAATCTCTGGAATTAGATAAAAAAATAAATAGATTGGATGGAATTTTCACTCAAAATTTTAAAAATTTTGACATAAACTGAACAATAACCGTGAATGTAATCATAGTATCGCGCCAAAACTACGAAAGAGTTAGAGATGATTTGTTTTGAAATATGGGCGTGTAGAAGATGAGTGAGATATTCGACGTAATCACTCAGTTTTCATCATTAATTCAGCTTAATTAAAAAGGTTTTAGTAGCTGAATGAGTCACTGCGTTATCTTAGTGAAAAATTATGCTCCAGACACCACACCTTGGCGGCTAACTAAGGAAGTCCCACAAAGTAACTTATTAAATTATTGTAAATAAAAAGCAGTGATTTTATATAGTTTTAGTCTAAATCGCTCTATGTGTAAAAAAATCTACCAATAAACATAAACGTCTGTTGATACACTGATATCATTTATAATAAAATTGAAACTATCTTACCCTGTTTTGCAGTTATATTGACTAGAGCTTAGGTTTGATAAATGTGGTCATTGAAAAATATGCACAAAGACATATAAATATACTTATCCATGCCTACAAATATTTAAACTCTTTACGCATTTTACACTGAATCGAATACAGCATGAATCAATGTTGGGTGTCCAAAATTCTACTATTCCAGGTTTAAAAACACATTCTAGGTTTACTAAGATTGTAATAAAAACTAAAGGTAAACGCCATACTTGTCTTTTAAATAATACTAACATAGAACAGGTATAAAACGGCATGGAAAATTTACAAAAAATAATTACAACCAAGAGGTTAAGCAAGTTGCTTAACCTTTTGGTTGTAATTATTATTATCAAAAATGTTCAATTCTCCGTACTTACGCGTCCAATTTGCAGTCTTGTTTTTTAAGCCTCCGATTAATGGTTTTCCTAGGTCTATAATGTACTCATTAAGTCTAACCGTATATTTATAATATAAGTGTTGTATGACGTATCTTAATTTATTGAAATAAAAAAACTTGATTTTTTTAAATAAATGAACTACAACAAACTGAGTGTGGATGCTTCCAAGTGAACAACAAAGTTAAAATTTTTAACCACTTTACTTACTTGATATCTACACACTTTTAAAGAAAGTTGAATTAAAGCACTCACGTGTTCTATAGATGTCGCATAAAATTCGAATTGCTTTGAGACGGAGAGACTTCAATAGGCACAGGAAAGATGGCTGTGCGACGAAATTGAACCTTTTTACGAGTAAGGTTGTTAGAAATTAGTGTAGCCACGTTATACGTAACGTTAAAGAAACAATTCAAAATACAGAATTTTTTCCAACTTTCAGTATCTGGAAAATCCTTGAAACAGCTACACCTCAGATAAATCATCAAACTAAAACTCAAACTTTGAGTTAGAAAAATAGTTTAGACTGATTTAGATTAGCATATCTTAACGTTGATTTCTTTAACTTTTCTCCAGACTACAAAAAATATCCTATCCATTTGTTCCGCTACAGTGGGTTGCGATGAAGTCAGCCGTCGCATGATTGTTACAATTCTGAACCTCATCATTATAGCAATTACCTATGTAATTAATTTTTCTCTCCTCACATACACTTTTGGAACCTTTCCCACACTCTGACGTAAGGCGTCATCATCTCTTCGCTCAAAATAATTAACCCCTCTCTTTCTGAACACTTGAGCAGTTTCTAAGCTTCCCTTACTTTCTTAAGTGCTAGAGGCCTGTACTCATAGACAGCTCTCACAGTTTGTATATAAGCAAGTCTCTCTTCTTTTCAGTTCTGTCAAAAATTAAGAACTGAATCCATAATGGATTCTGACCTAGTCATAGCAGAAACACTGCTCTCCTTAAAATAATTGGCGCTGTGGCATCATTACGCCATACTACATTCTGCAATCACGAGTATGGTGACCACAACTGTTGGATTCTATTTACACTTTCCGTCAGGTAAAGAAGAGTCACTTTGGTAGGCACCGAATATGAAATAAAAAAGAATGTTTAGCAGAGTATGGAGGACACCAAAGTGCTGGCTTGGATTCGTTTCATTTCCAATACCGTTTTCATGGTGTACTACTGGCCATCCTTTTCTATCGTATGATCTCTTCAGAAACCTTGATGTATTTCTCTTTCTATCTTCAGGGACATCAACAGTATGGTTACAATGATAACTTGTCGTCAAGTATGTATGATCTTCGCACTGGCGTCCTTTAAAGTGGTACATTATCTCCCTTATTATTCTTAATATTTGTTAGATTTGTAACGCAATACCTTCAGTGTTCGTATCGTCTATACGCTGATGACTTACAAATACAAGTAAGTTATCAGCGTGTATACGCACACATTATGTATATATGTATATATACATACATATACACACAGTCAGAGATTGAAGACATTTTGTAGAGAATGATCGACCATTGTGTTATATGTTATTTTGGTCTAAATAAGACCTTAACCTAGATCGTCTTCTCAATGGGGTGCTTGGCTAGAAAACCTCCACGTGGTGCACCCTGGTAACGTTGGCGATAGTGTTCATCACTGCCAACGGCTAATATTCTAGCACGAAGAGGAAGCCATTTTCTCCGGCAATTCAGCTGAGACTTGGTCCAACAGAGCGGGCGTGTCTGTCGAATCCTCTGTTGGTTCTTCGCTCTTCGGAGCAATGAGGAGGAAAACCTCGGTAAAAAATCACGATGGTGGGACCCTTTCTAGGGTCGGAGTTCCTCCGCTCAGCGGTGGAAAAGGTAGGACGGGCTCGGTGTGCACTTACACTGCCACCGTGCAGGCATCAGGAGACATAGTCTCCCTGCCGCCGTCGACATATCGTAGTCCCGAGTTGGAGTCTCGCGATTCCAATCGGGGGCGAGGGTCTTGGCTTAGCCGCCCGGACTGCGAGGAAGAAAACCTCTTTAAAAAATTACCCCGAATCCCGTGTTCTGGTGCGTGACCAGGGGATGCATGGCTGATGGGTAGTTCAGTCGCAAGCGCACTCCCAGCCGGGGCACCTGCGGACCCCTCGGTTGGGCACAAATTTACGCTTGCCCGGGTATTGGGGATCTCTGCCCGGGTCGACATTTAGTTCTCCCCATCTCGTGGGTTTAAAAATGGAAAAATTAACAAACACAAACAATCATTATATAGAAAAGAAGGAGAAGAAAAACAGGAAGGGAAAAAGTACGAGAGCGGACGACTTCTCTTCCAACGAGGAGGAAGTATTGGTTGGAGCGCCTATCTCGGTGGGGCTCCCAGAAGTCATAATGGCTGCTGGGAGCCGAAGAACATCGGAACGGTTGCGTTCCAAATCCACCGCGGGCAGTAACTCCAGTACAAGGACAGATGCACTGGACATAATGGAGACGGAGCTGTGTGACAGCAGGAAACGCGGACGCTCCAGGGACGAGGAGAGTGACACGTCCCAGGAGATGTTGCCTCCCAAAATCACCAGCAGCCGTAGAGGGAGATCACGAACCCCGATCTCGATCCCGTCAGGCTCCGTCTTTTGTAAGGCGGAAGCCTATAGGCGAGTTAGGGCGGACGGTGAAGCACTAGCGGAGGAGGAGATTGCTGGTCTCCTGCTGAAAGTCAGGGAGCCGATGGTGGGGGACTCAGTTCCCCAGACACCATCCTCCATGCAGGAGATAGCAAACGCGGCGGTGGCCATTATTCACAAAGTGGCCACCAAGTCGAGTAACCTTAAGGGCTCCTTTGTGAGAGCCCTCAAGGACTCCTCTTCCGCAATTGCGGGGGTCGTGGAGACCCTCATCGGAGACGTGGCTCGTCTCCAGGCAGCCAACGACCACCTGACGGGGCAAGTGGCTGAGCTTAGCGCTCAGTTCGCCCAATTCCGGGCGCATCGTCCGGCAGAGGATCCGGCCTCGTCCCCGTCTCAGCCTACTCCGTCTCCCAATGTTGGTACCATCGCTGACGCCCAAATGCGCCAAATCACAGACGCTGTGTGGCGCATGATGGACGGCCGTCTCGCTGGCCTAGAGGCAAGACTGCCTCCTGCCCCTATTGTCCGGCCGCCGCTTGGGGCCCATAGGCCAAAGGTCACATCAGCACCAACATCTCTGCCCGTTGTGGGCGGTCGTGTGTCCTATGCGGCGGCGGCGTCAGTGTCGACTACTCCTGTGGCCACTCCGAGGGCACGACAGGCGGCCAAGGTAATAACCAAGACGGCTGCACCGAAGTCTGGGCCCAAAAAAGTGGTAAAGGCTGGAGCGGAATATCCTCCGCTCCCCACTCCAACGAGTGTACCTGGCACCACTACATCTGCCCCCTCCACATCTGCCCCATCCAAAGATGGTTGGCAGGTAGTCGGCGGGGTTAAGTCCCGAAAGCGGGGTAAAAAAGCAGCTCAAAAAGCAGCCTCTACCCCGCAGTCGCCGTTGGTTGCGGTGGCTACCGCGAAAAAGCCGCGCAAGCTGCAGGTGCCTAAAAGCGCGGCTGTGGTGGTCACCGTAACACCGGAGGCGGCTAGTGGCGGGCTGTCCTATGCGGCCTTATTTAAGAAGGCCCGGGATAGTCTCGCCACTGATTTCGGGACTGAAGGGGTCAGATTGCGCCTTGCCCAGACGGGAGCTCGAGTCCTCGAGTTCCCCGGGGCTGAAGGTGCAAAGACGGCGGACAGGTTCGCCGAGAAACTGAGAGGAATTTTTGCAGCCACGGATGGTGTGAAGATCGCCAGGCCTGTCAAGTGCGCAGAGTTGCGCATTTCGGGCCTGGATGACTCCGTAACGACCGAGGATGTCC
Organism: Hypercompe scribonia; assembly: GCA_949316085.1. Classification (NCBI taxonomy): domain Eukaryota; kingdom Metazoa; phylum Arthropoda; class Insecta; order Lepidoptera; family Erebidae; genus Hypercompe; species Hypercompe scribonia. Next base: position 6,703,475 of record OX438975.1, read on the forward strand.
GCGTTGCAATTAGCGAGAAGACGGGCTGCAACGCGGACAACATCAGGGTCGGCACCATCCGCCCCGGTCCTGGAGGGCTTGGCGCAGTGTGGATCAGCTGTCCGGTAGCGTCGGCTAAAGTTTTGGGCGACGCAGGCAGGATCCTCGTCGGTTTTGTGAATGCCAGAGTCACTGTTCTGGCGGCAAGACCGATGAGGTGCTTCAAATGCCTAGCATCCGGACACACACGCGCCAAGTGCGTGAGTTGTTTTGACTGCAGTGGACTATGCTTCCGCTGCGGTCGACCGGGGCACAAGGCGGCAGAGTGCTCTGCCGCCCCTCACTGCCCAGCTTGTGCGGCGGGTAACAAGCCCGCTAATCATCAGATTGGGCAAGGGGGCTGCAAACCTCCTCGTGATTCTCGGCGAACGTTGGGGGCTAGCCAGTCGGCCCAGGCTGCCTCCGATGCCGTTCGCACGTCGACATCGTCGCCCATGGAGGAGGCTGTAGAGACAGTCCAGTAATGGACCAAGTCTCCAGCCTCCTGGTCCAGACGAACCTGAACCACTGTGCTGCGGCGCAGGACCTTTTCCTGCAAACTATGGCACAGTGGTCGATCGGTGTTGCCGTAGCCGCGGAGCCCTATTATGTTCCTCCCCGTCCAAACTGGTTGGGTGACCGGGACGGTTCCGTGGCAGTCGTCGGCTCTACGGCGGCTCATTCCCCGCCCTTGTCGCTAAGAGACAAGGGCACTGGATATGTTGCTGCCGAGTGGGGGGGGATCACTGTATATGGTGTATACTTCTCCCCCAACCGGAGTTTGAACGACTTCGAGGTTTTCCTTAACAACTTGGAAACCTCGATGCGGCGTCTAACGTCTGGGCACGTCTTAGTGCTGGGGGACTTCAACGCAAAGTCCATTGCGTGGGGTTCCCCCAGGACGGACGCCAGGGGCGAGGCCGTAGAGGAGTGGGCGGCCTCGGTGGGCCTCTGTTTACTGAACAGGGGCTCCACCAACACGTGTGTGCGACAGCAGGGAGGGTCGATAGTGGACCTTTCGTTCGCTACCCCTGCCCTCGCCGCACGAGTAAGGAACTGATGTGTCCTGGAAGAGGTTGAGACGCTCTCGGATCACCTCTACATTCGATTCGAGCTCTCCCGGACCCAGGACCCCAGTAGGGGTCACGCGGCGCGGCGTTCTTCTCGCTTGCCGCGGTGGGCTGTAGCCAAACTGAATAGGGACCTACTAGAGGAGGCAGCCATTATTTACTCCTGGCTGTCTCCGCAGGCTCCGACCGAGGAGGTCGACCTGGGGGCTGGTCGTTTCCGCGATGCGATTACGCAGATTTGCGATGCGGCCATGCCCCGCATCCGAGGTTGTCGGCCTCCACGGAAGGAGGTTTACTGGTGGTCCCAGGAGTTGGCGGACCTCCGCGCGGCCTGTACTCGTGCCCGGAGGTCCTACACCCGTAGTCGGCGGCGACACCGCGTAGACGGCGAGGAGGACCAGCTTCATGAGGAGTACCGAGAGGCGCGGAAAACTCTGAAGCTGGCCATTAGCCGCGCCAAAGAAGTGAAGAGGAAGGAGATGCTGGAGGGTCTCGATCGTGACCCCTGGGGTCGCCCTTATCGTGCGGTGCGACAAAAGCTCCGCACGTCGGGCCCCCCCCTTACAGAGACACTCCAGCCCAGCTTCCTGCGGGAAGTGGTCGAGGGTCTTTTCCCGCAGCGGGCGGAGCACACACCCCCGTCGATGGCCTTCATGGTCGAAGACGACGGGGGACGGAACGAGGATAATGTTCCGCCCGTCAGGGAATCGGAGATAGGGGCGGTCGTTCTACGGATTCGCTCTAAGAACACCGCCCCTGGGCCAGACGGGATACCTGCCCGTGTGCTGGCCCGTGCCCTCGATCACATGTCGGACCGCCTCAGGGAGATCTTGGACGCTAGCTTGTCGTCCGGACGCTTCCCTGAGTGCTGGAAAAGCGGGAAGCTGGTCCTATTAAGGAAGCCGGGACGGTCTGCCGATTCGGTGGCGGCCTATAGGCCCATTGTGCTGCTGGACGAGGCGGGTAAACTGTTTGAGAGGATACTCTCTGCCCGCATCGTCCGGCACCTCTGCGAGGTGGGCCCCGATCTGTCGGACGCCCAATTTGGTTTTCGGGCGGGGCGTTCGACGGTCGATGCTGTGCTGCGCCTGAGGGCCGTTACCGAAGAGGCAGTGAGCTGTGGCGGCGTGCTGTTGGCGGTGTCGTTGGACATCGCCAACGCATTTAATAGTCTGCCATTTAGTTGCATCAGGGAAGCACTCCACTACCACGGGGTGCCAGAGTACCTGAGGCGACTTGTGGCAGACTATCTTGAGGAGCGTACCGTCGTGTACGAGGACCGAGATGGTATTCTGAGACGGCGGCCCATGTCGTGCGGTGTTCCACAGGGGTCCGTCCTCGGACCACTCCTGTGGAATATGGGATACGACTGGGCCCTTCGAGGTCGTCTTCCCCCCGGGCTGGGCGTAATTTGTTACGCCGATGACACATTGGTCACGGCCCGGGGGGCGAACTTTCAGGAGGCGGCGCGCCTGGCCACCGTGGGAGTCTCTTTGGTGGTCGGGCGCATTGAGGCGCTGGGTTTACGGGTGGCCCTAGATAAGACGGAAGCCCTTTTGTTTCATGGGCCCCGTCGTGGTCCACCCCCCGGTGCCTCTATCGTAGTCAATTCGGTCCTCGTACCGATTAAGGCCCAGATGAAGTATCTGGGCCTGATCCTCGACGGCAGATGGCTCTTCGACGAGCACTTCCGACAGCTTACTCCAAAGCTGGTCGGCGCTGCTTCTGCTCTTGGGCGACTTTTGCCCAATTTGGGTGGAGCCAGCGTCGCGACGAGACGGCTATACACGGGGGTTGTTCGGTCAATGGCACTGTATGGTGCACCGGTGTGGGCGGCGGCTCTGACCGCCCAGAATAGGGCTCGCCTCTGGCGCCCTCAGAGGATATTGGCGGTTAGAGCCATACGCGGTTACCGCACCGTATCGACGGAGGCGGCATGCGCGTTGGCCGGAACTCCCCCGTGGGATTTGGAGGCGGAGGTGCTCGCCGAAGTTTATCGGCGAACGGCAGACTTTCGGGTGGGTAGGGGCATTCGGCCTCCGCCCGAAGAGATACGCGAGTGGCGAGAGGCCGCTCGTCGAGCCACGATGGCTCGTTGGTCGTCCCGGCTGGAGGCTCCACGTGCTGGCTTTGCCGCCGTGGAGGCTCTCCAGCCGGTCATCGCCGAGTGGGCAGGGCGGCAGCACGGGACCCTTTCCTTCCGACTGACGCAGATTCTTTCCGGGCACGGTTGCTTCGGGAAGTATCTGCACTCGGTCGCCAGGAGGGAATTGAGTCCCGCCTGTCACCACTGCGACTGCAGTGAGGACTCGGCTCAGCACACGCTGGCGGTTTGTTCCGCCTGGGCGGCGCAGCGTGGGGTCCTCACTGCAGTTATTGGAGGAGATCTCTCGCTACCGGCCGTAATACGCTCCATGGTCGGTAGCGACAGTTGTTTTACCGCGGTCGCAACCTTCTGCGAAGACGTAATTTCGCGGAAGGAGGCGGCGGAGAAGGCCCGGGAGGACAATATCCACTCGGACCCAATTCGCCGCCGGCGAGCCGGGCGGCGGAGGCGCGCATACCAGCGCCTCATGCCGCCTTGAGTGTGGCCGCGGGTGGACGGGACGGGTTTTCCCCTCCATCCGCTACAATGGCCAGCCGCGAGGAGGCGACGTCCGCGTGTGCCGTACGTCGCCTAAAATAGAGAGTTTACCCATAGATGGTGCCTGCATTAGCGGGCAGGCGCTGGGAGGGATCTGGATGTCGTAATAACAGCTGTTCCCGGTCCCTCCTATGTCAGGCGCAGAGTGGCACACCGTGTGGTTTTAGTCGGTCCGATTCCGACACACCGCCCCGCCGTAACGGCCCGAGTGGCGGTGGGGTGACGGCCCGAGGGGGTTTCCACACGTTAAAAAAAAAAAAAAAAAAAAAAAAAAAAAAAAAAAAAAGAAAAAAAAGATCGTCTTCTCAATAACCCTATTCGATTCGTTTGCACCCTTCGCAAGTATAATCATATATCTGATTTACGTTCCCAAACGCAATGGCGCCCAATTCACCAAATCTTCATTGTTACTTGAAAACCTTGCACTCCACCTTCGTTTCTTATGCTCGAACTGCTTCTTACACTTCCAACTTTGTAAATTTTTACTTCCGTAAGTAGCAAATTCTTCCCTAGAATGTACTCCCTGCCGAAATAATGATGTCTACAAACCTTCTTACATTCAAAGTAAGTACTTGGACTTCTTCAGAATAAACTGGCAGCACTGTCATAAGCGACTGTTTAATATGTACATGTTACATTGAATAAATACGAGTATATGTTATTTGTATATGTATTGTACATTTACAAATGTGTGTAGAAATGTATATTGGTTATGTCTTATTTAGGTTTATTCTTTACTAACCAAATCATTATGTTCCGTCCGCCTTTGTACAAAAAATTATAATAATACAAGAGTTGCCTGTGAAAATTTGATATATTTTTCTTTTTCGTGATTGGACTTAATTTGATGACAAGTAAAATTTATATAGTGTATCATGTTTACGTGTGTAGCAATTCGACAAGCGTGACAATATTGATTTTTAGCCATGTAACGTATTTTACAAGTAGGGCATAACCAGAAAACGGCCAAAGCCAATAATATTTTTATGAAATATGTACATGTATATTATACGGATCAAAGCCACACAATTTAATAATATGGTATTCAGAAAAGCATTTTCATACGCGACCAACATTAAAGATTCTGGTTCACCTTGGCATATTGCGTCCCCATTCAACCTGAGCCGGTCAGCCGGAGCCCGCAATTTAATGATTTTTATTGGTCCGCTCTTCCTGTAAGGGACAGGAAAATTTACCTGACCAAAGAGCCCTGGTTGCGTACAATCACATTATTGAACATTTATTAGGTAACACATTGAAAATTACGACCTTAGGGCGGTCAGATCTTTAATTTCATTCGGGAACCATGTAGTGTTTCTATTTAAGCATACGGCTTCGTATTAGTGGCTATTTAAATTTTACGGGTACTTTGCAAAGGTATTGTGCCGTAAAGGGTCGTTAACGAATATACGCTTATGCATTTTATGGCCTTTGCTGTAAATATAGCTTTTATTTCTATTGAATATTATAATGTTATTTTATTATAATTACAAACGTTATTTCAAGAAAGTTTGATGGAGTACATTACAAATTTGTTGTAAAAACTATCTGAAACACGACAATTTTTGTAATTAAAATCTTAATAAAGTTTATGTACTTTACTATTAAGTTAATAAATGTTACAGAAAGGCATACTGACCCAACAGTTTATAAATTTCATATTACTAGATCATAATGAGAATATCTCGACACATATCAATGATATGTTTATTAAATACATCGGTAGTAACATCTTTCAATGAAATTAGAATTGCTTTCTCTATGATTGGCTTTAAAAGTTTTTCATTTTATTTTTGTTTGCAAGAGAAAGTTTTTTGTTAATGAATCTTTTAAAGACCTTATTTGTTTTGAACTGTGTTACATAAAACTGAAGTTATTTAAGCAGTTAGTATAAATATAGATCTATTTGGGATGGTAAAAGTTCCGAAGATGGTTATAATTAATAAAAAAAATTTTGTTGCTCTAAAAATAATTTGAGAAAATCATATTATATTGTTAAATCTAAGACTTCAATATCCACTGCGTCTAAAAAAATATAGACCCTGCTACTCCTAAAACGTACTCTACCAAAAGCATCGATTGCCATTTTAATCTAGGCAAAAGAAAGCAACGAAAAAAAGAGAAAAACTAAGAGTGTTCTTGCAGTAATAACGTCTGTGAAATGGCAATAGTAGCATAAAAATGAGAAAGAAAAAAAGTTGACATAGTTGAAAAAAATTTAAAAAAGCTAAAGAAAGAAAAAAAAACAAGAAAAATATTTAATGAAAACTGAACGTAAGAAATCTACTACTACAAAGAAAACTCCAAACATTAATTTGCTTTTTGAATAGTAATTATTTGGTGGTTATTTTGAAAATTATAACTCGAATAAAAAGAAAATTATTAAAAAGAACGTTTTTCGTAGTAATGTGTCAACTGCTTGTACATTTACCTATCTTATCTATCTGTTTGTACTTCCTGGGGAACTACGTATATAATAAACTAAATAAAATTTTAAACTTCTACTCAATGTCTAAGTATGTGTGTAAAAAGAAAGTTATTAATTGGCTGTGTGAATTAGACTACGATGATGTTGAAAGTATAATTGGCACAATAGATGGACGATACATACGGACTACCTGTGATTATTTTGCATCACTTATAACATATAAACACATACACATACATACACATACACACACTCACACTCACACATGCACGGACACAAGCACACGTATACAAACTTACCACTACACACACGCTTATAAATTATCTCTCTTGTTGATTCTTATGTCACTGTATGATAACTGTAGCTACTAGGATACCTTTACTTTGTTCGGAGATGAGGACTGGAGATCTGTTACACAGGTTTCGAAACTTTTTTTTTTTTTTTTTTTTTTTTTTTAACTTATGGAAACCCCCTCGGGCCGTCACCCCACCAGGGTTTACGGCGGGGTGGTGTGTCGGAATCGGACCGACTAAAACCACACGGTGTGCCACTCTGCGCCTGAGATAGGAGGGATCCGGGAACCGCTGCTGTTACGACATCCAAATCTCTCCCAGCGCCTGCCCGCTAAAGCGGGCACCATCTGCGGATAAACTCTCTATTTAGGCGACGTACGGCACACGTGCACATCACCTCCTCGCGGCTGGCCACTATAGCGGATGGAGGGGAAAACCCGTCCCGTCCACCCGCGGCCACACTCAAGGCGGCATGAGGCGCTGGTATGCGCGCCTCCGCCGCCCGGCTCGCCGGCGGCGAATTGGGTCCGAGTGGATATCGTCCTCCCGGGCCTTCTCCGCCGCCTCCTTCCGCGAAATTACGTCTTCGCAGAAGGTTGCGACCGCGGTAAAACAACTGTCGCTACCGGCCATGGAGCGTATGACGGCCGGTAGCGAGAGATCACCTCCAATAACTGCAGTGAGGACCCCACGCTGCGCCGCCCAAGCGGAACAAACTGCTAGCGTGTGCTGAGCCGAGTCCTCACTACAGTCGCAGTGGTGACAGGCGGGACTCAATTCCCTCCTGACGACCGAGTGCAGATACTTCCCGAAGCAACCGTGCCCGGAAAGGACCTGCGTCAGTCGGAAGGAAAGGGTCCCGTGCTGCCGCCCTGCCCACTCGGCGATGACCGGCTGGAGAGCCTCCACGGCGGCAAAGCCAGCACGTGGAGCCTCCAGCCGGGACGACCAACGAGCCATCGTGGCTCGACGAGCGGCCTCTCGCCACTCGCGTATCTCTTCGGGCGGGGGCCGTATGCCGCTACCCGCCCGGAAGTCAGCCGTCCGCCGATAAACTTCGGCGAGCACTTCCGCCTCCAAATCCCACGGGGGAGTACCGGCCAAGGCGCACGCCGCCTCCGTTGATACGGTGCGGTAACCACGTATGGCTCTAACCGCCAATATCCTCTGAGGGCGCCAGAGGCGAGCCCTATTCTGGGCGGTCAGAGCCGCTGCCCACACCGGTGCACCATACAGTGCCATTGACCGGACAACTCCCGTGTATAGCCGTCTCGTCGCGACGCTGGCTCCACCCAAATTGGGCAAAAGTCGCCCAAGGGCGGAAGCAGCGCCGACCAGCTTTGGAGTAAGCTGTCGGAAGTGCTCGTCGAAGAGCCACCTGCCGTCTAGGATCAGGCCCAGATACTTCATCTGGGCCTTAATCGGTACGAGGACCGAATTGACAACGATAGAGGCACTGGGGGGTGGACCACGACGGGGCCCATGAAACAAAAGGGCCTCCGTCTTATCTAGAGCCACCCGTAAACCCAGCGCCTCAATGCGCCCGACCACCAAAGAGACTCCCACGGTGGCCAGGCGCGCCGCCTCTTGAAAGTTCGCCCCCCGGGCCGTGACCAATGTGTCATCGGCGTAACAAATTACGCCCAGCCCGGGGGGAAGACGACCTCGAAGGGCCCAGTCGTATCCCATATTCCACAGGAGTGGTCCGAGGACAGACCCCTGTGGAACACCGCACGACATGGGCCGCCGCCTCAGAATACCATCTCGGTCCTCGTACATGACGGTACGCTCCTCAAGATAGTCTGCCACAAGCCGCCTCAGGTACTCTGGCACCCCGTGGTAGTGGAGTGCTTCCCTGATGCAGCTAAATGGCAGACTATTAAATGCGTTGGCGATGTCCAATGACACCGCCAGCAGCACGCCGCCACAGCTCACCGCCTCTTCGGTCACGGCCCTCAGGCGCAACACAGCATCGACTGTCGAACGCCCGGCTCGAAACCCGTATTGGGCGTCCGACAGATCGGGGCCCACCTCGCAGAGGTGCCGGACGATGCGAGCAGAGAGTATCCTCTCAAACAATTTACCCGCCTCGTCCAGCAACATGATGGGCCTATAAGCCGCGACCGAATCGGCCGGCCGTCGCGGCTTCCGTAGTAGGACCAGCTTCCCGCTCTTCCAGCCCTCAGGAAAACGTCCGGACACCAAGCTGGCGTTTAGGACTTCCGGTGATCCGACATGTGGTCGAGGGTTCGCGCCAACACTCGGGCAGGTATTCCATCTGGCCCAGGGGCGGTGTTCTTAGAGCGAATCCGTAGAACGACCGCCCCTATCTCCGATTCCCTGACGGGCGGAACATTATCCTCGTTCCGTCCCCCGTCGTCTTCGACCATGAAGGCCATCGACGGGGGTGTGTGCTCCGCCCGCTGCGGGAAAAGACCCTCGACCCCAGGGGTCACGATCGAGACCCTCCAGCATCTCCTTCCTCTTCAGTTCTTTGGCGCGGCTAATGGCCAGCTTCAGAGTTTTCCGCGCCTCTCGGTACTCCTCATGAAGCTGGTCCTCCTCGCCGTCTACGCGGTGTCGCCGCCGACTACGGGTGTAGGAGCTCCGGGCACGAGTACAGGCCGCGCGGAGGTCCGCCAACTCCTGGGACCACCAGTAAACCTCCTTCCGTGGAGGCTGACAACCGCGGATGCGGGGCATGGCCGCATCGCAAATTTGCGTAATCGCATCGCGGAAACGACCAGCCCCCATGTCGACCTCCTCGGTCGGAGCCTGCGGAGACAGCCAGGAGTGAATAATGGCTGCCTCCTCTAGTAGGTCCCTATTCAGTTTGGCTACAGCCCACCGCGGAAAGCGAGAAGAGCGCCGCGCCGCGTGACCCCTACTGGGGTCCTGGGTCCGGGAGAGCTCAAATTGGATGTAGAGGTGATCCGAGAGCGTCTCAACCTCTTCCAGGACGCGCCAGTTCCTTACTCGTGCGGCGAGGGTAGGGGTAGCGAACGAAAGGTCCACTATCGACCCTCCCTGCTGTCGCACGCACGTGTTGGTGGAGCCTCTGTTAAGCAAACAGAGGCCCACCGAGGCTGCCCACTCCTCTACGGCCTCGCCCCTTGCGTCCGTCCTGGGAGAACCCCACGCAACGGACTTTGCGTTGAAGTCCCCCAGCACAAGGACGTGCCCAGACGCTAGTCGCCGCATCGAGGTCTCTATGTCGTTGAGAGAGGCCTCGAAGTCGCTCAAACTCCGGTTGGGGGAGAAGTATACACCGTATACGGTGATCCCCCCCCACTCAGCAGCAACATATCCAGTACCCTTGTCTCTTAACGACAAGGGCGGGGAATGAGCCGCTGTGGAGCCGACGACTGCCACGGAGCAGTCCCGGTCACCCATCCAGTTTGGACGGGGAGGAACATGATAGGGCTCCGCGACTACAGCTACACCGATCGACCACTGTGCCATGGTTTGTAAGAAAAGATCCTGCGCCGCGGCACAGTGGTTCAGGTTCGTCTGGACAAGAAGGCTGGAGACTTGATCCATTACTGGACTGTCTCGACAACCTCCTCCATGGGCGACGACGTCGTCTCACGTACGACCTCAGAGGCAGCCTGGATCGATTGGCTGGCCCTTGACGTCTGCCGATAATAACGGGATGGATTACAGCCCCCCTGCCCTATCTGGTGATTGGCAGGTTTGTTACCCGCCGCACACGCTGGGCAGTGAGGGGCCGCAGAGCATTCTACCGCCTTGTGCCCCGGTCGACCGCAGCGGAAACAAAGTCCGTTGCAGTCCAAACTATTGTCGCACTTGACACGAGTGTGTCCCTCACCAAGGCATTTAAAACACCTCATCGGTCTCGTTGCCAGAATTGTGACTCTGGCGTTTACGAGACCGATGAGTATCTTGCCAGCGTCGGCCAAAACTTTGGCCGACGCTATGGGACAACTTACCCACACCGCACCAAGGCCCCCTGGACCGGGGCGGATGGTGCCAACTCTGATGTTATCCGTGTTGCATCCAGTCCTCTCCTGAACTGCAACACGGACATCTTGGGCTGTTACTGAGTCGTCCAGGCCTGAAATGCGCAGTTCCGCGCACTTTGTTGGCCTGGCGATCTTGACACCATCCGTGGCTGCAAACATATTTCGCAGTTTCTCCGCAAACGAATCTGCTGTCTTTGCGCCTTCAGCCCCGGGGAACTCCAAGACTCGAGCTCCCGTTTGGGCGAGGCGCAACTTGACCCCTACCGTCCCGAAATCAGTGGCGAGACTGTCCCGGGCCTTCTTGAATAAAGTCGCGTAGGACAGTCCGCCACTTGCCGCCTCCGGCGATACGGTAACTACTATAGCCGCAGTTTTTGGCGGCCTTAGCTTCCGTGGCTTCTTGGTGGTGTTTGACACCGATGGCGACTGCGGGGTTGGAGCTGCTTTCTGGGCAGCCTTTTTACCCCGCTTTCGGGACTTCTTCTTAGCTCCTCCGACTAATTACCAACCGTCATTGGAGGGGGCAGATGTGGAGGGACCAGGCGTAGGTGTTGGAGTGAGGAGCGGAGGAAATTTTGCTACACTCTTTACCGCCGTTTTATGTCCTGCGACCGGTGCAGCCGTCTTGGTTGCTGCCTTGGCCGCCTGTTGTGTCCTCGTGGCATCAGTAGATGCAGACACTAACACCGCTGTCGCATATGATTTGCGGCCACTTGTAACAGAAAGCGGAATCGGTGCTGATGCGGCCTTTCGCCTATCTACAGCGAGTGGTGGTCGGATAATGGGAGCTGGGGGTAATCTCGCCTCCAGGCTCGCGAGACGTCCGTCTAGCATATGCCCTACTGCCTCCATAATTTGGCGCAAGTAAGCATCGCTGACGTCACCTGAACCGGGAGTGGGGGCAGTTTGCTTCGAAGCCGTCACCTGTCGCTTAGAGATACCCACCTGCGCCCGAAACTGGGCAAACTCGGCGCTCAGCTTAGCCACCTGCCCTGTCAGGCATTCATTAGCAGCCTGAAGGCGAGCTACGTCCCCAACGAGGGTTTCGACGACCCCAGCAATTGCGGAGGAGGAGTCCTTAAGGGCCCTAACGAAGGTGCTCTTAAGGTTCCTAGATTTGGTAGCCACCTTTTGGATGATGGCCACCCCAGCATTTGCTGTCTCCTGCAAAGATACCGTTGTTTGGGGAACAGAACCCCTTTCCACTGGCTCTCGGATCTTCTGCAGGACATCTGAAATCTCCTCCTCCGCTGCACTTTCGCCCTCCGCTCTAACCCGTCTATAGGCTTCTGCCTTCGAGAAGACAGAACCTGAAGGGGTAGAGATGGTCGTGCGTGACCTGCCTCGGCGGCTGCTTCCCACTTTAGGAGGTAGCATCTCCTGGGACGTGTCACTCTCCTCGTCCCTGGAGCGTCCGCGTTTTCTGCTGTCGCAGATTTCCACTTCTGTGGACTCCAGTACGTCCATAGTCGTGCTTGGGTTACCGTTATCCGACGGACTTGGAACGCAATCGCTCCGATTTTCTTTTTTGGCTCCCAGCAGACAAATTGACTTCTGGGAGCCCTACTGAAATAGGAGCCCCAAGTATGGGTTCCTCCTCGTTCGAAGAGAAGTCAGTTCCCGGCTTCCCTTTCTTATTCCTCTCTTTCTTGTCGTCTTTAATGTTTTTGTTTAAAAAGGTTTCTATAGTTAGACCCACGAGTGGGGGAGAACTAAAAGTCGACCCGGGCAGAGATCCCCCAATACCCGGGCAAGCGTAAATTTGTGCCCAACTGAGGGGTCCGCAGGTGCCTCAGCTGGGAGTGTGCTTACGACTGAACTACCCATCAGCCATGCATCCCCTGGCCACACACCAGAACACGGGATTTGGGGTAATTTTTTAAAGAGGTTTTCTTCCTCGCAGTCCGGGCGGCTAAGCCAAGACCCTCGCCCCCGATTTGTGTCGCGAGACATAACCACGACACTCCTTTCGGGATTACGATGTGACAACGGTGGCAGGAAGATTAAATCTTTCAAAGCCTGCTCGGCGGCAGTGTGAGTACACACCGAGCCCGTTCTCCTTTCTCCACCATTGACAGTGGAGAAACGCCGACCCATGAAAGGGTCCCACCATAGTGATTTTTTATCGAGGTTTTCCTCCTCATTGCTCCGAAGAGCGAAGAGCCAACAGAGGAATCGACAAAAATGCCCGCTCTGTTGGACCAAGCCTCAACCGAATGGCCGAAGAAAATGGCCTCCTCTTCTTCGTGCTAGAATATTAGCCGTTGGCGGTGATATTCTCTTCCAAATGGCACAGGAAGAAACAGTGCCGTCGCCAACGTTACCGGGGTGCACCACGTGGAGGTTTTCTAGCCCAGCACCCCACAGGTTTCGAACCTAGCTCAAACTCCAGCTCTCAACAAGGTTCTGTTAACGTTGTATTTATGCATATAAGAATGCCATTGTACCTTTTTGAGAGAAATAAATCATATTTATTATTTATTATTCTCTTTATTACATATAAATACACATATTGATTACATTTTTAAATATATAAAAAATAAAAAATACATATTTAAAAATATAAAAAATAGTAGACCACCGACATCGGGTACAGGGACCAAGATACCGGTGGTTAGGGCTCCAGAGACAGGAACCTCCTCACAATACGGGCCGTGTCAAGGAGGACTGCCTTCTGCATCAGACCCTTGATCCAACCTTCTAACGTGAGCCTCTTAAGGTGTTGGTCGAGGCTCTTTGCTATCAATCCGTGAACAGATATGATTATCGGAACAATAATCACCGAATCCACATTCCACATGTCGGCAATCTCGTGAGACAGATCCAAATATTTCAATTGTTTTTCTTTTTCAACTTTCACGAGATTCTCGTCATGAGGAACGGCGATATCGACAATCATTGCGCGGCGCTCTAATCGATCTATCACCACAATATCAGGCTTATTGGCAACAATAGTCCTATCTGTGATAATAGATCGATCCCAATATAACGTAGCACGACCGTTCTTGAGAACTGGGTCGGGCACATACCTGTAGTAAGGTACTTCGAAATTGACAAGTTGGTATTTAAGGGCAAGTTGTTGGTGTACGATCCTGGCTACTTGGTTGTGCCTGTGCAAATACTCACCGTTAGCAAGACGAGAACAACCGGAAATAATATGCCTAATAGATTCTCCAGGACGGTGGCACGCCCGACAGATGTCAACCGTACTATCTTTCAGGATATATTGCCGGTAGTTATTCGTCATTATAACTTCTTCCATAATTGCACAAACAAAACCTTCGGTTTCTCCGAAGAGATCACCATACCGTAGCCAAGACGTCGACGCTTTAAAGTCTATATCAGACCCGTGTAGGGCCCGATAAAATCGACCATGAAGTTCTTTACCCTTCCATACTTCCTTGCGATCAGTAGTACTAAGTACTACAGGTTTGCGCCAATTCTCTTTAGCCAGAGCGAGCGGGGTGAAACCAGTATCCACTGCAACTACATTACGATGCACTCCCACATTCGTCTGTAGAAAATATTCTCTGAGATTGTATATCTCACGATTGTGTAGAGTCTTGATATTTAATAGACCACGACCTCCAAACTTTCGCGGAATATACAATCTCATAACCGATGAACGTGGGTGGTGCATGCGGAATGCAGTAAGCAATGTACGGACTCTCCTGTCAAGGGCATCTAATTCGGTCTGAGTCCATCTAAGTACACCAAAGGAATACATCAGAACCGGCATGACCCAACTGTTATAGGCTCGCACCTTGTTACCGCCTGATAAAAGACTTTTAAGTACTTTTTTTAGGCGGCCAAAGAAGCGTTCCTGTAACATTTGTTTCACGCCAGATTCTGGTATTCCCAAGGACTGTGAAAAACCCAGATACTTATAAGTTTCGGTGGCAGACAGAGATCTGAGTTTTGTTGAATCTGAAAGTTCTATTCCTTCAGATTCTACAATCACGCCCTTCTTTACATACATGACTGCACACTTGTCTACACCAAATTCCATTTTGATAGAATTACTAAAGTTTTCAGTGACCCTTAATAACGCCATCAATTGTAATTTTGTGGAGGCCAGTAATATCAAATCATCCATATAAAGAAGGTGAGATATAACTTGATCATCTTTCTGCAACCGATAGCCTAACCCTGAACCCTCTAACAGAGTACTGAGAGGGTTCAAAGCTAGACAAAACCACAAGGGACTCAGACTGTCACCTTGAAATATACCTCGCTCGATCTTTATAAGTACGTCATTTATCGCAGCCTGCCGACATCCTGGATAGCGAAGTGTTGTGCTCCATTGACTCATACACGACTTTAAGAAAGTGCACAGAGTTGCATCAATTTTATACAACTCTAGCACTTTCAAAAGCCATGTGTGTGGAACTGAGTCATAAGCCTTCTTATAATCTATCCAACATGTCGCCAGACTCTTACGATTACGACGTACCTGTTGGCTAATGGTCCTGTCTATGATAAGGAGCTCTTTAGTGCCACGGGCCCCACTTCTACATCCATTTTGAGAAATAGAGAGTACCGAATTATTAATTATATGTGTAGTAATTTTGAGTCTCAAAATAGATGTTAGAAGTTTATATGTAGTTGGTAAACAAGTAATGGGTCTAAAATTTTTGGGATCCATGGCACTACCAGATTTATAGAGTAAATGGGTTACACCAGTGGTTAAAAATTGTGGTAATGAACCAGAATCCAAAGCTGCTTGGAATTGTGATGCCAAACACGCATGTGAGCTTCGGAACCACTTAAGCCAAAAGTTGTGTAGTCCGTCTGGACCAGGTGATTTCCAATTCGGTAATGAACGGACTGCACAACTTACATCATCTTTATTAATAACAATGGGTTCCATAGCTGTTATAGACTCACACGAGCGTTTGACATCCTCCAACCAATCACCCTCTGTATGAGTGACAGGCACTGACCAGATGTTACGCCAAAATGAATTTGTGGTATTTTCATCTGGAAAATGCCCGTCACTCACACATGGATTCGGTTCCTCCCATTTCCGGTAAACCCATTTCTCATTCCTTTGGAACATTCGATTCTGATTATACCGATCAACTCGTTTTCTATACCGTCTTATTCTATTTGCCCATGCATAAACTTTCTGCTTTAGAAAGTCTATGCGCTCTGTGACACAGGACATGTACTGTTGAGGACTAATGGAAGTTCCCAAGAATGCCTGTTTCACAAAGCGCATGACTCTCGGCCGTGTATTACCACTTTTAAAACTAATTAATTTACCGATGAGTGTCCTAGTCTCAGCAATACGACGTTCAATTCTATACTGCCAAGCTGGTACAGCATTTTTGGGTCGAGTAGCACTTACACGTTCAACATTATTATTATTTATTATTATTATTATCATAAATATAAATTCTACATAAATTGCTGAAATCGTACTCAAAATTAGTTTTCACTTAATTTTTATTTTTAAATAATCCTACTTGAGGGGATCATACTCACAACAGCGCGACGTAACAGGAAGCGCTTAGACAACCACCTAAACTACTATACCACCAGTGTAGTGGAGTGAAATTCACAATTTGCTAATTACTTCAGGGATTACCTTCATTATAAACCGGGTAAGCAGATTCGATTTTGGTAATTGTATGCTTATTATATAGTCTTTTTATGGATTTGGGGTCGTGGTCCCACTACAATGTCCAATCAGTTGGACTACGGATCAGTATTTTTAGGTTGGACAGTGAACCTACTACTAGATCTGTGGTCCAACTTATTAATTCTATTTCTGAATTAATATGAACCCTGTTTTCCTCACATATCTTAATATTACGGTCGCGCAGCGGCAGTGAATACGAATACTGTGCTTGAGGTCTCGGGCTTGATTCCCGGATCAGAACATAAAAGTAATCAGGCGCCACATTACGCAGAAAAAGCTTAAAATTTATTTGAAAATAATAACAAAGCCATCGAAATTGACGATATAGGCAAAGTGGTCTTTGATTTCCCAAAGACCTTTTTTCCTTTACACGCACTGACTAAACACTCTTAGTGAGTGCGTGTACACGCACCAACTAACCGTGTTCCAATGTTAGTGAAACAATCTAATTTATACATGTATTACTTGTGAGACATATTATGTTTTCATGTGATGGGGAAGATAATTTATTCATTTAAAGCGTTAAAGATTTTTAACATTGATATAGTCACTATAAGATATTGTTAGGTAAAATAATTACGTAACAACTTAAGACAGAAGGTCCCTTCAGTAGGGACTGAATAAATTAACAACCAACTTACGGTAGAAGTACCGAGTCTTGGTTTTTTTGACAAATATTGTTTTTTATGAGATTAGATATTGTACTTACATACGTTTGATTTACATAACATTTTGGTCAAATTGTTTCGACTTTCTTTATATTAAGACTCTCTCTGGCCATAGCCAGTATTTTGAGAAAGTCAACACCTTTAAAATCTATAACTTCAATAATAAGTATATAGCTTATTATATTTTGTAAGTTTCTGTTAAGATTCGTAAACAACAACGCACAATAACTTTCTTCCGCTTAATTTTTTGGGGAGGATTAAACTTTTGGGAATTTCCCGAACTTTTACTACTTGACATAATATATTCATTGACTGAGTTTGGAGATAACGTTTTTACTAAAAGTCTTGTTCAATCTTGTCTTTATTGGATATATTATTTAAATTAGGTGTGATTTTATGCAAACGCGCTGGCTCTCAAATCTTGAATATTAAATATTGAATACTAGCAAAAAATATTAATTATTCAATAAAAACTATTCGGATTTATTAACGTGTGTGATTCAGGGGTGCCCGATTAAATTTGGGACCGATACAGTAACCCTTTCCGGGGAGTGAAGCATCTTCGTCACGCTCAGAGTGTGAGAGAGCTTACCACTCATCATCATGAATCATCCACAACCCATCGTTAAATACAGGTTTCTCCTTAGAAAGGCAGTTTTCATTTTCTTTGCAGTGCTGTTATCGTTTACTCGTATAGGTTGTTCCTTTGTCGACTCTTACGACACCTATGATGAAATTAGTGATGAAACTCCGTCGCCTACTGGACGACGAGATACTCAATGCCTCTTGTAAAAAATTTATGCTAATTAATACATGTTCCTTTTTATACTAAATAAAACGTTGTAATATGTTATACAGTCATTATAAGTATCATCATCATCTAAACCAAAACGTTTGCACAGTTACACATAGAATCAGTTGTTGTGGATAGCCTTGGGGGAACCCAAGGTTATCCACAATAACCGGTCCTATGCTGCCCTCATCTAATGGCTACACGCGACCTTCACTAGGCCGTCCACATTGTTGAGGGCCTATCCATGCTCCATCTTCCAGTACGAGGTCACCCCTCAAGAACTTTTTGGCCCCATCGACCGTCTTATCTGCGATGAGTAGACGAGTTAACTGCCATTTTATTTTGGTAGCTCTTCCACCAATGTCGGGGGCCTTGGTTCGTCTTCGGATCTCCTTGTTGCTGATTCGATCACGCAGAGAAACTTCGAACATTCATGGCCAACACACGCTCGTTGATAACTTTCATGTTGAGAAGCACAGGTATTTGGAACGAGAAAATACCACGCTACTCACCGAACGCCGCCCAGTAAGTTGAATTCGATGATTGACATATTTTTCAAATATGTATCTACCTAACTGAAAAGTCTACTCTGGTATATATATTCGGTAATAATTTCGAACATAGAATCACCAATTATCACTTAAGTGCGGACGGCATGTACGTTCGACATAATCCTCGTTTGATTCTTATTCATTTTAAAACCTTCTCGTTTAGAGTTATTACTGAGGCCTCTGTCATCAACAAATCGAAGGTGGATAATGTACTTATCATTAATATTGATGCCAAGTTCATTCCAGTCCAAAATTCCAAAAACGTCTTCCATATTTTGAATGGGTTTCGAGTTCCGATCCTCTATACCAACTAATATAGTAACGTTCTCGTACTAACACTTCGATGTACCGGTAGTCGATTTTTCACCGCTGGAGTGCCTGATAAGTATAGATAATGCATATTCAGGAGCAAGAATATCCTGATGAAGCATTTAAACGAGACCCAACTTCAGATTTGAACTCAGACTTAATTGGTTATATGTGAAACAACAGGACTATGCAAATTTTGTGATTAATTAATTCTGGAAACCCTCTCATACAATATTCTGTACACGTAAAATAAACAAAACTTCATATCTAAAATACAGGGACAAGCAAAATCATTTTATATACACTTTAATATTAAATCTTGACTATAAAATAAGCAAAACATCTGGCCAGTAACATGAAAGTAATGCAAACACATGGGAATACAGATTAATTATGGAGAGAGCTTGTGCGCTATGAAACCAACCATTTTAAATAAACTCTGTGTAAATCTACAAACTATTTTCATCTTGTGTTCAGATTAGTTTTAGCAAATATTATAATAATTTAAGGATTGTACTATAAAAACAGTGAACACTAATATGTTTAATAATAATTTAAAATGTAACAGAAACAAACAAGAGGTCTTCACTTTAGGTCAAAAAGACTTCAGACTTGCGGAAAACCTTGAATGAAAGTATTCCAGGTATTTCGCAAGTCTGAAGTCTGAGTTCGTGTAACTTGATACTATTGTTTTCATTGGAGTTTTCTTTTTAATTTGTAATGTTAATTTTTGAATTTGCTGTTTTCTTTACTCCTTGACTGGTCTTTGAGATAAAAAGATATACAAGATTATGTACCTACAATTCTTGTACTCCTTACTTTGTGTTTTAATTTTATAAGGTTATACTCTTAATTAAATTTTATAGGCATAATTTTAGGTTCATAAAAGCTACAAATATCTATACATTACGCGAGGCCCCAAGCGGTAACCATTACTTAGATATAAAAGGTTTGCAGCAATTAATTACCTTTAATTATCTACTTTGTAAGCTTCCAACAGAAGAGTTATATCAAAAGACAAAAAGACCAACCACTTTACCAAAAATGTTTATTTAATTTCAATTTTACGCTTGCATTTCACGGCTAAAATTAAGATAGGGGTAAACTGATTTATGAGGAGGAAGTGTTTTCAAAGTTTTAACATTATAAGGTATTTTCTTTCAAGATAGACATTTATATAGATGATAACAAAGGTTATTGGAATAAGAACCTTAATTTGTAAGATTAAAAGTTGTGAATTGCCTGTGTGTTTGAATGCCTGTTAGAGAACAATTTGAACAGTAGATTTATACGGCTGTGTAAGTACTTTGTATATTGTAGTGTTATAATATTTATGTAGCGCACACATATTTGACTGAATATAATTATCTTGACCTTCTATTCATTCAGTCACTAACAGAATTGTTTGATTATAGTTTTTGCATTGTCAGGATTACAGGAGGAGATTTACTCGTTTTCTCTCTGTATAATACTAAGCGTTCTAAATGTTGTTTTCCGTTTTAAAAATTAGCAGTAGATAAAAATCCTTAGGTATGGGGTTTTTTATGCGGAAAATAAAATATATTTTATTTAGCATTTCTTGTCTGCTGTTACGAAATTATTATCACATTTTTTTATAATACAGAGTCACGTGAAAGTTCAGGTAGTTAGTACGTGTGGAATTAAGTTACGGGTCGTAACTCGCTTACAGACGTTCCCGTTCCTTACACCCACCGGCTCAACGACGGCAGTTTGAACTCAAACACCCGTGTCAAGTTACACCTAGTTTGTTAACAGTACGGTTTAATATAAATATAAAACATTATACCTGTTTAAACATATGTAGGATTAATGGACAAGAAAAGGTACGGTACAATTAAAAATGACAAGAATTTATAGTTTAGAAAATACGTGGTCATTTCTTTTTGTGTTGTTTTTATCAAAGGTTTTCAACTATTTTATTTCAATATTGTATAATTATATAAAATTGTGTTAGTATAAAGCGCTCGTAAAATATTATATTATATACTCTTGAAAAGAATATTATACTAATTCTAAAAATATTAAGTGACTTACGTAACTTACAACTAAGACAGTACGTATAATACTTGTAAATTAGATTTTGTTGTTGTTGTTTTGTTGAAGTTTAGTAACAAGTCAGTTATATAATAGAATGGGTTGAAATAGACAACATCCACAGTATGAGTGAGGGCGTGCAAAGAGAATTGACAATTGACGTAGGCGGGAAACGTAGGTGTTGCTAGGATAGAACAATAATACCTTACACGCGTAGTATTTTATTTTATTTTATAATCGGTCACTACAGCAGGCAAACCTATTCATGATTCGCTTCCCAAAAATATCAACTTAGATTCTCTTAATCAACATTTCTCTGCTTCGTCAAATTTTGATAAAATGACAAAAGATGCTACACTGAAACTTCTTACTGCCGCCCCAACTCCTGATTGTTCTCCATTTTTCTTTAGTCAATTCTCTGATTGTGATGTTGAGAGGAGCGTAGTGTCCATCACTTCGAATGCAGTGGGTTCTGACCGTCTGAGCCGTAATATGGTCCCCTCAATCCTTGATGAAATTCTTCCTGTCATTTGTCATATCCTAAATTATTCAATCTCCCACAGTGTATTTCCAACAGCTTGGAAGGACGCCGAAATAATACTCATTCCCAAAAAGAAAAACCCGGGATCCTTTACCGACTACCACCCGATTTCAATTCTTCCGTTTCTCTCCAAGGTCCTTGAACGTCTTATCCATACTCAATTCTCACATTTCCTATCCAGAAACCTACTACTAAATCCTCTCCAATCCGGTTTTCGAACCGGTCACAGCACCACTACTACCCTTGTCCATGTTACGGAGGAGATCAGATTTGCCATGGAAATTGATTATCTCACAGTTCTAACACTTTTGGACTTTAGTAATGCATTCAACACCGTTGACTTTGACGTTCTGCTATGCATACTGCGCTCTCTCAACATATCTCCAACTGCGATTGACTGGTTTCGCAACTACCTGTTTGGTCGTCGGCAGCGCATTTGTATTGAAAACACTGTTTCTTCTTGGTGTAACACTGCAGCCGGCGTACCGCAGGGCGGCTTGCTTTCTCCCCTACTTTTCTCTGTTTTTATCAACACCATCACTAATGATCTGTCTTCTTCCTACCACTTGTATGCGGATGATCTTTAAATTTACACCAGGGCATCACCAGCTAATCTGACTGATGCTGTCAACACCACTAATGCTGACTTGGATAAAATATGTAAGTGGAGCAACACCTACGGCCTGAAGATTAACACATCGAAGACTCAGGTCATTATCGTTGGAAGCTCGCGAATGACCTCCAAAATTGATTTGACACAATTACCACCAGTCATGTGCAACAGCACACCTATTCCGTACAGTGGCAAGGTGAAAAACTTGGGGATCTATATTGATAGTACCTTATCCTGGGGCCCTCAGCTACAAGAGCTGAGTCGTAAAATGTTTGCTGCTGCAGGATCTTTACGCAGACTACGAAATTTTCTATCTACTTCTACTAAGATTGTTCTTACACAATCCCTCCTTTTTCCTAACCTTGATTATGCTGATGCCACTTATCTTGATCTCACAGAAAACCAACTGAATAAGCTTGAGAGACTCCAAAATCTTTGTATACGATTCATATTTGGATTACGTAAATATGATCATGTATCCGACTATCGTAAACAGCTTAAGTGGTTACCTATCCGCCTTCGCCGGAACACACATATTCTGTCTCTTTTATATAACATTCTTTTCAATCCTCTTACTCCACATTACCTTAAAACACGGTTTAACTTCTTACATGACACACATCCCAAAGTGTTGAGATCGTCAGAGAACTTAAAATTAAAAATGCCAGGGCACACTACTAAATTTCTTGACCACTCCTTTTCTGTCCAAGCGGTTCGACTGTGGAACGCTCTACCGGTTAAGATTAGACGTGCGCAAACTCTGACAGCCTTTAAGAGATTGATAAGGGAACACTATCTAGCAGATATCGATGTCACATAGTGTTAACTTTGCTGCACTCGATCAGGTAAAGATGTACCCCTTAAGTATGTCTGTAATGTCCATAAGTTTCAGCTGTTTTTCTTGTATATATTTATTTATAAATTCACACTACGTGTTACTGTCACTTAATATAATTTATATGTACTACTTTCATTTCCTTTTCCGGTATACTTCTAATACACCAGGCACTACCTTATACTTTCCATCTCATGCTTTGTTTCCATCCCATGGTTGCCTGTAAGGGATTGCCAATAGGCGATAAGGCCGCCACTTGTACTTTTTTAGCTTAAGTCACTTATAAATTTAATCTGGTGTACAATCAAGATATTATTATTATTATTATTCTCTTTATTACATTAAATATACATATTGATTACATTTTTAAACATATAAAAAATAAAAAATACATATTTAAAAATATAAAAAATAGTACACCACCGACATCGGGTACAGGGACCAAGATACCGGTGGTTAGGGCTCCAAAGACAGGAACCTCCTCACAATACGGGCCGTGTCAAGGAGCCTGCCTTCTGCATCAGACCCTTTTTTTTTTTTAACGTGTGGAAACCCTCACGGGCCGTCACCCCACCGGGGTTTACGGCGGGGCGGTGTGTCGGAATCGGACCGACTAAAATCACACGGTGTGCCACTTTGCGTCTGAGAGAGAAGGGATCTGGGAACAGCTGTTATTACGACATCCTAATCCCTCCTAGCGCCTGCTCGCTTTCGCGGGCGCTATAAACTCTCCATTTAGGCGACGTCCGACACACGCACACGTCACCTCCTCGCGGCTAGCTACTATAGCGGAATGAGGGGAAAACCCGTCCCGTCCATCCGCGGCCACACTCAAGGCGGCATGAAGCGCTGGTATGAGCGCCTCCGCCGCCCGGCTCGCCGACGGCGAATTGGGTCCGAGTGGATATCGTCCTCCCGGGCCTTCTCCGCCGCCTCTTTCCGCGAAATTACGTCTTCGCAGAAAGTTGCGACCGCGGTAAAACCACTGTCGCTACCGGCCATGGAGCGTATGACGGCCGGTAGCGAGAGATCTCCTCCAATAACTGCAGTGAGGACCCCACGCTGCGCCGCCCAAGCGGAACAAACCGCTAGCGTGTGCTGAGCCGAGTCCTCACTGCAGTCGCAGTGGTGACAGGCGGGACTCAATTCCCTCCTGGCGACTGAGTGCAGATACTTCCCGAAGCAACCGTACCCGGAAAGGACCTGCGTCAGTCGGAAGGAAAGGGTCCCGTGCTGCCGCCCTGCCCACTCGGCGATGACCGGCTGGAGAGCCTCCACGGCGGCAAAACCAGCACGTGGAGCCTCCAGCGGGGACGACCAACGAGCCATTGTGGCTCGACGAGCGGCCTCTCGCCACTCGCGTATCTCTTCGGGCGGGGGCCGTATGCCGCTACGCGCCCGGAAGTCAGCCATCCGCCGATAAACTTCGGCGAGCACTTTCGCCTCCAAATCCCACGGGGGAGTTCCGGCCAAAGCGCACGCCGCCTCCGTCGATATGGTGCGGTAACCGCGTATGGCTCTAACCGCCAATATCCTCTGAGGGCGCCAGAGGCGAGCCCTATTCTGGGCGGTCAGAGCCGCCGCCCACACCGGTGCACCATACAGCGCCATTGACCGGACAACCCCCGTGTATAGCCATCTCGTCGCGACGCTAGCTCCACCCAGATTGGGCAGAAGTCGCCCAAGGGCAGAAGCAGCGCCAACCAGCTTTGGAGAAAGCTGTCGGAAGTGCTCGTCGAAGAGCCACCTGCCGTCGAGGATCAGGCCCAGATACTTCATCTGGGCCTGAACCGGTACGAGGACCGAATTGACCACGATGGAGGCACCGGAAGGTGGACCACGACGGGGCCCATGGAACAAAAGGGCCTCCGTTTTATCCAGGGCCACCCGCACACCCAGCGCCTCAATTCACCCGACCACCAGGCCACCCGTGGTGGCCAGGCGCGCCGCCTCTTGAAAGTTCATCCCCCGGGATCAATGTGTCATCTGCGTAACAAAGTACGCCCAGCCCGGGGGGAAGACAACCTCGAAGGGCCCAGTCGTATCCCATGTTCTACAGGAGTGGTCTGAGGACAGACCCCTGTAGAACACCGCACGACATGAGCCGCCGCCTAAGAACACCATTTCGGTCCTCGTACATGACGGTACGCTCCTCAAGATAGTCTGCCACAAGCCGCCTCAGGTGCTTTGGCACCCCGTGGTAGTGGAGTGCTTCCCTGATGCAGCTAAATGGCAGACTATTAAATGCGTTGGCGATGTATAACGACACCGCCAACAGCACGCCGCCACAGCTCACCGCCTCTTCGGTAACGGCCCTCAGGCGCAGCACGGCATCGACCGTCGAACGCCCCGCCCGAAAACCAAATTGGGCATCCGACAGACCGGGGCCCACCTTGCGGAGGTGCCGGACGATGCGGGCAGAGAGTATCCTCTCAAACAGTTTACCCGCCTCGTCCAGCAACACGATGGGCCTATAGGCCGCTACCGATTCGGCTGGCCGTCCCAGCTTCCTGAATAGGACCAGCTTCCCGCTTTTCCAGCACTCAGGGAAGCGTCCGGACGCCAAGCTACCGTCCAGGACCTTCCTGAGGCGGTCCGACATGTGCTCAAGGGCTCGGGCCAGCACTCGGGCAGGTATCCCGTCCGGCCCGGGGGCGGTGTTCTTAGAGCGGATCCGTAGAACAACCGCCCCTACCTCCGATTCCCTGTCGGGCGGAACATCGTCTTCGTTCCCCCGTCGTCTTCGACCATGTAGGCCGTCGACGGAGGTGTGTGTTCCACCTGCCGCGGGAAAAGGCCCTCGACCACTTCCTGCAGGAAGCTGGGCTGGAGTGTCTCTGTAAGGGGGGGGTTCTGCATCAGACCCTTGATCCAACCTTCTAACGTGAGCCTCTTAAGGTGTTGGTCGAGGCTCTTGGTTATCAATCCGTGAACAGATATGATTATCGGAACAATGATCACCGAATCCAGATACCACATATCGGCAATCTCGTGAGACAGATCCAAATACTTCAATTGTTTTTCTTTTTCAACTTTCACGAGATTCTCGTCATGAAGAACGGCGATATCGACTATCATTGCGCGGCGCTCTAATCGATCTATCAACACAATATCAGGCTTATTGGCAACAATAGTCCTATCTGTGATAATAGATCGATCCCAATATAATGTAGCACGACCGTTCTCGAGAACTGGATCGGGCACATACTTGTAGTAAGGCACTTCAAAGTTGACAAGTTGGTATTTAAGGGCAAGTTGTTGGTGTACAATCCTGGCTACTTGATTGTGCCTGTGCAAATACTCACCGTTAGCAAGACGAGAACAACCAGAAATAATATGCCTAATAGATTCTCCAGGACGGTGGCACGCCCGACAAATGTCAACCGTACTATCTTTCAGGATATATTTCCGGTAGTTATTCGTCATGATAACTTTGTCCATAATTGCACAAACAAAACCTTCGGTTTCTCCCAAGAGATCACCATATCGTAGCCAAGACGTCGACGCTTTAAAGTCTATATCAGACCCGTGTAGGGCCCGATAAAATCGGCCATGAAGTTCTTTACCCTTCCATACTTCCTTGCGATCAGTAGTACTAAGTACTACAGGTTTGCGCCAATTCTCTTTAGCCAGAGCAAGCGGGGTAAAACCAGTATCCACTGCAACTACATTACAATGCACTCCCACATCAGTCTGTAGAAAATATTCTCTGAGATTGTATATCTCGTGATTGTGTAGAGTCTTGATATTTAATAGACCACGACCTCCAAATTTTCGCGGAATATACAATCTCATAACCGATGAACGTGGGTGGCGCATGCGGAATGCAGTCAGCAATGTACGGACTCTCCTGTCAAGGGCATCCAATTCGGTCTGAGTCCATCTAAGTACACCAAAGGAATACATCAGAACCGGCATGACCCAACTGTTATAGGCTCGCACCCTGTTACCGCCTGATAAAAGACTTTTAAGTACTTTTTTTAGGCGTCCAAAGAAGCGTTCCTGTAACATTTGTTTCACGCCAGATTTTAGTATTCCCAAAGACTGTGAAAAACCTAGATACTTGTAGATTTCGGTGGCAGACAGAGATCTGAGTTTTGTTGAATCTGAAAGTTCCATTCCTTCAGATTCTATAATCACGCCCTTCTTTACATGCATGACTGCACACTTGTCTACACCAAATTCCATTTTGATAGAATTACTAAAGTTTTCAGTGACCCTTAATAACGCCATCAATTGTAATTTTGTGGAGGCTAGTAATTTCAAATCATCCATATAAAGAAGGTGAGATATAACTTGATCATCTTTCTGCAACCGGTAACCTAATCCTGAACCCACTAACAGAGTGCTGAGAGGGTTCAAAGCTAGACAAAACCACAAGGGACTCAGACTGTCACCTTGAAATATACCTCACTCGATCTTTATAAGTATGTCATTTATCGCAGTCTGCCGACATCCTGGATAGCAAAGTGTTGTTTTCCATTGACTCATACACGACCTTAAGAAAGTGCACAGAGTTGCATGAATTTTATACAACTCTAGCACCTTCAAAAGCCAGGTGTATGGAACTGAATCGTAAGCCTTCTTATAATCTATCCAACATGTCGCCAGACTGTTACGACTACGACGTACCTGTTGGCTAATGGTCCTGTCTATGATAAGGAGCTCTTTAGTGCCACGGGCCCCACTTCTACATCCATTTTGAGAAATAGAGAGTACCGAATTATTAATTATATGTGTAGTAATTTTGAGTCTCAAAATAGATGTTAGAAGTTTATATGTAGTTGGTAAACAAGTAATAGGTCTAAAATTTTTGGGATCCATAGCACTACCAGATTTATAGAGTAAATGGGTTACACCAGTGGTTAAAAATTGTGGTAATGAACCAGAATCCAAAGCTGCTTGGAATTGTGATGCCAAACACGCATGTGAGCTTCGGAACCACTTAAGCCAAAAGTTGTGCAGTCCGTCTGGACAAGGTGATTTCCAATTCGGTAATGAACGGACTGCACAACTTACATCATCTTTATTAATAACAATGGGTTCCATAGCTGTTATAGACTCACACGAACATTTGACATCCTCCAACCAATCACCCTCTGTATGAGTGACGGGCACTGACCAGATGTTACGCCAAAATGAATTAGTGGTATTTTCATCTGGATAATGCCTATCACTCACACATGAATTCGATTCCTCCCATTTCCGATAAACCCATTTCTCATTCCTTTGAAACATTCGATTCTGATTATACCGATCAACTCGTTTTCTATAACGTCTTATTCTATTTGCCCATGCGTAAACTTTCTGCTTTAGAAAGTCTATGCGCTCTGTGACACAGGACATGTACTGTTGAGGACTAATGGTAGTCCCCAAGAATGTCTGTTTCACAAAGCGCATGACTCTTGGCCGTGTATTACCACTTTTAAAACTGATTAATTTACCGATGAGTGTCCTAGTCTCAGCAATACGACGTTCAATTCTATACTGCCAAGATGGTACGCCATTTTCGGGTCGAGTAGCACTTACACGTTCAATACGTTTAACACCAGCTACTCGACAAACTGCAATGGCCGCACAGTATAGAATTGAATGTGTAAGATCTTTTCCTGCCCGTAAAAACCAAGACTATGCTTGTGCAAACTCTTATCTTCCCCTTAATCGACTATGGTGATGTGTGCTGCTACGACCTGAATGCAGATCTTCTCGATAAATTAGACCGTCTTCTTAATAACTGCATTCGATTTGTTTATAATCTCCGTAAATATGACCATGTATCCTCTTTCCGTTCGCAGCTCAATTGGCTACCAATTCGTTTACGCCGAAAATTACGCGCGCTCACTGTTCTATTCTCTTTACTTAATAACCCATCTTCGCCAACATATTTAAACTCTTATTTCCAACTCCTATGTAGCAATCACGACAGAAAGCTTCGGTCTTCTAAGAATCTTCTCCTTCGTTGCCCCTCCCATACATCTGAGTTTGTTGGCTCATCTTTCTTTGTGCAGTCCGTTCTTCTCTGGAATGAGCTTCCCCTCGAAGTCAGGATGGCTAACAACGCTTTTACTTTTAAGAAAAAAGTGAAGCAGTATTTACTGAAACAGCTGGTAGAATCAACCAATACATGATTATCATCTTATTATTACTTGTTATGATATTTATTTGTGTATGTATGTATATAGACTTACATCAACTTTAGTATGTATTTGTATGTATTTATGTATTTGTATTAATTTTAGTATATGAAAGTTTGTATATGTCTACTTCTTCTTTTCAACATCTGAAACGCACCTACTTCCTATTTTCTCTGCATCACCCAAAGGTTGACTGGTAGAGAATGCCTTAGGCATTAAGTCCGCCTATGTACATAAAGTGCATGATGTATAAATAAATAAATAAATAAATAAATCTTCGTTATTATCAAAATAGTCTGATAATAGCGAATTCAGGGCACCCACAAGCGCTAAATTACGTTTATGAATGGGCAAACGGCATAACCGTGGTCTAATATTATCATTTAAAAATCAGTACTTTTGAATCGCATCCTCCAAAGCACTCCTTATCTTATCGTTACATTGGGTACTTACGGATATAACTTCACTCTCCACTAGTTCATCAACATCTTTAATACCTAATGGCAACTGAGGTGTGCTATTGGTCACCGCAGTGTGTGATGAAGAGGGGATAGTAAAGTTTTTCCTTATGTCAGAGCGTATCCTCTCAAGTACTGTATCATCCAGCAGGTGACAGCGCGGTATAGCTCGTACTTGATCCGACAACCGTTCTGCTGAAACGTTGATGGCTGGTTCAAGCTCCTGAAACAGAGAGACTAACCTAACACAGTACGCAGTAAGGTTCGTTCCCAACTCTAAATAGAGAGAAAATATGCCCGCAGGACATTCTCATTTATAGATTTTGTCCACTTCATGCGGCGCACATCACCACCGGTAGCGGGGACCCTGTTTGAGGTCAGTGGTCCTCGTGATCCCAAGCTAGTTGGCGGCCGGGTACTCTCCTTCCGGTGTACAGGTCTTGGCGACGTCGGCGGAGAGAAAAACTCGTCGCTGGAGCTAGAGCTCGACACCTCTGCAAGACGGCAAGGCGGAGCGGAGCAACGAGTCCAGGGATGTTGTTTGTGCTTTTAATCTAACTCTCGTTAACATTTTGGAATTTGTTTCATGAAAATTTTTGTATTGACGTGACGTTTAAACGTCACGTCTTCGGTAACAGATATTTTTATGTAAAAAACATTTTAGTTGTATTTTAATTCAATTTTTATATTGTACACATGTTCATTTTCTTTCTGGTTTTAAATTAAATAGTATAGCAATTGTAAATTTGTAGCTATAAATATTGTATTTTAAATATATGTAAGAGAAATGCCAACTGTTTCTAGTGTTGCTAGTTATTATTATTTTTCTTTATTTCATTATATACACCTATTTATTACATTTTTAAATATATAAAAAGTAGAAAATACACATTTAAAAATATAAAAAATAGTAGTAGACCACTGACATCGGGTACAGGGACCAAGATACCGGTGGTTAGGGCTCCAAAGACAGGAACCTCCTCACAATACGGGCCGTGTCAAGGAGGACTGCCTTCTGCATCAGAACCTTTTTTTTTTTCTTTTTTGTTTTTTTTAACGTGTGGAAACCCCTTCGGGCCGTCACCCCACCGGGGTTTACGGCGGGGTGGTGTGTCGGAATCGGACCGACTAAAACCACACGGTGTGCCACTCTGCGCCTGACATAGGAGGGATCCGGGAACAGCTGTTATTACGACATCCAGATCCCTCCTAGCGCCTGCCCGCTACCGTGGGCACCATCTGCGGATAAACTCTCCTTTTAGACGACGTACGGCACACGCGGACGTCGCCTCCTCGCGGCTGGCCATTATAGCGGATGGAGGGGAAAACCCGTCCCGTCCACCCGCGGCCACACTCAAGGCGGCATGAGGCGCTGGTATGCGCGCCTCCGCCGCCCGGTTCGCCGGCGGCGAATTGGGTCCGAGTGGAGGTTGTCCTCCCGGGCCTTCTCCGCCGCCTCCTGCCGCGAAATTACGTCTTCGCAGAAGGTTGCGACCGCGGTAAAACAACTGTCGCTACCGAACATGGAGCGTATGACGGCCGGTAGCGAGAGATCTCCTCCAATAACTGCAGTGAGGACCCCACGCTGCCCCGCCCAGGCGGAACAAACCGCCAGCGTGTGCTGAGCCGAGTCCTCACTGCAGTCGCAGTGGTGACAGGCGGGACTCAATTCCCTCCTGGCGACCGAGTGCAGATACTTCCCGAAGCAACCGTGCCCAGAAAGAATCTGCGTCAGTCGGAAGGAAAGGGTCCCGTGCTGCCGCCCTGCCCACTCGGCGATGACCGGCTGGAGAGCCTCTACGGCGGCAAAGCCAGCACGTGGAGCCTCCAGTCGGGACGACCAATGAACCATCGTGGCTCGACGAGCGGCCTCTCGCCACTCGCGTATCTGTTCGGGTGGGGGCCGAATGCCGGTATCCACCCGAAAGTCTGCCGTTCGCCGATAAACTTCGGCGAGCACTTCCGCCTCCAAATTCCACGGGGGAGTTCCGGCTAAGGCGCACGCCGCGTCCGTCGATACAGTGCGGTAACCGCGTATGGCTCTAACCGCCAATATCCTCTGAGGACGCCAGAGGCGAGCCCTATTGTGGACGGTCAGAGCCGCCGCCCACACCGGTGCACCATACAGCGCCATTGACCGAACAACCCCCGTATATAGACGTCTCGTCGCGACGCTGGCTCCACCCAAATTGGGCAAAAGTCGCCCAAGGGCAGAAGCAGCGCCGACCAGCTTTGGAGAAAGCTGTCGGAAGTGCTCGTCGAAGAGCCACCTGCCGTCAAGGATCAGGCCCAGATACTTCATCTGGGCCTGAACCGGTACGAGGACCGAATTGACTACAATGGAGGCGCCAGAGGGTGGACCACGACGGGGCCCATGGAACAAAAGGGCCTCCGTCTTGTCCAGGGCCACCCGTAAACCCAGCGCCTCAATACGCCTGACCACCAGAGAAACTCCCACGGTGGCTAGGCGCGCCACCTCTTGAAAGTTCGCTCCCCGGGCCGTGACCAATGTGTCATCGGCGTAACAAATTACGCCCAGCCCGGAGGGGAGGCGACCTCGAAGGGCCCAGTCGTATCCCATGTTCCACAGGAGTGGTCCGAGGACAGACCCCTGCGGAACACCGCACGACATGAGCCGCCGCCTCAGAACACCGTCTCGGTCCTCGTACATGACGGTACGCTCCTCAAGATAGTCTGCCACAAGCCGCCTCAGGTACTCTGGCACCCCGTGGTAGTGGAGTGCTTCCCTGATGCAGCTAAATGGCAGACTATTAAATGCGTTGGCGATGTCCAACGACACTGCCAACAGCACGCCGCCACAGCTCACCGCCTCTTCGGTAACGGCCCTCAGGCGCAGCACGGCATCGACCGTCGAACGCCCCGCCCGAAAACCAAATTGGGCGTCCGATAGATCGGGGCCCACCTCGCAGAGGTGCCGGACGATGCGGGCAGAGAGTATCCCCTCAAACAGTTTACCCGCCTCGTCCAGCAACACGATGGGCCTATAGGCCGCTACCGAATCGGCAGGCCGTCCCGGCTTCCGTAATAGGACCAGCTTCCCACTTTTCCAGCACTCAGGGAAGCGTCCTGACGCCAAGCTAGCATCCAGGACCTCCCTGAGTCGGTCCGACATGTGCTCGAGGATTCGGGCCAGCACTCGGACAGGTATCCCGTCTGGCCCGGGGGCGGTGTTCTTAGAGCGGATCCGTAGAACAACCGCCCCTACCTCCGATTCCCTGACGGGTGGCACATTTTCCTCGTTGTTCCCCCCGTCGTCGCCGACCATGAAGGCCATCGACGGGGGTGTGTGTTCCACCCGCTGCGGGAAAAGGCCCTCGACCACTTCCCGCAGGAAGCTGGGCTGGAGAGTCTGTGTAAGGGGTGGGCCCGACGTGCGGAGCTTTTGTCGCGCTGCACGATATGGGCGACCCCAGGGGTCACGATCGAGACCCTCCAGCATCTCCTTATCTGCATCAGACCCTTGATCCAACCTTCTAACGCGAGCCTCTTAAGGTGTTGGTCGAGGCTCTTCGCTATCAATCCATGAACAGATATGATTATCGGAACAATAATCACCGAATCCACATTCCACATGTCGGCAATCTCGTGAGACAGATCCAAATACTTCAATTGTTTTTCTTTTTCAACTTTCACGAGGCTCTCGTCATGAGGAACGGCGATATCGACAATCATTGCGCGGCGCTCTAATCGATCTATCACCACAATATCAGGCTTATGTGCAACAATAGTCCTATCTGTGATAATAAATCGATCCCAATATAACGTAGCACGACCGTTCTCGAGAACTGGGTCGGGCACATACCTGTAGTAAGGCACTTCAAAATTGACAAGTTGGTATTTAAGGGCAAGTTGTTGGTGTACAATCCTGGCTACTTGATTGTGCCTGTGCAAATACTCACCATTAGCAAGACGAGAACAACCGGAAATAATATGCCTAATAGATTCTCCAGGACGGTGGCAAGCCCGACAGATGTCAACCGTACTATCTTTCAGGATATATTTCCGGTAGTTATTCGTCATGATAACTTCGTACATAATTGCACAAACAAAACCTTCGGTTTCTCCGAAGAGATCACCATACCGTAGCCAAGACGTTGACGCTTTAAAGTCTATATCAGACCCGTGTAGGGCCCGATAAAATCGGCCATGAAGTTCTTTACCCTTCCATACTTCCTTGCGATCAGTAGTACTAAGTACTACAGGTTTGCGCCAATTCTCTTTAGCCAGAGCGAGCGGGGTAAAACCAGTATTCACTGCAACTACATTGCGATGCACTCCCGCATTCGTCTGTAGAAAATATTCTCTGAGATTGTATATCTCGCGATTGTGTAGAGTCTTGATATTTAATAGACCACGACCTCCAAACTTTCGCGAAATATACAATCTCATAACCGATGAACGTGGGTGGTGCACGCGGAATGCAGTCAGCAATGTACGGACTCTCCTATCAAGGGCATCCAATTCGGTCTGAGTCCATCTAAGTACACCAAAGGAATACATCAGAACCGGCATGACCCAACTGTTACAGGCTCGCACCTTGTTACCGCCTGATAAAAGACTTTTAAGTACTTTTTTTAGGCGACCAAAGAAGCGTTCCTGTAACATTTGTTTCACGCCAGGTTCTGGTATTTCCAAGGACTGTGAAAAACCTAGATACTTGTAGGTTTCGGTGGCAGACAGAGATCTGAGTTTTGTTGAATCTGAAAGTTCCATTCCTTCAGATTCTACAATCACGCCCTTCTTTACATACATGACTGCACACTTGTCTACACCAAATTCCATTTTGATAGAATTACTAACGTTTTCAGTGACCCTTTACAGTGCCCTTTTATTATTATTCTCTTTATTACGTATACACATATTGATTACATTTTTAAATATATAAAAAATAAAAAATACATATTTAAAAATATAAAAAATAGTAGACCACCAACATCGGGTACAGGGACCAAGATACCGGTGGTTAGGGCTCCAGAGACAGGAACCTCCTCACAATATGGGCCGTGTCAAGGAGGACTGCCTTCTGCATCAGACCCTTGATCCAACCTTCTAACGTGAGCCTCTTAAGGTGTTGGTCGAGGCTCTTGGCTATCAATCCGTGAACAGATATGATTATCGGAACAATGATCACCGAATCCACATTCCACATGTCGGCAATCTCGTGAGACAGATCCAAATACTTTAATTGTTTTTCTTTTTCAACTTTCACGAGATTCTCGTCATGAGGAACGGCGATATCGACAATCATTGCGCGGCGCTCTAATCGATCTATCACCACAATATCAGGCTTATTGGCAACAATAGTCCTATCTGTGATAATAGATCGATCCCAATATAACGTAGCACGACCGTTCTCGAGAACTGGGTCGGGCACATGCCTGTAGTAAGGCACTTCAAAATTGACAAGTTGGTATTTAAGGGCAAGTTGTTGGTGTACAATCCTGGCTACTTGATTGTGCCTGTGCAAATACTCACCATTAGCAAGACGAGAACAACCGGAAATAATATGCCTAATAGATTCTCCAGGACGGTGGCAAGCCCGACAGATGTCAACCGTACTATCTTTCAGGATATATTTCCGGTAGTTATTCGTCATGATAACTTCGTACATAATTGCACAAACAAAACCTTCGGTTTCTCCGAAGAGATCACCATACCGTAGCCAAGACGTTGACGCTTTAAAGTCTATATCAGACCCGTGTAGGGCCCGATAAAATCGGCCATGAAGTTCTTTACCCTTCCATACTTCCTTGCGATCAGTAGTACTAAGTACTACAGGTTTGCGCCAATTCTCTTTAGCCAGAGCGAGCGGGGTAAAACCAGTATTCACTGCAACTACATTGCGATGCACTCCCGCATTCGTCTGTAGAAAATATTCTCTGAGATTGTATATCTCGCGATTGTGTAGAGTCTTGATATTTAATAGACCACGACCTCCAAACTTTCGCGAAATATACAATCTCATAACCGATGAACGTGGGTGGTGCACGCGGAATGCAGTCAGCAATGTACGGACTCTCCTATCAAGGGCATCCAATTCGGTCTGAGTCCATCTAAGTACACCAAAGGAATACATCAGAACCGGCATGACCCAACTGTTACAGGCTCGCACCTTGTTACCGCCTGATAAAAGACTTTTAAGTACTTTTTTTAGGCGACCAAAGAAGCGTTCCTGTAACATTTGTTTCACGCCAGGTTCTGGTATTTCCAAGGACTGTGAAAAACCTAGATACTTGTAGGTTTCGGTGGCAGACAGAGATCTGAGTTTTGTTGAATCTGAAAGTTCCATTCCTTCAGATTCTACAATCACGCCCTTCTTTACATACATGACTGCACACTTGTCTACACCAAATTCCATTTTGATAGAATTACTAACGTTTTCAGTGACCCTTTACAGTGCCCTTTTATTATTATTCTCTTTATTACGTATACACATATTGATTACATTTTTAAATATATAAAAAATAAAAAATACATATTTAAAAATATAAAAAATAGTAGACCACCAACATCGGGTACAGGGACCAAGATACCGGTGGTTAGGGCTCCAGAGACAGGAACCTCCTCACAATATGGGCCGTGTCAAGGAGGACTGCCTTCTGCATCAGACCCTTGATCCAACCTTCTAACGTGAGCCTCTTAAGGTGTTGGTCGAGGCTCTTGGCTATCAATCCGTGAACAGATATGATTATCGGAACAATGATCACCGAATCCACATTCCACATGTCGGCAATCTCGTGAGACAGATCCAAATACTTTAATTGTTTTTCTTTTTCAACTTTCACGAGATTCTCGTCATGAAGAACGGCGATATCGACTATCATTGCGCGGCGCTCTAATCGATCTATCAACACAATATCAGGCTTATTGGCAACAATAGTCCTATCTGTGATAATAGATCGATCCCAATATAATGTAGCACGACCGTTCTCGAGAACTGGATCGGGCACATACTTGTAGTAAGGCACTTCAAAGTTGACAAGTTGGTATTTAAGGGCAAGTTGTTGGTGTACAATCCTGGCTACTTGGTTGTGCCTGTGCAAATACTCACCGTTAGCAAGACGAGAACAACCGGAAATAATATGCCTAATAGATTCTCCAGGACGGTGGCAAGCCCGACAGATGTCAACCGTACTATCTTTCAGGATATATTTCCGGTAGTTATTCGTCATGATAACTTCGTACATAATTGCACAAACAAAACCTTCGGTTTCTCCGAAGAGATCACCATACCGTAGCCAAGACGTTGACGCTTTAAAGTCTATATCAGACCCGTGTAGGGCCCGATAAAATCGGCCATGAAGTTCTTTACCCTTCCATACTTCCTTGCGATCAGTAGTACTAAGTACTACAGGTTTGCGCCAATTCTCTTTAGCCAGAGCGAGCGGGGTAAAACCAGTATTCACTGCAACTACATTGCGATGCACTCCCGCATTCGTCTGTAGAAAATATTCTCTGAGATTGTATATCTCGCGATTGTGTAGAGTCTTGATATTTAATAGACCACGACCTCCAAACTTTCGCGAAATATACAATCTCATAACCGATGAACGTGGGTGGTGCACGCGGAATGCAGTCAGCAATGTACGGACTCTCCTATCAAGGGCATCCAATTCGGTCTGAGTCCATCTAAGTACACCAAAGGAATACATCAGAACCGGCATGACCCAACTGTTACAGGCTCGCACCTTGTTACCGCCTGATAAAAGACTTTTAAGTACTTTTTTTAGGCGACCAAAGAAGCGTTCCTGTAACATTTGTTTCACGCCAGGTTCTGGTATTTCCAAGGACTGTGAAAAACCTAGACACTTGTAGGTTTCGTCGGCAGACAGAGATCTGAGTTTTGTTGAATCTGAAAGTTCCATTCCTTCAGATTCTACAATCACGCCCTTCTTTACATACATGACTGCACACTTGTCTACACCAAATTCCATTTTGATAGAATTACTAACGTTTTCAGTGACCCTTTACAGTGCCCTTTTATTATTATTCTCTTTATTACGTATACACATATTGATTACATTTTTAAATATATAAAAAATAAAAAATACATATTTAAAAATATAAAAAATAGTAGACCACCAACATCGGGTACAGGGACCAAGATACCGGTGGTTAGGGCTCCAGAGACAGGAACCTCCTCACAATATGGGCCGTGTCAAGGAGGACTGCCTTCTGCATCAGACCCTTGATCCAACCTTCTAACGTGAGCCTCTTAAGGTGTTGGTCGAGGCTCTTGGCTATCAATCCGTGAACAGATATGATTATCGGAACAATGATCACCGAATCCACATTCCACATGTCGGCAATCTCGTGAGACAGATCCAAATACTTTAATTGTTTTTCTTTTTCAACTTTCACGAGATTCTCGTCATGAGGAACGGCGATATCGACAATCATTGCGCGGCGCTCTAATCGATCTATCACCACAATATCAGGCTTATTGGCAACAATAGTTCTATCTGTGATAATAGATCGATCCCAATATAACGTAGCACGACCGTTCTCGAGAACTGGGTCGGGCACATACCTGTAGTAAGGCACTTCAAAATTGACAAGTTGGTATTTAAGGGCAAGTTGTTGGTGTACAATCCTGGCTACTTGATTGTGCCTGTGCAAATACTCACCATTAGCAAGACGAGAACAACCAGAAATAATATGCCTAATAGATTCTCCAGGACGGTGGCACGTCCGACAAATTTCAACCGTATTATCTTTCAGGATATATTTCCGGTAGTTATTCGTCGTGATAACTTCGTCCATAATTGCACAAACAAAACCTTCGGTGTCTCCGAAGAGATCACCATTTTTTTTTTTTTTTTTTTTTTTTTTTTAACGTGTGGAAACCCCACGGGCCGTCACCCCACCGGGGTTTACGGCGGGGTGGTGTGTCGGAATCGGACCGACTAAAACCACACGGTGTGCCACTCTGCGCCTGAGATAGGAAGGATCCGGGAACCGCTGCTATTACGACATCCAGATCCCTCCTAGCGCCTGCCCACTACCTCGGGCACCATCTACGGATAAACTCTCTATTTTAGGCGACGTACGGCACACGCGGACGTCGCCTCCTCGCGGCTGGCCATTGTAGCGGATGGAGGGGAAAACCCGTCCCGTCCACCCGCGGCCACACTCAAGGCGGCATGAGGCGCTGGTATGCGCGCCTCCGCCGCCCGGCTCGCCGGCGGCGAATTGGGTCCGAGTGGATATCGTCCTCCCGGGCCTTCTCCGCCGCCTCCTTCCGCGAAATTACGTCTTCGCAGAAGGTTGCGACCGCGGTAAAACAACTGTCGCTACCGGCCATGGAGCATATTACGGCCGGTAGCGAGAGATCTCCTCCAATAACTGCAGTAAGGACCCCACGCTGCGCCGCCCAGGCGGAACAAACCGCTAGCGTGTGCTGAGCCGAGTCCTCACTGCAGTCGCAGTGGTGACAGGCGGGACTCAATTCCCTCCTGGCGACCGAGTGCAGATACTTCCCGAAGCAACCGTGCCCGGAAAGGACCTGCGTCAGTCGGAAGGAAAGGGTCCCGTGCTGCCGCCCTGCCCACTCGGCGATGACCGGCTGGAGAGCCTCCACGGCGGCAAAGCCAGCACGTGGAGCCTCCAGCCGGGACGACCAACGAGCCATCGTGGCTCGACGAGCGGCCTCTCGCCACTCGCGTATCTCTTCGGGCGGGGGCCGTGTGCCGCTACCCGCCCGGAAGTCAACCGTCCGCCGATAAACTTCGGCGAGCACTTCCGCCTCCAAATCCCACGGGGGAGTTCCGGCCAAGGCGCACGCCGCCTCCGTCGATACGGTGCGGTAACCGCGTATGGCTCTAACCGCCAATATCCTCTGAGGGCGCCAGAGGCGAGCCCTATTCTGGGCGGTCAGAGCCGCCGCCCACACCGGTGCACCATACAGTGCCATTGACCGGACAACCCCCGTGTATAGCCGTCTTGTCGCGACGCTAGCTCCACCCAGATTGGGCAAAAGTCGCCCAAGGGCAGAAGCAGCGCCGACCAGCTTTGGAGAAAGCTGTCGGAAGTGCTCGTCGAAGAGCCACCTGCCGTCGAGGATCAGGCCCAGATACTTCATCTGGGCCTGAACCGGTACGAGGACCGAATTAACCACGATGGAGGCGCCGGAGGGTGGACCACGACGGGGCCCATGGAACAAAAGGGCCTCCGTCTTGTCCAGGGCCACCCGCAAACCCAGCGCCTCAATTCGCCCGACCACCAGAGAGACACCCGTGGTGGCCAGGCGCGCCGCCTCTTGAAAGTTTGCTCCCCGGGCCGTGACCAATGTGTCATCTGCGTAGCAAATTACGCCCAGCCCGGGGGGAAGACGACCTCGAAGGGCCCAGTCGTATCCCATATTCCACAGGAGTGGTCCGAGGACAGACCCCTGTGGAACACCGCACGACATGAGCCGCCGCCTCAGAACACCGTCTCGGTCCTCGTACATGACGGTACGCTCCTCAAGATAGTCTGCCACAAGCCGCCTCAGGTACTTTGGCACCCCATGGTAGTGGAGTGCTTCCCTGATGCAGCTAAATGGCAGACTATTAAATGCGTTGGCGATGTCCAACGACACCGCCAATAAGACGCCGCCACAGCTCACTGCCTCTTCGGTAACGGCCCTCAGGCGCAACACGGCATCGACCGTCGAACGCCCCGCCCGAAAACCAAATTGGGCGTCCGACAGATCGGGGCCCACCTCGCAGAGGTGCCGGACGATGCGGGCAGAGAATATCCTCTCAAACAGTTTACCCGCCTCGTCCAGCAACACGATGGGCCTATAGGCCGCTACCGATTCGGCTGGCCGTCCTGGCTTCCTCAATAGGACCAGCTTCCCGCTTTTCCAGCACTCAGGGAAGCGTCCGGACGCCAAGCTAGCGTCCAGGACCTCCCTGAGGCGGTCCGACATGTGTTCGAGGGCTCGGGCCAGCACTCGGGCAGGTATCCCATCCGGCCCGGGGGCGGTGTTCTTAGAGCGGATCCGTAGAACAACCGCCCCTACCTCCGATTCCCTGACGGGCGGAACATCGTCCTCGTTTCCCCCGTCGTCTCCGACCATGAAGGCCATCGACGGGGGTGTGTGTTCCACCCGCTGCGGGAAAAGGCCCTCGACCACTTCCCGCAGGAAGCTGGGCTGGAGTGTCTCTGTAAGGGGGGGGCCCGACGTGCGGAGCTTTTGCCGCGCCGCACGATAAGGGCGACCCCAGGGGTCACGATCGAGACCCTCCAGCATCTCCTTTCTCTTAATTTCTTTGGCGCGGCTTATGGCCAGCTTCAGAGTTTTCCGCGCCTCTCGGTACTCTTCATGAATCCGAAGAGATCACCATACCGTAGCCAAGACGTCGACGCTTTAAAGTCTATATCAGACCCGTGTAGGGCCCGATAAAATCGGCCATGAAGTTCTTTACCCTTCCATACTTCCTTGCGATCAGTAGTACCAAGTACTACAGGTTTGCGCCAATTCTCTTTAGCCAGAGCGAGCGGGGTAAAACCAGTATCCACTGCAACTACATTGCGATGCACTCCCGCATTCGTCTGTAGAAAATATTCTCTGAGATTGTATATCTCGCGATTGTGTAGAGTCTTGATATTTAATAGACCACGGTGGCAGACAGAGATCTGAGTTTTGTTGAATCTGAAAGTTCTATTCCTTCAGATTCTACAATCACGCCCTTCTTTACATACATGACTGCACACTTGTCTACACCAAATTTCATTTTGATAGAATTACTAAAGTTTTCAGCGACCTTTAATAACGCCATCAATTGTAATTTTGTGGAGGCCAGTAATTTCAAATCATCCATATAAAGAAGGTGAGATATAACTTGATCATCTTTCTGCAACCGATAGCCTAACCCTGAACCCTCTAACAGAGTACTGAGAGGGTTCAAAGCTAGACAAAACCACAAGGGACTCAGACTGTCACCTTGAAATATACCTCGCTCGATCTTTATAAGTACGTCATTTATCGCAGCCTGCCGACATCCTGGATAGCGAAGTGTTGTGCTCCATTGACTCATACACGACTTTAAGAAAGTGCACAGAGTTGCATCAATTTTATACAACTCTAGCACTTTCAAAAGCCATGTGTGTGGAACTGAGTCATAAGCCTTCTTTTAATCTATCCAACATGTCGCCAGACTCTTACGATTACGACGTACCTGTTGGCTAATGGTCCTGTCTATGATAAGGAGCTCTTTAGTGCCACGGGCCCCACTTCTACATCTATTTTGAGAAATAGAGAGTACCGAATTATTAATTATATGTGTAGTAATTTTGAGTCTCAAAATAGATGTTAGAAGTTTATATGTAGTTGGTAAACAAGTAATGGGTCTAAAATTTTTGGGATCCATGGCACTACCAGATTTATAGAGTAAATGGGTTACACCAGTGGTTAAAAATTGTGGTAATGAACCAGAATCCAAACCTGCTTGGAATTGTGATGCCAAACACGCATGTGAGCTTCGGAACCACTTAAGCCAAAAGTTGTGTAGTCCGTCTGGACCAGGTGATTTCCAATTCGGTAATGAACGGACTGCACAACTTACATCATCTTTATTAATAACAATGGGTTCCATAGCTGTTATAGACTCACACGAGCGTTTGACATCCTCCAACCAATCACCCTCTGTATGAGTGACAGGCACTGACCAGATGTTACGCCAAAATGAATTAGTGGTATTTTCATCTGGAAAATGCCGGTCACTCACACATGGATTCGGTTCCTCCCATTTCCGGTAAACCCATTTCTCATTCCTTTGGAACATTCGATTCTGATTATACCGATCAACTCGTTTTCTATAACGTCTTATCCTATTTGCCCATGCATAAACTTTCTGCTTTAGAAAGCCTATGCGCTCTGTGACACAGGACATGTACTGTTGAGGACTAATGGAAGTTCCCAAGAATGCCTGTTTCACAAAGCGCATGACTCTCGGCCGTGTATTACCACTTTTAAAACTAATTAATTTACCGATGAGTGTCCTAGTCTCAGCAATACGACGTTCAATTCTATACTGCCAAGCTGGTACGCCATTTTCGGGTCGAGTAGCACTTACACGTTCAATACATTTAACATCAGCTACTCGACAAACTGCAATAGCCGCACAGTATAGAATAGAATGTGTATCACTAAGATCTTCGCTGTTATCAAAATAGTCTGATAACAGCGAATCCAGGGCACTCACAAGCGCTAAATTACGTTTATGAATGGGCAAACGGCATAACCGTGGTCTAATATTATCATTTACAAATCGATATTTTTGAATCACATCCTCCAAAGCACTCCTTATCTTATCGTTACATTGGGTACTTACGAATATAACTTCACTCTCCACTAGTTCATCAACATCTTTAATACCTAATGGCAACTGAGGTGTGCTACTGGTCACCGCAGTGTGTGATGAAGAGGGGATAGTAAAGTTTTTCCTTATGTTCCTTTATTATTATTATTATTACATTTTTTTTACGATTTTTACGTTTGTAGTTTTTGAAAACATATTCATAAATCGCTTCGTTTATTTACGTAACAACATGAACGATTGATGCTAATGTAAATCAAATAAAGATCTTACAAACATTATTTTTAGTATGCTTATGTTATTTTTATACTATTGGCTTGTGACCATATTTAATTTGTTTTTAAATAAGGTAAGGTCAAGATTGATCGGCGTCCTTTAGATCCAAGTAACAACTCACTACAAAATTAATTTTTGTTTCCCGATTTTGTCATCAACGCAATTACAATTACCACATTTAGCTTGACAGCATACCGTTAATTTTTGATAAATATGTATCCAAAACTTTATACTAACACTTAAATTGTTACAAACACCAGTTACTTATATATAGGCATAGATTAAATGAACTCTATAGAGAAGATAATATTGTCTGGTGCCATAAAACTCAAAGTGAAGTACTTCCTGCAAAACATGATAGTGATGTAGCTGATGTGCAATTACGTTTTAGTTATGTCTATTCAACCACAAATTAAGGTATCTAAATGAACTGCAATCTAACTAATCAATAAATAATCAGCAATGTAGGTAAACTTGAGCTTGCAGATAATATATTAATTTGCAGAGCTACAATTTTGCATCGTAAATTCATATGTCAATAAGTCTCTCAAACATCGATGGACTGTACAGTTATTGACACATTAATCTGCATTTTAAACTGATTGAAGTGGGTATATAAAGTAAATTTAATATAACTTATAATGCCTATAATAGTTATAGTATAGCAAAATGAAAAAAAAAACAATTTTATGACATTCTTCAGCACATGTTCGAAGTGATGACACGGCCTTAGATAACACCAATGTTTTCAAGAAACCATTTTTATTCATACTTTCTATTAAGCAGAGTTGAATCACTTTGGCAAGTGCTAAATAAAAAAGGTACCCTGTAATTATGGCGAACTCAGACTTAAACGATGTTTTTGCATGGGCGAGGGTAGTAACTTACCATTAGGGTACCGGTTTACTCGCTTGACCTCTAAAAAAGAAATACAATAATTAACATAAAGTGAAAGTAATGAAAGTGTACAAAAAAGATTTTTTTAGTATCACTTTACATTTATACGTTTTTTAATAAATTATTATTGTTCCATAGATATTACAAGTTTCAATAAATAACACCCACACAAATCTAAATGATAATGCCCAGCCTAAGCAACCCATGACTTCTGGTTTAGCGGCCAGGATTGTTTATCGATTAACCGCCATTTTCT
The DNA here is from genome assembly GCA_949316085.1 of Hypercompe scribonia. NCBI lineage: Eukaryota > Metazoa > Arthropoda > Insecta > Lepidoptera > Erebidae > Hypercompe > Hypercompe scribonia. The sequence continues at coordinate 6,747,266 of OX438975.1, forward strand.
GCTTTTAAAATTTGGAGAACTTTAGCATATGCGCGCATTATATTCTACGCCATTTCAGTCCACAAATTAAAAAAATTATGCCATAATGGAGATTAATTTGTCTAAGATTTTATACATATAAGCCTATTTGAATCTTCTAATGATAGATTTTTGTATCTGTTGTCAGAATGAGATTATTAAATTTGGAAAAGACAATGAATATGCTGACCATAAATGAGTTACTAACCATTGTAACTTTAAATTAAGTTTAGACCAATATACAGTAGCGCTCAAAAGTATTTTGAAAACTCAATTTTATTCCATATCACAAAAAATTATAACAAAATTGATGCCAATCAAAGATTATATTTGAAGTAATGATACGTTTCACAAATTAAGACACTTAAACGAATGTATTTCTACACAAAAAGAAAACATAAAGAAAAAATATTTACAACACGGCTCAAAAGTATTTTGACAAGGAAAGTTTTTTATTTGATAAAATAAAAATATTATTATTTTTGATATTGACTATTAGTATTTTGTTGCATATCCATTAGCCTTCAAGACCGCTTCACAACGCGCCAGCATAGAGTCAACTAGTTTCTGCAAACGATCAATGGGTATTCGGCTCCATTCGTTACTTAGTGCTTCATATAAAGCACCTTTATTTGAATAGTTTCGACATCTTACGTGGCGATTCAGTTCTTCCCAAAGATGCTCTATCGGGTTTAAATCGGCACTTTGATTTGGCCAGTCGAGAATTTTGATTTTAGCGAGTTTCATGAAGTCGTTGACATGTGTCGATTTGTGCTTTGGGTCATTGTCTTGTTGAAAATACCAACCAGGTGCCATATTTGCTTTAGCGTAGGGTAGCATTTGTTGCTTTAATATATCTGCGTACATAAAGCGATCCATAGTACCTTCCATCATAACTAAAGGTCCGACTCCGCGGCGAGAAAAGCATCTCCAGTCCATAATATTGCCACCACGATGCTTTGCTGTGAGTATTTGGTATCGAACATCAAATCTTTTGTTTACAGGACGTCGCACGTACCGTATACCATCAGATGATACTAAACTAAGTTTGCTTTCGTCACTCCACAACACCTTGGACCATTCTGAACTCGTCCATAATCTGAACCGTTGCGCAAACGCAAGGCGCAGCTTCCAATTCCTTGCAGAAATTAGAGGTTTCTTAGTTGGACGTCGTCCATGTAATCCAAAGTCCTTTAGTCTGCGTTTTACAGTTGAAAGGTGTAAATTCACGTCGTAATTTTCCTGTAACTCGTTTTTTTATTTGCACAGTCGTTTTTCGGACATCACTTGTCGATAACCTTTTAATCACATGGTCTTCCTTAGCGGTTGTTTTTTTCGGACGGCCACTTCGAGGCTTAATTTCAATAGTTCAACGTTTATTATAAGCTTTGTTCCACGAACTAACAAGTCGTCGTGACACTTTAAAACTTCGAGCAACTTCTGCTTGCGTCATTCCACTTTGTAGGGCAGTTATCACGGCATTTTTAATAGCATTTGAATATTCTTTAGTCTTAGGCATGTTGATAAATGCGGAGTAATTATACCTTATAGACAAAAATATATGCAGTATGAGTAGAACCACTGCCAGCAAGGAACTGAATGGATGTCAAAATACTTTTGAGCGCATATATAGACGTGTTTTGTTTTTAACAAAGAAAGAAAACAAACAAGTTTCAGCTTGTAACTCACAGAGGATGAAATACATCATAAGTAATAATATAAAAAATACTAAAATTATTTTGAAGTACTCAGTAAAAAGATAACTGCAAAAGTAGTCTTGTCAAAATACTTTTAAGCGCTACTGTACCTATGTACATCATTTTATACATCATCTTTTGACATTTAATTGAATTGACACATATTGGATATAGGCAATTGAATCAAATATTTACTTTAATTACTGGTCAGTAGTAGTATAAATTGTCACCATGGTCTTAAGCCAATTAAACCTCGCTCATCTTGGTAAACATAATGTGTCAATAAAAAGTGTGCGTTTGGTGGTGATATATCATCCTTGCCCACAGTTAATGTCTCCTTTATAAGGATAGATTTATGTCCAGCAGTGGACTGTTAAAAGGTGATGATGATGTAAGACTGTAATTTAAACTTTTTAAATTCCTTAATTCCTGTTTCAAAGCGTCTTTGACGTGTACAGTTAGTGTGTAGACAGTGTTCTTTAACAAAAAATTGAGATGACATAACAGTACTACTACTAAGGATTGTTTTTCTATCCAACACACTATATTTTGGTACAACAATACGCACAAATATACGAGGGGTGATCAATAAATAATGATAATCGCGCACCTAAAGGGCGCAGAAAAATCGGAAAAAAATATTTTTGCTTGCTTGTACACCCGCCAGTTCAGCATAAAAAAATTATACAAATTATATCTTAGGTTTCTCCATAAAATTAATAGTTAATATAGTATCCACAAAGCTTTTTCGCTGAAAAATTAGTACAATGTCCCGCGAGCTTCACGATACGTCTAGAAAATACTGAATAAATTGCATGTTTTTTTTTGACATTTATAAATGCTCTTTGATGAATATCGAACTTATACAAAAAAACCTAAATTAGATTGATTAGTTTCCAAGGTAAATAAAGCAGCAATTCGTGATATGCCTGTGTGCTAGTAAAATATTATTGTGGGTACTCAATTACGAGTTCTCACATTTTTCCAGAGAAAATCATACTAAACCACAGATTTAGATTACGAACGGCTTATTTAACGCAAATATTGACCATCTGTTGTGATAAACATTGTTATACAAAATATAGAAAAATCTTTTCAGCATTATTATTGTTATACTCCCATATGGCCTTCTCGGTGCTGGCCACTATAGCAGATGGATGGAAAAACCCATCCCGTCCACCCACGGCCACACTCAGAGCGGCATGAGGCACTGGTTAACGCGCCTCTGCCACTCAGTTCGCCGGAGGTGAATTGGGTCCGAGTGGAGATCGTCTTCCTGCACCTTCTCCACCGCCTCTTTCTGCAAAATTATGTCTTTACGGAAAGTTGCAACCTCTTCGGGTGGGGACCAAGGTCCAATGCTCCTACCCGCCCGGAAGTCAATCGTCCACCGATAAACTTCGGCAAACACTTCCACCTCCGTTGACACTACTACACGGTATGGTAGCCGCGTATAGCTCTAACCGACAATATTCTCTGAGGGCGCCAGAGGTGTGACTCATTCTTAACAGTCAGCGCTGCCATCCACACCTGTGCACCGTAAAGTGACATTGACCAGACAACCCTCGTGTACGTGCTGTCTGGTCGCGACGCTGGCTCCACCAAACTTAGATAAAAGTAGCGCAAGGACAGAAGCAGCGCCGACCAACTTTAAAGCAAACTGTCTACGATGGAGGCACCAGGGAGTGGACCACAACGAGGTCCATAGAACAATAGAGCCTCCTTTTTATCTAGAGTCATTCATTAATCCAGCACCTCAATGCGCCCGACCACCAAAGAGACTCCCATAGTGGTTAGACACGCCGCCTCTTGAAAGTTTGCCCCTCGGGTTATGACCAGTAACAAATTACACCAAGCAAGCCGTCTGGGACGAGAAGACCTTAAAGGATCCATTCGCAACCCATGTTCCACAGCAGCGGTCCAAGGACAGGCTCCTGCAGAACACTGCACGACATGAGGCGCCGCCTCAGAACACCATCTCGATCCTTGTACATAACTTTAAATAGTCCTGGTATACAGGTAGTAGTCGGTAAATTGTAGCTTTTTTAACTAGTCCACCACAAGCCGTCTCAGGTACTATGGCACCCCATAATACTGCAGCCCTTCCCTGATGCAGCTAAATGGCAGACTATTGAATGTATTGGCGATGTCCAACGACACCGCCAACAGCACGACACCGCGGTACGCTCTGGGTACAAGTAAAGGCCGCACGGAGGTCCGCCAACTCCTAGCACCACCTGTAAGCCTCCAACTGTGGAGGTCGATGACCTCTGTATGCTGTGGAGGTCGATGACCTCCACAGAATGCAGGGCATGGCCATATCGCATATCTGCGTAATGACATTACGAACGCAACCAGCCTCCATGTTGATCACCTTGGTCGGGGCCTGCGGAGACAGCCAAGAGTTAATGATATCCCCACCTCCAGTAGGTTCCTATTTAGTTTGGCATGTTACCTTATTCCTTTTTTTTTAACATGTGGAAACCCCTTCGGGCCGTCACCCCACCGGGGTTTGCGGTGGGGTGTGTCGGAATCGGACCACTACACGGTGTGTCAATAAAGGAGGGCTCCAGGAACAGCTGCTATTACAACATCCTGGTCGCTTCTAGCGCCTGCCCGCTGACGCGGGCACCATCTACGGGTAAATTCTCTATTTTAGAAGACGTACGGCACACGTAGATGTCGTCTCCTCGCGGTTGGCCATTGTAGCAGATGGAGGGGAAAATTCGTCCCGTCCACGCACGGCCATACTCAAAGCGGCATGAGGTGCCGGTATGCATACCTCCGCCGCCAGGCTTACTGGCGGCGAATTGGGTCCAAGTAGATTTCGTCCTCCCGGGCCTACTCCGCCGCCTCCTTCCGCGAAATCAGGTCTTTGCAGAAGGTTGCGACCGCGGTAAAACAACTGTCGCTACCGGCCATGGAGAGTATGAGGGCCGATAGCGAGAGATCTCCTCAAATAACTGCAGGGAGAACCCCACACTGCGCCACCCAGTCGAAACGAACCACTAGCGTGTGCTGAGCCGAGTCCTCACTACAGCCACAGTGGTGACAGGCGGGACTCACTTCCCTCCTAACGACTGAGTGCTGATACTTCCCGAAGCAACCGTGCCCGGAAAGAACCTGCGTTGGTTGGAAGGAAAGGATTTCGTGCTGCCGCCCCACCCATTCGACATTGACCGGCTAGAGAACCTCCACGGCGGCAAAGCCAGCACGTGGAGCCTTCAGCCGGGACGACTAACGAGCCATCGTGGCTCGACGAGCAGCCTCACGCCACTCACATTTCTCTTTGGGCGGGGGACGTATGCCGTTACCGGCCCGGAAGTCAGCCGTCCGTCGATGAACTTCGGCTAGCACTTCCGCCTCCAAATCCCACAGGCTCCCCCGTGCCTTCCGGCCAAGGCGCACGTCGCCTCCGTCGACACGGTGCGGTAACCGCGTATGGCTCTAACCGCCAATATTCTCTGAGGGCATGTTAACTTATTCCTGAATTAATCTTACTAAATGCAGTATGTTAGAAAGTATCTAATTTCAAAATTATTGGGCATAGACTTATAAGGTCAATTTCTTAATTTTGAAGCCCACTATGCTGAGACAACATTAAATGCAAAGTGAATTTATTATGTCTGAAATGTTATTAACTATTGTTTTGAATTAATACTGCCATTATAGTCAGAGGACAGATAACTTTAAGTTGGGAAATAAGAGTGAGTGAGAAGGAAATACAAACACTAGCCATAAAGTATATTTACATAATTAATTTTCCCTTGCATTTTTAAAAACATTTGAAGACAAAGATATATCTTGAAATTTAACATTTGCCCAGAAACCTACTAATAGCAGTTTGCATCACATAGTTGCACGAGTCCTATTAAAGCTTGAAGTGACATACTCGCTGTGAAGTTACTCGTACATTTACATACATCGTACGCTAGTTGGCAGCTTCAGTTGCCAGTTACTAACTTGTTGTGGTTTAACTCTATGATAGTATTACGTCATATATTATTATGTTAAAAATGAGTGCATATTTAGTACTAACTGCAACTTCGGTCTCATAAAATTATTTCTTTTTCATATTTATAATTTAAAAAAGGATGAACTTCTATACAATTGTATCTTCTTACCACTTAAGAGTGAAATTCAAAAATGTTTCCTAATATCTTCGTACAACTTAAAAAACGGCAGTTTCTAAAATTTCAAGCTTGTAACGTATAAAATATGTATTAAATAGCCAATGATTATGGTCCATCTAACTGTTAGTCGACGATAATATTTGTTTTTCTGCTGCTTAAGATTGAAGATTCCTTATTTACAAAAGAGTTTAGGTAAACAAAAATCCTGACATTAACATTGATAACTAGTGACTAATGATACTTTGAAGCAATTCTATAATACAATCTCTTTCACCGAATATTAGTGCACTAACTGATAATACAGCTGACGATGTTAAAACTATTTCCCATAGACATAATGCACGCACTCACATTACTGTATACTTTTCTTAATTCCCCATCCCCTCCCACTCATTTAACGTCACAAATTCAATTATTGAGTAAAAACTATAACAGAAACCTACGTTCGGCTAATAATCTCCTTCCACTCTGTTCTTCTCACTCCGCTGGGTTTGTCGGTTCTTCGTTCTTCGTGCAGACTATCCTTTCGTGGAACGCGCTTCCCCCTCGAAGTCAGAATGCTTAGAAGTCGCTACTCGTTTAAAATTAAAGTGAAGGAGCTTTAACTGGGTGAATTGGCGACGTCTTGGTCCATCACTTGGTATTATTATTTCCTATTGTGGTAATATGTATGCACGGGTATGTATTTGTTATATTTATGTGTATTATACATTTATGTGTATTATATGTGTATGTGTTTATGTACGTATATTTGCTTGTTTATGGTCGAACTAATCTATATATACTAAATCCGCTGTCAATTACTTCTTATCCTTAAGTGCACCTACCTCATCTTTTCTCTGCATTGCCCAATCGGTTGACTGGTAGAAAATGCCGTAGGCATTAATTCGGCATGATTATAATTATAAAATAAATTAATTGTCATTATCATTATCCTTGCGATATTCCTGATTGCTTTCAAAGTGTATACTTGGAGTCCAGGAGCCGGTTTGAGCACCTTCTATTCGACTTTGCTCGGTCTTTAATATGCCTGATAGTATGTTCATTGCCGTGCATATCACCTTTTATGGCCTTAACCAGTACTTTTTGGGTCAACTTCTCCTACTAGATCCCGACGGAGGTGCCATGGCCAAACATTTGTTTTCCATGAAGCCAGGCGTTTATCACAAAACGAAGTCGTACCAGAGCTGGCGACTTTTTTTGCAAACTGCGAAGTCACGAACGCGAAAGCTGCCACTAATACGAAAGCTTAACACTCGATCCTTTCTAGAGATTTCTCATATCCACCGCAGTATAATTTATCTCCATGACACGCAACTCCTGCTTGTGTCGCTCCAACTCCGGCCACGTTTTACTTTTTATTTGAACTGCAATAACTGAAAGTAATTCGCTTACAGCGAACATTGGAATTGTAAGCGGCAACCGTAATTGGTACCCAGATACGTGGAATGCCCTTGTGCATTGTTAACACGCTTGTAGGACTGAGGGTCAGCCAAACCAGTGACGAGACATAATATATAAGTATAACATTAGGATTGTTAAGGGATTCACCTAAATAAAAGGTTGTTGAAATTAAGATTATTTGCGATAATATCAGTTTGAAAAATTTCTGGACTGTTTTTAAATTTTTGTAAGAATACATTATCATAATCAATATCTTAAGGATTTAAAATTGGCAATAATGTAAATTATTCAATATTCAAATAATAAACTATTTTATGTATTTGCAACGGATTGCGTCAATCTTGTAAGTTTTCGGTTAGGAAATGGCAAACATTTCTAAATCTTTTGTAACTTGTCAAAATTAATTCATTTTCTACTATAATATAGTTACACAGTTACTATATTACTTATTTACCAATTATAATATAAGTTCAACATCTGAATTATTCGCTTTTCCGTAAAATAAGAAAGTCAATCGGCAACAATCATCGATCACTCCACAACAGCAGTAGAGCACTGGGATTTAACGAATTCATCATTTTCATCTCTATTATCTTTCGTATTAATTATAACTTTTAGTAACAAAATATCCATATTATTTAACAACTGGAAAACAGTATATGTATCTTTTGTATATATTTATATGTTTAGGCGAGTCTCAAATTAATAATTTGATAAATTGCAGATAGTTTTGATAGCTTAACGAGTAGGTGCAAGTTACAGAGATATTATTGATTACGTTCCACATTAATTAGGCTGTGGATAAGGGATCATTTAGCAGTGACAGTTGGAATGAGTATTGTTCAATTAATATATGGATGAACATTAATTGTGATTAATGTTCATCGAGACACAACTAGAGTTGGTATACCCGTCAAAACATTTCGAGTATTTATTTTATTCATCAGAATACATAGCGTTGTTGTTTAAACTTTTACAAAATCCATAGCTAATCAAATATGTGGTATGTTTACGCTCTAGCTTTCAAATTGCTTTTTTTATAATGTGTGTGGCGGTTTTCACATACGGCAACAAAACATGCTAAAGCGGCATCATCCAGAAAGACCATCGAGAAACTCTTACATCGAATGTACAGTTTCCCAACATCAAGTAGTCCAGTATGTCAAGTAAGTTGTTGTGTCGGAGGGACATGACACTCGTGCCACCACAATATGTGAATATTTATAAATCTCTTACGTTTTTATTTGACAGGCGTTACGAGAATTTAAGTTTCTTGGAATAATTCTGCTCTTTAATGTTTTAACCTGCTGTTGGTTTTTGTTAAAAGTTAAAGCATTGTGCTGTGAACGAATCCCCAATGTAGTTCAATAAACATTTATCAGCCTCCATTAAAATAATATATTTTCATTGAAATAAGTAACAGCTATTAAATGGTAACTATTTATCTATTTTATTGTGTTTAATTATTTAGTTGACAGTATATAAAATATGAGTGTGGTGACATCCACATACAACATCGTGTATCGAAGACATACTAAATGACGTAACGAACTGCAGAATAACTACCAATTCTGTATCGCAATATTGATATTATCGCGCCAATTAACTTATACGCAACTTCCCAAAACCAATCGTTAAGCTGCCCGCAGAAAGTATCACCTCGCCTAGTGACAGGATCCTTTTATTTTATTTTGGAGGGATATGATATGATATGATACTTATTCTACCACATATAAAGAAGTAATTTATATAGCTATATGATCTTTCTGATTGGTAAAAGCGTTGTGAGTTATTTTCAGTTTTTGGTCTATCAGCTTAAATGTACTAAAAATAATACAATTAAATGTTGACCTGTTTTTATTTAATTCAATCAAGTACTATTCGCCAGTTAATTTTGTTTAAATTAGTACTTGGAGTATCTTCCACCGAGAGGAAAATACTGTTCCCAAGTATCTCTCGAAATAAATAATTTTATGGAAAACAGATTATAAAATATCTGTTTCAGAATTGGTCTGTAATTTACAATATTTCTGGTAGATATCTTGTGTCACAATTAACCTTGCCGGTTGAAATAACGCGTAAACTTTATGGAACAAAGATCATATGACGTGTATGTGTATGAACCCAACTGTGTTGGGTGATCTATCACCGACCTCAGTTGCAACAACGTCGCAACTTTATCCAAATTCAATAATATCCCTATCCCATTATTATTATGTTAACGCAATATTGCATACTTTTTTAGGTTATAAGGAACAAATGAGCAGACATGTTTTCTACTATATCTAAATGAGAGACTATCGCCATAAATAGACTTATATATAATTCTAGGTTTCAAGATCTTTTTCGAGCATCGATTTACTCCCTCCCCTCCCAGAAAGAAAGTGATGGAAGAATCTGAGCTTTAAGTTTATCTTCTGCATTCCGGTCGAACCGGCCAATTTATGGCATAGCATTGTTTATCAATAAAAATATTTTAATTATTTTGTAGTTCAAAAAAATTGAAAGACGGGAAGTATGAAAAGAAAATAACTCAAAAACTGTATTTAAGTAAATACTACTGTTGCTTGAGTAGCACTCTATCTTGATCTGCAATTTTATAGATTACACACACTTCAGCTTGGTTTTTACGGATAAAAAAATGTTACTCTAACAAATCTTATTTATATTTTGTCAATATTTTGTGTGTCCTAACTTTCATGTTTTTATATCATCACAGCTTGGCTTCGGAAATAATAATGTACCTAGATTTGGTACGAAATTATTCGTATCAAAAATTATTTGGTTTTGAAAAAAATGTAAGTAACTCGTATGAAGAATAACAGATAAAAACCTTTCAAAGTTTCAAATAAAAATAACCTTTGCTGAACTGTGTGCAACAACTGCAAAGTAAATACACATGCAAACACCGTTTTGTTTTCGAAACAAAACAGTTCTGTTTCGTTTTTAAAGTTAGCTTTTAGTTTAACAGTATGACTATATTCTAGAAACTTTTGAATGTAGTCACAAACAAACTTCATTGTTCATGCCACCAATTGTCTACTATGAAATTTTACACATTTATAAAATAATTCACTAGAAGTAACGTGAAAAACTTCTCATCACTAATCGTACGAAATGCGATATCAGTGATCACCGTTTATTGAAATAATTTGTATTAAATTGAAAGCTAAAGCGATACTCGGATAAGTATAATTTATTAAAATTTGTTAAAATGCATGTAGAATATTGGAAAAATAACACTTAGATGCAGTATTTGTATGTCGGTCCGTTAAAGACATTCACGGTATACGAGTACGTCAACAGTTGGACGGATAACGTTAACTAATATTCTTAGAAACCACATGTGATAACAGTTTTTAAACAATAACACACAAGTATTTCTAACAGTATTTAATCAACCGACAAATAAATATTTTACTAACGAATAATCGTGTAAACGATGGTAGCGATGTTTAACCATTGCCGACCGAAAGCGAATAAATGTGTTGCCAAACGTGCGCCGCATTTTATAGCGCACTACTTGGTAAGGATTTTGGAGAGAAGGATTTCGCTGACGCCCTTACCGCATGGTTAGGGGTAAAATGCGGCTATGGGCCCCGCCGTTAACCCGATGTCTTCAGCCAGAGCTACTTGAAAGGGTTGTCGGTTCCCTGTTTCCATCGTATGTGGTGGAGCACACTCCACTGCCAATGGCTCCGCCTCCAGCGCCTGAGGTGTCTAACGTGGACGACGACGACGTGCCTGAGGTCACTTGGGTAGAACTAGCGTGGTGGTGCGACAGCTTGAAGCTAAAAACACCGCCCTAGGACCCGATGGCATTCCAGAACGAGCATGGGTCCTGGCTCTGGATAATGAGGCAGCGGCTCTCGAGAGTTTTTCAGCGCATGCCTCGCGCAGGGCCAGTTTCTGAAAATATGGAAGACGGGAAAACTGGTCATATCTGAAAGGAGGGACGCCCAGCGGACTCACCATCCGCTTACCGGCCCATAGCGTTGCTTGACGAGGTATGCAAACTCTATGAAAGAGTGATTGGCGGATCTGGCGGATAACCAGTACGGTTTCCATCAGAGGTGCTTCACCGTGGATGCGATCATGCGCGTGAGGGCTCTGGCGGAGGAAGCCGTTTCTCGGGGTAAAGTGGTGATAGCGGTGTCATTAGATATCGCCAACGCGTTCAAAACTTTGCGCTGCAGTTGCATCAGAGAGGCGCTAGTATATCATAAAGTACCTCTCTACGTCCGCCGCGTTGTCGGGGCGTATTTGTCAGAGAGAATCGTTGTCTACTCAAGTAGAACCGGTCTCGGTCGAAGTGAAATGTCGTGTGGTGTTACGCAGGGGTCGGTCTTAGGGCCTCTCCTGTGGAACATTGGCTACAACTGGGTGCTTCGCGGTGCATACCTAGATGGTGTAGCCATCACATGTTACGCGGACGACACGCTTGTGACGGCGTGCGGCAAGACACACCGTGAGGCAACCGTGAGGGCCATGGCCGGTGTTGCCCAAGTCGTGCAGCGAATCCGGCGGCTGGGTCTCGAGGTGGCTTTGTACAAATCCGAGGCCTTGTTTTTTCATGGGCCTCGGAAGAAACCACCTGATCGACTCAGCCTCATAGTAGGAGGTACTCGCATCGGCATCGAGCCCTCTATGAGGTGTCTGGGGCTAGTGCTTGATGGCCGATGGGAATTCAGACATCACTTGCGAAGCCTGGCCCTCAAGTTAGTTGGTGCAGCGCGTGCATTGGCACGTTTGCTGCCGAACATGTGGGGACCCGATGACTCGTGCAGGAGACTCTACGCTGGAGTTGTGCGGTCCATGGCCCTTTATGGAGACCCCGGAATGGGCGAAGCTCCTGAAGGCCAGCAACATAGCGTCACTGCTACGACCACAGCGAATACTGGCCATTAGGATTATAAGGGGGTACCGCACGATCACCTTTGAGGCGACGAGTCTCCTGGCTGGAACTCCACCATACTCCTCCACCAACTGGGAGCGAGAGCCCTTGCAGCTCTCTATCAGTGGCGCAAGGAGGCGCGGGAGTTGGGTCGGAGTCTTAAAACTCGAGAGATCGAAAATCAGAAATCCCAACTCCGCCAGGCCCTTGTAGAGGATTGGAAGGAACGACTTGGGCAACCAGGCGTTGGATACGCCATTGTTTCTGCGGTAGGATCCTTTATGGAGGATTGGTTTGTGAGGCATCATGGGACCCTCTCATACCGACTGACGCAAGTGATCTCTGGAAATGGATGTTTCGTAGACCACCTGTGTCTGATCCGTAAGGAGCCAACGCCTGAGTGCCATCACTGCGATGGCCGGACCGTGGACACAGCGCTTCACACGCTGGCAGAATGCCCGGCATGGGTGGAGCAGAGGCGTGACCTCATGGCGGCCATCAGAGTGGGGACTCTCTCGCTCAGTAACATGGTTGCGGCCTTGATACGGAGCGAGAGCACGTGGAATTCCACCGTCTCTTTCTGCGAGCAGGTTATGCTTGTGAAGGAGATGGCGGAGTGGGACTGAGAGAAGTTTAGAACTCTCACGGTCCGCCAGGCCCGGGAACGGGCTAAGTACCGCAGAAGACTCATCATGAGACGATCTCCGTCCTCCATAAGCGCAGGCCTGGGGGTTACACATGAGGCCATCTGTCACCCTAGCAGAAACAGGTTGAGGGGGCAATGCGAGCACTGCGGACTGCGCACACCTTTTCGGGGGGAGGGTGGGCAGTAAAAAAACCATGAGGTTTCCACACAGGAGAGGGCCACTGCAGCCGTAGTTAGCCCGAGGTACGTCGAGGTTCCATGGATTTCCTTACTAGGGTGCATCTGGTCCCCTGGCTATTGGTACCTGAGGTAGTGTGCGGTTTTTGGTCGGTTCGAGTCCGACATATCCACCCTTCGGTGGTATCCGTGGGGATTTTCGCACAGTACAAAAAAAACCGGGAGATTTCGCTTACAATATATTTTAACTTAAACTTAAAGAAGCAATACGAGCTATTCAAATATTCTATCTTTGAACTTATAGAATCGAATATAATTAAGTGGGCTACTTTGCTTTGTATTTATTTATTTTTATTTTAAGAGCCTGACTATATACTGAACGAAAATGGAAAGTATGCATAGAATCCAAGAGTTGTGGTTACTATACTCATCGTGAATGTAGACAATGCAATATCATGATACATATCACACACAGAAGCTTCTGGTATTGTAACGTTCACACACTTAATACAAATATAAGTATTCTATCAGTCAGTCTAGTTTTCATAGCACAAGATCTGTATAGTTTGAAACTAGATGACGTTGTTTTTCAGATATCCAGAATTTACTTTTCATTCATTCTCTTCATTTAACATATTTATATATTTGTACATACATATTGATAAAATTTTTAAATTCATAGAAAAGGAAAACAAAAATACATATTTAAAACATTAAAAAATTGTAGAACACCGACTACGGGTACGGGGACCAAGACACCGGTGGTTAGGGCTCCAAAGACCCTCCTCACCATGCGGGCCACTGCCCGTATGGTGAGGAGGGTCAAGGAGGACTGCCTTCTGCATCAGACCCTTGATCCGAACTTCTTAACTTTGGCAATAAATCCGTAAACAGATGATTATCGGAACAATAATCACCGAATCCACATTCTACATATCGGTAATTACGTGAGACAGATCCAAAAACTTCTATTGATTTTCTTCATCCAACTTTCAAAAAATTCTCATCATGAGGAACGGCGACATCGACAATCATTGCGCAGCGCTGTAATTGATCTATCACCACAATATCAGGCTTATTGGCAACAATAGCTCTTGTTAACATTTTGGCATTTCTCTGGTAAAATTATTGTATTGACATGACGTTTAAACGTCATGTCTTCGGTAACAGATATTTTATACAAAATTTATTTTTATTGTACATTTATTTGAATTGTTTATTATACGCGTGTTCATTTTCGTTCTGGTTGATATTTGATATTCGGAGATAATAAATTTGTGGGAATATATTATGTATTTTAAAAATATGTATGAGGAATTTCAACTGCTTCTAGTTATTATTATTACTTACCACGACATCTGTCACCCCTGCATCAATCGCACTCGCACTCACTAACGAAACACGATACAGATGCTGTATTTTAAGTTGATCTTTTGTGAGAGGGTAGTACTGCCCCGATCAGGTCGACTCATTTGTGCTGAAATCAGTGTAGTCCTATTACCTTACAATTTCTTTACTACCTTACGATATAAAAAGTAGGTACCTATATATTCTACAACGCTTGTCGAGTAACCAAAAGCTAGATCAGAAGAGTCAAAGTTTTCTTTCAGCAAATAATAAACTATTAAAGAGATTAATTACGCAACACAAGGACCGCTTTTAATATACAAACTAAATATCACTTTCTTAATAAACAACCAGACGATATATTGCTCACTTATTTTTTTAATATCAAAAAGACTTAGATACAGTTGATATAGAACGTAGTTGATCAGATATATTTTTACTAGCCCACTTAGTTTTCTAGCAAATATGAAAAGAGAATACTATAAGTAATAAATGATACACAACTTGACTGCACGGATGGTGTAGTGTTTTCAGAGGTCACCTCACCGCTTCCAACTGTGCCGAAGTATTGTGATTACGATCCCCACATGGGATAATACTTTGTATGATCCATAAATTAATATTCTGAGGCTTTTTGAGTTCATTCATGTATATTTATAAAGTCCTTACGCGACAGTATTTGTTCCCAGTGTGGAAGTTGTCTTTATTAAAAAAGTGATACTTGGATTTATATACCAAATAAAGGTGTTCATATTAGCCAGAGAAAAGAAATTTACGAGTAACACCTAATTATACATGCTTCAATCCTAAACATATACTAAATATAATAGATACAATAATAACGAACAGAAAATTTATTCCAAGTGAGATTGTGTATTACTCTGGACCAGTTATACCTCCTGATAACATATCCGACGGAACAATTTGAATATGTCACAGTCACATCAGTTTAATAAAAGCCAATATCTTACTCATTATACACATTATAAATAAATATACTCGTAAGATTATCTTATGCAATGTCTCTACAGTTAACGAAGTTTCAACTAAAAAATTACAGAATCATCTAATTAGTAGCTCAGTTTCCTACCTTAGACTTACCCAGCGCGTTCACAAAGAGCATCTAGATTACCTCCAGACGGCTATTCCAGTCTGTAGTCGATTTATTTTACGCCACACCCGTTTGTTTTTTCTTTCTGTCTTCTTTTGGCATTGATGAGCTCAATAAAGTACCCGGAAAACAGCAACGACTAATAATGATTTTCTTACCTGTTATGTAGCAGTGATATACTTGCAGTTTCGTTAACAATACATTGCAAATAAGTGCCGTTGAAATAATTAAAAAAATCAGTAACTTACTTTTTAAATATTTCAAAGGAGCTTTCTTGCAAGTTTTTGTTAAAGAAACCGAAAGATTGTAGGCAGTAAATTCCAGTAGCATCGGTCCCAAGAACTCCCGTAACATGTTTGCGTGGGATGTTAGGTTCAAATTGGCTTGGCTCACTTTATGTTCTCTTATACATATTTTAGTGCAATATAATATAATAATATGATTAAACATTATTATATTATATCAAACAACAGGTAATAGAGCCACGCTAATTTCAGTATGAACGGGACAGTTGGACTGGGACAGTACTACCCTCTCGCATAAGATCAATCTACGTTGATGAGTGTAAGACCGAAGGCCGTCTGATGCAGAATTCATAGTTATCGTTCTAAGTGTGTGAGCCTTTCACGGCCACGACGACTGTCAAGCCTTTCACGTCCCTAAGCGGGGTGCGAAAATGTATCTTACTGGGTCACCATAGTGTGGATATACTACATTATTTGTATTTGCAATGAGTATGCTGACCACAAGTCTTGATTTTCATTCATGCCTTCCGTCAGGTAGAGTAGAGACACTTTGGTAGGTTCTAAAAAATATAGGCTTATTTAAAATTGGACACGCCTCTGATATCAAATTACAATTGAAATAATTTGCGGTGTAGCAATCGTTACAAAATTTGTTAGAATAGTTCAATTTTTTTTTATATAATATATTCTTTAGGAACAGGAAATATAGAAGAGTATTAAAATGAAGGGGGTTTTCATTTATGTATGCTTAGATCTTTAAAGCAAAGCAACGAATCTTTCAAAGAAGGTTCATATATATAAAATACACCCATGATATATTAATAGATACAAAACATAAATAAACATTTTAAAAGTCAAAATTTCGTTTAATCATTAGTACAGACTTAATTTTGCTACCTTGACCTTCTTTCAGCAGGGGACGGCGGTAGGTTGATTTGAACTTTACCAGATATGTCAAAACGGTGTATGACCGGGGTGCTGTGGCTTAATCGGACTGACTAGAACTACACGGTGTGCCACTTTGCGCCTGAGATAGGAGGGATCCGAGAACAACTGTTATGACGACCTCCAGACCCCTCCTTTTTTTTACGTGAGGAATGCTTTTCGCACGTAGGGACGAAGGGCGTGTGTGGGAGTCCCGGAGAGAACCGGTCTACCCACTAAAACCACTAAAATCGGAAGGAGCTCCAGGAACGCATTAGCGGTTTCTGGAGTCCTCCCTGCCGTACCTCACAATTGAGGTACATCTCAGGCACCTCATACCCTAGGGCAATTCTACATAGTAAGAGGCGGAATAGCGCCCCGCCCCAGATGACACCCCCCGCCCGCACCAGAGTGTCACCTGTCTCGGGTCATTTACAGCTATTTACAGCTGTCACATCGCCCCAAGATGTGGCCGCAGCGGTCCTTAGGCAGTGATTAGGGAACTAGTGACCTCTATAGTGACCCCTTCACCGCCTTCTTCGAACGGAATCGGTCCTTTCCCAATCTCGCTCTGCAGTGTCCTTTTGGAGCATAACATGCTCACAAAAGGAGACCGCGGCTTGCCATCCCTCACCACTCGCCAGCATTGTCGCGATCAATGCCCCTCCCCCCCTCCAATGCCAATCAGACCCCTCTTAGCGCCTACCCGCAAACGCTGTCTCCATCTGTGGGTAAACTCTCTATTTTGGCGACCTACGGCACGCGCGTACGTCGCTTCCTCTCGGCTAGGCACTGCAGTGGATGAAGGAGAAAACTCACCCCTTTCAACCATGGCCACACTCAGGGTGGCATGAGGCGTTGCTAAGCGAATTGGGTCCCTCTCCATCTAGAGCCCCTCATAACCCCCCCCCCCCCCCCCTTCGTACTCCGCTGACACACTCCACAAATCTATTTGTGCTCGAACGTCATTTGAGTTTTATGTGATATGTCGGTTGCTATTTCCATGATGAGGTTGTTTGAATGTAAAATTATTATTCAAGAAAAGTTTTGAGTAAGTATAAAATGATAATTTATTTTTATAATAGTTCTATACATTCATGAAAGTTACAAATACAAAGATAAAAGAAGACATTAGGTAGGAACATAAGTAAAATTATTTACAACGACATTAAGGTACCATAAAATATACATTAATCTAGAGAAAACATAAATATTTACTTAACAGGTCCACAATAATTTTACTTGTACAATTAACAAATTAAGAAAGAAATATGTCACTAACATGATGTTAATTATAAAAAGAATAAAATTACATACCGACTTCAGCTGCCGAATAAATAAACTGTTTTCTGGAGCATTCAAAGAAAGTAATCTAAAATATAATAGATGAGTAGTAATTATGTTTACAAGTTGAATAAAATGAATACATTAATGAAAACATTGAATGTAAATAAAACAAAACTAATTATCAAAAGGTCAACACAGTACAACAAACTCTCGACGACGATCTCTCAATCCAAGACAGAGAAATTGTTACAATTACACTGTCTTTCTGTGTCTACAGTTTGAAAACTGTTCGTAGTACAGTAGGAAAGTTTTCAATTAATATCACAGTTTTCGTATTTAAAAGTAGAACATTACAAACTTCACTAGTTAGTATGTGAACTATATACACTTCACTACACGATTTAACTAGAAACAGTAAGTTCTAGATACGTCCGAACACTGGCCTTTGTCTTGTTGTCACCCGAAGTAGTACTGTGCGTTGGAATATCTATATAAACTCCGAGTGTTATGGTCTGTTTCAGTTTGAATTTGAACTCTTGGCAGAGTTTTGACCGCAACTCCGCGGCCTAACGTACCATGTGGCATAGTTCGGAGAGGCATTTCTATAGGGAATTCAGCCACCTGTCCGTACATATTAGTACTTACATGTGGGTACGTGTTCGGTACTGGTCGACCGACGTACTTATTGATTTTCGGGCTAAGAGCAACGTTGGTGTATTGTATGTCTTGCTTGATGCCTGAATCAGCAGAGTCGACGGGTCCTGACAGACTGGTTATGTTGATGTCATTATCGACTTCTGATATACTGTCGTTAAATCCATTGGGTATTTCCGTTGTGGCAGATACGTCTGGACCTTTTGGTTGATCGACTGTTTGTTTGTGCATAACACAGCGCACTATTCCAAGCATAGTACATAAAAGAAGAGCTACTGTGACAGCTCCAATGATGTAGATGTAGATCATGTCAAATTCATCTGTTGAAGATAAAAAATTGTAAATTAAATGATTCATTTCCACAAGAAGTTAAAATTTTAGTGGAATATCATAAACTTTGTGCTGACTGTTTGAAATTTATTGTAAGGAAAAGTACAAACTATATAAATATTAATCTTGCTTAAGAAAAAGTTACCTTCATTTCATAACTCGAGACCCAACCTAATGATTTACTTTAGCTTCAATAAAGTTTTATCGTTCCTAAAACATTTTACACAAGTACTTTATAAAATTTAATATCAACAATGTAATTAATGAAGCTTTGAAAGTGCTTATAACCATTTTACTCTGATCTCAAAGCCCATAATATTTCTAACAATGTAGTATCAACCCAACACTTATCTTTGTTTACACAAGAGCTGTAATTATGCATATTGCTGAGTTCTGTACGTAAACTTAGGTAAATGAGTAGATTAAGTAAATTCAATAAAGACCCTTAAAATGACGAATATTTT
Source organism: Hypercompe scribonia (assembly GCA_949316085.1). NCBI lineage: Eukaryota > Metazoa > Arthropoda > Insecta > Lepidoptera > Erebidae > Hypercompe > Hypercompe scribonia. The sequence goes on from OX438975.1 coordinate 6,766,597, forward strand.
TAGGTAAACTTTAAATTGTATTAATGTAGGATTGTATTAAAGTTTAATAAATTATTGGTACTTTGCAGTATAGTTATTATTTTGTTAGAAAAAAACAATAAGTAGATATTTATTCAGAATTATAAATACTATAAAATATGTAATATATAATAAAGACATATTGATTTTTACAACTTGGCAAAACGAACGAAAAAGTTACTACGAGGTTCTGGCAGCTAGTTACTGTATACATACTGTAGATTTTCTTTCTACAGAACATATGTTTGTGTGTCTCTCTAATTTTTATTGTAAGTCTTTTTTGCTCATTATAAAGTCTTTCTAAAGTAAGAGGATTTCCTTGTGTGTACAAGTACATTTAAAAACTTAGTACTAAATAAATAAATAATTTATCTAAAATAAATATTACATGACTTAAAAGTTATAGTTAACATCGTAGGACATGTTTTTTAACTGATCAATTAAAAAAAACGTAACAGAAAGCTTAAACAAAGTTTTGTTTAAGCTTCCTGTAATATTTAAGATATACTGAGTTCAGTATAAATTTAATTAATCCGATTTATACGTCGTTATAGATTAAACAAGACTAGGTTTGAGTAATGTTCGAGATTGTTGACTTGATAGTACTAGAGCTTGCAAACGATTTTTGGAAAGTATTTGTGCCACCGAAGAAATTTAAGACGTCTACCTTGGGAATGTTTATATATAAAAGCGAAGACCTGGTGGAAGGCGAATCGAGTTATGCCTTTTTTAACTTAAATTTCTTTATGCTAAATGTAAAAAAAGATCTTTTTGATAATTAAGTAAGTTTAACACAATTTATAGAAATTGACATAAAATATTAGTATGGTGTCAGTGTGGTGACGGATTAAGAATACATAGTGTTACCACCCTGACGACTAAGGGAATAAAGTATGCAAGACAATATCATTACAAAGATAAGGAAAACTTGAAATGAACCCTATTCCAACCCGTCTGGCCAGCGTGGTATAGTAGGCCAAAACGTCCTTGTTAAGGAGAGGCCTATGTCCAGCAGTGGACTGTAAAAGGCTGCTGATTAGTATGGTGCCTACACCAGAGAATGCAAATATGTTTTTGGGTGTAATTGTATGTCATGTTAGAGTTTAATTTATAATTAAGCTATAAAAAATAAACGCTTTAAGAGTTTATAGAAGGTAATATGGAAGTTTTACATTAGGGACTAAAATGACTAGAGTGTAAATTTTACATCTGTTAACAATATTAGATAAGATTGCACGAGGCTTCCTATATTAGGATTGTTACTGGTTATGTGGCGACAGGTAGATATTATTTCTTTTTAACTTTACCCAATAATAGTTTAATAACTACAATTATATATTCAAAAGGTGCCTCACAATCTGATCCAAAATGTCTACCGCTTTATTCGTACAAATTGAGAATTTATCATAATATCTGATAACGCGTATCTACGAGTACAAAAGCGTTTCAATAGAATTCTCAAAGTATTTCCTCCAATTTTGTGTACGGCGTGAATATATTTTTATTCCTATTCATAAGTTTCTGTTGGAATGTAAAGTTGTTTTATTTCTTGTTTTCTATCGCAGTAAAAACAAATTTTAATTATATTTTAACGGACCTCTTGGTCTAGTGACCCTGAATAGTAAACCGAAGGTCATGTATTCGATTGTCGTCCAGGATGATAATTTGTGTGATGAGCATGATTATTTGTTTTTTACCTGGGTGTAATTTTTCTGTAATGTATATGTATTTAAAAATATTTGAAACATGTTTCTCAGCAGTCTGACTACCAGAACACAGGCTCTGCCTAATTTGGAGTCAGAAAACCGAGTGTGGGGTGTGTGAAGTTATTTATTAGTCATTTATATATTATTATTTATTGATTAATTAGTTACAATTATGAAGGGATTTAATTACTTTATTGACAAGGTTTCATTAAAAACTCTAAAAAATTATTGAATATCAGAAGCTCTCAGAAAGCGTAACATAAAAGTAATTTTTTTGAAAAATTTTTAGCAGTCATACCGTCTTTGGCCAAGTGATGTCTAGGCGGTGACGCCGAAGGTTCATCTCTGCTGATACTAGTTACATTCAAGCTGGTGGACATCGAAGGCCGTTGAGGAGGAACTGCTGCTACTGCTGGTGCTGGAGGTACCGCTGACTCGCCCCACCAACGATCATTGGTCTCATCTATAAGAATGACTTGATTAATATTTGAATCTTATTTGTTTTATTGGATAGTTATCTAATTTAAATCATATGTTTTCCAAGTTCAATTCTAAAATTACATATATAATTGAAATATTTACAACTTGTCACATAAATCCAATAACACATGTAACAAATTTCCATTTGTTACACGGGAATGTTTACAGCACCACAATCGCGAAGTATTTAATAAGCTTTGAAGAGCTTGTGTCCGATAAACTTTGCTTATAAGACGTAGCAAATGTCGATTGAGGACTGCGACTAGAACATTTCATTGGATGAAGTAATTTTCTTCTCAAGAAACTTTAAGTGTTGCAACTTATAAAGCTATTAATTTGTACTCATAATATTCATGCTATGAGCGTAAAAATGAAGATATTTGAAAGGTAATTAACTCGGAAAATATGTTCAGTTACTTTGAAATATTTAGAAGTCTGTAAAAACACGAATAGAAAAATAAGTAGATTTTTTCTTTGCTTAAAAAGGTGTCGCTTTTAATGTGTAACATCTGTCGTCTCACTCATCAATATTACAGTCAAATCAAATAGAGAGTACTTCGACTTTCCAAGCTTTTTGTTATGTACTTTCATCCTCTTTCAAGAAATAATTCTCAGAGATTGCAGAAAAATGAAAGATGACTTTTCTATGTATCTTTTTATTCAAAATCCATTTGTTGTTAAAACTCGCTACGTCATTTTTGCACTTAACCGTTAAAAGAATATTACTAATAGATTTAGAATATGAGTCGTCACGACCGGCAGCCGTCTCAGGAAAACCTTTTATCTTATAATCCGTTTTTACACTGACAAAGTAAAGAACCGTTCTGACATGGAGCCAAACAAATCCTTGTAAATTGCACAAGTCCAAATTAAGACCGGATTAAGCAAATTTCTTCGTTTGTATCCCGTTTCATACACTTTAAATGTTTAGTAATACACTTATAGGTTAGGATTTTAATATTATTTCTAATATGCCTACAACACATCAACCTACTCGTATTAGTTATCTCATAATTTTATTACTATCTAATAGCTTTTATAGAAAAAAAATAGCAATATAGGTATAACTTTTACTATTCTGTAGTTCTTATTTGTCCACCCACATGTCAGACCTTCAAAGAACACACATTATGTTTGGAAAATTTTGATGGACTAATACACCAATTGTACATATGTTAACAGGTTCAGAAGAAAACCAATCATTTCTAAATTCTCCAAGAAAATATAGGTTTTTTAAGCAATATAATTATATGTTTTCAGTTGGTTATGCGTTACAGTTTTTTATTCACTAAGGAGCCTTAATCTGCGCGTCGATTGACACGCACTTGGTAACTTTTTTTTCTTTTTAAATAAGAACGATTTTTGTGACAGCTGTGTTACTAAAGTGCGAGACGAATTCTTAGCAAATTATTTGGATTTCCAAGGACTCTAAATTATTTGCAGACTTACTCTGTTCATAAGATTCATTATTACGAAGTCCTTTATTAATACAAGAAGACATCAAATGCTCTTTCATAAAGCGCCAAATACTGTAGCCAAGTTTATGAGGAGTAAAGTTTGAAACACATTTTTCATTTTAGCCGGAACGGTTAGAACGTATCAGCAAATGTGATGCTTCTTTATTTTGCAAAATACTTTAACCGGGTTTGATTTATTCAATAAAAGAGAAATGGATTATCATGTTGATAAAAGGTTGAAATATTGTTTAAGAAACTGTAATCGTTCAAATGAGTAATTTATTGGCAGTGGTAGGTATAATATATCATATTTAGATAATACGTAGAGAACGTAAAAGGAGAATGTAGTTCCCACAGAATTTGGAATATTAAGAAGGGATCCGAGACCTCATTATTCTGTCAATCGTGTTAAAGGATGTTAGCAACAACAAGTAAAGATTATTCTTGTGCTAAGAATACGCTACCAACTTGTAATTCTAAATATCAACAACGTTGGATTGTAACTAATCTCGTCAATTTAAATTGTATACAAAATTTTAACAAACAATCTGATTTAGCATTATCTACTTGTAGTAAAAATTATTTTATTTTTTTACCTTAGCTGTAGTCTTTAGATTTTATTTAACACTAATTAAAAAGACTTAATACAAACCTTAAAACCGTATGGCGATAAACTTAATTTTGCATCTATTTCTCAATTTTGACACTTTTTATGTATTTTAAAGTAAAGTTAATTTGCATAGAGTTTATGAATAAAAATGCTATCCCACCCGGAGAAATAGAGTCATATACTCTAAACACCATATAGTAGCGAAAGTATAGTAAACAAACTAGTTTTTGCATTTATGTAAAAGTATTAGATATCTATAATCTTTATGGAGGAGTCTTGGATTAGTGTCACAGTGACATCCTACAACACAGGAAATCCTAGTGTGGGGTAAGACTTCTATTAATGTATATTTTTTTTAATTTCAAAGAGTTTCATTATTGTTATTATACTGAAACCTCCCTTACTTTACATACATTGCAATTATTTCCAGATTCGTATGCAAGAACCACAACAATTCTCATAGTTTTACATAAGGTTTAACATGAGAATTTTTACCTTTTAAACCCGTTTCAACAAACAGAGTGTCAGAAAAAAGAAAACATGTAAAAATTAATGTACGCTTTCTATGCAGACGTCGTATTTTTAGGATTTTGTACTGTGAACTTTCATAAATGCTAGGTCAATAGTTCCAAAATTACCAAAACGTGAAAAAACTACAAGTACAGAACAAATAACAACAGAATCTTATTAAGACACATTTGTATACCAGACAATTGAAACGAGCTGAAAATGAGGCAAATTACCGCCGCCGACAGATTAGACAATAGAGCGTTGAACTTGTTAAGTATGGTGTGGAGGGTACGGGTGTCGTGTCCCTCCAATACAAAGAGAGGATCCTCTGTCTAGACGAGGTGATCATACCTGGTGGATCACAGCCATACGGTTGATATTGGGATTTGGGTATGTGCTAATCGTCGCGATGATTTCTATATCGCGATACAGGATTAGTAGTTGCTCCGTAGTTCCTTACTCCGTGGTTGAACGTGTCTTCGGTAGATGGTGCTGTAGTATGCATTTTTGTGTGCACTGTATGTGGAAGTTGCCATAATGGCCTTTGAGTTAATTTTAATATTCAGTATTTAATATATTACTTGAGTAATTCTTGAAATTTTGATCATTCACAGAGTGAAACCATTAATATTCATATGTAAGAGTTGACTAAGGAAAATTATGCAGGATAACAACATTACAAAGAAAAGAAAAATTTGAAACAAATCTTACACTAACCCGTCTGGTCTACGTGGTGTATTAGACCGCAAACAGACCTATGCCCAGCCGTAGACTTTGAAAGGCTAATGATAATCATTCAACGATCGTTAAATAACATTCAAAATAATTACATTATTAGTTGTGTCAGAAAAAATATATAAATATAACGCCTGATAGTATTCGGTTTTTACGGTTTGGAGTAACATTTTACGATACGTAGTAAGATTTTATGTTAAGAAAATCGACAATTGATTGGGGTTTATCTATGAAAATACTTGCTCCTGATACAGCATTATCTCAATAATAGTGCTATTTTGTTTATTTCATTTTCTCCGTAGGGTGTTTATAAAATTTTACACAATGACAAGCAGCAGAATTTGTAAGGATGTAGTTTAAAGTGTTTATCGCGTTGACATTTAACATTTACTGATCTTAAGTACACCCAATAGTAAAAATATCTTTTAAGAATGTAATATATTAAATTTGTTTGTTTTATTAAGCAAAATCTCAGAAAACGTGTAACGTGCTTTAGAGGAGTGCTTTAAAATTTACACATATTTTTTTTATTTGATAATTTATGACCTTAAAAGAAATAAGTAACATTGTCATTACTTTTAATTCTATTTAGTTTATTAAATCACAATGCCTATAATACGACAGTATATAAATAATCCTACCAATAGGTATTAATCACATCAAACAGAGGCTAGAATGTTTTCAAATGTTGATAAATTACAATTTGTGTGACATCAAAATTAACAAAGGAAATTTTACGCCGAAAGCTATAGTGATAAGCAATTGTGAAATTATAAAAACTTTGCTTGACTAAACTTCAATATAATAGCTGTATAAAATTCCAAAACCGATGTCAAGGCTAGCTCTTGCAACCAATATCGGGTAATGTGGAATAGTAACTCCATAGACTGGAAAACAAAACTAAATCCATTACAAGAACGGAATCATCATCTAATTCAAATAACCTAGTTTTGTTAGGCCTTTTATTCTCTTTTGTTGAACTAATGTGGACAATTGAACATCAGCCATATGCTATCATTGAATTTTGCCGTCTCAAGTTATACAAAGTGTACGTTGTATACATTTCTTATATCTTCTAATTGAAGTATGGTGTTTATATTGGTATTTAAATTAATTGAGTCGGAGGAAAGTTACGACTAAAGCATATCGTGATGTGTTCCGAATTTTAATTCAAACCTTCGTTTGATAATTTACATGCAAGTTTGGCTATAAATGCATGGTATGATGGAGCACATCTCGAATCAATAACATAAACTACTGTTGAGATAAACTACTTCTGACAGCTTAAAATATCTATTACTATGTTTATTACTTCATAGAAGTAGGACTCAATCAGAATCAGTCAACCGTGAAGTAATTGTCTGATCAAACACATAAATATAATAATCAATTTGTCAATCGTAAGTAAACAGTTTTTATTATACTCTGTTAGTTATTTACAATACATTTATACCCTGTTAATAATTATGTAAAGATAATGTACATAACTATAATACATGTTTTAATACTTAAAATATTTCTTTATATGGTAGAGGTAAGTGAAGAAGTTTCCTTACTAGGGTGCACCTGGTTCTCCGGTTACTTTTAGTCGGTTTTTGGTCAGTTCACCAGCCGGTGGTATCCAGAGGGATTACCGCAAAGAAAAAGAAACTAAAAGTATGTGAACGCCGATGAAGATAACAATGGACGTGCGCGTTCGTCGGTGTGTATGCCGCACACGTGTCACTGTTAACTCTTTAACGAACGCTTACACCCGATGTAGTGTATATGTTATTGTACTCTACAGTATAACAATAGTTTTTTATGACAATGCGAGCAAAAGGGTCTCTTGATATCAGTATACGCTATAATATTAACGGTTTTTATTACATTATCATTACAGGAGGATATTACAGTTCTAAATTAAATAGTCACAGATTCGATGAAATGAATAGACACACACAACTAGATTTATCATAATACAGATATAATGAACACAGTATAAAAGAATATAAAATCAAAATATTCTCCATATCAAAAGGTTTAGTCTGAGCCATGTTTCATCATATAAAATGACTAGGACACTTGGCACAATTGAGGTCTTAAGTCTTCCGTAAATAAATTCCTAGTCCCCTCCATTTAACAAATATGTAGGCTCTTGTTGTAACTCATATGTTATCCCAGACAGAATACTATATTTTATCTTGTCCTTCATATATTATGATTGTGTATCGTATTTTATTACTGTCGTCGCGCTTGGATAATCTCTATTGATAACAGACATGAAGTTTGACGCAAAAATATTAAATTGTAAACATTATATTCTCCTAAAAATAATTGAAAAAGTTAAGAACGCTACTCCGATTTGGGTTGCATAGTTTTTTATGTACAATAATTTTTGCCTACTATTAGGTTTTACTTTAAGGTAAATTATCTTAATCAATTATCATAATGCAATCAGTCTGATTGAGACTTAAGTAAGTTTAAGTTAGAGTAGAGGTTTCAGTAAAGGATCTAAGACAGTGTTATTAATCATCTCAATAAGCACAGAGATCATTAAAATAATTGTACTAAAAAAGTAGAGGAGAGATCTCCATTGTAAACAATATTATATTGTAAACATTATATTCTCCTAAAAATAATTGAAAAAGTTAAGAACGCTACTCCGATTTGGGTTGCATAGTTTTTTATGTACAATAATTTTTGCCTACTATTAGGTTTTACTTTAAGGTAAATTATCTTAATCAATTATCATAATGCAATCAGTCTGATTGAGACTTAAGTAAGTTTAAGTTAGAGTAGAGGTTTCAGTAAAGGATCTAAGACAGTGTTATTAATCATCTCAATAAGCACAGAGATCATTAAAATAATTGTACTAAAAAAGTAGAGGAGAGATCTCCATTGTAAACAATATTATATTGTAAACATTATATTCTCCTAAAAATAATTAAAAAAGTTAAGAACGCTACTCCGATTTGGGTTGCATAGTTTTTTATGTACAATAATTTTTGCCTACTATTAGGTTTTACTTTAAGGTAAATTAACTTAATCAATTATCTTAATGCAATCAGTCTGATTGAGACTTAAGTAAGTTTAAGTTAGAGTAGAGGTTTCAGTAAAGGATCTAAGACAGTGTTATTAATCATCTCAATAAGCACAGAGATCATTAAAATAATTGTACTAAAAAAGTAGAGGAGAGATCTCCATTGTAAACAATATATTGTGAATGCAGATTTTATTACACTCGCACTGCGGAGGGAATGGATGTCATGTCCCTCCGAAACAAAGCGAGGATCCTCCGACCAGGCAAAGTGATCATGTCTGGCAGGCCGCAGCCCAACGGTTGATGTTGGGATGTTGCACACATGCTAATCGACGTGAGAATCTCTATTTCACGATACAGGATTAGTAGTTGCTTCATAGTTGATTATACTCTGTAGTTCGATATACCTTCGCTAGATGGCGCTATTGTATATTTTTTTATTTGTGCTGAATGTGGAAGTCGTTACATCACTCCCCTCCAAGACCGGAAGTCGATGTACTGATGAGTCAGCTGTCTATACTCTGTTGTGGACCGTGCAAGTGCCAGGAGTAAGCAGTTCCAATGAGTCGGAACTGAGTGCCACAAGTTCCAGTGAGTCGAGGCTGAAGTCCGCAGGTCCCTTGAGTCGGGATTGTATGTAGCGAGTAACACAAGAATTTATAACCTTTTCAGATTACATGTCATAATGATTTATTTACATGTTTCATAGCAACTTTATACCAATACCTTTGCAGGTAGATAATAAAACTATTTACCTACTTATGAGGATATGATGTTTATTAAAAAATAGACTGTATAAAAATTTCAAAATTCCATTCAAAATTCTGATAAATTTCAGTAAAGAGATAGATCGAAGAAGATCAAGAAGATTTATTAAAACATTGCAGAAACTTTACAGTTTTTTCTGCAAATTCTTTCATTTTGTTTCACTACTTCACATGTCCTCTGACAAAAATTATTAGCTATTTAGTATTTTTTTTGTATAAATAGGATTAAACAAGAATCCCTTCGTGGTGTAGGTTTAAATAGTGAATCTATAAATCTGTTGTTATATAGAATGACTACACAAATATACAAGAAAAATAAAATGTGTTCCTTTAATGAAATAATTACTAGCGACTTCTAAATTTAAACATCATTCTGGGTATAATCTTTCAAAGAGTGGCTCTGTTTCCGTGAACCAACCCACTTAGACACCGTCTGGTCTTTTATAAGTAAAAAAGCACTTACCAACATCATCGTTGTCAAGATCGGACACGTCGTGAGCAACCTCGTCCTCTTCAGGGGCACTTTCATAACGCTCCTTTAACACCGTACGTGGCACTGTGAAACAAAAATATACTCTAAGCGTACAAAAATAAAAGCGATTTTAACTGAACACAATTTGTTGTAAAATTTAATAAGGGGATGTTAATTTTAGAATTTTAGGGTGCTTTATATTTAAAATTATTTTTATATTTTCAAGTGTGGCAGACGTTTTACGCGGCGTCTAACACACAGCTTTGGGTGAAAGTGATCTGTTATCTGTATTTTTTTATTTTTTACTAAATTTTCGCTCTTTTACTGTCTGAGGTATTTATTTTTAACTTTTATTATATTTTATTGTCAGAGATAAAACTGTTTTCAGTATGTAAATAAGAACTTCTAGATGTAACTGTCTAAAATTGTTTGAACTTTTATGCGTAAGTATATTTTAATTTTGTGTATCTAACATACACGTATATGTAAAAGTCATTTATATATAACTAGCTTTTGCTCGCAGCTTCGCTCGCGTGGGATTTGGTCAAATCACACACCTTTACCACATTAAGTTTCATAATTTTGGTCATAGTGGCTTCCACATAAAAGGTAGATATACGCTATAATATACTTTTGTTTAGAGCTATTCAAGACAAAGAATTCTACGGTACATCATCTTTGTGCAACTCTAATGGTTTGGGCAGCGTAATCAGTGGCCAGATTTTTGTCGACTTAATTGACATATGTCGTTACATTAAGACCAAAATTACCTAAAATCATTACAAATTGTAGGCCATATATTATTAAAATATATAATCTATATTACTGTAAAGTTTCCTCTACATCTGTCCCGTAATTTTTTCGTGAAAGAGTAACAAACAAATATACATACAAACTTTTGTATTTATATGTAATATTGGTAGGATTCAAATTTCTCAAACAACTTAAAAAGTAAGTTCATCTTAATGGATTATCATCATCTTTTAACAATCCACTGCTGGGTATAGACCTCTATTTAAACAGAAGGTTTAAAACTATTATCAAATGTATATATTTCCTTATAAATATTTTCTTGTGTCGACTGAAAATGTACGGATTTATCACTTAAGCTTTGGTATGTTATTATCCAATCTAAGACAGCTTTACTACTCCAATCATTTTAAAATTAACATGAAAATTAATCAAACTGGAAAATTCAATCTTCAAAGAAACGTCGTGCCTCGGATCTTAAGGACGGCGTCAGATATTAATTATTCTAAGTCAGTCTTTTGTTTAACATCTACTTTTTGACGTAAACACAATGTAAAAGGATTCAAGAATTTCGATGACTTGTTTGTTACTCTGTTTATTGATTTTAATAATTAATCGACTATAATGAATCGAAATAAATGAAAACAACGATTTTAAATACTTTTTGACCTTACATTCTGTCTTGAAGTTAGAAGCTAGACACAAATTTATGTATTTATTCTGTAGACTTTACTTTCACTCAATAAAGGTTATAAAAAGGACAATGAGGGTTGAAAGCTTTTGACACCCATTTGCTATACATTTTTAACAACAAATATAAATACCTTTTTGGCACAGTGGTATTGTACTGAACTGCCACTTGTGGGTTACGGATTCATTTCCCATTCGGGATAAATAGTAATATTTCATACTTTTGACACACCACTATTTAATTTTAAACTAAGCAGAGCTGTATAGCGAAAGTTGGATCGACTGATAAAATACTAACATTCTTGTTTTGTTTATACATATGTACAAATAAAACGCTATTCTTATAGAACACTCAAACTCTTAAAACAAATATTTGCAGATCATACAAGCACTTGGTACAAACGAGGTGTTGAAACTGAGACCTAATTTGTACATTACTTAGTAATATTTTAAATCAAATCAAATGTCAGCACATTTAATAATATTAAAAAAAATACTTAACTTTTATAAACCATATTCAAATCCAGAAGGACACCTGTTCAACTTACTGAATTTTTTTTTTAAATTTAATTTTGAATCTGCCATTTTGCCAATAACTCATTTGAGTAGAAAAGTTATTCTTAAACACTTTGAATTGAAATGGTTTATAATTAATTTTCAGTCAAAATGTAAATTTAATTTAAGTATCACACAAACGACACAATGAATTTGTTAATGGAATGTCTAAACTCTGTAACGTACAACAGGACTGTGAAACGGAATGTAAATTAACATTCTTCAATCGAATACTTCGTGAATGCAATAAACATGGCGTCTAAAATCAATATAAATATTTTGCAAGGGCTGAAAGAGATATAAAAAGAAAAACGGGTTAAAATGTTACTCTTATGTGCCTTATATGAGAAACTGCCGTGATATTACCCTTTAGTGCAATACATAATGCCTTATAAATTAAATCGACGAATTGGTTGTGTCAAAAACATTGACAAAAAAACTATGTGTATAATTAAATATAGGACGCCTACAGGCCAGATGGAGTGACGATTTGCGTAAGTGAATCAGAGCAGCATGCAGTAGGAGAGGCCTATGGCCAGCAGTGGACTGCGATAGGCTGATTATCATAATTTGCAATTAAATTGTCTGTTTTATTTTGTCTATTTTTTTTTGTAATTAATAAAATATTTTTTGTTATATACATAAATACTCGTGTTTGAACGAGAATGTGTTAATGGAATAACATTGATTCAAACCTAATTCAATAATAACTAGTTAAGCAAAAATGGTTAGATTTAAACTGTGAAATTGTCTAATCTGCCCGAAACTCAGCTCTTTTCGTCTCTGCCAAATTCTTGAGACTCAAACTTGTGTCTTTTGAATCCGACCTTTTGGACTGCGACCACCTATGGAACGGTTTTCATAAGTGGTGGGAGTCATTTGCCGTTACGTAATGTCTACTTGTTTATTTCTATACTGTAAAAATATTCTTTTCTTCCATTCAAAAGAGAGGTTTAATTATTATATATAAAATTAAAGTTATCGCTCTAATCTAAAGATTACACGACTAGCAGTATAAATCTGTAAGACTACCTGAAGTAAATAATTTAAAAGTAAAGTAAATCATTCTCGTTTCAACTATTCTACTACCTACACTAAAGGAATGGCAGTTCCGGACACCATAGTAATTGAAAAGTGTATGAAAAAAATATTGTCCCATGTTTCTAAATAGGAAGGCAGAAAAGTTAAAAAAATAACTGAATTAATAAAATAATTAATAATAATAAATTAATTAAGTAACATAATCAAAATCGATTAAACACGATATGGGTCAGTAATGAGAAATGGTTTGCAATTATTTAGTGAAATCGATCATAGAGAATTAAGTTTTTTTAATCTTTCTGCTGTTGATAACTTGATCATCGATTGACATCTGTTTGTTTTATCACCTTTTGCTGCGTTAAATAAACTAATTCTCAATTTTGGAGAAATAATTACGCGTACTCGTATTGATCGGATATTGTGGAAATAAATCGTTGTGTAAACGTCTAACTGATCGCAGTAATTATATTGGCAGAAGAGTCTGGGATGATAAGGCGTGGAGTGTGCATCTCAGCCTATAAGCACCTCTGCAAATTAGGCGTCAGCCTACTAAGTAAACAAAACCAGACTTATATACCTATATTTTTTTTTTTGTTGTCGGGTGGAAAATCCCTTCGGATCTCCGGCTCTTCGGGAAGCAGGAGCCAGGAGTATGTAATGTTTCCACTAAAAACCACCCCGGTGGCCGGTCTCAAGCGCCCTTCTCTGAAGGGGATCCGGACCATATTATTTCAGGTCCCCTCCAAAATAGACGCCGTGCCTAGTCAGACCCTATCCTGGGGAGGCCACAAAGGCTTCCCCACCTATCAATCCAGTTGTTATAATTTCTTGGCCTACTAAGTGAACAAAACCAGACTTATATACCTACTGTTAAGTTCCCAAACGTTATGTTTATCAGAATGTCTTTTTGTTGGAAGGCACATATGTTAAAACAACCCTATTTTAGCAGCTAATTAACGGATTAATATGTCAAGAAATTTATGTAATGTGTCGTTTGACTGGTTTAATCTCTATTATTGAAGACGACTAGTATTTTTTTATTTGTATACATTGAAGTTTTATTTTATTTCTTGTTTTGCGTTCTATAAAAAGTAAACTTTACTGCTTCTGGGTGACGAATATTGGATGTGTGGTGATCTGTCAGCACTTAGGCTAACACGCACGCTGGCGCACACAGCCTGATGCGGTTACTATGATTCTTAATTTTAGTTCAAGAAGAAAGTATATTTACGACCTTTGTATATAATATCCGTTTAGTTACAAGAGTTGAGTATATTAGTAAATTTTCATTTCAAATAATTGATTTAATTTTCGAAAACTGTCTTAGAGGATAGTCCAGACCGACAGATATACCTATAGTCTCGTCTTCGACTGTAGCGATGACCCAGGATATACAATACATGTGAGATCTTATATACGTCATATATTAAGGTTTTTAATTAGCACTTCATACATAATATCACACAATAGAATTCATTCAAAAGTACTTCGTAAGGACTATGAAAAAACTACAACGTCATAATGTAACCTCATTTTTACTGTACAAGTTCACATAATTTCATTCCTGGCTAGCCAAATATCAATAAATTTTCAGTGAAGCCTTGGCATTACATCAATAAAAAAAATCAATTAAAGTAACACCTGAGCTTAGGAAACTATGAAGTCGTCCCCTTCTTTCTTAGCAAACTGTTTGCCTCGAACCCAAGTTATTTTGTATTATCCACGCTCTGATTAACGAGCTGAATAGAAATGAAAATAGACAATATTGGTACTCGTGGATGCAAATTATTTCAGCTTCCTACACAACAATACGCAAGTAAGAATTTTTTAACAATATGTTTTGTTCAAGTGAAAATATTAATGACGACGGTTTGAGAATTAAACATAAAATTTTTATATCATATTTAAGTAAAATTTATAAATAATTGGGCAACCAAATTTCTTAAATCTAGAATAAATTCATTATGGAATTTTCAAATCAAAGAAACAAAGCGAGAAATGTCCGATTTCTATTATCGCATCCAATTTCGATAGACAAAAGCCCAAAACATTCAACCCTTTTCGCCCTCAATAATTGAATAAATATCTCAGGCACACAATTGATTCCTTGGTCGATTAACAGTCTTACCGATGGTTATATGTGGATATTAACGAGAACGCGATCGAGTCAACTGTCCCGAATAATCGCTGTACTTCATTGACGAAAAAACTCACTATTGTGTCGGTTCTTATATCCTGTGTAAGAACCAATACAACAGTCAGTTTTCTTGTTTGTACTTTTCTATTGAATCATTTATTTACACAAAAACGATTTAAATTTTGTTCAGTACATTTTAGGGAGCATACATAATAAATTATTAATAATAATGAATAATCAAAGACGAATGTTCTCTAGCTTTATTTAAAATATGTTTTTTTTATGAAATTGATTTGATGATATTGTCTAATTGAACTTAATTTTGCATCGCTCTAAATGTCATTATGTAAAGATCTTAATAATATACTTTGCACGATCACAGTACATCATGACGATAATACTCCTAGGTCGATTTCAGATACGGTGGTCAGTCTCAACGGAGGCCAGCCAACTACGCAAATTTAGGTGCACTCTCTGTTCCCTCATTCTTACAATCTGATACCGGTTATCCGACACGACCGAGGAGAAATCAGGCGCAGGACCGACAACTTTACTTGCTTGCCTAGGTACGCGGGTTAAGACCCCAACTGCCAAGCGCCGGGCTGTTACTAAGTATTTCTGTAACCAGATTACATCATTAACCAACGAGGCAGTACAACATGATAATGAAATGTATTTCTATAGAGAAATATAAATATGGTGTTAATTTAACTCCCACACTGACCTCAAAACAATATCATTTGTTAAATACAACTGACTATATCATTTAGGAATTACACCAACACAACAACCACACAATCAGCTAGCACGGTAAACATTTAAAACACCAAACAAAACATTTAAAATATGACACATATAAACTCACCCACACATTTGAAACATTTATCATCAGAAAAATCGTTCATTATGTTAATATAGAAGCACTAAGTGCTGGACAACACAAGCAAAGTCGTAATAAAATCCAGTAATTTCGCTAGAAAGGTTCCCTTGAGCATTATCAATTTAATAAAGAAAGTCTAATAAAAGTACAGGTTACTTTATAGACGTGAGAGTAACAACAAAAGAATCGCCACCTTTATTAGCTTAGCTCGCTCGATACGGGACTTTCATTATTTGAAATTTAATATTCTAATATATTGGTCCAACTTTGTGCTGACGGGTTCATTTTTGAAATAAATTGATTGTTGATAAATTGATGTTGAACCAAATGCATTAAAAAAAATACTAGTGAAATCACTTAAAACAGTAAAAAAATACTTTTATAAAAAGCGTACAACGATTTGAAATAGCGAAGTGGAATAACTTGTATTTTTTTTTATTTATTTAGTCAAGCCATAAGAAACTTAAAAGATAAGACACACAAAAATAGTAATATACTAACATTGGTGCTGACTTATTCATAGATTTTTCCAGAAAACAAAATAGTAACAGATACATAGTTGGCAGAGTAAGGCATTGTCTAAAGTAAAAAATTAAAAAAACTAATTTAGCAAGCAGTTACAAACATAATAGGTTGAAAACTTGTACAATGAAGAACAAAATTTGAATCCGTATATTTCAACTTAATAATTATAGTGTTTTTAATGAAAAGTGAATTTAAATTTAATATTTCAATGTCTTTATTTTAACTGGCATAATTATATTCCCTCTGAAGTCTAGCTAAATGTAAAAAACAGCCTAAGTCAGTTTTGGTTCCCTTAAATGAAAACAAAGAGTGTAATGTCAAGTATTTTTAGCAGATGCGAACAATCTTTGCTATCATCGACTAATTTGTTTAAAAATGGTAAACTTAAAATTCTACGACCCTCCTTTCATAATTTTATGTCGAAATAACTTATTCGGTTTGTGTCACTGGTAAGTTTCTTAGACAGATTAAATTTATATGCCAAGCGGTACATAAATCTTTATTGGATGCGTTCAATTCTATTACAATGAATTTTAATACAATACGCAGCAATAATCCAAAAGAGATCTGACTAGATTCTAGTATAATTCTATGATGGTAGTTTTATTTTTAAAGTTGTAATTGTTTCTTATTATAATGTTAAAATTCCCGTGTTCCTTAAAATTTTGTTACACTCTACTGCCTCCTGATGCAATTCCAGAGTAAAGTGGAACAACACCACTTCACCCCAAGAAACTGCTTCTTACACCAGAACCCTCACGAGTATAATTTCATCCACAGTAGAGCACCCCTGATGGAAACCGTAATGGTTATCTAACAGATTCAGCTCTATCCTGATGAGATGGATAGATGGTGAGTCCGCCGAGTGTCTCTCCTTTCGGATGGAGAGCCAGTTTACCCCTTTTCCACAATTTTAGAAACTGGCCCTGTATGAAATATTGCTTAAAAATTTGCTTAGTCAGGGCTCCAGAGCCAGCGCCTCGTCATCCAGAGCCAGGATACATGCTCAGTCTGGAATGCCATTAGATCCTGGAACGGTTATTTTACCTTTAAGCCATCGTACCGTCAGTGCTAGTTCTGCAGCAGTGACTTCAGGCACGTCATCGTCATCCACATTGGGGGCCTCAGGCGGAGGTGAAGCCAACTATGATTGAGTTTTCTCCACCACATGTGATGGGAACGACCCCCTTAAACTGCTTTGACCGAAGACACTGAGTGAACTACGGGGTCCATGGGCGTATTTTGCCCCTAACCATATGGTAAGGGCATCACCATAAATTTCGCACCAGTGTCTTCAGCAACTCACAGTGGGCTTCACTCTTGGCTGCTTGATTAAAGGGTTCTTTTGGCAATCCTGTATTCCATCAACACTTTCGTCCCTCGGATTTTCAAGACGGCGACTATTTTGACGTATACAGCCCAAACCCTTGGAGTTACACGACTAAAATATATGGTGAGGTTGTTTATCTTAAATAGTTCTAAATAAATTCTCCACGATAACATATATCTATCTTTTATGTGGAAAATAGTATAAACTAAACAGTGAGCCATAAACAATTAAACTGCATATTTTTTAGTCTTTTACACTAAGCAATTTAGAAGAATAGTTTAAAAGTTATCACAAAAAGATTAAAATGAATGAAGCACTTACTAAGAGGGATCGTGGTGCAGGGGAGAAGGTCAATCCCTTCAATGTTAAAAGTAATTCTGTCTGTCTGTTACACTTTCACCTCTAAACAGCTAAACGCTTTTAGTATATTTACAATAAAGATCCTTAGATTCCTGAGGAAAGCTATAGGCTACAATTCTCCAAGCAAAATAAAAATAATAAAATATAATTAGTGTAATTTAAATTGTAGTGTATCGTAAAAGAGTTAAAATAATTTCAGCTCTTTTATCAAATATATTTAAATGAGGAGGTAACGCAGATAGTAACTAGTAATTTCCCAAAAGATAAAGATAATAAGATGTAATGGAAACTTAGCAAAAGACATCTAACAACGTGAAAATGATTTTACAGTAATAACCATCAAAATTATGAGATGTCGTATAATCCTATCTGACATTACACTGATGTTGTAGAATATGGTAATCAGAATTCAAGGCACAGACATCACCATTTAGTCTAATGCGATAACAGACGCTTGAAATGAAGGCTGACATGGAATTCCATAACGCACTGATTCAATATTGTAATATACATATATATCAATTTATATTTTACAATTAAAAAAGAAATGTTTATTGTATAATAATAAATCGTCTAATTTATTGTTCCTATTACTTAATTTAAACAGATTTATACTACAAAACCTTTTTTTCGAATGCCCAAGACGAAATTTAAAATTTACATTACAAGTTTTGAGTTCTGGTATCGCCATAGAGATTTAAAACTTACTTTAACAGAATATCTAACATAAATTTTAAAAGTAAAACATGATGTTGGTTAATTGGCTCAAAGATTATTTTATTAGAAAAATTGAGTTATGTTAAATTTTAGAAATTTGAAATCTCTCTCTCTCTCTCTCTCTCTCTCTCTCTCTCTCTCTCTCTCTCTCTAAATTATCTTTGTCTTTCTCATGTGACACTAGAGTGTGGTTATAGAAGTAGAAAAAAGTTAGAAATACTTAATGTTTTAATTTTATAGAGAGACCTAATTAAAATTTACCTCCAATGAACTATTGTTTGTGATGACTGTTTTTTTTAAAGACATTTCTCGCACTGTAATATTCCTATGTCGCGGTAGACTTTACGAAATTACAAGAAACGGCAACAAATAATACTCAGACTCACAAAGTCTTATACCATGTGGAGTTTGAACACACAACAGCCAGCACTGTAAAAAGCGGCGAGGTGTCAGCTTAAAATACTACGCTATTCGTGCTGTTGTATCGTGTATACAATAACACACAAGACCGAGAAAATATAAAAATCTAGGAGTTGAATTTTACCTAACACCTAAAGTTAATTTTTTGTAAGGTCGGTAGGTTGACATAAATACAGAAAATTATATACGTGAAATACGACACACTTAATGATGCGAAAACTCTTACGTGAAAGAAATATGAATATAAAAATGAATTTAAAAACGTCTTGGCGCCCGTCAGCCTCGCGTGGCATTCCGTCATGTATTCGTTGCTATTTGCTTCATAAGCGCCGTAATTACAGAAAGTATAAGTCTGCTATTACTATACTATTATTATTATATAATAAGCGGTTATTAGCTTAGCACTTCTCTATGTAACGGAATCTTTAAATTTGATTTTCACCTCTTTCATAATGACGGATGGATTTGAAACTTTGTTCATTTCTCAAGGATCGATTACATTGTATAGTTTACCCATTATCCTTATCAAGATCTTCAGGATTAATGATTTTTTTACATCAGATTCTTTTAATTGTTCGTGCCAAGTACCAAAGCTCGTGTCGGTACCGTGGCAAGACGAATGTTGTTGCCATTGATTCTGAGTTGAGTATCCACTGTCCACAAATTAAGGCTGCACATTTGATCATGCAGTTATTTGTGTAGCTTCGCGACTATTAACCACTTTATTTCACAACTTGGTATTCAGTATTTTACATATTTACATATGAGAACTCCATAAAGTCGATAATTCGTTGGTTCCTAGTAAATAAACAAAGACAAACGACCGTTCAAACAAAACACGATTTAAAAGAGAATCAAACTAGAAAGGAGAAAATAAATAATGATTTAAAAAACTAAAAATCTTTCTTTTATAGCAAGTCAAACTAAATCAATATTCATAAACATAGTATTATTTTTTTACTTTTTAATTTATTTTCTTTGAAAGCGTGATTTTTTAGATTATTTCTTTTGTTGCTAAGTTTAACAAAACTGAATACCGTAAAAAAGTTGAAACTATTAAATTTACAGTGACATCGTTATTTGTCGATACTGGTAGTATGATGCGATATCGCTTAAAGTAAAGTTATAAAAGCTGATCGAAAAACACCATCTTGTTACAAAGTAACATTTAAACAGCTTACGGAAAAAATTGTTTCAGAATACAACTGTATTAATAAGAGAAACCTAACAACAAAATTACAAAATAAACGAAGAACACAGAAAAAACATCTCGCATTATAATAGAAAGCGCTTATCTTAAACTACCTCTGAGTGGCATCCACTATTCCTACTAGATAGTAAAATAGTAATGGAAAGAATTTCAACTGTTGGCAGTACGATTCACATTTTTATATTTTGAATTTACACAAATGAAAGTAGTGGCTTTTAAATTAAACTTAACAGGAAAGTATTCAGGATAAGAATAAAATTACCTGCCTTAAATATACGATGAACATACAAACAAATATGCTGTAACATTAGGTATGAATTTTACAGTTTGTAACAAAAGACGTTTCAGTGAAGCAAATCAGTATTTTCTTTTCGATTTGTTTTTGTATTCATTTTAATACAATACTAAAAAAATTCAGTAGACGAGAGTTTGATTGCCAAAGAAGAAAAAGAAACCCAGAACCGATCAGAGTAGCATGCAATGGAAGAAACCTATGTCCAACAATGAACTGCAGTAGAATGTTGATGATGTTGATGATGAGATCTATTTTATTTTCACTTATAAACAGTAGTGCTACTATATTTATACAGCTGATTATCCAGCAAGCCTACTAGTAGCAACATAGGAAATAGTAAATGTTCTCAATTAATAAATTACCGACTATTGGTGGACTAAATTCAACTTTTGTTTTGTATTTAAACAAGTTCTGAATATCGTTGAAAGTTATTTACTTTATTGTTCCTATCACAAAATTAAAAGAGAAGTGAAATATATTTTTAATTTAGCTATTAGCTGAAACACCGACTACATTGACGTGGCCTGTTGGTATATTGGCCGGTGTAGCACCAAAGAGTACTCGTATTTTATTTTGTCCTTTTGGAACTTACAGATTCTGTCATTTAAATATGATTAATACGTATAGTAGTATAGTAGTAGTATAATACACAATATTAAAAAAATAAAATTACAATACTTAATTTAAAAATGCAGACTCATTTTTTTTTGACTTTTTGACTGCTATATTCGACCTTGTGACGATGGATGAACTGTAGAACGTTTTGCTGCTTCATAAAGAGCTTTAGATCGGATTCGAGTAGTCAGACGTTTCCGAAATATTAAAGTAAGTAACACTCACTTACTCATTCACACTGAATATCACAATATATTCGTTTTTATGTAGGACAGTCGTAAAGCCTATAAAACAAGAATATTTAGGACAAGATAAGACAGCCTGGTTACTCTTATGAAATTTACATGTATTTCTAGCTATACTGATATCAAAGTCTCGAAAAGATACATGACACTGTTTCATTTCTGTATAATTTATATTTTCTTCGCGTACAAATTCTCGGGATTCATAATGAGGATCTTTACAAACTTGAAACATAAACATTGTTAGGTATTATCGTAGTTCTTTGTGTCTAGTTACGAATGTTTTGTTGAGACACAAGAAGAGAAATAGCAGGAGTAGTTTTGTTTTCTTTGTTTAAACTAACGCTATAAGATAAAATGTTTTAGATTTATGGTAGGTTCTGCGTTATTCATTTTGTTCATAAAGTCGCCTTTTAAAGTCTATGACATTGTTTTGGCTTTTTTAAACATAAACTAAATATTAAGTCTCATCAGTGAGTACTGTTACAATCTGTTACAATTTGTAAATCTTTTTTTAATTACATTTATATTTAGAGCCTACCAAAATGACTACTCTGCCTGCTGGAAAGCATGAGTAGAATTCAAGAGTTGTGGTCACCATACTCATTGCAAATGCAGACTATACAGTATGGTGACCTACAGTATGGCAACTTAGTGACTTTTTTTAGATTTTTTTACATCTTAGACAAGTTGTTGGTTGAAATTATTTAGTTTATTTTTCAACTAAGAATCGTAATCAAGTTAAAGACTACGCCCTACTAAACTACTAAATCTCTGAGGTGTTTTGGAAAAACAGCGTGAAAGAGCGACAACCCAAAGAAGCTGATCTTAAAAGGTGAGGAAAAATATAACAATAGAATCAAATCATACTTTGATCTCCTAATCACAATCGCTACTCAGCTCACTGAATACAAAGTGAGATAGAAGAGATTGAGTTTCAAATTTGACACACCCTACGAAAATCGAAGAACGCAATTGTCCAAGAATCCAAGTTTAATTTTTATTATGTAAATATTTTTATTTTTAATGTATAAATACGGCACTCAATATGTTATTACTGAATATTTTTATTAACAGAAAGTTTAATCCAATTAAAACTTCAGAAATTTTAACTCATGCATGGGACAAGTTAATTGACATTTTTTTCCTAACGTGAAATAAATCGCAGAATGAGCTCAAATATTTTGATGAAAATAGGTGCGGAGGAGATAATGATTAGCAAAAAAGTTTATTAATCATTTTAAATTAAATACTCAGAATAATCTTGAAACATAAAACCAGTATAGTGCATTTACTGCACTGATCAGATCAGATGTAGTGACAAAAGTAAACACGTAGAGTATTTTCAGTATCATTTTTTTTTCTAAACTTATTTCAAAATTACGAAAAAATTTTTACGACTGTGTTTATGTTTATATTTATGAAATGTTACTTCCGTAATAGTAGATATTCCTATGTAATAAAATTTTATACATAAAATATAAAAATCACTTAAACATATCAAAGTAAAATTGGACCTTAACAAATGTTTAATTTTAACTGTTTTGTCTTTAGTTTAATTTACGTTTAATCATATTTCTACATTTCTATTGAATCTATGCAAGACTTTTTCTTTTTACTTAAACTAGCAGAAATGTTAGGTAACAGCGAAACTACTACCGCATTTTTCGAATTTTGGCTTATGTGCCACGTAATGTAGTCTGCAAGTACTTAAAAATACCGCAGACAAAGCAGTTCTATAAGAAAATTCTGATTTTACTGCGCTGGAAACTAGCTACGTAGGGCAAGCCTGAAGATATATTTTATATCCTGTCAATTCAATGTGAGATCTGAACGTTAACACCCTATCAAATGAAACCCTTAAGTCTTCAACTTTGTTCACTGTTTGGATATGTAATATGCAAATGATGATTAACTATATTTTTTAGAATATTGTATATGAAAGCACTTCTTGATGTAACTCATGATGTTCTCCTGGTACCATTTTAAAAATAATTCTACATATTTCTGAAGTAGTACCATACCAGAGTCAACCTTGAATTTTCAGTTAATCTTAACGTCATCAACGTATATGTGACATTAGAGTAAATGAACCAATAAAGAATATCATATGTGTAGAAATTTAACAAAAAAATAACGTGAAACCATTATGGAACTCCAAAAGTAATCTTTTGAAGATTAAAACTTAACCAATCATGGAAAGTTCCTGGAGTTTCATATACTTTTAATTTATGTTAAGGATTTGCCGAAATCTGTATACAGACATACGGAAGATGACAGCCTGTATGGCTTCTATGAACGTTTTAGTGAGTACAAGTACTAATTTAGCTATCTTAAGCTCTCAAATATTTGCGTGTTAATATATAAAATTTCAAACAATAATATGAAAAAAAGAATCTTTTGTTTGAAATATTTGATTTTGCAGGAACGAGTAAAACTATCTTGGAATTTCGAGTAAGATGAAGAAAAAAATACTAAATATGGGTGATTGCTAAATAGTTTTAATTTATATTATTAAATATTCACTGACTACGTTGTTTCTTTATTGAACTTATATTATTAAAAGAGTAAACTAATCTAAACAAAAAACTTAAATATAGACTAATAAGCGACAAAAGAAAAACCAACAAAATTTCTAAAATAAGAAATTACATAATGTAATTACTAAAACGATAGTCAAAATACAATAACATGCAAAGTGGGGAAAAAACCAATAAATGTAAATTGTCATTTCTGACAACTCAATGAAATTGAATTCGCATGGCCAATCACAAAATTTTCCTAAAATATTTCCGCTATCTGATCTTAAATAAGTAAACAAGGACAAGTTGACAAGGAGAATGACAAAAAAAATAATTGAAAAGAAAGTAAAAATATAAAACAAACTTTTTGACTGATCGGTGAGATACAACTTCTAATAGAAAACGAAGGCTCTGTTTCGTTTGGTGTAATAAAAAATAAATTGTTTTGTAATAGGATTCAAATTGTTAACCGTATTTACTTACAAATCGTTTAATATCTTTGAAATGTAATGTCGGTGTTCGAAATGGAGATTTGTGATTAAAATGATGTCGCCAGATGTTCATAAATATTAATAACTGACTACATAGGTTGATCCTTGGGCTCCGTTTGAGGGTACAATTTAATTGACCCTGGGGATATAGGATGTGAGTTTGAAAAAAACTTTTAGGAACTAGATTTTCGTTTATTTGATTTGAACTGTAATAAACAGTGTCCAAGACGTATTTTCGAAGAATCTTTTTAAAAAATAATAAGAAAAAGTGGCAGAAACTGGGTTAAGCTTTTGATAGACAACAAATTTATTTCTTTTAAAAAAAAACTATTAAAAAAACTTATACAACTTCAAGTGGAATTGAATCCAAATGTAATAAGTATATTTTTAAACAGTATGCGGGGATTACGTCATGTAATGTATGTACTATAGTAGTTCTGTAGTATTTTTGCGTAATTTATAAATTAATACAATTGTTTAACCGTAACATCAATTGATGTATAATTAATTTTACTGGCACGTACTTTAAAATAAATTAAAAGAGGTATTTATAAGATGTTGTTTGATATAAACATTAGTGAAATGAGGAAAACTAATTTTGCCTAAACGTTAAAATATTTCTTTTGTTAGCGGTTGTTTAGTGTTGTGTAGTTGTTATATTTTCTATGGATCTTCCTTCCTACGGATTCCTCTTTGTTCTTTTAAAATTGTACTGTTTTATGAACATTGCACGGTACACGCAAAAACGATGGCCGATGAGGTCATAAAGTGCTGAGTGGCGACTTCGTGTTGTGAAGCGCAGCGTTGGTAGGCCTACAAGGTGGTCCGACGACCTGGTTAAGGTCGCAGGAAGGTGCTGGATGCGGGCGGCACTCGACCGGCTGTTGTGGAAAGCCTTGGGGGAGGCCTATGTCCAGCAGTGGACGTCTTTTGGCTGGGATGATGATGATCATCATGATGAAAAGCATATGTTTAACAAATAATTCAACTAAGTGTTTTTAAGGTAAGGGGCTGACGATCATACTAATGCGATCAGATAATAACTGATTACCGTCGTCCGTATGGATAAAAATTGTAGACTAAATCTATACCATGGTCTCAGTTTATTTAAAATTGTAAATTCTATTTTAATGTGTTCATATCAGGCTACTAATATTACTTGTAAACAAATATTGCCTGTGTACCTCATACACTTGAGATGTACCAACGTGAATTCATAACGGTTTATTAAAACTGTGGAGCCGTTTAAAGTCTCTGAAGACTGCACATTACATGTACAGTTTTATCTACATAGAAATTATTTTTTAAAAGAGTTTTTAAATTCTAAAACATATTTTTTATTATAAAGCTAGAGTTGAGGTATAGCATGGAGTATTACTCACTCGTTACCTATCAGTTCCACACCATTTTAATGAGTTAGCCACAGACATCGAAGATTTATCTATTTTTAAATTGCACGTAACTGTACAATAAATTGTCGCTTGCACTTATTTATATCTTTTTGATTTTAACGTATTTGTTTTTTTTTATATTCAAACTTTCTTCATTGATTTTGTCTTCAATTATTTTAATTTAGAATACATACATATATGGATACGAGTACATGTTATAAGCATAAAACGATTGCTTCTCACGCGTCATATTAAAAAAAAGAGAAGGATTCTTTTTTCAAATATCACAAGCACCAAAATTACTTGAGCTATTCATCGCCCCATAGAAACAAATGAATATAAACATACTTTTAACGACTTTAAACAAGAAACTTTTAAACATTGAGTAATAACTTCACAAATGGGGTTTACGACTTAATTGCCAAACATTTGACTATTAAAACATTCTCAAGAACTCACCGCAAGTGTAAACAACTTTGAGGTAGGTTCGGCTGCCTGCTCTGCATGGTCTTCCAAACATGTTACTGTCTGCTGATAGCACACATCGCCTTTTGCCGTGGCACTCCCTCATGGCAGTCTCCGTCGCATATGGCTCCATGCAGGCTGAGAAAAATATTAATTTTATTACCAAGGCATAAAAATTGTATAAAAATTTAGCATAAAATATACATTTTTAAATTAATTAATGGAATCTTTTATCTTTATATCGATCAGATTATAATGTTAAATTTATTGTAAATAAATAACAATTAGTATTAGATAGGTACGTATAATATTACGATCGTAATATTTCAGTTTACACCTGTTTGAAAAGTGTGTAATAAAACGTGATGATTTAATCTTCAAGAGGTACTTTATAAGTCTATAACAGTACTGGTACTTATGAAAAGTAATGAACTTTAGTCTCAATCAGACGAACGATCATTAATATATGAAATAAAATCGGCTGTAATGCTTAACCAGACTTGATGTATTTAAAACCGAGAACCGAAAGTAAAGACCGAGGTAAATGCCGCTTCTTGGCTTTTATTCAGCTTCGGACGGCTATAGGCTGATGATGATGAACCAGAATTGTTTCTAATATATTCAACTCTTACGAGTTGAAGGTAAGATACAAAGGTGATAAGAATAAGTGATTTTAAGATAAGGTGAAAAGCATAGAACTTCAATGTTTATATATAAACTTTGAAATCCTCAATCCACAGATTAAATTCAAAGAGGCTCTTGAAATTTTAATTTGCATAAAAAATATTGTATTAAGAGCAAACATAGAAGTGACAATACAAGCAGTTTAATCCCTTAAAAGAAATTAAAATCAACAACTCATCTCCAACAGCTAACAATAGTAGGTATTAATTGATAACACAAAAGGAAAATAATATATTTCAGGTTGTAAAACGAATAATAAATTATTAAGGCTGTCCTCAATTTCTAGTTGAAAGCGAAAATACGATCTCCTATAACAAAAAGAGCAGTAAAAACAGAAGTTTTTAATATCAAAAGAGGAATAAAATTACTCAGGTTTGAATCGCAGTTATCCATCATTACAATGCATTTTTATTCAAATAATTGCGATAGCAGTCGTAACCACTATCAAATTAAATGAAAAGAAACCATCGGTGCGATGAAAATAAAAAAGAATAAGAAATTAAGATTGTTGCTGTATTTGCATTTGACTCTAGAATTGAAAATTAAGAGAAATTTCTATTTCAAATGAGTTATTGTAAACTGAAAAAATAATTAATCTACAATAATTTTAAATCACCAAATAGTTTTAAATTAATCAACAAATTACATTACAGCACTGTTTTATTATGCGTTAATGTAAATAATGAGAATAATAATGAAAAGAAAAATATATAATAATTTAAAAAATTAAGAACATAATACTTCATTAACTATTTTTGGACTTTCGCGACACATGTTTTTGCTGTACAGCAGGACTTATTCGCGATACAATTATTTAAAAAATTACAATACCTTCTATTGTTTAATAGCGCGTGGAGTGGTTGAAATCAAAAAGTGTAAAATCTTCAATCGGGAAGATGGATACCGGCTATCAACATCTTGGAATCCTGTCACCAGTTAGTCAAATCTCCAACGTAGGGCCTTAACAAACTGTACACACACTAGAAACAATCAACGCGTCCAAGTGTGGGTAGCCACACCTCACGCATCACAAAGACGTAGCTAAGCTCACAGCAGTCTACCCGTGACAACAAGCGGAATAACCCATTCGAAACGTTTGGAAATAGAAGGTATCGTTACCTTTTAAATAATTTTATCGTGAATAAATCCCGCTATACAACACAAACATTACTTTATACACTTTTTAAATATTAATTTAATTTAATACTAATAATTTGTCAAAAGTCTGTGAAACCAAATTAGTTTAATTGAAGGTATGTGAATGTACTCCACTAATGAGTAAAAGTAGTTACTAAGCTTTAAGCTTTACCTATTTATAGTTATTTTATCTGATATTTTACTGTTCAATCTCACATATTGGCCTCGTTTTGATACAAAGAATACATAATACAAGCTTTAAGAGAGTTTATACTATAGTTTTTACAAAACTGATCGTTATTTTCGTAATTTCACCTACTTTTATAAGTATATTCTCATTACACATTATTAAGGGCAGCCAATACGATTTCACTAGCGAATATCTTTCTTAAATGAACAGAAAAAAGCTAGTTTTGTAATCAATCAACGTGTGTTAGCTTCGCACACACTAGAGTTGCCTGACTGGACTGATCGATCAATCCACGCAGTTGCCACTTTGCCATAAGCTTCTTAACTTAGTTACACAGCAGTAATTGGTATTATGTACTTTTCATGTTAGTCAGTTCTTATTACACTCTGAGATGTGAACTTTTTAGATCTTACTCAGGTTTTTTTTCTAATTTACAAAAACGAATGTATGTGTGATTACATTTATTGTGATCCACAAATAAAATTACAATTTTTGTCCCTTTATTCTGCTCGTATAAAACGAAAGACAAGTACAATATGATAGAAAAAGATTGCTGTTAATACATCTAAAAGCATAGTAACGTTTGAAATGACGTTAAAGTAGTGAGCTTAAATTTCAAAAAACACAGAATAATATAGATATTAGTAAGTACTAAAGATCACCAGTTTCCTAAATCTCAGTATTGGCTGATTTTAATAACCAGCATAACTTAAACTATGCACTTGATAAGTTAAAATAATTTATTCATCATCAAGATCTTTTAACAGTCCACTGCTGAACATATGCCTCTCCTTAGCAAGGAGGTTTTTGCCAACTATACCACGCTGGCCACACGAGTTCGTATAAGATTTTTTTTTCAAGTTTTCCTTTTCTTTGCAGTGATGTTGGCTTTCATGTTTTGTTACATTTGTCGCCTCTTCACACTTTGTATGCTTAATCCGTCACCACACGGAGCAAAACAATTTATAAAGCGCATCTAATTTGATGTAACATTTATTATACGCTTAAATTTATGTTCACTAATTACTAAGCACTAATTCTAATCAATAATAAAAGCGTTTTTCACTAAAATTTTAGAACATTTGAAGTTTATATTTAGAAGCTAGAAGTAATAACTACTCTTAATGTATGTAGTAGATTTGCTAAGGACTGTCCATTTGACTCTTCGGCTAGTGCCTGGTAACAAGGTTTAATAAACATTATTTTCAAATTGCGTGTAAGTAGAACAGAACAAAAATATACTTGTGAAAAGTATTCCCATTGAAAGACTAAAATATACTATATTTACTTGAACACTTTTATGGCATTAGCCTAGATATCGTAACATAAACTAATGTAACTGTACTGCCATAAGCAAAAGCTTTGATGCTACAAATAATTATCTAAACAAAACCATCGTCTCGCATCTGAACAAAAAGGTTTCAGTTACATAAGACGGACAGTATAATGAGGGCCATTATCGATTTGATGTTTTCCAGCCGCGTTTATCGCTCACTTAGGGTTGAGTAATGTGCCTACCCTCTTCGAGAAAGTGTAGGGGGACGGTTCTTGGACTAAAATTAGAGATGGAACAATCAAATGTTGCGTTCGGATAAGCTCGTACATTATTTTAAAATAACCATTCCATAAAAAGTTTATTTATACTAGCACGTCGTTTCTTTTCTTACCTTCCATTATAAGTATTGCATGATAAGTACTTCTTTTATAAAATGTAAACAATGAACTAAGTATTTGTGGTATAATTTGCAAATAAAAGAATTTCTCCTAGTATTGGAAAACTTAGAAGAACAACAAATGACACAAACTATACATTTTTTAATTTACTGGAAAATTTAATTGAATTTGTAATTCATACATTTCGATTTTAAAATCGAATAAAAGGAATTCTAAAGAATTCAAATATCATTCGGATCCACTCAACCATTCTCAGCGTTTCTGTTGAAATTGTAAGAACCTAAATAATTTATTCAATAAACAGGCTTCAATGGGCTGAATTTACACGTTAAAATTAAATTAGCGATTCCAACCGAGAAACGCTTTCATTTTGGAATTAGATTTCCTTGAGAATGAATTTAAGATTGTAAAAATATTCTCATTAATTTCAAAGTCAAAGTCAAAGTCAAATTCATTTATTCATTTAGGTCACAAAAGACACTTATGAACGTCATAAAAAAAAAAAAAACAATAAAAGATGAAAGATGAACAATCTGTCGATTAAAATTATAGCTAGCTGGGTTCGCAGATTGTTCATGGTAGAGTGGTGAGAAAAGAACCCAGGAAAGAAACTCACCACCACTCTTTTAACTCAAAATCTTTTAATATTAAAATAGCAGTTATATTCACAATCATAGGTCTTAAAAAAAGAGCAATTCATTTCCAAACATCTAAATCTGTGACATAGTCTGAAACTGAGTAATAAGCCTTTTTGGACAACCTCAGCTTAACAAATTTCTTAAATTTACTAATAGATAATAATACTATGTTGTTTGGTAATTTGTTATAAAATTGTATACATTGACCCACAAACGAATTCGATATTTTATGGAGCCTAGTAGTGTGCAAGGCAAGTTTATTTTTATTTCTTAAATTAAATTGATGGAGATCACTATTTTTCTTAAATTTACACAGATTTTTATGAACATACAAAAGATTCTCGTAAATGTATTGTGAGTGTAGTGTGAGAATGTTAATTTCTTTGAATCTGTTTCTTAGTGACTCACAAGGGCCCATCTTATAGATAGCCCTAATAGCTCGTTTCTGGAGCACAAAGATTGAATCGATATCAGAGGCACTGCCCCAAAGCAATAAACCATAGGACATAATGCTGTGAAAGTAACTAAAATAAACTAATCGCGCAGTATCAACATCCGTCAATTGACGAATCTTTCTCACAGCATAAGCTGCAGAACTAAGTCTACCAGATAACGTTTCTATATGTGGGCCCCATTGTAACCGTGAATCTAAAGTTATACCTAGGAAGACAGCCTTGTCTGTCAATTCCAGTTCCTCCCCGTTCATCAAAACACTAGTTTTTACTTGTTTAACATTCCTAGTATAAAATTTAACACATTTGGTTTTACTCCTGTTTAATAACAAGTTATTAGCGCAAAACCAAAGTACCATTTTAGAGAGAGCATTGTTTACATCGTCAATTACCGATTGCTGTCTGTTAACTTTAAATACTAAGGATGTGTCATCTGCAAACAACACTATCTCATGGTTATCCCTCACAAGATGAGGCAAGTCGTTGATGTACACAAGGAACAGAAATGGACCCAGAATAGACCCCTGGGGCACCCCCACCGCCACAGCTGATTTTATTTTTATAATACTATTATTTTAAGACTACTTGGTACCTAATAGTACTCATCTTTTTAACTACTCAAGTATATAAAACTAGACCTTGAATTAAATTCAGGACTATATAAAAGTTTCAGTAACCACCTGAATTTAAAAACAGTGTCTTAGTGTGATGGAAATATTTACAGCAGGACAGAAATATTGCCGAGAAATGGATGAAATTTAATATCATTTAGAAATCACAGTACGGATATTTGCGCTACAAATTACAACGCAATTTATCCAACATTGAGGCCAATAATGCATCTAACATGCCAACTTGATTCTGAAGGTAACTATGTATCTAGTTTAGTTTTGATGAAAATTGATAACAAACTTAACAATCTGCGCTGATTAACACCTAGTTTTAATTCAAATATCAAACTAAAATCAGATTAGAATAAATGAAGAAAGTGAATAATATTGATATTTGTTCAATATCTGCGTTGGGTTTACGGACCTTACGGCGTCTTGTTCAGGGATTAAGGCATTGTGTGCTATGAAATAATGTGAGTTAAATCACATATCTTTTTTGCAATGTATCATGATG
Organism: Hypercompe scribonia; assembly: GCA_949316085.1. Classification (NCBI taxonomy): domain Eukaryota; kingdom Metazoa; phylum Arthropoda; class Insecta; order Lepidoptera; family Erebidae; genus Hypercompe; species Hypercompe scribonia. Next base: position 6,798,910 of record OX438975.1, read on the forward strand.
ATATAGGATTACATTATGCCTTCAATACACAACTTACTGAACAACTGGCCTATATATGTATATTAGTTTTCTGAATATTATTTTTTTTCTGGAACCATTCATCAAGCTACTTCCTACTAACGATAAAAATATAGTTGGTAACCGATACCAACTACATTTTGTTTTATAAATGAAAACCGTAAATTTTAAAAGGAAAAGAGAGAATGATCAACATCCATTCGGATTAGAAGAAGACACATAACAGAATCAAAACAATGTAAGGGTTTCACAGGTGAACGAAGTTTCAACGGAAATTGATAATGGATTGAAAAGGAAAGTTTTTAGGGCGATTATTTCGGTTCGTGCCTGACGCTTCTCGTTAGGATTATCAGTGACAAATGAGATTGGAACAAGTTATTTGTAATGTATATTAAAGTCTTAACACTAATACATATATACTTTAATTTTGTGGTTGACACAATAATTTCATGATAACTTTTTTGACCATAAACTGTAGAACAACTAAAACTACATTTAATTTTGTTAATCTATATACATAAAACATAAATGTAAAGCAAATATGTTATAAAATTTTATTTAAGTATACGTATGATTATAATTTTAATTAGTGATTGTGAAATCCATTAATGAAATTCCAAAGCTCCTAAATTCATGCCATTACAAACGACTACAATTATAGTTATTTATCTACCGTGTTTATATTAAGCTTGCTCACCATTATTATCCGTGTTCTAATTACTTTAATATCACAGCTAAACATCTAATTAAGATGCTTTCTATTTAATAATGTCTTAAAATTATTATCAACAACTTTTAACATTATACGCAATTATTATTTGCCTGAAGATCAAAGAAAACGTTAAAACAAATACTCCAAAACTGATACAGGAAAAACAACTGTTTAAAACCATACTTTTTTTTTTTTTTTTTTTTTAACGTGTGGAAACCCCCTCGGGCCGTCACCCCACCGGGGTTTACGGCGGGGTGGTGTGTCGGAATCGGACCGACTAAAACCACACGGTGTGCCACTCTGCGCCTGACATAGGAGGGATCCGGGAACAGCTGTTATTACGACATCCAGATCCCTCCTAGCGCCTGCCCGCTACCGTGGGCACCATCTGCGGATAAACTCTCCTTTTAGGCGACGTACGGCACACGCGGACGTCGCCTCCTCGCGGCTGGCCATTATAGCGGATGGAGGGGAAAACCCGTCCCGTCCACCCGCGGCCACACTCAAGGCGGCATGAGGCGCTGGTACGCGCGCCTCCGCCGCCCGGTTCGCCGGCGGCGAATTGGGTCCGAGTGGAGGTTGTCCTCCCGGGCCTTCTCCGCCGCCTCCTTCCGCGAAATTACGTCTTCGCAGAAGGTTGCGACCGCGGTAAAACAACTGTCGCTACCGACCATGGAGCGTATGACGGCCGGTAGCGAGAGATCTCCTCCAATAACTGCAGTGAGGACCCCACGCTGCGCCGCCCAGGCGGAACAAACCGCCAGCGCTGCTCAGGTAGAACAAGCCACCAGCGTATACTGAGCAGAGTCCTCACTGCAGTAAAGTTTTATTTCTAGCACAAAGTAAAGGAAAAACAGCGTTTTCAGATGTTCAAACAATACAATTCTTATCTGAATATTTTTAACAACTTTTCTATTACGTTTTTAAAATCTTATTGTTAAACATTCTTTTCTTTGTTCAAAACTGAACTCAAGCAAAATAATATGAGATATATTACGTTTGCTAAAGTAAACAAAAAGATTATCAAAGGATTAGAAACTGATTACACAACCTAAAATAAGTTATAACGGATCATGCTATAATCTCGTAGGATAAATTTGTCCCTGTATGAGATTAGGGAGTGATTAACTATCGTTTTCTTGATACATACGAGAGTATCACTATAAATTGTTTAGATATTCTTAGCGCAGTATGTTTTTTATTTAATTTTTAATCAAAGTTAGAAAATCATCGTTAAATTTTAAACTGAGGCACTATTTCGAACTGTAAGTTATTTATATTCATTTGAATTGTTTGAACTATATTTACGTGTGTAATAAACTATATACAAAAGTATGGCGCATGTCACCGGGGTGCGCCGTGGTTCATCATCAACGAAGACTATTGAAGAAATTCATTATTTGTAAACAAATTTTTGTCCTCAGAAAAGAGGTTTTAGCCTACTATGATATTTACACGGAATGGTTAACATAAAAAAGAGCGAGTGGAGATCTATGACTAGACTCACGTTCTTATTATACATTAATATTTCCTTTAAAATAGAAATTCACTTAATTATCTATTATACAGCAAACCCCTGGTTGTACAAACTCTACAACTGTGTACTCTTTCAGCAATTATTAAAAATTAAAGAAATTATTTAAGAAATAAGAAGAGACAAATTTAATAAACTATTGATATTAATCTAGAGATGTGCAATGAGAGAAACCTATGCCCAGCGGTGGGTTAGAAAAGGCTAGTCATAATAGTAATGATGAACACCATAAGCTCCAGAATACTACATAGTACAGTCCATTTAAGAGTTGCCTGGAAGAGTGATCTCTTCGTGATACTGCGAAAAGGCCGTCCATTAAACCACTGTATTTTTTTTATTATGTTACATTATATTTTTTTTAGTTGTGGTGTGTAATAAAGAGTACCTGTCTATCTATCTGTCTATGTAATAATAAATCAAAATTAAGAAAAAACTAAAACCACCTTTATAAGGAGAAGTCATATTATAAGGAGATAACGATGATAAATTAAACTAAGGTGTTGGTGATATAATACTACTATCAGTAATTTAATACTTACTTTCTTCTTTCATTCCTCTAGGTTGCGGACACTGTATGGAGTCGTACTCTGTTCTGCCATACTGTGCTGAGTAGATGGCCACTCGTGAGTGAGGATTACAACTCAAGTGGAGGACGTCATTTTCACAACCAACTTTGCTTCTGAACTCATCTGTTAGAGGAAAAAAACATTGCCATAATATATAGGACGAAAAAACAAATTGATTGCGATAATATACACATTAATTATTAAGTTTATGCTTTTGTTATGACTCGGACCCACAATCAATATAAAACTATTGAACACAAACACCCAAAGAAATGAAATAAATCCACTTCTTCCCTTAGCAAACAGGAAAACAAAACAGTAAACACAGGTACCTACTAAATCAATTATGTTCAAAGTAAGTAACAAATAAAGTCTTAACTTGAACAATGCAAATAAATTGAACATTGATATTTCATAAAAGAATAAATTACCCATCTTCATTTGTTATTTGTGATGTAACGAACACACGCAAAACAGATAATACTTACTCCATCACAAAGGAGGTAACGGAAGAAGTATGAAATAAATTGAATCGGATTCAAATCTCGCTTCGCATTTCTATCAAAAAGGAATTTGTCATCAGAGAAGGATTTAAAAAAATGTCTTTGAAAACGATTTCGAAAAGGGTCGTCGGCAAGTAAGGTTTTTGCAAATTCTTGTTGTTCACCATTAAGAAAAATGGTTGGTATTGAATTTCACTTCTCATTGCGCTTCCTTTGAATTATACTTACTGTTTTATTGTTTTCATCTCTACTATACTATGCATAGTAATTATTATTTACTTATTTAATTAACATAGAATTGCAAAAAATGAGATGAATAAAGTAGAATAAGTACTTCGTGATATAGAAAAAATGTTTAAAAACGAAAGTACTAAAAAGTAATATCAGCGATTTTTATTGACCATAAAGAGATTAAGTTAACTAATTATAGTGACAAGTACAAGAATCATAAAATACAACAAACATCTACTGTATTTAGATACCGCAAACGGACATCATACAGATTGTATTTACTTTGAAGTGTGTGTATGTGGTAAATACTCACAAGGACGGCACTTATAAGCAACCTCGACGAACCTTCTTGAGCCAGGGCAGGGATCGACCCCAAACGCTTTAGGGCTCGTATGGAATTTACACTGACGCTTCTTCTGACATGCTTCTACCACGGTCTGTAACAATGAATACTACTCCAATTAGTTAGTATGACTATTCTAGAATAACTTAGCTGTCGGCATAGTTTGCACGTTCTTAAGTTAAATACCAAAGTTACACAAAGTCTGTAGATTGTTTTAGTTTTTCTGTTGTTAACGTTAACATTTGTATTAAGAATAAGATGAGCTAGACCTGTAGAAGCGGGATGAAAAATTATACAGTATAAAAAAACTTGGACCCTCTTTTTAAACAATTAGGACTCCTTTTTTATCTGCCCAAAATTATTGACAATATTTTTATGTTAGCTCATAAAACATAGCTTCATGTGTGTGTCATAACAAGTTAAACCCATGTGTTAAATTTGTTTTTATTATTTTTATTAAGACTGTCTGTTGCATTTATCGCCTATTTATCAATCGTTTCTTTACTAATTGCGCAGCACATGCAATAGAGAACAACATACAACCTCCTATCTAAAGAGAGGCCTATGTCCAGTGGACTATGAAAGGCTGTTGATATGATATGATGTGATGTGATGTGATGTGATGTGATGTGATGTGATGTGATGTAATGTGATGTAGTGCAATAGAAAAAAAATATTTGTCTTTTATTCTAAAAAATACATTTTATTAAACATTCATTTTATTACACATTTACCACAATAAATAAAATTTGTATTATCACCCCAATTGAATAAACCATACTAAATTTTACGCAACATGAGCCAAAGATTCTATATTTTACTTTATCTATATGAATAAAAATAGAACCTCGTTAGTAATATTTCGTTTAACATCCTTGGATTTATTTTGGATATAAACTCCACTAATAAATAAAATTAAGGTGTCTGATTATTATCTCAAAATAGCAACTGCTTACGAAATACATGAAATTGTTGACTTTCACAAACAGATAGTTGGCGTTGTAAGTTGTAACAAAGGTTAATATTACTATATTATTTTAGAAAAAATAATTAGTGTTTCTTATTTTAAAATCTGACCAAGTGTGAGTCGTCGGAGAGGTTTAATTTCTGAGGTATAAATGAATAATTTTTAATTTCATCATATATTCCAAGGTTCGTTAAATCAATTTTGGGAAAAATATATTACTAAATTATTTCATTATTTTTTGTTTTTATTTTTGAGAATACAATCCGAGAAATAGTTTAATTTTGCCGACTATTTTCTTTTATTTTTACCTATAACTTTAATAATAGATATAGAATATAGAGCTATACGTATATTTAGAACTATCAGAAGTCTTTTCATTTTATCTGATACGTTGTTTATCACAGTCGACATTTTTTTTATTTAATATAGGTATATTTTATGCACTTAAAACATTTATTTCCAGGGCATATCTAGGTTAAATTTTACACTGCGATAAATTGGTTAAAATTGTTTGTGATAATTTCAACAGCGATATTCATTTGAATCTCTTAATAAATTGTTTAACCTAACAAACAAGTAAATAATCTCCTGTTTAAAATAGATGAAAGTTAAGATTTGTATAAGTTTTCCTAAAAAACACGAACAATACCGATACGGAAGTATCGATTTTATATATAATAAAGCTATTCTATTTTTACATCTTCCAATATTACCGTCGAAATACAATGTCTAAATCAATTTGTAACAGTAAGGAAAAACAAAACAAAAGACAATAGCTATGTTTCTTTTCGTGAACACTGCCTCCAAGAAAAATATTGGTAAAATATGAAATGAGTGAAATCTCCACAGCCAATGTTGGGATTAGAAAGGTTGACAGGATTGGCAGTTGCTCGTAAATTCGGGTTATTGCCTAAACACATCAGAATGAGTAATAAAGTTCCAGTAAAAAGGACGCTTGTAACATGTTCAATATTTCACTAAATAGATGTTTGGAAACCTATAAAGTTCGTCGTAAAGTATAAAAAACCCCTAAATAGTCGAATTTTGTTATGAAATGCGGATTTTTGTGAGTGTACTTTAGAACTTTTCATCCAAGGAATATTTACTATGTTTTTGATTATATTGTAATCTCAGTTAGCATAATATCGCTTAGGGGCCTTTAAAATTGCCGTACTTCACGACGGCTGTTTTTAAAACAGTAGGTAATAGTCGTGCAGTGATATTTTGATAAATATTGTTTGTTTTTCAGTTAGGCAGTTCAATTGAATGGGCTATAACGTCTCTTACTTACTACGTACTTCTCTGGAGGGAAAACGTTTGACAATAAAAGTAATAGTAAATACGAACGCGTCCTCAATGGAAATGTCATTCAATTTAAAAATGTCACTTCAAATCGAAAATAATCATATAGATGGATCTATCGGTCAAGTAGTTAGTGATCTGATCTAGATAATACTACTCTGGTATTATTACCTTTTTAGATTTCTACACCACCTAAAGGCTGGCTGAGACTATTTAGGCCCACCACAAGAGCATAAACTTGTAAATAAATAAATCAAGTAGACTGTGGATCAGACGCACAAGTTTTGTCTAACAGGCATGCGAATGATTTTTATGAACAGAGTGTTTTCATTCTCATTTATAACTTATTCTTCTATTTATAGTAACAATCGAGTATTATATGAAATTCATAGTAGAATAAGCAGAGGGTGATCCACCCACGTTGCCTAGCAATACGCAGTCATCTAAAATAGTTATTCGAGATATTTCATCATCTGTTAGTTCTCAGGCTTAACAAGAATCTTTACGATACATAGCTATTTGAACTCAACATATTTGATTATAACTACTTGAAATATATAGCGAACTTCACTCATTGTTAAATTCGTGATAGATCTTTAAGCTGCTTATATTATGACTTGAACTTGATAAAAAGTAAAAATACCCAATCGAGAGTCGTTTATTATGTAAGTTATCCATTAGATCTCTCTGTTTAAAAAGTAGTGCTTATATTATATGAACGTACAAGCAATAGTTACCTTTAAAGGGATTTTCTTAAAAAAGCCTTTCTCTTAAATAGGTTAAAAACATTAATTTACTTATTTCATATTTGGCGTAATCATCATCCTCAACTCGTAAGATTGAGTATGGTAAGCCCACTTTAATGGTTATACTTTAATGATTAATGATTAATTAAGGTATTTCAGTTTCTCTACTTTATATTCCTTCTTATTATTTATTGTTATCCAGTAAAAAATCATCTAACCTGCAAAGCATTAGGCCACACACATGACGTATCCCCAACGACTTCAACAGCAACAGGTTGATATTCCGCAAGGTCTGACGCACAGGACCCTTGCGTCACAGATGCGCCATACTGTGCTATCTGTATACTGATAGTGGTTCCACGTGGACAGATAAGCGTGACCATTTCTTCATCACAAGCAGCTTTTTGATGTGTTCGGAGGGTGCCGAGAAGAAGTTCTGTGAACAATAAAAATAAACAGCTAAATAAAGATAAACAAGTAACAACAAGTAACAAGTTTTAAAAATAAAACAAAGTTAAACTGCAAGTAAGGTATCGAAGAAAATCGTGGTGTATCAATGCCTGAATTACCAACGCTTTTAATCCATAAATAAATATGACTACTTTTAACTAGTTATATATTTTGATTTTTAAAAGAAAATATACAAAAATTTTAGTTCAGTCATATCCAGATGGCATTTAGATGAGTCAAAAGTATATTCATGTCAGAGTATTTAACTTTCTTAATTATTTTAATGTTAAAGTTGAGATTTTACATTTATAACAATCTTAATAATAGCTACCAAGAAGACACAAACTCAATAAGTAAAATCTCAAGAGTAAAAGTAGAGCCTTTATTGCGTGTGGAAATTCCCACAGGTCATGTTTCTTCACCAGAGTGGAAGCTGAAGTGAAGTTGTTTTGTTATAAATGAGTCTGTAGCAAAGGTTCGAGCAACCCTAACAAGAAAGCAACCGTCAACCACCATCACCGCTTCGTAATATTTAGGTGATCAGGGTAATGAACAAACATAGTATAATAATAATATAGATAACTAATTATATAATTAATTGATTACGCTATTAGTCATATTTTTAAAACCATTCTTAAAAGAAATACTTTTTCTTCGTTGCACTTCAGGTGTCTTCAAGTAATAGTTCGAACTTATAAGTCCATTTAATTTATCTTTAAATAATGATTCTCTCCAAAGTGTGTTCTTTATAGGACAATAAATGTTAATTGTTTCGAATACTTGATAGTCCAAGACATTAAACATTTATTTGCTGATTGTATTTACTTATGAGCTATACATATATTCTTCTATACAAACTTCTTTTTTAAGTTATAAAATTGATAAATTTCGTTTATAAACCTGTTAACTTTGAAGAGCAAAACTTCAATGGACATCAGAAGTCTCACAATTAAACTATTGTGTTGTATTTTAACGGTACATGTGTTCACCCCTTAAATTCAAAGAAGTCATGTTTTTGTAGAGAGAAAATCAAAACATTTTCTGTACGAATTTCTTATACCGCTCACCTAAGTATTACGGCGGTCAACAACTTATTTCAACTAGCCAACAAATGTCGCGTCACTGCGTTTTCTGATATAAAAATGTCAAAGAATATCTTCCATTAAACACGGTCGGTGGTCTAGAGCCGTCGACAGGTCTATTTACCTTAGAAGCTCAGTGGCGTGTAGAAAAATAAAATAAAAATGCCACACTGTCCCCTGGGGCACCTTGTCACAATGATTTATCAATCTGCGTGATCTCTGGAGATGTTATTCAAATGTTTTTTTTGCAAATTGGTTCGGGTATTTTCTGTGTTTTCGATGAGTATTTTATATGCCTATTTCCATATTGGGGTATTATTTTTATCTTGCCTTTTTAATTCGCTCTCTGAGATCTAATTTATGATTTCTATTGCAGTCATTAAACAGCTTTTATTGTTGTGTAAAAAGTTTTTCAGTTAAAAAGTTAAATTATGAAATAAATTGAGTATTTTTATATGTTAGCTTTGTGGGTAGTGTTTAAGGTTAATATTTTAACTAAATAAATTTGTTGTTAATTCCTTAAACTAACTTCTTTATTTGACTAATAAAGAAGTTAGTTTAAGGATTGAAATAAAACAAAATTTTAAGTTAAGTTAAGTTAGCAACAAAAGATAAATCCGCATCCAAATTTATTAAGCCACAACAGAGCGATTATAAGCATGAAATACAACTACTGTAGGATTCTGAATGGCAATCTGGTAACACAACTAAATTACATAACATCAGACAATCAATTTTCAATCGTAAATCAAAAATAATATTAATAAGTACAAATGTGGTCAAGATTTAACCGTTTCACACATTTTGAAAGATTTTGTAGCTCATGCACAAGAAAGAGAGATTTGTGATATGCCTATTGAGAGACTATTTAAGTCGAGGTGGACGTGTTAAAACACTAATGTTCTTAAAAGTAATTAATATGTATAAATTTGTTTAAGCACTCTCAGTGGTCGTTAATGACCTTAGTTGTTAAAATGTGACCTTAAGTAAATAAATTAAAAAAAGACCACTTTCGTTAATCTTTCTTCAGTATATTTAATTTACGGACATCGATTTCTTACAATTATATTACAAGATATGTACAGATTTTATTATTTTGCACATGTGGTGTTCATTCATGTGAAATTTACTGTCAGTCGTAGTATGTTTGGTGATAGTTATTTGAGATATTATTTAATTTTACCTTCTATTATTTAATATTTGCGGTAAACTTCAATACAATATCATCACACACAATATAAATAGTACACTCTCTTGTCTTGTTTTGTTATTTCACTAATTTATTGGTTTAATAATACATTTTTATGTAAAGCTAATGCTATGGTAGAACGTCATCTACTCAATTCAAATATTTTGAGTGTTTTTAAAGTATGTATTTCGCAAATTTGAACTCAGAGCACAAAAACTTACTTAAATAGCCGTCGATTGAACTTCTTGGAGAGAAAAGTCATGTCAATCTTTTTCTAAAGTGTAATATAATTTTTGTTAAGACATTTTAATTGCAGTGATCGGTTGCAGACGTAAACGTCGACACATTTTTTTTTATGACAACGCCTGCACTAGGAATACCTCCTGTGTCGCAGGGAACTTTACAAACATACAAGAAACGGACACAAGGAATACATAGACTCAGAGCAACAATTTGTGGATCACACAAAGTGTTGTCCCACAGTTTGAACCCACAACAGACGGCACTGTAGAGAGCGGCTTGGCGACCACTTAAACTACTATGCCAATCGTGCAGTCAAAAATCGAAAATAAAAAAATATAACTAGTGTGGTAAAAATTATGCATCTAAGTCACTCGAACGGATTTTTACGTCAAAACTTAAGGCTTGCCTTTCAACACAGTATTTTTTTATTAATTTCTAAAAAGATTTTATAATTGCTTTAAAGGGGCCGTTCAATGTTTAAAACTAATTAAAAACAATATGTCTGTTTGGCAGAACAAATAAATTTTAATATTTACATAAACTCTACTTTACCAGCGATTTTATTCTGCCGATATAATTAAAAGATGTTTGATACCCCAATTACGAAATAGCAGGACTACAAGAATGGCACTATAATTTTAGATGCAATAACACTAATGCAATAATATATTGCCTACATAACAGTTTGAGGGCGATGTACGGTACTACAACAGTATTGTACGGTACTTAAGTATATCGTTATGAGAGAAAATTGTTATGATTTTCAGAAGTTTAATGTTGGTTTTGTAAGAAAATTCTAATGTAAAGAAAGTCATTGTAAAGTCATTTACAATAAAACTTACTTATCTACAATAACTTGTGTTATAGTTCTGTTTTGTGATGTATGTATTGATAAAATATATGTAATATACCTAACAGTGAACCATTATCACCAGCTTTTAATAGTCCTCTGCTGGACATAGACCTCTCCTATTAAAGGAGACTTTAGCCTACTATACCACGCTGGGCAGGCGCTAGGAGGCATTTGGATGTCGTAATAGCAGCGGATCCCTCCTATCTTGGGTGCAGAGTGACACACCGTATGGTTTTAGTCGATCCGATTCCGACGCACCACCCCGCCGTAAACCCCGGTGGGGTGACGGCCCGAGGGGGTTTCCACACGTTAAAAAAAAAAGAGTTTGCTTCGGGTTTTCCCCACCATCCGCTACAATGGCCAGCCGCGAGGAGGCGACATCCGCGTGTGCCGTAAGTCGCCTAAATAGAAAGTTTACCCGCAGATGGTGCCCGCAATAGCGGACAGGCGCTAAGAGAGATCTAGATGTGGTAATAGCAGCTGTTCCCGGATCCCACTTATGTCAGGCGCAGAGTGGCACACCGTGTGGTTTTAGTTGGTCCGATTCCGACACATCACCCCGCCGTAATCCCCGGTGGGGTGACGGCCCGAGAGGATTTCCACACGTTAAAAAAAAAGGGTTTGTTTCAAGTTTTCCTTATTTTTGCAATAATATTTTCCGGTGTAGTTTGTCAGCTCAATTGCTTCTTACGACACCTATGGGATGGATAAGGGTTGTGAGACTCCGTTTTCCTAATCTGTCACCACACGCACGGAGAGAGAGACAGCCATGCTTCTGTTAAAATGATTTGCCTTGATTCCACGGCCTCAAAGAAAATCAATGTTAAGTGATTCTATTGATTTTTTTTTCACGAAACTAATGGGATTATTCAAGCCCAACAGCCGTGTCCTTCAAAATCAGAATCATCTGGAGAGATAGACTTAAGCCATGGCCCGTCTTCGCTGATAGTCGAAGTAGTATGCTGAATCTATAGTATAAGTGAAAATTTATTTTATACATAGATTGTAAAAAAAAGAATAAAAAAATAGTTATATCTATTAAAGGTTGTTAATGTGGTAGGTAATAATGATATTTATATATTAAGTCTTCTCGTTGCAAACAAAAGGATTTTAAAGTCCAAATGTAAAATATATTATGTTAAAACACGTTGCTTTATTACAGTTTCGCGTGACCAAAAGCAAATCCTTTATAATAATATTATTCATTAAACCAGAATGGTTTAACCTGGTTCTGGTTTACATTTCGATATGAAATCAAAAAGTGTAATTTAAAATATTTTAACTATCAAAAAGATATATCATACTCATAGAATCACTGAGTGTATTTATATTATATTGATCGTTCAGGAATTTAACATTCTCATTGTATTTTTAAAGTTTCAAGTTTAAATGCTTCCTCTTTTGGTTACTTAAAAATTTAAGATAAACTTCAGCTGCTGTTTTGAACCGCACTTGTGACTATATAGTCTATTCCGCTTAAGTGTTCGGCGCTTTTTGTAAGAGAATAGAGACACCTGTTTTTAGATTAATATCTTGGCTTTTTATTTTTTTTGGAAATGAATTTGTACTTAGTTCCTTTGACATGTATTAATTTACACCAAAGGTTATCTACAATTTCTTACTACCTCTTGTTTACATATAAAATACTTTTTTAAAAATAACTTTAGTCAAAATAAGACTTACTCCATGAAATAGAAAGAAATGAATAAAACGGCGTCGTAATTCACTTGCTCACCAAAGAATATTATAAATTCTATTAAAAATGTAAATCGCAAGACACAAAATAGAAATACGAAGGAATGATAATGTATACAGTATATTATTACTGTTTATACATCTATACACACGTCTGTGTGACTTCTCAAAGCCGAGAAAGCCTCACAATTTGTGAGGTGACATTTTGCATATTGAGAAATTATGTCACCTCAAGACTCGTGACAATCTTCAAGTCACGTGAAATTGTTTGAAGGTAAATATATACGACTGTACTTGTACCTGCGGGTGACATACCTACATGATATAATGCAAAAATATTAAGGTTTCTATTTTGCGGATCTGATTTTTTTATTACAGCAGTATTATATTACCTAGGGTAGAACTTTGGCTAGATAATTCACTCACAACAATCTACTCAAGGCAGAAAATTTACTCCAGAGCCATTTTAATAAAAATAAGTGAAATTACATGAAAACTAGTTATTGTACTTTGTGCCTACAATAATGTTGCCTCGTCGGTCTAGTGGTTAGCATGTACGACTACCGATCAAGAGGTCTCAGTTTGATGCCTGGGTCCGGCCTCAAAGCGTTATTGAGTTTTTCTAATAACACGAATGCTTAACAATAGCCTGGCGTTTGGAAATTGGGGTCTTAACTCTCGTGTCTCGCAGAGCACATAATCTTGCGACTGATTGATCCTGAGTCGTCTCGGATAGCCGTTCCGTCGGATTGTCAGAGTGAGGGAACAGAGAGTGCTCCTGTGTTTGATCACGCTCTTGTGCACTATAGTATCTCCTACGTAGTTGGCTAGCCTCCGTTGAGCCTTGCCGCCGTGACCGAAATCGGCTAGTGGTACATCAATATTGAATAATTAAATACACTAATATCTCAACATCAAAAGTGGAATCACGAAACGACAAATCGTCAATAAATTTTATAATAAATTAGTATAAAACACAGAAATTTTAATGTGTTTCAATTTTATAATCAAGAAATTTTATGTAAAGATTTGAATTTCCATTTAATTTTTTTTTTCAACTGCTTTTAGTCCAAGATATTTAAGAATATCAATTTTTATCAAAGGCACTGACTGTACATTAAGCTCAAACCAAGAAGTTTATGAAAATCTGTCATAGCGTTCTAATATTAACACGACTCCGTAGTAACGCATATAATAATGACCTGAAAATCGTAATTTACTTGATATTAAAAGAGCGCCTACGGCCAGAGAATTATCGGATTTCATAAGCAGTAACTATATACAATGTCGTGGGGGCAAGCATTATCTACGATAGCACCTGTCACACACAAGGTTAAGAAAATAAAACGTAACATTTGAATTATTTAAGAAAGATAAATAATTTGTTATGCATCATCATAATCAACAGCCTATAACAGTCCACTATTAGACATAGGAAAGGAGGTTTTGGCCAATTAGGTCAGAGTACCGCGCTGCCAAACGTGTTTTTCAGTTTCAGTTTATCTTCTTTTGCAGTACTATTTTCGTACATAATTTTGCTCCCTTAGTCGAATCTTACGTCGAATAAGATAAATAACTTGACTGCCTCGGTGGCGCAGTGTAAGCGTATACAACTGCTGTGTATAAGGTCTCGGGTTCAATTCCTGGGTCGAACCAAATGTTTATATGATCTGCAAACTTTTATTTCAGAGTTTGAGTGTTTTCTATGTATGGTATATGTATATACTTACAAAAAAGCATAAACGTATTTATATCAGCTGTTTCGTATCCATAGTACAAGCTCAGCTTAGTTTGGGACTAAATGACGTGTCAGATGTCCGAAAAAAAATAACGATGGTGACACTGCGTGTTCTAAATTCATCATCACATGAATATTCAATTACATATTTTATATCATTTAGATTTTGATACATATTAAATGGTATATTTGGTTATACTTAAGTCCTTCTATGGATAAAAAAACTCATAATTTACAACATTTTTACTCTCCTACACATCAGAGCTTCTTCTCCGGGTTTCCGTAAAAGCTTGAATGGGTTTCAATATGTTTGCTTTATATTGCGTTGGTTGTACTTAATACTAATTTATAATGTCTAATAAATTTCGAGTGGTGTTTACGTTATCTTTATAGAGGTGGGCCCACACGTGCACGATAATAAAGCTCTGGGATTACGGTTTACGAGTTCTGGTTTTGTTCTGTATGAAAAAACATGGCTGATGTGTTAGTGGTTTTGTAAAAACTGTTGTCCATTGAAATAATTACTGTTGCTTAAATCTGATGGATAAGCACTTTATTTTGGTAAAACTTTGTAAACTTTGTAAAATCAAATTGGTACCTTAACTAGTTATACTAAACAAAGAATGATTCTTTCTTCTTGAAAGTGTAATTCTTTTCTTTTCTTTTTTCTTCTTAGAAAAAATGGTGGCAGTAAAATTTCACGACGAGCGCGCACCGTCTCGAAAAATTGACTTCATGAAATTAGCTAGCCAACATTTAATTTTTTTTTATTATCAATTTTGCACAATTTTTTATGACATTTAAATAAAATATATTTAACTAAATAATGCGTTACAAAAAAATATATATTTCAATATATTAAATACCTTTTTATTTACTAATAGTGACATTTTCTCTACAAACATATTTTTATCTTGTTTTGCCAAAGTATAATTTCTTACTCGCGTACGTATTATAAGTACACACAAGCATGTTTTTCTTCTTTTATTTTCTATTAAAAAAAGACAACTCCTGCACTAAGGAAACATCCTGTGTCGCAGCTTACTATACACATCTATAAAACGGGCACAAAGCATACCCAGACTCAGAACAATAATATACGAGTATATGGAACACAAAGCGGCACACATACAGGGTGAACGCTTAAACCACAACGTCACTGTGCTGCTATTTATAAGAGCAAGTAAACACAGAAATATTATGAATTAAGTTTTTACCTAAGTTTTAATAAATATATTGGTAATAAAACCGGGAGCGTGTAACCCAAAAAACTAATAACAAACAGTAATTGAAATATACTGCCTATTTTCTGCAAGCAAATGAGCTGATTATGTTATCAAATAAATAAGTGTCCATAAAAAGCACGCTCATTAGATTTGATGATGATTTGTGCTCTATTTTACTAGTTGTACTTTTCTAGGTTAGATAAGGCGATTAAGTATTATCAAATGGGCACAGTTCCAGATTCGGAGTTCATTCTATCATAACAAAATTGTACGAGCTCTGCTAGGATGTGTAGCATATTCGACTGCCAAATCAGACTTCTGAATTTGATACTTGTATATGTATAATTTAAAATAAATTATTAAGATAATAACGTTTATTCCATATAATATTGAACGTCCCATTTGGCTTAGGTACGATTTAAATAGTGATAAAATTTCATAATACTGATAGAGATTTCATATTTATAATACTGATATTTTTATATTTCGTTAGTATAATAATTGAGAACAAATGTGAGCGCTTGTTTTTTATTTTTTTAACTGCAACACTAAAAGTGGCGGGTTCCACTCTCTGTTTGTGCAAAGATTTTGTAGAAATAAATCCTATATCAACTTATATCTATTCGGTGAGTCGAAGTCTATCTATAAAGAATTATTTATGTTAATGAGTCCATTATATTCTATTTAGTTCAAAGTAAGAAACCTCCCAGAATATTATTATCATAACAAGAAACTCATTACCGTATTATTAAAAAACTATTCGTGTAAAATTTACTAATTTTTCGATTTATCAAGATTTAATCAGTAACTCAAGTATTGAAGCTTATAATTCTTTAACCGAACAACGAGTCATTATAGGGATGAGGTCTATTTATAGAAAATCAGCTCGTATTTCATACTCGACGAGAGGCGTAATATGCCGCACGTGGTCGCTGTCAGATGGACGCCAGGGACGGACTTGAAATCATTTGATGAAGGGGGCGTGAGTTGTGAGTGGATATGTTTTTTTACAGCCTTTTATTTAACTTGCAATGTGTGTACGTATGTAACTCTATATTTGTTCGGGTGGAATCTTATAACTCAATTTTGAAGCAGATATCCGAAGATTAATCGATTGAGCTAAAATTTTGCACGTAAATGTATATCGTACCACAATGTAATATTATAATGACATGAAATTGATCTCACAATGGAGACAGGAGGTGACCTTAGGAACTCTGCAATGAAACGACACAACACCGTCAAGTTTGGAATCATTTTATTCTCTTGACAAGTACTTTTTCTTTAGATGGTTCTCAGTCTGCTGATGGAGCCGGAAGTTGGTCATAGGAACTCTGTAATGAAACGACATAATATGATCGAGCTTGAAATCATTTGATTTGTCTTGATGATAATATAAGTTCATGACAAGGTTGTATGTAATATAAATCATGTCATGCCATTAGAATTTGGTGATAAAAGCTTATCTAGTTTTCTTTAAATGTATTCACTATATCCTTAAAGGTATTGTTGTTTTAACATTACATATATTACATATTATTGTTAAGTAGTTGCTATAATAAATAACCTTTGAAAATGCCATGAGTCAAAACTGGTCAGATTTAGTAAAATAAACATTGTGGCATCAGTGATATTGTTATAATTCAATGTTATCATATTACTACACTTACATTTGTTTTGACTTTTAATATGTGAAAGAGCAAATGAGTAGGCCGGTCACCTGATACTAAGTTACTACCGCCGCTTATGCACACATGGAGCTCAATAGCCACAAGTAGGTTGTACGTCACCAGGACCGGTGGTAAATTCAATACAAGAATGCTAAACACCGACTTTCTGTAATATCGTGATATCTCTACGGTACGTGATATATTCTTACACTAAATGAAATCTCACTGTGGAGCGACGAGTGTTACCTCCCTTTGACACAAAGGAGGTGATCATGCCTGGCAGGCCATAGCCCAACGGTTATGTTGGGACGTTGTATATATGCTTCATCATCATCATCATCATCAATAACCTTTTACAGTCCACTGCTGGACATAGGCCTCTCTTTAGCAAGGAGGTTTTGGCCTACTATATCACGCTGACCAGACGTGTTGGAATAGGATTTGTTTCAAGTTTTCCTTCTCTTCGTAATGATGTTGTCTTGTATACTTTTTTATAATATATATGCTTATAATTTTATATACCGCGATACAGGATTAGTTACTCCGTACTTCGATGAGTCTTCGATAGATGTCGCTATGGTATATCTTAGTACTACTGTAGTTGTAAGTCGCCACGACTACATTGAAATATATGATCGAATTATTTTTTCGTCTTAAAAATGTTTTATTAATAGTAAAATGTAATTCTTTAATGATAGTCTTTAATGATCGACCTTGTCAGTCTAGACAGTTCGATATTATTTTTCCAGTTTTTTTCAGACTTTAACCTAAGTTTCATGTTTCATGTTTCATTAGAAATATTAGTGAATTTACATAAAATATATATAAATGTATTCAGTGTGAAGTTTCGACATGGTTTCCATGTCAGGGTTTATGGTCAGTTTCATGCAGCTCATTCCTATTCGTGTTTTTGAGTACTTTTATGAGCTTTATGCAAATAAATTGATAGTCACTTCCTTGCAAAGAATTGGCATGGCGAGAACAATGCATTTTTATACAGAACCTCTGATTGGTATTGTATTTTTTCTCACAGTTATGGAAAGATTGGATTGTTATAAACGCTTTCAGGAATATGGCAATATGCTGTATTCGAACTTTCAGATTTTGTATTTGTGTCAAGCCATATATTTAATTCCTGTACGCAGTTTATACTTGTGAAAATCATTTTAATGACTCATTTAACCTTTCTTTTTATTACAAAACCATCAGATTTATTAACTGTAACCACACATGATGTCAATTCCGGCATTCAATGTCACTTATCACTTTCATCATTTTGAAATACGAAAACAGTTTACAGCTATTTCAAGACTCATTTCTTAAAACAAAATAAAAAAAAGACTGGCCACTTATAATCCTGTAGGTATTTAAAAACACATTTTAAAAATAGAAACAACAGTGCGCATCTGTTCGGATGCACGCTTAAGGGGCGTATATAATGAGAGTTGAAGTTGATGAAGACACGGTTAGCGCTCCATCCATCTTTGTCACGACATGAGGATGCCAACTGTACCATACGTTAAATGACGTACCTCCTTTACGAGAAATTTTATTTTAAAAGAATTTTTTCTGTTACCCAACATGATGATTACCTTTTTGTCGATGTAAATATCGTTGAAAGTCTCGTAGCTATGTGAGAAGGCAGAATTACTCAAGCAGATATAAAAGCATTTTTAAAGGTCACTTGATAAAATACCTATCTGTTATACGATGTAAAATTTATTAAAGAGGACTTACAGGTGTAACTTATGCTGAAAGTAGATGGATTACTAGTATAAACCTTTCTTATTATTTTATATAACTTTGCCATCACCGTTAAAGTACAGAGATTTTCGGATAAAGGACAAAGGGATAGATTGTGCTCATTTCTTATTAGATATTTTAAATTTAAAGATTTCAATCATAAGATACACTCTAATTATTCCGATACGAACCTTTAACTCTATAACTAGAAGTCACAAAGTTTGACTTATACTTGTATTTTTTTTTTTTTTGTTTTTTTTTTACCCACGTCGATGGCCTTCATGGTCGAAGACGACGGGGGACGGAACGAGGATAATGTTCCGCCCGTCAGGGAATCGGAGATAGGGGCGGTCGTTCTACGGATTCGCTCTAAGAACACCGCCCCTGGGCCAGATGGGATACCTGCCCGAGTGCTGGCGCGAACCCTCGACCACATGTCGGATCGCCTCGGGGAAGTCCTAAACGCCAGCTTGGCGTCCGGGCGTTTTCCTGAGGGTTGGAAGAGCGGGAAGCTGGTCCTACTACGGAAGCCGGGACGGCCGACCGATTCGGTCGCGGCCTATAGGCCCATCGTGTTGCTCTCTGCCCGCATCGTCCGGCACCTCTGCGAGGTGGGCCCCGATCTGTCGAACGCCCAATACGGGTTTCGAGCCGGGCGTTCGACAGTCGATGCTGTGTTGCGCCTGAGGGCCGTGACCGTAGAGGCGGTGAGCTGCGGCAGCGTGCTGTTGGCGGTGTCATTGGACATCGCCAACGCATTTAATAGTCTGCCATTTAGCTGCATCAGGGAAGCACTCCACTACCACGGGGTGCCAGAGTACCTACCTGAGGCGGCTTGTGGCAGACTATCTTAGGGAGCGTACCGTCATGTACGAGGACCGAGATGGCATTCTGAGGCGGCGGCCCATGTCGTGCGGTGTTCCACAGGGGTCTGTCCTCGGACCACTCCTGTGGATATGGGATACGACTGGGCCCTTCGAAGTCGTCTTCCCCCCGGGCTGGGCGTAATTTGTTACGCCGATGACACATTGGTCACGGCGCGGGGGGCGAACTTTCAAGAGGCGGCGCGCCTGGTCACCGTGGGAGTCTCTTTGATGGTCGGGCGCATTGAGGCGCTGGGTTTACGAGTGGCCCTAGATAAGACGGAGGCCCTTTTGTTCCATGGGCCCCGTCGTGGTCCACCACCCGGCGCCTCTATCGTAGTCAATTCGGTCCTCGTACCGGTTCAGGCCCAGATGAAATATCTGGGCCTGATCCTCGACGGCAGGTAGCTCTTGGACGAGCACTTCCGACAGCTTTCTCCAAAGCTGGTCGGCGCTGCTTCTGCCCTTGGGCGACTTTTGCCGAATTTGGGTGGAGCCAGCGTCGCGACGAGACGGCTATACACGCGGGTTGTCCGGTCAATGGCGCTGTATGGTGCACCGGTGTGGGCGGCGGCTCTGACTGCCCAGAATAGGGCTCGCCTCTGGCGCCCTCAGAGGATATTGGCGGTTAGAGTCATACGCGGTTACCGCACCGTATCGACGGAGGCGGCGTGCGCCTTAGCCGGAACTCCCGCGTGGGATTTGGAGGCGGAAGTGCTCGCAGAAGTTTATCGGCGGACGGCTGACTTCCGGGCGGGTAGCGGCATACGGCCCCCGCCCGAAGAGGTACGCGAGTGGCGTGAGGCCGCTCGTCGAGCCACAATGGCTCGTTGGTCGTCCCGGTTGCAGACTCCACGTGCTGGCTTTGCCGCTGTGGAGGCTCTCCAGCCGGTCATCGCCGAGTGGGCAGGGCGGCAGCACGGGACCCTTTCCTTCCGACTGACGCAGGTCCTTTCCGGGCACGGTTGCTTCGGGAAGTATCTGCACTCGGTCGCCAGGAGGGAATTGAGTCCCGCCTGTCACCACTGTGACTGCAGTGAGGACTCGGCTCAGCACACGCTAGCGGTTTGTTCCGCCTGGGCGGTGCAGCGTGGGGTCCTCACTGCAGTTATTGGAGGAGATCCCGTCGATGGCCGTCATACGCTCCATGGCCGGTAGCGAGAGATCTCCTCCAATAACTGCAGTGAGGACCCCACGCTGCGGCGCCTTGAGTGTGGCCGCGGGTGGACGGGACGGGTTTTCCCCACCATCCGCTATAGTGGCCAGCCGCGAGGAGGTGACGTGCGCGTGTGCCGTACGTCGCCTAAATAGAGAGTTTATCCGCAGATGGTACCCGCTTTAGCGGGCAGACGCTAGGAGGGATCTGGATGTCGTAATAGTAGCGGTTCCCGGATCCCTCCTATGTTAGGCGCAGAGTGGCACACCGTGTGGTTTTAGTCGGTCCGATTCCGACACACCGCCTCGCCGTAAACCCCGGTGGGGTGACGGCCCGAGGGGGTTTCCACACGGTAAAAAAAAAAAAAAAAAAATACTTGTATTTTTGTTCATTACAGTAATAAAATGAAATATTATAGCGCCGTTCACTTTTCCAGTTGTTTATTGGCTACGCAAACACCATCATCTAACCAAAGCCGCTAAGTTACGCTACAAGTTCGTTGCCACTTCTGAAAGACACACACAATGTAATTATTAGCTCATACTCTCTCGTGAAAACTCTTCTCACAAGAACTTTGAATTTATAAGCAAGTTAAGAAAAAAATCGTTATTTACCAGGGAAAACAACGTTTATGGATGGTTTTTTTTTTTTTCTTAAAAAGACAACTTTAAAAATAAATCCTGTGTCGTGGGGAACTTTACAAACATACAAGAAACGGACACAAAGAACACCCAGAATAACAATTTGTGGATCACACAAAGTGTTGTCCCATGTAGGGTTTGAACCCTCACTCACTCAGCGAAGTGGAGAGCGGCGTGGCGACCGCTTACACCACTAGCCCAATCGTGCAGTCAATGGTACTACTATGCCTTTTTTTTTGCCTACTGTAAAACGAACAAACGAGAGCTGAATTGAAACAGAAAAGTATTTATGAGTTTGTGGACGTAGCAAAATCCATCACAGCCAGTCCGTTAATGGGACCCAACACCCGTGTCTATTATTTCATACGTATTATAAAATACATTACTCATACAATAAAAATTGTAAGCAGTCGAAAGAATACTAGATATAGTTCTATATTAATTTACTTACGTCTTAAAAGTTCTAAAATATTTTGAAAGATAAATATAAAGTCCTTTAACCCTGAAACATCGTGGGCTCACTGTTTGTTATAGGTTTTATTGACTAGAGTTTGTTGCACGAGTACTCTAGAAGGATAGGCACTCCAAACGAATATCCTTCACAAAGAAATAGGTACTTAACATTGGGATATATCGTCATCCTCTTCAGTACTTACACACATACGAGTACGTACATATATGCACATTTACTATGAGAATATTATGTTATCTAGAGTGACTTTTTTGCGTATGGGTAAATTAATCTCCGTGATGCTACTCTTAATGAGGTCTATTTTTTTGTATTATGTTTAATCCCCCTTTTGGGAAAGAGAGAAGTGTATTTGTTATATTTTTTTTAAATATATTGATGCAGGGGTGACAGTTATCGTAATAACTATGTGAGGTTTACACTGCCGCGATGACTGTCATGCCTTTTACGTCCCCAAGCGTGGCATGAAAAAGCATCTCACTAGGCCGTGATAGTGGGTCATCACACTGCATTGTCTGCATTTTTCATGAGTATGATGAAGACAACTCTTTGGATTCTATGCATGCTTCCCACCAGACAGAGTAGAGTCACTTTGGCAAACTCTTCATATAGAAAAAAAAAATAACTCCTCTAATTTACTTAGAGATTTTTTTTCGAGTTCCAAGACAGTTCTTGGACTTCTTGAGTATAATTTTTTTTTTATTATTATTACGTATAAGCCCTGTTAGTTTGGGACTAGATGGCGTTGTATGACAGACGTCCAAAATATTATTATTATATAATTTTTATTTTATACATGCATTTTTTATCTAATGTCTTTACTTAAACCGAACCAAAATAAGGTATCACTTACACTTTATCAAACGGCTAAGTTCATAATTCAAATTAGAAAATACTGTTGATACTCCATTACCATATAAAAGCTTCAATACAATTGTAATCATTTATGACATTATACTTTTACATTTGAACGTTTCTTCGTGGTGTTTGACATGTAAACAAACAAAATGTAGGCACGTTCTTGTTATTTTGAAACGTTCTCCATTAAATTACATTTCCTTGTTGTATTTCCTTTAACCATTTTTTGTACAACTTTGATACTTCAAAGTGCCTTTTTTACTGAATAAACATTGTAGTCTTCATCTTTCGGAGGGTTTATTACCTGGAATAGGGACTTCAGAGTTTGAGTTGAATACCCCTATCATATTCAGTTATAGAACTGCAATATTAACAACCAAAATATTTCGTTAAATTTAAAAACTTTGGTAAATTCAACGTTAAAGTGACATGAATGACAGTTTAATATAGTTCTTAAAATTGTGTTTTTGTGTCCTGCATTAGATTCTATTCATCATTCACATTTCAATCTTTACCTTTTGATAGGTTCATCATTTGGAAAAGTGAATATGGAACGAAAGTAACCATAAATATGCATTAATTCGTAGGAAATAGCTAGTTTAAAAATAAATCTGTTATAATATTTTACTAGTACAGTTGAATCCGTTTATAATGACATCGAAAGGAATTGCCAAACACGTCATAATAAGCGGACGTCATACAAAGCGTTTTGTGAAAAAAAAATGTATGTATGTATTTAAGTATTTTAATAGAGAAACATAGTAACTTATAAAATAAAAATTTCACGCAATAAGTACATATGTATGTACATACATCATACACATACAAGTGTATTTTTTAATATAAGTAATCTGTAATTTTTGTCTGCTTTTGTTTTTCATTTTATTGTAAAACAGTCTCTAATACTATTATGTATAGAAGACATCGCTATGGTTAAATTATCATTTTCAATATTGCTGTGAACAAATCGTGATAATAATTCTGCAGTTTTTAATGCCTCTTCTCTTTCCCAGCACTTTCGAGTTTTCTTTAGCATTAATGTTCTGTACGATATTTTCATCGGTGGGTTCTTCGAATGAGAAGAGAGCGCTATCGATATCAACATAATCTTCCCACATTTCCGGTGCTGCTAAGGAATCTGAATTTAGGTTTCGTGAACACGAAGATAAAGGGACGTTATATTCTTCATCAATTCATGTTCTATTTATCGATATCATACATATCATATTCTATTTATAATAACCGTCTTGACTTTCAATGAATCCAGTATGTCTGAAACAGTTGTGAATGGTACTTTGTGACATTTTATTCCATGCGTCATTAACCATCAGAATTGCATCTAGCACCGTTATTTTTGTATAAGAGTTGTTTTCATTAGCATCAAGGCAATTAATCATTTTAAGCACAAGGTTCTTTCTAAAATTCGTTTTGAGTGATCTTATTATTCCCTGATCCATTGGCTGTAGTACTGATGTTGTATTCGACGGCAGGAAAGCTAGTGTTATAGACTTTAAATCAGTTACATTTGGATGCGCCGGGCAATTATCAACCAGCAATAAAATCTTTTTCTTCTTCTTCACCAAATCGCGATCCCAAACTCGAAGCCATTTTACAAAAAGTTTTGACGTCAGCCAAGCTCTACGATTGTTAGCATAATCGACAGTTAATGATTTGAAATCTTGATTTTTGTGACTTTCCAATAATGAGCAATTTCTTTTTATCTGTGCCACTCATTAGCTGCTACCATGACAGTTATTCTATCTTTCGACAATTTGCCTCCACTACAATTCACACCTTTAAATTTTAAAGTTTTCATGGTCATTATAATCGGACATAATTTATTAAAAATGGGTCATAATAAGCGACATGTCACTGTAAGCGAAGTCACGACTTTTTTATAAAGAATTTTGGATGAAAACCAAACTTCGTAGTGTAACTACGTCATAATAAGCGGTTGGTCAATATAGGCGGAGTCATAATAAACGGATTCAACTGTATTTTAAACGAGACTTTCCCGGTAGTAAAATATTATTAAGTGAGGATAGATAAGTGTTGGTTACTCTTTCAACTGTTTACGAGTGTAATAGTACCCAATATCCATGTTGACAGTTTATAATCTGCATGAACACATGATACAGTTCACGCAAAGTTGCAGATATGCTCTAACAGTTTTAATTATCATCATCATTGGCCTATCACAGTCCATAGCTGGACATAGACGTCCCGCTACTTTGATCAGTTTAAGTTTTATCGTGATCTGTAAATGAATAATAAAACTTAATACTATAAATCTCTTAGTATGTAAAATTTTTTATATTTTATAATTGGTGCAAAATAATTTATGTTTAAAAAACTACAACTTGGTTTATCCAAGTTACTTTGATGTAAGTATACTATTATTTCAAGAACCTGTTTTCTATTACAAAAAAAATGACTATAATCTATAGGTATAGGGTGCATAAGATCCGCACCAACGTGGAACCAAAACACTGGTGAAAAGTGGACGTTTAAAATGCTTTTGCCTACCCGTCCGACAAAACAAGCGTGTTTTTATGTATGTATATATGCACGTATGATATGGTATCACTAGGTAGTAGAACCACGCTGATTTCAGCACGAGCGGGCCGGCTCAACCGGGGCAGTACTACCCTCCCAAAGAAGATCAACCTAAAGCGTCAGTATCCGTGTTGTCGTGTTTCGTTGGTAAGTGTAAGACCGGAGGCCCATTGATGCAGGGGTGACAGTTATCGTGGTAATTGTGTAAGTCTTACACTGTCACAATGACTGTCATGCCTTTTATGTCCCCAAGCAGGGTGTGACAAAGCATCTCACAAGGCCGCCATAGTGTGGGTCACCATACTGCATTGTCTGCATTTGTAATGAGTATGGTAACCACAACTCCTGGATTCTCTTCATGCTTTCCATCAGGCAGAGTAGAGTCACTTTGGCAGGCTTTTAATATAGAAAAAAATGTATAATAAGTATAAAAAGCATCGTATACAAATCAGTTCCTTGTAATATTATTTATATAATTGACCCTTTTTGAAATGTATTATTTTTACCCGTTTATCAACGAGTTTATGCGGACAGTTTATGTAATAAATATTAATATATGCAATTGATAGTCAATAACATTTATTTAAATGATTACCTACCTAATTATCCTAAGAAAACTTAGGTTGTGAGCTTTATACAAAAAGTAATTGAGAAGTTATGTTTGGTGAGATATGAAATAATATTTAGACAATTCAAGTAAAATATTTAAGTATAGTTTAGACTTCAAAATTAAATATGGTAGAGTCATGCTTCGGTATGGAGTTATACCATGGCCTCTCATAAAACAGCGTGAAATTACTGGAGGTTCAACTTCCGTCTCCAGTTAATTTTGGAGGGAAGCTCACTTTAAGCGCGACAATGCAATTATGTCTCGTCAATTGTAAATTCCAAAAATAACAATGTTCTTTGAAAAGAACTAGATCTTCTTTGAAAAGAAAATCTAGTCTTGTAGTACGTTAATACAATAAAATTGCATTTCTAAATTTATTTTGTATGTAGTAACCAGTTTGTTATTATTTTACTATATTTAAAATTAGAGAAATATTTTTCTACATAGGCTAAATATTTTATAAAATTTACTCATTTTACATTCAAAAGTAAAACTGACTCTCAACAGAAAGACATCAAGAGATACCTAAATCTGCAGACAAATAAAATTTAAATTCCTTAGACGACCAGGTAATGCACAGTTGCATAGTAATCCACTTGCAAGTAGCAGAAGTCAGCCAAGCGAAATAGGGCAGAGAGGTGTCGACGACGAACTACTCGTGGTAATGTCTCTGAACGTAGACGCCTGTATTAAGGCAAAATGTAGTGCAATATAAAACATTTTATCGTACTCGATGCTTTAAACTCAGTGAGACACTGCAACTTCATGTTTATGATGGCCAAGTCGAGTTTGTTCTGTAATGAATTAAGAGAGTATTAAATTAAATGCATGTCTCCCTTTTAGAAGGACAGTTGAGTTGAACATTTTGTATGGAGTAGAATTATTAAGGTTGGAAATTACTGAAAGACATGAAGTGCTTTGAGGTTTAAGATGAATACATATATGGGCTCCTAACGGCATAGTAACGTAAGATACATTGCGCACTCTAATTAATGCTTATTAACACTAGACAGTATGTATCTTGTATTGAAGAATGATGCTGCCATAAAACTAAGGAACGTTACCTAGCTTTTGAAAATAAAAGTATAAATTAAAAAAATCAGTAATAAATAGAGAACAAAGTAAATTATATTCAAATAATAAACAAATCTTTATTAAACATCAACATACATAAACAATCATTTTAAAAATATAACCATACAACGTGATGTTTAATTGAAAACTAAATCAGAACCGAAGTGCCACCAGTTACGAGATCCTTATGACTATAAGAAAACTTGAGTTTCATAAGTAATACTTATTCCATTGATGAGTAACTTGCATTGATACCTGACTTTAACACAATGTAAGGTCATATTTAAAAATTTTCATGATTTCAAGTCACTAACATAAAAAGGATCATAAAATATTGCCAACTTCTATAATCAGCGCGTAAAATAAATATAAAAAAAAAAAATGTTAAAACATAATAATAATAATAGTAGTAATATATCTCTTTATTGTACACCAGATTAAATTTATAAGTGATTTAAAGCTAAAGAAGTACAAGTGGCGGCCTTATCGCCTATTGGCGTAGCACCGTGGCACCTATATGTATGTACGGTCGTTATCGACAACCTCTTATTACCAAAAATTATCTGGTTGCGTTAAATTTATTTTTAAAAGAAATAAAAGAGGATTGTATAAAAAAGTGATACATTAATAAATAATTTGATGATTTGACAATGACAGCTCAATATTTTCGAAATTATATTCCAAAATTTTAAAACAAAAATGTTATGAATATAGCGTCGTGAGCGTCAAGGTTATACAAAGTATTAGCCGTTAACTAAATTTCGCTAAACCACATTTAAAGCAATTTGTACTTTTACAACAATAAAAGTTAAACAGAACTGCTATAATAAAAAATAACCTTTCCACCACATAACCTCAATGTTTTACTCCAGAAATCTTAATTTTTTTTAATAATTAATTTCAGATTGTGGAGAGCCCTCGAGAAAACGTTACTTTTGAGGAAATATAAAAGTTCTAAGGACTATTACGCTTGTTACACAATTTACAAGCAAATGAACCTGAACTTTCTTTAAATTTATTACTTTTCCGTTCCGTCTTGCAGTATGAAGGAACTTTTGAAAGGATTATAAGTATTAATACTTTAACAATAATTTGATATCACAAAAAAGGTCTAAATAAAACTTCAAAAAGAACATCCAAATCAAATTTACGTCCTTTTGAAGTCAACTGTTCTGAGAAATTACTCAAAGACATAGTTTTACGATTGTAGGAAAGGGATGAAACTGGGAGACATGAACGGACATTTATGGTTTCGGAATGTTTGGGCCCATGCTATGCGACCCATCAAAACATTTTTACGACCAACATGGCCAATAGAAGAAACTGCCCCCAACGACTGATTTATTACGTTTCCGTTGAAAAACATAAAGAATACAGCTGCAGACATATTTAGCGGTTGATGGGACGCTTGACTTCTATAATGTTGACTTAAACAGTTTAATGTTGTTTCTTGGGGGCCCATTAACGTTCTTTTAGATGTTCGATAGCTATAACAATCTCGTGTAGTAAGTACTTATAAATAGACCTCGGCTGTAACCAATTAAGAACAACGTATTGTTAAATGGTGTTTATTTTGAGGCGTCCATTTACTGAACATAGTCGCAATTAGTTAACTGCCCACAAGCAATTAAATATACAGCTCATAAATATCAAAGATATAAAAATATTATTTAGTTACAGAAATAATAATCAAAAAGATTAATTTTCGTAAAATTTTAATATGACCTTTATGTATTCTCTTGATCTGAGTGTTTAAATATATTATCGTTATCCGATCGCGCCGCAGAGCACCCTACACTACGTTTGCTCAATCGTGGTCTCCAATCTAGCATACTGCGGCTCCAGCGACCATCAGTTCGCCTGGAGATATGACCACTTCAACATGACACGATACTTTCTGACATGGCACTTGCACTTGAAGGAAATGGCTGGCAGCGGATGGATTAGAATTGCCCAAGACTGGGATGGTTGGCTCCTTGGGGGAGACCTTCGTTCACCAGCGGACGACGATAAGTTGATTTGATAAGAAAAAAATTATCCCTATGCTAGAACTCATAATACATTTTAAAGAGCACTATTCAAATAATTTAGGCTTATTTTACTTTTAAAATGTTTTGTATTCTATTCGTAAGTTTTCGATTAAAATTACTAACATAAAAACGATCGTGAAATATTCTTAACTTCCATAATCAGCACGTAAAATAAATAAGCTACCCACGGAATCTATAAAAACATACGCAATAAAAGTAATGAGCCGTGACTTAAAACTCGATTTCAAAATTTAAACGACTCTGACAATAATTATTGGACAGTAAAAACCGTTACAATGTTCTATTTATAATTTGATTCACTTAAGTGTATGACCAACAGTATAAACATTGAAACACAAATTTGAAACCAAAAGCAGCATAGGTTTCACTAGCATTCTACAATGTTTGACCATAAAGTTAGAAACTTACCGAATAATGCCCTGTTTCGGTTTACCTTTGTGTCTTTGTTCCCACTACACCCTTTAGGATCCTGAGTGTATACTTCTAACCGCAGGAATTAGTAGATCTGGGGAAGTCAGCCATGAATTATCTTAGCAATTCTCTGTTCAAAATGATTTCCTCTAATGTTTCTGTGTTTAGAAGATTTGATACCCTTTCTATATTCTAAGAATGTTTGATTAAATTTTCAGCATACGCGGTTTTCGTAGTAATATTAGTTATATTTGAAGCGTCTAACATGTGAAATGATTTTAATATCAACAGATAGAATGTATTAAAGCGAAATTATGCCAAGACGCCTCAAATCCTCTGTAATCTTGATGTTTTGATTTAACAATGAAATCAGTACAGAATAAGTCTCAACAATATTGTGTAATACTGTTATTGTAAGTATCAGAACTCTCGCTATGAATTAATATTCCTATAAATAAAATCGCATTCAATGCCAACGGAGACATATTAAAATTCCAGATAGCGATATACGAATAGGTAAACGACAATATACTTGTAAACGTACCTATTGAGATCTTTCTTATTCGAAAATACGTTTCAACGGTCAAAGGGGCCTTTGTATTTAATATTTAAAGCGTAAATATCAACCCTTTTAATGTGAAATTATTAACAAACTAAAGCTCTCCTTCGTACATTTCGTATATGTATATTTTATAAGCCATACATCATTGTGTTTTATGTATTTGCCTATGAACCCACTATAAAACATAAAAGGGTTACTGAAATTAAGGCTTGTTACAAACGGTACTCATTCTGTGTGTGCTATGCTAAATATTGTATATATTTTTATGTCATATATTTTAAAACTGATTGCAAAATAAGATATTAGATTTCGTGTCCAGGTTGTTGTTAAATATGGCAACTTAATTCCTATGTACACTACCTACATCAATCATTTTGATACAGTAGCGTAATATTACTGTAGCCCAGTGGTAGCGTATGCGAACTTGAGGTCGCAGGTTCGAATCGAACCAAATGCTTATATGATTTGCCTTTATTTGTTTTGAAGTTTGAGTGTTTTCTAGGTATAATGTGTATGAATTTACAAAAAGTAATGTATTTATATCAGTTGTTCAGACCCATAGTACAAATTCTGCTTAGTTTGAGACTAGATGGTGTTGCGCGTCAGAAGTTCGTAATGTCTGAAATATAATTTACTCCACAAATGCTACAATAGTGACTCACAAAAAAATATATTGTATAACGTATTATATGCTATAATGAAGAACAATAAGTGTTCTTATCACAGTCTATTTATCTTACTTCTTACAGATAATTAAAATAGACTGTTAGTATAGTCTTTTCTATTTATCTAGAAAACCACATGGCTCAAGTAGGTACTATGCTACAGTTATAATAGTATTTAAGACGTATGATACAACTACAAAGTAGTAAACGTAAACCATTTTGTAACAGTGTACCTACACAGATACAGAAATTAACCATAGTATGAAGAGAGGGAGACAAAATCAATCTTATTTACACCTTCAGTATTATAAGATATTTTGCATCTCACTAGGCCACCATAGGGAGAGTCGCCATAGTGCATTGTCGGCATTTGCAACGAGTATGGTGACCACAACTCTTGGATTCTGTTCATGCTTTCCATCTGGCAGAGTAGAGTCACTTTAGTAGGCTCTTAACATGGAAAAAAAACAAAAAAATAAATATAACATTCTTAACAATAACCTAAAAAAGTTAAGAACTTCATTATGCAACTTCTAATTCAATTTCTAAAATCTCTTTAAAGTAAACAAAAACTAAAGAAAACTTAGTATATACAATCAAGGTTCGCCACAAACTTAGTTGCTTGTGTTTGTCTAACTTAAGAACACATGGGTATTGTACTTAGAAACTTCAAACTTAATCACACAAGTGCGATAACCTACTTGATTGTTGGGCATTTGCAAATGAACGTGGGAGTGAATAAACGAATAAACGAGTTGTACGGGTGCTGAAATAATTTATTGTTCACAGAATAAGGGAACATTTCTGTTTTACTTTTGTGTGTAACCATACCTCTAGATGTTGTATGTATAGGTAGGATCGTGATGAAAATCTGCTATACAGTTTTTGAATCAGTATTTGAATAATGAATTCCTTTTGTAATGTACAGTCACGAACAAGATAATGTATTGTTGATTCTGTGAAATTAATATAATTTTAGCGTTGAACCTGGAATAAACTGTTTAAGTTTATCAGAAACGCTTAAAATTTACCTGAAACGTTTATTCAAATTTATCAACATTTATTTATATTGACAGAATATAACATAAAATTAGTTTCAGATTGAATATAACTCGATGAGTTGTCTCGATGAGGAAATATTAATGAAACTACACAATGCTTCCCCAAGACGTTAATGAATACGTCTCTTCTTATTTAACTTGTGTACT
Source organism: Hypercompe scribonia (assembly GCA_949316085.1). Classification (NCBI taxonomy): domain Eukaryota; kingdom Metazoa; phylum Arthropoda; class Insecta; order Lepidoptera; family Erebidae; genus Hypercompe; species Hypercompe scribonia. The sequence goes on from OX438975.1 coordinate 6,830,845, forward strand.
AGAAAATCTCATAGAAAAATAAAAAGGAAGTGTATCATGTTTTGATAAAACAAAATACTCTATACATAATACTCCATAAAACACTTTCGTAACGACCGAATGTGTTACAGATAGTAAGAAAATCCATATAAAATTTACTGCAGTCTGAATCTCAAAGAACACGATTGCATACAGCCGTAAATATGACCTAGTTTAAGCAAGCTGAGCTATAACCATATAAGTTATCCGAACTCTGTTTCGTTTGAATGATTCGTATTCGGTAAACTTTAAAATTTAATAGGAATACAAAAATACTTGCAATAAACGGTTTTAATGACGTAACAAATTACAAACACAAGTTATACTATTATGACTTACCATCACTTCTCTGTAGGTCAAAACACAAAAGTAATGGACACATTTTAGTTTACTTATTTAATAGTTTATTTGTAGCTACTTAAGAATCCACTATTCATCAATATTAGATTAACTGCAAGGTGCTAAGTTATAGAATTGTCTTCTAAATTATATACAAAATTTCATGTTGTTACGAAAATTACTAAACTTAAGAAGAACTTGTGCTATTATATAACAGTTACAAAAAATATTCTACTCTACCTGATGAAAAGCGTCAATAGAATCCAAGTCACCACCATGGCTCAGTCACCATCCTGATTGCAAATGTGGACACTGCAGCATGGCACCTTCACCATGATGGCCTGGTGAGAGACTTTTTCAACCTGGTTAAAGGACCAGGGATAACAGGAAACGCGCGCTGTTAATGCATTCTAGATTATGACTGCTTGGCACAAGAAGGAAGAGTATGTCTACTACTTTAAACCGGTGACTTCCAAGGCTACCGCGTGTTGTATTGTTGAGTAAGAAGAAGGTGAGGTCAGTTGGAGGCGCTCGTTAAAACACTACCTTGATAAAGAGGCAAGATGTCTGCCATAGATACGACATCTCTTCGCAATTACAGAGGCTCAAGGGCATCAATCGAGAGTGGCAAGTAATACTGCGTGAATCCATCGTAAAGGTGAAAATAGTATTTCACGCAGGAACGAACTTAGTCCTTATAAAGATGGCACAGAAGAATCAGCTGCCTTAGTGACGCTCTCAATGTAATTACACAAATTGAAATCCTGGCAAATATCCTCTAATGGCAGTTTAGTATTCTGAAGTAGGAAGGGGAAGGAATGAAAAATTTTGGTAGAGAGCACGCACACTTGTGAATTAGAACCCGGTCGAGCTCAGCGACAAGCACCTGATATTTTACCTTAACGTCTGCTAACATGGCTATAGGGTGTTCAAGATATTGCCCAAGAACTGTGCTATCATCTGCATAGCAATGTATGTTACCAAGGGCTAATATTTCATTAATATACAGAAGAAACAGTATTGACGATGAAGCTCTGAGATACGCCATGGTTTACCTGTTAAAAAACTGAAGGCAATAATGCAGCAATCTGGCTGCCGATTTCGATGTCAGGCCAAATATCGTAAATTGGAAAAAAACGAACAGTACCAAATTCTATCGAATACCTTTGCTATCTCGGCTCCCCATGCTATTCAAGAGCCTCACCCCAAAGGTATGCTAGGAGATCACCCGTGGGTTTTTTGACCTAAAGCCATACTAGCGACCTCTTAACAAGAAGTGATCGTCCAGATAGTGGATTTATTGATATAAATACATTTATCTTTTTATGATAGTTAGAAGTACATTAAAATAATTGATTTATGTAAAGCACATAAAAGCGTAATAATATAAAAAGTAATTAAATATTTTTTCGAAAGATAATTGGTTGACATCATTTTAACAATTCTTTGACTCCATTTAATATAGGTTTCGCGTGAATGATACAATAAGCTATAGAAAATTTTACGCTGAACCGTTAGTAGGAAAAATCCGTATCGCAATCGTGTAATTTCATACCGTTTATTCCTGTATTTGTTGTTATCTTATGTGCATTTAATTTAATTTTCAACACCATAGAAGGAAAAGCAACACTATAAAGCTACTAAAGTCAAACAGGTATGATTTGTAGTAAAATTGTTGAATAACCATAGCACTAACTATCTATTATAGCTATTTAGCGAAAATGTAATTTATTCCCTATTTTTTAATATTCTTTAATCTTCTTTAATAATCTTCTTTAATATTCGTGTTTGAATTCTTTTGAATTCAAACACGAATATCGTCGAATAACAGAAAACTTTTGAAACACCAAACCAAAGAAAATTAAAGACAAAAAAATATAATAATGAAATCAAAAATCATTATACACTTCAGTGAAATACAAAATGTATTGCCACGATAAAACGTTTCTATTTTTTCACCAAAGCTCATTGGGATTACGTGGCGTTCAAGTGGTATTTATTGCCTACTTATGTTGGAGTGGCGCAGAGAATGATGGAAATGACCGATTGCGAACACGCTATCTATCATGCTTAATTGTACCTTTTAAAATAAATACACTACGTTTTTATTTTATAAGAATTTTGTAACAGATAATTTTATATTCAAAATCTGAAACTTATGTTAAGAAATTGTTTGATTGCTTTTTACCGAGTAAGTGAATTTACTAGAGGTTACTGCAATCCTGCCCTACTCATTCTGAAGAAAGCACTCCAAGAGTGACAACACTTTTCTGGCTCTAGATTTTTTTATTACATGATCTGTATATTCGAATTCCATACCATCATCATCGTACCATCAACAGCCTTTAATAGTCCACTACCGGTCATAGGCTTCTTCTTAACAAGGAGGTTTTAACCTACTATACCTACGAGTATCTGTATAGGCTTGTCCTAGAGCCTTGAGGTCCTTCTCCTTGCAGTGATGTTGACCTGTGTAGTTTGTACCTTAGTTGCATTCGAGGAGTTATTTTTTAACTTAAATCATCACAGTAGAATATATAATTTATTACCTTAAATCACGAAACAACGTCTAGTTCGAAATGTAAGACCAGTGTTCTGATTCAATCTATTATGTGTATATATACATAAACCTGTAGTTTGTCGATATACTCGTATATACGATTTTCTTCTAATCTTATATTGTTTGTTAGTTACTCAAATATAATCCTACTTAATTTTATAAATGCGAATGTAAGTTTCTTTGTTACGGTTTCAGGCGAAAATTACTCAACCGATCATCATTAAATTTTGTACACATGTTCTTGGAGGTATTAGAAGTAACATTGGACACTAGTTATTAAAAATATACACATATATATATTTATTTAAAATAATTTGTTACGAAACTTAATGTGGCAGACAAAATTACATGCGAGCGAACCCGGCGGTAAAAGCTAATATTTTAATAAAAATAACAATATAACGTAGTATAACAATGATTTTCTTTCTAAGAGTGACACTAAACACGATTCCGAATATCAAGGCGTTCTAAAATGAAAAATGACTTACATATAACACATTATAACAATAAGGTATAAAAATACAAATACTGTATTATTAAATTGTATATCAAATGATACCCATCGAATTCCTGTAATCGAAATAGTTTATAGAATCAGACTGCTATCGGTTTTCTGCAGAACCATAAAAACTTTTTATTATCTCACACTTTATTATTTTGAAATATTTTTTTGTTAATTTTTCTAGGTAGTATATTATGTTTACTATATATTGATTTCAAAGTGTGTAAACAGAAAAATTTACTAAATATATAAGTCTAACTTTTACAGCATTATCTTAACTATCTTAACTATCTAATCTTAGTTCTATCCGGTCTGTCCGCATATATCACCTATATTACAATGTTTTGATAAAGGTAAAGTCTGAAAACTCTCATAAACAAACATATTTTTGTTTTAGTGAAACATTGAAGGAAACACAAAAGAAAATACAATAATAAATACGAAAACTTACGACATTTTCTTGCTAGAAATTTACTTTTCAGTTTTTGTTTGTTCAAAGGCGTAAGGAATAATAATTTATTAGGTAAAGGAAATTAGTCCAAAGCTTTATATCTAAATTAGTAAAATCCGTTCTTTGTTCTATGTAAGCATTGAAATTTTGTTAACAAAATACTAAAGCTAATTGAATAATATTTTTTTTACATGTTAATCAAATAAATTTTACATTCAAATCGAAACATCCACAACCTACGCAAGATTGGGGCTAGAACGTAGTGGACTGTACTAGAATAATATTCATTTTCGCAATGTATTTGTTACAATCCTCATTTTTCGCCACATTGTTAAATACTCATTTTTTATCAACCTTGTAATAGCATTTAGCAGGAACAGTTAAAACGCAAATGAAATATTTAGACAGGCATGCTGCTTTTTTATATTGGAGCCACATAATCCTTCCCGTACCTCCACAACTTCAAGAATACTTTTAAGTAAATAACTATTCTTACAGCCAGGACGGAAAGTGGCACTCGTAGTTTTCTGTTTGCCTAATCAATACAGAGGTAGCTGCAAGATAAATTATTAGTTCTAGCGATGATACAACGAATATCGTTATCCACTTCCGGTGTGCGAGCAGCCTAATACCACAGCGGATGTAATAGCTGATCCAATAAATAGAGGATCATTTATTGAATCTGCTGCTTCAAATCCAATATGTATTTTTATATGAATTAAAAAAATGTGTTGATCATCTCCTAACTTCGCAGTAAATTATCTGATATTTTTTTTTTTTTATTTTATAAAACCGATAGTATATCTTTTCCGAAATGCTTTCTGCTTGGTGATTTTCCCCTTAGTAAATAATCTAAGTAAAAAATAATTAGGTAAAAATGAAGAAATAAAAAATGAAGTTTATTATAGAGTAGGTGCATTGAAAACGATTTTTATTTATTAACCCTTGTAGCCCAATCGTATTATGCTATCCAAAAAGCCCAATCATAGGTCAAATTTCCCTAAATGAATAAATACACTTGCAGCGTAGATATGAAATTCATTATTTTTTATTATAATTTCATATTAATAATTTGTCAAATTAAAAAATGCTTTATCATAGTATTATTTATTTATTATATTTTGAAAATACAGTCTATTAGTAACAATACAAAATTTTATTACAACATGAAATCCTTCCAGTTTTCTTCTTCTAAATAAAAAATAAAAAATAGAAACAAAAAAATCTTTTCCTTTTAACTAATAAATGATTTTTATATATTATTTTTTCACTTTAAGCACATTTTTGAAACACGTCAATATTGTGTTCACAACCTATTTTTTTTTACATTTTATGCATTCGGCGTTATTTTTTGCTGTTTTGTATAAACAATATCCACAGTGTCCGCTTCGCTCTGGCAATAGCTGCATCTTTAATATACCTCATTTTCCACGTCACTTCTGACTTTGTCTTGAGTCACGCAATCTTCTTTTTTCGGCAACATGGCCGTCTCCTGTGTGTTCTTGCTGGCAACTCAGTTGGTTCGATCACTCATGGCCATCAAAAGAACTGTAGGTACGATAGGGGAAAGCTAACATTTGTTTACGTAAAGGTTAAAATGATCAAGATTGGGTTTCTAGGGTTAAAAGAGCTGAATATACTTATACACTATTTAGTTAGGCCAAAAATTACTTTTCTCATCTCTATAAGTATTTAAGCATTATTGATAAACTCGTAAATATCAATAATTTCAAAGCTTACGTGACCTACATTTCATTTATTACAAAGACGTTTGTCCTTGTGTTGCAGATTCCAAATTTATTACAATGACACAAGTAAATCTCTTTATAGCAGATCCTTTTACAAAGTCGTAAATATAAGATTACGTTACGACAAAATCCTATTTTTAAAAAGTTTGTACATAAACATAAAATTTTGTTGTTAAAGTACCTAACGTAAAATCTTATTATAGTGATAGTATCTGCTGCTCTCACAAGCGTGTTGCTAGCCTGTAACTCATGACATCATCATCATACTAAAGTTATTCCCGGTTGCTTTCAAAGTTTAAATTTTGGAACCCGGGGCGACTTGCCTGTACATTCTTCTTCACTTCGCCCGATCTTCGCTTTGCACGTTTTTCGGCATTCTTGGTAGTGACACCATTGGCCCACATGTCACCTTTTACAACGTCAACCCAGCAATTTTTAAGTCTGCTCCTCCTACCGAGTCCTGGCGGAGGTGGCATGGTCAAACATTTGTTACCCACGTAGCCAGGCGGTTACAGCAAAACGTGACCTCAACAGCGTAGGCAACTCTCCTGTAATGTACGTATAGTGTCCTGGATCCGAAGGCTACCACGTATGCGAGAGTTTCTCATCTTCGTGACATACAACTTGGGCTTGTAACACCGCCTGATGATTGATGATTTTATTGATCTGCCCTGCAATATAACTGGCGTTTTAGGATCATAAAGGACACCAACCACTTCACGCTACTTAATCCACGCGGTTGCAATGTATGCCTTGACGTCACAATCAATGTCACGGAACTCGCGAATATAACCTGGTCCGATTAAGTCCTCGTCTATGTGGGTAGATGAAGGATCTGTACTTTTAAATGTAAAGTATTCAGTCCTCACCATATTTAACTTCAGACCACGGTTTTGAAACGCCTCTTTCTACGCCTTCCCATGTCACACCAAACTGCCCCTATCTGCATCTGGCAACGCGATTTTGTCAGCAATCAAGGGGCTCGTTATGCGTGTCTTAGATGCTGTTCGACAAGATTTTTAATATCACGCTGTACAAAAACAGACTAAGGACGGATCCCTGATGTACCCCGACGGTGATAGGAAAGAGTTTCGTGGAATCAGATTTGTAGTTCGTTGTGGATAATATTAATGTATGACTTTGGAACTCCTTTGGATGGCAGTGCACACCAGATCATCACTCCGGGTATATATTCGGGATCGGGAATCCATCACCTTCTATGCCCCGATGGGGACTCCATAGGCATCGATTCCTTCCAGATTCTTCGTGTGACGAAGAGTAGCTTAGTCTTCTGTAACACCCTAACTGACGGATGAACTTATGGCTGTTGGGCTAACTTCTTTAACCGTGCCCGTCCCGGATACAGTAGACCTAGCCCATTTGCTACAGTAGTCGAGTGAAGCTCCTGCGCGCCTTTTTGCGGCTCCGTACACTCCACTCCACTCTAATACACTTCGGCTCCAGCGCCCATTGGTTCGTCTGGAGACATGGCTGGCTCACTTCCACATCAGCATACTGATTCTCCGTGCGATGTCAATTACTCCAGTTCTCTGTTGAATAACCTCGTTACGAATTTTATCAGCCAGAGAAACGTCCAGCATCGCACGATGAGCTATTTTAAACTTATGGACCAGTCCGATGGTGAGTGTTTTAACACTCACCATCGGACTGGTCCAAGATAAATCTTATAAATTTTTTTTGAACTAAATTTTTACTTTTGCCGTAGCGGCTGCCGTCTGACCTCCTACTTCGAGAGGAAAACCAACACCAGAGCCTGAATTGATGGTTATTAGGTACACCAGCTAGTAGATGCGGTTGATTTGGACCCCGAAGTTCTTAGTAGGGTCCCGTACATTTGAATTAAAATGAAACTCGTATGTAATAATATAAAAGTTGGTACAATGGGAAAATCCAATAACAAATGAGTTTTATCCGAAGTTGTTTGATCAACCGAACGATATTACTTTAAATGAAAATAGCTTTTAGGCTATTTTGAATAATTTTAATATGTTTTTAAACTAATATTATTTACGATAAAAGGCAATTTATAGGGTTACTGTGCTACTGTTCTCAAATCGTAATATATTTTTGTATTTTTTCTCAATAATTACATCTAAAATTTGAAAATTTCACACTACACCTTTGTTTCATCACGAGATACATCTTCTCTATATTAGTCTAAAACATAACTAATATTATTTGACATATGTAGCACCTAGTAAAATCTGTGTAACAGATACCGACGCCATCCACTGCTTTACAGGAGGTTAAGCCTTAACAAGAATACTTGCATGATGTTTGACAATACAAATTTAAGAAGTTCAAGAAGTTTCCTAATCTTACCATAAGTACATAACTGAAGATCTACTGGCACTTATTTACATCTATGTTTGGGCAAAAAGAATAGATGGTACTTTTATTTCTTGTTAAGACATTTTTCCTCTAAGATTTTGAAAGGGTCGGCGCGCCAGGAAACATTTTGTTCTAAGTGAGGTACAAATGCAATATTCGCAACGTTCATTAGCCTATATGATTTATGAAGATCGTCAACCTTATGACATAGCAGCAAACAAACACACGGCACATTGATACAGGGGTGACAGTTATCATGATAACTGTGTAAGCCTTACACTGTCACGATGACTGTCATGCCTTTTACGTCCCCAAGCGGAGTGTGAAAAGGCATCTCACAAGGCCGCCATTGTGTGGGTCACCATACTGCATTGTCTGCATTTGCAATGAGTATGGTGACCACAACTCTTGGTTTCTATTCATACGTTCCATCAGACACCGTCACCGTCCGTGAATGTACACAAGCAGGAGTCACAAGAACTCCCGCCTTAGAGGAAGTAGTACGCGCTTTTCTTAAAGGTTTAAAGATCATATCGCTCCGGAAATATCGTAGAGAATTATTTAAGCTTACAATTTCAATAATATATATTGAATTCGACTACACAATTGGTCTAGTGGTTTAAGCGGTCTCCAGGTTGCTCTTTACTGGGGAAAAAAAATACTAAATTTCTGCACTCAGTATTTCGGTTCAACCCCACATGGGACAACTCTTTGTTTAATTCACAAGAGTTGTTCTGAGTCTAGGTGTTCTTTGTGCCCGTTTCTTGTATGTTTGTAAGGTCCCAAGCGATACAGGACTTATACCTACTGCGAGTGTTGTATTTTTTTTTAAATTAGGTTTTATTCAGCCTACAATATTTTATGTTTTATATACCCATGTTTCATGTTATAAAATACCACATATTGCAAAATAATATCATGATTGTCTCTGTAGAGATAAATTTATTTTTTTATCTGTACATTAAAAAAAAAGAATTCGGTCTTGGTTTTCATATAGTTCAAAGTTCTCAGTGTGTTAATTATTGTTTGAATATACAATTTTCCTATGTTCAAAAGACCCCAAGTAGGGTAAACAAAATATATAATATGCGAGACTTTGATAAAAAAAATATTTATTTCTTTGTAAGAGTACATAATTGACATAATAGAATTTTGATAGAAATTTCTAGGAAATGAGCGACTACAATCACGACAAGAATTCCGAGAATCTGTATTTAACGCAAGTGGATGTGTTAACTAGAAAACCCTTTAATTGACGTCCTGATCAAAGGCAATGACAGTTACATTTAACGATTAACACTATTGTGCACACTTACGGTTGCGGTTACCGTCGCACACTGTAGCTATTTGTACAATAGTTAAATATAATTGTAACCTTTCTTATAATAATTGTAATATTTTTTTAATTATACTTATAATTTAATTCCTAACTTTCGCATCTATATAATAAACATATCTTTTTGTGATAAATGAAGAAGAATTTAAGCAAAGAATGAATTAAATACAACATGAATATGTATAGTTCACTGTAATGCGGTTGCTATAGCTTATAAATAATAAAGTACTGTAAAAACTCTATAACAGTCGACTACAACTTAGGCCTTATTCCTATTAGAATAACAATTATATGAAGAGTATACATATCAAAAGGTTGTGTATAAATGTTATGATTAATCTCACCCAAACACCTACACACATGCCTATTTTAAAACAACTCCAACATAACGTAGCAAAAGATATTTACCTGCCTACATATTAATACGTAGCCACAAAATATTAAACCACTAAATTTGTACCTGCCATGTAATCAGTTTTTGTAATTAAAGTAGTTAAAAGACGAAACCATTAGAGATAGACGTGCCTTGTAAAATATGAACGCACAGCCAGTAAAGCCTCGATAATTAGCTAACTAATCTAGATAATTAGATAACAGCTCCTTTTTTGTTCAAATTGCCGAAATCTGAAATGAAGGGCCTACGTCTATCTTCCAGATAATCATAATCCTAGGTCGTTAAAGTTTGAATGGAATTTTTCTTAGATAGCCAGCGGATCATATCTTTATTTCACCGTCACTTTCCGTCAGGTGATTTCTAATATAAATATTTATTCATCGATATTATAAAACAAATTATTTTAGTGTATAAAAATGAAGTCAGACATAAAAAAGTTCATGAGTGCCATTGATGTAAGTAACGTTAAACAAATATTGACAAACTAATTTAAAATTCTACTCAACGAAAGAAGGGGTAAATATTTGAAAATTTTAGGTAATCTTGGATAGCAATTTTAAGTATTTTAACGGCTTTCCACTGCTCGTTGTTATGATGAAAATGTAATTTCATCGCCAGATACCAGGAAATCATTATATTAACGTTGTTCATATTTTATCTCATCCACAGTCTATTTCAGAGAGAGATGTGGTAATATTGAAAAATTATTCAATATATGGCAACTCTGATGCGGAATACCAAAATGTTTTAATCATGAGACCATTGCCTGATCTGCCTCGGGTTTTCATTGTTATTCTCTAGATGATTTTTGGGTACAAGTCAGTGTTTGAATTAAATTATACCATATGAGTTATAAGTACAAATGAATAAGACCGTGGCACGTATCCACAGAAAATAGAGAACTTACTAACGTGTCTCGCGAGCCCAAAATCGTGTACCGACCTATGTATATCAAGCAAGACTAAACGCCATTCGCTTCACCGAATACTGAGCTAAAATCATTGAAAGTATCGACAGTGTAAAACAAAAAAGATTATTGTTATCAGTTGTAATAAATTAGTTTCAGACCACCGATCGATGGACCTGTTGGTTTTGTGGTTAGAGGACCTGAGTTTTAAGAAGGAGGTCATAGGTTTGATTCCCACTCAGGCAAATTATTTGTGTGATAAGTACGATTATTTATTCTGTATTTGGGTGTAATTTACATATATTCGTAATATTTATGTATTATGAAATATTTAAGTATGTTTATCAGCAGTCTGGTTACCATAGCACAGGTTCTACCTAGTTTAGATTCAAACAGCCGTGTGTGGGATTTGTGTTGTTATTTGTTTATTAGATCAATAAATAGCTATTTTGTACTCTGCCTCTAGTCTATAAATCGTGGATTTTAATGAAACTAAATATTTAACTATAACTTAACTTAAACCAAACGCTCTTGCGAACACCTTGTTTGTATGATCTAAAGCTGCACTTTTAAATTCTGTTTCAATTTTAAATAATGTTCTTGTTAATTTGTTTTACGCGTACGTCTGTGGCATACCACGTAACACATGCTCGAATTTCAATATTCGGGATCTGTAAGTAATATTATTTTAAGCAATGTATCTGTCATTAACATTTCAAATAAGGTTTTGCGGTTTCATATTTCGATTCTTCGTCTTTCATACTTCGAATTATTTTTCGATAAGATAAAATTCAAAATATTAATTCGTAAAAATGAGAAATTGAGAATACTTATAAAAAAAAAACAGTTGAACTGGTGCTGGTGGATTTGACAAGTTATATTACTTTGTTTCCGTTGCGAAACCCGTTTCAGGCTGTCATCGTCACGACTTTATTACTCGGACGCTTTTGAAACTGTCAGTTATTCGCAGACTAAGGAGTTATTTATGAGTATCGGGCTAGTAATTTTGTGGAGATCCCTGTCGTAATATCCTTATGCTTTTTATTTTAAGTTCATTTTTATGAATTACAACAAAAGTTTTATACCTCACATACTTCAATATGTTACTACACATTTAAAAATGTTTCACTAAGAGTAATTGTAACTAACGAATACTGAAATCATTTGATAAACTTTTCATTCACTAAAGATGCCTTTTATACACTCACGTTAACTATAATTATTCAACACCTCTTTTTAAATATAGAACCTACCAAAGTCTTTCCACTCTTCCTGGTGGAAAGCATGAATAGAATCGAATCAACCATTTTTCACACTAATATATTGTTATGCTATTTCAAGTTCAAATTAGAATCTAGTTTTACATAAATATCTTTACTTTATCTTACTGGTAGAAATCATCCCTCATATGTCAGGCGCAGAGTGGCACTCCGTGTGGTTTTAGTCAGTCCAATTCCGACACACCACCCCACCGTAAACCCCGGTGGGCTAACGGTCCGAGAAGGTTTCCACAGGTTAAAAAAAAACCTTTGCAACAAAGTAGTTACCATCAGCCATTAAGCGTTCTAAGAACAATAGCAGCTGATGTATAGTTTTCTAATGGATAATATAGATTATATGATAAAATTTAAAAGGTAGACCACGTTGCATCGAAGGATTCTTTCTATGTATTATATATATGTATATTATACATATTATATATAAAAAAGTATATAAGTATTTTATCGGTTACCATAGCACAAGATCTGCTTAGTTTGAAACTAGATGGCATTGTGTGTCGAATTATCAACATTTATTTATTTATTTTTAATGTAAAACACCTCCTAACTAAAATGTAGTAAAATGCTAAAAGGAAAAAAAAGATTTACACCAGTTCAGTAGTTAAATCTAAATCGGTAGAATATTCTAAAGCGACATTTTAATAACAACTTATATTTACACCGTTGTACTGAAAGCCTCATTTTAGAAGAAAATGACTTTTCAATTCCTGATTCTGGCAAAAATAATTTTGATTGAGATATCTTAAAGATCTTCCAATTTCAGTTAACAGTACTTTTACTCGATGCCGCTTTTTGAAAGCATTATCACGTTCGATCATATACCTTTATGTATGTTCTAATCTGTTATTTTTATAGTCTAGGAGGCAATAAAACAGACAGGTTGCCTGTTGGTAAGCGACCACCGCCATAATTAGACACCTGCAACTAAAAGTCACGAATGAGCTGAAGTTTGAGCCCTCAATCAGAATAGGCAATTGCATTTTGGGGTTCACGTAATCTTAGATAGTGAAAGGTAACAAAAAATTATTTTACATCGGTTTTCTCTGACGCCGTAGTAATACTCGGTTACACTGACCATTTGGGCACAGATAAAAGTATAAAATATTTTTTACCCACTATAATGTTAATAGTGTTTAATTTGACTAAGCATTAGTCAAAAGTATACCAACAATTTTCAATAAATTCAATTTTATTTTATGCGATTAAATGTTTTTAATGTAACTTATAAATGTCTTCATTGCTATCGCGTCTAACTGCTTTCAACCTAAGTGCTTTTTAAGTAACTGATAACTTTCTCAGTACAGTAGAGAATACTGAAGTGACTTTTATAGTTTTTCTTCTTCAGTCTCAATACAGCCAACGTCTGCTTTTCTTAAACCTACAATTTTAAAACGAGACTCCTTTATAATTGTACAAAATTGAAGATTTATAAATTTAATGGAAATTGAAGATTATTTATTTCGAGCTTTATAGTGCATTAATAGTAATGTTTTGAGTTCTTAAGACATTGAATTGAAAAATCAGAGAATAGCATTGGTGTTTCGTAATAAATTTTCTGTGTATATGATAGAATTATTTTAGTTTAAACATTGAGAATGTTTATAGATTCGTTTACTGGTAGAAGTTAGATAACGTGCAAACTTACGGACATACTGACCCATTTATAAGATTAGGTCAGAATAAATGTTGAAAACTTCAAATCTGTGCTATTAAATATTGATAATGGTTGTCGTGATAACCTTGTTTACCATGGAAAAAAACGGCTACATACAAATACGAGTATAACAAATTTTGAGCGTTTTCAAGTACGTAAATGTGGCAAAGTGTCAACTTTTAAGTTAAGAAATTAAACCACTTAAATAAACTTTATTTATTTTTTGTAATGCACAAAGTAGTTTATTACAGAATATTACGTTACTATTAATATTCTAGTTACATTTCTGTTAAGTAAGGTTAAATATTATTTTTATAATTCATCCAAACTTTTTTCAGCTATCTAGAAGTTCGCATCACTTCACCAAGGTTAATACTAATGTTTTATGTCTTAACGGATTTGACTGTTGCTGCAATAAACTGTAAATTCTCCTTAATTTCATGTTTAAGTATCAAATCAAGCTATCGCCGGCCACTGTTGAACGAGGGTCTCCCCCAAAGGAGCGCTAACCATCCCGGTCTTGGGCAATTCGCATCCGTCCGTTGCCAGCCACCTTCTTCACTTATTTACCTATATCAATTCAAAATACTTGAACACCACCTTGCCAGAATGATAATAACTCCAATTCGTGCGATAGTATATAGACAATAATATCAATAACGTTAAAAATATCAAAAAGAAAAAAAACAAATACATAACAAGAACAATGAGTTGCGAAATACCCGAGCAATAAATACTTAATCATACAGTAAGTATTAAAAACAGAATAAAGGCGATCTGAGTCCGAATAAAATTCTTACTCTTATAAAGAATAAGAAAGTTGTTCCATTTCCACACTCATTTACATAATTTCGATTACGCTGAAATATAAAAAATACTCATGTTGTCTTTAATGTATAGAAAAGTTGTAAGTACCGGTTTATCAACTATTGTGGCGTATGAAATATCGCCAATAAAAGTTGATTGTAATCCACAAAGAGTAAAAAATCTTATTAAGTGGTTATTTTGGCTTACTCTTTGGATTTATTGTAATTTTTCTTTTGTTACACTCCGTTAAAACAATGGTGGATTTGAATAGCTTAAAATTTGATCAGTACTTCTATTGTGGTAAGAGTAACGAATAGTGACATTTTCATTCTGCACACAGTACTTAAATACAGAATTTTTATATAGAAAGCTTACTCTACCATATGTGTTAAAGTAAATAACATTTTTGGTAACAAAATATGATCTTTGGGAGTAAAAAAGTATTTCAAAAATTATAGTAAAAATGTTACAAATTGGTATTGAAATACTAAAAAGATGGTAAGGTATACCTTAAAAAAGAGTAAAAACGTAAACCAACTTTTATAAAAAGCTGTCGAAGTTATTGTCTTATACTTGTCAAAAATAATAACATTAATATAATTACAAAAACTCAGCTTAATGTTGAAATACAGAGAAAAAGAAACATTCCCACCGAATGAAATACGTTTAGAAATTTTAACTGAACTTTTACTCTAACTGAAGTTAGACTGGAGTGGATCGGCCACTCACAGCCGTCTTAATGTGAATTAAAGTTAACTAAACAGCAAAGGCTGTTTCATGAAAATTTGTTTTATGCATCACACATTTATACAAGTTACAAAAGTAAAATTCATTTCAATATATTACAAAATTATATTTTAAGGTGGAACAACAAAATTAAATCCAAACAACAATTAAAGTAGGTAGGAAATTTGAGTACGCTGTTGTTTTGAGCCGGTAAGACCTATTAGGAAGTATTGGCTTGATAACTATCACGGCACCCTTTCATACCGGCTGACGCAGGTGATCACTGAAAAAGGAGCGTGTGGAACAACACTGTCTTTTTCTGTGGGCACGCTATGCTTGTGAAGAAGATAGCTGAGCAGAACCAGGAGAGGTTTAGGACAGAAAACTCAGGTACCGGAGATCGCTCAGCGATCTCCGTCCTCCATTAGCAGAAGACTAGAGATGGCAGATGGCCTCATCTGTCACCCCTAGCAGAAGCAGACTAGGTTGTCGTTGTGAGTGCTGCGGACCACGCGCGCCCTTTTAAGGATAAAAAAGGAACATCAAGGTTCGCACACGGGAGGGGGACATCTATAAGCCGTAATTGGCCCGAGGCACGTCACGGTTCCAGAGATTATCTTACTAGGGTGCACCTGAAACGGTGTAAGATTTTTGGTCGGTTCGAGTTCGACATAACTACCTATCGGTAGTTTACGTGGGGATTTCAGCACAGAAAAAAAGATAAGTAAGAAATCTACAAGTACTCGTTACTATATATAGATAGATAGGCACTTCCAATCAATTTATCACCGTCCACTGCTGAACAAAGGTCTCCCCCAAAGAGCGTGAACCATTCTGGTTTTGGACAATTCACATCTATCCGCTGCCAGCCACTTTCTTCAAGTCGTTGGTCCCTTATGCCCTACGCCCTACGCTACGTTTACCGTACTACTCTAGCACACTTCAGCTCCAACAACCATCGGCTCATCTAGACACTAACTTTAGAATTTGTAACTCTCCGTAGCAGGCAATAAGGAGTATTTAAAATTGGTAGGGTCAAATAAAGAGTCTTCACTAATTACACTCTTTGTAAACCTTCGAATTGTCTGAAGTTCTGACGCGAACATTTTTGATTATTTTAATTTTTTTTTCGTCGTGTACGATTTTTGCGAGGGCGAATTAATGCAAAACGGAAAATTGTGACCACTGTCAATGTAACACAGTTAAAACGGCAAGCAATTGCAAGATATAAAAGAACCGTAACATAATCTATGCGCTTATAATTTATCTGTAGGAAGTTCTTACATAGGTTATACATTAAAAGTTGAACACATTAAATCTAGCTAGCTTATATTACATGAGTATACACCTGTATACAATAATGTTATAACTTTTATTATTAGCAACGAAAAATATTGTGCTTGTAAAAATATTCAGTTCCATTCATTTATATTCTCATAACATGTACGTATTGGTATTACGTAAGTATATTTTAAGAGACTATCTCGTTGATCTAGCGGTTATCGAATGCGACTACCAATAAAGATGACTAGGGTTCGAAAGCGGGGTCGAGCAAAGAAAGAGTTATTGAGTTTTTTTTATTATAGAACTGGCTCTTAACCCCCGCGTCTCATAGAGTAAATAAAACCGTCGGTCTTGCACCTGATCTCTCCCTAGTCGTGTCGGATAACTGTCACATCGGATTGCGAGAATGAGAGAACAGAGAGTACACCTGTGTTAACACACCCACTCGTGTACTATAATACCTCGGGCGTAGTTGACTGGTCTCCGTTGAAACCGTTCTTCATTTTATGGGATTATTTGAAGAATCGTATCTACATCGATAAACCAAATACCTTATGTCAACTATAAGAAAAATTAGCAAAGAGATGTTAGTGTTCTCGCGGTCTATTTGCCGACGACTATTCGAAAATTGCGGTGCTCGACTAAGCACCTTTTAAAAGAGTGCAAATGGCGAAATGGTGATTATTTGGAGGATGTAATTCTTAAAAAATAAATTGCAACTAATTAGCTTTCTTATGAATAAACAATTTGTATAGCTAATATATGAAATGATTTTTTTTAAGATTTTTTTCAAATATTAAGTAATTCGTTGCCCACCCTGTTTATTAAATTATTAAGTTAGTTACTACAAAACAAGTTTAACTTTTTTATTTCAAATTATTATTCTCGTTAATTGCGTACAATTTATACTCGTACCTAAGTTAATGATTTCAAAAGATTATTTTATTTTAACATATATTTTTTCATTTATTTTATTTATGTGTTAAAACTATAAATTCTTGGTTACTTTAAACATCGCAAACTCTGTAGAAGCTTAGATAGATATCGCCTTAACTGGCTATAAATAATGCAGCAGAACTATGAAAACACCGACTGTGTGGTCTTGGTTTAAAAACAGAATACACTTTTATAACCACCATTGATTCAAGAGGCGCTCCAAATATTTTTTTAAATTGATTCAAAGCAGTGCTTATTTTAAAATAGAGCTTAATTCTCTGATCATATGACGTCAGTCTAATGAGCCGATTAGATATTTACATAGATCACAATACTGATATAAATGTGCTTCCACATTTATCAACCGTTTCAAATCGGTTTATCGTAATACAGGTGCTTTTTATTTAGGCATTTTAAGCACAAACTTCTTGAATTCTGTTTAAAAATATACTAACATTCTAAGAAACTAGACTAAAAAAAGCTAGAGTTCAATAAATAAAAATTCACAAAGTAAAATAAGTGTCTAATCTGAAAGCGTTACTTTACGTCAAAACGTAACTTCAGTATCGCTCATATCATATTCCTTTATACACTTTGAATTTAATATAACATATAGTTACAATCTGAATTTAATATAACATATAGTTTGGCAACTTTTATATAGGAATGACCAAATTTCAAGAAACTAAGTTTAATAAGCTGAAATATAAATTTAAAATGTTATAAAATAATTTTACTTTAGTATTTAAAATTCATCTAACCTAAGGTAACGTACGACGTTTTATACTTTTTAAAACGAAACATCGTTGTATAGATGTAACTAATCAAAATTCTATAACCATTTACTTAAAATTAAACTATGAACTAAGTTTGTTTTCATCACAGGATGTACAATTCCGGACGGATCTTCGTCCTTCATAAGCGCAAACCTGAGGATGACAGATAATGCTATCTGTCAACATAGCAGAAGCAGCCCAGGGATGCAGCGCGACGTGCTGCGCTGCGCTCTTTTGGGGACAGAAAGGGGCTCATCTGCAAGTCGTAGGTAGATGGTCCGAGGTACGTCGGGGTTTCAGGAATTATCTTGCTAAGGCACACCTGATTCCCTGGTTGGACAACACAACCACCACCACCAACCAGTAAAAAAGGATGTACGATTCCTTATAACTTTAAATGTAAATCTTTCAAATAAAAAGAAAATCAACAAATGTTTTTTTAGATGTCATTTCAAAAGATTTTTTCATTAAAATCTCATAACACTGCTCAGTATAATAGTATAGTGGTAAATAGTAATAATATGTGTTCAAATGAAAGATACGTGAATCTGTAAAACTGGAATCGATTTGTAAATGGAAGGAAACGAAATCAAGAATCGGATATTGTTGTGATCGCTTTCTTTGATACCTTCTCTATTTTTCAATCTATCAGAACTGTTAAACGATACCCCTTAAATTAGATGGACTATTTGAAGATTTTGTACTACTATTAAGCGTTCATAGATTGTTTTATTACAAATTTGGCAAAATTTTAAAGGATAGATGACACCTTAGTCAATTTAGTTACTTTTGTCGTCTGTCAAAACGACAATTGTATAAAAATGTTCTAAATATAATTTGTTATGTCACTGTTTTAGACCACTCAATTGAATAAAATATTTTAATATTTACCCGAAACGCTCTAATAATTAAATATCCTAATTCTCTCAGATTTTTTTAATAATTATTTTAATGAAGCGGACATTTATGACGTCTTTACCTTATTCCACTAACAGAGATCCTGCAATCCAAGTCAAAGTCTTAATTTTCAGGCATCCCCCAAACGATTATATAGGGTGGGCCAATAATTCGTTAACATGTTACGGAAGTTCTTGGGATCGATGCTACTGGAATTAGCTGGCTACAATCGTAACACATGGTTCCAACAAGATGGAGCCACTTGAAACGGTGGTCATTTAGACGATATCATTTTAAAAATAAATTTCACTAATTAACTTTCTTGTAAAGTAAACATTTTTTATGGTATATCAAATGGTTTTTATACGATTGTTCCAAATGTTAACTAATTCGAGGTTCATCCTATATAAGAATTTCTTAGCATTTTAAGGTACAGTACATTAAATGATATGTTATAAGTGCTTTTCCCTCATTCGTTTAATTATTTCTTTACGTTATTATAGAAAGTACCTGCAAAAATTATCACGTCCTTAGTTAACTTTTATGCGTGTTTAATGAAGATCTTGCGTAAAACGCACTTTGAGAGTGATTATTTAACCTAATTTTGACACCTTTGTTATTTTAGCAGAATGTGACTTGATTTTTGTAACGACAAATCAAATTATAATACACTGAGAGAGATCATTATTTCATTATTAGAGAATGTCTTTATAGTTATTAATCTTTAATATTTAGAAATGAATTTACGTGACTATAGTAATACTTGACTGTCTTCAGTGGCAGTTGTAGCATATACGACTGCTATATTGAGGTCTTGAGTTCGATTCAAGGGTAAGACCAAATGTTTGTTTGATCAACAAAATTTGTTTCGGAGTTTAGGTATATTCTGTATAGATATATGTATTTAAAAAATTAAAACTATCTATTTATTTCTGTCAGTCAAATTAACTTTCATAGAACAAGCTTTGCTTAGTTTGAAACGAGATGGCGTTATGAGTCAGATGTCCGAAATATTTAAAAAAGTAAAAACTTACCTGGTTAGTTGTCAAATTAGAAAAATATCATCAAACTATCTATAAATATTGCTGAAATTCTTAAATTTCAATAGAAATCATTCACTTAATAGTACAGCATTAAATTATCGTATTAAAGATACGTTACGACAGCAAACGTCAGAATTCAAATTTATTACATTACGCACATAGCTGAAATTTTCCAAGTCATAATCTGTTTCTATCTCATAAACTTTATACGCTTAGATACCCAGCTGCAGTACAGCCAAGACTTGGAACATTATTTAAATCATACTTATTAAACACTCTTGACTTTCTCCATACGGAATTTTGTTACACAGTAATAAATTTAAGTTCTCCTAAAAATTTCCAAGAAACATTACTTTAGACTTTTCATTACCAGCTGAAGTAAAATAAGATTGATTTAAGATTAGTTAAATCTGTAAAATTAAAAATTACTAGTTGTGATTGATTGGTCAACGTAGAGCCTAAATCGTTGAGACAAATTAGAAATATATGACTGCTGATGACTTTAAATAGATTTTAGAATTTCACTCTAATGAGGAAAAATTTATGAACGATTGTATGCAAGTTCGTCATTTTCAAAGTAAGAAACATGAACTAAGAGGAATCCAAAGCTGTGGGCAACTCATTTTCTTGCATTCTTGAATAGTTTATCGCAAATTACAATAAATAGTAATAAAATTATTTTGCTTTGGTCTTAATCATAGTTGTAAATAATCTTTCAACTCAGGCAATGATCTGTAAATGATCGAACAGAAGTAAGAGTAATAATAGGAAATACTACGCATATAGCATAGTATATTTTATTTCTGTTTCTGCCAACTCCAAGATACAGTGCAAACAAAGACATACTACAGCGCCATCTGCCGAAGACACACTGAACTACGGAGTAATTAACTACGGAACAACTACTAATCCTGTATCGCGATATAGAAATTCTTAGCATATTTACAACATCCTAACATTAACCGTTGGGCCGTCGGAGGTTGCTCCATTTATGTTGGAGGAACATGACACCCGAGTTTACTCTTTACTAAAGAAAAGAAACTTAAATTGATCCGAAACTAAATTTCCCTTTGTATAGCATGTTTATTTTTTCAAACTTTGCATGTATATAACCTAATATTCTTACTTATAGCAGCAAGTTTTCTCAAAGTTTGTTGAGCAATAGCCTGATCTCCGTTGTTTATTACCTCGTTGTTATTTAGGAAAACTTTTGACTAGTACCATCAAGCACGCAAGTTCACAGTTTTGCTTTATACATAAACTAGCAAACTTAGAAGTATGAGCTTTAGTATTATTAGCATACATTACCACCCCAAATCAGTTCAGGGTAGAAAGAAAGATAAACTGCCACGATTCTTATATATTACAATCAATCAGTCTAAGCCGGAGTCTGCCCGCACTAGGTCACCTATTTAGTGGGTTCGTAAATTCATTTAGTCAATCGCTCTTGACTTATTCTTTCAACACGACACACACATCATTGTCGTCCTAAATTCCAGATACGAAATAACGACTGCAGACTTACCCAAAATCGGGTACAAACTGTTTATATATAAATCATTTTTATACAAAATAACGAGTAAACAAATGTTACTGTTAACCTAGGTGCTTAATAACACTCAAACGGAATACCCACAACGTATATAATTTGGTCCCTAAGTTTAATCTATCCTAAAACAACACAGTTTCAAAACACCTCGTTTTAAACAATCTGTTGTTTTAGGATGTGTGTGAATGAAAAATAATAATGGTATCACTGTGTTCACATTCTTCTACATAATTAAAATTGTGATCCATCATATACAATGTGTGTTCTTGGGTTATAAACTAATTTCAATTTTGTTAAAGAGATGGCTAAAATTAAGGGAAAACCTGAGTTACAAAAGTTATTGTAGGCCTTAAGTAATTAATGAAGTACAAGTTCAAAAACGTAAATGAATTTTCCAGTTTCACATTCGTCATCATCCTAAAGTTATTTCTGTTAGTCAGCAGGTGCACTAGGTAGCAGATTAGCTTTGGCATCGAAGTTTTTAGGATAGTCTCATACACTCTTTTTCAAATTTTATAAATAAATTTGAAATAAGAACTTCTAAAGCAAAATTTTTACGCATTGAATCTTTGACTAACAATCTTTTTAAAATAAGCTTTTGTAAAACTCAGTTTTTAACTTTGTTTTTCACCACGATTTTGCAAACTAAATCTAAAGTTTTTCAAATATTGTTTTTGAAAAAATAACATTCTTGTAACTTTTTGAGTTATATTTCGTTATTAACCGTTTTGCGTTTTAGCAGCAAATTTCAGCCGAAGTATAAACACTAGGCAAAGTTCTGATGTATACAGATTATAATATTTTTTATCATCTAGTAACGAAAAATTAAAAAGAAAAAGCTGATGAATGGCTGTCAAAAGTGGAGACATTGTACTAATTAGAAAATGTGTTGAAACAACATACGATTTTCCAGTTTCTTTATTACGTAAGTTGAATTTAAATTGCATTACCATGCGTCATGCCATTGGAATTTAACTATTGAGGTGGATATCTTATTTTCAAGAAACTACTGCTTCTTGAATATTGACACATTGCATTTTGCTTTCTTTATTTACAGATAAATCCTATATATATACTCTATCGAATATACATTTAATAATTTTGTAAATGAAAGCCGATCGATATTTTCTTAAGAAAAAAGTAATTGCTTGTATTTCTGAAAGTTAATAATGTTAATTATTAATGTGTAAAACCTGCTTTAGGCTCTATGGCAAAAATATAATAGCACTAAATTTAAAAAAAAAACATAGAAATATTTTTTGTCTATTAACTATTAATTAAAATTAAAATGACTTACCAAGATTATCAGCTCGATATAATGGGAATATTGTAATCCACACTATTATTAGAAATCCCGTTTTGTTCTCCATCTTTTGACAACACAGTGTCAGTTACACGTGTGAAGAATTTTTATGATGTGACGGTACATGACATGATGTCCTTAGACACGTTTATTTATAATCCTTAGTGTATTCTGAAACAAAGAAAAATAACATTTAAAGAAAAATATGATCTTCGTTGCTTGTATATAACTTACGTATGTGTGGGTTCTTGATCTTCAACCAAATTATGAAAATATTTCGTAATATTTAGCACCAAAATTTCGCGTTTTTTCACTCTAATACTCATAAAATAAATAAAAAACTATGATTTTTACGAACAGCTTTGGGACTCAGCACTTTGTTCTACATCATCTGCGCAAGGCGACATATTCATTACATACAGTCAATCATTACTGAAAATATTGGATTAGATTTCCTGGTTAATTCGGAATCAAACTCGATCATAGTATAAAACTATCCAGCAACACATAATAAAATACAATTTACTTGAAATTAGAAGCTTATATAAAATAATATAATAACAAATAAAACATTGTAATAAGTAACTTTGTATTCCGAGCGTAGTTGTAAGTTGTTTTGTGCTACGTTTGTTTACTATAAATTTACTTAAATTGCTCAAATCTCAAGGTACCTACAACCTTTCATTATTAACAACATCTTATTTGTTCACTGTCAACACTATGTAAATGAAGTTAAATGTTCTGTGAGAAGATATGTTGGGTCGGATAAACAGGAACCAGGGACGAGTTATCATAAATGCTTAAAGAGCCGGCTCTTCTGTGTAAATCACATGCGAATGTGCTACGAAACTACGCTTAATTGTTTTGCAAAATTAACAGTGAATATATACATAATTTGGGTTTCATTAAAATTTTGGCCGTACCTTTGATAAAGTGTTATATTGATTACCGTGTGGTGCTAGTACTATATTTAGAATAAGGTAAGGAAGATCCTTCCTTAATATGACAAGCTACTAAGAGCTTTTCATACCAGTTTGCGTAATTACAGAACCTACATAAAAGAAGCCTCAGTGTCTCTTTATCAAGTGACACTATAATGAGATTATTATTAGCTTTGTCACAACTAATTTGTCCTCTTCTTAGTTGACAGAATTTTGCTTAAAATGAATTAAAATATTTTATTTATGGAATAATGTCTTGTTAATTTATATTCTAAATATAATAAAATCTTCCTGATTTTGTATTACAATCGAATTGGTACAGTGGTAACGTTCGCGGCTGCTGTTCTGTATTTCCGGGTTCGACTAATTATCTGATTCTGATGATGATCTACAAATACTTGTTTCAGAGTTTGGGTGTTTTGTACATATTTACAAAATAAAAGCATATATCTATGTTAGGGTGTCCCTTAAATTTCAAGTTCAATATTTTTTTACGCATACCTTCTTAAAAGTTTCATAATAACCCTATATTGTCTAGAAAAAAATATTAGTTCGATATATAAACGATAACCCGTGCCGACTTGCTATTTAAACTTGTCGATACAAGTTGCTTAAGTACTGCCCAGTGACCTGTTACGACATGTTTTATTTGCCATTTCGTACGTGATTTTTGAGACTATTAGTGCTTCATTGTTTAGTCCGTAAACATGTCGGTGGAGTGATAAACAAAATATTTTTCTTATCGGATTGACTAGCTACCAAATAAATGGTGCAAAATTACCATCTAATCGACAAGTGCTCTCAGTCCTATTTTACAATATTCGTGAGGTTAAATTGACTGTTAGTGAAAGTGCAAATCTTGTGATTAGGGAGTGCATCATATATTGG
Source organism: Hypercompe scribonia (assembly GCA_949316085.1). NCBI lineage: Eukaryota > Metazoa > Arthropoda > Insecta > Lepidoptera > Erebidae > Hypercompe > Hypercompe scribonia. The sequence goes on from OX438975.1 coordinate 6,855,536, forward strand.
GAAAAAGCAAGAATGCCAACAAGGGCATTTCCTAACTGCGTGAAGAAACTTATTGATTTATATCATGTTTGGAGAGAGTTGCAAAAAAATTGTAAGAAAACTCAGATTACGTTTAAGAGTCGTGAGAACAATTTTATAATTAATCTTGATAATTTGTTTGATATTGCACATGCTGATGCTTTTGAGAGAATGAAAATAGAGGAAGATAAATTATTTTTAATGGAACAGAGAGAGCCAGGTCGACCGGGATGCTTAGGTGGTGTAGATAAAAAATTGGCGGAAAAGAACAAAGATCTAGACAACGACGATTGGAAGAAGAGGAAAGGATAGTAAGACAAAGAGAATCACTAGCTATTGCATCTACTTCTACCACAAATAACTTAGACAGTGTAGAAGATTCAGACGAAAAACAGATCTTGAATTCTGAACTCAGCTTGCCGGACGTTCCCTGCCATGAACAAAGTTCAAAAAGAGGTAGAAAGAATCTTATAACACCTAAACTAGTTGCAGCTTTAGATCGATGTCAGTTAAGCATTAGAGATCACGTTTACATTCTTAATGCGGTGGTAGAAGCACTTGGTCTGAGCAGCGATGATTTCTGTATTAACAAATCCTCGATTCAACGAATTCGTACTGAAACTAGAAAATCAAGGGCAGAAGCAATAAAATCTAACTTCCAAAACAATGTACCCGACATAGTCACAGTCCATTGGGATGGAAAACTATTACCGGGGTTGGATGTACGGAGTTCAAAAGAAGAACGCTTGCCAGTTATAGCTTCATTTGACGATAGAGAGCAGCTTCTTGCAGTGCCGAAACTAGAAAGTTCTTCTGGAAAACATCAAGCGAAGGCTGTATCAGCAGCTCTCTTTGACTGGAACCTTTATGATAAAGTGCAAATAATGTGCTGCGACACAACAGCTTCCAATATGGGCCGTTTCAATGGAGCTTGTGCTATTTTGGAGCAAACTTTAGGAAGAGAATTGTTGCTTTTCGCCTGTCGTCATCATGTTTATGAATTGGTCCTAAAAGCTGTCTTTGAAACCAAGATTAAGCAAATTACTAGTAGCCCAGATATTCTGATGTTCAAAAAGTAGTTCCAAGAAAATTGGAAAACATTGATTGTACTAAAATTGAACCATCTCTTAATTTCGTAAAAGCACGGGTTGCCGAGATAGACATTCAAGCGTTGTTACTATTTTATAAGGCAGAATTAGATAAAGGTTTTGTAAGAGATGATTACCGCGAATTGGTCGAACTGTGTGTAATATTTTTAGGAGGAGACACAGAGGAAAAATTAAAACTAAGCCCCCCCGGAGCTATACATCAGGTACGCTGGATGGCGAGAGCGATCTATTCTTTAAAAATATGTTTACTTCAGTCACAATGCAGAGTAACTGCGAAGGACAAAAAGGCTCTACAAGATGTTTGCTTATTTCTCGTAATATTGTATGTTAAACCTTGGCTCGAATGTACAGTGGCGACCAAAGCACCTAATCAAGATTTGCGCTTCTTGAAGATGTTAAAAGAGTATGAAAAAGTTGACGCAACAATTTCTAAAGCTTCTATAAGCAAGTTCAGCCATCACTTGTGGTATTTATGTGAAGAGACAGTCATTCTATCACTATTTGATGATGAAGTTGACAACCAAACTAAGAAGAAGATGATTGCCAACTTCAACAGGGACAAAATCTCGGATTTTAGCAAACGCTATGACCCGTCGAAGGAAGAACTGACTCAAAAGTTGTTTGGTAAGTTAAATTGACTTTTTGCTGGATTTCAATTTCAATGTCCAATACTTATTTATTTATTTTCAAAATTGTTGTTGATTTTTATTTGTTATTTAACTTATTTTTCTTTTTTTTTAGACAAAGCACTGGATGATTTCGTATCGGAAAAGAGCAAACAATTTTTATCACGACTGCAGATCGACGACAGTTTTCTAAAGGAAGATGTATCTTCTTGGAATAACAATGCTGCTTTTCTGGAAGCTAAAAGAAGAATAAGTTATTTGAGAGTTGTAAATGATACTGCTGAAAGGGCTGTTAAATTAATGCAAGATTTTAACGGACTTATCACGGCTGAAGAAGAACAAAAACAGTTCTTGCTGCGCTGTGTCCAGGAACATCTAAAATTGTATCCAGACTGTAAAAAAACTACTCTAAAAAGAAGTTACCCTGAATGATTCTTATTTCTTTATGTTTTTAATTAAAGATTAATGTTCATCTAATTTATTATTTAATTTTATTCACTTAATTCATTGCATTTATAGTGAAATTATAGCAGACTGAAATTTTACGACAAAACACGTTTTTTACTAAACTTTGAAGCTCGGTCGGCACTGGTTGCAATTATGCTAGATTGATAAAATTTTATATTTAAGTATCTTATAGCATTAGTAAAAATTATAGAGGGTATGCATTTCGAAATTCGAAAAAAAATTTTTATTTGTCATATAAGGGACACCCTAATCTATGTATATCAGTATTCTCAGTATAATCTCGGCTTAGTTTGGCACTAGATGGCGTTGTGTTTTTGTGGTAACAAATGATTCTCTCTATTACATTCATATGCATATTAATGACCTTTAAGAGGAAATTAAAAACACATATTTAAAATATAAAAAAGTAGACCACTGACTTCGCACAGGGACCAAGACACCGATGATTAGGGCTATAAAAACAAGAACTTCCTCACTGTACGGACCATGTCAAGGAGGACCTCCTTCAGACCTTTGATCCAGCTTTCTAACGGGAACCTCCTAAGGTGTTGGTCGAGGCTTTTAGCTATCAATCCGCCAACAGACACGACTATCAGAACTATGATCACCGGATCCACATTCCACATATCGGCAATCACGTGAGATAGATTTCATTTTATTTCTTTTTCTTGTTCAACTTTCACGAGATTATAATAATGATTATTATTTTTAAATGAGTGAGCAATATGAAGGTATATTACAAAAGATTTTGTGGTCATTTTAATTATCATCTCAGACTGTGTTTAAATACTGTTAAGATAGTGTAGTTTCACTTTTGTTAATTTAGTAACCAAATTGCTAACTAGTGATGCCTCAATAGCCTATATTTTAAAGATTTTAATGAATGTCTTACCATTTTTGTATGAATACGTATGTGGTTTGAATGTCAATACAATCATTTGACATTTTGAAACTGAACTGATAGTGAAACCAAGAGGTTGACAGCGGAAATCTTCTATGGACATTACAAATGGCTCGAGATCGTGTACCTTTATCATTGTTATTAAAAGCCTTTAACAGACCACTGCTGGAAATAAGTCTTTCTTTAGAAAGGAGATTTTGGTCTTCTATACCACGCTGGTCAAATGAGTTGTTATGAGGTTAGTTACAAGCTTTCCTTCTCTTTACAGTGATGCTGTCTTGCATATTTTCTTCCCTTAGTCGCCTCTTACGACACCCACAGGAAGAACAGGTGTGGTGACACCCTGTATTCTTAATCTGTCACCACCTGGAGTACCATCAACCACCACCTATACTTTTACAATTTTAATTTGACAGTTTTGGAAAAGATTGGCCGATGACGGAGCCAGAAGGGGGACTTTTTCACTTTTAAACTGGGATCGAGTAATTTACGTTTTAGTTTTAATTAATTATAGTTATGTTTTTGAAGTGAAACTTCTTTATCGGGGTTGGAAAAAAGTTTAGTGTAAAATTTTTTCGTTACGCGTCACATTTTTCCGTTACGCGCCATCTTTTTCTTATCCCTACCACGCGTGATTCGAAGTATACTTTCTCCAGCGGAGTAGAGATTGGGAAATGTCTCCAATGTATTTTGCGGCCCGTTTTGAGTAGTTACATTTTTGAAATCCAGGTGGCGATTGCATCGACTTCGGACGGGTTTAAATTATTTTTTTGAAAAATAACGTCATAAAGAAGTTTCACTTCTTACGAGTGTACGCTAGTACACGCACACATTTTTTTTGTCTATAGAGAAGATCACCAATATCAATGACTGAAAAGTCAATTGGGTAAGAGTAATACGATTTTTTTAAATGTGAAAGGCACTCAAATTATTTAACATTAACCAATTGTCTGTATGTTTATTGGCTTGTCTAAAAATAAACTTAATTTACTTGTTTCATTATTTCAGGCAATCACAAAATTATCTTTGATATTGCACACACAGATGAAGAATATATTTTTATATAAGACATAATATATCCTATTAGCCTAATAAGTAGCGAAAAACAGAGTGATTCAAGTAAGATCTAAACGAAAAAATACTCGACGAAGAAAATTTATGTCAGACATTTGCTCTGTCATAGATCATAATAGGAATAGTTAACAATATTAGCAAATTATGTGTGTCGTTCTCTAGCTCATCAATTTTGTGACTTTTTCTCGTAAATAATAATGACGCCTTTCTAATATTTTTTCTTCTTTTACGTCACCATCTTATATGTGATATATGTAAGTTGTGCGATAAGAAGAAAATATACTTTACTATTTTTCCTTATTCAATATTAGGTTTCCTTATGCAATCTAATATTGAGTCATAATCAGAACTACACAAAACTAAAAAAGATTTATTCACCTTCGGGAATTATACTTCCAGGGAACTTCAGTACTTAATAATGATTATCTAGAAAGTACTAAAAATATTAAGAAAACAGCAAAGTAGTTTTAAAGTAAACGTAATTAGCAGCAAAATCTTGAATATTTATTTTAGGTGGCAAGGAAACGGACGAGAGAGAGATAGAGACGAGATATTTTCTCGGTCCGGTAAAAAAATTAAATACTTCTATTAAAAAAGTATCAGGGTGCGTTACGCGAGCTAGAAAAATAAAATGACTACCACGTCTCCGTATGTTTATTAACACGAAACAGTTAATAAAGAATGCACGCTACCTCGAAAAACCAGGCGCCGTAGCGATACAATTTCGAATTATTAAATTTCTAATTCACGAGTTTCGAATCGCTTAACAAGAAACCAACGCTACTACGATAAACTTATCGCTGAAGTAACATGATCTTTTTTTAACGTATGAAAACCTCCTCGGACCGTCACCGGGGTTTACGGCGGTGTGGTGTGTTGGAATCGGACCGACTAAAACCACACGGTATGCCACTCTGCGCCTGAGATAGAAGGGACCCGGGAGCAGCTGTTATTACGATATCCCGTGCTGCCGCCCTGCCTACTCGACAATGACCGGCTGGAGTGCTTCCACGGCGGCGAAGTAACACGACCTCGATTAACCAAACCTCCAACAAGAAATATCAACTTATTTATTATATCTATCTATCAAAATTTATATTCAATGCGTAACAATGATGATGAAACAAGCATCGGTACTCCGATCGTATGGATACCTTGTTACGGGATTTGAAATTGAGAAATTGGAGATCGCAACACATCGATACGTTATATTTATCGTGGTAACGTGCATTCGTTGTTAAATGTTTCGTATTAATGAACATACAGGGATGTGATATTTGATGTTTCATTTTTCTAGATCACATAATGCACCCAAGTATTAGTAACCTAATAACATTAATAATATACAACCAGTATTCTCATTAGACTTTGTTAAGGTTTAGCAAACCTAACAGTATATATTAAAAGTAATTTACGTCGATAATATTTTGAGTAGCCACAGAACGCCCTACATTTAATCGCACAACTGACGCGATTTATGCACTTATGGCATTAGAACGTTAGAGCTTCGCTTTTTAATTAATTTAATTCAAAACGACATTTTAAGTATTTCATAATAACAGTTTATCATGACAGTTAACAGTTTATAGCTTTATCATACAGATCAGTAGCTTATCTCAAATATAAAATAAACGAAGAGTTATTTTCGTTTTACTCAAATGTTCTGGAAAATTTCATAAAATATATTACCATTTACTATTTGGCTTTACTTCGAGATAAATCACTATATCACTTGACGTAGCAGCCGGAAAACGTGAATGTGAAATGTTATAAACCGGAATACATGAACTTCCACGTTATATTCTGTTAGCTATAATATGTTAATATGAAAATTTTACGTATGTGTATATTAAATATATGTGTTATAATTCCTTTTATATATTATTAGTAGAGTCGAAAAGGTTTTAAGTATGTTCTCCATTACAAAAAGTGCAAGGCATAGAAAACAATTAATAAACAAATGTTTACCCATTGGTTCACCGGCAATAAAAGCTGGAACCCAGATATATTATATTGAAATTTTATACTCAAGTTTAAGTATGTGACCCAGGCAGTGAAAATTTCTTGATTTAAATGCCTGAACATCATACTAGGCCTATCGATCAAATTAAAGACAGAATCGCATGAAAAATTAAAGCACGACCTTAAGTTGCGAGACCCTCTTTCTGTATAAAGTCTAGAAGAGAAGATTAATGACTAAATATGTTTCAATAAACGAACTTAAACTGACGACCTATTTATTAAATCACTCACAATTTATCCGTAAATCGTTATTTTAAGAAAAGATAATTGAATTAAATGTGTTCGTGTCATAATAGCTTGGTCCTTTTAAATGCTCCTTCGCCCACCCTAAACTCAATTAACAAGATTAATTTCACATAAGTGTCTACCTACACGACACAGAAACCAAAGCACTTTAATGCATCTTCGGCTTTAATTATGTAATTTTAATGTTCTGGGAAATAAGTCCTTTTCTTGTTTCGTATAAAATTCATTATTCTTACTTGTAGAAGTTTTACTTGAGTTTACATTTCGCCCATGGGAGTGCTCATTGCGGAATAATAATCTTTTACTTTCATGATATCATTTGTAATCAAGCAGTGTTTTAATTTTCAAAGCTATAATATCCAAGTGGTTAGTAAAATGTTGGTAATTTATTTCGGTCACTTTTAAGTGCAAGTTGGTTTTGAATAATGTTTGTTTAGAATCTTATATAAGTAGTAATATATACATATATAGGTAGATAGAATCGTAAAAATTGAATAGGTTAAGTGAGACATAGTTTAAAAACTTTTGAAATTATCAAAAATAAGATATTTTTATGAATTTAAAAAAGTATCTTTGTCTACTTTTTACTTGTTGTAATTTTTAGTAAACTATGTCAACTCAACCGTTTCCTCTTTTAAGTTTTTGTTGTTTTTGAAAATTTATTGTTAATTTTGAAATTTCTGCCACAAACTTTTTACTACCCTACCCCGTGGTCTAAATTAATATCACTGAAGCCTGGAGACAAATCTTTCGACAAACATTTTGTAATTGATAAAGGACTAATTATTCCAAACACGTCTTTATTGCGTACCAGCCTGTGCTCTCGCACACGGCCGCAGTGTAAACAAATCGTTAACTTTAATATAAACAAAAGGAGAAGTAGGGCCCTTAAATTCAATTCCCAATTTCTTGATATATAAAAAGTCATTCATTGCGACCAACGTTAAACCATTTTGGTAGCTATATAAAGGCAGCTTGTGGCTTCTGCGTTTGCCTTAATTTATTCTGATGAGTTTTATGACAGAAGTGTTTTGTAAACGGCACGGGTTCTGTATAAGCATTTATGTGTCTTAAAATGTATGCTATTTTTGGAAAAAATATTTATAGCGTTTTACGTTACGGCTTCTTAGATTGGCTATAGGATTTTAAGTGTCAGAGTAGATTTTGGTTGTTGTCTTAAAACGTAACAAAACATTTTTGTTCTGTCTCTTTTTCCTCATACTGTTCGCTGTTAAAAAGAATTTATTGAATCTCAAAAAGGAAAAAAAAACGAGAGATGTGTATTTCTTGTATCATTTGACTTTTATAACTGTTTTCCGTGCCCTTTTTGAATTTTTTACAGGGTTTTCTATATTAAATAAAACATGTTATCACAATTCAACTCATACATTTTTTGAACAAAATAAGTGAGTTCTTCACTTTTAAGTGGGTGTTAAAGCCGAAGCCTCGGGTTTTTCGTTTGTTTTATATACTTTTATAAACCAGGTTTCAGGTGTAACCTTTAGATTTGAAATTCTTTTACACCTCCTCTGTTTAATCTAAATGTCAACGATAATTATAGTTCAGTTAAAATTAATTACTTTGCAACAAACAAACTTAAAATAATAGATCTGAAATTTTAAGTATATTTCGATAAAAAAATGAAAATTTAGAAACGATAAGCAATGATAATCTTTATCTCAGCCAAAGTTCTCAAAAATGGGAGAGTTCATGCAGATCTAAAAATTATTTTTATCTTTAGTTCATTGTTAAAATACAACCTTTTAAATGCTGTAAATTTTTATAGAAGCTAAGGATCGCTAAAAACATATATTTTATACTTTAAGCAATGAAGAAAATAATTTTGTCCCAAACAACGCCCTGATTTCTGTTTTATACATGAAGACTTAACAAGAATATAGAGGGAACAAGGAAGGAAGATAATTTAATGCAATTAGAGAATAAAAGCTCCTTAGTGAACTGTTAGCCAGTGTTAGAGGGTCTCGTAATATTTTTTTAAAGAATCCGTGAATAATGTGGTTTATGTTGCTCATAAATTATATTAATTTCATATATTTTACGGTGTTTTTCAGAGTGAGTTTTCACAATAGATATAACTCAATCGGTGACTGACATAAAATCTGTAATTAATTGTGAAGTCTTCGAAAGACTTTGATTTTTGAGGGATATTATTTTTCCTCGAGTTTAAATGGAGAAGAAATCAGAAATTATATCCTATTAAAAAAGTAGAACTGACGGAGTCTTAAGTTAACAAACTAAGAATTATAAAACCTATAAAAAAATCAACCTTTTTTGAAATTCAATTAAAATATGAACATCCTTTTTTAAGGATAAGTAATTTTTCCATTTAAATTTGAGAAAAATAATATTCCTCGAAAATTAATAACTGAATACAGAAAAAAATTCATTGAAGAAGGAAATATTTTAAAACAGATAATTATTTTATATGATGATAGAAAATAATTATTGTCATTTTTTTTGAAAATAATCGAATTAAACTTGATAGCAATACTCGTCACATCTTATTTTGCTATTTTTTTAACTTTAGGTGATGGTCAGTTAATGTTCCCGACACAGTGGTACCACGAAACATAAGATTCGCATTAATCAATCTACTGTAATCTAAGATCCGTATGTTTCCGGTTCAAGACTTTATATATAAGTATCCATTGCTTCCTCAACCATTTACTTTCATCAATGTACCTACTTGTCGTTTTTTATCAGATAACACGCAATTCTCAAAGGAAAAGAGCCATCAAAGACATCAGCCAAAACTTTTTGATATGTTAAAAATTCTGTTAACACAAATAAAATTTAGAGTTTGAATATAATGTTGATACCTTAATAAGACCAAATGTGCGTACTACTTAATCAATAACAAATAAACGTTTAGAAAATGAAAGAAAAATAATACAGTCACAACAGCGAAAAGTTAAAAAACTGTATGTAATATAAATAAGTATGATTTTAACAACACATCTCATCATATCACATTGTATCACATCACACATCAACAGCTTTCAGTAATACACAGCTGGACATAGACTTCTCCTTGGAAAGGAGGTTTTGGCTCAATATAACATAATGAACAAAAATTAGGCTTCGAGCAACAAAAGTTTTTGTAACTTCAAAATTAAACTTCTTTCATGATTGTCAAAAAAGTTTGACAAGTATATTTAAGTAATAGACAGAATGATTTAGATTCAAAGATAATCGGCTCAAAGAAACCATACGTCAGTAATCTAAATTTCATTGTCTTTCAAACCAAACTTCAATCTGAACAGGAAGTATGTTTGGACTTCTAATTAGATTTTGTGAGTACTCCCTGAGCCTTTGAAAGCATTCATTCTGAAGAGGTGTTGATTGTGCTACCTTGGGTTAATTTAATAAGCTTTTTGGTATATTAATAATTATTAGATTTTCGTCTCGACCTTGAACTAGTTACTAAAGTAAGTAGGTAATATAATACATAAAAGGATGGTTTAGGTTTATTAGGGTTCTCTAGTACAGAGTGGCAACATGTAATGAAGTATATTATATAAAAGAATCAAAATTACAAGAGGCCTAAAGAATTAAACTTTTCTCTAAAAAAACGAATTTGAAATAATGTTTATATTCGAAAATAAAAATGTTGTCGTACATATTCATTATATGCAAATTATTTTGTATTGGTAATAAATAAAATAATAAATCTAATATATAAAATTCTCGTGTCACAGTTTTCGTTGCCATACTCCTCCGAAACGGCTTGACCGATTTTGATGAAATTTTTTGTGCTTATCCGGTATCTATGAGAATCGGCCAACATCTATTTTTCATCCCCCTAAATGTTAGGGGTAGTACAACCCTAAAATTACTAGGAAATTATTTATATGGCAAAACAACGTTTGCTGGGTCAGCTAGTTGTATGTAAATAACTAATCATAACAAGAAAATACGTCAGAACACGTAAACCTCTAACTCTTTTAGGGTTCCAGATCTTATTTTAACTAGATACTTTGACATGTCCTGTTATAAATTGATTAATTCAGAATCACTGTTCCCAAAGCTTTTAAGCGATTGAACATCGGGAAAACAAATGAGTGAAAAGCCTTTTTATATTTGTCACTTTGAAGGCAACGGTTTTGGTTAAATCAAGTGAAGTGGCGTAATTTGCCTTTTACCAAAATTGAGTGTCGGGAAAGTTCAATTGAAACATCCTAGAGTTTTTATCAAAGAGGGCCATTAGTGTTCCAAAACTACGAAAGTCGTGTGAGCAATGTTTGTAAGTAGTTTGAACTGATGCACGTGGTTGGGACTTACTTAGATCATTTTGAAAAAAAAATAACTCAATTTTACCAACGTCAGCAACACATTACTGAATTACTTTTGGTACAGTATACTTCTGTTTTGTGTTTCTATTTTTAAAGGCTTTAGTAATCTTATTCACTTATTAAAAACGACAAATATTATGATCAATGATATTTATACATGTGGGAAGAAAACTTTTTGACGAAATGCATTAGCACCCCTTAAATAATAGTACTGAAGTGACTTTTTGAAGTTAATTTTTATTTAAAGTAATCGTAATCTTCAAGTAGTAAATTGTTACGTTAAATTCACCCACTTTTTAACCTTCCTTTTAAAAACCATAAACACTGGTAAATTAGTTTTGTTGTAGAGCGGGACATATTCACGATAAAATTATTTAAAAATGTTACGGTACCTTCTATTTCTATCGGACAAGTTTACGCCGTTTATTATTAAATATAACATATTAATTTTATCGCGGGTAAGTCCCGCTATACAACAAAATTATGTATATACATACATATGTAAAAAACTCGAAATTGTGAAAACAGTTCCTGGTAAATCAGTTATTGATTATTCCGTAATTTTAGAACTGCAATAAAAGCTTTAGAGAAAATATACAATTTTTGCCTACAGAGATGCCTATAATGGGTCAGGGGTGCCGAACTATTTACGGACCCGACCGAGGATCCATGTCAAAAGGCGGAACAGCCTTCTGCGTCGATGTCAAATGCAAGTTTACCCTACAATACATGAGAACAAACTTTATAGCTACTATACTATATATATACTAATATGATAAAGCTGATGGTGACTGTTTTTGTTCCATTGTTGAGTCTTTAAGTGCGTTTATCTCTAATGCCCTTAGTCAGATTTCAATATATTTTTTTACAATGGACAGAATACGTGCACTACGACGCTGAAATTTAAATTATAGCGCATTTTTTTAAAGAAATCTTGTTTATTTTGTTATCATATGCTTTTGTGTCCTATCTTTTTCTCAAATTGGTTAAATTTTAGTAACCATTGATTATATCAAAGAAGCTCTGCAAGTAAAGGTTTATTTCTAAAAACTTTCGTAGATGCAGAGGGGTAGTATATATTTCAAGTTTGTATTTTTAAGTTGAAAATACTCGTAAACTCAGTTCTGGATGTTTATATTTGAGTGAATGGCAACCAATCTAAAATGTTTGGTTAACATTTTCAGTAAATTGGTTTTCCACAACTTGTTTGTGTTTGTAGTGCTTCAACTTTTTCGTCGAATCACAAATTAGTTGTATATTTTTAATAGTTCATTATTTATATATTTATTTAACAGTAAACTGAAAAGTTTCTTTCTTTAACGATTGCTACTACCATTAGCTAATGGCAAAGTATTAGGTATAATGCCTATGTTCACACGATGTTCTGTTAAGGATAAACGGCTGCCATAGAATCTGGGTGTGATCTAGAACAAATTGAAATCCTTCTGAACTTAACATGTATAATATACATATTATCACTTTATATGTATAATAAGGAGTGGTGACGGATTAAGAACACAAAGTGTTACCACCCCCATTCATCCCATGGGCGTCGTAAAAGGCGACTAAGGGACCAAATATACAAGACAACTTCATTACAGAGAGAGGGAATACTTGTAACAAACCCTGCGCAAACCCGTCTGGCCAGCGTGGTATAGTAGGCCAAAACCTCCTTGCTAAGGAGAAGCCTATGTCCAGCAGTGGACTGTTAAAAGCTGTTGATGACATTTTATATATAAAAAAATCACTTATATAAAGTCTTTCATAATCTTTTACATATGAAAGTGGTTTCTCACCATATGTTATTCTGTACATTCAGAATAATACAGAAAATAACTCTTACGATTACATTATACCGCGGATGAATAGATTAGATGACGTTACTTGGTAAACCACGAAACGACAAATGGGCGGTAAAAACTGAAATAAAATACTGAGGCAATGTAAGATTTTGAGATAGGGAGTATATTATTTTTATGGGCTTCTTGAAATATATGAATGAAATATTTCAATTTAAGCAGCTTTAACAATTACTTTAGAAATAAGAACGAAATATAAAATTGGAGAACATGATTCACGTCGTAGAAGCGATTAATTCATACGGGATTGCCTTTATTTTATTTCATTATGTTTTTACCTATTAATGGAAATTTTCATACATTTTATGCTAATTGACATGACACACATATATGCATAAAGTGAATGGTAGCTGACAAGTCAATCCTTGGGTGGTGTAGAAAGAGACGTTCTACTCCCAATGTATGATAGCAAGTTATTTTGTAATACATAATTAACTATACCTCATAAATATACCTAAATATACGTATCTATTCTGCATAAAAAGGATACATGTATGAAATTTCAGTGAAGATGACAAAGTGGAAAATTGAGCACAATGGACATCACTCTCCAATGTATACAAATATGTTTCGAACATTTGACACACGACACCATCTAATTTCAAACTAAGTAGAGCTTGTGCTATGATAACTAGACCAACTGATAGAACACTTATATACTTTTTTTTTTGTAAGTACATACATGTTACACATAAAAGATATGTATATTATGAAATTTATTATGAGCGGTTTTGTTGTGAGATCATGACCAGACTTCTACTAACTGTTTCTTATAAAATTTGTGTTCTTATTATCGTAAAATACGGCCAAATTTCAGAGAGATATGTATTCTAAATAACACTGACTAAATAGAAAACAAGAAATGAGCATAAGAAGAAAATGTATAGAATAAAAAGTAAATGATAGTTGTAAGGCCATAGTTTTCTGTGTAATGGTTGAATTATTAGTTTGAAACTATGTTGTAAGAAGCGACAATATATTATTGGCTTATAACTTGAGATTGAAACCTTTATCAGCAGTAGCGACTTAGATATCGCGTTTAATTTTAACGATAGTGTTCTGTACATGTATATGTAATATATATGACAGGTGGCGGATTAAGAATACAGAGTGTCACCATCCCTATCCATCCCATGGGTGTCGTAAGAGGTGACTAAGGGAGTAAACCACGCAGGATAGAATTGCTGCAAAGAGAAGGAAAACTTGACACAAACTCTATACAAACCCGTCTGGCCAGCGTGCATAGCATGTTAAAACCTCCCTATCAAGGAGAGGCCTATATCCAGCAGAGGATTGCCAAAGGTTGTTGATAATACTGATCGTTTATTTCTATTTCCTGTTGTAAATAAATATAACCTTCTGTTAAATTAATTTCCTATAAAAGAAAACCTTATCGTAAAGCTAAAACAAAGCATAAATTTATAAGAAGTAGATATCTACCGAAATTGACTGCACGAGTAGCACTGGTGGCTAAAGCGATTATCTCGCCGCTTTCTACTGTACTGAGTATTGTGGGTTCGATTCTCACATGGGACAATACTTTATGTGATTTGTTGAGTGTTGAGTTATTTGTGTCCGATTTACGAATGTTCGTATAGTACCCGCAAAGGAGGAATATTCTTAGTGCGGGAGTTGTCTTAAGATAAAAAAAAAATAAAACCAAACTAAAATATTCATTAATTACTTCTAAGATGCTGATAACTTATTATTATATACTTATCTAAACATGGTATTTTCAAAGTCATCCTATTTGCGCAGTTTTAAAATAATCAACGTAGATATTAAACAGAAATAATAGCATGTATCATATAAACGCACACTGTCTCGTGACAACTTTAAACAGAATAGTGTAAGAAGTTGTACAACTGAATTGGATAAAAACAGATTATTGGAAAAAAGAACAGTGAAGCAATATTCATCAATAAGCCTCCTCTAAGGCTTTCCATGACAACCGCTCCTATTAAACTCTCAAAGAATAATACAGAATTTCAACTATTGTTCATATAACCAATAAAGTGCACACAACTTACAACTAAAACTCAAAACAATAGCAATAATCGAAGTTAATTTAGACAAGTACTGAGATAAGCTGATTGTGTAAATTCTATTAAAAGTTTAAGTACTGTCAGATCCTGGGAATTTAATGGCGCCATATTACTTATCTGTATGTGACCCAGTATCATCTACTTTGATCAAGGAGCCGCCTTCAGATGAATATCTGATATTTGTGTTAGTACTGAGCAATTATAACTTAAACGTTAAATATCTTTATTAATAAAAAGTAAATTTCGTGCATCTATTCGTAAAAATTTTGCCTTTTTTTATTAATACATCTAAACAGCTATTAATTTCAAAACAGTTCATAACCAGTTAAATTCTTAAGATGCTAATGACATTTCTAAAAATGAGTCTTGTTTCTCTGACTCAAAGCTGAAGGGCCTTTTACATTACCGTCTACCATCAGATAAAGTCAGGCTAAAACCCAATTTAATTTAAAATAAGGTTTTAATTAAATCACTTTATGAGCTTTTATTTCAGCTTTACATCCCGTTAATTTCAGCTTTACATACAGAATTAAGATCATACTTAGTCACAAATAATTATATTATTATAATGAACATACCTTTAATCATAAATGCAATAAATAATAAAACTTCTAGTATTTAAATTAAAATCAACATTTTAGAACTAAAATTCATTCAAGACAACACCACACTAATTAAAGTCACACATTGAAAAACATTTCACATGAAAAAGTTTCACATTTTAACACTAAAGTTTGAATTACGTTCAACGGTAGTGGGCGCGTAATTCATGGCGTGGTTCGCCGTGAGCTTCACACATGCGTCTAGGCCGACAGCGCGAGGGTGACTGGCACACTTGGATGTTCGCGGGAGACAATCAACGCGACCAAACTGCGCAGAGACGCTGCCAAGGGATATTTTATGGTGTTCTAATATCGGTTGGCTGTTGCACCGAACGATAATGGTGTTAATTGAATCCGCTATAATAATTAATGAGCTTTTTATTCAGGATGTCATATTTTCTATACAGAAATGTGTCCACAGACAATAAAAATATAGGGACTAGATACATCGCGAGTGCACTCTCTAGTGAGGTGGTGCTACGATGATAACTTTAGCATACTTGTACATTACACCAGACGTGAGTGGGGTTGGCAGAATCCTTAACACTCATATGTTTGCCATTTTCACATGTTTAGTTCGATGACCCAGGCAACTTTTAATTATATCGAGCACACTATTCCTGATTCTCAATTTAAACTCGTAAGTAATCTGGGAATTGAGACAGTATCAAAGGTTTTAGAAAAGTTCAAGAACAAGCCAATAGCTTTGAAATTTCAACCAATGAAAGAAGTACTACGCAATTAATTTAAATCATTTTCTGTCTCAAAATAGACTCTTGAGATAAAACCAATCGTAATTGTGTGTAGATCTTCATTTGATGGAGATCTGGTTAATCTGAGTTTAGTAGATGAAAACTGTGTGGACTCTATTAAATCTTATGACTTAACATCATATGGTTAATAATGAAACGTCTGCGTTCTTCACTTATGCACAATTTTACTAGCAAAAGCTAAAATGATATAAATGTCATAATTAAAAATTAATAATACTACGTCTTATTGATGTTGTAAGAAAATTGATACATTATTAGGAATAAGTAGCTATTTAATATCAATAATAATATTAATTAATTCAAGAAAATGGTGCATTTTACATATCACTAATACTATTAAAATTATAATTTAACAAGTATAGAAAAATTGGTTTAAACAATAGTTATGATATGTTGAACATTGACAGCTAGGTAGTAGAGAGCCACGCTGATTTCAGCATGAACGGGCCGGCTCGTCAGGGCAGTACTACCCTCCCACAGAAGACTAACCTAAAGCGACAGCATCCATGCTGTCATATTTCACTGGTGAGTGCGAGATCAGAGGTCCATTGATGCAGAGGTGACAGTTATCGTGATAACTATGTGTACCTTACACTGCCACGATGACTGTCATGCCTTTTACGTCGCCACGCGTGGCGTGAAAAAGCATCTTACTAGGCTGTCATAGTGTTGGTCACCACACTCCATTCTCTGCATTTGCAATGAGTATGGTGACCATAACTCTTTGAATACTATTCATGTTCTCCATCAAGCAGAACATCTTACACTCAAGACCGTAGGGCCATTAATGCAAGGGTGACAGTTGTCGTGGTAAGTGTGTGCAATACAATGCGAACGATATAGCGAAATAACGAGCGAATAATACGATGACTGTCATGTCTTTTACGTCCCCAAGTGAGACGTAAAAATCGTAATAAGCCGCCATAGCGTGAGTCACCATACTACATTGTCAGCATTCGCGATGAGTATGGTGACTACAACTTTTGGATTCTATTTATGCTTTCCAGCAAGCAGAGTAGAGTCACTTTGGCAGATTACTAAAATAAAAAAAATGAAACAAAAATAAAAAAAACTGGACGAATCTTAATTGTACGATAGCTATCAGCGTCTTCAAAGCCTACTAAATTACTTACTACTACTACCTAAACTCGTAATAATAGTAAATTAAGATAAATAAAGTAAAAAGCAAAACTGTAGCCAAATAACTGCATTTGTTTTTTTTTCTTTTGTGTGTGTATGTATGTGTGTTTGTGTGTATGAATGGTTGTATGTGTATCTTGAGAATTTGGATGACCAATGCTTCAGTTTCTGAATAATGCAATCACATAAACCACTGGTTAGTTCCAGATTTGACTTGTCTGTGGTTTAACTTGGAAATGTTTAATTTATTGTTCAGCTTACCAAATATTGTCTCCGTACCGAAACTGTATTAAAAATTCTGTGAAATATACTCCTACATTTCTACGATCCGTAGTAGTAAGGCCACTGGACATGTTTCTGTGCCTTCTCATTATTACCGGTAGAATAACTGTGAGGGCACAACATTCTCGATACAAGGCAGCTGTGTTAAACTACCAAGGTTTTTTAGTCAGGGCCCTTTAACTCTTTGTGTCCGCTCACTAAGCTAGAATAGCATACGATATGATTGATTATGGCAGGACATAAGTACACTATTTTTAGCGTCTCAAAATCAGCAAAATCTTTCAATTTAACATATACAACACAATTTATGTTGTTATTGATATGCTTTACCAATGTAGTAAATTTCTAAAGTGTTGCACAGATATTTAATTTCATCGACGCGTTCGATGGTCTGACAGCTGCGTGTTTGAGATTTAATATGACGTGAATGAGCAATAAAATGCTTTATATCGAGAATTGTGTTTTGACTCTGGGTACAACAGATGTACTTAGTGTTTGCAACATTGAGTGTCAGAGGACAACAGATTGGAGCTCTGGAAGTTCATGACTGCCCTCAGTGCATCCTCCGTGTACGAATTTCATCACAGTTCTATCCGTTTTCCAATAATGCCAAATCGCCGTATACGCAACTATTTTACAATTTTAAATAGCTTTAGTACACAGATCATCGATATAAATAAAGAAGAGCGTGGATCCTGGTACACTCCTCGGTGATATGTTGTTTCTAAATAAGACCATAGATTACATTGAAAAGGGTATATCCGCTACAATAATTAATCAGCTTTCTATTCAGGATGTCATATTTTCTATACAGAAATGTGTCCACAGACAATAAAAATATAGGGACTAGATACATCGGGAGTGCACTCTCTAGTGAGGTGGTGCTACGATGATAACTTTAGCATACTTGTACATTACACCAGTCGTGAGTGGGGTTGACAGAATCCTTAACACTCATATGTTTGCCATTTTCACATGTTTGGTTCGATGACCCAAGCAACTTTTAATTATATCGAGCACACTATTCCTGATTCTCAATTTAAACTCGTAAGTAATCTGGGAATTGAGACAGTATCAAAGGTTTTAGAAAAGTTCAAGAACAAGCCAATAGCTTTGAAATTTCGGTCAAGCTACCATACAATTATCTTAGTGAATTTTTATGTATGTAGCGTCTTCACTTATCTAAAGCAAAACTGTATTTTTTAAAAGTGGGCAGTAAGTTCCTAGGCAATTTAGTAGTCTTTTCCAATATTTTTGAGAAAATAGTAAACATAGATCGGTCTATAATTAGTGATACTGTGTTTCTCACTACTTTTAAGCAATAGACTAATCAGGGTTATTTTAAAGATATCTGATAAAATGACAGTCCTAAAACATAGGTTGCACACATACATTATGTGTGGAATTAGAGTGTGCCTCATCGATTTAATTTTAGAGGTGGACATAGTGTCAATACCAACAGTAGTGTTGTAATGCAGGCCGACGACAATCACGTCAACTTCAGCTTCATCGATATCCAACAACCACATAGAGTTGCTTTAGGGATTCCGTTGTAGATTACTGCTACTTGAGGTATACGAGACTGATGTAGACTGTATTTGTTGATCAAGATGACCCGTTGACTAGATTCGTATTTGTGGTCTTCTTTATGGTTGTGTGGTATATATGTCACATATTACTTTTTTTCCAAACCAAACCAAAAAGTGGTTATGTCGAACTCGAACAGACCAAAAACCGCACGCTGTCTCAGGTACCAGTAGTCGAGGAACCAGGTGCACCCTAGTAAGGTAATCCCTAGAACTCCGACGTACCTCAGGCCACCTACGACCCGTAAATGTCCCCCCCCCCCCACCTCCATGTAGAGGTTTAAGTTTTTATGTAAATTATTGCACAAATTGTGATTGATATCTGGAGTGTAATTTTTGTAAAATCATGTTATGGGGGACAATTTAGATGTAATATGAAGACGATCACAGTGCTGTAAGCTTCTCAGCACGCCCGATGTCATCCAGGATTTGATATAAGGTTTTCAATTAGAAATAATTTCTATTTTAAAGTTTTGTGAACTGCACTGGCAATTAATTTAATTACGTAATAGGAAGCAAGACTTGTATCCGTAGTAGAGCAAATCAAACTTTAGTCAATGTTAGATAATTCTTTAATTAGCTTAGGATACAATTATCCTATCCACGGATCAATTTCCGTGTGTAACTTTTCACTTCATTTTGCCGTGATAACTGGCGATATGTAGAAAAAATGATAGGGACATGGCGGATGCATAAGAGTCTAATAAAAAGGCAGCAGATTTTTTAATGCCCACCACTGTGAGTGGCTAAATTCTCGATCCACCGACTTTGCAGGCAGGTCTACTCATGAATTTGCTCTGGCCCATGGCCTCTCACAACTGGTACATTCTCCAACAAGAATACCTGATATTGAGAGCCATGCACACTCTTTGTTGGACCTTCTGCTGACGACGCGTCCGGACGACTACACTATTGCAGTGAACGCACCTCTCGGCTCGTCCGACCACTGCCTCGTCCGGACCGAAGTCCCATGCCCGCGGCATATTCCACCTCGCCCAGCCAATTTGCGCCACATGTGGCAATATAAATCAGCAGACTGGGATGGATTGCGTGAATTCTACGCGTCGTACCCGTGGAGGGCTTTGCTTCACGCCAGAAGATCCTGACTCCTGCGCAGCCGCTGTCACTGAGACGATCCTGGTGGGTATGGAGTATTTTATTCCCAACCCATCAGTAGCTGCGGGAGAAAAAAAGCGACCGTGGTTTAACCGGCTTTGCAAGGAAGCCAGGCTAGTCAAGCAGGCCGCCTATAGGGCTTGGACCACGGCCCGTACCAATAAGGATCCGAATATCTCTGATGTGAGACGCAAACTAAATGCTGCCTCGAGGTCCAGCAAAAAGACAATTGCCAGAGCCAAATTCGATTTCATCAGCAGGATTGGTGAGCGCCTTACGAGCTATCCCTCTGGGAGTCGTGCGTTTTGGTCTCTTGCTAAGGCTGCCGAAGGAAATTTTTGCTAGTCGTCTTTACCACCATTGCGAAATGCCGATGGTAATTTGGCCCATAGTGCTAAAGAGAAAGCCGACCTACTTGGGCAACTCTTTGCCGCGAACTCGACCATGAACGAGGATAGAAGTGCGGTACCGCCTATTAACCCGCCGTGCCAACATTTTTTGCCGGAAATACACATTTCGCAAAGAGAAGTGCGGCGGGAACTAAACTGTCTAGACGTTCATAAGTCGAGTGGGCCAGACGGCATACCTGCAGTGGTGCTCAAAAAGTGTGCCCCTGAGTTGTGTCCTGTACTAACGCGACTTTTCGCGATTTCCTACCGCAAATGGCAAGTGCCGTCTTCGTGGAAGACTGCCCATGTGCATCCAGTGCCAAAAAAGGGTGATAGATCGGACCCATCGAATTACAGGCCTATAGCTATAACCTCCCTTCTCTCTAAGGTGATGGAGCGTGTAATCAACACACGGCTCCTCAGTTACCTGGAAGAGCACGATTTGATCAGCGACCGCCAGTACGGTTTTCGCCGCGGTCGCTCGACTGGTGATCTTCTAGTGTATCTCACTCACCGGTGGGCTTCAGCCATTGAGAGTCAAGATGAGGCTTTGGCAGTTAGCCTGGATATAGCAAAGGCGTTCGATCGGGTCTGGTACAGGGGCCTTCTATCGAAGTTACCGTCCTACGGCCTGCCCGAGGGTTTGTGCAAATGGGTGGCTAGCTTTTTGTCCGGCAGACGCATAAAAGCTGTCGTCGACGATAGCGGCTCCGAAAGCATGGACATAAACGCTGGTGTCCCGCAAGGCTCCGTGCTATCTCCAACACTATTCTTGCTGCATATCAATGATATATTGACCATAGATAGCATTCATTGTTATGCGGATGATAGTACTGGAGATGCGTATTACACAGGCCGGGCTAATATCCCTCGTACCGCTGTAGTAGAAAGTCGCGAACAACTTGTGTCTCAAATCGAGAGCACTTTACACAGAGTCTCCGATTGGGGTCGGGATAACCTGGTCCAATTTAACCCCTCTAAGACACAAGTTTGTGCGTTTACTGCTAAAAAAACCCCGTTCACTCTAGTTCCACAATTCCAGAATACACCCCTTACCATCTCACAGAGTATTGGGATCCTCGGTGTCGATATCTCCAGTGACGTCCAATTTCGGACTCATTTGGAGGGAAAGGTGAGGCTGGCATCAAAAAAGCTTGGTGTTCTGAATAGAGCGAAGCGATATTTCACACCGGCACAAAGGCTACTACTGTACAAAGCACAAGTTCGGCCTCACATGGAGTATTGCTGTCATCTCTGGGCGGGAGCACCGAAGTACCAGCTTGAGCCTTTCGATTCAGTCCAGAGACGTGCTGTGAGAATAGTCGACGATCCTGATCTCACAGACGGTATCGAGCCACTAAGTCTTAGGAGAGACTTTGCCTCCCTGTGTGTGCTCTACAGTCTCTACAATGGGTTGTGTTCTGAAGAATTGTTTGATATGATGCCCACAGCCACATTCTACCATCGCACCGCTCGCCATCGTCAAGGAGCTCATCCACATACATTGGTACCTAAATGGTCGCGCACAGTGCGGTTTCAGAGAAATTTTCTCCCGCGAACAATCCCGTTATGGAATGAGCTCCCTGCCACGGTTTTCCCTGGGAACTACAGCATGGGGTTCTTCAAGAGGGGGGTAAATAGGTTTTTGAAGGGTCTGCAACGCGCACGTGATGCCCCTGGTGTCGCAGGCGTCCATAGGCTGCGGTAGCCGCTTACCATCAGGCGGGCCGTATGCTTGTTTGCCACCGTCGTGGTATAAAAAACAAAAAAAAAAAAAAAAACAGAACGTAACATCATGAGATCGAAATAGTTGTCCATTTGTGTCGGCAGGAGACGACCAGTTTGAAGACCATGAGAAGCTGTTAAATCTAAATATTTGGTTGTAGTAGATTATTTTACTCTTATTAAACATTAATATTTAAGCCTCCAATCAACATCACCGTTTTAGTCGACGAGTAAGATGTTAAAAAATTTGAAATTCGAACTAGGAAGTTTCCATCTTTTCCAAAGTTATGAATCGGAATTTCATAACTTTGGGATAGATATTAGTACGCACATATGCGATCACACCATCGTTTTGATTTAGAAAACTACACATATAAAAAATATATAGTAAAGGTTAAGTAAATAGTTAACTTCAGGTGGTTTATTTATTTTACTTAACCAACGTTCGGTGATAGCTTATTACATGGAGGCTCAGTAGTTGTAAGTGACAGTAACACTGTAAGACTATCAAGTTCAATTGACACTTCGAATATTTAGA
The DNA here is from genome assembly GCA_949316085.1 of Hypercompe scribonia. NCBI lineage: Eukaryota > Metazoa > Arthropoda > Insecta > Lepidoptera > Erebidae > Hypercompe > Hypercompe scribonia. The sequence continues at coordinate 6,878,368 of OX438975.1, forward strand.
TGCAAGATCGTCGTGGGGACTGTTGTACTGTTAATGTGTATTTCTAGCTTTTCAGATAGGTAAAACATTGATTTAGATGACGTGATTGTATCGATGTCTAATAATAAAGTAATATCTATTAATAAAGACATACTTAGATTTATTAGTAAAAAATGTATGCAACTCGTATTGATGGTATTGCAATATCGCTGCAGAACTGCAAAACAATTTACGTAAATAAAAATTCGTAAAAAGTTCAGCAGTGTATTGTGATGCGTTGATTTAAAACCTTTTCGAAAACATTTATCGGTTATTGCCGATTTCATTACAAAATGAAATCGCAAATGAGTTTTAGTAAAAAGTTCTTTTTCGTGCAACTGTGTAAATTTCTTTAAGCCTAAAATGTTTGTTATCATTTTAGAACTAATTGAACAAAATGACACCAGAGATTATTGAACACAGGCAAACTGTTTGTGACAAAATTTTCGTCTATGAAAACAACCATCACTCTCATTTACGAGAAACATTTTTACGGCTTTACTAGTCATAAAAATTGTTTGTTCTGTCGGAGTGTATTCTCTGCTTGTTTTCAGTTTTGTTGATCAGTGGTCATTAAATAATGTTAGTTATTATGTTTTGCCATAGTATTATACATATGCAAAAGATGGTAAAATATTACATACTGGTATTTCCCTTTAAATATAAGCCCTTTTTAGACAACGATAAATATACCATTTAAAAAAATATTGATATTGTATAGTGATTATTTATGTCCAGTATTTTTTTGAGTTTCGATTCGAACAATTCTTGTAACTGATAAAATTTGCTTTGCTGATAATCAAGCTTAAGGTACGCTAGTTTATCACCTTAGCGATATAAAAAATAGTGTCCGACCGTAACCGTAACTGGTTTTTTAACCCAAACCAAACTTTCGTCCTTACTCTCAGTTTAGGCCGAAACTGAAACTTACTCAAACATGTTTAATCTACTATATTTTTTTCATATTTATTTCCATATACACATAGGTAGTTAAATAGTGTTATAATAAATAAAATAAAAAGATAAGCATTTAAGCAAGTAATATTTTTTTTTTTTTATGTCATGAATATGTAGACAAAAGAAACATGTTATACTATAATATATTATAAAAGTGCTACTATAATTATAATAAAAATTTAAATAGCAGTTAACTTGGTTCAATGTAAGGACAAAAATACAAAAACACGAGTTTTAAACAAAATAAATTCTATAAAATAATTCGAAACTGTGAAATCATTGTTATCATAAGTCACTCAAATATAGATACAGAAGCAACGTCACCGTAATGAGTCAACGAACTTTACATTCTCATTGCTACTCAAATCGCTTACTTTTCAAAAGCAACCAATTAGATACGGTTTTATTGACGCGTTTATTTCGGAAATGCACGAGTAGCTTTGCATCTGACAGTATGTATCAATCTTTGAAAAAATAGTTACGAGTACCTTGATATGAACACTGAATATTTTTCGTTCTTATTTGACAAATGTATAAGGATTTAATGGCAAACCCTATAATCTAGTCTGTACGTTAGTCGTTTATATGCAAAACATTATCTAAACCCAATGTGATTAACAATGGACGTTAATCGCGAAAGTTAGCCAGGAAGTTTGCCTAATGATTCAGTATAATTTACGAACACTCGAGTTTCGATACGACTAAAAGTTTCAGCCATTTTTGACCGAAACCGATACTAAGACCGAAAATGGTATTTTTTAGTGACTTTGAGTTGTGGCCACAACTTGACATAAATATTTTATTTCATTTTCAGCAACACAACTGGGACTCGTCCTGAGGGTGTTACTGGTCACCAACGAAATATTAACGCCAACTTTGATTATGCTGCGTACATAGTTAATTCTATACTTGTGCCGTGAGGCTAATGTATAAACTGGATTCACTTACTTTAACCAACTAGAGTATTAATTCATCACATTAAATATTAATAATTCATTTTTGGTTTACGCAAATATGATCATATATCCGGGCACAGTCTGTGAGTACTTTTAAGAAAACTCGTCAAGGATCATTATTTATCTTTTTAACAAATATGTGCTATATCTGTATCTATGTTTATGTATGTATTTATATTTCTATGCCAATGTAAGTGTATGAATGTGTATGCGTATATAAGTATGTGTAATGGTAGCTAATATACCTAAATTGCAATGTGCACCACAGACTACATAATACTATACAGTATAGTCCGTCTAACGGTTGCCTGTAAGAGATCGCAGACTGCGATAAGGCCGCCCATTGTACTACTATTTTTTGTTTGTATCCTACATTGTATGTTTCCTACTCATGGTGTGCAATAAAGAGTACCTACCTACCTACCTACCTACCTAATAAAATACTAATATTTATTCATTTCTGTTTTTATATAATAAGTGGAGACTTACGATTGGAGGTGACTCAATACTTTTTCTCTTTCTTTTTTTTTTCACCTGAAGTTCAGTAAGTTAGAATGAAAATCGAATTTAAAGAATTTATGTATAAAATAAAATTCCAATTATAAATTATTTTACTTTTATATTTTTAGGGTTTCGTACATTAAAAAAGGGGATATTTAAAAGAACACTGTGTTATCATCTTTCTGTCTACTTGTGTCTCGATATATTTGTATTGTTTTGTTATCAAGTTGAAACAATATCATTTACTTTATATCTATAGTCACTTGAAACTTTAATAAGACCAAGCTTCCAAATAACTTCTGTCAAAAGATACGGTCATTTTAGTCTTACACTATTATTTTTTTCATTTTGTAAATATAAATCCTTAAAAATATAGATCATGCTGCTCAAAAGCAAAAGCTGTAATTTGATTAATATGTCATTTTTTTGCCATCATTGGGTTGTGCTTATATTTCAATGACGTCCAAACGTATTCAGTAGTAATTTTGGAACAGCAAAGAAGAGTATGGACCATGGCTAATCTGAAAGTGGTTCTGTTTAATACAATAAACTCCACTCTCATTCATAAGTGTCATCGAACGCTGTAGCGTTTAGCCTTAGTAAGTGGAGTAATTTTGCTAGAAATCATCACTTAAAAAGCACCATTCAAATCAGAACAAAATGCCAATGATCTACAATAAAAACGATTCAACGACGTTGTTACCTACTCCAGTAGAAGAAACGTAACAAAGTGACACGTTCAGAGGTCACCTCTTTTAATACCGATACCTGAAAACTAGTGCAAGAAGGTGAATGTAAGAAAGGTGCAAGTAACAAGACTAGGCCTGCATTTCATGTTTAAATACAGTTACTTGGATTGAACTAATAACAACTAAGAATCACTAATAAATTTTAATAAATTTGATAGCTTACAGCACGTAATTTTAATCCCAAATAATCCTATAGTCTGAATTAAAAGAGAACCTTTTGCTATTACTATCTAATTATATACTTAAATAGAAGTAATAACCTTGAATTTGCAATTACATACAAAATTGAATGGGATCCCTAAAATAAAATGGCAATCATCATTTAGCCTGCAATTAATATTTAACGTGAACCGTAAATCATTCGTGCTTTTCTTTCCCCCGAGACTCTGACAAAGAGAATTAAAGATAATTGACTTATAAACCGAATAATAAAGAAATACGCTGCAGAAATATACAGGAATATATATGTATAAAGACATGCTCCTATCAGTCATACATATCAAAAGACATCGACCAATCTTGGGCTGAACGTAGACAACCGATTGTGATAACTTTCACTGTACAAATCCACTCATTAAAAGTTGAACCACATTATTATCGGAACATGATTGGATTCATCATTTTCACTACAATAAATACGATTTACAATAATAATGCAGTAAATAGTCTGAACATCCAATTAATCGTTTAATTAAGTCACATTAATTAATTTCTGATTTCATGATTAACGTCGATGACGGTACACGTTTCATTGTGCTGTGACCACTGTGACTTGTAGTTATTAAATGTTGTATTAAATGTTATAATTAAAATCATAAAATAGACTTTTTTATTTTGAAATTTGTGCTGAAATGTGACTTTCCTGTAGAGAGGTCGTTTTGGCATAAATAGTACCACGTCCCTGACACATCTGATTTCTGTTGAGCGAAATTAGTGGAATGCAAAAGCCCCCTTCCCCTTTTCTGGTGAAGGAGCACATTTGCTTTTTCCTCTGCAAGTAATGGAAATTGCCATACATGCTATGGCACATACATAATAATACTCGTATATGACAAACTTAAATTTAATGTATACTCTAAAATTACTTAACCTGACTAATTCATTCTTCAACGTAGAGCCTAAAGCGCTGGGATTATGAACTTAAAATTTTCCCTTTTTTCATTACTGAAAAGTTATTCCTTAGAAATTTCACCCTTGTGAAGCACTCGCTAATAAAAAGTATAAAAATAAATAACCACGCAATCAAAACCGCGACCAATAGTTATTGTTTGAATATAGTTAATTAAACATTAAATTATTTGACAAGAAGTTTACAAATATTGCATTCATTATCGTTAATTTTTTTTTATAATCTTTCATTAAGGTCAAATCACTCAACTTTGTTACAATTTTGTGTTTATAAAACAAATGTACACATATTGTAGTATAAAAAATAAGAAAACTATTTTAGATAATAATATTTGAGAGTGAACGTTGGATAAATATTTTACTTGAACTCTAGAACAAACAACTTCAGAGGTCACTTACATCAATAAGCCTTGCTGCTTAAAAATCTCATTTCAATGAAAATACCGAATCATGTCAACGTTACACTACAATAATATGTCATTTATACGAAATATCTTCTGGAATAGTTTCAATAACGATGAAAGATATATACTTATATCAATTTCTTTTTGATATGTCATTTAGAAGTAGTTAAAACTTTAAAATTGCACTGTCACAGAAAACCCACGAAAAAGCTGGTAAAAGAACACTTTTCATTGGTCACATGCAAATATCTCGGTTCCTGGAGTATGTGGAGGCAATCCTCCAAAATGGTTATACCGAATTTAATATGTTTTTTTTTGTATATTTAGTAGGTTAGGGTTCATAGGGTTCCACTTAGAATTTAGGGCCCCAAGTCGACCTCACCTATAAGTGGTACACCTGCTGATCGTCAGACGATTTTCTGGCAAATATCCCGATTGGTAGCAATAGACACGTCACCTATTATGTGAGACAAAAACACTAATGAAAAGTGGGTGTTTAATATGCCTCTGCCTACGCCTCCGGGGAAACAGGCTTGATTTTATAACACACATGTATATCTGTCAACGCAACTATACCCGTTTGGCGGAAATATTTGCTCATTTTGAAAAACCATCGAAGCACACGAGTTGGAGGAAATGCAAAATATTTTTTAAATTAAGTGATTTTCACAAAACGAAAACAAATAATGTAACTTTTTCCATTGGATAAATATTATCCTATCGTAGGCACATATTGAAAATTGTGTTATTGAATTAGTAAATGATAAAAGGGTTATCAATCAGATGGATATTAATTGATAACCAATCACGTAATGGGTATCTTTTAAAAAAATTACACCCGAATCCATTATTCGAATAAGCTTTTTTAGGAAATGCTTTGGGTAGGGTTGGTAAATACAAACTTTATGTGGGTCCTAATGTTCATATAGGCAAATTTAATAAAATATATACTTCTTTGCCCCCTAAATTATTGGAGATCGTTCTACGAGTTCTGGAGCCAGATAACCAATGTACATGCTGGCGTAATAGCAGCCATAAATTTGTAAAATATATATTAAAAACTACCTAGTAATACACACACAATCCATATCAAATCGGTTTGCTACGCTAGCGGTTATTTGCCTAATCCCTTCTAAAAATTCAAGTCTTACGCCAATTTTATTATGAAAGGAAAGATTTTTCAATTGATTTGCGTCGTTTCATGATCAAGTATCATTTATTTATATACGTTAGATCTCAAGATAAGCGCATAATTTTGATTTATAGCACAAACTCAATAAAATACACTTTGAAAATTGCTCGTCCTCAAAGACGAATCCTATATACCAAACTGTAATTTTCTTTCTGATGATCAACAGGGAAATATCCATTCCTCTAGGCTGTATGTACTTTTGTCAATTGGAAATTGATTTATACAAAAATGATTGTTGCAAATTGATTGATTGATGGATTGATTTGAATATGGTTTTAATTAGGTCAAAAAGGTGTTTACCCTATTCCGAGGAAACTTAATGGTAGTAAAAACTAGCTGAGAGTCTAACAAATTTCATTAATGTTGAATTTTTGCAGCATGTATCTGGGCGTTCGACAGTCAGACATAGCCAAAATTCTTCAGTACCAGACCGGGAAAACGGTACTGGTCTGGTCGCCACACCACTTTTAGGCCCCTCCAACCGTCTTTTCTGCGAACCATATGCCCCGTCTCTCTAATAAGCTAGATGAAATTAATTGACAAATGTAACTGAAAATAATATGCCAAATGAGAGTTAAAATAAAATATGGTATTTTGTTATTAGACTCCATTTTCGTTCTCTCGTTAGATCCTACAAAAATATTTCTTCACTTGAGTTTTGCTACTGATCGTTTGTTAAATAAACAAAACAAACACAATTGTATACATTTTCTAAGTGACCCAATTAAGTGAAGAAAGTAATTTCTATGACTGTGCAATGGACCAGAAAGTAAGAAAATATTCAATAGGTTTTTGACTCACATCATAATTTTATTTATATTATAATAATAAAAATGTTAAGTCAGTTGTACATAAAATATGATTAAACAACCTCTCATGAAAAGTGTTCTAGGATTCGACAATTATTTTCGATTGGAGATCAGCATTAATGAGGAATTAAATAACTAGGTACTTGAGATTGAAGGAAAAATTTCTTTGTGCAGTAATTCACCGAAGAAATAGTTCAGACAGTAATAGGGATAAATACAAAAGACTACTGCTAAAACATTACCGTAACCTTATTTTAAGGCACGGCCATAATTCACATGAATACTGTCATTCATACTGTCTTCGTGCGCAGTGACTACGGCGACCACCGCTCTTGGATTCTATTCATGTCTTCCATCAGGCAGAATAGAGTCACTTTGGTAGATTTCTGTAAAAAAAAAAAGAAAAAGGATCTTTAATTATTACATTACAGACAACGAAAATTTAGGCATCTGTTCCCTTGTTTTGTTTATTAATAGACATGCACAATATTTTACGATACAATGAATAATGATTGATTCACCTGTCTCTTTCTACGTTTTTTTAATGACAAAGGCGTACTTCCGTAATGGTCATGACAGCTTATGACGTTATCGAAGCAGACTCAAAAGCCAGTGACAGTCGCGTACTAAAGGGATGGGTTAAATGTTTTTTTTTATTTGTATAATTTGATTACTTAATTTTTAATGAATTATTTTTCATACTTCTTTTATTCTATTTTTTAACTAAAACTCCAGCGGTAAAAGAAATTTGATTGTTGAAGAATATTTCTCACACTGTACATCAGAGAGAATGTCAATTTATTTGTTTATTTGGTATGCTTTCACACCTAAACTATAAAATTAATTTTGAAAAAATCTTTCACTAATGAAAATGTATATTATATAGCGATTAGCATAGTCTACTTTTTACTGCGATTACCAAAATACACGCGGGCGGAGCTGAAGGTGAAAGTTAATATGATAATATAACTAAAAATTAAAACTGTTACATTAAACCTGACCACTCGATATTAAAAATAAAGACAGAGAAAACACACTATCAAGATAATACTAAAAGCAGATAAGCCTTTAAATAGTACAACATGCCTTTTAATTTTTTGACCTTTCACGCACCAATATTAAAAATTATTGCAAGCCTCGAAAGTGAGTTCAAATTAAAAATGCTTCACCAAAGCTGTACATCATGATATACGATCATGACTTACACTCGTTAAATATCTAGATATAAATTACCACACGTTTTTTTTCCTGTGTGTCACAGTATTACCAAAAAGTTCAATGTAAAACCATTTTTAAAATGTATCAAATTTACCAACTCAACAGTAATGGCTTCTGTGATTATAAAGTAACTGTAATGAAAAATAATGACATATGCACCTTTATTGCTCAGTATATTCAAATAAACAAAACATGATATTTTATTGATATATAAAATAATAGTTTTATTGTTAACTCACAAATTAACTACCAATTTAATTCAAATTACAATAAAATTTGAGTTTGGGAGTGATAAAACTGTTTGTTTGCTCCAAAATGCATTTTAATGTAAATATTTGACAGCAAAAATAATAACATTTCTATGTTGTATTTATTTTTATCATATACTGTTGTGATTGCCACCATTTCGTCATGTATTTGTTTAATTCCTGAAGTATAATAATAATGATAATAAACAAATGAAACAATAATATAATACTTTCATGTATGATAATAATGTTTCTCTTTATTGTTCACCAGATTAATTACAAAGTTAACTTAAAATTAAGGACATACAAGTGGCGGTCTTATCACTCGGAGGCAATCTCTTATAGGCTAATATGGTTTATGTGTTAGAAATTGAATAAGTATTATACAAAATAATTCTTCGGTAATCTTGAACGGAATATCCACCGTCCCCAATTTGGGGCACGGCTGCATGGGGCGGACGGCGTTTGTTGGTTGATAAGCGTTAGTGCCACCTGTCTTTAGCTAAGATCTTGCCGCTTAGGTTAGCGTCACTGTCGGTATAGCGGCCACTCCTTTTCACTCGTCAGAATAACAGTAAACTTCTTCAATTGTCGTGATAGTAAGCACATTGGAATTCGTGATTTGAATGTAGTGTAGTTACAGCCACTTGGGCGTTTTTGGCTTATTATACCAAGAACTTTTAGAGTGTTTGAGTGAGTCGGAGTCCCGGCAATTAAACTTTGTTCAATCGTCGTGTACTTACCCTTCGAAACACTTACATACATTCAAAAAACGCCAACACTTTACAACGCTCGGTTTATTATAAGGATAATCAGGTAAGCACCCTAACGTATCTGTTTACCCTTGTCGTACCGTAAAAGTTTTGGTAGCCAACGTGGTTTCGATACAGTAATACTTACACATAAAGTGAATAATTAAGTATACACATACAAATAAATAAGTGAAATTAATTCTATACATAGTTTAATCAACACTTACCCATTTAACTTTGACCTAACTGAATATAGTAAAGTTGGACATTGTTGTATACCAGATAATATTTCTTTACCAGTCTTTCAAAGGCAGTCAATACTTGTGCACGTCTTATTGCAATTGGTAGGACATTTCTCAACTTCTTGGACAGAAAAGGAGAAACAAGAATTTGGTAATATGTCCTTGTATTTAAATCTCAAATTCTGTGACGATCTCAACAATTTGGGACGTGACCTTCCGGTAACCTCACTCACTGGTGCAAAACAACGAAAATATTATTAGACAATGATTGTTCTGGAATGTGATTCTAAACAAAAATAATTTATCTCATTGTTATTTATTTATAAACCAAGTATTTACTCTTTTATTTTATAAAAATAAGGGGGCGTTATAATTTCATTATAACTTTTCTTTGTACTTTAATGGTATATCACATTGAGATGATTTTTTTTTTTTTTTTTTTTTTTTTTATTGAGTTGATATTTAGCTGTTGGCCTCAGACGGCCTCTACAACTTTACCCGGTTTAGTTACGGTGAGCGCAGAGGGCTCTCAACCGGCCTTTATTAAACAACATTGCCCAAGGGCACCCCCTGCGGGGTACGAACCTCGGCTTGGGGTGTTGCTGAAACAGTGGGGCGGCCTACTCCCATGTTTTGTTGACGGTTTACGCGGCGCGTGTTCCGCCCCCGCCGGCGGGGACGAAAACGCGGACGGTTCGTAATTAATGTGTCCGCTCTGCGTTGAGCGCGTGTAATGTCGTCGTCTAACTCCCCTAACGCGTGTTTGGGTCGACGTATTTTTTTTTTTTTTTTTTTTTTTTTTTTTTTTTTGAGATTTTACTCGGTATGTAGTTTACTGCCGCAACCACTAGAGGGTTGGGGTGAGTCGGAGCAGAGTCAAAGTAGCTAAGGGAGCACTGTTTAATGAATTGCTTGATGGTCGGCAATCTGAGGTCGATGTGAAGATCGACGTTGCGTACATACCACGGTGCTCCCGTAGCTGTGCGCATGAACCTATTCTGTAGTGTTTGAAGCCTATGGATCCTGTGTGGCCTTACATGTGCGAATACTTAGTCTGGCCATAAATACTGTTACACTTAATTATAAAAAAATATTACATTTGAATTTCGAATCTGTCATTTTTATACGATTGTTCATTGTGTTTTCTCATTTTGGCGCCAATACATTGTAAAATATTTTGCGATATTAAAATGGTGTGGGGTGATAAAGAGAACCGAATCGCTGTGATAGCATTACACAAAGTAGGTATGGAGCCAAATGCAATTTTTAAAACTCTCCATACACTTGGTATTAGTAAAATGTTTGTGTACCGGGCTATTAATAGGTACAATGAGACCTCCTCTGTTTGTGACAGAAAAAGATCTGGCCGTCCACGTAGTGTTCGTACGAAAAAGGTGGTCAAAGCAGTAAGGGAAAGAATTCGAAGAAATCCTGTCCGAAAGCAAAAGATTTTATCTCGGGAAATGAAGATAGCACCTAGAACCATGTCGCGTATTTTAAAAGATGACTTAGGACTTGCAGCCTATAAGAGACGCACTGGCCATTTCTTAACTGATAATTTAAAGAAGAATAGGGTGGTAAAATCGAAACAACTACTGAAGCGGTACGCAAAGGGAGGTCACAGAAAAATTTTGTTTACGGATGAGAAAATTTTTACAATTGAGCAACATTTTAACAAACAAAATGACCGTATTTATGCTCAAAGCTCTAAGGAAGCTTCCCAATTAGTCGACAGAGTGCAACGTGGACATTATCCGACTTCAGTGATGGTTTGGTGGGGTGTTAGCTATGAAGGAGTGACTGAGCCATATTTTTGTGAAAAAGGTATCAAAACATCGGCACAAGTGTATCAAGATACCATTCTTGAGAAGGTAGTTAAGCCCCTTAACATCACCATGTTCAATAACCAAGTATGGTCCTTCCAGCAAGACTCGGCGCCGGGTCATAAAGCTCGGTCCACGCAGTCTTGGTTGGAATCGAACGTTTCGGACTTCATCAGAGCTGAAGACTGGCCGTCGTCTAGTCCCGATCTTAATCCGCTGGATTATGATTTGTGGTCAGTTTTAGAGAGTACAGCTTGCTCTAAACGCCATGATAATTTGGAGTCCCTAAAACAATCTATACGATTGGCAGTGAAGAATTTTCCCATGGAAAGAGTGCGTGCTTCTATTGATAACTGGCCTCATCGTTTAAAGGACTGTATTGCAGCCAATGGAGACCACTTCGAATAAGCTTTTTATATTTTTAATTGTTTTATATTTATGTATTAAACTGACACACTGTAAAAGTAATAAATGTTATTTGCAGTTAACAATTTTCTTTTTTCTTTATTACAATATTTATGGCAAGACTAGGTACTACACTACCGTACGTCATTATAGGACGTATGCATGCAGTGTATAATCGGACTTTGTTTTTTAAGTTTAATTTCGAACGCGCGTTAATTAAACTGTGTAAACGTCCTAGCACGAAGGCAGCCCGGTTGCGGACTGCCTTGATGTGGGGGCCGAAGGATAGACGGTCGTCAAGGGTTATGCCTAGGTATTTGGCCTGCCTAGCCCAAGGGATAGACTTGCCGAACATCCTAATCTGAGGGGTCTTCTCCAAAGGATACAAGCTTAGCTGTCTTCTGTGAAACAGCACCGCCTGGCTTTTCTCGGGGTTGACCTCGATCCTCCATTTCCGGAACCAAACGCCCAGTGCGTTGGCTGCGGTCTGGAGTTTCTTGGCTACTGTCGAGGGGTTCATTCCTGAGCAGTAGATAGCCGTATCGTCTGCGAATAGAGCCGTCTGCACATACCGATGCTTCGGAATGTCGCTAGTATACAGCGTGAAGAGTAGGGGGGAGAGCACGGACCCTTGTGGGACACCGGCTCGAATGGGGTGAGTGGAGGACATTGACCCTTCTACTCGGTAGCGGGAGCTTCGATTCGACAAGTAGTCTCGTATGATGAGCACGAGTCCGTGTGGCACTCCCATGGTGGCCAGCTTAAATAGTAAGCCGTTGTGCCACACTTTGTCGAAAGCTTTCGCTACGTCGAAAAAGAGGATTCCTGTAAACAGGTTGCGTTGAAGCCGATCGCTGGTGTATTCAACGATGCGGTGGACTTGGTGGACGCACGAGTGTTCGGTACGGAAACCGAATTGCTCGTGGGGGACGAGAAGATTAGCATCGGCATACGCTTTCAGCCTACTGTAGATTAGACGCTCGTATAGCTTGCCTAATCCGTTAAGCAGACTGATCGGTCTATAACTGGTCGGTTCGGACTTTGGTTTGCCAGGTTTGGGTATCCCAATAACAACGGCTTCTTTCCATTGTTGTGGAAAGATGTTGTTTTTGAGTGCTGCGTTGAAAATGAACGTCAGCAGGACCAGTAGCCTCTCCGGAAAGAGTTTTAACACCCTGTTTGTAATACCGTCCGAACCGGGCGCCTTGCGAGCGTGTAGGCCCTTGACGATCGTTTCGACTTCTTCGGGGGTGACCGTGTCTAGGTCATGTTCATCTGTCGTCGTTCCCGTCGGCGTTGATGTTGATGTAGGAAGTGAGGTTATTAGGCGCTCTACTTCCGAATCAACTTCGGCTATTTGGTCCGAGTCGCAGTGTATTACGCTGGGCGTGCACTGATTCTCTAGACTCTCGGCCAGGCACTCTGCCTTTTCGATATCGTCGAATGCCGGTGGAAGGTTAGGTCTGCTTAGAGGAGGCATAACGGTGACGGTGTCTCTCTTAAGCGAGCGGGATAGTTGCCAGAAGGCAAGTTGGGTAGGTTCGAGATCTTGTAGTGTCCTATCCCACCTGTCTTGGCGCATTTGGTCGATGCGTGACTTGACCGCTCTTTCTAAGCGTCGTAACCTGATCCTGTTGGCGTCGCATGGATATCTGTCGTAGGCTCGTACGGCGGCGTTCTTCCGCCTCAGCAGCTCACGTACGTCATCGGGTAGGTCCCAGCGGCGATCGTTCGTCGCCGGTGCCTCCCGAGTGCATTCGTTAATTAACGATTGCACGTGAGCTGTGAGGTTGTCGATCGCCATCGTGGTGTCCTCTTGGCTATTTATGTGGTCGGGTATCCTATCTAGATGCACGGACGAGGTTGCCTCGAGTTTTGTCCCGAGGCGCCTCCAGTCCGTGGTTCGTCTAGTGGGGGTACGATGACCTGTGTCGATGGGACCCAGTCTGGGTGCGAACTCCACGACCACAGGTCTGTGGTCTGAAGTTAACTCGTGAAGCACCTCTACTGAACACAAACGTAGGTTTATGTTCTTCAGGAGTGCCACGTCCAGAATGTCGGGTCGGTGAGACACGTTGTGCGGATAGTGGGTCGGTTCGAGCGGGGCGATGATGTCGAACGCTAGTCTATTCGAGAGCGACTCCAGGGCTCTGCCTTTGGCGTTGGACTGGTGACAGTTCCAAATGGTGTTCTTGGCGTTAAGGTCGCCGCCGATTATCACGGCGTCGCTCAGTTCTAGCAGCGCTCGGAGGTCGCTCTCGAGTAGTTGCCGATTGGGTGACAGATAGGCTGAAACTAGCGTGATCGGTTGGTGTCCGGTCATGCCTATTCGACAGACCGAAGCCTCGATGCTAGTCAGCGCAGGCGGATCCATAGGTACGCAGTGAAGGGACCTTTTGTAATATATGAGAGTTCCCCCTAGCGCAGAGTCAATCCTATCGTTGCGGACCACAGAGTAGTTCGCAACGTTTGGGTTTCTCTGCGAGGGTTTCAGAAAGGTCTCTTGCACTAGTAATATGTCGAGTTGGTGTGCCCTAAGAAAAACGCCAACTTCATCTCGTTGCCTACCGATGCCGTTGGCGTTGATGTACCCTAGCTTGAGTGATCGGGGTTTGACTCTACGTGTTGGTGTGCAATCCATTATGGGTTACATTTAAACGCGCCTAGCTTCTCGAGTACGCTCGAGTACCTGACACTAACACTGAGGAGAGCCAACGGATTGCCCTCGTTTTGCCGGATTAGACTAGCGAGATGACGTAGCTCGCTAAAGTCGATCGCACTCGCGAACCTTGCCACTAGGGATAGGTCCGGGTCGATCGTTTGCGGTAGTTGGCTCCTGTAGTCAACTACGAGCGGCTTGGGCCCTCCCTGGAGAGGCTTTGTGGGCCGCTCGACAGGGGCTGCCTTTGCGGGTACTGGGGCAGGTATGGGGGCCTGCATCGTCTTCCGCACGGGCAGAGGTGGGAAGGTCTCCCCGGTCGTCCTGGGAGTGGCCCAGGCGTTCGTTTTTGGCAGAGGAGCGGCTTTAAAGCTCCCCCCAGTCCCTGCAGCAGCAGCAGCAGCAGCAGGGACGACTGGGCGGGGACGCTGAGGTCCTTTCGCCTTGGGGGTTTTAGGCGCCCTCGGGCAACCTCGATAGTTGGCGAGGACATTGAGATGAAGAAGAGATTCCGCCTCTATGGCAGTCCTTCATGGCTTTAATCATGGAGAGTGTACTAAGGAGCCATTCTAATTGGTCCCACTTTCTCCCTCCCTCTAAAGAATAACAAGTGCTGGCCTTGAAAGTCATCGTTTTAGAATAGGACATATAAATGTATATGTATATATATGCTGTCGAATTAAACGATTTGACTCTTCCTTAGTGTGCCAATTAGTCAAAATATACTCGTATTTCCCTCCCACTATATCCCGGGTCCTTTAAGTGGGGGTGTAAAAAATTGTGTGTGTTACAATACTACACTGTTTACAGTCACAGTGAATATGGTGATAACTACTCTTGGAATCTATTCCTGTTTTCAAAAAAAATCCTTTAAATTAAGAAAAGAATAATAATTAAGACAATCTTCAGTGACCTTCTGTCACCACATCATGTCTATTCTTTTCATTGTGTAATTAATATTGTTTTTTTATTAATGTTTTCTCAAATGAATATATAATAATATAATATATTATTTAAAAATCATTATTAGTTATATTATATAACTAATAATGATTTACTATTTAATTAAAATATTAGATACAATTAATTCAAATAAAATGTTGCAGTAAGTATATTCTACGAAATAGAAACTGTTAACCTATCGAGTCCTGAGCTCGAGGCTATCATTTTCTATGCAAAAGATACAAATTGAAAGTCAACACAGGAACTTAGTAAGGGAATTTTAATTTTCATTTTGTTTTAGGATATTTTGGCAAAAATGTTTTTTTAAGGACCTGTTTACTACTTTGTGTGCTTCGTGGGTTTATATATCACGAATAGTGTAATATTTTTAACTTTTTTATTTCCTAAGCAATTAAACTGTAACAAAGAACTTTTACAATACCTTTCATTTCCATAGGTGCATGTACTTATCAGCTATAAAAAATCGATTTGTATGGTGCGTCAAACTTAGGGCTAAAATTGTGGGTACATCTCTAGAATGGCTCTATAAAAACTAAAAAAGTGGATTTCCAAACGTATTAAAATAGCTACAGAAAGATGATTTCTACCTAAATGTGTCTGTGTCCAAAAGCTATCGCTATAAATTGGTATAATTATTTACACGCAGTAAAATTCAGACACACTAAACTTCACCACAAATCTAAATTCAAAACACCTTATATGTACAAACTACGCTACATCAATCCTACCCCCAAAATATCTGTAAGTCATTTACAAAATTCGTAACCCCACAGATAAGCGAGAGGTCAGTAATGAAACCAGTTCAAGCGGAAAGAGCAACGATAAGGTAATTTAGATTTAGTATACGGGCATATTTCATCTGTCCATCAAACTAGTCTTATAGATGGCATTTCAGTCGTCCAATCTATAAGAATGTCAAGTGCCACGTATAATTTGTTATCGATCAGTTTTCATATGATACATTTCTAAATTATTATATAAATTTTAAATATAAGATTACTGTTTAAATTTCAATTTATTTATCATTCATTAATTTAATATTCATATTAATTTGCATTTTGATGATTGAATAGTTTAAGGGTTCCAAGGGAAATTTTACAGTCTGTGACAGCATAAAGGTTTAGTTACAAGGTAAAAAGGTAGCGTTTGCCTGCTTTGTTGGTCTAACAGTTAACGTATGCGGCTGAAATTCAAGAGGTCTTGAGTTCAATTCCTGGGCGAGGCCTAATATTGTTTTTGAGTTTTTTTGATTATAAGAATGCCTCATAATAGCCTAGATTTTGGAAGTTAGGATATTAACCTCCGTGCTTCGAAGAGTTCGTAAAGCTGTCAGTCCCGTACCTGATCTTTTCCCGTTCATGTCGGATAGCCGTGCCATTGGATTGTGAGAGTGAGGGAACAGAGTGTACACCTGAGTTTGAGCACGCTTGTACACTACAATATCACTTACATAGTAGATTGGTCTCCGTGGCCAAAATCAGCTAGGTGAATATCATCATCAAAAAGGCATCGGTGCTGTATCTCCAGCTAAATGGTTGAGGAGGAGAATGTACTATATATATTACTCATAAAGATGTAGATACTTTACTCATGCTCCGAGTAAGCACGAGAGCACAATATTCTTGCTATACTAATGAAGAAAATCTCTCGCTAGAAACTATGATTTTGCCAGGTATTTTTTTTGTGGATCAGGGTGTTTAACAATTCTTGGTAATTTATTGAGCTTTCTGTAGGCCTATTTATACCTGTTTATAAAACGATAAATGAACGTACCGAGAAACTTAACATGTGGAAAAACAACGATGTTCTAAGTTACTATAAGCATATGATTAAGTATGTGTATGTTCACCACATCTGACAAATCAAATTTGAAATACAAAACCCCAAATCAACAAAGCAAAGGTTTGCAGCTGTCGTTTGTTTAGATACAACATATCGATTTGGTACACATCATCTGGGCTCTGAAAGGTGAAGCTGGTGACTAAATTCTTCATATAATGACACTAAACCTTAAGGTTTATCATTTGATTCCTCAGTCAATGAAGTCATTAACGGATATGTATTAAAAACTAATATGAATTTAGCGTGGTATTGAATAAATTTCAAATGTATATTTTTTAGTACCAATGAAGATACTACCAACAAAATGTAAATATGTAAGTGCTCTCAAGGGTCTCTGTAATGCAAAGAGAAACTGGCAAGCGCAACGTACATAAATAAAATATTATTTTGACTTATTTTCAAACAAACAAATAAACTGAATCTGTCTTCCTGAAAATTCTAAATCTGCCTTGAATATAGGTATCTGCACAGAACAGTACGGAGAAATTAAGTCAGACCAGAAAGAAAGCTTCTAGACTTCCAGCTTAAATTTGGATCGCCTCACATGTAACTTAGAATGATCTTGTATACCGATAAAGACACCAATGCTTATCTAGCAGATGCTGTGTTACCAAATTGTGTTTAATATGGAATATAAAAAGTCATTACTATGTAACTAATAAAACGACTGAAGCATCTAACAGTAAGTAATAAAATTTAACTTTATAATGTAAAGAAATAATATTATTTTTAGTTTTTTTAAGCACATGACAACTAAAAAACATCAAATAAATATCACAAAATTCATTTCAAATTATTCTAACATTCAAAATGGTAGTAAAGTTCAGAAAATACAAATCTCTACGAAAATACTGGAAGCTGTTTAACAACACGCTTCTGCACTCCGCCTCACCTGTGAGATCAGTAGATAAGGGTAAGAATTTATACGCTGAGTAAAATGGTATAACAGAATATCTAAGTTTCAATGGAATACCTTTTGGGAATTGAAGTATTAACCCGAGGACATTGACTTATTATTCAATGTGTTTTTGTGGTCTGCTACAATTTTACAGACGTTGTAAGACAGATGTAGTGCTATAAATTTAAAATAAGGATTGTAGATAAAGATTTTTTCTTTGTTAAGTAAATGTGCAAGTTGAACGTAAATTTATCAAATTGGGATAGTATATTTCAACATGAAAAGTAAACTTTTATTTTCTGTAAGTTACGGATTATGCTATGCTTTAGTGATTACTCGATGGGCCTTTTAATCTATTGGTTAGATTGTCTTTACTGTTGATGACGATCAAACTTCAGATCGTTTTTAAATTCCCACGTTGAATGAAAAGTTTTATGATGAGTTGGTGGGTTTTATCTAGTCAATAAAGTAAATATTCCGTACCACCATGAGGGATGTTTTAAAGTATTACTATTTTCATTTCTTAAAATTAATTTTATTCTGTTTATAAATTTCACAATCCCTGAGGCAATTATTCTTTTATTATACTAGTCCTATAAAGATTTTCCCCTTAATATAACTTCAATTGCAAAAGATACCACTAGCTGGTATTAAAAATGTTTATCAGTTACTCGTAGCATATCAGGTAAGAAAAATCTTATTATTTTCTGTACTAAAAAAGGCTTAACTATCTAACTAAAGATTCCTTATATTTTCTCTTGAGATTTAAAGTATCACAGGATAATCTAAGATTGTCTCAATGAAGTCTGTTTTTATGTTATTTGGCAATATTATTTTTAGGGAAGTAGCTTACTCACTAGCATTTGGCTTAAGATCAGGAAATTCTTATAAGTGAACTACGCTTCGAGAAAATATTTAAGGTAGCCATACACGATAGGGTATACCTGATAGGTTTGCCTGTACAGCTGCATTTTATGGTTAAACTGTTGCGCGTGTGTTGCAAAACTGTTTAGATTTGAGGGAAACGAAAAAAAAATTCTTTTTTTTATTTTTTGCCCGTTGACTGTACAGACAAAACTGAGCGTGTGGGGCGGTCGGCGTAAAAAATGTTTTCTGAAATAAATCAAATGAGAAATCAATTAGTATTAGAACGTCAAAATCTGCTACTATGGCCACTGCTTCAATTGGAAGTTTGTACAGGTTTACCGCTGTGTGTATGTCCTTCAGTCAGCTGCAGCTTACCTGACGGATGTACCGTGTGTAGCTATCTTTACTTGAACGTACCCCCTCTCTTAAAACTTCAGTTACACACACAGATTAGACCTGAGCTACTTTTTCCGGAAAAAGCTTTAGATTTTTAAGTTACATAAGGGACAATGCTGTACAATTTCATTTTGTAAATCTAAAAACGTTTTCTTTTCAATTTTGCTCTCAAACTTCCTTAACTGAATATATTTTTATATTTCTGGCATTCTCTTCTGTTTTAATCGAAGTTTAATAACTTAATACGTAGTTTCTTCAATTTTTTAAAAATTGAATGTCATTTAAGTTAGCTATTACTTATCAGCAAAGATCACTTTTCATTTAATTATTGGTAAAAAAGTTGAAACATTTCAAAAAAAAATCAATAATTTTTCATTTTAAGTGTTATTTACAAAATAATAACAATTATTTTTTTACGAAATTTCAACAAATTTTTACTTATTTTATTCAGATTTTGTAGTATAAATTAAGCGTTGCATATACGAGTACACGTCAAGAATACATCAAGTGTATACATATGTATACGAAACCGACATACGCTAAGTAACCACTCACATTTTACTAAGTATAATATAGTCGCACTCACGACAGAGGAGATAAGCCCATAATTTGATGCTGTATTTAGCCACCAAAAGGGCTACGTTAAGAACTATGGATCATTGAGTTATAATGCACTAGAGAAGCTATTTCAAACACTGTTATTAAGTTCTCATAGACTACAAATTTTAATGCATGGCGACGCGACATTTTTATTAATCTACCTATTTGATGTATTTTTTTTTAAATATAGAGTAATATGAATGTATTTTGTAATAATATTTATTTAGTTTAATAAATAATTGCCGGTTAGATAAATAATTTTAAGCCTGATCAGTAACCACTATATTTATGTATTTAAAACAAACCATATTGGATATGTAAATTATTCTTATGTAAATACATAGTTAGTACTCATGTGTTGTTAGTGAAGATTAAGTGGAAAAATTTACGTGGCAATTTCATTTAGTGAGTTGCCGACCCTGGTACAAGTTATAATTAGTAAATATATATTCGGTAAATTAAATATTAGTTTAATATTGCCTGAATGATATCTAAGGACATAATTAATATAGCACTATTAAGAATATAATACTTAGATTGTATAATAGAAAAATATGATTGTTTCTTTAATACGCTTTGTTATTATTTGAATATAAAAACTATTCCTTGCGTGGCGTTGTGTCACCATAGCGTCACATAGCGGTCTAAGCTGCCCCATTTTGTTTCACATCTAAAACCCTTTCGTTATTTAAAAAGTTTTTTTTTTTAAAAGACCACGCCCGCTCTCGGAATAAATCCTGTGTCACGAGAGACTTAACAAACATAGAAGAAACGGACACAAAGAACACCCAGACTCAGAACAATAATTTGAGGAACACACAGTGTTGTACCATGTGGGATCTAAACCCACAACACTCAGCGCAGCAGAGAGCGACTTGGTGACCACTTAAACCCCTGGACCAACCGTGCAGTCTAATTTAGTACCTACGTGCCAAATCTGAATCGTTTATTTTGCTTCATCTACGATTCACATTCGTAAAAGGTGAGCACAAAAATTTAAAGTTACTTTTCAGTTACTTGCTACAAAAGTAGGTTATGTAACAAACAAAACATTGTTTACTTTCTGCTAATGCTTTGATGTTTACATATTTTTAACATTCAGCATGGCACTTTTGAATGCAAATGTTTACCACAATTTTGACATTCAACTACTACCAGCTTATCAGGGAACCAATATATGGCGCAAACCACTTTGTCTGGGTCTATTCCATATGAAGTAATGTTCAATGTTTAAGATGAAAAATGTGGGCATATATGAAATCAATAGACTGGTAAGATGGGTACTGTCATTTTTTGTAGATACTTATTTAGAATTTTGCATGGCATGTAATACAACTAATATAAATTATAATTTATACTAATCAACATAAAAGAGATTCCTAGATATCTTTCTGTTTAATTAATTAATTTATATATACCCTACTCTCTTACAGATAAATACTGTAAAAAAACCTAGAAAGAGCGAGAGATATTTTATTCTACGTTTATATAAGATTTGCTGTATCTTCCTTTGCCTTTAGGACTGCCTTTTAGAAAAGTATTTTGCAAATTTCAGTATTACTGTGCAGTAGTTTTATACAACTTGGCTTTAGTTAAATAAATAGAGCTTGAATATTACACTTCTATTAATTTGTGTTTGTATATTTCAAGGTTTACTTTGACTGAAACGATCTATTTATTTAGTTATGGCAACTTATTTGTGACGTCAAAATCACTTCATTTAAAATTCTCAATATTTGCAATTGATTTATATTATTTAAATCTGACAATGAATTCACTGTTATTATGACAAATAGCATTCCTTGAACGAATACCAACACAGTTTTAGCAGATACGGTCGGTGTAACTGTAAACGCGAGTGATACACGGTTTCAAAGAAAACCAGTGTTAAATAATTAGTTTATTGCATTTCGCTAAGTGAAAGTCCAGTAGACTCAACGCCATGAGATTAGGATAGAACACGTGTTCGTATTTACCAAAAATCATCGAACATCGAATTTTTTCTAAGCTTAACTTTGTTGGAGTTACCAAAAAACTTATCAAAACAAAATAAGCTCCGTATAAAAGTAGTTTTAAACTTACTTACTCTTTCGGTGAAGTGGGACATAAAAAAATGGAACTGAACAAAAACCATCAAATAACTAAGAATTCTTATACTGTCTGGTAAGAAAATCTATGCTCATGTCAAACAACCAAAATAAAATTGTTAACTTAATTAATTAATAATATATATAATATATATATAAAACAATACTATATATATAAAATAATAAAACTTAATTAATCAATCTATATATAATATCTAATTACTATGTGACATTATAGAGTAGGTCCAGCAGTGTACAATTAAATACTGTTGAGATGACATGTGAAAAGTTAATCACATTTCCGATACATAAGTAACATGATCTAAAAATAAGTTTAGTAACCAAATTGTTTGCGACAAAGCTATATATACCGTGAGCTAGGCGAGATTTACTTTTTCACCACTTTCAAATTTACTGATTGTTTAGTTAGAATAAGTTTAATCAATATTGTCAAGTAAAAATAATTCCATTGATTTGAAAAACACAAAGGCAGGCAAACGAAAAGACGTTTTACCTGTAACGTCACGCCGCTCGTGAACACCTGCAACTGAAGAGACCGTAGCTATAAGTATTTCATGTTCATTTTTATTTGATATATCTACCTGTCTTTATGAAAAAAGGTCTTGGTAAAATATGAAATCGCTTGTGAAGTATGTAGGGCTTCAGTTTTTTTAAAACAAAATTGGTTTATCGAATTGTTTTTAAATAATAATATTTCATATGTGCCAGTCATGTATGTAAATGAAAAATAAGCAGGTTTCTATACAGAAATAAAAAATACACTAAAATTTTAGAGCGTCGTAAAATATTAAATTTGTATTTTTTTTCAGAATTTATTGTGTTGCATCGTAATAATGCTGAGTTGAAACGTGTTTATACATTTTAGTGCACGTTTTGTATAATATTCCTATATTTAAATATGAAGTCGGTAAGTTTTGCATTTTAGCAATAAATGTAAGAAATAAAATTTCTTGACGTTAAGTTTAATATATCAAATTCTGTTATCAGTTGTGATTGAAATAAATGAAAAAAATACGATTTTATTAAAACAAAAACAAAACACTTGATTTACATTTATTGAGAACGACATTTCTATTTAATATTGGACTGTGGGAGCCCGGCTCTAAATATTTTGATTGGCGCTGTTCGATATTACAATGAAATGTAAATTTAACTTCGGTTTTAATTGTAAATATAAACATTCCCATCTAGGGTAGACAAAGACTACAAAATAAAACGTCATTCGTCAGATGTAGCAATACATGTCATGTGTTTTACACTCATTGAAACTTTCACAAATGAAAAATTATCACAAACTGACCTTAATGTATTTTGTGTATCAAAAACTCAGCTAGAGTTCTTGTAGAATAACACAGTTTGCAGCAAAGAGTAGCAAACTCTTGACTCATCTTAACCTAAAACCTTTTGGTAATCAAGTTTTCCCAATTGAAAAGATTAAAAGGAAACCGCATTATTAGGTAAAAATGAGTGACAGATGTCATTTGTTCTATATGCTATTAAAATTTATTATTTCAGTGTTTTAAGAAATAACTAACCGAAGTTCTTTCTTTTTATAATTCACGGCAGCAACTTGATTGCGTGTAGGTACATAGATCGAAGGATGTCTGTAGGACATGACGATTTTAGTAGACGTATTCAAAACATCGTGTAATTACATTACAATAGTAGTAAATGATTATACATTACATTCACTAAAGGAATCCTTTCAATACACTATTTTTCCATTTTCAGATCCCGATAATAGTCGCTCTTAGTATGCTGATATTTCATGATAGCCAATCAGTTCGGCTTCACAAGATCTTTCAATTTATAGATGGAATTAAGGCAGAACATAATTTAAAAGGATTTCTCCACGTTGGCTTAGATTATGCAGTATTTATAAGAACGCCAAAACCACACGATAAATACATTGTGTATGAATTGTATGAAGCTCGAAATGTTCCTAATAGTGAAGTATATAAACCACAAATGCTTGCAATAGCTCAAGTACCCATAAACTACTTAAAAGAACAGCTAATAACTTTTAGAAATGAGCTATACAAGGCTAAATATGTGGATGATAATGTGATACCTGGGACTCAAGTCAAAACTTTACGAGAGTGGCAACTAGACAAAGCTTTGACTTACGAAAATGGTCCTAGGCCATTGTATAATAGGATACCGATGTTGAGATCTGTATTATAAGTAAATATATTAAATGAGCTAAATGAAATATTTCGATATAAGGTTGTGTTATTGTGCTAAATCATAGTAATAAGTTTTTTTATCATTCTAGACCTACCAAAACTATTCTACTCTACCTGTTGGAAAATATGAATAGGATCCAAGAGTGGTGGTCGTCATACCCATTGCAAATGCAGACAATGTAGTATGGCGATCTACACTGTGGCGGCCTAACCACACTGTGGCAGCGTAGGCACGCTATGGTGTCCTAGATTTGTACATAATTGTGTGATTTCTGTAATGTTGATTTCAAATAACTTTAAACTATTTATTTTTTTAAGAAGTTTCCATCTTTTTATTCTAAAAAAGATTTTTTTTTCTTTACTACAAAATCTATCAGCAAGTTATATTCGAGTTAAATACGTGTTTTACTGAAATGCCTAACTTTGAACAATACCAAAACTGCACTGTAGAGCCGGCTGGAGTCAAAAAGTTTTTACATATATTTTTATAATATACATGCTTCTTCCTAATTAATCTTTGAACGTTTGTATCTATTTTGAGTATGTGCTGAACTTGAGAGAATTTAGCAAGTGTAAACTAAAAGCTACAACGGTATTCAGGCCTGGACCAGATTCTTGAAAGAACATATGAACCAAAAATATAAAATCGAGGTTGAAAGATTTAAATCACGACATGAACGTCTTTTTTTCTTATTTGCCTGCATTTTATCATGAAGTGTACACTCTCTAGAGCAGTTGCAAACTACATAAATTATTACATGTAAACCCTACTATATGTGAGTTTGCAACTTTGTCTCGCAAATTTATTAAGTGAACTGGGTTTATCTGCCACAGAGTTAGTAATCCTTGAACCATTCCGGTTAAAGGATAGAGTTACGCTTCAAACTATTCTTGTTTAACAAATTTAATACGCTCAAATAACATTATATGTAACTGCATTTAGAGGAGACTTCTGTGATTCAGAAATAGTGAGTCTGCACAATTAATTTTCTCCGAAATTTACTGGGTTGTCAATGAAAACTCACTCTTTAGATAAATATTTTTTGTAATTTTAATAATTAATATATAATATAAAAGTATTTTTCAAACTAATTACAAAATTTTAACTTGCTCTGTGTAGGTTTATTCAACCAACCAACCAACGTCATTTTATACTTTCAAAAATTCTAACAATTTTACAAAAAACATACAACAGTAGCGCTAATATTTACCCCACGTTATTTCTAAAAATATTATAAATACACTTACTTCAATACTTCCACTTTTTCTTAACCACTTTCTTGACGAGCCTGCAAAAAAATCTTTATATTTTTTCTGGCTATTGGGTATGCTATTATATAGTATGTCCTAACGTACGCTAACGCTTTATCTTTTCCGTCACCTACACAAGATATTTGAAAAAATACAACCTTATTCAAACAAAAACATTAGTCTCATTAATGCAATACTTTTAATGTACATTTCAAAAGAACCCCTAACAACAAGATATAATATAAAAATATAGAAATACGTAGTAGAATTATACGACCGCATAAAATTTATCTCCATTTATACAACACTTGTATCCTCTTTCAAAAGGTTATATTCTCCTTATCGGAACAGTTTGATAAATAATTCTTAATATTCACTACTTGAGGCTCATTGACGGTCATCAATCATCTGAATGGTTCCAGGCAGGTCGCTGTGCTAAGAAATTCTTATCTGTAACTACAAGTTCTCGCAAGATACGCTTTGGCTGTGAGGTTATACAACCCAGGTATTAGAATTTGTGAGATTTTACGAGTTCAACGAGTACTCAAACTATTATATGTGATATAGTTATAATACTAAACATAGGTTGAGTATTAATGTAATCACGTTAGTACTTGTGATTTAAAGGTACATCAAAGCAAAAAACTATGATATAAACTTAGGATATTTCTGTATGACTAATTTAAAATTAGTGTCGCTATATTTAATTAAATCTAATATATTCTGTATGAGATCTATAATTCAATTATTACTTATTATTATTATTTGATCAATTGCAGTAATTCGATCGGAATACCCTTTGGAAAAAAATAATCTCATATTGTTGGATTAAAGACACAATTTTTAAAACAAATAAGACATGATATTTTATAAAGATGCCGGCTGATTCGCGTATATATAAAGGTTAAAATAAAACAGTTATTATAGAGTCAGAAAATATTATAACAAATTAAATATAACACATACCTACCTTGAACAATGCTTCATAAAAAAGTAAAAATAAGCATCAAATGATATAGTACCTTGGTAGGGGTCGGGCTTTCATTATCACATAATTTATTGCTTTTACGCGGTGCGGAAAGGGTTCATCACCCACGACGTCACTGTAAGGAAAAGTATCGAAGCGATTGTGTTTTTTTCATTCAGAAATACGACAAACAATAGAATAATGCCTGGAATGGGATCAGAGCATTTTGTTTTCACTGAATAATGTGTTAGTTTTGTTCCCAGTAGATGAATAGAATAAGCCATTTTGAATGGTTGCCAAATCTATTGGCTCATCTGGAGTAAAATAGAAACCATTAGTGTAAATCGTTTGTAAGGTACAGTCTTGTATAATTTGGTTATACAATGTAGAGATTTACATCTCTCATCAATACTAATGTATTTACATGAATATTTTTTTAAACTTAGTAGTAAAACAATGGCAACATTCATATTTGTACTGAGAGAAACCAGTAATTGTTTCTACCTGTTGCCAGTCAGGATATTTTTATAAAATGCATTCTTGTCGCAATAAGATTTTTTTGATCCTTATCCTTATTGACCAATGTTGGTGTGACAGAAAAAATAATGACAGTTGACTAGTATATACAGAGTGTTTTTTTTCGTACTCATTGGTCTAGCGGTTGGCGTATGCGACTGCCGATCAAGAGGTCTCGGATTTGGTTCTTAGTTCGAGTCAAAAAGTGTTATTGAGATTTTCTGAAGATATTCTTAATTACAACACGGAGTTTGGCAGTTAAGATCTTAACTCCCGTGCCTCGAAGGGCGCGAATAATCGTCGGTACTGCGCCTGATCTCTCCCCGGTAGTGTCGGATAGCCGTTCCATCGAACTATGAGAGTTAGGGAACAGAGAGCGTACCCTTGTGCACAAAGGAAGACGTATTTGGCTGTTTTCGTTGACACTGACTGCTTTGGCCGACATCGGCTAGGAGTACATCATTCTTTAATCTCAGTATACAATTTTGGTTGGGCTTCACCTTTAGAATCTTATTTATACTTTCATTATACTTAACTGTTGTTTTAACCACTAAATATTTTTAATAATATTATATTTTATCTACCTCTCGGGCAAATAATTTTCCGGAACTAAACAGTGCCTCGCTTAGGAGTACAAAAAATAACTGTTAAATTGCTGCCGACCTTTTACAACTTAATTCAAATAAAATAAATGAACACTTACCAAAATGAAGTGTTGTCAAGAGCAATAAACGTAACAGATCTGGCTATAAATTTCTTTAATGGTGTTGTGATGACATATTGCTTGAATTTTGAAGGAATTTCGGATTTTCTCATGCAGAAAAATTATGTTGATATAAGAATTAATGTTGAAATTTAGTAGGCATTTCAGCATTAATGTGCAGTATTTATTGAAAGAGTCTTTTTATAACTAAATTATATTTTTTAATTACCAGGCAATACTAGATTTAACTTTTATAAAAGCAAGTTCAGCTCATACTTTCGTTGCAATACGTTTAAGTGTATAAACGCGAGTTTCTGGTTATGATTTAAGTCAATTCATAACATATACATATAAACGAATGGTTTTAATTTAGATCTAGGAAGAAATATTACACATATGATAATTTTCTAGATGATGCTCAGTTGATGACAGATTAAGAATATGGAATCACCACCTCTATTTATCCCGTGGGTATCGTAAGAGGCGACTAAAGACTAAAACTGTTCATAATAACATCACTGCAAAGAGAAGGAAAACATGACACAAACTCTTTACCGGCCGATCTGGCCAGCGTAGTATCGTTGGCCAAAACCTTTCTAAGAAGAGGCCTATGTCAAACAGTGGACCGTTGTAGGCTGTTAATGATGGTGAATATTTTTATTATGAAGTATTAATCATAATATTATTACGAAATACTAATTAGTACGTACTAGTAGAAAGTACAATACAATATAAAAAAATACCCACACACCTTCACAGTACACCCAAAACATGTTCAGATTTTTTCAAGTAAATCAAATTCAGGCAAACAGATTTTTTTCTATTACAATTCCACGTCACGGGGGATTTTACGAACATAAACGAAACGAACATAAAGAACACCCAGACACAAAGCAAAATATTCTGAAACAAAAAATACTGCCCGATTGTTCTGAGCCCAAAACACTGAGCGCAGTAGGAAGCGGCTAGGTGACCCCTGAAACTATTCGTGTAATAAAACTCGACAAGATATCTCAAATAGATTTTCACACTGTACAGAATCATAAACATAAAGTCAGCGCAGCGCAATCAGAACACAAAAAGCGCTTTTAAAGGCCGCAATAAATATCACTGCCCACTTAGAATTGCAGACAAATGCCTAAAAATTTATGCTAATAGCTTGCTATTTATTTAAGCTCTCATTTCATCGTCACAATGCTTTTGTAATAATAATAATAACATTTATTTCGGACTACACCCATATTTGTTAGTAAAAATCATCTTAGCCTCAGTCACATAAAATAACTTAATAATAAAAAGAAAAACCGTGATTCATTTTTAATTTTCCTCTTGTCAATTAATACTTTATAGATTACATAATAATAGAGAACATTGTTAAAACTTCTTTGCATATTTTTTTCTATTTTTTT
Organism: Hypercompe scribonia; assembly: GCA_949316085.1. Classification (NCBI taxonomy): domain Eukaryota; kingdom Metazoa; phylum Arthropoda; class Insecta; order Lepidoptera; family Erebidae; genus Hypercompe; species Hypercompe scribonia. The sequence continues at coordinate 6,907,135 of OX438975.1, forward strand.
TAATAAAACAGGTGATGTAATTAATGTTCTAGATTAAAGGGAAAATTTTATAAAAATCTACTATAAATAAAAATATGAATTGTGTAAAAAACATTATGACGGAAATTTGCATCATCATGCGTTGTCACAATATGTCCCAAAATAAATAAAAAAATATTCTTCATCTTGAAATGTTATGATGGAAATTTCCATCATTATACAAAGAAGGGTTAAATCCTTTGATAAATAGCATGTAAATATTTACTTTCTAGCAACATAATCGTTTTAGAGTGGGTGATGATAGACTTTTGGCACTAATCATCTAGTGTTTACCATTTGCTGTTATATCTAAAGCGCAAAAAATTCATAAGAAGTTGTATTAAATGACATTTTTATCATTAAACGCAAAGCTTTCAATGTTGTAGTTCAGTCACTCTGCAAGAATAGCCGAAAAAGGTTGCTTTGACCGTTGAGGTGGATACTGGAACTGCGCTTTATGTTACCTCCATTTTAAAATACACATGCAGTTTCAGCTTCAAAAACAAAAACCAGTAACTATGTCTGAACTTTCATGTAATGAATTACGACACATATACAAAGTGTATTTAAAGTTACTTAGCTCCCATCTATGTGTTTTTACGTTCTCTACTTAATAACTGGAATCATTGCTAAGGTGAACATAGAGTGAACTAATTGGACAGCTACGAAGTACCACGCTTTTTTTGTCCGGTGCAGAAATCCCCCATACCACCTACTGGTGGTTATGTCGGATTCGATTCGACCAAAAATCGTACGCCGTTTCAAGTAGCAGTAGCCGGGGAATCAGGTGTACCCTAGAAAGGAAATCCTTGGAACCACAAAGTATCACCCAAGGAACTCTCTTTTCTAAAGAGGGCTTCTATCCAAAGACTGGTGATGATGCTGCAATTAAAAGGATTGTAAATAAAGGTTCCAAAGGCGCGTCCGCGATTCGGGAGAAAAGTGATATAACATGGTCCGGGTCCTCTACTCAACATAATCCGAAGCCGTAGCCCATTGCACTGGACAGAGCAAATTTTGCGCTTGGCACCACGATCCATGCTGCCCTACAGGTAACGAGTTGTCACATGCAGAATAGCTCGAAACAGGGTTACTATCCTAAGAATTGAGGGTAACGACACAAGGAGTAGAAAGGTAGGTAATCCTCAGAGATCGGTTGTCAGAACAGTTTTTAGTAAAAACATCACATACTCCTGGCTCATGTGTTTCCTAGGAGCCAGAATTCCAAAGAAATTTTCTAACCATCGACAAAAAAAAGACAATGGTTGTTTGACATCTGGTTAGCCAAGATTATTGGTGAAACCACTTTTTGATTAAAGTACGTCAGTAAAACGCTGATGTCAATCTGAGTATCCCTCTATAATAATAACAAAGAAAATATTAAGAAGTGCACCAATCAAGAAATTTTCTAAACCGAATGTAAGAACTAGCTCAAAGTAAAGTAAAAGGCTATTTAAGTAATCCGGGGCCGTCAAAATAAATTGCAGTAGTGACACAAACTTTCATTACGTTCTCACTAACGTTAATAGGGTCGTTGGTCACACTGTCACGTAATCTAACCCTTTAAAAAAGTGTTCAAGTTCTATATTTTTTACTACATTTTAATGACGTTTGGTTGCCTGAGTGGTGCAACGGTAGCTAATGCAAATGCTGTCTTTGAAGGCTCAAGTTCCATTCCCAGGAACACATGTTTGTATGATCTGGAAATCTTTATTTCAGAGTTTGAATATTTTCTATGTAAAATACGTATATACTTACAAAAGGAATATATATGCATTCTATCAGTCAGTCTAATTATCATAGTATAAGCTCTGCTTAGTTTGAAACTAGATGGCGTTGTGTGTCAAATATCTAAAATAATAAATTTAATATAATGAAAAATTTCACGACTACGTTTCTGTTACAGAAGGCGAGAAGAAAATATGCTAAAGCAATTCTAATTTAAAGAAAAATTCAAAATAGTGCTGTTAAATCACGTCGTTTATTCAGTGGTCACTATTCAATTCATATTGCCTTTACCCTTAATTAAAAACAGATTAATATAAAAGACAAAGATTTTGAAAAGCTGCTAAAGTCACTAGTATAGTTGTGAGGTCATTGACGAGCCTATTGATTTAGCCTTTAGTGGCCCTAACTAAGCTAAAGGTCGTGGGTTCAACTACCAATTTTTTTGTGATGAGCACAATTATTTGGTAAGTGTCTGGGTGTTGTTTATCTGTAAGATCAAAGTCAACATATTTTATTGTCCATCATAGGTCTATAATCTCTAAATATTGAACGCCCAAATGGCAGGGCGTTCAATATTTAGCAATAACAGTAATTGAGGAAAGATTAAAATAATGTAAATTTGTCAAAATAGATGCAAGAGAAATAAAATGTAAAAAGAATTAAATAACGAAATTCAAATCAACGTCTGGTTACCATAGCACAGGCTCTGTCTAATTTGAAATCAAACAGCCGTGTGTGCGATGTGTGAGGTTATTTATTTGTTATTTCGAAATTATATATTTTTTAGGTTTATTAGCAAAGAATTTCAGGAGAATTCGTAATGCGCACTACGGTGTAATAGAGTCCAGTCGTTCAACGTCATGTTTCACTGACATTTTTCGCTTGGGGATATAATCTCTAAACAGGATTTCACTGTTAGTAGACTTCTCTTACTAATAAACTCGACATATTATTTCATGAAAGTAAAACTTTACCATTTCATCCTGTTATATTATTTATCTTAAACAATTTTAGCATTAACATTATTTTGGGCACGACAATAATATACTCGTATATATTTTAATTTAAAAAAAATGTAACATGTCTTTCATGCAAATATTTCCACGTCAGATATCTAGACCAAGCCAATATCATTGCATCAAATCTCAAACAATTTTTAATAAAAGTAAATGATTTGATTCAAGAAGTTGTTCACATGACACATGGTACTCAATCCTAGAACGATACAGTTCTTTTATTGAACCTTGTCTTCGATATTGTCTATGCTTTTCAGTATATGAATCCATATTGATGAATACAGAACCAATACAAGAATTTCAATGTTTACAAAATGTTCAGATTGCGCCAAAACATCCTATAACCTAAATTATTAAACTCGCTTGAATACGATTTTCTTCATGTACAACACGATGTCTTGTTCATTAGATATCTTCAATATTTTAGAAACAAATAAAGCTTCATCCATACGCATGACTGAATAAAAAATATATACATAAAAATACGGTTAATTAATACAAATAATGTTATGATATATACTCTCACACACAGAAAATAGCAAAAAAACAATAAACTAAGGTTAGGTTTAATATCTATATGTATATATTATAATATAGAAATCTGTGTCAGAGACTAGTCTGTACTGTATCTGTACTAGGATATCCCTGTATGACAAATTACTAGCCCCATCTCACTCTAGATAACTGGTGCTCAAGTAAGCAACCATAGTGGTGAGGTGTTGATGGAGTAAAGAATTAGTACTATGTATTATGCGTGCGTGTATGTGGGTGAATCAATTCGCTTGGGAGAGTTTTCTTCCACTCCTGAGTGTCTTAGGCTGTGACTTACATTTAATAGTATTACCTCATTTTTATATACTCATATACTCGTATAATTCCACTGTAAGTGTGTATGTTACTAAACCCTTCTAAACGATTGGAATGATTTGGATGATTTTTTATAGTATGCGTTTGGATGGCGCCCTGGATGGTTTTGATTCACAAATCGGCCCGGCAGAAAGGTTAAAAAAAAAAGAAATAAAATAGTCTTACGGTACGAAGTTCGGCGGGTCAGCTAATTTTCTTATAAAATCAATTGAACTACAATTAAAATATCTCTCAGTAACATATTACACATCATATTTAAAAAAATAAATAAGAGATTACTCACTACTCGTTTCATGTGAATTGAGGTTTATAAGCTATTAGAAAGCCATATTTAATATGTAATTGTATAATTATTATTTCAAATATAGAAATCCAAAGATATATGAATAAGCTGAGAGTAAGTAAAAATAAATAGTTTGTCTGTGAATAAGTTACATTTCACAACGAACTTTTGAGCTATAATTTTTGCCGTTCCCAAAGTCGTGATAAAACGAAATGAAAACTACTCAATATAAAGAGGAAACAGGAGGACTCCTTAAAAGGACTGATGCTAATTTATTGCCACCTACAAGAATTTACGGGCGCGAAGCGTGAAACTGGGTAATTTGTCTTTTGGTTAATATCCGACCGCCGAGTTCTGCTCTAATTGAATTAGCCAAGCTATTATTCTACTAGAATAGAGACAAATACAATTATTTTGGACTTTGAAGTACTTTGTAAGGAAGATTTGAAGAGGCCTTTAATTTACTTACAATGAATTTAGAATTATGTATAACTATCATCAGCAACAATGGATCAGGGCTATGGTAGAAAAAAAACTAACATATCGCTGTCGAGGCTAAAATTGTAATTACATTATATTTTTATTGTATTACAATCTTTTAATAATTATATAAAAGAACGAACTTATACTTCAGTACACCAGTATTGTCTTAATCTATTATGCAATTTATAAGACACAAATCTGTTACAGCGTCTGTCATCATCTCATCCATGTTTTATACATTCAAATGTTTGTATTATAGTACGTTTAGATTTCTTTATTATAATTCGTGATTATAAGCATTTATAATTTATAATGCTAATATAAAGAAAGAAAATGTAAACGATAACAAAACACATTAGAATTCTAAATTCAAAAATAAAATATTAATATGTAGGCATATTGCCATTAGGTGCTTTAACCTTTTTAAATTTATTATATTTATTAGAATCTGTATAGTACACAGATAACACACAACCGTAAGCTACATTGTCAAAAAATTAAAATTTCAAATGAAATGATTCGAAAATCAAATATTCTGGTAGTAGTCCCGATAATAATAAAAAAACTACACAAACACACGTTAATTTAGTACAACCATGAATAAAAGGAAATCAAACAAAACTTGAATGTACAAACACCTTTCTTTATTCATCGATACTCGTGTTCTGTCCCAGTTTATTTTATTACCCAGATGCGATTTCAGCATTCATGAATCCAAATGTACTTTTCTATTATTGCCTACGGTTTCGTACATTGCGACAGAGACCTCAACCTGTATTTTTTTAAATAGACTTAAAGTGAGACTCGATTTACAGAGTATTTCTTTTCTTTCGAATGAAAAGGGCTCTTGGGGTCGTCTGATTTAAATAGTAACCGCAGTTGGTGTTCTGGCGTTTTATTTTTGAATTTAAACGCATCCAATCGTATTTTATATCTTTTTCTCATTTCGAGACACATTCACTTTCATTGTACACGTAGAAGTATATAACAGTTAGACGTAGGCCAACTTTAGAACTTGTTACCACATTTTTTTTATCGTCATCCGTGACGGTGGCAATCTATACTTAATAACAAGCGTTGAATAAGGCATACGATATGTAATGAATGAAAAACTATGTAGCTGCATTATTATGAATAGAAAATGTTTACATAAGAATTATATATTTTAGTATCTATAATAATCTATATATAAGGTATTTGTATTTTTTAACGAAAACAGTGATGAAATGGGATAAAATATTGAAAACTATACTAAATATATATTAAACGTTTTTAGTAATACAAGAATTTTTAGTAATATAAGGTGTTACAGAGAGGTGATCATTTTGGACGCACATGTGATATTTTTTATTCGAATAAATAAATTTTGTATTGAAACTCACAAATTCAATTTGTAAGTTTGGAGGTAGGTAAATGTTTATTTGTTGGAGAATCATACTTCGGTACAAAGCACGGCGACTTAACCGGAGTAAGATCAGTGTTTATCTATCAATGTTTGAATATGGCAGGGTCAAACTCTGGTAGTCACTTGCTATCAGGTTAATCATTTACTCATTTGATCACTCTTTTTTAATTAAATTTAGACTATATAAGTCTGATAATACATTTTTGATCGAACATTCGCGAAAACGAAAACGATAGATTTATTTGAAGCTTTACATACTTATCAAGGACTGATGACAATGCAATAATTTACGTAGTTTGTCCCACTATTCTTACCAGAATCCTCAGATTTTTTTCATATCTGAGAGACGAAAGTTTTTACCTATCTGTAACAAAGACAAATGACATTTCAGCAAGTTTTTGAAGATAATCAAACTAAAATTAGAAAATAAGTAATATTTTAAAATAAATGAAATAATACACTTTTTTTAGAAAATCAAATCGAAGTAAAAGTAAACGGAGGATGCTTGATGTCAATTATTATAAATATTTTACTAAAAACATCTTAAAAAGCACCCACGTTTTTTACAGTAAAATTATTTTTTTGTTAATCAAACTATCTTTTGTTTAAAATTATTCAAAATCATTTTGTACTTTTTAGTTTTTTTTTAACTCCTATTTATTCTTCACTACCCTGGTGATAATAATTTAGATGGATTCAGTTTATATAGATTGATTTATGTTTTTAAAGATCCTCCTGTTACCAGGTACTACATAGTATAATAAAACATACATAGGGCCTCTCTTATTACATGCTTAGAGGTGTCCAATACCTGAAAGTCAGTAGCAATGACAAAGTAGCTTTGTAATATTATTAACTAAAATGTAAATCATACACATGATGTAGATGAGTTAAGTTACACCTGCTACTTTTAAAAGGGTGGGTTACTTAGGCTTGCAACGGCATGTAATTCTACTACTACCTGCTACTACGCACCACTTAAACAACGTATGCAGATGCATTTACTTAAAGTAAATGTCATTTTCTTGTTTTTACCTACATTAAGTCTTTAAGTGAAATGATTTAAAACTTGTTTAAATGAGAACTATCTAACTGTGAGACTAAATGCCTTAAGCATTAAGTCCGCCGATGCATGTATTTGTGCATAAAGTTGTAAATAAATAATAAATAAACTATCGTTGTCAATGTACTTTAAATTTTTTCGTATGTTTTATACAATTTTAACTTTCATTGTTCAGTAATGCAGCGTACCATCTCCGCTGCATTAATGCCTCGAAACGTTACGTATGCGTTTTAATAAAACGAACGATTTTTTTTTTAATCTGGATAAAGTTTTAGTTTAACATTTTCTTTATAATAATAATAACGGAAGATTAAAGTTCAATGCTAACGATAATCTAACGCTTCAGTAGATGATGAATTAATCTTAAACTACTTCTAAATTAGCATGAGTCTTGAATAGAATGAATACAAATTAACTAATTTATCTAAAATTTAAAAAAAGTTAGAAACTGAGTTAACTATTTTTTAAGTAAAGAATGTTCTCACATTTTTAAATAGACTTATTTAAATCTCATTTGAATTCTGACCAGCATATAGCCTTCAATGGAGAGTGTTTTGCACCAATGCAGGAATCAGAACCTGATTTTAGTGATTTGTTTAACTAATCAAGGTTTATTCATACAACTCGTAAAATATTAATAAGATGCAAAAAATGAGTACGTTATTATTTATTATATTACTAAATTCAATAAAAGCTTTTTGGATGTGAATGATATAATAAATTAGTTTTCTAATAATATACTATTTATAATAATAAACTATTTTTTTTCATTTATATATATTTATGGTATGCTTTTAAACATAACAAAAGGTGAGTTACAAAGTTGTAGACATAATAATTGGTAATCACACTGACATCTTCCAGACAATATTAGTATGAATATTAAATATTTAAGGTTTTTTTGGGCAGTTTTTTCTTTGATTTCCTTCTTTTTCCTAACTTAGCAAATGAAAGTTTTACAAATTTGCGGAGCACTTCTTGCACTGACCAGTTTGGGTCAATACCAGAAAATAAATAAATATTAATTCCTAAATAAAGGAGCTTCCATTTTTTTGTAAGTTGTAAGTAAAAAAAATGTGACAAATAAAATATCAGCATCTGCGTTGCTTGTTGTGGCTGCAAATGGTGGTCAAGATCTGCCGAAGCTCTCGGAGATTTCCTTCTTATGGTATACTCGAATCAATTACAAGAGACTTACAAATGACTGTACACTTCCAAGAGTTCCAACTGTGTAAGTGTAGTTTTAGTTTGATTCTGACATACCACTGCAGCGTGAGTCCCCGTGAGACAATGAATTGACTCTTATTAAAAGCATCTGCGTTGTGTCGCTTTAAACGAGTAAAATTATTCATCTTAAAATATATCAAATAGAGCTTACTCTACCCTTAATGATAAAGTTGACATTATTTAATATATCAAACCATTATAATTCAGTAAAAAATACACTTCAAGTAACCTAGTGCTAACAGTTGTCTTTGAAACAATTTTAAAGTCTACTTTACACAAAACCAATGACCTCGAACTTAAAGTTCTATAATTTTACTCATTTGTACCCGAAATGGCCCGTCTAGTAAATTAACCCGAATTGATCACCCATTCTTGCGCATTACGTTAAGCTAAGGAGATAAAGTTAAGTTCAGAGAACATTACAGCCAGTGCACAGTTGTTTCCATTCTCCTCTTAAGTGAGAAACAATTGATTAGACGGTATTTTTTGTGAATCTATGTTCATTTTGCCAGATAGATTTTACATAAGTACTCCATATCTTTTTTATATATTAAGAGCCTGCTAAAGTGACTCTACTCTGCCTGATGGATAGCATGAATAGAATCCAAGAGTTGTGGTCACCATACTCATTGCAAATGCAGACAATGCAATATGGTGACCCACACTATGGCGGCCTTGTGAGATGCTTTTTTATACACCACTTGGAGACGTAAAAGGCATGACAGTCATTGTGACAGTGTAAGGCTTACAGAGTTACCACGATGACTGTCACCCCTGGATCAATGGGTAGCATTTTAAGCTAAGCACAGTAATGCAAGTGTTATTATATGGCGTATTAATACAGGTTTTAAAATTTTTTTTTTTAAGTGCACGTACACGTTGGAAATAATGTGTTATTTGGAGAAAAATGTATGTGTATGTATGTAAAATTAACAATACTAGCTATAAAGTATTTCTAACATCTAAATAGTAGGATGACTATTTGTAAGATGGTTTGTTTATTCAAAAAGTGGATTATTGTAATAATTAAACTTGATTCGTTATTTTGATGTATCTAGTGTACTGGGTTATATCTTAACTGTGAGTGGATTTTTTTTTTAATTTATGTCTCAAAACTGTTAAATTAAAAATTTTCTAATTGTAATTATTAAAAATAAAGCGCCAAAGAATTTAAAAATTAACAATATTTTTGTAATAAACCATGCCTACATGCCTACATGCCTGCTACATGCAATTTAATTATGTGTATGGACCAGAATAAATTCAACTTCATAGAGTAAAAATTTACTGAAATTCTTACCAACTTTAATTTTTATACCTACTCGGCTGAAAATTTATTATAAATTGATTTTCTGAAAGTACATACCTCTTGCTCTAACTATACAACTTCACTTCTTAAACACAATATCTACAGAGAACCGAAACTTTTGGATTTTACAAAAAAACTTGTATTTCCGACACGAAGTAAGTAATCGTAAAAAAAGTACTACCATTTCTTCCGTACTCTATTAATGGATCGAGGTTAACTATGTTTGTTACTATCAATGTTCGAATCACCAATTCGATTACTGAACTAAAAAATTCAAAGCATCTAAAACATCATTATAATTACAAAAATTATCAAAAAGTACAAAAGTCACTCAACCTGACAAAGCAAAAAAGGGAATGAAACCTATTAATTTTATTATAGCGATAAAATAATAATTCAGCGTGATGGCATGACCAAAAATAATATCGCGGCGCGTTAAACAAAAGGTAAGTAACGATGCTCCGTCTTTCAGGAATATTAGGGAATTTGGCAAGGTGTGGCTTAAAACATCCGGATTCCTGGTCGTAATTTTATTACGCCGTAGAATTAAATTAGACGATTTCATTTTTAATCTAGTGGAGTAGACGATTGGTATAAATATTGAGTATATTGATCGATACTCGGACTCGGTGATCGTTGTGATAAAGACTGTAAAGTTTAAAGTCGTTAGACTAGAGATGTTAAATTTCTCCATCTTGAAGAAGGGGGAAGTTAATTGAAATCAAATTCCAAAGGTGTTCTTGTAATAGTTACTTTTAAATGCACGGGGTTGAGAAGTCGACCTAAAAAAGAGTACGTTTTTTCTCGAATCGACTTGTTCGTTACTATAATACAAGGATGAATATATTTTCCAGAATATCCATGTTCACTCTCTTAGTTAATTTCATTTCATCAGAAGCTTATAAAGATTAGTTTTAAGACTATGTTTCCAGTAATTAGGTAGTTCAGTCACTATCTGACAGATATACAGATCTGATCATATCTATGACAGTCTAGACATCATGCCTCAGGCAATAACTGAGATTATTTACTCTCATGTCCAAAGAAATTTTAATTGTTCACTAAAACAAGTATATAAGTTAGTAGATATTATGATACTAATAGCAGTTGAATACAGTGTATGCAATCAATAGAAAAAAATCCAACGTGAAAAATAAACAAATGTCAAGCCTAACAGTATTAGAAAATGCTTATAAAAATTGTGCTTATTTTTAACATAAAACGTGAAATTATTTAAATAATCATATAACAGAAAATACAAGTGAGTTAAAATTTCAAAAAATCTAGTTTCTTATTTCTGTCCTAGTTGCGTTTGTACTAAATTAAGAATCATTAATTTTATGTTCGATACTTTAGAAATATATATCAACAAATAGAAAACACAGTCAAGTAGATACGAGCAAAAAAGTGACAACTTACATCAAGTTACCTTATTTGTAACATCAACTACGTAGTCAAGGCTCTTACTAAGGTACTACCTGTTAGTGTAACATTCCAATAACAACAAAATTTATTTCCACCATAAAAATAAACCACACCTATAGATTCCGCATTTTCCGAACACAATATAAGATCATAAGAGCCTCAAAAATACCAAAACACGCCATGGCCCAATAACTAATATATCAAGGGGGCCAATAAGCGGCCGGTGCGTTCAATAAATGACACAAAACGCCTGTTATTACCTCTCCCAGGTGTTAAACATTAGACCTTTTTGAAATATTAGGCATATCTTTTCCGGAAACAGTTCCGGAATAGTGTGGAAAGTAAATAAAGTATAAACGGGAAGGGGCAACCGTTTCTAAGTATTTCTATTAATTAAAACAATTGCACAGTTTTCATTAATCGTTTATTTATTAAATCCACACACAGATTATGTATTCGTATATTGCGCTTCGTCATGAGATATTCCTATAGCTTAGCCTTAGTCATGCAATAGTCACTCTCATATACATTTCAAAATTACCTACCCCTGATATCTGACTAATTCAGTACTTAAATCGCTGGGGCTGCCAAATTGAAACTTAAGCAAGTTTTACGTATAGGCAAGTTCTGAGTGAATAGTTATTTGTCTTACAATTATAAAATAAAAGTTAATTTTTTATTAGATCACTACTTTAGATTTAAATTGAAGAAGTTTTCAAACTAATTTTATCAGGAAGTAGAGCTACATTGATTTCAGTACAAACGAACCGGCTCGATCGGGACAGTACTACCCTTTCACAGATGACTTACCTAAAGCGACAGCATCCATGCAGTCGTATTTCGTTGTTGAGTGTGAAACAGGAGTTCCATTGACGCAGTGGTGACAATCATCGCAGTGTCATGCCTTTCACGTCTCCAAGCGAGTCGTGAAAAAGCATCTTACAAGGCCGTCATAGTGTGGATCACCATACTGCATTATCTGCATTTGCAGTGAATATGATGGCAGAGTAGAAGTACTTTGACAATTTCTTCATATAGTAAAATAAACCTGTTTTAGTGTAAGACTCACATTACATTGGTGTAATTACCTGATCTTAGTTTTGTATCTTGTATGATGTTGGTATTGTTCTGAATGACTTTACAGCTAAACGGATGCATAGGATACAAAAGTAATATACATTAACGATGTACGTATAGCTCTCGCTATCCCTCAATTTGTAAGCTAGCCTAGACTAAAAGGCATTGAATTCATTCTAGTCACGTAGTCATTTGTAATTCTGGGGAGCAATGTTTGGCTACGAATTAAGAGCGCACTGGTTAATTGTATAATTACTAATTACTTAAGTGGTTTATTTACATTAAAATCAAGATAAATGGTTGATTAAGAAAACCGTTTATGAAATTATGAGTGTATAATGAAAATATTGGTTTGAATTGACCTTCAGTTATACGTATTTAAATTTTAATTGATTGCAACATTCATTCATTCAGTCCTGTTTGACTCGCTAAAAATATTTGTTATTCAAACTTTTGGTTTTGTCACATAGGCACATTTAATTTTGCTGTATCTAAAAACTACAACAACGGACCTGCTACTGTTACAAAGACCTCGTTAAGTTTACTAAGAGTTTCACCAGTTCCTAACTTACACAATATCTATTTAGAGTTAGAAAAAAGTAAGAAAATATATTTAATTCCAAAAACATCGATCGTTCGTTAAATCGTTTCCTTAAAAAAGAGAACGCTCACACCAGAAATAAATTCTGTGTTGCGGGGGACTCTACAAACATGAAATGGACACAAAGAACACTCAGACTCAGAACAACAATTTGTGGATCACACAAAGTATTATCCCATATTGTGTTTGCACCCACAACACTCAGCGTAGTAGCGGCGTGGCGACCGCGTAAAACAGTAAGCCAACCGTTCAGTTATACGACTCTGAACTATTAGAGCTACTGTTTACACTCCATAACCCATTAGAATATTCCTTTTCTGTCAGTAATTCCCCACCTTTCCAACTTTTTATTTGTTACAAACTTCTAATTTATTCCTGAAGCACCTGGATGATCACAATCAGTCTGCCTCCTATTTCGCATGTAGGATCAAGCTTATAGTGAGCAAAGTATAGTTTAGTACACCTCTTTTTACCACTTCGGGAATATAAGCCAAATATTAAAAAACATTGTCGGCTGTACTACTTTCCTACGTTTATTTCATTCAAATCAAAAGTATCAAAATCACAACACATGTCACAAAAGTTTTCTATTAAAGTCTCAGTACAATGATCTATTGAGAACCGTTTTCATCAACCGACACGTCATCTACCGCGTTGTACCTGTATGTCTATTGTCACCTTGAAACAATGTGTTTTATTTTTGTCCAAGAGTACATATACACCTTTTAGAATAACAGTTGTGTGGAACACGAACCTATTGTCTTTGCAAGTCATTATGTTTTAGGAAACTAAATGAAACAACTTTCAGCGCAATACCTAACTGATATAGCTTAGTTATTATTCCATTAACTTAAGTTAAACGCCACCATATAACGTGAATAACACATTGTAAGAATCAAATCTGTTGCCACTGGACACTTTCAGACAGTTCTCACAGCACCAGATCCATATAGTTATGAGTGCTGATGCTTTACACCAAGAGATGGCATTCAAAAAAGTTTTAGTCATATGATGCTGACGGAGTAATTTGTATGCAAAGTTAAAATAAGAAATAAATAAAATAAATAATTCGAACATTTGACACACAATGCAATCTAGTTAAAGCTACTCAGAACTTGTACTATAGTTATCATAGTACAAGTTCCACACAATATTAACTGATAGAAAACTTATATGTTTTATTTTGTAAATACATATGTAATATATATAGAAAACATCCAAACTCCATAACAAATATTTGCAGATCATACAAACATTTGGTCCGGCCCGAGAATGAAACTCAAGACGTCATAGCAGTTGCATTCATTACCGCTGCGCCCTGAAGCGGTCCTAAGCATTTACCCGGCGTAGCATTTATCTTACTATAAGTTATAAATTTATTATTATAACAGTATGTATGCAGGTAAACGAAACATAATTATACATTATATACCAAGAAATTCGCAAATCATTGAACTCGTCAAGCCACGACCTCGACGTGACAGGGGAGTCAAACGAGAAGACGAGCTTGCGGCACGGTTGTGACAGGGACAACTGCCTTGCTACTGTTTAGAAATGAGGTTAGTTAACGGTTAATTAGTATAACAATGTGCTTAACAACCGAAGATAAAATTATAATATACAAATATGTCTCATAAAAACAATTACACGTCTAAGGAATAGACATGAAACAGTAGAAATAATTATCTGATTTACTAGTTAATAATTAACTTACGAAGATTTCTTCGTAAACGTATGTGTAATACAGACAAAAGTAAGATAATAAAGTACAGATAAAAATCTATATTTATCACATACGTGTGAGCTAAAAAATTTTGGTAAATGAATTAAGAAAAGTTAGTTACTAAATCTAAAAAACTACATTCTATTGAAGCAGAGATAATTATAAACTCGAGCTAAAAAAACTAGAGAGGGGAGCTAAATTTATAAGAAAATCTGATGCTTTAATGCGTCGAGCTTTTTTCTAAACGAACGAATATAATTAAGAGAAGAGACGAAGCGAAGTGTAATAAAACACTCGGCGTTGAGTGACGAAAATCACTACTGCATCTATATATTTAAGTCAGAGGAATTTTTAAGATGTTCCCTAATGAGTTAAAACACCTGCAACATAAAATTAATTTACACGACTAAACTACTTTTATATAAATCATTTTATTTATTACGGGTAGATATTTCACGGGATCTTCAATGATATGTTGTTGATAGACTGATGATGTAATGAAGAGATCTAGTGGATGATAGGTCTTATTTTCATAGTGCATTTTGTACGTTTATTGGGTTTAAGTGAGTGTTTTATTTGTACAGGTAAGTTTTTTAGTGTCGGATTTTGAAACAGTTTAAACATGAAATCTTTACGAAATGTAAACAATTAAATGTGTTTTGGCAAACTTACATTTCAGTTAAGCTCCAATGTATTTTAAGAGGACGTCAAACGTGTCAATGGTAAAAATAGTGATTAAAGCTTGTTGTCACTCAAGTGAGTTCTGTGTATTTCTAGATAGCCAAATTAATTTTAAATTCCAGTACACTCAAAATGCACAATGCGCGTCAACCAGACTAGTAACAGACTCGTAGTGTATCTTTAATAAATGCTCATCTAAATTGTAAGGTGTGTGTTGTGTAATATTTGAATAAATATTAAATTCAGTGTAATTACGTATTATTTTGTTATTACATACATTACTAACATTAACATTCAAATATTTTTTTGTTATAGTAGCCTACCAAAGTGACTCTTTTCTGCCTGATGGATAGCATGAATAGAATCCAAGAGTGGTGGTCTCCATACTCACTGTGAATCAAGACAATGTAGTATGGCGACCCCCTCGCTATGGCGGGCTAGTGAGATGCTTTTTCACGCTCCGCTTAAAGGACCCGAGATCATAGTGGGAAGAAAACACGTACGCTGGTAATGAGTTCCAGACTTCGACTGATTTGCACAAGAAGGAAGAGCCAAACCATTTAGTTTGGGAGCGTATGTCTAAATATATGTATATTACGTTTAATTTCTTACATTTACAACAAAATTTCATGCAAAATAATAGTCAATATAGTAAAATTTCAGAAGTCACGTCAGTTCGCCCTTAATTCTCTCCGACCATAGGAAATATTTTAACTTTAACCAACAAAGCCACACAATGATCTAAATTTAATTCTAGTTTTTAACACTAAAAACAGCTTAAGCTAAGAGCGCATTTATAAGATGAAACCACAAGGCCCTAATTTTACTTCAACCACAGTTTAACGGTCTAAGTTAAATGACTGTTAATGGACGCACTTTGTAAGGTAAAATTTCAACGCTTCCACCATTTACTTGCTTTGGTGATTTGTTTGAATTCACTATATAATTACGACCAGCTCTACTTATTAAATAAATCATTATCTTAACCTATTCTTCGAAATGTTACCGTTTAGCTTAATATTTTTAGAAACAAGAAAATACTCAAATTTTCAACACTTTCTCAATATCTTTACCGAAAATTTCGCTCAAATATTAAAATAAACTTTAGTTAAAAAATAAGGATATTAGTTTTCTCGTTTCAGATTTGTTTGAACCACTTTTAAAGGACCATGGTCCATAATTCTCCGTCATCTCAGCCGACAGACGTCTACTGCTGATCCTGTACTGCCCTCATCTGACAAAATGACCGATGAGGCTTTAAAGTTCTAGAGTGGTCCGACGACCTTGTGAAAGTCAAGGAAAGCTGTTGGCCCATAATTGCTACTATCAAATTTAACTTAATTCGATCCCTCAACATTTACCGTAGAAAAACTTTCGAGAATTGAGTTGTACAGATCTGTTCCCGGCGGGGTTTCTTTTAAAATAAATTTAGTTGTACGCAAACGAACGCAAAATATAAATAAAATACCAGAGTAGATATTAACATTTTAGCACACCTTTACCAAGAATCCAAACAAATAAAAACCGCTATGTAAATTACGATGAATAGACAGACCGAAGGTGGACTAAATAAAAAATCACAATATCTATATTTATTTTACTTCTTTGTTTACTTACAATTTCTGCAAAAATACATGCATCGGCGGACTTAACGCCGAAGGCATTTTTACCAGTCAACCGATTGGGCGATGCAAAGAAAAGATAATGTAGGTGCACTTAAGGATAAGTAGTAATTGACAGAGGATTCAGTATTTATAGACTATATTTAGGCTATAAGGACAATTCAATTCTGTTTCGTTTTTTGGTAGAAAAAGAAATCATGCCAATACTTCTGGCTTTATATTTTCTTTTTACCTAGAGCCTATTAGAGCCTGCCAAAGTGACTCTACTCTGCCTAATGAAAAGCATGAATATAATCCAAGAATTGTAGACATTATACTCATTGCGTCAACACAGACAATGCAGTATAGTGACCCACACTATCACGGCCTAGTAAGATATTTACTTACGCCTCGTTTGGAGACACAAAGAGCATGACAGTCGTCGTGACATTCTATTGCACACACTTACTACGACATATGTCACCCTTGCATCATTATATCAACACACTGTTCATTATCACAATTATGTTAAAAATCACAGAAAGTTTTTCAAAATCTTTTTTATAATGGAATGAACAAAAAACGACTGCACGGTTGACCTAGTGGTTTAAGCGGTCGCCACACCGCTACTACGCTAAGTGTTGTGGGTTTGAACCCCACATGGGACAACACTTTGTGTGATCCACCAATTGTTGCTCTAAATCTGGGTGTTCTTTCTGTCCGTTTCTTGTATGTTTGTAAATTCCCCCGCAACACAGGATTTATTCCTAGTGCAAGCTTTGTGTTACTTTTAAAAAAAAAATGAAATATACTAATTCCTAACTTTATAGTGAGTAACTGTGTAGTAAATCCTTTTCTATTTGTTTGAGAGTGGTTATTTTAAAAGTGGTTAGTTTTAAAAGTCTTAAACTAGTAAAGTCAAACTAAATTTAAAGGTACATACCTACGTTACAATAATTTAGACATTTCAAATTTTCTTAATATCACCAAATTTCTATTTAGCATTTTATATTAGTATGTTTGTTATCCTAATATAAAATACTAAATAGAAAAAATATATAATATACCGGAATGTTATTCTGTTCATTTCAGAGGGAGGATATGTTACTTTGTAAATAAAGTCGTTTTAAAAGTCTTACATGAGAATAGCCAAACTAAACTCTTAAATCAGTCAGTTTAGGAACTTAAGAGTCAATGAATATATATGCTATGTTATATATAATTGTATGTTTTGTTTAAATCCATCATTGTACACATAATAATACTTTAGAGATTATCTTAACATCACCATGTCAACAAACACCGTACAAAAGGGCTAAATAGAAATTATATATAAAGGAAAGACGAGAATCTAAATATAAATATAATCATTTTCTATTCCATGAAAATGTTATACAACAGAAAGCTTTATGGATCTGTTATTGAAATATATTGTTTACCTTAATAAGGATGAGATTACAGTGAACGTGACGCAAGTTATTCATTTACCTAGAGAGTAAAAGTAGATAGCAAAGAAATAAAGCAATTCCAACACAAATGGAATAAAGCGTCTTTTTATTTATTTTTAGAAACGTGTTACCAAGTGGGATGTGAGCGTAAACATGAAATGTAAATGATATAGGGCCAAGAATTCGTTAATATTTGAATCTTACGTTTTGCGCAAACAAATTACAGGAGTTCTTGGAACCGATGCTACTGGAATTTCCAGGCTACAATCGTAACATATGGTTTCAACAAGATGGAGACACTTGTCATATATCCAATGAGTCCCTGCCGGTAGGCAAAGACGTGTTGCCGGAAAAGCTGATTCCAAGACGAGGCGATATTCCATAGCCACCCAGAAGTCCAAATCAATCCCCAGCAGACTTCTTTTAATGGATTTAATTGAAGAATCGTGTCTACATCAGTAAATCAAATCAAATGGTTTTTTTATACGATTTTTTCAAATGTTAACTAATTCGGCGCCCGCCCTGAAGCATTAATTAAATTGGGCTGCCCAAGGTTAGAGTGACTAATTTTAACTTTAGATCATAAAATTTTTCAAAAGTATCAGAAATTAAGAAAATTGAAATAGTTAAAATAGTTCTAAATTTCAAGTGATAGACCTTGTACTTTACTGTTCCATAAGGAAAACTCAGAACGCTACTTCACCAAGACTACCTAATAGTGATTATGTTGGAATCTAATCAACTTAAGCAACACAATATCTTACATCTCAGACCTAGACAATAGAATGGCTCAAACATTTATTTTCACAATGAGTGTTTTCTGCTCTATAGTTGAGTTTTTTTTGTAACATATATAAAAGTAATTTCTTAGTAAGTAAAGGTTTGACCAATTATAAACACACTTTCTCCCTAACCACTATTAGGATCTCTAACCCAAATTGCAAGCATACATGCATCTGGTTTGAAACAGTGTATATTGTCTTATAAATATATAAGCATGCAATAATGAGTAGATCGTTATAAAAAACAGACTCTGTGAATAAAACGGTCTTAACATAACCTCCACCTAAGTCTCTTTGTTTTTCCTGTGTTATCTTCACAATGAGGTTATTATCTGGATCGGGTTTCGTACACAAACGACGTTGATGGAGGTGCCTCGTTTAGTTTATCGCAAGTATTTGACCACGACCTTAAGCATTTACCTACCTAGTAACGCTATATGGAATTCTTAATAGAAATCTATTGTATAGAAATATAGGTGTATTATATATTATGATTTACGGCTCAATGTTTTATGTTAGTTTTGTTATATGTTGTCCACGTTTGTAGATTAAAAACGTTTAAATTGACACCAATAAGTGTTGAAACCTTGTTATAATTTTCAGTCTGTTTAGCCATGGAAGATTCATGTTTTAACCATATGATTTGACTAGACAGCAGTGACACCATCGCATTATAAAAACCACTGCTCAGAAATTATTCCGTTGCTTAAGTGAAGTTATTGGAATTTCGTTATTCCTGCCTTAACTCTAACTCAATCAGTGGGTACCAACATTTTATTTTTATTAAAATGAGTTTTGTATCAATAAGCTATAGTAAAGTTAATCTAATAACAAAAGGTAGCTAACTCTACGTCATATACTTACCCTAGCCTATTAAAACTGAACTGAAATACTCATATTTGTTCAGCTGTGTTTAACTTCTGTAAAACAGAAAAAAGAAAAATAGAAAAAAACAAACGTCAGAAAATAACAGGAAACAAGAAGAAAACTTGCAACTTAAATAGAAATGCTAGATGGATGTATAGCAAACTGTGTGAAGAGGAAAACAACACCAGGAAAATGTAAAAACCTTTATAGACATCAGAAACATGAGCATCTTGTGAAGTATAGCTATCAGATTGATAACAAACATTGATGTACAGAAGAAAAAGATTTTTAAAAATTAAAAACATTCATAAACTGAGGTTTTCTACGTATAATATGTATGTGTTCATAAAAAAAGTATATAAGCATTCTATCAGTCAATTTAGTTATCATAGCACAAGTTCTGCTTAGTTTGAAACTAGATAACGCTGTGTGTTAAATGTCTGAGATATTTATTTATTTATTATTTATTTGTTAACTGGATTTCTGATACAACTGTTGTCGATTTCAATACTACTTGAAATGCCGTGGACTCAGTTTAAGAGGCTCACAATAACATTAGTACCATGTAAATTGTCAATTTCTATAAAAAAAACACATTAATAAATTTATAATTGTAACTTAAAAGCGCATAAGTGCGTTATTTTGCGTAATGTGATATCTCGGATTATAACATTGTCATTAAATTGATACACACTGAAAAATCACCTTGCGGTGATCTTTATAATTAGCGAGTTGCTTCTTATTATGAATATATTTGACTTTCTTTACATTTACCTATTTTTCTTATCACTCAAATAAGTTTGACGAAGAATATTTTTTTCCGAGGAACATTATCTGATACTAAAGAAGCCTGGCTGAGCTCGAATAGAAAGGGTGATTTTTTGGACATATTTTCATACACAGGGTTCATTAAATAAGACTAATTCATGAATAAAGTATTTAAAAATAATTTGCCCGAATATCAAACGAAAGAATTTGTTGCTATCTTGTTTAATGTTTTCTATATGTTCATCGATAATTGACACTGTTAGAGTTCGGAAAAGTCTTATATCAGTTTAACATAAAAATATTTCAGGCACGGTAATTTTATCCTTCAAATTCTGTAACAAAGTAGCTGATTCACATCGCAATCTGTATAAATACATACACCCTTATATATACTTCTATCATCAGCCTAATTTAATGTGAGTAAAACTTAACATGAAAATAAAATAAAAAAGATGTTAAACGTTAATGAACCCTGTAATTGGATTTGTCCAAGTTTCAATCCCCATGATGTCCGAAATTCCGATACTACGTCACTTAATGTTGAAACCCGTAAAGTTTTTTCTCTCTCTTAACAAATAATTTAATGTTATTTTTTGTAAGTAGGTCATTGGCTATTTTTGCCCTAATACTACGAAGGTCATACCAATTACTGGTGAGGTTGTTTTGTTTTAAATGATTAGGTTTAACACGAAAGGCATTAATTTACTACAAATATAAAACAACGTACATTTTCGTAATTATAGATTTTCTATCTATATTACTAAATGTAACATTCTCTCTGGTGCATTTTCCTTTATAATTTGGTGGCAAAGGATTAAAATTTTATGAAGTTAAAACACATATAATGGATAATAATTGAATCTTAAGCAACATTTTGTTGACCTAACATCCCTGACCAGTTAAAATGTTGGTAAAGAGTTTCATAATATAAGAGGCGGACGAATAGACCTGAGCCCCTCAGGGGTCCTTGTCCTACTTGTCAAGTAAAAATCACGAATTTTTTATTGATCACGGCTATAAAAATCTTACAGCAACGAGTATAACGATCTTAAATTCTCCCTTCCTCTACACGACAATACGTGCTGGCCTTGGAAGTCACCGGCTTAGAGTGGTAAACGATTCGGCTTTATTTTCCTGTGCTAACCAGTCAAAACCTGGAACTCATCACCAGCGTACGTGTTTCCCTCCCACTATTATTCCTTCGTCATCCTTACTAGGCCGTCATAGTATGAGTTAACATGCTGCATTGTCTGTATTCACAATGAGTGTGGTAATACTACTACTGGTACTACTCGGATTTTACTCAAACTTTCCATCAGGTAGAGTAAAGTTTCTTTGTTAGGCTTTATACAAAGACAAATAAAAACATGTAGTGGTAAGTGTATGAACTTTTGGCATACCTAGAGGTGTTTAAGATTTGAAAATGTAATAATTCTCTTATGAAATATTTAAATATAAGGACCTTTTAGAAAAAATTTTACAACAAACCAGATATGGTTATATCTATATATATATTAATTTATTTAATAACTTTTTTTTCAATGGTAGACTTAATGCCGAAGTCATTCTCTACCGTTCTACCGGTAGTGAGGAAACGAGTAACAAGGCCCATTACACTTTCATAAGGACGTTTAAATTAATCCTGAACAAGATCATTCCGGATTGATAGTTTGTATTGATTAACTAAGGAATGAATAACGAAAAAAATTATATTAAGACTTGGTGCCATTTTGCTATCCTGACTTGATTTCCCCATTGAATGAGGAAAGAAGTATGAACACACACGGAAGAGTGGGCATGGCAGAAGGAGGTTATTTACAGAGTAAATATTTATTTTATTTATTTATTTATTTACACTTTATGCACTTTGTACATCAGCGGACTTAATGCCCAAGGCATTCTCTTCCAGTCAACCTTGAGGTGGTATAGAAATATTGTAAGGGATGTGCACAGAGGTTATGTATGTATGTGACAATTAAAATATACAATACATAAGTACGTATACATACATGAACACATACAATACATACGTCATAAATACACATATAAATATACACATATATTCGTAAATATACACATACACACAGATTTAGATTATATTCGTACACTATGACAACTTGACTGTAAGCTGAGTCAACTATCGATAAGACGACTCTTTAATCTCGTTGAGAAGGTATGTACATTCTTTTTGAATGTAAAACGATTTGTTGACATCCTGACTTCGAGCGGGAGCGTATTCCAGAATAGTACTGCCTGAACAAAGAACGAAGAGTTCACGAAATCAGAGTTGTGAGAGGGACATAAGAGAAGCAGATTATTTTCTGAGCGAAGGTTTCTGTCGTGATTAGAGGATAGATAACGGAGGCACGGAGTAAGATATGTAGGTGAAAACAGTGAGTTGAGAAATGAAAATAGGGCAATTAGTGCTCGCAGATTACGGCGCTGGCGAATAGGTAACCATTTTAATTGGGAACGTAAAGCAGACACATGGTCATACTTTTGAACATTGAAAATATATCGAATGAGAATTGAAAAGTCGGTCCAGTTTGTTAAGAAGGTCTGCATTCAAGTCGTAATAACACACATCACCATAGTCGATTATTGGGATTATTAAGGACTGCATGAAAGTAATTTTGGTATTAGAAGGTAGGAAGTTCTTCAGACGATACAATATTCGCAGGTTTCTCGTTACTTTTTGGTTGAAATGAGTACCTTGAGTTCGCCAATCAAGGGTAGAGTCGATGAATAAGCCCAGATCTTTGACTACGGAGCTGAATGGTACGACTGATCCGTTAAAGATGATTGCTGAGATTGAGGCAATATCGAGTCTGCTCATAATGTGTTTGCTGCCCACTATGATAGCCTGACACTTGGTTGGGTTAACCGTTGATCCGAATTTCATTGACCACGAGTTTATGATTTCCAAGTCTCTGTTGACCGCGCTAACGGCTTGTGTTATGTCTTCCACCCTTGCCTGTGAATACACTTGCAGATCGTCGGCATGTTAATGATATGCACTCTGAAGTTGTTGAGTTATGACATTAATAAAAATTGAGAATAAGAGAGGAGATAAAATGCCGCCTTGAGGGATGCCAGCGAGGAGATCGCACCAACTCGATGTCGAGTCAGCAGCGTAAACACTCTGTTATCGTCCCTGAAGGTAAGTGGAGAACCATTCCAGCGCCTCAGAGGTAACTATGAGGTATTTAAGGATAGATAAGAGAATTTCGTGACTGACGGTATTAAAAGCATTAGAAAAGTCAACTGGTACAAATATCGTGACTTTGGTGTCCTCCATGCCCTTCCTAATATCGCCAGTCATTTTAAGGAGAGCAGTAACTGTGCTATGACCGGCTTTAAAGCCAGATTGTAGAGGGCTTAATAGCTGGTTTCTGTGAACAAATTGGGAAAGTTTCTTATGAACACAGGCCTGGAACCAGGCTGGAAGAAGAAGAAGACTCTGTTTTGAAGAATATGACGGTGTTTAGCGTTGCGTATCACCTGATTGCACCGATTCCTAGCAGCCTTATATTGAATATTGGAACACAGAAACTGGAAAGGAAAATTTGGATAAGAATTCGAATTAGGAGAGATGAGACAAGTGGAGAGGGTTGTAAGGACACGCAGTTGACGATGATGACGAAAAGGGGGACCAATTTGATTTGAGACGAAAGAAGGCAACATAATCATATTTACGAAGATTAAAAACGAATTGAATGGGGTTATTCAGAAGTCGATAGTATTTGTTAAAGAGATCTGCATTCAGTTTGTAGTAGCACACATCGGGATGATCGATGATCGGCAGGATTAAGCAAAATAAGTTTTATCTCGGGAGATAAAAGATTCCTGAGTCGGTGTAACACCTGCTGAGATCTTGTAACTCTCTGACTGATACTGGTAATATGGGTCAGCCAGCTACGGTTGTTATCGATGAACAGACTGAAATTGTTCACATTACAACTCAGGGGATTATTGATCCGTTAAATGACAGTGACAATGACAGTTTGTTTGGATCTAGCCTGCGATGATAGATAGGCATTTTGTAGGATTCACAGCCCAAGCGATCCTATCAGAGTAACCGCTGATGTTTATACGAGTATGTATAAAAAAGGCTGAAAACACAACAATTTTCAGGAAGCGTCTTCAGAAACTGCTGATTGCTAAGTGCAATGCTGTCTTTTAGAGAATATCTGAATGACAATTTATAGCTGGTAAAAAGATATATTTTTACTTTTTCTGATTATGTTCTTAAAACGATTAGTATATTTATGCATATTATTTTATGACATTTTACTTATTCAAACTTTGACACTTGATTTTTTTTCTTTTTTTGCTGTTTATGTTCATTGCTTAACTTAAATAAAAAAAAATTGACTAGCACACTATTATATAATGGTAGAATGTAAATGAGCCACTTATTATAACATTATTAAGAACACTGTAAACCTACATTCTACAAATATTATAAATGATTTGATTTGATTGATATGATATCATATAGATTAAGTTGGAAATAGTCTGAGTATCTAACCAGATAGAACCAGTACTTTTTTAATTAACTGTATACTGCTTTAGGGAAAAGTGCACAAAGCTTTAGTCGGTACTTTTATAGAGCCAAATGTTAAATAAAAGTTGTAGGAATATTTTTGCTTGTATTCTTGCATTAGATGGTGGTGTACAATTTTAGGTGATGTGGTCATTTCGACGTACCAGGAGTGCATGTAAATACAATAGTGCATAAACACGACGTAGGTTACTATTATTACACTATTCTTTGCTGTTGCAAATAATAGTAATAGACTTACATCTTTTTTTTTATTTAAGAGCCTGCCAAAGTGACTCCACTCCACCTGATGGAAAACATGAATAGAATCCAAAAGCTGCAATCACCATCTCACTGCGAATGCAGACAATGCAGCATGGTGACCCACACTATGACGGCCTGGTAAGATGCTTTTTCACGCCCCGCTTGGGAACGTAAAACGTGTGACAGTAATCTCTCTAAGAAAATATTATTTTTGTAACACAAAAACTATTTTCATATTTTTCTTTCATTTGGTGCTAAAATATATCTTTTGCCTTACAGGTGTCCATCGATGGCGGTAGTTACTTCTTTAGATCCGTCTGCTCGTTTTCTCCACTACATAATAATAAAATTTATTGTATGTATAACATATGTGCTCTGCCGGAAACACATCTGTTGATGATGTGTTTCGGGCAGAGCTTTCATAGTCCACTTCTGGACATAGGCTTCTCCTTAGAAAGAAGGTTTTAAACTCACATAAACATGTTAAAATTTGTAATTTCATATCTTTATTATTTTCGTGCATAAACCTTTATTCTTTGCAACACCTAAATATGAAACATATATTTTTCTTATATGTCTAAAACCTTAGATGAGGGTAAGACCTGGGTAGACAGGGTAGTGGCATATTAAATTATGCGTGACATAGAAGGTAAAGAGGGATAATCCTACAAAGTCGCGCTACTTTATTGGACAAGGAACGTATTAAGCTGGCTGCTTTTTATCATCTGCGTTTTACTCACCGTTATACATAATTTGGGTGTGAAGATGAATATTACCTAGCTTACACATAAAAAGCATATTATGATTTATTTAAGATAAAATATGGGAACTGAGGACATTGTAAATACTGTGCCAGCTTGGCAGTACAGAATCGAACTACGCATTGTGGAAACCAGGACATTTGTCTGTTAATTAATTAGCTTTCTGTGTGTTAATACACTACCGAGAGTCACACGTTTTGTGAAACAGGCATACTTGGGAATTACCATTACTCCTCAACAGTACATGTCATGTGTCACAGAACGCATAGACTTTCTAAAGTAAAAGTTTGTGCTTGAGCGAGTAGAATAAGTTGATATAGAAAATGAGTAGATCAGTATCAGAATCGTATGTTCTAAAGAAATGAGAAGTGGGTAAACCTAAAACGTGAGGAATCGAGTCCATGTATGAGTGATGAGCATTTCTCAGATGAAAATATCACAAATATATTTTGGCGTAACATCCAGTCAGTACCTGTTCCTGATACAAAAAGATTGATTTTGGAATGCCAGATGCTCATGTGAGTCTATAACAACTTTGGAACCCATTATTACTGCTAAAATTGATGTAAGTTGTGAAGACCGTTCATTGCCAGACTAGAAATCACCTGGTCCAGACGGACAGCATAACATTTAGCTTCAGTAGTTTCGAAGTTCACATGCACGTTTAGTATTTCAATTACAAGTAGCATTCTGTCTTTGCAGCCCTCAGTATAGGTTTCTTAGTCGCTGTATCCGAAGTCGTTGATCTACTATATTTAGATATTATTTTTAACTATATTATTTGTATGTATGTATGTATGTAAATGTATTTAAACTGTAATTTAAATGTATTTTTAATATAATAAAGAAAATAATAATAATAACCTAATGATTTAGTGTAATATAATAATGTAGTATAATAGTACAGTTATGAAAAAATATAATCATATATTCTTCTGTTTTTAATATTTATTGAGTAAACCTTTAAGTATAGACAAACAAAATGTTTATAAATACTATGTTTATATATTTATACCTTCCGCAAATAAATTGCATAAGGTGGACTTAATGCCGCAGGGATTTGCTTCCTAAGCCGTTGGGTCATGCAAAGATGTGTGTAACATGTGTATCATTGGAGGAAGTGAAGAAAATCCTTTAATTTACATATAAATAATTTTATATACTGTATAATAATATGAATAATATTAAAAATTTAAAAAAAGTATATGCAAACACGTATATACACATAAATATAATATAACATACATATAAATAAAATAATTACCCGCCTCGGCCCGTCACCCGCCGAGGTTTACAGCGGGTTGGTGTGTCGGGATCGGACCGACTAAAACCACACGGTGTGCCACTCTGTGCCTGAGATAGAAAGGTTCCGGGTACAGTTTATATTACGACATACACACTCCTCACAGCGCAGCCACCCTCTTCGGGTAAACTCTGCAGTCTCTCTTTGACTGCAGTCGCAGTGGTGACAGGCAGGACTCAATTCCCTACTAGCGACCGAGTGCAGATACTTCCCGAAGTGGCCGTGCCCGGGAAGGACCTGCGTCAGTCGGAAGGAAAAGGGCCCGTGCTGCCGCCCAGCCCACTCAGTGATGACCGGTTGGAAAAGTTCCATGTCGGTAAAGCCAGCACGTGGAGCCTCCAACAAGCTAAACTGTTGCAATGAAAGTTGCGTCTGATAAGCGGATACATGATCATTATTTCATAAGTCGGTCTAATTTATTGAAGATACCCGTATTTACATAGATCAAGATAGTAGGCATCAGCATAGTCGATAATTAGAAAAATTTACACAGAATAAAATAAGTGGTAGTAATAAAAATTAAGTGTCAGTGGCATAAATGTACATTGAATTTTAGATTTTAAAACTTCATAAGTGACTTTGAAACCTCCATGATCACAAACCCAAGACCCGTTGCCTGTCATAATTAATATACCTTAAAAGGTATCTACTTTTATATTATTGTACGCGTTATCAATATCAATGAAACACGCTAAAGTGGCAAGATCTCTTGAGAATCCTTTCTGAATCCTTTTCACAAGTCAAATCAAACTATCTAAACATGAATTAGATTTTGTGAAGCCTACGGTTTCATGTTAAAATCATAAATTTTCCAAGTATTACTCCAGACTTGTATTATTAATTGTTAAGAACATTTTACAAGCGTAGGAATACAAATTAATTGAAAGCAAGAAAAAACGTGTAAACAACTGCGTTTGTACTTAGGTACAAAATAAAGTTTTCACCAATAAACTATGGCTAAGTATTAAAATATATAAATAATGAAATAGAAAATAAATTAAGTAATGTAGAAAAATTTGTATAAACACCACCGGAGATAAAAAATATGACACCGAAATGGACGATCTATTTTTATTTGTAAGCATTATTGCTAAAAAACATACTCAAATAGCTATTCTTGAAACTTGTTAGGTATAATTTAATAGTGAAAAAATTATCATCAATAAGCGAGTTTTAAATTAACCCGTAAGTTTTAAAAACACAATACTGTTGTTGAAACAAAACGTGACGTTAATTTACCATCGACGTCTTCTGTCAAAAACATGATTTATATGGTTTCCTGTGATTATTTGTTGCCCAATAATTTAATTTTTTTCATCAATAGGTAGCATATGGATATATAAATACCTACATATGTATTAGATATTGAGAATACCATTACGAACTTATCATAAACTAGTTTAACAAACATGAAATACTATTTCTTCTTATCGCCTTGCATCACCTATTAGTTTCACTATACACTTACGGCATAAAGAAATATTTTACGAGTAAGTATTTACATGGTAATAAGTTAATTTAAACACTAAATTTTCGTGAACTTTGTAAATCAAATATTCAAGACTGAGAGTAAACTGACATTACAGAATAAGTACACCAAAATGGTCTCGTTTAAGTTGCCTAAAAATAATGCCGATTTAAATATACTTTTTTATGTTTAATGGTTTATATTTTGAATAATTTTAAGTCGGCATAGTGTGCCTAAGTCGCTATAGTGTACCTTGGCCGCTATAGTATGCCTAGGCCACCATAGTGAGGGTCGTCATACTGAATTGTCTGCATTCGTATTAAGTAGTGCGATCACCACTCTTGGATTCTATTCATGCTTTCCATCTGGCAGAGTAAAGTCACTTAGGCAGGCCCAGAAAAAAAATTGTATATTCTATTTTGATAATGCAAAAACTTGTACAAACGTTTAATTTAATTTGGATAATATATATAATATTATAATTATTAAATTCCACATATATTTTTTTATTTTCTTAAAGAAGTACAGAGCGTAATTTCACTTAAAACGAGAATATAAAATCCATGTATTACACTTTTCTTTTAAGTGCCATCTTACATTTACATATTTATCAGAATCAGTGTCACAAATTTTCGTGCATGGTTCTTAACAGACATTAGCGAAATGATTTAAAGCACCAAAATGTCTTTAGTATGTATACAGAACTATTATAGATATAAGGAGAACTTATTTTAAAAGGGAGATTGCAAATCTGAGAGATCATTACTACTCATAATGGCTCCGATTCAATTTGTTTTACGAATAAGATTTCAATCTCATCTTGTTACTATTTTGGGATATCCCAGACTGTTTCTCGATTAATCCATAATAATCTCAATTACCATAGCGTGTCATACAAGAGTAACAAAGTAAATTTTACAAACACATTTCTCTAAAAATGCTAAAACCATAGTGTGATCTCATAAATTGTAACGTTACTGTCAAATTACTGAACATATAACAACAATTTAGAGACTTTTTTCCCTTGTACTTTGTTTTCCCAATTTTATGGTTCTAGGTCGCTGGGAAGTACCCTATACGTTAAAATATAAAACCTAAATAGCCGTATCTTTTGATTACGTCGAATTAGATCCTCGATTTCGTATAGCTGCATGCGATTTTTTTTTATGTTTAGGATCACTTAAGAATTTGATTTTATTTTCAACTTCGAAATGAAGAAAAATGTCTTGAGAGACATACAGATAAATAAACTGGCAAACAGACAAGCAACAAAGACCTCTTACAAAAATTTTCTTATCTTTCTTTTGAGAATGAAACCCCAAAAAAAGAGAAAACATTAATTAAACAAATATTTCTTTTATTTTAAAAAGACAACGCCCGCACTAGGAATAAATCGGGTGTCGCGGAGGACTTTACAAACATAAAAAAAACGGACACAAAGAACACCCAGAATCAGAACAACAATTTATGTGGGGTTTAAACCCTTAAGATTCAGCGCAGTAGAGAGCGGCGTGGCGACGGCTCAAACCAGTAGGCCAACCGTACAGTCCAGTGCTCGTATTTATGTAACCTACCAGTTCAACAGTTTAACATTCAAACTCAAGTCATGTTAAACAAAACAGACTTGTTTCTTTCAGGAAACTATTTAAGATATTAGGTAATAAATGTTCTTTCTGGTAAATTAAGTGCGTCCAATTTTAACAAACTTGCTACACTTTTTACGGAGTTTAAATACCCTCTCGCACGCCCGCGCTGTCTCGGTTACCAGTGACCGGGGAATCACATGCACTCTAGACGGAAAATCCTTGGTACCCCGACGTAAAACTTACTGTACACTGCATACAAAAAGAAATTAAATTTTTGTTTAACTTTTCAGTTTGCAAGAACGTAAGTCAAGTAACAGATTTAAACTCCAAGGATCGTCATGAAACATTAGAAATTACGTAAGTTGAGAAATATATATGTAACATTTTTATTTTTTTGTACAAAAACCCATTACACATTTATGATTTCCTCAGGACTGAATAATGGGTTCACCGTGGAGGGCACTTACTTCGACAATAAGGTTATTGCCAAAGGTACGTTATTACAGCCATTTGTGAAAATATATGTCGTGTTAACGTTTTATCAAATGTGTAGTATTTTTCTTGGTTTTCTTAAAAAGAGAACACTTACTTTATAAAAATATTGTGTAGTTATATATACGTCAATGGTTTTGCATTATAGTTGAGTTTGTTAATGAGTTCAGGTGACTTTGGAAGATAATATTTTTTATAGAGGTTTAACTGTCGAATTAGCATAAGAATAAACATACACTACTATTGCTTCAGAGATTAGTTAGAGGATTTACACGTGTTATAACTAAGCCAAGGGAATCGTTTTCGGGACTAGATGAGACAAGATGAGAAACATTTCAGCATAAAGTTAATTATAAAATAAATTAGTAGTAAACTGTGTCAACTTATCTCTATTTCCAACGCGATAAAAGATTTGACATTTGTTATAAAACAAGAAATATATTTATTCACATTAACTAAGACTGGGAGAGTATTAACGAAGTATAGAATTGACAAGCATTAATTAACAACCATTAAATTAACCTATTTACTCTTTGATGTTAAATTAAGTAAGTTTAATTAATATAATTTCATTTTCAAAGCACTAAGTAAAAAGGAAATCAGTTGGTTCAGCTGGGCAATGGCAATCGTTGGTATGAGATTACAAAATTTGTTATGGTAAATACAACAATAAATAATTAAAATACTATGTCAAGTTTAAATCTTTGAGGGTTACATATTATGGAACTTCTTTAATTTTTACTAGTAAAAATACAGAAAAAGCTTAAAAAAAACATATGCGTCTCGTGACGCCCAACATAAGTGAAAACTAGTCTAAGTTGTAGTATTTAATATTGAAATTGTTTAACTTGAGAAAAGCTTAGGTTATTACTTAAATTTTACGTACATTAATATGATATTGTAATAAAAAGGTATTTATTAATATTTTATTCTTAGATATCCAGAATATGGCTAGCGCTGTGGATTAGAGTGAGAAAGGAGGAGCCTGCCTGCTGCTGACGTATGCATGAGAGAAAGGGAAACCAGACAAACTGACGCCGTAACGCGTTACGTAACGAAGCAGTTTACTCTCCCATAATAAGTTATCACTTCAAAAAAGATGAAGTATTAAGTTAAGTTTCGTATTAATAACAAGTTATGTTACATCCTATCCTTAACGATTTCTCTATTATAAAATCTGAAATCGTGATTCAATAAACTTTACACTCACTCAAAACAGTAGCGTTATCTGATTCAGTGGAAATAGCTTAGATGATATCAATGAATGTTATCGGATCTTATAAATATCTACGTTTTATACAATACAATATCATATGATAAAAAGCATTTCAATACATCTGTCGACGTGAATCTATTCTATAACTTGACTTATATCGAACAAAATATTCATAAAATAAAAAACAAAAACAAACAAAAATAAATAAGCTGTGAGGTATCTATTTTTGTACTATTTTCACTTGAGGTTTCGGTTTTCTATCCATACTTTGCTATGCAAAATTGATACCTACATACATTTAAACTTCGAATAAATATCGCATTCAACATCTGTTTATAAGGCCCCCATAAATTCAAGGGGCGTACGATATTTCTCAAATTCCGCGGCACATCAATCTATGCCAAGTACTTATGTCAAGACGCCGGTGCCAACGTAATTTATAGTTCAATTTCTCAAGTTAGATGACCACTTCAAACTGTTCTTCACTAATTGTCAGTCCTAATCGAAATTTGAGCATATTTAAGTACAGAATAGAATTCAAGAACGATTTTCTGTTCATTCCATTTAGAGTTTAGAAGGCCCTTTTGAGGTTGTGATTCAGCTTTAAGAGAAATTTATTTGTCCTAATTTGAATGTTTTGTTATTGGTTTTAGTTATTATAAAAAATCTTATTGTATTTTTTTGTATCTAACTGAATATTGTGTTAATAGCGTTACGAAAATACATACACCAAAGAAAAATAAAATATTCGCTCGTCCAAATATGTTTGGACGAACATTACGTATGCATAAATAATTATTTATAACATTTTCTTACGTTAAAAAGGTTCATAAACCACTAGTTGTATGTTAAGAAAAGGTCTGTATTAATGAACACTAATATCTGGAACATTATGATTTATTTGTAGGAGTACATACTTACGTACGTATGTTCATACTTAATATATATATAATAAACAAAATAACTGACAAAAACTAGGTATAAATGATCAAAGAATGATCTATTCATATCACTAACTTGTCACCAACATCCTAAAGTAGCCACGATTGATAGGCAGCGCGTATTTTTTGCTCAGCCGAATAAAAACTTTTCTTTTCAATAAACTTGGAGAAATGGTCTGATGAACTACTTAATATGCGTAAACTTTGGTATTTCTTATTTTCATGATGTAATTACACATCAACAACTTAACTTTTGAATACGTTTTATTTAGTTATAATGTAAAAGTTACTTTCACAAAATATTTACGAGGGTCGGAAATGTAAAACATGAATAAATTGCTTAAATGTTTAGATGAAGTATCGGCTGGTGGGAATTTAGAACACTTCAACATTTGTTGAGTATTATCGCTATATTTCTGATATATATATCATCAACGAACCTATAATGTAATACTTAATACTCAATACTTTGTTGCTCACCATATCCTTATAGAGATGTTACGTTATGTTTTGCCAGTACGTATGGAACGGAACGAAGCGGAACGGAACGGCAGAGTAGGAGGCAGGATGAAGTGATTTTGCCAAAACTAGCTTATCATCATCATTATCATCATCTCAGCCAAAAGACGCCCATTGCTCGACATAGACCACCCCTGAGGTTCTCCACAATAGCCGGTCCAGTGCCGCCCGCATCCAGCATTTTCCCACGACCTTCACCAGGTCGTTGGACCACCTTGTGAGGGGCCTACCAATGCTGCGTTTCTTAGTACGAGATCGCCGCTCTATGGCCCCATCTGCCATCGTTTTTGGGTATAATGTGGCCCTTAAAGATTGTCAATAAGTATTTATTATAATATATACGTTAATAATATACTCATATATATTTATACATACATGCGTGTTACATAGATATAATATAATTAATTTTAGGATTATTTTACTTTAATAAGATTTTTGCTTTTTTAAATTATTTTATATGGCTATCAATTGCTCGATTTATATCATTAACTTATACATTAATGTAGTGGTTTGCCTTCCCTTTTCGTAAAAAAACTGATCATCTAAGAGTGTGATCGCGTTATGGTATTTACCAGTAATGGTAAATTCATTATATTTTAAATTTGGACAACAGGAAAGCGATTAACGAAACGTAGCAAGTACAAGTCTGTATTTGAGCGTTAATTATTAAGTAACTTTTCGATGAACAAGCAAATTAGCCTTACGTATTTTTTACTAGACAATTAAAATGAATTAAAAAAGATTAACAGAGGGCGAAAACGTTATCCAAAACATTTAAAACTTTTGTACTATACTTTGATAGAACATTAGTTACATAATACATTAGTCTAAACGATTCTCATCCGTGTTCTACAATCAAAAAAAATCTTAGGCAGAGAAAGTTTTAATAGAAATATAGATTTTCTGAGAAAATAAAGACTAAAATGATTTTCCAATATTATATCGAGCGACATTTACACCAAATCTTGTTTTTATCTGATAAGTAAACGATATTTCCCTATTTTTAGAATTTTTTCTCCTATAAAAATTAATCTTTGGCGACTGTTATACTTTATATTTCAAGTAAGCAATGACTCAAAGGTGTTTTTTCGTACTAACAACTTGTCAGATTATTTTATTAGAAGCATAATTACAAATTACCATAATGAAGGCTCTTGGTACAATCTGTTACAGAATACACATTTTTGGTAAGACTGAAATATAATCACCGAAACGGCCACAAAGAACGTATCCACTAAGTTACGACCAACGAGAGTAATTTAAAAAACAATTAGGTCGCAAATTAGGCTAAAACTAAATTCACATTGTTATTTTGACTTCTTGATAATCGTGTACAGTAAAAATAGCAGCGCTGAATATAAAAGAAGTCAATGAATAAACGGGTCTCCCGATGTTAAGTGATCACCGTCGCTCATTGACACATTTAACTCTCGGGACACAAGTCAGTACCATCGTTTAAGTGTCACTGTCGATGAAAAGGGTGAATGGGTAACAAAATGAAAAGCCAAAAATATATATCCGAGTCTTTTCTTGAATAGATTCTTCTGTGAGATGCGCCTGTTAGTTTAATAATAATGGGTTAACGATTTATGTTTGAGCCAAAAATTAATTAATTAATTTTATCGCGTGTTCATACATTATTATAAGATACAAAGAAAATACCTTCAACTGTTTTTAATAGTAAGATAACATTTCTAGCATTAAGTTTTACATTTAGAGAAATAACTTAGTGATGTTTTATTAGCGGCAGCTTCCAGGTCTGATTATAAGTAACGAACCTTCAATAATGAGATTAAGGCATTAACACGCGTCAAGCCATCTGGCACGTGATATTTTCCTAGACGATTTATAAGCTAAATTTGTAGGACATTCGACGAATGTAATGAATATACAATTCTGTGTAGACACAGTTCTCAGAATAGAGGTCTTTTATACATGTAAATTAGTGGTCTTCAATGATAAAACTTTTTTAATTAAAGATAAATTAATTGTTTGAAGTTAACCAGCTGTGCATAAGATCTAGGAAATTTAATATTCAAGGAGTAATACCTTTTTTTGTAATCCATCATTCCAATCATTTTCACAGATTAAACTTGCACTTGATTTTTACGTTACCCTTTTTAACCTCGACACTATACCAGACACACGTGACGTTTTCCAGACATTATTTTGTTGATAATTAAATTCTACAATGTTGATAAGCGATACGCTTAAAGTCTTATTAAACTTGATCAGCTCTATGTATTTAGCTAGTTGTGTACCGTAGTGATTGAACATGATTATTAGTTTTGAGACTATTACACACCACCATCACAGAAAAGAAAACTTCTTAGATTATTTTTTCCTTGTATGAAACAAGAGCATTGGTGTAAGTGGCTTCCAAATAAAGTCTTAATAGAAGTTTGCCAAGTTATGTGCTAATTGGACATCGGAAAGACACGAAGGAGGTCGTATTACTCGAGGTTGAGTTAGTCATAACTCAGACACAAACTTGGCCAACGCAGTCACATCAAACTAACCCCAAAGAAACTTTATCGCTGAAGAGTTTCCGACGTAACAAGAAGCAGAAAAAAATGGAATAGCTATTAATATTGTTAGCGGGAATAAAATCTACAATGTATTCTACAGAATTAAAAATGAAATGAATTTATATCTTAAAGTCGAAAATTCAACTAATTTTTAGAACTACACTTAAGAAATGAATCCGAGTTAAAATAATCGGTATTCATCCTTTTGTACATCTACGAAATTTTCATGTCAAGTTATATGGTCATATTTGTTAGGTCATCGTAGTTGGGCCTCAATCGTTACATTATGAGAGAGGTAGGGCATAGCGTGATATTTTCCGCTCAAAACTTGGAGCAGCCCGACTGGGGAAGGACCTCCGCCTTACAGAAGACCACAGCCAAATAGCACTGCATCTTCGGCAGTGCTGTATTCCTGTGGTGAGTAAGGTATCCAGAGCTCTAGAGAATTCGCTGTTTTGACAACGGGGGACTAGTGGTGCTTATAATACTGCTACTGGCTCGTGTGGGCGCGGAATGTGGGCGCGGCGGTCAGGAAGACCCGCTGAAACGGTTGTCCGCTGGCCGCCCGCAGAATAGATGGGTTCCCGAACCCAGGGATCACTACAACCTCCACCCTGGGAGGCTGAACCGCCAGCCTGCGAAAAATCCCTGCAGTAGTAGTCGTGCCGGAGGAGGAGACCGGAGTGGAACCCGACCGCTACTACAGGGGGGGAGCGGGGGCCCTTTCGTACGCCGCGCCGACAAATCGCACTACCCACATCGACCATGAGTAGATTAGCACCGCCCCATTGCCCCCTTAGTTGTCAACACAGTGAATCCTCACAAACCAATTAAACCCCCCCAAAAAAAAAATGACGAAGAAAAATAGAAAAAATGTATCTACAGCGGCATCCTCTTCCACATATATGGACTTCTGCAACATCAGGGGACTTCACTCCAACCTGAACGCAGTCCACCTTCATCTGGAGATTGCGCAGCCGACCCTCTTATTTCTTACGGAGACGCAGATATCCTGCCCGGCCGATACATCATACCTACACTACCCCGGCTACAAACTCGAACACAAATTTCTGAGACGTGCCGGTGTATGCATGTACATCCGGGAGGATATCTGCTGTCGCCGTCTCCATTTTTATGAAGACAGGGACCTGTCAGTAATGTGGGTGCGCGTAGACTACGGAGGTGAGACTCGAATCTATCCGTGCCTATACAGGTCTCATAGCGGTGACAGGGAGACTAAAGCACTCTTTGAGCACCTGCAGGTGACGACTGACAAAGTTCTTGAGCGGTACCCTCGTGCTGAGTTGGTGATTTTAGGGGATTTTAATGCCCACCACTGTGAGTGGCTAAATTCTCGATCCACCGACTTTACAGGCAGGTCTACTCATGAATTTGCTCTGGCCCATGGCCTCTCACAACTGGTACATTCTCCAACAAGAATACCTGATATTGAGAGCCATGCACACTCTTTGCTGGACCTTCTGCTGACGACGCGTCCGGACGACTACACTATTGCAGTGGACGCACCTCTCGGCTCGTCCGACCACTGCCTCGTCCGGACCGAAGTCCCATGCCCTCGGCATATTCCACCTCGCCCAGCCAATTTGCGCCACATGTGGTAATATAAATCAGCAGACTGGGATGGATTGCGTGAATTCTACGCATCGTACCCGTGGAGGCAGCTTTGCTTCACGCCAGAAGATCCTGACTCCTGCGCAGCCGCTGTCACTGAGACGATCCTGGTGGGTATGGAGTATTTTATTCCCAACCCATCAGTAGCTGCGGGGGAAAAAAAGCGACCGTGGTTTAACCGGCTTTGCAAGGAAGCCAGGCTAGTCAAGCAGGCCGCCTATAGGGCTTGGACTACGGCCCGTACCAATAAGGATCCGAACATCTCTGATGTGAGACGCAAACTAAATGCTGCCTCGAGGTCCAGCAAAAAGACAATTGCCAGAGCCAAATTCGATTTCATCGGCAGGATTGGTGAGCGACTTACGAGCTATCCCTCTGGGAGTCGTGCGTTTTGGTCTCTTGCTAAGGCTGCCGAAGGAAATTTTTGCCAGTTGTCTTTACCACCATTGCGAAATGCCGATGGTAACTTGGCCCATAGTGCTAAAGAGAAAGCCGACCTACTTGGGCAACTCTTTGCCGCGAACTCGACCATGAACGAGGATGGAAGTGCGGTACCGCCTATTAACCCGCCGTGCCAACACACTTTGCCGGAAATACACATTTCGCAAAGAGAAGTCCGGCGGGAACTAAACTGTCTAGACGTTCATAAGTCGAGTGGGCCAGACGGCATACCTGCAGTGGTGCTCAAAAAGTGTGCCCCTGAGTTGTGCCCTGTACTAACGCGACTTTTCGCGATTTCCTACCGCAAAAGGCAAGTGCCGTCTTCGTGGAAGACTGCCCATGTGCATCCAGTGCCAAAAAAGGGTGATAGATCGGACCCATCGAATTACAGGCCTATAGCTATAACCTCCCTTCTCTCTAAGGTGATGGAGCGTGTAATCAACACACGGCTCCTCAGTTACCTGGAAGAGCATGATTTGATCAGCGACCGCCAGTACGGTTTCCGCCGCGGTCGCTCGACTGGTGATCTTCTAGTGTATCTCACTCACCGGTGGGCTTCAGCCATTGAGAGTCAAGGTGAGGCTTTGGCAGTTGGCCTGGATATAGCAAAGGCGTTCGATCGGGTCTGGTACAGGGGCCTTCTATCGAAGTTACCGTCCTACGGCCTGCCCGAGGGTTTGTGCAAATG
This sequence comes from Hypercompe scribonia, assembly GCA_949316085.1. NCBI lineage: Eukaryota > Metazoa > Arthropoda > Insecta > Lepidoptera > Erebidae > Hypercompe > Hypercompe scribonia. Next base: position 6,945,889 of record OX438975.1, read on the forward strand.
GGTGGCTAGCTTTTTGTCTGGCAGACACATAAAAGCCGTCGTCGACGGTAGCTGCTCCGAAAGCATGGACATAAACGCTGGTGTCCCGCAAGGCTCCGTGCTATCTCCAACACTATTCTTGCTGCATATCAATGATATGTTGTCCATAGATAGCACTCATTGTTATGCGGATGACAGTACTGGAGATGCGTATTACACGGGCCGGGCTAACATCCCTCGTACCGCTGTAGTAGAAAGTCGCGAACAACTTGTGTCTCAAATCGAGAGCACTTTACACAGAGTCTCCGATTGGGGTCGGGATAACCTGGTCCAATTTAACCCCTCTAAGACACAAGTTTGTGCGTTTACTGCTAAAAAAACCCCGTTCACTGTAGTTCCACAATTCCAGAATACACCCCTTACCATCTCACAGAGTATTGGGATCCTCGGTGTCGATATGTCCAGTGACGTCCAATTTCGGACTCATTTGGAGGGAAAGGTGAGGCTGGCATCAAAAAAGCTTGGTGTTCTGAATAGAGCGAAGCGATATTTCACACCGGCACAAAGGCTACTACTGTACAAAGCACAAGTTCGGCCTCACATGGAGTATTGCTGTCATCTCTGGGCGGGAGCACCGAAGTACCAGCTTGAGCCTTTCGATTCAGTCCAGAGACGTACTGTGAGAATTGTCGACGATCCTGATCTCACGGACGGTATCGAGCCACTAAGTCTTAGGAGAGACTTTGCCTCCCTGTGTGTACTCTACCGTCTCTACAATGGGTTGTGTTCTGAAGAATTGTTTGTTATGATGCCGACAGCCACATTCTACCATCGCACCGCTCGCCATCGTCAGGGAGCTCATCCACATACATTGGAACCTAAATGGTCGCGCACAATGCGGTTTCAGAGAAATTTTCTCCCGCGAGCAATCCCGTTATGGAATGAGCTCCCTGCCACGGTTTTCCCTGGGAACTACAGCATGGGGTTCTTCAAGAAGGGTTTTTGAAGGGTCGGCAACGCGCACGTGATGCCCCTGGTGTCGTATGCGTCCATAGGCTGCGGTAGCCGCTTACCATCAGGCGGGCCGTATGCTTGTTTGCCACCGTCGTGGTATAAAAAAAAAAAAAAAATCGTGTTATTTTAATGTTGTATCAATGGACTGTCGTCGAAATACTTTTATACTTTTCGTATAATAAGTAAATCTGTCAAAGATGGTCTTCTTGTCAGCAAGTTGTTAATGATACAATTTTTAATGTCATCAATGTTTAGTAATAGTTTGTTTAATGGCATTCTACGATATAAAGCTTCTAGCTTCATGGTTTGTTATAGTAAACATTCTTGAACAAACACGCTACAGTTTCAAAATATATTAAATTAAAATTTTTAGTGCATGTAAAATTCTTTTTAAAGATCTATTAAAATAAAAGGCTATTTAATTCATGTAAAAACTAGTAAAATAAACATAAGGAGATAAAATATTTTACAGAAATAAAGTACTAAAGGATCGATGTTTTATTTGTAAAGATTACCGGAAAACCAACTGGTCAATTAATGTTGTATTCCCAATTGGTTGGTCTGGAATATCTAGCTGTGTGTTAAATTTCACAATACACATGTATTTTCCAAGGCAAACTCCAGTGGCAAATTAACTGGTAACAACATGTTATTGCACCCAAGACGTACAAGCGTTCAGCAGAGCTTTTATTATTAATGTCGAGCCTGCTAGAGTCATTCTATTCTGTCTGATGGAAAGCATGAGTAGAACCTAAGAGTAGTGGTGACCATGCTCATTGTAAATGCAAATAATTTGGCATAGTAACCCACACTATTGAGATCTAGTAAGATTCTTTTTACATCCCGCTTAAAGGCGATAATAATAATACTTAAATGTTATGGCTATGATTTAACAGTGCACCGTAAATTTAACAATGCCTCCAAAAAACCATCTCGGAAATATGAGTATTTTATTGTTATGGAGAAGACCCAAAAATGTCAACACACCAAAACTTTGATTAAAACTTTGCCTACGTTCAGAAGTTGAATGGGAAAATTTTGTATAAAGTTAATATAGGTACTTGCTTAACTCGAACGTATTCATAACGTGGGTTTGTAATACTGGATGCGTGAGGCGAACTGTTTACTTAATGAGAAAACTACGTTGTATTTTGCTCTGACTTAGTAATGAGAGAAATACATTTCATATCAGCTCTTTTGCTTATTTTAACGAGCATACAACTTTAAAAGAAATATATACAAACTTTATACACGCAGATTTAAAGTCGACTATAAAAATCAAACTAGAAAATGGTTCATCAAATCGTTAGTGGTTACTTCTACCGTGGACACATGCAACTAAAGTGTTAAGAGTAAGATATCTTTTAAGTTGGCAACAAAATACCATTCCTATCGTCAGAATTAGATCCCCAATAGATTACACTTCTCAAGAAACTTTTATAAATACAATTTGTGGAACAAAATTTTCGAATAGATACAGCCTTTAGCCCTTCAAGAAAACAGGTTACTACCACCTCGAAGCTTGTAAATGAGTTGTAGATGTCCATAGGTGGAGTAGACACTTTCCATTAAGTAACATACCTTTTCGTTTACCCAATGTATCCCAAATAAACACGTCTGTCAAATGTTAATACTCACATAAGATGTTTATCGTTACTTAAATTATATCAAATATCTTACATGACAGTTATTTCGTTTAACACATAAAACGAGCTGTCTAGTCATTCGGGCGCACACCTTATATAAATGATTGCCTTTGGACCTAAAATTGCTTTATCTCAAAGAAAAAGAGATGTGAGTTTTGTAATCGGTCATCCATTTATAAAATAGGCTGTGCCAAAATTGCTTTAATCTAAATGGTACAAACAAGTGTAAAACTAAATTAATATTTGTACAATGGCAACTAAAAATTGAACCTGTACAAGAAAATGGAAATCTTGCTCGGAGGCATTTACTAATAATGCTAAAGCAATTTGGTGTTTTCATTTCAGTAATACAGAATTAAGTTTAATTTTCCCGTTAATATATAATAGTCTTCTTTAGTAAGTATTTCCAAGCAATTTTTAGTGTAAATGAAATTGCCAACTGTTACTTACTTTGATATTGTTCTTACAAAAAATAAAGTTAATTTAATAAAAATACATTTTATACCTTTGTAATATCGCACAGTTTTTTATAGTTTTTAAATACAAACATTTAAATACAACCGGATAGCCATTGACGCAGGGGTGACAGTTGTCGTGGTGTGTGAGCCTTACGCATTCACGACAACTGTCATACCTTTTACGTCCTCAAGCGGAGTGTGAAAAAGCATTTCATTAGGCCATCATAGTGTGAATCACCACACTGCATTGTCTGCATTCACAATGAATGTGGTGACCACAACTGTTGGATTCTATTCATGCAATCTATTACGCAGAGAAGAGTTACTTTGGTAAGCTCTTAAAATAAAAAAAATACGTAAGAGTTTATTAAAGTTCATAAACTAAAAACATATCCTTACACACTAGAAATTAATTCGGTACTTACCTAACTATACAACGTTTTTTCAGATATAAGCATGTTGTAAAAAGAAGAATAACTTGTTGTTGGCTCTAGGCGGCATGCATTGAGATGTTTATGACAAACACCCATCAAACTGTGGCGGGCCTCTTACCTTAGTAGTTAATGACCCTGACTGTTTAACTGGAGGCCGTGAGTTTCATTAATACTCGATACAAAATTTATCCTATATAAGAATAATTCCTGTACATTGGCCTCTCCTATTACACGGCACTCTAATCGGTTTCGAGCTTCACACGTCATCATGAAAAGTAATTTCGTGATAAGTATGACGAGTTTGACTGCCTTCATGGCACAGGGGTAGCGTATGCAACTGCTGTGCATGAGGCACGAGGCCTTGGTTTCTATTTTCGCGTTGGACCAAATGTTTGTATGTTCTGCAAATATTTGTCACGGAGTTTTGGTGCTTTCTATGTACAATATATACGTATTAATAAAAATAGTATATAAATGTTCTATCAGTCAATCTAGCGGTTATAGTACGAGTTCTGCTTAGTTTGACGCTAGATGACGTTGTTTGTCAGATGTACCATTATTTATTTATTTGTATATATGTATATATTTTTTTGTTCTATATCTTATTGTAATTTATCTATATATTTAGAAATATATAAGTATGCTTATTAACAATCTGGATGCCATAGCTCAGGCTTATTTTGTGGTCATACAGACGTATATGAGATGTGTAAAGTTGTTGTTATTGTAACTGACTAATTTAAAACACACAAAAACACAAAATAGTGTTCAAACGCAGTAAACACTCCTAACTTCTTAATGAAATGCTTGGTTCGTTACGTTCGGGTCTCCAGTTCGTTACTTAACTCTGAAATATCGAGTCTGTAAATCAAATTTTACATTTACAATGAAAATTATTTACATATAACAACATAATACAACTTTATCATCAAAATCCTTTATAAACGTATTTATTTTCCTAGTTTAGAATGTTCTACAAACTCATACGTATACGTTTGGGAAAACCTTTTTCAGAGTTTTAGAATCGAAAAAATACACGATACAGAGAATTGGTTTACAGTGTCATATATCGTATACGTTTTTCTTCTTTATTTGTTTTCCTCTGAGAGCAAGTAAAATCTTTAGTGGCACAAATATAGTAACACTTGAGCTCCAATACTACTCGATATAAAACATTACGGATATATATAAAATGGGACCGCATTGAATTAACCTTTATGGCATATTGTTTCAATAACTACACACACATACACAATTAAATTTGTGTCACTGTAACAGTAAGTAAATACATATTAAATGTGAGTGTTCTTTGTGTCCGTTTTTTTGTATTTGTTAAGTCCCCTGTGACACAGGGTATATTCCTATTGCGGTCATAGTCTTAAAAAAAGTTATAAATGTTTTTGCTACAAACAGAATAAAAAAATAAAATATTGGTAGTATGTTAAAAAAAATGTAAAAAAGGAAGAGGATGGGAGGTAATAAAGGAAAATTATTGATTCGAATGATTCTATCGTACAATTTAGCTACTGGCTAGCTCAACCGGAATGATATCAGGGCCTAGCAGAAAACTCGTATTAAACATTTCTTCCGATGCTTTTTACCGAGTAAGTAGGTTTATCGCACTTCAAAATCTCCCACTCCCGGGTTCCAGGAAGGAAAAAGTCTCAAAAGATGGTAAAGCGCTTTAGACTTGAGTTACAGGTATCAACTGTAACTCCATCATCATCATCACCTGTGAATATCACTTATCTTAAGGTGTCCCGCCATGTCCCGCCTGTCCATTTGCCCTCTTTTACTATAAACCATATTTATTTACTTATTTTTTTTTTGAATATATTATTTGAACGTAATTTATATTTGTTTTAAGGGAATACCGTAAGAGGTTCACGTTAGAAGACTTAATACATTTTTTATTTAGGTTTTTGTATATAATCTTATATTTAAAAATTTGTTATAATATAATTAAATAAAACATTCATATTAAAATGCTCAAATATAGATTCTCATTTATTCAAACCGAAATTAAATGTAGGTCAGCGTTGTGAAAATGGCTATAACGCCATCTATTAAAATCATACAGAACTATCTGAGTACGTTGACAGGTTGAGAAACAGCTTACAATGTAAAACATCAATCAATCTGCTCACATAACTTTGGCTAGTGTATTGGGTTAAAAATAATTCTTGAGATACAGGTTAAAGATATTATTACATAACTATTTTATACTTATTTTACTTTTATTGCGTCGCTTCTATATTGTTTAAGTCACACTTATGATTTATGAAGAGTATTTTTAACTATAACAATTTCAGGCAATTTCAACTTTTAGTTTTAGGTATTGTTTACTGTTGTGTTTAGCAAATACACATAAGTGAAATAATAGTAGGTACTATTAGAACAAAATAATAATACACTATTGATCACAATATTGTTTTCATGTAAATAATTTAAAACTAAAGTAGAAAGTTATTTTGTTTTGTAAAGTTTGATGACTTGATCGTGTATATGTGTTGCTACAAAGATAAGTATTTATTAAATATTTTCCGTTAATTGAACAACTTTTCATTGTTCTATCCTATTAAAAGATAGATAACACAAGTAAATTATACACAAGTGAATAAACTTGATGCCAATTGTCTAGTTTATATAACTAAATTTAAAATTCAAAACGCGACTGACGTGTAGTCAGAGGCGGATCGTAAATTTGTGGCAACCTGGGCTAACATTTTCTAGGGACCTTTTTTAGTTGACGGTTTTATATGATATAAGGGGGAAATGAACATATGAGTCAAATTGTAGTAAGTAATTACCGCTAGCAGGAGGCGATTTAGGTTCCAGTAACTATATTCATTTGTTGAAAAGCAACAAAAGAATTGCTCAAAAAAAACTAGTTACGAGAATGCCTATGGTATCAGTTCTGTCAACTGTTCTCATTCGAGCAAAAGCATCAAGTAAAATTCTTCCATGGCAGTAAAACTCTTCAGATTGTCAGCATCTTGGAGACATAAAAATAACGATATTAATTTTTTCCACCAAAAACCATAGGAGCTAGCTTCATGTACCTTACTTTGGAGAGCCGTGAACAGAATTCAGGTAATTGACGCCGTATCTAACCACATGGCCTTGTTCCGTCAGAAACCGCAAACTATCACCCCCTATTGGTCCGATCAGTAAACTTTGAGTTGAAGTCCGAGCGTTTCTTTTTATACGATTGTTCTTGAGAACAAATCTTGCCGATTAGGTCGACTAGTTCCTTCAGCGTATGCTGAAATGAGTCAAAATCAGCTGCGCAGTTCTGGCATTGTGCCATCTGTCCACGTCCAATCCAAATCAGATATTTACCGAAGTAACCATGCCCGATGTGTTCCTACAATCAGGTAGGTAACGTGACTTCGTTAAGATAAATTCTGCGGCCCAGCCACATATGATCTATCCGTAAGCGTTCCACCGTATTTCGAGATTATAATAAAAGTCTTTCACCCGGATTAGACACCAGGATATAAAAATTTAAAAAAAAATGCTATGACTGTGGCTACCTTTGACGAGATGATTCCGTATTTTAGGCTGGTCAACAAGTTTAAAAACGTGTTAATTAAAAAATTAACACATTTTTGACCTTATTGTTTGAAAAATATAATCAAGATTAGGCTCCTAAAAATATGAACGATAGCTAACTCGAATTCGATTATAAAAATATATCAAAAACTTGACTGTGTCGAATGCTGGTTTCGGGTGCAATTGTAGGTGACACACATACATACACTTTACGAATTCAGCATAAACAACACTTATACATGTCGTTAATATTTATTATATATGTGTATATATTATAAGTAATACAATATATTCTAAGTAATACAATATATCTACACATCCGGCAAATATAAAATGTGGGTAGACGTAACTACAATTTATTTAGATACCAGTCGCAACTGGCTACCGCAATTAATGCTTTCGGTGCCTTACGTTAAGAAATGCGAATAAACAATATTCTTACAACATACATACGTTAAATGTACATATGTATTCGAGTAATGTAAATTGTGCATGTGTGTAACATTTGTCGTGTTTTGTGTGGTGACTATCTTTCTAACTTTTGTTACACCTTCTAACTATAAACTTACTGTTGTGTGTGTGTGGTGAACATTAAAGTGTTATTATAAGCAAAGGATTGTTTACTTTCTTACAACCGTAAGTAAAAGCACACTCTAAAAACCTAAACAATGTTTGGTCCCTGATTTGGGTCAAACTTTATGTTTCATAACATAAAATTAAAGAGCTATTACACATTTTGCAAATAAAAGATTTGCAGACAAAATAGTGGTGAATTATAAAATCACTTTTTAGGTGATGTTTATTTATTGACATGATGCTTTTTCATACTTTTAGAGTTTGTTTCATATTTCATAAAAACAATCAAATTTCTAGCTACTAATATAGTTTTAAGCTGTCAATTTTACACCAGCACTTTTAAACAGTATTGTAGCTCCATTGACACCCGTGTTTTAAATGTTCATGGATAGTGTACTTTTACATCGAAACTTACGAGACTCAAGCTACTATTTTCTATAGAAATAGTTTAATATATAATCCTCATCTTTCATAAACATTAGGTAAGCCCAGTAAATAATACCAATAAAACCTGTGTTCAATTAAGTGATTAAGAAAGTAATGATTTTTATATGTACAGATAGGAATGTCAATCGTTAAATTTCTTTAATACTTGGCAGTTTAAGATGCATGCTGTTATTATCAGTAATAGATTCATATCTCAGGAAATGTCTCTGGAGAATCCAATAAACCCGGAACAAAGTTTATTATTACTACTTCTAGTTTATTGGTCTTGTCGAAAGTAGTAAAGAATATGCGTAAAGGTCTGTTTGATAATCTTCATAACATTCTCTCGTCGAGGAAAAGGAACTGTTGTCTAGAACATACGGTAAAATTAAAACTGACATATAGGTGACGTAATTTTGTTACTGTTCAGTTTTTACCTTTGATTTCTACATTTGTAATCCCTGTGTTTCTCACTCCAATAAAAAGTCTATCTATGTCGACAGTAACTTTTCATAAATTATTCAGGCTGCTTTTCAAACCAGACATACTGTGTCTAACCATTACAAAATGACTTCCTCATCAAACATTGCATAAATAAAACAAGTACTTAAGTTCAGGAATTCAAAAAAGATTAAACAAAATAGAAGAATAAACAAAATAGTAAAATTTTTAACTTAAAAAAATATAAAATAGAAGTATCTTTTTATCTACCACTTCTAATATTTGTCTTGAGTAGAAATCTCACACCTCTTTGACCTTGGTATTCATCATTACTAATCCAACCAGACCAGCGAGCCAGCCAAGAACAATATTTTAGTAAACTTAAATCAAAAGGTCCTAGTATATATTTATAACTTTATCTCAGAACGATATCGAGTTGCGTTACATAATTTTATTCTTTATAATTATTAAAATACTTTTTCGGGTTAATCGAATAGAAAAGTTTGAATTTGTTAATAAAACGCCGGCGTCTGGTATTCTCGTCTTTTACAATTTATCCTTTATTATTGTAAAATCGGGAGCAGTTCAAAAGTTTTCTAATAACTTACTTGGTCCCCCGTTAAATTGCAGGTAGGTAAAGGACCAGATCTCAATTAAACTTGCTCGCTTCAAGCGGGAAGTTGGCCAAACAACGCGGTAACTTATGCAAAAACGTGCCTTAGATCGATGGATAGTTAATTGTGTGTGACTAATGTTCCGTGTATATACTTTCCACATTCTGAATAAAGAATCGATAAAAGAATATATCACTTGAACGATGCAAAATATTCGATACACATTAAGCTAACGTTGCAATTGAAAACACTATTTTATATTTAACGGTGTCTTATTTTCAGCATTATGTTCTTTGTGTTTGTTAGTCAGAGCTCTGTAATGCTTTTGTGTTATTTTTAGATGAATCACTGTGTACGTTCACAGTACCGTTTGAATATAAAATCTGTTTTGTATTTATTATCGTATGTTTGACGCAAAAATGTGTTTGTGATTTTTTGCTTCTCTTTTAACGAAGTAAATTTTATGTAGTTTCTCGAATATACTGTAGAGGATAGGTAGGTTTAGAGCAACAAGATTTATAAAGTAAGAATTGCAGATATATTAATCCAAAATGTTGCTTAATTTGAGGACAGACCCGTGTTTCACCTAGGTGAAGCATGAGGAACATGTCGGGTCTCGTACTCCAACTGAAGATAGGTACAATAAAGTGACTAACACAATACTTATTTTTTTTATTTACTAAATATTCATTGTACACAGTTAGCATTTATCAAAAAGATGAATTACATGTAGTATGTAAACTTACAATCGGTGTCTTACCGTTCACGCAAGGTAATCTCTTACGGACAATTTTAGCGTGGACATTAGACATTTAACAAATTAAGATAATTTGAAATAGTATAACATATTATTATGAGCGTAGAACCGATTGGGATACATTCCGTTCCATGATAGAGTCTAGAATCAATACCCAGATGCCTCTTAAAATAGAAGAGGACATTATGATAGCCGTTGAACACTTCAACGAGTGCATACAAAACGCAGCTTGGGATAGCACTCCAACTACCACCAAAAAAAACGCGAAATCGGACTGCTCGAAGCCCATCCGTGAATTAGTAGCTGAAAGAAGACAGGCCCGTAAATTATGGCAAACTACTAGATACAACAGACACAAAACTCGACTTAATTTCCTAACAGCTAAACTTAAAAAACTAATACAAGCAGAAATGAATGAAAATGTACAATACCACCTACCGAACCTGGACGCAACAGAGGCTACTAACTACTCACTTTGGAAAGCAACCCAAAAATTCCAAAGACCCATTACATCTAATCCACCGATACGCAAAAAGGACGGAACCTGGGCAAAAAGTGACACGGAGAAGGGTATAACTTTTGCCTCTCACCTAGCTGACGTCTTTGTTTCAAACGCAACCCCAAACAAAACGAATACCAACAGTGAGGAACTTACTAGCTTTCTTAGTCAACCTTATCAGCTCGATCTACCTATCAGAAAGATTAAGGTACATGAAGTCATTGAAACAATTAGGAATCTAAAGCAGAATAAAGCTCCGGGGTACGATTTGATTACGGTAAAAATTCTGCGTGAATTACCTAAAGCAGCAATACACTTTTTGACGCACATGTTTAATTGTATACTGATCAGAGGCATCTTCTCGGCTCAGTGGCAAATAGCTCAAATCAAAATGATCTTTAAACCAGGCAAATCTCCTGAAGATCCATCTTCCTACAGACCGATCAGTCTACTACCTATCTTGTCTAAAGTCATGGAAATACTATTCTTAAAGCTATTAAACACAGTTATAGCAGAAAATAAAATCAAACCTGATCACCAGTTTGGTTTCAGGAAAAAACATGGCACGATAGAGCAAGTACACAGACTGGTGGAAGAAATTCATAAGGCTTTCGAAACTAAAAAATATTGTTGCGCTGCATTTCTAGACGTTTCCCAGGCCTTTGACAGAGTTTGGCACAAAGGTTTGTTATTGAAAATTAAAAAACGGCTTCCGACAAACTATTATATTTTCCTCAAATCATATCTTGTTGACAGATATTTTTATATTAAGCAAGGGGAAGAAATAACAGAACTACATAGAGCTCATGCTGGTGTGCCACAGGGAGGCATTCTTGGTCCAATCCTTTATTTGGTTTTTACTTCAGACTTGTCTACGACAGATGCTGTCGTGATTAGTACGTTTGCGGATGACACAGCAATTTTAACTGCACATGACGAACCGGCACAAGCAAGTAACATTCTACAGCACTCTCTAGACAACATCACAGAATGGCTATCCACCTGGCGGATAAAAGCAAACGAGACTAAGTCAGTACAGGTGACTTTCACGATTCGATGAGATACATGCCCCCCTGTAACACTTAACAGAATACAGATCCCCCAAGCAAAAGAAGTCAGATACCTTGGTCTTTATTTAGATCGTCGTCTTATCTGGAAGAAACATATTTTTACAAAACGCAAAGCCCTGGGGATCCAATTGAGGAAGATATACTGGATGCTTGGAAAAAACTCACAGCTCTCGCTGGAAAACAAACTGCTGCTTTACAAGTGTATCTTAAAACTAATTTGGTCTTACGGAATCCAACTCTGGGGTACAGCCTCCAATTTAAACCTAGAAATATTACAGAGGTTCCAGTCCAAAATTCTGAGAATGATCACACAAGCTCTGTGGTTTATAACAAACGAACAGTTACACCGCGAACTTAAAATCAGAACAGTCCAGGAGGAGATAAAACACTCAATGATATCCTATAGAAATAGGCTCGAGAACCATCCAAACATTCTAACAACAAACTTAATGAAAACTCCAACACTGAAAAGGCTAAAACGAAAGTCGCCAAGAGATTTATAGGGACTATTACGCATAAAGGGCGCACATCGCTGGACTGTCTGCCCCCCAAGTTAAACTTATAATTTGTCTGACCCTAAGCTAAATGTTCAAAGGAAACAGATTGCAGAAATAATAACAAAAAAAAAAGAATATTATTATGAGAATATTTAAAAATATCAATTATAACATTCATACACAAATATATATCTATTCAAATAAAATATAAGAAATAATAATTTTGATCAAAATGATTTTAACACTAATATAAATTCACTCCTGTAAAATGAAAATTGTCTAAAGTTTTTGAATCATACCTATAGGGCAAATAATGTTATTTCATAACTATACAGTAACGTCATTAGTTGGAGTAGTGGAGCATGGGCCTGTTTTCTTTTTCTTTTTGACACGTCATTCATGTCAATCGCTGAAGTAACCCCCTGCAAAGTTATATGTAAATACATTTTACATATGCGTGTATCGTGTGCGCGTATATGTAACGTGTATACACATAATATTATAAATATTAATAAATTTAAACTTTTACTAAATGTTACAAAAAATATTTAAAGTCATGGCTTATGCCCTTTAAAATGTCTTTTTCAGTCTAAATGTCTGTTCTTAAAGGAGTACATCTTTCCACGACCTTTGTATGAGTCATAGTAAGAGATGCTTCACTGACCAAATTTAGACATCGTCTTACTGCTTCTTAATGTCTGTTTTGTTAATTTGTTATGAACAGGTCTTAAAATTTGTTATGATATCTTTCAGCTTTGAAATATATGTAGATATATGTTGCTCAATTGACATCTTATTATATAAGCCTCATAGTTAAAATAATCTTTAATCATTGTTAGTGATACATTTTTATGGGGTTTCCACCAAGAGCTTACACCTGCTGATCGACGGACGAGGCTCTGGCAAATAAAACTTCCCAATTAGTGTCAATAGGCTCGCCACCTACTACGTTGGACCAAGACACCTGCGAGAAATGGGTGTTTGATGTGCCTCTACCTACTCCTCCGGGGAAACAGGAGTGATTTTATGATGATGATGATATCTTTTTATAATTAACTTGAATATTAAGTAGTAAAACATAAGTATAAATAAGAATACTTCTTTAAAAGAAGTTTCTAGTTGCGCCAACTGGTTCATTTTTATAAACTTCTAGCATCAGTAGAGAGATAAAAGTTCTAATGTATTTTTTTTCTATATGCGGTGTTAGGCTCTAGATAATCACTTCTGAATTTGCGGCTCGCAAGCGCCTCTAGTGGACGCTGGTGCAACTAGGATAGGTATTCAATATGTAAAATATGTTAACCTGTATCAAGCTCTATTACAAAGAATATAATTAATAAAGTAATAACGTTGATTAGAACTATAGTGTTATTGCAACCCACAAACACAACATGCGGTACGATACACTTGCTCAGAAAGAAAAAATGTGTGCGTGTACTAGCGTACACTCGTAAGAAGTGAAACTTCTTTATGACGTTATTTTTCAAAAAAATAATTTTAACCCGTCCGAAGTCGATGCAATCGCCACCTGGATTTCAAAAATGTAACTACTCAAAACGGGCCGCAAAATACATTGGAGACATTTACCAATCCCTACTCCGCTGGAGAAAGTATACTTCGAATCACGCGTGGTAGGGATAAGAAAAAGATGGCACGTAACGAAAAAACGTGACGCGTAACGAAAAAATGTTACACTAAATTTTTTTCCAACCCCGATAAAGAAATTTCACTTCAAAAATTAAAAAAAAAAAATTGTTTCATCCTGGCGGACAGCTGCTCAACCTTAAACGTTTATATTATATTTCTATTTGTTTATAATTTTTCTTTTAATAACATTAATTTATATGAGACTTTTTAGATGAACTTCGTACATGATGAACACAAACCATCGTAGATTTGGTTTTAATTTTTTTATTTTAATACGTAAAAAGGCATTAAAACTTAAAACTGACCTTTTGAAGTTAGTTAAAAGGGATCAGTTAAACTGGAGTAGAGTCAAATTCAATTTGACTTTATTTATTTTTACCTAGAGCTGGACAAAGCCTTTTGCGAACAACGTTGTCTTCAAAGTTAATAAAATTGATAATGACACCTTTTGCAAAGAATTTTCAAATCATCTAAAAAAAGAAGTTATTTTTTGTTCACTTTCTTATACTTTTATGGGTAAGATACCAAAAAAATGAATGAAAAAAATTATTGAACGATCCAATTGTAAATAAAAACAGTTTAAAGTAGAAATTAACTAACACCATTTAGAAAGACCCCTGCGCAACTCGACTTGTCAAAGAAACGTTTTTAAAGATATATTCTAAAGTCTAGGGTATAAAGTCCAATGTCATATCCCTGGCATTTAGCACTTACGGCTAGATACGTTCAATGTTTTCGAGCAATGTTTAGCTTTACAAAGTTTGATCTCTGAGGATAACAGTTATCCGTGAGCCAACCACTGGATGTAAGTAACTGATTGCCAGAAGTTCTGAAGTTACATTATTAAATGAGACCCGAAGAACACACTTCTGTTATTTGGCAGTCCCGGATTTAGTTTTAAGTTTTAATTGTTGTAATGTTTACAAATAATAAACGATTAATCTATTAGATAATCTGTTGAATGAGCTCTATGGAGTGCTCTTTTATTATAAATCATATAAATCAGTAATGAACCTTGTTATAGGTCAAGGCAACAGTCATTTAGATGCATCAGGGAAGCACTCCACTACCACGGAGTGCCACAGTACCTGAGGTGGCTTGTGGCAGACTATCTACAGAAGCGTACCGTCATGTACGAGGACCGAGACGGTGTTCTGAGGCGGCGGCTCAAGACGTGCGGTGTTCCACAGGGGTCTGTCCTCAAACCACTCCTGTGGAACATGGTATACTGAGCTGGGCCCTTCGAGATCACCTTCTCCCCGGACTGGGTGTAATTTGTTACGCAGATGACACATTAGTCACAGCCCGGGGAATGAACTTTCAAGAGGCGGCGGGCCTAGCCACCGCGGATGTCTCTCTGGTGGTCGGGCGTATTGAGGCGCTGAGTTTGCAGGTGGCCCTGGACAAGACGGAGGTACTTTTGTTCTATGGATCCCATCGTGGTCCACCCTCCGGCGCCTCCATCGTGGTCAATTCGGTCTTCGGACCGATTCAAGCCCAGATGAAGTAACTGGGCCTGATCCTCGATTACAGGTTCCTTCGACGAGTACTTCTGACAGCTTTCTCCAAAGTTGGTCGGTGCTGCTTCTGCACTTGGGTGATTTTTGCACAATTTGGGTGTAGCCAACGTGACGATGAGGTGGCTATACACGGAGGTTGTCCGGTCAATGGCGCCTCGGTCGCCAGGAGGGAATTAAGTCCCGACTGTCACCACTGCGGCTGCATTGAGGACTTGGCTCAGCACACGCTGGCGGTTTGTTCTGCCTGGGCGGCGCAGCATGGGGTCGTCACTGTAGTTATTGGAGAAGGTCACTCGCTACCGGCCATCATACGCTCCATGATCGGTAGCGACAGTTGTTTTACGGCATCGCAACCTTCTGCGAAGATGAAATTTCGCAGAAGAAGGCGGCGGAGAAGGCCCGGGAGAATGATCTCCACTCGGACCTAATTCGCCGCCGGCGAACCGGGCGGTGGAGGCGCGAGCGCCTCTTGCCACCTTGAGTGGGGCCACGGGTGGACGGGACGGGTTTGCCCCTCCATTGGCTAGAATGGCCAGCCGCGAGGAGGCGACGTCCGCGTGTGCCTTATGTCGCCTAAAATAGAGAGTTTACCCGTAGATGGTGCCCACGGGAGCGAGCAGACGCTAGGAGGGATCTGGATGTCGCAATAGCAGCTGTTTCCGGATCCCTCCTATGTCAGGCGCAGAATGGCACACCATATGGTTATAGTCGGTCCGATTCCGACACACCACCCCGCCGTAAACCCCGGTGGGGTGACGGGCCGCGGGGGTTTCCACACGTTAAAAAAAAAAAGGTCAAGGCAAAAATTTCTACATTAACTGTGTAACGTGTAACATAATATTATCTGTGCTTATGTACAATATTTTGGTACGGCTTGTGACTACTTAACAATATTTTACACACTTTCGGGTTAATAATAACCAAGATTATTTAGGTTTGGCTACTAATTCAACTGGTTTTACCTGAATATCAATTTTTCCAGGAGCGAATGCCGTTCGATCTCCGCAACTCAGTTATCAGTATATTTGAAGATACTGACTTAGTAATAACAATTACCGCAGATGTTAATCTATCTAATTTACTTAAAACTTTAATTCGTTTTATAATATTATTTACGCCAAAGTAATCACAATATAAAGCTCACTAAAGCATATGATAAATCACTACAACTTTATGTACTAGGAAACTTCCGCATTTAATCTAATAGTGGCCCCTATTGGATATACATTAGGAGTATAACAGGAAAGTACATACGATGAAATCAACTCAACTGGGTTAAAATTGATATTTTCTCTAAAAGTATATCTTTCTAAACGTTACGAAAATCTTGTCAAGTTAGTGCCCGCAACTTTGACCAATTCAGGTAGGTATAACATTATTTAGTTAATTTTTACACAAGATTTAAAACTGTGTATCACACAGCAAAAAATATACTTTATTTTCTTCACTTCGCAAGTCTGTCAGTGCTAATATCTCATTTCACTATTTTATACCATTTCTTAAATTCATGAGTCACTGAGGTATGTTGCCCCCTGTGTCGCATGTGTATTCATGTGGATACCTGATTAGTTTCAAACATGACGTGGGTTTATCAAGGGAAACGAACTGACGCGTACGTTGCACTGGTTGGTCTGGTAAATAAAACTTTATATCTATAGTAAATATGATTATCACTGAAAAATATTTTCATTCTTAAAGTTTATAATTGTTGTTAAGCAATACTGAAAATTAACACGATATAGTAAATTAACAGGGATAACAGTATTCATGTAAAATATTCCCAGAATCAGCTTATTGACACGTCATTTGTGATAACATAGCTTACAAACAGTCACATCGAGGCAGCTCGAATTTCGACTAAAATTTAAGTGAGGGTAAGTGCATAACTGTGTTTGTATCAATTGCGTAACTGTCCTGAATGAAACTAGGTTAAAAACATTAACATTAATGTGTACAAAATGGATATATATACATATGCAGAACTCACTTTTAAATATATGAATACCCCAGAATTTGAATCATCTGTTTAATAAAACTCTCTTTCAAAAAGATAAACTCATTTCAGTTCTGAGGTATTTGTTGTATCTAAGAAAATAACTACGTTTGTTGTAAAAGTTTTCGAATGAGTTTGGTTAGAAACTGAAACTACTACCAAAACGTGATGTTTTAGCCTAAACGGACCAAAGCCTACGTCGTACGTACGTAAAATATCGTACATCTACGTCAACATCAACCTATATTTATCTACATTTTGAATATACCGAAATGTCGTAGCTTAGTATGCTTGCATAAGAACTGAATATATATTTAGATAGTAGATACAAACGTAAACAAATGTTCTTAAAAAACCTAGAGTACGGCTTTCTCAGCCGATACTGTTGAAAGGCCCAAATAGCGTAATAAATACTTATTTATTTCTTTGGAACGGCAGAGTAACCCTTCTCTCAGTAAACTTTTACGAGCTGGGCAGACAATCAATTGATACACTTTACATGTTTTTAACATATGGAACGTTTATGGGACAACGCAATCTGTATAATTAAAATGTTGAAGTATATTTTTAATATTACAGTATACGACTACGTATTAGAACATAAAATGAATGGATTGCAATAGTCGTATTGTACTGTGTCTTGTATCATAATTGGGTGTTCAAAATTTCCTTTGCTTTTAAATGTATGTGGTTTTAGAGTTTTAAAAAATATTGACTCAATTTAATATTACAATTTAGTAACCACTAATACTACTAATATCAAACTACTTACTCAATAAAACCACAAATACAAATTGGAGATATTGTTACTAATTAAATATGGTTACAGTGCGCTCAGAATGGTTTTCATTTTTCAAATTAAATCTTTGTATATTTTGTAAAATGAATTTGGTACATAAACGCTTTGAAATAGATATATAACGATGCAAATATTATTTTACACGTTTGTATTTCACAAAGTGTATCGTTTTAAAGTTTAATTTTAAATTAGATTAGTCCGTTTTGTACATTCATACAAAACACTCCAATCAATAGACTAAAAAAATAAAGAAAAAGTCAAGTATTAAAATGATTCGAAGTTCTTTTAACGTTACGCTTATTATATAATAGAACAGTATTAGTGTACGCGATTGGCGATCAAAAATTCTCGGATACGATTGGCGGGTTGCGCCAAAAGAAGTATTATTGAGTTTTTCTGATTATACAGATGCTTAACAACAGCTCGAAGTTTGGAAGTTGCAGTCGTAACCCCCGTGCCTCAGAAAGCACGTAAACCCGTCGGTCCTGCACCTGACAACTCTGTCACGTCGGATAGCCGTGCTATCGGATTGTGAGAGTGAGAGAATAGAGAGCGTACCTATGTTTGCATACACACTGGTCCACTATAATATCTCCTGCCTAGTTAACTGATAACTGTTGAGACTGTCCACTGTGACCGAAGTTAGATCAGCTAGAAGTACTGATGTACTTCTAACTGATCTAACGTCAACGTCAAACGATCACGTAATTTTAGGAAGGTTTTTCTTTCTCAAATCTTATATGTATATAGATACTTAGAACTAATTAGTGAAAATGCTCTATAACATACAATTTGCTTAAATTATGTTATTTAAACAGCAAATCCCGACAAGAGTCATAATTTTATGTCAAATTGTCGGGTGAATATTGAAATGGTGTTTAAACGAAACAAATTAGAATTGAGTTAATTACCGTGGGGTTTATTAGGATTAAATATGAATAAAACTCATGACACCCTGTACTACACAGTAAATGTGATAATTTTCAAGTGTGTGTCCATTTCCGTTCCTATATGAACACAATACCATATGTTTATGATGAAAACATAAGAATATTCTGTTCATTGGTTAGTTATGAACAAATAATAATCAGATCACATCTATTATATAAAGTTAAGAAAAAAAACTCTAACTTCACCACTACATTCGCCATTGTATACTCCATTGATGATAAAAAAGTGCTCTAAATATGGGCTTATCATTGTTTTTTGTTAACTTGGCACTGGTGTAGCTGTCCATAAAGAATAGGACTTGCTACTGGTGTAGTGTAGTATAATCTTCTTATGGATAACTCTACTGTGCAGAAACAGGTGTCATACCCCTCCAAAGGAAGGATGATTCTCCGACCAGGTCTGATAATCATACCTGGTAAATCGCGACCCAACGTGGATGTTAGGAAATTGTATAATGTTAGTTTTCATATCGTGATACAGGATTAATAGTTACATAATACTTTGGTGAGTGTTTGTTATACGTTACTGAAATATATTTTTGTGTCACAATTTTTTATTTATGAAACCCTGAAACTCAGCAATAGGCCTATATGTGGAACTTACCACGCGTTATCCCGTATTCTAGACAAGCAATCCATTACAGCAATTTAAATACTTGGAAATCGACAAATAAATATTTGAAATAAATGAATCAATTGAGTATTTTACTAGTAGGCTCTTAACGACAAATATTCCAAGTAGGTACGTAATCAAGCCTCGCTGGTCGACTTGAGCAAGATTAATTAAAGCGTAGAGCATCAATCATTGGGCGGATTCCGCATCGTGGCAGACGATTTCACCAGTTCACTTCGTAAGGTTACTTAGATTGTTCCTACTGTATTATATACGGACTAGGATGAATTATTGCGGCGTTTGAACAGTTGAACAAAAAACCACGCATATTTGGTTTAACTTTAAGTTTGATATCATCCATAAATAATATTTTGAAAGTAGTTGTAATTTATTTTAATTATCATTGATCACCACCCATTAGTTGATTAAGCATTTTAATTTATCAATATTATTAAAAAAAATGTTGAATTTGGATGTTAAATGCTACACATATTTTCCTTCTCGTTGATGGGCTAAAAGATTTTTATAGAGATTCTGAGGACAAATTCATGCTTCACCTAGGATCCCCACCTGGGTGAATCATGTGGACTACATAGGATCCCGTGCTCTAACTGACGATTACTACAGTCAACAAACTTTATGCCGACCATCTAGTCAGCGTGGTGTAGTAGGCCAAAATCTCCTTGCTTAGGAGAAACCTATGTCCACCGGTGGACTGAGGTTGAAAGGTTGTTGATGATGATGACTGCAAAGGTACTATTATATATAATTATAATCGATCGACTTAAATTGCTACACAGACTAACTAATCAAATCTGAACAGCAAAAGTTTTACTTGAGCTATATAGTGCATTATTACATTGGTATGACCTGTAAATGTTATATAAAGTAGCCAAAATATTCTCCTTGAATATTAAATTAAAACATAATTAAATTAAAATAAAATTATTACGTTTGTTTATCCTAGTGCGTGAACTAGTTAATTGGGTGCGGATTCCGACAATTCCTTACGAGACATATCGCGTACCTTGGTAATTAAAGTGTATGTTAGTTTGCTATACTTGTTACTACACGCTCAATTTGGTGTCAAATCTCTTGTATGCTTTTATTTACTAATCGTGACTAATGCTGATTAGTGAACTAATTGTTAAACTAGGATTAAAATTAGCTTAGATCAACTTAAAGCGACAGTGACAATTGATGGGTACGAAACCGGAGACAGTTATCGTGGTAACTGTGTGAACCTTACACTGTCATGATGACTGTCATGCCTTTTACGTCCCCAAGCATAGCGTGAAAAATTATTTCACTAGGCCGCCATATTGTAGGTCACCATACTGCATTGTTTGCATTTGCAATGAGTATGGTGACCACAATTCTTGAATTCTATTCATGCTTTCCATCTGGCAGAGTAGAATCACTTTCGCAGGTTCTTAATATAGACAAAATAAAATAGAAAAATATCTAATTTGGAGATCTATTACATCTAATCCTATGTCTTGCAGTGGACTGTTAAAGGCCATTTATGTGATATGTATATCTAATGTATCACCATGATTTATTTCCTCCCTCCTACTACGATCTCGGGTCCTTTAAGCGGGGCGTGAAAAAGTATCTCACTAGGCCGCCATAGCGTGGGTCGCCATACTGCACGGTCTTCATTCCTTGTGAGTATGGCGACCTTGGATTCTATTCATGTTTTTCATCAGGCAGAATAGAGTCACTTTGGTAGATTCCTTGATAGAAAATGATACTGCAACATTTATATTTGATTTTTTAGATAGTACATAAATAGTTTTCTATTAGGCAATTGATGGACAGTAGTTCGAAGAAATAGCGAATTTTTGTATTTTAATTTTGAATTATATTTATGCTATTTTGTTTTATTATGTATTTTAATTTACAGTTCATACTTTTAAACATATTTATATAATATATTAATAAATCTTTGTTTAATGTGCTAAAGCCTATCTAGTTTAATAATGGCCCATTTGTTGTCAGCAGTATAGGCAATGGCAGTTTCCAAGACAGTAATCACTACGATCTTGAAGGATTGCCTCTTCAAAATCTACAAATTATGTCAAACATTTACGATACTATTCCGCTGTAAATAAAGTAATTTAATAATAAGTGTATTCGGGAAAAGACAAAATAGAATATTATAAATAAAAATAAATTTTAATTACCAATGCCCAGCAGTGGACTAATAACGGCTGTTTTTAAAAAAGGGTATCTATTGAATTTCTTGTCAGTTCTTCATAGTAGCTGGTACCTGCTGCTGCTTTAGGAACTGAACTTGTGGCAAGAGTGAAAATCTGAAATTTCCTTAGTATGTGAAAAAGTTTATACGACATAAATGATATTTGAATTTGAGTTCAAGACGATAATGATGAAAAAAAAATAGATGTTGGTAAGGTGAGAGTATGATATTCAGTTGAATTTGTAGCTTGTATTGTTTCTATTGAGTATCTGTGTACTTTGCGGGACTATAAATGAATGCATAATCGATTTATCACGCCTTGAGAGTGAACAATATTGAATCATATTCGTCTCCGAACTTGTCATTTTCTACGATTCTTCAATTGAAATTGAATAGTATTTCAAATGTTAATCACACCTCTACATCAATGCCTCCAGGCAAAATCAAAAGTCATGTGTATCCACCCATACTCGTGTGTTACGAATGACTTCAATATAAGTGAGGGTAAATTATTTTAAAAGCTATATAAAAAGCTTCTGTATCCTTTTGTATATAACTGATTTGTATTTAACGTTTATTAAGAAAGTGAAAGCAGACTCGAAGCAAATGAAAGGAAAATGATTTATAAGGCGAGTAATAAACCTATTGTTTGTCTTTGTCTACACCGCAGATTGAATTAAGTTTATTGAATAAAGTGAAATTTATTGTGAAAATGTCTGTCATAATAATCACTCTTTGTTTGAATATTTTGTTTTAAAATTAATGTGTATTAATTTAAAAATAAAATATAAAATAGTAGTTATATAATGAACCTTTTATAATATTGTTACCTTACTAAAAGTCAAATTCAGACTCAAAATTAAGCAGCTAGGCTCCATTATAATAATTTACTTTCACATGAACATCTTATTTTATTTTAAAACTATGCCTTATTGACGCTTAAGTTTTATTTTTCAATTTATTTCTATTATTGTTTTTTTACCCGAAGTTTTATATTTTTACTGACTCAAATTGAAATGGTCTTATTTGCTATTCTATAATAGTATAATACGCAAATTTGTGATTATATAATTTAGGGTGTTATTATAACATATTTATGTATATTTTTATGTTCTCCTAATACATAAGTACTTAAACCTTAATGTCCAAATTGGTTAATGTTAATAAATTTAGGAAACTTAGTAATTACTGTTGTTCCTAGAAACAGAAAAAAATTACATGTCATTTAAAACATTTTAGTTCTTTAAAAAGTTTCGTATTATACAAATAATTAACTGTATTAAATTTAAAATTTATTGATTAAAGGTATCTAAAATATAATATGATATATTTTATTATTCATATTGATTTGTCGCTATGTGGTTTGTCTAATTAACTAAAAATATTCTTATCAATAAATACCAAAAATATACCGAGATAAAAAGTTATTTCTTGTAATCATAGAGGCTTCTTTGATTGATAATTGTTACATTATCTATACAAAGGTTGTCTGAAAGACATCGTCGAGACAGTTAAACCGTCAGATGTTTTGTCTATGTATTTATTAATAGCAAATACGAGTGGGTATTATTGGGCAAAGGTGACACGCTTTAATATATTAAATTTTTGTATTATTTTCGTACAAGTTCGCAAACAGACTGGCTATTTGAAAAAAGTCGTTAACAACACTGTGTACCATATCGTCAAAATTACTTTTAAAGTTAACATTCAGCTGGAACACAGTAAGTACTATGGACAATATGAGTCTCAGCTTTACTCGTACATAGCAATATCTCCACCCCCTCTAATATAATTGACATATAAACCTTTTGTGTTAAAGTTCTTCCAAAAATATGTAGACACTTTATTCTTCCTCACTTTAGAACTTTATTTTAAACAAGTTCTTAAACTATTCATATTTTTTTAAATTAAGCTAAATTTCACTACCGTTAAGGAATTTATAATTAGGATTAACACACGACAGTGAGTTAATTATCTCATCTCAACTGATTGCGTGATTCTACACCAAAAGCTAATATTGCAAATCCATTTAGCCTTGAGACGTTTACTCTATTTCAAGGCTTAACTAGAAAAGGGTCCGGAATCCAAGCTTTAAATAAACGTCTAAGCTTTCTAAACTTAATTAAACTAAATATTTCCAAACAACATGACATTTATACGATTTATTACTGTTTAAATAATTTAATTTGATTAACACGAGGGTTCCGTTAGAAAGTGCAAATTAAATGACTATAAACCTCAATGTCTGCACAGTTGGCCTAGTGGTTTGAGCGGTCGCCACGCCGCTCTCTACTCCGCTGAGTGTTGTGGGTTCAAACCTCACATGGGACAACACTTTGTGTGATCCATAAATTGTTGTTCTGAGTCCGGGTGTTCTTTGTATCCGTTTCTTGTATGTTTGTAAAGTCCTCCGCGACACACAATTTATGCCTAGTGCGGGCGTTCGTTTTAAAAAAAAGAAAAAAATTAAAAGACCTTCAAAACGGTCATCTGCATAAATTTACAACATGACCATGGTAACTAGCGAAATGTCTTAATGGAATCATATAAACTGTCACTATGTAGATGTTCTGCTTGACCACAGAACAGTGTAACAGAGATCCTTAGAAAAAAAACTTGTATTAAGGAAGTCTTTCGTTGAGTCAGTTCACCGAGTGAGCGACACCATTACAGGTGCAACCACACGCCCCTGACTTTTAGGAGAGTCACTCAAAGATTGACAATATAATCGTGATTTAATTAATCATGAACAGTAACTGTAATAGAAACTTACTCGCCAAACCTTCATGAATGCGACCTCGTAATGGCCTGTAACAAGAAATTGTTTAAACCTTAAAATATTACTGTGATTGTTAAAAACGATGAATTCATTACAGACTCATTTAAATTATCAATCTCTATATATATAATGTTAGATTGATTTGTATACACTTCAAAAACTCAAAAGATCTACGCCGATTCAGTTCAAATTTTGACTCTATCTATATACGAGTATATAAAAATGAAACCCGTTTTTCTTGGTCACGGTATCAAGTGTGAATGGCTGGACCGATTTCACTAATTCTTTTTTGTTGTATTTGTTATTATTAGGAGAAGGTTCTTACGAAGAAAAATAATATTTACTATCAATTAAATTATTTTTATAATCAATAAGGTACGCTACGCTAAGGCGATACGAAGTTCGCCGGGTCAGCTAGTATACAATACAACGTTTCAGGGATAGTTTACCACATCGCAGGTTTTTGATAATTTTTTAAGCACTTATTTACAATGCCTGCACATGTTTCTTACTTATTTACCATTAAACTATGGCTTAAACCGTGATTATGAGTTTGTTTAGGTACGTACACTTCAATACGTGCTTACATAAATTCTAAAAGGTCAAGCACTTTGAATTTTCTTACTAAACATCCTTGATACTTGAAAACTATTTATTGAACCTCACTTAGCTCGTGTTACTGACTCTAAACTTGCCCTTTACCCGCAAACTATGAGCTTATATTGTGTACAATAATTAAATGTCTTATTAAACAATAACCATAAAATTATTATATATTAAGAAGATATCTGAAACTATGTACAATACATAGATTAAAAGAGAATAATATATTATTTTGTGACGGCTTACTACAAAACACACGTTTTGGGACGATTTTACTTATGTACACACACGTTTGACTGCACGGGTGGCGCACAAGTATAAGCAACCACCACGTTGCTTTCTACTGCGCTGAGTATTGTGGGCTCAAACCCTACATGGAACAACACTTTGTGTGATGCAAAAATTGTTGTTCTGAGTCTGGATGTTATTTGTGTCTATTTCATGCATGTTTATAAAGTCGAACAGATTATTTCTAGTGTGGGAGATGTCTTTCAAAAAGAAAACAGAGGAATAGTATTATATTGACTGCTTGGTTGACGCAGCGGTAACGTATGCGACTGCTGTGCTGAGATTGCGGGTTCGATTTCCGGATCAGATCAAATGTTTGTATAATCTGCAAATCTTTATTTTGGAGTTTGGATGTTTTCTGTGTACGTGATTTAAAAAAAAAATGTATAGGTGTTCTATCAGTCAATCTGGCTTTCTCTTAAAGGACGTTAATGTCTGCACGTCTTATTGCGGATGCTAAAGCGTCCCACTACCAAACTTCTTCAATAGTATACTTATTCACCTAAATAAGATTTCAAAGAAGTAGAAATTTTATTCTCCATGTGGTGACTATTTAGGACCATATAACCAACCCTATTTTACCTATGAGGGTTGTAAGAGGCGACTAAGGGAACAAAATATACACGAAAAGATCACTGCAAAGAGAAGAAAAAATTGAAACAAACCCTATACTAAACCATCTGGCCAGTAAGATATAATAGGCCAAAACTTCCTCGCTAAGGAGAGGTCTATGCCCAGCAGTGGATTGTTAAAGGTTATTGATGATGATGGTAATAAATATATATTAAAGTTTAACTTATAATTGAAAACGAGACTAGTCATCATCATTATTTTAAAAGACAACGTTCGTATTAGGGATAAATCCTAAGTGCCACGGGGGACTACAAACATACAAGAACCGAACACAAAGAACACCCAGACTCAGAACAACAATTTGTGGATCACACAAAGTGTTGTCCCATGTAGGATTTGAACCCATTACACTCAGCGAAGTGGGGAGCAGCATGTCGACCGTTTAAGCCACTACTTATACACACGTACTTATTTGATAATAGAAAGATTTTCTTGTTTGCTAACTAGCTAACTAACCAGTTTAAGCTTGTTAACAGAGTCGCCGGACTCCATTCAATGCCGTTAAGAATAGAATTCAACAGACTCTTAAATCACAAAACTGCTCTTGATAAAATAACAAATATTTAATTTATATGTACATATATATTTGCTTACAAATTTAGTTTCAATAGAAGTCTCTGAAATTCAAACTCACAAATTATATTGTTTTTGATATTTAAAAATAGGAATTCTAACAAACATTTTAAAAGCAAAACATAAATGTATGTTCTGTTGTGCTTTTACGTGTTAATTACTGAAATAATTCTCGTAACATGCTTATTACTTAGACTTTATAAAAAGTACAGAAAAGTACCTAAAAACTTTAGAAAATACTATTTTCGAAGAAGAGAACAGAAATATTTTTTGTTTTTAAGATTATATAATCTAGGAGATTGCGGTATGATGAGTATATTATCTTCAATATTCAGTCATTAAACAATGGTGCCCACCATTCAATTTTGACTTCTGAAAAATCAAAATTTTTACAGTTAAAAAGGACATACAATAAGCCGACATTTATAATGAAATTTTCAGACTACAAACGTGTACTACAGTGGTATGGTAACAAATAATTCAATATACAGCGCAAGCAGAAAAACATACTACAGTGCCATCTAGCGAAGATACATCAAACTACGGAGCATAATGAACTACGGAGCAACTGCTAATCCTGTATCACGCAATAGAGATTTGCGTGGCGATTAACATCCCAACATCAACCGTTCGACCGTGGCCCGCCAGGTATGATCACCCTGCCTGGTTGGAGGATCCTCCCTTTGTGTAGGAGGGATTTCACACTCGTTCCCTTCACAAAAACTATCTAACAATACTGTATCTAATATTCCATAACTAAATTATATATTCAAGTTCAAGCTAAAACTTTGCTAAAGTACTGCGTTTCTCACATAATATACTATAGATTGACACGATAATCATAACGCGAAGTGTAGCTCTTTCAGACCACCTTACTATGAGCCGATTAATGTCATCCATAACTTTGATATATGTGAAAGTATTACAATCAAAATTGCTAAGATATAAATTGAAGAAACTATCAAATATCAAATTCTTGTGCAAAACTACGCTATTCGGGTAATATAAGAGGGTGATTTTATGGCGACCTTAAGTGCCTTCTGACCGTCGTTTTCTTTTTCAATTCAAAAAACAGGCCCCAAAGGTCGAGAAATCCACCTGCGACTCAGACATGCTCCAATCAATGTTATTTCTGCCTTTTATTTAGTAATACATTATGTATGGAATGCGAACCACAAGTTTATATTTAGATTTTGACAAAATTGAATCTGATTCAAAATAGTTTAATAGTCTCTCCTCAGAGTAACAGATGTAAATGTTCCAACCGCCGATATTGGAATAATTAAAATGTTATTGTTCCGTAAATATGGTAAACTTAAGTAATACCACTAATCGTTGTTGTACTCGTGGGATGTAACGAATACATTTGTTATGTCCGTCACTGCCAATGAGAAAGCTATTACTGTAAGAATAAATACATTCTATTGTTGTTTAGGTTATTTAGTGTTTAAAGTATATTTTTGATGATATGTTGATAACACTTATTTTTTATTACAAGTATTAAGTCTTAGTTTATACTCTGCATTCGTACTTTATGTTAAGTCCTCACCTAATACCTCAAATAGTCGTGATAGTATCGACCCAGGTGCTGATCAAATATTTTAAACTAGGACTATTTATAAACATATATATATATATATATATATATATATATATATATATATATATATTATTATATTTACAACAATATATTTAATAATTATTTTAATATTTATTTATAAACGTTGCATGCGGGCGGCACGGGACCGGCCGTTGTGGTAAACCTTGGAGGAAGCCTATGTCCAGCAGTGGACCTGTTTTAACTGAAATGATGATGATGATGATTTATAAATAATGTCGATTGTCTTTCTGTATTATATTGTAATCATAATTAAAATTCAAATGTCATTTGTTAAAAGAAAGTAAGAAAGTAAGAAAGTAAGTAAAAGTATCAATTCTCCAATATGCTCTGCTAATTACCTTGTTGAGTTGTGACCGAAAGTGTCTGAAGGCACACATTGGAACAATTTACTAATTAGGCTTTGACGCTGCCTACCAAGGCTTTCATGTGCAGATTGATCTTGCTACCATCGTCAGACTGTATGCTGCCTCAGTGTAGCAACTAAAAAAATTCTGGAAGTGACAATGAAAAATAACAATAGTAATTTAAAGCATATGTTATAACCTGAATAAATTTCAAATTATATAAAATACAGTAAATAAATTTATGATTTACTTACAAATTTAGAAATATCTTGAAGTCGTAGAATGTTGGACGGCAAAATACTTACGAATTAGTAACAATATTAACCTCATACACGACCATGTGCATCCAAACTAGCAGAACTTTCACTGTGATAACCGAACTGCCAATAAACATATTTTATATATAATACATATAAAATTACACCAGACTTACCCTGGGTGGGAAATAAATCATCTTGGCTTCAACGATCCCGGCTCAGCAATCATGATCACTAACCACTAGCTGGTCCATCAAAAGATTTCTATTCATTGTGTATAAAAATACTAAAGATGTATAGGGAATATTTCAAGCATATTAAAGTATCATCTAACTTAAGGAGTTATGAGCTGAAAGGTAGATCAGATACAGAAATTATCGTTTAGAGAACAATTTTAACCAATGTCTACGTCTGTAAATCTTGAATGCAAATTTTGATCGCATGCTAAATTCAATCAAGAGTACGAATTATTACTAGAATTCCACTGTTTTAATTAACCAAGAATGAAATATCAATTTCTATCACTTGATGCGTTTACAAATCACTGTAAGATTATATTGTACGCAATCACGAAACAGTTGGACTAATAGACTTTCAGCTGTACTAGAATAACACGACCCACTGCTTCACAGAAAAGGGTTTACTGTTTCACAATTTTTTGACTGTTTTTCGTAAGTATAATTGTGTAAGTGAGTTTGCCTACTCCGTTCTACCTCTCCTCCGTTTTCCACTCTGTGAGGGATACTCAAACGTTAGCATCGTGACTTGTGACATTTGAAGTGTCCCTGTTCCTGAGCAATGGTATTCACTCACCGCCATTTGCTTCATATACCAAAAAAACACGTTGTCACTTGTCTTGCCTATCTTTATCACTACACTACAGTAAATCAAAAAAACATTGCACACTACACTTTACTGCACTCAATGTAAAGAATATTTCATCCTAACTTATACAAAAAAGTAGTTTATAATTGAAAAGGTGTCACATCTAGTGATCAAATTGCCGTGATAGTTCCAATTTGATTGATGATGTGACGTAACAAGCGGACTGATGCCGGATCATCTCGCTAATGATTAATTACGTCTCGAAATGTCCAAGCTTTTTGGCTACCTTTGAGGCGTTTGTGTTTACCTTTTACATCAAAAGACGTTTTCATAATATTTACAGCTAATTAACTAGTATTTTACGTTCCCATATGCAATTGTATATGTATATAAAGTAGCAAATGGTATACGTAATAAATTAATCTTATTTTTACATTTATATACATATGTATATACTGTAAATAGAATAAATTTTAGTTTTATGGAATATAAGCAAATAAATTAGTCTGTTATCGTTTCGATGACTCTGCCTTGTTATTGAAAAGGAGGTCGTGTACCTTCAGTGGAAACGGTTAGTAGACATCGTGTGACTTCATTAGGAAACACATTTTAGAATAGAAAGAACTGCTTGAACCAGGAACGAAAAGTTCACGAAGTTAGAATTGTGGGAGATACATTTGAGAAGCAGATTGTTGTCTGAATGACGATTTATGTTGTGATTGGAGGACAGGAGGAGGTGTGATGCGCACACTGAAGATGTGAAGTGGAGGGGATAATGTACCGCCTTGAGGCACATGAGAGTAGAGTCGCACCAACTCAGAGATAAGTCTTCAACAAAACACACTGCTGTGGTCACTGAAGTTATGAGGAGTACCATTCGAGTAACAAAATTAATAAATATGTGAGGATGGATAGAAGCATTTCATACTCAAAGATAATTCCTTAACAGAAACACACAACGGAGAATCAAGTATCAAGAGATTATTAAATGCGTGAGAATAGTGACAGGATTTCGTGATTGATAGTGCCGAAAGCGTTAGAAAAATCCGCTAAGACAAATATTGTAAGCTTAATGTTCTCCATTCCATATTATCCAAGATGATCATAATATAGACTCGGCTTATGTCTTCATACCACCAATATTACAGTAGACAGGTCTCTTTGACGTCTCCAGACGGTACTGGCTAAATTTGAAATGCGTCAATAGCGGGACTGTTTACGTTAGATATGTAGTTTAGCATTTGGCACTTAGTTAGAAGCTCCAGCGCAGTAACAACTGAAAAAATTACAGTTGATGTCATTCAAACTAATAGTATTTTTGAACTTGAGATGTCATCGTTTACTAATGTCTAATGTACCAAGAAATTACTTTATACTGGAAGAAGAAGAAGACTCTTTATTTTTTCAGTATCATCTGATTAAACTGATTCTTTCAAGTTGTATAATGGTACTTTCACACCGATCTTTCCTAAAACGGAAAAAGGCTTAATTACTTCGTCTCATAGTCGTTCGGACACCTTCCGTCATCCACGGTGCCGGGGCGCGTTTCAATGTTACTATTCCAATAGGAGTGTGGACTTTATACAGATTGATGTCATTAAATAAAATTATTTTCACTATAATAATAGTTTACACTATTATAATAATAATGAGCCTGAAAATAATAAAACAGTAAGTTGCTTTTTTTATAATTTAAAAAAAATATTAATTGTATTTTTGAAGCATTAGTAAAAAAAAAGAATGAAATAACACATACACACATCATAAATCATAAACTTAAGAAATTAAAAACACAGTAACGATCACATGGTTAAAAAACTTCGCAGTTTGTTGGGGATTGTACCTTAGTAAACTATTTTATATTCAAAGGAAAGTAAGTTACGAAACTTGCGTTTTCTAAAATTACAAAATGCAGTTGACACCTTTATTGGTAAACTCACTAATTTCGTTTAATCTTTATCCAGTCTAAGCTTTTTTGAAGAGACAGTTTTTTATAACAACGCCAGTTGTAATTATTATATAGAATAATTTTTGTTACGTTATTTGGTTGGTTCTCAACTTATTTATCATATTCGATTAATCTGTATATAAATATAGTTTTGAAGAGAGGATATTTATAGTATATGATAACAACATACATTTTTTTATCAAAATCTACACAACTAATACCCATACATCATAGAAACGGAACTCAATGGGTCCAATAATGGAACAATATTACTCACAATATGAGGCGAAATACGTGGGATTTTTTTCAAATAAACGTCAGATATCTATACCTTAACTAAAATAAACAACGGGACGGGCTATCTCGACCGTACTAAATGTAGTGGGTAGTGACCGTCGCATGAAAACGATAACAATAAATAATGATTCAGCGGTATCGATCTGTTACGGGTAAGGCTGACTTTAAAATTGCTACAGCGTTCATAGCATAATTTATGAATCAATAAAAACAAAATAAATTTAACGTAACTTTACAATTTTTAACTTTTAACTTTAACTCTTGCCTTACAGTCCTTAAACAAAGCCATCTGTCATATACATATATAGTTTAATATCTGTGACAGATGACTATGACACCGACGAATTAACATTGAAACTTGTTCATCTTGTTAATTTTATTTTGATATTAATCACCTATATTTTTATTCTTTATGTGCAAGTGTTATCTCAAATGAAGTAGGATATAACCATAAAAGTTCACACCTAAAATGTACTTTGTAAGTTCTAAAATGACACTAGTGACATATGTCACTGAAATCAAACTATATTTTAAGTAGTTCACTTCAGTTTCTAGTATCTTGTTCCGAGAAATAAGCAAAGAGTTTTTCGTATATCAAAGGAGGTAAACGAAAAGAGGGGTTAATAAATGTAAAGTAATCACCGCTGCCCATAAACTTCTTCAGCTCAAGAGAGCTAAATGCGTCGCCAACTTTTATACATCCTTTCAAATACGGAATAAAATAGTTAAGTTTCTTGGAACCTCACTCACTCGGTGAGAAGCAACGAATAGTATTTATAGTACAACATTGTAAGGTCGTGACGTCACTCAAGTCCATCCAGCAAAATGTATATGTGCGATTTGAATGTTTCTGAACGAATGACATGTGTGTAGATGTCAGTTTACGAACGCAGGTAAGTAAGAGAAAACGAATGAGTTAAACGGATAGAACGTGCCCGGCAGCCAAATTTCTTAATTATGATTAACGAAAGAAGATGATTTGTACAATAACCACTTTTTATACTGTATATATTTTTTTGGTAGAAACAAGAACATTTACTACTGTCGAGCGACTCCTTGATTACAACGTATATAATATAAATAACTATCTAATCTGTCATAGAAATTAAAAGTCATTAGCAAAAATAATTATAAATGAGACGTAAATCACTTGCTGATTTTTTAAATAAATATAAGCTTTGGCTAATATGTTGTGTTTGGCATTGTGTATTCATAATTTATACAGGTTCAAATTTTCAATTATCCGAGTAATTTCAAACTCGGACAAGTCAATTTCAATGTATTACATCATTAGATGCGGTCTACTAAACACGTCACTTGATCATTCGTTTGGAAAATAACAAATGGATTTCAATATAATACCAACGGCCAATAATAGGCTTTCAAAGTATAAGGTTTAATATCGCGTCCGCCTCATTAATGTCAATTTATAATCACAATTATCGTTTATGTATTTTTTCTTTCTTTCCGATAAATTTGTGGTCTATTATTTTACACCATAAAGCTTGGTACTTAATACTTGACGTAATGCGCTTAATATTAAAAGTACACGAAAATAAAAATCAAAAATTGATTCTTATTCAACATTTAGAAAAAAAAGATTGACGGACAACTACAAAGACCAAAATATCAATACAATTCTTACTCGATAAATCGATTGTGTGAGTTTAATGCTGTGAATTTAAATATGCAAATTGTAAATTTGCATAGCCGCAGGCTTCTTTGATCTTTTTGATGATTTTAGAAAGAAAAGTTTGTGGAAAGCTTTTAAATATACAAACGGAATTAAGAATATATTTGCGTTTCTTTTGCTTTGTTTATGTGTTTACGAATTTAATCCCTTTCGTATTTCATTCTCTGCATTACCAGGTGATCTTAGGTGGCTCAATGCTGACTACCTGTGTTTCTATGCACAAAAGAAAAGAGACCACTGGTCAATGGTCTTATCGCTACTCTTAATTATCCCGAGGGTTGTAAGTGTCACAGATTATAAAAGTCTGTTAAGGCAGCCAACTACGCAGAAAACAGCAGGTCTTACTGGGTAAATTGCCAACGTCTTCATTCATCACCTGGTATTATTATATCGTATGGTGGCAATATGTATGCATGAATATGTATGTGTATTATATATATGTTCATGTACGTATATTCGCTTATTTATGTTCAAATTAGTCTATATCTACTGAATCCTCTGTCAATTACTACTTATCCTTAAGTGCAACTACTTTATCTTTTCTCTGTACCGTCCAGTCGGTTGATTGGCAGAAAAAGGTCTAAGGCATTAAGTTCACCTATATATGTGCATAAAGTTGTAAATAAATAAATAAAACAACTTTACAAAGAGTAGACAACAAAAAACATTGCCCATTGATGCAGGGATGACAGTTATCGTAGCACGGGACTCTTTCCGTCCGACTGACGCAGATCCTTTCCGGTCACGGTTGCTTCGGGAAGTATCTGAACTCGGTCGCCAGGAGGGAATTGAGTCCCGCCTGTCACCACTTCGACTGCAGTGAGGACTCGGCTCAGCACACGCTGGCGATTTGTTCCGCCTGGGTGGCACAGCGTGGGGTCCTCACTGCAGTTATTGGAGGAGATCTCTCGCTACCGGCCGTCATACGCTCCATGGTCGGTAGCGACAGTTGTTTTACCGCGGTCGCAACCTTCTGTGAAGACGTAACTTCGCGGAAGGAGGCGGCGAAGAGGGCCCGGGAGGACGACCTCCACTCGGACCCAATTCGCCGCCGGCGAACCGGGCGGCGGAGGCGCGCGTACCAGCGCCTCATGCCGCCTTGAGTGTGGCCGCGGGTGGACGGGACGGGTTTTCCCCTCCATCCGCTATAGCAGCCAGCCGCGAGGAGGCGACGTCCGCGTGTGCCGTACGTCGCCTAAATGGAGTGATTTTCCGCAGAAGGACGCGCTAGCGGGCAGGCGCTAGGAGGGATCTGGATGTCGTAATAGCAGCTGTTCCCGGATCCCTCCTATGTCAGGCGCAGAGTGGCACACCGTGTGGTTTTAGTCGGTCCGATTCCGACACACCACCTCGCCGTAAACCCCGGTGGGGTGACGGTCCGAGGGGGTTTCCACACGTTAAAAAAAAAAAAAGGGATGACAGTTATCGTGGTAAACGTGTGAGTCTTACATTGCCACGATGACTGCCATACATTTTATGTCCCCGGGCGGGGCATGAAAGAGCATCTCGCTAGGCCACCATAGTGTGGGTCAATATACCACATTATCTGCATTCGCATTGACCGTATGGTGACCACATTGAATTTTATTCATGCTTTCCACCAAGCGGAGTAGAGTCACTTGGCAGCCTATTAAAATAAAAAAAAATAAAAAAAAAATCTTGAAACGAACTCTACGACCATACCAACCCGTCTGATCATTGTGGTATAGTAGGCTAATCTCCCTTTTCTTTAGAAAGTGCTATATCCAATTGTGGACTATTAGAGCTATTACGCTAGTAGGGTTGGCTATGAATTGATCTGTCTTCTACATAATAACCTATTGAAATGAAATTAGAAACAGCTTTCTAAAGCTTTCTATTGAAGTACAATAGTAAAATGTGTTACTGAATTTCATGTAATAACTACATAGAATTGACAGATTTTACTGGTATCATAGTTCTTAAATATAACAGTCTAGTGAAACTTTATTTCATATACACTTGTCCCGAGTTATACGTGGGCGAAATAAAGGTAACTACATATCAATTACTGATCCGACTTGAACGTATATATTGGAGACAAACCAAGTCCAATTACGCTGTCGCTACTTTTATACTTTGTTACAGTTACAGACAACCAATATTACAGACACATAAACGCTGCATTATTCCAAATATCGTCATTCATAATTTTATAATCTATTTTTATCAATATTTACTAATAATTTATTTCTAACCAAACCTCCATTGTGACATTTTATTTAGAAAAAAGGTTGTTTCCTAATTTAAATTTATTGTTACCACAACATGCTCTAATAATTCATCAGAGATGTATGAACGAATGTCTATGACACTTAAAAACATAAATTCGACATGTCGAGATCTATGACTAGGAAAATGGACGATAGAAACCTTTGTGCTAAATTCATATGACGAACGTGACAGAAATAAAAACGCGATCTTTAAATTTATAAGCAATAAACGTACATACAACTACCAATGTCTAATTTTCTTACCAGACCTATAATTAACGTAATTTCTTAAAATTTTTTTAATAAAATGTGAACTTCACTACACTGCATTGATGTCGTAGTAATTTAAACGGTTACTATGAAGCTTCCTACTACGCCGAATCGTTGTGAATCTGATCCCCACGTGGGACAACATTTTGTGTCATCATATTCGTAGCCTTTACCAGATTATTTGGGGTTAGCTACTGTTTTGTATGATTAACAGTTTGTTATGGGTATGGGCGTTCTTTTTAACTTTACAAGTTGTCGACACAGGATTTATTCCGTTATCTTTTTTAACAAAATCTTGTATTCAAAATATTCTCTTCTATTAAATTTATAAAAATACATAAGTTTTCATATCTAATGATAGTGTAACGAATCATTAAAATATTCGCATGAAATCTCAGAGTTACAGGCATACAAACTTGATCTGATAAATATATTACGTACACCCCAATTCATAATACCCTCTAAATAAATAATGTTTCCCTTCTCTTGCATTGCTCAACCTCTTAGATACCTACCCATTTTAATGTATTCTCAATTTTCCCACCATTAGTTCACAATATGCCTGTTTGACGATGATAAGCCATCCTTCTATTACCAAAATATAGTTGAAAGAATAATATTTATTACACTTCTGCCTAGCTATTTACGGATACAGGGACGCGTGTATACGATAAATTTATCTCCATATTTAACAGTTAAGACTACAACTATCTGACGATTACATTATACTTCTTTGTTACCTTAACTGAAAATAAATCCACAACAGGTAAGGGGACCTGTGCAATTCCAAGAACTAAGAGGAACACACACGATTTTAAGCTTTCACATCTATTTACTTTCTAGTTTCATACACGTTTCAGTAGCTACTTATGTTTGCGGGTTTGTATAGGTTTTTTTCCTTAATTCAATAATAAATTTTACATTTTCTCGTTGGTTATTGTAGATGAGCATAAATCTCCATAGTTTTGAATAAATATTCTTAATCACTTTGTTTTTTTCTGAATTATGCCATACTTAGGTTTTAACTATAAACTGTAAGTCAATTGACATAGAAATACGACTACTGTTTGAGAAAAACATTATATCTCCTACGAATTTGAAGTCACTAAAATAAAAATAGCAATATTTTTTCCTCAGAGATAGGCCTTTTTAATAAAATAACAGGGTGTCTTATTTCTATCGCCAAGATAACAAAGAAAAAATTGCTTCGAGTTGCAATTAGGATAACAGTCTACAAAACGTTAACGAAAATAGAAAAAAAAACGAAACGCACAAATGTTTATTTAAAATTATATTTTAAAATAAAGACAACGAATGCAAATTAATTATTCGTCGTAGTAAAAGAGATATTAATGTTTTTCAAAATTTATTTTAAGTGTAAAGTAAAATCTAATTTCCTTCATAAAAGTATACAATCATGTGCATGATACATAATAAAATAAATAAATAAATAAATATTTTGTCATCTAATTTCAAACTAAGCAGAGCTTGTACTATGATAAGTAGACTGACTGATAGAATACTTATATATTTCTTTTTGTAAATACATACATATTATACATAGAAAACACTCAAACTTCGAAACAAATATTTGTAGACAATACAAACACTTGGTTCGACCCGGGTATGGAACCCGAGACCGCAAGCATAGCAGTCCACTTCCGCCGCGCCACTGAGGCTGTTAAGCTTTTATGTTTCTAAAAAAAATATATTTATCGTGTTTCATACGAGACACTGTGTTAATTGAATTTTGTGTGATGGAAAAAGTCACTTCGAATTTATAAAAATGAAACACTAATACTGTTTACGTGGCTGGTAGCGGATGGATGCGAATTGCTCCAGACCGGGATGATTGGCACTCCAAAGGACCTTCATTCAACAGTGTACGGCGATAGGTTGATTTGAGTGGCCAAATTCACTATAGATAGAGGATTTCTGAGGTTCAAATTTTTTATCATTGTTTCTTTTTTAAATTACTTGTTTAAAAAAAATTACAATTAAAAACAGTAGCCGCAAGGATAAGAACTTTAAAACTACACAATTTGGATCAAAAGCTTCATTCTAAAATCCATTATTAGAACAAGATATAAATTTGAGGATGGTTGTGTCCCCTCATAAACTTACGGTAAGTGAAGGATAGATTCAATGACACCTATAAAACAGTAGTAACATTCGCTTTATAACTGACTTTACGACTTCACGAGAAGATTTTAGCAAGTAACGGTATTAAGTGAATAGAATCAGTTCTTTATGTACAATAGTGGCTGTTTAAACTAACACTTTAATTTACATCTGAGAGCTTTTTATCTGATGTTAAACTTCCAACGGGTTTTTTTTTTATACTGAACCTACCAAAGTGACTCCATTCTGCCTGATGGAAAGCATGAATAGAATCCAAGAGCGGTGCTCGCCATACTCACCGCGTATGACGACAGTGTAATATGGCGACCCACGCTATGGCGGTATAATGAGATGCTTTTTCACGCCCCGCTTAAAGGACCCGGGATCGTAGTGGGAGGGAAAGACGCGCGCCGGTAATGAATTCCAGGCTTTAACCGATCTGCACAGGAAGGAATAACCGAACCGTTTAGTTCTGGAGCGTATGTCTACCATTCTGAAATGGTGACTTCCAAGGCCAGCACGAGTTGTTTTATAGAGGAACGAAGAGGATGGGATCAGTTGGAAGAGCTCTTCAGAACCCTCAAACGTTAAAGCGGATGCATACTCTTCCCTATGTTAAATATTTTAGTCTTATTCTAACAAGATTGGACTTCTCCGAAATCAACTGATTGAGTTACAGCCCATTCAAACTATCGTTTTAGTTTCTTTACATCCCCTTCTTGTTTGCCTTTTTCTTTTAATATACTCCCACTTTTCCTCAAAACATTAGATTGTTAGACTTGAGTTACAACTTAATACTTTTTATTTTATTTAAAGTGCCTTCCAAAGCATAAATATAATCCAAAAGTTGTGGTCTCCATACTCACACTATGGTGACCTAGGGAGATGCTTTTACACACCCTACTTGGGCACGTAAAAGGCATGACAGTTGCTGTAGAAGTGTAAGGTTCACACACTTGCCACGATAACTACTGGAATAGCCACAGACAGGAATACAGAGCATAAAGAATTAAGTAATATATACTATACATATACTGCGAACCAAGAGTTTTAAATATTTATACAGAAATCCACCATGGAAAGCATCGTAATGCATCTCTTACAACACACACACACACAAAAACGAAGCTTGATATATTTTTTTTAATTTTTTAATGTTTTCATTTCAAAACCAATTATAACGTAGCCATTTTTCATCCATTTCTATAATACCATAAAAAATTTGAAACTTCATAAACTCGTTTCAAATACCCATCTAAATCAAATTAAATCATACAAACATCGTCGACGGATGATTTATGATATTGTTCTCTCACTCTCTCTTCAGTGATAATTATATTTACCCGGTCATTCTCGTTCAAATATTTTTGCATTCATAATTTATTATAACAAATGGAGCTTGTATGGAATAAATCTTACCGGTTTTTAGCAGGCATCCTAAAATTATGCTCTGTTTACGTCGTAGAATTATTGATCTTGATTGTCATACCAGAAGTTGTGGGTTCGGTTTCAACTCAGGACCAATATTAAGATGATAGCCATGGTCATTTCTTTTGAATCTACACGTAATTTATCTATGACATATATGTACTTAGAAACATATAGGTAGTTTGTTTACATATTATAACACAGGTTCTGCCTATTTTGGGACCAGACGGATGTGTGTGAATTGTGTCAGATTAATATTGTCATTATAAATAACCTAGAAAACGACTGGCAGGATACAGCCTCTTCTGTGATGAAGTTTATTACTTACAAGTCTCAATTTTGTCTCAGTAATATTGTAGTTTACGAAGCTTAAACATATAAAAACTTGATTTGACGACTATGTGTAAATCTAGTCATCAAAGCAAGTCTTTATATGTACATATATTATGTAATTAAATCAGGGTTAGGCTCCTGTAACCTCACTCATTTGGAATGGAACGGAATAATGAAAGAATTGCTAAACACCGCTTCTGTTGGGTCGTAATGTCACTCAAGTCAAGCCTGCTCATTAGTAAGCAATTACCCATGTCTACCATGGTGAAAGTACGAGACACTTTATTAATGTATATAAAGCTGAAAATATACATGCATGTTCGTATATACATACTAAGTACCACATCCATAAAAACGTATAATTAATAAAAACTATTATTTCAGTTTTGAAATCAGTTACTAATACTCAAAACATTAAATTTAAAGAAAACATCTTTACAAATAAGTACAGAATATAAGGCTTGCAATAAGTTCATTATACTACTCTGTAAGACTTTTGATTGTACATTGAAGCCAACAAACGATTAAATACCGGAGAAAGGCACCTTAATTATACGTTTCAACGATTCTGATTTTCTTAATATACTCGATAAGGAAAGTTATATTGCTTTTGTTCAATTTCGTCTCGATCCCTGATTACCTAGATATTCGGAGATATAATCGTCATTTTGTGAATTCATTCCTATTGGACTCTCAAGTTTATTTTTGCTTTACGTGTTTAATCTTAAGTGCCGAAAAACATTAACTTTAAATGAATTATAAACGACAAAAAAGTATATTATACAATATACACATCTGTGTGGTGACGAATTAAGAATAAATAGTGTTACCACCCCTATTCATCCCGTGTGTCATAAAAGGTGAGGTAAGGCAACAAATTATTCAGAGAAATATTACTATAAAGAGAAGGAAAATTTGAAACAAACCCTATTTCAACCAGTCTGGCCAGCGTGGTGTAGTAGGCCAAAACCTCCTTGCTAAGGAGAGGCCTATGTCCAGCAGTGGATTGTATAATGCTGTTGATAATGATAATATAATAAAAGTACATTACAGAACACATATACAGTTTTTGTTAATCCATATATATAAGAGTAGTAGACATGTGGAGTATGTAAGTGTATAATGATACTGGGTAAAATATATGTACAGCTGATCGTGCGATTATATTATGATTATAAATTTCTCAATGTCATCTATATGTTGATTATTTTATAAAACTTCAATTGTGACAGTTCGCGATTGCTCAGTAACATTTTAAACCTTTTTTTTTGTCTTTCTACGTATTTTACTATTACATGCAGATTAATTTTGTTTATTGGCTACTTTAACTTTAACTTTTACTAATTTAAATAGGTTTACTGTGCTCATGTCACAATGTCTTTAGATCTCAGTTCGATATTTTCTTTTTCGTCCGAAAACCACCAATTAATTTAGCAGTCAGAATTTTCATTAAATTGACCGTACTGTTCCTGTCGAGCGAGAGTCTGCCTGCTGAATATCTTAATAGGCTCTAAAACGAACTGTGTTCATTTGGACTAAAATGTATCTAATACAGACCTATACTTTCGCAAAATTTATGTTCGTAATATTAGTACATACATACATAAAATCACGCCTGTTTGGTAGGAGGGGTAGATAGCGACGCATTAAACGCTCACTTTTTTGCGCTTGTAATAAGTGGCGAGTCTATTACCGCTAATCGAGATCTTTTGTTTGTCAGAGCCATGTCCGTCGATCAAGCAGCCACTACTTGCAGGTGAGGTTGGTTTGAGACCCTAAGTTCTTGGTAGGGACCCTATGCATCCTCGTAATATTAGTCATACTAATGATGATCGGAAAATGACCAATCTCCAAAAATAATTAAATTACACTAAAATTACAGAAATATCATTCATATTACTTTAAGGTACATAATTTAATATTATTTTGATCACAAGTATATCAATATTTTATTGATTAGAATCATATTTACTTAATAGTGATGAAAACATAATCCAGTAATATATATTCACACATTCAATTCATTCAGATAAAAATTGTCTGAAACTTTCCTTTTTTTTACTAACTCTTAACTTCAAATATCATTACTAATGGAAAAATTAAATATCAAAGTACACACTTAAAGTTAGTATTATTTTTTTGACTAACGATCAGTAGAAAAATAATTTATATCATGCCGTATCAACATACATATCAGAATATATTTTAACACGATATTAAAGACAAAGTGGAAATTCAGTATCATTTCTATAAATGAACTTTCCGTCTAGACTAGTGGTTGGTGGGTACGTATTTATCGTTATAAGCCCTACGTATGATGTTGGAGCCACAATCAAGAAAAGCTTAACGAGAACGTGACAGCTCTGCTATGAAAACCCATTGCTACCCGTAACTTCTATTGTAACCTTATACTTGTCATTAACAAAAATATCAAGATAGACAAGGTTGTTTCGTTTTGTTATTATTTGATTTTCATTATTTAAGATTCACATCAACAACCCTTAACAGTCCGCTGTCACTGTCCAGATCAATGACCTATTCGTTCACAAGCCAGGTTATGTATTGGTTATTATAAAACCAATCAAACAAACTTTATTAATCTAAAGTCCGTAGTACGAAACATTCTGAAACCCTACCAAGTTGAGATGTAAAATTAACTAAAAATCTACAGTCTCTTTATCTTTGTTCTTGTCCAGAAACAGATCCACCGAAGTCTGATGACTAATAGTAAACTAAGTAAAGTAAACCAGTAAAGAAATCAACATATAGATGACATCATCAGTAAAGTAAACCACATTCTTAGGCCTCTTATTTAGAATGTATAATACTTGGCCACCTGTCTCTTTGACCAGTTGTCGTATTAGTATAAACTTATTCACAAACAGTTATTTTTACACGAAAATGTTATTCTTTTTCTATTTCAAAAACAATATTTAATTTCTAGTTCTTTTTGGACCAACACTAAACACTAGTATGTTACGCATAAAATAATTCAAATACTTTTATACGGTTAGCTATATTTGAACCAATTCCAGTTCTGTAGTTGATTATACAACTGGAATAAAGACACAAAGGAATTTGAATTATTTATCTCAAGAGAAAAACAGAGAAACTCTCTATCAACAAACATTGCATAATTTTATCTCAGGATGAAACCTCTCCAACGGTCTAGACAATTGCTTAGGCCTTTGATTAAAACAAAAACATTCACGTCGACGCATACTTGGGGTAAGCTCGCTTTGCTGTTGAACCATAAAAAACAGACACGTCACAAATGAAATATCTTCACGACTGTTCGCTCCAACACGTAGCAGATCGTAAACTGTTAATGAAAAGGCCTATTGCACGTTCCCGTTATGTAACTTGATATTAGGCAAGATTTTCAATCGTCGTTGCTCCTACAGTCTTTGCGATTTATAGAGATGCTTTGAGGTTCTTACTGAAAAACAAAAAAAAAATTGTCGAAAATTTCTTTTTAGCCACCTTGTCACAACGACAGGTTTTTTTATGAATTCAATTCTAGTACTAGA
Source organism: Hypercompe scribonia (assembly GCA_949316085.1). Classification (NCBI taxonomy): domain Eukaryota; kingdom Metazoa; phylum Arthropoda; class Insecta; order Lepidoptera; family Erebidae; genus Hypercompe; species Hypercompe scribonia. The sequence goes on from OX438975.1 coordinate 6,989,351, forward strand.
GTAGACAAAGATCTTTCCCGCGATAATGCGCTCGAGATATAATATAAATCCATCTCTTAGCTTCATTAGCTCACATCAGAAGCAGCCCTATTATGTTTGCTCTTATCATAACTAAGTTTTTCAATTTCCAACACCCATTGCTGTAATCCTTCTCTCGGGCATAGCACTCTGTCGCGTAGCTGCTCCATATCTCTTCCACCCGATCACAACGGCGACAATTTGGAAAGCTGATGGTACGCGATCCATCTACTACTAGAGGTATTACCATCACCTTCAAACCGGCTTTACTTGTTAAGCCAACTACATTGAATATTTCAAAGTGCGCTATCCTCTTCTGCCGTAGTCTACATGCTGTCCACATCAGTACTTAGGCAAGTAGTCCGTTTCTCAAATAATCCTTCCACAGTTTATCTAAAGCGTTATTATTTCTCTAACAGCGTATAAGTGCAGTTGTTCGTCATACTTCATTTGTGTTTATAGAGACCTTAACCGTCTTGTTTAGCCGCAAACCTACTGTATAGCTGTTTTTACCCATTCTGTCTAATTACAAACTAGCAGTCTTACTGCTCTTTTCATTATGTACGACTTCTTGTATAGTCACCATCATTTTCAGCATGCTTACTAACGCGGAATGGCTATCGGGATATGGTAGGCGAAACTAGTAGGCCTTTCCTCTATGCCCATTGCTCCTGAAGATCGTTGAGCCCTGCTCTGCACTCTCTCGCTGGTGCTGTCGTCTCACGGGGTCAATTCTCGAGAGCTTTTCCAAATTTCACTTCTAGTACGAGTTGTTACGTGTTAGGGTTCCTTTAATTACAAAAGTAAATCTTATGATGGCTAAAAAAGATTTTATTACAGACACCCTTAAAAACGTTCCAATAATACAAAATAATATTTGATGACCGCCGTGGTCGCAGAGTTAATCACTTACATCATATAAATATTTATCGCACTGTAGCTCAAACTGAACTTGCTACTTATATGACTCGCCACAGACCTACTGATTTAAACCCTTAAGTTATATTTAGCAAAAATAGTTATCGTCTGTGGGACCTGTGGTGCATATAGTTTAATCCCATAGTTTGATGTTGACTCCAGCGAGTGTTCTGCTATCATTGACTTATTTACTTGGGGTTTTTTTACAGCCACGACATATTCCTTTATCCTTTCCGCTATCATGTGTTTCGTCTGGCTGATGTAGGAACTAGCAACAACTACAATTCACCTTTTATATGTACTCCGAGCGTCTGCAGCGGCATAATGTTCTAAAGGTAGACCGAGTGTCAACTATCTACCACTTATAAAAGAAGTGACGGACAAAGTAGGAACAGCTTTAAAAAAGTACTTTGTTCAGACTGCATACAATCCATACTCTTAGGTCAATCAAGCTCTTCTGCGAACAACGACAAATTTATATACTAACTAAGTAATTCAAGTATATGTTTAAAAGTTAACCGAATAAAAGTACTACATAATTACACGTCGCATAATGCCCGGAGAGTACGTTGAGAAATCATTAAGAGGTCGATTGGGTTCGAAATACACGTTCGTCTCTCACAAGTCACGACCACAAATAGGCTTAAGGACAATCTTCGTAGAATTTTGGGCTACGTGATAATGAAACGTTTTTCGTGAAGATATTTTGATACAGCTGAAATGCTTCTTTTAGATTTTTTCAATTTTGTATTCTTATACTTTTTGGTAGTTTAGATTTGTTTCTGAAAATAAAATTGTATTTTACCTGTATTCTTTTTCAAAAAAAGAAAATATTTTTCTTAGTATTATGGAATTCTTTCAAAGGTTATTTTTCAATTAAGATTGTGAACTAAAATTTTTTCCGTGAATACCATACCAATACAGTGTTAGATTGCTACTACAATCCGGTCTATGAACTAATATGTAATTTTACTTTGATCTAAACTAATAAAACAAAACTATAAGATTGTGCCCTTTAGAACATTTTTTATTTACCTCTAGTGAATTGAAAGATCGTTCGTGTATTCTTTTAATACACTGCATGGAAATGGTAGTATTTTATTCGCTACACACTGTCACTTTACGTTACTTGTTGACACTGCATGTTGTCCATTAAAAAATAAAAATGATTATAGTCTTTATTTTATCAGAGTTTTAGAGTCGAATAATCTACTTACTTGATGGTTTAAGGGACATTTAGAAATTGGTCGCATTGAACTCTCGTCGTTGAACATGTGAAAGTTAAGAAAGAACATTTTTCTGACATCAGATAGCAAAAGAAATTTTGTCATCCACATCATTTTTTATTTTTAGTTAGCCTAATAAAGAAAACTTAAAGTTAAAATGATAAAATTAGTATTACTTATAACATAAATATGTTAGTAACTATAATAGTCGTTAGAATTAACTGCGCCCTTACCCTGACCATTAGGGCAAATCCGTTTACGTCAAGCTTTGCACTACTTTAGTCTCAAGAGCTTAATGAACGTCGACAGTCCCTTCCATTTCTGGTTCGAGATCGAGTCGTTCGTCATTCTTTTTTCAGCTAATAATATCACCATTAGCTTGTAATTCAAACTCCAAACCTTCACTGTAAATAATGAAATCACGCTTAAAATATTTATTGATTTTGAAGTTATTTTTTTTAAATTTTGCTACTAGAACAACTTTAAAATATGTAATAATATTATTATTAATATTTTATTGACTACCTCGGTGGCGTAGCAGTAGCGAATGTGACTGCTGTGCTTGATGGTCTCGAGATCGATTGCTGGGTCAGATCAAATGTTTACATGAACTGCAAATATTTGCTTCGGAGTTTGGATGATTTCTATGTATGACATGTATATATTTGCAAAAAGAGTACAAACTCTGTTTAGTTTGAAACCAAATGGCGTTATGTGTCAGATGGCCGAGATATTCATTTACTTATTTATTTTAAATATTATTCAGTCGCGCAAAGAACACACTAAGTTAGATTACTCTAGAACAGAATAGTTAATTATAAACCATTTTAGACTAATCTGTCTCTGTGCCTTTTTAGATAAAAAAGTGACATAGATAAATTATAAAAAACACCGGTTTCAATGCGCGCACAGTACAATAAATTGCTATAACCATAGTTTTTACATTATAACTTTCAGCTTATAGAGAAATATTGAAAGGAAAATCTATATCTTTTCAATTGACAAAAGTCCCGCCGACGGCAATAAGCTTGTCTCCCGTAACGATAATTGGACTAAAATTATAGTCTCACGCTTTTACTCCCACATTGATAAGCCAAGTCGTACTAAATGTCAACATTAGCATGTTAGAATGTACATATACTACAGATATTTGTAGTACAAGATATAAAATATAGATTGGTTATGGAAATATGAACAATTATGTCGTGGTATTTTAAAGACTTATTCTGATTTTCATTAGTAATTGATACAAGTATTATTAAATAAATTTTTATTTACTAATGTGGGTATTGTAAAACATTGTTTTTATGTTGAATTCTTTTCAATACTAAATGCAGTCATGTACTACATCTAACGCCATCTAGTGTACACTAGCTAAACTATTTGTACAGCTACATTTTCACAAATCTGTTTAAAATGTGTGATATCAGTCTCTCAGACACTCATTGCTCCTAAGAATATTTAAGTGTTTAACTGAGTCCGATTTTAGTAATATTATATTATTATATTTTGAATATTCACTAATCCGCCTGGCTAGCGTGGCAAAGTAGTTTAAAACCTTTCAAAGGAAAGGTTTATTTGTCCAGCAGTGAATTATTTAAAGCCAATTTCAGATAAGTCTACATTTAGATACAATTTTTTATGAAGTACCTATATATGAAACGTATCTCACGTGGTAGTAACATAAAGTGGGGCTACGCGATGCAATTACATTTTAAAATCATAAAACAAATATTTTGTATTATAATTTATACAAACTATATCTATATTTATATTTGTTTATTTATTTACGCATAATAAGTAGAATATACGTTTGTTATGATGTCAAAGATATTACACACCTCTGTAAGGGAGACCTCATTATTCTCTTCTAGAACGTTCCAGTATTTTAGTAGTCTAGAAAAACGAATGCGGGTTTTTAATTTCAAACTTCGACAAATTGAACAACAGGAGAGGTTTTATAGTCCACGAGTGATCGAAGGTCTCTCCTGTACAATCAACATCCACGCAAATCCATAGATTCCACGCATGAGAAATGGTATTCTCTGGTCCACATTCATACAAATCCATAGATTTCTTATTATTTTGTTCGAATACTGAGGTTTCCACGCTCATGGAGCCTCTAAAACTTACAATGACTTGATTTTCCTTTTAAAGAATAGAGTTTATGTAAAGAGAAAAAGTCTAAATCAATTTTAGCGTTTGTACCTAATATGCATGTCTCCCCAACACTCGATAATGGTAACGGTTGATAAAATTATAAGGCTTTATGATTTTTAAATTTCGAAAGGTTTTAAACTGACACGGTACATTAGCAAAAAATAATCAAATATTGTAACTAATGTCTACCTATGCCGAAAGATTTTCATTAATATTTGTTACCTAAAAAATAGTTGTGATAGAACAAAGTATATGAACCTTTGTTAAAATTTTTCAAAATTTACTTAATTTTCTAATTTTATCACATCTCCCCATTAATATTTAAGAACAAAACTTGAATTAAAATTACATCCACCTACGTTACGCTAATGAAGAATAATACCAATATGGTTAACACATATTTTTTAAATATACCCTTTAACTCTTAATTGAATAAAATAGTTTGTAACAATAAAACAAGACGTCTCGCACTAAAATCACGTCAACAATATCGCTTATCGAAGACAGTTCTAGAACATCTCTGCCATATTTAGTTTTGAAGGTATTTCAATACAGTCTACGAAAGATAATATGTAGTGAATATTTGAGATTGTTGGTATCTTATTACTAAATTCTCACGTATTCTCTATTGAAGTGAATAAATTAATGTGAGATATGTATTTTCTTCTGAATAATCTTAATATAAAAAAATATTTCACAAATATAATTAATTGTATACCAATTCACAAATATAGGATTTAGGTCAGTCCAGTATCTACGCAATCTATTTTACCCAACTCCTAAAGCAAGGCCATGTCTAGTGTATGTCTGCGTAATGACGAATTAGATGTATATCCATAATGATGGATATACATCTAATTCTTTAACACACCTAAGAACCTTAATCTTTTACTGTATTTGCATTTATGAGGAACATTCGTCTGTTGGAGTGGTTTTCGTTTAATTAAAAAAAATAACCTGGATCACGTTCATAATTAGGCTAAAAGGTTTGGGTTGCAGATAGGTAAACCTGACCTCTTCAAGCTTTTGCTATTTTAAAGTCCACCTTTATAAGCTATATTTTCTTTACCTTCTCTTCATTTGTTTTCAATATTCTTCTGTTTTTTTTCTATTTGATGTCTAGATAGAGAATTTTTATATTATTTACATTGTGTTACTACATAGGCGTGAGGTTTCAGTTTTAGTTTATGTTTATTTACACCTTTCTACTTCAGATACAAATACCATTTACGCAAAAGGAATGGTTCCTGGAAACTATGAATTGCGGTCAGTCTTGCATATCCAATAAATGGCGGTCGTTATTCCATGAACATGTGTTGCAAGGAAGCTCACCAAACTGTCATATGATACAAATATAGTAATTTGAAACGTCTTGATTATAACAATATTATCATGAACTGAATAACTACAATTTTCTACTACTCGTTAATGTTGATTACGAGCCCGTATCTGACGGAATACAGAGACAGGATCTAAGATAGTTTCTTAATATTATTTTTGTTTTCGCTTAGCCTATTATTTTAACATCGTATCATTATAATGATCAACCTATTTCAGTTTATTGCTGGATATAGACATCTCCCATACGAGTATATAGTATATACATCTGAATTCCTTGTTGTTTAAAAGTTACCAACATTTTACGAAGCTAATTAAATTCTTAAGTAAAGTTCAACAGTAAATAAAAATGGTCGGCAGATGATTTGACATACGTTTTGGTAAGACATCAAGCTCGAGAAATAGTAAATGCTGAAACAGACTGAGGACTCGGTGGAATAGTCAGTCAATAAAACGTCGTTCGCGTTGAAAGATATCAGCATTCTTCAATATTACACACAGTACATCAAAATGCTTACAAGACGCCTCTCCTTCCCGCCTTGCTTTCAAATCAAATAAAAATTGACAAAGACTATTGTAATGATTACAAAATTTAAAACATCTTAATATTATAATATAACCATGACATCGTTTGCAAAGAACAAAATGAAATTAATTCAACTAAAAAAATTAGTCAAAGGAAATCATACAACATAAAGGCCTAATGATACCGTTGCTTAAAGAATATTTTTTTAAGAAAACATTAGCTAATAAGTTTCTACTAAAATATAATAGCTTAAATAAAGAACTTTTAAACACAGATGCTCGTATTAAATTGTTCTTAAACTATGTTCGCAGTAGTATTTTCACGACATTGTCATTTTAGTGAGATCGCCGAGTTAGTTTTGAGAAGGCTTACGACTTCGCAGCCTCATACGTGGTGAGAATGAAGAAAGGAGGTCTTTGATATAAGTAAGCTCTAGTTACTCGTAGAGATTGCAGTATATATATATATATATGTTATAGCGTCAGATGCTGCATTTATACTTTTATGCTTTCATGAATTTAATAAATAAATTTTATGTATTTTATATCAATAAATAATTAAAGGAAAGCAATATACACATAATCACGCATGATAATAGCTCGATAAAAATATTTAGAGTATGTATGTATCACATCACATCCTTTAACAGTCCACTGCGAGACTTAAAAACACCTATAAGTCTTTTTAAAAAGAAGCCCATGTCCCGCCTATGTCCTATAATAGAAGAAGTTATAAACTTATTAAAATATGACTTTCTTTTCTTTTTTCTTTCTTTTTTAAAAACAACGCCCGCACTGGAAATAAATCCTGTGTCGCGGAGGACATTACAAACATACATATAAGAAACGGTCACAAAGAACATTCATACTCAGAACACACAAAATGTTGTCCCATGTGGGGTTCGAACACACAACACTCAGCGCAGTAGAGAGCGGCGTGGTGACCGCTTAAACCACAACCAACCGTGCAGTCAACTGACTGAATCAGTTAATGAGGGGGATCTTTAAATATTTCCGTACAAACTAAAACTGTGCCAATTCTTTTCCTTCCTCCAGAAGAAAGTAACCTGCTTCTTTTATACCCAACACAGGTGCGCTAACCTTTCTAAGACCACAAGGCTATTATAATGATTAATAATATTTATTGCAAATAAATCATTACTTTCGAAAACTATCTATCTGATAATTCATATTCCATACAAGTCAGAGTAATAGTAAGTTCCCAATCTAGGCTCAACCGAATTGACTGCCTTCAGACTAAATAGAAAAAGTTAACTTACCCTCCTTACATTTGCATTGTTTCGTTGTATTTTACTGAATGAGGAAATTTTCCGGAGAAACTAATTCTGGTGGGAGCACTCAAAGGCCAGTCACGCACTTGACTTGTAAGTAACTATAGTTATAGTATCGTCCATGGGCGGTGGTAGACCTTTACACATCAAATTACTCGTTTGCCTTTTATGAAACTATGATTTTTGTAGGAAATTTTCTTAGCTAAAATGTTGAAGATATTGAAAGTTCGTGCTTTTCGAATAGTTCATTGTAAACGATCTCAAAACAATAAAATACAATATATGAAATACTATAATTCCTTTTCAAACTTTAAAACAAATTTTACACACAATTCTTTTTTATAAGGTCTCTAAATCACAACCAAGTCATGCAAAATAAATTACCACAAAATCGTAGCGTGACTTACACAAGAGCACCCTCAAGCAAAGTAAAACGAAGCGAAATTCTGGTCGCGTACCGATTTCTATTGCTATAAGTAATCCTTTGTGGGATTTACATACATACTAAAGAAACAAATGGGGCCTATAACAATAAATCACCACCCTAACGACATAGAGTACAAACGGACTATGTTTTGAGCGAATTGCTTAGAAAGTTAACGTTTAGCAGTTTTACAGTTAGAGAAGCGAAGATAAACGATAAGTAAATGTGTCCGCATGTTTTTATTGACGGCAACTTTACTGTCAGCTTTAATGTCAAGTGAATGGTTATATTACTTTTATGATGATACCATTTAATATTTTTTGACGTATTTTATCTTTCGATCTTGTTATTGGCAATCCTGATTGCTAAGTCATTGTTTTGAGTTCGGTTCCTATCCCTAACAAACAATTGTGTTCCATTTTTTTAAGTTTATTTTCTATCGGCGCCTGCCAAAGTGACTCTACTCTACCTGATGGAAAGTATGAATAGAATCCAAGAGTTGTGGTCACCATACAAATTGCGAATGTAGACAACACAGTATGGTGACCTAAACTATGGCTGCGTAGTAAGATGCTTTTTCACGCCTCGGGGACGTAACAGGCATGACAGTCATCGTGGCATCATATTGCACACACTTACCGCGACAACTGTCCTTTCTACATCAATGGGCCTCCGGTCTCGCACTCACCAATGAAACATGACAGCACGGATGCTGTCGCTTTAGGTTGATCTTCTGTCAGAGGGTAGTACTGCCCGGTCGAGCCAGCTCGTTCGTGCTGAAATCAGCATGGCTCTACTACCTACAATAACGTGTAATGAGTAAAATAATTTTACATTTCGATGTTAATCTTTATTTAATAAATCTTGTTTGTATATAGAATACATCGTACTCTTACAATGTACTAATATTAGTACGTTGTAATAGTATTTCTTCAAAAAGTATTTTAATTTGATTTGATTGGAAATATAATTACATATTTTTATGTCTACAATTATTGTTATTTGTGAAGTCGGTGTCTTAATATAATTAATTGATATAACAAGTATAATAGGATATTACTGTAAAGTTGAAACACATTTCTCTTAAAGTAATTACAAACATTACTGATGATTCCATTTATACAAAATTAATGGAAAATTCGTTTTCAGAACGAATAAACAATAAGTCACGTGTCAATTTCGTAGAGACTCGAAGATTTTATCAAGATTGTTATTTGTAGTGTTAGTTGTTTTTGTTTGTTGAGCTTTATCAAGGAGTACCGTGACTTATGCATCACTGTCAGCACTTCTAAATATTGTCCAGCCTCGAAATCTTCATGCAAATAAAATCAGTTATTGTGTCAAATAATTTTCGTTAATTTTCACTGTACGTTAATCAGTTGAATTATGTTTTATTCAGCCTGTTCAAATTTGTTTATTTATTTCCTAGGGTTCACCAACAACTGGTTACACGAATTCCTTAAACAAATATATGTTCATATCATAAAAAATAATGAACAGCTACTTATAGGTAAACAACTCGTATGTTATAAAATGGGTGCAATTGAAAAAACCAAAGCTACAAGATACACACACAGAGAGATAGATTTTTGATACATTTCATACATTTTAAAATTATCATATCTTACTTATAGCAAACCACGAAACAAGTTGTAGGTAACTATCTCCCTCTCTCTAATCAAAGGCATTGGTAAACAATATACTGGGATTTTAATAAAAATTCTTGCAATGGTATGTCCGTGCTTTATAAAGGCTGGGCCAAGAATTCGTTAACATTTGAATCTAACATCCTACGCAAACATATTACGGAAGGTCTTGGGACTGATGCTACTGGAATTTGCTGGCTATAATTGTAATACATAGTTTCAACAAAATGGAGCCACTTGTCACACATCTAATGAGTCCGTGTCGGTGGCCAATGACATGTTTCAGGAAAAAATTATTTCCAAACGTGGTGCCATTCCATAGCCACCCAGAAGTCTAGATCTATCAGTAGACTTCTTTTTATGGGGTTATTTAAAAATCGTGTCTAAATCAATAAATCAAATATAGTACGTCAACTAAAAAAAAATCAGGGTAGAGGTGTCGGCGATCTTACGGTCTCTTTGCCGACGAGTATTCGAAAATTTCGGTACTCGCTTAGAAGAGTGAAAACGTCGAAACGGTGCTCAGTTAGAGGATGTAATTTTTAAGAAATCAATTAATTTCCTTGTAAATTAACAATTTTTATAATATTTAAAAAAAAATTTACACAATTTATTCAAATGTTAACTAATTCGTGGCTAACCCTATGTTATGAGACAGTTTGAGAACTAGAGAACAATATTAGAATTTGCAGTTCGTTCGCTTCAACTTATCTGTCGAAAATCCAGAATTTAATAATAACAGAATATCTTTGATATACTATCACAGTTTCAATTATACATAACTTTTTACAAACTTGTCGAATACACACGTAAACGTGCAGAGAAAACAAATGCACTTTAAGCTGATATATTTTTCCTACCTTTAGTCAAAAACAAATATTGTTCAAACCCATTTGTAATAGCACTTGTAACAGTGACAAAAATGCGCATATATTGTGACTAGCCGGTAACCCACTGCGTGGATTCAAATAAACTATTCTTCCAGTTCACTTTTGTAACCCGTGCAGAATGTTAAGTAGCCAATATACAAAGTATTTTTACTTACTGCCAGTCATTCATAATGAATTGTTTTACGTTTTTCTATGTTTATTTTGAACATTATAACAACAGTAGAAGTTTAAAAGGAATGTTAAAGTTTTAAAGATTAATTTTATTCTTATTATCTTAGGTACTTCCATTTTTTATATTATTAAAGTCTTATTAGTAAAATGTCGGCAATGTTGGAAACACAATTCAATTGCGGCTAATAACAAACGTCTGTGTCTTTATTTAATTAGTATTTCTGATTAACTTATGTTAAAAGAAAGAATGAAAAAAAAATATTTAATCAGCTAACTTATGTCCTAAAAAGGGTAGAATTAAGTATGTATGAAGTACAGAAATTTTATTCATTATATGTATATTATATTTCGCTTCTCAAAAGACACAATTTATTCCAGCTGTAAAAGCATAACTATCTTAACGTAACTCTGCCAAACTCAACTGCTTTGAAGCGCTTTTTCCTCTAATAGTACCTTTTGAAAAAAGCTAAAACTAGTTGTAATTCATATAAATATATACTTTGTAAATATGTATCCAGTTTTAATATTTATCCCTAATGATATTTGAATCCACCACGGACTTATTATCATTACCTTGACCTTTTCGCACTTTATGTAGGGTCGGTGCAAAATGGAACAATATAATGAATCACGGCTGGCTCCGTTCAAGGCTAGCCACCTGTATGACGCCAAGTTTATTTTTTTAATTATCATTATTTTTATACGGAAAAGGAAGTAAATAAAATAGGCTGCGAAAAAAGATAAATCTCAGATAATATGAAATTAGTACTGAGATGCTTGAGAAAGATTGTTTTGAGTTTTTATTTTCTTTCACGTTCTGATACATACTCAGTAAATAAAAGTTGTTAAATTACAACTTTATGGCAAATATATTCTGTGTAGTATGTATTATTTTTATTTACTTTTAGTGTATTATATCGATACTTACATAACGAATACTTTTACTTGTATATGTTTTTCATTTTAAAACTTAATTCTCGATGTCAGCTGAGAGAGGTTCCCTAAATATAGGCGTGTTTAAAACTACTGGGAACAATTAGTTAGTAGACTTTTTATGTTTATACATTTTTTCGTGCCAAAGTAATCTAAATAAAAATCTAACAGATTAGGGGTTTGGATATAGAAAGTACTGGTATTGCAGCGTCCTTGTATTGTACGAAAGTAACAGACTATTTACTATATGAACAAAAACTGACTTAAGTTAAGATTTCATGTGCTAATGTTAACAATGGGCTTACGTGTGAAATTAAATTCAAGATTAAACGATACCTATACTTAGTGGGAGCAATCGAGAGCTCTTATTTCGTCTACAATCAACATTTACCTCACCAAGCTTTTGCTCAACCGACTTTTACGACTTATAGAATGGTAAGCTATTTCAGATAAGCATAAAAGATTTCAGCGTTTCCTTGGAATGCTTGCCTTAAATTCCAAGTTTTAGGAATGCGAAGACTTCTCCTTGAAATTTATTTAAAATAAATTGAAAAAAAATATTTAAAGTTTTTTAATTAATGCAACCATCATTAATTTATTTATGAATGTCAACTTACCTTAGCAAATATCCCTAAAATATCTAGCTGTTATGGCAACATCTGTTTGATTCCGTTCTTAAAATTAATTTTTTTTTAAGTATGTAAGCAGTACTGTCCATCATGAATACATCGATAAAAATAAGTAAGTAAATAAAAGTATTTAAATAACACATTGGAAGTAACAGGCAACATAACGATTTCTAACACAAATTGTATATATAATATTAAAGAGAATAGAGATTTAAGCAGTGTCTTAATTTAATCAATTATTATCAAATAAATATCTACTTGAAAATCTAATATCAGTTGGAGGAACTCTCCAACTTCAGCCACTCCATCGATAGCTAATTTGAGGTATAACCATACCCTCCTGACTTTTTACTGAGACTTAATCAATGGATTGTTGAAGTCGACCTTCTTTTTCTATTCACATTTAACTTCTCTTCACCAGAGATATTTCCAGTTCACCTATCTCATAAATGACTGGCCGATGGCAACAAAGCAGCTCCAATAGCAGGCAAAACGTGGTCACTTTATATGACTCTGTTTCCTCCTTTGAGAATATAGGCGCAAATATATTGAGTACATATATTGTAATTAAAAAAATTAATAAACTAGACAAGGTTGTTCCAAAATATAATCTAGTTTCAATAATATTATAATTAAGTTTTATACGTATTCTGTCAGACTTTATTAAAGCTACCCCTGACTGCTTCGTTCGTTCAAATAATACAGCATTACCGTCCTCAGAAAAAGGTCGAGGCCGTATCAGACGCGTAATGAAAACATTGAATATAGCCGAAGCTTGTTAAAAATATTACTTACCTTACCGTATTCATGGATTTCCCTAGCCAGTTCAGTAATAATAAAAGTTCTTATTAAAAGATTCAATCACTTTTTCTACCAATTTGAGTAGTATTTATTTAATTAAGATAATATTTATGAAAACAATTCCGATTGAGTTTCATATACAGACCTATGTTTATAGAAAATCCATAGTTTTTTTTTGTCGACCTAGATATATTTATTTATCTTAAATGTAAAAGAATAATGTTCTAAGTTCTACATGTGTTTTTGTGTCCATCTGTGGTATTCTAACCTTCAAACGTAATAACCGATTTTGACGTAATTTTGTAGTTTTAATGGTAATCTGATCCAAGTCTACTGACTCGTGTATATTTTAATTAAAACTTTTCAGACATTCTAAAACTATATAACCAATAAAATATTTTCTCTATCAGGTATATTTAATTATACTAAATTATCCTTGTCTTAATATGTTTTTTTCTATATAGTACATTATACGTTCTTGTTGTTGTTAGGAAACACTCTAATATTAATTATTTTAATGTATCCAATCCTTTTCGTTTCTACTTTCTCCTTTTAGAACCTTACCTTACCTATATTAGCAGAAAACACTTCGTTAGCAGAAATGGATAACAGCTTATCATGTTTTTCTGTACAATATTTCCACTAAAATCTTCCTAGTTAAATATCTTGAAAATATGAATAGTGTTAATACTCGGAAGACTACGCTTACACGTTAACGCCATCTAACAAAATTCCGGTGAATTAATCGAACCTCTCTCGCTTCAATAAAGTTTCATCGCACGACTAAGTTTATATAGATTACTGTCTTTCTTCAGGAAACAGGAAAAGAACTTCAGTATTTTTTTCGCTTTTATTTATTGTGATTTATGTGTGTTCACCATTAGTAAAAGGAATTTATTTGTGTTAAGAATTTAATTCTTACTGAGTGATAGTATCCTCAATAAAAAAATAAAGAAATTTATGCAATACTTCATTATATTAATAGAATCAAATGAATATTTTTTCTCAAGTGATCCTAACTAAGAAAGGCGAAACATCTATAAATATTTTTACAAGTTATGCCTTGTAGAATACTCCTATATTTTTTATCAAGGCATATTATGTAGTTAAATGGTAATGCTATTCTTTTGTTTTCTATACAATTTCCATTCTATAAAAGTGAATGATTTTTAATCAAAAACTTTGCTTGTTTCTGAAAAATAATGTACTATTAAATGCTGTATCCTAAACTCTTTAAACTGAAAACCTGAATCATTTACGAGATTATCTTGGTATTGTGTGAAAGAGTATAGTTTTTTTAATACAACTCCCAAATGTTTCTGTGTCGCTGAGGAATATAAAACATTCGTAAAATGGACAAGAAAACACTTAGACTCAAAACAACAATTTGTTTATCACGCAAAGTGTTGTTTCATGTGAAGTTTGAACCCACAACACTCAGCGTAGTAGAAAGTGGCACGGAGCCACCGCTTAAAAAACTACACCATCCGCGCAGTTTGCACTGCTGGAGTGGTAACACAGCAGAAGCCCTGGTCCATCGGGATATTAACGCAACCAAACTTATTAATGAGACGTGTTTTTTTATATATTTTACTATATTCATTACATTTCGTCTGCATAATACCGTAAGTTTCTGATATAGACAGAAAAAGCTCACATCAAATCTATTCGACACAAAGTACACTAGTGAACAATTTCCGACGGTTTCTAAACAATGTCATCTGATTGCAGAATCATGAATACAAAAAAAATGTAACGCTTATAATCGGTTTAAATCAAGCAACGCTTTCCCATCTTAAACTAGTATGATGCATAAATTATATGAAAATTGTTGAACAGTTTACAAGAGAAACTATCGTCCAACTATTGATAAGACGCTTAAGTAGTGAACCTTCAGGATTACAGTTGTAGAAGTATGTAAATCGTGATCGGAAGAGAATCCAATTCAATTTCTAAACTAAATCAAATACCTAATAAAAGAATTCTAACGCAAATACCGGATAACAAAACTTTCCATTGAATATTGTATTACAATGTTAGATTTATACGTAAAACTTTGCTATTAAAGGAAATAGCAATGAGAGTAGTTGTTTATTTTAAAATAAAAATCATTTAAAATAAAAACTACTTAAATAAAAACCACTTAAACCTCTAGGCTAACCGAGCAGTCGCACGCTAGCCTAGTGGTTTAAGCTGTCGCCACGCCGCTCTGTACTGCACTGACTGTTGTGGGTTCAAATCCCACATGGGACAACATTTTGTGTGATCCATAAATTATTGTTCTGAGTCTGGGTGTTCTTTGTGTCCGTGATGTTTGTAAAGTCCCCCGCGACATAGGATTTATTCCTAGTGCGGGAGTTATGTTTTTTACAAAAAAAAGAAAAAATGAAGTCGTTGTAGGGTTTCGACGGACTCAGTGTCAGAAACTATGGTATCTACTATGTTAGAATAGAACTGAGTTAACGTTTATAGGTAAGATCTATAAATAAGGAGCTTGTAATAATATATATATATATAAATAATGAGGTCTCGTAAACATTACAAGGATAATTTTTTTTTCATAACCTTTGCTGCTTATGTTGCTAACTCTCATTTCAGGTATTTTTGTAATGCATTGCTTTTATTATTCATATGCATAACTTAGTCGTTATCCACACTGTCATTATCCCTCTCCCCTATTTAACTTCTTGAGTGATAGCCACCAAAATCTCCCCTTGATTTCCGTGAATAATGATATCAACCACGCGACCATTACATTGCATTTTAACAAGGAAAAATATCGCATAACTGCGGTTAATGACTCACCCATTATTTTTGTTGTACATCTTTGTGGCATTACTGTCAAATAAAACACAAATTTTTCACATTTTTATTTTAAAAAAGATATAAAAGGATTTATGTTATTTTATACATGGACCAAAATGTTAGAAATGAAGCGTCATGATCTATACAAATAGTTTTATCTATATTTAGACATCGTAGACGATTATATAAGTATATTACGAATCACAAATGGAATTGAATTGTGAATTTGAATTACAATTGTGCTGATTTAACGATATGCAAAAGTAGATATATAGGTGAGTATCTAATGAGCGTGACAGATATATCAAGTAAGTAAAGAGTAGCTTTCCAGAGCAATCGAGATCCTTAAACTAATAAACCAACAATCCGAATATCAAAACGCAACTAATTCCACAATTCAACAGTTCAACTATATAACATTCGTTTATGTACACGGTCCTTAACATTCATTCTAAAATTCGTTGTGCACTAATTGTAGAATATTCTAGAAACAGTAGGTTCTGGAGACATTAATTTTGCCTCCATCATCTCGATGTCAGCCATAATAATAATTACTTGATAGTGCACCTAAACTCCTCGGGCTGGTCATAACATTTGATTCTGTTTCTTCCTCGTTGCTACGGCTTCTAGTAAACCTTGGTGCTATAACCTGATCTCTCGTGTGTGAAGGCACAAAATCCACGTTACCGTACATATTCGCTTCTATTGGAGACGGATATATTGTACACAATGGTTTCATAGCACGTAGAGTTCCTCTGCTGCCAGGAATATTTTTATATAAAATCATATCTGGATGAAGGGGATCGTGGAATGTTCCTGAGATATGACTTATGTCTGCATCATTGTCAATATCAGAAAAAGCATCATTAAAAACATTAGGAGCTTCTGTAGTGTACATGTCACCATTTTTAGAATTTTCAGTTGTTTTTTTGCTTATGTAGCATCTGACTCCGACAAAAATTGCAACAATAAAGATAAAAATTAAAATTCCGATACCAGTATACAAGAAAAGCGCGGAATTGTGACGTTGTGGATCTGAAAGGTAACATTAAGTGTTACAATTAAAATTTTAGAATCTATTATTTATTTTTTAATCTAATTATTCATTGAACACTACAATATTAATCACATGTTCAGAAAACAGGTAACCGATCAAAAAAAAATTGCAGTTATTGAGATATTTTCAATTTGGAATATTACCTGGTATACGTTCATTCTCTTTTACGGTAGTGCGAGTATCATGAGTTGTTGTCTCTTCTCTGTGATCATGATTTAAGGGTGTAATCTCATCTAAAGGTGGTAGCTGTGCGTGACCAGCATTAGGCTCTCTGTACCTGTCCCCTTCTTCTTCTGTTAAATTATTGCTAGGTTATTGTAAAGGAAAAAAAAATTTTTTTTTTTATTTCTTTATCTCTTTATGCATTACCTGATTCTTCAAAGAATCCCTCATTTTGATTATATAATATTCCGCTAAGCTCATCTCTTTCGGCTGCACTCTCAAATTTTTCAGACAGGACACCCAAGGGAACTGAAAGAAGATAATAAATAATATAAATACTTAATGAATGTACCGAATAGTTTTGATATTTTTTTAATTTTAAAATAACAAATATTCAGAGGAAATTATTAAGAGTATTCTTTTTTTTTATTTATATTTTGACTATTGACTACAAAAGTAGCACTAGTTAAAAATAGTAGGGAATATAACATGTTTGTTAACTTAATTATTATGTTTGCAATTGTAATACTGGAGGTAATGTCACATATATTTATACTTTTTAAGAAACAATAGATCGAGAATGTCGAAGTTAAATACACTGAAATGGACTGTATTCAACATTTCAAAATTTACTGTAGAATTAACTATTAAATTAGTCGTCTGAAAAGATATTTCTAACAGGAAGAAACTCCTTTCATATTATGAAAAATATTAAGGCCTGTACTTCTGCATTAGTATCGAGGGTGCTGTCGTCTATAATTAAAATTATATTCATTGTTAAGAAAACCAATAACCAATACTTACCACAAGCATATACAATTTTAAGGTAGGCTTTCGACTCTACTTGACACGAAGAGTTAAAAATCCTGTTGTTAGCAGTTATCTGACAACGACGCTTCCCTAAACACTGCTGAATAACAGTCTTAACTGCATATGGAGCTGTGCAAGCTGCAAAAATAAGTTAATTCTCAAATATTACCTAACAATCCAACTTTGGAATTCCTACATGCCTCAATAAAAGTACTACTGTATTTATTATTAATATCAGAATATCTATATAAGGTATCAGTATATCTACATAAGGTATATAAGGTAAAAAGCCTAGTATCAAACTATCAAACTCATGAAAAAATAACACTAAAACTAACGTTAAGTATCCTAACTTCTGTAAGTAACTTGAAATAGATAGGGTTCGTTAGATTTCCAATATTGAGTTCAGTTTTGTATAGTTACTTCCTAGTGAAAAAATACAAGGTCTATCAATATCTTGAAACAGAGTTTTTTCCAATAATCCTCATACATGTTGTGAAAAAGCAACAAAATATGCGTTAAACTCTCAAGAAAACTGAATAACAGTCTATTAAGCAACATTACTCCTCAGAAAAGCCAATCTCCTTTCTAAAAAGTGGTTTATTTTCAGCAGTGAACTTTTAAAGGCTGTTGATGACGATGAAAGCAATATTTAACACGATTTTGAACTCATCCAATCCTATAAAATGTATAAAAACACTAATACAAATACTGGGTCAAAATAAATTACGTGTGTGTCACCTACTTTTTTCAAGCCATTCATTGTTTTAACAGGAAAAAATAACTAATTTACGGAGCACTTTATGCCGCGCCCATGTCAGGGTAGCTAGACATTGTACAAAAATACACATTCTTTTATTTAAGGGTGACCGCTGCGTAACCATTTCACTAACTTTTGTTTTGTCGTAAGTCACATTAGTCACAAAGTACAGCAGTAGTGACGTGTTATAATAGACACACCTTGCAAAGTAACGCCACTCCTTTATAAATTAACAAATATATTAATAATAACGAATTGACTAGTACATGCTGTGGCACGCGAAAGTTTTCCATGACAAGGTAGTTTTTAAAAGACTAGTTTAGTTCCATATTAAGTCTTGAATAAATTGCGATAGTTCAGTATAAACACTGAAATTTACAATTATAAAATTATCGAAATATAAATAAATAAAATTTAATATATTTTAAAATTGACTCAAAAGAAGATGAGGTTGCATTTGTTACCTCTTGGAAAAAAATATATTTGGGAAGCCGTATTAAGTAGCCGAAGCAAAAATACGATCCCAGTCAATGTTTTTCTTTGAAAGTTATCTTTTATTACTAAATTGCCTAGAAATATTATTTTAAGCACCATGTCAGTAGCGAGTTTGTTACTGTCTGATTGACAAGTTTCTGGATTCAGCAATAACTTGCTTCAATTGGAATTGCAAAAAAGGTTCATCTCGCATTTATTGGTTTATCGTCTAAGTCTCGGCAGTAGTGAAGTAATCTTTGTCTATATTACTTAATTTTTTAGTTAGTTTTTTCGATTTCTAAATATACTGTGATAAAATTTAGAAAAGCGTACTTAGGGAATAAGTTTTATGCTATAAAGTATTTACAACGATTTCATTTCTACCAAATTAAAGTCTCTGCAATGGGTGTCATCTACATTTGAAGGCAGTACAATTACATTATTTGATCTATTTGCTAATTACCTGACTAAAATAGACCTTCGTTTAGTTTTGGTTTCTGAATGGCTAAAGACTTTTGAGTATTTTTTACGTTTTTGGTTCATTAATATTCAATCCACATTCGAAACAGTTTTAAATTGAGAGCAATTTGTCTAACCTTTTCAACATTATTCGATCTGTACGTAGAATCATATTTCATTGTATTTACTTGTCTCTTACATACTTCTCTGAAGTAACTCAAGAGATATTACGTGTCTACGTAGCAATTTAGTTGTTTTTATTCAACTTTCCTAGTTTTAATAATTTAACATTTTTAATCATTTAATAATATCGTTGAATATAACTTTATATTATAGTATCGGGATAAACGAACAAAAATACATATCGAGAAATAAAAGTATGTTGCCACCAGTTGAGTGTCTCTTTCTACAAAGAAGGGATACAAATCCGAGTACGGGGAAAGTAGTGTCTTCAGCAAAATTCAGTCACTCCGTGAAAAGCAAAACGAACTACCTACTACTTACTGTTGAATATTATTTAAATAACACATTTTCACTTTAAAACTTACTCTCATCAGGTACACCTGGTGGCTGAGGACACCGGGTTGCTTCAAATTTTGTTCTACCATATTGAGCATCGAAGATTGCTATCCTATAGTGAGGGTTACAACTGAGCTTAATGCGTTCTCCTTCACATATGTTTCGACTTCGGAATTCATCTGTAGAAAACAAAATATAATTAGAACCGATATACTGAATATATGTAGCCTACAACACCAAACACTCGTTCCTCCATTAAACTCGGCTACCTCGTTGGTCTATGCCATGTCTATGGTTTGCGTATGTGACTGATGATCAAGAGATCTCAAGTTCGATGCCCCGGTTGGTCATAAGCGTTATTAAGTTTTTTTGTATTATAAAAATACTTAGTAACAACCCAGAGTATGGAAATTGAAGTTTTAAATCCCGTACTTTAGAGAGCACCTGTCGACCCTGTACCTGATCTCTCCCGGTTGTGTCAGATACACGTCCCATCAGATTGTGAGAGTGAGAGAACAGAGAGTGCATCTGTGTTTTTATACACTCTAGTGCGCTAAAATATCTCCTGCACAGTCGACTGCTCTCCATTGAGCCGAATTCGGCTATGAGTACATTATCATTATCATCCTCAGAGTCTTTACCTAAACTAAATGAGAGTTTGCTTTCTGATTATTACTACACGCCTGAATTTAAATTCGTAAGATAGCAAGTGTCATCAAACAACCGCAACCACTGAAATCGTATTGAGGTGACTCATCGCTTCATATAATACTAAAACTCCTTACAACATGTTCCAACCCTTTCTATAGACAAAATTAAACATCAAACCACAAAAGTGATCTAATTAATTAAATATTATCATTTCGCTATTACTGAATTGGAAGCAAACTTTAATAATCTAATAGGATATCACTTTACTCATTAATTAGTTACGATCAAACCAGTTAGAAGCAATTTCCACCCCCTTGTTTTAGCGGTTAATATAAACCAAACATAACCCTTTCACACCCATTAAAATGTTATACGAAATCAATACGGTAAAAACATGGGTCCAAGTGTTCGTTCATCAATTAGAGTGTCCGAGTGTTTTACTCGGACCCTATAAGTTATATTAACGACTTCGACAGATAGGCGTTTAAACGTCATTTCCTGACACTCTAGGTCTAAGCGATTTATATGCTGTATCATCAAATCCATTATGATAAAATGAAAACTCTCATGTTAACACACGCAGTTAAATCAATTTCGTTGAAATAATTTCAAGAATTTAATTTGTTGGACTTGTAACACGAATTTAAAAGAACTTTGTAAATTAAACCGGTGTATTGTGTTACTCTTAAGTCACTTCTTTTAAATTCAATTTGTTTAAGCTACTCATGCTTCGGTAGTTTAGCCACGTAGAGAGAATGGATGATTGAAGACTCAAGAAAGGAATTTATAGAACCAATGTTGGAAGTGTTGGAAGAGGTTCAGCTCTTCAGAATAAATGACATAATGACATGACATAAACATAGACCGACCACTGACTAAATTGGTGATGTTCTGAAGAAGGGCCGAGTGAAAAGTACCAAGAACCGACGTGCTTATATGCACCAATTGATGAATGTATACAAAATAAAAGAGGTGTGTCAAGATCATAGTAAGTAGAGATCAATTATCTCTACTAATCCCTCTGGGCAATACGTGTCACTTTATGTTATGTTAAGATACTTAATACTTTTTAACAAATCTTAGATATTTATTGACAATTAGAAAATATTCTTTTTAGTAGAGTTTATTTGCTAAGTGTTTTAAAAGAAATAGATCAATATTACTTCAATAAATAATTGAAACAGGATTTTTTTGTTAACATTGAGATTCTTTTTAATTTTTTTGAACCAAAATTATATGTAATCAGTAATACTGTTGGGTTTGTTTAGTTTATTGTTTATGTGTTATAAAAATCACTCAAAACATCGAACCAACTCTTTACAGGCAATTAAGGGTCATTTCAGGTAAACATATTTCATCTTTCGACATTTCCTTAATTATTTTTATAAAATCCATTAAAATGTGTTTCTTATAAGTACACATTACTATATTCTTTTTTATTGTTATTTGCTAAAAGTAATTCGTATATTATTATACCTAGTTCTTTTGTAACATGAGTTAGCCCAAAAGACTTATAAAAATAATGGTATAATAACAAGTCTTCAGATATATTACTAAACATATGAGAGACAAATCATAGCTAGGCACTAATTATCTGTGTCAACAATCAAGAACACTAATTCCTATACCAGGCCTGTCACACTAGAGTGATTAGAGCGCTGATATTTCTGAACACGGCTGCTTAGGAAAGTACCTGTACTCAATCGCTGGTAGGGAATTGAGTCCCGCCTGCCATCAATGCGACTATTATGAGTCTAGTAGTATTATGAGACTATTATAAGTATATTATTATGAAGACTCGGCTTAGCACACGCTGGCAGTCTGTTCCACCTTTTTGATGCAGCGTCGGGCCCTCACTGCAGTTATTGGCGGAGATCTCTCGCTACCGGCCATCATACGTTCCATGGCCGGTAGTGACAATTGTTTTACTGCAATCACAAAATTCTGCTAATATGTAATTTCACGGAAGGAGACGGTGGAGAAGGCTCAGAAGCACGATCTTCACTCAGACCCAATTTGCTGCCGGCGAACCAGGCGGCGGAGGCGCGTGTACCGTTGTCTCATGCCCCCTTGAGTGTGGCCGCGGGCGGACAGGACGGGTTTTACCGCGTTTGCATTATCGTAACCTTCTGCAAAGACGTCATTTCTCAGACGAACACGACGAAAAAGGTCCAGGACCATGACTTTCACTCAGACCCTACTAGCTGCCGGTGATCTGATAGTAACTGCAGGTGGATAGGACAGATTTTCTCTCCATTGGCTACAGTGATCAGCCACGAGGAGGGGATATCTATGTGTGCTGTACGTCACTTAATAGAGAGTCGACTCGAGATAGTGCCCGAGTCATTGTCGGCAGAGCGTTGAGAGAGGTCTGAATCTTTTAATAACAGTAGTTATCGGATCCCTCCTATTTCAGGTGCAGAATAGCACACCAGGTTTTAGTCAGTCTGATTGCATCCACCTCGCTGCAAACTTTGGTGGAGTGATAACCCGAGATGGTTTAAACAAATTAAAGAAACAGACCTGTGAAAGTACGCAGTATACTAGACTACAAGTTAAATTCTTTACACTTAGACTATAAGTAAAACTATAATTTACTTTGCTTTGCAATTTGAATTGCCACAGTCTTTAAAAAAGGAATACAGACCCATGACCAGTTTAACGCTCGCTTGCATTGGGTAATACGTATGCCGCACCTATGCACCACTCCTATACACTCCCCTTACTCAGGTCGTTCACCTCACTCAGGTATTTATTAACCAGACATAAATCACTACAGTTCACTGCCAGTAGCTCGTAAAAAGTTACATCACGCGATCATCGAATCTGTGGCCCCTTTTTTCTGTTTTTCGAAGAGAGATAATCGTTTTGTATGTGTCCATAAAAAGTAGGAAGTAATTTCCGTAATGGATATGTTATTTAATATATGCACCATGATCGAAATTTTCGAACACATACCTATCATCTTAATTGAAAAAGTTAGATTTAACTTTTTCAATTAATGTAATACGTGTTTTCACAAATTTGTTAATTTTAGCTGTTAATTACGTGTGAGTAAAACGTATTTACGCTGAACAGTTTTATAATGAACAGACATAAATTAGCTTTGAAACCATTTCTTCTGAATCGAACTATAAAACTGAAAAACGTGAGTTTTTATAAGCACGGTCTAACATAGAGCCATGATAATTAAACATAGTGTTACGTAAACAAGGACAAATTAGAGTTGGTAAAATTTGTTGGTTTAATGCGCCTCACCCTAACTCTTCAGGGACATCCCATGTAAAAGACGTGAGTGTATACTTGGAGTTTACTAAGCCGTGAGAATACAAATGTTTAGGTATATATGAAGTACTGTAGTAACAAATACATAAGTAGTAATAATTTACCAATTTACTATATTTTGAAATATTTCTTTTTATTTTTTGGGAAGACATTTGTACAGCAGTGAACGACTTTTGACTGAGATTATGATAATATTGATGATGAAGGATTAGGAATAGACTGACGAGCAAAATCAATCAATTACTATATTTGGACTTGACTTACTTAAGCCACGACTATCGATTTCTGCTACTTCTTTCATAATGCAAATAATTCTATAAGTAGGGAACTTAAAGTACTACTACAAAAAGAGTAAAAAGAAGACTAGAGTACTTTATTAAGACTCTTTCCATTTAGAACTTTGTATAAAAGGTACCTATCACTGCTTATCGTTCCCGGTTAACCGTAAAAGTCAATTGAGGAAGAGGTTACGAGCAGATAAGCAAAGGTTGGAACTTTGGAACTAAGCATTGGAACTTTGTAATAGTAAGTAACGGTTCCAGACTTTCGGAATAGATATATCTAGGATTTAATAAAGTCTGTTTGTATATATATTTGAAGTTACGTATTTTAGTGTGCCTGTAGTAGTAATTAGAATTAGATTCCTATTTATTCTACAAAGATTATTAGTAAATAAGTGTAAAATTATGATACCTTCCATTTCCCGACGTTTCGAACAGTTTACACCACTCGTGGTCACACTTAGACTAGTGGCGCGCAAGGTGTGACCACCCTCACTTAATCATGTTGATACCGATGACCCGCTAATGATAGGATTTCGTGGTTTTGATCGTCGATATCTGTCTACCTGGTTGAGTTTTTATATCTTTTGATTTCAACTGCATTTCACATAGGTACTATTCCACAAAAATAATTACGATCTCTTCTGACCCGATTGGGTTGAACTACACAAACCAGGGGTCCTCGCCACAGATAAGCATGGAATCTTGTCATCAGCGGGAGCAATCACCACAATAATGATGACACACAGTGTGACTACAAACAATCAACGCGACCAGGTGCTTCACGACTTCTAATGCATCGCGAAGGCGTCGCTAAACTCACACCAATCTATCCGAAACCACGAGTGGTATAACCTGTTTGAAACACCAAGAAATAGAAGGTATCGTAACCTTTTAAGTAATTTTATCGTGAATAAGTCCCGCTGCGCAACAAGACTCTGTAAAGTTGTATTTCATAAAGTGATCAGTCATGTCATATCGTGGTCTGACCAGCTGATATCTGCTTCTGATCATAGCAATAGTAATAAATAATAATTATCGTAAGTTGATAACAGGAAAGCTTACGACTAAAAAAAGCCACAACTATTTAGAAATGAATTGGAGGAGTGTATAAAATAGAATTTGAACTGCCTCTGTGGCGCAACGGTAGTGAATGCAACTGTGTACTTGAGGTCTCAGATTCGATTCCCGGGTCGGACTAAATGTTTTTATGATCTACAAATATTTGTTTCGAAGTTTGGGTGTTTTCTATGTGTAATATGTATGTATTTACAAAAAAAGAATATAAATATTCTATCAGTCAGTCTAGTTATCATAGCACAAGCTCTGCTTAGTTTGAAACTAGATGACGTTGTGTGTCAAATGTCCAAAATATTTATTATCAATATTATTTATATTTTCGAGTTATCAAGGAGAATGGAATAAGAAAAATAAATGAAAAGCCCACAAATAAATTTAAAAATAGAGAGAGGAGTTTCTTAGCCTATACTGGATCATGTCTTAATGCATATTATTAATCTTATGTTTAGAGTATTTTTAAATAAGATAACCTAATTACAGGGTATGAACACACCGCTCAACAATATATTTTATACGTGACATATCTTCAAATTACTATATTGTACACCTGATGTTAGGCTTCTGTAAAAAAAAAGTATTTTAAAAAATGACTGCAATTAATTTGTTCCACGTTTTAAAAATGTACGTAGATTTAATCTGTAAAGCAAACTCATTAATTTTAGAAGTACTCGTTAGGATATATCGCGGTCTGTGCTGAATAATTACGGTATCACCAAAGGAACGGGCATTGGAATTGCGTAGGAATAGATAGGCGATACTCAATTAATTCAAGCCACTGACAGTCTGATTAATAGAAATGAGTATCGATCAAAACGCCCACTAGATTGCAATTTCGTATATTACGTGGCAATTTCAAAAGAGAATAAAAAATTCTAAGAAATATTTTCTATAACCAAAAAGTTAGTTAGTATAGAATCGAGAGCGGATAACATTATTAAATCGATATAGAACCTTGGTAGGCCTTTGGTACCTTCCAGAGGTTAATTGGGCCCCTATCTCTGTTTGTAATAAATCAACTACTTACAGCATTATCAAACAACACTATTACTTATATTTTATAGCCTTATACTTTATATGAGAATACTAATCGCCTACCACTTTCTTTTGAAAAGTAACGATCGTAATATAGCGCAAATTCTTGTCATATCTCCTTGTCATATCTCTCGATTCAAATATTTTTTGGTAACCAAGTGTGACGTTGCAGGTACACCTCTGAGAAAGTAAAAATTATATTTTTTTCAAAAGCAGATTTTCAGTTATATTCGTATTGTTTGTACACGGCTTTTAGTGGTGGAAGGCGTTGTGATTTCGAACCCCACATGGAACAAAACTTTGTGATTCACAAAATTGTTGTTCTGAGTCTCTGAGAGTGTTCTTTGTGTCCGTTTTCATACATTTGTATAGAGATATTTCTGAAGCGGGCGTTGTCTTTAAAAAAAACAAACAAAAAATGGATATAAAAATATAAATTACTGAAAATATTATAGAAAGAAATAAAACATAAACTCTTGTATTTTTAATGTTTATTTATTTATTTATTTATTTATTTATACTTAATGCACATGTTGTACAAAGGCGGACTTAATGCCATGGGGCATTCTCTCCCAGTCAACCTTCAGCTGATGTAGAAACACGATGCGGTAGGTGCAGAGATAAAATAAAAAAGTTGACATGACATACGTTACTAACAATACAATATTTTACATAAACAATACATATATAATACATAAACATATAATACATGTATACAAAATTAGTGCAATATTCCATATAAATGCTTACTCGGGTACTATCGTTACGACGATTCCACCAAATTGTTACGAAGTAGATCACGTACTTTTGCCTTAAATGTGTGGCGATTTGAGGCCATCCTGATACCGGCGGGAAGTGCATTCCACAGAAGAACTGACTGCACCAAGAAGGATGAATTGATAAAGTTGGAGGTGTGAGGGGGGCATAGAAGAAGCATGTTGTTTTTTGACCGAAGATTTCGATCATGGGTGGAACATAAGAGACGAAAGTGAGGAACAAGGTATTCAGGTAGCGATGGAGAGTTGAGGAAAGAAAAAAGAGAAGTGAGTGCACGTAAACTACGGCGTTGTCGAATTGGGAGCCATTGTAGCTGGGAACGTAAAGCAGACACATGATCATACTTGCGAAGATTGTAAACGAATCGAATGCAGTTATTGAGAAGGCGATCTAGTTTATTGAGGAGGTCTGCATTCAGGTCAAAATAGCACACATCACCGTAATCGATCAGGGGAATAATTAGGGACTGCATAAGTGTAGCCTTGGTTTTAATAGGGAGAAAATTTTTCAGACGATACAAAGCGCGGAGGCACGAGGTAACTTTCTGGCTCACGTGTGCAACTTGTGCACGCCAATCAAGTGTCGAGTCGATATATAGGCCCAGGTTCTTTACTACTGTACTCAGAGGTATAGTCAGGTTGTCATAAACAACAGGTGGGATAGTCGCCACGCCCAACCTACTGTGCATTTGTTTGCTCCCCACGACAATCACTTGACACTTAGTTGGATTTACCGACAAACCAAATTTCGTAGACCAACTTCTTATGGATTCTAAGTCCTTGTTGATTTTCTTGATGGCATCTGATATATTTTCAACTCTAGCCATTGTATAAATCTGTAGGTCATCAGCGTACAGGTGATACGCACACTGAAGGTGTTGGGTTACGAGATTAATAAAAATTGAAAATAATAAGGGAGATAATGTTAAATAAGTATTAGTGATAAAATTCTAATGTCAAGCAATAAAGTGAAAATATGTTCATATAAAGATCCTATATCTTTATATGAACATATAACTTTTATAAAAATTGGTTTTTATATAGTCTTTTGTTTTTTAACTTCTAGGAATTACTATTATTATTAGCCAAATAATGTAAATACTAAATACATGTATTTGTAGTAAAATAGTAGAGCAATGTCGGACTCATATCGACTAATTGTCACTGGGTCAAGGAATGCCACAAAATACTCGTATAGTTCTGAGCTAGTGACCTCGGCTCATTAAGACGTACGAAGGATGCCCGTTCTAGACGTTCTAAATTATAGAGGCCCAAACGAAACATGACTCGACACCGACGTCATCTTCTGTTAAAGTTGTGGCATATACGAAGTTTTTAGGCATAACTATTGATGCAAATTTAAATTGGAAAATGCAAGTAGAAAATGCTTCAAAAAAAATAAATAAATTTGTGTATGCAATAAGGCAGATAAGAAATATCACAAATACTAAAACTGCCGTAATATCTTACTGTGCGTATGTTGAGTCAGTACTGCGTTATGGCTTAATAACGTGGGGCAACAGTACTGAAGTAGATAGAGCATTCGTTTCACAAAAAAAGTGTATTAGAGCAATGTGTGGACTACATATGGATGAATCATGTCAACCATACTTCAAAAGACTTGGCGTGCTACCGTTACCTTCTTTATATATATACGAAACCTGCATCTTCGTTAGAAAAAACCTACATTTATTTACTACAGCAAATGACATAAATCCACGCAGTAGGAGAGATCCACACAGATTGATATTACATGACATTCCCCGTTCAACTAAATACAACAAAAATTGTTTGGCAATGTGCATACGTGTTTATAATAAGATACCTAATCATTTAAAATTATTACATTTGAGGCTCTTTAAAAGGAAATTACATGAATGGCTACTCAATTATAGTTTTTATAGTATTAAGGCGTTCCTTCAATAGATTAAGTAAAATTTTTGCATGCTAGTAGTTATTAGCAAAACATGTATGTACTCTAAAAAATTTAATTGTAACACCTTTGTAAACCATGTTTAAAGCAAATAAAATATATTATTATTATTATTATTATTATAAAAAGGATGCAAAAGTATCACCTGAAGTAACAACGATATAAACGTACAAACGTTTGTATTTAAAATACAGGCGTTTGTATATTTTTACATTGATAAACTTAGAATATTTTATAGAAGTATAGTTTTTATACTGTTAAATAACTTACATACTCTTAAAAATAAATCAATAATATTTTTATCTGAGAAAAATATTATATTATTGATATGCATGATTACTATACACGTATTTTAAACTGCAATAATAACTAACAGATCTGATCTCTAAAAAAAAAATGAACGCCTTTAGTGAGAGTAAAGTCAAAAAGAGAGAGTCATAGTGAAAATACGTGCTTTTTATTATTAATTTATCTGTCGATAAGCACACATTACTACCCTACACGAAAATGAGCCCGGCTCTTGGCTATAAAGACCTCTAATACATTAGTATTAGAGGTGTTTGCCATTGGTGTAATAATTGTGTAAACTTCTAATTAACAACAATTCTTGTTACAGTAATATCCCCTTGCGACTAAAATATAACTGAGTAAGTAAAAAAATTACAAAATTAAGCAACCAGGTCAGTCTGAGGATATGTGAACATTTTTAACACACCAAGACCCCTCCATGTCTCAGAAAGCATGTTAAGGTATTTAAACAAAAAAATGAAGTTACCATACGAACTGTATGGCAAGCACCACAGGTAGTTAAACTCCTAAAAAGTAGGGCCACAGTACTTCGATACTAATCTTGGTTTGTAGAGGTCTGATGGCAGTCTCTCTGCCTAAAAAATTAAGGCTCGTTTGATTCAATAGCAGAGTGTGCATAAGTACCGCAGTGTAATTGTATACCAAACCTCAAAATATCCCGAAACGAATTTAATTTTTTTGATTTTTTTACTAAAATCATTGAATAATTAGATGTATATTTTGATCGTAATGACAATATTATTTTCAAAATAGTAAATCAAATCAACCTTTTTTTAACGACGATCAAATCAAAAAGTATTATTAAAAAAAAAACAGTTTTATCTACAAAACTTACTTAGTATACAAATGGTCACGTTTGCTTTGTTAAATTTTTAAGATCTGTCAATTGTTGACACTTGTAACCAGTATGGAATACTCACATGGTCGACATTTGTAGGTAACTTCAACGTATTTGCTATGCGTCGGACAGGGGTCTATTAGACCTGGCTTAGGCACCGTGCTGAACTTACACTGTGGTTTCTTCTGACACTCTTCTAGTACTGTTTGTAGTAATGAAAACTGTGAAGAAAAAAAATATCTTTAGACTTGACTGGTTATGATTATCTACATATATGTATAAAAACATATATACATAAAATCACGTCTGTTTCCCCAGAGAGGTAAGCAGTGAAATATTAAAATCTAGCTAATCGGGATGTTTCATTTGCCAGAACCTCGTCCGTCGATCAGCATATGCACGATAATTTTGGGGCCTTAAGTTCTTGGTGGTAAACCTATGCATTTTTATGATTATTTTGAATAATAATTGCATTTCTTGAAGTTAATTTAATTTTTTTTTTCCTGACTTAACCTGTATGTTTGTTTGTTTGTAGCCGAATTTTAAGTTTTGTTTAGTGTATTTTTCTGTTCATTAAACTAAGTTTGATCTTCGATAGCCTCAGTCGATTTATCATCAACGAAAGTATTGCATAGCACCAGTTTTCTGTGAACTATGGCCCTAGTTTTATATTTGAGTATTTTTATGTTAAACCTCCTCGCGAAGCAGAGGCCTGTTGGAAAATTAGTTATTATGTATTAAACTTATGTAATATTCAAAATAGCAAACTTTTAACCTTTTTTTTTAGTACCTAAATGTGATTCTTCTGTTCTTTTTATTTAAGAATACCGTACCAGACAATGGCAGCCGAGCGTCAAGACAAACTTTGATAGACGGTCAAGTGATCTTGTCTCAAAATTCGTATAAGTATAAGGCGTCATCAAATTTTGTCTTTGTTATGAATAAGTACTTTCAACTACTTAAACGTTGATCAATTTTTTGCTAAGATAATATTATAGATAATGCATTAGGCAGTAGAGCCACGATGATTTCAGCACGAACTGGCCAGCTGGACCAGGGCAGTACTACCCTCTCCCAGAAGAACAATCTAAAGCACCAGCATCCGAGCTGTCGTGTTTCGTTGGTGATTGCGAGACCTGAGGCCCATTGAGGCCCCTTGGATTCTATTCATGCTTTCCATTATGCAGAGTAGAGTCACTTTGGCAGGCTCCTTATATAGAAAAAAAATAACGCAATGTTTGGCTATTAAACTATGTAGGCCTATACAAGGCCTTTATGTTTGGAATTCACTTATAAAAATTAGAATAAATTTCCATAAAACATTGAGTAAAGAAGATTTACGAAACCGTATAAGAGCAACACTACATACTAAACTTTAGGAGGCACTGGAGGAAAATTATTGCTTTAAGTGCAAAAGGGGATCTAATGTTTCCTATTAAGGTCATTTTTCTTTTTTATGTCAAAGGATGAGAAACGGTATTTTAGCCCACCTGACGTTAAGAGGTTGCTCCAGTCAGTGGGCCTCCATCGCTGCTTATAAAATATATCTTAACCATAATTATACATAATTTGAATTTTTTGCCCAACACCCTTTAATACGTTATTATTTAATTTTACTTCTTAATTATTTCATTTTTTAATTAACTCATAAAAAAGAAATTCTTTTAATACCATCTAATTTAAATATTTTGATGTCTAAAATGTTTATTTTCTCTTTTTATGATGACACATTTCGAGTAAGCCTGCGACCACGGTCAATGCAACCTGTTCAAAACATAAGGCAATTCAAAGGTATGTTAGTTGTCAGTAACCCTGAATGCTAAGCTGAATGTTGTAGCTTTGATGCTCACCCAAGATTAATAATGTTCAATGGTTCAGTATTACCATTCAGCCCTGCAGTGAAAGACCTGGGCTTACTTATCAAGTCGACCCTCAATCGCCGAGATCAAGTTATTTTTGTGAATCAGAAAGTAACTGGAAAGGTACTAACATTATTACACCTCAAAAACATCATACCTTCTAGAACTAAAATACACACATCCAGTTCCTAATAATTGCAATAAAACCGCCCTCTCAATAACTGCATGCGATAGATTTTGAAAGTTTGGAAGTATGACCATGTCACCGTTTTGCGTTTGCAGTTAAAATGTTTACTTATTCACCTACGACACAATCAGTAAACACTTACCTCTCTATTTTCCTTTCTCAAATCATCATACTTACCTACTTACTTTACTGTGTCCAAGAATTGTGGTTACCAAACTCATTGTAAATGCAGACAATACAGTATAGTGACCCGCACCATGGCAGCTTAATGAGATGCTTTTTAACGTCCCGCTTGAGGACGTAAACGACAGTCATCGTGGCAGTATAATGCTCCCACACTAACTACGATGACTGTTACCCTTGCATCAATGAGTCGGTCTCGCACTTACCAATGAATCGCGACAGCATGAATGCTGTCGCTTTAGGTTGTGTTGTCCTATGTTCTACAGGAGTGGTCTGAGGACAGACCCCTGTGGAACACCGCACGATATGACATGAGCCGCCGCCGCAGAACACCGTCTCGGTCCTCGTACATAATGGTACGCTCCTCAAGATAGTCTGCCACAAGCCGCCTCAAGTACTCTGGCACTCCATGATAGCGGAGTGGTTTCCTGATGCAGCTAAATGGTAGATTAAATGGTAGAGACACCGCCAACAGCACGCCGCCACAGCTCACCGCCTGTTCGGTAACGGCTCTCAGGTGCAGCACGGCATCTACCGTCGAACGCCTCGCCCGAAAACCAAATCGGGCGTACGACAGATCAGGGCTCACCTCGCAGAGGTGCCGGACGATGCGGGCAGAGAGTATCCTCTCAAACAGTTTACCCGTCTCGTCCAGCAACACGATAGGCCTATAGGCCGCTACCGATTTGGCTGGCCGTCACGGCTTCCTTAATAGGACCAGCTTCCCGCTTTTCCAGCACTCATGGAAGTGTCCGGACGCCACGTAAGCGTCCAGGACCTCCCTGAGGCCGTTCGAAATGTGTTCGAGGGCTCGGATCAGCACTCGGGCAGGTATCGCGTCCGGCCCGGGGGCGGTGTTCTTAGAGCTGATCCGTGAACAACCGCTCCTATCTCCGATTCCCTAACGGGCGGAACATTGTCTGTGCACCTACGCTATAATAACTCTAAACCACCGGAAGGTTGACCAAAAGAAATATATCTGGGCAGTAACCGATGTACAAATATTGTGCATAAAGTGTATCAATAAATTATTATCCACAAGCACGGTCATTTATTCTGTATGTATGTCATTTAACTATAAGAATGTGTGAGTTTAGTAATATATGTATATCCACAGTTTGGTTATTGGACTTCAACCTGGAAATGGTTGAATAATTTACTTAATTCAATTTCTAAAATTGGGTAATAATCGTTCCATTTACATTACTCCGTCAAATCGGATCACGACTTAATTACGTGACGCTACATTTGTCCCACATCTGAGTATTGTCCAAACGCAAGCTGACACTATACATTAGGTAATTAGAATTCAGCTAGCGGCCAATCTGAACGGATTATGGTACCACTAAATAGAAGCTAGAAACGGATATTAAACGCTAATATAGAATGAGTCTAATTAAAGATATAGTTCGAACACTTAGTGCATAAAGAGTTAAATAATAATATCTATATAATATGCCTTTATACATCTCAAACACGGTCAAACTAATCTAAATTATATTAGACTAGGTAAAACTTTTACCATGGTAATTACACAGCTTATACATTTCTAAATGATTGTGGTTGTCGCACAAAGATTTGTCCTGGGTGGGAATCGAACCCACAACCTGTGGCTTAACAGTAAGGATCACTAACTACTAGATTACAGGCCCGGCAAATAAAGTTACTGACCGAAATGATTATCGTCGTCAATTAGTTTTGTTACGGTTACTTATACCGGTAATTGGTAGCTAAGATGAGATGTAATAAACGACCATGCATTTTACCGTCTATAATTTTAGTTTCACTTACGAATGTATACACTATATCGTCATAAACAGTAAACCAATTATTTAATTTTTTACTTATATAAAAATTTATTTAATAAAAATAATTTTACAAGATTGTGTATTTATAGTATAGTTTTATCTCTATGCTTACTTTTAAATAATTTTCTAACAAGTTTTCGGCTGTTACTTGCAGTTTCCTAATTACAGATTTTGGCATTTGATTACTTAAACCTCTGTGAGCCACTTTCGTATAATTACATCTGGTGAGCAATGTATCTTGCGTTGTAATTTCTTCTTTAAATGTCTAGGTACTGTGCAGCGTAACGTTCACCTTTTCGCTTAAAAACTGTTATTGCCGTAATTTTAAGCCTGACTACTTGTGAACACTGCACAAAACGAAATTAACATTTTGCTTTGTGCAGTGTTGTATAATGAACTCAGATATTGATTGCGTAGTGCAATTCTGCAACGGCTGATAAAGTGAGTATTCATGGACAGATGTTTAGCTGGGGGCGAATCTGATACAGTCAGTCAAACCATCAGCATGCGGTTGCTTCTAGAGTTTAGTAAGCCCATATTTTCAAGTAACATCGTAATATCGAAATGAATACTATGTAGCACTCTATGCAATTCGCCTTGATTGTGTCTGTTAGTGTCCAATGCAAACAAGCAAAATAATTTTTAATATTTTGTTTAGTGTAGATCATCTTAGAATCAGTGGGTTGATAAATTAATCAAACATAGACACTTAGTTAAATTTTCTTTTGAAAGCTACCAACATATTTCTACCAAACTACTATCACAATTTTACCATCAGTAACACTAGTAACCGCATATAACCACTCAGTTAGAAGTTTCAAGTTTAATGTGCTTTTCAACTACGTTACCAAATAATTTCATTGATTGTAAGACGCATAATGAGATACGTTACTTTACAAATTATTAAATCTTATGGTTATTTCACTATTTGAACACAAAATATAAGTTATAACTTACTAAATATGAAGCTGTATTAAAACACCAAAGACAAAAACTTAGTTCCTTAGTTTAAAAAATAATAGTCTAACCATAAACACACATTTTGTTTTTAATATTAGTAACTTAAATGATTGATTGCAAGCCTAGCAAAATTGTGAGATACTAGTGTTAGTAAATTAACATTAGACATATTTATATAAATTAAAAATTTAATGAAATTTGCTGTAATATAATCCGTATATAGTAATGTAGAATTTGTTACCAAAACACTAAACCGTAACAGTACAACTGCTTCGGTGGTGCAGCTGTAGTGAATGCGACTGCTGTGCTTGACGAGTTCGATTCCCAGGTCAGACCAAATGTTTGTATGATCTACAAATATTTGTTTCAAAGTTTGGGTGTTTTCTATGTATAATATGTTTGTATTTAGAAAAAAAAAGTATGTAAGTATTCTATCAGTCACTCTAATTATCATAGCACAAGCTCTTCTTAGTTTGAAACTTGATGAGCTTGTGTCAAAGGTCTGAAATATTTATTTTTATTATTATTTATTACATTTTAATTATACATTTTATGTAAACAAAGCAGATATTTATTAATTAATGCAAGTGGTCACTAGATAGAACAATTCTAGTAGAAGTTTCTTAGCAGGAAAAGGCGATTGGTTCCATTGTCATTAATATAATATTTCTAATAAGTGCTTCACTGGAAGGTTATAACTGGACTCTTGTATTTATTGTTGCTCTTATTAGTTTTTGGCGATAGGTTCTTTTCTAGAGGAACAAATTACTATTCCGGAGTTTTACTTGCCATTGAACCAGAAACAAGACCAACCAAAAATCTCATAATTCTCATATCTTATTACTAATACGCTTGGGAGATTCACTGAGTTGTCACTTTATTAACGCTTCATTTACAGGCTATACCTACTACTGTGAATAGTTATTTTGTATGTTACGAGTATTTTGTAAATATTTTTGTTTCATACTAGCTTTTGCCTGTGGCTTCGCTCACGTGAAATTTGGTCTGCCACATTAAGTTTCGTATTAGATCATTTTAAATAAATGTACACATTTTTTTTAAAAACAGGTATCCTATGTTACTTCTTTCTTCTTCTGCTACTTCTCCAAAAACATGTGTACAAAATTTCATGATGATCGTTTGAGTAGTTTTCGCGTGAAACCGTAACAAACAAATTTATATTCGCATTTATAATATTAGTAGGATTGTGTATGTGTACAAGTCCACCAATATTACCTTTTCTGATACGTGTTTTATCTTGGATGTAGACAGGACCGGTTGCTGTGGCTAACCTTAAGGGAGATCTGAGACCAGCGCGTAAGTATATGTAGACGTCTTTCGGCTGAGATGATGATGATAAAAGTCAATTATATGTATCAGAATTGAACGTGACTAATAACTGTATGCCATTTATTTGCAGGATTTTTGTTTTACTACATTTTAAATCTAAACCTATATCATAAAAGAAAACGAAACCTATATCAACAATTAAATACTTTAACAGGGCACTCTCAAAAGCTTATTAACATCATTCCCAAGACTTATTACTTTAAAATATTATGTTAAAAGTCACTATTCAGAGTGATTAAAAATAAATACTTATTTCTTTTTAATAATGTTGCACTACTAAAAAAACAAGCATAGTAAACTTTTACACGAATTTAGTTTATTTAAAAATCTCTCACCTGCATAGCATTAGGTCTCTTACAGTTCTTGCTTTCTTCAGTTTCTTTGGTATTTTTGCCGGGACAAACGTCCTCAGGTGGTTTCCCATATTTTGCCACTCGTATACTGATCATTGTTCCTGTTGGGCATGTTAGCGAAACTGTTTCGTCGTTGCAAACTGCCCGAGGAATATCCTTTAGCGTTTCCAGCAAGAGACCTATGGAAGAGAAATTATTATATTACTTATTTGATTATAGGAATAATTCGACTGCACGGTTGGCCTAGTGGTTTAAGCGGTCGTCACGTCGCTCTCTACTTCGCTGAATGTTGTGAGTTAAAACCCCACATGACAACACTTTGTGTGACCCACAAATTGTTGTTCTGAATCTGAGTATTCTTTGTATTTGTTTCTTTTATGTTTGTAAAGTATCCTGCGACACAGAATTTATTTCTAGTGCGTGCGTTGTCTTTAATATATATAGGTAAACAGATGCGTTAGCCACCTCTGACACGTTTAACATATCTTAGAATATTATCACTGTTACATTATACCAAAAAACGCTTACATCTTAATTAATTGTTAAATTACTTAATTCTTGAAATCTTACATCATTACTAAGTATAAACAGTTATTTCGGAATTCATTTTGATAATTCATAAAATATACTAAATTAATGTCACACACTATCAGTTTTTCTGTTTAGTGTTGTACACAAAACTACATGTGTTAAAATTACTGTCGAAGACTCCACAAGGGTATTTACGAATTCCAGAAGTAAGCCTCTTAAGATGCTAAAATAATCACAAATGTAGGTGATACATGTCAAAACTTACAATAATTAAAATTAAAATAGTTACATACATTGCTAACACCGATTGTTACTTGTATATAATTTACAGTAGTAATTGCCTCTTTGATCTAGTGGTTGGTATATGTAACTGCCAATCAAGAGGTATTGGGTTCGATTCCCGGGTCGGTCCAAAAAATGTTAATAAGTTTTTCTGCTTCTAGAAATGCTGATACATGCAATACAATGCAGATTTGCTATGCAATAGTCTGGAGTAAGGAAGTTGGAATCTTAATCTTGTCGTGTCGAGAACAGAGAGTGCACCTGTGTTTGCAGCACACATATGTGCACTATACTATCTCCTGCGTAGTTGGCCGAGATTGGCTAGGAGTACGTCACAATTTGTAACAATTTTTGTAAAGTATGTCAAGTGTTTGTTATTTTTTTTGTTTATGTCAAGTCAAGATTTTACAGAAAAGTATTCACTAACACTTGAAAAAAAGGTAGAGAAAACTGTATTTTTTGGAGAACACTCATTTTAAAATGTTTAATTTTTTATAGCAGAATGTAAGATTATCTAGTCGCGTAAAGTAGAACAACAATATCTCTGTGCCACTTATACCTGGACCAACATTCACAATCAACGAATCCCATAACATAACAAATATAATATTTCGACATACTGATGACGTCACAATCCTGCCTACTTCACTAGCTACAACTGTAATGACATACGTTTTGTCAAGATTAACTTCGCCAACTTTATTCTGACTAACAGTTGAACTTTTCGTGTTTGCTACTCCTGTATTATATTAAGTAGCTATTTTCGCAGTATTGGCAACTTTTCTAGGGTTACAACAACTTTACTGGCATCTTACAAAGTATAGTCGGATCGTTGAAAGTGATAAATGAATCCTTCAAAAGTTTCAGTCGCAATCAGTCTTGAGCACTCAATTAAGGACTAAGTTTCAAGTTATATTGTATAAGAATGCGTTCGTATAATACGAACGTAAGGTTATTTGAACATCGGAAAAGGGTTTGTAAAATTAACGTGGATTTGCCGTTTTTAATCTTACTTTTATGTTTATCTGTGTGTATATCAAACAATTCATATCCTATACTGTTTTCTGTGTTAGCCTTTAACAGTCCACTGCTAGACACAAGCCTCTCCTTAACCAAAAGGTTTTGGCCTACTATACCACGCTAGCCAAATGAATTGGTGTAGGGTTTATTTCAAGTTTTTATTCTCTTTGTAGTGGTATTTTACTGAATAATATGTTACCTCAGTTGTCTCTAACAGCACCGATGAGACAAATAGTCACAACATGGACGGTTATTTATTTATAAATAACACTTATATATAAATAGACAGGAGCGTACTTTGTACAACAATGTTTCAGAATGAAATGACAGGCTTGAAAAATAGACGCAGTCATATGTTCGTTAATTACTATGACTAATCTATAAACATAAAAATGTTAAGTTGTTTTGTGTTCTCATGGTATGAGCTATGATAACATCTACCACAAAATACCTTGTCTGAAGAAGGAAACAAGTCCTAAGAAAAGTGGGAGTCTGATAAAGTGAAGGAAATAATTAACATGGATCGGGTGCTATGGCTCATGTACGAAGAAACACCTATTTACTTTATATCCGGAATAACTGCTGCAATAGTGATAGTATCTGTTGTTTGAAGTTTCAGTTAAGCTTTGGGGAAACTACATTTGAATTAAGGAATGATATTTTGTAAAAACGCATCACCCCCATAGCAAAACCATAGTTAACACATAGTTTAAAACTAAAACACCAAAACATGAAAGGCACAGTGGTTAAGTAGTTTGTTAAAAAGTACAAAATCTAAAACACTTGGCTGAGTGCTCCTTAATACCGGGACTCAGAAACCTGAACGATGTCACGTATCGGGCCTAAACAAAAAATATATACAATTTTCATATTGAACATCTAATAACGGTATGAACATAAGGAGTTTTCCAAAATATTACTTATCCAGCTTCTCAAAAAATACAATTTTATAGTAAAGTTTGCCGTAGAAGAGAAATGAAACTAAATGGGCAAAACACGAAAAATTCAAGTCCACCTAGACTCCTTGCAGAATAAATAGTATCCAATAAATATTTATTGCGTCGACACATTTATTTAGGTACCCGAAATTAACAGGGTTCCAGTTTTTGTTCTGTTGATTTCAGAAAAACAAAAGAGAAAATTTATAGAAAGTGTACTTTAGTTTATTTCTAAGTCAACTCTTTTGATTTTTTTAGAGTCGTAGAATATCCACAAATCTGTAAAGCAAAAATGTTTAATAAAATAATTTATAAATTATACTAAAGTATACAAGACAATGCCTCTCAGAAAAATTAAATCTTCATTTCGTAATATTTTTAATTGATGCTGAGCTTGATGTTATAGTTACATGTTAACCTCCCTTGATAAATGGACAATTTAAATCTAATATAAGTTTTCAATTCAAACCATTAGTTCTTGAGATTAGCACGTTCAACTGAATTATCAAACAAACAAACCTTTTATCGATAAATTATTGGAATATGCTTAAAACCATGCAGAAATAAAAAAATGTATATTTTGTTTTACTTTCGATAAAAATTATATTTAGTTCAAAATTGTTTACGAACAAAATTTAACTTTCAAGTTCTCTACACTTAGCCCAAGTTAGCAAGATTTCGTGACTGTACTTACATCTGGAACGCTCCAAAAGGTTTGGACGAAAAGTACCCTTGTCCTTAAAGACCTTCTAAGTTAGGTAGAATGACGGTGCATTTTCCTTATACCTTTATATGTAAATTAAATCAC
Organism: Hypercompe scribonia; assembly: GCA_949316085.1. NCBI lineage: Eukaryota > Metazoa > Arthropoda > Insecta > Lepidoptera > Erebidae > Hypercompe > Hypercompe scribonia. Next base: position 7,029,832 of record OX438975.1, read on the forward strand.
CCACATTGTACTTTCCTGAGAGTATCGTAGTCAGTTAAGGTGAGGTAGGAAATTTGACAGTGAAATAAAACTAACCTTGTATTTTTTAAGTTTGTTTCAATATATTCCTTTGAGCAAAAGTAAAAAGAATAACATTTACGCTATCTATTATTCACTTCAGCTTTATTAAAATTGTTCTTATCAACAGCTCTATAACAATATTCAGCAAATAAGTAGCATATAGGTGTTTTATATAATATGCATATACTCACAAATATATAGGTCGTGTCGTGGTAAATTCTAGAAGATTTAGGAGAGTATGGTATCTAGCGGCATAAGTTTAATCGCTTTGTTAGATTATCTAGGACGTCTGAAAGTATGGTAGTTTAATAGAACGTTTTTGAATATATTATATCACTTACATTTTTCAAGGATTTTTAAAAAAGTATATTTCTCAGTATCTCAGTTTACCTATCTCAGTTTAACTGTCTCAGTTTCAGACTATGTCACAGATTTAGATGTTTGGAAATGAATTGCTCTTTTTTTAAGACCTATGATTGTGAATATAACTGCTGTTTTAATATTTAAAAGATTTTGAGTTAAAAGAGTGGTGGTGAGTTTCTTTCCTGGGTTCTTTTCTCACCACTCTACCATGAACAATCTGCGAACCCAGCTAGCTGTAATTTTAATCGACAGATTGTTCATCTTTCATCTTTTATTGTTTTTTTTTATGACATTCATAAGTGTCTTTTGTGACCTAAATGAATAAACGAATTTGACTTTGACTTTTGACTTTGACTTTGACTTAAATATATGTATATGAGGTTATGTAGAATAGTGAACAGAAGTTTAGTAATAATGATATAATGCAAAGTTATATTCAATTTGATTATCTTCAACTTTTACCCAGAACTTGTCTAGTTGTAGTTTCTGGAGGAAAACAAGCAAAAATGTGTTTCACATCTAAAAGGTCACCCCGGTTCACCCTTGTCACTCTCATATACTTTAATTCATTTGTTCTGTTGCCTGCGCTATACTCGTATGTTCTTCCCTTTCTAACAATATTTACACTTTCATTGTTGCTTTCTAAATATATTGTATCGAGTGTCCAGTCGACCTACGAATATAGTTTATGCTCTATGTGATTCAAGCTCCTTCCCTACGTACCTTTCAAAGATGTTGGCCATCTGATATGATAAGTTATTTAATTATTTATTTTGTTTGTTAGAAATTGCTACATTTAATAATGTTTTATGCAATATTTTCGTATTATGTCTTTACTATATAATTATTAAAACTCATGGCATTTATATATTAACACGATAATATTTGACATTTGTGAGTTAGTGTGGACGTGTCAATATTTATGCGATCGGTCACTAAACATACTATAATAATATAAAATATATATTATAACCCATATATAATGACGTCTCGATCTGATGATAGAGCTTCATTTTCTACAATTCTCACAAACAGCTTGTGCCTCTTCCACATTCAACAATACTCGTCAGTTACAAGTGCTTACAATGAGTTCTTTCTGCAGTAAAATGTTGATCTGATCTACCTGCACCTGATCGCTTACTCAGAACTCTTATGATTTTTTTTTAGTCTTTTCATTTCTCACCCTTTCACACCGTTGCAGAATCCTTTCTCAATTCTTGACACTATATCTTTCAACCCACATCATTTTCTGGACTGCACATCTCTCACTCTGTCAGTCAATTTTATATTGCACATACTTCTTATCGAGCTCAGTTTTATAGCATTGATTTTACTCATATTTCTTCTGCCTTACCCAAATCTCGCTGGCGTACCAGTTTATTAAAATTAGTACCAACAGTCTGTCATGAGCCGCTAAACGTAAATTTAACACATTCTTACTTTTGACAAACGAAGGTCACCATTTACTGAGTTTTTTATTTTGTCTTATAAATTCATTTTTATTGTTAAAAAAACAACTCAACCACAGAAATATGTTCAGTATGGTGGATAAAATAGATGTATATGAAACGAACACAATGAACATCCATATTCAGAACAAAAATTTGTGGATCTCACAAAATATAGTCAAATATTGTAACTAAAGTTTTCCTGTGTTCTCATTATATAAATGCGAGCGAGCTTGGTCAATTGCAATGATTGATTGTGAAAAAGTATTTCACAAGGCCGCTATAGTGTGGGTCACTATACTGCATTGTCTGCATTTATAATGAGTATTGTGACCACAACTCTTAGATTCTATTCATGATTTCTATCAAGCAGAGTAGAGTCACTAGAGCTCTCATTACAAAAAAAAAAGAAAACGCCACCATAGTTCTTTGTCTCATGAATGTTGAAACTAGAAAGTTTTAGTACCTATTAGCAAACATACTTAAACTTTAAAATGTAGAAGTTAGCAAACGTTCAACAAAGTTCGCCACTCCAAATCACGAAAAGTTAAAAAGAGTGCCTTTACATATCGTTAATTATTTACTAAGTACTTAAGTTATTATAAAGTTTTATCATTCTTTGAGATTTCATTTTCGACTTGATTTAAAAATAGGGTTTTGAAACGAACTAGTTAAATATAAATTACTTGTTAAAATAATATTTAAAATGTTTGTAACGTATGAAGCTAACTTTCATTAGTTGTGGGGTTAAATAAGACAGTTAAAAACTACTTAACAATTTACAATAAAAAAATGAACTAAATAGCTTTCATGAAGAAAAGTTTATATGAGATCTTACGGTAACGTTTAAGGGGAATTGCGTCATCAAAACAACTTCGCGTTAGATGTAAGTAAGTTCCCTCACCAGCTCTACATTCTAATACAAATATGTATCAGTCACATCTCCTTCCATCCATTGTATTTCTTCCATCCTAAGCTATAAATTGAGCTTCATTATCGCTAAAGGTACACGAATAAGACTGAATTACGTAAGACTAACACCTACATATTTACTATAAGTCTCAAAATGTAGGTTCTTAATACACTGAAGCTAAAGTAAATATGTTTGCCCAACCTGGGCTGATAACTTAAATATCTTTCAAATGTATTTTCCTTTATACTAAACATATTATACTCACAAAGTTGATCTTAATATTTTTTTGATGAGTTTTGTTCCGTTATACCCATCGTAAACTGTAGTTTAGTAATTCAAACAGTAGACCTAGTGGACAAAAACATATTTAACTTAATACTGACGAAACTTACTTAGACTAGACTTAACTTAAAACGAAACCGTTTGAATAAAACTGTCTCGTAAAACCTTAGCAACCTTTGTAGTGAATTTTTTTCCACCAAAAACAAAAGAATTTTCCACCAAGAGAACTATTCAAAACTACTTTTGGTTACTCCTCTGGGAAATTAATCCCTACGACCCTGCTTACCCTAACGATGTTGATCTTAACAAACATCTGTTAAGCTATCAAATCTTATCTAATAGGTGAAGGATCACAAGACAGCAGATGTTAAAGTATCATCTTGCTTTCCTTAATTATTCCCGAGATTATTTGAGATCAGTTACAAGTTCAACCGAGTATACCTATCAGTTTTTGATGGATCGACTGGTATCAGACCTCCGCAACCCTGAGGGCAAACTGAATTAGATTGAACTACAGGTGTGGTAATCGAGAGGGCACTAAGTCAAAGGTTGGAATGTAAGTCGAACGTACTTTCTTCCTATGTAAGTTTTACACGAGTACGTCTACATAAATTAGAAATACATTTGCCTGTTAAATAAAAAGTGGTTAAAATTGTATTTACATGCCCTAAGTGTAGAAGCTTGACGGTGTTTCACGCACGTGACTCGTAGAGCACGTGAAATCGTTGGTCCCGGTGTAATGAACATCTATAACAATCGTTACTGGTAAATTGGTGCCCTAATATATACTGACAACTTGTCTGCCTTGGTAAACGAGAATAATTAAGTAAGACCCAACAACACTTGACTCGATCCGGGAATCGAACCCGAGACCTCTTGATTGGCAGGCGCGTACGCTAACCGCTGGACTAACGAGACAATTATTATGTTGATCAATTTATTTTTCATATTTTTTACATGTTTACGATAGCTGTAAAAAGTACTAGTCAAGACATAATAGTTAAAATTAAGACATTTACAGAAAAGTAGAAACGGGGCATCTTGATATGTTCTTAAAAGAGTAGCCACCACGACAGTTATATTGGGGGATGTCAGCATTGTGATTTTTAAAATTTTACTTGACTTTTTTTTATCATTTTTGTACACATTGAGACAAAGCCTTTTTAATAAATAATTGTATACGATAAAGACATTTAGCTAAAGTTTATCAACACTTTTATAAATTCTGAAGTGCCCACTGTGTTTGAAAATTTAAATACAACAGTGAGTGCACGAAAAAGGTTTTTATTTTGAACTAAACTGAAACTATACCAAAATAAAGAGCTGAAACAATTTTAAAACTGACGGAAAAGCGTTTTCAAACGTGATTCCAGGAGATTGGTTTGTTCAGTGCAAACATGTACAACATTTAGATTAATAGTACGGAAAAAATCGTTGACCACAATTATATTCTTTAAATACAAGAACTACAAATTTTAAATTCTATTTTATTTCATCTCTTTCCCCTTGCAATATGATCGATACTTTATATTTATACGCATAAGCACTAACAAAGACTGTCAACATTCCTTTACATGACTAGAGCGCCGCGTCTGTGAAATTTCTTTCCTAAAACTGAGTTTATAGAACTAAATGCCATCAAAGATACATTATTTAATGTTAACGCCATCTATCAATTAATTGACGAACTAAGTTGAAGAGCATTTTCACAGACATGATTTCAAAGACATTTTCGTATATCCACATTCACTTCTACGTAGAAACAGTTTTTTAAGTAGTTTTATAAATCTGGTAACAAAAATAGAATTAAGAAGAAATAAATTGATTTAAAAATAATTGTAAAAAATGTTTTGGAATTCAGTCTTTATTCTACTGCTTCTTTATATACTATTGAAGAATTTTTCGATTTTCTAATATTTTTAAAAAAAGTGTTATTTACTAGAAAAACTTCACATTTACAAATTTACTGGTATTATTTTGATTTTATCCACTAATAACGCGTGACTATTCATATTAGTTAATATTATTATAAAATATGAAAATTGTAAAATTATTATTATTTAACATATTTATTAAAGTTACCAATAAATATTATTAAAGTTCACCAAACACTTGACATTTTTTCATCTTAATTGAGTGTACTCACAAAGTACCTTTTAAATATAATTTGTTACGTAATCGAAAAGAGTTAAGACGGCTTGTTATTTTTATTGTTTTTTTCTTATTTTGTTACGTTCATGTCTTTATTTATTTTTAAGTAATCGATGTAATTATATAAGTATTATAAGTAAGCCTATCAATCGCATTTGGTTTATCTGTATGATAGTAAAAATAATATAATACATAAATAAATAAAAAATAATGTCACGTGTTCGAAAATGAGATTTAACCTGGACCTCGTCAAGAATTTAATACAAGAGATATATATAATCACATTTATATGTTTTTTAAATACATTTATATATCGTATATTTAAATATTGCATAACTGCGTAGTTAGTCTAACAGTTAGCGTATGAGACTGGCGATAAAGAAGTCTCGGATTTGATACCCGGGTTGGGACAAAAAAGTGTTATTGAGTTCTGATTAGAGAAATGTTTAATAACAACCCCGTGTTTGTAAGTTGAGATATTAAGCATCGTGCCTCGGAGAACAGGTAAAGTGGTCGGGCCTGCACCTGCTCTCGTACCGTAGAGGCAGACAGCAATCCCATCGCATTATGAGTATGAGGGAACAGAGCGTGCACCCATATTCGTGCACATACTTGTGCACTTTAATATCTCCTGCATATTTGGTTGGTCTCCATTAAGACTAGTCATCAGCGTCGAGAACGGCTAGGAGTCATCAGTTTAAGAGGTCAATATTTATGTTATAATATTGTTTCTAGAACTTTCAATAGGGTAAGTAGAACTAAACGGATACAGCTCAATATCCGCACTACTTATTTATACAAGCTAAACCTAATATAATACAGAGACAATATCCAAACCTCATAACAACGTGAGTAAACCACCAATCCCGTTTGTTTAACGGTTGACTTATTATCATTTACACGGGGTCTCCAAAGCATATTTGCCTCTGCTAAGGGTGTTTCTAATTCAATAAATTCGAGCTCTCTAATTCCCTTACAACAGCAATACGTTTGACTAATATAAATTTGCGTTGCTTAGTGTTATGCGGTTAACTTATGACGTACGAGTAAATGTAAGTATAGAATGGAATTTATAACATAGTTTTTTTATTTAATGAAAATATGTAATTACAAAAACTAAAAACACGCTTACAAACAAACTTATAGGTGAAGCTAATAAAAGCGTTTTAATAATTTGAAATAAATAAAACGTGTGTATTTATAACTTTTTTTTTACTCAAAGTATTTGCACAAATATTTCGTTTTTCTTTTATAGTTTGGGGTCTCTCTTAAGAGGTATCTAGTATCAAACCAAAATAAACTATAATGTGCAATCTAATAATACTAATTATTATATTGTAATAACCCTTATTTAATCATATTTAATTTCATTCATTCAAAATTTCCATTTAGCGTTAATTGATAAATAAATTTACTTTTGTAAATCTTAACAGATATTATCAAAAATCGGGTTTTACAGATGGAAGTTACTGTCATTTCTTAAAACTCATTCTGGGTAGAAACGCTGAAACAAACTACAGAGCTGATGATTGTGTGTGTGTGTGGTGATGTTGTGTATGTTTTTTATCTGAAAAAAAAGATCATCATCATCATCATCATCAACAGCCTTTTACAGTCCACTGCTGGACATAGGTCTCTCTGTAGCAAGAAGGTTTTGGCCTACTATACCACGCTGGTCAGACGGGTTGGAACAGGGTTTGTTTCAAGTTTTCCTTCTCTTTGTAATGATGATGTTTTGTGTACTTTGTTCCCTTAGTCGCCTTTTACGACACCCACAGGATGAATAGGGGTGATAACACTGTGTATTCTTAATTCATCACCACACAGGCAAAAGATATTTAAGCAAATAATTTAAATAACCGATGGTGAATAGTTAATGAATATATAGAATTTAGTTTAAACACTGACAGGGCAGTGGTTTATCTTGAACACGTGTATTCTAAACGTCTCATGTTTTGCGTCACAATATGCATCGAACGCTTTTATTAGTTGTCTGACCCAGATCCTAAAACCGATATCAAAAACTTAGACTAGCGCTTCTCCATTTCTTTCACTTTCGTTTTCGCTACTAAATTGTATAAAAATGTTTCGTAAACTGATCTTTTTGTAAATATGGAATTTTTCTCAATAGCATCATAATATAATTTATTGTATGATTAAATAGAATTGCTGCTACCGATAAAACCTTACAGGTGAATCTGTACTCCACTTAATTGAATATTGAAGTTGGTCATCCTTTTCTTAAAAGCCAGGTTTCAGTAACTGAGCTATGTTGATACAAAACACATTATAAGTAGTAGAGCCACGCTGATTTCAGCACGAACGGGCCAGTTCGACTGGGGCAGTACCACCCTACCACAGATTAAATAAAACGACAGCATAGGTGCAGTCGTGTTTCTGTGGTGAGTGCGAGGTCGAAGACCTATTGATGCAGGCGTGACAGTTGTCGTGGTAAGTGCGTGCAATACAATGCCACGATCACTGTCATGCCTTTTACGTCCCCAAACGAGGCGTGAAAAAGCATTTTACTAAGCTACCAGTATGGGTCACCATACTGCATTGTCTGCATTTGCAAAAAGTATGGTGACCACAACTCTTGGATTCTATTCATGCTTTCCATCAGGCAGAGTAAAGTTATTTTGATAGGCTCTTAAAACAAAAAAAAAACAAAGATAAGCAAAATCTGACATATTCGTTTCGAATTCATTTTATCATTTACTTTCCAATTCCAGGAGAATAAACGAATCGTACAATATTAGACTTTATGACTTCCTCCTCCCTAAAGTCTCGTTATTGTTTGGGTAACATTACAGTGATTACAAGTGATACGTGCTGTTTGTGACGTCATTAGGGTCACCCTGTTAAGTAATGTAGAATGTGCGCACGTCAATTCATATTGTAGGATCACGCTTTGCTTATTATAAAATATGTAAAGGTTCACACCTCTTTACATTGGAGTAGTATTTCTTACAGCGCGTATAAGCTAAACTTCTGTAATTATCGTGAAGTGTGTAAACACCCTAGGTAAAAGCTTAACACATATAATGACCTCTCGTGCTAACAGCTTTGAACTTTGACACTTTAAAGAAAAAGTTCTTTTTCTGTTTATTTTGTTCAACCAGAATCTGTGCTAATTTTTCTCAGTTGCTCTCTTACGAAATTACACATGTACCTACCTACATACACCTATATAGATATTTATGATGCCAGCTAGCTACAGTGTTCCAACATTTGTTGACAATTTGGTTTAATTTCGCACAAATTTCTGTAAGTCCACATTTTTGTTGTATTCCCAATTTTATAACGAATAACATTGCACCTGGTGTTTACTTTCCTTATGGATATAATCATTTTTTGAGCGATATAAGACATTGGGGGTAACGAAAACGGCTTGGGTAAGTAAGTCAGGGACAAAGACACTGCAAGCCTCATATTATCATTATATACAAATAGGGGGGAATCTAACCCTCCGCACAAACATGCTACGAAAGTTCTTGGGACCGATACTACTGGAATTTGCTGGCTACAATCGTAACACATGGTTTTAACAAAATGGAGCCACTTGTCACACATCCATGGACGCCCTGCCGGTGGTCAATACGTTTCCGGAACATCTGATTTCCAGACGAGGCGACATTCTATAGCCACCCAGAAGACCAGATCTATCCCCAACAGACTTCTTTTTATCGTGTCTACATCAATAAACCAAATACACTACGTCAACTCAAAGAAAAAATCAGGGAAGAGATGTCAACGATCTCACAGTCTCATCGCCGACGAGTATTCGAAAATTTCGGTGCTCGCTTAGTAGAATCCCAACGTCAAAATGGTGCTCATTAAGACGATGTAATTTATAAAAAGTAAATTACAACTCATTAGCTTTCTTGTAAATAAACAATTTTTATAATATATCAAACAGTTTTTTTATACGATATTTCAAATGTTAACTAATTCGTGGCCCACTCTATATTACGCTGAGAGTATGTCATAATTTACTTAGCAAGTTACTTAGTTATTGAAACTTACTAACGAAACACCTTTTTAAAAAGCTGAACCAGGCTATTCATAAATTAATTTAAGTTACCTAACAAATGTGCATCACAAAAGTGTACGTGCAAACTGCTTTTGGTCGGTGCTGTCGTTGCTCTAGCTAACACTATTTTAGTAATAACGTGAGGAATAACACAACGTGCGAGGTAAGTTTAAGGCTTTTATAGTTAAGAGGATTAAACCATGGCTTTATGATGTCAAAACGTAATAAAATTATTGTTAAAAAAGTAGATTTAGAGGAAAACAATAAATACTATTGTTATTTTTTTTCTGTAGATTTCTGTAGGAGTTAGAAACGTTTGCACCAATTATAGTAAATAGAGTTTACCTGTTAGTCGATTTTCGACGGTAACTAACAAAGATTGGAGAGATTTTCGTTAAATTAAATTAATGACAATTTAATTTTATTTCGTATTAACAATTACCATAGCTTTAATTACATATCATTGTTTGGACTTTCATTTAGTGAACGGTTAAATATATGTACTGAGACCTTTAATTTTGAGATTAATGTCTAATCCTATTTTTTTATTATAAATAAAATTAGTCGAAAATGGCAAAAATTAATTTTATTAACTTGTGAATATTTTATAAAAGAATAATCTTACAATATATTGATAATACTAATTTATATAGACTCATACTCGTTACATATTCTTAAGAGTAAATAGTTTCTACGCACCGAATTTCGAGACATCAAAATTAATCAAGCCAGACATAGAAATTGTGCTACGCCATATTTCGAGAACACCAATCAGCTTATGTATTATATAATGCATGTTTTCGTAAACTATTTATATAAATAGTTTATATATTTGGCAAATAAAAGTTAAAAAAATACTTAAACTGCGTTTTCTTGAACTATTATCGATGTGTGGACACAGTCTCTCGCTTATAATTTTTTTATCACTCACTAACCGAATTATTTAGGTACTGATATTTTATAAATAGCTAATGGTCAGTTAGGAGTAGAACTCATTTTAGGTTATTTAGACAGTATTATTTTAAAAATAAAAATCTCAGCAATCTATTTCAGGTACTCAAACAAGGTCATTTGTTATTTAAATTATAATTGTTGTCTTACAAGATACGATTTGTAGAAAATAGATCAAAGAAAATTTCAATCGTTTTAAAAAAATAAAAATACTGTGAACATAGTCCAAACCAAACCCACTCAATGTTATTGGGAGACAAAGTAGAAAGTATTAGATGGATTTGTAAATGGAACACTTTTATGTTATTGGGCACTTTTCTACTTTTATTTGAATTTCCCTCGAAAAGGGTATGCACTTTGTCGTATGATAAGTTTATGATGATAGAAAAGTAAAGTTTTATTACTTTAATAATTTTATAGGGGCGTGATATTCTTGTACGATTGTTAAAATAAAAAAAAAAAATTTGTTGATTAGTGAAGACATGTCTCCAACGACGATGGTAAATGGTGTATTTATAATTATGTAGTGACAATGTCTTGCTTATCAATAATTACAGTATTATATCATAACCTCTAATCTTTTACCTAAAATTACTCTGAAATAAAATTGATTATAAACTTGATAGATCGCCAGCAAATGACAATTAATAAATGATAGGGTGCATATAGGGTTCGTTCAAAGTTCGCAAAATTGCAGCCATTGAACCGGACGATGTCGTTGTTGATCGACCCCGGCTCGAGTCTCTGGTTCAATAATTAATAATGAAATAGGCAGCCCCAACAACTTAGTCTATATTCTGGTACAGCCATCTAGGTAAAAGCTGTAGCAAGTTTTAGTCGTGTTGATTGGATTTCGGACAAGAAATTTTTCCAATAATATTTCTACACTGCTCATGTTAGTAGTCACTGTAGATGTCCAATTATATTAACTAGTATTTTGCTGTTATTGTATATATCTTGGAATATTGAAAAAAGGAATATACCTTTACTGAATATTAAACAAGAAAATTATTATGGAAAGTTGTAGAGATCCGCTACTATGAGGACTACAATAAAAAATGTAATAGTGAAATCTGCCTTTTGCAGATAGATATTGAATTTGTTCTTTATTTAAAATTCTGAGTAGAATTGATTAGAAATAATGAACACTATTAATTTCCAGAAGTCAATTAAAAACTATTTTTATGTGTTTGTTCGTGGGGTTCGTACGGTAAAAAATAATTCATACTAATTGTAATTTGAAACAGGTACTTAAAGTTTAATTGAATATTGTAAATTTATTCTTGAGCTGTCTGTTTTGGTCTTCAAGAAACTTAAGACACTTAACTCGTCGGTTTTGAGTTCATCTGCAGAATAACCTCTGTATAATTGTCGTCGGCACTTACCATTATTTACTATATATACACAAAAGTTTTTGACTATCTTTGTTAATTTTAGGATTATTGTGCATAAAGATCACTCTTGTAATATCGAATTATCAAATAACATTTTATACTGTGTCGTCCAACGCTGTTGGAAGATGTTATTTAGATACCTCACGCAAAACGTTTTCTTTTTTTTTATGGAAGCCCACCAAAGTGACTCTACTTTACCTAATGGAAAGCATAGATAAAATCGAAGAGTGTTGGTCTCCATACTCATTGCAAATGAAGACAATGCAGTATGAAGACCCACGCTATGGCGGCCTAGAAAAAACCAAAGTACTTCTTCGTAAAACCAAAAGTACTTTTTGAAGAGAAAACTTTTGTTTATGTATTTTGATAATTTTATTGACACGAAGAAGTGCGTTTTATAAAACATAATTTTATAAGCCGATTAATCACAATAGATGGAGTAAAGTTTTGTCCAACTTTATTAACACTTTGAACGTGCAAATAAAAGGGTAAAATGAAAAATAAACAAAACACTCTTCATCGTTGGTACTAAATTAGTAATCTTAAGTAATTACTACGGCTAGAACTTTCACCACAACTCCATTTACTAATTGAAGTTTATGAGGAACCACCACTACAGCGATCACCCGAAGCGATCTTGTTACGCCAAGAATATTTTTTTAATATTTTTTCATAAAAGCCCACTAAAGTGACTCTACGCTGTCTTATGGAAAGTATGAATAGAATTCAAGAGTGATGGTCGCCATACTCATTCCTAATGCAGACAATGCAGTATAGCGATCTACACTATGGCGGCCCAGTGAGATGCCTTTTCACGCCAAATGTAGAGCAATCAAGTAAAAAATATTAAAAAGTTTTATTTCTGGACACATATTAAACAAATTTATCTTAATACATATCAAACAATCTTCTTACATGTCTATCGATAGACGCGACTTGCAGAATAGATAGCTACATTGTAAGCTAGTCTCTTCACTTTTCGAGTGCCTATTGTGCTGCTCTGCAGTGAGCTTACGGTCATTTTTTTTCAGGGTTTTCATTGACCTCTCTTTTGTAATGGATCACATTTCCTCTATTGCCGCTGTTATGTATTTCATTGAAACATACTTCTAATCATCTGAACAGATATCTTCGTTATACCAAATTGCACATAAAAGGTAGTTTTGTGCAAGAAAACTGAAATAAAGAACTGAAGAAAAATGTTTTTAGGGGTGTGTTAAAATCTTATTTATGTCGCAATTGAATCTATTCCTGTAATAAATTCTCAAAGTTTAACCGGTTAGTAATTTAAATAAAAATAATTATATGACCCTGGCACTTCTGACCTTATGATTCTTTCAGTTCGTTTTGCAGTTAATAAACTACCAAATAGTTAACAACCCTTACCAACTTAAAAAAATTAAAAAAATCTTTTGTGTAGGTCTTTATTTTTTACACTTACTTTTGACGAGCCACTGAGGATGACAATGACAAACACACCAGTTAAAATCTGAGATAAAGTTGCTAAATTTATCACAAAAAATTTATTACTCAACCATACAAAAATAAGTTATATATTTTATTACTTTATTTTAAAGATAAATAAGAATAATTAATCATAATGTAGAAGTAATATTATCCAATTAATGTTTCAGGGCCGGACAAATTTGAACAATTTATTGGTTTAGGTTACAAAAGCCTACAAAAATACGCCTTGAGTTACATTTAAAGTTAATTTTCTTAAACCTTAGTAATAATTATAAGTTTTTGTTGTAACTTGACTTAATTTGGTTTATGATTTTTTTAAAATATATCTACTTTTTATCCGAACACAGTAAAACCAAAAGAAAGGTTAATAGTTTTGGCAGTCTATGTATATTCCACCGTAGGGCTTAACTACTGAAATTAAGTGTCATTAGATTTATAATGGTCCAGATGACATAGGGTATATAAATTTAGCAGGCCAAATAAAAGTTATCAAAAGTATTAATTAGCCGGATTATAAATTTTTAACCTATGTGTCAATGACTCTTTTTTTCCAAGTTCAAATAAATATAAATTGTAATTTTTATAGAAATCTTCCAAAGCACGCCACGCCCGATTTACTGCTTTTTGACTTTTTTGAGACATTATTTGAGAGATTTTACTAGTTCTATTTATTTTTTTCCCCTATGATATAATAGTATTATATATGATGGACTTACAAGTTGGGAAAAACGGTTTGCAACGGATGGATGCAGACTGTCAAAGAACAGAATGTTCTCTTCTTCAGCAGTGGATCGCCATAGACTGAAGTTATAGTACTACATGCACTATATATGTATCTAGTAGAAGAAAAGAAATATTAAACAGACATCCAAACGTGGTCATTGGTATTCTTAGCAACCTCTGAAATGAGAAGTTGGAATAATTTCCTTCGGTTCTTTTAAACACAATCCTATATAATAATAACATTTTCGAACACATTCAAAATTATTAAGTTAATCTCGAACAATTTTATTTTCTTACACTGCCACGATGACTGCCATGCCTTTTACGTTCCCAAGCGGGGCGTGAAAAAGCATCTCACTAGGCCGCCATAGTGTGTGTCACCACACTGCATTGTCTGTATTTGCAATGAGTGTAGTGACCACAACTCTTGGATTCTATTCATGCTTTCCATCAGGCATAGTAGAATCACTTTGGCAGGCTATTCATATAGAAAAAAAAATATATAGAACAGATATTTTTTCCAATACTAGTAATAAATCTCGAAGTATAAAATTCCTTAAACTTACGTGTAAATTTCGAGATGAACAAAATAGCAGTACCTCATTTATATAAACGTGTGGTAAATTAATGATACTGCTACGCAGCGATAATATTACAAATTGTAGAATTTATGATATACGTATCACAAACACTCTAATTCTACTCGAAATTGAATTGACTTCGTAAACACTTCATTTGCCACCTCTACTAACCAACTAACGTACATCGCAACTCCTAATCCATTATTTTACCATTGTTTATTAAATAATATATAAAATTTAATAAATAATAGCAAAATACTTAATAAGTAAATCATATTTTCCCATGTAACAGAAGAACAATTTTGTTGATGTCAGTCGAATTGGAAAAACTAAGAAATCCTGGAACCGGTGAGCAAGATTTCCATGTCCTTGGATAGTTTAAGTAAGCTTACATCTCTAGCAATAGATAATATTCAATTCTGACAATTTTCACATCTCCAAGTATCAAAATTGTCTATAAGCTAAAATAATAAACCTCAAGGATAATATATGTAAATATATAGACACGGATACATGCCTCTGTATTATTATCAAACAACGTAACGTATCACGATTAATACAAGATCAATATAGTTTCCTTTGTGCGTTATCACTTTATACAAAAATATTCCCTACAAAAGCTGTCTTCCTTATCTACAGGATGTTATAAAAACACCTTTTATTCGTATTATCTGGTCGACTATTGTTTCCTTTAACGCGTGTCATATATGACGAGATCCTCTTGTTCTATCCTTTTGTTCCTCAATCCTAATGTAGCTAGTATTATCTGGTATTATTTTTGAATACACTAGAATAATGTTGCTTTAAAAAAAACAATGCTAAAGACTCCAACCAAGTGTTAAGAGATACTACTTTTACAATAAAAAATAAACTATAAGTAATATTTTTATCAGTGGTGTCTTCCTAAAAATTGATGAAAGTGGCTGGCAGCGGATAGATGCAGATTGTCTAAAACTGAGATAGTTGGCACTCTTTGGGGAAACTTTCGTTCATCACCCGAAGGTGGTGCCCGAACTAGCGAGCTAGCACTGGGAGGGGTCCGGATGGCTTAACAACAACAGTTCCCAGATCCCTTTTATCCCAGATTCCAATACATCACCCCGCCACCAACAACGGTGGAGTAACAGCCCGTGAGAGGTTCCACATGTTAAAAAAAAAACCTTCGTTCGGTAGTAGACGGTGATAGGTTAATTTGGTCTTCCTAAATTCAGACACAAATCTCAAAGTGGACACATGAAAATATCACTGAATTGAAAAACCTTATTTCTTAATGGTTAAAAGGGACTGAAGTTACTCTCTAAAATTAAAGAAAGTGAAACTATTAGGAAGGAAACTTTTTGATCTCTTTGTTTTACTGACAATGGTCACATCATGCAATCTCATTATTAGGATGAAATTGAAGTGTATTTTTCGGTTTAACTATAAGAGTATAGTTGTTTTAACAGGAGTTTCTTAGCCTTTATCACAGTTTGTTGGTCTGGGTGTAACCAAATGAAATATATGATTGAAATTCTTGATAGAACATAGTATTGTTTATAAAAAGTATTACAAGTACGGAACACTATTATACACTGAATGTTCACGGAACGGCCCAACCTAGTCGATGAAATAAAGCACAAAGGCACAGGATCTTTTTAAACCTTTTCTCCTTCAATGTTATTCTCTAAAAGAAATAGGTAATATTGAAAACATAACATAAAAAACCTAAGTACCTATCAGATTTCACAAAGGTGTTCTTCTCTAGTCATATAAGATATCTTCATGCCTTTGAAAATAGAAAGACTTAGTAATCGCATACGGCAATATTTAAAGTCCAAGTCTTGCTAACGCTATGTGTACTTCTATTGAAAATAATACGTTGTATAATTATGTTACATCAAATACGAATTTTTGTTAGTTAACACAAATAAATCTCTCAATTTTTGGCGATAAAAAATGGTGTTGCTACTTGATAGACTTGATTTTTTTAATGTTAGGTTGATTTTTCGTAATGACATAACCTAAAAGCTCAAATTTCACTATAATTACACTAGCTACACAAATCTTAACATTGTTTTTCAATTTCAGAACAGAAAACTACGAAACGCAAATAAACTAAGCAGCAAACAACAAAGTTAATCCCAACTTAGTACTTAATAAGTTAACCTACAAAAGTTATTTAACCAGCAGAATATATAGGGCAATGATACCGTAAAATTAACACAACACTACCGTTTTAATGCATCACTCAGGAATAAACTGCTCGGAAATAATTACAGAAATGTATTTACGGAAATTACAGTTATAAACTTGCATGTTGAGACTCAATTATGTTAATATTACAGTAAAACAATGGCGTAAAAGTAAGAATTATGAATTATACTGTTTGATTAAATATATGATTGTAGAGTTTGGATTCAAATCGCTGGATTTAGTTGATCTTTGAGTAACATGATATTTGTTCACCACTGGTGCATATTAGCATGATATCGTATTTACAGCCAGATTTTTTTTTCCTTTTAAAGGACAAATCCCTCACTTTCAAATGCAGGAGTTATATTCGCATTGTCTACTCAAACATTCATCCAATGGATACAAGTAACACTCTGGTCTAAGACAATAATTTGTGAAACACAGAAAGGTGAAGAAGCAGCAAAGTAAAAAGCATCGAGATCACCGCTTAAACCACTACGTAAACTATGCATTTTTTATAATAAGCCTGTCAAAGTGGCTCTACTCTATCTGATTGCAAGCATGAATCAAACCAAGAGTTGTGATCACCATACTCATTGTCGATACACACAACCCAGTACAGTGACCCACAACATGGTGGCCAAATGAGATGCTTTTTCACATCCCGCTTGGGGACATAAAAGGCAGGACAGTCATCGTACCAGTGTGAAGAACGCAGACTTACCACGATAACTGTCACCTCTGCATCAACTCGTATTTTATTCAAGTAAGTAAGTGAAGAAGCCTCTTCTAAGTTTAATGTCCTTGAATATTTATGTGTCATGTTTCCGTACGAGACAATGTTTTCGAATCATATTGAGACATATGTGCAAAAATCACCTTAGTGGGCACGTCTTCCTATTACAGCTATAAGTAAATAAGACCAAAAAAAACTATTGGGAACAGATAGATTTAAGAGTAGGCAGTAACTTTCTAGTATTCACACACACATAACATCAACATCGTTAACTGTCCATTGCTAGACATAGATCACTTCTCAGGAAGAGGATTTTTGCTTGCAACGGGTTGGTCTAGGATTTCTTTCAAGTTTTCCTTCTCTTTGCAATGATGTTATCTGCGTAGTATGCACTCTTAGTCGCCTCTTACGATATCCATGGAATAAATAGGGATGGTCTTTTAACCCGTTTTCAATCTGTCGTTAACCCGCTTTTGTTTTCTTAACCCGCCACCTCACGAAGATTCTTCTATTTGTTTGATTCTAGTATTACATTATATCTTTGTTATATGGGGTGGGCCAAGAATTCTTTAACATTTGAAACTAACATCCCGCGCTAACATGTTACGCGAGTTCTTGGGACCGATGCTACTGGAATTTGCTGGCTACAATCGTAATACATGATTTCAAAAAAATTAAGCCTATTGTCACATATCCAATGAGTCCCTGTCGGTGGTCAAAGACATGTTTCCGGAAAAGCAGATTACCAGACGAGGCGACATTCCAAGGCCACCCAGAGGTCCAAATCAATCCCCAGCAGACTTCTTTTTATGGACTTCTTTGAAAAATCGTGTCTACATCAATAAATCAAATACATGTCAACTAAAAGAAAAAAATCAGCGAAGAGATCTTGTCGATCTTGAGTTCTCTTTGCCGACGAGTATTCGATGCTCGTTTAGAAGAGTAAAAACGTCGAAGCGGTGGTCATTTCGAAAATGTAATTTTTTTAAATAAATTTCAACTTATTAGCGTTCTTTTAAACAAACAGTTTTTATAATATATGAAAAGATCTTTTTATACTATTTTTTTAAATGTTAACTAATTTGTGGCCCACCCTATGCTGCAATTGCTATGGTTTTGGTTATTACATTGTTCTCTTCGTTGCTGAACGTAACAAGTACGTAAATATATGTATATATATTGTTAACAATATGTATGGATCTATATATTTTAACTATAGTTCTGTTAAATAATTCTTAAAAACTTAATGCGACTGACAGTGATTCGTGACCAACAATTGATATAAATATTTATATTCGTAGGCAGACTTCTGGTATTAAATATTTTTATAAAAATATGTAAACAAAACCAAGCAAATAACACTCTACAAACGAAATAAATGTCTAATATCCATTGTGTTGAGGAAATAAACATTGACCGTACAAAAGGTGGGATATGAGTATTTTCATTTCAATAGACCCCGATTCCATTTTGAGAGGTAAACTTTTTTATGGCAATAAAGTGGATACGTAAATATTCATCAGTTGATTCTACTTTGGATGAGAGCCCGGAAATATTCAATAGATTGATATTTACTTGTATTTATTTAGACTTACAATGGAAAATGTTGATTAAAACTAATTGGTAGTAAGAGAAGTCACATTTATACTTTAATCCAATTGCATGATATTGTTAAGCTCTCATAGGTAAGTGTATGAAAAGTAGTAAAACTCTGCGTTGCGTAATTTCTGTCAGTGAAATTTCAATGTTATGATATTCGTTGTCATATCATATTTTTTAATGACTCCACGAGAACGCTGAACATTTTTAGTACTTATAAATTTAAGGGGTATATTTTGAACTTTAAACTTTAAAATTTTTATCAAACCATTGGTCTGTCTGACTAGTGTAATTAAATTATTATATTTTTTATCTTTACTAGTAACCGAAACAAAGACATGTAACACATATGAAGACATTTTGAACATGAGAGTTACTTTTACCGTAATTGTGCTGAACTCATTTAACGCCAGTTCAGTTTACATGGACCAGGTTGTTATTTTTAAATAACATAAGTTGACTGTGGCACAACGGCAGCACGTGCTACTGCTGTGCTGAGGTCTCAGATTTAATTCCCGAATGGGATCAAATGTTTATATGATCTACAAATATTTGTTTCGTACTTTGAGTCTTTTCTATGTAACGTACGTATGTTTTTACAAAAATAAAAATGTGTAAGTATTCTATCAGTCAATCTAGTTACATAGTGCAAAGTCTGCTTAGTTTAAAGTTAGATGGCGTTGTATACCAGATCTCAGAAATATTTATTCTTTGACATGACAACAATATATTCCTTTATCAAACAAATAGTTTATATCTCAAACTGTCATTGATCAATTTGTAACCTCTTGAGGGAACCTTAACAATCCACAAACATATTGGGCAAACGTTTTAACTCTAAACTCTTATTAAGCTAACAAATTCAAAGAAAGTTTCCTAAATATACTTTTACGTGTACAAAGAAACTTCTCTTGTTAACTGCCATAACCTATGCGGAACATTCCACTTGATAATTTTGTCAAGCCACTTACTCGAAAGTATAAAGGACAAGATACAATGTAAGAAGAAAACAATAGGCTTAAATAAAAAATAAGCCGTACGTCTTATCTAAAATTGAATTTATAGTCTTTGCTTAAGAATGAACGATGACAACCACAAAATTTCCTTACTAACTTTGCCTACATTATTTTACTAAAGAATACACACTTATATTACAGTTAGCTATTCCCTTTTGTTAACATGAGAAGGCTTTTTAGAAGTTTCAAGGTTAAAATATAAATAAATTTAAGACTTGGAACCACACTAACACATTAACAGTTTTTAATGCTTAATTGAGGCGGCATTCTGCGCAGAGTTTCCAAGTTTTAAATAAAGGTCAGAATTTAACTAGAGTATTCACGGCTGGACATGTTTTGCCCTTATCAGAATGTTTGGGCGTTACGTGCGGATAATAGCTGTATTATATACATGTGCTCATTTTTAACATGGTGAAGGTTATATGAAGTCATTACGATCTATATGTACCTTTTTTTATGTATTTATGATTACATCCATTTAGAATATTGATATTTGCAGCTTGGGTGACTAACAAAAATTTTGAAGAGGTATATTGAAAGCTTTTTAGATTAAATCTCAATTTATTGCTCTGTGAAAAGTCATGGATTTCGCTGGATCTGTTTGTAAATTTTATTCTTCAGTTAATTCTGTTCTGTAGATTATAGAGCTGATGATGATAAACAGTATTTTATTTTGTCAATTCACAAAAGACAATCAGAAATTTTCAGTTTAAATTTATAACATTCTAATTTAATAAGGTATAAAATTTTACAATACATTTAACGAATACTGAGTGCAAATAGTTCCCAACGAGTTGTTTCGTTGAATACGGATGAAGCCAAGTCGTCTTCCATCTCAGAAATAAGAGAAGAAGCGAGGCACTCGGTATGATGTTATCGAGTCCGTAAAAACTAAGGATTATAAATATTCGATTTAAAATTAAAAAACTGGCTCAATTGCCAGCATATCATGTTTAACCTTCAGAAAATTTATTTATAGTCACAAATTTTAATTTTGTCCACCTGTCCACCTATCGATTGGATTTTTATTTGTAAATTTTATGATTGCTTACTTTTTTATTTAGAAACAAATAAAACACTTAACGAGGAAGCGTGGAATATCCTATCAGTGAATCAGTAAAATTTTGGCCACAAGTAAGGAGACATACCATCTATAATACGACTTTCTTTATCAACGAGTTGTAAAATTTGATTAGGTACTAAACACGTCTGTGAACACCTTTCCTATAC
Organism: Hypercompe scribonia; assembly: GCA_949316085.1. Classification (NCBI taxonomy): domain Eukaryota; kingdom Metazoa; phylum Arthropoda; class Insecta; order Lepidoptera; family Erebidae; genus Hypercompe; species Hypercompe scribonia. The sequence continues at coordinate 7,050,951 of OX438975.1, forward strand.
ATAAAAAATACTCTGTAAAAACTCTTTAAAGAGTGACAGTACGACACCATAACTGTTTAGGGGTAAGATAACTAAATGTGAATGGCGTCTAAGGAAAATATTCCTTTATAAAATAATGCTCGTTTCAATATAATTGATATATATGTTTTGAAAAAAAGAGAGAGCTGGATGATGTCATATTTACGAGTATATTTCGTATAGCCTTTTTTTTCGTGACGGGTAACAAATTCCTTCGGTTCTCTAACACCTAGAAAAGGTCGTCGCGGCAGGATTACCTGGTATTTCCACAAAAAACTAGACTAACGGCCGGCCTCACACTCGGGACCTTCCGCCAATGAAGTCAATAACTATGATGCGGTCCTATTGCATCTTGATGCGATCAGCCGATCTAACCGTCGCTTATCACAACATTGTAGTAACATCTGCTTGTGTACAAATTTAAAGTTATAAACGTTTAAAAATAACCCTATTGTCATATAAAATGTAATAATTCAGCATTACTGTTAAAATAATAATTAGTTATTCTGGAAATGCCCACTCCGTTAGAAAACGAAATTTGTTTGTAAATAGAATTGAATGAAAGAGAAAAATAATGTTTTACTTCACTTCTGGGAGCATCCCTAAAAATTTGATATTTTCTCAGGCAAATTTAATCTATCAATATCAGCATAGCTTTGATTCCTTTGTCTATGGTTTTGAAATAAGAAGTAAATGTTAAAAGTTATAGATGTCCACTTAAGCCCACCCCAGGGAAATACGTTATCTGAAAGCCACTTAAGAGAAGTATTTCTGATTGTTTCTTTGTATGTAAAGATATATAATGTTTTTCTTGAAAGAGCCCACCCAGTAACTAAATGTACTGGTAATAATGTTCGCACAATTGTCTGAATCGCTCAATAAACTTCTGACAAACGGTAGCATAAAGTAATCGTAATGGCAGGATATGTCAATTTCAATGTCAACCGTTACAAACATTTTTTGTCGTATATATTATATCACATAGTTTAATAACAAGTCCTTTGGATACTCATTTTTCTCTATCTAATTTGATCCAATCTATCTTTTTTATTATAACATGACCTAGTTATGAATGTAAGATAAATTTTTGAACTCTTCACTAACTGCCCAATTTACGCCGAATGGCCTGCAAAAAAAGAAAGCGGCGCGTGACTTCAGATAGTATGAAAATCCGACGATTTTTTACCTTATTTTAATATAAAATATGTAGGTCACTTAATAGCGTTGTATACCTAAGTAAGTCGGACGACTTAGGGCGCGTTTATATTTTAATATGAATTTGTTCGCCACAAACCTCGTTTTTGTGATAAAATACGTTCTATTTTTTAGCACCTACACGTTTAATTAGAAAAATTACTTAATGGAAATTTTAATCTTAGGGCATATTCAATGTACCGTGGTGACCCTATAAAGATCAAAGTTATGGAACGTATTAATATAACGTTCATTTTAAATTTCAGATGAATTTTTCGTCGAAAATAATTGTCCGGTAAATAACATTCAAGAAGTATATTAATTATACGAGTAGGTATATTATGCATAGTGTATTTATAATTATTCCTAACCTTGTTGTACAATAACTTCTACTATACTTTTCAGTCCAGTTGCTGTTCTTTTTATGTAAAATGTGTAATGAGGCTGAGATGACCAGGTGACGCGTCGCTATGGCATGCCTCGCTGTGATATGTGATGGTATATCTAATACGTAATGCGGTGTAGCGAGGCATTTAATACTTATTATTTCTAGAAATTTCAAGAAATCTAATATATAAAATTCTCGTGTCACAGTTTTCGTTGCCATACTCCTCCGAAACGGCATGACCGATTTTGATAAAAAATTTTGTGCTTATCCGGTATCTATGAGAATCGGCCAACATCTATTTTTCATCCCCCTAAATGTTAGGGGTAGTACAACCCTAATTTTTTTTTTTTATTTTTTAGACAAAATTTTTAATTTCTATTTTTTTATGATACAACATACAAAAATACATACAATCCTCAATTTTCACTCTTCTACGAACAACCTTTATTTTTTAATAGCCATTTTAGTAATTTAATCATTTTTCATCGTGCTCAAATTACTTAGAAATAATTTATATGGCAAAGCAACGTTTGCCGGGTCAGCTAGTAATAATATATAGTTCTATGCTTCATATCTGCCCGATGACCCACAATAGCTCAATTTAGTAGTAAAGGGTGGCAAACAGCTAGGTAGGTTACCTGTTGATAAATAACTGCTTCTGCCCATACACGTATATCTCGAGAGTCAAGAGTGCGTTACCACTCTTTGAGTAAAAACTCACCAAAATCGAGGTGAAGAGGTATTTTTTGATCATGACGCTCTCGTTTAGATATTACCTTTCCACTACTAATTTAAAATTACTAAGAGAAATTCAGAAACTGAAACATAAGTTAAATTTTAGAATACAATCCGTTATTTTACTGGTGACTTCCCATTATTTTGATTAAAAATGTTTCTAATCCTAACCATTTTAAGCAAAACATTCAAAACTACTTATAGTAATGGAAACAGTCAACCCTTCAGTCTAGCTCTATTAAAGAACCACTAAAGTTTCAGAATATTCCCCCGTAACAAAATCATCCTTGTTATATAATAACACTCCCTGACATTATCCTCACGTATTATCCCACGAGATACAAAGGTGCTTCTGAATGTTAACATACCGACCGAACGGAATACCTATTTACTTTTAGTCGGGTTTTTATTGCCTCAAAGAGGCTGGTAGACGCAGAGGGCGCATTTCAAACGTATAGCGAAATTTTCTTTTTAAAAATGTTAATGTTTTACGGAATATGTGTAGCTACAGGTCAATGTACGTCATTGTTTATTAACAATGAATTCGTAAACGAGTCGAGTGTATTTTGTAGGTTATTTCATAATATGTAATGGATAAGAGGTGTTATTGAGTTGATATTGGCTCAAACATGAAGTAAAAGCTGCTACCTTACCAGTTGTTTTTGTTAGCTTATTGTTTTTTGAATTTCGAAATTCTAAGTTACTTCTTCATAACCGATCTCTAAAAAGATGTTCTCCATTGAATCCTTATCGAGATTCAATTGTTTCTTTTGTGTATGTGTTACACGATATCTTTTCACTTTTTAACGAAACGAATTTAAAGACTCAATATATCATAATCAATCAGTTGCTGATATGTAACGTCTAATGACTCGACACGTCGCCACAGCGGCATTTTTAACTGCGCTTTATCATAATATAATACATAATTGTATATAAATCGGTTAAGTGTAAGTCAATTAACGTAAATGTATATTGTTTAAACAGTTATCTTTTTCCTTATAAAATATTATGACTTTAGTTATGCAAAATTTATTATTTCCTTTCAGAAATCAGGATTAATCATTACTTTTACACATTTGTCAGACGTCCCGTGATGGCTCAATTTTTTATTGTTTAATATACTAAAATAAAGTGTATTTAAGAATAATCCGTAAAATATTATAGTTCCATTACAGGCTCGATCCTCCACAAAATATCGAATATCAAATTAATAAACTCGAAAATGTTAAAGAAATACGAAGTATATTTACTTATATTATTATATAAACTTCTTACCTTAATGGTCCATAAATAAATTCGATGATAAATGGGTCTACATAATAATCGATTTTTTTCCTCATCGAGTAATTAAGGTAAAACGGTTACTTTAATTACTTTACCGTTGACAGTTATGATATAATGGAACCTCTCGGCCCATTGGGATCGCATAAAATTTTAAATTTATATTTCTTATCAGATGGATGATCTTGTATAACGACGTTTTAATGGAAATTTAACTTTATTGAATTGCAAGTAATATGAGTAAGTTCCGGTAAGTCTTTGTTGTACCTGTATTTTATAGACCAAGAAAAATGGAGGAGTCTAAATTTCACAAAACTGGTTTGATATATATATGTATTTTACTTTATCTAATTATATACAGATTTAATAGCCTACTGCTGGACATAGGCCTCCTCTTAACAAGGAGGTTTTATATATTTTATTAAACCACGTCTTTTATCACACACAGAGGCGTATCGCTCGCTCGCTGATATTTTACCGTCTATTGTTCCACTCACCTAATAACCGGCATGCCTTTTCGTTATAAGGCTAAGGTAGTAATTAAATTGATTTTTACCAATTTGTACGCTTCTAAACACAAAAACTTCTGCACCGGTTGAACTGAAATAAATTGTTTTCACGTCAGTTTTGTTCCTCTTTTCTCATTAATGTAACCACAATATGCCACAACGAATTATGGCAAGATGCAGCTATACTTCAAAACTGTGAAATAACAAGATTCAAAGAGTTAAATTATTTATAAGTTTATAGAATATATGAAATCAACAAAATAAAGAATCCATAGATACTTCAAAAGAGGATTTAGTTCAACAATTCTTGATATAAATAAAGATTAGTGTGGTAATTTCCATTGGATATTTGGGACATACATGGGGTCACAAAAAGCAAAAATAAAATTTATATTTATAGGGAAATTATTGCCACAATCACATAATATTCAATACAATATTTAATTTACTTATTCTCTACATTTAAGCTCCAAATAAAGATATTATTGCTGGAAAAAGTCTAATCTGAAATGAGCATCGTAAAGTGCATTAATGCTAAAGTAGATTCCCACAATATAACCCCAGTACATAGGTTACAGCCGTCCCACTGATAAATCAATTAGTTCCCTTTTAGGATACGTAGGCCCTGATAGATATTCATAGCCGAACCTCTTACTTAAACACGGTTACCGAGACAAGGATTATACAGTAAGAATCATTCTGTCCCCAAACCTTATGTACTGGATTGAAAAAAAATAAAATTACCTATTTCTTTTTTTTGATTTGTTATGATTCTGTAAGTAATCGATATTAGCTAAATTTTGTCAAGAATACTACTACATTACTAAAATTAACATTACCCTTTCTTTTCTTGTTTAAAATATAATTTCAAGATCTGATAGTATTTATCTTTATTTACTATTTACATATATAATAACGAGCTATGTGATAATGGATTAAGAATACGAAATGTCATCATCCCTATTTATTATATAGGTGTCGTAAGAGATGACTTAAGGAATAAACTCCAAATGACAACATAACTGCAAAAAGAAGAAAAATTGTCTTACGAGTGTGGTATAGTAGGCTTAAAACCTCTTTGTTAAGAAAAAGCCTAAGTCTAGCAGTGGACAGTTAAAGGCAACAGCCTTATAACGATGAGTATTTATAATATAATAAAATTTCAGTGATATAAAATTGTAAGTACAACGTAATATATTTATGACATTTAATCCTTTTCTTTAAAATTTGATTCCTTATAGAGTATATTTAATAAAAATATGTTGCATAAGTTTAAAAAGTTTAAAATAAGTGGTATTAATTACTGCTTTTAGAAACATAATTTACAATTACACATCTTAGTGACAAAGTTCATCCATTTACTTAAGTCGTTAAAACTTAAAGTGCCTTTACTAATTAAAATTGCTAACGGCGTCATGCTTTTCATAATCATACAATTTAAAATGACAAGACTCGTAAAATCAATGTAACCATAAGAAACGAGTATGTACTTGTGAGATGAAACGACATTTCACAGAATGAAACCTAGATTGGCACATGAGAAACACTCTTGTTTGTGAAGCAAGAATATTCTTAATCAGATTAAAGCATAAAACGTCTTGTATATTATAAATAAAAGTTTATAGTAAAAGTTGTACATTACAAGAGTTTATTGTTTGTTAAACTATCGTGAAAACTAAATTGTACATTTGGTGAAGCTTCTGGAACTTGCTAATTAAATACATTACAATATATAAATGTGATTAAAAAGAGATTAAATATTTTACCATATAAACAAGTGCTACTCATGAGTAAGGTTAATGATTACAGAAGATCAATGATCGCAGAGACATAAACATTATTTTAAGATTCAGGGGACAAACATACCGGTGAGTGAGTACCTTTACACACCTTTAATTCAAGAAACATAAATATATTACCACTCTTTGAGTGTCCTTTCCCCTTGGAATGAAGGAGGAGGCATTGGATAGTAACTTCACTTACTTGATGAAAAATAATGAAGGATTTCTACATAAACTTAACACTGGTTTTCAGTAAGGGAGATGCCCTTAAATGTTGTTTTGTTTTAATTTTTTGCATATGAAAACCGGCTTGAAATATTGATACAATAACGTCAAGTAACTCTAATTTTAACAAAGCATTTTGATCATAAAGCAATTAAATTATAAAAAAGTTAAACTCACATACGTACTTTAAGTTGAAATCATAATAAGAAATATAAGTATTAGTTTGAAGTAAAATAAAATGAATGTGATAACAGGCTATCCAAAGTATCACAAATAGACAAGCAACAGTTTTTTACTTGATCTTCGTTTAAATATGAAATTTCTTACTTTTATATTGCATTAATATTTTATTTTTCTTCGTTCCTTTGAAATTAGAATAAGGTATAAGTAAATTTTGTTTTATTTAACGTTAATGGATCACGAAGAGACGGAACAAGTCGAGGTCGAACAAGGATGAACTCAAGAGCTATGCTAATTCTGCATAAGCTTAAATTATTTACGCGAAATATTTATTTGATTCTCGCTTTGAACATTAAACTTCATGGAATCGAAGTATCTTAAATTCACTGATTCTGTTTGCTTTAGGGATTATTCTCAAATCAACAGCTACAATCAAGGAAAATTTTATTATTTTAACTTCATTATCATTGAGTCATCTATGACGTATTTTTAAATGAAATTTTAATTTTAGCAATTTATTTCAGCAATGGTTTGTAGTACATTACAAAGTTTATTTGTTACAAGTAAAAATTGGTAGTTGTTATAGTTAAATATTTCGACCAAAGAACGCTAATTTTAATGCTTACTACTGATTTATTTTTTTCTGCTATGCCGTTGCTGTCTATATATTTACCAGTGCGTCCTACCTGTAATGACATACGGAGCCGGATACGTGGACACTCACTATTGGACTGGTTCACAAGTTTAAAGTAGCTCAGCGTGCGATAGAGCGTGCGATGCTGGGTGTTTCTCTTGCTGATTAAATTCGTAACGAGGCTATTCGACAGAGAACGGGAGTAACTGATATCACACGAAGAATTAGTACGCTGAAGCGGAAGTGGGCCGGCCATATCTCCAGATAAAACGATGGTCGCTGAAGCGGAAGTGGGCCGGCCATATCTCCAGATAAAACGATGGTCGCTAAAGCGGAAGTGGGCCGGCCATATCTCCAGATAAAACGATGGTCGCTGAAGCGGAAGTGGGCCGGCCATATCTCCAGATAAAACGATGGTCGCTAAAGCGGAAGTGGGCCGGCCATATCTCCAGATAAAACGATGGTCGCTAAAGCGGAAGTGGGCCGGCCATATCTCCAGATAAAACGATGGTCGCTGAAGCGGAAGTGGGCCGGCCATATCTCCAGATAAAACGATGGTCGCTAAAGCGGAAGTGGGCCGGCCATATCTCCAGATAAAACGATGGTCGCTAAAGCCGAAGTATGCTAGAGTGGAGCCTACGATTGGACAAACGTAGTGCAGAGCAACCTGCAGCACGATGGACTGATGACTTGAAGAAGGTGGCTGCCAACGGATGGATGGGAATTGCCCATGACCGGGATGGTTGGCACTCCTTGGGAGAGACCTTCGTTCAGTAGTGGACGGCAATAGGTTGATTTTGATGCCATTGCTGTCTATTATTCTGATAGAAATGACACATCAGTCTCGTGTTAAATTTACTAGTACGTTGATAACTTCTGGTAATTTTATTAATCGCCAGGGACATAATTATGGTCAATACAATTGTCTATATGTAGATAGGTAGATACTATTCCCTTTACTAAAACAGAAATCTCTTTATAGCCACTTTCTAAATTGTATGTCAAGCAACAACAATAAATCCTATTATTTTTATGCCAACACTCTACTGACACACCAATATGTGTTGGCAAATATTTTCAACTTCACATTTAGAGTGTGTTTTAGTAAAAAAATATTTGAAGCTTTTGCATAGGCGCCTTTATTTAGAGTTAGGTTAACGGAAATATTTAATCGAGTGTCAATCATCGTGGTGAACGGTTGACACCCGATTTATCCACGTCACGCTTAAGGCGACAGGTGGAGCTAGGATCGATTTTTACTAGTTTTTAAATTATAAAAGCTATGCTTACATACTTAGATATCTATATCATTTAAAAGCATTTAAGGGACAAAATTCGTAGCACATTTCAGATGAGACGAATAATTAATCATAAATCAAATAACCTTATATAACCTTTGTCAATCCCTCCATACAACTTCAATTACACATTGCCACCTAAATCAGAATATAAAAGACATAATGGAACATGTTAAACATCATTAACATTTAAATTCTGATGAGGTTCACCCTCTATGTATATTCACTGACATTGTTTCGTTACTCCAGTCAGTCACGGCATGGAAAGGGCTAAATTCGCGGTTGTCACGTTTTTAATTAATATACGAGTGGGCGAGGTCCTGGATCACGCATACGGCCTCTTTGTCCCGCTTATGTGAAATTCATCAATTAATGTTGCCTTAGCTTTAACGCTACTTACATTTACGTCATTGTAAACTAAAACTGTACATACTTTATGTTACATGAACTGCAAAAGTTTTAAAGTAAAATCAAAATTTCTGGCAATGTGGCTACCACACGCGTTGATTTCTGCATGTTATAGCAAATTGATGCATTGCTTCATGAGTTCCAAGCTGCTTACTAATGAAATAATTTACGACAAGAGCGTAAACGTCGTTGGATTTTTTATAGATCCTCCACTTTTACTAAGTCATAATTTATTCCGATACTTTATTGTTCAGCCGTGTGCGTGATTGCGAAGGTTTGCTTTAGGAGAAAACTTTCTGTATATTAAATATCGCGCAAAAGAGGTTCTATTTATTTAGGTTTTTCTTTTATTCAACTTATTTAGAATTCACAGGGGGAATAATATTAGTAAAAATAGATATAATAAAAATAACCGTGGGCAACTTGTCATTACATGGACATGAACATTGATAATACAAAAACTACAGAACAATGATAATATTATCCAATAACAATTTTTCGATTATTTAGTTAGGCTACACGTATAATATAACAAAGTAATGTGGTGTTTTCGGATGTTGTAGAAAGAAGGTTTGGACCTACTATACCGCCCTGGACAGACGGGTTAGTGTAGAGTTTCTCTCAAGTTTTCCTTCTCTTTGCAGTGATGTTGTCCTGTGTAATTTACTCCCTTCGTCGCCTTTTACGACACCCATGGGATACAGAAGGACGATAACACTCCTTGTTCTTAATCTGTCACCACTTGGAAACGTATGTACATATTGAACATCGTGAAATATATGAGCATTACAAGACAGTTCAAATCTGGATTAATCTTTTTAAAGTTATATTGTGTATAATCATAGAAACACGAATGCTAATTAAGTGAAAGGTAAATACGTCGATAACGTTATCCTTAGATGCGTGGACCATAAACCGAAATAGTATTAAAGAAAACGTTTGTAATAACTAATTATGGTAGATCCAATTCTAAACATATTTTTGTAAAAAAAAACTGATGTCACATTAAACTTCTCTGTAAAGTTTAGTTTTATAATTATATACATGCGTATGTAAAGCTGTATTTCTTATATTGACTATTAATAGTTTTAAATTTTACACGGAACTGAAGGGGATAGAAACTGAAATCCTGTTTTTTGTAGAAAATCAAAGTGCTTATTATCAGTGTTATACTTTTTGTAATTTTAAATTAAAATATTCACACATTTGTGTACAATTTAGTAGCAATTACGACCGCAACAGGATAACTATCCTAATTAATTTAACCTAAGCCTCCAATTTGCTAAGTTCTAAATTCAAGTTCATAAACCAAATCTGATTGAGTAGCACTACTAACTTAGTTACAGTCGGCTGGTTTTAAATTTGTTCTAATAACCTCTGGGGATAAAAATATTTGAGCAGTGATATCTATAGGTACATTATCAAAATGTAGAAATAAAACTTTTTCTTTAACTCGCTCATATCTGAAATTTTGGGTAAGTTAGAGTACTACCAGTAGCCTGTCCAACTTTGCTGTGGCATATTGCAGTTTAAACATTTCAAGTATTTTGTATATCATGTCAAAATATGGACTCAGTCGATGCAGAACGTTTTGAGTTTCGAAACATACAGCATAACATTTTCGTGAAAACAACACGTTCACGCTACGAATGTTTGAAACGGAACAGTGACTCAGCTGAATCAAAGGAGTACCGACTACCACCATCATTTAAAATTTATTTGCGTATACACAACTGTATTATCGTATAACAACAAGTAAATTTATTGTAGTATTTATTTAATGAACCTCTTACAGTACTAAGATATGAAAATGCATCACTTTTCACAACCGGAACTTCGCAGGGAACCTTATCACGCTCTAACTTAATATAGATAAACAGATGTGCGCAAGCATACTTGTCTCTCCATTTACTCTTTAGCTACCCTCACAGATCGCAGGTGCGTCAGCATATTATACTAATATCATAAAGTGGGAACTTGTGTATGTTCTTGTGGTTTACGAAAACAGCTAATCATGCAGCTTTTTATATTGATATAGCATAGAGAATTTTTTGTAAAGAAATCTTAAGTTATGTTGTAACTTATAAAAAGTCTGAATAAGCCTTTGTTTTTTATATATTTAGATGGGCCTTATATTAGACAGATAACTGCCATTGACACTTAATATAGTATTCCTACCAGTATATATTAGACTTAGTAGGAAACTCCAAGACAACAGATGTCAGCGAAAACTTTAAAAACATTGTCATAAAAACACAACAACGGCTACTTGAAGGTTACATGTTAATTATATTATATATATATATATATATATATATATATATATATATAATATATATATAGATTTATAGCTATATATATATATATATATATATATATATATATATAGCTATAATTTTTAACTGCTTTAATAACTTCAAGAACTGATCAATCACCAAAAAATAAATTTAATAGTGTCAAGTTGATGAAATAGAAAGATAGAGCTCAATGTAATCAAAAATAAAATCTCAAGTATCTGTCTCAGTGTAAAGTCAATTCAAAATATTAACTGTAGAGCCAAATAATCTGTCACTACTTAAACTCTGCAAAGATTTGAGGTATTTTTTGTGCTAATTTTATCAGCAAATAATAGAAACTTGTTTAAATTATTATGTTCTCAAATTATCAGACAGATGTTTTTACACTGAAAATATAATAAAATTGTGCCAACGTCTAACATTAAAACTTATTATAAAAGCGGTAAAGTATTCAGCAATAAAACATCATTGTTGTGTATTAAACAAAGACTGGTCCGTTACGTTAATTGGCCATTCATGAGCATTCGGTGTACCAACATGTTGATTTTACATCAAAGCTTTGTTAGGAGGCTGCTTTTGAGAGGGCAGTTGCCCACAACTTTATACAACCTATCAATTTCAAAGCTACAATGCTTTAATCACTCTTGTATGAACTTTAACAACATCGCTTATTAATATCGTTTTGAATGTATTGTAGCATGCCGACCTTTGCGATTTGCGCTTTTTGCTAGTTTACGAATGGACAGTTATATCGAATATAGTTGTAAACGTTCAAATTATAAAATTTATAGTCCTAAAACATGTCCTGGATGCAAAATCGAAAATGAAAAGTGTAAGAACACATAATTTTGCTACCAAAATAAATCTATTTCAGCCAGGACTACTCATGATTACTTTTCTAGTACAAACCCTTATTTAAGCCACCGTACATTGTGAGCTTTATGAGCAAACGCTACTATAAATAACTACCAATCGAGTTTGTGGGAAACCGAAAGGATATATTGAACATAAACTAGATTATTTTAGTTCTATTTTTGAAGTATATAATAAAACATAAAACTTTTTTTAATAACCTTGTTTGATTAAAAAATTAATTTATGCAGTCTTAAACTAAGTATGCTTGTTTCCATTTATTATTTGTTTGTAACTCTAATATTTTTTGTTGTGAGTATAAGCCCTATAGGTTATCACCAAACTGTAGCTCACAGTAAAGTGATAAATTCAAATAAATAAAACATAACGAGGCCGCAAGTTATCCTTAAACTTTCTTAAACATTATTTATTTAAAATGATAAAAATAACATCCAAAGCTGAATGTCAATGCACAACGTTTTTTTAAATGACTGCCTAGGTAGCGCAGCAGTAGCGAACGCGACTCGTGTACTTGTGGTCTCGAGTTCGGTTCCCGATTGGACGAAATGTTTATATGATCTGCAAATATTTGTTTCATAATGTGGATGTTTTCTATGTGTATATTTACAAAAAAAAACATATAAGTATTCTATCACTTAGTCTAGCTACCATAGTACCAACTCTGCTTAGAGTAAAGCTAGATGACGTTGCGTGTTAATGCCCGAAATATTTATTTATTATATTTATTTATCTTTACCTTAAGTTTCTCATTCAACAAAACAATTGTTTTTACCATCATTATCTCAGCAGAAACACGTCCACTGCCAGCCATAGGTCCCCCAGGGCTTTCCATATCAAATGATTCTGTACCGTCAGCATCCCACGGTTTTACGCGCGCTTCACTAGGTCGTTGAACCACCTTGTAGAAAGCCTACGTACGCTGCGTCTTCCAGTAAGTGGTCGCCACTCCAGAACTTTTTAGACCTATTGGTCGTTGTATCTGCGAGCAATGTGCCCGACAAAACTTAAGTTTGGCAATTTTCCGGCCAATGTCAGTGACCTTGGTTCGCCCACAGATTTTTTCTTGATTCGATCACGCAGAGAAACTCCGATCGCTCCATTGCTCTTTGGTGAATTTTAACTTTCTTATAAAACACATTGTGAACGACCACGTCTCTGTACCATATTTTAACTCTTGCACCACACACTGAGCAAAAATTATTAACCTGTAATTGCGGTATATTGGACGAAAAAATGTTACACAGCTTCACAGATTCGACGATTGACGTCTTTCCCAAAGTTGAACCGACCTAACTGGATACTCTGCTCTAGGTTTATACATTCACCAACAACTTCGAGTGTAGAGTCTGCAATTCTCAACAGAGTGGGTGCAACACGCCTCCTTGTTGCGCTCACTACAGTGAAAATTACATAATCTACATACTCGATATCTGATTCACGTTCATTTTAAAATCCAGTCGTTGACTCGTTTTCGAGTAATTACTAAAACTATAAAGTATTGTGCTAAAGTCATCCATGATTTCAGCCATGGCCACTATCAATTTTGGTACCAAGTCCGTCCTATTCTAGAACCCTGGCAACATCTTCCAGGGTCTCGGTGAACAGTTTCGGAGATTTTCCTTTTCGAACTTTGCCTGCCGCAGCGTATTTATGTGGATAGACCACAGTACTAAAGAGCGTCCGAGACTATTCACAATGACTCTTGAGAATAACTTATTGGTGTGACTCAGGAGAGGGATAGTTCTATAATTCTTCAGAAGGCTATCATCGCCTTTATTGAAGGAAGGTAACACCTTACTCCCGAATCATGCCTCAAGCGGATTTCCAACGAGTATGACAGCATTGAATATCTTTTAAAAGTCTTTTAAGACCGACTCTCAACCTGCCTTCATATGCTCAGCCGTAATTTCATCTTCACCTGGTGCCTTGTTGTTCTTGAGCTGTTTGAGAACAATACTAATCTCCTACAAGCTAACTTCAGGAATATTTTCGGTATAGTATCGAGTTAACTTAGCTCTTGAGTCTTTAGGCAAATCTAGTCTAGTGTTGCAGTATAAAACTATCCGTAGAACTTGTCGACTTCACTCAAAAGCTCAGTTTTCGATAATAAGAGTCTGCCACCATCAATCTTCAGTTTCGTCAATTAGTGTTGCCCAATAGACAGAGCTCTTATGAATACTTTTGAACCTCTCTTTCTTTCTATAGTCTTATTAGCACGAATGGTATTAAATTGACACATACCCCTTAACTCTCATTTTGAGATCTATCTATTGAACTGCCGTACAAAGTCCAGTGATAAATCATCTGATGAACGCAAGATCATGTTATTTCTTTCCTCCATGAGTAAACTCATGTCTTCAGAAAGTCTCTGGATTTTATTGGTCTTGAGTAACTGAGACCGCACCGTATGGGTAGCTTCCACTAATCAATCACTGAATTTATCAGTGTCAACGCAATTCTCGAGACACTCGAAGCAGTTTTCAAGTTCGAGCTGAAAGCTCACCAATTTTGGTTGTGAGCGGGTGATAGTCGGCGCGTGGACTTAAGCAGCCACGAACTTTTAAATTTGGTGTTAATATCTATCACTGAATATTCGCTTCTTCGTTGACATAATGAAATCAATCTCATATTTAGTTGTTAAAAGTAAAGAATAAATTGCAGCAGGTAAGGGACCTTCCGAACTACAGGTATAAACAATAGATATAAAACATCAAGTACGTGGTTTCGTTGACGGGTCGGACCGACTCAGTTCAATATTTACTCACGCTCTGTGTCACGTTGTCCCATAAATATCACTCAACTATAATGAAAACGAAAGGATATAACGCCAAATTTTGGTTAAATAAGAATAAAATAATATAAACATAAAAATTAAACAAATGTGTTCCTAAGGTGATGAGAGAGATAGTATTAAAATGACAGAAAGAGACGCAACTGCTAGTTGAATAAACTGATAAGTGTCATGCAGCCTGAATTGCACTTTATTCTACTCTAGCAAAAGTAAGTGTTTATTGAAATGATTTTAACAAGTGAAACTTCTGTACTCTAGCTTAAAATATTATAGTTACGTCAACATTTAGTTACTACAAAAGTAATTGAGAAATCTCATAAATTATTTATAATTGTTTAAAGTTGATATAACTGATTAGTTTTTCCTTCAACATACAATAACCAAGTACGAAAATTTAGAAGAAAATGTAATCTGAGAACTCATGAAAATGTAATATAATTGCTCAATTAACATTCGAAAGATATAAAACGCCTTATCTCATAATTTATTAACTTAGAACGGAACTTGGCACTTTTTATTAGAATGCGTGCTTCATTAACATAATAGAAGAAAAGTTTAATTGAGTTCCAAACTTCAACTCCACTCGACTTAATAGAACTGAGTATTATGCAAGATCGTAACTCGCATGCCGCCCAATTGAACGCTACGGCGTAACTCTGAAGATTCGAAGACATTTGTAACAAATCGTAGCAAAAGAAAGTGTAACTAATCCAAACATTTGCTACGACGTACGAATACGGGGTTTTACCTGTCTTAGATTTCTGATATAAGACAGTTATTTAAAAACACATTAACTGAAATTAAAACTTTTTAAGGGATCCTTATCTCTTCCAATATTATTAAGGTTTCCTGCTGGGGGTAATATATTTTAACAAAACGAATTTTATGAATCTTTTTTCGTAACTGCTACACAAATTTCAAGTTATAAATTCAACTGAACCTCTTATAATCGTAAATAAACAATATTTTATCAAAGTTAGTACAAAAATTAAAGACACGCTACTAAGATAGCACAGTATCTGCAAATAAATACTTATCTAACCTAAGAGAATACACAAAAAACTTAAAAAACGTATTCCTAACAAAAACATGCAACTTTAGTTTTTAGTAAATGTGACACACGCGTTTATATATGTACAAACTATATCATATCGTACATACTAACTTAATATTGTACCCTTGATATTATGTTAATCAAATATTATTAATACAAACAGGAGTTTCATAAATAAAATCAAATCTAATGTGTGGTTGCGTGCCATACCATCTACAGTTATAACATAAGTCATCATACGTATCATATCTCTAAAACATGAACACATACAATGAGCATTATGAACTTAAATGTCATTAGCCACATGCAGGGGGATACCCCGGTAATTATGTTAGTAATAAATCTCACACGAACCAAAATTATCTGAGTTGCTGCAGGAAGGGAGCGCCAGGAAACCGACGACGAAGAACCAAATACCACACATGTTGCTAATTAATCAAAAAGTACAGCCATACATAATATAGTCATGAAAGTTATGGCTAAAACCAAAGTCACCTCACTAATTACCTATTTCGAATACTTTTATCAAAGTTTAATTTTCAAACGAAAAGTTGTAAAGAGTTTGGTTGCCAATTAAAAAAAAATAAAACTTGTTATTGTGACACGTCAGGTCCACGTGGTGACCGCGTGACGGAACGTGTCCACGATAAACAAACGTGTGGCTACACTGACTCCGGACGTTCGACTGACGCGACCTAACGATACAAACGCCCCACGACTATTGGTCACGGCACACGGCGAGCCCATCAATTTCGCTTGACGTTTCAATGAAAACCCTTCCTACTTTTCCCTCGAGTGAAATTAGGGAGTCTTGTTATAATTAAAAATGTTTATCGATTGGATCGACTTTATTAAAATTCACTGGTAACAAGTTTAAAACTGTCATAACCTGTTTTTCAAAACCGCTTAAGGGTTCGATATATTTATGTGATTAGCTGCAAAAAGAAACTGAACCGAACTAAAGTTAAGTTCGTAGTGAATGTGACTTAAGTTATGTATTCTGTTTAAGCTAAATGTTCAAATGTAATTTATAATTTATTGACTTACGCTAAATGTTTCGATTATCACGATAATTGTAACCAACACTATCACAATAAATACATAATTCCTAACAGTAAGTTATTATTCCCGACACGACGCTAAAGTCGTATATAACAATTTTGCTTGAGGGGAGTATTATGACATTTCATATTTTGACTCAAAGAGGAAAATTGTTCGGTTTAATCATCTGTTTTAGTGCGTAGTAAAAATTATTTGTGCATTTTGAATTCACCGTTTTATTTGAGTCCACTTATTCTGTCTGTGTGACATTGTCATTCCTATTATTTTAATATGATGATAAATATGAAAATATATATAGAGATTTTGTCGATAGTGAAGAGGAAACTGATGGAGGCTAGATTTTGCAACAATTTTACTTTCAGTAATACAGATTTGGTAATAAATTCAGGCATTGGTAAGGAGTTTCACTGTTATTTTTTTCAAGAGAACGTCCACACTATGGACAAATCCTATATCGCAGGGGACTTTATAAACACACAAGAAACGAACACAAAGAATACTCTAGCTCAGAACAACAATTTGTGAATCACACAAAGTATTGTCTCATGTGGGATTTGAACCCACAATACTCAACGCAGTAGGGAGCGGAGTAGCGAGTAGGTGGCGACTGCTTTAACCACTAGGGCAGCCGTGCAGTCAGGGTTGAATATTAGAGATATATTGAATATTATAGTGTGAACAGTCCTTTTTCATTTAATGAACTCCTGCCAAGGTGCATTTAAAAATCATAGTCTTATATTTATCTCAACTCTATTCTAGTACATACTTAAAGACCACAACATATAACAACTTGTTTGCAGTAGTTCTTAACCGCAATGGTCGTTTGATCTCGGGCTTGCCCAATTCACAAACCGCTATAATTACGGTCCCAACCGATCTCATTAAACCAATAAACAAAAGTCAATTATCCAAAAATTGTCTTCAGCAACAGTCGCTTTAAAACATGCATTTATTTCATAATATTATTACAATTGAAACGATGAACATGTTACTGGTACTAAAATATGGTTGATAAATACATTTATAATTTTCTGAAAGAAAACCAAACCTTTTGTTTTTATAAAAGCAGTTCACCTTCTCATATTATTCCAACGAATCCATTAGGCTTACTTTGGGGAGTTCTAAAACACAACTTGGGTTCGATTGATAGCGAAGTCATATAAAAGTAAAGTAGAAAACGATAAATTTGAACAAACCATCTTTTGTAAAATATAAATTGAATAACAATTGGGCGGGTACGCGTTTTACGTAAAAGTAAGTTCAATATTAATATACATTTTATAACTTGGCCGAAAAGCTTTAATAACTTATAAAACGTAGCCTATAAAATCTTCAGATTTTGAAGTTAATATTATTCAATGTATACTGTTAATGACACATTAAAAATTAATCAAAATTGGTTTAACAACAAACACCACCAAATATATCTTATTGTTAGTGTTATTGTTATACGTCATTACATCTATATTTTAAAAGGAAGTTTCTTAAAGATATTTGTGGTACTAATTAGTTATTAAAAAAGCGAGGGTAAGAGAAGCTGCTTAGTTGATTTCCGAACTCGAGCCAAAACAAAATTAAATGTAAAATCACCTCGCTCTGAACGGGATTTTCCTCGGCTCCAACCGGTTGTAGCGCTCGGATTTACAAGCGAAAGTGAGAGGATTATGACCTGTTTCATGATGTGAATAAATATTTAAGATTCTTTTGAACTTTATCCCATCAGAGACTATCGCCTTTTTTTGACTACTTCGCAAGTATATAAGCGCATTACATGCAAATCAAAATTCTAAATCACTTATCCCCAAACATTAAACATGATTTGTAATTTTTTTCTTTAATGGTAGTACAATTTCTTTTTATTAATTACAGCTGGATGTCATCAGCCATTTTCTACGCCGTACTTGACATGAACCAATCACCACATGTTTTCATGGTTGCTTCACACTATGCCGGCGGCCTGGTTGGCGGGCTTGCTTAGACCGCATGGCTATGTCACCTGCATAATCAGGCCACACCACTGAAGGGTACGGAGAATAATTACAGTTACGACAGCCGGTTTACTTGCTAGTGATGTACACTTTGTATTCTAAGTTCTCAACTATGGATAACAAAACGTTTGATGTCGTCGTCTCGGTTGTAGTATTAGTAGAGTATAGTTATAATTTTAATTATCAAAAAAAATCACAGGTAGAAATAGATTTTGGAT
Source organism: Hypercompe scribonia (assembly GCA_949316085.1). Lineage (NCBI taxonomy): Eukaryota > Metazoa > Arthropoda > Insecta > Lepidoptera > Erebidae > Hypercompe > Hypercompe scribonia. The sequence goes on from OX438975.1 coordinate 7,069,888, forward strand.
GCGTCGGAGTTTGCAACGCAAAAAGTGTCAAAATGGTATCTTCATAATAGAAAACTATTAACAAGATAATGTGGGTTGTCGGCACTTGCGTAACAGTGTGTTCCTTGGATTTTGAATAATGCCAAACAAAGATTTTGAACTTTTGCTGTATATTACTAAACCAAATATTGACAAAAAAAAAAAAATTTAGAAATAATACTTACTGGCCAAATTTCATGATTATTTGTAGGAGACCCAATTTTGCTTCCTCATATCGATTAAATAACATTTTATTTCTTTAATGTGTACTTTACACTCTTATTTAAACGGTGCATTGAACTGCTACCGGAACTAGCCGACTATCCGCGCTACCTACCAGCATAACAAAGACCGGCGACTTAACAACCCACGGGCATGGTGTGTAGAAGCCTTCACTGTCATAAGCCCGTATTTTATAAGGCGTCGAAAGTATCCGTTGAACTCTGATTACCTGGAATTAGTTTTAAGTTCATATTATTACTTAAACGTCATTCTTGTTACAGAATACGTTTCAAGCGTTACTGAGTTGAAACTCGTCTCCGTAATTGATTTTAGCTTACAGTCTGTTCTCAATTATGTTTTCACCTTATTGACATTATTGTTCCGTGTCACGCAGCAAATTATATTAAAATATTTATGTTTGAAAAACAATTTCTATGAATTTATATATAATTACTATTAGGTGATGTAGTAATTTAAATATATCAATAAGAACCAGATTGCCCAAAATTAAATATAATAAAATTAAACATTAAATTAAAAATGACTAGCTATAAACTATAGCAGAACGTTCAAATTGATATCAAAACTTGTCATGTTGAATTATCAAACTATGTTTTTGTTTTTATATTAAATGATAATGTTATACCTTTGTCATAAGCCAAAAAGTTGTGGTGATTTTAATTAAAAAAATACCTGAACGTATATTTAAGTAAACTGAACATATATTAACGTTACTTAAAGTGAGTGGAAACATGTATCTTAAGTAATTCTTTCGTGAATTATTATTTAGAAACAAATCATCATATAAAACATTCATTTACCCTAAAACGCCTTAGAAATCGCTGCTTGAGACTAGCTTCAGCTTCTTTCACTTAAATAAAGATCACATCTGTCAAAATCTATACCTGAGTGAAGATTTTGATATAAACACCGTTCATAGGTAACACGCACTTGAGAATGGATCAATGAAACTTATTTAATTAACGTTCAATAATAAAACCTCGGCATAAAATCAGTTTTAAGATTAGATTCTGACACGTTTTAAAATATTCATCTTTCCATTCTTCAATTTTCATAGTTTTTATCAGATTTTATTTTATCTATTGCTAAAGTGAATCTTTAATCTGCTCTATCCATTCGTTATCATAAAGTTCCAGATTAAATAATAATACATTGATTAAAGTAAATATGTATAAATATTAATCAGAATCTCGGTTCCAAAATGGATGAATTACTAAATTTATTTTATATATGTAGTATAGTTTCAGGGGATTGAAGTTATTTTCTTCGTTATTCAAAGCACTTATAAGAATCTTTACCAAACATCTGCTAGAATTTACTCTTCTTAAAAATCGATTTTAACGACATGGTTGAAATCGATTTTTAAGAAAAGTGATGATATGATCACATGATGAAACTAATTTATCAAACAGGAATACTTCTTTCAGATGATCTAATTGTTTCTGATGATGGAAAATACAGTCAAATATAAAATTTATAATTAAAATCGAACTTAAATTTTATAAGTCTGTCGTAATTTAAAAAATAGCTCTGTCTGTTTCCGTGTGGTGACGGGTTAAGAATACAGAGTGTCACCAATCCTAATCATCGTCAAATGTCGTAACAGGCGACTAAAGTAACCGACACAGGACAAAATCACTGCAAAGAGAAAGAAAAATTGAAACACTATATCAGCCCGTCCGGCTAACGTGGTACAGTAGACCAAAACCTACTTTTTAAGAATTTCCTTGGCATATGTAGAGCAGTGCACTGTTATGGGCTGTTGATAATAACAACGATGATGAATATATTAAAATGCCCAATACCTATTTCTTTACGGGTTAATTGTATGCGGCAGTTCATATCATCATGGTACCTAATCACATACGGCAACGGTTTGACCATCTGGAAATATTATTACTCTTTGAAGGTAGAATTCTTTTTTTAAGTAGCCGTATTTTTTTTATTTTTATGGAAGATACCTAAAAACGATTTTATTTTGATATTAAAAGGCAAGTCATTTATAATATTTTAAAGCATGATTCTATTAAACAATATATCTCGGTCGCGAAGTGGTAGCATGTGCGACTGGTGTATTGGATGTCTCGAGTTCGATTCTCGCTTCAGACCAAATGTTTGTATGATCTACATGAGTTTGGGTGTTTTGTATGTATAATATATGTGTTTACAAATAAAAAGCATGTATGTATTTATATCAGTTGTCTAATAGCGATAGTGCAAGCTCTGCTTAGTTTAGGAGTCGGTTGACGTTGTGTGTCAGGTTCAGATATCCAAAAACGACCGATATTTTTTATATAAATTTCTGCTATGACATGTTCCATTCTCTAATCTAATATTTCTTATGAAATTTATAAGAAATATAAGATATTTCTATTATATTGTTTATATTAAGAGCCTGCTAAAGTGACTCTACTCTGCCTGATGGAAAGCATGAATAGAATCCAAGAGTTGTGGTCACCATACTCATTTCAAATGCAGACAATGCAGTATGATGACCCGCACTATGGCGGCCTTGTGATATACTTTTTCACACTCTGCTTGGGGACGTAAAAAGCATGACAGTCATCGTGACAGTGTAAGGCTTACACAGTTACCACGATAACTGTCACCCCTGTCTGCGGCCTGCGGTCTCACACTCACCAACTAAACACGACAACACGGATGCTGGTGCTTTAGGTTGGTCTTCTGTGGGAGGGTAGCACTGCCCCGGTCGAACCGGCCCGCTTGTGCTGAAATCAGCGTGGCTCTACTACCTAATTAAAACTTATTTAGATCAGATTTATCATTATTAATATGATGTAAACACAATTATATGTAAACATATTTTATTTTACTTGATAACATTTTTTAATACAACAAATGTTTATGTGGACTTATTTAAATCATCAAAACAATCTATGTAGGTTCCAACCACGTCAACTTAAATTAAAAACCAGCTATTGTGATAGCATATCTATTTGTAAGAATAACGAGTTATCACAATTATTCTTATTGTAGATAGTTGTTTTTTTTTACTATAATTAAAAGTTAGATAACTCTTTATCACATTTTAACAAAAATTTTCTCATTATTTTATAGGTAATTAGCTAATACGTAATGTACAAAAGATACTTAATTCTGAGAGAAGTCTCTTCTAGGCAAACTTACAGGTCAAAACATTTCAAAGAGACAATCCTTTTTTTTTCTTTATGAAAGACAACGCCCTAACTAGGAATAAATCCTGTGTCGCGGAGAACTTTACATACATGCAAGAAACGGACACAAAGAACACCCATACTCTGAACAACAATTTATGAATCACACAAGGTGTTGTCCTATGTGGGGTTTGAACACACAACACTCAGCGCAGTAGAGAGCGGTGGGGCAACTGTTTTAACCACTAGGCCTACCGTGCATACTAGATGTAAGTGCATTTGAGTTTTGAAAGTGTCATCGCTAATGAGTATAAAAAATATATATAGGGTGGGCAAGAATTCGTTAACATTTGAATCTAACATCACGCCCAAAGATGTTACGGTAGTTCTTGGGACCAATGCTACTGGAATTTGCTAGCTACAATCGTAGCTAGCAAATTCCAGTAGCATTGTTCCCCAGTAGCATTGTAGTATTAACATGTTTTCAACAAGATGGAGCCACTTGTCAGACATCCAGTATGTCCCTGCCGGTGGTCAAAGACATGTTTCCGGAAAAACTGATTTCCAGACGTGGCGACATTCCATGGCTACCCAGAAGTCCAAATCTATCCTCAGCAGACTTTTTTGTATGGTGTTATTTGAAGAACCGAGTCTTCATCAATAAATCGAATGTACTATGTCAACTAACAGAAAAAATCAACGAAGAGATTTCGGTGATCGGTCTCTTCGCTAGCGAATATTCGATAGTTTCAATACTTGCTTAGAAGAGTGCAAACGTCGAAACGGTGGTTATTTAGAATAGGTAACTTTTGAAAAAATAATTCGGACTATTTAACTTTCTTGTAAACAAACAATTTTCATAATATGTCAAATATTTTGTTATGTGATTAAAATGATAACTAATTCGTAGCCCACCTTACACTGGATTTTGTGTACCGATTAGGCTGTCGTATATATCGGTTATCATGATGAAAAGCTGTTATTAATTCTTTAAAATCAAAGGATCTCGAAATCGAATTTCACTAAAATTAGCTAAACTACGAAAGCCATCCGGCTTTGACAGACAGTGTGTACTTACTTGTGTATTTAAAATATTAGAGTATATATTTTTATAAAACATTTTCTTCCTCTTTTTAAAAAGACAACGCCTGCACTAGAAATAAATCCTGTGTCGCGGGAGTTTTTACAAACATACAAGAAACGGACACAAAGAACAATTTGTGAATCACACAAAGTCTTGTCTCATGTGAGGTTTGAACCCACAACACTCAGCGTAGTAGAAAGCGGCGTGGCGACCACTTAAATCACTAGGCCAACTGTGTAGTTAATATAGATAAGACTACACCATAATATGTTACGTATAATAAAATATGATGTAATAATATATCGTTAAGTAATACCTACTTTATTGATTGCTATTGACCTTGATTTAGTTATGATCAAGCATGTTAAGTAATCACAACTTTTAGTTTTAGATACTCTACATTTATCACAAAGATGCTTAATAGCACTTCTCAAACATTAAATAGTTTATGATACTAAATTACTAAGTACTGCAGGGAATAAACTCCCAGATTTTCTCATAACGTAATCAGAGCACTGGTAGCGTGACCGCTATATCGTTGGCGTGAAGTTTATTTCGCACGTCGTGACTTCAAAACTACAGACGCATAAAGGGTAGATACATTTGTAATGTACGTATATTAAATCTCATAAATATACTTATGTTTACATTTAAGTTTAAATTTAAGTATATCTACGAGATTCGACATACAGGTTTGCACTTAAGCGTAATATTTGACTAAAATTACCAGATAGACGATCTTGTAATTTCATTTCTTTAACAAATTTATGGAGATAAAAAGACAAATGATTATTTATAATTTTTAAATTCTTTCGTAATGTTTTCACAAAAAAAATACGATACAAGCAAAATAATATAAATGTTGAGCTGAGTAGGAACAATTATATCGGTCAATTTCCAGGGCCCAAATTTCAGCCAACTGTTTTCAGTCGTTTTAATCCAATGAAAAACACTCCTACACGGGTATAATTTATTTATTATTATGCTTTGACTATTTAGCTTTCGAAATATTTTCTTTTATACCTCTATAATTTTTAATTCATTTCTAAAAACTTAATATCCAGTTATTCTATAATTTAAAATATTTCGTGCATAAGAAAGTGAAACAAAAAGTTATGATAATAAATTTTAACTTTAAATTCATTTTCACTACGTTTCATTCAAAGTAAATCTGTTGAAACTGTTCAAAACATTTCTCTACCACTCTTACTTCAATAATTCCGTTATCCCTCCGAGTTTGATAGCGTCAATACAACAATACTAGATCCAGCGCTCTTCATTTTAATCATTGTAGACCGTGCAAAGCAGATTTCTCCCTGTGGTAATATTAAGAGCATAATACCGCGCACCGAGCAAAATAATAAGCTACACCGCAAATGGAAAATATCCTAGGAAGCGATGATTTGTGCCGACAATGGTGACGTAGAAAATAAAACATTGTATTAAAAATCCACGAATAAACATAGACATAACAGTAGGCACTGAAATTCTGAAGACCCACCTCTAGAATCTCTATACAAAAAAATATAAGCTATACATATCAAGAAAGCGGCATAGACATTATCTTGTTCTATTGTTCTATGGTATAAAAGGATAATCAAGCAGATGGGTCAGTTAATACTAAGTAACTTCCTCCGGTCATGTACACCTGCAACTCAAGAATCACAAATGCGTTACCACATCTTTGTCCTCACTCCTCCTGCTTAGTTAGTGTTCTATGAGGCCATGGTACAACTCTATTCGAAGCAGACCATTTGCGTCGCAAATATTTTAGAGATTATATATAAAATATACACTACCAACCCAAGTCCAAGCTCAGCTTAGTTTTATACCAGATGGCGTGCTGAGTCAAACTAATTATTATATGCCACTTTCTTATACTGATTATCATTCGACATAGCCTGGATGGTTATATGATTCTATAAAAACTCTTTTGAAGTCTTTACAATCTTTATCGCTAAAAATTCAATTGATACTTTAACTTTTTCCTTTATTCGTGTGTCTAATGGTCCGACACCTCTGAGCAAGTTAGGAAAGTTACGTAAACATAAAAGGTAAAAAAATGTCTTATTTGGAGAAAAGCAAAGATTACGGGCATTTTTGCTTTTGCCCTTAGGTACTCATTTATTAAGATATCATCATGGCGCCGATGCCTCATGTCCTTTTTTCGTCATTTGTTCAATGTTCATTCTTTCAATATATCAAAACTTACCTTTTTATTTGTAGATATAACATGAGTTTTGCTGTACCAATCTTGCAGAAATAGAGTTAAAGAATTGCATTATCTAAATGTTCTTTCAGAAATAATCGTTTGAATCAAATAACTTCATACATGATATTGTTTTGCAACTGTTCTGTTATGGTTTCTTTTTTATGATCTAGAAGTAATCGAGAGGATGGTATATTTGATTGTAAGTGAGTGTTGCCCCGCATACATGACTTAAAATTCAAGAATCACAAGTGCCTTACCAGCCTTTAAGATAGCAGGACGTTCATTTCTTTAGGCTTAGAAGACATTATTAGCAAATAAATACATACATATTCGTTGCGTCAAGCAAAAAGTTTTTAGTTTAAGTTTAAATTTATCATAAAAAGCTTTGAAATACTCTTCTTAACATATGAAATATGAGTAATCAGATCAAGAATTTGCCAATAAGCATTTGAGTTAAGCATTACAAGTAATGTTTGTCTGCAAACTTCGGTACTAATTTGTAATAAGGACACACTAATGCAATTTACAGTAGGATCATAAAGTCTACTAAATGCACTGGACCATACCACACCACACATGCTCATAAAACGAACACGTATAAGCAATTTTTCCAGCTCGCCAAAGAGTAATCGATTCTGCTACACATGAACTTGACTTGTTACTACAGCTCATTAATCATAATGCGATATTTTTATACGGGTTATAAAAGTTAGCTGTATAAAGCTAATTTGCAAAAGGAAAATATTTTTCTATATTAGAGTTTCGTGTACTTTAGTAACTTACTCTAATACGTTTTTTCATCTCATATTTACGTAGGTACATATTTTCTTTTCTTGATAGAATTTGCAGAAACAAAGAAATCTTTTATTTTTTTTTAAACTTTTCTTCCTATTGTTGCAACTACTTTAAAATAATTATTTTACTACGTGTAAGACAATAATAATTTCGATTTAATACAGTACTTATTCACATCAATATCCCTTTAATAGTCCAATGCTGAGGTTTTGGCCTACTGTACCACGTTAACCAGACTTAACCAGTTCTCGGATACCTCCTATGTCAGGCGTAGTGGCACACCGTGTGGTTTTAATCGGTCCGATTCCAACACACCACCCCGCCGTAAACCCCGGGGGGTGACGTCTCGAGGGAAATTCCACACGTAAAAAAAAGGTTTGTATTGAGTATTCCATCTCTTTCCAGCATTGTTTTCATGCGTAGTTTGCTCCCTTATTGGACTCGTACAACATCCATAGGATAAATAGGGCTAGTGACTCTTCGTATTCTTGATCGGTCACCCAGACTTAGTACAATAGTTTTAACAAAAAGAGTAACGTACAGAAAAAAGGTACATATATCATTATTTTGCTATTCTAGATGAAATCAAATAAATTTGCAGTTAGGTAAAATGTATTTTAAAAACGATTTCAACTGTACTAGAAAAAGTTTCTTTTTTTATTGTGTCATTGTGTATAAAAAGTAGGCAAATATTTCTTCTCTAATGTCCTATAGATTTAATAGGTTCATAAATTTCTACTTGTATCTTTCGACGTCTTATAGGATGACGTCCGTAAATAAGAAAATAAATATTCAGTTAGCAGTTTACTGGGTTAAGTGGTTTTTAATTACTCACCATTACATTACCCGCAATATATTTAACATATTCGAGTATACAGGGTGTAGTGGCGGCTGGTTGACAACTATTAGTAAAAATGATGAGTTAAAAGTAACTTCAATTATTATACAACTTACTTAATACAGCTTACTTAATACCGATCAATAATCGGTGTTAAGTAAGTATACAGCTAAATTTCGATATTTATATTAATACTCTCCGATACCGAATGCCGTTAAGAGTGAATCATTGTTTCGTCGTTCGCAACTGTCGAAAGAAAACGTTTATTTATTATCTTATCGAAGGAAACAGGTTTTAACTCATTCAAATCGTAACATTTTATGAATAAAATATTTAGACAGAGTTGTGTCTTACAAATGAATTGAGTAAACGTACTCAAGATTTGTAAATATAGCCTCTGTGATGTGTGTCAATACAGATTGCATATTAAGTGTTAGCTATCTGTCATCTTGTGTTCATGCATTAATGTATAAACAGTAACGTTAGATGCAACATCAAATAGTTCAAGGAAATACATTTCGAAAATTAATTAGTTTTTGGCAATGACAGAATATATAACTAACGAAATCAACTTTAAATTACCCTTTAAACTATTGTGTTTTAATATTTAAAATTTATATGCGGAAGGAAAATGGTCCATTATATGGTTATGAAAGTTGAGTAAATGTAGTATTAATGTGAAATGGTAATACTTTGTAATTATTGTCCCAAGGGTCGCTTTATTGCCAAACAATATTTGGTGCTTTCATAAAACTTTGAAAGCCGGGTTATGCAATTATTATTATTAATAGTAAGCAACGATTAAAATAGATAGTACAATTTACAATGTTTTCAAAGTTAAACAACGGCCTACATAGGGCAGGAGAATTTTTAATAAAAAAAACGCGCACAGGGCGAAACTGTAAAATAGTGTCAGTTTCGCCACGTGTTAAAATTTAGAAAAAAAAATTTTTGAAATATGCGTCAAAGTATCTAAAATTTTTATACTTCCAACAGCTTCCTAAAAATTGTCAGATGCAACATAAAATTAAAAACAGAAGAGTTTTTGCCAAAATATCAATTACCATAGTCAAAATGTTGGATAATAGGCACGAATAATAACTTTTAAGAGATAAATTAAGTATTTGCCAACTGTTTTTAAACTTTCACAATTTTTAGACATACACATAGTTTTGTTTTTCGTGATAAAATTATTTGAAAAGCTTACGATGCTTTCTATTTCCGGACGCTTCGAACAGATTACATCGCTCGTGGTCACATGTAGTCTGATGTGACTTAGCGACATCTTCATGACGCGCAAGGTCCCTCACCCTCACTTAATCGTGTTGATTGTTTGTACTGTCGGTATTTCTACACACTACACTAACAATGTCTGCACTTGTTTCGTCCCTGCGGCGGTGATTGCACTCGCTTATGATAAGCTTCCATGACGTTGATAGCCGCTATCCGCGTTACCAGTTGAAATTTTTATAATTATATTCAAAAGGTACAATATTAATCTATGTTATTAGTAGTATTTTATGTAGTTCTCCTTTAAACGTTCAAAACCTCGTATCGTATCGTATTCTTTTTAAATAATTTTGTCACAAATAAGTTCTGCTGTATAACAAAACTATATAAATGTGAGCTATTTAATCTCAATACCACTATCGCCAAAGATTGTCAAATTCGCCAACTAACAATAAGCGTGATGTTCTTTATAGGGCTTATTTGTTTTATATTATACTCGTATACATTGTCGAGGGATCTGTTGATAAGTGCGTATTTAAAACGCCAGTAAACACTAAATTTGGCAAACCAAGAGTGGAACTAAGTGACGAGCAGTCAGAGAAGCCTATATCCAACAGTGAACTGCGCTAGTTTGATGACGAGTATTACAAATATAATGCAAGTTTAGAAAAATTATTTGACATAACAAAGTGACATAACTTCTAGTTTGATCGACTCTGTCTAATTTAGATATAAATTAACTTTCCATGTAAGTTTTGTACATATTTTCATTTTTCAATAACAGTCCATTACGTTTAGTCCACGATATTTACTCTTACTCATGTTTACTTGTTGTCATCACTTTGAATTGGAAGAAAGTGTTTGTAGATTTTGTTGTAGGAATATTTTATTCCCACACGATTTCACATGAGGCGGTCCCTCTATAAAGTTTTACTCTTAAAGTAAGTACATTTTTATAAAAAGCACAGAAACAATTTACGTTAACTTAGTAGCTTTTTACTTTCTATAATTATATCTTTAATTATTTCGTGTATTGCAGCTTTTGAAGAAATCTGTTATTTTTGGTTATTCTTTACTTTTAAGTACATACGAGGGTAAGTTTTTAAGTTCGCGGAATGACAGTGAAAAAGGCGGGTAAACGCGCTCTTTTGATGCCTACCGTATTCAGTGACTCATAATTAGTCTGCATAGTAAAATTTGTTGTGATTGGATCATTAGTTATTAAGCTATCGTTGACCAAGTATTTTAATCGGGAACGAAGTGAAAAAAATGGAGAAAATTGAATTCCGTGCGGTGATAAAGTTCCTTACTAAGCAAGGAAAGTCTGTTCAAACCATACTCAATGAGATGTCATCGGTTTACGGGGATTCTTGCCCAGGAAAAACAATGGTCTACAAGTGGCATAGTTTATTTAAACAAGGCAGGGAATCACTTGAAGACGACCCGAGGCCGGGGCGCTCCGTTGAGGTGACTACGCCAGAAGTTATTGCAAAAGTAGAAAAAATTGTATTGGAAGATGCTCGACTAAAAAAGAAACAACTCGCAGAAATGGTTGGAGTATCGGATACAACAATTTTTAAAATTTTACACGATCATCTTGGCATGACTAAGGTTAGCGCACGGTGGGTGCCGAGAGACGTCTTAGTGCTGGGGGACTTCAACGCAAAGTCCATTGCGTGGGGTTCCCCCAGGACGGACGCCAGGGGCGAGGCCGTAGAGGAGTGGGCGGCCTCGGTGGGCCTCTGTTTACTGAACAGGGGCTCCACCAACACGTGCGTGCGACAGCAGGGAGGGTCGATAGTGGACCTTTCGTTCGCTACCCCTGCCCTCGCCGCACGAGTAAGGAACTGGTGTGTCCTGGAAGAGGTTGAGACGCTCTCGGATCACCTCTACATTCGATTCGAGCTCTCCCGGACCCAGGACCCCAGTAGGGGTCACGCGGCGCGGCGTTCTTCTCGCTTGCCGCGGTGGGCTGTAGCCAAACTGAATAGGGACCTACTAGAGGAGGCAGCCATTATTTACTCCTGGCTGTCTCCGCAGGCTCCGACCGAGAAGGTCGACATGGGGGCTGGTCGTTTCCGCGATGCGATTACGCAGATCTGCGATGCGGCCATGCCCCGCATCCGAGGTTGTCGGCCTCCACGGAAGGAGGTTTACTGGTGGTCCCAGGAGTTGGCGGACCTCCGCGCGGCCTGTACTCGTGCCCGGAGGTCCTACACCCGTAGTCGGCGGCGACACCGCGTAGACGGGGAGGAGGACCAGCTTCATGAGGAGTACCGAGAGGCGCGGAAAACTCTGAAGCTGGCCATTAGCCGCGCCAAAGAAGTGAAGAGGAAGGAGATGCTGGAGGGTCACGATCGTGACCCCTGGGGTCGCCCTTATCGTGCGGTGCGACAAAAGCTCCGCACGTCGGGCCCCCCCCTTACAGAGACACTCCAGCCCAGCTTCCTGCGGGAAGTGGTCGAGGGTCTTTTCCCGCAGCGGGCGGAGCACACACCCCCGTCGATGGCCTTCATGGTCGAAGACGACGGGGGACGGAACGAGGATAATGTTCCGCCCGTCAGGGAATCGGAGATAGGGGCGGTCGTTCTACGGATTCGCTCTAAGAACACCGCCCCTGGGCCAGACGGGATACCTGCCCGTGTGCTGGCCCGTGCCCTCGAACACATGTCGGACCGCCTCAGGGAGATCTTGGAAGCTAGCTTGTCGTCCGGACGTTTCCCTGAGTGCTGGAAAAGCGGGAAGCTGGTCCTATTAAGGAAGCCGGGACGGCCTGCCGATTCGGTGGCGGCCTATAGGCCCATTGTGCTGCTGGACGAGGCGGGTAAACTGTTTGAGAGGATACTCTCTGCCCGCATCGTCCGGCACCTCTGCGAGGTGGGCCCCGATCTGTCGGACGCCCAATTTGGTTTTCGGGCGGGGCGTTCGACGGTCGATGCTGTGCTGCGCCTGAGGGCCGTTACCGAAGAGGCAGTGAGCTGTGGCGGCGTGCTGTTGGCGGTGTCGTTGGACATCGCCAACGCATTTAATAGTCTGCCATTTAGTTGCATCAGGGAAGCACTCCACTACCACGGGGTGCCAGAGTACCTGAGGCGACTTGTGGCAGACTATCTTGAGGAGCGTACCGTCGTGTACGAGGACCGAGATGGTATTCTGAGGCGGCGGCCCATGTCGTGCGGTGTTCCACAGGGGTCCGTCCTCGGACCACTCCTGTGGAATATGGGATACGACTGGGCCCTTCGAGGTCGTCTTCCCCCCGGGCTGGGCGTAATTTGTTACGCCGATGACACATTGGTCACGGCCCGGGGGGCGAACTTTCAGGAGGCGGCGCGCCTGGCCACCGTGGGAGTCTCTTTGGTGGTCGGGCGCATTGAGGCGCTGGGTTTACGGGTGGCCCTAGATAAGACGGAAGCCCTTTTGTTTCATGGGCCCCGTCGTGGTCCACCCCCCGGTGCCTCTATCGTAGTCAATTCGGTCCTCGTACCGATTAAGGCCCAGATGAAGTATCTGGGCCTGATCCTCGACGGCAGGTGGCTCTTCGACGAGCACTTCCGACAGCTTACTCCAAAGCTGGTCGGCGCTGCTTCTGCTCTTGGGCGATTTTTGCCCAATTTGGGTGGAGCCAGCGTCGCGACGAGACGGCTATACACGGGGGTTGTTCGGTCAATGGCACTGTATGGTGCACCGGTGTGGGCGGCGGCTCTGACCGCCCAGAATAGGGCTCGCCTCTGGCGCCCTCAGAGGATATTGGCGGTTAGAGCCATACGCGGTTACCGCACCGTATCGACGGAGGCGGCGTGCGCGTTGGCCGGAACTCCCCCGTGGGATTTGGAGGCGGAGGTGCTCGCTGAAGTTTATCGGCGAACGGCAGACTTTCGGGTGGGTAGCGGCATTCGGCCCCCGCCCGAACAGATACGCGAGTGGCGAGAGGCCGCTCGTCGAGCCACGATGGCTCGTTGGTCGTCCCGGCTGGAGGCTCCACGTGCTGGCTTTGCCGCCGTGGAGGCTCTCCAGCCGGTCATCGCCGAGTGGGCAGGGCGGCAGCACGGGACCCTTTCCTTCCGACTGACGCAGATTCTTTCCGGGCACGGTTGCTTCGGGAAGTATCTGCACTCGGTCGTCAGGAGGGAATTGAGTCCCGCCTGTCACCACTGCGACTGCAGTGAGGACTCGGCTCAGCACACGCTAGCGGTTTGTTCCGCCTGGGCGGCGCAGCGTGGGGTCCTCACTGCAGTTATTGGAGGAGATCTCTCGCTACCGGCCGTAATACGCTCCATGGTCGGTAGCGACAGTTGTTTTACCGCGGTCGCAACCTTCTGCGAAGACGTAATTTCGCGGAAGGAGGCGGCGGAGAAGGCCCGGGAGGACAATATCCACTCGGACCCAATTCGCCGCCGGCGAGCCGGGCGGCGGAGGCGCGCATACCAGCGCCTCATGCCGCCTTGAGTGTGGCCGCGGGTGGACGGGACGGGTTTTCCCCTCCATCCGCTACAATGGCCAGCCGCGAGGAGGCGACGTCCGCGTGTGCCGTACGTCGCCTAAAATAGAGAGTTTACTCATAGATGGTGCCTGCATTAGCGGGCAGGCGCTGGGAGGGATCCGGATGTCGTAATAACAGCTGTTCCCGGTCCCTCCTATGTCAGGCGCAGAGTGGCACACCGTGTGGTTTTAGTCGGTCCGATTCCGACACACCACCCCGCCGTAAACCCCGGTGGGGTGACGGCCCGAGGGGGTTTCCACACGTTAAAAAAAAAAAAAAAAAACGGTGGGTGCCGAGAATGCTCACGCCATTGCAAAAACAACAGCGCGTGGAATGTTCACGTGCGTTTTTGGACCTCTGCAATGAAGACAAGGATGGCGTATTGAATCAAATTGTTACTGGGGATGAAACTTGGGTTCATCATTATGAACCCGAGTCCAAACAAAACTCCATGCAGTGGCACAAAAAGGGCACAGCACCACCCAAGAAATTTAAGGTTTCACAGTCGGCTGGGAAACTCATGGCAACGATTTTTTGGGACTCAGAAGGAATATTATTGATAGATTATAAAGATAAAGGCATTTCTATAACGGGGGAATACTACGCTTCAATCTTAGAACAGTTAAAAGAAGCCATCAAAGAAAAAAGACGGGGAAAATTAACGAAAGGTGTCCTGCTATTGCATGACAATGCTCCCGTTCACAAGAGCCGAGTCGCACTGGCTGCCCTGCATAAGGTGGGCTTCGATATTTTGAATCACCCACCCTACAGTCCAGATTTGGCTCCGAGTGATTATTATCTCTTTCCAAAAATGAAAAAAGAATTACGTGGTAAGAAATTTTCAACTGATGAGGAGGTTAAGGAGGCGGTTTCGGCGTATTTTTCAGACAAAGATAAAACTTTTTTTTACGAGGGAATAAAAAAACTAATTGAAAGATCTGAAAAATGTACTCGTGTTGCAGGGGAATATATAGAAAAAGAAAAATAATTTTGTGTTTTTATTATTACTCAATACCCTCCATTCCGCGAACTTAAAAACGCCCCCTCGTACATAGCACTAAGCAGCGAAATGTTTCTCTAAGATTGATAGGGTATTAAATTAAGTTATGCTATAAAAATAAAAAAATAAAATCTATAGAGACAGCAATAAAAACAAAACAAATAAATAACAAGTAACACATTCACTTTCATTAAACTTTTATAGATTTTAATACAAAAACCTTATTTCAAACCATTCAAAATAACCACAAAAATACCTATTATGCAAATGAAAACATTTTATCAAAGAATGGAATCTCAATAAAAATGATTACGTAACAATACAAGGATGTTATTGATATATCTGAGTATACGATTAATATGTTATATAAGAGAATTCTAAGACTATGGTAGATGAATGTGTCGACACATATGAACCGCAACCACTGGAGTGATATCACTGCCTCATAGTTAACATCATCATCATCATCATCTCAGCCGAAAGACGTCCACTACTACGCATTTTTTCTTTATTTTACATCAAAAAAGTGAAGTTATTACACGTCATTTGTTCATTCACTTTTTGGACCATGAATATATAATGTATATTTTAACTACTAAATACTCTTAAATTAAAACAAAAATTTGTGTCACGTTGAAAAATGTCCATAGCTAATCATGAGAAACGGACGAAAATACGTGTGTGTTATCGACGTTCACAAAGAGGACGTGTCTGAAATTTTAGATGACATATTTGGGAAATATATGAAGATATATGCGTGTATAATATTTGGTGACGCGTGGTTATAAGCTGGAAAGAAAAACTTGCGTTACATATACCTAGAATAAACTTGAAAATTAACAAAAAATCTATGTTGCAATCCAAAGCTTAAAATTAAAACACGTTTCAAATAAAGTTCTTGTAAAAGACCTACTGTGCATCACCTATTCCTGAACGCCCGCTGTTAAACCTAACTAACACTAATATTCAGATTTCCTATTAACTAAAAGTTTACAACCAATCTTCACCACAGAATTTGGGTACTTTGGACTGGTCTGCAGTTTCCTCATTTCACTATCTTCTAGTAGTATATGTAGGTAATGCTGTGTAGTGTATGTATATAACGTTTGCAAGCCTACCTCATAATCTTTCTACATTACCTAAGGTGAATGCCTTGGGCATAAAATCGGTACAAAAGTGCATAAAGTTGCAAATATAGTATATAAATAAATAGTAATTATCTTATAAACTTAAGTCATAATAGGTTGAACTCTGTAATTGAACTCGTGTAAAATATAATAGCTATGTCAATAACGCAAGCATTTTTATGTTTAGTAGAAATTTCAGATTTTTATTAGAACTAGTAGTAGAATTTCTCTCTATTTCTAAGACTGTAGATAAAGCGGATTAATGTGAAACGTACAATCTGAAACGAAACTAATCACTTCAGTCTTAGAATGTACACAACTAAATCGACGCGACAGCTCTATTTATCATTGTCCACTAAACCGACAAATTCAGCTACCTACAAATCTTTACTTCGAAACTATTGATAAAACACATTACTTCCATACATTTCTAATCCAGCATCAGTAATATCTTCCCTTATCAACACTTATATATACGTGTATAATTCAATAATAATATTATTTTGAATGTATTGCCGATGACATCAGTTAAGCGTCACTCAAAAACGCCTTGTTATCAAGTTTTACCATCGTGTATTCTTCAAATACAGATTAACATATTATGTTCATATTATAGTTTACATTTTCTGTATTAGACGTTTTTTACACTTTCCTTGTGATACTTCTTAATATATTTTTAGTTACATAATACTGCTGGCAAACTGTACTCACAAACATATCTGTTACATTTTTATATCCGCCTCGAAACATATAACGTCCTAGTTGCATTAGGTAAATTAGAAAATATTGTTATTCCCATTAGGGAAGTATTA
The DNA here is from genome assembly GCA_949316085.1 of Hypercompe scribonia. NCBI lineage: Eukaryota > Metazoa > Arthropoda > Insecta > Lepidoptera > Erebidae > Hypercompe > Hypercompe scribonia. The sequence continues at coordinate 7,086,861 of OX438975.1, forward strand.
TTACGTTTAAAAAAGATGTTGAACTAAATGTATTTTCAGATAAGAGAGGGAATCAATATGATATGTTCAATACCGTTAAATGTTTTTTAACTGTCGTTATGATGTCAACGCACAGCAGTGATATTAATACAACAGCATCATATCAACATTATATACTTGTTCTATTTAAAAATAGGCCCTGAAGAAGATTAAGTTACCTGCGGCATTTTGTTACATTGTTTACGATGACTTCTTAATGATCGCTACTTTTGGTAACTTTATAATTAACACAATACAAACATAGCTTCACATTGATAGAAATTATTATTGTGTAAAGTTTTAATGTTTCTCTTGTATTTGATGAATGATTTTTTAAATCATATTTATTAAGATTGGTTCTAACAAAAAACTTTAGACTTTTGTGTCGCTTGAGATGATAGATGATGATGATGCTTGAGGGAATGATATTGATTAACGCAATCAATTAATAGATTCTATGTATCTTTGATTGTTGGAGTTTCCGTAGTCACATTCCAGTGCCTATGAAAATAAACGTCACGGTACTTCTATATACCAATTACTATTTATTATATTTGTACATAGTAGTCCAAAGACTCCACTGAGATTTGTGAGCTTACATTAATATATTTTTGTGGCTTTACAATGTAATTTAATTATTTCCAATAGAATGCGTATACTTCATAGATTCAAGTTAGTTTAGCCTAAGTTGATGTGTTCTGTATATTTTGGTAGCATCCTGTTCAGCCTTTCCTAATCTATTGACAATCAATTTTAAGATCATTCTAAACAATACTAAACATTCCATAAATAGCGTGACCAACAAACAATAACATGTAAAGATTTTATTGAATATTTCGAAACAAAAAAGTTCACTCCCAGAATTAATAAACAAATGACAATGAAAACTTAAGTATTAAACTAATAATAAATCCTTTAGTGATTTATTTATTGAATAATTTAAAAAGTAGATAAATATACTGAAATAATAATTATAGAAATGTCATACATTTAATTAAACAGCTTTGAGTAACCGTAGATCACGGTTCAACGCAACAAAGTTGGGTACTTAATAATATTAGGCGGTTGTCCCACTCAGGACTAATGAGCTCATTCATAAAAAAGTTCCTTTCACTATGAATGAATTGGATACTTTGGAACATAAATCTATGGCTGTAATTAAATGGTTTTGGGTCAAAAACTTTTCTTTTCATTTACAGAGACTTGTTAAAAAACTATAACCATAATTTTTTACCTCTACCGTGTTCAAAAATGTAACTTCTTTGACAAACAGCTATTCTTAAGCTTGTCGTAATATGTTAATATAGTATAAGTGTATCCTCACACATCTCACATACGATCATCTAATTCCAAAGTAGGCAAAGCCTGCACTATGGTAACTAGACTCCATATAAACATACTTATAAAATTTTTAATACATGCATATTTTAAATAAATTACACCCAGTCATAGAACAAATTACCGTGTTCATTACACAATGATTCACTCTGGATTCCTAGCAATGTTAGTTAGGTACCACCACTGCAGGCGACTCAGGCACTCGTATCCTACATAAGTCCAGGCCTGAGTGTGCCCAGTGAGTTAATCTGTCCTCAAAAAGGTCTGTCGTCCTATAAAAAGCTGTTTCCTTCTATTTCAGGCATAGCTTACACACGCACAAAAAAATAAAATAAGGCTTAGCTAAGCTGAGCTAAAGCTAATAATGTAGTAAAGCAATGCTAATTAAAATTTGAAGTAATCACACATTTAGTAACGTCACCTAGTAGCTATATAAAATACCTACCAAATAAATATTTACGTAACGTTGCATGGGTACTAGAGCGGAAGGGAAGGGAGGGGGTCATGACGAGATATTTGCTTAGGTTTCCATATACAAGGCTGTAGTCCCGGGCCGTTGATTGTTTTTAAGTTTTACAAATTACAAACATATACTTTTTTTATTACTGACAAAGTGTCCTCTAGCTACACACCTGAAAAAATGCTGTTAAACAAAACACTGTGTAAATTTTCGCTTTGTTAGTGTTCAGTGGGTGTAACGCCCATATCCTGATTCTGTCAATGTTTGTCTCTACGAAAATTGACAAAAGGGCTTCGGCAAACATTTTAACGGATGCTGAACAATATGTAACACCTTTTTGCATGCAAATCTGTCAAATGTGGAGTAAATCGTAGACACATTCACCTTTTATTTCGTGAACAATTTTGATGCGACAAAATAGTTTGAAAACGTTTGATGTATATTATGCTGATGTCAGACCTTTGAAGCATTACATTCTAAGTTTTTTTGTAAAACTTATGTTCTGTTTTCACGACACTGTTGAAGATTTAAGAAGTGGTAAAATACTTCTGATTCTAATCATAAATCAATAGAGGCCCAATAGATATCGTTTAATAATATTTATTGTTTGTGTTATACTGATAACTATGTTAAGTTATACTGAAGTTAAAAAAAGAAATAAACTTAAACACTTAATGAGAAACTGGTGATCCTGACAAAATTTCAGATAATTATCTGCCGTTTAACACTATTTAACAGATAAAACTTGCTGATAAATATATTTATATCTGGTATCTGGTATCTGGTTTATATCTGGTAAAGCTTGTGAAACTAAAATCAGTAGTTATTTGATAGATAAATTTATAATAATCTTTCGGGCACTTAGTAATTAGGTAATGCAACTGAATCTTAGGGTCAGTTTTAATATCTGCACTCTGTAAAATAACTACAGATTTTGTAATGGTGAAACGGACCCTACAGGTCTTTAAACAAAACCGTCGATGACCGAACATTATGTAACTATGTATTTAATTTATTTACATGGAAATGAATATCTTTACTTTAAAATATTCACCAAAAGTTTTGCATATAATAGTTTGCTGATCTCTTTATACAAGGTGGATTTGAAAAATCGTTTTGACGTTTGCACTCTTCGAAGCGAACACCGAAATTTTCGAACAGTCATCAGCAAAGAGACCGCGAGATCGCCGACATATCTGCGCTGATTTTTTCTTTTAGTTGACGCAGTGTATTTGATTTATTGATGTAGACATAATTTCTCATATAACCCCATAAAAAAAAATCTGCTGGGGATAGAACTGGAATTCAGGATGGCCATGGAATATCGCCTCGTCTGAAAATCAGCTTTTCCGGAAACATAACTTTGACCGGCAGGGACTTATTGGATGTTTGACAAGTGGCTCCATCTTATTGTGTAAACCATGTGTTACGATTGTAGCCAGCAAATACCAGTAGTATCGGTCCCAAGAAATCCCGTAACATGTTAGCGTGGGATGTTAGATTCAAATGTTAACGAACTCTTGGCCCACCCTAAATATATGTACTATAGATTTTTACAAGAGACATTCACAATAATTTATGAGGAATAGTAAGCTTTACTCTCTAACAGAATTGCTTTAAACATTTAGACCAATATTTAATATTTAAATAAAATGCCTTCAATGATTTTGAACAAGTTATATTGCTTTTACTCTAGCGTCACTCTGAGCTAACTTCCATACAACTCAACAGAAACACTCGATCACTTACTTAAAAAGTTTTCTACTCGAAAGACGTAAACATTTTGCTAACGAACGAAATAACTAAAGTATTCGACGTAACGATAGTATAACCTTCGATTCATCAATGTGCCTTTTGACTGGCAATTGAAACACATTTTTTTGAGTTTATTCGCCATTTTGTTCTGAAGTAATGTTTTAAACATGATCTTTTTCTTGATGCTGTATTTTTTGAAGTTTGAAATTAGTCTATACTTATTTAATAAAATAGTTTTATATTGTTATTCACTCAATAACAATACTTTTTTGAAAATGTAAAGGTCATTGCTTAAATATGCCACTACTATGTATTATTTCAATGTCTCTTAAGTTTTATATTTATAGAACACATAACTTCATATGTCAATCAATCAACCTATCGCTGTTCACTACTGAACGAAGATTTTTTTCTTTTTAACGTGTGGAAACCCCCTCGGGCCGTCACCCCACCGGGGTTTACGGCGGAATGGTGTGTCGGAATCGGACCGACTAAAACCACACGGTGTGCCACTCTGCGCCTGACATAGGAGGGATCCGGGAACAGCTGTTATTACGACATCCAGATCCCTCCTAGCGCCTGCCCGCTACCGCGGGCACCATCTGCGGATAAACTCTCCTTTTAGGCGACGTACGGCACACGCGGACGTCGCCTCCTCGCGGCTGGCCACTATAGCGGACGGAGGGAAAAACACGTCCCGTCCACCCGCGGCCACACTCAAGGCGGCATGAGGCGCTGGTACGCGCTCCTCCGCCGCCCGGTTCGCCGGCGGCGAATTGGGTCCGAGTGGAGGTTGTCCTTCCGGGCCTTCTCCGCCGCCTCCTTTCGCGAAATAACGTCTTCGCAAAAGGGTGCGACCGCGGTAAAACAACTGTCGCTATCGACCATGGAGCGTATGACGACCGGTAGCGAGAGATCTCCTCCAATAACTGCAGTGAGGACCCCATGCTGCGCCGCCCAGGCGGAACAAACCACCAGCGTGTGCTGAGCCGAGTCCTCACTGCAGTCGCAGTGGTGACAGGCGGGACTCAATTCCCTCCTAGCGACCGAGTGCAGATACTTCCCGAAGCAACCGTGCCAGGAAAGAATCTGCGACTGAACGAAGATCATCACCAAGGAACGCCAACCTTCCCGGTCTTGGGCAATTTCCACCCATCCGCTGCCAACCACCTTCTTCAAGAACATAAATATATTATCAACATCGTTATCATCAACAGCATTTAACAGTCCACTGCTCGGCATAGACTTCACCTCGGAGAGGACTTTTGGGGGTTTTGGTTGGGAGTGTTTGTTTCAAGTTTTTCTTCTCTTTGTAGCACTGTTATCTTGCTTAGTGAACTTTCTTATTCGCCTCCTACAACACCCATGAGAAGAATAGAGGTGGTGGCACTCTACATCCTTATTTTATCACCATACGGAGAACACTGCGTAAATACATATTGTATTAAAAAAATGTGTAAGAAAAATTTTACTTTACTTCAATTCATTTTATAATGGTAATTAGTTTACGAAAAATAGATTGTATGTTGTCAAATTGCCACAAGGACACGCTATTTTTTAACTGTTCAAATTGAAATCAGTTTATATAAATCGTCAAAAATTTAACATCTACATTACTTCGACTGCCATGTATTAATGGTATGATAATATTCAAAGTTTTATATTTTATCAACTTAAATAATAATGTACCTCAATAATAAAACAGTTGCAAATTTAGATAAATTTATAAGTATTGATTGTGTAATTTTACTGTACGTCTTCGTAGGCATGTTACAGGCGTCTTATAATAATGAATGAATTGCTTGATTATCTTGTTGATTGATTAGAAGTGATTGATCGATTAATAAATTGATGAAAAGAAGTGGACCAAGCGTCTGTCTAGTGAACGTTACTAAGGTTCTGATTGATATCAAAATTTTATTTCCTCATTTTACAAACAATGTTAAATTATGTAACAACATTATTTTATGTGCCACCAAAACCCAAAAATCATAGATCACCCAGTTGTAATAACAAGGAAAAAAGGTTTTTATTCAAATCGATAAATTGTTAGTGGGGCAGGTTTCGTGAATACCAAACGATGGCTTTACATTGGGGACAATCCTACATAAACAGTTTCTTTTGGTAATAACACACAGGACAGGCGTAATAACAATTTGCTTGTTAATGCAATAAAAAACTTTTACGGTTTGGGTATAACAACTAATTAGTAGTAGATGCCTTGCTTGTTAATTGGCAAAAAACTCTAAAGGACCATGGATAATGGTTGTTAGTATTTCTCAATTTCTTTTTATTATATTTATATGTAGTGTTTGTGCCTTTCGACCCGGTATAAATTTTCATTGCAAAACACTATGTCAGTTACTTTAGTTTTGTAATGGATTATGCAAGTTATAAATGCTTAATGGTAAATTCAATGCGAATGAATCACTAATTTAAAATAATTTTTCAGCTTTATCTACTTACATTTGCCTACGATGAATATACATTTAACACTTAAGTTAAAAACACTCAAATTCTAATTTGTAAAATTAAAGTCAACAATGTCGAAAGTCTGTTTTGTACTAAAACAAGCAATTCTCATCGAAAACACTAAACTACTTTCAAATAAATGGTGTAGCAAGTCTTTCTTCGACGTAGCTAGTGTTTCCCGTAGCAATATTCTACAATAGTGTATATTTAAGTAATTTTCTTCCCACTCAATGTACGTACTTTGCGATGAATTCATTAATGTTCATAAATTAGAACTAAAAACTAAACAGCTTTTTAATTAAAAAAAAAATCGAATTGGTTCACAAATGATAAAATTGTGATGTAAATACTAAACAGCCGAATTAATATTCAAGTTTAATTTTTGTATTTCTTTTCCTAAAAAATTAAACTGTGTAAAATCTATGAATTGAAGTGTCACAGAACATATGCTACTTGAAAAATTTACACCATTTTTTGACCTAGGATTTAAATGGCTGAAACCTTTTATTAATCCTTGCATTCAATGCTCGAGCTCTTATAAATGACTATAGAACGCTGAAAATAGCTCTTTTAAACGACGTCTTCTGAACACGACTTATTATATTGAATATTTGAAACTTAAATACCATAAAGCGTTTATTTAACATTAGATGAAATTTTAGAACTACGGAATTGATGTCAAAATACACAGTACTAATAATATAAGTAAACTAACTAAATCTTGAATCTATTTCTATTTAAGTACAAACTAATTGTATTGTGAAATCGTGATAAGACATCGTGAAAATCTCACTGTAACTTACTGAAGTATTGTTAATGCATAATACTTTAAAGCTTACAACCTCTTTGTATTTGGATTGGATAACAATCTATTTAATAAATCATTTATTTTTTGTTAATGTAGCCATTTATTCGGTCTGAAGTTATATGTCTTCAAAGTCTACAGTGTTGTAATCATGTGAAAATAGCCTTAGGTGCCACCAGATTTAGGTCGGAGCTCGCACGGGACCGATTAGGAGAATTTACAACCAAAGCGCTCTGTTTTTGTAGTATTTATATGTAATCCCTCGGTATTTTATATGGTACACTAATGTATAATACGCCAAATGACGTTTTCAAAGTGTTATTTTTTTGAAGATTTAAGTTATCAAAATGTGAACTTGCAAATATTGTAAAAACGAATATGGAATTTTATGTCACTTAGGTGAGACACAGTTTCATTAAAAAGTTAACATATGCTGTATGGTTTCGTGTGCTTTTTGACTTCATTTTAAAATGTCATTAGGAGAGCTAACAAATTAGATATATGAAATGGTAAGAACATAGACAGTATACTTATTGAATTCAAATTTTACAATTAACCTGCCTTTCCTTTAAAACTAATAATAGCTTAACAAATACAAATGCCATAAAATACTATAATGAATACAAGTCAATGAACGAACGAGCAATAAATACAAATGTATTTAGAACCTCTATTTGTCACGTCTGTACGCTATAAATTTATTTGGCGCAACATTTCGAAACTTAAAGCCCCATACATTTATTAAAACACATCAATTACTTTGTAAGAGTAAAAAAATATTATATCTATGGATGTGTTCTCGTATTACGTCACTTGTTCTAATCAACTTCAGAAAAGAGGTGGTACCTCAACTGGACTAGATTTTGTTGTAATACCAATAATATTTTATTTAATTAATTACAGGTCTAGTATCTATGATATATTACTGTACAGTCACAACACCAGTACCCGACTGTGTATTATAGTGTAATATTAAAATTATCTACGTATATATTTATATATTTATTTGTATTGTGTATTTATGGACATTAATAGCAGTAAATTAATTTTTAATGGTTACATCAGATGTAGTTTCATCTCTTATTTACATAACTTCCGCATCACCTGAAAATAGACTGAAAGAGAATGTCTCTGCGTTGTTGCAATAAGTTTTAAACAAATAAATAAAATAAATAATATTTTTTAACGTAACATTAAATCACGCCTATTTCCCGCTGGGGTAGGAAGAGACAATTCATCTTCACTCGCTACGGTCGTCTATGGACTACATCGGTTTCTGGTACGTTTCACATGGCCCTTCCTCAGAACATCAGCAATTTGGTGGGTAAATGTTCTCGTAGATGACCTTTCCCAATACTTCTACACATATTCGCTTTATAAATTCTTTTCGTGAATTTTCTATCATCCACTCTCTCTACGTGGTCAAACCATGGAAACATACCCTTTTCTAATTTGGACACGAAAATTTAAGTAGTTTATACATACCCCATAATGTTTTCTACAATAGTAGGTCATGGTGAGCTTATATTACTTTTGGATCACTACGGAGCATGTGGGAATCCGCAAATCTCATACGGTTTTACATAAAGTTACGCAATTATGATATTAAATTGCTAAAGTTATATCCCTTTGGGTCTACGGAGAATTGTTATTCTATTACACTATTCTGATGTATGTATGTACATGTACACACTTCTTACTACATATACTCAACCTTTACAAATCGTGTTTGTTAGCAGTCAGAAATATGCTTTAAGCTGTTTGATTTAAGGTTATTAAATACGAATTGAAAATATGCCACAAATGAAAAGAATTATGCTTTTTTTTAAAAAATAAAATCGATGTAAGAAATTTATACCTAAGTCACTCTTATTTGGTGATGTTCGGACGAAGATCTTCGCCGAAGTGTATGATCTTTTACAACAGTAAAATTCAACAAAGTACGCAACAGCTCTTGATCTAAAAATGATTAGACAACAGATTTTTTTTATAAAACATAACATTGAAGTTGTACATTCTACCTCTACGAAGGTTCTACAAAATGAACTTGTGAAGACACAAATATTTTTAGGAATTGCCCTAAAGGTAGATATCCCATTTTGAGATTTATTTTCTTATTTTTTGGAGTCGGTGTCAGTCCAGGAAATACGACAGTACAGCTACTAATTATAATACGATTACACCTGAATTATGAAATCAATAACACAAATACACGACTGTACCACCCTCTGACTGTAACACCCCTCAGAACTGGCCATGCCCTTTGTCCGCCCGAGCCACCGTACTTCGTCTATGTGCGTGTTAACCTACGTTAGCTAACAGCGACTCCATAAATAACAATAGTTGTCAACACAAGAATGTTTTTGTTTTTAGTGCATTTATTGTTTTTCAATATTTTCTGTTTGACATTGGTTTTTTTTTTTATTTTTTGTTTTATGTAAGTTGTATTTTTAAACAGTGTATAAAAGTATTATGAAATGCTATCTAGTTCAACCACTGCTGTTGTAGCCTTGTCACCACCGCTCCGTGTGGTGATACATTAAAAATACAGAGTGTCACCGCCTTATTCTTCCCATGAGTGTTTTAAGAGGTGGCTAAGGGAACAAATATGCAAGATAATAACACTGCGACAAAAAGGAAAACTTGAAACAAACTCTATTATAACCCCTCTAACCAGTGTGGTATAGTAGGTCAAAACTTCCTTGCTAAGGAGACTCCTATATTCAGCATTGGACTGTTAAAGGCTGTTGATGTTGTAACTTCGGAAAATAACTTAACTTAAGAAAACCTAAAAAAATTAACAATCAAAGAATTTCATTTCATGCACTTTTGCCACAATATTATTTTCAAAAATATTTATCTAATTTACAACATTTTACATACATCATTTGTATGTTACAAGAGTTAAAAAACTTTTATTTTTCATAAAAAAATATAGTTAGTCCATCATACATTCTGTCTGTTCTTCAGTAATAAATAATTTTCAACCAAGTGGGGAACCTAACACTGAAGTCACTGTATTTTAGTTTAAGTTAGTTGAAAGCAAAGGCGACGTGAAATGGTATCACAATGATATACTATGTCGCCCCAGCGAATATAATTTTGCCTTAATTGTCTAACTTTTGGGTATTTGATATAGCTACGTAAACACTAAGTAACTAAAAAGCCGTAGGCTAGTCTACGGCTTTTTAGCTTAGTTTAGTTTAGTTTATACAAAAACAGCAGGTTAAGAGTACAACCAATATCCAGTAGTAACGTGCTCTTCCTCTATACGGGATCATAATGTTTTAAAAATGATCACCCATTCGTAAATATACCTAATTAAGATTACTTAATTGGACAACGTGTTACTCTACTCAATTAACACTTAACTACGAAGCCTTCAACTATAAAGTTTATAGATAAATATTTATAAATATTTTTCAAAGATGGTCACTAAAGTAACATCCTATCATAAAAATACGGGTATAACATTACTCATCATTACCATAATAAACCACGTAGGGGAAGCAAACAAAAATAAAGAGCAGGAAAATGGCAAGCAAAAGAAACTTGAGAAATTTACAGATCATTTGTCTTATACTCGTATGCCCGGGTACAATGATTGATGGCAGTTGGAAAAAAAGTGGGTCGGTTTTTCTGCGACGTCGTCAGGTGAGATCAGGTCTATTGAAAATGTTTCAGATAATGCCGGATTATAGCTACGGGTCGCAAATGACAGCTTGTCTTATAACATGTTATATTTTGTGTTATGAAAAAATACGTAAAATTGAATATATCTGTGAAATTTAACAGCGTGAGTTTTTTTTTCTATGTTAAGAACCTATTAAAGAGACTCTACTCTACCTGATGGAAAGCATGAATAAAATCCAAAAGTTGTGGTCATCACACTCGTTGCAAAAGCAGATAATGCAGTATGGTGATCCACACTATGACGGCCCAGCGAGATGCTTTTTCACGCCCCGCTTAAAGACGTGAAAGGCATGACAGTCATTGTGACAGTGTAAGACTCACAGGATTACCACGATGACTGTGACCCCTGCATCGATGGGGTGGTGTGTTTGGTTTAAAATAAACCCCTAAAAACCATGTTTTTAATTGCTATTTATAATAGTAAAATATTAATACACGGTAATCTGGTTTAAACGTGACAGAGTTTTGCTTGATCTACTGACAAACATACATAATTATTATACAATAAATACATACATATTATGGATAAAATACTCTTAGACACAAAGTAAATGTAAGTATTCACTACACAATATTTGTCCTGAGACAAATAGGTCTGTTAAAAAAAAATTAAAGATGTTTCTTGCAAAAATCTGTTTTCAGAATGGTCGTGGACTAAAGTAACAGTGAACAAAACTTATTCATCCGAACCACTATTACGTAGGACGGCCAGTTTGAAAAAGAACCAGACTGTTACACTACACAAGTCATAAAAATCTATTGAGCTTATATATGGTTTTGGTATGTCGGTAAGAACAGTCTACGACTGGTTTTGCTGTAACTTACATGCTTTCACTTTTTTTGTATTTTATAATAATAGTAATTGATCTACTAATATTATAAAGACAGATATGTACATAACACTGAGTTGTATTTCTTTTAAAAAAACAAAGAAACAACATTATCACAGTGACCGTATTTTTTTTTTGTTAAAACTATATTACTGTAACAATAGTTGACTAAAAAACGCGACAAGTGTCATTAAGTCAAAACATATCGAATTCAAGTATGTATACATTTAGGACAACGTTTTTAAAAATATATATGAACCCGATTCTCTTAATTTGTAATTCTAAATTCAGACCACAGCCACTTTGAAGCGCAAAACTTGATACAGACCTATGTACGATAATTTGTAATTGCCAAGAAAAATGTTGCTAACGTTGTTTCTAGAATTATTTACATAATATGAATAAACCATTAGGATAAAGTCACATACATTCAATACTTCACAAATGAATAAATCAAAAGACGTGTCGCCCTAAATCATTCCCTCGCCCCAGACGCTGTTCGTCAAAACGACACGATGCTTTCACTCATTTCTTCTATATGCAAGATACACTGGCGTATTTACCCTAGGGAAAAGTGGACACGTGACCGAGACGGCGCGGCAGGTCACTTAGGGCGGTGGGCGATGGTTCATAAAAGACAAAAAATTTAGTGAAACTCAAACTAAATGTTATAGATTTATTACGATTTATTTACTCATTGAAACAAAACAAGACAAAAATGATTTTGAATATGCTTATACATAAAAAATAAATGAAATAAATTTTAATTATTAATAATTTAAAAAAAGTTAGGTCAAAAAGTAACATCATAAATTAAAAATAATAAAATGTTACATTTACTGATTTAATTTTTTAAATTAACTATCTTATTAAATATTTAGAAACGAAAATATTTTAATTCAAATTATTAATAATTGAACTGAAGTTTACAACTGTATTTAATGACGTTTTTAAGAAAAACATTAATATTTTATTTAAATGAATGCTTAATTTTAATAATAGTCACTTGAAAAATTGTATTCTAGAATACAAGAAAACTTGATCATACATTTTATACATCATCACCAGCCTAACGCACTCCACTGTGGACTGTTCTGTAATTACGTATTTTTAAGCCCTACTTTAATTTTACAGTGCAATACATTGTTCATGCTTTGTCTGAACATACGATCCAATTTTAGTCAATATTCAAATTTAAAAAAAAAAACAAATTTCAAATATCATTCCTAACTGCAATCCAGTATCTCATGAGCTTTTACTAAATTCACGGTAGCACATGATGTGCTAGGGTGTATTTAACCTTTAATCGCAGCAGCCAAAAGACGCTACTGCTAGACATAGATCTCCTCCAAGGTTCTCCACAACAGCAGGTGGATGCGGGCCAACCAATAGCTTCCCACTACCTTCACCAGGCCGTCGGTCCACTTTATGGGGGGCCTACCAACGCTGCGTTTCCCAGTACGCGGTCGCCACTTTATAGCGCCATCGGCCATCGTTTTTGGGTTCTAGACATTATAGTAAAATAATATTAGCGTATGAAGTTAATAGATCGAATCGTTTTATACAGAGTGCGCCACGAGTTAGTTAACATTTGCATAAATCGTATAAAATCCCATTTGATATATTATAAAATTGTTTATTTTTAAGAAAGCTTATTTAGTTGGAATTTATTTTCATAATGACCACCGTTTCGACGTTTGCAATCTTCTAAGCGAGTACTGAAATTTTCGAATACTCGAGGGCAAAGAGACCGCGAGATCGCCGACATCTCTTCGTTGATTTTTTCTTTTAGTTGACATAGTGTATTTGGTTTACCCCACAAAAAGAAGGTTTTAGTTCCTGCACTATCTGGAGCCTATATAGATATAATTACAAATGTAATTTCAAAATACCGCGTATTGTTGTGCGGAATAATCTTAATTCTGCTGAGCGTTTGAGCGTCGATAAATCTGGATTACGTCGAACAGAAGTGGAAACTTGCTGCACGTTCTCTTTGGTCCGAGAAGTGCGTGGGCCTTCAGTTTGCTTCACATTTAGCGTAGATCCTGTCTCTTCGAACTTTTTCATCCATCATTAAAAGAGCACTTGGACACTGATTGAAGTTGTGTAAATCATATTCAGCGGGAAATCAGCGTCTCACAGTAATAAGCGAACTGTTGTTTATTGTCAATGAACAAAGAGGTTTTTTATTTTAAAATTAATACAATATATTTGTAGTTATTTTTCTATTATTATATTTCTGTAAGGTACAGTTGTGTTAATGAAAGCTGTGTTGAACTCACGACGCAACACTATTATAGATCTGTCGTTTTAACTTACGACCTCATTTAATTAAAACCCCTATTCAAGAAATAGAGATACTTTCTCTAAACACACGATAGTACAAGTACTAACGTGTATTTCAGTTTATACAAACCTGAGAGATCGTGGGTTCAAGTTTTATAGGACCATATGCGCTTTTTGTTAATACATTTGTTAATGAAGTTAGTGGACGAAATTATTTATATTTATGTGAGATGAATACTCGTACATGAATTTTATAGCTTATATGTACATATAATAGTCTTGTCTGGTGTTAATATTGGTTGCTAATAGTGCTTAATAGTGCTGTGAATTAGCTGATACTTACTTTTACTGCAGTGTAAGCATTAATAACCTGAATAAATTGTGGATGTTATTCATAACTTAAATATATGCTTAAATATGTAAAAGTAGATTGACTACAAGCGTCATTCATATGTTTAATCTAAGTTGTTCTAAGGTGTTCATTTGCGTAATTTCGCGGAAGGAGGCGGCGGAGAAAGCCCGGGAGGACAATATCCACTCGGACCCAATTCGCCGCCGGCGAGCCGGGCGGCAGAGGCGCGCGTACCAGCGCCTCATGCCGCCTTGAGTGTGGCCGCGGGTGGACGGGACGGGTTTTCCCCTCCATCCGCTACAATGGCCAGCCGCGAGGAGGCGACGTCCGCGTGTGCCGTACGTCGCCTAAAATAGAGAGTTTACCCATAGATGGTGCCTGCATTAGCGGGCAGGCGCTGGGAGGGATCTGGATGTCGTAATAGCAGCGGTTCCCGGATCCCTCCTATCTCAGGCGCAGAGTGGCACACCGTGTGGTTTTAGTCGGTCCGATTCCGACACACCACCCCGCCGTAAACCCCGGTGGGGTGACGGCTCGAGGGGGTTTCCACACGTTAAAAAAAAAAAAAAGGTGTTCATTTGCGTAAATGTTGTGAATTTAATTTGATTAAAAGTGTTGCTTAGTTAATAACATTATTACATTAAATTATTTTTATTATTACTATGAGTCTGTAATTATCAAAAAGTGTAATATATTTAATGTTAAGATTTGCTTATGAGTATATTTCTTATTCACGTCTTTGAAAATTCTTGTTATGCTGCTGTATATTTACTAGTAGGTTCGGTGGCGTTTAGATGTGCTAATGCGAATACGTGTATAGGAGGAATGCACGAGGGTGTTTGCAGGTTATAATGCGAGTGTATGTGTGTGGAGGGAACGGGTATCGTCTCCTTCCAACACAAAGGGAGGATCCTCCGACCAGGTGAGGTGATCACGCCTGGCGGACCGTGGCCCAACGGTTAATGTTGGGATGTTGTATGTATTTACATATGCTAATCGTCGCAAGAATTTCTATATCGCGATTCGGGATTAGTAGTTGCTCCATAGTTCATTACTCCTTAGTCCGATGTGTTTTTGCCAGACAGCACTGTAGTATGTATTTCTGTTTGCACTGTATTTGGAAGTCACCACATGGGTCTGTGTGTGTACGCGTAACCGTACTTGCATCCACGACGGATGCAAGTGCGGTTACGCGTACGAATTCAAACGTTAATTGGAATTTATTTTTTGGGAGTTCATTTTCGTGTTTGTGAGTACGTTTGTTTAAAGATTTGAATGCGACGGTGGGTACAACAACGTACAACAGGAATGCAAGTGAGTAAAATTGTGTGTACATGTTCAAATGTATGTTGAGTAGACGCATGTTTGTGCGTTCGTTTTTAAATTGCTGCCTCTAGGAGTGTGTGTGTTTTATTGTATGAATATAAACGGGCGTTTGTGAATTGCAGAGTGAGTTATAGCACTGCGCTTCGTTCGGAAGACTCTATGTACATGTAGGTGTAAGTTTGCTTTTTTCTTTTTTTGCATTATTACTAACTTATGTAAAGCAAAATGAGACTTCGCATTCGCATGGGAGTGTATGTAGTTGTATCTGTGTGAGTGAATGTGTTTTATTATACCTACATGTCCATGTGCGTTTGTGTGTTTCTGAGTACTAGTGTGTGTTTATTCACCAGTGTGTCTGTACTAATGTGTTTACCCGAAAAATATCTGTGTGCTCGTGCATATGCATAACAAGTTAGTTTAGGCATTAAAGTACAATTGTATGTAGCATGCATTTATTATATATTAATGTCCGTGTGCGTATGCATTTTTCAGTAGGTGTACCTGTCATGAAAGAACATTTTATTTGGGTGCTAGTGTGTATACTATTGTATATGTGTGAGTACCAGTCTATTTGCGTGTGTGTATATCTGCTTGGTGAGTTTTTTTGCGTGTTAAAGTACGAGTGTGTGCACACGCATCAGGGTTAGTGTAAATGTATGTTTGTGCGTCCGGGAATGATTCCATGCACGTACGCTAGTGCATGCAAGCGCTCTGTTTTGTGAATCTCTATTTTTAATTATTATTTTTTTATAACTCCGAGTGGATTTGTAATGCGGAAAGAGCTGAATATACTTCGAGTCGACAGAGAGGTGGGGCATAGCGCCATGTTTTCGGCTCAAACCTTAGAGCAGCCCGACTGGGAAAGGACCTCTGCCTTACAGAAGACCACAGCCAAATAGCACAGCGTTTTCGGCAGTGCTGTGTTCCTGTGGTGAGTAAGGTATCCAGAGCTCTAGAGGATTCGCTGTTTTGACAACGGGGGACCAGTGGTGCTTATAATACTGCTACTGGCTCGTGTGGGCGCGGGATGTAGGTGCAGCGGTCAGGAAGACCCGCTGAAACGGTTGTTCGCTGGCCGCCCATAGGATAGATGGGTCCCCGAACCCAGGGATCACTACAACCTCCACCCTGGGAGGCCGAATCGCCAGCCTGCGAAAAATTCCTGCAGTAGTAGTCGTGCCGGAGGAGAAGACCGGAGTGGAACCCGGCTGCTGCTGCAGGGGGGGAGCGGGAGCCCTTACGTCCGCCGCGCCGACAAATCACATTACCCGCATCAGCCATGAGCGGATTGGCACCGCCTCATTACCCCCTTAGCTGTCAACACAGTGAATCCTCACAAACCAATTGAAGCCCCCCAAAAAAAATGACAAAGAAAAATAGAAAAAGAGTATCTACAGGGGCATCCTCTTCCACGTATATGGACTTCTGCAACATTAGGGGACTTCACTCCAAAGTGAACGCAGTCCACCTTCATCTGGAGATTGCGCAGCCGATCCTCTTATTTCTTACGGAGACACAGATATCCTGCCCGGCCGATACATCATACCTACACTACCCCTCCTACAAACTCGAGCACAAATTCCTGAGACGTGCCGGTGTATGCATGTACATCCGGGAGGATATCTGCTGTTGCCGTCTCCATTTTTATGAAGACAGGGACCTGTCAGTAATGTGGGTGCGCGTAGACTACAGAGGTCAGACTCGAATCTATACGTGCCTATACAGGTCTCATAGCGGTGACAGGGAGACTAGAGCACTCTTTGAGCATCTGCAAGTGACGACTGACAAAGTTCTTGAGTAGTACCCTCGTGCTGAGTTGGTGATTTTAGGAGATTTTAATGCCCACCACTGTGAGTGGCTAAATTCTCGATCCACCAACTTTGCGGGAAGGTCTACTCATGAATTTGCTCTGGCCCATAGCTTCTCACAACTGGTACATTCCCCAACAAGAATACCTGATATTGAGAGCCATGCGCACTCTTTGCTGGACCTTCTGCTGACGACAGCACTGGACGACTACCCTATCATAGTGGACGTACCTCTCGGCTCATCCGATCTCTGCCTCGTCCGGACCAAAGTCCCATGCGCGCGGCATATTCCACCTCGCCCAGCCAATTTGCGCCGCATGTGGCAATATAAATCAGCAGACTGGGATGGATTGCATGAATTCTACACATCGTACCCGTGGAGGCAGCTTTGCTTCGCGTCAGAAGATCCTGACCCCTGCGCAGCAGCTGTCACTGAGACGATCCTGGTGGGTATGGAGTATTTTATTCCTAACTCATCAGTAGCTACGGGAGAAAAAAATCGACCGTAGTTTAACCGGCTCTGCAAGGAAGCCAGGCTAGTCAAGCAGACTGCCTGCAGGGCTTGGACCACGACCCATGCTAATAAGGATCCGAACATCTCTGATGTGAGACGCAAACTAAATGCTGCCTCGAGGTCCAGCAAAAAGACAATTGCCAGAGCCATATTCGATTTCGTCGGCGGGATTGGTGAGTAATTTACGGGCTACCCCTCTGGGGGTCGTGCCTTTTGGTCTCTTGCTAAGGCTGCCGAGGGAAACTTTTGCCAGTCGTCTTTACCACTATTGTGACATGCCGATGGTAACTTGGCCCACAGTGCTAAAAAGAAAGCCGACCTACTTGGGCAACTCTTTGCCTCGAACTCGACCATAAACGAGGATGGAAGTGCAGTACCGCTTACTAACTCGCCGTGCCAACACTCTTTGCTGGAAATACACATTTCGCAAAGAGAAATGCGGTGAGAACTAAATTGTCTAGACGTTCGTAAGTCGAGTGGGCTAGACGGCATACCTGCAGTGGTGCTCAAGCAGTGTGCTCCTGAATTGTACCCTGTACTAACGCAACTTTTCGCGCTTTTCTACCGCAAAAGGCAAGTGCCGTCTTCGTGGAAGACTGCCCATGTGCATCCAGTGCCCAAAAAGGGTGATAGATCGGACCCATCGAATTACAAGCCTATAGCTATAGCCTCCCTTCTCTCTAAGGTGATGGAGCGTGTAATCAACACACGGCTCCTCAGTTACCTAGAGGAACACGATTTGATCAGCGACCGCCAGTACGGTTTCCGCCGCGGTCGCTCGACTGGTGATCTTCTAGTGTATCTCACTCACCGGTGGGCTATTGAGAGTCAAGGTCAGGCTTTGGCAGTTAGCCTGGATATAGCAAAGGCGTTCGATCGGGTCTGGCACAGGGGTCTTCTATCGAAATTACCATCCTACGGCCTGCCCGAGGGTTTGTGCAAGTGGGTGGCTGACGCATAAAAGCCGTCGTCGACGGTAGCTGCTCCGAAAGCATGGACATAAACGCTGGTGTCCCGCAAGGCTCCGTGCTATCTCCAACGCTGTTCTTGCTGCATATCAATGATATGCTGTCCGCGGATGGTATTCATTGTTATGCGGATGACAGTACTGGAGATGCGTATTACACGGGCCGAGCTAACATCCCTCGTACCGTTGTAGTAGAAAGTCGCGAACAACTTGTGTCTCAAATCGAGAGCACCTTACACAGTCTTCGATTGGGATCGGGATAACCTGGTCCAATTTAACCCCTTTAAGACACAAGTCTGTGCGTTTACCGCTAAGAAAACCCCATTCACTGTGGTTCCACAATTCCAGAATACACCCCTTACCATCTCACAGAGTATTGGAATCCTCGGTGTCGACATCTCCAGTGACGTCCAATTTCGAACTCATTTGGAAGAGAAGGTCAAGCTGGCATCAAAAAAGCTTGGTGTTCTGAATAGAGCGAAGCGATACTTCACACCGGCACAAAGGCTACTTCTTTACAAAGCACAAGTTCGACCGCACATGGAGTATTGCTGTCATCTCTGGGCGGGAGCACCGAAGTACCAACTTGAGCCTTTCGATTTAGTTCAGAGACGTGCTGTGAGAATAGTCGACGATCCTGATCTCACAGACGGTATCCAGCCACTAAGTCTTAGGAGAGACTTTGCCACCTTGTGTGTGCTCTACCGTCTCTACAATGGGCTGTGTTCTGAAGAATTGTTTGATATGATGCTTACAGCCACTTTCTACAATCGCACCGCTCGCCATCGTCAGGGAGCTCATCCACATACATTGGAACCTAAATGGTCGCGCACAGTGCGGTTTCAGAGAAATTTTCTCCCGCGAACAATCCCATTATGGAATGAGCTCCCTGCCGAGGCTTTCCCTGGGAACTACAGTATGGGGCTCTTCAAGAAGGAGGTATTTAGGTTTTTGAAGGGTCGGCAACGCGCACGTGATGCCCCTGGTGCCGCAGGCATGCTTACAGCCACTTTCTACAATCGCACCGCTCGCCATCGTCAGGGAGCTCATCCACATACATTGGAACCTAAATGGTCGCGCACAGTGCGGTTTCAGAGAAATTTTCTCCCGCGAACAATCCCATTATGGAATGAGCTCCCTGCCGAGGCTTTCCCTGGGAACTACAGTATGGGGCTCTTCAAGAAGGAGGTATTTAGGTTTTTGAAGGGTCGGCAACGCACAGGCTGCGGTAACCGCTTACCATCAGGCGGGCCGTATGCTTGTTTGCCACCGTCGTGGTATAAAAAAAATATTTTTGTTTATTATTTATATTTAAATGGGATTACTTATGTCGTTTAAATTAATTTGTTTTGCTGCCTACTGTTTTGAACCAACGCTGCTAATCATGTTTAATAATATAAAATACTATTTACACGAAGTTTATTTATATGGTATAAAAATTGAATTTACTACAAGGCCAGTTTCGTTACTTCTTTGAGACCCTTTTGGATGTACTTACCACTATCAACAATATCATTTCTTTTATAAAAACGCAAACCATTTCCTTCAAAATCTCTGGTAAATTTGCATTTAACGAAGCCTTTAACAGCATGTTACTGATCTGATCAGCATAAGTCTTTCGAGGTCTTTGCCTTGTCTTGATGTAAATAAATAACAAATAATATAACAGTGAATAGTTATAAATTAAACATTATTTTCACAGTAAAATTTAATTATAAAAGTTTCTATTGTCCAAGATTAGGACTAGGTTAATTAAAACAGTTGTGGAACTTATTGTTACAAATCGAAATAGTAACGAGTTGAATTGTATTGTGCAGAAATAATTTGTTTTACAAACTTTGAGCACGCTTAACAATCTTTTTAGAAAAAAACTCTTTCATTACAATTATTAGATTTTTGTGAAACGGAAATGATTTTTTTGTCAACACCAGTAATTGGATTAAGTAATTCTGTACGATTTTATTTTTTATACATTATTTTGTCTTTCCCAGCGAAAATATAAATTTGAATATAATATATTACAATTTAGTTAATTGCCCTAAATCATGTCGATATATAGTTAACAAAAGTATGTTTATCAGCAATCTCAAAAGAGTAGATGAGGTTCAAATATCCTATAAGTCATCTTACTGAGAGTTTTTTTTACTATTATTAGTTATTGGTAATGTTAAATATGAAATTCTTTATATGACATAATGACATTCTTTTTATACTCAACAAAACAATAAAAAAGATTGATAATTAATATTAACACCATAACCTTTGTAAGCAAAAAAAAGAATCCATAAAGTCCAAAAAAAATATAATAATGCATTAAAACAATGTCTGTACATGTAGTAGGTATAATTTAATAAATAAATAAAATTAATAAAGTGTAGGTCATTGAATATCGTGTAGAAGGTTCCACATAGGTACCTTGTGCTCATTTTTTACACGGTCCCTTAAAAGTGGAAGTGTAACCTAATTTTGTGTCAACAAAGTAACACTCGTTTGTAAGCCTCGACTTATTGCTGCTATCACGTTTTTGAGTAAGTACTTAACAAAGTCACATGAAAAGTGAAATGTTGCGTGCTCCCAATACATATTTTTTTCTTGATATTATTATTATTACGACATGTTTGGTATAAGGTTCTTAAATGAGAAATATGTTAGTGTGCGTTAAATCGTTATTTTATTATTTATTGTATTGCTTGTGTATAACTAAAAAATTTTATTTGAATCAAATTGCCACCACTTACTCGTCTGTGAAGTTACAGACAATGTAACAAGTACTGCAACTCTCAGAAACGAAGAAGTGTAATCGTGGTTAAGTGTCATAAGCTAATATAATCTTTTTAACGCTAAATTAAAGAAGGAGGAACAGTAGCTTAAAACTGTATTCTAGCTGTTTAATATTTTCATCCACTTTTTTTGCTATTTTTCTGTTATTATTTCAAGCGTCCTATATAATGTTAGTGTACCTACATGTAAACTTAGATAACATATACTTCGTTGTTAAGGTGGACCCAAGTGGGCTCTTTGTGTAAAGGAACTTTGCCTAGTGGTGAAAGCTTAAACTTTCCATAATATTCTTATGCAATCGCAGTAAACTTAAACTATAAAAATGTTATAAACACATAACTTTAGTACTAATATCGATAGATGTATACATACTTATCGATATTATTATGTATAAATAATTAAATGTGCTCTAATACTTTGTGTGCTTTACAAAAATTCAAAAAAATTTGCACAAATATGACAATAATTTTGACATGACACAATACACTTTTTCTTTATTATTTTCCACCATAATGTATCATAGCGAAGTAAGGAAGAAAACAGAATTTAATTAGATCTATGAATTTTATTATAAACAGAAAATCTACTTACTTGAAACTTTAGCATCAGGGAAGCTATCTCTTTAGAAAAAAAAATGGTGTTATAGCAAAATAGGAAAGCACTGCAATAAATATTTGAATGCAAATAGGCGAGCACTGCAATAAATACCCGATGATGATGATCACAAACATGTCGAGATCTACTGAAAATTATAAGAAAAATAATAATGATCACAAGGTTAAAAAATGAACTGTTAAAGCAACGTTATATATAATTGACGTTCTGACTGTAGATCTTAGTGATAGATAGGCTCACATGCTAATAACTTCAAGTTTACCAATACTAGTCTGACTTCTGTTGTGGTTTAATACTATAGAGCTATAATGTGGCAGCGTATGCAACTACAATACAATATATTTGCCAAAGAATATCTAGCGACTGTCGATTTTTTCAACACTGATAATTTAAAAAAGTGTGGCAACATTCGTCCCTCCGACATAAAGCGAGAATCCTCCGACCAGGCGAGATGATTATGCCTGGCTGACTGTGACCCAGCGGTTGATAATGGAATGTTGTGTTGATGTTTGTTTTTTGTAAATATATTCATAATATACATAGAAAACTCTCAAACTCCGAAACAAATATTCACAAACCTGAGACTTCAATCACACAGTCGCATACTCTCCCACTGTGCCACCGAGGCAGTCATATAGAAAACGACTAATTATAGCTTTTTTCAAGTGTTATATAAGGAAATATTTTACTCTATTTCAAAACTAAAAGCAATAGTGTAATCTTTTATCAACAGAATAAATTGTACAAATACATTTCTAGATGTCACTGCTCGCCACAATGTCATTCAAATACTTTATTTTTCTTACGTATTTACTTACTTTATTGAAATACCTTAGATGTCAAAAAAATCTTAGCCGTGATAAATTGGTTTATTTACTTGTATTTGATTGTACTCAACTATTTCTGCATATTTCTTATTCCTCTTAGCCTTTACCAATCTCAAGATTATTTGGGTGGGCTTCGGTACAACCGGTCAGTTTTTCACGGAGCGATTGCCGTCGAACCTGCATAGTCATAATGGCTAACTGAATTTGAAAATTAATATAGTTATCAGTATATTTATACAAATTAAATTTTTAATTAAATTAATCATATCATCATCGACACTGAACACATTTTGTCGTCAATAAGGAAACAGCGACAAGAACCCACGGCCCCAATTTTTGATCATACATGATATGATCAAGCGTAAGTAGGTCGAAAAAGACTTCTGCAATCACAAGATTTGTTTATTTTTAATCTGCGCTTCATGAATCTATGTAGAACAATTGAACGTGTTCAATTATCTTTAATATATCTATTATAAAACACACTTGCTATAACATAAACTTATGTCTCTACTCTGCAAGTTCACCTAAAGTGTTAGATTTAATCATTAAATATATTGTCTTATACATATAAAATCAATAGACTCACTTAATTTTATAAAACTATAAAAACATTGATAAAAATATCAGGTGACAGGTTAAAAATTGTAAGAAACAAAGGCTGAAAATGTTAGTGTCAGATTTGGTATTGAATTACTTAATTACACTTGACTTAGAAGTAACAAAATCTGATTTTGTGTCCAAAATCTTACCATATTATAAAGAAAAATTGTACCTTTGTTAATTGTGGTAAATTTTATACTATATTACTAACCTTACGCTTCATAATTAATCACATTATGACATTGTTATATATTTAAAGTTAATTATAAATATCACAAAGGACTCGTCGACTTCAGATGTGTATCATTTTGTTCTTAGGTCTAGGTTTAAATTTAAATTCCACCATTTTAAAGTCCTTTATAATTATTATTAACAATCAATAATTGAGGCTTATGAACACGAGCGGTTGACTGCGATAGATCGATGAAGATAATTATTGGAATAAAGAAAGCCGTATGCTCTTAAATCATTTGGAAATGTTGTAGAAACATACATTCATTCACCAAACATATCCTAGTTAAAACTCTTCTCAATGTAAAAAAGAAACAAACGTTTTAAAGAAAGATATTCACTCATGGACAGTGATAATGTGTATAATTGGTTTTAAATGAGATAATTCAATAAAAATATATTCATCATCATCGTTATCTCAGCCAAAAGACGTCCACTGTTGAACATAGGCCTCCCTCAAGGTTCTCCACAACAGCCGGTCCCGTGCCACCAGCATCCAGCAGCTTGCCGCGACCTGCACCACTTCACCTTGTGGGGGGAATTCCTACGTTGCGTTTCCCAGTACGTGGTCGCAACTCCACAACTTTAAAGCCTATTACAACTAAAATATATATTATCTATAGTATATTGTATATCGTCTGACATAATTTTAAAATTACTGACCAAAAAAGAGATAGAATGAAAGATCTATAACATAATAGTCTCTATATTGTGATTGCATTATTCAACAAGTGTTACCTTTTTTTTTTTTTTTTTTTTTTTTCCTGTGCGGAAATCCCCTCGGATACCACCTACTGGTGGTTATGTCGGACTCGAACCGACCAAAAACCGCACGCCGTCTCAGGTACCAGTAGCCGGGGAATCAGGTGTACCCTAGAAAGGAAATCCCTGAAACCCCAACGTACCTCGGGTCATCCACGGCTTGCAGATGACCCCTTTTCTGCTCCAAAAGAGCGTGTGCTCCGTAGCATGTCCCGCTGCTATCCCGGCGTACTTCTGCTCGGATGACGGATTTCCTCACCTATCACCCTCAGTCTAGCGCTTATGGAGGACGGAGATCGTTCTGCAATCTCCGGCGCCCGAGCCGTCTGTGATACCGGACACGTTCCCGGGCCTGGCGGACCGGGAGAGTTCTCAACCTCTCCCGGTCCCGCTCCGACATCTCCTTTGCAAGCATAACTTGCTCGCAAAAGGAGACGGCGGAGTTCCACGCGCTCTCGCTCCGCAACATGGCGGCGATCATGCTACCGAGCGAGAGAGTTTCCACTCCGATGGCCGTCACAAGGTCACGCCTCAGCTCCGCCCACGCTGGGCATTCTGCCAGCGTGTGGAGCGCCGTGTCCACGGTCCGGCCATCGCAGTGGTGGCACTCAGGCGTTGGCTCCTTTCGGATCAGACACAGGTGATCTCCGAAGCATCCTTTTCCAGTGATCACCTGCGTCAGCCGATATGAGAGGGTCCCGTGATTCCTCTCGAGCCAATCCTCCATAAGGGGTCTTACCGCCGCAATGACGGCGTGCCCGGCGCTTGGTTGCCCAAGTCGTTCCTTCCACTCCTCCACAAGGACCTGGCGGAGTTGGGTTTTCTGATTCTCAATTTCTCGAGTTTCAGGACTCCGGCCCAACTCCCGTGCCTCCTTGCGCCACTGATAAAGAGCCGCAAGGGCTCTCGCCTCCAGGTCCCATGGTGGAGTTCCAGCCAGGAGACTCGCCGCTTCAAAGGAGATTGTGCGGTATCCTCTTATGACCCTGATGGCCAGCACTCGCTGTGGTCGTCGCAGTATTGCGACGTTGCTCGCCTTGAGGGTCTCCGCCCAACAAAAGTGTTACCTATTTTGTTTGTAAAAATATACTTTTGTACGTCAAAAGACTCCGATCAATATAAATTAATGCATTTCCACACACAGTAACATATATATTTTAGACACGGTTGTGACTTTCAAATTTCTGATTACTTTTTAAAACAATATCATTTTATTTCTTTTTAGGCGGACACAGTCGGTTAACGCTTTTAAGGAACTCTTCAAGAATCACTATATATCTCTTTAACAACTATATGCTGTATGTATATGTGTACTCGTATGTGTATGTATGTTTATATATGTATTCATATTTATACATGTACTTATGTAAGTGTATGAATATGTATTCGTGTATATGTATGTGCAATGGTAGCTAATATCCGTAAATTGTGCGTATCGTAAAATGTGCACCACAGACTACATAATATTATACAGTATAGTCCGTCTAGCGGATGCCTGGAAGAGATCGCAGATAGTGATAAGGTCGCCCATTGTACCACTGTTTTTTTTGTCTGTATTCTACATTGTATGTTTCCTAGTTATGGTGTGTAATAAAGAGTATCTATCTATTTATCTATCTATGCAAACAACATTCTCAAATAAAAGTAATCGATATTGTGTTCGTAATATTTTTAAAGTGAGAACACGTTTTAATCACATTGATCTATTTTCTACAGCTACCTAAAAATCTCAGGGCGAGAATGTTTTCATAAAATCATAAAGAGGTTTGAAGACATGAAGTAAAAGACAAAAGGTTGAATAATGAACGTAACAAAGGCTACGTAGGCTGTAAATATAATTACCTAGCTACCTTAGCTCAGATGAATTATGAGTGCCTGTATACACAATAAAAGGGTGATGTAAATTAATAAATTTATTAAAAACTTTACAAGCACATAATTTTGTAAGACCTGTAAGGTTTCTATAAAAATATTTTTGTAGAATTAACTTTCGTGTTTTCTTTTTTACTCTCACTAACATACTTTTTTTCATAATAATTTCTTTCAATTCATATCTATACTAGTATTATTTGAAGAGTTTGTGTGGATGAACTTCTGGTCCGAATCAGCTTACAGATCAGTCTAAAACGACAGCATCCATTCTGTCGTGTTTCGTTAGTGAGTGCAAGACTGGAGGCCCACTGATGCAGAGGTGACAGTTATCATAGCAAGTGTGGGAGCCTTACACTGCCACGATGACTGTCAAGCCTTTTACGTCCCCAAGCATGACGTGATAAAACATCTCACTAGACCACCATGGTGTGGACCATGGCGGTCCAGTGAGATGTTTTGACACTAGATCGCCTGTATTATCTGCAGTTACATTAAGTATGGTGACCATAACTCTTGGATTTTATTCATGCTTGCCACCAGGCAGTAAAATCGTATTCCTATCGGAAGACGAAACTCATTTAAAAATAAGAACGAATTTCATTATTAAAATTTCTGTAATTTACAATCCGTCAATGTAGAAGTTATGTTGTTATTTTTTTGTGAATTTTAGTATCGTCATAATATGAGTTTTACCATATAGTGTGTATTGCAAAATATTCATTATTGTAACTTAAGTCATAGAAACGCCACTACTACTCAATCTGTAAACAGAACTGAAATTTGTAACATGGACGTCAACCTCAAAAAATAATATAAAAGTACATAATTAACTTTAAGTGTTTTTCAGCGTTTTGTCAACCGTTCTATGCAAGTCAACAACTTGTTCTATTCATAAAAGCTTGCTTCATGTCTAAACACTGTAAAATCTATGCTTAATAGACTTTGTTTAGGCAAAGCAAACAATAGCATGAAGGCGAGGCATAATTCTAGGGTACAGACCTGATAAACATTTCATGATGTAAAAATTTAAGATGTTTTATATGTAATAAAAATAACTTATTATTACGACTTCTTGTCCTTTTCAGACCTTAATGCGTGAATGTAGATATGTTAATGATTGGTATCTAGATGTTGCGCAGTCATAGATGTGGGTTATACGTTAGCTGCATAGATATACTTAATAATTTTTTTCCTTCTTGCAATTTTTGCGACTCTTTTATAAGATTATCAAAAATTCAATTATAATATATCATTTTATAATACACAACACAATTAATACATACATACATAAAATCACGCCAGAGGTATACCTCTGCCTACTCCTTCGGGGAAATAAACGTCTACTTTTCGTCAGTGTTTTCGTCCTACGTAATAGATGACGACCCTATTGTCACTAAACGGGATGTTTTGTTTGCCAGAGCATCATCCGTCGATCAGCAGGTACATCACTTGCAGGTGAGATTGATTTGGGCAGTAAGTTCTTAGTGGGAACCCTACGCACCCATTAATAAAATAATATGAATATAAAAATATGTATCTACATATAATAATATTATATATATAACATAATGATATTACGTGTGGTATTTTTAGTAGCATATCTGATTATCTTCGTCGCAGGTAGAAGTTTGTAAAGCGTTAGTGCAATTTGAATGAACGTACTCGTAAATTTGGAAAGGTTAGTACACTATGATTAAGCCAGGGTCTATTTCCTAGAACCCTGAATTTTGAACAATCCTAAACTATCCTGTAACAAGCCGCAAAGTGTCCGAGCGGCTGATGTAGCTACTATCATGATACAAGAAGAAGTTGACTGTTATGGCGACTGCCCAAGGTTAAAAACTAACAAAAGACGCTAAATCCGTAAACACTAGAATTCCATTCTCTCAGATATTTTCTGATATAATAGTTGCTGGTGTCTTCGCAGGTAGTTGAACGAATACTACTAGACGCACCGACCGAAACCAATCGAAGCGTGGCTACCACGCTCCCCACCCCGTGAGGGGCGATTGACAATCTGTTCTAACTATTGCCAAACATGATACTAACTTTTGTCCACGCTCCGTCCAAGTTTATATCTTCCTTTTTCAATAAACAAAGTATCACCATGCCAAATTTATAATATTAATATGTGTAAAATACTGCTGGAATTTATATTAGCAGCATTTCATTTTCAGTGAACAATGAACTATCCACACACACAAACAAGAAAAAATTCAAATATGCTTTATAATAATGTTTGACAAAAATATATTTGCTTTAAATTAATGAAATTTAATAAGCGATAAAATGTTTAATAACATAAATAATTTAATAAAAATGTTATTAGCTTTTGTGCTCTATAACATTCAATTAAGTGATCATAGAAACAAAAAGGTAATAAGTCCATGCCTAACGTCGTAAATGTGAAGGTGTGTATTCTGAGAACCATTAGGTAATTGAAGCTTTTTAGAGCGTTTATTGCCATTATTTTGATACAACCATTTTTATTTTGCAAAATTACTGCTAAGTGTTTGGGTAGGGTTTTATGCATTGTTTTAGATGTACACAAATATTTCAATATACAAGAAATGTTATCCAGAAGAGGTATGGTTCATACTTTCTCTCGTAAAAGTAGATGATATCTATGGAGGAGAGATTTCGAAAATTTGTGGCACACGGTAAAGGATAGGTTACATTGTAACTATTAATAGACTTTATTACACCTAGACACAGAATAAATGATGGTGCTCATCACACAATACTTTATCCTGTGCTCCTGGGTAGGAATCGAACCCAGGACCTCCAGTCTAGTAATTAGAGTTACTAATCACTTGACCAATAAGTCCGTCTTATTGTTTGCAAGTTGTAGACCTTTAGAACAGCTAAAACAAGATGATGTGATATCAATCAAAATTATTGGGGTATCTTGACACGTCAATTCTTCTCTGACCTTGGACCAAGGTTATGTTCAATGAACTTGTCATACCCTGATCAATTGGTGTTGAAGGGTCGAAGCTCGAAGTTGTTCAGAATTATAGAACTGCCTCGGGTAGATTATCCAACTTAGAAAAAGGAGTCACGAGAAAGATCTAGTTCTGTGGCGATTTCCATATACCATGCAAAAACACTTATTCCGCCATCTATTGAAGACATACTAAACTACAATGTAACTCCTAACCCTGTATTGCGACATAGAAAAATCTCGTACCGAATAGAATATATATTAGGCCGCAGCGCGCCAAGAATGATCAGTTCATCTGGTCGGAAGATTCTCGCTTTGTATGGGAAGGACATGACACCCATTCCTCCACCAGAAGTTTTCACATCGGCCTAACCACTAAAATTTAAAACAAAGGGGAATCGAAGTTTCACACTGTCTTTCAGACATTTCTAATTGTGAGGGTAGATGTGAACCATTGATTTATGTGTGACGGCCTATTTATCTTGTAATCTGCAGGCCGTCTTACATGCCTCGACAATACACACATCAACTATCAACCGGAGGGCGGGGGTTTGATTCCCGGGGCAAAATGATTGAGGGATGAGCACGACTATTTGTACTATGTCTGAGTGTGGATTGTCTGTGGTACGTACTTACAAATACTCAGTTACTACTGAGTCAAGACCCTACTGAGCTCTGTAACTTAACAATCATATTTTTTCACTTAAATATAAATAAAGAACAAACAAAATCTGTAATTAGTACTTTCCATTTCTGGTACCTAACGTTCTCACCACACTTGCGTACTTAAATGTTGTGAATTCGTATTCATGCATTAACTAAACGAAGAAGTTTAGCAAAGTTGTACCATCTTACCGCAACTGCACCGGAATTTGAAACATCTCAAACTAAACCAACATAGAAGGGATTTTAGTTTTAATTTGAATTTTAAAAGCATTCCGTTTTAAACGTACATATCGCAGACATATAACAAATAGACAAATCACTGTAGCTGTTAATAACCTATAAAAATATTGCATACAGTGAGTTGGACCCTGAATCCTTAATGAATGTATATTTGAAGTTCTTGAAATTTATTCTATAAGAGTTTTGTTTATTTTCGCGAGTACATAATAAAAACAAAACTGTACTTTAACAATATCTGTTACTCCTAATTTCTGTGCAGACTTTTGTTATGTTTTAGTAAAAGAAAAATCGTACCAACCTCAACATTAGGAATCAGCTTTTAACAAAATATAATTATTTGTGTAATGTAAGGTGATAGTAATTATGAACATTCAACATTATTCTTAGTTTTTATATTTTAGTATTTATACGAGAGTAACTGAATCAAATCTACTGAAGTATGTGAAGGGTGGGCCCCTGGGCCAAGAATTCGTTAACATTTGAATCTAACAAAAATGAAATGGTTTTTTTAAACGATTTTTTCAAATGTTAACTAGTTCGTGGCCCACCCTATATTACATAGTTAAATAACTTTAACAAGAAAACAATTGAGAAACGAAAAACTTCCATCAAATAACAAACACACTAATAAAAAATTTTTATCAGCTAATTTGCTACAATTGGCGCATTCAATTACTCGTATGTGATGTACTTCACTTGATTAGCTCGTATAAAGCATGGTACAAATAATTACCATGCACTACGGGGACGCCGGTTGATTATTCGATCTATCTCTAGGGAAAGTTAAACAAATTGAATTCAATTTTCTCCACCATTATTAAAACTATAAAGTTATTACAGGCAGTAGAAATATTTTGCAAATTGGTATATTAATTCATATGAATTAGGCAAAGGTCGAATAAATTTGAAAGAAGCTAAAAATATTAGTCAAGATCCTAGTATTTAAAAGTATGCAGTATCTGGACGAATATAATGAATCTAAATATGAAAACTAACCTTTACACGTTAAACTTATACGCTAAAATTAACGTAATGATAATTGCGTATTTCATTTGGAATTCACTAACAAATCAAACTCTATTTTCATATATCGGGCAGAGGAGAGGCCTATGTTTCCATCTAACGTAATACATTTCTTTTTAATATCACAAATGAAAAAAGCCTACGTCCAGCAGTTGACTGTGCTAAGCTGATAATGACATCAGGAAGTGGTGGTGGTGACGGGCTATAGAAATTCACTTATTACATATAAACAACGACTTCAATTTTAAACTGAATTCAATTCAATTCAATACTGAAATCCACATATTCAAAAAAATTGTGTCAGTAGGACAAGTTGAAATGACTGATGTGAACATTAAAAATATATAAATTATAAATTATGAAATACCAAAAAATTAAAAGTTTAATTTACATTATTATTATTTTATTTAATTACATTATTATTATTATAACTATTTCAGAACACTCGGCAACTGTTAACAGTTATTCCGTAGGTAGACCTTATAAAATTAATATTTACATACTTTTCAAACTACCTCGGTTCCGCAGCCATAGTGAATGTAACTTCTGTGCTTGAGGTTCGATGCCGGGTCGGACCAAACGTTTGTATGAACTGCAAATATCTATTTTTTTTAAGTTTGGGTGGGTATTTACAAAAAAAAAAGTATATAAATATTCTATCAGTCAGTCAGTATCAGTTGTCTTAGCACAAGCTCTGCTTAGTTTGAAACTAGATGACGTTGTGTGTCAAATGTCCAAAATATTTATTTGTTTATTATTTATTTATTTACCTTTTCTTCCGAAATTATATCGCATAATGCCAAACACACTTAAAACAACAACATAACATATATTTTCAATTAATACCGCGATATATGGCTACTGGCAATTTCTTCGGTTGCTATTTTTGAAAGAACATCGTTTCAGAGTTTGTTTTGATTT
Organism: Hypercompe scribonia; assembly: GCA_949316085.1. NCBI lineage: Eukaryota > Metazoa > Arthropoda > Insecta > Lepidoptera > Erebidae > Hypercompe > Hypercompe scribonia. The sequence goes on from OX438975.1 coordinate 7,118,970, forward strand.
TCCGACGATCGAGAACTTTGGAGGCTGTATTATAAATAATGGAAAAGTACTGTAATAATTTACTACAAGTCTTCAATTTCTTTATTATTATAGTGTGAACCATCTAAGTTTTACTCGGCTTGTGTAAAAGTTATAAGGCCCTTGTCAAAATTTTTATTTATTTAAGAAAATAACAAATGCCACCGACTTTAGTTTATCCTGTACATAATGACCATTATCAGAAATATACCTACTCGGCTTCCAGACTTACCTCATACAACTTAATGTACTGATAAAGGTTTCTTGAGCCAGTTAAGTGTCAAATGTACTTTTATATAAAAAGGGGCAATTTGAAAAAAAAAATTCAGCTGAACTTTAGAGATACTTTTAGAGAACTGCAGATTTAGATTCGAGTTTTCTTTTATCATTGTCACTTACCGAATACCAACGAAAAAATCTGTTTGAAAATAAGTTGTACAGCAGTAATGTTTATCTTATATTTAGTTTTTTTTTCTATATCGTGCCAAAGTGACTCTACTCTGCCTGATGGAAAGCATGAATAGAATCCAAGAGTTGTGGTCACCATACCCATTGCAAGTGCAGACAATGCAGTATGGTGACCTACACTATGGCGGCCTTGTGAGGTACTTCTTCACACCCCGCTTGGGAACGTAAAAGGCATGACAGTCATCGTGACGGTGTAAGGCTTGCACAGTTACCACGATAGCTGTCACCCCTGTTTTAATATTTTATATTAATGAATTTATCATGGACCAAAAAGTATTTAGACATTGTGTGCAACTAAAACATTTAGATGTAAAAAAAATATAATCAGTGCTCCATTTTTTTTTTAACGTCTGGAAACCCCGTCGAGCCGTCACCCCACCGGGGTTTACGGCAAGGTGGTGTGTCGGAATCGGACCGACTAAATCCGCACGGTGTGCCACTCTGCGCCTGACATAGGAGGGATCCGGGAACAGCTGTTATTACGAAATCCAGATTTATTATTATCCAGATCATAATCAGTGCATCATGCGTGAACCTTTAGACAAAAACATTACAAAACAAAACAGTAAGTGGCTCTATAAAACTTATATCCTATAATCTTTATTCTTCTACTTATTACTTTTTATTTAAAATTACCGTTTTTTGTTTTTCTATTGTCACTTTCAAACACACAGTAAACTTTATTTTACTAGTAAAATATGACATCGCTTAAATGACTAGTTGCCTGTCTAAAAATAACTGTTGAGGGCAGGCGGAGTTGAGTCTGACTTTAACAAGCTTTACCTATAAAAAAGGAAGAACAACTTATTGTTTTAAATAAGTCTACAATTTGTTATTACAACCTACCGTGACTTTACTTCTTGAGAATTTTCTCTTCCGGACCTTCCTTTGGGACTGTTCTGGGAAAAGAAATATTATTTTACGTATGTACGTAAATAACATACAGAAATATCGTTGCCGTCGTAAGTTTCGCTGACATGCTTCGACACTAATGGCCCAAGTCGACCGCAGTGTTACCACCACCACTTCGAAAACCGATATTAAGAAATTACTTCGTTTATTTTCGTCGAGTGAGTGAAGTTCGACGTCTCCAGCTCATACTTCGGTGTTGTAAGAGTCCCTCAGCATCTGATATATCCCGGAGGATTCCGGAAACAGCTGTCTTTACGACATCGAGACTCTCCAAGCGCTTACCCATCACCCCCACCACTGGCACCACCTTCGAGTGAACTCTCTATTTAAGCGACGTACTTCACAAGCTGACGTCACCTTCTCGCGGCTGGCCACTGTAGCGGATGAAAGGGCGCGCCTTTCCTTCCTTAAATCCCACGGTGAAGTTCCAGCCAAGGCGCATGCCACTTCTGTCGACACGGTGGGGTAACTGTGTATGGTTCTAACCGCCAATAACCTCTGGATACGCCAGGGGCGTGCCCTATTCTGAACGGTCAGAGCCGCCGCCCACACTGGTTCACCGTACAAGGCTATTGACCGGACAACCCTCGTGTAGAACCGTCTCATCGCGACACTAACTCCACCCAAATTGAGCAAAAGTTGGCCAAGGACAGAAGCAGCGCCGAATAAATTGGAACTGAAGTAAATTACCAAAGGCGCTCTACACTGCAGCACGAACCTTTTTTTTTATCAACCCAGCAGTAGAACAGTAAAGGTTGATGATGAGCGCGATTATCGTCTTCCAAACACAGTAGAAGTGTTTCAGGTATCCATGGGCGGCAATAGTTACTGAACATTAGATGAACAGTCTAGTCGTTTGATCTCCTATCCCATAAAAAAATCATCTTACAAAAATGACACTATCTCGATATTAACTCACTTGATATTTATTCATTGACAAGTACACGTTACACTATTCATAAATTATTACTAACTTCTGTCTGGGAAACAGACTTAAAACTTTCAACCCCTTTCACAACCTGTTCGTAAACATTGCACGAACTTATAATAGGGTTTTTTCGATATGTGTGTGGGTTGAGAAGCGTCCCATCTGTTGTATTTCACGAACCGTTTCAAAACTGATTCTATAGAAAAATATCAATATGAAGGCCCAGTAAACATGCTCGAGGAAAGTTTTTAACAAAATAAAATACATGTGCGAACAAAGTGAGTAAGTAAACTACAAATATAGTTGATTTCTTGCGTAACTTACAAGATTTTATCAGCATAAATATATTTTAAAGATAAATACTATTCCATATCTACTTGACTGTTCTATTTACCTGATCTACTTATTTTATTTGTAATTGAGATGTCACGGTTTTTTCATAAAACTTTGTAAACCATCTAACTTTTCTCTTAAGTTGTGGCAATGAGATTTTCTTCTACTATACTTCGTTTTCTAAGATTGCTTGTGAAGAAATATACTAATATGATAATATATTTTCTTAGTCTACATAATCATATCAACAGCCTTTAAGAGTCCACTGCTGAACATAACCCTCACCTTAGCAACAAAGTCAACTTAACAACAGTCGCCTGTACTCATAGATACTTTTCAATATTAGTTATATTCCAAAGTTGGGTAACCCACTCTTATTATCTTATTGCACATCATCATCATCAGGTGCGCTAAAAAATGTTGTCTCCTGGACGCAGGTTTCCCCTAAAATTCTCTACAACTACCGGTCCTGTGCTGCCTCATACAATGACTTCCCGTAACATTCACTAGGTCGTCGAACCACCTCATCGAACCACCTCGTGGACAGCCCATCAACGCTGCGTAGCTAAACGTAAAACTTTATGGCCCCATCGATTCTTCGCTTCTACAATCAATGTGTGTGTTATTCCACGTACCATCAGAAATATTAGACGAAAGTGATGCCGTTTAACCACGTTCTCCTGAAGTGAAAGCAGCTGCCAAGTGGGTTGTAATTTAAGAACTACATTTTACTCCAAAATCTTTGGTATTAATAAACCTATTATATTTTAAGAATTAAAATACGTCAGATATTTTTTATGGCAAACCTACAGTTCCTCGAAAATGTGATCATAACAGGTTGCTCAGTGTGTAAACAAGTATCATAATAATGCTGACATCAACAGCTTTTAACAGTTCAGTGCTGGACTTAAACCTCTCCTTAGGAAAGAGATTTTGGCCTACTATAACAAACTGGCCAGATGTGTTGGTATAGGGTTTGTTATAGTATTCCTTCATTTTCCAGTGATGTTGTCCTGTGCAGTTTGTTCCTTTAGTCGCCTCCTACGGCACGCATGGGATGAATAGAAGTGGTGACACTCTGTATCTAAATCCATCACTACACATAATAACAATAATTATATCGTCATATTATCATCTTTAAACTACTGTTTTACTTCCCCCTAATCTTAATTATTTATGCATCCATTTATATTATTCAACACTATTAAGTCGTACCGAAGTCGTGTCGTTCAACTATAGGAAGCTTGCTTTGTTACTGTTACGGTTACAGTTACGAGGTACTTTTTGAGTGAGTAAGTGCTCACTCAAAAAGCAACAGTTCGCTTGAGTCTCTTAAGTTTCAGTAGAAAGCTAGTAGACATTTACCATAAGGTTCCTCTTCTGCACGCTAGCTATCTATACCATAAAAACCTTAAATACTACCTTGCATTTAAAACCGCCATATTTTATGATTACTAAACTTCTAATTATTATTCATGTTTAAGTTCAATTTTGGATACTATTAACCCACATTTCAAGGTTGAACACTGGTACCTGAAAAAAATATCTAGTGACCCAATAGAAAGAGCGTAAAAACTAAAACTTATTTGATATAGTCTATAAGCCCATCTCACCACATTATAGCTAGACATTTATTCCAATATAGATCTCTATATACTTGACCATGTTATGCACAGTTACATAATTGTCTAGATTCATATGGTACACTTCTACATATAAACATTAAGATTTATGTCGTATCTTTTCGTGCGTTATTGCGAGCGTATTATAATATTTAAAATGAGTTTTACAATTGCTTGCAAATAATTTTCGAAATGTATTGATTTTAAATGTTTCATATGAATTTCACCTTGATGTTATTTCAAAACTGATCATCTCGGCCGTGAACAGTCCATAGCAGAGCTTTTGGCTTTTAAAATGAGCCAACTAACACATTATCCGACAAGGTTTAACAGTCTCATCTTAAACTGATAGGATTACTGGCTTTTCAATAGCAATTGTTTGTCAAATCAAGGTTCCCTGAAACTGTTAATCAGCGTAAGTACCCATATTAACTTTTCTTAACTCTTATATTTAGACAGTCGTAGTCGTGTCGTCTCCCGTGAACAACTTTTATGCCTCTCTTTAGCAGATAATCAATATTTAAGTGGAACGCTTTGTGAGGATAGAGCAATTAGTGTTAAGGCACGGAGAATATGTACGCAATATACGCTTTTACGTAATGTTTTGGTGAATCTGATTAATGAAACTAAGTATCGGTTTTAGAAAGCGGCATATTGTGGGTATTACGTAGCGATGTTATTTATATACTTCGTTAAATTTAAGACTAATTTCGATTGAAATACCAAAGCTTTAATTTTTCTAAGTGTACCAGGACCATCTTCTTATACTTAAGACTTAATAGGTATATGTTGCATGTTTAGTATGTTTAAACTTCGTACTTACTTACTTACTTCATACTACTAAAACGATAAGTCAAAATTCAAATATTTTTTTTTCCTAAACAGATAATAAAGGCTGTTTAACCTTTCTTTTTAAACTGGTTGTTTAATGTAATATTGCACATTAGAGGATATAGTCTCACATACAAATATTTCGATTTTGTCACTGAAACTGGTCGTGACAATAATCATTTGTTACTTATACTTCGAAAAGTGCTTATTACAATAGTATGTTATTTTTCACATGTGTAAGCATACTTAAATAGTGTTTTTTTTTAGGTTTATATATTAACCTAGCTTACGTTATTAGGTAGTAGAGCCACGTTGATTTCAGTACGACGTGCCGGTTCGATGGGGCAATACTACCTTTCCACAGAAGACCAACCTAAAGCGCCAGCATCTATACTGTCGTGTTTCGTTGATAAGTGCGAGAGTGAAGGCCCATTAATGCAGGGGTAACAGTTATCGTGATAACTGTGAGAGCTTTGCACTGCCACGATGACTATCATGCCTTTTACGTCCCCAAGCGTGGTGAGAAAAAGCATCTCACTAGGCCGCCCTAGTATGGATCGGCACACTGCATTGTCTGCATTTGCAATAAGTGTGGTGACTACAACTCTTTGGACTCTATTAATGCTTTCCATCAGGCAGAGTAGAGTCACTTTGGCAGGCTCTTCAAATAGAAAAACAAAACGTTTGACAAATCTACACCGTTGAGTGTTTCTTTAGCAGTGCCTCAATAAAAAATAACATCTGAAATAATTCTGCCTAATGAAAGTCAAGAAAGAAATATTCTTTCTACTGTTATAAAATGAATTTAAGATAAATTGGAAAGTAAAAAGGAAAAAGAATACTACGCTAGTAAGAAATCATCGAATTACTAAAGCCTAACTTTATACTTGGTGTATTTTTTATCCAAAATAAGATCTCTTGACAATCCTGTTATAAAATTCACATAGCAGTTTACTTTTTTATGTGTAGTAATTATGTGGAGCAATTAGCGAGGCGTGGCTTAGTGAACTTTGACACCGATACTGAAATTTAAATGCTTTTGCAAACTCGTATTAGAAGCAGATCATTAGTGCGGCATACTAATATTTCGTCCTTCATTACTAGTCAACCAAATATTATTTTAAGGAAGAATAGGTATTCTGACAATATGTAATTTGATATATTAATTGACTGTATATCATATAAATATAATATAACGTGGAACCTAATTACCAAATCCAAAAAGTTCAAACTACAAAAATATCGATATTATGTGCTTGAGCTAGAGACAATATTATATTATAATATTTAATAAATATTATAATACAGACCTTCTACGAGATCATATTTGGCAGTGGGCACTTAGACACACAGCAAACACTTATCTACGCGTAAAGCGATCGAGTTGACGTGAAGTGAGCGAATGCGCTGATATAAAAATGCCTACTCATTACCCTTCCCCGTGTCAGTCCATGAGCTCGATCCGACATTGAGTACTCTTCGTTTGTTTGAAGTATTTGAGTAGGTCTGACCTCTTCGCCCCATATCATAATTTATAGTTCGTAATATAACCATTTATGAAATTGTAAAAAGCCGTTTGTGTATGCATTAAATAGATAGAAAATATATTTTCCCTTTAAAATTAAGAGTTCCTGTCTAGGTACGTGTAGCGAGAGTAACTATACTGTTACCCAAATTTGATCTGCTTACAGGATAAGTTCCATTCTACACAATTTACTTGAGTGTAAAAATAAGGTCGTAAAAAATAAACTATTATTAAAGTTAAATAAATGATCATACTAAATAATTAATGGATAATTGGCGAGTTTAAGAAAAGACCTGCTAATAACCACATATATTAAAAGTACTTTAAAGATCTAACTAGCGTTACTCTAAAGATATGTATAATATGATTCAACAGGGATTCGGGTGGTTATATCCCTACTGAACAAAGGAGGATAACCCAAACAGGCTATGGGATCGTGGATTAACGGTTTACTTTGTAAGCCCATCTCACACGTCTTAATGTAACTACGCATACATATTTTATTATAAAAACGTGTAGTTAAAAATAGCAGTTGTAGCACAAAAACAATATTGTGATGTTTTTCTGTTTTTTACTTTTGCTCGTTTTTTTTCTCTCCCGTGCTTCGGAGAGCACATAAATTACTCGTGTCGCGCGATCGTGTTAGATAACCGTCCCATCGGATTGTGAGAGTGGGGGTACAGAGAGTGCACCTGTGTTTACGTGGTGTCCGTTGAGCTTGGCCACTGTGGCCGTGATCGACTAGTAGTACATAATCATCATAATTCAAAGGCAACGGTGGACGCTTGGTATAAGTTTGCCCTTATCTCTTCAAAAACAACCGCAGTATTATCCGTGGTTGTCTTTGATGTCATTTCTCATTTTAACAAACTACATAATATTAATTTTTTCAAATAATCTCAGTGTTTAATTCATTAAACGGTCAACTAAAATTTCTGTTTTAAAAATTGATAGTCTACATAAAACTCATGTAATTCTAAACAGCAAAGTATATGGTATGGTGGTACTTACTATGGTGTGAAAATACATGTCTTCGCAACATAACGTCCATTAAGTTATCTATGACTTATTTTTGAGATTTCTAGATCGCTGTAAGTGGACATGACATGACATATATAGGAATCATGTCGACAAACTGGTATAATATTTTATTAAAATAATTTATTTAAAAACAACTTTTACCTAAACTTCAACATTTCGGGGGGACAAGTGGCAGTTGAACTCTGGCACCAATGATTAGATTTAACTTGGGTTATGGCTACCAACGCTCCGCCGTAAGGTAAAAAGTACTTATAAGCAAAAAATTTTTATTGTTCATTATCTACTAGTACAAGCATATTTTATGCCGTAGATTCTAAAATTCAAGTATGCTTATACAAATATATTTTTGTAAGTACTATTAGATATATTCATAGATACAACTGCGCTAAAAGCGAAATGCGTTCAATAGTATAGGGCGCAACAATGTTGTTATTTGATACAAACTTTTCGAGTAACTTTAGAATAAACTAAATACGTAACCTCTTCTCCTCTCACTTCGTTCTAAATCTTTAACATGAATTTGCGATGTTACTACAAAATCGGATATACTTTTGTTCAAATAAATTATTTATTCGCAACAAGAAGACTATGCAGTAATAAATACAGAGAGAGAGAGACCAGTGAGATCCTTGTGTACTATAGTCTACTTTTGATTATCTAAGGTATATCAAGAAACTACAAAATAATGATGCCAAAACAATAAAGTGTAGTTACGCAAGAACAATTTTGTCAGCAAGCTGTTAACACGGAAGATAAATGTCTTAGCGAGAAGGTAATTATAATAAAAATAGTATATTGTTTTATGTCCAATAACGGAACAAAATTACGGAATAAACGCTGTGTCAGATAAAGGACTTTGGGATAGCTGCAAGTAATGAGAATATAGCGCACTCATCTGTAACTTTATTAATACAGACTTGTTTTTTTGTTTTGTGTTAATACAGATTGTTTTACCAGGAACGTTGAAAGGTTTACTGAGTTCTTTTGAGAATGTTTGCTGTATATAACTCACAGATTACGTTTCAATCACAATGCATACGTTATACTGCAGAATCACACTAAAAAAAGAAGTTGGTAGTGAACCACATAGTGTTGCAAAGGGTACAATTTTTTTTTTCTATTTCTTTAAAAACAGTTCAAAATAATTTACAGCCTAGACAGTACATAGTACATATTATTCCACAGCCGATTGTGACAAATTTGTTACAGGAGTTCCACCCTGAAATTTAACTCTAAAATAAATTGAAAAATTTATAAGGTTGTTATTATCAAAGGTTATTGTTGTAAGGTGCACCTAAAAAAAAAGGCAATACTATTATGATTTTATCAATCGTAATGTGACCGATAATTAAATCTTTAATCTGATAATATTTCACTATTTAACGACTGCGAGATCGAGAGTTGATTGGAACTGCAATTTACTCGAATTTTATTACTAGAATTGGCCTTCTGGACAGAAGTATGTCAAACACGCTTTACTCTTACACCATGCTCTCCTGTAATACATTATCCCATACCAACGCAAAATAGGTATAATTTAATTGTATCATACAGGCAAAGAGGAACAACTAGCTCAATAAGAGCTTTATATAACATACATACATATTTTATTTCATTTGGAGATCTTCTTCGGAGTCTATTTTGGTTGGTCATCGACGTATTGGTTACATTTTATTATTTGACCAAATATTTTTGTCATGAAATAAATATAGAAATATACTTCTTAACATTTTTTGTACAGCTATATATCGTTCCTAACGGTTTCGTTAAAGACACATTTTTATTCAATTAATAACTATTAACTGCAGTGGTCCTTCCAAAAACCTTCCGAAGATCTTTGAAGGATTTTTTTTCCCGCTGGGTCCGAATCTAGTTAGACAACCTTGATACACAAGTAAATAAAATCCTTTATTCCTTTTAAATAGGGTTTTAAACAAATTGCATCGTCCGTCTACTATGTACTAAGGGAACAAAATGAATATTTTAATTGTTAACATAGTTTAATTGTTTTGATTCCTGAAATAATAATAATAGTATTATATCATGAAACGTAAAAGTTAAAAGCTAATCCTTTAATAGTATAGTTTAGATATAGGTGCATTAATGTCTAAAAATCATATATTTTGATGATAGCTAATTGATTAAGTGACAGATAGTCAAATCACATTTTTCTTTCCTACAGGAAGGTAAGAAAATACAGTTTATCAGAAAGTTAACAAAAACATATTAAAACCAGAAAATAAGGATGAGTTATCTCGCAAACGTGCTGAAATTAAATGATGATAGATAAGTGATAATGATATCACGTTTATATAGAAAAATAAATCTATCACTATTCAGGGTCGTCACGATGATGAATTTGTTAGAGAAGCGAGCCGATATCAGACGAATAACAATATCTGAAATCATATTTAAGACATAAAATAAATATAAAGGTGACTCTAAGTCATTACTCAGAGTCAAAATGAAATAAATAAAATTTCAGCAACAAGTTGAATGTGAATCCCTAAAATATAAACTTGAATACTTTTCATTGCATGATTTCTTTACTGTTTAAGTTTATATTTCTCTAGCACCTGCTCAGAATTGTCACTATTAAAGTAGAGACAGAATTAATAATTTTTATTACTATTATAGTGGTTAAATAAAAAATAATTCAAAACAAGAATCTTCGTAAATATGGTCATGTATCGTCTTTCTGTTCGCTCTTCTGTTGGCTACTAATTCGTCCACGTAGCAAACCACACACGCTCCCACTGTTTTATACTCTCTTTCAAATAATCTTGACCAGCATATTAAAAGTCGTAGTTCCAACTTTTATAGTTTTAGTTCTTTTTTATTCTTTCCATATGCCGAGCTTTTTGGCTCATCCTTTGTTGTTGTCCGTTCGTCATTAGAATGAACGATAATCGAAATCAGGAGTGCCGCCAACACTTTTTTCCTTTAAAACAAAATAAAACTGTATTTTGTAAAAGAACTTGCAGAATGAACTTCCATATGATCTTGTTCCAAAATTATTATTGGTATCTATTTGCGTATGCATATATTTATTCTAGTATACTCGTCTATGTTTTTAATTATATGTTGTTTATTCTGATACATATTACAAAAAAACTGCACCTATTTCTTATTTTTTCTGCAACGCCATCACATTATAATTGATTGTTAGAGAATGCCATAGGCATTACGTCTGTCTACGCACAAAATATGCACAATGTATAAAATAAATACATAAATAAATGTTTATTTGTATTAACATTGACAACATTATAATTTTTATACTCAATACCATTTTACTCTTACCGAACAAAAGTAACGTTTTTACATACGGGTTATTATTTTCTTCACAAACCTACAAGACCTACAGTGAAAGCGAATTTATCGCTCTCTGTAAAGGTATGTACCTAACAGCAGGCCCTAACGAGGGGCTATCTGCATATTGAGTGAGATCGCCTGCCCAATTGATGACTCGGTGTGTCGCTCGATTAGAGCTCGGTTCGAGAAAAATGTGTGTAGACGAATTTGTATCGCAATTGTATGGAAATAGGTCGATCGTCTTTTGTTAGGTACAGTTTCGTCTCAAAATATAATCACCACCCACGTATATTACACATATCCTCAATCCAATCACGTTTAAGCGCTTCTAGTCTTACAGTCATTGATAAATATAAGTTATAAACTTTAATGATTAACGTTACACACTTATTTATAATACTTGATTTTTTTGATGTCGCAGATAATTATTCTGCGGCTCATTAGGTAACCGAAGCTTTTTATATGCATAGTTTATGATAGTGCGTATGAGAAATGCGATGCAGATTGTTAAAAAAAATACCACATTTCTACTGCAACAGAGACAAAATTATTCTGTCTATCAAACTTACTCTTTTTTTTACTTTTCCTCTTTATATTTAACAGCTCTATTAGTACTTTTTGTTTTTTTTTCAAGATAAAATTGAGTTTTTCTTTTATTTGAAAGCCTGCCAAAGTGACTCAACTCTGCCTGATGGAAAGCATGAATAGAATCCAAAAGTTGTAGTCACCATAGTCATTGTGAATGCTGACAATGTAGTATAGTGACCCACACTATGGCAGCCTATTAAATTGCTTTTTTACGCCTCACTTGAGGACGTAAAAGGCATGACAGTCATCGTAGCGTTGTATTGCACACACTTACTACGACAACTATCACCCCTGTATCAATGGGCCTCCGGTCTCGCACTCACCAACGAAACACGAAAGCACGGATGTTGTCGCTTTAGGTTGATCTTCTGTGGGAGCGTAATACTGCCACGGTCGAGCCGGCCTGTTCATGCTGAAATCAGTGTGGCTCTACTACCTATTACTATTTGGTATCATTATTAATCTATTATTACACATACCATGTACAACTCGATATATATTGACTACATAACTCTACACAATAAACACAAACGAATAACTTTAACATTGATCTTTCCTCAATGACACGCGTGTCCTACTTTTTAAATGACTACAGTCCCTGTAGATATAAAACTCACCGTAATCATTTTCACCTACATTGGGTGTAAAATACATTGTCCCATTAACGTCGAAATGCACGCGTGAGGCCGTCACGGGTGAAGGCAGTGCGTTAAAGACAATTCTGATAATTAGGTAACATTACATTTCGCGTACATGAATAAATTACCACTTACAGAAATGAATAGCTCTTTTCGCTCTGCAAATATTTCGTGGAATTGTATTTGTTAAAGCATCGTAAGACTATTTGTACACATTAACTATCTTGTACATTTGTGTGTTGATTTAATATAACCCAAATGAAATTCTAATTAATGTTATTCTCAGAAAATTCTTATTTCAACTGAAAGTTACTAACTTTTTCATTTACTCAACTAAGTTCTCAGTTAAGTACACTCCGTCTTATGGAAAGTGGGTACCGACACTTTCGTCTACACTATCAGAAACACAATATTTATTGTTTCTTTCTAATCTAGCGGTTTGTATTAAACAGATATTTGCTTTGCCGAGTATTGTTTAATGAAAACAATCAGAAAAGACAAAATAAAAGATGAAAAGACGTAAGCTTAAACAATTTTTTGTTCGAGTCCTGCATTAGTTTTTTTGTTTTAAAGTAAATAGAAAAAGATCTATTATGAGGTTCTTTATCGAAAATAAGGATTTTAATGTTTATTATTCTATCACTAGGTCCCCCTATATGTACTTTAACTATTGTATATAATACATATGTTTTATGTTCCAACTGTATTTATTAATGTATGAAGTGATTAATATTAATTTATCACTTCATTAACATAATTCAATCCCAGTGCAATATAATAAAATATCACAGATATTCAGAATAAATAAGTATCCAAAGGGAAAATCTTTACACTGAATTAAACAGCCACAAAAATCATTCTTGCGTTCTTTGACACACCACTTGTAGTTAACGATCAGTTAATTTGTCATATTAACAAGCATCTTTGAGGGAGACAATAAACCCAACAAGTACTAAGTCTACTCAGCCAGGCTAGACTAAAACTGACCATGTATAATGGACTTAAGAGTCTCTTGATTAATTCAGCCAATGTAGTGATTCAAATCACAGCACCGAATGATGTATTTTGCCCCAATTCGTTTAAGTCGGATACTTACACAGGGATTATTGAAACCTTAGATAGGAAAACTTGGGCGGTAATTAGACGATCTACGACGATAGAAGGCTTAGAGCGCTTTATGTCAGTTCTAGCTAGTTCGATTGAACAATGTTTGACGGTTGTGAAGTTTAATGTTGTGATTGTCAAGTTTCTTGACATTTTTTGTTACTACTACTATACTAGGTCAATAGTGAATCCGAAAAATAATTGTAACTAGAGAAACGATACTGATTTCTTAGAGTAGGTTATCGCAGCTCATTTAAGTGCTATGAGTCCTTTTAGGCCCCTCTTCAAATTAAAAAGAGATCAAAGTTCTTTCAAATCATCAACCACGCAATTTACATATCTTTTCTATCTTTAATTGTGTGAAAACATAAATATAACCAACAATAGGTAACACTTTCTAAACATTTATTAATAACAACATAAGTCACCTCACTTTAATTAACGATATCTAATCTTCTTTCAAGTAGGAGTTCATTAACATACAGTTCGATCAACGATTCATCTTATAACTTTTTGTTTTTTATTATAGTAGGTAGGTACTTTAATCAGATGAAGTCATAAAACAACTGTTAAATATTCTTCATAAAACAAATTTTGTGTGATTAAATTTAATGTACTTTAATTAGATTTAATTTAAATTTCATTTCAGTTTTATTCTAATCCATTTTTAACATGATTCATTTTATTTTATTTATTTTTTTAAATTATAGTTCGAAATTAAATTTGTAATTTTTTTGTTACAATATTAATATTATAATGTTATTTTTTCAATGACGTAATATTTTATTTATTCTTTTACGTCTGCTATGGACGAATATGTAGAAAATAAAAAATATCTCCAAGACGTAAACGCTAATTAATATTTGTTGATGAGTAACATCTTTCCAATCTTTTTAGCGTAATCTAGGGAAGAGGGACTATTTCAATGAAAAGTATGTAACAAGGAAGCGAGAAGGTGTGTGCTAATTAGAGTTGTCCGTCAGAGAGACTTCTTTAGCACTATTTTATTATGTACTCGTATAAAATTTGACACTTGTCAAACAAACTTACCAGGAAACCATAGTCAGAACCAATTTATTTAAGGTTTATAAGATCTTTAACCGGTTATGACAAACGTCATATATTTTTCAGAGTGAAACAACTATTCTCAGATTTTTGAGTTGACTTAATGGGATCTCTATTGAATAAATTGTTTGGCAATACCGCATTTGGAATCAATAATAGCATCCATGGTAATTGATTGTGCAATACGACAGGAGGTAGTAAAATACCGGGAAGCTTTAGTAATGGAAGGGACGTGCATCCATTGTGTCAATAACACATATTTATTCAAGATGAATGTAGTCATTACTTTACTTGTAATTTTTAATATGATAATTTAGTGGAACTCTGATAAACTTTCTAAACAGTAAATTACAAAACATTAGAAGGTAATTTAGTGATAATAATAACAATAATTTTGTGCATTTGATATACAACGCCATCTAGTCCCAAACTAAGCAGAGCTTGTACTATGGGTACTAGACAACTAATATAAATACATATATACTTTTTTTGTACATAAATACATACATATCATACATGGAAAACATCCAAACTCCGAAATAAATATTTCGAGATCCGGAATCAAACCCGAGATCTCAAGCACAGCAGTCGCATACGCTACCATTACGCCACCGAGGCAAGATTATGAACTTTGCTAGGTCAAATTTACTCACACAGCACGTCTTTATCTACCAAGAGTACTTACTTATTTAACTCCTATATTGCTTTTAACACAAGTTTCCCCCTTACGTAATAGGGACAATTGTTTACTGGTTTCTAAATATATATATATATATAAATATAATGCAATATATAGTAAATAACACCAAATAATTACATAAACCGATTACCATCGAGGCAGATTTATTTAGGTTTTTCAGTTACGAGCCTAAATAAACCTGCCAGTAATCTAAGTTATACCAATCAATAACCTTGTTATATGTTAATCCACTAAGGCATATGATAATCTCGGAGCGTTGATCAGATGGAGTACGAGTATGTATAGGATGAGCAATAACCTTCCACATGTTTACTCCAAACACAAAGCTTAGTGCCATTACAGTTTTATAACTTATTGCGATATTTTTTTTATAAAGGTATAATTGGGGATAAGTGAAATGTAAAATTGAAATTCTATTACGTTTGTACTCCCAAGTAATACAAATTTAAAAGAAATCTTCCGTTCTTTTGCTAAAACAATAGTTCTATTAAATATTGTTAAGCTACTGTTAAATTACTTCATTTTTATATCTTATCTATATTATTAATCTTTTTGTTCTGTACTAAATCGATCTCTGCGCAAAACTTAAGCCAAATCAGTTTAACCGTTTTAGCATGATATAGTAATACTAATACTCTTCTAATATTTGTTGCTGTATCTTTAATTTCTATAAAAATGTATAAGTGTGTCTCAATTATGATCATGTACATTGTCTCAAAGCAAATTACACCAAAAGCACATGCCATGTTGGAACTTCTTAGATAAAAATAAATGGTAGCCATGAAATTTCCTTGTTCTATGACAAGGATATTCCGCAATCATACATTACGCAAGTAAATGTAGCGATTCATCACCGTATACAACAGAAGGGTTTAAAGTGAATCATTCTACTGTGATGGAGAATTCTCGTCCGAATACAATTTGTTACGCAAGACAAGACTTGTTTAGGTGTTGCCAACCGACAGTTGCAAAGGAGCTAGGAATAATGAAATACGAATTTATTATAATAATGAAAGATTAAATTTAGGTCTAAAACATGTTGATGTAACATTTATAATAACACGCTGAAGTAAATGATAATTGTTTTATTGTTAATTATCAATCATAAAACTCAGATGGTATTTTTTATGTGTTTGTTACATCAATAGTCCGTCATTTAGTTCACTTCTAGTTTAGATCCATTCAAAACGGAATAATAATTAATAAAGAATACAACTTATTAACCTTCGTCTTCATTATGATTGAAGTCGGAAGTCTTACAAGTTATAATTATCTCATCGTCTTGATTTCACAAATGAATCTTTTTCGCTACAAAAACAGTTTCTGTTAATATTGGTAGTTAAAAAAGCAGACATAGAACGTCTTAGTTTTTAGTGTAAATAAAAGCATCATAAAGGCCTGTGTTGTAAACATTGCAACACATTCAGTTTGCTTTACAAGGTGTGCCAGAATTGTCATTCTTTTCCTTACGAACTTTATATTAGTTTTTTTTTCAGTTTTGATTTCCCACTCTCGATCGTGTAAAGTTCAGTTACTATTAATTGTTACTTAATGTTTTGTAATTCAAATCTAAAGTTCTTAAAGTTTGGTTTGGGTCTAGAATAAAATCATGCTAGTACGTAAAGTAAAAATTAAAAAATAGATGAATAATAGAATGAAGTGGAGCATTTTTGCTAAATAATCTAAAATTCTTTTGACGATTGATGTCGAAAATCTCAAGCAACAGGCCAATCCGAATTGCTATGTAAAGAAATAAGTAAAAAAGAATTAAGGTTTTTCAACGTTCAAAGAAAAACATAATATTCTAGAAAAGATAATTCCTTGACAACGTACATCAATATAAGCTCAATTATCTTAAAACCTTCTCCCACAAACCCGACCAACCCTGTTTATTACATCAATAAATCAAGTCTAGCCATATGGCGACGTCATAAACTTCATGTCGTGTAAGCATTGGAGCTTTGGACAGCGTCCAGGTGTCGGCGTAACGATACTCTAATAGCATCCAAACCGGTTCAGTTGATAGAACGAGTTTATTTAGATCAGCGTATTGGTCAATAAATTGTTAATGGGTCAGTCGCGATCGGATTTAACTGGGGTCTCTCTCTGCCTGGCAATTAATCTCTTCTTTAAAATATAGTATAGTTAACTCCCTCCAAAATTCCATGTCAAGGTCAGATTAAATCATCAGCTTTGGTGACTGAATATTTTTCATTCATTTACTCGTATATAGCATATTTTGTTTTTTAACGCAGAGTCGAGGCTAGGCGTCTAGGCGATATCGAAATTCTATTTGAATAAAAAACTATTGTCGAGCTTACGGACGGCTCCGACAACCTGTAACGATTGCTAAAGGTGCCACCGGGATCGTAGGCTAAACGTATACTCAAAGGCAGGGAGGGGTCCTAATGTCTTAGGAATTGTCACCCATCTACAGACTGATCTGACTAAGAATGCGTGATTTTGTAATATTTTACCAAACGTGGTTATCATTTAACCACTTACCCTTCGAGTTACGGTATCACATTACGTTTAACGTTATGTTTAATAACATTTTCACACTATTAAGCGTTACTGTAACTCTTGAGTTGAAAGTGTCGTATACTTGTTTACCTCTGCATCATAAAAAAGTATATTATCCACATTCTTTTTTTAAATTTGATTGTACCAACAAACATCAATTCTACTTTATTTATACAAATTCATATTTCAAATACTTTAACTGTGGTATCCGAGGTGAACTACACAATTCTAATTTAAACACAACTCTACTCTCCAATTCTAATGCCACTCAAAAATTGTAAACTAACTTTTGACTACGGTTTCGTTCACGATACGTTAAACTTTGTAATAAATTTTGGTACAACTCAGCAACTATTATTATTTGGATAAAAAGAAGTAAGCCTATTCCTGTATCTTGGACAATATGTCTACTTAAATTTATGATCATCTATTAAGCAATTAAGTTTTCAATATAAACGTTACATGAGATTATAAAATGTAACGTGAATTGTGTAAAACACGTGCATAAAGCAGAATATATATTATATTTTTTTAATTTTGAACACCAGGCCTTTCATATTCATTAATACTATTAACTTTTATATTTAATTAAAATATTTCGAATATTTATGATGCAGTTATGGTAAAACTAATTGCGCTAAAATATGTTTTGTGTTAAAAACATTCATGTATCATCGTTAAGGTTCTGCCAGTGACTCATATATTTTATTAATATACTGCAGTATCTGTTAAAACGGCTAAGATGAAATTAGTGTTTTATAAAACCAATAAAGCCTTGTAATCTTCTTAAATAACTTATTCAATACACCACAAGCAAAGACCTCTGTCTTCCTTTTCATAGCCGGATGACTTATTTCATGTCTGAGGTCTATTTATTCTGGTATTGTTATGCCACAGCTTGGGTCCAGATAGCCCGAGTCCATTAAATTCTTATCTCATTATTATGATTAGCTGTCGCCGAACACGGTTCCTTTGGGTTTGCTTTGGTTGCAGTACGAAATTACTTTTTTAATTATTGAATGAACGTTCTAGAAATCAAAGTTTAGTATTAATTTTTTGTTGGATTATTTTATTATATAATAATGGATTCATTAATGAATTATAGTCAAAGGTGTATTTATGGAGACACAATTAAATT
The DNA here is from genome assembly GCA_949316085.1 of Hypercompe scribonia. Taxonomy (NCBI): domain Eukaryota; kingdom Metazoa; phylum Arthropoda; class Insecta; order Lepidoptera; family Erebidae; genus Hypercompe; species Hypercompe scribonia. The sequence continues at coordinate 7,137,719 of OX438975.1, forward strand.
TTCTAGTACCAGTTGGGTTAGTAGTACTTTATATCATTATTTGGATAAGACAAGGTAAGGTTTGTAATACGTGCTTATATTTCCATTCAATCGTTATTAATGCAATGCTCAAGTCAACTACAAAGACTATCCTGTATGTAAAAGCAACAAAGATTACGATTAAATTACACACAAATATATCATTGCTACGGACACCGGCTACGACAGCTATGCACACGCTACGTTTAATCAAATGTACGTGCTACGGAGAAGTGTGTTGTACCACCAGTGTGTTGTATTGGAACTGAATGACAATTCTATGACAAGTATGAAGTATCTTTAGTGTGAAGATGTTCTTTTTTATTCTTTTAATATATTATTTAACGTGTATTCTCTTATCGAACAAATAAATATATTATGGATTTATGATCATTTTATCACTCGAAACGAAAATCTGTTGTATGGACAATAAATACTTTTACGTCCATTTGTGTGTATCTATGCGTCATATCTTGTAAATGGATGGTTGCATTCTAATTTAGTTTTCTATTTGAAATATATCAAGAATGTTTTGCCATGATTAAAGAAAATCAGTAAGAAGTTATCATCAAGTCTTTTCTATTTCTGTTAAAGGAATATTTAATTTGGGTTTATTATACTTTTGGATTTTCTAAAATGATATACGTACGCTCGAATTGTTACTCTGAGAATTCGGATTCGTGAGACCGTTTGAATTTTCCAGCGATAGTCATTTCGAGTTACAGATATGCAATCTGGACCTTACTTAACTTACTTAAAATAATGGCTGGATCTAATCACCACTTCTGCCCCACGCTTTCTCTCTTCCCACCGTCAACTCTCAGATCCTGGTTTAACTTGTTGTGACTTAATCTTCCCTCTTTTGTACCCTAATACCCTCTAAATCACCTCCTAAAATAGATAATATTTTCAACGATACCATTGTCAAACTTAATGCCGTCCACGCTTCTATTAGGACAGATGAAGTTAAAACGGACCTTGGCATCTAGTATAGCAATAGAAGTCCGAACAACTATGACGTGACGAGATTAGTATTTTTTCCGGTTCCAGAAAAATCGCTGCGAGGGTACATGAAACCTTTACAAAGTCGCGAAAAATTGGTGCAATAGAGTCTTTTTTCTCTTCCAGTATCTGGAAATTTCTTAGTGCCTTAGGTACTGATACACTTTAATTGGAATAATGTTAATGATTTGTTCTCACCTTTTACAACGCTGAATCTTCAAGCTAATTATCAAACGCGGATCTTGTCTTACCAATACTACTATTGACTCATTTAAATTTTCTTCAGTGTTTCCTGAGGATATTAGGAAGATTATTCTAATTATAGTTTACAATGTCGTAGGATGCGATTACATAAGCCGTCGCTTGATTCTTACTATGCTGGAATATTCCAGCATAGTAAGAGAATATATATTCTCCTAGCAACTATTTTTTTCTCTCGGCTCCAGAGCTTTTCCCTCTTTGTAGCACAAAGCATATTATATCATTCCTTTTTAAAAAAAAATAATAATCTTTTACTTCCTGACTTCGACCTATTTCTATTCTTTAATTTCTATCGAAAGTACTGGAGGTCTGTGTTCATCAGCAACTCTCTCAATTAATGTCAAAAAACCAGCAATTAAGCCCTTTACAATCCAGCTTTATGGCCGGTCACAGTACCCACCCACGCACTCGCACCTAGTTTAAATACCAACCTGAAGTTAAAGTATACTGATGTACAAAAGTGCACAAAGTTTTAAATAAAGAAAACCCCATCCTGTCTTTCCTTTTTCATATAATACTAATTTTCGTATCTAATCCCTAACATCTTTAATTAATATCAGTGGGCCTGCTCTCTTTTATGTTACTGAAAATAGAATAATAAGTGCCTAAATATGAGCCTTTTATATTTTCTGACTTACTCTTTCAAATAAAGGTGAAAGATATATTTTTCTGACATTCTAATTTTTAAAACATAATAACAAATAGTACATCTAAAACTTTAAGGACGCATAAGGAAAAGAAATAACAATAAAAACTACGAGAATCCCTTCTACAATAAAAGTTTCTCTGAGATACTGAAGAAAACAGACAGTACTACTAACATAAGTTGTACTTCCCCAGCAGAGTAAATTCACCATAGCCTGTGCAACTTGAAAAGAACAATGCTTTAATTTTGAGTTCTTGTTATGAACGGCTTTACGAATAGAGGCAATTTCCGATTTAAATTGTTGGTCAATCCGTAACCATCCGTAAAATCTGTATTAATACCACTTTAGGTAAGAACTTATGTTTTTGTTTCCAAAATATTATAAACTTTTGGATATAAACTTAGAGATATTTTGAAGGGTCTACGTAGCACTCATCACTCGTATTAAGTACTTAATGTTTTGGGATGAGTTGGATAACTAAAAATATGTTGATTTTGTTTCTAAATCTTGTGGAATTTGTGAGTAACCGGGGCGGGACAAATTTAGATTTGCTCCTCTGGTCTGTTATAATATATATTAACATAAGTTATGAAGGATATTAATTATATAACTGTGCTTACTTTGCCCACGACTTCGTTCATATATCATTTAAATTTAGAATATTAACTTAGAGACGTGGTTCTTGCTGTATAAATCCCGATCCCGTGGGAAATCCATGATTAAAAGTAGACTATATATTGCCCAGTGACCTCTATTTCCTAGTGAAACTCCCGTTAAAATCGAGTTCAGCAGTTTCAGAGATTAGCACAGATAAACAAGTAGATTGACAGGCAAAAATTTTGAAAATGTAGCAATGTAGTTTATGTTTTAGCACATTCTTGAGGAAACACAGTTTTTTTTTTAAACCACGGACAATTTTTATTTCTATGTATTGATTACTCAAACATTATCATAGCCTTTAAATAATTGTAAGTCGTAAAATTTAATATAAGTTATGTTTCTTTATTCATTTTTCTTTTGTTTGGGTACTTCACAAAAGTGACAATTATGTCAAAAAAAATACAGTTAACTTATTTGTAACAGTCGTGGTTAACAATTATCAGATTGTCGTGACAATTATGTCAACGATGAACATATTTCTAAATAATCAGTTTCATAATTAAACTAAATGAGGGTAAAACAGAAAAAAAAATAAGAAGGAGTTAATCATTAGTGTAATTTCGATTGTTAGTTTTAAATGCATATAAAATGAAAATAACTTAATAAAATAGAATATAGAAAAAGAAATATACGCTTTGGTAAGTTTAGTGACCAATAGACCGACGATAAAAAAAATGTAACAAAATTTTTACAATGAAAATTGACTGTTTAAGTAAACAAATTTGACAAGTTTTATCATCGAATCGGATCGGAATGCTGTGATAGTTTATCTTTCTTCCTGCTACTTTATGTGTACTCCGTGTATATGGTTGCATTATAATTATATTCTGTCTAGTTTTACAAATCAATAAACAGTTTATTGCTACCACATTTGATTTGTAATCGAAGATTGTTATTAGCGAATTAAATTTACCAACTTTGCAAGTTATATTATATACAAAAAAGCCGAGCGAAAGTACTTTCTTACGGACCGATGCGTAATAATAAATCATTTAAGTGACTGCCATATGCTAAGAGTGAGAGTACATCCGCGTACAAGATTTTTGTACACAAGATGTAATCCATCTTGTATAAAAAAGGTCTATGGTTTACTGGTATTGAACCATGACTGCTAGGCTCAACGTCGTAGGTTCGATTTGCATTCCGTTCAACTACCCCATACGGGTGAGTAGTTGGTAATTTTGGATCTAGGTGAAAACATCGCTATATATAAAGAAATAAGTAAGTATATTCGACGTTAATCTGTAAGTATGTATAATCATTAATACTAAAGCAGTTAACAGAACAACACTTAAATTAGATGGCCGTATGTGAAATGTAAACTAAATGTTGACACAGTTGACTCTTAAAGCCTGTTTTTTCATGTGTAAAATTCGTCAACTTATTATTTATATTAGAAAAAATCTCACAATAAAATTTTATACATTATATTAACAATTCAAAATACTTGATACAATATTTTTCCCTTAGACATTATTCTTATAAAACCTATTTACTAGCCAACAAAAAAGGGTCCGCCAAAACCTTTATCAATATACACGTTGTTTTGACGGAACCCAAATACTTACATTTTATTATCACATTCAGCTATTATAAGGCTGTTATGTAAAAACAGACCCATAAAACACTTGAACTCGTTTTGTTTAGAACATTCTTCTTAATAAATTATTCAGTTACATCCGGGTGTCTAAAAGCCCTTTTTGTGTTGCGCTATTTTTCTTGTGGGGCGCGAAGAGGGCCTATTACTATTCACCGTTAGAGGTAAAGGGTAGGGACCTAAGCGGGACTATGGCCTTGACAGATGATCCTTAGTTGTGCCACAGGAATGTGGAAATGACTTGGAAAAATGAGGTTAGAGAGTTTTTGTGAGGTTTATACTTAGGAAAAGAGAATATGTTTCTTTCTTGAATGTCAGGTGTGCACTTGGGACAATTTTTTTTTCACTATTATTTCAAGCAAGCAACGTTAAACCAAATCAAGAGCGCTATTTTTAGCTTGTGAGATCTGAATATGTTTGATTAACAATCATAATTATGTGATTATATTAAGTAAGTATGTATAGGATAATGTACTCCTAACTGATTTCAGACACGGTAGCTAGTCTCAATCGAGACCAGCCAGGTACATAGGAGATGATATTTATACATATGTAAATAGTGCACAAGTGTATGCGCTAACACAAGTGCACTCTCTGTTCCTTCACTCTCACAATCAGATGAGACGGCCGAGAACTCCGGGTTATTATTAAGTATTGCTGTAACTAGAATCCAAGACCTCTTGATCGGTAGTTGCATACTCTAACCGCTAGAACAACGAGGCTGTGCCTATGCATCTATTTCATCAAAACTCTATCGTATACTTTTTATTACACCTAATTTTATTCTATTTATATATTACCCTCACTGTCACCCGGAACGGACGTGTAGCCTGACCGCCATTATGCCCCCACTCTTTGATATCTTCTTAGATAATCATTACATAATGCTATTCTGTGGAGGGTAATTATAATCTACATTAAATGCAAAACGTATTCAGAGTATTTAGTTGGATAAGGCAAAAAACTGAATAGTTTAAAATTGTTTCGTTAATAACCCTTTTTTTTAATATAAACGATAATAATCCTACGATAATAATATCCTAAGGAGATAGATGAATCATCACTGACTTTTTATGTATCTTTTTAAGATATACAAATCTGTGGTATTTTATTTTGTTCTATCTCGTAAAATATAACCACCGTTTACAATGTAAATGCTTAAAATATGATTTTTAGAAAATTACCTTACCAGTCTCTGAAATTCTCGGATTTTCTTAATTATAATATACATTTATTTACACATAAACCTCCCTCTTAAATTACTCTATCTATTGTTGATAACCATATTAAAATCCGCTGCGTACAAAAACAAAAAGTGACTTTATGCTACACTATGAAAAAGATAATTATTTGAATCAACTGTACTAAAGTCATATTGAGCAACACATCTCCCATGACTTGTAGAATCTTGATCGATTTTCCTCCATTCCTCATACATAGGATGTAAGGATATATTTACGAATTTATGGCGAATATTTGTATGTGGGCGACGTAATAAATCGTCAGATGTGTCTGTAAAACACGGGGGTAATTTATCAGTGTCTTTCCGTGAATACTTTACAATTTTTTGTACAGAAACGCTCCCTCGTCCCGACGTCGAACCAAACTAAGATACTGACGCTATTTTGTTAGTGATTTTTTAAGAAGTAAAATTAGTGTTTAGCTTTTCAGAAGGCCCGGGGGTAACGAGATCTTTGAAAATTGTAACGTGAGCACTAATTATAATTACAAGAAAATTGTATGTGCATAACTTTTGAAATTAAAATGTTTAACTAAAGTAACAACAATAGTTTCTGAAAAAAATTGCATTATATTTTTCGTTTCTCCTAAAAGCTTTTTAACTTCTAACGTCTAATAGAATCAAGCTGATCCTGGTACGGTCGAACGAGTGGAACCTTATAACTCAAACACTTCGGAGTGTGTATCACCTGTATGCTGACGATCTGCAAGGGTATTCGCAAGTAATGTGGAGAACATAAGGCAAAAGCTATCGACGAAGACAGTTCGACCAAGGCAGTATTACCCTCTTTCGGAAGACCAACCTAAAGCGACAGCATCCGTGGTGTTATGTTCGATAAGTATGAGACCAGAGGCCCGTTGATGCAATGTTAAAAGTTATCATGATAAGTGTGTGAGCTTTACACTGTCACGATGACTGTTATACCTTTTACGTTCCCAAGCGGGGTGTAAAAGAGCATCTCACTACATGCTTCAGTGTAGGTCACAATACTGCATTGTCTGCATTCGCAATAAGTATGGTGACCTCAACTAATGGATTTTATTCCTACCGTCCATCAGGCAGAATAAAGTCACTTCGGTAGGCACTTAAAATTATAAAGAAAAAAAACATTTTACAAAATGACACGTATCATTACAATACAATTTTTATGCTTTCAGTGTTATATCCCAATGGGATCATATTACTAACAGTATTTAACAAATACTAGATTTTTACTAAACTCTAATTTTTATTAAACTTAAATAATTTTTGAAGTGGAATTTACATAGAAACTTCGTTTATTTTTTAATGATAACTTAAATATCTTAAGCATAACATATTTCAGTGAAAAGTGTTTCTCCCCGATAGCAATTGCTGCCGTAAGACCTCTGTGACTACATTAATATTTGAAGCAATATATCCTCGTACTAGACACCGCAGTGTCTTCTAATATACTATGCACGCATTGGGAGTAGCTGCGTCAGTTGCAGAGGACGTTGCTGTATCGTCTTTCTAACCAAAGGCAGTACTTAACTTTATTTTGAGTTACGTTCATTTCAGCTGCAAAAGTGTTATCTACACACTTTTGACGTCACGTCAAAAGATTGAAATAGCTGTTATTCTAAATAAGAACAGAGAAAGAGAGTTCAGTACCGATCTTTTTTCTTTTACTTCTTTTTCTATCTTTTTATGCTCATTATTTTTCCACAATAATTTCACGCCTGCTAAACATTTCGCACAAATAACATTTCGGATATTTGACACACGACGTCATCTAGTTTCAAACTAAGCAGAGCTTATGCTATGATGACTAGACTGACATACATACATACATTTTGTAGCAAATATTTACAAATCATACAAACATTTGGTCCGACCCGGCAATTGAACCCGAGATCTCAAGCACTGCAGTCGCATTCATTACCGCTGCGTCACCGAGGCAGTTATTTGACTAGATATTTAGCAATCATCGTAGTTAGGTATATCTTACTCATACATAAGTTGACTGACTGTAACAGAATCGTCAAGCGAGTAACGATCAATTCTGACCGGACATTGTTCATATATAAAGTGAAACATAATAGATATTAACACATTATAATCACGACAGACGGTACAAATTCGATTAGTCAATTCGAATATGGCTAATTTCATAACATACCGTATGATTTTGTATATAGCAACACTAATCACAACTAGCTGTAATTCCATTCCTAATTGATGTGGTGTTGACTATGGTTGATAGAAATATATATGTGTGTATGCAGCCATTGCCGGTGGTGGTACGGTCGATTGAACACTTACTGCATGGTACGGCGTATGCCTGATTAATGGCTTTACATGACTTCAATAATAGTACGACTATTTGGTATTATGCCACTATAGGGTGGGCCACGAATCAGTTAACATTTGAAAAAATCATATAAAAACCATTTGAAATATTATAAAAATGTTTATTTACAAGAAAACTACTTAGTTAGATTATTTATATAAATTACATTGTCTAAATTATCACCGTTTTGACGACTGCACACTTCTAAGCGAGCACCGTAATTTTCGAATACTCGTTGACAAAGAGACCGTGAAATCATCGACATCTCATCACCGATTTTTCTTTTAATTGATGTAGTGTATTTGGTTTATTGATGTAGACACAATTCTTCAAAATAACCCCATAAAAAAGTCTGCTGGGGATAGATCTGGACTTTTGGGAGGCCACGGAATGTCGCCTCGTCTGGAAATCAGTTTTTCCGGGCACATATTTTTGACCACCGGCAGGGACTCATTGGATATGTGACAAGTGGCTCCATCTTGTTGAAATTATGTTACGATTGTTGCCAGCGAAATTTCAGTAGCATCGATTCCAAGCACTCCTTTGGGATGTTAGATTCAAATGTTAACGAATTCTTTTTTTTTTTTTTTTTTTTTAACGTGTGGAAACCCCCTCGGGCCGTCACCCCACCGGGGTTTACGGCGGGGTGGTGTGTCGGAATCGGACCGACTAAAACCACACGGTGTGCCACTCTGCGCCTGAGACAGGAGGGATCCGGGAACCGCTGCTATTACGACATCCAGATCCCTCCTAGCGCCTGCCCGCCAAAGCGGGCACCATCTGCGGATAAACTCTCTATATAGGCGACATACGGCACACGCGGACGTCGCCTCCTCGCGGCTGGCCATTATAGCGGGTGGAGGGGAAAACCCGTCCCGTCCACCCGCGGCCACACTCAAGGCGGCATGAGGCGCTGGTATGCGCGCCTCCGCCGCCCGGCTCGCCGGCGGCGAATTGGGTCCGAGTGGATATCGTCCTCCCGGGCCTTCTCCGCCGCCTCCTTCCGCGAAATTACGTCTTCGCAGAAGGTTGCGACCGCGGTAAAACAACTGTCGCTACCGGCCATGGAGCGTATGACGGCCGGTAGCGAGAGATCTCCTCCAATAACTGCAGTGAGGACCCCACGCTGCGCCGCCCAGGCGGAACAAACCGCTAGCGTGTGCTGAGCCGAGTCCTCACTGCAGTCGCAGTGGTAACAGGCGGGACTCAATTCCCTCCTGACGACCGAGTGCAGATACTTCCCGAAGCAACCATGCCCGGAAAGGACCTGCGTCAGCCGGAAGGAAAGGGTCCCGTGCTGCCGCCCTGCCCACTCGGCGATGACCGGCTGGAGAGCCTCCACGAGGGCAAAGCCAGCACGTGGAGTCTCCAACCGGAACGACCAACGAGCCATCGTGGCTCGACGAGCGGCCTCACGCCACTCGCGTATCTCCTCGGGCGGGGGCCGTATGCCGCTACCCGCCCGGAAGTCAGCCGTCCGCCGATAAACTTCGGCGAGCACTTCCGCCTCCAAATCCCACGGGGGAGTTCCGGCCAGGGCGCACGCCGCCTCCGTCGATACGGTGCGGTAACCGCGTATGGCTCTAACCGCCAATATCCTCTGAGGGCGCCAGAGGCGAGCCTTATTCTGGGCGGTCAGAGCCGCCGCCCACACCGGTGCACCATACAGCGCCATTGACCGAACAACCCCCGTGTATAACCGTCTCGTCGCGACGCTGGCTCCACCCAAATTGGGCAAAAGTCGCCCAAGAGCAGAAGCAGCGCCGACCAGCTTTGGAGGAAGCTGTCGGAAGTGCTCGTCGAAGAGCCACCTGCCGTCGAGAACGAATTCTTGCCCCAACCTATATATGTAATGTTAGTTTAAGTAAGCTAAAAATTAAATAGTTTTAGATGTTGATACACAGTTATTGTTCTCTTAGCTAGCTTAATAGAAGCCAGGCTGATGGGTTTGTCCACTTGTTATACTATCACCCCTAATGTTGAAATCATTTTCATAACATTTTGTCAAGGTGTAGAAAAGATTAGGAAATGATATATGAGTACTTTTTCATTTTTTTGTACCCTACTTTTAAACGAGTGAAGCTTAAATTGGAAAAATTGTTTTGAATGTGATAGATCAATTCTAGAGGATAGGCCTCCATAGTGTGAGTCACCACACTAATTGCGTACATTCACAATGAATATGGTGACCACCACTCTTGGATTCTATTCATACTTTCTATCAGACAGAGTCACTTTCGTAGACCCTGAATAAAGAAAAAAGGTTAATTAAATGAACTGTTTTATATTAAGAATACCAGAGCTGTAATTAAAAATGACATAATAAGTTTGACGATGTGGCAATAATTATCACCTTCATATTGTGAAATTCCTAATGTATTTTATTCATTGTTGGCTGTGCACCGTAATGACATCGTGTCTACATAAGTTTCATTTAACTACATCGTAGCGTATTTTATGAACAGGTATGAATATAATTTTCATATAATATAAGTCTACACCTATAAGTTTATGCAAAATAAAGTTAATTCATTTATTTTAAAAGCCTACCTTAGGAATATATCAAGATATAGTATGTTTGTACACGAAACTGATACAAATAATACCCCGACTTAAAACAATAGTTTTTTGTTCATACAGTGTTGTTGTGTATGAGCTTTGAGCCACAACGCTCAGCACTGTAGAGTGGCGTGGCATCCGCTTAAACGGCCACATCATCCGCACAGTCAAACAATGCAGGCAGAATGGTAAAATTTTTAAACAATGTTAAGCTACTTTAATTCAACTAAAATATAAGCGCTGGTTTGCTGTAATACAACAAGCCAATTTATTTATATTTAATTTTTAATTATAATAATTTATATTTTACACAAATTTCCTATAATGGTTACTTAAGTTTTACAACAACATAAGATATATATATAGTTAAGTCAAGTTAATTTGTGGTGTAAATTCGATCAGCAAGAGATCTGCATTAGTCGCCGTACTTGACCCCAACGCCATCTATGAACCACGAAGTAGATCAAAAAAACTAAATGTTATATTTATCCCTCTAGCAACAGATTTAATGATTTTTAAAATTGAATATTTTCATACTCTAAGATATAAAACAGAGAATATGAATTTTTATTCCCGCCGTTTTGTTGTATTAAGGTAAGGGCTAATACTTCATCCCTGTGTAAAATCAATAAAAATGCACCATGAATGCCTTCTTAGTATTAAAAGGTTTTTTTTTCTAAAAAGACAACGCCTGCACTAGGAATAAATCATGTATCACGGGGTAGCTTATAAACATACAAGAAACGGACACAATAAACACCCAGACACAAAACAACAATTTGTGAATTACACAAAGTGTTGTACCATGTGAGGTTTGAACCCACAACACTCAGCGCAGTAGACCGTATTTTTGAATCGATGTTCATATTATACATATATTAATATGCTTATTTATGTATTTTCAAAATATCTAACTAGTTTCAGATCCCACGGGGTCTTCTATTAAGGAGCGAAGTCTGTGGCCGCACAACTTTAATAAATATCAACTTAACAATTTTACTAACGAAATATATCTGTTATAGTCAAAGTTGGACGTACAGTCTGTTCGCGGAAGAACTGGCTTATCCTATGTTTAGCCAAAGCCTTCAGGCTATTACCAGTGTATTTCAATTTAGCTCTTTGAAGTATTTTTAGTCAAACCGAAGCTGACTAAATTTGTACCTACTAGGTTTGATGAAAATTTCTTAGCAAGAGGCTAAAAAACGTAATTTATTTGAGCTTTGACTGAGTCATTTAGTCAGACCGGACGATTGATCGGTCCAACCGCGTAGCTTCGGCATTTTTCTATAACAAATCAATTAAACCTATTTTCATGAAACTGGAATGAAGTCAAATAACATTGTTTGAATACCTATCCGGACCGTATCCGTCAAATAGAAATATTATAAATGGACTGGTAGGTATTCTGGCAAGATAACAAGCGTAAAGTGGGAAAGGTGTCAGATAATTTACATTTCATCAACATTAAAAGCTTGAGCGAGATTTTATAATTTATCGAAGGTAGACGATCCTTTTGAAAGCCGCTTAAATAATAAATAAAGGGATGAAGGATGGAGTGTATTAATATTTTACACTTTCTCTAACAACATTGTTCTAACTTTCTATACTTGGTCCATGAGTATGTGAATTTTAAGTCTATATCACTATTTAGTAGAAAAAACTAAAGTAACTATTAGTCATAAACACCTGAGTTTGGAGACAATCGGGAGGGTTTCTTACTGATAATAGCTTGTATTCCACTTAATACTTACTCACTCAACACTAACTTAGTTTTTTTGAGGCATAGTCGAAAGGGTTTCTATTTTGGAAATAGTTGGTATTTCACTCAATATAAATAAACTTTTGAACAAATTTATACAGCTTTAAACAGAGGCTTAATTCAGGCATTCTCTTAAGTTGTAAAATGACCGAGATTTATTTGGAAGAACTGAAACTTTAACTTGCATAGATGATTCGTAGAACCATCAACCAATGACGCTGCAGAGAGTCAGGACTGTAGCAAAAAATATCCAGAAGACTTTATCACCGGTACTTATCTATACTAGTACTTAATAATTCATTGTTTTCAATTGTGTTCAATTTCATTGTTTTGTTTAATTTAGACCACCATGTTACAACAAAGTAATGTACCAAGTCTTTGTGGGAAACGAGTGACATTTCTACAAGCACTAGAATGAAATATATAAATATAAGTCTAGTGAACTAATGTTAAAATAAATGTATACTCACCCTAGGGTTTATGTGGCTCTCAGCTTCTCTATTTAATATTAGAAAACATCATTTTGTTTTGTTAAAATTCCCTGTTGCTTACATTGTAACAAGTAAGAAGGGATTATATTTGTAGATCCTAAGCCTAAAATATTAACGAATTGTAAATTTAATGATTGAAGGGTCCAACTAATTCGTAAACGACTAACTCGATAACACGAACTTAATTCACATACACGATGTAAATCATATTATTAATAGTACTAGGTATAAATATAACAGTATTACATGTAGGTCCCTAACATGGCATAATTAATACTCCTCTAGTATATTATTATGAATACTAATTAGACAGCTACAGAAATGGCTGTGGTCTTCATGTTAAAAAATATTTACAATACAAACCAAAGAGAACTTATTAACCATTCTAGTTGAAAGAAAGTATTACACTCAGGGCTTGGAAACGCTCATTAAGTGAAAAAAAATAACTCTCAGTGTACACTCACTGTAAAATTATCACATCACGAAATTCACGTTCTTATGAAAATGGTGATGAAACGGGTTGTAACAATCACAGAAAGACTAAACGACGAAATAGTATTTAAAAAAACATTAGAACAAATCTTTGTGTGATGAGTGTGATTAGTTTATCTGTGTCTGGGTGTAATTTATCAATAACGTGTATGTATTTAGAAATATATATTATGTACATCAGCAGTCTTTTTTGGGATTAGATAGCCGTGTGTGAGGTGTATGAGGAGATTATTGTTATTAAAAATACGGTTTGGTATTCAAATTGAAGACACAAATATATAATAAAAGTTTCAAATATTTGAAAAAGTCTTAAATTGACATAAAACAGAATCACATCTGTAAAATTAAGAAAGGCATTTAATTTCAGCTTGAAACGAAAAAATGCAGGTAATTTTTATCTCTCTCGATCGAGTGTAAAAAATATTTTGATACAACAAACCTAATTGCAATGCAAAAAAGATGCTAAATCTATTGAGTATCGCGATACTCGAATATGTCTCGCTATGTTTTCATAACACGTTACAGTTCTGTTCATGAAAGGAGAACAAATAGTATGCAAGTTTTCCTTTGTATATCAGATTATTACGAAGTTCTAAAGGTTCTATAGTTTTTATTTCTACTGTATAAAACAAAGTTGAACTAAATAGAGTTCTATTTAGTTTGTAGTCGGTAACAGATATTAGATGCTAAACCTTAAACAGAATCCGAACTAAAAGTGAAATCTACACGTTTAGTATTTCACTTACGCGCGAATAGACTAGTATATTAATTATTAAGGAGATTTCGAATAGCAACAGTGTGAAACTATTCCAATAATTGGTCGCTTAGTTTTGGCTGTTTAATTAAACTAAAATAGAGTTGTGGCCACAGACCGCTGAGGGATTAAGGATTCAATGAATGGAATTTTCCGGAATAGTGACAGTTCAGCGGTTTCATGTTTTATTACTTGCCTACATATGTATACGTGTGTATTCCTGTTTACTGTTGTAAGTTTAACCTGTGTGTATTTACCTTACATCTATCTTTTGAAAATACAAAATCGATTTTAATTAATGAAATGATTTTAGACTTGACTTTATCGTGCAAATATTTTCAACTATTTCAAATTTATTAAATAAAATATAGAATAGTAAAATTATTTTACTAAATAGTATATTGTTAATTATGATTACAGAAATATGAAATTTTGTGTGTATAATAATAATAGAAGTTAATATTTTAATGAAGTTTGGGTTTTTTTAAAGTTGTAGAGTTTTATTTTCACATGTTAAGTAATATGCTCGTTACACACTAACACTAACAGTGCAAAAATAGCACTAAATAATTTTCAACTTACAGATGCAAAGTGCAGTACAGGTTCTATTAAAGTGAAGAAAACTAAAAACATACATTGCTGATTGTATTGAAGCCAATCCGATTATTCCAGTAATTTCGCATTATGACAACAGCTAAAAAGGTCGCAAATATCCAACTTTGTTTGTAAAAAAAATAACAAAACCTATTAAAGCAGTGATCATTATGACATAGTTTCTATCCTTTGATATTAGGCCGTGTGAGAGCCATGTTCTGGCACATATGAGCTAACTTTACGAAAAAGATTCCATGGGCTCGTAGAAAATTACAGTTAATACATTCTTCGATTACTTGTCAACGTTCAAAGACTGTGCCCGACAAAGTACTCGATAATGGTTGTGCAACGTTGTATAGGGATCGATCTATTATCACAGACAGGACTATTGTTGCCAATAAGCTTGATATTGTGGTAATAGATTGATTAGAGCGCCGTACAATGATTATCGATATCGCCGTTCCTCATGACGAGATTCTCGTAAAAGTTTAAAAATAAAAACAAAATATTTAGATTTATCTCACTAAGTTCGACAACCTCGACATAACACCTTAAGAGGCTCACATTAGAAGGCTGGATCAAAGGACTGATGCAGAAGGCAGTCTTCCTTGACACTTCCCGTATAATGTGGAGATTTCTATTTTTGGAGTCCTAGCCTAACTAACTGTATTACCTGATTATCCATGTCGTAAACCGACAGCTATAAAGTGTTGGCACTATTTAAACGTATATAATATATGCATTCAGTCAACTTAATATATAGTCACCAATGCCGACGTAGTTACCATAACGAAACATGAAGAATTCACCCCGACATGGGACACTAAACGACATGAGAAGAAAATCAATTAGCTACCGCCAGTCGCCCAAAACGCACACCACAACACGACTCATATTCTGTTCAAAATGACGGAACACCAACGGTTTCTTGCTCGTATCCGAAGTCGATGGTCTACTATTTTTTTATATTTGTAAATATGCTTTTTTGTATTTATGTAAATGTATTTAAAAATACAATTTATATGTATTTTAAAGAAATAAAGAATGCAACAGAAATAAAAAGAATAAATAAACAGACCACTGAATCGTTGCAAGCATACAACTAAACGGGTATGACATATGCGACAATCTAACTATTAATTTATTAAAAATTGAGAATTAATTTGCACATAGGGTTTTTAAATATATATTTTGTTTTCCATTTTTAATGTATCCAAAAATATAGTTAATGTGTGTATAAAATTAGTAAAGAGAATATTTACAATAATAATTCAGATATCTGACACACGTTATCTAGTCCCAAACTAAACGGAGCTTGTGCTTTGGGTACTTGATATCTTATATAAATACATATATACTTATATTTGTAAACGTAAACATATTATACATACACAAATACATATTTGCAGTACAAACAAACATTTGATCTCACCAGGGAATCGCTACCACTGCGCCACAGAGGCACTCAACTACTTCTGAACTTTAAAAAAGACACGCTACAAATATCGACAACAACAATCAAATATTTTTTTCAAGTTTATTATGCAATAGTTAGGCAGACTGAGTTACCAAAGAACTTATGTAGTCCGCTCAGTGTCGAACTGTCGGATACGACATCATACGAGGACATGCTCAAAATGGTACCGCGTTTACAATTACAGGCTTATATATAAATGTATGTAGTCTAATTTTGTCTCCATAAAATAAGAATCGGTTGAATTGACTCGTCCATGAGTTGAAACTCAAAAATTTTATCTAATTGCACAACGATTTTAACTTCAATTGAAACATAACACCGGGTAAATACTCTATAGTATTCACAATTGTAAATAACCAATAACCAATATTAGTTTTTTCGCTGATAACTTATTGTGACGTAAACCCATATTATTTAACAAATAAACATATCTCTGAATCATTATAGGTATACCACTTAACAGACATAGCATATGCGACAAACTAGCTTTTAATATATTAATACATATAGAGCAAGAGCCCGTGAGTGCCAGACCTTCGTCATTTTATAAAAGCTGAAAGTTCTTCTATGTGTGTCCCTAGTACAGGTAAGAATGATCCCCAAACATGAAGCTGAGGCAGCGGTGGCTTTGGCAGATAACAGGCAACAAAGGTATGTAAAATTCCATCTCAAATTCGTCATAATATAAAACTTGATTTTTTTATATTTGATTCATAATAATATCAAAACTCGCGTTGCTCATTGCCAGACAGTTAGTATGGTTCCAACCCTCTGCCGGACACCCCTAAACTATTATAATTTATAATTATACTTACGTTATATTATAAAACCTAAATTTAATATATAATTTTTTGGGAGCCTATTAAACTATGTTTACATAGTAGCCGGACAGTTTCGAAGGTTCTATCATCTTGCCAGACGCATTCAAAGTGAGCAGTAATCGGGAGAGCAAGGAGCGAATACAGTAACTAAGCGTTATATTATAAAACCTAAATTTTATATATAATTTTTTGGGAGCCTATTAAACTATGTTTATATAGTAGCCGGACAGTTTCGAAGGTTCTCTCATCTTGCCAGACGCATTCAAAGTGAGCAATAATCGGGAGAGCAAGGAGCGAATACAGTAACTAAACGTTATATTATAAAACCTAAGTTTTATATATAATTTTTTGGGAGCCTATTAAACTATGTTTACATAGTCGCCGGACAGTTTCGAAGGTTCTATCATCTTGCCAGGCGCATTCAAAGTGAGCAGTAATCAGGAGAGCAAGGAGCGTATACAGTAACTAGTGCGAATGAAACAGAGCGCTTAGTCTATTGCGGGATTTCACTGCGCACCCATTGTTATTAATTTCAAATTTTGCAGTTTATTTTTTTCTTAATCCAGAAATTTCATTAATTAATTTTTACAATTTCAATAACAAATATTTAAAATAATACTGAGTAAAATGTTTCTCATACAATGTCAATCATATCGAAAATCTAATAATTTAATTGATATTATTTTTCATTTTTAAGAAGTTTATTATTGTCAATGCTATTAAAATTATAAAGCCAATGAAACAAAGTAAATCAAATATTAGTGTTTATTATACCAAAGGACACATTTTTTTAAGATAAGAAATTTACAGAGAAATTAATTTATTTTAATTGAATCTAAATATTTTCATCATTTTCATCGTTATCGCGCGCTCACTAAATCGGTCCACACGTTAGCAGTTTAAACGTCGTAAGTGCTGCGAGTACAATTCGGACCGCCTTTGAATGCGTCTGGCAAGATGATAGAACCTTCGAAACTGTCCGGCTACTATGTAAACATGGTTTAATAGGCTCCCAAAAAATTATATATGAAACTTAGGTTTTATAATATAACGTTTAGTTACTGTATTCGCTCGTTGCTCTCCCGATTATTGCTCACTTTGAATGCGTCTGGCAAGATGAGAGAACCTTCGAAACTGTCCGGCTACTACATAAACATAGTTTAATAGGCTCCCAAAAAATTATATATAAAATTTAGGTTTTATAATATAACGTTTAGTTACTGTATTCGCTCCTTGCTCTCCCGATTATTGCTCACTTTGAATGCGTCTGGCAAGATGAGAGAACCTTCGAAACTGTCCGGCTACTATATAAACATAGTTTAATAGGCTCCCAAAAAATTATATATAAAATTTAGGTTTTATAATATAACGTTTAGTTACTGTATTCGCTCCTTGCTCTCCCGATTACTGCTCACTTTGAATGCGTCTGGCAAGATGATAGAACCTTCGAAACTGTCCGGCTACTATGTAAACATAGTTTAATAGGCTCCCAAAAAATTATATATGAAACTTAGGTTTTATAATATAACGTTTAGTTACTGTATTCGCTCCTTGCTCTCCCGATTATTGCTCACTTTGAATGCGTCTGGCAAGATGATAGAACCTTCGAAACTGTCCGGCTACTATATAAACATAGTTTAATAGGCTCCCAAAAAATTATATATGAAACTTAGGTTTTATAATATAACGTTTAGTTACTGTATTCGCTCGTTGCTCTCCCGATTATTGCTCACTTTGAATGCGTCTGGCAAGATGAGAGAACCTTCGAAACTGTCCGGCTACTACATAAACATAGTTTAATAGGCTCCCAAAAAATTATATATAAAATTTAGGTTTTATAATATAACGTTTAGTTACTGTATTCGCTCCTTGCTCTCCCGATTATTGCTCACTTTGAATGCGTCTGGCAAGATGAGAGAACCTTCGAAACTGTCCGGCTACTATATAAACATAGTTTAATAGGCTCCCAAAAAATTATATATAAAATTTAGGTTTTATAATATAACGTTTAGTTACTGTATTCGCTCCTTGCTCTCCCGATTACTGCTCACTTTGAATGCATCTGGCAAGATGATAGAACCTTCGAAACTGTCCGGCTACTATGTAAACATAGTTTAATAGGCTCCCAAAAAATTATATATGAAACTTAGGTTTTATAATATAACGTTTAGTTACTGTATTCGCTCCTTGCTCTCCCGATTATTGCTCACTTTGAATGCGTCTGGCAAGATGATAGAACCTTCGAAACTGTCCGGCTACTATATAAACATAGTTTAATAGGCTCCCAAAAAATTATATATTAAATTTAGGTTTTATAAAATAACGTAAGTATAATTATAAATTATAATAGTTTAGGGGTGTCCGGCAGAGGGTTGGAACCATACTAACTGTCTGGCAATGAGCAACGCGAGTTTTGATATTATTATGAATCAAATATAAAAAAATCAAGTTTTATATTATGACGAATTTGGGATGGAATTTTACATACCTTTGTTGCCTGTTATCTGCCAAAGCCACCGCTGCCTCAGCTTCATGTTTGGGGATCATTCTTACCTGTACTAGGGACACACATAGAAGAACTTTCAGCTTTTATAAAATGACGAAGGTCTGGCACTCACGGGCTCTTGGACCAATATATATTAAAGCTAAAGAATTTATTTATTTATTGAAACTGGCACCATTGTTCCGACTTGATTTTATTTGTATTAGATAGATTTTTTATTAAGAAACATATGTGATATTTATAAACTATAAGGCATTTTTATATTACTTTACTTGTTAAGCAAGTGATGCCTAAATAAGCGACATAATTAGTATAACCTAAAAAACATCGTAAAGCTTCAAATATATTAGAATATTATTTCCTATAACACGCCTACACTGATTTAGGTATATGTAATAAAATACCGAGTCAAATAACTCGTAAAGGGGATTCAATATTATGAATACGAATTTATCTATTGCTGAGCCAACAAAAAAGTTTGAGGGCTTGATATATCGCCCTTGGAAGCATTCAAACGAAGTTTTTCAATAAAAGTGGACTCACTGACAATTGGGTGTAGGGAAACTGACAACGGTTCTAAATGATTCATTGATTTCCGAACTTCCTGGGAATCAGTCTGTTTGAAAGACTGAATATCTGACGTGCGGTGGCATGTAAAGCAATTGTCCGATAAATTGCAAATTTGTATCCTATGATTTTAATCTGTTACTGGTTATGTATAAATACTATTACTTTTTTATATAGGTTTAAATATTACATCATCATACATTGAGCGGGTACAGTACCTCATTATTGTTATTAATCACAGGTGTAACATTTTCTATATTAATTAGTTAGCAGGAGACACGAAGTCGCAGATTCATATCACATTAAAT
The DNA here is from genome assembly GCA_949316085.1 of Hypercompe scribonia. Lineage (NCBI taxonomy): Eukaryota > Metazoa > Arthropoda > Insecta > Lepidoptera > Erebidae > Hypercompe > Hypercompe scribonia. The sequence goes on from OX438975.1 coordinate 7,157,780, forward strand.
TCGAGCGATGTGTCTCCCCTAGTGAATAGGTGGATTTATTAGTACTCTGGCTTTTGTAGCTATTATGATACTTATATTTATATATACGCCTGTTTTGTTCCAGTAATATTTCTTTGCTATCTATATCGCACTTTCGTTTTCGCGTAGCCGATAAACAGCTAATTGATTTCAATAAATCCAACCATTGGCATTTTTTTTAATAAATTGATGCTTCACAAAGAATTTTGAATATTAAATAAAATTTTGATGTAAGTACAAATCAATCTTTGCGTAGTCTGCGAAGGCTTTTGCAGTCTTCGTCTGATGTTTCGTTTTTTTTTTAATTTGTGAATTTTGTGTGATGATCCTTTGTGCCACCTGAAAGCGATGACAGTCCGAAAAAAGGTCGACGGTCCCACACAATACAAAACAATCACAATTTTTTGTTTAACAAACAATTGAGAGACGAACCTCAAGATAATTATGATTGAAACTTATATTATATTTACATAAAATAATCGCTTATGACAGGTATTTCCTTTAACTGTCTCGGGTTTGATTCCTGGATCGGACCAAGTGTTTGTATGATCTGCAAATATTTGTTTCGAAGTTTGGGTGTTTTCTGTATATAACATGGAAGTATCCTATCAGTCAATTTAGTATCATAGCACGAGCTCTGCTTAGTTTGAAACTAGATGACGTTGTGCGTCCATTGTCCAGAAAATTCATTATTTATTATTATTACGATTTATTAAGATAAGGTACACGTAAGTGTTGCCAACACAAATTACATAATTGCAATAAGTGTTGAGATTCTCCCTGTTTCTTGGTGAATGAGTTGTTGAGACGGCAAAGGCCGCAATCTTGGGTCTTACTATAAATTTTACTCATAGAAACTACAGGTACAAAATATGTACAGAGTTTGTAGTTAGTTAGAATACCAGCTAATATTTTGGACTAATGAAACCGCTTTACCTTACCTTGTCTGGTAGATTTCAATCTCTTCTTGCACACTTGTACTATTTTATCTAACATTCTTTAATATATGTATTTGATTCACCAGGCATGACTGTATGTATTGCAAGTCACTAATCATAAAATAAAAATAGCCTTTCATAAATATTTATGCTTCCCTCTTAAGTCGTAGAAACAATAATAGTAATAATATATCGTTATACGTTACTTCAGACTCGTTCTCATCATAAACTAAAAAAAATTGCATTTCAAATTGCTTTTTTAATAATAACTTAATTTCTTATCTTTGAATGCACGGATGATGTAGTGACTTAAGCGGTTGTCACGCCATTTTCTACTATACTGCACATTTTATGTGATCCCCAAACTGTTGTTCTGAATTTGAGTGTTCTTTGGGTTCGTTTCATGTTTGCTTGTAATATCCCCTGAGACACAGAACCTATTTTTAATACGGAAGGAGACTTGAAAAAAAAAGAAATGTGACTTCCACATAATCATCGTCAACAGCCTTTAACAGTCCACTACTGGACATGAACGTCTCATTGAAAAGGAGGTTTTGGCCTAATAGCACCCTGGCCATTCGGGTTGGTATAGGATTTTTTCAAGTTTTCCTTCTCTTTACTTCGTCCTACAGTTTGCTGCCTTAGTCGACTCTGACGACACCCACGAGATAAATAGTAATAGTAACACCCTGTATTCTTAATGCACCACAACACGGTCACATGCTACGTTAAGGGTATAAGATGCATTTGTGAAATGATATTATAAAATAGTGTTTCATGGTTTCGCAAACAGATAATCTTAAAGACACATTTGCAGTTGAATCTTCAAATTCATTTACCGAAGGACAGAGACGAAATTGTCAAAAACACAAAATAACTAAAGTAAACAGGAAAGTATGAATTAATTTCCTGCTGTCATTTCAATATGTTATATCAGTCCTTGGAAGTAAAATTAAAAGAGAGAAGCTGAAGGAATGAAGATCTATTTAAGTTAAGTCTACGAGCTCCAAATGTGACTAAATTAAATACTGGAACGTCTTTTATAAATTTGATACGTAGAGATGTACCAGACTCATATTGCACAGTGAATATTTTCTGTTCTCTTGCATTGATGACCACTTTACGTGTACTACTATTACACTAAAATTTATAATAAAAATAGGACAAATTTACGTGTCACATTGTAATAAAAATAAATAAGAAAGTAGTTTATTAAATAATAATTTCAAACAGGGCCCTGTTTAACCAAAAATAATTTTTAAGGAACACCTCAAAACGTCTGTTTCGGTAACTTTAGTTATTTAAGTAACTAAAATTAAATCATTGTCTTGAATTATTCAACACTGGCAGAAGTTAAATGACTAAGCTATTTATCGTGATAGATATAACTCGCGCCGAGATGATTCGATTCTTGCTCATATATCTCTTTCGTGAGACATTCATGCGACAGTTACAAGTAAATTGTGATGTACGTAAATTAACAAGATTGTTTTTTACATGTGGTGACGGATAAAGAACACAGAGTTCCACTATCTATATTCATATAGAGAAAGCCTCATAAGAGCCCACTAAGAGAACAAACTGCGCAGGAAAATAGCGCAAGGAAAATTTGATAAACAACAAGTCTAACCAACCTTGTCTAGTAGTCGCCATGTTTTTTCTAAGAGTAGCCCATAAACCCTCCTATATAACAGGAAATATCAAATCCAAATATGAGGAAACAAAATAAGGGCTAGTTTTACTAGTTCCTAATAAAGTTTTCTGCCATGTAACACTATTTAACAGATTAAAATAACCGATATATTTGATAATCTGACATATTTATCTCTATCTGAGACTTATGAAACCAAAGACTGTCAGGGACTTTATCAGTAACAGCTGAACCGTGAAACTGGCTCTAGGTATCGTAACCCATAAAGTTCTAATTAAGTTCTAGATTGCACATGATATTTTTGAATTGTATCATAAAAGTACATCGAGTTGTCACTGTTTATTTTTCACATTTACATCACGAAAAATCTTTTTTTTTTGTAATATGTTTACATACTGTATGAAAAATAGTACATCTTTATCTTAACATATTTAGAAATAATTTACTTTTTTATTGTGCGCTTAGAACTTTTAAAGTTCTCAACGGATTTTAATACTGATTTTACCATCATTTAGGTTACATTTCAAGGAAGGTTTATATATAATACACTAGTGCTATTGTTAAAAAGGTCCGTAGATTTCAATTTGTTCAGGACGCCATATTTTCTTTATGTAGAGGTGTGTGTCCATAGACACTAAAAATATAGGGACTAGATGCATCACGAGCGCACACTCTAGTGAGATGGCGCTGCGATGGTTTATAATTATAACTTTAGCCATACATTACAACAGCTACATAAATACTCGTAAAATACGAAAAAGTTAATGTTTTTTAAAAACACTTTAATAAACATATCAAAATGATGTACTACGAAATTCCTCGGACTTCTTTGTAGACATTTATTTGAATACTATCACGAGATTTTTTGTAGACTTTTTATGACACACAATTGTATATCATCATCATATATATAAAGACATAAAGATAACCAGCAGTAACCATTTTTATGCTTAAGATTTTTTAATTAGTTTGCGTGCTTTCAAAAAAAATTGGCCAACATAATATTAATACTTATCCAATTAAATAGATTAGATATTTTGTACATTTAATGTAAACCAAAATTTCCCTGTACAGCATAACCTTAAAATGGATATCTTAGAAGATATCAAAGGATTAAAATGAATGGACAGAGCGGCCAACGGCGTCGTTTGCACCTGTTTCATGTACAGATGGGCCACGAGCTAGTTAACATTTGAAAAAATCGCTAATAAAAAATAATTTGATACATTACAAAAATAGTTTATATGCAAGAAATTTAATTAGTTGATTTTTATTTTTTTAAAAATTAAGTCGTATTTCTACTAAAATATCCCCTGTTACTTGTAACTTTTTTTTAATTATCCCTCTCAATCGAATTGGTGGGGATATCTGGACATTTTTTGGATTACTTATGGCAGTAAAACTCTTTGTAAACGTTAAGTAATTCTAATATTTCATTGACGCAAAAAAATCATTTAATATTTGTAAGCACAAGTCTAAATCAAGAACATTTAATTAATTGATACAATGATATGTGGACTAGAAGGTTCCATGTGTCACTACCGATGGCGATTATTGGAAAAAAAACCGAGTAGAGTAGTGGGGATACTTTAGTTGGGCCATAGTATGTATAACAGAGGGCCGATTGATACCGTGCGATGCCGGGGCGAATCTCTAATTTGTAAATGATTTACTTTTCTGAGAAGTCTTATATACTCGATGTATGTTGTATGATAGCTCGTATTTGCAATATCTTAAAGAAATAGTGAACAGTTCTTCTCTTAAACATTTATGAAATATCATCAGTTGACTGGGAGAAAACTGTAATCCTATATTTAGCTAATTATTTAAAAAATTATGTAAAACCGATAGATGTTTAAGATTAGGTATCATTTTAACACAAATATCTTCGTATTATCAAAAGAAAATTGTTTTTAATCAGAAAAATTACAGGACTCAAGATTAAAGAAAATTTCAGTACAAAATACGCGTAACGCAAATTACAAAACTCGAATATAAAATAATAAATACATTTTAATTTTTTTATTCATGATTCGTGTCTTGCCCGGGCCCGACTTCTAAGATTCGATTTCGGTCTAAGCTAGGCCCGGAGACGGTCCGGTCTAATATTACGTCAAATTGAGTCCGAGTAGAGACTTTCCACTTTACAATAAAAAACTTTACAATATTACTATAAAAAAAAGTACATGTGGTTAATGAAAGAAAATATTTCAAAATACCCTAAACCGTTAAAATATCTTATTCAATAAAAATAAAAGAAATTAGAAGTCATCAAGAGATTTTAAATTTTAATTTTAGTTTAGTAAAAAAATATTTTAATATGTAGCAAAACTAAATAAAACTTCTACTGAGAAAATTAATTCGTGACTCCAAGCCAGTAAGCACCATGATAAGAAAGTAATTGAGAATTTAAGAGCTTTTACACGGACTTTTCGAATAAGAAAGTAATTACTAGACATTATTTACTTGGACAAGACTAGATCCCAAACAGATATGGATGAAAATATTTCTCTCTGTAAAATATTTGAATAAAACAAAATTCAAGAAAAATAATACAGAATAAATTATATAGAAAACTATACGCATGTTACGACTCAGATCATGCAAATTGTAGTGAGACGAGACGCAATATGTACAACTGGATTTATTACGAAGCCATCCGATGGACTCGTACAATAGTGTTCCAGAAGACAGTCTGTACTAAGCTCACTATCAACTGAAGCTCAATATATAGCAACCGTAGACTGACTTTAAAGCTAAAGGAAGAACGTTAAATATGATACTAAAAGTGAGTTTGCTTTTATTTATTTATTTATTTATATAACAATTATAATATTGCTAACCAAAACATAACGCAATTAAAATATGGACTTTATTCACTCATTCATAGAGGAAGGTTTCTACTGAATTCTTGAAGTTATATTTCAACTGTATATAAATCGTATTATTTCTTCTAAGTACAAAAGAATTGCTACAATTTTGTCTCTTTATCTACAACTTTACAGCAAAATATGTCATAGCTACATTGTATTCACGTAAATTATATTATAATTCATGCATAGTGTTACCATCAAGAACTGTGGCCCGAACCATCTCACCTGCAAGTGGTGCACTTGCTAATCGACGGACGAGGCCCTGGCAAACAAACGTGGGACCAAAACGATGACGGCAAGTGTGTGTTTAATATGCCACTGCTTACCATCCGAGGAAGTGATTTTATGTATATCATAATTCAACATTATATTTTGGTCCCTTCATCTTACTTAAAATCTCACAATCGACAACTAATAGAACTAGAGCAATAAAGCAATCCTGTACAATCTTAATTATTGTTATCTTTAGAGCCTATAAACATTTCATTGCTTGGTATAAACTTGAGCCCGGATTTAGAGTGCTCGAAAGTAAGGCCATACTGATTAACCCTCTTGTTTCAAACAGTCAACATTAAGGTGTTCAGAAATCTTCACAGCACTCACAGTTACGGTAAAACAGGCGAGCGTGCAAGATCCTCGGTTTAATTTAATATTATATATTTGGATAAGACTTGCATTTAAACAACACTCAACCGCCGCTTCATAAAGATTAGACACAGGCTAAATTGCTCTATGTCACGGCATTTTGTTTGAACTGGAAATTATTTGAAATGGTCCTGAGTAACCATCGTATTTGTCTTTTTGTCAGTAACGGTGTACTGTAGTACTTATCGGTGTACTGTGTATATTATATTTTGTAACATGATGCAAAAACATTTTACCTTAAAAGAAACTATGTTGTGTGAGATGCTTAAGTGAGCGAGTGTCGCTCCATTAGCTACAGAAGCTTCCAAAAATATTTATAGTATCTGAACTGTAACAGTGTTTATCGATAAAAATATTTTTAAAATAAATAAATATAAGGTTATAATCATTTTTGCTCTTGAAACTGATCAACTGTTTTCTTTTTAATGCTTCAATGAAGAAATCTTAATCAAAGTTGCAAAAATAAATAAGATAAAGTAAATTATGAAAATCAATTATTAAGTAGAGATTGTTCTTGTTTCCACTTATTTAAGATGCAATGATAAATGGCTGTAACGAGTCATTAAATTATGTCAACATATTTGTTTACACATATGTTTTATACATATCTGGCTTGTTAAGCAGTTTCTAGTTTTGGGCACTAATGATAAGCGGAAGGTGACATGGCGGTGCGTGTACTTAGGACGATGTTAGGATTCATCCATACTTCTGTCTGTTTCGAATTATTTAAAAATAATAAATAACATAGACGTTGATAAATTATTTACATAAAATCACCACTGTTTATACGATAATTAATCAAGTTTACTTTACAGAATTTTAAATACATCCATTATGGGTGTTATTTTAGATTTTTAGTATTAGTCAAGTTTTAAAGGTATTAAAAACAATTATTCATCACTTTAATCCTGCTGTCAATCACTTTTTCGAAATTCAAGTACAGATTATATCTACTAACCACACAAATACTACAGAAATACACCTGTGCATTAAGCCTAAAGGAGTATCACGTGTAGTTCTTGTTTCATTGCAAATATTTGTTTTGTTAACACTTTATACCGCCGCGTGGGTTCGTAATGTTGGTCCTAAACTAACAATAAGTGTGCATAACTGAAAGCGACCCACCGCCCCTTGTTGTATGCTGCGTCCCTAATAAAGCTCAGGAAATACACAAATTGAGATCTGTATGTTTGGCTTGTGTGAGTAGAATTTTTCTATTCTTTTATTTTGGTTCTTTTTACAGGTTGATTGGATCACTAACAATTGGTGATCAGAATCCAGGCAAATATGAGCGACTATGTCTACGAGTATGTTGAATCACCATCCAATCGAAATTTACTTCTGAAACTGTGTAGTTAAAATAAAAATATAGTTACGTGATAAGCTCAGATCATTTTATATTTATATTAATTTACTTGTATAGGGTGGGCCATGACTTAGTTAACATTGTCATACTGTATTGTCTGCATTCACGCTTTCCATCAAGCAGAGCAGCGTCGCTTTGTCAGGGTTCTATACAAAAAAAATATCTGCACATGTTATGAAATCTTCTTCAAAGAAAATCCTTCTTTGAATATCAGATACCCATTTAATCAAAAACAACATTTCGACTATAATAAATCAAGTTTTCTCGAACTAGTCTAGTAGAAATGGCTTTTCCGAGATTAGCACGTTCAACCACACTAACAAACTCTTCAGCTTCATAATGTTAGGAAAGGTGAGAGACCGATCGAATTTTTAAAAAAAGAGAAGGTTTTTCAGTTAGTTAGAATCTATTTTTTACATATAAAATTATTTCTACTTGAGGACGCTTCCAATTAAAAGTAAAGAAAATATTTAACCTTCTAATGTTGAAAGCCTAAAAAATTAAAAAGAGGACTTAGAATGGTTTATGGACTTTAAAATCGATTATATTTTTAGAAGTCAAATATCGTTTCTAAAAGTATTTAACTCACTTACTAAATATTATAACTTCTCAAAGAGCACAGTCAATGTCGCAAAACACAGTCTTTTATTTCAAAGATAATTTTATTAACGACCATTGAAACTAAGTTTGTAGAGAATAATTTGAATTGCAAACGAAGCTAATGATTTTAATTTGGATTTACTACAGCAGACTAGTATCAAAGGTTGTAATGGTTGCTAATTAGGATTATGATAATTGCTAATATTGTATATTGCTATATACATATTGTTAACACCATGAAATTATACATTTAGTACATAACTATATATTTAGTACATAACTATAAAAAGCACTATTTATACTTCTTGCAAGTTTTACATTTATACAGGACATTACATTATAATAAATTAGCATATACTAGTTTTGTAATTTAAGGAAATAGAGAAGTACATTCAAATTCTAAATTTATAGGCTTGTAATTGTAAACCATGCTTGGATTAAATAAATACATGAAACAAGACGGAAGCCCTTTTGTTTCATGGGCCCCGTCGTGGTCCACCCCCCGGTGCCTCTATCGTTGTCAATTCGGTCCTCGTACCGATTAAGGCCCAGTTGAAGTATCTGGGCCTGATCCTTGACGGCAGGTGGCTCTTCGACGAGCACTTTCGACAGCTTACTCCAAAGCTGGTCGGCGCTGCTTCTGCTCTTGGGCGACTTTTGCCCAATTTGGGTGGAGCCAGCGTCGCGACGAGACGGCTATACACGGGGGTTGTTCGGTCAATGGCGCTGTATGGTGCACCGGTGTGGGCGGCGGCTCTGACCGCCCAGAATAGGGCTCGCCTCTGGCGCCCTCAGAGGATATTGGCGGTTAGAGCCATACGCGGTTACCGCACCGTATCGACGGAGGCGGCGTGCGCCCTGGCCGGAACTCCGCCGTGGGATTTGGAGGCGGAAGTGCTCGCCGAAGTTTATCGGCGGGCGGCTGACTTCCGGGCGGGTAGCGGCATACGGCCCCCGCCCGAGGACATACGCGAGTGGCGTGAGGCCGCTCGTCGAGCCACGATGGCTCGTTGGTCGTTCCGGTTGGAGACTCCACGTGCTGGCTTTGCCCTCGTGGAGGCTCTCCAGCCGGTCATCACCGAGTGGGCAGGGCGGCAGCACGGGACCCTTTCCTTCCGACTGACGCAGGTCCTTTCCGGGCATGGTTGCTTCGGGAAGTATCTGCACTCGGTCGCCAGGAGGGAATTGAGTCCCGCCTGTTACCACTGCGACTGCAGTGAGGACTCGGCTCAGCACACGCTAGCGGTTTGTTCCGCCTGGGCGGCGCAGCGTGGGGTCCTCACTGCAGTTATTGGAGGAGATCTCTCGCTACCGGCCGTCATACGCTGCATGGCCGGTAGCGACAGTTGTTTTACCGCGGTCGCAACCTTCTGCGAAGACGTAATTTCGCGGAAGGAGGCGGCGGAGAAGGCCCGGGAGGACGATATCCACTCGGACCCAATTCGCCGCCGGCGAGCCGGGCGGCGGAGGCGCGCATACCAGCGCCTCATGCCGCCTTGAGTGTGGCCGCGGGTGGACGGGACGGGTTTTCCCCTCCACCCGCTATAATGGCCAGCCGCGAGGAGGCGACGTCCGCGTGTGCCGTGCGTCGCCTAAAATAGAGAGTTTATCCGCAGATGGTGCCCGAGGTAACGGGCAGGCGCTAGGAGGAATCTGGATGTCGTAATAGCAGCGGTTCCCGGATCCCTCCTATCTCAGGCGCAGAGTGGCACACCGTGTGGTTTTAGTCGGTCCGATTCCGACACACCACCCTGCCGTAAACCCCGGTGGGGTGACGGCCCGAGGGGGTTTCCACACGTTAAAAAAAAAAAAAAAAAAAAAAAATAAATAAATACATGAAAAAAATAAATATAACGGATATTGGCACACAAAGTTAATTAGTTTCAAACTAAGCAGAGCTTGTGCTATGATAACTAGATTGACTGATAGAATATTTATATACTTTTTTTCTAAATACATACATAAAGAAATAATGTAATAAAATATATAATTATTATTTGTACTAACGTTGACTAACTAACAGTAACATCAAAATATCAGCCTAATATAGCACGCACGTACAATATTGACGTAATATAAATGATATAGGTAAATTTTTAGTTGTCATTATAGAAAAATTGAAACACACAGAGAAGACACACATCAAGCAAGGTAAGCCAGCATTTGCCATGCTTACTATCAAAATTTATACCTACACTCATTTCTTCAAAAATAAAAATTAATGTCATAATTTTTATCTTTGATGAACTATGTTCAACAATCGTAATATTCGCAACAGCAAATAATAAATTTCCTCACGAATAGTAATATTTAATCGTTTGAATAAAGTATAAACAAAAGCAAAAACTAAAGTAGAACAATTTATTCATTACTTTAATATGAACATAATTTGTGGAGAATATTGAAAACTTTGAAGGAATCACTGTATAGAGAGCATCAATTACATTTTCAAAGTAGAACACTAAATTTCTAATGAGCGTTCTCAAATGAATCCAAATCTAATAACTTTCCAACAGACAAAGATCCAGTAACTTCTTACTTATCATTATCATACAAAGTGGCAAAAATAATGCGACAATAGCATCTCGATTACCTAGCAAACTGTTTCCAAAGTCCAACCTGCTCAACTTTCATAATTAATATTTTCAAAAGAGAAGCGTAATTTCAAACTGGGACTTAGTGAATTTTCCTTAATCCAATGAGCCCAGGTCCCAAGTTAGAAGATTAAATTGGATATATAATCGAAAATTCCAAAGAAAGAACACCCATCTAAATTAATCAGTTGACTTATTCCCGACAAGACAATCCCGCATTTCTTGAATTATAATTTAATAAAGCCAATACTGTTTTATTTTCTTGATTTCAGTATTAAATTTAGAGACAACTATTATATTGTCCCTTTTCATAACATTTTTTTAAACTATGATCAAATTCCTTTTAAGTTAAATAAAATGATTTGAAAGTTATTTTATTATATACATACATAGTCTATATGGTGTATAAAGATCAATATTGTTCAATTCTAAATAACCTGAGCCGGATCAATATGCTTAGGACGGATGTTTTAATAGAAGTTGTTCCCGTATCTCTTCGAGGACATACCGTGTGGTTTTAGTCAGTTTGATTACAACACACCACGACACTAAAACTTTAGTAACGGCTTAGAGGATTTCCACACTCGTACTGTGTGGTATTTTTTGCAGTTTACCTAATTATCATTCTCACAGACCGATGTTTGTAAAGTGTTGGTGCTATTTGAATATATGTAATTGTTTGGAGATGTGAGTACACGACGTTTCAGCCGGAGTGAGTTTCCCGGGACCTCAAACTTTCTCGAACAGTCCAAAACCTCTTAATATAACAAACCGTAAAACGTCCGACCGGCTGTAACCACACCACATACAAGCAACAGATTACGACGTGGCCACTATCACGACACACAAAAAAGTTGGCCGGTCCAAAGTTAAAACCTACGCGCGCAAACGAGTAGGTTGAACGAGTTAAGGAATATGCACCGACTGACACCGGCCAGCAGCGCAGCCGGCAGTGTAGCCGTCCCGTTTCCTAGCCCGCGGGGATGGCTGACAATCAGTTCAAAATTACTGAACACGTTCGAAAAATCTTGTGTTCTAGCACTCTAATTTTCATTCCAATTTTCACAAAATGATCAATCCTTAATCTATGTATAGAATATTTTAAAAACAACAAATTGTAAAAGGTCATAAAACAACTCAGTAACACAAATAATTCTACAACGTAAGATTCTACCCCCAATGGTGTCAGTGGAAGTCGCACGGGCACTGTCACGTGTTCACTTTTGGTAGCAAAGTTTAACTGAGTTACCATAATATTTGTATTGTTATTTGTATGTATTTCGAGCTCAACTTTGTTTGCAGAAATCCTCAACAACTTTCATTACAATGTTTATCTTACAAATGTATTTAGGATAATAAAAAAATAAATGACTCAATATCACACTTGTAAATGTGTATGTTTTTATTTACTTACAAAAAAAAGGTAATACTAGTTTATTCGACAGAGATTGTCTCGTTTTCAATATTTTTAATTATATAATTCTCAATTTTTAATAAATTTGTTTAAGGTCGTCTTCTGAACAGAAAAAACAGTTTGACCTTTCGACCAAACTTTTTAATTATTCAAGGAAAAATCGAAGTTTAAACCGAAGTGATAAAGGTCCCGCTTAAAAGAAGAATCCGTGTTAAGTAATTCATTTTTGCTCTTTTTTCCAAATAAGCGAAGCTACCAGAGCCCATACTCTTTTACTCCCTTCCCCGTAATGCCGAGACGGAAACTCAAAGGGTGGTACTCCACTTGTGACTCTCGAGTAACAGGTGTGAGTCACTATACCATCAAGTGACCCGCCTACTCGTGACGATCTAGGGAAGAGGTGTTCCAGGATACGGTAACCTGATTTTACTGGTGAAACACAAAATAACTGCCTAAAAGTATAATGTTACATTACAAGTCAATAGCTGTTACGTCTTTTGGCACCACCATATTTTGTGTTTTTAAATTTAAATAATACAGATATCTCATGTGAATTCAAGAGATGTACCTCAATCAACGTACAAATCGAACCATCTCTGTTCAACGTCAAATGTCTGGTTAACGAACACGAGTCAACATCTAAACTAATGAACGACGCTAACGTCTCTTTGTCCTAAGTTTAACCGCAGTTAAACATCGTGCCAATCAAATTGAAACTCGTCGAAAGTTTCGTTTAAGTTTTACCGCTTTGGTCAATATTGGAAGTGGAACAAATTTTGTATTCTCATGAATACATTACGTTTAGAAAAATATGAATTTCTCAGCAGGACTGGCAAATTTTAGACCATTAAATATCATAGATTTAAAATTATAATTAACGCTGTATGGAAGCTTTACTTGTTAGTTCCAGTACAGAAGTTACCTGACAGGGATTAAACACCCGCCGCGTTACAAAGAAGCTTACTTTGCTCACCGTGACGCATGTCTGAATTACCCGGTTTATAGTTTGATGTGGGTACTCTTGCTTTTGGATTGCGAAGGTTTAAGAACAAAATAATGATAGTTCAATATGTGTCTGAATGCTTCAACGACAGCTTTCTATAGTAAGTGCAATCTTAAGGATTAAATAAAATAAATAAATAAATATTTTGGACATTTGACACAGAGCTTGTGCTTTGATGACTAAATAGAATACTTATATTTTTTTTTGTAAAAACCTACACATGGAAACACCCAAACTTTGAAACATATATTTGCAGATCATATAAACATTCGGCAATCCGGAATCAAACCAAAGGCCTCAAGCGAAGCAGTCGCATTCACTACAGCTGCGGCACTGAGGTAGTTAGTAGTGTAATATTTCAAAAAACAATGGTTGATTATTTCGCTATCTGATTTCTGTAATATAAAGTTAAAAATACCTATTGTGTTTTTAAATATTATATCATTTGTCCTCTAAAACATTTCCGTTGTTGATTAATGTTGTTGACGGTTGTCAATGTTGATTAAAATACTTTTCATTACCTGCTTTAGTCACTCACACTAATTCTAAATAATGTACAACGTCTGTGACATTTTCGACCGACCTTATTTGTTGTTTGGTGAGTAGACTACGTAGGTGTTCGTAGCAATTAAAGTAAATAGAAAAATTAATACACATTAAATAAATAGCTCCGGGTAATAAAGAAAATACTAAACTTTGTCTGTGCTGTCATTTATGACATTTTTACCGTATCGAGAAACTGTCAAGACAATACAAGTAAATCCTCTTCACAGTGTCAAAATAATTAGGGAACTACTTTCATGTGTCAGTGTCTCCCACCTAAGTGTTTATTAGTTCACAAAATCAACGCATGAAGTGGAAATTTTGATGCTGTTTTACTCTTTAAAAGTGTAAGAGTAAGCAGTAAATATATATCTGCAATAATAATTTTCATTTTTGGATGTAAATGAGAATTGTGGACCTTAGTGGACACTCCTGTAATGATAAATAGTTTTCTCTGTAATGTTACGAACGACAGATACACATAAAACGAAGGGGGCTTACATGACGTGCAACATTTATGCCCCGTTTGACGGCCCTAGCTCATAGTAGAATATTAAAAGCGCCTCTGGTGATGTGAAAATAAAAGACCTATAATTTTGTGTTAGGTATTTTTAAACAAGACAGATCTGTATGTTATAGATTATAGTATAAACTGATTTCGTAAATAATAATCAGAAAATATATTTATACCCTTTTGCTGAATAAAGTCTACACACAAGTTTATAACTTGCAGATAGTGATTGATAGTCCGTTGAAATGTTACATTTTTTAGGCCTAACCTTGCGATTTTTAGGAGAACGTAATTTTATTTTTTTGATGTGTAGGGGGGGTCAGTGTAAAGCTAAAACCAAGTTTGTGGGGTCGCCACCCTTGTCCCACGGCCGCCATCTTGAAAATAGGGGTTGAAACGGTTTTTATGATATATCTCTTAAACTATTTATTTGATAAAAAAAATTTGTTAACATTTTTTGTTACAAATTAAATTCTCTACAACTTTGGTCCAGTAACTTTTTATCGTAGAACTATAAATAAAAAAGTTATAAGCGAAAATCTTCAGAAATTCGAGAAAAAAATTTATATTTTTCAATATTACTTTTATTTTATCATTTTACGGAAAAATAATATCAGACCATTTTTGTAGATCGTTTTTTGAGGAACAACTTTTATTTGCATCATTTTTTCATTAAGTTAATAGCTAAGGTTTTACAGCGCTCCGAAGTGAGTACTATTGTTTAGTACTCTTAACTATACCTATATTATATGTGTGTACTAATAATATGTCATCGGTTGTTTTTTTTTTTATTTTGTTATTATAACTTTTTTAATTACAAATTTAGCAATATTATTAATAATTAATTATTGACTCTTTTCCCCACCACCCACGAGGTAGAGTCTAGAGGCGCGTTTTTTTTTACGTGGTATCCCCAATAGGCATAATCCACGGTAATTTTCTAAATTAGAACTACTTCGTCCTCAGTCGTTTCGATGGACCAGGCTGCGGCTCAGCATCTGATTGGCTTTCTCAATCAAATACCAGTGGGAAAACTGGAGAAGGAAGGGGTGTTAATGTTGGCGGTTCATCATCAAAGTCATTTTCATTTATTAATTCTGAGAGTTCCATTACGTTGCTGCAAGTCTCTCCAGAACAATGGAAGCACACTGCAGAACATTTCAGTCCTGCTTTTCGACATCCACACATTGCTCCACAGTTTCCTTTGCATTTGCAAAAGATCAATTTTAGAAGCTTTTTCTTTTGTTCCCTCATGGTCACTTGGGTATTTTCTACCTGAACAGTATTCCCGGTAACCGCCATCAGATTTAAAATTATTTTAAAAATCAATAATTGTTAAATCCTGTTATGGAGTGAGAAAGAGTCGATAATTAATTATTAATAATATTGCTAAATTTGTAATTAAAAAAGTTATAATAACAAAATAAAAAAAAAACAATAACCGATGACATATTATTAGTACACACATATAATATAGGTATAGTTAAGAGTACTAAACAATAGTACTCACTTCGGAGCGCTGTAAAACCTTAGCTATTAACTTAATGAAAAAATGATGCAAATAAAAGTTGTTCCTCAAAAAACGATCTACAAAAATGGTCTGATATTATTTTTCCGTAAAATGATAAAAAAAAAGTAATATTGAAAAATATAAATTTTTTTCTCGAATTTCTGAAGATTTTCGCTTATAACTTTTTTATTTATAGTTCTACGATAAAAAGTTACTGGACCAAAGTTGTAGAGAATTTAATTTGCAACAAAAAATGTTAACAATTTTTTTTATCAAATAAATAGTTTAAGAGATATATATGATAAAAACCGTTTCAACCCCTATTTTCAAGATGGCGGCCGTGGGACAAGGGTGGCGACCCCACAAACTTGGTTTTAGCTTTACACTGACCCCCCCTACACATCAAAAAAATAAAATTACGTCCTCTAAAAAACGCAACCCCAAATGTAACTTTTCAATGGACTATGATTCCAAAACTGCAATTAAAACCTATCGCCAGTCATTTGTCAACGAAAAATTTCTATCATAGTCCACGTATCATTTTCCAAAATATATAGTTTTATTAATTATTTGTAATATTTTTTTAGAGATATTAATAACAAAAAAGAATATATATATTTTTTAAAAAGTAAAGTAAATATCGGGGACTCTTAGTTTCATGATTGCAACACTCAACAAACAGACGTCATTGACAACCAGCCTAACATTGTATTGCAAATGATAACAAAATATACATACGGTTTATTGGGTACGTAATTCGAGGTTTACTATTATAATTACCTCTTTGTTACACAACCTTTCGATCAAAATTAACCGATAATGAGAGTTACCGGAGGATTACATACGATTAAACAAATAAAAAGGTCGCTGAATAATAATTACGACCTTTTTATCCCCTCCTTCTCCTTCCTCTGCACGTGCCAGCCTTAGAAGCTATCGTTTTAGAGTGAAAAGAATTTGCGCTCTCGAACTAAACGATTCGACTCTTTCTTCCTGTGCAAATCGGTTAAAGCCTAGAATTCATTGCCAGCGCACGTGTTTCCCTCCCACTGTGATCCCGAGTCCTTTAGGCGGAGCGTAAAAAAGCAACTCACTAGGCCGCCATATTGTCGGTCACTATACTGCATAATTTACGTTCACAACTACAGCTCTTGGATTATATTAATGTTTTCCACCAGACAAATTGACTCTACCCGGTCACTTTTGTAAGTTTTTAATATTAAAAAAAATCATGCACTGGATTCAATTTCATCAAATATTTAGACTTTAGGCTCCTAAAATATGGAAGCTACCCTAAGTACGACAGTTTCTATGTTAAGATTTCCACTTGATCCATGTACTCTAATGTGAAAACGTAGACTGTCAGGAAAGATGTTTACTTAATTTTAAAAGTGTTTGCTACTCGATTTCGACCTAGTGGAAATCAAGATTCAATAACATATTAGTGGTTGATAGGTATAGGCTTGTTGATGTGCCGATTTTAATGGCCCCTCCAAGAATAGGAGAGACTGAGATATAGAACTTGACCCGTTTGAAAAAAATGCATTGTCAAATAAGGTTGGTAACGCGTAGTCGTTACTCATATGCAACAGTTATGGTATTAAGGCATCGTATGACCAGCAATGCGAATATATAATTTTATAAGGAGTAATTCTTTTATTTACCTATGTTTACAGTGACGTATTTTCGTCGACACATCGGTCAATTCTACTACCACGTAGAGAGTCTTACACTGAGCAGAGGTTTGACCTCTGCTCAGTGTAATCATCTGTGCTAATTCTACATTTATCTGAGTATTTTCTGTGTATAAAATTTGTATTTTAGAACTTACTATACAAACTCGGCTTGTGTCTAGATATCGACATGTATGTCCAACGCCGTAGGCTTATTAAAAATCGATAAGTTTGTCATTATGAGAACAAAGTAGAATATTATTAGAGATTCTTTGCAATATCATAAGAAATAACGATTTTGTACACGGGATACGTCGGGCATTGAATTAAACATAAAGATAACAATAACATTTATGTCTTTCATATTCAAATGAGGTAAACACGCTTGTCCCCAATAATATCCTTTTTGGTACCTACTTAAGTTTTATCGTAACAACATTGTTTTGTCCAATACAATCTGTAGTTGTGAGATTAGAAAGCACCGAAACACGCTACTTCGTTCTCATTGCCCACTGTTTAGTCAAAAAATAGACGAAATGTATTTATCTCGTTTATAATATAATATAAAGCCGACTACAACTTAAATTATAATATAAAAATCATCAACCGAAATCTTAAATCTTGACTACTAATATGTTTTTCTTTTATACTTTTAAAACTAAGCAGGGGTCTTAACTCTTGTTTACCTGTAAGACGGGGGGTTGGAATCAAAGGAATCTTTGGGACTTTTGAATATTTCAAATGTCTAGATTTCTAAGAAGTCAATTGCAAAGTTCCTGTTTTTGTCCGATGATACGGTGGAAACGAATTAAGAATATAGAGTGTCACCACCCCTATTCATCCCGTGGGTGTCGTAAGAGGCGACTAAGGAAGTAAACTACGCAGAACAAAATTACTGCAAAGAGAATGAATACTTGAAACAAACCCTTTTTAGAACGAAGTTCCTTATCGCGCGTTGCGAAGGAGGCTAGACGGAAAAAATTCAGACGAAAAGTTATCACGACACTTTTTGCTATAGTGTAGTAAGCCCTGCGGCGTGCACATGTTTCTCTGTCTTTCTCTCTCTCTCATAGAAAGCTAGCCAATTATTTTCGCTTCGTCTTTCTATTTTGTTTTTAACAGTGTAGTGTCGCGACGATTAATTTTGTTTTTTTTATAACTTAAAAGAAATAAAGAAATATTACAATTCCTTCACTAATTAATCGAAAGGAACTGCGTTCCATCCGGGTGTCCCTTGACACCTCTCTTTTTTTTTAACGTGTGGAAACCCCCTCAGGCCGTCACCCCACCGGGGTTTAAGGTGGGTGGTATGTCGGGATCGGACCTAATAAAAGCACACCCAACCCGTCTGGCCAGCGTGGTATAGTTGGCCAAAACCTCCTTGTTAAGAAGAGGCATATGTCCAGTAGTGGGCCATCAAAGGCTGTTGATAATACGGAATTAGCTTAAAGGGTGGTTGACGCTGCATATTCGTAATGAATAAAGAAGTAATCTTAGAACATATACATGTTTACATGGTATTCCAATTTTATTATACTTGTGTGCATAAAAATTGAACTTTTATATTGACAGTGACATTGCAATTGACACATACTTTGACAACGGAAAAGAACGTAACGGCCAGCTGTTACAAGCTATTTTTAAGATCAATGGATTCAATAATTATTATCATTCATTAAACACTTAGATAGCTAGTCTTGTTTTAAAAAACTGGTCAGTTTTGGATTTTTTGAGACAGTTTTACCACATAGTATAGTAAAAAAATAAGACTTTTATTAAGACGAAGAAGAGTAATAGAACACAACTTCTTATACATATTGTATTTTTCGTGCCTTCCAACTGACCATTCCTCCTAATAGCTGAAGTAGTCTGGATGTAGTCTTATTACAACGTCCGCCAAGACAAATAGCCGGCACAATGGTGACACAATTGATATGAGGTAATTAGTGCGAGCCGGCAACGGACCACTAATTGCATGTCAAAACTTGACTAATGTTGAGGTGTCCACTTTCTTTTGGTGTTTTGGAATCTTGTAGAAAAGAAATTTTGTTGCTAGAAATTATTTTACATTTTCGAGGTTACTTGGGTGATTTGTGTTACAATATCTTTTTGAAATGAAGTGAATCTAATTTATGCGTAGCTCACTAAATAAAAAGCATGTAACTCTAAAAGTGACGATAAGAATTTAAAATAGAATAGAACATTATATACAATATAAAATTTAATGAATTATAGAATTATATAGAGCACAACACATGTCTGTGCAGCAGGTTTTACTTATCACAATACTTCAACGTAAAGAAAATTTTTCGTATTTTGAAACTCTACTATTGATGTCATACGAATATTTAAAAATGAGAACTAAATTTTTCTAGATAAGGAATTAGTGAAACCAGACTTTCGTTAACATAGTCGATTAGGTGTTAATAACATAATGTACTGTTATACATTTAATAAACTTCTTCACTCTCCTGTTACCATCGTTTTCGTTGTTATTAATTTCCATTAATATAATGAGTCACAAAGATTAACAAAACAGTAAACTATTGCTTTGAATGGACTAAAAACTCAAAACTAAGGCTATAATTTGAAGTAACTTCGTATTCTGTAAACACGATGCATTGTTAATAAAAAGTAGGTTTCGTGATTTTATACACCGTTCCTACAAAATCATCAATAATTACATTCTTATCTCCTATGTGAATCTTCTGAATGGCTTTAAATAGAGAACATTTTCCCCGTTAGAAAAGTGGAGTGGAATGGCGCTCTGGTTTACCTCTCAAAAAGCGTTACACTAATAAAATGTATTACGTTTGTCTGGTATCAGCGTTGCGTAGTTATTAGCGTACGGTACGTTTGGAGGTTGAAAATATTATACATGTATTATGTGCCCCATATTACTTTTATTCCGGTTCTAGGAATATATCCTGTGTTACGGGGACTTTACAAAAATTTGGTCAAACGTTTCAAGCAATACTACAATGTATATTACACTATATGTTGTCAATCAAACCCCCAACACACAACACAGCAGGAAGTAGTGAAGTGATTGCTTAAACCGCTACGCCACCTGTACAATCGAGTTATATATCCATATAAACTACGAAAATTTATTTCAATCAATATACACCTAAACATCAACATTTAATACGTCACGGTCGATCGTTTGCTTGGTTACTAGTGATTAGAATTCCAAACATAAAACCATGAAAGGCAGCAAACAGAACATCGATCTTTTGCAACTCATTCCACTCCGCCGTTTCTACAGGGAAAGATGATCTCTATTTGAAGCCGTTCAGAATCTGGTGTAGGATATAAGAACGTAATCATCGATGTTTACTGTTGTTTCTTTGAAAATACTCTAAACGAGAGGATTAATAGTGATGTATTACAACAAAAAACACTTATTTTTAATAAATAAATACATATATTAAATTGTTCATGTGGAAAGTATGTTATAAACATTATATGCGTTTAATGTAAAGTGTTCTCGAGAATATCTTTTAAATCACTGTTACTGTATGTCACAAGTGTTTTCAGTTAAGGGTACATGTGATACCAGAAGATCGAGTTGTTAAAATTTAACCATAAATAATACCAGTAAAGAATTTCGGTTCGTAATAACATATAAATATTCTACCAAAACTAAGAGAGAAAATCATTTAATGCGAAAGATTCTTGTGAAATTTCTCCAAAAACGTACTATTAAATAGCTACGCTGAATCGAAAACAGTGCTACTAGAAAAAATACACTACCCAAGTAGTGTATTTTTTTTTACGGATGAGAGTCTCTGTGACAGTTTAGAATGTTATTCAGGTCAGTAATATTTGATTTTAGAACACAATCGTTTAAAATTAAATAGGAAATATTATAATGCAGATTTATGAAGTCTCTAAGTAAAGGTTCAGAACTAAAGAATAAATGCCTCTGTTCTCTATGAAAACGAAATGAAGTAGGATATCTAGCGCTAATATAAATTTAATAATCGATAGAGCCAGCTATGGAAAATCCTACGTAAGACACAAAAAAGAACAACATACACGAGAACAAATGCATTTTCTGATTCAGAAAATATGATAAACTCACTAGTTTCTCTCACTCAGAGCTAGCTCACTAGCTAGCTCCAACTGAGGAAATGTAATTATTTTGCAACTGAACTTCCCACACAGCTACATTCCTCTTTTCTAGATTAACGGATTTTTCTTCCCAACGGCCTCCAGCTAAATTATTTAAATTCTCATTAGTGGCACCCCTTAGACGCAAACAAGATATAACTTATATAGAATTCTGCTTAGTTAATCATTTTGAATCACAATAGGGATTAAACAAGGCTTAAGAATTATTCGGATACAATTACGGTTTGGGGAGTGGTCAATATATCAATTTAGGACACTGAAATAGACGTAGACTTCTAAGATGTCACGCAGAAGTTGGCGTTTAAACGTTTTATAGTATCAAACTGATGAAACTTCATTTGAGATACCAATTTTGTAGGGGAACGGGGGATGCTGGAGGTACTTTTCTTTGAGAGGCTTTATATGTTGTTAAACTTTCAAACATCTAGTAAAGGGTGTCCTAATATTAAGCTTGTAACTTTACTCACAACAGTGAAAGCTTGTGAGCCTAAAGCGCTACATATGTATGTCGCTTGATTATACATGAAGTAGAAGGAAGGCAGGAAATTAAATCTCATGAAGATTAAATGTGCATGATATAATAAAATGATTTGTCTAAATTTTGTTAGTAAAAATTAAATTTTGTTTTAATGTCTTAGTGACTTTTGTTGTATATGCTACTGACTTTGGCGTCGATAGTCTCTGAAGTCTGGAGGTAATCTGCTCTTTAATCCCTAGATTTTCCCTAAAAAAGAAAATCACTAACAGGTCAACAGGTATGGAATAGGAAGAAAACAAATGTTGATACATATTACCAGTTTATATACTTGTAATGCTCGTGTTAAGTTCTTATAGTATTTACAGTTACATCATAACTTTCATAAAAGTCTAGTTAAACACCTGGCCGCTACAATGTGGTGCTCTAAAGGAACTTTAAGGCTTATAACTATCTTACCTGACGTAGTTTTTGGAACCTGTTTCTGTCACGCCGTGTTTTGTTTAGAACGACATTCAAAGTAGCTCAAAAGTTTTATCATAGTAGAATAGATTAGAAGTTTGGGATTATTTAAACCATAAATTACAGAAGAAAAAAGACTTTGTAACGGCGTCAAAATAAGTGACAATGAAAATCAATAGTAAAAATTACAAGGTGAAAGACCAGTATTTTAGTATTGCACAGAATAAAGTAAGTGGTGAAGTTTATAGATTTGATGTGTCATTGTTAAATGGTATTTCTATCTTGTGGAGAGAGCTTGCAATATAACACCCCATGTCTGCCTAGCTGACAACCAATAAAATACTAGCAAGCCTCAGAAGCTTTGATAATATGGTACAATACTCTTGTTGTTGCAAGCGTCTATGTCCTATTAAAATCATGCTAGCAGTTTGGTATGTATTTCTTAAATACCTTAATACAAAATGATAATTATTTATTCATGTTAAAATCAATGAACAGTAGATAAACATCCTATTTTAGGTGGTAACATTAAAATGAATAGCAATTTTCTCAACAAAGAAATACAGTTGAATATTACTAACATATTTATACATATTAACGCTGAGTAAATTCGAGCTTCTCATACAAAAATAAAACCGACGAGAGATTTTTACAGTGACTGGTATAGTATACTTAGTCTGGCCATAAATACTGTTACACTTAATTATAAAAAAATATTACATTTGAATTTCGAATCTGTCATTTTTATACGATTGTTCATTGTGTTTTCTCATTTTGGCGCCAATACATTGTAAAATATTTTGCGATATTAAAATGGTGTGGGGTGATAAAGAGAACCGAATCGCTGTGATAGCATTACACAAAGTAGGTATGGAGCCAAATGCAATTTTTAAAACTCTCCATACACTTGGTATTAGTAAAATGTTTGTGTACCGGGCTATTAATAGGTACAATGAGACCTCCTCTGTTTGTGACAGAAAAAGATCTGGCCGTCCACGTAGTGTTCGTACGAAAAAGGTGGTCAAAGCAGTAAGGGAAAGAATTCGAAGAAATCCTGTCCGAAAGCAAAAGATTTTATCTCGGGAAATGAAGATAGCACCTAGAACCATGTCGCGTATTTTAAAAGATGACTTAGGACTTGCAGCCTATAAGAGACGCACTGGCCATTTCTTAACTGATAATTTAAAGAAGAATAGGGTGGTAAAATCGAAACAACTACTGAAGCGGTACGCAAAGGGAGGTCACAGAAAAATTTTGTTTACGGATGAGAAAATTTTTACAATTGAGCAACATTTTAACAAACAAAATGACCGTATTTATGCTCAAAGCTCTAAGGAAGCTTCCCAATTAGTCGACAGAGTGCAACGTGGACATTATCCGACTTCAGTGATGGTTTGGTGGGGTGTTAGCTATGAAGGAGTGACTGAGCCATATTTTTGTGAAAAAGGTATCAAAACATCGGCACAAGTGTATCAAGATACCATTCTTGAGAAGGTAGTTAAGCCCCTTAACATCACCATGTTCAATAACCAAGTATGGTCCTTCCAGCAAGACTCGGCGCCGGGTCATAAAGCTCGGTCCACGCAGTCTTGGTTGGAATCGAACGTTTCGGACTTCATCAGAGCTGAAGACTGGCCGTCGTCTAGTCCCGATCTTAATCCGCTGGATTATGATTTGTGGTCAGTTTTAGAGAGTACAGCTTGCTCTAAACGCCATGATAATTTGGAGTCCCTAAAACAATCTATACGATTGGCAGTGAAGAATTTTCCCATGGAAAGAGTGCGTGCTTCTATTGATAACTGGCCTCATCGTTTAAAGGACTGTATTGCAGCCAATGGAGACCACTTCGAATAAGCTTTTTATATTTTTAATTGTTTTATATTTATGTATTAAACTGACACACTGTAAAAGTAATAAATGTTATTTGCAGTTAACAATTTTCTTTTTTCTTTATTACAATATTTATGGCAAGACTAGGTATATCGACTGAAGCTTTTACGATGCTTATATCAATCAACGATGTGCTTACACTGCACGAACGCTACCGAACAAACTGAATACGTGCGTTACGAGGTTTTTAAAATATCGAAGGAAGTACGAGAAAATAAATCTATGAATATTACGTCACCTTCTTGACCTTTATTATTCATAAGATTATATAGGGTCGACTACTAGTTCAACCAGATTTACTTGAATATCAGTTTTTTCACGGAGCAACTGGCACCAGACCTTCGTAACCCTGAGAGCTAACTGAATTCGAAAGTTGAACGAGTTAACAGTATATATATAGTATATATTTCAAGATATATAGTATATATTTCACATATAGTCACAGCACCATGGTGACGAAAGTAGTTTGCGCTGTGGCCGAAACTCTCTCGTGGGATTTAGAGGAGGAAGTGCTCGCTGAAATTTATAGACGATAGGTTGAGTTCCGGATAGGTGGTGACGTTTGGTTACCGCCTGAAGAGGTACCGTTCGCGTGTGGCGTGAAACCGCTCGCCGAGTCACGATAACTCATTGATCATCCTGGCTGGAGGCTCCACGTGTTGATATTGTTGCGGAGGGGGCTCATTCATGAGTCATTGACGAGTGGGCAGAGCGGCAGCACGGGACCGCTTCCTTTCGGTTGGAGCAAATCCTTTCGGGCATGGTTACTTCGGGTAGTATCTGCACTCGGTCGCTAAGACGGAATTGAGTCCCACCTGTCACTACTGCGATTGAAGAGAGGACTTGGCTCCGCACACGCTGGTGGTCTACTCTGTTCAAAAAAAAGTTATCAATTATATTTGAGGGAACTGACTTTCCAATAACGATGTCCATAGATCTTCATGACAACAGAGACCGATAGCTTAATGTTCGCTGCAAGACAAGGGCGTGAAACACAGCCAAACTTCCATACTTCGAGCTGTTGTTAAGAATTTCTTGTAGGAAAAACAACCTACCGTCTTCCTGCGACACATACTTTTTTTAAATACAACTCCTGTTCTAGAATTATTCCAGTGTCGCGGGGGATTTTGTAAACATAGACAAAAAAGACCCAGACTCAGAACAACAATTTATGGCTCTCAGTTTTACGTTGAAAATATATATTGAAGTAATATAATCATAGCAGTAATATTAGCTGACCTGGCAAACATTATTTCGCCATAAAATAAAAATGTTAATATTGTTATTAAGACATGAGGGTTGGTGTTCAGCCTTCTGATGATGAACATGTATTTTTAACACCAAATTATTAAAAAATAAAATTAAAAATTATGTCCAAAAACTTAACTAATTTTATTTTTTTGGTTAAGCCACTCTTATCATTTCAAAGTAAAAAATAGCTTACGTCCTTTTTGCAGACCTACCGAATATACACCAAAAATTACATAATATAAAATCAGTCAAGCTGTTTCGGAGAAGTTTGGTACAAAGACTAGAAATTTTTATTTATAGCAACATAGTTTTAGTCAACGAGATATAAATTTATACCTTAAAATATTATACAGATTTAGACTATTACATAGATTTGGACCATTGGGTGGCCATGAAATGTTGCCTCGCTTGGAAATCAGCTTTTCCGGCAACACGTCTTCAAAGTGTGACAAGTGGCTCCATCTTGTTGAAATGGTTTGGTGTTACGATTGTAACCAGCAAATGCCATTAGCATCGGTCCCAAGAACTCTCGTAGTCGGCTCCTTTTAAAATAGTTCTCATGTGTTATTATATAATTCAATAAATACTATATAAAAAATAATATATAGGCACTTAGTAGTAACAGTTGTAGTCCGTGTGGTGACAGATTAAGAATACATAGTGTTACCACCCCTTTTCATCCCGTGGGTGTCGTATAAGGCAACTAAGGGAACAAAGTACACAAGACAACATCATTACAAAGAGAAGGAAAACTTGAAACAAATCCTATTCCAACCCGTCTGGCCAGTGTGGTATAGTAAAGCCAAAACCTCCTTGCTAAAGAGAGGCCTATGACCAGCAGTGGATTGTAAAAGGCTGTTGATGTAGTAGAACAGTAAATACTTAGAAACTATGGAGTTTGAAACCCTTTAACCATGAATAATATAAAATATAAGCAACTCAAAAATATAATATACGTAATATAATGTAGAATAAAACAAAAAAAAAATATCGTATCTACTTAATTAAAATTATATGAATTTTATATAAAGGCTTTTTTAAAACCAAAATATATATTTGTAATATACATTTTGGTATTTAAATGTTACATATAAATGTATATATACCCTTTTAGCTTAGAAAAATTTACTGCTGTTTACTTAGCCATAAGTGAATTTTCATTGTAAGTATATTACTCTCACTTTTGAGTGAGAGTATAGAAATAATGTTAATAGAAATTGGAATCTATTGACATTGGAATACTGTACATAATAACTTTATCGAATGGATATAATTTGAAGGCTCTATTTATTTCTACATCTTTAAAACATACACACATATTACTATTTGGTATCCGCTGTTATATTACTGACTCGGTGGCGCAGTGGCATTAAATAAATAAATACTGTTTCTATGTTTTCGAATCCATGTTGTACGAGCCAAACTTGTAAATAACATTAATATATGTATTGATACAGGCACGTGTATTTGTTTAATCAAGTTATCGATTAGCGTGGCTCAATAAGGAAAAATCAAGGTTGTGTATTTGAGCGGCCGCTTGTTTATTTATTCCAAACGAGCGCCCCCGGAAATAAGTCTGGATACAGTTTTATTCGATGAGGAATAATGATGACGTAGTCTGGACTATGCTTTGAAAACCAGAGATTTGTACCTATTTTAACACGCTTATACTAGTGTCACTACGATGTTTATTTGCTTGTAACCGACTCTTTTAAGCATGTATTTTTTAAACTACATTTATTTTTAGATTAACCATATTAAATGTGTTAGCTTATGCGATTATTTTCATTATTTAATATACATCAACTCGAATTAAGTACTGATCGAATCATAATTGAGAAAATAAAAAACTGGGTCTCAAAAGGCTTTACTTTTTTTGTTTCATCCTTTCGGCGGGAGTGTTTCACCATCCGTTTACCGTTGTAAGACTACCGATCTAAGGCCTCTTTGCTCTAACAATAATATAAATTATCAAAACAAAGATTCAGAATATTTATACATTTGTCAGTAATTAACTGTAGAGTGCGTGACACTCTACAGTTAATTACTGACAAATGTATAAATATTCTCGCTCGCTGTAGTCTATTATTGTTCTATTGATAAGAAATGAGGAATAAAGTTAAAGCCAAAAATAAATAAAAAAATGAATTTGTTTGGTTCCGTGTGGTGACGTATTAAGAATACAGAGTGTCGCCACCCCTATTAATCCTGTGAGTGTCGTAAAGGCGACTACGGGAGCAAACTATGCAGGACACCACTGCAAGGAGAAGGAAAACTTAACGTAAACTCATACCAACCCGTCTGGCCAACGTGTAATAGTAGACCAAAACCTCCTTTCTAAGGAGAGTTCTCCAACAGTGGACTATTAAAGGCTGTCGATATGGTGATTGTACATCCAGCAAAAAGTTTAATCCCAGTCAATGGAGTAGTTATAGAGATTTTGAAGTGTACACAAACAAACTTATATATATATAGAAATTACTTTTTTAACACAACATGTAAGCTACATAAAGGACATTGAGTCTCGCGTGAGTCAAAAAGTGTTTGCAATGTCAAGTCTTACTTTTTAATCTATGAACATAAAGCGTGGGCTCAGATTAGTGTTTGCTGAGCTTCGCGGAGCACAAGATTAAGGCGACGGACGACGGATGTTAGATACATTAACTGCGCCAACCAATCTAAATTTTAATGTTTACACTACAAATATTATATGAGCTTGTAGAGTACGAAAGTAATATGTATTTAGATATTTTTTTATTTCTTGTTAAACGTTTTTATTTATTAGCTCTTTAGGTTTAATATAGTTACTGATTAAAACAGTAAAGAATAATGTACACATTCACTGAAATTTGCGCAATATATGTTGTATTTATGCCTATAGAAATGTGATAATAGAGAGTATACAGAACCATTTGAAGTCTATATTACTAAGGCGCTAAATAACACCATTCAATATGTTGAATGTCAACTAGACCAAAAGACTAGCACCCAGACTACACAAAAGCTTATAATACTATGTAACCTGTGTTTTGCAATCAGTTCTAAAATAAACTTTGTCTAATTTTATTTGATTTTAAATGTGTACTAACACTATGGAGGTAGTTTTTTTTGTTTAAATACAACACCCGTATTAGGAATAAATCCTGTGTCGCGGGAGACTTTACATACATGCAAAAGACACAAAGAACACTCAGACTCAGAACAACAATTTGTGGATCACACAAAGTGTTATCTCATGTGTGGTTTGGACCCACAACACTCAGTGTAGTAGTGAGCGGCGTGGTGGCCGCTTAAACCACTAGGCCAACCGTGCAGTCTCCAATTAACACAACTAACAATAACATTTATTTATTTTTTCAAATCTACATCTTACGTTAATAAATATTATATTACTGCTTTTGAATAACTTTTATTCTTCTGTTTCGTGTTAAAAAACTCCTTATCCTCGTCGTTAGGTCTTTAACAAGTACTCGTAGTACTGACCTATTTAACAAGCTTTTACAGGCTAGAGAAATATTACCGAGTAACGCAAATCAGATACGCGATGTTATAAGCGTAACAAAGTCAATACTTATAAACGTATTCAGTAAAGTGAGTAAGTGAAATTTTCAACGATCACATTATGAAATTTGAGTAGAAACCAGTCTGAAGGCTTCTTATATTAGATCTGTCACAGTACATGTCTCCCGTCAAAATATTTATTACAATTTTTATAACAAACAATGGAAATACATATGGATGCTTTCATTTTTTCATGTTTTTTTCGTTAATGCTTTTTTGTTTACGCAAAAATATCCAACTCAACTGCAAAATGTTGAAGGACCATTTCCAATAATTAAGATTAAAACATTAAATCTTTGGTGCTGAGAATATATTTTTAGAAGAGATAGAATTTACTGTCGATTTACTGCAAGAAAAGCTAATATTCGAACTCAGCTATTCACGTTATATATGTGAAAAGAATTTTATTGACTCGTGTCTTCCAATCGTCTTTTCTCTCTGAATCTGCAGTGCAGCGCTGTCTGTCAACGACGCTCATATTTCAGCTAGGACTTATTTTGAGTGATGTGACGTATTTGAGACATCACATTCTCACAAG
The DNA here is from genome assembly GCA_949316085.1 of Hypercompe scribonia. Classification (NCBI taxonomy): domain Eukaryota; kingdom Metazoa; phylum Arthropoda; class Insecta; order Lepidoptera; family Erebidae; genus Hypercompe; species Hypercompe scribonia. The sequence continues at coordinate 7,187,433 of OX438975.1, forward strand.
AAATTCTTTATTGAGAGGTACCTTACCAACGCTTGTCCTAACTTATCAATATGTGATATATATTCTTATTTTAAGACTTATGATTTTTCGTTTCAATCTGGATGGCATGACAGCGTGGTGGTTTAAGTGATTGCCACGCAATTTTCTACTGCGCTGAGTGTTGTGGGTACAAATCCTACATGGAAAAACACTTTGGACGATTCAAAAATTATTGTTCCTAGTTTGAGTATTCTTTGAGTCTGTTTCACGTATGTTTATTAAGACCTCCACGCGACGTAGGCTTTATGCCTAATGTGGGAGTTGTCCTTTAATATATATATATATATATATATATAAATGTTATGTATGTTTGTGTACACTTCAAACTCAAAGTTCTGCCTACCTAACCTATGGAGATTATATTTCGACCCAATATACTAGACGCTTCAAACATGGTTATTATATTTTTTATAAGTGCCATAGTGAAATATAAAGTATAGATTTATACGTACACAATTATGATGAGTGATTATTAAATTTCCAAGTCATTTATTGAATTTCAAACTTAGGAGTTCTGACTATTGTAGAATATTATATTAGAAGCGATAATATTTATATCGCTGTCAACTTAACAGCTTTAGATAAAACAGTATTTTATGGCGTCACGGCTTTGTTCGAAATTGGTTTTATACCTGAGATAAAGGGAAATAATGATATTTTTTAAGTTATTTTATTTTCGTTTTCTGTATAGTTCTCCTAGGAAATATTGTCTACCAACAAGCGCCAGTGAATATATATGCATATATATGTACATTTAAGTTAAATCGATTCCTGTTTGACTATCTTGATTTCACTTTTTCTTCTAGTTTTATAGTTCCAGTTAACAAAATATAAGAAAGAAGTTATACAATTAACTTAATTTTATGAGTGCAATTAACTTAATTTTATTGAGTTCAAAATGAGTCAGACGTTTACACACGTGTGTAAACGTTTCTATCCAAAGCAAAACATACACATTTAATCCTAAGAATTTTCACAGAAAACTTAAAACACTAAAACTGTCTAGATCCGACTCTATTGTAGACAAATCGAAGCCGAAAATTTTCAACCCGAAATTAAGTTCCAAATTTAAAAAATTCAAACGAACCACAAACCATCCAGGCTTAGTTTAGTCTTTCGGTACGTGGGACGTAAGAGTAAAGTATGACTGAATTCTCTTTGAAGTACGACGTTGCTATAATGGCATTTCCCTATTCGCCCAATCATGTCGAGCAAAAGCGTCGTTAGAATATTCCCGGTCAAATTCATGTGTAGTATACCAAAGCTCCTAACAGACATTAATATGTAAGTTCTGTTTGAGTCGTTCCATTTTTAAAATCTATATTTAATTTTCTTCTTTTCAAATAACAAAATATTAAATATGGAATTCTGGTACCAACAATTTTAAAATATTTTTTTTGTACAGTAAAGCATTATTTTAGAACAGTATCTGCCTATTTTAAGATCAGACAGCGGTGTGTGATATGTGTGACGTAATTAATGTTATTTTGATTTGAAGTTCATTAAATACGAGCTACATAATAAACGCTTGCATTGTATCTGTTTTTACTTTTATATACTTAGATACAGACTCTGCATAACCGCATACCACTTCCAGAAATCAATGGTTACTTCTATGCCCGCTTAGCTTAATCACTTCATGTGGTCGAATGATGTGCTCCCTTTGTGTTAGAAGGACATAAGCCTCACCCAAGGTTCTCCACAACAGCCGGTCCTGTGCCGCCTGCATCCAGCAGCTTCTCACGGCCTCCACCAGGTCGTCGGACTACCTTGTGGGAGTTTACTAACGCTGCGTTTCCCAGTACACGGTCACCACTTCAGAACTTTATGGCCCCATCGACCATCACTTTTGCACGTGGACATTTATTTAGTTATTATAAATTTGATATTTTGCTCGGTTCGTTTTTATTTTACCATATGCAAAACAGCAGTAAAAAAACAGTACTCAACAATATTACTAACAACCAGAATCATTGCTCACGTTTCAGATTTTGAAAGATAACGTATTCGTGTGAAAGACACCGAAGGACCAAACACGAAAAAGAATAACTTGGACACTGTGAAGAGCTGAAGTCATCCGCTAAAGTAGCACATTTTGCTTCAGCAGTTTCCCAACATCTTAAGTTTCTGACACAAATCCTTACTCAGTATACTCTAGAAAACTTTGCACAATAAAAACAAAAATAAGTTCACGCCGTGCACGAGAACTTTCCAAACATCTGAATAGGCCATTGCAAGTACAATACTAAAAGTTTAAATTTATGTCAACTACCTTCTTCAAAGACTTTCAAGGAAATTAATATAAAAGGAAACTATGAGTAACATTATGTCTTGAAAAATACAGTAAATGGTAAAATGAATTACATAAACTTAATTTCAGATAAATAATCTAAAGTTATAACTTTCAATATCTTTTATTTTTATAATTTCGATTGTCAGCATCTCGTGGAACTTGTTGAAATACTATTTAATTAGACATGACCGAACCGGTAAGATCAAGTGGAATATAAGTGAGTTGATTTTCATAATGTAAATACTTTATTAAACTCAACCTATTTACTTTGTTTTCTGTTCTTAGTGTTACAGTTACAATTTGTAATTTAATTTCTAGTTTTATTTTTTATCTTATTCACTTTAGCGATCCATGGAGCTGTCAAAAACAATTATCATAAAAATTACCCCATATTTATATTTCTGATACTTTAACATAAATGAATATGCATACAAATCTTTTTTTTTTACTTTACGGTATAAAACAGGACAAAGAGGTTATATATCTACCTGTTCTAGTTTATGTACTACGTTTTACCACAGCTATTAATGTCACCGACACTCTTCCTGTTAACACCACAGTCAGTGTACACTCGGGTGGAAATAAAATATGTTGACACTTATCCTGGCTGGATTAGTGTCAGTCCCAGCTGAATAATACTTAGCACTCGAGGTTATTTAACAGAAAAAAACAACTAAATCTAATATCGCAAGTTTTAACTTGAATTCATTAAATTTATTAAATTTTTGAAGTTTATTAATTAACCACAGTTTTGTTAACCGTGACTTTTTTATAAAAATCTTAAGATGCTGGTTTTTTTTAATTTTGTTGAAAAAAATAAAATTTGTATATTAAAAACTCAGAGAAATGTTAAGCATTGTAAAAAATTGTTCAAATTATTTTTATCTGTATATATGTATATATATATCTCTGTTAATATTATTATTCTGGATGATTTTCGCAAGATGGCTGACAGGAGCTGAATGCGGGAAGCCAAGGATTAAGCCAAGTGGGGTGCAATTGAAGAACAATAGGCCATTGATGGTGATGATCGTACCAAAAATGTATATCGAAAAGCTACTTCAATATGTCTCCGCTGAACTGAATTAATATTTCTTAATGATAAAATTAGTAATGATTATTATTGAGCTCATATCATTACCAAAACATCTTTCCGTGTCATTTAAAAAAAATAGTATATTAAAAAACTGATGGCATGGTAAAATAGTAACCTCAAAACAACATTATTTCAACAACAATATCAGTTCGTGACACATCTTTATTATTTGATAAGTGCATTCTGTTCAGTTTTTGAAAGTCATTTGGTTTTTCGTCGCTTCGCATTTTTTAAAAGAGGGTCGCTTCAAACCTTAAAACATGGGTTCATATCATGGGTATAATACGTCACGTGAACTCGAATAAGATGAAGGTTTCTAGTAGATCTAAATGTTCACTAGCTACTACAGTTCATCACTCTTTGAGACGCATTGGAACAGCAGTTGCACGTACTCATCGTTAGAAAATGAGAATTCAGTTCGACGGACATGTGTTGAAATAGTTTTTGTATTTATGCTTCTGGGCAATACTAAATATTAAAAGGTTTATTGTAATGTTTTACACAATGTGTTATCGGTGACGTAACTCAAAAGTATATATATATATCCGTCCCGACCGTATTCATCCACGGCGACTTGGCACTGTTACTAAAAACTTCGGAGATGTGCTCTCAAATGACTGATAAAATGAAACACGAAACTGCTCCTGATATACTATACTATTTATTACGTTTTAAGAATTAAATAAAACCTTATTTGATTAGCACAATCACGTGAACTTAAAAAGATACACTTTATATTTTAAAAACTTATTTAATTTCTTTCCTGCCATGATTAACAGGTAACCGATTTCTGCTAATCAAAACTCAATTTTCTGTAATGAACTGAATGATGACAGAACTTTGTATGATGGTGTGATGAACGCTTGTACTACTTCAATACAATTATCATACCCAAAGGAATCGAAACTGAGGCCTTTACAACACAAAACAAGAACTGAACATCGTGTTCCTCCTAAAACAGGAACAAAACTCAATTAAACTTCATAAAGTCGGTCAGCGACTTTTGCAAACGTCATTAAGATAATTTTTCAATGAAATAAGTGCGGTTAACTTCAATAAAGCGTATTAAAAGGCTTCTAACGAAGGAATTTGCATTTTACCGCTAAAGAGGATTAATATATTTCCAATCATTTGTAATGGTGTATGTAAGACGATTATATTTTGATTGCTTTATTAATGAAGTGCAAATGAAACAAAATTCATGGACAACACACCCTGTTTGTAATGCTCCCGAATCCCTCCCGTCTCAGGCGTAGAGTGGTACACTGTATGGTTTTAGTCGGTCCGATTCCGATACACCACCCCGCCGTAAACCCAGGTGAGTGACGGCCCGACGGGACTTCCACACGTTAAAAAAAAACGCTTTGAATTGCCAACTGTTACGATGTAGGTAGATTATTTTGACATGACCCGATCACGAGACTAAATAGTCATGCTACTGGTGTGCCAATCAGCTCACTAAAATCCACATTATTCGTAAAGATGACTTCAAAGAACATTTTTTCTACTGTTGAAACATTTGGAATATTTAGGATAGAATTTTGCAAGATAGACTCCTTCCGCTTTTTTATTTCCCCCGTGTCCACTGATCTGTGTTTTCTCAACGGTAGACAGTATTTTCCTTTGTTGTTTTGAGAATAAATGTCTCAGATAGGCATCACGATAGGAAGCTTTGACAAATCGCGCTGAGCCGTCGGCCTTATGTACACAATATTGATAACATTTAGTCCAAATCGTACTGTTTGATTTATACTTTTATATGATAGCTTAGTAAATGACGTACAAATAAAAATATAAACTATTTTTTTGATACAAAAAGAGTTAATCAGACTCTTACACTCCATTCACATCTCTAATAGGACAAGCAGTATCTCTTGACAAAAAACTGTCTAACTTCTGAAAAAAAGACTATTAAATAAAATTGTAATACAAATATACCGTACTTCTTAAGTTTTTATTTTTATTGTAAGGTTTCTAGTACATCTAAATGTACTATGTTGTACCTGTACGTATAGTGTACTACCTAAGAGCCTGTCGAAGTGACCCTACTCTGCCTAATGAAAAGCATGAATAGAATCCAAGAGCTGTGGTCATCATACTTATTACGAATACAGACCATACAGTATGGTTGGCCACACTATGGCGGCCTAGTGAGATGCTTTTTCCCGTCCCACAGGGCAACGCAAAAGGCATGACAGTCATCTTGACAATTCAAGGCTCATACACTTACCACAATAACTGTCACTCCTGGGTCAATGAGCCTCCGGTGTCGCACTCACGTACGAAGCATGACAGTAAGGATACTGTCGCTTTAGGTCTGTCTTCCGTGAGAGGTCCTTACTGCCCCAGTCAAGCCGGCCCGTTCGTGTTGAAATCAACGTCGCTCTACTACCTATTGAATATCAATCTGTAGTTTTAAGCCTTTAATAAGCCTTTTAACAATGGCTTAGTATTATATTACGTTTTCTTTTATTCAAAGTTCTTACTTGTATAAGCTTCAAATGTGTCTGTTTTTTATTTATGTATATATAAATAAAAAAATTATATTAACACAACATAGTAATTAACACAGTTATATAATGTATTCGACTCGTAAAACAAAAATAAAATATTGTTTCTGGAAAATATTTTTTATATAATATATTTTATATATTCCAGGCAATATAAAAAAGGTACCTGTCATATCAAGAAGTATTGCTTTCTGTATCAAGCCCTTAACTCAGTTGCGTAATGCGAGTCTCTGAAGTTTCAAATTGATCTACTTCTGCCGTATTTAATCCTAATAAAAACGTTCAAGCAACTCTTTGCCCTTCCATACAATTAGTAGTTTTGAGTATTACAGATTTGCACTGGTTATCTTTTGCTAGATTAAGCAAAGTTCGTTATCAACGGCCATTACATCCCTGAACTTACCTACAACAACAATTAACGTTATTATGACATATTTGATTAAAGATAAGTTTATAGTTGCTGCTGATTGAATGAACCGTCTATACAATGGTATACATATAAGGAAGATTATGTTTACCTATTTGCTTTTAATCTCTTAAAATCCTACATTAAAATTGATATTCTAGTATATTCCGATGTCTGCTATTAATTACTTTTGTTTTTTTTTATTTTATTGATTTGCTAAAGTGGTACTACTCTGCTTTATGGTAAGCATGAATTATCCAAGACTTGTGGTCACCATACTCATTTCGAATGTAGAGAATGCAAGAATAACAGGCATGACAGTCATCGTTACCGTGTAAAGTGCCACACACTTACCACGATAATTGTCGCCCTTGCATGCTGTCGCTTTTGATTGTTTTTTTATTGTGTTGAATAGTTTTATTAGCTATAATACATACTTTATATTATCTCATCATTAATAATTTTCAATAGTCCACTGCTGAATATAGGTCTCTTAGAGAGTCTTACCCTATTATACCACCTTGACCATCCGGGTTGATATAAGGTTTCTCTCAAATTTTTATCTTCTCTTTGCAATGCTGTTGTCCTGTGCCGTTCCCTTGTTCTCTTAGTTAGCTCTTAAGATACCCACGGGATTAATAGGACATGCTGACATTACGAGTTCTTAATTTGTTATTACACGGATCAATACTTTAACATGTGGATATTTCGTTCATAATCACCAGAGCAGCACCGTTATAACGAATTTCAGAACCCAAACGTCCCATCGATTGTAAGCCTACAAGTGGACACCAAGCCCCATGTTTACACATTCAAAACAACAATTAGCAAAGCGTCGATCAAGTGAAAGAGCTGTCAACCCTTCCGAGTGACATCATTCATTTCCATTAGACCTTGGATACACTATGATAACATATGACAAACATTTGCTTTTAATTTTTCTAAGTTAGCTGTCTTCATTAAATGTTATCTATTCTATAATAGTACTAGAATTTATTGACAGAATCTATCTTAAATCGATCAAAACAACTATTGAAAAATCATAATAATATTACACGATAACAACGAAATTCCGGTCTTTAGCTCGTCATATATATTTACACATACAAGACTAAGTGAAATATTCAAAGCTGTTTATAGTGATGATAATGCCGATACACATACATATTACATATTTATAGCTATATCAAGGTCACCATAATAATAAACAAAATAGGAAATAATTTACACAAGATGGCCGACTAAGGATCAAATTAAACTAAGACAGCTTCTACTAAGATCAGTAAGTAGTGACTAGACCGAAAAGACTTGCTTCAGTTAACAGTTTTATGTATTAAATTAACCAAATTTGTTTAATTTATAACAGAAATGTAATTAGCTGAACATACAAAATTTGAACATATATTTCACTCAACCCGGTATGTCCTCTTCTTTACACATTTACTCTATGATGTGTAATAATCGAATCTGTCGTATAAATGTAATCGAATAAATGCCATGAAAATGTACTCAAGGCACGTTTTTATTTAAATGGATTAATAGTCCCGAATTAATTAATTAGGTTCAATGTCAAAAATAAATTCCTTTCGGTTTTGATTTCAGAAAGCTTTGAATTTTTACTGAAGCTTTTGATTTATATGAAATTGTTTTGATTGCTCTAATTAATTAAAGTGACTTTCTTAATAATAAATTGACTAGTGACAGACTCAACTTGTGCTGAAAAACAACAAATAAACAACAAATAAGTAATATATAGAGATGTTAATTCTGTTTGCAGAAGGCACTGTGCGGACACAGCCGAATTTAATTTTCTGTTAGATGGACGTTAACAATGGTAGGTGGGCTTTGCTTTTATATGTGTTTAGCAATAAAAAAAAATTAATACAATTTATAATTTCTAGTAATAACAACACTAATTTCTTTTTGTTATATTAATGCGCACTCTTGTTTTTGATATCAACAAATCATAGTCCGAATTTGATCCCCAGCCAAACTTTAAGATTCGTCAAAATATTGTTTTGACGATTATCAAAGGTTTTTAACTCTTTAATTTTCTTTTTACTGATATTGTTATGATAAAATATAATGTTATGTTTTGTATTTTTATAAGTGTCAGTGTCGTATTTTTTCTAAATTTAGAGCAGTATGCCTAATAATATTAGTTTAGACTCTAATGTAATAAAAATACTTTACGAAATCTTCATAGCAAAACTTCACCAAACTATAAAATAACGTTGAAAAAGAAGTTTAGTTTAGAACTTCTAAGATATATTGTTAGAACTTTATAAAGAGCTTCAAAGAGATACCCTTATAAAGCTAAGAAATTACGAGTTAAACAAATAGAAGTAGCCTTGAATTTCACAAGTTTTTAATGGGAAAACACTAAGATTACATAAATAAGCAGCCATAAAGTTGCAAATAATATAATAATAAATATTTTGGACATTTTACACACAACGTCATCTAGTTTCAAACTAAGCAGAGCTTGTGCTACGATAACTAGACTGACTGATAGAATACTTATATACTATTTTTTTGTAAATACATACATATTATACATAGAAAACACCCAAGCTTCGAATCAAATATTTGCAGATCATACAAACATTTGATTTTCATTAAGGTCTCGATTTCGATTCCCGGGTCGGACACCCGGGAATCGAAACCGAGACCTCAAGCACAGCAGTCGAATTCACTACCGCTGCGCCACTGAGGCAGTTAAAATAATTAAACCGAACTCAATGTCACACTATTATTTTATTTTATCATAAATTTCTCACAAACTTTTCCCTCTTGTCTCAGGTACTACAAAATATGTAAACATTACACCACAAAAAGCCACAACCACATAAACCCCAAAGACACCATATAAACCTATATATATCTTGCATTATTTGGTAACCTCTCCCTACCGTAAAACTAAGTACCGATGTAAATATATTCAAGAGTTATTGCTGTAGAGTTTACATTTAAATGGTAAACTTCCAAGGGAATGACGAAAACTAAACTATTTTACAACCTGCAAGTGAAACAAAAATATATTTATATATATATCTTTATTCTACGCATATAAAACACGATTGGAGATGAGTTGCAGTTAAAGTGGTAGACAAAACAAACCATACATAGGATTTAATATAAAATTATAGATATCATATATAGATATCATAAGTACAGCTAACATAGTCTCTTTAACAATTCTTAGAAGCATAAAAATTGCTCAAAGTGGCCAGCATCTGCAGACAACCATCGATTACACGATTAAAATAAGATATTTGCAACATCATTTGTCCATCGTGTTACTAGATATCTTTATGTTTTAATGTCTCTAGCTTAAAACTGTAGAGTAAAAGTGTCATATGCCGAAGCACAGGATACTCATCTTTTCAGCAATGGAGGTTATTAAGACACTTGGTAAATTGTTAACTTAACTTGTCCTACCCGTAATGACATACGGAGACGAGACGTGGACACTCACCATTAGACTGGTCTACAAGTTTAAAGTAATTCAGCATGCGATGGAGCGTGCGATGCTAGGTGTTTCTCTGGCTGATAAAATTCGTGACGAGGTTATTCGACAGAGAACGGAAGTGATTGACATCGCACGGAGAATCGGTACGCTGAAGTGGAATTGGGCCGATCATATCTTCAGACGAACCGATGGTCCCTGGAGCCGAAGTATACTAGAGTGGAGACCACGATTGGGCAAATGGAGTGTAGTGCGCCCTGCGGTGGCAAGGTATCTGGCAGAGGATGGATGCGAATTACCCACTAACTAAATAGTTACAGGTAAACATAATTACGTAGCAGAAGACGTACTGTGTGTTTTGATTTTGAAAGTTCATATTTAAATACTTGTAACATGAATACGTTATTAATTGTTAATCATGTAAAATGAGATTAAAATTTTTAACTGCATATACGAGTATACTACGCAATGTACGACTGTTAATTCAAACTCGTCGCACAAGTAAATGTATGGTAAGAAATACCTTATACACTCCACACTGACAATGTTCGACAGTTTTGAATGTCGTCTGCAAAATTATTTTTATTATATAGTCTAGGTAATTAATAAAAATTTTCAGGGCTATGATTTATTATGTTATCAGCTCATACAGATCAGTTCGACAGAAGATCAGACTCGATCTGCAGAAAACTGGTGCTAAGCTAATTCTGCATTACTTTTCACAAAGTCAGTGAGGTTACAAGAGGCCCAACCTTCCCCTCTAGTTTCTAAACCAGGTGGGAGGGAGGTATCAAAGTACTTGTAGGTGTCTTGCATTCTTAAATTGCAGATGACAATGGGCGGCACTGGTCACTCATCACCCCGTAACGCGTTTACCCGATTACCCCATAATCTATAGAAGGTTCATTTCCAAAAATAACAAGAATAAAGATTATACCTTTTGATATGAGAATTACCTTTCGGTACAGTTTACCCGTAAATAGTCCTTTAATGAACCACATCTTGACGTTTCCTTTCTTACGTCTAATCGGATTAAACCCAGTTTGTCCTCAATTATTTGTTAACAATAGTTTATCATCACAAACCCCATGAAATATATATATTTGTTAGACATAATTATATATTAAGCAAAGGACAAATATTGGCAAAACAACAGAAACTCTGATTAATCAGACTAAACCATAGAACATCAATGAATAATAGAGCACTGTATTGTTCGAAAATAAATTTCTGTACATTGTAGGGAGATGTTTAGAAAACGATTGAAAATTCTTTACATTAAAGATATATAATGCCAGATATAGCCTGTTACACCTCACTGAGATACATAGTGGTTGCATTGATAAGACATGAGGAATAAAACTAATACTGCAAATAACTAAAAACAATCTTTAAAGCGGGTTGTAAAAAAATCAGAACTTCAATCCGTAGAATATTTAATGCCTACGGCACACGTGCATCCCCCTCCTAGAATTTTTAATATTTTTATTGTACTATTATATTCTAATAATAATAATAAGGATAGATTATAAGAAGGCTTATGACTCAGGTCCACATACATGGCTTTTGAAGGTGCTAGAGTTGTATAAAATTGATGCAACTCTGTGCACTTTCTTAAGGTCGTGTATGAGTCAATGGAAAACAACACTTCGCTATCCAGGATGTCGGCAGACTGCGATAAATGACATACTTATAAAGATCGAGCGAGGTATATTTCAAGGTAACAGTCTGAGTCCCTTGTAGTTTTGTCTAGCTTTGAACCCTCTCAGCACTCTGTTAGAGGGTTCAGGGTTAGGCTATCGGTTGCAGAAAGATGATCAAGTTATATCTCACCTTCTTTATATGGATGATTTGAAATTACTGGCCTCCACAAAATTACAATTGACGGCGTTATTAAGGGTCACTGAAAACTTTAGTAATTCTATCAAAATGGAATTTGGTGTAAACAAGTGTGCAGTCATGTATGTAAAGAAGGGCGTGATTGTAGAATCTGAAGGAATAGAACTTTCAGATTCAACAAAACTCAGATCTCTGTCTGCCACCGAAACTTACAAGTATCTGGGTTTTTCACAGTCCTTGGGAATACCAGAATCTGGCATGAAACAAATGTTACAGGAACGCTTCTTTGGCCGCCTAAAAAAAGTACTTAAAAGTCTTTTATCAGGCGGTAACAAGATGCGAGCCTGTAACAGTTGGGTAATGCCGGTTCTGATGTATTCCTTTGGTGTACTTAGATGGACTCAGACCGAATTAGATGCCCTTGACAGGAGATGGAGATGGAGGAGATACAGTCTGTACATTGCTTACTGCATTCCGCATGCACCACCCACGTTCATCGGTTATGAGATTGTATATTCCGCGAAAGTTTGGAGGTCGTGGTCTATTAAATATCAAGACTCTACACAATCGCGAGATATACAATCTCAGAGAATATTTTCTACAGACGAATGTGGGAGTGCATCGCAATGTAGTTGCAGTGGATACTGGTTTCACCCCGCTCGCTCTGGCTAAAGAGAATTGGCGCAAACCTGTAGTACTTAGTACTACTGATCGCAAGGAAGTATGGAAGGGTAAAGAACTTCATGGTCGATTTTATCGGGCCCTACACGGGTCTGATATAGACTTTAAAGCGTCGACGTCTTAGCTACGGTATGGTGATCTCTTCGGAGAAACCAAAGGTTTTGTTTGTGCAATTATGGACGAAGTTATCATGACGAATAACTACCGGAAATATATCCTGAAAGATAGTATGGTTGACATCTGTCGGGCGTGCCACCGTCCTGGAGAATCTATTAGGCATATTATTTCCGATTGTTCTCGTCTTGCCAACGGTGAGTATTTGCACAGGCACAACCAAGTAGCCAGGATCGTACACCAACAACTTGCCCTTAAATATCAACTTGTCAATTTCGAAGTACCTTACTACAGGTATATGCCCGACCCAGTTCTCGAGAATGGTCGTGCTACGTTATATTGAGATCGATCTATTATCACAGATAGGACTATTGTTGCCAATAAGCCTGATATTCTGGTGATAGATCGATTAGAGCGCCGCGCAATGATTGTCGATATCGCCGTTCCTCATGACGAGAATCTCGTGAAAGTTGAAAAAGAAAAACAATTGAAGTATTTGAATCTGTCTCACGAGATTGCCGACATGTGGAGTGTAGATTCGGTGATTATTGTTCCGATAATCATATCTGTTCATGGATTGATAGCCAAGATAGGCTCACGTTAGAGGGTTGGATCAAGGGTCTGATGCAGAAGGCAGTCCTCCTTGACACGGCCCGTATTGTGAGGAGGTTCCTGTCTCTGGAGCCCTAACCACCGGTATCTTGGTCCCTGTACCCGATGTCGATGGTCTACTATTTTTTATATTTTTAAATATGTATTTTTTATTTTTTCATATATTTAAAAATGTATTGAATATGTGTTTAAATGAAATAAAGAGAATAATAATATTGTATTATAATATGTAAGATTGGAATGTTAGTTAAACTATTAAATAGATATTAGATTTATAAAGAATATATTCTTAATTAAATAATAAATATGAAAAGATAGGTAAAATAGGTACTAATTTATAAATTAGTCCTTTTCCTTTATCCTTCAAAGCTACGATGCTTTGCACAAATGTTACCATTTATTTATACGTTTGACACCTGTATACATTGTTAAATGCAATAAAGACCTGAGAATTGAGTTTCTCTCGCTTTTAGAAGCTATGTTGTAGTTCGACGTTCAACTGGAGTTTTGTTGTTACTAAGTTGTCCGAGCACCCAGATCGATGTCAGGAGCTGTGATGCAGATGCTAGTCTGTGAGGTGGTGTATCAATCTAGCGCACTGGTCAGTCACATGGTATTTTTGGGATGGGCGGGTTCTTGAGCTCGTCATGAAACTATTTAACTTCAGCGAGATTCTCGACTTTAGAGGCGACGGTAACGCCTTGTGCTGTTCTAGATTTGGACAGGTGACAAGAGAGGCCCATAGGCTCAGCATAGACTTTCAACCTTTAATTCGAGCAATCGTGTCGTCAAACGTTTGGGTATTGACTGTCGAATGTCACCTTACCTGCCTCTCACAGGTGGTGTCTGTCTATTAATGAAATGAAAGATGTCTTCAAGACGTGTGATTGGAACGAACAGTTTCGTGTGTCGTTCAAACGGAAAATCAATGTTAACGGCCAATACATCTCATACTTGCGATTTGTAAACGACATTGTGATATTGGCAGAATCTCTGTATGATATGGCAGATATGCTTAACAATTTCATCGATTCTTCAAGCTATGGCTGAGCACTTAGAACCGACTTAGATAAAATAAAATCACTACAATTAAGATTTATGACGCTATTGGTAGAAAAAAAACATCAAAGAACGTTGTAAAACACCAACTGTAACCGGACTGCACTATAGTTACAGATTTTATGTTAAATCAAAGTAAAGACTGATTTATAGAGACGAGGTCTATAAAGCTTACTGACTGTGCAGATCCATAGAGTGGAAAATGTTACAAGTCCATGAGAAAGTCCTGTTATTGATAGCAATTGAATAGTACGGTAGCAGACTTCAAGTATCTACGCTGTACGTACTACGTCCGAAGCAATAATACTATTTTATTTTACTATTTGATATATAAAATAGTAGTGGAAGTGGTGAAAGAAATCGTAACTAGATGAGCCGTAAACTGTTTAATAACTTACCGTTAACTATTTATTATAACAAAATAACAATTTTCATTTGTATACGCCGTGGTATGAGCATAAGTACAGGGAGGGCGTAAATGTAATGCGGAATTCTTGTACATTACCAATATTTTCTGTATAAATTGCTTATTTGAATCTAGCATCAAACTATTACGCAGTTTGGCAGAAGTATATTTTTAACATGTAATTACGTCGATTAAAAAATATCTTCATTTCATAAAGTGATCCGGTATAGGTTTGCCTTACACATTACATCCCTAAAATCAGACAATTCTCTGATATAACACAAATTATTTCCATTGCACGTTGCACTTATCAACAAGTGCTGTCACATATTGTAATAGCTCGCTTGATTCCATTGCTTCTAATTACGTATAACACAAATAAAAAAAAACGAGATATGAAAATAAAAATAGATAGTTACGTCGCTAAAACTCAAGGTACAGAACCACACGCTATGTTTTTATAAAATAAATAAATATTTCGGACATTTGACACACAACGTCATCTAAACTAAGCAGAGCTTATGCTGTGATAACTAGACTGACTGATAGAATACTTATATACTTTTTTTTGTAAATACATACATATTATGCGTTGAAAACAACCAAACTTGGAAACAAATATTTGCAGATCATACAATTATTTGGTCCGACCCGGGAATCGAACCCGAGACCTCAAGCATTATATTAATAAACTCCAGTAATATTTGCTAGCCAATAATTGTACTTCATATTATTACACTTGAAGTAAATACAATGACGAACTAAATCTAAAAGTTTTGTGTCGGCATGACAGTGTCTCAAAGTTACGTAACGAAATGTACGTTATCCAAAACTTTGTGTAAATTTTAAATGAAATGACAAAATTATGTAATGTTCCTACACTAAATCTAGTACTTTAATATTAAAATATTTTGTTGTCTACTTTTAGTCGTTTATACAATTCCCTTAATTTTAAAAATGTGATAGTTTTTTCTGTAAATCTTTGCAGAAAAAAAGCATTAAGTGGCGGTGTTGCATGCTCTAATCGAGGAGAGCACGTTAAGCTGTTGCACCCTATAATTCTATTCACCCTCAGGGTTGCGTAGGTTGAACACCAGTGGCTCAGATAAAACCAGTTGAAGTAGTAGCTGACCCCAAATAACCTTATAATCAATAAAGGCTAGGAAGATTTTTTTTAAAATTCCATCACTTCGAATCATTCTGAAAACAGTCTTTAGCATGCAGAAGTATAAAGCACTTTCTCTGGCAAAATTCGATAACATTTAAATAAAAGGATTCAAAAAATTCTCATTTATTTTATGAAAATCAGATGCTTCAAATATCTCTAAAGTAAACGTGTTCTATAACCTACTGATTTTAAACATAGATGAAATAAAACACATATTATATTAAAATATTCATATTTATTTGCGTCCAAATTTGTAAAAAATTAAGTTTACTAAAACTATTTTAAATTTCTATGATTACAATTCTATTTTAACAAAAACTTAAAATATATGATAAATACCGTATAAATTTTGAAGTATAATATCAAAAAACTTATTAATTACTTTTATATTTGGTATGAATCGTATCTTTTATTTAAAAACTTATATTAGATTTTATATCCTTATATCGAATAGTCTCAGAATATCTTTGCACGCTTCGACGACTATGAACACGAAGTTACTATGTAACTATATTGTCAGCATTATTCGTTCATCATTCGTTTAGTTACCAGCAGCGTTTAGTTAACTTAAAATTATATGTTTATGTCATCACCGAAGTTCGATGTACAGTCTCTTCGCGAAAGAACTAGTTTATCCTAAGTTTGACCAAAACCTTCAGGTGATCCTCGAAATATTTTTAGTTTAACCTAACCTAACCAGAATAGTATCTCCTAGGTTTAACGAAAATTCCTTAGTCAAAGGCCGAAAAGCTTAACTTATTTGAGTTTGGACTAAGTCATTACGTCAGACCGAATTGACCAGTCCAATCTAGTAGCACCGGAGGTTCAGAGTTTACCTATAACATTTATAGAAATAGAATATAACAGCTAAGTGAAAATAAAATATTGATAGAAGTTTGTTTTAACAATACGATAATTTAGTTAAACATTCAAATTACATATATATTTTCTAAAGTAAATCTATGCTTTTACCGACTGTTAACTAACTCAGTTAACAGTCGGTAAAAGCAAAGCAGACATCAAATCAAAGCGCCTTATTTATCTTTCAGCAGATCAATTTTTAAGAGACAAAAGGTTTTTTAATATTCGGGCGTAACATTTACGTTGATTTCCCTTTCAACTGGTACGTGTAATCCTTACAAGTACGTACAAATACCTGAACTATAAATGCCTAAAGCAATCCTTTAATTTAGTTGCCAAATGCTGTTCAAGATACACACCATTCATTGAAATGCACAAAAAAAACAGCCATTTTATTAAATTGTAAATCCTAAAGAATATGAAATACTATAATTTTGAGCTCGATACAACGTTGTAGCAACTTAAAGTACGAAGATTACCGTCTTACAGACTGTCAACCAATATAAAGGTAAATAATAAAAGAGATCACCCTTTAAAAATAAATTTACTTAGACACTAAAGAAAATACAAATAGAAAAAACAGTCAATCTGTTTTATAAACAGAAATGTTACCATACACTTAAAGCATAGTGTCAACTATAACACATAACAATTGGGTAGATGACTGTATCATAAATAAATACCAATGTCCACTTCATTAAAACTAATATCGCGAAGCATCTCGGCAAATACAATTAACATAGCTTTTTATTAATATTACGAATTTCAATCAAATATACAGTGAAATATATGGTTCAATTGAGTAGTCTAAAAAAGTGACGTCACAATTTGGTATTTAGTACATTTTTCATACACAATTGTCGTTTTGACAGATGATAAAAAAGTAACTAATTTGATTTAGGTGTCATCTAGCCCATTATCGTTATAGAGTACAGGATACGTTAACAAAATATTTCAATATAGGTCGAGACACTAAATCGAGATATCAGAAAGTTTCATTTTATATGGCAACTCCTGCACTAGGAACTTATCCTAAATCGCGGAGACTAAACACACATATACGAATCGGACATAAAGAACACTAAACCCATGGAATTGCCTGATTATGCTAAGTGTTGTTCTATTTGAGGATGGAACCCACAACACTCAGTAGGAGAAGTGACTACTTAAACCACTAGCCATCAGGTATATAACTTGTTAGATATATAGTGTGAAATTATCTGGTTTTATCAAATAATTATATTTCTTCTTATTATCTGCGCACACATTAATTTACATACTTTAACAAAAGCCTCACGATATAAATCACAAAATATAAATAATACATCTAGTAATAGCGTCCAAATTTCCTACTAACTCAAGTCAAATCAGAACTAAAACTTAGTCCTCTTTATTAAGTCTTAGTCCAGTCGCAAATAAGCAAACTTGTCAAAACACGGTCATCTACTAACATTAACTAACAATTTTCATTTAAATTATGTGGACTTAATCACATATCTCACTATTGTAGCTTAAAAGTACGTGTCAATTTTGATTTAATGTCACTGTTCAAAATTAATTTACTCTTAAAGCATGTTATTTTTTACAATTCTATTTTTCTTCTTTTTTAACCTAGTATTGTCATCGGTATGTGCTAACTTGTACACATTAACAGATAATTAAATGTATCTTGAAGGTGATTGTATATTTCTATTCGGCATTTTGGATGTGATGTATGTTTTTTTTTTTATAGAAGCCGACCAAAGTGACTAGTCTGCCTGATGGAAAGCATGAATGGAATCCAAGAGCGGTGGTCGCCGTACTCATTATGAATGAAGACAATGCAATATGGCGACCCAGACTATGGCGGCCTAGAAGTGGCCTAATATGGTAATTTAAGCTTATATACTGTATAAAAAATTAGTTTATATTCCCTAATGTTGTTTTGTGATGTAAAGGTACGTTTTTACAACATGTACTTTCATAACCACATCTAAGATATACTTTCTTATTCTAATACTAAATTTAACTACCTAATATTGTAAATACAATTGTGATTTTGCTTGCTTGTTACGACTTTATACCTAAACTACTCAATCAATCACGATAAGTAAATGCCGTTAGAGACTGATATAAACTAGTATGACACTACGTGGCGACAGTTGATAAGAATTTAATTTGGGACAAAAATCATCTCACACACGGCCGTCTGATTACAAACTAGGTAGAGCCTCAGGTTATTCAGGTATTTCTAAATATATACATATGATAGATAAATTACATCCAGACACAGAACAAATAATCGTGTTCATCACACAAAGATTTGTCCCGGGTGGGATCGAACCCACGGCCGCCGACTTAGCAGTCACGTCCACTAACCACTAGACCAACAGGTCCAGAAAGATACAAAGAAGTTTTTATCCTAAGTCTTTTATAAGGGCCGGCTTTGTTTATGGGTTGAATTTAATACGTTTAGTTAAATAAACGAAACAAAAACGACAAAAGTTATTTTCGACTAACTATTTTTTTTTATGAGATCTCGAAAGTTGTAATTAAATCTATCACACCCAATATTTTTAACCACTTACATTTTTGTATAAATACAAAGGAAATAATGTTAAAACAGACAAAATGTTTAGCAAATCCAACAAAATAATTATAATCATTATTTCATTAAAATTATTAACATTAACGACTATTATATTTAAAGTTACATAAGTATCGAGATCTTTGGGCGAGTAGGTTATAGTCTAAGATCCGGCTGCAAGAATGCTTCTTTCATCACCTAGTCGCAGCCAGGTGTCCTGCTATTTTAGAAGTGATTTTACTATTAATCTCTCGCACCTCTAGGTCAAATGAAATAAAACTGTGTAAGCTATTCTATAAACAAATTAGTCTCAATAGGCTACGTTTGCAGACAACACTAGCTGTCATATTTGACATAATTAATGTGACGTACTGTTGCAGAATGAAAGATGTAGTGACAATGGCCACGTAGAAAAGATGAACTGAGTCGTTATGAGTTCGCCATCGTTAAATTAAATATATAAGATTTATCAACAGTTTTTATATTGTATTTACAATATTTTTAAAGCCAATCTAAATACAAAACAGTCTTAGAACGAGTCTACAAAGATTGTAACGTCCAAACACTTGGTGCTTAAATATTATTACCAAACATTTTGACATAAATGCAGTATTAGGAAAATGAGTGTATATAAAAGCTGTATTACTAAGAGCTATTTTAAGTTTTGCTCGACTTAAGCTCCTTTTGTTCTGAATGGTTCTTGTTCTCTTCATCAATAATAACCGTTTCTACATTCTCTTCAAGCTCAACGGTATTATACATTTGACCCTGTAGTTCCACTTGTATATCCCTCAATTGCCTACCCTTAGTTTCAACTACAAAATAGTACGAGAACACCCCAGCTCCTATAGAAAACGCGGCAAAAATGAAGAAAATCGTCGTCAGACCCCAAGCAGCTTTCACTTTCGGATACCCTTGCCCAACAATAAACGCCATGAGAGCACCAAATATATTTAAACTTGTCATGGCGATCGCTTTTACGTTTAATGGAAATATTTCAGCCGGTATTATGTGGATCAGGGAGTTGAAACCTAGAGTGGATATAATATTCGATAAGATAATACACACGAACGGTACAAAGCCGAAAGTGGTTAAGATGGCAGACCCTGTGTTCACAACATCTTGAAATAAGAAGTACAGCCCGATGAGTCCAAGAGCCACGCCCGTCCCGTGGAAAGAGTAAATTAAAAGTGACCGACGACTGACGCGATCGACTAACACTGATGACATCAAAGCTGAAACAAATCAGAAGGTATTTTTCAGAAACAAATATTTCAAGTAAATTCAAATTCATTGAACTTTTTTGTCAAAATATAATCTCTAGCTTTTTTTTTATTCGGTGCCTACATCACTCTACTATGCCTGATGGAAAGCTTGAGTAGAAGCCAAGGGTGGTGTTTATCATACTCATTACGAGTGCAGACAATGCAGTATGACCCACGCTATGGTAGCCGAGTGAGATACACTTTCACGCCCACTTAAGAGACCTGGAATCATAGCGGGGGAGAAACACGTGCGTTGGTAGTGAGTTCGTCATTCTAAAGCGGTGACTTCCAAGGCCAGCACGTGTTGTCTTATAGCGGAAAGGAGAAGGTCAGATGGAAGAGCTCGTTAGAACACTCTCCATTATAAAGACGATAAAGGACTGCCATAAAGGTGACATCTCTTCGCTATTGCACAGGCTTAAGGGATTCAGTGACTTCGGGACTGTCAATAATGAGTGTTTCGGTAGACTCATCGTTTTTATAAAATATTTTGACAGACATACAAATAGTCCAAGAGCCCGTGAGTGCCAGACCTTCGTCATTTTATAAAAGCTGAAAGTTCTTCTATGTGTGTCCCTAGTACAGGTAAAAATGATCCCCAAACATGAAGCTGAGGCAGCGGTGGCTTTGGCAGATAACAGACAACAAAGGTGTGTAAAATTCCATCTCAAATTCGTCATGATATAAAACTTGATTTTTTTATATTTGATTCATAATAATATCAAAACTCGCGTTGCTCATTGCCAGACAGTTAGTATGGTTCCAACCCTCTGCTGGACACCCCTAAACTATTATAATTTATAATTATACTTACGTTATATTATAAAACCTAAGTTTTATATATAATTTTTATAATATAACGTTTAGTTACTGTATTCGCTCCTTGCTCTCCCGATTACTGCTCACTTTGAATGCGTCTGGCAAGATGATAGAACCTTCGAAACTGTCCGGCTACTATATAAACATAGTTTAATAGGCTCCCAAAAAATTATATATAAAACTTAGGTTTTATAATATAACGTAAGTATAATTATAAATTATAATAGTTTAGGGGTGTCCAGCAGAGGGTTGGAACCATACTAACTGTCTGGCAATGAGCAACGCGAGTTTTGATATTATTATGAATCAAATATAAAAAAATCAAGTTTTATATCATGACGAATTTGAGATGGAATTTTACACACCTTTGTTGTCTGTTATCTGCCAAAGCCACCGCTGCCTCAGCTTCATGTTTGGGGATCATTCCTACCTGTACTAGGGACACACATAGAAGAACTTTCAGCTTTTATAAAATGACGAAGGTCTGGCACTCACGGGCTCTTGCTCTAAAAGTAAACCTTCTATTAAAGAAAAATTAAGTCGATGACAGTTTGAAGTACAAAGAATAATACATACATATACATACAGTCAGAGCTGAAGGAGCCGATTACGAGGCATAGCAAACTACACAAGAAAACAGCACTGTATAGAGAAGGGAAACTTGATACAAACCAAAAAGTGGGGCCAGTTTGTATACTAGACCGAAACCTCATGTCCAAGAAGAGGCTTTTGTCCAGCAGGGAAGTGATGCAGGGGTGACAGTTATCGTGGTAACTGTGTAAGCCTTACACTGTCACGATGACTGTCATGCCTTTTACGTCCCCAAGCGGGTGTGAAAAAGCATCTTACAGGGCCGCCATAGTGTGAGTCACCATACTGCATTGTTTGCATTTGCAATGAGTATGGTGACCACAACTCTTGGATTTTATTCATGCTTTCCGTCAGGCAGAGTAGAGTCACTTTGCCAGGCTCTTAATATAGAAGAAAAATAAAATAAAGACAAAACAAATGATCATTTTCAGAACACAATTGTTTTTGCGGCGGGAATCGAACCCAACGACTCCGACTCAATCAGAACTACTAGACTGAAAAACAATATCTTACCAACAACGAAAGTAACGCAGCCATATATAATAAACACTAATGATAAACTCATGTCCAGCTTGGTTTCCAAAACGATCCAACCTAAATATTGCCTAATCAAAACACCACCCGTCATTATTTGTGCCATCTTTAACCCTGCAAGTGAGAAAATCAATTATCTCTTTGTGATCCATCATCGTTGTGGCGACGGGTTAAGAATAAAAAGTGTCACCATCCGTGTTCTTTCCATGGGTGTCGTAAGAGGTGACTTAGGGAACAAAACATGCAAGACAACATCATTGCAAAAAAAAGAAAACTTAAAACAAACCCTGTACTAACCCCTCTGGCCAGTGTAGTAAAACCTCCTTGCTAAGGAGAGGTTTATGTCCAGCAGTGGACTGTTAAAGCTTATTGATAATAATGATGATGATAAACTATCAGTCTGTGCCAAAGAAGGATTTAAGAATATTATAGCATTAAAAATATAAAACTAGTTTGAACATATGTATCTTACAAATTATTCTTAAATTTACATAATGACTTAGGTGCAATATCAAACCTTGCTTCAAATCAATAAGACATTTTTACTAACCCAAAATGGTACTTAAACTAAAGGCAAATGTTACGTACATTGGAATATGGATTATATGACTATTCCATTTTCCAACAATCCAATTCCGTAATATACTGTTATAAAGTTTTGATATGAATTTTTAATAATTCCCAAACTCTTGATTTATTAATCATAACTTCACACACTTCTTGCACGGCAGTCTGGTCCCAAACTGGGCAGAGTCTGTGCTACGGTAACCGGACTGCTGATAAATAAATAAATAAATAGACATCTGAAATACAACGCCATCTAGCTTCAAACTAGCTAGATTTACCAACAACCAAACTCCTAAACAAATATTTTAAGATCATTCAAACATTTGATCCGACTCAGGTATCGAACCTGAGTCGTCATGCACAGCAGTCGTATACGCTACCAGTGTGCCACCGAGGCATTTGATACTTACACACTTATATATTTATAAATACATGCATATTATAGTTAAACTACACCCAGACGCAAAACAAATGATCGCGCTCATCACACAGCTATTTGTCTTGGATGGGAATTGAATCCATGAAACCTTGCTTAGCAGTTAGGTTCTCTAACCACGACACAAGCAGGCCAGAAAATATTAAATAAATAACAAATACATACCCAAAGCGATAATGATAGCTTGTCTATACTGGGGTCCCGACACTAGCTCCTTTATTGAACTTGAGTGTACCATTTCGCTTTTGACGTCTGCCTGAAGCGATCGTAGTTCGTCTTCAAGCATCTGAGAAGTAGTTTCTATAGAGTTATTATCTACTTATTATTATTTTTTTCTAAAAATTTAAAGTATGTTTGGTCAAAATCGAGTTCTGAGATTATTTTTGTTGAGCAAAAATTGAGTCCACTTATTTGCTGTGTCGATATTGATCGATAGTTGCGACTTGATGTTGATAAAATAATGTAAAATGATAATTTTTTGCTTTTTATATTACTTACTTAAAAAAAAACTCATTTCGGCAATAACTATCATATTAAATATAAGAATGTGGGTGTGAGTAACTTTACAAAAAGCGGCGAAGTGCGAGTCGGACTCGCGCATGAAGGGTTCCGTACCTACGTACGTACGTTCATTATTTATGGTTAAAGTTAATATATTTCCAAATACTTACTACTACACTATATCGCATAAAAATTGCCTAAAAATTACGTTTGTTGTATAGAAGCCTCCCTTTAATATTTACTTTATTTTTATTTAATTATTTATATTGAAAGGTAACATATAACTAAATATTCTGTAAAAATTTTAAGCATCTACCTGTTACCATTATTAATATTGAGCAAAAATACGAAAAAAAAACACGTTTATTATATGGGGGGGACCCCCTTAATATTTTCATTTTTTTTAATTCTAGTATTTGTTGTTATAGCGGCAACGGAAATACATAAATTGTGAAAATTTCAGCTTCCTATCTATCACGGTGTATAAGATACAGCCTGGTGACAGGCAGACAGACGGACAAAAAGACAGCAGAGACTTACTAATAGGGTCCCGTTTATGCCTTTTAGGTACGGAACCTTAAAAACAAAGTTGGTATGGATATTGTTTTAATCAGACTGCAACATGAATAAGGTACAAACCATCAAAGGGGCAGTCTATATATTTAAGATATCTCGAATTCCTTATTCTTATCTCGAATGCTTGTAAAGTCCACTAATCCATAGCAATATAACAACACGTAAATATTTAACACAAATCATATAAAAATACAGTTTAAAAAAAAACGAACCATTTCATCTTTATATCTCCGCAGTATACGCAGCGACTTCTTAGCACCTTCTACATTTCCAGTCTTCAATAAAAAATGCGGTGTCTCTGGAATCCACCAGCACACGACGAAGTACATTATAGGAAGGGCGATCATAATGTAATTCAAGTCGTCGTAGGAAAGGAACACGCCTAAGACCATTGTAATGAGATTTCCAAACTTAAAGGTGAAACTAGTAATCACTTGTAGTGACGCCCTCACGTCTTTGTCTGCTATCTCAGCAATGTAGTACCCGATTACCTAAAAAGGTAGTAAAGTTGTAAGGTTGTTGTATATTTTTGCTGTCTGTAAGTTCGAGTTCGCGAATCTGAGTTCAATGTTGGTTCACCTTGAACATGTTGGATTAAAAAAATAACCAACTGTTCACAGCAATCCGATGGCTTCTTTATTGTCGAGACGTTTGCTTTTTCGTGAATAAATATTTTTTTCTTTTTTTTCTTTTTTAAAAAAAAACGACTCCGCACTAAGAATAAATCCTGAGTCGCTATATTATACAATAGTGTAAACAAGTAAATTCAAGCAATGGAGCATTGTCACAAACCTCAAAATGAAACATAACGCAATAGCTTTAAAAGCCAACTGTCATTTGGAAAGTGCGGTATGCACGGCGACGTATACGATAAGTACTAATAACAACAGGGATATCAAATATTGTCTTGTATTTC
Organism: Hypercompe scribonia; assembly: GCA_949316085.1. Taxonomy (NCBI): domain Eukaryota; kingdom Metazoa; phylum Arthropoda; class Insecta; order Lepidoptera; family Erebidae; genus Hypercompe; species Hypercompe scribonia. The sequence continues at coordinate 7,212,757 of OX438975.1, forward strand.
TTTAATATGGGCTTCGTAGCAACTGATTGGTATTATATAAAGTCGTAACATCAAAGCTTAGTATCTAGTCACGCAACTCCTAATAAAATGCTAATCATTTATTATTGTAAGCTAGGTTAACGAAAAATTTAATACAAAGTTACAATTTCGTAAATAAACAGTGTTGATATAATTTAGTATAATTTTATTGTCTTTACTTATCTTTACCAAATTCTCAATAAACATCAATAATATCAAAGATTATCTTTATCGGGATAAAAGAACAAACATGGGAAATTTTACTATTTTCAATAAGCTCTTTATGTCAAAAGTAAAACCAAGGATATTTGCCTCCAATCAATAAGTTAACTTTTAATTATACTCACAGTGCTCATCATACCAGTACCACAATTCCACGTTAACGCTGTAATGTACAGAAGCCATCCTTGTAATGCAAACGCCACGATTACCTGGAAGCAATAACGTTGATAACTTTATTTTCAGAACTAGTAACACAGTCCATTGAATTCGGCGAAATAATAATGGCGGATGGTCGGCGCCGATGAACTTGAACGATAAATTCGAAGGACAGGAAATATCTACGATTTACACTGTAGTATGAACAGACTCAGTATGTGTGAATTATTGAGTTTTGACTCAATAATTTGAGATTTAACTCAATAATTCACAAATACTGTTAGCCCATTTTATATTAATTCCAGTTTAGATTAGTAAAAGATGAGTTGTAAACAACAGGGTATTAAGACCGTAATTGCAGGTTGGCCTAGTGGTTTAAGCAGTCCCCACGCCGCCCTCTACTGCGCTGAGTGTTGTGGGTTCAAACCTCACATGGGACAACACTTTGTCCACCACAAATTGTTGTTCTGAGTCTGGGTGTTCTTTGTGTACGTTTCTTGTATGTTTGTAAAGTCCCCCGCTACACAGGATTTCTTACTAGAGCGGGCGTTGTCTTTTTAAAAAATAAAAAAAAAAATCCTAAATGAAGGCAAGGGTTAGGCTTTAGGATTGTGGAATATAAGTATCTGCGTCCAAAGGCGTTACTCACAGTTACGAATTTTTTAATTCCAAATCCCCCGGGAAAACTACATTTTATTGGAATAGAAAGTAGCATATGTGTTAATTCAGGGTATCCGTTATCTACAAACTTAGGTTTTTTGTAATTAGTCAAGCCGTTTGAGCATGAAAAAGTCACAAATACACACAAATTTTTGCCTTTATAATATTAGTGTAATAAAAATATTAATTTGACACAAAGAGAAGAGAATACATTGATAGTGGACACAACACATCGCCAGAAACAAACAGTATTTCGCTAAAGGTACTGAGACTGTTAACCGAATTAGGCATGAGCCTGTATTTTGGCTGACAGTGTTCCGTTGTGAATTTGATTGATACAACTTTTTATGTGGACGTAAATGTTGCTGTAGTCTGTGTTAAATTAACGTTACATAGAATTAAGGTAAGTACATGTATATATTTCTATTTATTATTAATATAAGTATTTTATTGGTCTAAATGAAACAGTATACTTAGTCTGGCCATAAATACTGTTACACTTAATTATAAAAAAATATTACATTTGAATTTCGAATCTGTCATTTTTATACGATTGTTCATTGTGTTTTCTCATTTTGGCGCCAATACATTGTAAAATATTTTGCGATATTAAAATGGTGTGGGGTGATAAAGAGAACCGAATCGCTGTGATAGCATTACACAAAGTAGGTATGGAGCCAAATGCAATTTTTAAAACTCTCCATACACTTGGTATTAGTAAAATGTTTGTGTACCGGGCTATTAATAGGTACAATGAGACCTCCTCTGTTTGTGACAGAAAAAGATCTGGCCGTCCACGTAGTGTTCGTACGAAAAAGGTGGTCAAAGCAGTAAGGGAAAGAATTCGAAGAAATCCTGTCCGAAAGCAAAAGATTTTATCTCGGGAAATGAAGATAGCCTAGAACCATGTCGCGTATTTTAAAAGATGACTTAGGACTTGCAGCCTATAAGAGACGCACTGGCCATTTCTTAACTGATAATTTAAAGAAGAATAGGGTGGTAAAATCGAAACAACTACTGAAGCGGTACGCAAAGGGAGGTCACAGAAAAATTTTGTTTACGGATGAGAAAATTTTTACAATTGAGCAACATTTTAACAAACAAAATGACCGTATTTATGCTCAAAGCTCTAAGGAAGCTTCCCAATTAGTCGACAGAGTGCAACGTGGACATTATCCGACTTCAGTGATGGTTTGGTGGGGTGTTAGCTATGAAGGAGTGACTGAGCCATATTTTTGTGAAAAAGGTATCAAAACATCGGCACAAGTGTATCAAGATACCATTCTTGAGAAGGTAGTTAAGCCCCTTAACATCACCATGTTCAATAACCAAGTATGGTCCTTCCAGCAAGACTCGGCGCCGGGTCATAAAGCTCGGTCCACGCAGTCTTGGTTGGAATCGAACGTTTCGGACTTCATCAGAGCTGAAGACTGGCCGTCGTCTAGTCCCGATCTTAATCCGCTGGATTATGATTTGTGGTCAGTTTTAGAGAGTACAGCTTGCTCTAAACGCCATGATAATTTGGAGTCCCTAAAACAATCTATACGATTGGCAGTGAAGAATTTTCCCATGGAAAGAGTGCGTGCTTCTATTGATAACTGGCCTCATCGTTTAAAGGACTGTATTGCAGCCAATGGAGACCACTTCGAATAAGCTTTTTATATTTTTAATTGTTTTATATTTATGTATTAAACTGACACACTGTAAAAGTAATAAATGTTATTTGCAGTTAACAATTTTCTTTTTTCTTTATTACAATATTTATGGCAAGACTAGGTACATTCTTCGGGGTTTTATTGTGAGTGAGGATGTTTTGTGAATGCATAGTGTGAGTGAGTGTGGTGGCGATGTGTGTGTATGTGTGTGTGATTGGCGAATTTAGTGCGTGGGAGTTTTGTATGTGTTTGCATGCAGGTGTATAAATTGTAAGTGTTGAATTAATATGCTTGCTCATGCACATGGGAAAATAAAGTGTTTTATGCAGTGAAGTGTGATATGCAGCCTTTATGCTATGTAAGTTAGCAAGTCCTCCGTCATTTGACAGTTTAGTTGCTACAACCAGACACATACTTTGTATTTGACTTCATGAATATTAAGACTAGCGATGTTTTTTTTTAACAGTTCGGACAGTTTAGAGTCGCAGGGTCTTACTACCTGTTACAGGAAAGTTTAAGCCCTCTAACTTATCTCCTGCCACAAAAAAAAGGCAATAAAATATTGCATTTAACATACCTATATATAAGATAAACACTAAGTGTTATCTTGAAATTTTATCGTTCATACAAAAAACAACCTAATTAAACTAGTGCCAAACATATCTAGGTTTCATTCGATATTCTACTTAATCTAATCAATAATCTGCATTGGTCTGCTGCATTACTCTAGACATTTAAACTATAATCGTCATCATCTGACGAGAGACGTCCAGAGCTGGACATAAACCTACCCAAGGCTCTCAGGCAAGGAGGCCGCACCGTTTATATACATATATTTTTTTATGTGAAGCATACTTTTTCATAAGTTCTCAAATGAATTTTATCATTCCTAGTCATAATAGATTTTTTCATCTGTAAGTTATTACCAACACGATTAGTGACTAGGTTTGACTAGCTAGAGCATAAAATAGTAATAATAACGTCACATATACCACGCACGGTCGTCAAATCCCAAAGGAGGTATGGCTATAGTAAGCAGACTGCTGATAGCATATTTATATTTTAACATTATTATATATACTATGTAATATATTATGATTTATTATATAATTTTATTTTAAATACATTTAATTTATATATAAATTACTCTCAGACGCAAAACAAACAATAGTGATCATCATACAACATTCATCCTAGATGGGAAGTAGGTATTCTACACCCAAGACCTCTGGCAAAGCAGTAAGGATCACTACCCATTAGACCGACAGGCGGGTCAGCTTTAGTTCGCTTGTCAACAATATGTGGACCTAGTAAGATATATGTTTACTGATACAACAACAATAATTTACACTACACACTGTGACAAGGATTGGAACCCTTTAAGTGTAACAAAGAACTCTTATCCCGTCTACTTGTAAACCATGCCGACAAAATAATAACAAAATTCTTATCAACTTTCCAGCGGTGTGAGACAGTAATGAATAAGCCTTTAAAACAATTGAGGTGCGGTTCAGTATCAGTTCATTCATTTATTTGTGAAATATTGAACGTCAAAGAACTTCTCGTTGCAGTCGAGTGTAAATTGTTCCTTGAAAAATGTAAACAGAAGAAAGATGATAAAACCTCCTCCGTTTTTTAAGGCAGTTATAAATAAGAACTTCTAAATTTAAATTAATTAAGATTCGTTCATAAATGTCATTTTTGTGACGTCATCACCATTCAACGATCGATCGACGGTCGCACACACCAATATATTATCATTATGCACGACAAATAACAAGTCATACTTACCGAGCCAATTACGATGGGTATTGCACTACACAAGATTGTAGCGCGCCTGCCAAATATGTCTGCTATATATCTTGTAGCGAGGGACCCAATAGCAAAGCCCACAGGATATAAAGACAACATTGTCCCCACTTGGTTCTGTTGAACATACAGTTTAATGACATATTTTATTATTTGAATAAATGACAAGTCCTTCAAATATAGCTTGATCTCAAAGGCTTTGTGACTAGTGTCATTTTAGAACTTACGAGGTACATTTTATGTGTAAATTTTTATAATTATAATGTATTTCACTTAATTTGTGATAAAACTGACACGTGCTCAATGAAAATATGTGTGATACAAAATACAATTGCTTGTTCAAAGTTACTTTGTCGGTTTTAAAGCCATATGTCACAGAGATCAAGCTATATTGACACTGTAGACAAGTATTCAAGAATTTTTACCCTTGATCATTTGCCCACACACAGATACGTAAAAACCTACATGCTAAATCTATGATAATGTTCAGTCAAACAATAATAACGTGACTCCGTCTTTGAGTCACTACTTGAGTTTCAATTTAATCTCAAAGATTTGCGGCGGCCCTTACTGCAGTTTCCCTAGCTGTAAAAATTTCACTCGTCTCTTTCTTTGCCCCGCTTCAAAAGTAGACTCGCCAAAGTATCGATGGCGTCAGGCACGCGATTACACATTGTCGACGCTATATTTGGGCAAGGCAAGAAAAGTGTTAAAGAATGGTTGGAATGGAACTACATGTTTTTTGTATTTGTTAAACTAATAAATACATTTATTTTGATACTTTAAATTTGAAGTTTTACTTTTTAATTAAAGCAAATTAGTTAAAGCAACTAAAATTTTAGGGCGTTTTCAAGTTATCAAAAACGAGGTTTAATTTATACCTATTCCAAAAAAAACATTGTAGCCTCGAAATTGGTATGGTTTAAATTCTTACTTTCCTATTTCAAACTTTTTTATTAAGAAAGATATTTTGAGTTATTTCATGTTTGATTAATACTTACTTATATTTTTTTATTGCAATAAATAAAGAGGAAATTACGTTGTTTCCAAATGCAATGAGAAAGTAAAAAAAAAACTTTAAATATTTAATTTCATACCTTCTATTCAATGCTTGTAGCATTAAGTAGGCCTTCAATACCCCACTTTTATCATATTTATAATACTGTTGCGTAACATTGGGTTTTACCATTGTCATGATAATAACAAATTAACTAAGCTATACATAATAATTATTTAGAAGCATTAATAGTAACAAATTGAATTACGTCAATTCTGATAAAAGCTTAGTCAAAACATGCCCAGAGCAGAATTACTTGGGCCCACAGTTTATACATTATTTACATTACGTTTTATGAATACTTATTTAATTTAAAATGTAATGTTTTGTTTGTTACGCTTTCACATTGAAACCTCTAAATTGATTTTAATTTTTGTTTTTTGTTTTTACAATAAATTTAGTGGTTTAGGTCTTATTTGTGTTTTTATTTTGTCAACCTACCAAACTGAGGTTACAGAATACGTGGCCTAACGCTCATAGATAGTCTGCACTATCGTGAATCATCATTCACGATAGTGCACATCATCATTTCAGATGAAATTGTACATTTTTGCCATATTAAGCTAATATGAGCATTTCAACTTTAAAAGTACTAACAAACCCTACATCATCCACATATAGTGCGTAAATCTATTAACTTATCCCTGGTGTAGACACTATGTTAACGTCTTATTGTCTATGAATAAGTTACCGCTGCCTATAAACACGTAAATGTTCGTTACACACACAAAACATTTATTTTCTTATTAAAAAGAAAAAAAAAGTATCTGCACAATATCTTCGGGTATTTTTTTTTTTAATTTTAATATTTTTTCAGAAATATCAAATTATTCTTTTGTTTTCTTTTTAATTTAATCACTTAAATTGTTAAGATACTACGTTCGTGTAGAGTTTATTTAGCTTCTGTCGACTTTTTATATGGAAAAACATCAAATTGTTATATGGAAAACGTTATCGGTGTCACAAAGTCACTTCTTTTTAATCATCTTAATAAATGAATCCTATTAAATAAGAAAGGAGTCATGAAACCTACATCTAACACAAAAGAAACCTTTTTATTTCTTGACTAAGGGAGCTGTTCTAAATATAGTATAGAATATGACATCACGATGGCATTCTATCAGTTCGAAGATACATATATTGCGATAAGCCCTCATATTTATTTAACTAAATAAATTCAGGTGCATAATCTAATTCACATTAGTATTATTACTAAAATGTGTAATGTAATAAATAAGTGATGGCTACATTATTTTTAAAATTATATCTTTATTAATTTTATTCTCATATAAGGTACGTTCGACACTTATAAGTACATTGTATTCATAGACTGAAATTAGTCATGGCAATGAGTATAATGGCTAAAAAATACAAACAATTTCACGTATAAGTGGGTTTTTAATTTCATAAACTTGACTATTTTGCATACCACCAAAATGATAATTAGAGTACTTTATTTAGCTCCCTATATGTACACGTACATACCCGTATAAAGACAGCTACACAAAGCTATGAACGCTGTAATACTAACGTCTTTTTTCGTTAAAACAAAAACAAATTATAAAGTTAGTCTACCCAATAGGTGGGGCACTATTTATGACGTCAAGACAGTCGAAAAATACGCGATGAGTGCGTAAATACACAACTAATAATAATAATAATAATTTATTCAGGGAAAAAAAAAAATGTGACACAATTACAATTTTATAAGTCTTAGAAATATGCACGTCTACAGAAACTCTGTCCCCTGAACTAGGTATAAAAACCTGTATTTCAGGCAGACAGCGCCCCCCGTACTATTAAATGTGGTTTACATTATGGCATAGCTTATTTAACATAACTTAATTGTAAAAAAAAAACAAGAACACACAATAAATAAACATCTTAAAAGTAGGTTAATACTGTGAAGTGAGTGTATTTGTGTGTGTATGTGTGTGTGTGTGTGTGTGTGTGTGTGTGTGTGTGTGTGTGTGTGTGTGTGTGTGTGTGTACGTGTGTGTATGTGTATGTGTATGTGTGCCTGTATACATGTGTGAGCACCATAGCTATTTTATTCTAAAATTATATCCATAATCCATTTTATAATGTTGTGTGTAAGAATTTACTTATCCAAGACGTCCCACAATTAGGTCCTCAGTATTACGATAATCTAATTTGAGCAGAAATGCTTTGAGCACTGATTTACACTTGTGTTTTGTTTTTGAAAAAATATTTAGTTTTTTATTGAAGTAATTATATAATTTGGAACTATTGTTTTGAAATTGTCTGTTAGCAAAAGAGCTCTTGTGAGGAATCACTGGAAACACCCTATATCTCAATCTACCAACCGGCAATAGAGGCGGTCGACTCATATGCCTCCGGAGTACACAGTGGAGCACATAAAGCTGCCTCACTGTCAGCAGTTTTGCTTCAGCATAAATTTGTGTGGTAGAATATATATGAGGTCGCAAGAACATGACCTTGAGGACAGCTCTCTGCGCCCTCTCCAATCGGATAAAAACATTTTCCGTGGCCGCTCCCCAGACCGAAACACAGTAAGACAGGAGTGATTGGCATAGAGCGTAGTAGACCATTACTAAAGTGCTTCTATCTACCGAGCTACGCAACTTTTTAAACTAACTAAACTTTTTTAACTAAATAAAAATTATTGAAAAAGTACAGTTGATCAGGTACAGACTCTATGTTGGGCATTTTTTAAAGTACTCATAGGCACAATATAACCGTCACAATCTAAAAAAAATAAAAAACTTTAGGATTACACGAATTATGATATGAACAGTGAATTTTTAAAGTGTACGAGATAAGACAATAGTAAAATTTGTACTAACCTCGTTTATGTCTACGTTGGTTTCGTTGTTCTTGAACTTTGGCAACACTGGTGTAGGCCAAGCGGAAGACACTCCAAGAGCCATAAATGCGATGGATACTGCAAGTGTTTTTAACTTCAGTTACAAGTCAGTGAATAAGCAAAAAGTATTACTAAGGCTAACAGAATACCGACTCTACTTTCGGTCACATATAATCACATTACAGTCTATGTTGGATGTTTAATACTTTAGTACGAGAATATCTTTTGCCTGACTTCTATTGCAAGATTTGATGTTTTTCTTTGCACAAATAAACGTAAGTTGACTTACAACGGTAACCTTTTCCGTAGTCATGACTTTAGAAGAAGTGTGTATTCGTTTTTGTATTCCTCTGTTTATAAGGATGTATAGATTGATTTTTTTTTCTGTCAGCAGTTCACAATATTTGGTACAGACCTCGGTGCCGTATTTTAAAATATCGTACATCAGAGACAAAAAAAATCCACACTCTATGCTTCGGTTATAGATATTTGGCAAACGTTGGTTACAGTAAGTGCTTTGCTAGGACATGAATTTACTTCGGTAGTGTTATTGTCTTTCGTTAAAAAGACAACGCCCGTCTCTAAAAATATTCCTGTATCGCGGGCGACTTTACAAACATACATGAAAAGGACCCAGACTCGAACAACAATTTTGAGGATCACACAAAGTACTGTCCCGTATTTAAACCCACACCACTCAGCACAGTACAAAATGGGTAGATCACCGCTTGAACCATTACGCCATCCTTGCAGTCAACTATTCTATATAGTATGCATGTAATTATCATTGTTAATAAAAACTGTAACGTTTATAATTTTGGTCAGATGTTTATATAAAAAAACCGTATGTGTGTTACCGCGGCGCTCTAAGACGAGTGCGTTTGCATCTCGCATATGTGACGAATATCTGAATCAAGAATTTAAACAACTGCATATTTAACTGCGCCACAATGTGTAAAACTAAAAGTATGTGTACTTACTTAAAGAAATACATACGAGAAAGATTTTTATATATTTTTTTCACCCTTAAAAATGGTTTAGAACTTATCTATCTCAAGATACATATACTCTAAAGTCAGATCCAAATTTAATAATAACACCAATCAACCTTACACATCTCATACATTCTGTTCTGAAACTAGGAAAGACCAGTGCTATGGCAATGTAATATAGATAACATACGGTACGACCGTATTCATTCTCAATTTTAAATTTTAAAGACAAATAACACCCGGATTCAAAACAAATTATCATGTCCATCACACAATTATTTGAAAATCATTATCATTATCACCTTTAAAGCAAGAGACCCATCGTTCAATACAATTATACAAAATGTTTAAAAGTTGCTTACCACTAAGTGTAATCAAATAAAGGTTTCTTCTGTTTCCATGCACCATCGTCTGTAAATAATATTTATTAAGTATTATATAAAATATATACTGTCAGATTTTAAATAAAAACTAAACTATACGTCCATATTCTTGTAAAAAATCTAAATTTATCAACATTTGCTGCCGAGAAATGAATCGTATTTGCCGCCTTTTATTATTGTAGAGCCGTTCGTATTTACCTTTTCATTTCTCGAAACATAAATATACAAAACAAAATGCACAGAATAATTGTCAGTTATATAAATATAGATTAAAGAACATACCGGTGCGACAGTTTCGTTTAAAGTTTCGTGAGAACTCATTTTTTATTTGTAAACTGCCCTTCAAGAGTATAACAACAAATGTACAAATAAATGTAATAAACTTCACACTCATCAGAAGCATTAGTATACCTATCGACACATTAGACACTAAATATTTATTTGCTGTAATAACAAAAATATTTAAAACACGAGTACACGTTCACTACCACCACAAGCGAACGTGCGACTTTATGTATTCACATTTTATCCTTTCACAGAGTATGCGAATGCCAATATTGCCATTATTACTACATACTACTTCCATTGCCCAACATTCTTATGTGTTGCCAAAGTTTTTTTAAAAATTTCATAAATGCACCCGTACATCAAAACGGAAAAATAAAAATACATTTTGTCTTTTTGTATGAATATTATAAATTTTTTTTACTTGAATTTGGTGTCCTTAACAAACTTTCGTTGCTTTCATAAAAATATTATAAAATTCTCTTTGATTTTGTATAATTTTATTTGATTGTTCCATAATATTAAATTATTATCTTTCATAACATAATTATAAAATAATTGACCCACAATAAACAAAGTTCGTGAATCCCACTTCTCAGTGATAAAAACAGCTACCAGTTTAGTATTAAAAATATTCATTTGGCAACATTGTTGACTTAAGGATTACTTTTACTAATTCCAAAATACATTGACCTCGTTATAATTTTTTCTAGAGATACTGATGGTATACCAAGTTTATTAATTGTTTAGATTGAAATAAGGAAGAGCATATTTTAGATTTGAACGCTGTTGATTTCAAGGACTCGTTAACTTTGTAGATTTAACCGACGTACTACTATTTGTGAATTTTCGCTTAGCGTAAATTCACTATTAAAACTTAGGCGGTGGTGCTAAAATGGAATTCTAAAATATTATTTTATTCATGAGACGATCTTTTTGAAGTGAAAACTTCTTTAGGCGCGTTAAGCGTTTTGGTAGAGGGTAAAATCCTCGGTTCGCGTCACCGACATGCTAATGATAATAGTATATCTATAGCTATGGAGAATATGATATTATATATTATATATAGCTATATATGAAACATAAAAAATTTCATATAATTTTTGCATATAGTTTTAATTACTCTCAACTTAATAGTTCCGTTTTCACTTCTATCGGCAGTCCCACGACTGCTACTGTTTTTTTGTATATTAATGAATTTCTAGATGTTTTAGTTTCAAGATTCGATCAATTGTTTCACAAATAAATAGGATAGTTGGCACTGCAACTGAATTATATTTTTTTGTGAATGTTTTAACATTTTGCTAATGACTGACTAATGATTGATATGATTCGTATTAATAAGAGTTAATTTTAATATTTCATATTTTCTTACTGTCTTTAATGCTACATAATGGTAGTGAACGTCTTTTTACGTTTATTTTGCGAGATCAACATAAAAAACACGTATTGGATTCAGGTAAACAATAAATTCAGAATCAAAATCTCACGTGCGTAACGTGATGGAATACAATTTTTATGATCTTGGATTTTAACAACGATACTGAGCTATGTTGTGAGAGAAATACGTGTGCCTTACCGTAAAATAATGTTGTACTTTAGCGAGGTATAACAGACCTGTGGTAGAAAATTATAGCATCGTGCGAAATAATTTACGTACTAATTGTGCAAATAATAGGTTAAAAGTTACTAGTGAAAAACAGATTTTGCTGCAGTACCCTTTAAAACGTTACCCTGGTAAAATTTATTTTCATGAAATCATTTCAACCCAGCAATTTAAATTTGGTGATGTTGTGTTTCCTTAATAATTAAAGATTTTGCTGCGGTAACACTTTGAGTTTGGTTAGACCTCAAAAGTGGCTTAACACAGAATTTTGAAAAAAGAATACCAATAATAGACTTTCATTTGCTTAAATTTGTTTAAACATTAGTTGTCGATTTATTTGATGAACACTGATATAATTAGATGGTTTGGAAAATCAGAAAAAATCAGATTTGCTAGTAAACCAGTACGCTTACATCCAATCAAAAACCTTTGGCAAAATATGGCAACAATTATCCTATAAGTTGACAAAATTAGATAGTTGACTTAGCGGGCAGCGTGGTGAATGTCTATCAGGCCACGAGTTCGATACCCAAATCGGGTCAAAAAAAGTTTATTGTTTTTTTTTATAAAAATACTTGATAACAGTCCAGAGCTTTGAAGTTAGAATCTTAACCCCCGCGCCTCAGCAAGCATGTAAAGCAATCAGTTCTGCGCCTTATCCTTCCTCGGTTGTGTTGATTTGTGTTGTGGAACATCTCCTGCGTGGTTGCCGGGTCTCCATTGAGACTAAATCGGCTTGGAGTATATCATTATCATCATTTAAACCTTTATGAAAAATTACAACTAGTTGAGGAATTTCTAAATGTTCAAATAGTAACACAAATATATTTATTTTTAAGATGAGTAAAATACAATGTTTAGTAATATTTCGTTTTAAATTTTCCTCATTGACTAGATCAGCACTATGATCAAATCACAAAATAAGTTTAGTTACGATGAATGAAAATCTGTGTATAACATGATCAAATTGTTCATTCCTCTTGTACTGAACCTGTATCATGTCTTAGGTAACAATGACACTAACACCAACGTGGTCTCGCAATTACCTAAGGTGAAAGTACAAAATTGTAATTTATTATGTAATATATAATCAATAATACAAGGTTTAAAAAATCAGCGTCTTTACATATAACAACAAAATTATAAATATCATAAATCAAATAATGTTTACATTAATTAAGAATAATTTAACAATAATCTAATAAGAATGGTATAAATCAAGAAACTTTTACATGAAATAATATTAAAACAACAATACTGTATCGAAAACCACGCTCTTCTACCAGAAACTATATGGTAGCTGGCTTACTTACTTAATTACACTTGTCGTTTGTAACGTGTTGGTGCTATTTGAATGTATTCTGACGTGGGCCACTATACTATATCCGTCGCTATACTGACGGCGCGACGACTCGCGGGCAAATTGTCTTAGCCACACACGCGCCAGCCGACACCGAGCGTCAGCGCCGTTGCTCCCTTTCCCACCCGTGGGGATCTCTGAGATTAAGTACAAGATTACCGAACAAAAATCTTTCAACAACAATATTTAAAATGTCCTAGACAATTTAAAATCAAAATGTAACAAATTGCATTAAAAGTTGTGCTAATGTATAATCTTAAAAGAGCAAAAGTTATGGATTTTGATACTTTTTTTTTCTCTTAAACAATATTTTGTTTTATTCTACAAAATACCACATACTAAGCAGTAAAATTACGAAATTAAGTTTATGCATGGTGTGCTCGCTTTCGCGTAACCTTTCAATCTGGTTGGCTTATGAGAACAATTTTCTTCTAAGCCGACCGACCGATCTCAAATTCTTGTTTTTTTATGTAATTTTTATAATATTCGTAACTCGAAGATGAAATTAATATATTTTTTTATTGATAGATTACCGAAATTAGATCATCATCTGCATATTCGATCACTAATATAGACCATTTTAAAATTAAATATTATTATTTTTATCTTCATATTACGTAAATGATACTACAGCAAATCTGTTTTCTTCGAATAATTTTTAACCCACCATTTGCACAAATGTTGCTATTAGTATCTAAACAAATTACTTCTCACAATGCACTACTTTTTTTTGATAATCGCACGTCTCTAAAGCACGGCCTTTGTAAAAATTTTGTTGCGTTAACATTTACGAGAAAAACCCCCGTAGCCGTTGCCGCTACAATTTGCCATATACAAAAAATATAAATCTTTGTATGTAAATTAAATTTATTGAAATTCAAGTTATACGTATAAGTTGCCAATTAAAATACTTTTTTTTAACAATTTTATGTGTTTAATAATATTTGTTTAATATTTAATACAATAAATAATTGCAAAGAAAATTAATTCACAAATGTAAACCTTGTCCCTAGTTCTATAAATGTTTTACATCTTGCCACTTACTTTACTATAATTTATATACTTTTCGTACTAATGATGTAAAAATCTTGGAAAACACTTAGTGCAAAGTAACCCTGGTAAAATCATGCGGCGCACGTACATAGGTCACTTCACTAATACGAACTCACAGAAACCTAGTATCACCAGATTGTTATTATCTAAGGGGTTCTCAACGGAGACAATGTAAAGGAAAGTAGTGTAACTCTTGGCTCATTTGTCACCTGATAACCTATAAACTCGTAGACAAAAATTTATGACTAACATTTTTTTTTGTAATTCGAAACAATGTTTGTAAAGAGAATCATTATTCTTTACGTTTATTAATGAGTACGGAAAACTTTATACGGTAATTTCTACCAAGTTTGATGTCATACAGTGGGTTGAAAGTCATATATTGTAGCAAAAACTTGATTTAGGATGACCCTGTAAGCAAAACAATTATATCGGGTACAATAATAAGTTATTTATTCAAACAACATAATTCATAGTGCTAGTAATAATTTGACCTATATCTGTGCTAGTAAAGTAAATTATTCACTTTATTCTTATTTTTACAGGAACTCTATTCCAGAACCTGATTTTTTTTTTTTATGATTAGTGAATTTAAGCCTAAACATCTAAAAAAAGTGTTTACCTTGTAAATTGTATTGAAAATTGTTTTTCTGTATTTATAATACAATGAAAATACAATAAGTCTTTCAAAAATTACACCAGACGGTAAAGACTGTAACATGGTTTTTAGGCAGAGAGAGATGGTTTAAAGGCCTCAAAGGCCAAGTTAACCTGAATTGTCTACGGAGATTTACTCTTTAGGCTAACACTTAACATCTCAGCAATAGAAATCTATTTTGGAACACTGTGATGTGGTTGTAGTCGTTTAATAGACAATCTAGAAATTTTAATCTTTTCACGTCTTAATATCTTCAGTTCAATAAAAGTATAAAAAGATATATTGTTATTTATATCCTTCAAAGATTTAAAAAATAATTAATAAATGTCACTAATTAGATCTGTGATCTTTCAACTTTTTATCTACTATAGGGACTTTTTTGGTGTAAGAAAACGGACATTTATTTTATTATAATCACGTGTTTAATGAAGTGTATTACAGATACCGGACTTAACCCAGAATACAAATCACCAACCAATTATTATTATCTTTGTGAATGTCAGTCCAAAACACTTCTTAGTAATTTAAGCTAAAACAATAATCAGAGCTAAATCTTTTTTATCTTATCAAATATAACTTCTACATTTAGCACGTGTTTTGTAGGTGAAAGGAATAATATGATGTCGCTGTCGTTATTTGTAATATTATCATTACTTAATATTCCCCAGAAGGCCTAGTGTGAATTTATTTTACAAGAATCTAGTGTAGGTTCATTAAAATTGTTCTGCACTGAACTCTTTACCAAGCGCGAGGAACTCGATTTTCATGACCGTCGATATATAAATAATTTCACACTAGGAACCCAGAAAACAGCATATTTATAATTAAGGACAGCAAACAATATACTTTTGTTCTGCGGTAGTTTTTTGATAGTTTGATTTTGTTGGTTCTTTCTCATTAGTAATTTTTTGTGCATGAAGTTTACACATCAGTTGTTTTTTAAAACTGAAACGTCCTTCAAACCTGAAAGAAAAAGCAACGTCTCTTCCACACCTGAGGTCGGCATTTGCTTCTTAAGTTGCAAGCGAAGGCATCATCAGTATTCACTTACAATTACATTTGCCTTCTATTTATAATAAAAAAGTAGTGTATGCTAATTTATTTCTGTATAGGGCAGGTAATATTTTGCACAATGTTATGCATAAGTAGAAGTATGAATACGAAACTCAGCGTTAACACAACGAAAGACGATCATTTATTGTAATAATAACACAGACTATATTTTACTGTCGGTGTTTGATGTTACCAAATATAATGATTCTCAATTTATGAATGTTATATTGACGCACTTCCAAGAAGTGACACGTGTCTTTGTAACGAATACACTCCGAACGAGATTATTAAAGGTCATAATGTTGTTACTAGTTTTTTTCATATAGTTAAAACCTTTGACTATAAGCTAACGTATCAAATTCGTATACATATGGGACTTCCCCTAAGTATTTTAAGACTTAAGTGTTACTATATAATATTGGTTTGTATAGTGTAACTTGAATGAGATATACAACATAGGAACTTGGAACCGTTGTATCGATCATTAATCGCCATTGCTTCACAGAAGACTCCAGTTAGACAGCCTTAGTAAAATTAGTGAATGCTACTGTTTGGTTTTGACAGGACCGTAAATCGTAACTTGTGTTGGGGCTTGTGATTTTTATCAAGTTTACTCTCTTTAAAATATTATTGTTGTAATATCACCTGAGATCTTTAGTGATTATAATAGTAGGTATAAGTCATCATATATTTAATGATATAAGTGTGTACAAGCTTATTGTCATTTTAATACAAAATAAGCTAGCATTCGTAGATGAGTTAAGAATTCAATAAAGAGCGTAAAAGCCAATTGGATATTTATTTCTGAATTGAGTTTGTACAAGCAAACCTTAAACACATGCCTATCAATTTTATCAATTAGATTTTTTCAAAATAGTTTGATTGTATGCAATAATAAATTAAATAATTATACTTTAATAATTAATTATTATTAATAGTCAATATTATAACACAAAAAGCATATAACATTTAAGTGGTATTTTTATGAAAGATTTTTTGTCTTATAAGTATTTAGACATAAAAAATCGTATAAAAAATAAAACTTTAGTCTTATTAAATTACAATCACTACCTTGTCATACCGTATGCATGCTTAAGCCTTTTTATAAGATAGGTGTTTGGACCAGGCGTAATTGTTAGGAATTTGTTATAACAAATGGAACAAAAATTATTTGATATTGATGATTTTGATGTATTATGCAAATAATAATATAATATAATATCATCGAATCAACCTGGCACCATCCTGTTGAACGAAGGTATAAAGTAATAGATATATTTAATCAGCATAGATTTTGTTAGAGCAGTCATTTCGACAAAAAAATATCCTACCGAAATCCAATGAATTAAAATTATTATATTATTTTTTTCTTATTTTTACACCTCCTTGCTCCCTTGTGGAAAACAATATCTGGGATTATGCCATTTCATTTAGGCATAAGAGCATTTAAAATCTTATTAAATGCTCTTTCTATCACGAAAACAATAAAATTCATTTATATTTAAAAAAAATATTTAGTGTGCAAAATATGATGGACCTCTTTAAAATTAAATTAGTTCTGCAGAAATTATAAAAATATTTACTTGAATATACTAGATAATGTATGGCTACATTTGTGCAATCAATGTTGATGTATAATTTGTATGTTATGTTATGCCATTATTTTCATGCTAGGTTGCCTGAATTACTAACCTGTTTATCAAAACCTGTTCATCGTATGATCAGTTTCTCTCACGGTAACATTAACCATTACGTATAAGTAAAATTAATATAATAAGTTTAAAATGTAATAAGATTTAAATAAAATTAATTGTTAGAATTTTAATTTGGATATTTTTATCAATGTAAACCATAAAGACTTAAAAGACTCGTATTCATAATATGTTACTGTCAGATTCTAAAATATATAGTCTATATTCTCTTGTCATAGAGACCCTACACTATGATTAAATCATTTCGAAAGTGTCGTGTGGCATTGTCGTAACTTCATGTCGATTTGTTACTAGAATTGTAACTATTGTAGAATTATAACTATGTCAGAACATGTTTTACCGGCAGAAGAGCCGGTACGGTTCATAGCACCAGTTATTCAGGATAATCCGACAGGATGGGGTCCATGCGAAATGCCGGAACAATTCCGGGACATGCCTTACCAACCATTTAGTAAAGGCGATCGCTTGGGTAAAATCAGCGATTGGACTATGGTACAAGATAAAAAATATCAAAGTAAGTGTTTTACGATCATTGTATAATAAATTTACATTTAGTTTATTTTGAATATTTTCTTTGAGGTTATAACGTTTTGTAAATCAGGACATTTTGTAAGTGGAGAATGTGTATTATGAATATTTTTTTTTACAACATTCTTCCTCCTTAACTTTCAGACAAGTATGCATCTCAGTTTGGCGCTGGTTCGTCTTACGCGTACTACCATGAAGAGGATGAAAGTACGTTCCATCTTGTGGACACAACAAGGGTGCAGAAGCCTCCTTACCAGCGTGGACGTGCCCGTGGCCAGCGAGGTCGTGGCGCTAGGGGTGCACGCACGCCTGGCGGTATGACAACATTGAACAAGGTAAATTATTCTAATTGTAAATAAGTCTTCTTCTACCATATGTTTATATGTAACAGTGTACATTATAATAAATGTAAAAAAAAACTTTTTAGAAATACTAATCTGAAACAGTGTATAAAAAAAGAAAAAGCAAGTTTATAAACTTCTTACATATACTACCTGTCTGATCATCATTATTAGATTTACAATGATTGTAACATGGCCTAAAATCTTCTTAAAATCTAATATTATAATGTTTACATAAAGTTGTATTTAAAATTTAGTTTCCAATACATTTATTTAAAATTATATACATCTAAACATTAAAATGTGTTACATATATATATCTCACTTTACTATTTCTTATATTTGCTTCTACTAATTGTATTGTTTTGTATCTGCAGCAACGTGATCGCAAGCTTGGCAAGAGATGGGGCCAGCGAGGAGCTCCAATGAAAATCCGTGATGCATCAGTCACGGTAAGACCTACTTGGGTCACCATCGAAGATATGGACTTTCCTCGGCTTGCAAAGCTGTCTTTGCCTGGTATCAAAGAAGGTATGTGCTTATTTATTATGTTGAAAATTACTTTAAAATTATTTAGTAGAAAATCTTAGAGATGGATCTCTTGAACTGAGAGATCTACAATTGCTTGTTCTGTATCAGTATAATTTATTTATAACATGTATGTTTTTAGAAATATATAAGTATGTTTATCAACAGTCAGATTACCATAGTGCAGGCTCTGCTTAATTTAGGATCAGAGCTGTGTATGAGATATGTGATGTGTTCTATGGAACATAGCAAGGAACGAAAATACAAATTGATATTTTTGCTTTAGCCTTCAAACGGTCTTCAAAGTTACTTAAATGGGCTTCGGGTCTAATCTGACCAAGTATATTGCCTGAATTTAAGTTATATAATTGTGTAGTAAATGTTATTTGAGTTTATATTTTAATACATTTATATACTTTCAAAAAAAAATAAGAAATATAGATATTCACAAGAAAACCAATTTAACCGACGCACTCCAGCAAAGTTTATCACAGACATGGAAATGGGCAGGACACGTAGCTAGATACCAGGATAAAAGATGGACACACCAAGTCACAAAGTGGAAGGGCCCAAGGGGCAAAAGGAGTATTGGCCGACCAACAAAGAGATGGGTCGATGATATTAAGAGAGTGGCAGGAGAGGAGTGGATGGAAACCGCCACAAACTGTGAAAAATGGTTTAAATTGGGGGAGGCTTTTACCCAAGAGGGACTACATGCAACAACAAATCAAATTTAATGTACACTAAAAAAATTATTTCATCTGTTGTGTAGATAATTTAAAGCTTAATAAATAAATAAATATACTTTCAATGAAAACAATAGGTAGTTAATATAAATTTAATTAGAATTATTTAAGTTTTTGACATGCCACTCTTATTTGTTTTACTGTGTAAAATGCCATTTTATTGTACAAAATCTAAATACCTAACACAAAATGCAAAAGAAAAAAATGTAAACAGCTATCACATTGAGTACACAAAGTAATTGTTTTAGAATGCTGCTTACATATAATTTTTTTGCATGTGAGGCAAATTAATCCTGTTTTATTATCAGTTTTTTGACACAATTGACATCTTCTTGGTGGTTTTTTCGCCTTATTGTTTTTAGACTGGGATGAGGTTGACAGTTGTGGATCGCTTTTTGAGGAATCTCGTATACTCTTTACAATTTTAAGTGAAAAAGGTGCTTGAGCCAAAATTTACGATTTTTCTACATAGGGAGTACAAGCAGCATACCCAGATTTTCTAAAAAGCAACGGCGCTTAACAAGGCAACCTTCTTTCCACGCATTTACAGATGTGAACAAATAGACAAAAGCATTATAAGCTGATCAGCAATATTACTGAATATCACTTGAGGCCATCAGTTAATCTTTCTTCTGCCAGTATAACAAGATACAGTTTTATCCACGGTATCTACACCACCTTTATATTAGTTATAGTCTAATATTATTACTAGTTTCTTGTCTGTACGATTAGTCACTTCTGAGTCATGATGCAATGTGCTCAAGATTTACAGATTCCTTGGTAAAAGCAAAGTTTGAAAAAAAATCAGTCTAGCATTTGTGTTTAAAAATTCTGCTGCCAATTCAGTCTTGTTTTTATGTATAGTTCCAACTAGTGTAATTTGTTTTCCAGTAATTTCTTTCCCAGTTGGTATGACGTGAAAAAAATATCTATTGTGAGATTAAGTGCCCTTTAGCCCCGCAGTCAAATCAAGAACCATATGAGACCTTAATTTCTTTAAGGAGCACTTCTGGTTTCTTTGCCTGTTTAGGGTTGCATATTCCAAGCATAACTTGTTGCAGAATCACATAGAACCCAAAACTTTATGCCATACGTTGCCGTTTTTGCGGCATATATTGCCGAAATGGACATGTTCCTCTGGGTACTACTAACTGTTCATCTACTGTCACACTTTCGGAAGGATTATAAAGCTTCTGCAATATATCAACCCAATTGTCCCACAGCTCGCGAATCGAGGCAAATTTATAGAATAAACGCCGTTTGCTTCTTGTTTAAATTACTTGCACATACTATTCTAGTGTTGGCTAATGTACTCAAAAAAGAATATTTTAACAGGTGAAGATATTGTATGCTGCGGAACATTGGAGTATTATGACAAGGCTTATGACCGTGTCAATGTAAAACATGAGAAGCCACTGCAACGCATTGACCGTATCTTCCACACGGTAAGTGTTTACTTTATTACTGCTACTAAATAATCTATCACATCTAATGAGATAATGGCTGACAGTTTTAAAACAAATATATATAGTTAATTACCCTTTCTTTTAATTTGCCTAACAAATGAGAAAATCTAAAGAAAGATACAAGTTCATAGAAAGTACTAAATCCTTCAGTAGATAGTCAACACATATATGTAATGTTTGAAGTTGCCTATTTTTTATTACGTACATTGTGTTTTTTTACCATTTAACGTATTTATTACGGGTCATTATCGACGTGCCCCACTGTCGCTAGCATAGTAAACACGTTTTCATTTGACTTGGATCTTTAAATACTTTCATATGTATTCTTTCTGGAAAGCAAAAATAGATTAATATTGATTTTCTACATGTGGAGTAAACTTAACAATGTGCTTACAGGGATGGGTGAAATTTTATGAGTTATGATAGTAAAAATTGGTAGACTTTGTCTTACAAAACTGTTAAATCCAGGTCACTACTACTGATGATCCAGTGATCCGACGGCTGAGCAAAACGGCAGGCACCGTGTATGCCACTGATGCTATTTTGGCTACCATCATGTGCTGCACTCGCTCCAATTATTCTTGGGATATTGTTATTGAGAAGATCGGTGGGTTCTTTTTTATTATATTTATACATACAATTATTTTCTTGCTTGGGAATCGAATCTGCAATCTTTGTCATAGCAGTCCGTTACAAAACTACTATGCCATTCGACTACCAAGGAATTCTTATGAACACTTCTAGAAATAATTCGTTTGAATGATTTTCTAATTGTAAGTCATAGAAAAGTGAAATTTACTTTCATTGTATGTTATATTCCTGTAGCCTATAAATACTTTCCCAGATGAATTACAAATTATGTGTTCATTGCGCGTTTATACATATATATACTCTTGCTAAATTACCTCATTGCATAATATGTAACATCTAATGTTACCAAAGCTATCATATTAATATGTAATGTAAGTGGTGAAACTATTGAATGAATCGAGTTTCTATCCTTAATATTCTTAAATTGTATTGAAATGTATAAAACTATGCTTTTTTGCATTATTACTTGAAGAAAATAGTAAAGTAAAAATAACTTTGCTGTATACTAGGCCAAAACCTGCTCTCTAAAGAGAGGCCATGTCCAGTCGTGTACTGTTAAAGACTTGATGGAGAACTTTCCTGTAAAAATATCAATTGAGTGATAACTAAATTCTATTCATATAATGAATAAAAATATTTGTTCTGTAATTTTAGGTGACAAGTTGTTCTTCGATAAGCGTGACAACACCGAGTTTGACTTGCTGACTGTGAATGAGACATCTGTGGAGCCACCGACTGATGATGGCAACTCCATCAACTCGCCGCGTAACCTTGCGCTCGAGGCGACATTTATCAACCACAATTTCAGCCAACAGGTTAGTTTTGTTGTCAGCTTACCAAAAGACAAATTGTATTTCTTAATACATTCATACAAACACAAAGTAAAGGCATATTTAGGCATGACATCGTGGTTTGACTATTTTGTGTGATTGACCGGACAACGCGATTTTTTTCCTGTCGTCGATGTTGGACCGATCGGACTAAGATCTTTTTTTTTCGATTAGTCCGACTGCTCAGTCTGTACAGACTATACGGCGACGCAAATTTTTTGTATTGGTTCCATTCATAGTACCATCCATAGATCCTTTTATAGATCAAAATATTACTCGTACACAAACAATCCAATGTTAAAAAAGCAGCAACTAAAAGGTTGTATATTAGTACATCAAAGTCTAGTTTTCTCAAATTGTCATAGAAAAAGGTTGTTGGTCAATAATATCAAGATATCTTTGGTCCAAGTAAAAGATAATTGTCATTTGTCTTTCTATTCCTGTCATTATTTAGATTAGTTATAAAAAAAAACATTTTTATACTTTCAATTAAAATGGAATGTAACGAAGAATTGTTGATAATAAACCGTAAAGGCGAAACGATGGACACCAATTTCACAAGAATAAAAATACGAGATTTCAGACCTCCTTTTTATGTTTATGAACTGATTTTGTTTGAAAATACATACATATTTCTTACTTTGATTAAAAAAAAAAAATCTATCTGTAACTGGTAATAGTGGTCAATTTAAAGTTGACAACATACCACTAGATTTCTTGTGGACTGTTGTAATTCATGTTTTTTTTTTCAATTTAAATTAATGTAATTTATTTATCTTTACTAAATTTTTTTTATTGTTATAGGTGTTGAAAAACGGCCCAGTTGAACCGAAATACAAGTTTCCGGAGCAGAATCCGTTCGTGTCTGAGGAAGAAGAAGGCGAGGTCGCATCTGTAGGGTATCGCTACCGCAAGTGGAACCTCAACAATGGCGTTGTAAGTTTACCACCTTCAAACTTAAATATTTTTATGCATTTTCCACGATCTCGATTCGTCACTCGTACATTCTCATCGACGATTGCCGTTAACGTAATCAATAACAATGAAAGCAAAAGTTACGTTAAAATTACTGTTTTTAAATTTCTTTGCAAAATGTTGATTAACAAATTCAGTTTCATCAGAAACAGACATAGTAGACAAAGTGTATTATTAACATAACCTCTGATATGCATATGACATATTCATATTTAATGTAATAAAATAATCCGTGTGGTTATGGATTAAGAATACATAGTGTTACCACCCCTATTCATTCCGTGGGTGTCATAAGAGGCGGCTAATGGAACAAACTATTCAGAAAAATATCGTTACAAAGAGAAGGAAAACTTGATACAAAACCTAATCCAACCCGACTGGCCAGCGTGGTATAGTAGGCCAAAACCTCTTTGCTAGGAAGAGGCCTATGTCCAGCAGTGGACTGTAAAAGGCTGTTAATAATATTTAAAAGTAATGTTTTGTAATTGTAAGTATGTTTTAACGATTTGCCTCTTTTTCCGAAATTTTATCACAACAATCCGAGATAATGCTACTTTTAAACTAAACTACATGAGTCAAACATTTTACAATTTATTTATCATCTCAGAAATCCTCTCTCGAATAATTAGGTGCTGGTAGCCCGATGCGAACACGATGCAGTAATGCAGGGTCCTCAAAATGAGACCCAATTTCTCAGCATCAAGGCTTTGAACGAGTGGGACTCTAAAATCGCCAACGGAGTCGAGTGGCGCCAGAAACTGGACACGCAGCGCGGTGCTGTACTCGCTAACGAACTCAGGAATAACTCGTGCAAGCTTGCCAAGTGGACCGTCCAGGTATAAGAATTATTTATGTAACACTAACATGTACAAAACTTGTTTATACTCTGATAAGTATAAGATTATATTAGAATTGAGGATGATGTACTCCTAGACGATTTCGGCCGCAGCGGCCAGTCTTAACAGAGACCGACTACACACGAGATATTATAGAGCACAAGTGTGCGCAAATACAGGTGCACTCCCTGTTTCCTCACTCTCAATCCGATGTGACGGTTATCCGATACGATTGGAGAGAGATCAGGCGCAAGACCGACTGGATTAAGACCTCAAATCTCAGTCTGAAAAACATTTTGATCGGCAGTCGCATACGCTATCCTTTATAGACCAATAAGGCAGTTTGCAATTACATAGTGTATAAAGTTGTGAAATATATTTTGCTGCATGTACCATTATCTTTATTAATTTTTCTCTTAAGCTGAAAAAAACAGTAAGGCTTATAAACGCTCGCTCTCTGCAGACCTGTGCAGACAGTGTTGTAATTGGGTCTCACAAGAAATTGAACATAGCACTGTGCCACGCCTTTTAACTGTAGATTGGTTGTTCATTAATGTGGCCAAACCATATCACAATGTGACCCATAAAAGCAAATATTTTATACAAAATAAGTTAGTTAAGTTACAGATTTAGCTATATAACGTATGCCTATATTTACAGGCGCTATTGGCCGGCTCGGACCAGATCAAATTCGGATATGTGTCCCGCACGACAGTACGCGACAATTCGCGACACGTGATCCTCGGCACGCAGCAGTTCAAGCCGCACGAGTTCGCGGCACAGATCAACTTGTCTATGGACAACGCTTGGGGTATCCTACGATGCATCATCGATATTTGTATGAAGCAAAAGGATGGTAAATATTTTGTTCACATTAGTCTGATTGCAGAAAATATAATTATCGTGTCAAGAGATCGTTTTCCTGGATTATCTGTGCACCAAGTTTTTGACGGCACGCGACCTTCAAAAGTCTAATAATAATTTCTTATTCACCAGATATCAGATAAGATTATCACGCGACCATAATGAATTAATACAGCTTTCTTTGCGAATATTTATCGATAACTGTGTTACGACTTTTACAAGCATCTATCCCACTTTATAACTTAGATAACACTTACACACATGATTATCTCTATACGGCTATTGATTTTACACTTGCACTTTGATCCATTTTTGGTGTTAAAAAGTCTAAAGGTTTTATCGCTTAGGTAAAATACATCAGAGAAGATAAACAGATATCAAGTCTGTCATTCAGTACTTGTTTTGCACTCCATATTTTATATATAACATTGCCTAGTCTATGAAATTGTTCTTCAAGATATTCACCAATAAAATGTAATTGTTACAGGCAAATATCTAATTATGAAAGACCCCAACAAGCCCCTGATCCGTTTGTATGACATTCCGGACAACACGTTCGAGTCGGACGCGTCTGAAGAAAG
The DNA here is from genome assembly GCA_949316085.1 of Hypercompe scribonia. Taxonomy (NCBI): domain Eukaryota; kingdom Metazoa; phylum Arthropoda; class Insecta; order Lepidoptera; family Erebidae; genus Hypercompe; species Hypercompe scribonia. The sequence goes on from OX438975.1 coordinate 7,238,570, forward strand.
CGGTGACGAGCCGGCCGACACACCATTTGCTCCACTTTATTCTTACGGCAACTCCAAGAGAATTTAGACTAAATCTATTCTGTGCCGTTCAAAATATAATATAGTATAATTGGTATTCATCTTTACATTGTATCTTTGATTGAACGGTAATCCTCACAAGGTTACCAGAATAATTTAAGTTGTCTTGTAATCAGTATGTATTTCATATTTTATTCATTTGAATACAGTTTATATCTTGCCTTGTGTGTTATTATTTAAAATTAATGAAAACTCTCTTACTAACTTGTGTAATTGTGCAAGACTGTTAACATTATAAATTTTGTAAAACTCACTTGTAGTTAAAAAACATGCATGATTACCTATTTCAAATATTATGATTCAACTGTGTTTTGAATGAGGGCATGGTCTAATTCAAAACTCAGCTTGACCACAGGTAGTAAGCATAAGGTGCTTATATTTATGTAAATTACAAAGCTGTAATATTAATTCTGTAGCTGAAATGAAAATGACTCGGAATAATCCGAGGAATTTCACGGTTTGCTACTGAAATGGGAAAGGTCAGGGAACTTAACTTATAAGCGGATCTTCGACATCATATCCAAATTCCCCCTATTACACCCCAGAACATTGTATATCAAGTTGAAGCCGCAGGAGAGTGTTTTTGTCTATCTATCACTCGTAACCTTTTTTAAAATCGTGATTAAATGAACGAAAATGAAAGCACCATAAGCTACAAAAATATTTCTTTATCAAGGTCACAAATAAATATCAATTATTTTTAATGATATGTTTTTATGTTGACATTTGTCGCTATGTTGTTGTGAACGAGCAGAGGAAAGGACATTTTAAATATTTTTGGGACATATTTTTACTTTTAATTGGAACAATGGTTGAAAACTAAGCTAGCCGTCTTAGACACTAAGCAGTATCTATGGTTTAGAGTATGTGCGTATTGGATTAAAAGTTTCCAACCTTATCATGATAATTGAAATATAGCATATGCCTATATATACATTTGAGTTTGCATTATCTATTTTTGTTCTTTGTATCTAGTTGTGTTCTTTACTTTCTTTACCCACAACAAAAAAAAGTAATTACTATATTTCGTTTTACCGCCACATTTATATAAAAGCAGTACAATTCAGCTAAATTCTAGCCCCTTCTGCTGTAAAGCCTGACGTATAAAAATATTTGTAAAGGTTTACATACAGAGCTAGATGTTATTTGTCATAAATTGAAGAGGGGCAAATCGTTATCAGACAGTAAGCCACGTTTATATGTATGTCGAGTATTGCCTTATCTATCTCTTCAGTACAAGCTTCTGCAGGAAATTTAAACAATACTATTTCTTTTTATATTTAAGAACACATTTCTGTAACTGATTAGTCATCGGACAGTGTAAGTATCACTCGAATGAGCATCTGGGGGAAAACTTGGCTGTTTCTATAAAGCAATGTAACTAATACACTGTAATAAAATTACTTTGAACTAGAAATACTTATTTAAAAAAATACTATTATTAACTTAACGTTTTACTTTCTTCCCTTTCAATTGCGATATTCAAAGCTTCTTCTTCAGGTCGATTTTGCACATCATCTTGAACCTCTTCTAAAGTTTTGCTTTTCGTTTCTGGCACAAAGAAATATATGAAAAATAGGCCCGCATAGCCTACTAGGGCGAAAAACCAGAATACGACGTGATCACCGAACTCATCTTTCACTTGTTGGTAACATTTGGTCACGATGAAACCAAGTATGCAGGCCAACATAGTGGCGGCACTGGACGCTATTCCTTTGACGTTTACTGGAAAAAGTTCTGCTTGCATCACGTAAGGCAAATTTCCAATACCATTGGCATACAAAATATTAAAAACCATAATACCAGTGACAGGTAACCAGCTGATCGCTTGCAATGTCTCTGGGTTAACGTTGACTATGTCTCGGAGGTAGAAGTAGAGGCCGACTAAAGTCATGGCGACAGATACGCCGAGGCACGATGTGAACATAAGAATTCGACGACCAATCCACCTTGTGAGGAACGTTGCACCTATTCCTGCAAAATAATATTTAGCAGTTTATTAAAAAAAAACTAATGATACACAAGTGAATGTATGGTTCTCCGTGTGACAAAAATAAGCAACATGAACATATTACGCACAGTAATTGTCTATTATACTTGTAAATATTGTTTTAGAATAAACAAGTACTGCGTTATATAGTTATACGTAATAAGTGAAAGTTAATGATAACGTGTATAGTACACGAATTTATTTATTTATTTTAGGAATCTGTCAAAGTGACTACTCTGCCTGTTGGAAAATGAATGCAGAAGTGCAGTTTGATGACCCACGCTACAGCTGCCTATTATTGATTGCTATTAATTTGACAGCTGTTTAATCAATACAGAATTATATTATTATAATATGCAGCAGACATGTTTAGGTCATGCCAAAAGCAACTGATATTTTTGAAACGTTTGATATTTTCAGTTTGGTAGTTATATTAGAGGTCGGTAAATTCCATACTACAGACGAATAATAAACTTATTAGAGATCTAAACATTTTTGTTACTATATCACACACATCATCAGCTCCTCCTTTCTAAGGAGAGCCTTAGAAAGGTGTTGGTCCACTATACCACCCTGGTCAGACCAGGTTTGACTTCGTAGTTTTTTGTAGATTTTGACCTCCGTATTTTTAATCCGTCACCACATAGGCAATCATTAAAAGCCTAAATATTTAATGCAAATTCAATAAAAAGCAATTCATGCAATTCAATAAAAAGCAAATGTGGATGTGGTTACCTGCGGCCAGTTGCACAAATCCATACACGATACTACAGATTGGTCCCGACATGAAGCTATTCCGTGTAAATATTACTTCTAAGTATGATTGTATTACCAGAATACCCGTCATGTACTGCAACAGTTTTAACCCTGCAATTCAAAAATATTTGAAAGAAACTGCACGGATGACGAAGCGGTTTAAGCGGTCACTTCGCCGCTTCCTACTACGCAATAGTATGTGGGTTCGATCCCCACATGGGGCAGCATTTTGTGTGATCCACAAATTGTTGTTTTGAGTCTGGGTGTTCGTTATATGTATGTTTGTACGGTTATTCTTGGTTTCATTCTTAGTGCGGGAGTAGCCAACTCCCGCACTAAGAAAAAATTTTAAAATTAATATTTAAGCAAAAAATATTTTTGATAATAAAAAGTAGCGGATGCAGCGGTGATTATAGTTAAAAAAATGAAAGAATACATCCCATTTAGTACTTTAGCATAAAAAAAAAACACTAACATATTTGAATCGGTACTAAAAACCAGTGAAAAATTATCTAAAACATATTCTAGATAATTTTTCACTTTTACTTACAAATATAGGCTTAGTTTATTAACGAAAATCATTTATGAATTATTTTTATCCGTAACTAATGCTTGAACAAACTTTGCCTGTCAAAATTGATAAACAAAAATTCCTAAAATAATTCCTCATGCGCAATTTCGGTGTATAATCCTTATATCTTGTCATGGTTATGTTTGTCATCTTAGTTAATACCAAGACGAGCATATCTTTCGGTTTAGAACTTTTATTAACACATTTGTATCAAGACGCAAATTTCACTGATAACAGAATATATGTTCTCGTTTAGATATATAACGTAGGTCCTTGAATCATACATAGGTCTTAAAATGTTATCAGCTACACTATGTGTAGTGTGTACACTATCAAACAATCATAAAACGTACGTAAGATCTCATTATGACTTACCTGATCAAACAATTTATTTATTTGCAACTTTGGACAGAGTTTTGCGACAATTGTATAAATTTAGTGTTTTGTATAGGGTGGGTCACGAATTAGTTAAAATTTGAAAAAATCGTATAAAAAAACCATTTGATATATTATAGAAAATGTTTATTTACAAGAAAGCTAATTAGTTGGAATTAATTATTTAAAAATTACATCGTCTAAATGAGCACCGTTTCGACGTTTGCACTCTTCTAAGTGAGAACCGAAATTTTCGAATACTCGTCGGCAAAGAGAGATTTTTCTTTTAGTTGACAAAGTGTATTTGGTTCGTTGATGTAGACACGATTCTTCAAATAACCCCATAAAAAGAAGTCTGCTGAGGATATATCTGGAATGTCGCCCCGGCTGGAAATCACTTTGCCGGAAATATGTCTTTGACCACCGGCAAGGACTCATTGAACGTGTGACAAGTGGTTCCATCTTATTGAAATCATGTGTTATGATTGTAGCCAGCAGATTCCAGTAGCATCGGTCCCAAGAACTCCCGAAATGTGTTTGCGCGGGATGTTACAATCAAATGCTAACGAATTCTTGGCACACCCTATACGTCGTTTGTTGGTTATAAGTGGCTAATAGAAGGAATTCGTTCTAGTTCTTTAGGATCCTAGACAATATACGTAAGCTTGGGTATAAATTAATAATATATTTCTCAAGAATTACCGTTTCGCTGTCCACGCCGACGTAACCAGCATGAATTTATGAAATGAGGCAACGAAATTGCATTTAATAATAATTATAATAATTGCTTGCAACATTTCACATATGGCGGTCTGATCCCAACTTAGACAAAGCCGAAGTGTACTATATTGTACTGTATGAGTACTGTACTATACTGTGCATGGTAGCCAGATTGCTGATAAACGTACTTACATATATATGTCTAAACACATATGTTATAGATAAATTACGCCCAGACACGCAACAAATGACAGTGTTCATCATACAATTACTTGTCTTAGGTGGAAATCGAACCCGGTACCTATAGTTTGGCGGCGACCACTATACCAGTCTAGACAGTCTTATGTTCCGAAGAAGGTATTTGTGGTGTGGTCCAATGATCGATTCCAGACTATGTTCTTGTTACTTGTACACTTACCTAGCACTATGTATATAGCTTTTCTATACTTCATATTGGTCACTAATTCCTTAAATGTTGTTTTATTCTCCATGCTTTCTCTTACATGTATACGAATCGCACCCATCTCATCATCTATCAGCTGAAACAGAATACGTTACACTCAGTGAGGAAATCGTCAGATACTTAAACATGTGGCCATATCTAAAAGTAAAACAGTATTTCAGGAATCACTTATCGAATTGTGTATTGCGTGCGTTACATGAAATGATTAAGAGAGCCGGAAAAAAGCCAAGGTCACATTTAAACCAACTAAAAGGTTTTCGGGTTGCCGACGCCGCGACTATGCATCTCCTCATATGCGAGTAGATACGAGACATAAATCTGTGTCCCCCTTAACAGAACTGTTGTTCCCAAAAGATAACGTGGCTACGAGCTTCTCTCAAATATTCAAACTACTCCGCTAACTACTACTGGGTAGTGTATATCCCGTTCTAATGATTAGATATTTAACTATGTATAGTTTGGCTCGAGCTCGAAAGCGGCCTCGCTATTTTTCAATCATAAAATATGAGACAAAATTTTCTTCGAAGTTTCCTTTGGCGCATCATAGTGACCGTCTTCACGATAACGAATAGTTATTGAACATTAGGATTCCTATTAAAATTGGAATACCATACATGGCCATTTGTCTTTACTTTGATTTCGTTCCTATTTGTACACATTACACAATATTCTAATCTATGCCCACACCTCTATACAACCTATTACAAAAGATACCTTTTCATCTGTGGTCCCTTTCAGCTTCAAAAACACTTTTTTCGCGGCTTCAATTCTTCCATCCTTTAGATGGTAATAAGGCGATTCGGGAATCCAAGAACACAGTATGGCATAAGATATTGGTATTGACAGTATTATCGCGTTAAGGGCTGTGTAGGAGACAAAAGGCCCGATGCTGTACACAATAAGACTTCCCAAATTGTTCATAACTTGAACAGTCATTCCTAAAGACCCTCTTATTTCCTTATCGGATATTTCTGTTACGTATATCATTGTAACCTGAAAAAAAATACACTGTGTTAGTAGACCATTTGTTATCCATCATAGTCAAATTGTATTTCATTTATGTTATCCATTAATACTACGCTTGATAGCCACCTACACATATCCACACATCACAAATAAAAATAAAGCTAGCACCTACCTCCAGCAACATTTTTTTTTCAACGGGGGACTTTACAAACATACAAAAAACGGACACAAAGAACACCCCGACTCAGAACAAGTTTTTGGATCACACAAAACACATGTTGTCTCGTGTGGGATTTGAACCCACAACACTCAGCGTAGTAGAAAGCGGCGTGGTGACCGTTTAAACCACTAGGCCAATTGTGCAGTCAGATTATTAAGGTACATACTTCAAGTCACGGTAACATACTTTGAGAGTTTTTACATGAGAAAGTAGATAAAGTAAACGTATGTATGTTTGTAATTAACTAATTCTCGGTATCCGTTTGTTTCTATGGCGACCATGCCTATTTCTTTTTGAGAGATGTCAAAATGACACGGTTTCACATCCAGTGCCTGGAAATCGAGCTTCGCTCGGTATTTTTTTGAAAACGCAGATAGAACAACGTTTTCTGAAAATGAAACCTACCTAGATCGATTTATTGTTTCCGAAAATCCCTGCGTACTAAATTTCTTAAAAATCGTTGGAGTTGTTGCCGGGATTTAGATTATATTACCTTTAAACGAGCAATTCTTGTTTAAAATAAAATAGAAAAAATAAAAAAAATATAACGTAGTCCGAATAGATCTTTCATTTGAGTGATTCATAAATAGATGTTCCTAACAGTTGCATTCAATTCTCCACAGTCACCCGGTGTACCTGCCCACTTTTTTGCTTCATTTAATTAGAACTATTATTATATACTATCAAAACGTACCACAGCTATGATACCGGTAGCACTTCCCATTAGAAACCTCGCAATGTACATCAACCAAGGAGTTTTTGTCAGTATCATTATACTCTGAAAAAAAAATAAAAATAAATATCTCATTAGATAAATAAATTTATCAGGGATATTTGAAACGCATGAAATGAATTCCTGATTGCAAAAAATATTGTATACTTAGTATTGGAGCGTTTATTGGTTCTATTACATTCATTATCACTAAGCAAGTACAAGTTATTGAAGTTACTTTAGGTAGCAGTAATTTTCTGATAATGCATAATACTAATTGAAGATATGAAAGTACTCCATGTTCTTAATTTCCGACATGTGTACTTATTCAAAATTTCATAATTTTTGAGTAAAACATCATGGCTAATGCTTAACCATTAATTTTTTTTATTAATTGATGAGATCTAAAATTGTATTAACAAGTAGATAGTGTATTATATCGTAATATTAATTGCCATCGAATCAACATACCGCACCTAAGACGGCCGGCACAGCTGAGCCAGCAAACGTGCGTCGTCGGCCCGCCTTCTCGTTGAGCACTTGACCAATGTAGCATCCCAGCAGTGCCCCCGCCGAATGGAGTGACACCACCCATGATGTCTCCGTCTGTTCAAAAACATGAATTTACAGAACAAAATACAATTATGGATAATTAGTTAAGTTACATTATAAACCATTTTAAATGACTATGTGGATCAAACCCACAAATTCAATCCGGCATTACTGATCAAGGTGAAAATTATTTTAAACCGTATGCGTCTCAATCAGTCGCATGTGGGCGACTCTAGCTCGAACAATAGGGAATATGCATGTATTTTTTTTACTAGATATTAAAGAGAAAAAAAAGATTAAAATCACTATAATTTTCGAACAATTTAAGCGCGCCCATTTTGGAGCATCAACAACGAAGTATTTGGTTCACAAACTTACAGAGTTATTTTTTTCTAATCAGCTTATTAATATGGAAAAGTAAAGAAAAACTTATTAAAATGGTTGTAAAGATCATTTTTACATAAGTATAAATATTAAATAAGAGATGAAATACATATATGAATGTTTATACTTAGTTAACTGCACATATTTGTTTTGTTTATATTTTCATCGAAGCTTATTTAAAAAATATATCTTGCTTTATGAAAAGTTTTAGGAGATATTCTCAATATATTCAATTGTATACATATATAAAACACATACAAATCAAAATATGAAACATAAGTATTATTAGAGTAACATAGTTTTCTTTTTATTCAGAACTGCTGTAGCTTATTCATGCAAATAAATTTAGCAATTTAACACAGAAATTTACCTTTATATGAAAAAATTGTGAAACAACGAAAACATCTAATCATGAGAAATCATACAAACAACTTGTTGGCAGATCAGAAGACGTCGGAGGGTAAATTGACGTCACGCTTTGTGCCACCAATAGCGTTGCATTTTAGAAATATGCGAGGGAGTTCTAAAAAAGCTGCTGTTTGATTATTAAATTTTACTATTATATATGTTTTTTAATAGAAAAGATTACAAATAAAAATATTTTGTACATTTTGGAGTCAAAACAGTAAACATTGGTCAGTAAGCTCGAAAACTATCAGATTTATGTCAGGATAATTATATCTCACGCATTATACCAGTATGCAATTCCACGATTATAGAAGAATAACAATATTTTCTTATCTAAATTAATGTTAAATTAAAAATTTGAAAATTATAACTTTAGAAAAACAAAATACTGTGTGTCAAACACGTTCGCTTAGTCGTGACTAAGACGTTTAAAACCATACGGCTAACTGTCGAACTAGATTTTACTATTTAAATTTTTTTTTTAATTTGGGACAAGGTTATCTATTCATACATATTTATAGGTAGTAGAGCCACACTGATTTCAGCACGAACGGGCCGGTTCGACTGGGGCAGTACTACTCTCCCACAAAAGACGAAAAGAAAAATCTAAAGCGACAGCATCCGTGCCGTTGTTTCCTTAGTGAGTGTGACACGAGAAGCCCATTGATGCAGGGGTGACAGTTGTCGTGGTAAGTGTGTGAGCAATACAATGCTACGATGACTGTCATGCCTTTTACGTCCCCAAGAGCGGTATGAAGAAGCATCATACTAGGGCGCCATAGTGTGTGTCGCTATATTGCATTATATCCATTCGCAGTGAGTATGGTGACCACAACTCTTGGATTCTACTCATGCTTTCCATCAGGTAGAGTAGGGTCACTTTGGCAGACTTTTTAAATAAAAAAAAAAAAAGAAAAGTATGCTTCATGCATTGACAGTCAACTCAGGTTGAAGTGAGCAATGCTTCATGCATTGCTCACTTCAACCTGAGTTGACTCTTAGCAAACAAAGACCTACAATTTGTCTGACATGTTTGATGTACTTAGGTATAAATGCCAAGTCACTATTTACCCAAGAAATAAAGATGTCTAATATTTACACGGCCGTTATAAAATATTGTTAGCTAGCTAATTCGTAACAACGTTTTCTTACGATACCTATACCATCTGACCGAACTCGTATACGTTTATTATTTATTTTATACATTTAAACTTAATACACAGGCTGTACAAAGACAGACCTAATGCCATGAGGCAGTTTCTCACAGTCAATCTATATATAGCGGCAAAATAAAATATAGAAGTGACTTGGTGAATAAAAAACAAATCTTTTAAATAAAACATGACATTAAATATAACCAATACTTAGTCTGGCCATAAATACTGTTACACTTAATTATAAAAAAATATTACATTTGAATTTCGAATCTGTCATTTTTATACGATTGTTCATTGTGTTTTCTCATTTTGGCGCCAATACATTGTAAAATATTTTGCGATATTAAAATGGTGTGGGGTGATAAAGAGAACCGAATCGCTGTGATAGCATTACACAAAGTAGGTATGGAGCCAAATGCAATTTTTAAAACTCTCCATACACTTGGTATTAGTAAAATGTTTGTGTACCGGGCTATTAATAGGTACAATGAGACCTCCTCTGTTTGTGACAGAAAAAGATCTGGCCGTCCACGTAGTGTTCGTACGAAAAAGGTGGTCAAAGCAGTAAGGGAAAGAATTCGAAGAAATCCTGTCCGAAAGCGAAAGATTTTATCTCGGGAAATGAAGATAGCACCTAGAACCATGTCGCGTATTTTAAAAGATGACTTAGGACTTGCAGCCTATAAGAGACGCACTGGCCATTTCTTAACTGATAATTTAAAGAAGAATAGGGTGGTAAAATCGAAACAACTACTGAAGCGGTACGCAAAGGGAGGTCACAGAAAAATTTTGTTTACGGATGAGAAAATTTTTACAATTGAGCAACATTTTAACAAACAAAATGACCGTATTTATGCTCAAAGCTCTAAGGAAGCTTCCCAATTAGTCGACAGAGTGCAACGTGGACATTATCCGACTTCAGTGATGGTTTGGTGGGGTGTTAGCTATGAAGGAGTGACTGAGCCATATTTTTGTGAAAAAGGTATCAAAACATCGGCACAAGTGTATCAAGATACCATTCTTGAGAAGGTAGTTAAGCCCCTTAACATCACCATGTTCAATAACCAAGTATGGTCCTTCCAGCAAGACTCGGCGCCGGGTCATAAAGCTCGGTCCACGCAGTCTTGGTTGGAATCGAACGTTTCGGACTTCATCAGAGCTGAAGACTGGCCGTCGTCTAGTCCCGATCTTAATCCGCTGGATTATGATTTGTGGTCAGTTTTAGAGAGTACAGCTTGCTCTAAACGCCATGATAATTTGGAGTCCCTAAAACAATCTATACGATTGGCAGTGAAGAATTTTCCCATGGAAAGAGTGCGTGCTTCTATTGATAACTGGCCTCATCGTTTAAAGGACTGTATTGCAGCCAATGGAGACCACTTCGAATAAGCTTTTTATATTTTTAATTGTTTTATATTTATGTATTAAACTGACACACTGTAAAAGTAATAAATGTTATTTGCAGTTAACAATTTTCTTTTTTCTTTATTACAATATTTATGGCAAGACTAGGTATACATACAAAAAGTCACTGCTAAATTTTATATTTACATAGAAATTAAAATACATAAACAATACATACATCATTTATAAACATACATATATATTCATTCCGAAGTAGATCGCGGCTTAAATGAGTGGCGGTTTGAGGACATCCTTATTTCGGCAAAGGGCGAATACCAAAGAAGAACTGACTGCACAAAGAAGGGAGAATTGATGAAGATGGAAGTGTGAGGGGAACATAGAAGTATGTTTTTTCTTGGCTGAAGGTTACGATTATAATCATGATTGGAGCATAAGTGACGAAAATGGGATATGAGGTACTCAAGTAACAATGGAGAGTTGACTAAAGAAAAAAGAGAAAGTGGTACACGCAAACTACGGCGCTGTCGAATTGAGAACCATTGCAGCTGGGAATGTAAAGCAGACACATGGTCATACTTGCTAAGACTGAAAACGAATCAAATGTAGTTATTGAGAAGGCGATCTAGTTTATTAAGATCCACATTCAGGTCAAAATAACACACATTACCATAACAGATCAAGGGAATATCTAGAGATTACATAAGTGCAGCCGTATTATTGGTGGAATCTGCTACCAAAGTGGAGCTTGAGAAATTAATCAATAGAGTTTGTACTTAAAGTCTCATTGGAGTGAACATAATCGTTTATCTTTTATACCCAATAAAATATTCTAGCAACTGCCAGCATTAAATTGGACAATGTTACTGTAAAAAATAAAGCCTCTGTTTCTTATTTAGGAGTCGTTTGGGACAAAATATTTCCTTTGGTAAACGTGTTAGAATATTTGAAGAAAAGTCTAAAATATACTAGGTATTCGCCAGGATATCATGTGACATGAGATCTATCATTTAATACACTAATGATCGACGTCGATCCTTCAATATTATACATAAAGAAGGAATTGGAGCTAGGAGGAACTGGTCTAGGTTCTTTTTGCTATGATATACCAATATGGGCCGATAAGGCAACTGTAGGCGTGTCCGTCGCACGCTGTTACAAGGTCAACGACATGCACTGACGTTCTTATGCAAAGCATATATGACGGCACTGAGGCATTATCGATATTGGCAGGTGTGCTACCGGTCGATCTAAAGGTGCAAAAACATACAGCATGTACTTTTCAACATTAGAAAACATGCAATGCGACTACTTGGACACACGAGATTAAGATAGAATCTCAAAACTACTTCGACACCAATCTGCAACAACGTCATAGACGAATCATCATAGCGGCGTCACCTTTCCTAGTTCCTTTCCATCTGTTCGCAAACAGTTATCGAGAATATGGCTTGACGTGAATCAGAGTGTCGCTCAATTTCTTATAGGCCAGGATAATTTTAAGATGAGCACGCTGTCATCGCAGTGGTAAGACCCGTTACGCAAGATTGGCTCAAGGGGAATCAAAATACCGGCTGAAATAGGTGGTCAGCTGGAAAGGAAGCTTCGGATATCACCAATGTCTAATCTGAAATAAGCCAACGCCCGAACGCCACTACGATGGCCGGACCATGAACACGGCGCTGCAGAATGATTGCCATGAGTTAGAGTGACTGGCGTAGGTGGAATAGAGAAACTGTTGTAGGGAGCTCAGCTGTCTCCTTCTGCGAGCAAGTTATGCTTGCTAAAGAGTTGGCAGAACGGGATCGGGAGAAGTTTAGAACTCTTCTGGTCAGCTAGGCCCGGTAGTGCAGACGACCCAGGCGTCAGAGGTCGCAGAACGATCTCCGTCCTACATAAGCGCAAACCTGAGGGTGACAGGTGAGGCCATCAGTCACCCTAGTCTGAGTAAGAAATCTGAGTAGTCGAAGCAGGCTGGAGTGGTAGCGCGGTGCGCTACGGAACGTGCACTTACGTTTGAGAGCAGAAGGAAAACCGAGGTACTCATCCAGGAAGGGTCAGGATGCCAGAGATTTCCTTTCTATGACATCTGCACCTGATTTCCCGCTTACTAGTACCAGTGAGCGGTTTTTGGTGAGATAACCACTAGTAAGTGGTATCACTGGTGCTGTTGTGATACTGGTAAACAGAAGTTACACTGGTGTGCATGTAAGATGGATTAAAAAAGAAGCAGATGCGTTAAATCGCATCCACGGTCAAGTGTCTCTGTCAGAAGCCAAACTGGTTGTCTAACGGAGGCCACCCGCGACAGATGTTGATTGATATGGACGGTAACAGCTCTTATAAAGAGATTTGCCGTCCTATTCAACAGACATGTCTTTCCAGGTTAAAAAAACTCTAGAAAACAAACGTTTTTCCGTACCGATTCACAGATGCGTGCCGAGTTTCTCGCATACTGCGTATCATGGTCTCAATGAACCCATACTTAGATAGTCATATCATTATCTTCTGGGGTAACACAGCTGATAAATAAATGGAATTTAAATTATAAAAGCGAAGTATACGAGTAAGAGTAAGAGTAAGTTTGTGTTACAAGTCACATATAGTTGTAAGTCCTACTCTCAATAACATAAAATCTTAACGTTACCGTCTCATATTCATAAAAACAATCCATATCTGTTTCACAAAATGACAGACGACATTATCCGCAATCGCCGTTACAATAATAGGTTTTACTTACATCACCAAAAATGGCACCCCCAGGCAAGGGTGTTTATTGAATGGTCCAAAAATTTACAACCAACATACTACTACATTTAACTTTAATATGTTTAAACGTATATTAAGAAATCTCTTAACAAATGTTACTGTTCTGTAGATGACTTCCTCAACAATACTCGTAAACATATCATAGACAATTTTTTTTCTTACTATTACCATTCTTTTTCATTTCAATTTTATAATAGACATGTAACTACTTATACGTTGCTACTAACACTTCCTTCAATGTCTTGTATAACTTTCTAATATCTCCGAATTGTGTCAAATTTTGTTATTGCATGTCTATGTACATATAAATAATTTACATGTCTATAATTAGACAAAACATGTTGAAATCATAAACCTGTAACACCTTATTGTACACAAGTTTAGGTAAATAAATCATCTTTATCTTTATCAATATTGTACGTGACATTTTTGTATAATTTGTTTTTACAGCAATAAAATTTCTTTTTTTAGGTAGTTATATTGAAGGCAACTATATTTATCTATTTATAATGATACCATGGACGAAATACGTACCAACGCTGAACAAACTAATGTAAAATACAGTTAGAATTCGGATATTGACTACGACCCGAATCGTGTTAATGAAATTTCAGAATATGCCTGATTATATAAGTACCCTTGGTTACTCGTGCCTTGTTTTTTATTTTAATCAACTGAACGAGGCGCTGGCATATCCCCAAATGTAAATGTAATCATTACGCGTGTACTTTGAAAGGTGAATGAGCCGAAACAGGACAATGACCTTCCTATCAGGTAGATTTATTTATAATCAAAACAAAACAAGTACCTAAATTAATAATCATTTTCAACTATAGCATTAGGTTGACTGCATTTGTGCCTTTTTTTCTGTGCGGCAATACCCACGGATACCACTGAAAGATGGCTATGTCGGACTCGAACTGACCAAAAACCGCACACCTTCTCAGGTACCAGTAGACGGGGAACCAGGTGTACCCTGTAAGGCAATCCCTGGAACACCGACGTACCTCGGGCCACCTACGACTTGTAGATGCCCCCCCCCCACGTGGGAACCCCGATATTCCCTTTTCTGCCTGCCCCCAAAAGGGCGATCGCAGTCGCCATCCCGGCCTGCTTCTGCTAGGGTGACAGATGGCCTTACCTGCCACCCTTAGACCTGCGCTTATGGAGGACGGAGATCGTTTAACGATCTGCGGCACCTGAGTCTTCTGCGGTAACTGGCCCGTCCCCGGACCTGGCGGACTGGGACAGTTCTAAACCTCTCCCAGTCCCGCTCCACCATCTCCTTCGCAAGTATAACCTGCTCGCAGGACGAGACGGTAGAGTTCCACGCTCTGGCTCCGTATCATGGCCGCAATCATGTTCTTGAGCGGGAGAATCGCTACTCCGATGGCCGCCACGAGGTTTCGCCTGTGCTCCACCCATGCCAGGCATTCTGCCAGCTTGTGGAACGGTATGTCCACGGTCTGACCATCGCAACCGTGGCGTTGGCTCCTTGCGGATCAGACACAGGTGATCTCTGAAACATCCTTTTCCAGTGATCACCTGCGTCAGCCGGTATACTGCATGTGCGCCTACAAAGAAAAGTACTCGCGCACGAAATAGCGCCAAATTCATTGATCTGACATATCAAAACTACAATTCGTATAATCAGCTGTAGACAGATTATATTTTTACAAAAAAAAAAATAGCAAACAGTGTAAGAATACTGTTAATTTATTTAATGACAAGAAATAAACATTTATTTTGTGAAATATTCGCTTTACCGTTATTTAGCCATATTTTTTCATGGTCATTAACTGTTGATAGAAAGTATTATTTAACTTTACCCAGCTGATTTTTATACGTTGGTGGTGATGACGCTAGTTTTAAAAAAATATGTACTGAGTTTGATTTTAAATGCATGTGACAGCAACGACACTTGTAAATGCAAAATATAAAAATGTTATTACCTCAGACTTGAATTGGCAATGGCAACTACTCAGACACATACTAAAACTCCATAGTTCTCAGAAAAAAATATTGAAACGATTCCTCTGTGGGAAACAACGTTGTAAAACAAATATAAAATAATACTTTAGGGTACAAAACAAAAATTTTGATAAATGCCCGCATTTATCGCGTTTAAAGTGAGCATTCTGTAAAAAGAGGACGAAAATATGATAAAAAAACAATTTTTTGATGCACTTCATTTGAACCTGAAAATATAGTTTGGTACTTACTTTTTTGTTGAACAGACAAAGTGAATTAAATTTTTAACGCCCTGACCTTGTTTTAATATGATCAAGAGAATTGTGTAAATTGTGTTTACTTGTGTTATTATGAACAGCTGAGTGTTTTGTTAGTCATTTATCTGCTAGGTTTATATCTTAACTAAAGATAGGCTAGTAAAATGCAATAAAATTATGAAGATACGATAACAGCTGTTAAGCTGAAAATTATTTTACAAAACTGAATTTCAGACCGCAGAAATTTTATGAAGGCTGAAAATAAAACATTTTATGAAATAAAATAGCATCAACTGTTAAAGAATTGCAAATCAAGTGTAATCGGACATAAGAAAGTAGGGCGCGCCAAATAGGTAATAAGAAATAAAACAAAAACGGTCTCGGGTTTAGAAAAACTAAATAAAATAACATATAAGAAATATACATGAATTGTATGTATGTATCTAAGCTAAAGAAATATTTATTTCTTGTAGACATGTATTCAAATATTGAAATTTATTAAAAATCGAAAATACTTACGGGTGTAATAGCCACATTTGCTTCCCCATTTAGAAACTTGGGTATTGCGGGTGATGACCACGCCAAAGTTGCTCCGGTGAACGTAAATACGTACGCCGCTGAATTACAAAATAAATAGAATGGTCAACAAAAATAGGTGTTTTTATATTTCCCGCTAAAATTATCGAATATTTTAATCCTCACTTACCGCAAACTCCCGACAAATATTGAACTTTCCTGTTCGTTTTATTAGTCATTACAACTAAGAATGCAATGGATCACTAAAATTTCATCAATTTTTTCGCTTAGAGTATTAAACAAAAGATACCATTGTTGTTATCTGTCTACAGAGAACGTTCAGTACTCGTAACGCACTGCTCTATGGCCGCGTAAAGGTTAACGTTTTGCCGCGAACGATAAGCGCGACTGCGTTGAAACTAGCTATAATCATGATGTTGACGGGAACTTCGGTATCTACCTCAATAACGTACAAGCTAGGCAACCGAATTTATTTCTAAACAAAGTTTGCAACAATGGAATGTAGTGTTGCCTTTATTCAGTGTTACCATATTTACAAGTAGAAAAGGAATGATAGCAAAAAAATGTTTCAAAAGTTTTCTTAACATAAACACATTAGAAAAACTAAGATTTGTAAGTAAACATTTTTTTCTGAAATATGAATCTGTAGTTTTCACCATTGGAGTGATTAAAGAGGGTTTATATGTGTTTACATTGCACCCGTAAGAAGCCGAGATGGGTAGCTGATTAATTTTAAATTTAGTTAATTTAATATTTCATCTTTAAATACTTACATTTTCTTTCTTGTGATACATTAATGATGTACCTATACTCACAGCTCATAGAACACATGAACTCGAGTGGTAAGAAACAAAACTACCTTACAACAGGCTTAGCTGTGTTATGGCCAGGTGACAGGTGACCATATACCCAATAATCCGCCAATTAAACTGCTGGTATATCGTAATCTATCGGAACATAACTAAAGAAGTAGGTAGTAGAGCCATGCTGATTTCAGCACGAACGGGCCGAATCAACTGGGGCAGTACTACTCTGCCACAGAAGACCAACCTAAAGCGACAGTATCCGTAATGTCATTTTTCGTTGGTGACCGGAGGCCCATTGATGCAGGGGCGACAGATTGTTTGAGCCTTACACTGCCACGATGACTGTCATGCCTTTTACGTCCCCAAGTGTGGCGTGAAAAAGCATCTTACTAGACCACCATAGTTACCTAGTAAGATGCAAATGCAGACAATGCAGTATGGTCACCATACTGCATTGTCTACATTTGCAATGAGTATGGTGACCATAACTCGTGGATTCTAGTCATGGTTTCCATCAGGCAGAGTCACCTTTGGCAGGCTCTTAATAAAAAAAAAAGGGGGCCTACATTTTATGCTTTTAGATATTCTTGTATTTGTTAGAATGAAATCTTCATTTAATCTTTAGATCAGAATCGAAGAATCGTTTCTGTTTTCAGTGGCACATTCCTATATCTTTAAGAATTGTCACCATAATTATGTCAAATTCATAAAAATGTATACCAAAAATATTGCATAGGAATTATTTTTTATGGATATGCCCAATAATATACATATTTAAAAAGTATAAATTAAAAAAGATCTTGGATTTGCAGTTTTTTATCATGAGGAATAAGAGATAATGTCTTAAAAGTAGTTGTAACTCGATAAAGTGAATTTAAATTACTAAAAAGTATATATTTACATGTTTTTCCAGAGAAAAATGTAAAGTGTTTTAGTGTTGTCCACAAAAAGGGTCATGATACAACACAAAACTATTTTGTAATCTAAAATACAAAAAAAAAAGGAAAAAAAAATTCACACAAAAGTTGATTGTAATCAAGTGTTATTCAATGAAATTTTTTGCAATAGATGGTGTCATACCAACATTTGAAACATGAAATTTACATTTATCAAAATGTAAGTTTTTATATTTCATAAGTATAAAAATATGTAAATAATGTTAGATGTTTGAAATAAATGTACTTAACAAACAAAAAAACATGATAAAATGGTACACCAGATAAAAAGTTTGATATCTTTTAACAGATTTTCATGTATTAGTAAAAAGACTATAATTTAACCTCAATGTTTGTGTGCACCTGTACTGTTATACATATCACAAAGCTGATGGGTAATAATAAAACCTTATTATTACTACATATAACCTTAATGCATTAACATCTTGTAACATCCATGCATTATGTTTTATAAGAACTTGTAAATTTTAATCTTCATTGTGATATCACTTAATAAGTAAAAAAGAAGTATTCAGTCTATTTACTTGAGCTAAACTGTATCATCTGGCATTTTCTCCAATATTTTTGTTATTTGCATAGCGACAATAGGGTTATCTGTGCATAAATCTAAACTTTTGTAAGGCGGAAGCAAATTAGCATCGCCAATAGTAATTTTATCATCTTGTTCTAAAACTGGCAGTAAATTTAACTTAAACCATTCAATGACTTTCTTTTTCCTCTTTTGAAGATCTTCTTCAGAATCAGCTTCAAGTAGTTTACGCGTTGGAGGTTTTACATCAACTGGTAAAACCTCTTCAATTATTTCCAAAATAGCATGGCCAGGAATTAAGGTAGTTTTATAGGTATTGTCTTGAGGTATTAATAAGATAATACTGAAAAAAAAACGATTTTTTAACCTTTACATCTGATGCAATAAAAGATGAACTTGGTTTAAACCAGCATCTTAAATACATAATAGATCATATTATGCTAATATGGAGAATTCCAATAACTTAGGATTGACAAGTGACAGGCTATTGGAATCTTAAAACATGCTGAAACAAGTACCCCGCTTATGCATAATATTACTCTACATTTTCTGTTAAGCTGAAATGTAAAATAAGTATGTTAACGGAGAAAGATAAAACAGTGTGTGTGTTAACAAAGAAAGTTAAAAAAGAGCCATTAGTGGTTCTAATAGTTAACCACAACAATTGTCTGCTATTTCAATGAGCGAGAACAAGACTTAATGAAGTATGAAGAAAAGCAGACCAATACAAAAATCTAATAATGATAGTAAATAAAAGTTTAAAAATAAATTATAACAATAAAAAATAATAAGTCTATAGTAGTCCCAGCTGAGAATTAGTGAAAGCATGATCATAATGGCAGTGTGTCTCGACACCATTGTCACCATCACATTGACTTTGTGACTTGATGATGTTTTTCACAATTTTTATCTATCATCATCATCAGCAGCAGCCTTTTACAGTGCACTGCTAGACATAGGCCTCTCCTTAGCAATGAGGTATTGACCTACTATACCACGCTGACCAGACGCATTGGAATAGGGTTTGTTTCAAGTTTTCCTTCTCTTCATAGTGATATTTACCTTAATAGTTTGTTCCCTTAGTCGCCTCTTACAACACCAAAATAAAATGAAAATGATCAGAATAATTAATTCAATTGTAGGATTAGCAAAATAGTAAAACCTAAAGTTTTGGAATCTTTTAGATCTAATTTACCTGTGAGTTACTGGATCCATGGAGTGGACAAATCCTGTATGACAGCAGTTCTTTATCATTTGTATTTTAACATATTTATCGATTAGTGCCAATTGCAGCTCTGAATCTTCTTTTATTAGGTTATAATTTGTAATTTGTGATGTGCTATTGTTCATGTTTGAAGCTGAATTTACTTAAGCACAAATTGATTTTTTGTTGCAACTTACACTTATCTATATGACACTTCTTAGTAATCAGAATGATAGACTCTTCACCTTATTTGACTTTTCATATGCTTACCAATCAAGGAATTAACATAGACTCTGAAATCAATATATTAATGTTAATAACATTACACATTTTACATTCATACCAATATGCGATTACTGAATGATATATTTTAAAGCATTGACCACTGTTTAACTCCTTAGGAATGTCCTAATATTCATATTTCGTAAAGGATTTAACATTACCCGGCATTATTCGTTCAAATTGTGACTTTTGGTTTGGAAATAAACTATTTAAACGATAACTAAAAAGTCATAGAGTACTACGTTATAAGAACAATATCAACAAAATTTTACTGATTGACAAAAAGATCACCCTTTTTCTAATCCCAAAATAAAATAGTAGCTATTTTTTACCCACAATCCCTGTTTGAATTTGAATAGAAAACTTTTTAAGACAAAGACGCCGCAAGTAACGATGACTTACTTATTTTTACTAATATATTATACACATAATTTAGAGAAACAATAGCATAGCTTAGAAATAAAATTGTTTATTTTGTAATGAAACTTTGTAGACAAAGACATTCAAGTTAATACAATTACAACGGAACATCAACATCAACAAACTCGAACTAGGGATATTCACTTAATATCGATATATCGAATTTATTCGATGTTTTCCATACGACATATCGGATTGATTCGATATTTTGATAAATATTGTTCGTATTCGATATATCGATATATTTATTTTTAGAAGCATCGAATATTTGCTTGTTTTGTGGAGTTTATAAAAATCTAAACTATTTTAAACTGATAATTTTAATTTTAAATAAGGTTAATTAAGGCAGTGACAAATTGAAAAGAGTGACACCTGTGAGTGACCAGCTTAATTACCTAATCTATCCTGACAGATCGATCGACCATTCAATCTCTACGTATGAAGTATGTGGATTATATACGTTCATTATATTCACTTTCATTCACAGTTTCATTCAATAAAATGAAAGGTTAAAGATTAAGTAAACTTTTATTTTTGCAAAGTTTGTCTAAAGAGCATTGGTCTTAAATGGGTAAATTGAAAGTTATTTTTTACAGGTACATTAAGGCTAGTACTAAATAATTATGTCTTTTTTTCTATAACTGTTTTGAAGTTTTGTGATAAGTAATAAAATATTACCCTTAATTTGTCGTTTTTATTTCACTTACAAAATGTAGGTGTAACTCATCTCAGTCATTTCATCCCTAGGTGTACTTCATAGAATAGCTCTTAATAGTACAATTCTATTCAAATTACAGTCATAGAAAATCACTATTTAGTTTAGCTATGTTACTATATATAATATTAAACTTTTGTAGAAGGTAATCGATATTTAAAAAATATCGATGTTTTCCAGCGATACATCGAAAAACATCGATGCTGGGATTCGATGTTATACATCGAGTATAAATATCGATATATTTTTTAAGTGGACACCCCTAACTCGAACAGTTTCACAAAATTAGAAGGATTTTTAAAATGTTGTCAGCAACTAAAAAAAATCCTAAATTAGGAGAAATCTCAAATGTTTATGAATAATATTAATTGATGACAAACTATCGTACCACCAAAATGCAATGTACTGACGTCTGTTCACCCAATAAAACTATAAAGTTGACCAAAAGATATCGACTGAATTATCAACATCATTATTGCAGCTTTAGAACATTAATTGCTGGGAATTCAATTTAAGAAACTCAAAGGAATTAAGAAAAAACATGTGCAAAAACGAAGTTCAGAATCAAGTCAAGTTACCTTTGTTTTTAAGTGCTAAAGTACTTTTCTTATTAAGTATATCATAGTACACTCCGTCTCCCGAAAGAAGTCCCGCTGATGTGGCGCTTCTGTCGTGTGATGGAATATTAGGAACTTTTACCATTGGATTTTATTAAAATTAGAAGTCTTAAGATACTAGGATAGATTAAGTACATGAAATAAAACAATTACTTCGTTTTAATATATTTAAACAAGAAATTGAAAAATTCTAAGAGGAAAGAGATCAATTAAAATATAATATTTTTTTAGCTTTAATGCGGATTTGAATAACATACTCGTAACTGTGATCACTGACAGGATATATTCCAGACATACTATCGCTTGAATTCAAGTTATCCATATTACTGTTGGCCTCAAACTCTGTTTCACTTTATTAGAAATATTATAAAGTAGTCCATTACTTCACCCATGAGACCGTCATTTATAGAGTCTCACTTACAAAAACTTTTTCAGTCAACTTTTACGTTGTTTTCGGGTCTTTATTTTGTTTGATTAATTCAAACAATATGACTTTTTCTAGGTGGGCTTAAAACTCCTTTTCTATATTTTCATATCAGTTTACCAATCAAGTAGATTTTTTTAAAATTTGAATAGTGCCGATAGAGTTTAGTTTAATATTTCAATTTTCAGTTATAATAAAATACTTACAGATAAATTAGAAAAGACACAAATGGTCCAAATAAAATGGTAAGAATAGCATAACTGACATCACCAATTATGCGTCTGTCAATGGCAGCCACTCTCTTACAAACATTATTTATTGGTCTCCATTTTATTTCAGCTGAATTTATTCAATTTTTATCATTAATTTGGTCACGATGACGACTTCAAGGCTAGAAGACTTAATACTTTACATTGGCCGGAATAACTGATACTTTCGGCTGGTTACCATCTCATTAAAATTTATTTATTGGTATCAAAACACCTCAATTCTACTGCTCCATTACACAAAATTATTTCGATTTATTTCAATAGCAAACATGGCCGACTGTCACATTAGTTCCATTTTAAACCATGAGACTTCTTTCGTGAGACGAAGTATAATAATTATTAACCTCAAGAAAACATTTGTTTTTAGTTTTAAACGTTTATAAATAGATAATTACATTACTGGTTTAGTTGATCTAAAAAAGAGTAGAGGAGCTAACTAGTAAGTAGATGGATCATATCAACAGCCTTATCAGTACACTCAGAGACATCTTTATCTACGAGTATGGTGCAGGGTGTGCGTAGCACACGGGCGCAGCGGTTTTGGGAGGCACTGACCGAGGCACTTTTAATAAACCTGTGCTCATGTTACGATGCCGTGCGTTGTAATTCAATCCCACGTAGAAAGATATTTGTACTTGTGCCGCACTTTGAGTCATACCGCTCCGTTACGCCGTTTTTATATTGGAATAAACATATAAATATGAAGTTAATTGGTTTTTAAGTAAAATGCCCAAGTAAGGCGAGGGCAATGAGCGCAACCATGCAGAACAGTCCACAGTCTAGCCATATCAGCTCCTGAAAAGCATTCCATGCAAGCATGATACTTTGGATCTCATTTACACCCAAATCATCCCATGCCCGCTGAATGTTCACTGTTTCGAGGAACATCTCATTCGGATTGAGATCAAACCGAGCTGATGTAACACCCACCAAAAACGAAATGCTCATCTCACCACAGTTGAATCCTAAGAAGATACATAACAGCGTGCGCAGACGTCAGGAAACCCGGGAGGCCTACTATGCACCCCTAGAATCTCACGTCAGATCAGGAGAGTCACCTGACTCCATGTAAACATTAAGGACTTCGATAGCCGACTTCAGGGCTTTTGCAAATGATAAAACTTCCTCGGGGTAAAGTCAAGTAGGAGTGGTTCATCTTAGTTAAGTAATTTTCAAGAAAGTGAAGCCAGACAAATGCATGCAACATGAATGTAACATGAGTGGATATATGCTTGAGGCTTCGTGTGTAGTAAGATCATCAGTTTTAGAATCAGGAACTGGGCTAAGAAAAACACGGAAACCTAGCAAGAGCACGAAAATATCACAAAATTTCTCCTTATTCAATGAAAAAGATTTAACGATATCTGTTTAGAACAACATTTACGGATTTACCCACTGTTTTACGGTTCACGGTTAAATCGAATTGGTAGTCAAAAGTTATATCAAGTAATGCACTATCATCTTTTGACAAAACTTAATGTTCTATTTTTTAGAATGGCAACATCGAAGTATTACTTCTCAGGAATTCCCTTTTCATGTTTTGGTTCATGGCCAATGCATTTTGAACTGTATTTTGATGAGCATAAAGTGACCTTCGTAAATTAAATATTGTTACTTTTGGAAGCTAAAAGTAGGTGCACTAATCATTACTTCGAAGTTCGAGCGGCCATTTCATTCCAGCCAACACTTTCGTTCGATGTCATTCACGAACAACGTCACATTAGCGTACGGTATAAAATAGAGAAACTAACTTATTGTATCACAGTTCAAGTTGTGTAAAATCAAGTTTAATTCCTTGCGATTCGAAGTAAGTATATACCTAGTTAATCTGTATTAATATTTTGATAAAAGTTTTGTTATCTTATTAGTTCAATTGTTGTCATTGTCACTTTTGAATTGGAAAGATGTGATTTAATTTATTGACGAATGGATATTAAGTTTTACCGACACATATTATAATATAAATGTATTTATAAATATGTGCTACCTGGTGCCGGTGTGTAGTGAATCGTTTATATAATGGCTGGACTCACGACTCACGACTCACGACATGCTTATTCTCAAAAATATGAAAATACAGCAAGCATCAAAATGTTCTAACCAATGAAGCGAAGATAAGATTACTCAATCACTGTGCAGTACTGATAATGTAGTCGTAGACTTTTTTTGTTAAGTACTTAAAACGATAGAGACATTCGGTTTTTGCATGAAATTCAACATGGCGCGTCTCATGTGTGATAATGAACGTAGTTTGTAAGTATATTCTTACGTACAACTAAACAAAGAACAGTGGAACTAAAATATGTTTGGTGCATACTTATAAATATCATTACGGTGAGAGGTTATTTTCTGTTTTTTTTAACGAATTGTAAATTGTATTTAACTGCATATTCAATTTATTTTAGTATAATTCTACTTATTTAGTTAAATACCTACTACAGAATATGTTTAAGGATATAAGGTAGTGGTAGGATATAAGGATTATTAATAAAAGCTAATGATAATGATTTGATATATTATTAATTTAAATGGATAAACACGTTTTTGTTATTTATTGTGGACTAAAATGAGTGGTATCTAAACGAATAGGTAGGTATATAGAGAGTTCAAATACCTATCGAAACAACTATATGAATTCAGCACTTTAATGTTTTTGTGTCTTTAAAACTTTTTCTAGTTAAACACAGTAGGTTGAGCAACTGTGTTGAGCAGTTTTTTGCAAATGTAAATATTTTTTAATTAATTATACAAGCGTTCCCTAGCTTTTGACGAAAACGAAAAATGCAAGTTAATAAAGCTCAATTAAAATAAAGTCAAAAGTATATTAAAGTCAATTCAAGTATTTAAAAAAGAATTTGGGACAAAAATACCGAAATGCAAATTCAGAACAAAATAAATATAATTCTAATTATTGCAATTTAGAACACCATTCTTAACACGAATCCTATGTAGATAGCAACCAGCAACACCAGTAACAAATGGGTCAAAACTAATGCACTAAGGCTTAGTGCTACTTACTACTTAGTGTACAAACTACTTGGGTGCTACTCAAAACAAGATAAGTGCTACATGAATTTTGATAAATTTTTAAAGACCAGTCTAGTATTATTGGGAATTGTGATTAAAACCAATAAAGATAGATTATTTTAAGTTTAATATACTTAAATAAAACAATAAATTGATTGTTAATTTTAAGGGTATGTTTGCCTAAATAAGAAGTTAAAGTTAAATCTTTTTTTGTTTCTTGTTAGATTTAACTTCTTCTTTTAAGTATACATTCTCCATTCCCAATTGCTCACACAAGTGCTCAATAGGGTGCTTATCTGGACTCCTGACTAGCCACTGTTACACTTGAATTTCAACTTCAGCTAATGTAGTGATTGCTTTAGTGGCGTATGTGGTAAAGCATTGTCCTTTTTTTTGAGCTTTTAAGGTTTCTACAATTAGTAGCCACCTTTTGAATAATGACCATCCTAGTATTTGCTGTCTCCTGCAAACACAGCGTTGTTTGACGGATAGAACCTCCTTCCACCGGCGCTCGAATTTTCGGCAGTAATCCTCTGCTGCACTTTCGCCTTCCATTCTAACTCGTCTATAAGACGTCTCGACATTCGTGACCTTGGCCTCGATAGGCCCTTTACGACCACTGCCCACTTTAGGGAGCAGCATCTCCTGGGACGATTCACTCGCCTCATCCCTGGAGCGTCCGTATTTCCTTCTTTCGCAAAGCTCCATCTCTGTTGACCACTCTGGATAGAAAAGTGGATCTGGAACAATTGTGCCGATGTTCCTCGGTTTCCAGTAGCCAAAATGACTTCTGGGAGACCCATCGAGACAGGCGTCGCAAGTACGACGTTGGACCACGGCCACCGACGGCGGTAAGGAGACAACTTCTCTTAATGCCTGCTCGGTGGCAGTGTAAGTGCACACCGAGCCCTTACTTCTCCGACACTGGTAGCCTTCGTGTTTTTGACGAGATTTTGCCTCCTTATTGCTCTGGAGAGCGAAGAGCCAACAGGATCCGGCAGAAAGACAGTCTTTATTAGACCAGGTCTCGGGGCGCACCAAGCGGAGGTTTCGTAGTCAAGCACCTTACTACGGCCCTACCTTGACCATTTTTATATATTGCATTGCATTATATTGTACTTCTGGATTTCTCTCTGAACTATTATCTCGATTCGACCTTTTAAGACCCCTTTTTTACATAGTCAGGTTATAGTTTTTAAACTTTATTTTTATGCTCATTCATTTATATATGTATGATATGTATGTAATAGATAATACATAGTAGCATACATAGTCAGTTCAGTCATATCCATTTGACCTGAATATTTTGAGATTATGGATATCTAGCATTCCAGCAATCTCTACTGGCTACAATTCATGCGAGGAGCGCTACATGTCACAATCACGACACTTTGGAAATGGCACAAATTAATATCAAAAATCTTTATGAATTATAAAAAATATAGTATACACATACATATGTACTAAAAACACAGTTTTCAACTCGATGTATACGAGTAGGTATTAATACTACGACTGAAGTGGTCAATGCCCTATATTTCTTGCTAGATTATTAGATAATCTGTGTTAAGAATTATTGTTGTATTAAGTTGGCGATCATTAATACGTTAACATAAACAAACAAACATAAACTTACACATAAAGCCACATCCTTCAATAACCTTTTCAACGTTAAATTATTACGCCAAGATATCAATATCAACAGATCAGAATCGACAATGTTTTCTTTACTAGAAGTAACACTATCTTCTGCTGATAAGCATGTGTTGAAAGATATTTTACTTTTACCAGTTTTACTATAAATATAAATAAATACATAGACTTGAGGTATGTAGATTTTTCCAATGATTTATTGTTTTTTGTTGTTTAAATTTAATTATTGAACTAGTTGTGTGTAATAAAATGATGAAAAAACACTTGTTTGTGCAAAATTTAATTATGTTATAATTATAAATTTAATTATGAATTAAATATGATCATGGTTGCCTGTAAGAGATTGCCAATGGGCGATAAGGCCGCCACTTGTACTTCTTTAGCTTTAAGTTACTTTTGAATTTAATCTGGTGTACAATAAAGAGATATATTATTATTATTATGATCGGACCAGTGGAAACGGCAGCACGACAAAATTTAAACATTTATATTCATATTGGATTTAGCTAGCCTGTTAGAATACAATGAAATATGTATTGAGAGAAAAAATCAATTCAAAAGTTTGTATCCAAAATAAAATAGGGAAGTGTTAGTTAGCGTGTTATGAAAAATGTCATGTGAAAATTTTCTTTACCGATATTCTCGCAGAAAAAAAGCGGCCAAGTGCGAGTCGGCCTCGTGCACGAAGGGTTCCAAACCATCATCTATTTATTTTTATAGTTAATATATTGCCAAATACCTACTTATTATGAAAATATTCTAGTTTCTACCTGTTTATTAAGATCGAGTAAAAAAAATACTTAAAAATTACGTTTGTTGTATGGGAGCCCCCCCTTTAATATTTACTTTATTTTTATTTAGTTGTTTATATTGACAGGTAATAATGCAACTAAATATTCTACTAAAATTTTAACCATCTACCTTTTACTGTAATTGATATTGAGCAAAAATACGGAAAAAAAAAACACTTTTATTGTATGGGGACGTCCCTTAATATTTCCATTTTTTTATTTTTAGTATTTGTTGTTATAGCAGCAAAAATTTCAGTTTGCTAGCTATCACAGTGTATGAGATACAGCCTGGTGACAGACAGACAGCAGAGGCTTAGTAATAGGGTCCTGTTTTTACTTTATACCCTAAAAACCCTAAAAAGAAAAATTATTCCTTTTTGTGTGTTTATGGTATTCGATAAGTACTTACTTTAAGTAAAAAAACAAAATAATCATAGTACTAAGTTCCATGTGATAGCATTTATTATTATTTTAAGAAAGGCTATGCTATGCATGTTCAGGTTGAAAATTTTATTGATATAGGTATATAATGTTACAACTAAACCTTAGAACTCGCGTAATTATCTTACTTTAGTGAATTTTGTGGTGTTTACTAGAGAATATAAAGTAGTACCAACATTACCAATTCCCCGTGCGCTTGTTCTGTGTCGTTCTTGAATGTCTTGAACGTCCGTCCACTTTCATTGGGTATTCGTGAGTACATTTCTTCTTATTTTCTTACATCTGACATTTTATTTTTTGTTACAGTACATAACTAAAAATGGCGTCAGCAAAGGCTAATAGAAAGTAAGTACCCTATTATTACTAACTACAATACTTTTTATGTAAGGTACGTAAATTGTAAATATGTCACTGAAGTTTGTATAATAATTAAAAGAATTACACGCTGTAGTGTTACTACTTAACACAAATTTAAGCCATCGCCAGAATACCCCTTTAAACAGACATTTTGAAC
The DNA here is from genome assembly GCA_949316085.1 of Hypercompe scribonia. NCBI lineage: Eukaryota > Metazoa > Arthropoda > Insecta > Lepidoptera > Erebidae > Hypercompe > Hypercompe scribonia. Next base: position 7,267,466 of record OX438975.1, read on the forward strand.
GTGTGGCAAAATTCACTATATCAAGAACGTTACTGCTCTTTTGTCTTACACGTAAAGTATATTTATTTTCATTTAAACGTGAGCAATAAAATCAACATGCCTATACTATTTGAGTAAGCTTCTGTTTCTAACAATATTTCGTACCATTCCAGTTTTTCTAACTGTAGTTGGGTCATTGCACTATTTGTAAACCTAAACCAGAAATTTCGTTGAAGGAGTTCAAGGAGTTACAGTTAATTCTCGTTTCAATTCACAAGATGTCCTTATATAAGATGTGCATTTTGATTTATTTCCTTTTTCTGAAAGAATGTCTACAATAAATTTATATTTATAAATTTCTGTTGCTTTGCCGTCCGTTGCTGAACGAAAGTATGTCCCTAAAAACGCTAACTATCCTAGGCAGTCCGCGTCCATCTGCTGCCAGCCTCTTTCTAATGTATCAGTAATAAAACTGCTAAATATTTATTTCAACAGAGCAGCAACTGTGGCGGTGGAGTTGCCAGAATGCCCCGTCTGTATGGAGACTATGAGTTCCCCGATCTACCAGTGCCAATCGGGGCACAGTTTGTGCAATACCTGTACACAGAATTTGATGCCACCAATGTGTCCGATCTGCCGCCAACCTCTCACACAAATGCGGAACTGGCAGTTGGAAGATATTATTTCAAAGGTATTTCTTATATTACAATTAATTGAATAAGAATCTATTTTAATTTAATATATAAGATAGTCTGATGACCTGCTGAAGGTCACGGGCAGAAACTGGATGCGCGTAGCACAGGACCGGTTATTGTTTAGAGCTTTGGAGGAGGTCTATGTCCAGCAGTGGATGTCTTTCGGTTGAAATGATGAAATATGTTCTATAAAAACATTAGTAAAAGTTGATAATCGTACAACGTTGTGCATTAGACTACTATTATCGATGACGTAGAATCGAGTTTAATATTTGTACAGGTCTGATGATTACTTCGTAATAAATATGAATTATATAATCTCATTAAACAGTGGCCTCGGCATTGTTGAATAACGTAGGAATCCTCTAATCACATATAATTAAGTAATATGTATGGAATATTCAACAGCGATGGCAAAAAAAAACGAAGTCACAAAACTTGTCACGGAGACACTGTTGTGGTCACTTTTGATAGGTAGTATATGTATTTGCGTAAGTAGGTAATGGCTAAAATGGTTTTTAAAACAAAAACGCTTATATAAATGTATTTAAAATCTAAGCACTTAACGGAAATACAAACTAAATATCCGGGTTGGATAAACATAACGATCTAATACATTAGTCTGTTTCTTGAGTTGCTATCTATCACTTGGCCGCAGACCGCAAAAGCAGAAAACCAAGTAATCGAAAAGTTAATTGACGATGCACATCCAAACAAATAAAAACGTGACTGACTAAAACACGTGTTTTAAAAGTGTTGTGTATAACAATTGAAATCCACCTTAATGGAGTCTGAACATAAACTTATGTACCTTACATACACAATTATGTTCCTTTATGAACATAACTGATAACATTGCATGACCTACGTATAATGAGCATATAACAAAATGAAACACACGTACGTTAGCACAAGATTAGTACTATACATAATATAAAATTTTACTCACGAATGCTTAAATTTTGTTCTATATATTTTCAGGCCAAAGTACCTTGCGCTAACAAAGCAGCCGGATGCGTTTACACCATGGTGTCAAGGGATGCCGAGGAACATCTCAAAGAATGCATCTTCAGGGAGATGGACTGTCCTTTCGGCGTTGCTTTTGGAAAATGTTCATGGAGCGGTAATACCTACCTGTTAATTCTATAAAAGAAAGAAACATTGTCAGATGGTTCAAAAGTCATACATATTTGTCATCATCACGTGTATCATTTCGTTAGTTTACTTTTTAAATTGTTTTTTTTACCTAAAAACAACAGCATGAATAGTGTCAATACTCAAAAAGGTCGATATTGTTTTCGCCTCCAATCAATCACTATATTTCCCGTATTGTAAAAGCAGTTATAATGTTGTTCCACTAGATGAAAATGATTTTTATTTCCCAGGTAAATTGAAAGAAATGATGGAACATTTCAAGGATCGTCATGCACAAAATTGCAACGTCACTACTGATGAAGAAGTGGAATTGACTAATGTAGACATCAAGAATGACGATCGTCATCTCTATTTGGTAGCGCAAAGTAAAATGCTTTTCGTTATTACCATGAAAATTGATACACTTCAAAAAATGGCTTATTGGGCTATACAGCATATCGGGAGTAAGAAGGCAGCTCACGACCATATCTACGAAATACACGTGATAAGCAAGCAAAATTCCAGGAGAAAAGTTGTATTTACGGAACATTGCTTCAACGATGCTTTAAAACCGGACGAAGTATTTCGTACAGGCAAATGTGCCGTTTTGCCTTTGGATGTTTTGGTTCACTTCATAAGTAACAAAAAATTGTCGTTTAGGTTCTTTATAAAGAGGATTCCCGCCGAGAATAAGAACAAAGGTGATGGCAATGACAATAAGCCACAAGGTCCAAAAGGACCTGGACCTAAGGGACCAAACAAAGACACGCAAAAAAATAAGCCGAATGGTCAGAATGCGCCTGGACCTAAAGGGCAGAAACCTAATAAGTCACAAGCTTAATTTTTAATAATTTGTTGTTTTTGCAAGCAAATAATTTGTCATTACTACGTAGTGTGAAATTACTATTTGGTAAATAACTTCACTGTATTATTATTTTTAGTGGTACCATAATAGATTCCAATTCTCATGATTACATATGCTTACACTAGGGTAACTGATAAATATTAAACGGCGAGTGTACAATACCTTTATTGTATTATTGTATTCGCCAAGTGAAGACCAAGCTTGTTAGTTATGCAGTGTCATTCGAAGGACTTCGACGGTCTATGATGATTGGTCTGTTCTATTTCAGACTGGTTTTAGCATTTTTTAAGTTTGTTTCTCAATCTTGTCCCTATTCATGAACTCAATCACAGATAGAAAAACTTTTTAGTAGCGAAAACACTTCTCGATTGATTAGATTTTTGTTTTTCAAAAACTTACTAGGTTTACTCGAGTTTCTCTTGTACGTACAAGAACAAACAAACAAAAACGCGTATATACTTGTATATTTTATTTTAATTCTTTCAAATACTAGCTGGACGATTTTTCACATCCTAATCGTTCTTGAGAAATATTTAATTAATTCTTGAGAGATAGTACATAGAAACCCTTTCCGTATTTGACATGATATGTGATCATGAGATGTAAAACCAAAAGATTTTTGGTTTAATTTCACTTCAAATCCTACTTCAGTGCAGCTCCAATTTTTCCCTCGTGATTTTTTAGAAGACACACTTGAAAAATTGTTATCTGATTAAATCAGTACTTTCGACTTCGTCTTCAAGAAATATTTATTATAGTGTTCTATTTAGCTATGAAAAATGAGTTTTGGTTTCTATTATTTCGGTACCCATAGCTAATGATCAGTGGAGTTATATAAAAGCAACAAAACTATAGATGTTGTTTTTGGACTTTTATTGAGCTATTAAAAATAAAAAGATATACATTGGCAACCTGTATTGCTAGAGCAACGCTGATTATAATATTAAAACTTTATTGTAGTGATTAAAAATATTTGTTTAGTTAGTTTTTAATGAGTAGTAAAGTAGTGGGTGTTATTAATATCTTGTTAAGAAAATATTTGAATAACTTTTTTATAATATTATGGTTCTCAAACATTAAGAAATTTGGTGTGTGCTTTTACTTGCAGTATATAGGTAGTTTGTTTATTACTTGCCCTTTTTTAAACAAAAAAAGCAAGACAAGAATTATATTCTGTCATATTATGTTTCTTAAAAGAAAATAACTACACAACGAAGCTATGCATCGTTTATTTTAAATGTTCTATGATTTTAGGTAAAGGCATGTGTAAAATCTTTTTCTTTCCTAGTTTAAGTATTGTATCCTACTTCGTTTTAATTAAAAAATATAATTTGCTTGATGAATTTATTGTTATCTAAACATCCTCGTAAAATAATGACAGACGTCCTTTCAAGGTGGGGAGCAGGGTAACATAGGGCCTCGGTCATACAGGCGCTCGCGCGCTCGCAGCATTAAAAATAGAAACAAATATTTTTGTGAATATCGCGCCTTACGCCACATATAAGGTATATAAATCGCCACATTCTCACGCCGATAGTTATCGTGGTATTTACGTTCCGTGTTTCATTTTATTTTGTCTGTCCTTTTGACAGGCTTTCAATGTCAACTAACGTCTGCTTATGATTTCATGATTTACGAATTTTAACTCATTTCTTACTTAACAATTACTATGGTTTTTCTCCATATTCAACGCTTAATATGTTTCACCACTTAAGTGTTGCATACTTTAAACTGGAATATCCGAAGGTCTATTAAAATTATTCTTTAAAAATTAAGATTTCGATATTCATTTCATTCAATTCAGATGAGTACGGGTGTGCAGAGCATGAACGGCATTTTCAAGCAAACATCGTCAAGTAGCTATAGAAAATCTTACACTTTGCACTGAATAGGTTTTGATATTGTCACAATAATGACTTCTATTGATCAGTGTGTTATAAATGGTTATGTTAATAAGCTTAAAAATACTTCATAAAACGCATGTACACTTTGAATTACTCGAGATGCAGCCCCGCAGATGTGTGCAGGGATCCGCAAATCTTTTGTCTGGCAAAAGTTTTGTGTTCGGGCAATCATGGGGCGGTTTAATTCGGGAATTTCGGTGGTTTGGTCACACTTTTGCGGTGTAATGGGCAAAATGTACTTCGGAAATCACTTGTCTGATCAAAGAGACAGTGCCTCCTCTGCGATGGTCAGAGATTGGACACAATGCACAACACGCTGGCAGAATGCTCGGTGTGGGTGGAATTGAAATGTGACCTCATGATGACCACTTGACTAGCGAATTTCTCCTTCGGCAAACCAATAAACCATGATACGTAGTGGGAGCGTTTAGAACTTTGCAAACTCTTTCGAACTAGTTGCGCTCGCGAAATAGAGAATCAAGTGAGACCAGGATTAGAACTTTTCCGGTTCGCTAGACTATCGAACGGGACAGATACCGTAGGTTAAAGCGCAGGTCATTGAACGAACACCGTGCTTCATTTACCTGAAGTTGACAAGTGCTGCTCATAAAAAGCACGTGAAGTACTGTTTACAAGCAGCATAAAGAGACCCCATGGTCATCATACACAGGAGTTCTATCTGTAAGCTGTAGATGACTCTATGATGACTGTGACGATGAATGAGTAATACACCTAGAAATAATACAAAACGCAAGTCGTTGAAAAGGAAAATTAAACTAAACTTAGAAGATTATCAAAAAATTAACATTTGAAAATAAGACTTGGAATCAGTCATACAAGTTATCACACAACAGTTTTTTTTAAATTAATTATTAAAGAGTACCAGGTACTTCTAAATGACCGATTCAATGAATTTATATATATAAATAAGAATTATTTTATTAATTATAAATTCATCGAATCGGTCGAATATTTTGTATTTATTTATCGGCGAAATATTTTACCATAAATTTCATCAATCAACTTTATCATTATTATTGGATATGTAATAATTTTGGCATTTGGTGAACAGTGCAAAAGATTTCTCAACTTTTTTGTCATTAGTGTGACATAAATATTGCCACTACAATCTGCCACATATCTACTGTAATATTATTAACTATTATTAAATTAATAACTCTGTCATTATTTCTAAACTCAAAACACTGAGGTCAAAAACTCAAAACGTGAAGAGTAACATGATAATGTGACAAACAGACCGGGTAAGCACAATGTAATATGTACATATAACACCTATCGCTCTTAACGTGTATTAAAAAAACTTTTTTGTGTAACATCAAACTTGGAACTAATAGAACAAGGAGCACTACTAATGAAGGAGCAAGCTACTCATGTCGATAGCTCACAAACATAAAATTGCAATTTAATTAACAATGAAAATGTAGTTGATTATGAATTAAGTTATAGGATAAATAAGGAACTTGTCTAGAAAGGGCGGTAAGTGCGTAAATCTGTCACTGCCTTACAATGGTCTAATCGCACTGGGCCTTGCAATAATCTACACTTAAGGTAGTAAGTAGTCTGGTAACTCGGGATCAAAAATAATTTTTTTTTTTTTGCTTAATTTGAAAGTACAATGTCTTGAGAATATACTGTGAAAATTTCAGACAGAAATTCGAAATATTTCGGGAGTTATAACGAGTTTCCTAGAGCGCCTCGGAGTCCAACCTTTAAGGTCGACCGACAGCTGCAACCGCTTGGAGCCTTCTATTGTTACCTATACTATATTATACCTGGGTTGGCTCTATTATTCTATTATATATATATATATATTAGGGTGTCCCTTATATGACAAAAAAAAATTTTTTTTCGAATTTCGAAATGCATACCCTCTATAATTTTTACTAATGCTATAAGATACTTAAATATAAAATTTTATCAATCTAGCATAATTGCAACCAGTGCCGACCGAGCTTCAAAGTTTAGTAAAAAACGTGTTTTGTCCTAAAATTTCAGTCTGCTATAATTTCACTATAAATGCAACGAATTAAGTGAATAAAATTAAATAATAAATTAGATGAACATTAATCTTTAATTAAAAACTTAAAGAAATAAGAATCATTCAGGGTAACTTCTTTTTAGAGTAGTTTTTTTACAGTCTGGATACAATTTTAGATGTTCCTGGACACAGCGCAGCAAGAACTGTTTTTGTTCTTCTTCAGCCGTGATAAGTCCGTTAAAATCTTGCATTAATTTAACAGCCCTTTTAGCAGTATCATTTACAACTCTCAAATAACTTATTCTTCTTTTAGCCTCCAGAAAAGCAGCATTGTTATTCCAAGAAGATACATCTTCCTTTAGAAAACTGTCGTCGATCTGCAGTCGTGATAAAAATTGTTTGCTCTTTTCCGATACGAAATCATCCAGTGCTTTGTCTAAAAAAAAAGAAAAATAAGTTAAATAACAAATAAAAATCAACAACAATTTTGAAAATAAATAAATAAGTATTGGACATTGAAATTGAAATCCAACAAAAAGTCAATTTAACTTACCAAACAACTTTTGAGTCAGTTCTTCCTTCGACGGGTCATAGCGTTTGCTAAAATCCGAGATTTTGTCCCTGTTGAAGTTGGCAATCATCTTCTTCTTAGTTTGGTTGTCAACTTCATCATCAAATAGTGATAGAATGACTGTCTCTTCACATAAATACCACAAGTGATGGCTGAACTTGCTTATAGAAGCTTTAGAAATTGTTGCGTCAACTTTTTCATACTCTTTTAACATCTTCAAGAAGCGCAAATCTTGATTAGGTGCTTTGGTCGCCACTGTACATTCGAGCCAAGGTTTAACATACAATATTACGAGAAATAAGCAAACATCTTGTAGAGCCTTTTTGTCCTTCGCAGTTACTCTGCATTGTGACTGAAGTAAACATATTTTTAAAGAATAGATCGCTCTCGCCATCCAGCGTGCCTGATGTATAGCTCCGGGGGGCCTTAGTTTTAATTTTTCCTCTGTGTCTCCTCCTAAAAATATTACACACAGTTCGACCAATTCGCGGTAATCATCTCTTTCAAAACCTTTATCTAATTCTGCCTTATAAAATAGTAACAACGCTTGAATGTCTGTCTCGGCAACCCGTGCTTTTACGAAATTAAGAGATGGTTCAATTTTAGTACAATCAATGTTATTCCAATTTTTTTGGAACTTTTTGAACATCAGAATATCTGGGCTACTAGTAATTTGCTTAATCTTGGTTTCAAAGACAGCTTTTAGGACCAATTCATAAACATGATGACGACAGGCGAAAAGCAACAATTCTCTTCCTAAAGTTTGCTCCAAAATAGCACAAGCTCCATTGAAACGGCCCATATTGGAAGCTGTTGTGTCGCAGCACATTATTTGCACTTTATCATAAAGGTTCCAGTCAAAGAGAGCTGCTGATACAGCCTTCGCTTGATGTTTTCCAGAAGAACTTTCTAGTTTCGGCACTGCAAGAAGCTGCTCTCTATCCCTGTGGAAAAAGTCTTATAAATTCTGATACAAAACAGCTAACTGGGTATCAGAATTTATCAGTTAAAAAAATATTTATAAGATTGAAAAAAATTTCTGATACAGATTTCTATAAGAATCTATCAGTTAAAATTGAGACCAGTTTTGTATCAGGAATTACTGCTTATTTTTTTATAAGAATGATTAAGACTGAATAAGTCATGAGATTTTATCGGGTAATACCGCGGAAACAAATAAAAGATTCTATAAGAATATCTGGTTTCATAAGTTTATGTAAGTTTATTATAGGATATTTTTAATGAGATATACAAAGTAGATTCACATAGGATAATACTTGTAGAATCTTAGAGATACGATTTTTTTACTCAAATAAGAAAAAATTATAAGTTTATATAAGAATTTTCACTTGCTGAAGTATCTGATAAAGTATCGAAGATCAGTTATCATTTTTTATAAGAAATTTCTGAACATTCTTATTTTCAAACTCTATAGATCAAACAAGGAATTCAGAGGACAAAGGCAGACCATTTTCTGGTAAAAATTTTATCAGATTTGATTAGCAAGTTATTGTTCGAATAAACTTGTGAAAACTCGAAGCATGTATTATTTGATTCAAATAACCACTATAGCTTTTATGAGATTTTTCAAATTTTATCTAATATTTTTGATAATTCAAAGAAAACTTAAAGTAATTATTTCCCTACTAAAAACAGAATTTAGATTCATATTTATTTCATTATTTATAAATTTAAAGTTGTTTTTTGAACAACAATCATTGTTATTAAAAAAAATTATGTTTTGTGGAAAAATGGTTATGAATTTTATTGTTTTTAAAAACAGAGTTTAAGATATAATTATCTAACCTATTGTAACTCAATTTGTTAGTTACAATTTAATTTAAACTAAATCTTTTTTTGCAATTCTTAGTATTTTTCTTTTCAATCCGAAAAAATTACACATTTTTATTATTAAAAAAAAATCAAATTCTTTTTTTTTTAGTATTTATAACAGTATCTTTTCGTATCTATAATCCATCATTTTTTTTCTATATCGATGTTGAAAATTAAATAGTGCAAATATGGTTACTATTGAGAATATTATTTACCAATACAACGATTATTAAATAATATAAAAATTTACTTTATAATGATGCTCGTATATATAAAAGTAAATATAAATACGAAAGTTTTCAGTTGGATTAAGTATTAAGCTTTTCGCCCCATTCTTTCTTATAAGTAATAAGTATCTTGCGCTTTTTTGCGATGTAATTTTACTTGAGATTGGACCTTCATTTTATTTTTAAATAATTAAGTTCAGTGTTGAAGTAGTATCCTCATGTATGCGTATGTGAAATTAATCAACAGTGGAAAATTTACTACTGTTGGAATTGATCAAATAAAAAATTACAAGCCGAATCGTCCTAGCAAAGTCTTTGAAGTGAAAATAAGAGGCGAATACCATAAATGTTTGATTGGATTAACAAATGGTGAGTTTTATATAGTATATTACATTTTATATTATATTCTATGTATTTTAATGTTTTAATGTTTTAAACTTTCAAATCATCTATTTAAACTAAAGTCAACATGTTGTTCTTTCTAAATGACATTCAAAATCTTATAAATAACGTCGTATTCAAAAATACAACGTTAAAGGTACGCGCCCTGTTCACAAAGAACGCTGACCTTGAGCGCAGCGGCCGGCAGGCGGGCGACCGTTACGACACAGCGGTGACGTAGGCGGCGCGGTACGACGGGCTGCGGTGGCGCAGGGCGTCGCAGAGTAGCGGGAGCACTTAAGCACTTGAGAGACACGTCCGCTCGGGACGCGTGTCAGAAGCAGAATCGACCTGATAATATATCAGTTCTGGTATGGCATTTATAAGTTTATCAGATTTTGCATGTTTATAAGAAACTATGAGAAGTTTATTAAGAATAAAAGTTTCTGGTATAATATCGATAGCTACTAGCATAGAATTTATAAGTATATTAAATTTCATATGCGTATTTTACTAAATTCTATAAGAATTTATAAGATCTTTACTGTTTTATTGTTATTAATTAAAAATATGTTATTTTAGAATCTAAAGAAGGACTGGCAGATCAAATAAACAAGGGTGGACGAGTCCGATTTCCACCAGCAGCTCTGTTATCAGATTTATCTGAAATTGATGAGAAAACTTGTCGTAAAGAAAAAAAATCTGTCGTTGAAGACAACACCCGTGACATTTTGAATAAAAAGTTATCAGCAATAAATAAGGTATTATTCATAATTTTAAATGATTAATGATTTTAATTGTTTAAACAATTAAACTTAATTTTTTTATTAAGTGAAAACCACTAATGAACAACACTAAATACTTAAATGAAAATTAATAATTCCTTTCAACAGTTTTTTTTTTACTATTAATTATTGTCCATACATACAAGACATTTTTTTTTTCAAAATCTAGATTATTACTGTCTTTGCCTAATTAAATTGACTGTACATGTCGCTGTAATTTTATACTTTATAACAATCAATGAGTTTTTATGTCAGAATTTATGAGTTCCTTCATTAATTTTTATGGACAAAATTTTTTTAATTCTCTTTATTCATGCTATAGACAAGATTATAACAAATAAACGTTATAGTTATTTTTAAAAATTTTAGAAAAGTATGTAAAATGGATCTGGTCAATTCAGAAAATTACTGTAAGTCTTTAACTTTGAAATTTATTGCAATTAACTAGAGAAAAATTTTTATTTTCATTTGTGTTGTTAGGTGGGGTTTTGAATCTCTTTTAAAAAGCTTACGTTGCATGTAAATCACCCCAACTTACATGGTAGTGGGGAAACGATGAATTCTCATTGAGGGTCTTATTTGTAATCCTTTAAGCCGTGTGTTTTTCTAAAATTTTTGATTTTTTTACTTTTTTCAAATTAAATCTATTTATTTCAAAATTTTGAATTTTTCTAAAATAATCTTTAATGATTGGAGATATCCAAATTAGAGATAAATTTTTTTTTTCTTATTAATTTTAAATTTGTGTTCGATGGATCAAAAATTAATTCAATACTTTTTTTTTGTTTTTAAATTGAGAAATGAAACTTTTATGTTTTCTATTTTTCATCTAGAATTGATTTTCATGAAAATATAAACAATTTTGATCCGATTAAAGCGCAACATAACAAAAATAATTGAATATTTATATTATTACAACGTTTTAAGATATACCATGAAGGGAATAGTAGTTGAACAATCAATTCTGACAAGCTGCAGTAGTTAAACACTCCGGGAGCAGTAATTAAAATAATAAAATATATGGCAATAGGCACACTAAAAATTTTCAACGTTTTATTGAAATATCAAAAGAATTAAAACATATTACCATTTAATATTAAAAAATAATACTATAAATATTTAATATGTTCACTTAAAAATGAGAAATATTTGTATTTAATTTTTTTATTATATTTTTTATGAATGCCAAAGTAAATTTTCAATTATAAATAAAAAGAACTCAATTTAAAACGTTCAATAATTTTTAACTGCACTAATCTATACCTGTAAAACTTATTCAATTTACAGAAATTAATACAAATCACAATAGTGATCACTAGTCTATAAGCCTATTAGAGATTAGAGTGCTGTTAAAACTATACGGATCTAGCGTGTTCAAGTTCTGGGTACCACTTTGAAAATTTGGAGACATAGTTAGACGCTAAAATTTAATACAAAAATTTCAATTTATGTCTTTGCAAAAAATATGTATTATTTGGGAAAGACTATTCAATTAAGTGATACAAGTTATTTTACTTAAAATGAGGATATACCGTTTTTTTTACTTATGGTTCGGTTTACGGTTCAGTACGTTTTTCATGAAAAAATAGCATCTATCGGGTATTCTCGACATGTCAATTTTTAAGTTAACTAAAATATAATTGATTTGATTTATAATTAAAAAAACTTACAGTAATCATTTACTGTATCATTGAATAATAATTATAACATGCGCATATTGTTCATAATAAATTTACGGATTTTGTATTACAACAATTCGAAACATCTGTTCAAGTACTGGTCACATTTTCATAAATGTTTAAGTACTGAGTACTTGACCTTATTGTTAAGTATCTATTTGGTATAATAACTATTTCAAAATGTTTTTTTTATCACAACAATTTAATGACAATGTTTATTAGAATGACTAACTTTATTTTAAAAATTAAATGTAAGAAACTTTCACAGTAGTACGAGTACGTCAGTACTTGTAATTATTTTTTTAACTATAAGCTTAATGTTATATATATACATATATATATTCTTCACAGAAGTTGTTTTAACTTTTTCATCTAATTGGAATTTATTATCTTAACCATTTAAATTGCAGATATTTTTTCATATTATCTGAAAGAATCAGCCCAGTTTGATAAAGATAAACACGAAGCACAGATGAAACAGTTTTATAACTATGTATCGAGTAAAATAACAGATACCCGAGCCGAAAAGAAACGTCCAAACGAAAAGAAACTACCAAAGGTAATTAAAATTTAAAAGCGTGATCAAAAATAAAAAAAATTATAAATATTAAACTCAAAAGAAGTTCAACCTATTCTGAAGTAAATTTTAATTGGTAATTTGTTTATTCTTCAGCATAAGAACAATAGTATGAGTGTTGTATAATTTTTTTTTTTTTTAGGTAAAGCCGGTGGAAAGCAGTGACACTGAAGATATTTCAGACATTGAGGAAGATACCATAGCTTCAAATGGAGAGGAAGATAGCGGAGAGTCTACCGATGAAGTGTCTGATCAAGAGTTTGATAATGCCATGATTCAAGAAAGAGAGGAAGAAGTTGAAAAAACTGATGTTGATCATGAAGCTGAGCCTACAGTCGCAATTGTAAATACAATTGAGGAAAAATCGATTGAAGAGAGAAAAGAAGAGAGTGAACCCAACAACAGTTTCAACCCTAATAATAGTGAGGAAAAAGTAACTGATTAAGATTGAAAAAATTATAAAGTGACGGATATATTCATTTATACTCAAATATCTGATAATTTTAAAGATATAAACCAATACGATTTTTCATTACTATAGTTATAAGTTAAATTAACTAATTATAAACCTATTCTAATATTTTCTAATATTTCTAATATTACATTTATTGGCTTACTACTAGTTTAAACGCATTTATACTTCTAAGGCTTACAAATGTTATAAATTTGATATTTTGATGTTTCATTGAAAAATAAAAAATATAATAATTATGATTATATACTTAATTGATCAAATTCTGAATGTTTTCTTTTAGTTTATGTTATAAATAAATGTCTATAGATTCAGCATAAATAATTTAGGAATGATCGAAAGTGAGTATTAAAAATTGAAACATAATAAATATAATTAACCTGAATATGATCAGTTTGATCTTTTACATTGACTACTTGAATAATTTTTGAATATTGATGTAAATTTCGAAATCGTCACTGAACCTCTCTCGAGATTCTGTATTTTAAGAAAAAAAAAATCCTTATAAAAATTAGTAACTGTACTGAATGAATTCATTCACTAACTCTCGTGAAATTTTTCTTTAGGCTACATCATTATTATCAGAATTTTCCGTATACATACTGATAAAAAAAACGAAAATTCTGATGAAAAATTTAATTTAATCTCATGGAAAGAATGTTATTATAAAAATCGTTTCTCAATTACTCTCTAGATTCCATAAATACAATCGAAAAAATAATTTCCTTACAATAACTGGTGGCAATACTTATTGAAATACTTATTAGTTCTTATAAATTTTTTGAGACTTCACCGAAAATTTTCAAATTTTTACATTATAGGCATGATTTTCAAGATCTTGATATGAAAAAATAAAAAATATTTCCTTTTAAAATTTGATGACTCAAATACATAAATTTACTCAATAATTGTCGTTCTAATGACTTTTAAATTTCATATTTTTACTCAATTTATGTCTAAAAACTAATGAAATGCTTTCTAGAATTTTCTCATCGAATCTCAATTTCTGAAAGAACTGTCATATTTTTATTTCTTACAAATGCTTATAAATCTCCGAATCTAATCATCAATCTCTTAAAATTCTGATAACTTTTATGAGAATTTTAGAAAAAGCATTTTTTGACACACTTTTCATATAAAAAAATGATCTTGAAAGTTGTTATGAGATTTTTACTGGACGAATGCAGAACACTTTCTGATAGCTTATATTTTTATAAGAATATATCAGATATTTTCCACAATATTGTTTGAAATTCTTCCAAAGCTATTCATAGAAATTAATCTTATTAAAACTAATGTAAATGTTATGTGAATAAATTCATTAAATCTCATAAAATTATTTGCCAGAAGAATATTCCATTTATTCGAAATTCCTAAAAACTACTCACAGAAATAAATCTTTTAAAAACTGATGCAAACGTTATGTGGAGTAATTAATTAAATCTCATAAAATTATTTACTATGAAGACATTTAATTTCTTTGAAAATCCTCTTCCAAACTAATACTCATAGAAATAAATCTTTTAAAAACCGATGCAAACGTTATGTGGATTAATTGATTAAATCTCATAAAATCATTTTCTATGAAGGCATTCAATTTCTTTGAAAATCCTCCCAAACTACTTGTAGAAATAAATCTTATTAAAACTGATCCAGATGTTAAGTGAATGAACTCATAAAATCTTATAAAATTATTAGCCATTATAGCATTCAAGTTCTCTGAAGTTTCTCAAAAAATACTTCTAAGCGTTAATCTCATTAAAATAATGGAAATATAACATGAATTTACTGATGAAATCTTATAAAAGTTCGGTTAGGTTCGCATTTAATTAACCTTGAATGTTGTATATCAGTATACAATCTCATACCACCACTCCGACAAAGTTCTCCTTAAATCTCATTTGTTCTCGTAATTATTATAATCCTAAAATAATTCAGTTTCCCGAACTTATAAATACTCATAGCTAAACAATTTTTTCACTCAACTCTCATAAATTCTAATTAAACTTATCAGAATTTTGCCTAAAAAATTGTTAAACCCTTTATTGCTATGAGAAAATAATTGTATAAGAGTTTTCGAGGTTTTTCATGGACAAATGCAGATCGTTTTCTCATAAACAATTTTTTTATGAGAATTTATGAGACCGTTTCCACAGGGATCGTCAAATGAAGCTATAACTGGCAAGCGTTCTTCTTGTGAACTCTGTACATCCAACCCCGGTAATAGTTTTCCATCCCAATGGACTGTGACTATGTCGGGTACATTGTTTTGGAAGTTTGATTTTCTAGTTTCAGTACGAATTCGCTGAATCGGGATTTGTTAATACAGAAATCATCGCTGCTCAGACCAAGCGCTTCTACCACCGCATTAAGAATGTAAACGGTATCTCTAATGCTTAACTGGCATCGATCTAAAGCTGCAACTAGTTTAGGTGTTATAAGATTCTTTCTACCTCTTTTTGAACTTTGTTCATGGCAGGGAACGTCCGGCAAGCTGAGTTCAGAATTCAAGATCTGTTCTTCGTCTGAATCTTCTACACTGTCTAAGTTATTTGTGGTGGAAGTAGATGCAACAGCTAGTGATTCTCTTTGTCGTACAATCCTTTCCTCTTCTTCCAATCGTCGTTGTCTAGATCTTTGTTCTTTTTCCGCCAATTTTTTATCTACACCACCTAAGCATCCCGGTCGACCTGGCTCTCTCTGTTTCATTAAAAATAATTTATCTTCCTCTATTTTCATTCTCTCAAAAGCATCAGCATGTGCAATATCAAACAAATTATCAAGATTAATTATAAAATTGTTCTCACGACTCTTAAACGTAATCTGAGTTTTCTTACAATGTTTTTGCAACTTTCTCCAAACATGATATAAATTAATAAGTTTCTTCACGCAATTAGGAAATGCCCTTGTTGGAATTCTTGCTTTTTCCCAATATATGATGCACTCCCTAATCACAAGATTTGCACTTTCACTAACAGTCAATTTAACCTCACGAATATTGTAAAATAGGACTGAGAGAACTTGTCGATTAGATGGTAATTTTGCACCATTTATTTGGTAGCTAGTCAATCCGATAAGAAAAATATTTTGTTTATCACTCCGTAATTCCACTGACATGTTTACGCACTAAACAATGAAGCACTAATAGTCTCAAAAATCACGTACGAAATGGCAAATAAAACATGTCGTAACAGGTCACTGGGCAGTACTTAAGCAACTTGTATCGACAAGTTTAAATAGCAAGTCGGCACGGGTTATCGTTTTTATATCGAACTAATATTTTTTTCTAGACAATATAGGGTTATTACGAAACTTTTAAGAAGGTATGCGTAAAAAAATATCGAACTTGAAATTTAAGGGACACCCTAATATATATATATATAATTTATAATGTATATATAATATATATTTATTTTAAAGTATATTTAAGCTAAAATTCACAGTACTCTGTTAGTATTTGATCGTACGTTGACACGTAAGCATCGTAGGATTTAACTTGTGTATAAAGTGTAAGTGATGAATTTCCTACCATTAATTCTTGCCCAAAAGTGAGGAATGCGTTTGAGGTCAACAGACGTCTTACTTTTGTTATGCGACTACTCGGTGTTGGTTTATCGGGTATAAACATTTTTTGTGCCATGATGGATTTGGGACCAGGATTAAGTAAGAGCGGATACTACAGTATCCCTGATTCAATAGTAGTTGTACTCCCCCAAATTTGAGGCTTGATAATGGCACTATAGCTACTACACCCACAGAGGTATGTGAGATTTTCAATAGGTTTTTTGCAGGCATAGGAACACAATTAGCAAACTTGATACCTACCACTAACGGCAATGCTGACACATATACACTACCTAAACTTAGCCAAAATTTGTTACACTATGAACTAACCTATTTCCACCCATGTACTATCAAAGAAGTGTCCTATATTATTGATGGATTAGATCCCAATACAAGTACAGGAATTGATGGTGTAAGTACGAAAGCTTTAAAATGTATAAAAGACCTTGTCATTCAAAACCTAACATATTGCTTAAATTCGCTTCTGAAGAGTGGGACCTTTCCGGATAAGTTAAAGATTGCTAGAGTCACTCCTATCTACAAGTCAGGTGTTAAATCAAATCCTGGCAATTACAGACCGGTTTCAGTGTTGCCGATACTTTCCAAAATATTAGAAAAGATTATATATAAAAGACTGGATGAGTATTTAAGTAAAATTAAATTTATATACAATCAACAATACGGCTTTCGACCTCAATCTAGCACACTCAGTGCTACTATTGATTTAATTACCAATATCAAAACCAAAATAGATAAAAAACAGATAGCACTGGGGGTGTTCATTGATCTAAAGAAAGCGTTTGATACCGTCAGTCATTCTCTGCTACTCAAGAAACTATTGAGAATTGGTATTGCCGGTTCCGCCTACAACATCCTTGAATCTTACTTGAGTGATCGATATCAGGTGGTTAAAGTGGGAGAATACCAAAGTAGTCGTGAACGGTTGACCTGCGGGGTACCTCAGGGATCTGTCCTAGGACCTTTATTGTTTCTAGTGTACATTAACAACATACACCAAGCAGGGCTACAGGGACATTTAACTTTATATGCAGATGATACATGTTTGTTTTATTTTGGAAGTAATATCACTGAAATCGCTGAGCGTGCTCAGTCTGATCTTGACATACTACAAAAATGGTTTCAGCACAATCTCCTTACAGTCAATACTTCTAAAACATCATACATAATATTTAAAGCCAAAAATAAAAAACTCGCCGATTATCCTCAACTTAGAATAAACGGGGAAGTGTTGCGAATTAGTAAACAAGAAAAATATCTTGGATTGATACTGGATTGCAACTTAACATGGAACGCCCATATACAACATATCACAAATAAACTTTCCACACTTGTGGGCTCATTACACAGAATAGTGAAATGTATTCCCAAAAAAGTTCGGCCTCTAATCTACAATGCCCTTGTTAAGCCTCATTTATTGTACCTCATAGAGTTATGGGGAAATGCATCTGATACAAACTTAAGACCAATTCAAATTTTACAGAATAAAATAATCAAAGTATTACATAATTATGACTTTCTTACACCAACTAAAACTATTTACCGAGACACTAAACTACTAAACATAAAACAACTTTTTATGTACAACACATGTATACTAATTTATAAAATAAATCATAAACTCATACATTCACAAATTAGTTTCATAATGAAAGGTAAAGCCAATAAATACGCCACACGTCGCGCCAATCACCTCGTATTGCCTAACATAAGAACTAACTATGGAAAACGCAACTTAACGTTTGGGGGAGCACAGATTTACAACAAACTTCCCGCGGATGTAAAAGAAGCGAATTCTCTGAAAACATTCAAAAATAAATTATTTATTCAGATATATAATAATGAAACATTTTAAGCAACATGTTTTCACTTGGACCACCACCTTATCACAGGAATGCACAGTGTGTTAAGAACCCTGTTTTTGTGTCATCGTCTTTTTATTGAATTAATCGATAGAGTCAACAATCCCAACGATTAGAGTAAAGCTCCGGGCACGCTAAGCCTTGTACTTTTTTTTTTAAAAAAATGTCAAAGTTTCGCAATATTCGACTCTTGAAAACCGAAAAAACAAAAAATATAATTTAATGGTACTTCCATTACAGAAATTATTTATTCTATCGAAAGAAGGAATAATAACCGACCGTCCTACCAATTCCTGTTGCTTTAGTATGAATGAGTCGAGAGTAATGATTTATTTTCTGATTTTTCGTTTTTATTTTTTTATTCATCAAAACCGCCGTAGTAGGTGATCATTCCTACATTAAAAAGTAGCTTAAGCTTTCTATTATGTGTGGTATTAATTCCAAAACCTAATTCATTGGTTTCCAGGAGTTATTGGGCATTTTAGTAATATCCGAAATATCTGCACTTAGGGCTGCCACTTGAAGAGGCACTTTTTTACAACTTATTTTAAATCAATTTTCGCATACACATTTTAGTTTATATTTTACATTTTTTTTAATCAATTTTAATATACTTTTTGATTTATAACAATTCATTATATAATTTATATTTTATTTTTTTGTTTACATTAATTATATACATACCTTATTATTTTAAATCAATTATCATTTTGTTTTATATCTATTGTATTTGATACATATTATATTTATATATGTATGTAACTATATTTATTAAAGTATAGTTTTGGCTATAAAGCAAAATCAATGGTTGTTCCATCTGAAGTTGGAACAATTTCAGGGGACTGAGCGCCAGTTAACCTGTATACCGTAATAGTACTCTGCACTTCAACAACCTCAGTAAGGCGTGACTGAGGTACGTCGTGCAGAACTACAGCCGGGGGGCTATCGGGGGGAAATCTCTATAAAATCCGACAGCAAAGTCGTTTAAACCCTTCGGATACCTGGCGACCTCCGTAGTATGTAGCCTTACCCTCGGAATGGGCGTTACCCGGGGGTGGACCTTCCATCGACCTTACTCGTGGGAACAACAATGGAAACTAATCAAAAACTAACAAATAAACCTGGAATTTCAACACAGAAGACTATAGCATTACCAATGGAAACCGATTCAGACAGCGAGATGTTGTCAACTAACCAACAGAACAATGCGTGTCAACAGACAGATGACCGTGAAGGACATTCTTCTGGTACAAAAATACTAACTCGACTGGAAGCTTTTAAACTATTTAAAGGAAAAGCAAAGTAGCTGCCGCTTTCCGAACGAGTGAGTATGATTGTCAATTATTTTGGCTCTGAATATCAACTTTCACAAACTGACGAGGAGTTGAAACAAACACTTTCAGGGTTTTTATCAAAGAGTCAAGATTACTTTAAGCATTGTAAGTTTAATGAGTCCTATTTTATTAAAAAGAAACGAGATTGGCTTAGTGGTACTCTTGTAAGTGGTCATTTGATATCAGTCCCTGATAATGATGAAATTTCATCAGAAACGATTAATAACGAACCTCTCTTTTCTCCGAAATCTATTAAGTTTATGGCTTTAAGCAGAAGCCAACAATATAGATCTAAGCGAAAACTTTTGGAAGCCTTAGACAACGAATCAAATGTCCAAAAAATACAACCTTTTGTACGATCTATTAAAATCGGCGGGCAAAATCTGCCACAGTCATCTGCTAAAGATTTAGAGACACTATTATTTCTATGTCTAGAATCTGAGACTGCTCCAACAGAAATCCTTAAAAAAGTTCAGACTTCTCTAGAACCATGCACACCTGTCGAAGCTCTGGCTATAAAAACTGATAGAAATATGTCTGTCGAAACATACAATGCAATTCAATTAGATCTCAAAAGATGTGGATTTGATGCATACCCACCGTATTATAAAATTCAAGAGGCAAAAAAATCTTGTTATCCTGACCAGGTTCAAGTATCTGAAAGAGGAGCATCTGTGCCTCTTCAATGTTTAGACCACCACACTTTTACTCAGGTGATTAAATTAAGTGATGAAGTCCTCACCAACTATTGTACCAAGAAAAGCATCCAAGCAGTAGATTGCATTTTAAGGGGTAACTGGGGCTTTGATGGTAGCACTGGGCAATCACTGTATAAACAATCATTCTCAGACGCAGAAGGTGACGAAAATAGTCTTTTTGCGACGACATTTACGCTATTACTAGGTTATTATTAGGTTGTTACTAAAGACAGCAATGATGTTATTTGGGTAAATCCTACACCGTCATCTTTTCGTTACTGTAGACCGTTGCACTTGCAGTATAAAAAAGAAACGAAAGAATTAATTATTTCGGAGAAACAGTCTATTCAGGATCAAATACAAAATCTTACACTCATTGCAACTGAAACATCGAGAGGGCAAACAATAAAAGTTGTTGAATATGAATTATACTGTGCAGCTATTGATGGGAAAGTCTTGAATGCAATTCTTTGTACACCATCTCAGTTACATTGCCCATACTGTAATTTGACCTCATCCCAATTCAACGATTTAGAGGTTGCATTTTCCAAACCAGTAATAGAAGAACGTTTGGTGCATGGCATAAGTCCACTTCATTCTTGGATAAGGGCCTTAGAATTTTTATTAAACCTAGGATATAAGGTAGAGGTTAAAAAATGGAGGATCCCTCAAAGGTCAGAAGAGAACCGATTAGCCGAGGAGCGTAAAAAAGTAATCCAGGCTAAAATCAGAGAAGAAATGGGACTTTTGGTAGATGTTGTCCGTCTAACTTCAGGGACCACTAACGACGGAAACACTGCACGCACTGCTCTTTCTGATAGAAACCGAGGAACTTTTGCAAACATGCTAAACATTGAACAGTAGCTATTAGATGGATTATATGTTATTTTAACAGTTTTGTCTAGTAACCTCCCAATTGATCCTGAAAAATTCACAATGTTTTGCAAAGAGTTGGCATACAAATATGTTGCGAAGTATGGATGGCATCCTATGACTGTCACGCTTCACAAAATTTTTGTACATGGGTGGAAAATTATAGAAAAAACAAATTTACTAATCGGCATGCTTTCTGAACAAGCGGCTGAGTCACGCAACAAATTTTGGAGGTTTGACAGAGAGCACCATACCAGAAAGAAATCTCGTGAAGCAACTATGTTTGACCTTTTTCATAGAGCTTTAGTCTCATCGGATCCAATTATCTCTGATTACAACCTCCTAGAGAAAAAAAAGAAAGCTAAAAAAATCCCATTGCCACCGGCCGCATTGTCTTTGTTGAGATCTGTTCATGAACAAAATCAATCTATCGATGATTATTCCCATGTTGAAATGATTGTAACCAACAATGAAGATGAAATTTAGTTAGGTCCACATAAAATTTTACAAATTCATATACATTTTCCTTTAGAATAGCCAACTCCATATTAGTTATAAAAAAAAGTATTTAAAACATTTTCTTATTTTTTCAAATAGAATATATTCTAGTTAGTTTAGTTTTCGGATACATGAAAGTGACAACCCTAAGGAAAATTTTGAATTTCCTATAACTCCTGGAAACCAATGAATTAGGTTTTGGAATTAATACCACACATAATAGAAAGCTTAAACTATTTTTTAATGTAGAAATGATCACCTACTACGGCGGTTTTGATGAATAAAAAAATAAAAACGAAAAATTATAAAATAAATCATTACTCTCGACCCATTCATACTAAAGCAACAGGAATTGGTAGGATGGTCGGCTATTAGTCCTTCTTTCGATAGAATAAATATATTCTGTAATAGGTACTTCCATTAAATTATATTTTTTGTTTTTTCGGATTTCAAGAGTCGAATATTGCGAAACTTGGCATTTTTTTAAAAAAAAAGCACAAGTCTTAGCGTGCCCAGAGTTTTACTCTAATCGTTGGGATTGTAGACTCTCTCAATTAATTCAATAAAAACACGATGACACAAAAACAGGGTTCTTAACACACTGTGGAATGCAGAGAACTCGCTCCTTACGCGGTAGCAACTTTATTTTTGTTCTACCCGCACCGAGATATTAATGTTATGTTATTTGTTTAATATTGTTCTCATGTAAGTGACAATTGTCTTAATGGGAAATAAAGATCGTTAAACCGAATACATATTGCTGTTAAAGGTGTTGCTAAAGTTTTATTTCGTAAAGCATCGATTTCGTAAAATCGAGGATGAAGGCATATTATACACTCCAGGCATAGACGATCGACGTAAGTATAAGTTTACTTATGAAAATTTGTTGTTGAACTTTAAATGCGTTTTTCTCAAAACATTGTTTTTCTGGTCGGCCCGGGTCCTAACTTTTTTCTACTGAACCGATTACTCTCAAATTTTAACAGGCTGTTCTACACATTTATAGTTCTCGTCGGAACTAACGAGAATTTTTTTCACTCCTAACTTTTTATTTTACCACCCTTTCTTTGCTAAAATAAAAGGACTTTTTTTTTCAAAGTCCGCCATTTTGTTATTTACCTTTGAAATTAAACTTCAGTAGTTCCGATCAGAATGACATGTCTATAGATTAAGAATAATCAAGAATATTAGATTTCAGATAACATCAAGAGCCAAAATCACCCGGGCCACCTACGTGCATTTTTTTTGAGGTTCCAACTTCGAGTGACAATAATAATAGTAATAAACTATTAAATTATTACAAGTATTTTTTTTATATGTTCAATATGTAAATAAAAACACTCTTAATATTCAAAACAATTCATTTTTATTTTCTTATAAAAAACCATCCTCCAAAAAGGTCATGAAAATAGGCATAAGTTACCAGACCTTAATATTGAAATAGGTAATTCGGTCTTAGTCTCTTTTTCTTTCGGAAGTAACTTCAGAAGAAAACATAAAAATTGCGAAAAAAGTAGTATAAAACATAGAACACTAAAAGTTAAACATAGGTGCAACCTTGACACAACGGGGCATTTTATATACTATAGAATATCCTGTTGATGTTTTTCCTTGCTTGGTGAACAAAATTCAGAATATTTGGACGATATCATCTTCACTAGATGCCCTAGTTGTTGAGATAAAAATACATAAATATACTCGTACATACATATAACAATACATACAACATACAATGGTAACCCGACTACTAATAAACTTATTTTTTTCTAAATACACATTATACATAAATTACATTATTAACTGCCTCGCTGGTGCAGCGGCAGTGAATCTGACTGCTGTGCTTAAGTCACGGGTTCGATTTCTGGGTCCGACCAAACGTTTATATGATCTGCAAATATTTGTTTCGAAGTTTGGGTATTTTCTATGTATAATATGTATGTATTTACAAAAAAAAAGTATATGAATATTCTATCAGTCAGTCTAGTTATCATAGCACAAGCTCTGCTTAGTTTGAAACTAGATGATGTTGTGTGTCAAATGCTCGAAATATTTATTATTGTATAATCGTAGCTAAGCTGGAAAAAGTAAAACCTGACACCTATACAAACCCTTGCAACATTTGTACCAATGCTCGATATATTCAGTCATTAGGCGACAATAACGTTCTTCCGATAACAACCAGAATTTCGTAATCGGTCGGCAATTCACGGTGATGGTATTCTTTTTAAATCAGTTAAAAAAAAACACTTCTTTTCAAATGCAAATATAGGTAGTTAAAGATAGTATTGACTAACGTTTCAAGCAGTAGCCTCTTGCTGCACTGTGTTGATGGGTTGTTTGGGTCTTCTTTGCATCCATTTAATGATTGGTAATTCCTTACGACACAGGTGGTTTGATTGAAAGTGAGATTTCATCCTAAGTACATGGAGATGTATTTTTATTAAATTAGAAAAATTACCACCCAGATACAGAACAAATAATTGTACTTATTATCATCATCAACAGCCTTTATGAATCTACAGCTGGACACAGGCTTCTCCCTAACAAGGAGGTTTTGGCCTACTATACCACGTTGATCGGACGGGTTGGTAACGGGTTTGATTCAAGTTCTCCTTCTCTTTGCAGTAATATGTCTCTTAGTTACCTCTTACGACAATCCGACGACAATTTTAATCCGCCACCACATGGAATCGTGTTCATCACATGATTATTTATTTGTTCTGGATGGGAATCAATCGGCACCTCTGGCTTGGTTATTTGGGGTCACCAATTAATAGATCAAAACCGTTCAATCCAAGGCCTTGACCAAATCTTTTAGGACCCACACAATTTTTTATTTAGTAAAAAATAAAATAACTTCTTTCAATTTTATGAAAATATAAATAATTTTGGAATTCCATATCATTTTTCGACAATAGGTTTGATAGGCTTTTTGAAAGAGCACATTCAACTACGAAAATGTTAATTTTGAAAATATATATTTACAACAGTACATAGAACTTACTACTTTTCTAAGTTGGTTAAAAACTAAAATTTAGGTTTATTTGCTTTTAATGTAAACCGATGTGAACGAAATTGTAAAGAATAACCTAATAAAAAATAAATAATATTATATATTGGTATGTTATAGCATTTTTATAACTTCAAACATTTTCTGCAGTATCACTTGGATCATAACAGTTGTAACCGTATATCAGTTGTATGTGCAACCTGCAAGGTTTGGACAGCCTTGCACTAGAGCAACCAAAACCGCCATAGTTATTGAATGACTATTTACAGGTGAAAAATGAAACACATAAGTTTAATTATTTTTTATTTCCTTACAACTAGGTGTTCATTTCTTAGCCTTGGCTTCACGGGTTGCTTTCCTTTCAGCAGCACGTGCAATCTGTTTGGCAGGCTTCAGATTGCCCTTTTTACAGAACCTCTGATTTCTGAGGAATTTGGGATCCATCTAGAAACAACAAATACACACATTATTGCACAATCAAGAATAGAAAAAAAACAGAACTACAAGCCCGTGTTATTTCATTGCATTCTAAATAGGTTCTTTAAAAAAAATTTCAAGGTAACGATAACATGTTGATTAAAACATCTTGAAACAGAGCATTGCTCAGCTGACTCAAATGTTTGGTTGTAATTTAAAATGTATCACATCAACAGATTTATCAAAAACAATATTTTTGTAGAGAAATAAATATGATAAAACTAAGATTTCTATATTTAGGTAAAACAATAGTACAATCATAAAGTAATTATTATCAAATGTTAGGCCACACTTATTAGTACGTTTTAATATGGGCAAGTTACTCCTTTAAAGATAATGAACCCGAAAATCATGGTATAACTATTTACATCACATTATTAAATATTAAATCAGGCCCCTGAAAGATACTGTAGAATTGATCAGTAATGTCTATTAGTATCTCGACAAAAATTAACAGAAATAACTGAATGTATTATGAACAAGAACAAATAATTTCATAGTATTTTGATGTACTTACGCCAAGCGTGGATTCGTGTCTATCTTTCCTAGGCTTTTTGATGCCGTTTCTGTGGGCTTTGCGGTCTGTAATAAAAGAACAAGTTGCTGTTTACTTGTTGTGTATAAATTTAACAAAAATAATGCACTTCCTCCCTTCTACATACAATACATAACACGTAAATACCTGTCTATAATATACACACACAAAATGCAATGATCGATTTTTAAATTAAAATATTGTCTGTTTACTCACTTTGGTTATGATTTGTGTGATTCTTGGACTTTGCCATATTGTTAATTTACCTTTCCTGAAAGAAAAATATCGTTTTAATTAATATAGTTAACACAAAACCTTCCACATCTAATATTAAAACTTCATTATAAGCCAATGATTTATTAGATATTATTAGAAATATTTTTAAAAACTTCGACACAAACCTAATACAGCAAGGAAAAAGAGAAGAGAACTCAGGGGTTTGACACCTTGGTACAATTAGAAATGACAACCGTAGTATTATACTTTTAGCTTGACCTATGATGCTATCTCTGTCCCACATTAAATAGTATCTTTTGTTATCCTGTTCTTGCAATATTATCTTTTCATGTCAAGTGAACTTAGTCGTTTCAGACGCCAAACTTGACGAACATTTCCTTTTTTTCTGTATAATAATGAAACACAAACAAAAATTAGCTGATCATAAAATTTGATAAAGCCAAAATAAATGTGATACCTTATTCTCGTAGATTACATTATTTAAACACTTCAGATTTTTAAATATCTAATTTTTGTATAAACTTTATTTAAATACGACCATAATAAAGTATCTATAAAATGTACTATGATAAGAGGATGAGGAGATTACTTCTTTCAAGGCAAAAATGAGATGAAGAAGTGGAATAAATCATCATCATCAAAAGCTTTTAAAATTTCAAAGCGGGACATAGGCCACTCTTGAATAATGAGTTATTTACATATAAAATATTTTTACAAGATCGGAAGCATCTCAAATATAACAATCGCTAAATAAGTTTCCTAAACAGTGGCCGAGTTGAAACAATTACACACTATCATGTTATTTTATACGTAGTCTGTATTTTCACTGCCGGTGTTTAGACTGTGGGTTTGATGTGTCGTGTTGTCAATGTCATAGTCACAATCTGTCAGATTCTTATTCCAATTCCTTCGTGTCGTGTTCTACTTAAATATAGGATTTCAAAAAGTATATTAGAAATATTAAATAATTTGTTAATTTTTAGTAGCAATGGTAGTTTCAGAAGGTGATTCTGGGGACGCGAAGCCTATAGCATCTGAAGAGACTACTAAAGAAGATGTTAAGTCACCCAGGCTTCTTACATTAGAAAGTATCCTTTTTAACATTATATGACATAAGTCATTGATAATTCCATTGCTTTTACTTGTAATGAATAAAAACGTATGCAGAGTCAATTCATGAGTACCAACAAAGAACGATAACGTAAACAATTTGTCCCATAAACCAAATGATAAAAGAATAGTTACAACAAACCTTCGATTCCACCTCTGTCAAATAGTCCATGAAATGGTACTTCATCTTCAAATTGTTAGTTAGGCTCATAACTGTTAAGATTTTCATAATGTAATCAAAATAATCTGTGAGCGATTACAGATAAAATGACAGAAAAAATATTTTTTTTTTATAGTTACTAATTATTAAGAACAATTTAATTTTAAAGTCAGATTGCGGATATTAGTCGCCGAGCTAGGAGTAAATGTAGCGGTTTCTGCTCTGGCTCATTCCTGGTGCAAGGAATGTCTGTTGCAATTGCAATGCCGGCAGTATCATGGACACCTTTAACTTGACTTAAATTATTTAATTTAATTGTGTTTTGTTCAATTTAATCTGACAATAGTTTATTTGTGCAATTTATATAAACATTATTTGATTAAATTAAGAGAATATATAACTTGTTTCTGTGCTAACCACCAATATGTAACTCAAGCACCTAGGTAGGCTGTTACAATGTAGGACAGAGCTTTATTAAGTACTTAGTATTTTTTACTTCATTTTACTTTTTATGGTAAAGTAGTTATGTAAGTTTTTGTAGTTTATTTTGTAGAAAAATATCTAAATACCAAATCAACCTATCGCCGGTCTACTGCTGAAATATATTTAGTAGTAGTAGAGTAGTTAAGAAATTTGTGTTAATCTAATTTTGTCCTGCAATCAAGAGCCCTTAGCGGATGTGCTTCTTTAAAATCAGGAATGAATGTCTGACTCCTGTAGATTTGAGTAGAGTTGCCTGCAGCAGAGCTTGTGACTTAGGGTGAATATTTAATGAGTACAGACTCAACTTTAGCAGTTTAGTCTTTGGGGCTTTAGCCCCACTTAGTCTTGAAGTTAGGATTAATAGACTTGTGTCTTTTACAATACTAGATTATGTCTCTTTAACACAAAGGAAAAACTCTCTTCTAGGGAAGGTGGTGAATATGATGATTTTATCTGGTGGGCTTCAACTTAATAAGTGATTAGCTCTCTAATCATTTGACAGTTGCTATACTCGCAATAAATATGGAAGAAGTCCTTAACCATGTTATCAGTTTTTCGTATCACCAAGGATGCTCAACAACAGCATGGTTTACGTCACGCTGACTTTCAGAGGTACAGGGGCTACTGTTCCCGGCGACTCAGGCGGTTGCGTAAAGTGCTCAAGATTCCACAGGTAATAATTGTTATATGTATGTAGCCAAACAACATTACTAGACAAGTCTTTTTCTAAAATTAAAGTAACTCGTTTTGATTTGTATTTATACTAAATGGAAAAGCACTCTACCAACCCGTCTGGCCAGGGTGGTATGGTAGGACAAAACCTCCTTTCTAAATAGAGGCCTATATCCAGCAGTGGACCTTAAAAGGCTGTTGATGATGATGATGATGATGAGAAGCACTCTGTATTTTAGTTCATATTATTCATTCATTTCGTTTCCTGAAAAAAAAAACGGTGGATTAAATGTATTATATTTTAGTTTGAAACAGACATTTGTAAATAGTCAACATAATGTCAAATAGTTTTTTCTATATAGTTTGTCTTCCTATGTTGTTTTTCGGCAACCACAATAGAGGATCTGCTCTTATGTTACTATAAATAAATTATAAATAATAATATACGAATACCTGCAAATATTAAGTGTTGAGTGACCCTAACTGCTATGCTGAGATAGTAGGTTCGATCCCACTCAAGACAAATACTAGTGCGATGAACATAGGCAGTCATTTTGTGTCTGGATGTTATTTTTAAGTTTGGGATCAGACCACCGCGTGTGTAATGTGTGAAAATATTAAAATTTCATCATTATCGTCTCAGCCAAAAGACGTCCACTGCTGAACATAGGCCTCCCTGAAGGTTCTCCACAACAGCCGGTCCCGTGCCGCCCACATCCAACAGCTTCCAGCGACCTTCACCAGATCATAGGACCACCTTATGGGCAGCCTACCAACGCTGCGTTGCCCAGTACGCCGTCACCACTCCTGAACTTTATGGCCCCACCGGCAATCGTAAAAATATATACCTTAATATGTTTGTATATTAAGGTTTACGTTAATAATATTTCAATAATGAATATTGTGTGCTAAATATTGTTATTCATTTTTAGGGCGACAGGCGACATTACCGTCGTCGTGATGTTACTACGGTCCATCTGACGGCGGCCGCTGCTGAAAACCGTTTGCTGTGTGTGCCGTTGCTGCAGGCAGAAAGGGCTTGGGCTCACGCGATGCAATTGCGACAGGAGGCTAACACTGAACCAAGGAAGAAATTTCATCTAGTGTCGCGATTGAAGAAAGCTTGCGCTCATGCTCAAACACTTTTGCAGTTATGTGAGGTAGGTCTCTATTCAAAACAGTGTTGCGTATTTTAATTGCAATATTTTACATCCTTTTCTAACTTACGTATTCATAGCCTGCGCAAAAATATTTTCTTACCATAAATCAATTTCTGATGATTTTTTTTTACCACTTAACATGATAAAAATAATTCATTTTCCTTTTTATTTTTACATTCCCTTTTAGCTCCTTGAAGAATAGTAATCGATAGACAATTAACTTTCTATTTGTACTGACATGAGTCTCATCATAATATATGTATTATATGCTATAATTTGCCGAAAGCGAAATTCATTCACTGCAAATCAATCGAGTAGTTTATACCTTAAAACAAATATGCATATAAAATATTTCCATATTATTTATAACATTGATTTAGACAGAAAGTTAGGTTATTCATATTCGTGTAATGCGAAAGTAAGTGCGAGGTTTGGTTTTCCAGCAAAGCGGTACGTGCGACGCGCGCACGCAGCTGGAGGCGGGCGCGTACGCGGCGTGGCTGGGCGGCGCGCTGCTGGTGGAGCTGCAGCAGTGGCGCCGCGCCGCCGAGAGCCTGCACCGCGCGCAGCTCGTGCTCGACAAGCTGTGCGCCGCGCTGCCCGAGGACGAGCGCCTCGTCTACAGGCAGAAGGTCACTACCCACATGGCACGACACTTTGTGTGATCCACGAATTGTTGTTCTGAATCTAGGTGTTCTTTGTGTCCTTTTCTTAAATGTTGGTAAGGGCCCTGTGACAAACATCCCTAGTGCGAGAGTAGTCTTTTTATAATAAATGAGAAAACTGTTCAGCAGAGAGAGGACTCGTTTTAAATCATACTGTCTGCTTATGTAGCACGGCGGTAGAGCAATCGATAATTATTAAGTATCATTGTCATCGACACCCATAAACGGTCCGCTGCTGGTCATAAGGTTCTCTTTATAAAGGAGGATTTTGCCTACCATACTGCACTGACCAAATGGGTTGGTATAGAATTTGTTTTATATTTTTCACTTTCTGTCTTAGTAGTCGGCTTTTACGACGCCCATGGGATGAATGGGAGTAGTGACGTTCCATAGTTACGTGTATATATTTTCAAACACGAATTGTACCCAAGTATTTTCAAGTAATAAAGAAAGAGTATTTTAACGCATTAAAAGCTTCGTTGATCTGCTAGTCTGGATTTAGGTTTCATTATAATATAATATTGTAGTACAATAGTAAGTTTGTATGTATTTAGTTTCATTAAAATTGAAAAATGTATTTGTATTTTTATTAGGTAGAAGAGTTGAAGCCGAGCCTACGTTTTTGCGCGTATAACATCGGTGACGAGTCGGCGGCTGGTGACCTCGTCGCAATGCGAGGACAAGGTCTCATTGATAACTTGGACTCCCTAATGGCTCAAGCCAAGTAAGTAGCTTTTGTTGCATCTTAAATAAGTGTACAGTTGAATACTGGCTTCTTTAATATTTAAGACTAACACTAATCATACTGTAAACAAGCAATGTGTCAGGCGTTTATTTGCAAGTATCTAGTCTGTTTACTTAGTCTCTGAACAATTAAAAGTGCTGCTTAAATAGTATATTGTGCATTTCTTCCTATAATATATTTTTATGTAGTTTGAGTTACTAAATACGAATAGTAAAGAAACAGTATCTATTTTATACCATTGACGCATTTAACTTGAGCTTGTCTGTAGTCTCTAAGCATAGATAAGTTGTAGTTCATAGACAACTATTCTACTATAAATCATTGTTGTGCAATGTATCTATAATGTGTATGGCTTTAGAAATATAAAAGTATGTCTGATTACCATAAAACTGGCTTTGCTTAACAGACGGCCGTGTGTGAGATTTACATATTATTATTATTGTAAGAAAATTTTAGAAGCATTTTGATTACGATAACGCTTCAAGTAGAAAGCAAACAAAAGAATCCTGGATGATGCTATCCAAATCAATATCTATAATTTAATTTTTATGCAAATATATTTATTCCTTATATATTATAAAATGTATTTTTCTAGGGAATCCCGTTCAGGTGTGATGCATGAAGTGGAATGGCGCGGCCGTCGGGTCACAGTGAGGCCTGAAAAAGTACGACTCTTCCTTATCGCTTTGCAAGATTTTGATAAGTCAGTCGCCAGCGCTGACACGATCCAGGCTAAGATCGACATACTGGAAAATATTCTTATGGATTCCAAGGATGCCATTTCAGCCCTCAAAGACGAAATCAAAAGCGATCCAAAACTCAAAACTGCTTCAGAGAGTCAAATGTCGAGCGTAAACTACTTGCTCTCTTACTTGATGTATCTGCGTCTGATGCGCACCATCGACAGGAACAATCTTCTGGTGCAGCAAGCTGAGGAAGCTCGTAAGAACAACATTCAAATAGATGGCAAAAAGGTACGCCCTCATGACCTGACAAGATTGTATGAAATCATCTTGCAGAACTTTACCGAACTGCAGCAACTACCAGGCTTTGAAAACGATGCCGCCTATCAGAAGGAGATAGAGATACAGACAAAGGCGTACCGAGCATTCCGCTGCTATTATATCGCTCAAGTGCTCACCACTTTAAGACGTTTCAGGGAAGCACTCGCTATGCTCGAGAGGTGTAGTAATTACACTGCAGAATCGCTCGGTAGTAAGCTCGATGACAAGCAGTTAGTCAAGAAGTTGCAAGTCCTAAAAAAAGACATAGAAAGCTGTAAGTTCGAAGTTCACGCTGACTCGGTTCTGGAAGATGATGACGAACAAGACGAAGATACGAAGTATACAAGTGGTAAATATAAGGATAAGAAGCCTTTAGTAGACCGCTTAGATGAGTACCGTGAAGACACCCAGGTCCTTACTAAAAACCCTAATATCTATAAAATGCCTCCATCGATGGACGCTATCCCTTGCAAGCCGTTGTTCTTTGACCTGGCGTGCAACTTTGTGGAGTTCCCGAACTTGGATGATAAGACGGGCGCGGCTGATAGTAAGAAGCAGGGCGCTGGCCTCACGGGTTTAGTGAAAGGGTTCCTTGGTTGGGGTAAAAGTGACAAGTGAAGAAAAATGTATTTGATTTCATTGTCTGGTATACTGTTTTGTTTCGAAGGTTCAAATTATATACATCTATACATATCGCTGGTATTTAATTTTTTATTTAATTAAAAAGATACCCAATATTGCCAATAGCTCCAAATTGAACCATTTATTGTTTACTTTTTGTAATCTAGTCGTTGGCAACACGAGTTTATCTTTATTTCTAGTGTTGACCTTACGAATGTTGCTGAACTTTGTGAACAAATGAATATTTTCCTTTCACATAGAATCTTTTCATAGATGTATTGAGATGCGACTGCCGTGGTAAACAGTTCTTTAAACTTATCTCACAGTGACTGTCTATAACTGAGATAATAAATTAAGCGATAACCGCTCTTCTGCAGCATAGATACTTTGAATGTCAGCAACATTCCCCTACAAGGAAATACTATATTACATTACACTATCAAAATAGCTAAAATAGACTAGTCTAGCAGTTGCTACATCGTCAGTCAATACATTAATAAATACACTATATTACTGCTATTAAAATTTGTGAACTCACGAACCTGGTTAAATAACCATCAAAAAGGATTTCATATATTATAATCAGACAATCATTTTTAAATAGAACTTGACATAGAATGTTCCATGTAAAGTAACATTAAACATTTGAAATAAAATTAAAAAAGAAAACGCATAGTTGGTAGGTATGTCATAGTATTACTAATAGTTTGAATGCAGCACTATATAACAGTACTCCTTGTTAGTTAATAGTCATAACATAGTTTTCGGGTTCATATTGTGGATCTACTTCTCGAGTCTTGACAATTTGTTTAAAAATAAATGCAGATTTTCTCGGCGTGCGCTTGCGCTCTGGGTCTTTAAAATCCACTTCATATAATCCAAACCGTTCTCTGTAAAGTCAAAATGGCGGTTAAAATAGGGAATATGCATCCTTTTTTTAACGTTTCTACTAGTTATTACATTACCAAAATTAAATATAACGCATTAACACATCAGAAATACAAATCATTAAGCTAATAATATATATTAAAACCACTGTTATTTTCGGGCTAATTAACCGCGGTCACCTTGGCGCGCTTATTGTGTGACGACAGATTACTCTCAGTCAGTCATGAAGTTTTTGATTTGTAAAGTTCACAAAAATTAAGTGATTAAATGAATTAATTACTATGGAAATATTATTAATAGGTATTGTGAAGTATACTTCTTCATGCCTAAAGATGTATAGTAAAGTAATAAGTAGTGCAAGGCAATGAGAAGGCATAGTGTGTCGTGTTTGTTATACTGTGGCGAAGATCATTAAGAATTAGAATTAGCGACTTCAAGAAAGTGATAAATACAATGAGGTATCGTTTGTATGTAGTCACCCACACATGTTTGTTTTGTTTGTAAACTTTAATGAGAACATAATTTTGTTTATGAAAAGTTTGTTAAAGTATTCTCATTATGTAATATATAGGTATTTATCTACCTACATTTTACCTAGGGATGAAATACCTTACTTATTAGAAAATAAATAACCACCAGAAACTATACAAATCAACTAGTTGACCGAACACGTCGATTGTAAATTGACGTCAAGTTTTCTCACACCAATAGCATTGCGTTTTCGAAATATGCGAAGAAATTTCAAAACAGTCACTTTTTGATGATTAAATTTCACTATTAAATTATGATAAATTTAAAAAGTAACTGTATAGACATGTTTGTTTAGCAATAAAGCGTACAAATATTTTGTCCATTTTAGTGTCACGTGCATATATATTCCCTATTGATATTTTGAATAATCTCTAGTCTCTTTGGACTAGACAGTATAGTAAGCACATACTATAGCTTTAAGCCTAGAAAAGTCACACTTACGTATAACCTGCCATCCATTCAAAATTATCCATCAAACTCCAGGCAATGTATCCTTTAAGGTTGATGCCTTCCTCTAAAGCATCCAAAGCTCCTTGTAAAGCTGCTCTGAAGTATGCGACCCTTCCATCGTCATCAATACCTTCAAGAGTAGACCAACCGTTTTCCGTAACGAAGATCGGAATTTCATGGCCATACCGTTCTTGGATAAGCTTTATTGCGATGTATAAGCTGTTTGGCATTTGCTAGAGGATTGAAATAGTTATTTTAATTAGAAATATGGCAAAACAATCTTATCTTACATAGATAGGTGGATAACCTATGTATGTATAGCTTTCGTGTTTAAGTCAGTGAGTTCAATAATATTTAACGACAGCCTGAGGCTTTGACTAAGTTAGGTATTTTTCATAAGCAAATGAAAATATATTTCTAAGTAGTTTCAAATTAAAATTGCATGTTAGCAGAATTAGACTATAGGTAATTGACACTTTTATATTTTATAGTCTGAGTTGTCTCATATTTCGAATTATACGATAATTAAGTAGAGAGATACTTACTTTTAACCAAAATGAAACAGAATCGGGCCAATCACTAGATGCTTCCATTCCAACTCTGATATCGTCTTGTGTTGAAGGGATAGCGACGCCCCGACCATTATAAAGTGAAAAAGATACATATCCGCCGCCATAATGGTTAAAGCCGAAGAAATCACTCGTCCCATGAATGTATTTTTTCTCCTCCTCGGTAAAATCTATTAGACGAGATCTACGGTAACCTTGTTCTGCACTCTTAACAGCTACAAGCTCCAAAAGTTCTTTCGGAAAACCACCTTCCTTTGAAAATATTGGGTCTGTATAAATAGCCCACTGAAAAGCAAAAAAAAAGTTATTTCTTGGGACATAAGAACAAAAATGATACTATTTATAGTGTCATTCTTCTTTTAATGTCGTCTATACATGAGTGGCATGGATAATATTCGAAGCTTGTAATAAAACTATAACAATACTAGTCAGATATTTATCCACCCAGTCACTAAAATGCAACGCAAGAAGTATTTAACACCGTTTACACCAAGGTTTTCGAACGGTGGTCCATTTCACCTACCTTTCCTCTGTAAGAATGTGATTAATCTGTTATATATTATTATTTAGCTACAAGAAGATTGAGTCATTTGAATGTACATATTTTTACTTTGTTAAATCACTTAAATTTAAGTATAATCACCTCAGATTGCTTATATAACTCAGCGGCTAACCTGTCTTCTTCAGTGTCATCTAGAGGCAGAACTGAAGCTATAGAGATTGTATATCCGCATATTCCACCTTGTGTAGGCTTAAAATCCTTGTTATAGGCATGGTACGCCCTAGCGTGGGCTAAAACCAGGTTTTTAGCACACAAATATTCCCCGACACCAGTTGCGTTCAGCCTCGGAGCTTTTGTAACAGAACCATAGCCTTCATAGCAAATTTGATAGCCTTCATTGAATGTGATCCAATTCTTCACTCTGTCACCAAATCGTTCAAATACAACTCGTGCATAATCTTCGAACCAATCAGCTATGAGAGGATTCAGGAAACCACCCATTTCTTGCAGCTTTTGGGGAATATCCCAATGATATAGTGTTACCATTGGTTGAATGTCATACTTAAGCAATTCGTCTATAAGATTATTATAGTACGTGACACCATCCTCGTCCACGTAGTTCGGCGTACCTGTAGGTAAGATCCTTGTCCAGGCTATCGAGAATCGGTAGGTATCGAGACCGAGTTCTCTCACCATTTCCACATCTCGTTTGTAATTTTTAAATGAATCTGATGCCATGTCACCGTTACTATGATCTGCTATTACTTCTGGTGTGTTGTGAGTCATAAAATCCCAAATGCTTTCGCCTTTATCTAAAAATATTTATAGGGACGTATAAAACTATTTCGTTGCTAAATATGACTGTTTTCGACACAGCAACAATCATACCTCGTAAGTAGGTATTATAAAAATACCAGTTATTTTACATGCAAAAGTTAATATTTTCGCTTGAATTATAATTTTATATTGCTCTTTAGGTAATATAATTCAACTACTTTACTGTTTGCATTCCATCCTCCTTCAATTTGATAAGCCGAAGTGCCAGCTCCAAAGATAAAGTCATCTGGAAATCTTCTCGCTTGTTTTGTGGTTACAGCATAGCCATATGCCACAAAAACACTGTAATAGAATACAAACTCCAGCGTGAAATAATACTGACCTAATGTAAAAATGTTAGGTAGGTAGGTGTCTAAAATGTTTTGTTCATATTTTTATTTTATTTGAAATACCGCGCAACCGAAATACACATCACATAACTATGTTGCATGCAAAACTGTAGAATTAGTTTTCGGGCAGCTAGGATTCAGCTAATTAGTATAATGTGGTGCTTAGCTAAATTTGATAAAGTGTTTATTATACCATAGTGACACAACATACCTAGTCTACTTACTTTCATGCCATATGCAATGTTTATGTAAGATTATAGTTTAAGTAAAAATAGGAGATGTAGTGATGAAGAACGAAAAGGGTATGCTTCGTTGATTTGGCTACATAGGGAGGATCGATGACAGAAGACTCACAAAAGGAATTTATAGGGTGAATGTGTGTAAAAGTAACGAAAGAAGTCGTCCACGGCGAACTTTTACCGACCAAGTTGGTAATGTTTTCAAGAAGGGACATGTGAAAAGTGCTAGGAACCGACGAGCATGCATGCAGCGATTGATGAACGTGGACGAAGCGGAACAGGCGTGTCAGGACCGTAGTAAGTGAAGATCAATTGTCTTGGCCTGCCCTTCTATGAAATAGGCGTGACTTCATGTATGTGTTTAAGTGTAAAAAAATATACTTATATGCAGAGGCAGCTACGCCCACCATTGGGACAGTCGTACCCTAGTCGCGCAGGTGCTCATTGTCTTCAAATTCCTTGCTTGATTCTCTACACTAAGTACTTATTAGTCCACGTAATTAGAATACGTAGTACGTGATACCATATAATTCTATCCAGTGTCGGTAACTTAGTATTTAATATACTCGTAGATGTGTATTTTCTTTGGACGTGTTAATTAACAGTATATATATTCTGACTTCAATTCAAATTACATGTATATTGCACTGATGAATATCTTTTGAGGTAGACTCATAAACTAAGCTTCTAGAGTGAATTAATTGAAGTAACTATCTATTCATGTTTATACCCATACAACTATCACACCAATAATACCCTGAAGCTAGCGTTGTTAACTTTTCACGACTTATGCATCTATCTATGTTAAGGAGTTGCATGCAAGAAGTCCAAAATCGATCAGAGTGGCGTGCAATGAGAGAGGTCTATGTCCAGTAGTTTACTACGATAGGCTTATGATGATAAATTATCGGTTTAATATTGATAAAGATATTAAATATTCCTTTTCATAAAATCTTCTTCATTTTATTTTACCATATTTTAAGTGATTACTTTGTATACTAATATCTTTCTGAACATTATCTGTACAAAGATCCTCAGAACCGTGAATTGATAGAAGGAAAAATACGATACTGTAAAGCATGATTTCCACGCACACGGTATGAATGCAAGGCATGGAGTTTACAATTTTTAACGAATATTAAATCGTGGAGACAGTATTTAAAGGCTATATTGTTAAGTTTAGCAACGTTTTCGTGTCGCGAAAGTCGCCCGCTCTTAAGCTGCTGTATATGGTTTGGTAATATACTTCAACCTTAGGGGTTACTACGGAATCTTTATCTAAATAAAATTATAGCAGTTAAATTCCTATAGTGATGGTGACTGGTGTTCAAAAACTCACATCAACTCCTTTAACTAAGCCAAGACTTAGAACATAAAAAAATCCTATAACAAATCTTTATTCATTTTATTATTTATACTTAAAAATAAATTACAAGTTTGAACTTAACGAGGGTTTCCGCGTTAAGCTCGTGGCTTGTCTCACGGCAACCAAGATGAGATTTTGCATTGTTATGAATGTGTTATAACATTTTCAAATTTATTATAAATTGAATTTAACTAAAACGCAAACAAAACTAATTGTTTACATAAAAAATAAAACTTACCACAAAAATACTAGATAGAGCTTCATGGAATTGATATCTATACCCGTAGGTACATACTAAAATGTTGTTGACAACATACACTTTATATTGGGGCAAGATAAATATCTCTTGGTATCAACCACCACGATCAAGTATCTGACATAAAATTATCTACTCTTCACTTAATGCTCGTTATTGATGTTATCTAGAGTGGGTAAAAAAATTGATCCACTAGAATACTTTTGAACCTGAGCCGATTATTTAAAGCTATAGCAATGCCACCGTTAAATGTTCAAAGGTGCACTGAACTATGCATTAACTATTAGTCCTACATCGCGCAATTTAAATTCTCGCATCGATTTCGAACGCAACCATGTCGAGTCCGCCGAAACAGTTCACCAACACAACAATGTTGTTATTACATATAAAGTAAAACAATTTATGTAGTTTTTTTTTTATTATAACCATCTACTTCGCAAAGGTCATAAATTTATTTATTTCCATCAAATAGGTACTTTTTTTAAAGAAATGGGTGATCTTAAACATAATATACCCTTGTCAATATACACCTGTATATAAGTATACTTTGTATAAACCAATGTTGTAATGCTATCTTCAATTCTATTAACAAAACCAAAATGAAAACATTACATAACATCCTCAAATATTAATTTATAAGAAAAGATTATTTTCTCAATTTTTTTTTTAATTTAAAATGTAGCACAAGTTGTTCGTGACAAAACTGAAAATATTTATTTTTCTACTTGGCAGCATTTGTATTTAACAAAAATAAATTACAAAATTATTAAAGAAATTGTCGTTCGAAGTACAAAAATATAATAAACTTTTAAACAATATATTTTACAACATACACCATTTACATTTTATTAAATCACATTTTAATGTAATAATAGTGATACTGTGGATCAATAGGCTCACATACATACGAGTACACATATGCACAGCCAAAGGCTGAATTGAGGCTAGTGTCAACGAAATAGTGTCATGTACATAACATTCGAGGTTTCATACATCACATTAATAAATATTATACGATATACGTAATAATCAACTATGAGATAACGGCATTACAAGAGGCCAGTATTTAGAATTGATTACTTCATCATGTATCTGATCCAATGTCCGTTGATAATATCATGATACAGTCTAGTCACATCAATGAATAACCAATGCTGGACGATATGAGCAAATAAAGTTTAATTCTACAATCATATTGAAACTGTGCTGTTAATTGTAAATGGTGTAATCTACAATTAACAGCGCAGTTATCGCTCTTATGATTTTTTAGAAAACGAAATCAATGAATAGGAAAAGTGCAATGAAATGTCTAATAAAATAAGATTTTTTTATAGATTTAGATATTAAAATATACTGTGGTATACTCAAACAGACTTATATTATCACGCGTGGATGTTTAAAAGATGTAGTCAATAAGAGCAGCGACAGTCGTACCGTAATCCTAATGAAAATTGACTATCACGAAATTATCATAACATACGAACATTTTATGGAGGGGCCGAAAACATTTTTAAGTGATCAATTTTAAGATCCGGCCAAGAATACTTACAAATTATGGGCAGGTAGGGTTCATAGAGTACAAAATCAGTCGCGGTAAAAGAACCGCTAAGAAACGACACTGCAATAAATTCGTATCGTAGGCAACACTAGCTCCGCACGCGTCAATAGGAGGTCGCGTAAAGTCTGTCGAGCCGTGTGCACCCCGAGACGCAGAAATCCTGCCGAAACCACAGCACCCGGTCGATCACTTAGTCAAGTCCTGAGCTTATTTCGAAACATGAACACAATAAGTTGAGGCGGCGGCGCGAGGCGGCGGCGCGAGGCGGCGGCGCGAGCTAGCGCGGCGGCGCGGCGAGCGGCGGCCAGTGCGCGCGCTCGTGCGCCGGCCCGTCGCGCGGCGCCAGCAGCTGGCCGCACGTGGCGCACACGCCCAGCTCGCCCGCGCCGCGCCCCACCACCAGCTCCTGCTGCTTGGCGATGTCGGGCAGCAGCGCCACCAGCTCGGGGAACACGGCGTCGAACTGCGCGCCCAGCGCCGAGCGGCAGTGCGCGTGGAACTCCTCCGCGCCGATGGAGCTGTCGCGGAACGCTCGCGAAGCCACCTTGAACTCGTCGACGGCGGATCCGAGCGCGGCCGTGAACTTCTTCACGAGCGCGCGATTTCGGTTCTCGAAGTCCGGGGGCGGAATGTAGGTGTGCAGCGGCGCGGGAAAAGTCTGTCCCGCGGAGTTGGTGAACGTCATTCCGTCGCAGGCCGGTCGGGGCTTAAAACCGGGCGGCACGGTGCCGTTTGGAGTTTTCTTTGATGGTAAACAGTTTTCGCTCCTGGCGCTGAGCGGCGGGTAGTCCTCGGCGGCGAAGTTGAAGTCGCCGGTTCCACCGTTCTTATCGTTATCGGATCCGACCGGGCCGTTTAAAGTTTTAATTTTTTTGCCGGCGTCTGCGACGGGGGCGCCGCTGTCGACGTTCACGGAAGCGTAGGACTCTTTCAGTAACCTCCTATCGTTCGTTCCGTTCACGTTGAACCTGTCGTCTAAGTTTTCTTTTTTACTGTTTTGTTTCTTTTTGTCTTTCTTGGTCGGTTTTACATTTTCTAATGGAATCGACTGAGCTTGCTGTTGCTTTTTGGGTTTTGACGCTTTCACATTATTAACGGGTAGCGTGGGAAAATCGGCGACCGGATTGAACGATGGTTCCCTCGGCTGCGGGGGCGGCTCGGGTTTAGCCGGTTTCTGTTTATCCTTAGACTTGACGGTTATCCACTGAGGGGTAGCGACCGGTGCCGAGGTCGACGATAAAGCTGGAAACGCCTCGGAATTTATTGGTGTTTTCT
Source organism: Hypercompe scribonia (assembly GCA_949316085.1). Taxonomy (NCBI): domain Eukaryota; kingdom Metazoa; phylum Arthropoda; class Insecta; order Lepidoptera; family Erebidae; genus Hypercompe; species Hypercompe scribonia. The sequence continues at coordinate 7,309,093 of OX438975.1, forward strand.
TCTGGTGTGTACTGTGCTGTGGTTTTTTGAGTGCCTGCATCTCCTGGCTGTTTATTAGACTGACCTGTACAAGATTTACAAAATAGTTTATCATGTTATCAAATACTCACTGAGCAGTTCATGAATAATTAACAACTGCATTTAACAATTAATACTGTTGACAAGTTGACAATTGAAAATAATAACTTTGATGTGACTGAAATGATTTATAACAGGTACCTTAGGTGCTTGCACTGTACCAGCTCCAATACTTGGATGATCATCCCTGGCCAATCCCAACGAAGGAAAGTCATCGTCGGTAAGTGACGCTTTCTTTTGCTGCGAGGGAATGGTTATGCCGCGGTTCCCACTCGTCTGAGTGAGGCGGAAGTTGCTAGCCGAAGCCGGTTGACTGTGCAGCTGGATCGACACACCGGGTTTAGCTATCACAAAACAGATATTAATATGGTATTTTGATGTTTATTTACAGAATAGAAGTTCCAAAGTAGGAAGTGAATCTTTCTCTCATTGTACCGATTGACTCGTCTCGCACTCCCTTAGGAGGCTTATGATTATTTCGATTTCAGAGAAAAGGACAAATGTTAATTTTTGTGTAAGTCAATTGGCTTCAGTACTATGACAACAATATGAGCTATTTCTCAAAAACACATATCAATTGTTTTTGCGATAAAGTCTGGTATCCAGAAACTTGTGTAGGGTACCAGTCTCCTCGCGCATAATATAACGCTATTTCGGGAGTACTTAAAAGACGAGAGCAGCGTTAACAAGAATAAATGAACTGCAAAAGGAAATGTTCAAACGGAAAAAGAAAAAATATTATCCATTATTACTCGGTAGCTACTCTGTTAAATTAACTATAGCCTCTTATTACAATACGTAATGTTTTTGTATGCTCGTGTGCATGTACGTGTACGTTTGTGCGTGTACGTTCTAGGCAAGCGTGTATGGGTTAGTTGCGTTTATATGTAGGAGTAAGAGCCTATTGAGGCCAGTATACGTACAATTTCTAACAATAGTAGCTGCGACGGGGGTCGACGAGGGGCCGGGGGGACGAGGGGCGGCGCGGACTCCCGACCCTCCTCCCAACGTCGGGAAGTTCTTGTCGGTACGCGCCAATCCATCCACTCCTGCAAACACACAACGCCAAAAACTTGTCATTCATTTGTTACTATTCTGCACTCATAACAAATATATATATATATATAATATCAATAAAAAAGATAAAACAATAAAGAGTTTTGAGGTGAAATCTCTAATATTGATGCATCCATATATCCACACATCCACTATCGGCCGCGCGTTCTATTTCTATAGTCTTAATGTTCACGTTATTTTCTTTTAAGTTTGACCTGTTATCTCATTTGTTATCTGATTTTTTTTTGTTACTTCGAAATGACCACCGGTAAACACCGGCCAAAAGTATGTCTCGAGCCCAAACCCGATATACCTTTATAGACGCGATGGTGTGCGGCGAGCACGAGTCCAGGAGCGGGCGGCGCGGTGGACAGCGCGGGGAACTGCGCGTCGCTCTGCGTGTCGATGCTGGCCGGAGCCACCGCGACAGGGACCGGCTCAGGCTCCGGCACGCGATCGCGTTGCTCCCTACGAAATTATAATAATAATAAGTTTTAAGACCTCATATTTTTTTTCAGAGCGTGACAAAGTGATTACTCTGCCTAATGGAAACCATGAGTAGAATCCGAGAGATCCATACTTATTGTGAATGCAGACAATGCAGTATGGTCATCCATACTATGGCGGCCTAGTAAAATGCTTTTTTACGCCTCGCTTGGGAACGTAAAAGGCATGACATTCATCGTGGCATTGTGTTACACATATTTATCATGACAACTGTCACCCTTGCATTAATACTTATACATTTCTAGATAAATACAGAATAATGTGTTCATCACACGATATTGGTTCTGAGTTGGATTGAACCCATGACCTCCGTTTAGCAGTTAAGGTCACCGATCACTAGACCAACAGACCAATCGACAGTACACAAAACATCTTTTTAATATATCTATCGATACTCCCTTTAGCGTCTATGAAATTGGTATGTCGTGTACAATGAACGTGCGCTGATAGGTTAAGAATACAAGTGTAACCACTTCTATTCATCCCGTGAGAATCAGATGAGCTGTCTAGAGGAGCAAACTACATACCACAACAACACTGCTGAGAGAAGGCAAATCTGAAAAAAACTCAATACTGACGCATCTAGTCAGCGTATTCAAAACCTCCTTTCTAAGGAGAAACCTATTTCCAGCAGCGGACTACTTAATTGAGCAGTTTCTATGTATTAATTGTTATGATTTTCACGAAATTGATACCTAGGAGTCCTCTGAGTGACGACAGGGTGCGGCGTTATATTGAACTGTAGCTCGAGTGTCCGCGCCTGACGAGCCGCACCACGTGGCATTCCACGACCATGCACAGTTGCTTTGTGAGCTACGAAATTTACACAATTAGATTTTTTACTTTTGTTGAAGATAGTACAAATAGAGTAGCCGAGCTCGGCCACGGCGGTCAAACAACTGCGCAGGAGATATTATCTCTTTGTTCCTCCCCTCTCACAACCTGATGGGGGAAAGATTTGGCGCAGGACCGACAGCTTTACGTGCTCGATTTAGTAATAGACTAGATAATCGATTATTGTCGGGTTTTCGAGAGACTTTTATAGGCATCGGTATTAGGTTTCATACGCAAATAAATCGTAACTTTGATTAGTATTAATGTTACACAAAAACAAAAAAATCTATTATATTAGTACCTTAAACAAGTTCTCGTAACTTTTTTTTTATGAAAAAATATTTTAGAAAATATAAGGCTCACAATCATTTTAGTCAAAGTATTATCCACCATTAGAGGTAACTTTCTTCCATCTTCAAAAATCTTGAAAAATCGATTCATCTTTTGATCAATCATGAAGCAATCCATGACTCGATCCATTTTACGGCTACTTCGAAAGAATGGAAGCGTTGCTCGTTCAAATCATGCACCATCGACTGACACAATTGGTAGTCGGAAAGGGCTATGTCCGGCAGATGGAGTAGAACTTCAAATTGAAGTGTTTCCAGGTAAGTTTTAATTGACGTTGCCACATGTGGCCGAGTAGTGTCATGTGACAGAATCACTTTGTCGTCTCTGCTCGCTTCTTTCAGAACTCGACTTAAACGCTTCAACTGCTGTCGGTAACGAGCTCCCGTGAAGTTTCATTGGGTTTAAGCAGCTCATAATAAATTACGCCCTACTAATCCCTCCAAATGCAGAAGAGAAGCTTCGAATCGTGACTATTTGGTTTTGGGGACGATGTTGATGCGTGACCGGGCTTGCTCCACGATTGATATCCAGTGATACGGTGCAGAGTTCTTTTCTTTCTGCCCTTGAAGCAGCAATTCACACATGAGAAAATGTCCTTGTTCTTGGATCATTCCTAATGCTTTTAAACGTTTTGAAACTGTTGAAGCATCTACTTGCAATCCTTTTCCGAGCTCTACTAACGTCTGACATGGATCTTGATCAAGCAATGACTCCAATTCTTCGTCTTCAAACTTTGTCGATGCTCCAGAACCCTCTTTATCTACAAGGTCAAGTTATTATTTTTAAAGCACCTAAACCAGTCTCAGCATTGTCACCATATGTTTTAACAAGAATTCTGTGGGTTTCAGATTCAAACTCCCTGTAAAAACACTTTATGTGGCACAAAAGTCGACATTTTCACAGTAAGTAAATAAACATGTGGTTGACACTGTGGTAAACTGTATCTACTAGGATTTAAGGTTGCATAGTACTGCTTAGCTGATTCGTTACCTTACGAAATTCCATGCATAGAGTGCCGTTACGCCATCTTTTAAGAAGTGTCGAGAACTTAAACAAGGTCCTATTAATATAATTACTTGTACTTCCATTTCAATATTGGTCTTTTTTTCTTAAATATTTGAACTTGTATTTTGTATAATATAATTAGATTTAAAATACTATTATATAATTTAGATATTGATTACGCATATAATCCTTGTATAACACGGTCTAGGAACTTGCTTATTCAAACTAACCTTTGAGATCAATTTCGCTCCTAAATACAGCGGTCAAGTGTTGTCCAGCACATTCTCCTTCTTCACACAAGTAGTGGTCTGTCCTAAAGTGATGCGCAAGCGCAGAGTGCGACGCATAGTACAGATTGCGCCCGTCGGCATCACAAAGATGACAGTACAAGTGCTCTTTGCGTAAATGTCGGTATAACTCATCAGCATCCATAAAACGCTCTTCGCAGAACTCGCATAGCGGATGACCTCTGCGGGTATTAAAAAATAGAGTTTGTGTTAAAAAGTGCTTTAAACCATTACAAGTATTAAAACAAATACCAAAGCAATACACTACGTTGATTGAGAGTATATCACTTACTTTATTATGTTGGGAAGTTATTTATATATATTGGGTGAAATGGGTTTATTTTTTTATAATATTTGAATAAAGTAAGACTATGTATTTTAATGCACCGTTCAAACTCTATTCACATGTCTCCGAAATGTAAGTAAACCAAAGATAATAAAAATGTATAATAATCAGAATTTTTATGTATCGAAGTGGGGTATTCGCTACTTTGACACTTTGTACTTTGTTGTTTGTACTTTGTACTTTCATTACATAATATTTTTTCCAAGACTAGAAAGTTATAGAAATGTTAATAAATTAAAATAAATAAATTCTTTTACTTTCGCCCTTTATTGAATTCAATTATTTATTCTGATGTCACAGACACGTGTGACGTCATCAGAACTGCAATTCGGTTTAAGGGCGCGAATTTTAATTGAATGAATTGAAATTTAAAACAGTATTTTGTCGAAATCAATGTTTTATTTTGTTTTGTAGTTCAAATCAGAAATCAAACAAAGATAAAAAAAAATACTGCATGTTAAATTTCACTTTGGCCTAATTTTTAACCTACTTTACTTACTTTAAAAAAGGAGATTCCAAGTTTCACTATATGTATATTTTTTTTGTGTTTATTTATCTAAAAGTTACTGTAAGTTTTTTTAACTCCAGGAAATAAGCGTCAAGAATGTAACCCAGCAATAATAACATAAACAGGGTCAATTGATTATTTGCTTCATTTGAATAATCTTTCATATCACCCATATATGATGTATCAGATGGTCAATATTTACAAGTATCGATAATACTTTAATCTTGTAATAGTGAGATAAGAAAAAAAATACGTCATCGTAACATAACATACTAATGTCCATAATGACTGATAAATTATATTTGTATAACATTAAGGCAATCTTAAAAAGCATATTTTTGCATGATTTTTTTGTAACGGCTCAATGCTTGTGTGAAGCTCAATGTCCATGTATAATTAAAAGCTTATTACACACACCTAATTGACAATAAGGATTGTAATTTGATTATTAATTGGCTATTTATTTTATTTTAGAAGTTAATTTGGACATTCATGCATACAATACAATCGGGCACTTGTAGATTACTCCGAGTGATAATAGTTTGCTTAACCATAGTAAGGTTTTTATTTCGAGAAAACAAAGTATCCATGTGTCCGTATTACTTTAATACTTATACTATTTAATGTAAGAACTTTCTAGCAGAACCATATCGACTGCATAGCTAGTATAGAAATTTTAGCAATGCTGCATCTAACACTCATGTCGCCGAGAGCTGTTATCAGGTTAACTACATGAACATACAAGAGTATGGGAGACATCTGACTGATATGACTCAGAGGAAGTATAGTTCAATTTTACATAATTGGTTTGCTTTTTACACCAGTACTGTAACAGGTCACATACTCTGCATCTTCTCCTAAAACAGAATATACGAGACCAGATCGCATGCCTTGGAAAGATCCAAGCAGGCATACACGGGCATACAAGTCAATACAATACTGATTGGTATGGTCGAGACTCGTTAGCAGCAAAAGTCGAACAATAATTTAAGTGTTATACAGGATTATAACTGAGAGTCATTCATAAGTGTCAGTTTGCATTGTATGTATGTTTACTTGTGTTGTTGTGATATGACATCACCTGTGTGATGTGTCGTCGAGATCCCCTTTCCGTCGATGGTGAGCTAGCTCTTGACGTGTATAACACCTGCGCTCACTTGTAAAGATCTAAAAAAAAGGAAAAATATAAAGATTCTAATGGACTCAATCTTGGAATCCAATCTTGACTACAAACTACTATATTATCTCATCAATTATGGTCAAATTGTAACTAAATACCAGATAATTAGAAACTTACATCATAAGCAGTGTTTTGTTTTGTTACAGTGATACTCTTATATGTAATTATGTGTGTAAGAGTTATCTATTAAGGGCGTCAATATAATGTGTCTTATGCTTTTGTTTGCGTCAGTTACTGTTCTGTTTTTGTCTGATTTTCCTTATGATTGAAGGCATAACGTAAAATGTGAATGAGTTTATAATTTATTTAGTTATCCTTTTGCTATGGTTTTTAATAAAGTAAATGACATAACCTAACATTTCTATACTAGGGCTTGTAAGTAGTAGTAGTGGCATTCATTGACATCTACATCATTCTCTGTCATCTAACACGTTTTCACTTAACAGAACCCTGAGTAAGGATTAAACCCATAAAACTTAGCGCAAGCGCAATAGAAACTTATGCACCACATCATCTGAGCAGTCAAGTCGATTATTGTTCTCATGATTATCAAGATTAGACATAGATATACTATGAAATTATTATTCCATTATTCAAATAAGTGTTCAACAAGATAACAAACTCAAAGCCTATCATTTACTTAGCTTAGTATCCCCCATAATATAAATAAAGAAATAAAACTTAAAATAACAATTCAGATACATACCTTCAAATGTTTAACACAGAGATCACAGAAGTATCTTTCATGCACTTTCCTCATGTGATCACTGAGCATGCTAAATGTACGAAATGGTGGTATATTATCACAGATCTTACAACGGTTCTCCAACAAACTTTCATAAGCCTGTTTGATTTCCTCACTGCAGAATCCAATCTTGTATTGTCTCTCAAAAAGCCTATCAGTGAAGGCCCGATTACGAAGCTCTTTGTAAGGTTGAATAGCAACCGTAAATACAACCTGAAATTTGAAAACTTAACTGTAACCATACAAACATTTTCTTTGTTATTAACTAACTTATGTAAGGGTAAGGAAAACAAATTTATTTATGGTATTACATAGTAATTTCTTGTTCCCTACGGTATCACATTTCTTAATTTTTTGCTAAATGAACTGAACTATATTTCTTGATGCCAATGGTCTGTAGTGTGATGATTTGTAAATCAACAAAAATGAAATTTATATATACCGAAAAAAATATCAAACACTGTTTTGAGTACACATACAAGTATTGACTTCATTTTATAATAGAGAAAAAGTATAAAAAGAAAAATGATTGTTTTACCCATTCCTCACAGAAGGGTTATGTTTTACATGCTGTTCTTCAGTATTTGATTGTAAATTTCTATATTACCTTGTATCTTCCTAATGACTGGATAGATTTCAACAGTTAAGGTATTGTTTAACTGGTCACAAAAATGCTAATGTGCTTAGAGGATGTTATGTCAGAAATAATAAAATGGTGAATAAAATCTTAGTTAAAAACTAATAATGGAATAATAAAATAAAATTAACCAAGCCTGTCAAGAAGGATATCAAAATGTAGAAAATTAAACTGGGGCTACAAAATATTGTTAAGTTTTATATTTAAATTAAACAAGGAATAATAAATTTGTTTAAAAAGTTTTTGGTAGGATAAATATGAGCCATGTTTGTGTCAACTGTCATGCTATTTTGGCCTTTTTAGTTTAATACTTTTAAATTGATCTATTAGCAGCTGAGATTTAAAGATTTATAGATTTGTATATTGACACACTTAACAATATAGTTAATTAAAATCGTGTTACCCTTCGAAATAATTATATTAAATTGTACAAATCAATCAGTTAATTGCTTGAAACATTTAATTTTGGAGAATTTAAAACAGACATTGCAACATGTACTGCTCGTTAAAGATGAACTTATTATAAAATCTGTGTATGACATGAGATCACAAGTATTTACCTAATGTCTAATATTATGACATTATTTATTTAGTGATTACCGACACTCAATAGAAGTAGCAGCATACCTCATGCTGTTTCATAAATAATATTGCACAACGATAATTAAATCCTGTAATAACAGACGATATAGAGATAGTTGGTTAAACATACACACAGCAGTATCTTACCCTAGAAAGGTCTTGTCGACAAATAGGACACTCATTTTGCAGGCACAGCACTCGCATTCGCGTAGAACACTCGAAACATACGGGATGATCACATTCCCCAATAGAATAGTACAAAACGTTCTTGAAACAAACTACGCAAGTATTTTCACTCGTCTGTGAGTCGGCCATGGTTTCCAACAGGGTTCTGTAAAATTACACTTTGTATTAATATTATAAGGGTTATGTTGCAAACATTGATATATTTTAAATAATAAAACCTGTACATACGTAAGAAATTAGAAGGAAGGACGACCGAAAATTTGTTGTAAAGTGACAGTAAAAACTTTAGTTGCCACAATTAAAATTTATTTTTTATACATCTTTAACATGTCATATTTTAGAGTATGTGGCTATTTCTCTGTCAAATTTATCTACTGTAAAGTGGCACTTTAATAATACTTACTTTACTTTACTTTACTAATACTTTAATAATACTCACCTTGAGTATAGTCTACGTTTGCAATATAAGTTCATATTTAGTATTTTTCTGGTGGTTTTAAATATTTTCACGAATTACTCAAACGTCCTGCCCTCCAGTGGCGTGGCGTGAGTGTCGGCTACCCGGAGCGGCTACATTACATACATTAATTATAGAGAACTTTTCGGCGACAACAGTCATCATTATTTTGCATTATACAGGTTAGATTTTAAATAAAAAAGTTTTTTAAGTTTTACAATCACATTTATTAATACAAAAGTTCTTTTAATTTAACCGTTTAGATACATTGATATAACTTAGGTACCTATCACTTAAGATTAGGTACACCTTGACGATCGACAAGATTAAATGAAATCAATTTTTAATTAGAACTGGAACGATACTATAATGTTATATTTTTATTTTTATTGAAAAGTAGTATGAGTATTTGTTATAATTAAAAACAAAACTTCCGTCTTCAAGTAAAAATTTATACTTCTACTTTTTTTAAGAGCGAAATCTTTTATTGCACCGTCAATGTCTATCGCATCACACACCTCTTACTCAATAGACAAAATAGCCGAATTAGTTAGTCTTATAGTAGTCATTGTCGATCTTAAATAATTTTTAATCAATTTCAATTTTGAAAAACTTTTCCCCCAGCTGGCAGTGCTTATGGCAACTGTGAAAAATATTCGGTACATGATTAAAATATTGGCAGAGTATATTCCAGCTTGGATTTAACAATAAATTTAAATAATTCAAGTGAGTTGCATTAATCAATTTATTTTCGATGACTGTAGCAGCAACTCAAGTCTACAGTCGAAGTCTTTCCAGCTTGAAATCCTGCTCGTCAATTTCGTCAGATGTATAATGTAGATTACATTCAACGTTGTCTGGATCTAATAATATAGCCGGCGTTAGATAAGCAAACTTATCCGTTAAATTCTGTAGCTGTAGAAAACGCTCACGAATTTCTACAATAACTCTATTTAACAAAGAAAACAACTTTCATCTCAACTCATTTTCTCTAGACAAGTTAGCATATCTAGTTCTGTCATCAAAAATACACTTTCTTGTTATGCGCCTCTGAGGTTTTTTGGCAATTAACACATATTTTTTGTCATTTGCCCATTCTTCTCTTTTCTCTATCAATATCATCTGCAAAGCATTTACTTTGTGAGTGCACAATCTTATGTCAAGTCCCCTTATTAGTAAATATGTTTGTGCATCATTCACTTCATGTAGCACCGGTTGCCACAGGCCCAAGAAACTAATGCCTGCATCAAAATGATCAAAATAACTGCATCGAAACTAGTAAAGCATCTGCATCTGTCCTAGTGTTTAAGCTTTCACCTGCCTCTGTCAGTTTTTCCAAAGTAACAAGAATGTCTTTATAATGATGCCATGTCCCATTTTCGGCATCGCTTCTTGCACTCTACCGCGTGTTTTAAATCCTTTTTAAGCTTTTGCCTGTAGCTGCTATCAGAACTTTCCAACGATGGATCGATCTGGAAAAAAGAATAGCAACGTTTTAAAGTGTCGAAAAAAGTTAGTGAACTAATTTCAAGTAAGGCAGCTTGAAAAAAAACTAGGTTTAACGAATGATTTGAGATAAATACGAATTCAGTTTAGGGTTTATTTCTTGAATTCTTTGCTGAACTCCAGAATACTTTCCAGCCATAACAGTAGCATTATCATATACTTGGCCTCTACAGTTGCATATATCTAGGCCATCAGCTTGAATCTCGTTCAAAACTATTTTTGAAACTATTCCTTCAGCAGTTTAGTCTTTAGTTTCAATGAAACCTATAACAGGTTCCATTACTTTTACTTCCTGATTTTCAATTAGTACGTGTCTTAATACCTGACTTGTTTGAATTTTATGAAAACGATCTGGAGTGCTGTCGAATATAATTGATTAAAACTTAGCCTTTTTTATTTGTAAGATGGATTGGTGAACATTATTGCCCAAAATGGCAATAAATCCGTTTTGTATTTGTTGTGACATATAAGGGATTGAAATTTCGCCACGCATTTTAGACCTTACCAGATGTTAACGAAGCACAGGATCGTATCCCGTAATTAAATTCTAAAAAAAACTGGTGTCGTTTTCTATATGTCCACGTAAAACCAAATTTTGTTTGTGGGAGGAATCTTACAATATCAAACATTCTGATAAGAATTGCTTGCCATTTCTTTATTTCTTTTACAACTATGTCTTGCTCTTTTTTGTCAATAGTCTGTCCTTTTTAAAGTCTGCTCTCCAACTCCTTCCATTCGCAATAATTTTGGATGTGTAGGGCACTTGATTCGTGACTTGAAACCTTAGGATTTAATTTCCACTAAGTATTAAATCCATCCGATGAGCAAATTTTAGATCCACTCGGTGTAATTACGTTCTCAAATGAACGACAACAAAAGCAAAATAATGATGCTTTAGATGGAGAATAAACCATCCAAGTACGTAAAACTTTTTTTGCTGTTAGTCAATGTAGGTATGGTAAAACCATTCCTTAGTAAGCCGCTTGTCTCTCCTTTTGATATTAAAGAGCATGATTCTGAGCGTGTTACTGTTGACATTTCAGCGAAATTAGTATCATTATACTGAATAACTTCCTGTCTTTGCTGAATCAGATGAAATCGGACATTGTCGTCTATGTGTGCAGGCCATTTTCCAATATCGTCGATATATGATGCCCCACTTTCTTTTACTTGATGTTAAAATAAAAAAATATTAAATGATAAAAGTACAAGTTAGAGTTGATTCACAAAGTTTGAACAACATATCAGATAGTCTAACATACAATTAGATAAATATAATAGTTAATACTCACATTGTTGAAAGTTGTTCAATAATTTCTCAACCACTACACGTACATATTTGCACAAAAATCACAATTTAGAAAGCGTAACTTAATTAAAATATGTGTCAATATGAATTGGACAACTGAAGATCCATCAATAAAACTTTCTTTGAATTGTCAAACTTTGTCAAAGCACATAATTCCCCGTACCTTAAAGAGGCTTCCCCGTACGTGTAATAAACTATATTGAATTTAATACATATCTAATAAAAATGATTCTCACTGATTGTTAGTCATAAACAGGAAATTCCCACAAGTGAGTATAGACGTTGTTATCAGTCGTTACAAAATAGCATTCAAAGAAAAAGAAATCCCCGAATTCACCACATAATAAGCAATAAAAAATGCCGTGCTCCTTTCAATTTCAATCGGTCTGAATTTGTAGTTGCGATAAAAATATAAAATGATTCAATTATTTACAAAATATTTTTATTATTTATTGTTAAATTTTGCCGCCCCCTAAAAAGTGACGCCGGGGTGGGCCGCCCCTACCGCAACTAAATTAAAAAAGGCAACTGCGCAACACTGCTTTCCTCGGCAGTGTCGTGCTTCTGGTCGTTTATTTGGCTTAATACTGATTAGGAGACATAGTGGCTGAAGCACCTATGCCGTCCATATGAACATGCTGACTCAAAGCTAATGTTCTTTCTCCTAAGCACAATCAAAGCTCTATTCTGTACTTGCTTAGTTTTTAGTTTTTTTCAATCCATGTTCACGTACTTAAAGAAAAATTCATCTCTGTGGTTTTTTTCGTCAGTTCTGCTCAGAGTTAGTCTTATGAAATGCCGGTGCTTTCTTGCTGTAAAGTCCTACATATAAAAGTATCTGTAAAAGTAAACGAGTAATGTATTTTAATATATAACTTTGATTGCTTGTCTCATAACTTCGAAAATAAACTTTCAAAACGGTTAAGAAACAGTCACAGCAAGATAACTCTTCTTACTATTAGCATACTGAAATCTGATGAACTAACTAAATATTCCCATAGAGCATGTTTAAGTTATTTCACACACTATACAATCACAGAATTAAATTTAAAATGGAATGCAATAGAATTATCGGTTTAGTTTGTCACGCATACTTTACATGAGGAAATGAATTTCCAGACACACATAGATTTATTTAAATTGGAGATTGGAGATAACCAATTGCTCTGATTCTAAAGTTTACCACAGCACAGTACTTTCGGTATAAAATGGCAAAAAAATATATCTGATACTTGGCAATATGCATCTGAAAAACTTATTTTGATTGCAAAGTGAGATTATTTCAACTCACTTATAATGAAATTAAAATAGAAAATAAAATATAAAAATGTACACACGACGATAGAGTCGGGGTAAACTCCCAAACCTCGATCTCACTCGGTCAGTCCAAATCTTCCTGTAACCACTTCACACACAAGCTACAAATACTCACACATTGACTTAATATATGACAATGACACACGAAACATTTCGTTATCTCGAAGCGGACTACGAACGAGGCGAGAAGAAAATAAATTAGCTATATAATTAGCACTGAGGAAGATTCATAGGCTTTCAGAATCACACACACATTCATACTGTTCCAACATGAACGCTATAACGACACGCAAAAGAAATTATCTCTTTTATTCCGGCATGTGTGGGTGAACCAATATTTTCACTGTACTACCCTTTCTGACCATTAAAAATGCGAAGAACTTCGTTCACATCAACTGACTTTGTTTGGTTTTTTTCAAAGGCCAAAAATACCATACTAGCTATTCTCTCGTGAGCCATTGATAGTCTTTTAGGCCTATTAATTGCAGTTAAAATTGAAAACGTAGATTCGCACACTGCAGTGCTACATTCTATTATCGCCACAGATGCAAAAAGTTCATATGTATCTTTGAACGTCTCTTGTTGCTTGTACAAAACTTGCAATATATTTTCCATTTTATCCTCTTTACGACTCAAGTAAGCTTTAACCACACTAGCCTCTTTATTTGATGGAGTTATCAGACCTAAAAAATTAGTTTATTTTCGTTGATTGTAAATCGAAGATGACTAATCATTTGGACAGGGGTGACAGTCATCGTGGTAGCCGTGTGAGTCTTACACTGCCACGATGACTCTCATGCCTTTTACATCCCAAAGCAGGGCGAGAAATAGCATCTCACTACTACTACTGCTACTACTATTTACAATGAATATGGTGACCACAAATCTTGGATTCTATTCATGCTTTTCATCATCCAGAGTAGTGTCACTTTGGCAGGTTATAAATCTATTCAACCTATCGCCGTCCACTGCTGATCGAAGGTCTCCCCCAAGGAACGCCACAAACGAAAAAACATCGAAAAAACGAAAATAATGTATTATAGGCATGTATCTCCGATTCCCGTAACCGTAAATGGAGCTGCTATCGGGGTTGTGGAAGAATATATTTACCTTGGACAATGAGATTCCGCCAGGATGACTATGTCGTCTGCAAACCGCAGATGTGAGAGGTATCGGCCATTGATATTGATTCCCAGTCCATTCCAATCGAGTGTTTTGAAGACGTCTTCCAATGCATTGGTAAACAGTTTCGGAGATATAACATCTCCCTGTCTTACCCCACGATGCAATTGGATTGGTCTCGTGCTCTTTCTTGTACTTGGACGGTAATTGTTGCAGCTTCATAGAGGTATCTCATCACCTGAACATATCGGCAGTCGACCAGGCATCTCTGCATGGATTCCAGGACAACCCAAGTTTCTACGGTATCGAAGGTTTTCTCGTAGTCCACATACGCTAGACAGAGAGGCTGGTTATATTCCTCTGTCTTTTCAATTATTTGCCTTAAAGTGTGTATGTGGTCCACGGTACTGTAGCCTTTTCGAAACCCAGCCTGCTCCACGGGCTGGAAATCATCGAATTTTTAGGCAAGACGATTCGTAATAACCCCTAAAGAAATTGGGCGGTAGTTCTTCAGCAGGTTTTTGTCTCCTTTCTTTAGGAATAGCTCTACCATGCTCCTGTTCCATGCCTTCGGTGTAGTGCCAGTATGAATGACGGAATTAAATAGCTTGGAGAGCTCTACTAATATAGGTATTCCACCGGCTTTCAGGAGCTCTGTTGTCCTTATTTCGGACAATTGTGTCCTCAATCGCTCGAGTATTCATTTGGCGCATGTCTCGTCTTACCAGCCTCTTTACCTGCCTATTCAGTTCCTGACACTCAGATAGACTGGCATTTATTGTTTCTCGTCTTTGCCTGATTATATCTAAGGTCTAGCCTGTAAGTTTCGACTTGCGTCCAATGCTCCTCGGTCAAAAGTGCTTTGAACCCACCACGCGGACGACGCGTACCAGGCTGTTGACGGTGTCGTTTACGTCCAGCACAATTTCAGACATGACGAACCGGTTCTGAAGCTCTAGCTGGAAGCTTTCGCACTCAGCCTCGACCTGCTGCAGAGTTGGTCTAAAAGTCGACTTCATCAGGCGCGCCCGTTCCGTTTTGATACATAGATTTAGGGTACCTCTCACGAATAGGTGATTGCTTCCTGTATTGAACCTATTGATCACAGACATATTCCCAAATATATGGCATTTGTTTGTGATGATGAAATCGATCTCGTTCTTTGTAGCTCCGTCGGGGCTTAACTAGGTCCGCTTTCTTTGAGGCTTCTCCTGAAAAAAGGAATTCATCAGATAGAGCCCCTTGGCCTCAAGGAAGTTTACAAGCATTTGACCCCGTCGATTTCTGTGCCTATAGCCGAACGGTCCTGCTCCGGTTTCGCCATAATCATGTACTGCCGTTTTCGTATTGAAATCGCCCATGACAACCGTGAAAGAAGTGTTGGTACGGCACAGAGCCTTGGCTATGTCTTCGTACATGACCTCAACCTCATCGTCAGGATGTGTAGACGTGGATGTGTATACTTGTATAACCTTCAGGGAATACCTTTTGGTTATCTTTAAGGTACGCTACCCTTGACGATACACTGCCAACTTCCTCTACGCTGCCCTTGAACGACTTATGGATCATAAATCCGACACTGCCTTGGGATGGTTAGTCTTCCTGTCGGAAGTAGAGGAGGTAACCAGAATCTAGAGCTATCATATTCTCACCTTGTCTTCGGACTTCTGATAGCCCCAAAATATGTCAATTGATATCCAAAATATGCCACGAGTCGGTCGCCAGAGCCTCGTCCGTTGTTTGGCAGGGTGCACCGCGTGCAGGTGAGGTTGGCTTCGCAGGATCTGGGATGGTAGGTGGCACCACTTACACCCCAGGTTCTAAATATAAAAAAAAAATTAAAAATATAATTTGATTAATAAATTACAAAAGTACACTAGTAGTCAACACAGACACTTAAACTTACAGTATTGACCTTAACAATGATATACATAACATAAAAAATTACATTTCCCCAGAAGAGAAGCCAGAAGCATATTAAACACTCACTTTTCGCTAGTATTTTGGTCCCACATATTAAGTGGTTAGTCAACACAACCTTGTAATTTTTCTTTAGAATATTATTGAAGGCCGTATTGGTATCTGAAAACGAGTGTTTTTTTTTATTGTTTTCACTTGCGTGGTAGTTATTGTGGTGTTTACAACTTATATTCGGGGATTTCCGTGTTTCATTTCTCATGTCATTTTGACAGATTGTCAGTGCCACTATTATTTATTTTATAGCAACAGAATTTGATGCGTTATTTTTTTACAGGAGTATGTGTTGCGTTGATGTATGATAATATTCCATTATATATAGCGTTAATAAAAAAATTGAATTGACTTAAGTAAAATGTAGGTACCTGGAAACATATTAAGGATTTTAATTTTTAATTTTTTTAAGGACTTTAAGGATTGTTATTTCATAAAACCCATTTATGGATCTTTCTGACTGCAAGATTTTGTATCTGTGGTAAAAATAGATTTAAAAACTTGCCAACGGTTTGAAGTTTGAAGTCGTTGATGAGACGTTGTTCAATTTCAAATTTATTTAGGTTCGTTTGTTGTAATTGGAATCAGCATTCACAGCTCAGATAAGAAAACTTATATTTTTAAAATGTGCAAGGAGTAATTTGTGAATACCAAAATAGTCTTAGAAGATGTATTTTCAAGTATGTATAAAAAAAAATTGTTACATACTCATTTATTTTATTTGTTTCACCTCTATCGGTTTTCTTAGATCTAAAAAGATGTATTTTCTAGTTAGATTACGTCAAATTTGCGAGTAAGTTGTCCTTTACCTTCTTAGATCGAAAACACTCCAGAGCATATTCGACGAGCTCGTCGCTCCGTTCCTGTACCCAAAGAATCACCGAAAGAAGAATGCCCTCGTCTGGTTTTGGCACCATTTTCTCGGCCTCCTCAAGTTGTATTTGATAATGTCCTTGTTGGTTCAACTTGTGAAAGAAATTTGGAAATCTTTAATACATCCAAGAACATTCAACAGGTACAAGTGTTTACTTACCCTTTCTAATCTTATTAGACATAAATTTAAATTATATGTGTTTTTGTAATTGTTTTAATCATGACTTACCTAACTTGGTATATTTATATTTTCAGTTTTATTACATTAGAACATGTATACTTATATTACAGGGCTGAAAAGTTCTCAATTTTTTGTGACGTGTGATGTTTGTTGATTGAATGATGGAAAGTTCATTTGTTAAAGGCTATGTAACATTGCTTTACTGAATAACAGCTGAGCTTAAAAAAGAATTGTAAAAAGAAACAAAAAAAATAATAAGATACAAACACTGTCTTCATTCCACTCAGTTACTAGTTTAACAATATTAATATAATGTTGTGTATTGGAACTGCAATGTAAAGGATAAAATATTTGATTAATAATCTTCATTAATATTATTTTAATACTGATTTGTGACTATTTTGTCTATTTTTGTCTGTAATTCAATGTTCTGTTTAAAATTACAATCTAAATTCTTCAAAAAATATTCAAACCTTGATCAATCTTTAATTCATCAGATAACTCTTGGGAAGTCACTGCCTCTTGGTTTGGATATCCAGCTACCCCGAGAATGGATACTGTTAGAGCCAGAAACATGTTATCGCATTACTATGACATGGACACCTACACAGCCCACTGCCACAAGAGAAACTATACGCTTTACAAATGAAAATAGAGGCAGATATGATGTCATTGTGGTTCTGAAATCTATTTTGGTAAGTTTTTATTGCCCGTTATTCTTTTTTTAAAATAGACAACCCTTACACTACTGTAAACTGGACACACATTTAATGGACAGAAAGAACACCCAGGCAGAACAACAATTTCTGGATCGCACAAGGTGTTGTCCCATGTGAGGATCAAGAGACCATGTTTTTAACTTCTTCACAATCTGTGCAGTTATACTAACTGTAGTCTTTTCAGTCAAGAGGGTTTCGAGATCCTAGAAATGGTCAACATATTGAATATTTAATTCCGCTGTACTTAATAATAGATTGCACTGACCAGATATATAGGGTTTATACACAGACTTCTGACCCTGCACCTTGTTTTTTCCGTTGCGCTCACTCCTTTTCTACCAAATCATAAATTATTTGAGATTGTTCAATTTCATACCTTCTAAAAACCATTTGGCTTTGATTCAATAAAACCATTTGGCTTTGGATGGCCTAAATTGTCAATTTTTGCTGAAGACTCTGAGTCAAGCCTCCAAAGAGCTCCAGCCAAACCGATCCAATTAATGATCATCATCAACACAGCCTTTAATAGTCCACACCTTGTCTTTGAAGTTTTGGCCTCTTGTACCATACTAGCCAGATGGCTTGATATAGAGTTTATATCAAGTTTGACTTTCTCAATAAAGAGATGTTGAAGCGTGTAATTTGCTTTCTTATGCGCCCCTTACAACACCCACGGAATGAATAGGGGTGGTGACGCTCCTTATTCTTAATCCGTCACCACACAGATCACAGTATATACTAAATATTACATTATTTAAAATAGTATTTTTTAAAATTCTATGTGTCAATCTAAACTATCTAAAACCTTACTATAGAGGAAGCTTTATGCCAGGCCATAACAATGTAATCTTTTTACTCGAAATCAATACCGATAGAAAAAAAATGGAACATAAGCATTATTTAGTACATAATTAGGAACAAAATCACTACTACTAAAACTCGACGAAACACTCAATGTTTAATTTCAGTAGTGGAGTTTCAAAAAAAATCTCAACTTATTAAGACAAA
Source organism: Hypercompe scribonia (assembly GCA_949316085.1). Classification (NCBI taxonomy): domain Eukaryota; kingdom Metazoa; phylum Arthropoda; class Insecta; order Lepidoptera; family Erebidae; genus Hypercompe; species Hypercompe scribonia. The sequence continues at coordinate 7,327,858 of OX438975.1, forward strand.
TTTTTCGAATTGAAAGCAAAAAGTACCTGATATAAAAATGGACAAAATAGCTGTAGGCTAATAATAAATATGTTTGTTACAGAGTATTAAAGGAAAAAGTGTCCTAACGAAAGGTTTCAAAATATCTCCTGGTAAAGTAAAGAAAAAAGTTGGTAAGAAGTCTCCTGTATCAATATACAAGAAGAAATGTGAAATTGTTTACAATACTACACAGATCAAAAAGACCTACACTGAAATTCAATCTAAGCAGAGATCCTCTCAAATGTACAACAAAGAAAATATGAGTATTAATGACAATACTTTCGAGTCGCGGCCTGACAAATGCCCATTTGATTCACCATCCAGCATTGACTTTCACTTTGATACATCTGAAGTTTTTCCAAACATGAGAAAGCCTGATGTATTACAACAAACTTATGACAAGTCCTTTACAACTAATAACTTTTTAAATGTGGGACACAACGTACTTAAACCATCAAACAAACAAACATGTGATGTTTCAGCTACAGAACTATTTGATAATCTTACGTTTACACCCTTAAAAGCGAAGACTGATAAAACTGAAAAGCTAGATAAAGGTCCTAAAATAATACTGAGTATGAACTCCGAAAGTGAGCTTGACGACAGTTTAGATATAAAAAATACAGAAGAAAAAGAAAATCAAACTCATTCCATCATTAGTATAACATCATCTCAACCACCAAATAATTGGTTAACAGTAAACCACCAAACCCAATACGGCAGTCACGTAGAAACTCCCAACGTTGTTACTAAAAAACAACCAAATACATCATCGCCTAAGGAACTTAACAGTCCAAACTTCTCTATCAATACCGAATTTTCTCGTATAAGTGATCTATCTTTTTTCCCTCAAAGGTTCTCCACAGAGAGGAAATACTTCCCTAAATTAAACAATGAAACGCATGAACTCTTAGACGATCCTATTAAACTGAGTTCCGATACTTATACAAAAGACTCCCCAAACACACCAATGGAACCAAACTTCAAAATTGTACATGAAACAAGACCCCCTCACTTCTTTATGAAAGATCAACCGAAAATGTGTAGACAGGCTCTCTTTAGAGAATACCAGTATCAAAGAGAGGCTTTTGATCAAAAGAACTTGCTCAGTCCATACGAGCATCATGTTTGGCAAAGTGACTTTCGCGTTGATGCCAGATCACCTCCAAGGTCGATAACACCACCTCTACAATCGATCCCTGAGGAGAGTGCACAATTTTCTGACATTCACGTTTTAGACAAAACTGATAAGCATAAAAATACATTCACGATAAATCGAACTTTTGATAAGACGACGGACCATTTCACTGCAACACATAATTACAGCAGACAGTCATGGTCTAAGAAAGCCGTTAGGGCCGAACCGGATCTCTGGAAAATACCCATCTCTCACGTTAAGAAATCCGTGAAGCACAAACCGATGACAAAAAATAAAGATTATAGTATTGGACAGATATCAAATACCACATTCGAGACGAATAAGAGCTACATACAAAATATGACAGTAAATAAGATCGGAAATGTTTACTCTCAATCTTCAACTGTGGATCCATTTGTGTCTTCCACGTACTTTTATGATGAAGAAGCTGTGGAGAAATTTGAATCCGAATTTAAAAGATGGTTGAACTGCATATTAACACCACCAGCCGATCTAGATAGTAATATCGAACAAAAAATTGATGTTGGGAAAGCCTGGATAGAAAATAGAAATAAAGAAGTTCCAGTTGCGCCCACAAAAGAGCAAGTTTCAAGCTTATATCACAATAGTCATAGACTAGAGAGTCTGAGAAGATCGGCTAGGGCATTACTAATGAGTCCTGAAATGGTTCAAGTCTTTCAGAAATTGAGCATGCAAATTGAAAAGAAACTTATAGCCATCCGGACCGATCGAAATCTCCATTTGGATGTAGGGTTGCAGAAGATTATCATGGAGTTGTTATTGTCTTATAACCCATTGTGGCTTCGCATCGGTCTCGAAGCTATTTACGGCCTTATTTTACCTCTGAAATCAAACAGTGATATAGAAGGTCTCACTACGTTCATTATTCAAAGGATGTTCAAAAATCCATTTCTCAAGAACAAACATTCGAAAGTAAGTGCGCCAAACATGTTACTCCCCGCTTATATGGAAGCTATTAAAAAGTTTACTTTAAAGAAATTCTTTATGTTAGTGTACTTTTTAGATCAAGCCAAACAAAAGAAGCTCATATCGCACGACCCTTGCCTGTTTTGTAGAAATGCTATCTGCAAAGAGAGCAGGGAAATAATAATAAGATTCACGAGGGAAGTGATAGCCGGTATTGGCGATATCACAAGACATTTGAGACCACTTGGCTATATCGTAAGTCATAAACAATCTTATTTAGACGAATACAAATATGCAGTTCACAACATAGCTTTGGATATAAGAGATGGAGTAAGACTGGTGAAAGTTATGGAGATAATTTTAATAAAAGAAGGCTTACTGAGTCATCTACGAACTCCCGCAATATCGCGACTCCAAAAGATTCATAATGTTCAAGTCGCTCTCAATGCACTAAAGGAGGCAAATTTTGTCATTCACGGTGATATCACAGCTACAGACATAGCTGATGGACATAGAGAAAAAACATTATCTTTGCTATGGCAAATCATTCACGTTTTCCGCGCCCCACTTTTCGAGAAAGCCGCAAATGTTATTCAAACTTGGTGGCGGAAGAAATACGAAGTCATCTTCAAAAAGAAAACGGCAGCTGCAAAAGTTATTCAACAACGTTTTAGATTTATTAGAGAAGGACGAAAAATACAGAACAGCTATCAGAATTTGAGGAAATCGGTAATTTTTGTCCAACGTAGATATCGCGATAATAAAATAGCTCGTCTTAATAGACGAAATGAGGCTGCACGTAAAATACAACATTGGTACGTAGCTTCACGAAAGCGTGACAAATGCCGTCAAAATTTCATAAACCTAAAACAGTCCATAACATTGATACAGTCTATAGTCCGAATGCGTATCATTCGTAAAAGATTTATTATTGTAAGGAACGCCGCATTGTGCATCCAAAGATTTTATCGTTCTTACAAAATTACCACAATTGAGAGACAAAAGTATCTTAAAACTAAAGAATCCATAATAAAAGTACAAAGCTGTATTAGAACATTTATTGCAAGAACACGTTACCGTAAATTGCTCGCTGCCATAAAAACGATTCAAGCCGCTTACAGAGCTAGAAAGCAGTTGCAACTTTTACAGAAACGTCGTATGGAAGCAGCAATATGTTTACAGAAATATACAAGGCGATACATTGCCCGTTCACAATACCTGCAATGTTTGGAAAAAGTCAAATACATTCAGCGAACATGGAGGCAAAAAGTGTATACAAGAAGTGTCCGTGGTGAGTTTTTACACACCAAAAAACTTATAATTAAATGCCAATCTTTCGTAAGAGGGTACTTGGCGAGGAAGCACATTCATATTAAAAATGAAGCGACGCGTAAAATACAAGAGTGGTACAAAGCTACCAAAAAACGTAACAACTGCGTACAAGAGTTTAAGGCACTAAAAAAGACAGTAACAGTTATACAAAGTATAATCCGCATGACCATTGTCCGCAAAAGATTTATTACTATTAGAAAAGCTACGTTGTGTATACAGACATATTGGCGTTCCTACAAAGTAATGAAAATTCAGAGACAAAAATATATTCAAATAAGATATTCTGTAATAATATTACAAAGCTATACAAAGAGTTTTATTGAAAGAAAACGTTATTGCAAACTACTGTCTGTTGTGAAAACTATTAAAGCCGTGTACAGATTCAAGAAACACATGAAACTTTTACAACAACGTAAAACAGAAGCAGCAATATGTTTACAGAAATATGCAAGGCAGTATGTAGCTCGTTTACGGTTTCTGGAATATAAAGAAAAGATTCTATACGTGCAGAGAATGTGGAGAGCTAAAATACTCATTAGACAGTTACGCTGCATCAAACAAAATAAGGCTGCCTGTAGGATACAACATTGGTATATAGCTACAAAAAAACGTGACAGTTGCCGCCAACAATTTTTAATTCTGAGAAAGACCGTTACATTTATACAATCCTTAGTCCGAATGCATTTTGTTCGCAAGCGATTTCTTATTCAAAGAAGTGCTGCAGTGTGCATTCAAAGATATTATCGCTCTTACAAGTTAATGACAATTGAGAGACAAATTTATCTTAAAAACAAGAAGTCTGTTGTAAAAGTACAAAGTTACGTTAGGACCTTCATTCAAAGAAAACGTTTCTGTAAATTAGTGTCCGCGGTAATAAAGATTCAGGTCGCTTATAGAGATAAAAGGCAAAGGAAACTTATACAGCAACGTATTACGGACGCAGCAGTATGTTTACAAAAATATGCGAGACGTTATCTTGCTCGATCGAAATATTTGCAATGTTACCAAAAGATTGTTATGATACAGAAAAATTGGAGGGCAAGGTTACTCACAAGACAACTCCGTATTCTAAAACAGAACGTGGCTGCCTGTAAAATACAACATTGGTACAGAGCTACGAAAAAACGTGATACGTGCCGCCAAGAATTTTTGACACTGAAAAGGACCGTCACATATATACAATCGAAAGTCAGGATGTGTATTGTCCGTAATAGATATGTTGTTACGAGAAAAGCTGCATTGTGCATTCAGAGGTATTACCGATCTTACAAAGTAACTGTGTTCGAGAGACAACAATATCTTAAAACAAAACATTATATTATAAAATTACAAAGTTACATACGAAGATATATGGCAAGAAAACAGTTCTGCAAATTACGTTCATCCGTGATGATAATTCAAACCGCTTACAGAGCTAAGCTACAAAGACAACGTGAACAGAAACGTAGAACGGAGGCAGCGATATGTTTACAGAAATATACGAAACGATTCATAGCGCGATCCCGATACCTGCAATACCTACAGAAAGTTCTTTACGTACAGAGAACATGGAGACACAAATTACTTACAAGACACATACTGAATTTAAAGCAGAACGAAGCTGCCACTCAAATACAGCAGTGGTATAGAGCCATCAAAAAACGTGATATTTGTCGACAAAACTTTATGTTATTAAAGAGGACCGTGACTTTCATACAGTCCTTAGTACGAATGCGTATCGTTCGAAGGAAGTTCATTATTACTAGAAATGCCATATTATGTATACAAAGATATTACCGCTCTTATAAAATTGCAAAGGTTCAAAGACAAAACTATCTTCGTATTAAATACTCCACCATAAAATTGCAAAGTTTTGCCAGGAGCATTATTGCACGAACACGTTATAACAAGTTGCGCTCTGTTGTAGTTAGATTACAAAGAGCTTTTAGAGCAAAACAAGAAATGAGAGCTTTGCAGCAACGCAGAATAGAAGCAGTTATATGTTTACAAAAATGCACTAAACGATATATAGTTCGTTCGCAATATGTAAGATATCTAGAAAAAGTAAAGTACATACAAAGAATATGGCGTGGCAAATTGCTAACACGCTTAATTCGATGCGACTTTTTACAGAAGAAAAGGATTATTATTAAATTTCAGGCGATTTTAAGAGGGTTTTTGGTGAGAAAATACATTCAAGCGAAGAAAGAAGTTATTTTGCAAGAAAAAGAGGAGCAGAGACGTCATGTGGCTGCTTCCAAAATTCAGGTACCAATTTATCACTTTTTTGAAATTAATTCTTTACTAATTCTATAAATGTAAGAGCTGCTTGAAAAGTCTAGATAATTATTAGTCAGTCCTATAACAAAACCCTTAAATACGACAATGTAGTGTACTTTTTTTAATGCATGATACGTTAGTAGGTAGATAGTATGTATATAACTAGCGTGTAAATACACTAGCTAACTTTGTCTGCGTCTCTCAAAAGGAATGAGTTTATCCTGTTTTTGCAACATTTTTCATTCATGCTCAACTCTTATCGGTGTTTGCGTAATGTTGTTTATAACCTTCCTTGATAAATAGGCTGTCCAAAATTAAAAGAATGGGATGCCGTGACCAAGGGAAATAAGTATTCATTTTTATATAGCTAAACAGATTAGCATACGCTAAAAACCTTGTTTCATTATTTTTTTACTAGTTTAGATAGATAGATAGCTCTTTATTTGTACACAGTTTTACAGAGTTATAAGAGAATACATAAAACGTCTAATCTACCACTAAACTAGACCGCTATTTGTACATAATGTACAAATGGCGGTCTAGTTTAATGGTTACTTTTCAGGTGTTTAATATTTTCCATTAAAAAATATTTTCTAGGCACTTTGTCGCGGCCATTTGGCAAGAAAAGGTATGGCCCATGATAAACGAGTATCGGAACTGCGACGCAGATGGCGTGATGGAGGTTTGAAATCAACTCAAGAATCCATGAAAGAGCGCAACGAGGAAGCAATGGAGGTGCTGCGTAATATTAGTGGGATCGAAACTGTAATCAAAGCTTTCAGATCTCTCGGTGAGTACTACAGATGTCATCATCGTTACACAAATAAATACATATAAATAAAATTGAAGTGTCTGTCTGTGATTAAAAAAACGGTATTTTCTCAAGTGCTTATAGTTCTTTACACGATACTAAAACATAAACTACCTAATTAAAAAAAATGTCTGTTTGTTTGTCCGGGCTAATCTCTAGACCCCCTGAACCGATTCTAATGACACTTTGACTAGGAGATAGAGGAGGTTACGGGTAAACATATAGGCTACTCCTTATCCTGGATTTCACACGGACTCGGCACTTACCCAGCAATAATCACGTCTCTAGGGTAAAAATCAAATCCTTCGCGAACAAAGTCACGGGCACAGCTAGTAAATAAATAAAATATTCTAATCAATATATTAAAGTTCATTTATTATGTACCTTTGCAAAAGAAACTGCGATTTAATAGAATTTCTTTCTTTTTTAGAATTGCTCACAGAAGTATTTCCTATGTTGTACAACGACAATGCTTCGGCCATTGTACACAGAGTGTACACGTACATGTCGGTGACAAACAGATCAATTTCTAGCATAGAAGTGTTGAAATCTGCAGCTGCGGTTCTCGTTAATCTTACTAGATATAAAGTTACGGGACCAAAAATTTATTTGGTAAGTAACGAAAAACCTGACGTATAATTATTCAAATAAATAGAGCACGTCCCTGGCTCTCTATCACACTCTTTTTTTTACAATTACTTTTCATGAAATCACTCGTAAATCTTTCTTCCGGCCTGTTTCCTTAACTAGGTTGAGGTTCGTCTGTTAAGTTTACTACAGTATATCTGAATTTCGATTTTTACTTGTAGCGACCTTCAGATCTCCACAACTCCACAAGGCGATTTCGAAGTTGTGTAGAATTACTGTTGACTATTTAAGGCTGCAACTACACAACAATTGCAATCCTTTCATGGAAATTACTCACACATATTATTTTTATTGCAGAGAGATCGTATACCACCAATATTAAAGTTTATGTGGAGGTTTAGCAATAGTGAAACACATCTGTTCTGTATAATGGCGACATATTTATGGCTGTTCTCGAAATATGAAAACATCAAGAAGGTAGGCTCTTTAAAAATTCTGTTTTCAGACATAATTTTTATATACCGCTAAATTTAAATTTCTAAATGTTATTTGTGTTTCAAGGACTTGACCGAACTTCTCAAGATACCAGATAACCACCGAATACTGGTAACAATCAAAAATAATGTTGACAGAAGCAAAAGAATGTCGACAAATGTTATGAAGAACAAGTTTCACACACCGCAAACCTCAAAATTCGTTTCAAAGATACACTCCATGAATATGAGTGTCTGCAGTATGGGAAACAGCAGTATTGTTTTACCCGCTTTGGAGCCAGACTACGGTATTGTACGACTTGACAAACCAAGATATTTTGAAGACGCCCAAGAAGCCATCAACTGCTTATTCCTTACTTATAAGTTGTGATGTTCTTTAGATTAATTTAATCACGAAGTGTTAAATGTTAGTACATTTTTAATAAGTTACAACATACTTAATATATATTTCTAAATATAGTATTGTGCTGATATACTGTTTAAACTTGTAAAAAAATTTGACATTTTGCATCAGGAATTAATTTAAAGAACCAATGAATATGTGTAAAAATTCTGAAAGACCGTTTTGACATATTGGCGCTTTGATCGTGTCATTCAAAGTGTAACAATTTATGTAAAGGTCTTGATTTAAGTGTAATAAAGTTAAATATTCGACTTAGATCACTATTTGGCTTGTTATGCCAAATCGGGATCGATTTTTGTTTTTATTAATAATGTATCTAATTATAATTTATGCCATTTATATCACTTGCATTAAGAGCTATTATGGACTGTTAATTATTTAATTTTAATGTATATAAAGTAATAAAAACTACGAGAGTAATCGTGTTTAATCAAGTCACATCACTAGGAATCTAAAATCGTCAGTTATAGCAGTTAACCTCCACCAGTTGAACCATTTTCATTTCTAGAAGCGTGCGGTGCTTACACAAAGGGGAATATAAAAACTACCTAACTAGCGTCGAACGTATGTTTGCTTCGCTTGTTACTATTTTGAAAATAGTAATGTGGCAAATTGGTAACAAATAGCAGCGCCACCTATCGAAGATAATAATATTATAACAATAATAGTCTCAAACATTTCGCACACGGCCGTCCGATCTCAAACTAGGCAAATTCTGTGTAATCAAACTGCTGATGAATACACTTATGTATTTCTAAGTACATACATTTGATAAATAATTACACCCAGGCACCGAACAAATAAATGATCGTCACATAAAGATTTGTTCTGGGTGTGAATAGAACCCACGATCTTTGGCATAGAAATCGGGATCCCTAACCATCAGACCAACAAGCCCATCAACATACATCTAACTACGGAGTAACTACTAATCCTGTATTGCGATACAGAAATTCTCGCGCCGATTAGTATATACAGCGTGACTGGTGAGATACCTTCAATACTTATGGAGAGTACTCGGTACTCGATTCTCGTTAACTTGATATAAAAAAAATAGGTGCTTATTTTTTATCGAAATGTCTCTAAAAAATAAGTGAAATTTGGATATTATACTCCCTAAGCTCGCCGCACTGTTTACGTTGATCTAGTCACGAGCGGCGCAGCGGCACCCACCCCCGCCCTCCATCCCGCTACATAGGCAACAACTGTACAGTGTAGGTACCTATGTATTCTGTGTTGATAGACACGTGCGGCCGCGCGGTGTCCAAGTATTCCGCAGTTAAATACTGGGCTCTCGGTGTACTGTGTACGAACTTTACTAAGAAGTTATTTAATATTCCGTTTTTATGTTATTTTATTTCATGATATATGTTCACATACTATCACGTCCTCAAATATTGAAGGTATCTCACCAGTCAGTCTGTATAGAAACTACCCAACATCAACCGTTGGATCGTGACCCGCCAGGCATGATCATCTTGTCTGGCCAGAGGATCCTCCCCTTGTCTTGAAGGGACATGACACCCGTTCCCTCCATAATGCTGATCCCGACATGAGTCAAACAGAACTCGAAAAAAATAATTTTAAAAATTTAACAAAATGACTTCTGTACATGTAATTAGACGTTAGCGAAATAGAGAGAACTATTCGATGCCGTGCCGACTAGCTCTCGAATTCGCTAACGTCTGCCTCTTAATGCAGATTCTAGAATTATGGTACAATCGATCAACGGCTATGGCTTTGATGCTGGCAGTGGTGGAATCCGGCGTTCACGAATAATCATGCGTCCTGACCTATACTGATAAAAATACTCAGCAGACCCACGTTCAATACATGTACCTATATACTTCGACAAAGTGAACCCCTTCCTTTCCAATCATACACGGCCAACAAATCCGTCATATCGACATATGGAGAAAAGACATCAGAACTCAATCTCAACCTCCGACGGCCGTACAAATGGAAGTTCATTACTAATTAGTCACTGATCTAAAAAACAAGGCTAACCCTGTAGGTTAGCCTTGTTTTTTAGATCATCATTACTAACCTAGTAAACCAAGTAAACGCACATCGATAGAACCAATGAGTACACAATATTATAATTTCCCGGGACAACAAGAATAACGGTTGAAAATTTATAGGTAACACAAATTCAACTATATATTGTACACACTATACTAATAAAAGTGGCGAAACCTGTAAAGAAAAGTAATGACTTATTTTACCTTAATTTTCAGATTGTACTACTGTGTACTATTACAATGTTTTTGATCACTAAATACAATGTTTTTGCAGGTTCAGCATAAATGACCTAGATTGTGTTGTTATAAACATGAACCGTAAGGCCAGATTTTGAGTGGGTAATTTCCAAGTTTTATTCGATTCGATACCTATGGAAAAATACTATTTGAGTAAAAAAATCGAACACAAAAGTATCGGTTTTGAATGAAACATACTCGATACTTTTTCATGTCTATCGCTATCCCATGTCATTGACATGTAGTGTCATATGTCAATCGTTAGAGGTTATGTCTTATAAATAAATCAAGAGGTATAAACATACCCTGTATTGTGAACAATTAGTATATTGATAAAAGACGTTAAATACTATGGACGAATTCGTGAACTATCTTTTGTTGATATTAGTTATACTACCAGTACTATTGTTTTTCAACTTATGGGCTGGTATCGGATGGGAGTTGTTTGAAAACAACTAGAAAATGAGCGACGAGATGCTGTTGAAATTACAAGTAGATTTGGCACGAATTTCTGCAAGACTGTTTAATTATAAGGCAATTGTAATAAAAAAGAAGACTTGGAGATGAATTAAAACAATTATAATATTTTTTTTATAGCATTTTTAATTGAGAACAATAATAAACATTACTTAGGGTACTACAATTATCACAATAGTGTCTAAAATTCATAATATTTTCATAACAATTGCATGATGCACGTTCCATAATGATCATGTTATAATATATATATTATATTAGTAGAAAAATAGTCAGAATTCGAAGTTACAGATCTTACTCATAGGTTGGAGTATGGTGTGTGGGGGGAACACACACGCAACATTTAAACAGATGTGTGTAGATAGTGTTCTTGCTCCATATTTCAAAGGTTATTGTATTATCAATTTAATGTGTATTAGTCAATATCGAAGGTCATTATTAGTATAAAAATAATTTTTTTAATATCTTTTCAAAAGCCGTAATTATCATCTTAATCTCAATTTTTTGCTATAAAATTTCTTAAAATTGTTTATTAAGTCAAAAAAATGTCAAATTTCATGAGTTTCTTACGAAATAATAATAATAATATCTATCCTTTGATTTTTTTATCTATTTACTTTGGTATTTCTAACAATAAATAATGAAGATAATGAAGTGCTCTAGGTCAAATGATTCTATGCTTTCTACTTTGTCATTTGATTGAACCTTATACTACACTTAATTAATAGAATATAAAAAATTAGGCTGAAAACAAGTAAAAGTTATTAAAAATACTTAGAAAATCTAGATCCACATATACACATATATATAATGAATTTATTTAAAATGTTTATGAAGTAATGTTAGCTTTGGTTTTTAAATTTCACTAGAGAGTATTAATTCTTCCATTCCCATATGACCTCGATGTCTCCATACACGGTATCTTGCAATATCTTTTCTAGTAACTATACCAACCACCTGTGATTAGATAAAATGCTATTAATGTTCATTCATTGTAGACATCATATATAAATAGGCTTATGTATATGGTTGTACATATATAATCTATACTAATATTATAAAGCTGAAGTGGTTTTTTTTTGTTTGATTGAATACACTAATCCCAAGAAGCACTTTTTAAATTTGAAAAAGGCAATATATCATCATGATGATGAAAAAATGTTTGTCAAACAGGGCAAAATTTGAAAGTTTTCATTGCATGTTTTGTTTCCCTTTAAGAGTTCTAAAAAAACTATTTGTCTATCTTATAAGATCAGCTCACTACAGTTCTTTTTATGGTAAACAAATTTGTTCAAGCTATTTAACATCACACTATTATTACTAGGAGACAAGTTGTTTGGGTCAGTAAACAATAATATTTTTGGCTGTGTGCAGTCGTCTGATCCCAAAATTGGCGAAGCCTATACTATGGTAACTAGACTGCTGATAAACATACTTATATATTTCTAAATACATACATATTATAGATAAATTACATTCCTGGTGGGAATCTAACCAATGTCCCCTGGCTTAACAGTCAGGATTACCGACCAAGAGGCCCATTAAATATGAAAAATAGAGCGGTTATATTTCTTTCAATTATAAATATAACTCATAGCAGGCCAGTTTTAAAGGGTTTAGCCGGATACGTATGACGAGTCGGCCCCAAATGGGAATCGATATCGAAACTTATGTTTTAATATCGACTTGATGTTCAAACACGATTTATCTACTTTTCCCACTACTTTACCCATAAAAATTGCGTCAAAAAAAAGTTGGTGCAACACAACGAAAAAAAATTATATGTGATTTCTGTCTTATGGTATACCCCTGTATTATAAGGTGCACATTACATCATTGTTTTTTTTTTTCGAAATTTCACATCAGCTTGTTATAAAACATAAGTAAATAGTCTTAAGAGATGGGATAATAGTTAAAAAAGAAATGAAAAAAAAACAGCCAGTGTTCAATACTTATTATTATTACTTTTTCGTGTCAATCAAAATACAAGAAACAAAATATTAATCATCGTCACTGTTGAAATTAATTACAATCGGAACACTTTGTGTCGCAAATAACTTAGTTAGGACCTCAGCAGGACGTACGATTTTGGACAAATATCGTCCATATGATAGATAATAAATAATAGCTGCTACATGAGAACAGCATCCCACTGTACGTTCGCCATTGGGGCAATCACAGCAATAACGAAGAATACTATTGTAGTCATTACCTTCGGAAATATAGTGAATGTAAATTCGATAGACTTTTCTATTTATATGTCTTGATTTTACTTCTGCTTTGATGATATTAGGTGCTGATTTCACATATTGTATGTTACATATTGTAGTATTCTTCGTTATTGCTGTGATTGCCCCAATGACGAACGTACAGTGGGATGCTGTTCTCATGTAGCAGCTATTATTTATTATCTATCATATGGACGATATTTGTCCAAAATCGTACGTCCTGCTGAGGTCTTAACTAAGTTATTTGCGACATAAAGTGTTCCGATTGTAATTAATTTCAACAGTGACGATGATTAATATTTTGTTTCTTGTATTTTGATTGATACGAAAAAGTAATAATAATAAGTATTGAACACTGGCTGTTTTTTTTTTCATTTCTTTTTTAACTATTATCCCATCTCTTAAGACTATTTACTTATGTTTTATAACAAGCTGATGTGAAATTTCGAAAAAAAAAAACAATGATGTAATGTGCACCTTATAATACAGGGGTATACCATAAGACAGAAATCACATATAATTTTTTTTCGTTGTGTTGCACCAACTTTTTTTTGACGCAATTTTTATGGGTAATAGAGTACACAAAGGAGCATAACATATATTAATTTCGTGATTGTAAGTCACAGAGATCTCAGAAAAAAAAACATGACTTTTTTATTCTTTATTTTTTTAATGTAATTTTTTATTCTAAAAATTATAAAAAAATATATGTGATATACTCTGTAATGTAACCTAACACCTCGCGTTAGTTTCACTTCTTTATCTTAATTAGCTTCAGAGATATATAAAGTATAAAATATATAAAATATTTAGCTACGCGGATGATACTGCTGTCATATTTCATGGGAGAACCTGGGAGGAGGTGACAATAAATGCTGAACTCGGACTCCAGAGAATACATTATTGGTTGTCAAAGAACTTGCTCACCCTTAACTTATCAAAGACCTCATACGTGCAGTTCACTTTCGCCAACATTAAGCCTCCCGAAATAACACTCAAAGTACACACATGCAAGCCTCCATACAATTTTAACAGCTATTGCCCATGTCCTTCGCTAGCCGAAAAAGACACAGTTAGATATTTGGGAGTTGTACTAGACGCAAACTTGAGCTGGCGATCACATATTGAACAAACCACGTCACGGGTTCGAAAGCTTATATGGGTATTTAGGAGACTCCGGCAGGTGGCGGACTTTGAACTGCTTCGATTGATATATGTTTCCTTAGCACAATCGATCATTAGTTACTGCATAACGATATGGGGGGGTGCCTGCAAAACTTACATGATCCATCTAGAAAAAGCCCAAAGATCGCTACTTAAGGTTATGACTTTTAAACCATACAGATTTCCAACAAAATCACTGTACAAAGAGTGCGAACTACTAACAGTAAGACAATTATATGTCCTTAATTTAACAATTGCACAGCATAAGATTACACCAATAAATTATGAAAACAGGAATAAGCGTACTATTACAAACGTTCGTCAACCTTTAAAATGTAGAACTGCACAAGCAAGACGACAACACTTACATCAAGCTACACGTATCTATAACAAAATAAACAAAACCTTGCTCATTAACTCATTGGTCACTTACGAAGTCAAAGTCAAAACAAAATTATGGTTACTTACACAAGATTACGCACAAACCGAAACCTTACTACAGTGAAAACACACACACACACACACACATACACTCACATACACACACATCCACACACATATACATACTCACACACGCGCACACACACATTTGCATACTCCCACACACACTTTTAAATGTATTTTTATTGTATAGTTTGAAATAACAAAAGGGGTGAAGACACTGTCTCCTGTAACACAGGTTGTTACCTACCACAGGAAACAGAGTACCATTGTATCTCAATAATGCTTATACCAATAAAAGAAATTATTATTATTATTATTTATTAGATATATCACATTCAGTAATAGTCAAGCATACGGATATTTTGCTCTCTATCTCAAGGTCAAAGCGGAAGTCGGTCGCGAAAAGTAGAAAAATCGTGTTTGAATATCAAGTCGATATTAAAACATAAGTTTCGATATCGATTCCCATTTGGGGGCCGACTCGTCATACGTATCCGGCTAAACCCTTTATACAACTTATTAGATTATTTTTCTAAGTTTTGTTTATTTTAATATACTCGTATGTATGTAAAAAGTTTTAAATATAATTTCCAATTCCATGACAGCTCATATCAACTGGCAGACTTACCTCATTGACATCATTGACTATGGGCAAGTGTCGCAGGCCCAGCGCTCGGAACAAGCGAAATAAGCGGGGCAGCGATGCTCTATGCGGAAGCGTGTATGGGGAGGGGTTCATAAACGGTCGCAAATCTATTGTACATGTTTTCTCCCAGTCTGCGATTTCCAGCTGCACAACATAGGTAAAATAATATTCTCATATTTATCAAATATGGTGGTTTGATCCTCACAGAGCCTGTACCATAGCTTATAAACATGGGCGCCGGGAGGTGGGTGCATGCACTTTGCAGTTGCACTCCCCTGGCAGAGAAAAAAATACATAGAAAACTTATTGTTAACTTATTTCATAAAAAAAGTTGGTGCCATAGGTATAATTTTATACTCGTACTTCGTGATATTGGTTGTTAGTATGTGTCGATGTATGAGATAAGAACTCTCCTGAAAATATCTCGTGCGACGTCCATGCTAATAAATATATTTATATATTATCTAAATGCATATGTATCATAGTCAAATAACATCCAGACACAGAACGAATGAATGAATCTCACAAGTATTTGTCCAGGGCGAGAACCAAACTCATAATCTCTGGCCCTCATTTTTAAGAGGCCAAAACTCTAATTCTAAAAGGCCGAAAATCCCTATGCCAAGAGTCCAAAACCCCTATTATAAGAGGCCGAAAGCCCTATTATAAGAGGCCAAAACCCCTATTATAAGAGGCCAAAACCCCTATTATAAGAGGCCAAAACCCCTATACTAAGAAGCTGTCGTTGTGTAGTAAAGAATGTTTTTGATGATAGAAGTATCTTACACTAATATAGTAATTCTTACCTCGTCAATGGATGGATAGCGTGGATATTCCGACCTGAACATATTCATATCAACATTTAAGTTAGACCAAGTGGTGTTTGCATTCTCGTTGTATATTTTGTGTTGTAACAACACTATTAACTGAGATCGCAGTACGATGCCTCGGAGACGTTTGTATGTTGTTATTTCCACCTAAAATTTGTAATGTTTTATTCACGACGCGAATGATACGAGTACAAGGTACATATATTTATACGGTCCAGAATGGACCATGGACGATAATATCATATCGACATGATTGTGCATTCTTTTTAATAATGTACCTTTGTTATATGAAATACCTATAACTTAATGCACTCACACGTATAATACTAAGGGTAAGCAGTGGTGTATGAAACATATACCTATAGTTCAGTTTCACTCATGGAACAGTAGGCAAGCATAGGTAGAGCGAAGTTTTAGGAATTATAATTGGATAAATTGTGAGTAGGTATATAAAAAAGTAGTTAGGTAGTAGAAAATAAATCCAAAAAACCGAATGTCATAGACTTATGGCTTTCGAACTGCAACTTCAACGTAGACAATTGTTTTTTTTGTTAAGAGCCTTCCAAAGCCGTTCTAAAATATGAGTAGAACCCAAGAGTATAAACCATACTCATTGCGAATGCAGACAATGCAGTATGGTGACCCACACACTATGGTGGCTTAGTGAGATACTTTTTCACGTCCCATTTAAAGGACTCGGGGTTATAGTGAGGGGGTAACACGTGCGCTGATAGTTCCAAATTTCAACTGATTTACATAAGAAAGAGCCGTACCGTTTAGTTCGAGAGCGCATGTATTCCTCTCTAAAACGGTGGCTTTCAAGGCCAGCAAGTGTTGTCATATAGGATGGGCGATTCTAAATTTGAGATGTATAAGAACATCACAGTTGAATATCTAGAAGTTGACCTAACTATTGCAGAACTTACTTTTTTGGCCATCTTTCTGAAGTTGAATTTCAATAAAGGAAGTTTTTTTATTGATCAATCGATACTTACGTCATCAGCCAAAGGTGGGTCTACAACTGGGAACCCGTTATATGACACTAACTTCAGCAACTCGACAATATGCCCAACATTTTCAACTGTACGAAGAGTAAACACCGGGTGTGACATTACTTCTGATGCGTATATATTGTGAGCCAACGGCGGAGGCTCCCAAGGCAGCAGGGGCACTGCAGCCAGCTGTATGTGAATGTCGTAGATACCCTACGAAAAGAAAATTATTTTTTTTATGTTGAGATAAAATTTAACAAATTATACATAGAAAACTGCATGAAAAACGATAAATTTAATAATAATATTTCGGACAATACTATTTAGTCTCAAACTAAGCAGAGCTTATACTACGAGTGCTAGACAACTGACATAAATACATATATACTTTTTTTGTAAATATATACACATTATATTATGCATAGAAACACCCAAACTTCGAAATGAATATTTGCAGATCATAGAAACATTTGGACCCAGGCATCGAACCGGAGAACCTGAAGTACAGCAGTCACATACGGCTGCGATATCGAAAAAGCGCAATTCGACAATTATTTGTACTCTATGAAGCTCACCAGGAAAAGCTCTTATACGATATCCTTATATAATTAATTATAACTCTGTAACTGAAAGAATGTTCTAGTCAAGTAGAAATCGAAAGAAATGCGCTTACCAAGAACAAAGAATGAATGGTGTCGTGGGACACCAGGTAGGAACGAAGTTCCTTCGGATAATGTGGAATCGACACAATTTGCAAAAAAAATCGTGCTCAATTTTATGTAGGTTTTCTTGATTTTTCTCTTAAATTTTGCTGATTAGTTTTTATTTAAGTACAAGAAAGTATTTAGGAAATTCAGTATTTTAGGAAATAAAATAATAAATTCCTTAAAATAATAAAATAGCACACATGACGCGCTTTCGCGCCTGCGCACGTCTCATTTAACGGTTTTATTCCACGCACTTTTTTCCACAGATTTATTCCACGCACTTTTTCCACTTACGGTTTTACTATCACATTTTTTTCAGTTCAGTACCGCAGCGAAATCCCTATCCCCTCCAAGCCTGCCGTAAGGAACTTCGTTCCAATATAATACTTTTCAAGCAGATGTTTTCAACATTTTCTACGCATTCGTACCTTTTTTTTTTACGCAGGGAATGCTTTTTGCACCATGCCCTCCGGAGGGACGAAGGGCGTGTGTGGGACTCCGGGAAAACCGGTCTACCCACTAAAGCCCGCGGCGGCCTACCTCAGCAGTCGGGAGGAGCTCCAGGAACGCATTAGCGGCTTCTAGAGTGCTCCCTGCCATACCTCACAAGTGAGGTACATTGCGGACAACACATTCGTACCTTACTAAATTTATCTATCATAAAACCCTCAAATTAAAGGCATACCTCATTGAAGAAATCGCCGGTCCATTTAGCGACGACTAAAGTGATGATGATGGGGAGGGCGTTGGAGATTTGTCCCGTAGTCTCGATAATAATGACGGTAAGCGATATCGTCATACGAACAACTCCCCCGAGTTGTGCCGCCGCGCCGACCAGCGCATACTTCGCCGGGTTTATCGTCTGTTTGTGGTGAACATATACTATCTTGTGATTTATATTTCACCACCAATTTATGTTATCTTCAATATTTTTACTTTTTTTAAAAAATAAGCATACATAAAAGAACGTATAGTCTTGAGTAGCAATTTGTGGATGACGCAAGTGTTGTCTCATGTGGGGAGCGAACGCTACGTCGTTCGCGCAGTTTATTCAATTTTATTTTCCTTTATTGTTATAATAATGCGTGGAATAAAAAAAATACTATCATATAATGTAGGAATATGTTATAAAGTAAGGTAAGGATTTGGTGTTACTACTGTATGCAAAGATTTAATGTTCTACTGGCTTCAGAGGCTACAGTGAGTTTACCAATTTAGGAGTCTTCAAAGTGTACACCTCTTATTTTTAACAAGACAGATGAATGATTAAATTGTATGACAACCTTTTCATGGATATCTAATTCAAAGTTTGTACATAATTATTATTTTGCGGTATGGAATGACGTTTTATTAATACCATGAATGATAGAAAATTATGTAATCAGCTGCTGAGTTGAAAATTAAACTCATAACCACATATTTGCTATAAAACCTTTACTTTACAACATATGATGAAAAGGTAATTTACTAAATATAAGAAATCAAATGTTTTTATACTCACATTCGAAGGCAGCATATATTGAATCAGAATTGCTAACAGTCTACCCCAGGCTGCACCCGTTAATAGGTTTGGTATGAAGAGCCCACTAGACACCGAGAGGCCGAAAGTCCAAGTGGACAGTAGGAAGTAGCAGACCACGAAGGCAAGGATAGACCACGGCTTGTACGAACCCATGGGATCGTGAAGGAATGAACGGACAGAAGCTTCGGGGGTTTGAAACCAAATGGCGGCTAAGGCGTTGTATTCACCATCTGCGCAGAATAGCTGCAACAAAAATATTTTATTTTATTATTAAGACTTAATATGCAGTTTTTTTTTGTTTATTTTAAGAGCCTGCCAAAGTGACTCTGCTCTGACTGATGGAAAGCATGAATAGAATACAAGAGTTGTCACCATACATAATGTGAATGCAGAAAACAGAGTATGGTGACCCACATTATGGCGGCTCAGTGATAGGTTTTTTCACGCCTGGCTTGGGGAAGTAAAAGTTGCACCGTATTGAGTCAAAGTGGTGCAAATTTTACGTAAATTATAAGTGTGTTGCATGAAAATCATTTTCATGCACACAAGTGGGGCGTGAAGAAGCATCTGACTAGGGCGCCATACCGTGTCGCCGTATTGTATTGTCTGCATTCGCAACGAGTACAGTATAATAATGAGTATGACCACAAATCTTGGATTCTATTTATGCTTTCCATCAGGCAGAGTAGTTACTTTGGCAGGCTTTTGAAATAAAAGGAAAAAAAAGGTACGGAAATTAATTTGAGGTCACCTGTAAGGGCACTTTCGTAGGATCTTCTCCAAGTGGTCGACAATCGTTCAGTAGAAACATCATGAGGAACCCGCAGGTTGCGCTCGCGGCTGCGACTAGACAAGCTTCGACTACTCGAAGCCAAGGGGTTCCTATGTACCTATTTGCAAATTATATATTTTGGTTAGCAGTGTTTGCACTTATTGATTTAGGTCATATTGATAATATGTAATTAGAGTTGGCATAAAAATATAACTAAATGTTATTACAACATCAGCATACCTTATTCTAAAAACGGCCAGTTTATAATTAATGAAATTCCACAAAGCGCCGAGCATACCACCAACCATGCCGAAGAACATGAAAACTGGCAACTCGTAGAATTGAAACGGAAACGGATCCATCTTGCCTAGGTTGAGTAAGCCTGGAAATTATATCAAATATTAATTTTATTAAAAAATAAATTAAAGATAATAATTAAATAAGAAAAATAATTAGAAAATTATTTGTAATGTCAGCAGTCTAATTGCCGCTCATTTCAAATATTTGTTTGCATCGGTGTGAATATTTATTCATGTTCTTTCTTTCTTCGTTACTTAGAGGATTTGCTTAGTTTGGGTCTAGAAACCGTGTTATAGAGTAACCATTTACCTGGATAACTCAGTTCTCCAGGCCGTCCGTGATATGCAGACAGAGCACAATTTAACGTGAACGTCGACACTACAGTTCCAAAGAACGTCCGCCATGTCAGCGCCTGATTCCAGAAACTTGTGCCCTCTTCGAGAGAGAATAGAACACCACCTGGTGACGTTATTGTAACTTAGAGAGTAAGTAGGTGTTGAGATCGTATGAGATTATTTCAAGAAGATATAAAACGTATTTTCTAAAGTTATTAGTCGTTAGGGTAGTAGGAATTGTATCTGGTATTCTTTTCTAGGCTATTACCCGAGACGGTGTGCGGTTTTTAATGAGTTCGAGTCCGATTTAACCATTCCACCCATCGCTCGATAAGAAAATCTGAGTGGATATACGTGCTTATAAAAGGGTAGCAAGCAATCCTAATATATCTTATGAAGAGTCTTTAAGTACCATCAGTCAATTAAATTCAATAAATATTTTCATCACTATCTGAAGAGGTAATGGTAAGAGAAAGAAATATTATTATTATTTTTTAATGTTAAGACAACGCCGACATTAGGACTGTGTCGCAGGGGACTTTACAAACATACAAGAAACGGACACAAAGAACACCCAGACTCAGAACAACAATTCGTGAAGCACATAAACAAAATGTGCCATCTGGGGTTTGAACCTACAACACTTAGCGCAGTAGAGAGCGGTGTAGCAACCGCTTTAACTATTACGCTAGTCGTGCAGTTCACTGCAGGTGGAATTAAGAAAGTAAATCACGAAACGATAGGTAAGTACTTCAATAATTGAGTAGTTTACAGTATCTAACCTATAGGGGCCCCAAAAGCAGCAGATACCCCGGCCGCCGCACCAGCCGATACGAAGTCACGCTTCTCGTGGTCTTCCCGAAAGTATTGGAATATCTTGAAGTCTTTGTTGAACGTTGTGCTTTTACCCTGCGATATGCCCGCTGCGACTACAGCGCCACTGTGGATCATAGGACCTTCCTAGAACAATGTGGATTGGTCAGTTAACAGTTCTGCATGAACATAGATAGAGCCTGTACTATGGCAAACAAACTGCTAATAAACATTTTACATTTACACATTATAAATATATCTACGTACAGAACAAATGACCATGCTCATTTCATAATAATTTGTACAGAGTGGGAATCGAATCAACGACCTATTTCACGACAATCAGAACCAGTTACCACTAGACTAACAATCCCATCATATAAATTTACGCATTCTGTTTACCGTACACAACAAATTGTAAATAAACTTGCTCACCTTGCCACCAGCAAGTCCACCGACAACTGCAGTGATAACACCAACAGCCTTGACCAATAAAGTCTTGATGCGCACCACCCGGGGCACTTTGACACCATTTAAGTAACATTTCACTTGAGGAATACCACTCCCTGCTGCAACAGGCTAAAACACAGTGATTATCGAAGAATCATATACATGTATATTAAAAATATACAGTGATTATCTGATATTTTAAAAATAACTAACTAATACGCTAATAGAGGCCACACTGTTTTAAAACAAAACTAATTTTTGTTACGCATGTGATATTTTCAATTGTATCAATATTTTTGTAGGATAAATGGTAGCTATTTCTGTACCAAATTTCATGTATCTGTTTCTGGACTGATAGAGTAACAAACAACCGTTCAATAAAACAAATTAAGTTTAAGTAAATATCAGTTTAGATTGCATTAATCCTTTATGGTTAGATTTAAACCATATCACAAATAACATTTTCAAAATTGGAATTTATTGATGTCGTATTTCCTTGAGGGTTTTCACTATCTTTTCATACAATGCTTTATCTCTCCTCCAATCATTTGAGATTATATTTCCTACGACAATATGTTTGGGATTCCCCAAACTGTTTGTATAGTTCAATGTTACCATGTTATTTAACATAAATTGATGCTCCTATCATCTTACCTCCACATAAGCAACTAGCATAGATCCAATGAACACAATACATATGTTTGATAATACCCACAGTAGATACGGAATGTACAGTCTGTCTAGCAGTACATATTTATCCACAGCTGTTAATAGTAGTTAAGGAAAATAACATTTTTATAAATAATATTTATGGCATGTACACTAAAAACTATTCATAGACAACGGAAAATGGACAATTTTGTGAATATATGAAATTTTCAATTTGTTTACATTAATTGACAACTTTCCTGTAGTTACTACTGACCAGATAAAAATAATATGTTTTACAAAAAAATACAATGGAAGATAATATTGTCTAAAATTAAAATGTTAAAAACATTTATGATTTTTTTTTACAAGATCTTCACTGGCTATCTGATCCCAAACTAAGCAAAGCCTGTAACATGGTAACCAAACTGCTGATAAACATATAGATAAATTACACCTGGTCAGAGAACAAATGATCATGTTCATCACATGATGATACTATAATTATAATACAGCTGTAATAAACTATCCATGTTGTGGTGGAATAAGAACATGGAATGTCACCACCCTCATTTATCCCACCAGTGCTGTAAGAACCGACTAAGAGAGCAAACTATGTAGGTCAACAACGAGAGAGAAACTATATAGAACCAGAATAAAGAGAAGGAAAATGTGAAACAAACTATATAGTTGGTTAAACCCAGTTGGCCACAGTGGCACAGTAGGCCAAACTCTCCCTTTTAACGAGAGGTCTATGTCCAGCACTGTTAAAGGCTGTTGATGATGTGATGTGAATTAACTATAAACTACAAAGTGTCTTTTAATATATATGTTTTTTTCAAAAGGATACATTTTTTCAGCTCTCTATATTTTATCTTTGAGAATTCTTCTATACATATATCAATAAAAAATGCTATGAGAGCTGTCACTATACCAATTAATAAAATAATGAACCACCGAGCTATATCCTTCCATACAAAAAAAGCATATCCACGCTTCCGCTCCTCATCAAGAAGTAGGTGATTCTCACATGTATCATAGTCTAAACTCTGTAAATAATAATATATTATGGATTTACACTTACATAACTGAACAAGTTTAATTTAACTTTACAAATATGTACGATAAGTTAAGAAATCTATGGTCAATACACAGAAGAAGAACAAATAATTAAATTAAACAAACAATGCAACAATTTTAATGGCACTTTATCCCACTGACAATGGTAATATAAGTTTCTGTTAATCATTCATAATTCTTACTAACTTCATATTTAGCGGAAAGAGTATTTAATGATCCCGGCTCAATTTTTTGGGGAGGCCGCCGTCTTCTGATGCCATGACTACCATGTATCTCTTCATCATCAGAATCCTGCAAAAAACACATGTTACCTAATAAGGTTCAAAATGTACACAACTTAACCAAATAGAAACAAAGGCATTTGTTAGACACAACTAATAACAAAATTAGTAAAATTTCAATCATGTTTTACAAATCAATATTTTCTATTGTTATGTCTATTTAAATGTTGCACACATAGGTAGTTCTAACAATTTGAATTATTGATTTAATATTTTCAAGGTTTTATTATACCTCGAAGTTTATAGGTTTGTTAAATGGATGATTTGATGTGCTGGCTACTTCTTCATTACTTAACAACTGAGCCGTATCTGATGTGGTTTCCACATTACTTATAGAACTAGCACTTCCATCAGCTATAGAATTCGACGATTGACTCATTTTATATTAATTCATGTAACAAAACAATAAAACATTTATTTTGTTTGTCTGTTTCAAATGTTTAGAAAATTGTCATTTCCAAATGTATAATATCCCAGTTTTAATTTAATATTCCATTGTTTGTTCAACTGAAACAAAATATTATGTATTTGATTGCAATAAAACTTTGTCACATTAAACCACTGCACTTCTAGTTCTTTTAGTTCTTTTTCTAATACTGCTTTGTTTATTATCTATCAATCATTTGATCGCCCCCAATCACCCCCATATGTCTATTTTGACACATTAGTTTCCTAACACAGATACACTTTAAAAGGCGCTGATACTCTCGATACATTTATCGATGATTATTCAGCAATAAATTTCAATTTATGGAATCGTAAAAGTAGAAACTATTAATTTTACGTTACATATGTATTGCTTTAATAGGTGCCTACTGTGGTATTTCTTCATTAATTAAGTGCTTTGAAATAGGGTTTTAAAAATATTTTCATAGATTCTCAGTACTTAACGAAAATGATAAGATCATATCATATTAAAGAAAATATTATCACTCTTCAACTATAGTATTAATATAAACTCATAATATATCAAATATTTTTTTTGTAAATTAAAAATTACTGAGTTAGATAAAGCTAATCTTATCAATAATTTGATGGCAAATCGATACATAAAATCTGAGATTTTCATCAATAATATGACTTAAAGGACAACAAATTATTTAACAAAACGTTAATTTCTATCGTTATTAACATTTTTTACTAAAATTAAGTTTATAAATCTCTTTATTATGAATACTGATTTCAATGATAATGTTATCATTTTATCAGTTCGTAAACTAGAACAAACTTTTGAAGCTCACACATGCGACGCGTTCATCGTATCGTAAACAATAGAGATTTTCAATGTGTGTGTAGCTTGTTCGTTCGTTTGGTTGACAATCGCGATGTGATGTATTCTACCATACATCATCGCATGCTGAGTTATATTTTCAACAAAACCTTTTCATTTTTAACTAAGTTACTTGATTAATTTCTAAATGTTTTCTTTCATTGTGAATACCTTTCTCTGTTTTAATTTCTAAATATGTGTAATTTGCCGCCGAAGTTCCATTCAGTGTGTCGCCTTTGTTTATCATTCTGTGGCGTTAATTGCAGTGATGTTAAACTTCCAATATTCGACCGTGATAAGGATAAATCACGACTTTCCGAGATGATAATGGAAAATTTATCAATAATGGTAAAATCTTTAAAATAATTGTAGCAATTGTCATTACAAAGGAGGAGTTTTCTCGTGTGAAAGTTTAGCGTAACCGTATGAGATTGTGGATGCTGATAAGCGCCATTAACTTTCTCGCGGGTGTTGGGTATTTTCGCATTGTGATATCATATTACGGCCCACGCGTCGATTGCTCGGCCGTATGACTAATGTCATTCGGGGAAGTGATATACGAGCGTGTGGCAGGCGCGCTGTATCAGCGGCGTCCGCGTTGCTGATAACAAAGGAGCGCAGAGATCACCTCGCGCTCTGGACAGTCTCACCTCCTGCGCCGGCTCACGGCTCCCTGGCCCCCTCGCTCTCCACAAATACATTACTAAAATAAATGTTCCCTTTACTAAGCCTATCCACATTATGCTATGCTCTGCTATTTTGAGATTTCAATATTATCTAAATTTAGATTTATATTTTAAGGGAATCAATTTGCAGGGGGGACTGAGTTCTTCAATGTAAACCATGGAATGTATCCTTATAGCTGTAAAAAAACCTTGTAGATTTCTTAATATGTTTATTATCAGATTGCCACTAATGACTCATCATCTATGATATACACTTGCAAAAGATCTCTGACCACATCAACTCTCTTAATGTCGGGATACAGTGGACCTGCATCACATTTGTTATTAATGATATAAATAATAATTTTAGGTATCCTCAGAAGACTTACTACCACAAGTAGTATGTGGAAGCTGTGCACACAAACTTGATGAATTTCACACATTCAGAGAGTTGTCCCATAAATCTGAGCGACTCTTGGAACAGTTTGTGCAGTATGCTGATTCATTATGTGGTTCGAAAGAGGTGAGTTTCTATCACAACAAAATTACATTTAACAAAAATTTATAGATACAATTTTTATTTACATGTTATCATCTAAAGTAATGAAAATTTGTAATGGTATTACATAAACAAACTACTAACAATAATTGACAATACATAAGCCAAGATATTTAAGCATAACTTGAGTCTGAATTTATATTGATATACTGGATTGGCTGACTTCTGAACTTGTTATTGTAAACTGATTTCATCGACTTGATGAGCAGTCCTAGTAGCATCCCAAAGCAGGCTACTGCTGCTACTCCCAGAATGCTCCACAGTACATGTTTGGGTTTCAAGTTGGAAAGACTGAACTTCTGTTTAGGAGTTGTTGTGGAATCAAAAGTTGGGCAGTAATTTAAAGTAACATTTGTCAAATATGTACCGCTAAACCGCATAGGTGCTGCACAGCTGAAATTATAGTTATTTTAAAATAAATTAGTTAAAAGTTATGAATAACATATATATATAAAATATGTAGCATATGTGTATCATTGGCATTATCAGATATTTTTAACCTGTTGTGACAATGTTTGTTAGGTTATCGCTTGGGGAATCCCCTAAAACCTGTTTATGATAACAGAAAAACCTTTTTTATTCCTTACATAGTTGATACTCTTTTACTTACTATATAACTTCATTATACTTAAAGTATATATTTAAATTGAAGACATTATTTATGTTATGTTATGTATACTTACAAAGGTATCTCATTAGTTTTAAACTTTTGTCCTGCTCCCTTCTTAGAAACAATATCAACTAAATCACAGTTACACAGCCAGTTGTTGCCTGTCATGCCTAATATTTCTAGTTTTTTCCATGGCATTAAATCTACAGATAATTCACTCAAGTTGTTGTCATCCAAGTACACCTGTTAAGCAACACAATTTCTGATTGAGAAATCAAATAATAAGACCCATTAACAGTAAACTAAATATACCATCAAAGTAAAAATACTGTTTTAGGTATTCCAGCATACATGTAGGTAGGTAGGTAGGTGTATGCTATTTATATAGTATCTGAATCACTTAAATAACATTGAATTAATTGAGCATTAATGATAAGTAGTGATAGTTGGCAGCATCATTTATGGATCATAATTGTTCAACTAGCCTCAAGAAAAGCCTTGAGAATTGGCCAAACTACATATACCATGATTTTAAGTAAAGAGGCCATGAGATTTCATCTTTAATTTACTGCTAATCTTAAGATAAACGTTGCAATACATTGATTGATTGTATATCAAAACATAAGAGAAAAATGATTAGTAAGCTGACCTCGTTTCTGACTGTCATGTAAGCATTTCAAAAGTAGGGTAAAGTGATGTGTAATAATCTACAATGTGATGTTTCTGATAAATTTAGCTATTGATGTTACATGTACATCATGTAATATGCATGATATTATTATATGACAATAATAACAAAATATTTGATAAATTATGTTACTATGCAATAATTCTTTTACCATCATTCTCAACTTAATTATTGTTTCACTGAATATTAGCTTTTAGAAATAATAAGGACCATTTAATTTTATTTTATCTAGGTACCTAGTAGCAGTTAGATGGATACAAATAGGTTATTTTTGAGACTCATAGTAATCTTGTCATTATCTACAGTCTTTAGTAGCCCAATTCTGGACATAGGCCTCTCCTTAGCAAGGAGGTTTTGGTCTACTATACTATATTGGCCAGATGGTTTGGTATAGAGTTTGTTTCAAGTTTTCTTTGATGATGTTGTCTTGCACATATAAAATAATCTTGCAGCAAAAAACCCCTGCAGCTAATCAATACCCTTATTGGCAGCTTACTTAGCAACAGGAGCAGTCAGAAAATTAGATAAACTGACTGACAAACTTACTGTTGCAGTAGACTACCTAGATAAGAGTGTTGGTGTCGTTTTTAGGATTCGGAATCTGGTCATTATTAGGATAATATGATTAAATGCTAACTTAAAAAAAGGTGTATCAAGTTACCCACTTCCTTTAAAGTCCATTGCTCTTTCAATCCTCGGAAGGCATTATGGCTAATGTACTTCAGGTTTTGGTTGTGACAAAGGTGAAGTACTCTTAGATTTATGAGTGGAGTAAACGTGCTTCTTTTAACTTCATCCAAATAGTCGTTCTCGCCGACTTCCAATTCGATCAAGTTAGTTAAACCTGCAAAAAACATATTCTATTATAATTGTGCTCTTCCGTATTCACCACTAGGCGAATAGGTACATACCTACATATCGTTATCAGGCAGATCTACAACATACGCCAAGTATTTTTTTTGCCCTATTACGTTTGCCCACTCCTTGAACCACTAACGCGAGTATTGAGAACTCATCTTATAAGTTGAGTAAATAGTTTTACAATACTTTTTTAAGATTAGAAGATTAGGGATTCACCTTTGTGCTCCATATTTACGTTATTTCCTATTACGTGACTCCTACGTGCGTAAAGAGAATAGCACTGTAACATGCGTTAATATGGGACAATTTCATATATTTTATCATATCAATACAATACACTTCAGTTACAATTTTTAAGGCACACTAGTATTAACATTTATAGTGTTAATTCGCCTTTCAGTTGGTATCCCTGTCCAGTGGTCTCTTCAAGCAAAGGACAGGACATACTACTGCAATCTCGGTCTTATTTCTAAGTCTTACGTGCTTCTTTACCAGAGATAATTAGCCCTATCAGTTTTTGTTTTCCCAATACAGCTTTTTCTAAAATCAATAATGACCGGTTTCTATATTTTTCAATTAAAATCCAACTAACTAACTATCTCTTTAGCAAAGATAAATATGTTATATTAACATCGTATAGCAGTCATAGCGTTGATTGTAGTCAACGGATCATTGAAAAGCTCCCATGTATATGATCGATAAAAAAAGTTTCTAAAACTAATTCATCATCAATATAAGCTGTTGGACATGGCATTGTTTAATGGACTCTTAAAATTAGATCACAGTTTAGTAACGTACCATTAATTACATATCCCTCACTCCTGTTACTCATTCCCATTACTGATACCTGTGTCGCGGTAGAATTTGTAAACATTTAAACAATAAACACAAAGAACTTTCAGACTCAGGACAACTATTTGTGGAACCCGCATCGAACACGTGGGGAGGTGTATACTTTAACGATACAGTAGTATAAGCCCTTCAGTTGTATTATAAATATCAACATAAAGTACCAGCGGGACCGAGTTTCACTCGAGTTTTTTAATGTAAATTTGCGTATACTTAAAATTAAAATTTCATACAAATTGTCACAGCCGTTTTCGAGATACACAAAATATGTATATGCTACATACAAAAATGTATCGTTTAAAGTTATTAGATAAAAAAATATGCAATTAAAATAGTAAAAAGAAATGCAATATACCTATGAAACTGTCGTCATTCAGTTCGACGATGTCATTATCGTTAAAAGTGAGGTACTGTAGTGTAGAACCGACCAATCTCAAACTCTCCGGCACACTTACAAAGCGGTTGTGCGATAAATCAATCATTTGTATTTTGGTCAAACCTTTGAACGTGTCCAATGGGATGTGGTCAATATCGGTATTACTGAGATCTAAGACCTGAAAATATATAACAAACTTAAGTTGAAGTAAAAACAATATATAGTAAATTCAATTCCATAATCATTACTACGAGCTCGTTAAACCGTCAGGCCTTGTTGCCATACAAACATCTTTGGGAATCGTTACGGGTAATTGGAACCCTTAAAACTCCGACAACAGTTTTTCTACAGAACTTCGATATCGACTAGTACTTGAGTGGGAAATATCTGATGGCAGTCGCTTTATGTACAAAATCTATGTTCATTATGTCGCAGTAGACTTACTCAAACCTAGTTTGTTAGTCATAGCATAATTTTGCGATCGCCCTCAGATAACTGGATTTGAATTCATGCCCAATATGTACCCAAACCCTCTTTTAATTGTAATACACCTGTACCTTTGAATATGCACAGCAGGTGTAAGAATTAGAATAAAAATAATAACTTTCGTAAGTACTATTGAGTAGTAGATGGATGGGGTTTGTAATTATCAAATGTAAATACACAGGTGTATGTACTAAATTGTCTAGTCGACGACGTTGCCTATAGTAAATCTACATAAAAATACATTATTTATCGTGCTTTTTAAAATTACTTAGTAAAAATACTTAACCATTTACAGCATTAAAGCTATTTAAACTTCGTTTTAAAAATATGTAAGGCCTTAAGGTTTGGTATCGTGACAAGTTGGTGTCAAAATGTTTTTTGTTTCAAAAAGCAAGTAAACAAAGAAATTTGTAACAAAAGCTGACGCGCGTTAAAAGCACATTATTATAATTTTTAAATTATAAGATGACATTTATAAAGAAAAGAATAAACCAAAAAGATAGACAATGTTTTTGAAATACCTTTATGAATTTTGTATCTGTTGTAGTTTTTCAAAGTCACCTAGAATTTTATGAAGCTAACCAAACGCTAATATAATTATTATATTTATTAAACTCTTCATTTTGAAAAATGAATTGTGTTTAAAATGTGAATATACATGAAGGATGACGAACTGAATTAATGGATGTGCCAATAAACTACTATTTTATTATAGTGGATATATAATCGTATGAAACTTTTCATTACTTTCACTACAATTTAAAAATAAACACATTCTGCCAAACCTAACATGGTCAAAAATTGCTCAAAGGCAATTCTTCAAGTTAAGCGAGAATTGGTAGATTATCAACAACTTTGTTTGTTTCTTCTTCAAGGATAACTATCATTAGTCCGTTCACGAGGAATAGAAAAATAATTTGAAACGAACAAAGCCGCGGGTTAAAGTTGTTTCCAAGTAAATTGAACATCATCTGAAGTGCTATGGATCCTCGTCGGATCGCGTATTATAAATCTTAATTTATTGCACATTCAAGTGATAAACTACTCATTTTTATAGGCCTGTTCTAAATCTGATAATTTGAAATGCCAATGAACTGCTTTTCAATATTTAATTACATTATGTTAAATTATTAAGTAGATGAAAACAACATCTGGATAACTCCGTGCTCATATGACAAGTTAAAAAGTAAGTGTAACAAATGGAATCTGATATCGGCTTTCTTTATCGGACTTAATTTTTGATGTAAATATTTTTAGTACACATGTAGAAAAATAGTATTGCAATACTTTACTTACCTCCAAGTTTGTAGCACTAGACAAAGCCAATGAGGTGACATGATC
This sequence comes from Hypercompe scribonia, assembly GCA_949316085.1. Taxonomy (NCBI): domain Eukaryota; kingdom Metazoa; phylum Arthropoda; class Insecta; order Lepidoptera; family Erebidae; genus Hypercompe; species Hypercompe scribonia. Next base: position 7,359,504 of record OX438975.1, read on the forward strand.
AATGATCTCAATAGGATTGTTGTTCAAATATAATCTTGTCAGATTTGGTGTATACTTGAACAGGTATCGATCCAGTGAATGGATGTCGTTATAAGCAAGATTAAGTGTTTCCAATGCAATAGTGCCGTATATCCCATCTATGTAGCGGCCCTGGAAAATCTCACTCGTCAACACATCACCTGAAAAAAAAAGATTTGTATTGTAAGATATTTAATTGTTACAATATGAAAATATTATATAGGAAGGAATATATATATCCATCTGGATATAAGGCTATAAGCAATATAACGAGCGACTCAATTGTACCCTAAATCTACAACACCCTCGAAACATTGATACTAATATGTATGAGTGCATCTTTTATTTATTTTTCGAGAAAGTACTAGTCATCTTTTGTAGACTAGTGTGCTTACCAGTATAATTGTATTTATCTGTAAGTAATCTTTTTCGATAAATGTTATTAAATTTCCTTGTAAGAGTAACCATCAGAATATTATACCGTGAAAATGTGTACTGCAACTTCGCATTAGAATCTTTCCCGTGGTGAAAGTTGTCTCACGATTATTTCAGTAGTCGTTATGTCTTAACAGAAACAAGAGCTATAAAAATAGGCTTCCATTCTACATAAGCACCTCGGTGACCCAGAATCTCTTAAATGACTCATTGTACCAGAAAAACAAATTCGACGCAGCCACCTCAGAGGATATCGTAAGAGATAAATGTTATATTTCCCGGCGCTAAAAATCATTCTGAATTGAGGTTATTATAGAAGTTATTATAGAAATTGAATTACATTTTGTTTAAAACCTTTAAAGTAATAATAATGTACCGCATAAGAGTTGGATCAGGACACTTTCCAACTTTATTTACGTATTTCGTGCCCTTTATTTATTTATTTTAACTCCATTGTACACACGTTAAAAGGAACAAAAGAAAAATGAGTTACAAATTATATGTATATACGTAACAATTGGTGAATTTATCACTCACGGCGATCTCTTACAAATTACGTTTATACAGATATTTAGCATTTACGAATTTGGGTAATTTGTTCAAAATCTACTTTAAACACAAAGAAATATCAGTCGCAAAACTATGAATGTATCACATTCATACATACATATATATATATTCATTTTAAATATATAAAAATACACATATACATTTGCAGACTAAAATATATAATACAATTATATTGAGTGTATATAATGAAAAATAATAAGCCTTCACCAGCTTTTAAATACCGGCAAGGGTTTAGTTTAACGGATTTGTTTGTCTTCAAATCGGATTTAATGTTCTAGTTTTAAATATTGATGACTTCAAGTCCCTGCAATGTGTGTTATCGAAGAGTTGAAAGCGCTCTTTAAGATAAGAGGGTGTGTCAGAATAAAAGAGAATACTGTATAACAGAGAAATAATATAAAAATTTCGGCGAAAGCGTATTGGCAGCCACTTGAACTTAGAACGACACGCTGAGATATGATTATATTTACTTAATCGAAATATGAATCTAAGACACAGGTTTTGGCGTCGCTTAAGTTTATTTAGTTGGTCTTCGGTGCGGTCTATGTAGTTAACATCACCATATTCAAGGATAGGTAGAAGAAGAGATTATGCGATTGCAATTTAGTATTTGTGAAAAAAAGCTTCGTAACCTTCGCAAAGACTCCGCTGCCGCAAATAGTATTGAGACTAACTTCCCCAATCTAAGGGTCCCAGGATAGGTTTCACACTGTTTGGGACAATCGAACCGTTGCAAACAATGGCTGGTGACTGCTGAAAGTTAATTCTACAATACAGCCTGGAACTACCTACTATAATGACTTGTGTTTCGATTGGGTTCACACTTACTCCGTACTCTCTACTCTAGTTTCACATTTGCATGAAGTCTTTACTGGTGACTTCAGTTGCTTCTGTTAAATTTTCTAGAGTAGCTCGTCAGTAAACTTGGAGATCGTCTGCATAAAGACGGCAGGTAGAAAGTAATTGATTTGTGATGAGTTAATAAAAACTGCGAAAGTAATGGTGATAACACACCATCCTGAGGTACACTCGTTGATATATTGCACCAAGAGGAGTAAACATTTTTAATACAAGTGCGCTGCTGCCAACTATACAGTTGGTTATTATCAATGTGCTGTGGAGATGTGTTATCAGAGCACAATATATATATATAACAAGACATCAAGATCCACAGTGTTGAAAGTGTTGCGTCTATCAAGGATAAGATCGTTAGTTTTTCTTCCTCCTTGACCGACCTAACATCATCCGTAATAGGGACTAGAGCAGTGACGGTACTATAGCCTAGACGGCAACCTGGTTGAAGAGGATTAAGGAGACACTTTCTTGAAAGCAAACAAGCAAACACAAACAGCAAAGCTCATTTACCTTTGCTGTTTGTGAGTGAGATGAAAAATGGGATGTTAATTTAAGAAGGAGGCTTACAAGTTTTAGAAGGGGAATAACTTGAGTCATTTTCTATGCAGAAGGAAAAGTGTTGACGGTTATAAAACAATTGAGGATATGGCAAGTTACAGGTATAATTTTATCCAAGATAGGAAGAATCATATTACGGCTGATACAGTCGCCCCCACAGCATTAGAAATGCATTATGTGCAAATATTTTGTTTATCTCTCAGTTAAGTGGTTTATCTCTCTAGCTTTTTACTTTCTTTGCAAAGATAATTTTTAGTCCTGCCAGAAACGTGTTTATCACTTCAAGGGCATGTCAGAATTAAAATTCCATTTGTCGGTTTAACATGAGGAAATTTTAAATTAGAAGATTATCTTTCAAAACTATAATTACAGATCGTTGAACTGAGAACTTTGAGATCGTTTTCGTTTGTTTAGCGATTTATTTTTCACAAGGTTTTTTGTTATTAATTAAATAATTATAACTTTAACATTTTGTTACATAGTTTATATGTATATAAGGACCATTTAGGTATGTGTAGTTTGTTAAATTAGTCATCATATTTGAGGGAAACCAGCGTAAGCTTAAAATATTATGGTTTTTATAGATTAGCAATTTGATTTACGTAACCAAATATTACTCGTATTATGCCGATTAATGAATCGGCTTATCAAGCGAGCCTTACAGTAGTCGAATATGATGTGTCACCTCTGACATGTCACAGCCAACTTTGGCCGTGCATGCGTTCATCAATCAAAAAAACATGAGTTTTGCCCGCTTCTTGTCACGCAGTTTTGTCCCGTTTTACGACACTAGACATTGTATATTATAAAAGATCGCGGAAATATGTTACACTTAAAAATCTTATTTTTGTTATAGGATCAGGGTTCGTAACTTGTTTATTGCGCTCTGTTTTTTGTACCACGATGATCTCTCTTGATCTTAAACGTACGTTTAAGAGCAGCGTGTTACAGATAATCTTACATAATATTGAAATAAACAGATAAAGCTAACACCATGCATTAAAGGTTTATTATGATTGGTGTGTTTACGACATTTTTGTGAATCCAAATGCTTAACATACTACATGTGACTATTCTTCGAAACTGTATAAATAAATGTACCACACCCGATGACTAATGTTATGTATGGAAGATATTTACTATACGTTGGTATCGATTTAGAGATCGACATAATAAACGGTTTATTGCATTAGCTTACTAAATCATTATAAGGTACATTTACGTTAACTTTTACAAGGAAAACCCTAAAAAGCGTATATTATCCCTTTACATTTTTTATAAAAATAATGTCGAATAAATATTTGAATTATGGCTATGTTATTAAATTAATTAACCGGATAATAAGATAAAATCATCCGCTGATTGTTTTACATTTATAATTAAGTAAAGAAATTTTATCGGAAACTATAATACTTCGCGAAGTCGTCGTTAATTTTTATCGCTCGCTATATCGAGACCGGTTTGAGAGATTAATGAACAACAACTTTTCTTGATTTGTATACAATATTAGTAGTACTACTGTCGGCACATGTGTACTTATTTGAAGTTTTTATTTAAAACTCGGCTAAGTTCGACTGGAATTACGTTAAACTTTTTGTTGAACACATATTAAGAAGCGCTTACGGGTTTAATCTAATCTACACAGTTTAATACAGAAGTGATTGCTTTTTTATGCTTTTCTTTTTAATTTAAAATTACATCATATTAATATTAGTTCATATATAGTATATTCATCATCAACAGATTTTAACAGTCAGCTGGACATAAGCCACGCCTTCGAAATAAGATTTTGGTCTACGATGCCACGCTGGCCACACGAAGTTGTATAGGATTTGTTTCAATTTTCCTACTCTTCGCAGTAATTTTATCTTGAATATTTTGTTCGATTAGGCGCCTCTTACAACTCCCATGGGAAGAACAGGGGTGGTTATACACTATTCTCAATCCCTCATCACACGGAGAATGTATGGAGTAAGTATATTGTATACCTAGTACTATTTTCAGTATGACGGACTCGTTATGCATTTTTTGAGCCCTGACAATGTGTATACTGATGATCGCTAGAGTAGTTTAAAGCGAAAGAGGAACGATGAAATAATTCCACTAACACATTCTAGTAGAGCATTTTCTGAACAACTAAGTGGAACCACTTTTTTCTAAAACCATTCGCGTCAAATATAATGGATCTTCTTAATGTATATCTGATTTTTATACTAATGGAATGCTTAGTAAATAATAGACAGGAATCTCAATACAATATCTTTCGCCCTTGTTTCCAAAAAATAATAAAGAACTATCTCATATCATTATCAACATGTGAAACAGTTCATAAATGTCCAACGATGTTAAGTTTGTCATTTTGAATACTATTAATAGTTGTGCTTTTCTTGTGGATGTCGACATAAATATCTGACCTACATAAGTTTTCTGATCAATAATCTCATCTTGTTTCATTTTTATTGTAGTGTTGAAGTTCGGATCGAAGACCTAAGGTTAATTAATGATAAACGCCCTGGGGAATCAAATTTATAGTGATAATACGTCGGATTTTCCTGTTGCGGGCTATAAATTATATGATTTATCATAAATTGAAAGCGTCTATCGTAGTTACGGTTCAAAATGCGGTGATGACTAAGTAAATTGATGGGATTTCTCTTTTTATGTACATAATATTATTATACACATGACAAGCATACTGAGTTGTGACTACATTAGCTTAAGTCAATATAATACTATGTTTATTTGCTATTAGATTTCTCCATCTGTTACGATTATAAAAAATATGATTGTAAAAAGAGGGATGTTATAAGTTTAACGGGTTTAAGGTGCCTTGAGTGTTCTAATCCAAAGTCTGTTCAGTCGTTTTAAAGTACTTTAGCTCAAATCTTTGAAGCTATTTTAAAATTTATGCCTATATCCTTTATAATACTCTTTATTCTCTCTCCAATGATAATGACATTATGTATCGATATACAAAACATTATTATTTTAAATTTATAAAACAAACAAAATTAAGCTTAATTTATTTTAGTTAAGAATAATATTATGAAAAGGTAACAAAACTGTATGATATGATGGAATATTACTTACCGGTAATGTTATTGTTGCTTAAGTCCAGATAGACTAGTCCTTCGATGTTGCTAAAAGCATCACCTTCTATGTCCACGATCTCGTTGGATTTAAAACTGATGGCCACTCTTGTGCCCGGCACCGAAGGTAATTGCGACAGGTTCGTTATCGAATTGTTGAAAAATGTTATCAACACATGCCCATCTGAAGAGTAGAAAATTTATTCGTTAGTTCTAACTTGAAACTTGCTACATTTGAAGTACACAATTATTTGAATATTCTAGATACCGGTTGACTCGACGTAAAACTGCGTTAATTAATTATTATATCTAATTTACTTTAATTATAACTGTACCATTAGTGACATTCTTACATTACCATGGACTATTAAAGACGGTTGATGATAATGGTACCTTAGTGATAAGTATTATTTATTAGGTTGAAACATCTCTTTTTTTAAATACATAGTGTAATATATAGTTAATTCGTTTTCTTCGACCATAGGTTTTTGCATCATGGTTATTTCAAAGATATTTTTCGAACACAAACGTCAAAGAAGGTGATATGCAGGTGATATTTGTTTTGTTTACGTCATACTTTTGCACGATAGGTGCAGCACGATAAATGAGTCCGCTCTGCTTTCGGCAGTGTTACCTTTGTCTACGCTGTTTATGCGTTGTGGCCAATTATCTGGAATCTCGTCGATATTACGCCGTGAACAGTTCAATGTAACACTGTTAACATCTTGTATTGAAATATCACACGGAGCACTCTCTACGTTACTTTCTTGGGCGAGGTTCCATGAAACTAGGACGCATAATAACATTAACACCTACAACAAAGAAATACCATTATTTATATCTTAGTACACAAGCAATCGTCTCAATAACTGGGTCATCACGTTCACTCACGTTATATTCCGCTTGCAAGTTCATTTTTATTAGAGTTTATTAAGGATACTGACTACCTCAGATTAGAAATATAATTTTATCTTATCAGTGGAGAGCTCTGATATCACAAGTGTCAAGAAATAAGTGAGCGCCTCATTGGTCGCTGTTGATTTGTGTTATCACCTGACTAATATGAATAGTGAATGATGCTCATACCTTGTCTTTGTCTTTTAAGGAAATTCTGAACATAGCGGCGGCAAAATTAGAGGAAATTATCAAACCACTAAACGATAGCGAGTTTGATCATGATGAGAAAAATAAATATGCGGAAATTGGCTCACCGGACTCTACAGAGGAGATGAAGAACTTAGAAAGTAGACAGGCGGCGGTTACATTACTACAGATAAAAAATTACGATCCAAGTAAATACACGATAAAAAATGAAGATGAATCTCACATAATGTTCAACAGTGTGCCGAGTCTACCGCCTTCGGATAGAGCGAGAGAGGTGATGCACTGCAATACTGTCATTGATATTATAAGTAAAGCCGTAGCGGTGGCGCAGCGAGAAAATGAAGAATCTCAAAAAATTCCACCGAATTACACGAGTGTGATTGACAGAACACAAGCAAGCGGTACCGCTGACGTCTACCCGCACGACTACACGGAAGATCAGTACAACGCTTACAGCCGAACGCAGAACGCACCAAGTCCTTGCAGTAACGAAGATCATGACAACAAAGAAATGGATCTCTCATTATACAGCTCAGTTAAAAATGAACCAGCTGAACAAAACGAACAACAAGAACACACAAACACATATTTCCATAGTGCGCTGACACGCAACAAGTCTACAAACTTCGTGGATGAGTACAAGCAACATGTTTTTGGTGGGGAAGAATATAAACAACACACTTTTGGAAGGTCAGCAAATAAGATGAAGGCTTCAATGAAAGAAAATTCTTCCGTTTATGAGGAGTGCAGTCAAAGCAGTAGTGGGTCGGATCCAGACAGGCTACAGATGGATATATCTCAAATGTCGCAGGTAACTATTTTGCATGATCCCTGTAGATAAAGTACTAACAACACATTAGTCAACACGTTACGTCATCAACAAGATGGCCTACCGTCGCTCAATATAACCGAGCAAGGTTATTTGTTACTTGTACATAATGCTCGTTTAAACTGTGTGAAAACATTCTTGTGCCTTATCCATAGCACTTATTTTGTAGGACGATCCTGAAGAGACCCAGTCAGCCCGTTCAGCGTTATCGTCTCCACAACCTCCTCACGAACATGAACAAGATAAAGAGTCGCTCTGGCAAGCACTTCATAGACAAAATGGTATATATTTTTTTTTAATAACTAATGCTTGCGACTTTATTTACGTGGAGATTTATTAAAATTTCTTGAACGACTGCGCGCTGCCGACTCACATATATTACACGTTAAACAAATATGTTTTTTCGTAAATACTGAACAGTGGCACTGATGTTGATGATAATATGTCTCTATTACATGAGTGTCTGAAAATTTTAAAATTAAAAACAAAACTAACTTACAGCTATTATGTTTGTACTCACCTCTGTGGCTTGTTTCGGCATTTCTTCCCAGAGTGAGTCTTAGGAAATGCCGGCGCCTTATAGCTGTAAAGACCGACGTGTAAAAATATCTGAAAAAAAATACTTGCAGAAATAAATATCTTTAAAATTGAAACCAATTCTTGGGAATAAATATGCGTTACACATTCCCGAGACATTGATAACCTGATATGTGACTTCAGTTCATACGGATTCTGTCATTCATAAAATATTGTGCTATAGGAAGGGACAATAAATGCCCGCACTTCGATTTGTTCTAATTTTTTTTTATCTGGTTGAATAATCTTCTTTTGTAATCAAATTACTTGAATACAAAAGAATTTTGAATAATTTATTTAAAGACCCCAGCCCACGCAAGGAGCAAGTGGCGGGACAAATTAACCATTTCCGTTACAAAAATGATAGATTAGAGGTTTCTTTAGGTAGAGCTCTTCTTTTCTCCTACATGCAGATCATGAAGGTCTCACTCCACCAGGGATTTCTAGCTCTTAAAGGGTTTTACGCAGAAAAAATAATAATAAATGTGTGTGTAGAAGTAGATCAAACCCTGTTTTCTAAGGAGAGGTCATGTGTAGTAGTTAATATTATTAGATTTATTTTGCATGTGAAGTTTCTTTTTAGGGTTGTATTTATTAACATAAACTTATTTGTATACAGGTCGTAGCGGTGAAGCTACACAACTACTAAGGCGGTTAATCAACAGCAAGCAGTTGGGGATGACAGTGTCACCCTTACGGACGCCTGCCTCTCCACTATCCTCCACGTTACAGCAGCCGATCAATGGCGCTGTATCCCCGGTACATTTATATTAATATATAATATTATAAAGGCCATTATTTGTGCTTGGTTGTACTCCTTCTCGTTCAAACGGCTCTACCAACATTGATACAATTTGGAATTGAAGTAGCTAACACTCTGGAAGAATATATAGGTTACTTTTTATACCGAAAAGGACGTAGTGTACCCATGGGATGAACCATACCTCACACTATAGGTCGCAACTGATCCCAAACTAGGCATAGCATGTACTATGGTAACATGCTGATGTACATTATTATATAATTATAAATACATATGGATAAATTACCTCTACGCGCAATTAAATATTCGATGTCTCCTGAGTGTCGATAATTATAATTAGCCCAATTGGGTAGATGACTGTAATGTAAATAAATACCAATGTCCACTTCTTTAAAACTAATATCGCGAAACATCTCGGCAAATACAATTAACATAGCTTTTTATTATTATTACGAATTTCAATCAAATATACAGTGAAATATATTGTTCAATTGAGTAGTCTAAAACAGTGACGTCACAATTTTGTATTTAGTACATTTTTCATATAAAAGACAGATCATAAAAAGTAACTAATTTGACTAAGGTGTCATCTACATTTTAAAAAAATACTCTGATAGGATATAAGAATCGTATGAATCACTACTGTTTTTAGAAAACCTATTATCTCAGTGACTAATATTTTTAAACAACTGTTAATTTACGTTGAAAAGCACGGCAGCACTAGTCATCGCTAGATTATATAAATTTAACGATGACTGCTGTTGCGACATTCTTAAGCAAGATACCTAATACACCAACCGTGTCAATACTGTTCTGATATATGTAAGAAATATCATTAATTTAACGAGTAATCATGCTTTTATATATAATTACATTATTATTTATATTTATTTCACTTTACTAAACAAAAGGAACACTTATGAAATGACAGTACTCTATTTCAAAACGAAGTTGTAAAATAACAAATAATTCTTACGAAACCTGAAATAAGTAAACAAAAATTTTATAGGAAGTTAGAAAGAAAACATTTTAATGAAAATATATACTTGATAATCTGCTATAGGATCCAGGCAGTATACTTTATAGCCGTTGTATTATTGTTGTACAGGGTGGGCCACGAATAAGTTAACATTTATTTTTTATTTATTTACACTTTATGCACTTTGTACAGCGGCGGACTTAATGCCCAAGGCATTCTCTTCCAGTCAACCTTAAGGTGGTATAGAAATATTGTAAGGGAGGTGCACAGCGGTTATATTGACAATTAAGATATATAATACATGAGTTGACATACATACATGATTTCAAACATTTGAAAGATCGTACAAAAAAAACCATTTGATATATTATAAAAATTGTTTATTTACAAGGTTGCTATTTAGTTTTAGTCTATTCTTTAAAAATTACATCGTCTAAATGACCACCGTTTCGACGTTTGCACACTTCTAAGTGAGCACCGAAATTTTCGAATACTCGGCGGCAAAGAGACCGCGAGATGGCAGACATCTCTTCGCTGATTTTTCTTCTAGTTGACATAGTGTATTTGGTTTATTGATGTAAACACGATTCTTTAAATAACCCCGTAAAAAAAGTCTGCTGGGGATTGATCTGGATTTCTGGGTGACCATGGAATGTCACCTCGTCTGGAAATCAGCTTTTCTGGCAACATATCTTTGACCATCGGCAGGTACTCATTAGATGTGTTAACATGTGGTTCCATCTTGTTGAAACCATGTGTTACGATTGTAGCCAGCAAATTCCAGTAGCATCAGTATCAAAAACATTTTTACGTACGTAACATTTTCAGCAAAATTAACAGTAAGTGAACGATTCCTTTTGCTGAAATTTCAGTCCGTACCTTGCGAGAATGAAGTGGCGTCTCGTGTTTAGCTTTAGGATTGTCACTGCTCCAATAGCTACAATTCTGTTTGTTTACATGTCCGTTGAGGTAAAAATGGACTTCATTAGAAAATAAGATGTTGTCAAAATTACTGAATCGTTCTAACATTGTTTCGGCATACGACTTGCGCAAATTTAAATCATTAGGTTTTAGTTCCTGCACCGTCTGGATCTTATATGAATGTACCTAATTTCAAATGTAATCTCAAAATACGGCGTCATGATGTGCAGGATAACCCTAATTCAGACGAACGTTTGCGCGTCGATAAATCTGGATTACGTCGGACAGAAACGGAAACTTGTTGCACGTTCTCTTCGGTCTAAGAAGTCCGTGGGCTTCCAGTTGACTTCACATTTAGTGTAGATCCCGTCTCTTCGGACTTCTTCACCCATTTCTTTGTTAATGGAGCGCTCGGACATGGATTTAGTTCGTGTAAATCATATTCAATGCGATTTAACGTTTCACAGTAATAAACGAACTGTTGTTTAAAATTAAATTGTTTCATGCAGTAAGCCCGCTGCGGCCTCGTGAAGCGATCCATTGCGACAAAGTTACCGAGAAACGAGGTAGTGATGCGTCCCGCGAGTCATTTGTTTGCACGGGATGTTAGATTCAAATGTTAACGAATTCTTGATATCGATATTAAGTAATATATAATAACGAATATATATGAATAAATATATTATAATATGTATATATATATATATATATATTTTATGATGATGATGATGCATTGTATATTTGAAGTCAAAAAAAAAATAGAGAAAATTTATGTGCCTCGAGTTCTTTAAAATTTTTCCTTAACATCAAATCTAAATAGGTGTACATCAGTCTTAATTTTAGTTATAATTTCTGCAAGCCAAAAACTATTCAAATAATTACCCATATTCTAGTTTACCGTCCTGAATTGAACCTTGTAAACATATTTTAGAAAACTTAAACTAATATTAGCTAGATAAGAATGAGTCTTTTATCTTAAAACTGATTAAATATAAAGTATATGAGTAGGTCATTCAACTAAAAATAAAATCTTGACATTTCACTCTTAGCAAATAAATGAGATTTTAATTGTTGATAATAAAATTCTATAATCTTCATATTATCATCTACCTATTCAAAGCAAAACAGTAATTAATCTCTTAAATTCTTAATTACCTACTTAATATTTATCTCAAGAGCACCTTCCTAACTGCCTCAACCAACATCCACAATCCTAGGCATAGGCATATCGTACGAAGTTCAGTTTCACGGTCATGGATGGGTTAAGACCAAATTAGGGTCGAAGAAGCTCGGAGTGCCTAACAAATCAAGATAGTATTTCACTCTGCCTCATCATTTCCAACTCTTATAAAGCCCAAATCCCGTCACATGATATTGTTCTCTTATCTATGCAGGGGCAGCGCAGTACTAGGCTTCTCACTCTGGACCATCCAACAGAGAGCAACTCGATTCTTTAATGTTACGTAGAGACATACCTTCACTCTACATTCTCTAACGCACGTGTCATGGACCAGACGTTCGAACTAATATTGGCCTCAACTTTGACTAAATTTTCATTACCATCACTTGGATAATTGGCATTTCACCAGTATGTGCATTTCAAGACACTGTCTGTCTCACACTACCATTCAGACGAACAATTTTTTTATATCATATCATATTCTTTTGCATCAACTTGGCACGTGTGCTAGCACTAAGGGTTGTAAGTAATTTAATTACAATTCTAACCACTGGAAAACCTGCCAAGAATAGGACGTAGCTTAATATAACGATCTATTTATCGACTTTCCAGTTTAGAACCCAAATAAAAAATAAAACAATAAAATAAAGGTAAATGTTAATTCAAATTAGTCTAGTTTTTACAAGGAAATTGATACAACCTTGTCCAAATGACGATGTACGAATTTAAAATCTTGCCGCGTTTTTCTTTGACATAATACTTCAAAAATTGCCATTCTCTAAAGATTAATCATTAGCTATATATACTATTTTTGTAATGTATACTATTTTTTCAATATGTTCTGTTTTTGAGACAGTTCTATGGTTCGAGGTTCTAATTTTTTTAGTCTCAACGTAACTATGCCAACTTTGGTGGGTGCTAAGAATAGGTAGGATAACCTTTTATCAAGTAAATAAATTGATATTGTGTTCAAATGAATAATTATTGAATAATTTTCGAAATTATGCCAATTACCGTAAAATTTTTTTTTGTTTCTATCATGTTTAACATGATTGTGAGTAAATACACAAACATAAATAAACATGTTTAGATAACAACGTAATACATCAGTAGGTGCCAAGTTCTAACACATACGTTGTTCTTAACATATTATGTAAATAAACAATGTGAATTATACCTTTATGATTCATCAAGTAGTCAGACATTAAAAAAAAAATTAGAATCCTTAAAACCCTTTTCTTTATTATTAACATTTTTTTTGTATTTTGTCCATTGAATAACTTATCAGTAATTTTGGTCATATGTGATGAGACGCATAGATATAATTACTTCCAAAAAATACGTTATTCATTTATAAACACAAACACATCTGTACTTTATACCTGTCTTACAAATCAACTTGGGAGCCTCTGTCAAACTGAATAAACTAAGCGAGATTGACACATTTTAAGCTAGTCACACTAAAAAAACGAAGGAATGAATAGACTCCATAACAGAGACACGAGGCAAAATAAAGTTCCAAGCACCAGTTAGATATCCTCGTTTGGCCAACAACTGCATCCCCGCTTCGCAGAACTGTCCTCGGTACAAACTTCACCATGCCTTGTCTTTGCAAACTGCTCAATGGTAGTAGCGCCCTGATCGATATACACACTGACTCACTTACCAAATTCCTTAATACCATACTAGATATTTAAAAGATACCTTAGTTGCGTTCTGCCTGTTTTTGCCAAACCTTGAATTGTATTTTTAGGATAAGCATACACTAATTGTTGTTTATAGTGCTAGTGGTGCTTACTTATAAGTAATCGTCACTTAATACTTTTGGAAAATATTTTTTAAGCATTAAACAGCATATACAAGTCTTGGTGAGTCAATTAAATAAATAAACAGTGGAACAAAAATAACTTACAGAACGACGAGAGAAACGAGCCTAAGTTTACTAACTAAAAGTTAAAGTTACTAACGTTAAACATTACTAACTGCAAAGTTTATAACACTTAAATAATTTATTTTATAAACAGTAGAGAAATCTTTAGGATGAGATCATGAACAAGACAACACTGACGAGGACTTGAGACTCGAATAATGATTATTATTTAAATATAGAACATGACAGAATGAATTTATCTCCTTATTGACAATTCAAATGTTATGGTAATTTTCTTTTACTACACGATTTTCCTCAACTTCACCGATACAAGTTGCAATATTTGTCTTGATCTAACTTCCTTTCTTTTTGTATCCGTCGCTGCGGTAATTCGCATAGTTTCTAATTTAGAACTAATTTGTATTAAAAGTAAAATATTTTAATGTTAATTTTCGCTAATAGCAAAGAATTATCCTGAATGTTGGTGTACTAAGTGATTATTTAAAATAATGTTCTGGATTTTACATAGGCGTCATTTAGAACAAACAATTTTACATTTAGCATACGATTACAAGGTACTTACTTACTAACCTTACTTACGATTGCAAGCACCAGACTTAAGACACGATTAGATGGAAGAATTTAGTGCTAAAAATGAAACACTTTGACGAATAAATGCTTAAACGAACTTTAAAATTATTATTGATTGTAATTTAAATAATATTATTTTTTTACAGAATAGCGAATGGCAGGGATCAGGACGCGGGGCAAACGTGGCGGGTACTGGACGAAGAAAACAGAGCTTCCCGGCGCGAGCGCAAACTATAGCGTTAGATCCACCTTTAAACAACCCTCTATGGCCGGCTGTCTCCGAAAATGTAAGTCTAATACTGTAAATATACACAAACTATCTGTACCCTGTCACACTTATATGGCATATTGTGGTTAAAAAAATCTTTGAAACGGGTTAAATATCCTGTCCAAATTTGTGGTCAAGCGGTACCATTCAAGTTATAGCTGGAAAAGGTACATTTAAGTGGAATTGTCTCAACATCTTTAGCCAATTAAATGCAAAGCTAAGTATATTATTTTATTGACGGGGGTAATAAGGAGGTCCGTACTTAGTTTGAAAAAAGAACACACTAGTCACACTTGGTAAGTATTTGATATATTAATGGCAAAAATATTTAACCACTTCATTATTTACCGTGCAGTCAAATATATGTACCACATATATATTTGACTGCATGATTGGCCTAGCAGTATAAGCGGTCGCCACGCCGCTCTGTTGCGCTGAGTGTGTGGGTTCAAATCCCGCATGGGACAACACTTAGTGTGATCCATAAATTGTTGTTCTGAGGCCTAGTGGTTTAAGCAGTCCCCACGCCGCCCTCTACTGCGCTGAGTGTTGTGGATTCAAACCTCAAATGGGACAACGCTTTGTCCACCACAAATTGATGTTCTGAGTCTGGATGTTCTTTGTCTCCGTTTCTTGTATGTTTGTAAAGTCCCACTCCACACAGGATTTATTCCTAGTGCGGGCGTTGTCTTTTAAAAAAAAAGAAAAAAAATCCATGGCAATAATTTTCGATATAATCAAAATCTAAGCCTGCATAATTGAAACTCTTTACGTACTCCTTGACTCTAGTATCGTAAAGATTCTACGCCAACACTTCAGACCTTCACCCTACATTTATTCTTTTGTGCAAGGATTATCTCTATGTATATAATAAGATATTGTCCGCATTGACATTAACTAAAATAATATATATTATTTTTGTTCGGTTTTGTACATTTTTAAAGGATACAATTAAGAAGTAAGAAAGCCAGTTGCAGATACTGTTAAAAATACTGTCGCTGTAGTGACTAAAACAAACCCAGTTTTCTAGTTTTCTTAACTACCAAACACTCTTAATAGCCAAGTAAAAAAAATAGCATACTACGATTTTTAATGCCACAAAGATTTTAAACACTATCTTGGGTATCAGATTATAATGAAACCAAGAGTATAATTCCAGCAGAGTATTTTTTACGAAAACTTAAAGTTTTAACTAAATTTAAACACATTTAAACCATTTGGATTCTTTACTAAGTATCTAAAGTTGTTTACTGTTTATATGTGTGGTGACAGATTAAGAATATGAAATATCACTACGCCTATTCATCCTGTGGTTGACCTAAAAAGCGACCAAGGTAGCAAATTATTAAGCCACTAGCACTAAAGAGAAGGAAAACTTGATACTGGCCAGCATGGCATAGTAGGCTAAAACCTCCTTTCTAAGGAGAGACCTATGTTCAGCAGTGGACTATGAAAGGTTGTTGATGTGATGATGATGTGAAGGATTATCTCGAGAAAGTATGTAAACCACAACGTTAGTGGAAAATAGAAATATGAAATGATCTAATCCTAAAGCGTCCATTTTCAAAATATTAATTGTTATTATCAAAGAATTAGAGTTTACAAGAAAAAAATCACCACCGTCACACAAGATAACAACTTACGGACATAACATATTTAATTTTGTACAAATATTTACTTGCTGATAATATTTTAATTTGTCGCGTTAACGGTTCATCACAACATGTATCACGACACTCACGCGCTAATCGTGTCATTGTTTTCCTTATCATTTTCTTCGAGTATGTTGTTATTGGCGTAGCTTATCGGTACCTGCTCTACATCTATTATTAAAGATCTTTAGATTTTGGTACACCTTTATGAATAATTTTTAACTTTCTAGACAATAATTAAACGCATTCAAGATTTGTTTCCTTTGAATATTTTTTCTCTCTCGACTAATACGAAACTTCTACTTTAATCCATGATTATCAATTTTAAAATAAAATTCCATTTCCTAACTCTACTTAAATGTGTCTGGTAACGAGCCGAGTTGTAAAGCTCTAAACGAATTTCAAGAGAAAGAGAAAGAAAGCGACATAATTCATATAGTTTCGTATATTTTAATATAAGACATTATCATTTAATTTACAGCAGGAGCCACCAGAAACATCGTCAACGGGTGGAACAACTCGGCCCGGGAGTTCCCGCGTCGAACTGTCTTGCAGTAACTGTGGTACTCACACGACTACGATATGGAGACGTGACGCTCGGGGTGAAATGGTGTGCAACGCCTGCGGACTGTATTTTAAACTGCACGGCGTACCGCGCCCCACTGCCATGAGACGGGACACGATACACACGCGGCGTCGGCGACCAAGACACGACGCCAAGCACAACAAAAGCAGTGAGTGTAATGTAAACCTATCCAGCAATTAATCGTAGCAAAGCCGTGCTTCGACACTTTTTAACGAGAGATAGAGGTTATATGAGAACCAGTCCTCCCCTAATGTCCCTCCCCCATTAGGGGAAGACTACTCTGAGGGCGGCAATGTGCCCATTTTTCTTGAGTTGCAGTCTTACTACTTATCATTATGTCACGAATATGCTGATTTGCCATAATGACCGTTAATAGTGGACCATTTTTTAGTGACTACCTCGTGAGACTAGCGGATAGTGTATAGAACTCCCGACCAAGAGGTCTCGGGTTCGATTCCCGGGTCGATCCAAATAGTATTATTGAGTTTTTCTGATTCTTGATCATTGATAACAGCCCAGAGTTTGAAAGTTGGGTCCGAACCCCGTGCTCCGGTGATACGTGAGACGTCGATCCTGCACTTGATCTCTACCGGTGTCGGATAACCGTCCCATCGGATTATGAGAGTGAGGGAACAGAGTGTGCACCTGTGTTTGCGTACACACTTGTCCACTATAACATTTCCTACATAGTTAGCTGGTCTCCATTGAGACTGGCTGCCGTGACCGAAATCGGCTAGGAGTACATCATCGTCATCAGTATTTAGTGACAAGGTTAATCTGAAATGATGATCTTTCGGTTCTGCCGCTATTTACGCTATGTGTGTGTTTATGTGTGAGCAATGTTAGTGCATGTGTGCGTAAGAGCAAATGTCTGTAAACTTTACTCATATACTGTAGTTAAGTAGTAAAAAATAGGTATTATATAATACGATAATAATAAAGGAATAATTATAGAGTTAACATTGTTTCTATAGCACATAGTATTAATTGTTATTCTTATATAAATGCAGCTCGGAAAACACACGCATAATAGGTAAATAAAATACACTATTTTTTACACTTAAAATTACAATAGTTATGTAACTAGACTAACAACTGTCCAAAGATGTCAGAAACTAAAATTAAATAGTATATTTCTGAAAGTCGTCTGAATTTACTAGAGCTCAATTCAATTTCATAACTAGATATAGCGTACGACGACAAGCTATTCCTCTAGAGTCGTATTTTCTGGTTACTAAAACGAAGTTTGCGCCTAATATAAAAACAGTATCAGAAGTAAAAAATCGACCAAAGATACTTCAATTATTTTTGACATGCCGGCAGACTGGTGGCGTGTCTGACAGCGCGAACAATTCTTAATTAGTTACAAAGGGTGATCGAATGATTAATTATTTTGAATATGGTGATAAACCAGCTCCGTTTAAAAATAGTTTAACGTAGTTTGTTATAAAAAAATATAAATTTAGTTCATCACTGAAATGTTTCCGAACCCCAGGAAATTATTCATTTCGGCGTGATTGATCTAGAGGATAGGTGGTAGGTTCAACCAGTTCAAAGTCTGCTTTTAAAAGCGGAATATTGAATTCTTTTTATGTTTTCTTGCGTCGGCGTGTTTAGCGATTTCGCAAAAAAAAAACATTAATTTTTATTTGAAAACAAACAAAAAATAATGTCCTGTACACCAATGTGTACATTTCGTAGTAAATTTGAGTATAAAGTCTTCCTACAGGCCAGGCGAGCCTCGTGTAGGGAGTATAAATATATATGTGTAAATGTATAAGTTTTCGGTATAATTAGACTTAAATTTTATAATTTTTTATTGTCATTGTTTATTCATAGATTTCTTATAAATCGGAATGGTACCGAAATTAAACTTTTCACAGACGATACGATATGATATTAGATATACCATATGTCTGAATATTTCGAAAATAGTTCTAGACAGATATATATCAAGATTTTCTCTTGACAGGACAATTCTTGATTCTTTCACTTATCTTTGGCAGGAATTATTTTCTACTTAGCTCAAAGTCATTTTTTTCTGTATATTCCAATTTTTTTTATATTCCACGATTCTTTATAAACATTTGGCTTTGGATTGGAAAATTTTGGGGATATATGTAAAACATTATTTTATCTGATAGTATATGGCCATATTGTTTGAGAACGACCTATTCAAGAAGCAGACAATGCATGGGGATTTTGGTGCGTAGCGAGACGAGACTTCTGACCTCTAATCGATTTTTCTGATCTCTGATAAATGTAAAATCTATTGCAGAATCTAGACGAAGTGGCGGTAGTGGCGGGGGTGGTGGGGGAGGAGGGGGTGGAGCTATGGTGGAGACGGGCGAGGGTGCGGGGTCGGGCGGGGAGGGTGCGGAAGAGGCTGTGCTAGCGGCACTACGACGCCAGCTGCAGCCTCATCTGCTGGCTGCACTGCACGCACACAACACTCGCACGCTCAGGCCCATCCGTGACCAGGTACGTCACTCTCGTAATGCTTTTAAAGTAATCCAATTCTGTGGCAGATTTAAAATACAGTGGAAGTTCCTTATTCGCGCTTCCTTTATTCACGTTTTCACTATTCGCGGATTGAAAAAATGCGATCCAATTCCTATATTCGCGGTCTAAGATTTCTTTATTCGCGGATCGAATCGAAATATCGATGCGTACATGTACCTACCTAAAAAAATGCATTCGCTATCCTTTGTCGACACGTCAGTAGAAGGATAAAAAATAAAATAGACCTTATTACAACGACGTCTAGATTGTGATTTCTAAAGTGATCGACGTTGTTTGTTTTATGCGGCAGTTTCTTTGACGTAAGCCGCCTTCGCCGCAGTCGGTGTTTTTGAGAATACACAAACAGAATGTGTAGGTAAAATTATGTATCTTATTACTCAAAACATAAAGTAATTTATTAAATGTTGCCACAATAGGACGTTCTGTCCTCGGGTAAGAGCCGCATTGCGTGTTTCGTTGTTTTACTTTTCCATTCGTTACAAAAATTCTGATCGAGTAACACGTGTCTTTCGCTGTAATAATGTCAACCAAAAAAAATGAAAAACGTGTTTCGATGCGAAAAAAATCAGTGTTACCACTTAAAGTGAAAATAGAAATGCTTGATCGTTTACGACTTGGAGAGTCGTTTGCATCGATATCACGTTCATTCAATGTCAACGAATCAACTGTACGATCGATAAAAAAATCCGAAGATAAAATAAGGTCGTCTGTAGCTTCAACTTCACTGTCAGCGAAAATTGTTCGTGATCCAGCAATAGAAAAAATGGAAGTGGCGTTGTCATTATGGATAGAAGACCGCAATCAAAAAAGGGTGCCTCTAAGTGGTCCATTGGTACGGGAGAAAGCAAAGCGTCTTTACGCACATTTTAAGGAACCTGGTGGTAGTGGTGGTGGTGAATGTATAGATGGAGGATTTCAAGCATCGAAAGGTTGGTTCAATAAATTTAAAATGCGACAATCATTGCATAACATGAAAATCGTTGGAGAAGCTGCATCTGCAGACACTGCTGCAGCAGAAAGATATCCAAACGAATTTGCGAACCTGATAGCTGATGGAGGGTATAAGCCTGAGCAAGTATTTAATGCAGACGAAACTGCACTGTTTTGGAAAAGAATGCCAAACAAAACATTCATTTCTAAAAGCGAAAAGTCTGCCCCTGGATTTAAGGCAGCAAAGGATAGAGTTACATTGCTGCTTTGTTCTAATGCATCTGGAGATTGTGTTATTAAACCACTCATGCTTTATAGATCTTTAAATCCTCGTGCGTTAAAAAATCAAAACAAAGACGACCTGCCAGTGTTTTGGCGTGCTAATAAGAAAGCGTGGGTTACAAGCGCTATTTTTTGTGACTGGTTCCGGAATTGTTTTGTGTCTGAAGTTGAAACTTATTTGAAATCAAAGAATTTAGACTTTAAAGCAGTTCTAGTTTTGGACAATGCACCAGGTCATCCACGCGAACTTGAAACTATGCATCCAAATATAAAAGTGACATTTTTACCTCCCAATACGACGGCTTTGCTTCAACCTATGGACCAAGGAATAATCCAGGCCTTTAAGCTTTACTACATTAGACGAACCTTCAAAATCATACTGGATAATATGGAATGTGATCCTGATATGAATGTTATAGAATGCTGGAAGCAATTTGACATAGCGAAATGCATCGTAAACATAAAAGAATCATCGCAAGAATTGAAGGCATACACATTGAAATCATGCTGGAAAAAACTGTGGCCTGTTCTGACAGCGGAAAATGAGGAAGAACCTGTGCAAATTCAAAGTTTAACTGCAAACATTGTCGAAATTGCGAGTGGAATAGGACGAGATGGGTTCGATCAGATAGAATCAAGTGATGTTCAGGAACTTCTTGAAGCACAAGATGAAGATTTGACTGAAACCGACTTGGAGAAAATATTAAATTCGCAACCCATCGAAGAAGAGGCTTCAACAAGCGCTGAAAACGTAACATTTAATTTGAAAAATCTTAGTGAAGGTTTAAGAATGGCAAATGAGCTTTGTGATTTCTTTATGAAAATTGATCCATCTATGGAACGAAGCCTTATTTTTAAGAGGCAAATTGCTAATGCCACTGCTGAATATCAGTCTGAGTTGAAGGAGCTTTTAAAAAATGCCAAACAAGAAAAAATTACTAAATTCTTTAAACCATTGCCTAAACCTGATGATAATATGTAATTAATCAACCTGTATGATCAGAAAGTTCAATTAAACATTTTTTTATCTACAATTTGCTTTTTTATTTCGTCATCTAGGCACGTATCCCCTATAACCCCATACAAATTACCATTCCATATTCACGGTTTCTGTATTCGCGGCATATTTACGGAACGCATACCCCGCGAATAAGGAACTTCTACTGTAAATAGGTAAAAAACACAAATAAATAAGATTTATAAAACAACAAATAAATAAATAAAATAACACATTGAGACTCTAAAAATGAATTACGTGTAGGTAACTCTATGCTATTTCTCAAAACGTTTATAAGAGGCCAGCGCGATACGTAGCCCGAGCTATGATACTCAAGAAATGCTTTTTGCTGAGATACAAAATAACAAAATGAAAAATTAGAATATTAACAAGCAAGTTATAATTGGTCTTCGTATAATCTCCGTGTGGTGACAAATTAAGAATAGTGTCACCACCCCTATTCTTGCCTTAGATGTCGTAAGAGGTGACTAAGGGAACAAAATATGCAAGACAACATCACTGCAAGTAAAAAAAAAACTTGAAGCCCTATACCAACCCGTCTGGTCATTGTGCCATATTAGGCCAAAATCTCCTTAAATCATCTTTATACTTGACAATGACAAATGAATCTTAAAAAAATGACAAATAAAAGGTGTTGTGCCACGAGCAAATCACGAATGAAACAAAAGCGCCCAGCACCCGTCGGTCATTACACCTTTCTGATCCAGAATCTGTAAAGTATTAAGTGTGGCCGAATGTGAGGTGTTTCGACCAAAAGTCTCGTCAAATCTCATCTCTTTCTCGCGCTTTGAGCTAACAGCCCTCTCCCTTACTCCTAGAAATAGAAAGATATAAGTTTTGGACTCCAGGGAAGAGTAATACAAGAAACACCGTCGATTTTCTGTTTAGCCTGTCAAATAATCATCTCGAAATTAAGTCTCTATGCCGGACGATGCATTTTTTCGTATTTTATATTGAAAGTAGCACTCGATCATGTAGAATGTTGTGTTTGAACAGGTGGGCCACGCCCCGGAGTACGACGAGGCTCCGCTGAACCTGGTCGCGTCGCACGTGGCCGCCACCGAAGAGACCCACTGAGTGATCCCGCCGCCACCACTCACCACTCACCTCTAGATTCAACAAACTTGTGAAATGACCCGTTGCGTGATTCAACATCTCAGTAAGCTTCTACCTGTAGACCGAATACATAAGCTACTCATATTATATTACTACAGTCCTCAAAACATAACTTGATCTCTGTGACAGATGGTTACGAAACCGACGAACTAAATTTTAAACTAGCGCTTTTATTTTTTGTCACATATATTTTCATTCTTTATGTACCAATTTTATCACAAATAAAGTGCAATAGATTATAAATATAAAAATTGACACCTACAATGTATCCAGTATGTTCTAAAATGACACTAGTGACAACTGTCATAGACGTCAAGCTGTATTTTAAAGACTATAGTAATTATTGATTTTGAAACTGAAACTTATAGTACTTGAGATACACCGATAGATCAGTCGGTTACACATATTAGATATGTCGATCGTATAATACTATTGTTCAAGTTATTATTCTGATAGATGAAACCGCTTAAAAAAGGTATCGTGCGAAGTTCGGTAAAATGAAGTGTTGCCACGAATGTAGAACAGACGTAATAAATACTTAAAATGTACACGATTTGTAAAATAGTCGCTAAGACACTTCGTAACCACATCGAAAAGAGCGATCGTAAAACGTTTATGATATAAATAAACTATTATAAATATACAAACATATACTTATAGTGATAGTTGAGGCCAGTGTTTGCAGACAATAGTGAAAAAGTATTTTAATATTTAACTCATTTTGTCTGATCGTTTAGTGTATTATCAAATATTTATTTTTATACACCATACAATATTTAAAAAGTTTACTCTCACTTTGTAACGTTCGCTTGAATTTTTTTTTAAAACAATTGAAAAAATATATAATGATATCTTTGTAGACTCGACAAAATACAACAATGTAAAACGATTATCGCATACCTCTTCAACGTAACGCACGGAATGGGTGTTCAGCATCAAATGAATATAAAACTGATAATTGCGCATGTACTGGATTACTTGGTCGCGGGAAACAATACATTCTTTGATTAGTGCCTATTTAATGTATAGAAATGTGGTACCGCAGTGATGATCTGCGGCAGAGTGTACATATTTTCATGACTTGTGATATGCATGATTGCAGTCATTCATACATTTGTAAGTATTGTGCAATTAGTAAAGGCCAAAATACACTAGCTATTATTATGACTGGTTGTGGATGACTGGTGTATTTTAGCCCTTATGCGGCGCCTCGGATCACTTCCTATGTGAAGTTCCTAGTTGCTTTTTGACAAGTTGTGATTTGTTCATTACAAATTTCAAACACGATTATCGATCTGTAATTGTAATCTCAGAAAGCTAATGACACTAAGATATCGGGTTTAATTATTAATAGGCGATTGCCTCGAATGCTCTCTTGATATTATTGAAATTATTTACGGTTACCTATTGCAGGACGCAAGTATTCTTTTAGATGTAGGTCATATTGTAAATGTTATTATTTACGTAATAGTTTTAGTGCTTAAATTCATTAAATTATAAGTGTCTAATTTATTTCCCACTTCGGTCAGTATTTACAATGTAAGTATTTTTTTTATTTCATTCTAGTATTTCTTTTAGTTAAGATAACGAGATGAAAAGAAGCAATAATAACAAACATTAGAATAAAAATGAATCTTCATACAATATGGACGTAGGAACATCAACAGACATTATATTGCCCATTCTTAGTAAAAATATAATTTATTTTTTTCGCGCGCTTTTCACACTTAGTTTGAAACTTAACCCGAAGTAATGTGAATGTTTTTCTTATCAAAGTTACTATATATTTCCATATTATTGCCTTTATACATGTACTACTTATACTAAATCCTGTAATTACTGGCATTATTAAAATAGATATAAACATGTAAATGATAAATGAAACATTTATTTTAGGAATAATTTTTCAATCCATATTTATTGGGCATTTTTCATCGTTAAGACTTAAAACAGACGTATAACAGTTACGTTGTAATGACATATGTTCAACAAAGATGTACCGGGTTCACCTCATAATGGTCAGTGTTGTGTGTATATTATAGCAGAAAGCATTTACTTTACAAAGTAACAGTACACTGGGCTGTTTTGTTATTGCTTCCATTCGAATTATTTAGCTGTGAACTCTGTCACCGTCCTTTACTTGACGTCTCTACTTAATTTAGTGTTAGTTCGTTTTATTATCGAAACCCCTCGGGCCAGTAAAATACAGCAGTCTATAAGACATTGTGATAATACTTAGCTAGAGAAAGCTCGGCCGTAGCGAAGCCGAGGCTCTGATCATGTGATTCTGTTGCAGCTAATCCTTCAACGTCTACATCAAGCTTATCGTATTTAAAAAGCTTTAAAATTTGAGATTATTTATTCATTCTTATTGGGATCACTGTGTAGGTGTCGGTGTAGCGTGTACTGTTTAGTATTGCTTACTATTTTATTT
Organism: Hypercompe scribonia; assembly: GCA_949316085.1. Lineage (NCBI taxonomy): Eukaryota > Metazoa > Arthropoda > Insecta > Lepidoptera > Erebidae > Hypercompe > Hypercompe scribonia. The sequence continues at coordinate 7,384,651 of OX438975.1, forward strand.
CGGAGTAGCCGTCTACCTTGACAATAATGTTTCCTCAATGTTTATAGTGGAACTATAAATAGCAGTAATGTGTGTACGTACATTTTGAAATTATTTCGCTCTCTATGCAATTATAGCTCTCTGTGTGATGATATTGAATAGAAATTTGAACGATCTATCCATGAATATTAATTAACATGATATTATAACTAGCGTGTATTTATTTTTCTAAAATTATATATATTTGATTGACTTGTAATTGTGAAATTGATTTAAACTTTAGCCACGAGTGGAAGGTTGTGTCGATAAAGATCTGAATTAGATCTTGTTTTAAGGATTATTGCTATGTAACGGTATAACAGAAACGTTGATACTCATAGTTACGAGATTATACACAGGGTTGTTGTGACGCAAAAATATATGATAAGTGAGCGTCACGAAATGATTACCAGTAACGTGGTACGTGTGTAGTTTGTGTACTTACGGGAGAGTCGGCTCTGAGCACACCGGAGCAGTCCTCGTCGGATCGCTGAAACGGTGTTTTAATCTCCACGAATATTGCTGCTCGCGGTAATAATACAGTATTATTTTATTGAACTCTAATCTGTACATTTCTAATAGGATTATTATTTTTGTATTTTTATAGTTTTTATATAATTTGACTTCCGAATTTAAATTCTTAATCGTAGTTACGGTAGGTAAGTGCATATTTGCAAAATGATTTTCACGTGAACATTGTAAACTATTTTTCATGTTTCGTTGCCGTTACAACCGAATGCAGCTATGAAATAGATCTTCCAATTTTTTTATTTATTATTATGTTAGGATAATTTATGGATATATTGGTATTAAGAGTTGATGAACAATCTATATCGTCATTTTGTTACTAACAAACCGGTTGTGTTGTGTGTGCTTACGCTCTAACAAGCATGTGTTTGTGATTTTGTTTTATTATTACGTCTGACACTGATACAGACAGTACCAATACTATTGTGTATTATTATAATTTATGCTGGAATACGGATTCAGTATCATATCTAAGGAATTCCATTCGACATTGTATGTACAATTATTTCTGGAAGACTAAAGACTGACGAGAGTTCTCACAACGTCTTCTGTTTCGTAATATCTTAACGCGCTATACGTATTTCACTCGAGTTATATTCGAAAAAGATAAATGTAAAAGTATTTTTATTCATTGTGATATATTATTTTTTTTGGAGAATGTAGATGTGTGTTTTCGAAAAGCAATAACATTGTGATAAGTGATGATGAACAATGATCGTATGTAACGGAACATAAAATTCTGTATAATGTAGAAATCAATCTTGTCAATTATATGGTATATGCGAACTGGACGGTGAAGCTCATAGTCGATAGATTCGCTTTGTGTCGAGAACTTACCGAGTAATCATTTATAGCAATAAAGACGAAAGCAATAGACCATTTTGGTCGAATAGCCTTATATTTCTGCTAAATAGTAATAGACATTTAAATTTAAGAAATTAAATAGTGAATATACCTAGAGACTGAGCTGCACCGTTCGGAAGCAACACATTAATATCGATAAGCTTGTCTCTTGTAATCAAAGTTTCAACTTGATGTAATTATGTATAAGCGGATTGAAACTGACTTAGTGGATATAGTTTCTCTTGGTAAAGACGTATTCATAATGTGGTGTAAGCAATACTTTCCAATATAGAAAGCTTGAAGGACCATTTGTTGTTGTCAAATTACATAACTATGTATTAGTAAGTTTCAGCATAAATTATTCGTTTGAGATTGTTTGGTATGAACACGTGGCCGGAATACTCATTGTGAAAACATTAGTTATTGTTGTATAGATGATAAATAATGTGACTTACGCAGGGATGGATACTTAAATTATTAAAGTTTTAACTGATATATTGGCTATGTAGTGAGTAGAATATTTTTTTACAAATAAATTATAGCAGCTATCATTTGTTTTATTATTAAATATTAAAAGAACAATACAAAACATTTCCATTCTCGATGCCGACTATCTAACGGGGAAGGTTATATATCTAGAAGTAGTAGAGCCACGCTGATTTCAGCAGTAGCGGGCCGGCTCGACCAGGGCAGTACTACCCTCTCATAGAAGATCAACTTAAAGTACCAGCATCCGCGATATCGTATTTCGTTGGCGAGTGCGAGACCGGAGGCCCATTGACGCAGGGGTGACAGTTATGGTGGTAACTGTGTGAGCTTTACACTGCCATGATGACTATCATGCCTTTTACATCAAGCGGGGCGTGAAAAAGTATCTCACTAGGCCGCCAGTGTTGATCGCCATACTGCATTGTTTGCATTTGCAATGAGTCTAGTGACCATAACTCTTGGATTCCATTCAGGCTTTCCATCGGGCAGAGTAGTCACTTTAGCAGGTTCTTAACATAGAATTTTTTTTTTTACTGTTTTGCACTAAAATACTTGGTTAGTCTACGCCAAGCTGTGCTTATCGCTATAGCAGTAATTGTTTTTCTAAAATCTGATCAAGGTTCATACATTTATGTGATAAAAATAATTATATATACACTGTGTAGATTTTTTTGTTATATTTAATGAAACAAGATCTTATCAAATATTTACAAATATATGAATACATCTAGGTAACAGTGACTATAGGTCGTTTAATCGCTTGTCTAGTTCGTCTGCGTCTATCCTTTGCACGCCTCTCACTTGTTGCTTCCCGGAACAGTTGTTCTGAATCAGCCGCCTCTACGTCGCGTCTCAGCCAGTGAAGGGCGTGTAAGTTGTATCCAACCATATCCTGAAAATTTTGAATATACTTTTATATGCTATTGCTTATAAAAAAAATGGTAAAGTAACGGTAAGACATACTAACAGCGACTTAGTTACTGATCAACTGTACAATAAAACTTGGGCGAATGTAACCAAGGGGTACAAAAAAATAATGTGTTTATTATTTAGTTTCGTTTTTTCGTATACATTATATGAAAGGGGGAAGTGCAGGTTCCACAGTAAATATTTAGGTATATACAAAATAAATCTACATCACATCATCACATCAACAGCTTTAATAGTCCACTCCTGGACATAGGTCTCTTCTTAGCAAAGAGGTTTTGGCCTAATTTTCCAACTTACCCTTAACTCGTTGAGCCTCATTGTGGTTTTGGCCTGTATCTGAATGATGTGCTTTAGCAAAGCCTGGTTGGCCACCAGCGGCGCGTGATGCACCTTGAGCAGGAATACGGCGAGTCTGCAGAACAGTTCCGCATTGTCGCCCCGATCTAGCAGCTTTGGTAGCATCTTCACTAAATCGCACGCAACACTGAACGGTATCAGTAGAAGAGCTTCTTCTAAATCACTAAAAAAAAAATGAGAAATGACGAACCCGCTTGTATTCGAAGCTGTAGGTGAGTTCTTTTTTTCACTTTTTAACGAATAAAATGTAATAAGTTCAATCTTCTTCCTCTTTTTCTCAGCCTTTTTCAAAGACTAGAAATTTTTAGAGCTTCAACTACGCGTAACGATTGCTTCAGATGTTTGTTTTGCAACTAGGTCTGACGGTTTAACTCGTTGCTGTATTGTGAATGTTCATTCATCCATAGATCGACCTGGTTATGATTTGTTAGCTTTGCAGAGTGCTACCTGCTCGGTTACCACTTAACTACGAGTTATAGGTCAATTCAGTAGACACGTTTGCTTTCCAATTTCGGCTACGGCAGGGGGATGACAAACGAATGATGTTTAAACGAAATAGTACATATCTTAAAAACCTGCCAAAATTAATACAAAGGAACAACTGACTTAGGAGCAGTAAACATTTGGAAACAAACGAGATGCCTAACCAAAAGCTATTGGACCATCACCACCACCAGAAGCTACGTACCTAGAGCGTATCCTCTTGACGGTTTCCACGAGGAAGTCCTCGGGCGTGGCGCAGTTGTAGGCGGCCATGAGCAGCGGCGCCTGCACGGCCGCGCCGCGCGCCGCGCCCAGCTCGCGCCGGTACTCCGCGCCCACCGACAGGCACTCCATTATGGAGTCCGCCTGCACACGCCACACGACAAATCTTATAATTGTACTATATTCATTTTCAAGGTTAAACAGACAGGTGTCCGTGTAGAAGAGACAAGAGAGAAGTACAGCTATATCGTTATTTGGCATTAAAATATATGGTTATAAACGTGGAATTACTAGAAGTAAATTGTTATACGTAAGTAACGTATTGATATAGTGGTCTAATATTCATACACAAAATTTGAATATGTTGTTAACGGTTGTGGAAAAAATTGCACAAAATGTAAAAAAAGATAAAAAAAATTGTAAATCAATTTAGAAAGAATGTATCAAGAATAAGCGGCGGTAAAATTTAGCAGGGTATCGTTATGAAAAAATACTTACCGCTTTTTCTGCTCCAATAGTTTTTTTCGTTGGTATGTTAATACCAGGTAGACCAGGAACTGGTGCCTGCAAAAAGGTTTTAAATTACCAGATGCACTAATTTTACAGCACACTAAACATAAGTATAAGGTAAATATCCAATACTATGAATGGACGACTGCTTTTGTAAAGATAGTACGTGCCGCACCACAAATAGTTTTTTTATAAGGATTTTGCTGATCCTGATTTCTTTTCTACAAAAAAAAGAATGATAGAAAAGCTAATATCGAACGTATTGGTCTATTTTCATTATTCAACACGAGCACAGTAATAATTTAAACGTTTAAAAAATTTCGATTACACCACCTTACCTTTCGGCGGTCGTACCTAACACTCCATACACAACGTAGGGTGTCCGAGAGAGACATCACTTCTAAATAGATATACAAGCTAGCATTATATACTTCAATAAAATATTTTGTAAATAAAATCTGTTTAATTTTTTCTGAATAATGGCGGTCACGTTCTTGTTAAACAGACTGTATATTATAATATATAAAATATTTTTTATAATGAGCCAGAGTTCATGCATTATTTCTTTAGGAAAAGACATTTTCCGCGCTAGGAATATGTCGTGTATCGCGGGTGCCTTTACATATATGCAACGGAATAAAGAACACCCAGACTGAGAACAACGACTTATGAATCACACAAAGTATTGTCCCCACATGGAGATCGAACACACAACACTGTGCAGAGGCGAGGTGACCGCTTGTACTACACCGTCGTTGATCGGTTGTACATGTACCTTAGCTTTAGGTTACGTGTTTACGTGTTTCTCTCCCACTACGATCCCGGGTCTTTTAAGCGGGGCGTGAAAAAGCATCTCATTAGGCCGCCATAGCGTGGGTCGGCGTGGTTACACTGTCGTCATTCGCAGTGAGTATGGTGACCACCGCTCTTGGATTCTATTTATACTTTCCATCGTGTAGAATGGAGTCACTTTGGTGGGTTGTAAATAAAAAAAAAAAAAGGTTCCATACGTGTTGTTCTCCGGTGGCGAGTCCCTCGTCCCGCTCGTCGCTGTCCCCGAGCACGAGCGGCTCGTCGCTGCGCGTGAGCAGGCGCAGCGCGCCGTCCGCCCCGCACGTGGCGCCGTGCAGCCCGCCCGCGCCCACCGCCAGCGAACTGCACGACCCGACATGACCCTAACGAACACCAGCGACGTTATAGCTCAATCCTTTTTTTTATTTCGGATACAAACAGGCACATACACTTTTTGCATTAAAAATCAAACGGTACTCAAAGAATGTGGGCCGGTTTCACCGATTCCTGATAAAGGTTTCGATAATTATCCGTAGCGAGTTACTATCTTAATAATAATAATAATAATTTATTCACATAAAGGAATATTTTACAAATTATAACGAGCTCCCTGATCTGGATGACCTGATCTGACCTGATCTGTGCTAGATTCAATGACTTGTGTTACAGAGATCGGTGTACTCTCTCGTGTTAGATTGAATGCAATGTAGAAAAATGAGAACAGTTATAATAAATACAACAATATTCAACAGATAAAGGTTGACGATATATTTTACGTCTATCTGACACAATGTGTCTATCTATAATAAGATTTGTTGAACTGAAATCTGTAGTTTACCTGGCAGTAAGTATAAAATATGTAGTCTATCTAAAGGGACTTTATCGGCAAATCGTGAACCTAGGCCTTGGAGTTCTATAGTTATTATAAATACAGTTTATAGCAATTAATGGTAAATGAAAAAGAACACAATCATACACCAAATGACGACAATGTGTATAATTGCAATACCAATTTATGCATTTAGTTTAATGGTCTTTTAAGAGTTGTTTTCATAATTTTATTTTAAAATAAGCCAAATTATTTTGAAATATATCGAGTTGTCTCAATTCACGATTCTATTTGTTAACACTTATTATTTACACAAATTATTTTACAAAAAAGCACTAAAAGTAACTTCTTTAAGTGATTAACATGATTACTGGAACTGGTCATTCTTTTAACGAATAATACAAGAGCGTGGTCGAAATTTAACACAAAAACGTTTGATTACATAATTTCAAGAGGTGACTACGTTAATATGAAAATACTTGTTAAAAATTTCAGTTGTTTCAAATTTATTTTTTTTTAAAATTTGAACCCAAATAATTAAAAAATGATTTATAAAAATACTTATGTGATAATATGCAACGAAAGTAACGCAAAATACTCACATATACAGTAGTGATATTATCATAAGTGTCCGCATCCCACTGTTTCACCTTGCCATCTTTAGACGTCGTAAAGAAATAATGCGTGTTCGGTACAAACTGCAGTGCAGTCACAGAGTCGTTGTGAGCGAATATAGATTTGTGGCAATCACCAAAATCCATGCCCCAGATCTTGACGTTACGATCCGCAGACCCGGTGGCTACGATGTTTGAGTCGTAACTGAAGTCTAGACATAGAACTGGTAGCTTGTGCCCGTATAGAGATAGATAGAACTGTAAATATAATGGTTTGTTATATTAAGTCTATTACATAACAAAATTAAAAAAAAAACAATTCAACTCAAAGAAAGGTAAAATTATCAATACTCAATTCTTAATTCTATTAAGGGATGCCTTTTTTAAGGCTCAATCCGATTTTGTAGATAATAATGGATCGTAACGTTTTAATCCAATCCGCATACATTTGATACGATCCTAAAAATTCTAAATGTAATTACAATGACATTTACAAAACACAGTAACCTCATATACAATATCGAACATATTTAAAATAAACAAAGTACCAATGTTAAAGGTAATTATGATGCTACGCCTATACAGCGTCATTCAAGCAAATATTACCTTAAAAGTGTCAAGGAAGAAAATTTTCACAGTAGAGTCTAACAAAGCAACTGCGATGAACTTGTTATTTGGGCTTATTTTAACTGCTAATACAGACTCCTCCAATTCCAGTGTCCTTGTATGTAGAAGGGACAACACCTGTAAAGAATACGTATTAAACACACTAATAATATGAGGCTTTATAAGAAGCACGCTAATACTATGACCTTCTAAGCTCAATTAATAATAGTAATATAAAAAAAAAATCAAGCACTGATTAAAAAGTTGAACATTTAATAAGAACTATATTGTACTACACAATCATATTAACAAAATCAAATTGCAATCAAGCAGAAAGTTCGTGATTAGTACATAGAACACCTTTCCCAAACGTCGAAGTACGTTAAATAAAAATGTGATCAAGTTATAATATAGTATATGTACCTTAGCTTTAGATTCACCAGTCTGATCCGCTATGAGCTCGAAAGACCATAATTTTACAGTCTTATCGGCACCGCCCGAGTAACAACTTCGCTACAAACAAAATATAATAAATTAAAAAAAACATTGAGAAAGACACATATAATCTTAACTTTCTAGCATATACCTTAAATGTGAAAGTGGTTTTGTTAATTGTACGATCATTTTAAAAATCTAAACCTATCAACAAAAAGTCATAACTTTTTTACATACGCGCATTCGCAATTGGTACGGTGACCACCACTCTTGGATTCAACTCATGCTTTCCATGAGGCAGAGTAGAATCACTTTGGCAGGATCCGAATAAAAAAAACACGTAAAGTGATTGACTAATCTATGTATACATGGTCATTCAGTTGATATGCTGATACGATATTGACTGCACGATTGGCCTAGTGGTTTAAGCGATCTCTTGAGGAGTGTACTGTCATGTACGAGGACCGAGATGGTATCCTGAGATGGCGGCTCATGTCGTGCGGTGTTCCATAGGAGTCCGGCCTCGGACCACTCCTGTGGAATATGGGATACGACTGGGCCCTTCGAAGTCGTCTTGCCCCCGGGCTGGGTGTAATTTGTTACGCAAATGACACATTGGTCACAGCCGGGGGATGAACTTTCAAGAGTCGGCGCGCCTGGCCACCACGGGTGTCTCTCTGGTGGTCGGGCATATTGAGGCGCTGGGTTTACGGGTGGCCCTGGACAAGACGGAGGCCCTTTTGTTCCATGGGCCCCGTCGTGGTCCACCCTCCGGCGCCTCTATCGTAGTCAATTCGGTCCTCGTACCGGTTCAGGTCCAGATGAAATATCTGGGCCTGATCCTCGACGGCAGGTGGCTCTTCGACGAGCACTTCCGACAGCTTTCTCCAAAGCTTGTCGGTGCAGCTTCTGCCCTTGGGCGACTCTTGCCCAATTTGGGTGGAGCCAGTGTCACGACGAGACGGCTATACACGAGGGTTGTCCGGTCAATGGCCCTGTATGGTGCACCGGTGTGGGCGGCGGCTCTGACTGCCCAGATTAGGGTTCGCCTCTGGCGCCCTCAGAGAATATTGACGGTTAGAGCCATACGCGGTGACCGCACCGTATCGACGGAGGCAGCGTACGCCTTGCCCGGGACATTTGGAGGCGGAAGTGCTCGCCGAAGTTTATCGGCGAACGGCTGACTTCCGGGTGGGTAGCGGCATACGACCCCCGCCCGAAGATTTAAGGCGTGAGGCCCCTTTCCTTCCAACTGACGCAGATTCTTTCTTCTTTCCGGGCACGGTTGCTTCGGGCAGTATCTGCACTCGGTCGCCAGGAGGGAATTGAGTCCCGCCTGTCACCACTGCGGCTGCAGTGAGGACTCGGCTCAGCAAACATTAGCGGTTAATTCCGCCTGGGCGACGCAGCGTGGGGTCCTCACTGCAGTTATTGGAGGAGATCTCTCGCTACCGGCCGTTATACGTTCCATGGTCGGTAGCGATAATTGTTTTACCGCGGTCGCAACCTTCTGCGAAGACGTAATTTCGCGGAAGGAGGCGGCGGAGTGGGCCCGGGAGGACGATCTCCACTCGGACCCAATTCGCCGCCGGCGAACCGGGCGGCGGAGGCGCGCGTACCAGCGCCTCATGAAACCTTGAGTGTGGCCGCAGGTGGACGGGACGGGTTTTCCCCTCCATCCGCTACAATAGGCCAGCCGCGAGGAGACGAGGTCCGCGTGTGCCGTACGTCGCCTAAAATAGAGAGTTTACCCGTAGATGGTGTCCGCGGCAGCGGGTAGGCGCTAGGAGGGATCTGGATGTCGTAATTGCAGCTGTTCCCGAATCCCTCCTATATCAGGCGCAGAGTGGCACACCGTGTGGTTTTAATCGGTCCGATTCCGACACACCACCCCGCCGTAAGCCCCGGTGGGGTGACGGCCCGATGGGGTTTCCACACGTTAAAAAAAAAATGTGGGTTAAGCGATCGCCACGCCGCTCTTTACTGCGCCAAGTGTTGTGGGTTCAAATCCTACATGGGACAACACTTTATGTGATCCAGAAATTGTTGTTCTAAGTCTAGGTGTTCCTTGTGTCCGTTTCATATGTTTGTAATATCCCCCATATATTATGTGGTGCCCAGTAATAGACATAGGATTTATTCCTGGTACGGGCGTGATCTTCTTTTAATAAAAAATGCTCTTATATGTAAACTACATTAACTGGTGTACAATAAAGTTTACTGTATTAACACATCTGAAGCTTCTAATATAAACTATTATATATTTAAGAAAAAAAAGGTAAGTTATATGAAATTAATGATTAAATCCACATCTTGAAATCGCCAGGAATTAATTTTACGATTGTAAGTCTTGTTCTTTTGTCTCTTATATATAATTTTAGTATAGTGATCAAAGGTGATTGCGGGGCGCTTTTATTTACGGAACTGGCAGCTCCGTTCAGGGCCGTATTAGGTGTTTCAAATAATATAATCTTACTAACCATGTCAGGTGAAAGTCCGACGGAAGCACATTCACCGGTGTGGGCGGGCACTTGCTCCAGAACTCGTCCGGCGGCCACGTCGAGCAGTAGCAGTGTACCATCCCCGCATCCCACCAGCGCGTGCCGATCTCCCGGAGCGAAACAAATGCTACAGGGCCGATCACAGGGCATTGTGATAGTGCGGAGGCAAGTTTGAGTTGCCCTGAAAATGAAAATCAACTGTAAATTTCAAGAACAATTTTCATGATGTCTTGTAGCCAGTATACTTTGACAATTTTCGAAAATTAAACGTGGAAATAGATGAAGCCTAGCCACGGATAAACGGTACGGGACGGCATTTGCGTGTACATACGTATATTTATGCGTGTATGTATGCATACATGTGCAATATGTGCATACAGAGCTAAATAATTTATCAGAGGAGAACTGGCCGTAAGTCGTATATTAAACTTACAAAATACGAGTGTAAGTTACATGAGCACCGTCAGAGTTACTTTCGAGGGGATACATATAAATCTACACGTACTATTAACCAATATAAAATTAGGAATTATACTAGCTCTTTACTTATGAAATTGACGTTTTATATCTATTAATTAAATCATACAATCGATGCATATTTGCCAAATCAGCTGAACGAGAGGTAACCGATTCTTCAAAGACCTTTTGTTCCGGCTTTCGGGTAGCATTACACAACTGCTGGTGTAGTCTAGTAAAAAAATACCTACTTTTTCTATGTACTTTCTTTTCTGACAAGGGGGTGCAAGTACATCACCTTGCACCTCCCTCCCGGCGTCCATGATACAATACCATAAACAAAACTAACAATTTCTGTCAAGGAACCGTATGGCTTACCTGCTCCACAATTTGATGGAATCAGACGATGCAGAAAGTATAGCAAGGTTATCCGAACTGATAGCCACGCATCGCGGATCTTTTTCGTGGCCTGGCTGAGTTATTTGTTTTAAACAATGCACTGAAAAAAAAATAAGTTTTAACAAACGTTGCTTATCAATATTATTATATTTTTAATGTCTAATGTTTTTAAAGCAACTATTACTGTAGCGATTTGATGGTTAAGCAAATAAAAAAAGCAAGGTTTATTTATTTGAGAAGCTTACCTAAATTTTCTTCGCCGATCTTTAAGCTATACAATTCAACAGTGTTATTAGCTAGAGTGACTCCCACACGCAGCTCACCGGTGGTGCCCAGTAATAGACTAACGGACTTCAGTTTGGTTTTCAGCTTGACTGAAGACAGTCGCTTGACTTCGTCCGCTAGTGTTAACAGTTCTGATATTTCTGTTGTTTCGGCATTCGCTTCGCCAGACTCCTTTAATTTCCTAGAAGAATAAATTATATGAGTATTTCAATTCTATACTAAGATAGTTAAATACATAAATAAGTATTTTTAAGGCACAGGAGGAGCCGAGTAGACGTGTAACGTGATGTTAAGCAGCTGCCGCCGCTCATGGATAATCTTTTAGTTAGTGATCTGAACCTGAAGACACAATTGCATCACCACTTATTATCCGTGTGGTGACGGATTAAGAATATGGAGTGTGGTTATCCTTATTCATCCTGTGGGTGTGGTATGTGCTGACTAAGGATGTAACCAACGCAGGAAATTAGCACAAAAAGAGAAGAAAAGCTTGATACAAACCCTATACCCTCCAACCAACGTGGCCAACGTGGTATAGAGACGTATATATCCAGAAGTGGACTATTAAAGGCTAGTGGATGATGTTGTAAAACTGGGGTATTTAACGACGATCCCTAGTGAGACGGAAGTGACTTCTCACCCCAATTTAAGGTGGTTTCACTGCGGTCAAGTCTGCCAATGTATGACTCTCCTACGGCGGCTATAGTCATGTACACAATATTTACACACACTGTTGATAGTAACATATTTGTCTGTACTTACGCCAATTTTTTCCTCTGTTTCTTGACACGTTTGGCCATTCTTATTTTGGCTTCTTCGTCAGTACAAAACGAGAACAATTCTAATACGGAGTCAGTACCGTGGCATGCCAATATGCTTTGACCAGGATCCGTAGCGAGATTTACTACTCGCCCTTTGCCGCCTCGCATTAATGAGCCTACTTGGTGGCATTGTAGTACCTGAAGCCAAAAACAAATTTTAAACAATTTTGCAGCGAATTTAATCAGTATGCGAACGAATAGTTCAAAATACTCGGCCGAATATTTACACTGAACAGTAATAATATCTCACACATCTCACGTACAATAATCTGATCTCAAACTAGACCAAGCCTGTACTATGGTAACCAGATAATGCTGATAAACATACTTGTATAGTTCTAAATACATACATATTATACACAGATAAATTACACCCAGACACAGAACAAATGATCGTGCTCATCACACAAAGATTTGTCTTGAATGGGAATCGAACCCACCTCTTGCTTAGCAGTCACTGTCACTAACCACTAGACCAATAGTCCCGTTGAAAAAGAAAAGAATGCATAATATTGGTGGCAAAGAGTTTTATTTTATCAATAACTTATCAAAAAAATAAGCGACTACCTTCAGTCAAGCAGAAACCCAAATTGAAGTCCATTTGTTTACTACTGAGCATTACCGGTGAACTGCGTGTGGGAGTTACTCTTACTAAAGTCTACCATCTAACTGTCGGTCTTGGTGACAGAAAGAAAAATAGTGAGGATATAAATTAAAAAAAATTGTATACATTAAAATTTTTGGCAATTTAATAAAAAACATTGAAAGTCAAATATCTCAGATATAGTTAAGTATGAGATATAGTATTTCATAGTGAAACCTATTAGTAGTAATGGTTAGGTTAGTTTAGGTTTTAATTAATTAGTAGTACTGTCCGTGTGGTGATGGATTAAAAATAGGTAATGTTACCACCCCTATTCATCCCGTGGGTGTCTTAAAAGGCGACGAAGGGAGCAAATTATTTAGGAAAATATCACTGCAAATAAAAGGAAAACTGGAAACAAACCCTATTCCAACCCATCTGACCAGCGTAGTATAGCAGTCCAAAATCTCCTTGCTAAGGGGAGGCCTATGTCCAGCAGTGGACTGTTGGAGGTCGTTGATAATCATGATGATGATGAGTAACGGTTATTACAATTCCTTAAACTATGAAGGTCGACTGTAACCCTGTATCAATTAATTTATCACTGGTAGATTTTAAGTCATTGGTAAAATAAAAATCTTTGCAAGTAACATTGTGCATTCATATTTTTTTTTACGAATTTTGCAAACTATTAAGCCGAATACCGAAAAAGCGAGTAACGTGGCCGAATAGCCGAATGTCGGATAGTTATCGAATATTCGTTGCATCCCTAGTACTAAGTAGAGCTGCGGCTACCTGACTAACCAAGTATAAATTACTACTTATGGTATTTCTAACATTACAGTGCAGCACTTTGATTTTCAATTATTGAAGACAGACATCAAGTATCTATACTCACAGATGATTCTTCAATGTCATCAGTCTCTTCAAGCTTTACTATTTCAAGTTTTTGCACAAGTTTCTCATCATCTTTCGAATCACTAGTCCAGTTCAATTTCCATACACGTAACTCCTTGTCCATACTGCCCGTAACTAAATATCTTTCTTCTTTTAGCAATACTGCTGACCATACCTTTAAAGACATTAATTTATTATTTTTATATAACAACAAAGATGACTCAGTAAATAATATCACAAACAACTTTTTCTTTTTTTAAAACAAATGTACACAATAAATTAGTACAATAAAATGCTTGTGTAAGGGAGAAAAAACTTGAACTAGGGTACATATTTATAATTGTAATTTGTAAACTCATGAAGTTAAATGAAAATAAAAACTGTGTTACAATAACAAAATAAATAGATAAGTACTGCACTTATTTACCTCCATTTGATGTCCTCCTAGAGTCTTGAAGCAGTGCTTAGTTTCAATATCCCAAAATTTAACAAATGTGTCTTTTGACGAGCTCACAATACAATTCTTGCCATTAATAAAGAGAGCGCTGGTTATGACTCCCTTGTGACCACTAAAGCGAGCGATACCTGTCTCCGAAACTACATCCCAGAGGATTACTTCTGTATCCTATAACAATAAAAATGATTTTTTCATATATTTTATCTACTATTTAAATAATACTAACAGTTAAGTTGTCAATGTACTGTATCTATGATAAAGACAAACTTAGACAAGCTATTTTATGCAAAATATAAACTCACTACCATGTTGAAATGATCCTATCGTAGCATCAATTTTAATATCATACACCATGTACACAATATGCTGCATGACAGAGTATGATCATTTTAGAAAATTCAACCATTCACTCTATATTGTTTATGATTGTATTGAAGTTGAAGGAGTTTTGATTGACTTAGGTCCTAGTACAATATAAATACTATTTAAATTTAAATTAATCAACTGCTGTGAAATCTAGGACAAGGCAGATATTACTAGCAACAACTTGAACCTCTTTAGTTTTAATTCTTCATCAAAGCAAAGCAACTGACATACCTCTTTTGATTAACAGAAAAAAGAACAAATAACTATTAATGTTGTGGTAATATGGTTTCTTCTTTACTATACACATCACATTCTTGAAAACCGTTTCATTATAATAGACAATTTGTGTTAAAATAAAACATATTACTTACTAACCTTAGCACCAGAAAGGAGACGGTGCCCCTGTTCATCATATTGCAAACAAGTAACTGCAGATTTGTGGCCAGCAAATACACATACAACATCACTATTGGTCAATTCAAAAACATTGATGTTTCCATCTACATATCCAACAGCTATGTGATTACCGCTAGGACTAGCTGCTATCTGTGATACTACTATATCCTCACCTGGGAGAACTTGGGCCTGAAATTATAAAATTATCGCTATTATGCATGTGTATTATGCATCATGTGGTAAAGGGTTTAAGATCGCAGAGTGTCATCACCATTACAACGAGCACAGCACAGTGCTGTTTGCAATGAAAGAGAAGAAAAACTTGACACAAAGCCCTATACCAACCCATCTGGTCAGTTCGATTTAGTAGACCAAAACTTCCTTTCTCCGATTCCAACTGCTTAATCTGAAGCTAGATGGCATTGGCACCTTAGCCACTATACAGTTACATTACACTGTACCATAGTGGTTTTGTTCATAGTCATCTTTCAACAACAGCACTAAGTCTTAGGTGCCCCCAAATTTTCATTCATAGACATAGAATTCATAGGTTCATAACCAAAAGATGGGATAACTGTTACAAGGCATTAAATTAAACATTAATTAATTTGAGATAGAACTGTAATAAACGTCTGTAATAATTATTATTCTTTCCTATGAAAAGGAGTAATAGTAAATTAATACCAAATTACCTTCTCGCCAAGTCTCATATCCCAAATAATAACATGTTCACACGCTCCGACGGCAATATATCTACCGCTTATTCCGTTTAACGAAACATGTGTACAGTTACAATCACCACTAGCAATAATGTTAAAAGTACCACTAGGAACGTAACGTAAATATTGCTTGGTAAGACCCATGCTTATTTTATAATATTTAATTAACTACTTTAACCTCAAACTCAAACCAAACACTGGCACATTTATTTGTTATGATTTATAATTGTGACATTTGTATGAAAGCAATCAGTGCTGTCAACAGTTAAATTAAATTTCTACCAAATTCAATATCATTTACCACTAACAAAAAATAATACATTGTGATCTAATAGCTAAATATTTACTAAACATTTTTTTAATTATTACAAAAAAATCAACAGATACATTAATTTTTAATTTTCTTTCTTAATACTTAATACTTCTACTAACAATTAATAAATTAACATGCAAATAGTAAACTAACAAGTCAAAATCATGAAAAGTTAAGTAAAAGCAACAGTTCATTTTCATGATCCTTTAATTATGGATTGTGTCCTTAAGGGTATAAATCACCTCATTGACTTCTTTCTGAATTCCGGCACCTTCACTTCTATTCCTGAACACTACCGTCTAATCTTCCTTCTTCATCTACTTTCAAAGATTCTTTGGGCTTACACTAATTCTCTATAATTTTATTACTACTACTAAATTACTGGTTAGGTACTAACAGTAATATTTTGACACTGGCGAGGGGTTGAAACCATCTGTTTTACAGTAAAATCTTAGGTTGGCAACATTGAATCTAATTTTATGACACCTACACGCATACAGGTGATCTTCTACACACGATATCCATACATAACTATTAAAATAGAGGTTTGTGAAAATAAACATAGATTTGAAATAAACTTAACTTAACGATATCAATACCAGTAAGATAATAGTTAATTTTATTAGTAAGGATTTTAATCAGCTTCTTAGTAATGTAAGCAGTCTTCGGGGACGCCAGCAATCTGTTCATGTCGATGAATCTTTTTCGAGCTGGTGTGATCTTGATTCTGGTGTTCCGCAAGCAATTTTTCCTGTATTTTAACCTCCTATCCCTGGAACTTCTTTGTGCTTATCATCTGTATACCGATGACCTACAGCTCTACTCACAGAGTAAAGCGGAAAATATTTCGATAGTAATACAAATGATCAATCACGATTTAGAAACAATCAATGCATGGTCTCAAAGGTTTGGTTTATCAGTAAACTCCTCAAAATGTCAAGCTATCGTAGTACGAAGTCGCCGATCGATGAGCAGAGTAGACACTAAGACTCTTCCGGCTATTACTTTTAATGGGACTATCATACCTGTGAGTAAATCGGTCAAAGATCTAGGTAACCTCAATTGCGCACTGAACTGGTGTGAACAAGTTACAAAGCAGTGCCAGAGGGTTACTGGGACACTTTGGGCTCTAAATCGTCTGAGAAATTTCCTGTCCGTAAAAACTAGGACTATGCTTGTGCAAATTCTTATTTGCTCCTTAATCGACTATGGTAATGTGTGCTGTTACGACCGACTACGACCTGAATGAAGATCTTTTCGATAACTTAGACCATCTTCTTAATAACTGCATTCGATTTGTTTATAATCTCCGTAAATATAGCCATGTATCCTCTATCGTTCGCAGCTCAATTGGCTACCAATTCGTCTACGCCGAAAATTACGCGCGCTCACTGTCTTATACTCTATACTTAATAACGCATCTTCATTTACCTATTTTAACTGCTACTTCCAACTCTTATGTAGCAATCACGACAGAAAATTTCGGTCCTCTCACAATCTTCTTCTTCGTTGTCCCTTCCATACGTTTCAGTTTTTTGGTTTATCTTTCATTGTGCAGTCTGTTCTTCTCTTGAATGAGTTTCCCCTCGAAGTCAGGATGCTTTTTAAAAAAATGTGTAGCAGTATTTGAATATACTACCATTACATGATTATTATCTTATACTTGTTATGATATTTATTTGTGTGTGTATGTATGTATATATTTATATATATTTATTTATTTATACTTTATGCACTTCGTACATCGGCGGGCTTAATGCCCAAGGCATTCTCTTCTAGTCAACCTTAGGGTGGTGTAGAAATATTGTAAGGGAGGTGTACAGAGGTTACATTGACAATTAAAATATACTATACATGAGTACATATACATACATGAACACATACAATACATACGCCATAAATACACATGTAAATATACACATACACACACATTTAGATCATATTTGTACACTATGACAACTCGACTATAAGCTGAGCCAACTATAGATAAGACGATTCTTCAATCTCGTTAAGAAGGAAATTATGTACATATATTGATATCAACTTAAGTATATGAATGTATTTACGTGTAATTTGTATAAATTTTAGTATATAATAAGTTTATATATGTATATGTACTTCTTTTATTACAAATCAACATTACCTGAAACGCACCTACTTCCTATTTTCTCTGCATCACCCAAAGGTTGACTGGTAAAGAATATCTAAGGCATTAAGACCGCCTAAGTACATAAAGTGCATGATGTATAAATAAATAAATAATACCCTGAAGACACACAACAATTCATTGCTAATGTGTAACGTTAGGTGGTAGAAATATTTTCAAATTGAACAAACAAAAATATGTGAATTAATAATAGCTAATAAGTAATTGTTAGTGACTAATAGCAAATAAATAACAGAAAAAACAAACTAAAAAATTAATAGCTAAAAAATTAATACAAAGTGCGATGTACAGAAACCTAGTAAAGAATTAAATAAATTGTTTTTGAAAGTATTCTATCTACCTGAATAATTTATATTACAATTCAATTAGAATTTAACACTAGATGTAGGTCTAGGAAATGTTACTGTAACTCACATAAAAGGTATATGTACTTCTGTAGGTAATACATATTTTTGGTTCTATGTGTCAGTGATAGGTTAGAGCCAGTGTAGCCCACCCTACAGTTTTAACTGCAGATCTACAGTTTTTGGATATTCCCTCAGTTTTTAGTTTAGGCCTCGAATTCTATAGCTTTTATTTAAGTTGATAGCGCTGAAAATAAAGATTTGCAAATTGAAAATGAGATAATGGATAGCTAGTATGTATGTAATGTATGATGTTACATGATTACTTAATTACATGATTTTTATTGTTTTTAATACCTTCCTTATAATTTATTCTATTTAGGTTGATGCTAGTCGTCTGCTAATCGGCAAAATAATATATTATAATAATGCGTCCGTAAATTATATATATGTATATTATTGACAGACATTTTTTTTAGCATTCCAGGACGAATAAAACTATTTAATCTTACGATTAGCGAACTTATCTACTAATCATTAAGTAATATAAAATAATAAAAAGATAAAGATGTAGATTTACTGTTTTTAAAATTAATATTTACAGTTTTCTACAGTTTTTTTCAAGCATATCTACAGTTTTGCTCTATGCTAGGATTGGCAACAGTGGTCAGAGCATAGTCGTGCTGACAGAGTACTTTAAACTGGCAACTCCTTATGTGCTTACTCGATTACTGATCCTTTAATTTATATTAGCTGGTATTTCTTGAAATAATTATTGCCAACATAACATTTGTATGCTTTAGAAGTGCGATTCGCTTTAGAAATTATTATAATTAAATATTTGGAAGTTATATTTCTCATTCTGCGTATTAAATACACAAGATTGCCATCAGGTTATTATGTTACTCAACAAAACCAGGTTTATTGTTTTTCTTGTTGATCCAAAGTGCCGTCCCTTTCCAAAATTTCTTGTATTTATGAAAACCTGTTGACCCACCATTCATTAAAAGTATATGATTGTTTGCAGGCTGGTGGGATTCACTAATAGGTCCCACAAGAGCAATATGGAGGGTAACTCCACGTCAGATATTGTGATCCTTAGCGGCAATTCGCACCCTGAACTGGCTGATTTAATCGCTAAGTAAGTTCTACTTTTCAAAAAGAATTTTGATGAGTTTCAAGGTTGGAAATATTGACTTATGTTTGACACTTGCAGAGGTTAATTAGTTTGACCTCATTTGAAGAGTATTATATATTAAATGAAATAATATAGTTTTATTTTGGAATCATGATATCAATATTTTTTATTTTAGCCGGCTTGGGGTGCGAAAGGGAGGATGTTCAGTATACCATAAGACCAACAGGGAGACTATGGTTGAGATTGCTGACTCTATTCGTGGAAAGAACATTTATATTGTTCAAACTGGAACAAAGTAAGTATTATTTTCGTGAAACAGTATTTAATGTGAACTTAATTGATATAGTTTTAAAATTTAGTGTAGAAATGTTTAACTTGCAACAAAACTAATAAGAACCTCTTTGTTAAGTATTTACAGAAAATATTTTTTATATTAACATTGTTGTCATAGTATGTATACTTATTGTAAGAAGTATGTTAAAATCAATTAGAAGCACAATATTTTCTCATGAAATGGTCATAATTAATTCACTGGGTGCTATTAGTACTAGTCACTTTTTCTTAAACTATTCTAGTTCAAACTTCTGCCTCATAACATAATATTTCTTATAAGAATAGAGAACTATTTCATCAATGGCCTTATGATTATTTGCAGAGATGTTAACAACAACATAATGGAGTTGTTAATAATGGCTTATGCCTGTAAGACTTCATCTGCTCGGTCTATTGTAGGGGTGATTCCATACTTGCCATACAGCAAACAGTGTAAAATGAGGAAAAGAGGTTGCATTGTCACCAAACTCCTGGCTAAAATGATGTGTAAGTCTGGCTTGACACATATCATAACAATGGACTTGCATCAGAAGGAAATTCAGGGTTTTTATGAATGTCCGGTTGACAATTTAAGAGCATCTCCTTTCTTACTTCAGTATATTCAAGAGAGTGTAAGTACAATTTAGTATATTTTTATATTTGATCATAAATACTTTATGCTGTTATTCACATTACATCTGTGCTATATAACACTTCAAGTATAGTGTCAAACCTTACAATTACAAAACAACAATAAAATTAACATGTATGTTCAACATTTGAAGCATTACAATAGCATTGTGAAAAGTAATAATTTGAAAAGTGTTGTTTATATGACTTGTTATTTGTTGACCTATTAAATGTGTCAACATCGAGTTACCAATTTTATTTTAAGAAAATGTGTTTACATTCAATCAGATTTCTATAAAATATGTTGATTGGTAACTATAAACCTCCCCATTTATGCACTGTAAAATTTTAAAAAAGTAAGTTTTGTACTTTACTTGTCTCCAACAAGAACAATTTAAGTAATCTGTAATAAATATATTTTAAGTTATTATTCTTACATGTGCAAAGATTTCTTGCCCTATTGCTGACAGAGATAGGTGTGCAATTGTTTTATCTTAGTTAATGATTAATTAATTAATTGTGTCTACCATTAACAGTTAAAAATTGAGAATTATAACAGTTGATTATAATTAATCCATGCAATAGTTGCAGCTGTTTATCATTAAATTTAGCAATTTGCAGTAAATTAACTAAATAAATTCTTCTTCTTTTGTTGAGTCAAGGTTGTACATAAACATTTTGACTAAATTACTGTGCTGTCTAAGGATGTTTTTGCAAAAAAAAGGAACATCAAATTCTACACATTTCACTATTTAATAGTAGTATTTTGATTAAATCTGTACAGTAATCAAATAATCACTATTTAGATTCCAGATTATCGTAACTCTGTGATAGTGGCTCGTAACCCAGGGTCTGCTAAGAAAGCCACATCATATGCAGAGAGGTTAAGGTTAGCTATCGCTGTCATTCATGGTGAACAGAAAGAAGCTGAGAGTGATGAAGTAGATGGACGATACTCTCCACCTTGTTTACCCAAGTAAGTATCTAATATATATAAATGTTAGAAACTTATTGAACCTTCATACACCTTCAATTGTCCTCGATAGATAGTCTTATCTATGCTTGCCCTATATACTTCATTTAATAAGATAATTGAATCCTCACTTATGTCCAAACTATCATAAATTAGTTTTATCAAACGTTACCTGCTTGTTATGTAAGCTAACAGCCTATGACATTTTTGCCTTGCTCTGAGATCCCTATTCTTCCTATAGCATAGCTAAATCCTATACAATTAGTGCAGCACTAGGCTTTGTAGCGCAGAAGGAAGTCAGCATAAGCACTTAACCAGTGCAACTTTCAGTCCAGTAGAAGCAAGTAAGTGCAGCATATATTCTGAATAGTCAATAGAAAAATTTTGATAATTTTGTCATATCTGGCAGAAAGTGTAATATAGATGTCAAAATAGATAATGTAATGTAGATGACAAGAATTTAACACTTATTATAGTGACATACGTAATGACAAATAAAATAAATAAGTAAATTCAGTAATAATAAGAGGTTAACATTTTGGTACTAATGTCTGTAGTAGGTCACGCACCATGGACATGTCTGTTGGTGTACCTGGTAATCCAGCTAAGGAAAAGCCACCGATAAATGTAGTTGGTGATGTAGGTGGCCGAATAGCTATTATGGTGGTAAGTGACTCAATCCTATCGTTTTGTTGTTAATGTAATTTTTTTTATATAGAATCAATACTTGTAAGAATTTAACAGCTGAATGATTTTAATTTCAAAATTTTCATTGAGTAATTTATTTGTGTAATTTTTTAGTAAGAGTAGAGACTGCTCCATGATCCATGCCTTAACTAATAAAATGAATAATATTTTGACTGCCTTGGTGGCCGTAATGGTAGCACCTGTTGCACATAGTTGCACACTACCACTGGGTAGCATGTATAACTGCTGAGGTTGAGGTCTCGGGTTAGATTGCCAGGTTGGATCAAGGGTTGGTATGATTTGCAAATAATTGGGTCTTTTCTATGTATAATATGTATGCATTCACAAATAAAACTTTATATGTATTTTTGTCAGTTTACCCATAGTACAAGCTCTGCTTAGTTTGGGACTAGATGGCGTTGTGTCAGATGTCTAACATGTATTAACATATATTATCATTATTGAGTGTAATGTATGCTTATAGGACGACATGATAGATGACGTACAATCGTTCGTTGCCGCGGCCGAGGTCCTCAAGGAATGTGGAGCTTACAAAATCTACGTACTTGCGACACACGGACTGCTATCTTCAGATGCGCCACGACTTATTGAAGACTCGCCAATTGACGAGGTGGTAGTCACAAACACAGTCCCACACGAACTTCAAAAGATGCAATGCAACAAAATTAAAACAATCGACATATCAGTACTCCTCAGCGAAGCAATCCGTCGCATTCACAACAAGGAGTCCATGTCATATCTCTTTAAAAACGTTACCCTCGAAGACTAAATTAAATTCTTGCTTTCCATGTATTAATTGTAAGTATTAATTTAGTATTATGTTCCTGTTTGAGTTTTATAATCATTGAACTTTTTTAAATGTTGTGAAACAACTAAATTCTTAGTGTAGTAAATGTACTGTCTAAGTAAAAAAACTTGTATTTTGTATTCAGAAAAAATATTCCATAAGTGTTACGAATTTATACCTCAGTGATTATAAAGGTCTTAAGGAATGGGTATATAATTCCTTTTTTGTTTATAATTTAATGTAACATTACGTTAAATTACTTCATTTTGAAAACCAACTTTAAAACACTTTATAGTGAAGAAATGTATAGTTATACATATAATAAGTTTAGACATTTTATTAAAAATTGTATTTTATTATTTCATACAACATATTATTAGTGTTCCGTACCAATATCTAAACATAAGATACCTTTACTATTAAAAAGTATTAGGCCTTTAGAATGTTATGTGTCTCTGAAATTTTCTATTTCTATTCTATTTCTATTTAGTCACTTTACTCTTTTCTTTTTGGATAATATTTAAAGGGCTTATTAAGTATCACTCACTATATCAACCGTATCACTTATTTGAAAAAACAAATTTGTTTCTTAATTTAGGTTTAATATTATGCCAGATCCAATCAAGTTAACCATAAATTACGTACAATACAATACGGAACATTAATGAATACTTTAAAAAATCTACATATTTACAGCTTACATCTCATGCTAAGTAAATAAGCGCAGTCAGTTAGACTGTTTTACTGAAAGATATATAGCCAGTATATAAAATTACGGACCTAACAGTAACAAAATTGGTTACCTGACAGAAAAGCTTGTTAATCCTGAATTGTTTATAATAGGAGGTTTGAATGTTTAGAAAGAATGTTATGTAATATCAGAGTATTCTTTTCTATGTTTGTTATTGTATGTCTATTAGCTTCAGTAAATGATTTTTAGAAAAATTATATAACTTAACAATTCGTCTTTTTCATATTGAGACACTCATAAATACAAATTGAAAAAATATTTTTCGGCTTGTATGCATGAGTATGTCGAAGTATGGATGAATCGATATGATTAAAGTGCAACATCTTTGGAATTATAGTAATACATATATAAATAAATGAATAACTAAGACGGTACCGTGTAATTTGTATTACTAATAGACCCTATATAAATAAATACGTTTTGTGGCATGACTAAAGTTCTTAATCAAAAATCCTTTTAGATGACCTGATGATACGTCTCACTTTTGATGAGTGTAATTTGATGTAAAATGCTAACGGAACCCTGCATGCAATGAATGTTTCTTACTACAGTTTATTCGATCTATATTCTCTAAAGAGTAACATCGCGTCTCTGACTACACAGAAGCTCTTTTTCGGGTACCGCCGTTGGCATCCCCCATCGTCATTATGGATAACCGAAGAGAAACAAAAGACTGACGAAAAGAATAAGAATACCACAAATATTTAATTTTGTGTGACTGGGGATACAATCTTATTAAAATCTAGAAATTAGAGTCAAAAGTATTGAGTACCGTTTTATCCAACTATATTACAAAAAAAGTATGTACAAAGAAAAAAATAGGTCTAATTAACAAACCTAACTATATTTAATGTTATAATATAAACAATAATTTGAAAACTTGATTAGATAGGTATTATATACTTTATATTTGTTATCCCATGTATATTTTTTTTCTATATTAAGAACTGCCAAAGGGACTTACTCTGCCTGGAAGATGGAAAGCATGAATAGAATCCAAGAGTTGTGGTCACCATACTCTTTGCAAATGCACACACTGCAGTATGGTGGCCTAGTGAGACGCTTTTTCACACCCTGCTTGGGAATGTGAAAGGCATGACAGTCATTGTGGCAGTGTAAGACTCACACGGTTACCACGATGACTGTCACCCTTACATCAATGGGCCTCCGGTCTCGTACTCACCAACTTAATATGACAGCATAGATGCTGTCGCTTTAGTACTGTCCCGAGCGAGCCGGCCCGTTTATGCTGAAATCGGCTCCTACTACCTAGTGTTATTTTTAAAGTTCTGAACGATGCATAGAGTGTCAATTGTGTCAAACAAAAGTATAATATTACTGTGGTTGCCATTCAATATTCAAAAATCAACCATATCTTCCTAAAAATAAAGTAGATTTATTTGTCGCATCAATAATTGAGAGATTTCGGTATTGTATTAGATCTCAAAAAAGAATTTAAGGAGATTTTTATCATAAACAGAACATTAAATATAAATTATCATTACCAACATGATCTGTAAGGTTCAGACAGTAACTTATATTATTGTGTAACGGAATTTGTTCGTTAAAACTAGATTTTAGGTTACGTTTTAAGTCTCAAGTGTTTTCTTCAATTATTAACCATGAATTTACAAAATAAATTCTTCCGTCGATTTAAAATTTCATGGCTACGATCCTCATACCGCACGTACGCTAGCAGAAATATCCTTAAGCTTAGTGAAAGGGGAATGTATCAGGATATGTTTCCTAATACTGCAGGGTGAGTAAAAAAATACTAATTAATCTCTCCTTTAATGTCAATCTAGATTATTTGCAAAAGATTTTGTAATTACCAGCAGACCGTGGCTTTTTTGTATCCCTTCGAATCGGTACTTTTTTTTTAATTAAGCCCATGTCGTCTTGGATAGACTTTCGTAGAAAACTTAATATTAATCAGTTGAATAAGTTAAATGTATAAGGATAACATATATAGAAGCTTATATTATATGCATATTTTTATTTATTTGTAGTATATATATTAATACAAATGTGCTTATAACATATATGTTTTTATTAAAATAATTTCAGATCAGAAATCATAAACCTGTTGAACAAGGCTCCACAATGTGTGTATGCAGGCTTTGACCCAACAGCAAATAGTTTACATGTAGGCAATCTATTGGTTATAATCAACCTTTTACATTGGCAAAGAGCTGGACATAATGTAATTGCACTGGTAAGATAATTAAATGGCTTTATCTTTCATACGATGAAACTGAATTGATTCTTTCATACCACGGGTAATAGTAGCAAAGGATAATACACACATACACACACATACACATACACACAAAAGACTCACTCTCAGCTACAGACTAACTTTTATACTATATTTTTCTGTTTTATTTTTGTTTGTTTTAATTTTATTTTATATTCTATTTCAACTGAACTTTATAAAATATTTAAATATTGTAAAATCTCATATTGGTTGCTGCGATACATGCCACGAGCTTATTGCGGAAACCGTCGTTAAATTTAAATTGTAAACTGTTTTTAAGTATAAGTATAAATAAATAAAGATAAGTCATTGTATTGTTACCTTACCTTTCAACTTACTTTCAATCAACTGTGTTAAGTGTCATTTAATTACTTCTGTCTAAGCCTTTCATTATTATTGTGTGTATGTTTGTCTAATTTTGAGTGTTTGCATAGATTTTTCCTGCAAATCTATATAACTTAATAATATACACAAGATTATATATTTTAGTAGTTGTATTTTATTGTTGCTATGTATTAGTTAAAAAATATTTTAAATCTTCACAATTATTTTTTTGTGCCAAATGTTTCAGTTAGGAGGAGCCACAGGACATATTGGTGATCCAAGTGGGAGAAACACAGACAGAATAGCCCTGCAAAAAGAAATCATCCAAGAAAATATTTCCTGTATCGACAAGAATTTACGGACTGTGTTTGAAAATCATCAGAACTATATTTGGTCTGAAGATATAAACAAACTGAAACCCTTAAGGTAAATTTTTGTAAATAAAATGAGTCCATGAATAGGATCCTTCTGGAATAATTCATAATTGTCTAAAAAGGTGAACTATAAAGCATCAAGTATTCAATTTTATTATTATTACTTTATTTTTATTATAATTATAGTTACAAGATTACAGTTTTTAAACTTTATTTTACATTTCAGAGTGGTAAATAATGAAACGTGGTATAGGAATATAGATGCAATACAGTTTGTAAGTGAAATAGGACGGAATTTCAGAATGGGCACAATGTTATTGAAACAAAGTGTACAAGGTCGAATTAACTCTGAGTTGGGGATGAGTTTCACTGAGTTTGCATACCAGATATTCCAATCTTACGACTGGTTACATCTATTAAAAGAATATGACTGTAGATTTCAGGTAAGATATTAAAAGTTCAATTATTTTGAAACAAAATACTTGCTCACTTAAAATAGCCATAGAGTACTCATTTTAGAGTTTTTATAATTAGGCAATATATTTCTGTTATGTTATATATACAATACGAAGTACATTAATCCAATGTAGAGTGGAAAGGGTCTAATGAACACTCAACAAAAAAATGTGTGCCATTAACACACACTAGAAGTAAAACTTAACATGACCTATACGTGTAGCAGTATAACACTCGGACCTGGAGCAAGCTCAGTCACGATAAGATATACCCACTATCCCACTACACCAGGCGCATAAATATGTACAACAATGCTTAGTAAACGAAAATGGGAACGCCACAAAGCATCTCACGAAGAGGAGACCGAAAAAAAAAAACACTGAGTAATGTGTGCTATCTCATTCCCTCGCTGACTTAATCGTATAAATTATTTTTTTTCTTTATCGTGCCACATTTTTGTTTCATTGACTTTCAAAACAACGATTAAAAAGACGTTTCACTTCAAAAATTAAAATAGACGTATCTAATTGGTCGATTACATTTCAGATAGGCGGAAGTGATCAGATGGGGAATATAAGCGCCGGACATGAACTAATTAGTAGAACTGTAAAAGAAAATGTTTATGGTAACTATTTGTAACATTTGTTTATTGAGTAAAATTTTTAAATAAATGTTTTCTATTTGAAATCCATTTTATAATAGAGCCTCGTCGTCGTCATGATAAAGAGCATCTCTAGGGACTACGACGTTCTTTAGTCGCTTTTAATACAATATTCTTTATTAAACACCACAAAAAATACAACAGAAAATAATTTAAAAAAACATTAGAGAATCGCGATTTTTTCTAAACAACTTTAGTTATGGACAATACATAGAATTAATTAAATAAATAAACTATTTGAATTTGACAACATAAAATTTTATATAATATTATTTAAACTGCCCTTACAAGGATAAAAGATATCATTATTTTTCCTAATAAACAATATTTACGTTTCCTAAACTTAGCTGCTTGGATATGTCAACAATTGCAAATATATAAAAACCTACTTTGAGAAAAGGCCTTTCGAAACTATGCACCTATTGCACTTATGTGGATCATTCCCAGGTTGCGTTTCATTTATTTTTTATATTTATAGGATTAACATTACCATTAGTGACAACCGAAGAAGGTGACAAGTTGGGTAAATCAGCTGGAAATGCTATATGGCTAGATGGCGACAAAACAAGCCCATACAGCTTATACCAATTCTTTATAAGAACAAAAGATACAGAAGTGGAAAAACTCTTGAAGCTATTTACATTCTACAGTCTAGGAGAGATCAAAGATATAATGTTCAAACACAAACAACATCCAGAACAGAGGTATCCACAAACTTGCTTGGCTGATCAACTCACGACTTTAGTACATGGAAGTAAGTATTTGATCTAACTTTCGGGTTTTCTTTTGGTGAGCCTACCAAAGTGACTCTACTCTGCCAAATGAAAGCATCAGTAGAATCCAAGATTTGTGGTCACTATGCTCATTGCAAATGCAGCCATTGCAATGTGATGAACAAAACTATGGCGGACTAGTGAGATGCCTTTTTATACACTGCTTGGGGACGTAAAAGGTATGATAGTCATCGTGGCAGTGTAAGGATCGCACACTTACCATGATAACTGTCATCCCTGCATGAATGGGCCTCAGGTCTCGGTATTGCTGAGTGCAATAAAAGAGGACAGCACAGATGCTATCGCTTTATCTCGTCTCTTCTAACTTTTAAGCTTTCCCGCCCAGAGATATGTAGTAGTAGAGCCATACCGATTTCAGCATGAACGGGCCGGCTCCACCGGGGCAGTATACTCTCCCACAGAAGATCAATCTAAAGCGACAGCATCCGTGCTGTCGTGTTTCGTTTCTGAGTGCGAGACTCGGGAGGCCTATTGAATCAGGGGTGACAGTTGTCGTGGTAAGTGTATGCAATACCCCCAAGCAATACACCCCCCTTGTGTCCCCAAGAGCAGCGTGAAAAAGCATCTTAATAGGCCGGCAGAGTGTGGGTCACAATACTATTTACATTGGCAATTAATATGGTAACTACAACTTTTGGATTCTATTCATGCTTTTCATCAGGCAGAGTAGAGTCACTTTAGCAGGCTCTTAAAAAAATACGTGTTTTAAATAATAAATACCATTTGACATAATACTAGCATCAAATATGAATCAACATTCGTAGATTTATGAAACTTTGCCTATATATAGAATTAATATGAAGTTAAATCCACCTTTTGCGTTTTTTCGTAGAGGAAGGGTTAGAACGAGCACTGAAAGCAACAGAGGCAATTTACAGCAAGGATGTCAAGTCACTTGTATCTCTCAGTGGAACAGAGTTAGAGCAGATATTTAACGAAGCAACTGTCACTAGCCTACTCCTCTCTCCTGGCATCACTGTTCTAGAACTGGGACTGAAAGCAAAATGCTTCCCTACTGAAAGTAAGGCTATTTTAATATACTGTATTTGTATTGTTGTATATGTAATACAGTAATGAATTATATATTAGTCACTTTTATGAAAGATCTGTATGTAATAGACAAATAATTTATTTTCGTCTTTTTAATATGAGTAAGGAAACACGATCACAGCGCTTGTTACTAAGAATATTGTCTCCCGACACAGGATATATTTTGATATATAGATATTCATACTGCAGCAGTTGACTTAAAAAAAAGTTTACTCCTAAATGTTTGACTTTTTAATTTCTTTTTTTTATTAAGGTTGCAATTTTATTGCGCGTATCTGTCGTTGTAATTCAGTTGTCATTTATTTATTTGTAGGTGATGCCATAAGAATAATTCAAGCAGGTGGATTTTACATCAACCATCAAAAAATAAAGAAGATTGATGAAGTAATAACTCAGTCTGCGCACATATTGCCGAACTTGTTGTCATTATTGAGAGTCGGCAAACGGAATTACTATATTGTCAGATGGCAAACGTAAATAATAAATAAATATATTTTTGAATTAATGTTTCCTTTTATTTATGAACTTACTATCCCAATGAAGCAATCAAATAAACTTTCACATGCGATGACGTCATAGGCTCCAGTGTGTCCTGATCTGACCCGGAGTGTAATATATGTTAGACAAATAAAAAGCATTCACTAAATGTTTCGGCTATTTTATTAATTTACTTACAACAGAAGCTGGTATACTTGAAGTATATAATAATAAAATGCATATCACATAAAAGATTGTAAACACTACATAACATACTTATAGCTACAATAATATAGTCACTGAAACAGCATTGCGTTGAGTACTAAATCTAATCCATTGACAAGTCACGATGATTCATTTACGTCGAAACACATTCCGTTGGCTCCTTCCAATCGGTTCAGTGCTACCCGATTCGTCAACGACATCGGCCAACTGATGTTGTTACACGGAAATGAACCATCATAAATGTCATTGGAATATGGCTGTTCGTTACATTAACATTTGTGCATTCTCCTGCTAGTGGTCATTGACCTGGAGTGTTTGTTGATTATATTTTTCTAATATCACAAGTATTAATTGCAACATTCACTCATCGTATGAACTAGTTTACAATATTTTAGCTTTTAACACAAATTTGCCTGCATACAAAAGCTACGTAGATACAATTTAGTCGAATTGTCTTTTTGGAATAAACTCCTGGGGTCAATCGTTTGCCCTCAGACTTGTGTATTACTCGCAAAAGCAGTAATGTTTAGATTGATAGTACATTTTATTCGATTATCACGTGTTATCCTTATTAATAAAGTTACTCTTTTAAAAAAATAAATACATAATACTCGTTCATTTGATGCAAAGAAAAAATGTTTCTCAAATAGCTTTTCTACACAATCGACAGAGAGTCGACCCTGTAGAAAAAAAAAGAGCGAACATCAGTCTCATTGCGAGTCTCGATTACAACCACCGAACTATCGCCACAAGAAAATATACCACGCACGATGATCACAGTGGCACTTTATTTCTCTATACGTCACTTAACGTCGTCGTTTTAGGCGTGGCATGGGCACAGGGCTAAACGTCGGCTAAAGATCCGTGCTCTCGTTTTGTGCGAGCACTGTTGGTGTGGACTGTACAGGCTGAGCGGTCGATCCAACGGTTGCGCCAGGCGCAGTCGACGCTGTGGGGGAGAGCACTGGTGGGGCGAACGCTGGGGCCACCTGCACCGGTGGCGGCGGCGCTGGCACTAACGGGCGAGGAGGTCTCCCTAGTTGCGGTCGCGGTGACGGTGGTTCTGTGATATCGCCCTCCGATTGCGAGAGCTGACGACTAGCAACACATAGGCTCCTTGGCTCTTCTAATTCATCATCTCGACCACCAGAACTATGGGTACGTTGAACTGTTGCCCGCGGCATTTCCTCACTCTCTCTCTGTTCGCTTCCAGTGGTCGCGCCACTCCCGACTTGGATGAGTGTGGGTTGTTGTTTGTCAACTGTGTAAATGTGTGTCCGCTCCAGAACCGTGGGAGCGACTTCAGAAGCGTCAGTAAGCGAAGAGCGTGGAGCTCGGAAACTCTGTGGACGTAGAGTTGCAGGGCGCTCAGGTACAGCAGGTTTGTGCCGTAGTTGGACTTCGCCATCAGCCTCCGTGGCCGTTATAGGTAATATAGTGCGGGGCGCTGCTACGGGTCTAGGCGGTGGCTGACCGATCGGTTTGGTTGTGGCTTGTTGACGTACTGGTGTTGTTTTCTCTGTAGTCGATGTTCTCTCAACTCCTAGAGATGCTGGACCACTTCCTGCATCTCCGACAACTTTTAAGCGCCCCACGGACACTGACTGTGCAGTCATATTCTTGACTAAAAGAGTCGTTTCTTTGCTACCATCGGGTCCTTTAAGTATGTCCAGTTTATCTTTATCAAGCTCGAGACTTTGTCTGCGAGTGTCTGTGAGATGTTCGCGACTAGCACTACGAGCCGCTTCTTCCTTCATTGCCCTGTTTTGCCTATACGTAGAACGGTTAATTGTTTGTACACCGGATATCACCTTCCCCGCATCCGGTACTAGAGGTCTCGGGGGTTTGGCAGGCTTGTCGTTATCCACCTTCGAGGCATTAAGCTGGTCTCTACTGATGTCAGCCACTGGTGCCGCGGGTTCTACCTTTTTATTTTTATCAGGAGTGAAATTTGGTGGTACCGGTGCTAAAGGTTTATTTTTACGTCTTAAAATTGGTTTTGGACTTCCGTGCGGTGGACTAGATTGATCAGACAGAGAACTATTTGACTGAGCTTTTTTCATATTGTTGTCTAGAAGAATTAAACTAGTATCATGACTGTTGCTCCTCGAATGTCGACCTGTGTCTGTCGTTTTGTTTTGAGTATGGTGATTGTAATCGAACATGGATTTACTCATGCTGCTGTAGTCACCGTTAGCCGGCTCTTGATTCATAGCAGCCGTTTGATTGAATCCGTGATTGAAGTTTGATGTGAAACCATAGTCATAATGCTCTGGAAGCAAATCTTCTTTGGTGAAGGAGACAAAAAAATTGACATCATCTTTGTAGAACCAGTCAGCGTGTTTGATGAGCAGTTCTACGATGCAGTTGACTGCTGTTGTTATATTCATGTCGAAAGTGCTCTCATCTGCTGCCCAGAGAAGGTTGGGAGCAATCACAATAGCAAGGTTCGAGGGAGTCATCTTGTTAGTACTTTGGTTTTGAGTCAAAGTAGACAAAAATTTTATAAGATACCTAAGGTTTTGAAAGTTGGCTTCAGGCAACAAGTGTATGGCTTCCCAGAGAGCATTAAGTCGAGTTTGTTCAGTAGGTTGTCTAGAGGCGATCATAAACGTTTCGTAGAGGCGATAAGTCAACAGAGGTTCGGGTAGTTCTCTTAAATAGCATTTGAGAACTGATGCAACCACATGCATGTCTCTGTAGGCCTCGGGCAACGGAACATTGAACAGCCCAGCGTCTAAGGATAACTTCAGTCGTCGAACTTTTGAAGTGCCTGAAATAATGCAGGTGACTATCAGTAACTAAATACAGAGCTATGTATGTATAAAATAGTTCTATCTGTTAGAAGTCTGCTAGAAATTGAGCAATTTTGAATAGGCACGCTCTCAAAGTGCGGCGATGATTTATTGTAGGTGTCATTTACAATTAAGTGACTTGTATACTGAGTTGATCTCTATAAACATAAACTTTATCTGAAAAATATTTCTGTGATATATTTTATATGTCCAACCAAAATTCAAGGACTATGATATTAACTTGAGAGGATCTTTAAACCTCATAAATCTGGACCAGTAAAACTTCTGCAAATAAATATAATTAACTAGTTTCCTGCCTAATCTTCATGAATCAATGAGTTTTACATATTACGTGATATAGACATAGATTTCAATATTGATACTATTCCTAATAAAATTAAAATTAGTAGCAAATAAATACTTTATCATTATGAGGATGAGCTGTCAAAGTATGTTATTAAGAAAGGCAGGTGATTGGCCAATCGGTTTGTTATAACGTAAGATTGGTTTTCCTGTACGTACCGCCAGCGATCCTGAATAGGCCCTCTTCATTGAGAGCCAGTTCGTGCAGCGTACACACACATAGCTCTATCGGGAACGCGATGGTTCGCCCTGTGACCCGCAAGTGCTCCTCCAAAGGATATCCGAACACTGGCTTCACAGAACTGTCGTCTGTAAAAAAGTATGCATTTGCTATAAGTGTTGAAAAAGTTTGATTTTTGGTATAAAGGCTATGACCAACAAGTTACTAAAAAATGGAAGAAGAGAGATTTATGCTGGCCATTAAAAAGTTCCTTGTGACCTTAAGTTTTAGAGATTATAGAAATCTCCAACACATATGAAAATCATGTAAAAATGTGTCTCTTTTGTTAAATTCCAATAAGTGTAAAATTATGTGCGTCTGTGAGTATTTACATATGAAATTTTACAGGTAATCTAATAAATTATATGATTTAATGGTGTTTTAATTATCACGGTAGTTAAGAACGTACATACTTGCTATAAATATTTGGTTTTAATTACAACAGTTTCATCGGACCTAAAAGATCGAGGAAGTTTCTGTTTAATCAAGATATATATTACTGTGTTTCGAAAAAACAGTATATCTAAAATTAACCTACTATGAAATTACATGAAAAGTTTAGTCATTATTGGATGAAATGAAAATGGTGTAAAAAATCATCATTTAATAGGAAAAGGTAAAATCCCTTTTCAATGATAACTTTAAAAATAGAAGTAAAGTGTTTATGAGTGAAGGACATTGACGTTATTTAAGATTTAAATAGCTAAATATTCCAGGGACTTCTGCATGTATGTAACAGTAAATGAAAAATGAGAAACAGCTTAATCCGGTCATCAAGTATTGCTTATTTATGTGCGCACATTGAGCTGTTTAGTCAGATAAAAAGATCAACGTTTTTTCAGCTATTTCATAAATATCTAATTATAATTTTTCACACAGAGGTTAGCGTAATCGGCAAAATAAATGAACATGCTGATAAATATCATTTGTAGGTAATGTGTTTGTTTTATTTATAGCAGAGTTAAGCGGAAAACGGGCCGATAAAATGTGAACATTTGTACCACACTCAATATTAGATAGGCGTGAAATAAACCTGTTCAGTTTTTGTTCAAACACTAGATTACTAGGTATCTATCTGTGAGCCATAGGCTCCATTAAAGTTATTAATCACTTCCAAAGAATTAAAGAAAGATTGCCATTGTGTAAATTCTTTTCAACGTTGCTTGTGCAAAACTCTTATATATTTATTAGAAAATTCAAACTTCAAAAAGCAAAACTGTATAAAATATTCTTCATGTCTGAGAAACACCAGGGCTGCAGTTTTATGGTAGAATAGATTATTAGTAAGAAACTTCTAGTGGTTCCGAGATAAAAGCTATTACCGTAACTGCGTGAAGCTTTAATACCGTTTCACATCAACAGTTCACTGCCAGATGAAGGCCTCTATTTAGAAAGGAGGTTTGATGTGAATAGTAATTTGATAAAAACTTATAGCCAAGGAAAAAAAGATTTCTTATGTATTACTTTAGCTAGTGGAAATTATTAACGGAAAATTGTCTTCTTTGTATGTGTTTTGCCGATGTGAGCGCTGCTTTAGTTAAATTGTTCAAACTATTTAGCTCACTGTGTTTTTCTTGGTATACCTCTTTTTGATTATTACATGACCCAATAAAAAACAGGCCAATTGGCAACAATTGGGTCGGATACGACTCGTCTAGATTATCTCATGCATATTCTTTTTGAGATTAGTCTACTTTTGCTAATTGTCTTATGAACTAATTTACCGAAATAGTATATTTACTTGTTTCGACTTATTCATAACAACTCTCTGCACTGGTGTTTCAGCCAATTAGCAGTGTGTTCATTATGTAAAAGGAATGACTTTAACACATTTATATAATTAGCATGATAACGTTCATAATCCAATTTAATATTTTATCTATAGTTTATTTATGTTTAGTTAATCTGAAACTAATTTAAAACGTACATATCACATGACATTGGAAATCGTAGTGGTAAATATAATTATATTTTTCATGATGTAAATGTAAATTTTTCGGAACTAGGACTTACGATAACTAAGGCCGCAATTAAAGTTCATCAATCATATATTACGCAAGAAGACAGTGGGTTTAATGCATAATTGTAAAAAAATAATTAACTATGTTTAAGTGCAAACGACTTGATACTTTCGAATAACAATCCATTTACTGGCAACCCAAGGATAAGGTAATACACGGTAGCGGTATTTGATCATCTCTCTAATTCATGCGAAACATTTCAGCAATTTTTTTTTTTGTAATTTACTAACCATTGGACTTATTTTTAATTGTTAACCTTTTTTATGAAACAATTTATTTAAGCTTTACATTCCTTAGTAAAGGAGAAATCACAAGTCTAAAGCTAAACTTCACACGGGTATTTTTAATCGTGGTCTGTATATAGATAGGAGGCTCACTCAATCGGTAGTTCTAACGGAAGCATTATATTTTTATGGAGATATGATAATGTCGACGGATATGCCCACGTCGAAGTTATACAAAATAACATTAACATATTTTTAAGGTATGGCGAAGACAGTAGCGCTTGCAGTATTGATTACAAAGGCCCATAATATTTTATGACTACAACATGAATCTGTGTGGTGACGGATTAAAACTGTTTATTTTGGGGGTGTCGTAGGAGCCAAACTTTACAGGATTAAGGGAACACACTTGACAGGATAACTGTACCTGCAAAGAGAAGGAAAACTTGAAACAAACCCTATACCTACCAACCTGTAGGACCAGTATAGTAGACCAAAACTACTTCTTTTAGGAGAGTACTATGTCCAGCAGTAGACTATTCAAAGATGGTGAACATGAATCTTCACACAGTTGAGGTACACTTCTGATATAAATGTTAAAAGATACTTGGTACTTTTTTTTGTGTTTGAGTAATCAATACTTAAGCCTATAAATCCGAATTTATATTAGCTAGTTTGAAAGAGTTTGATGAACCTACAATAGTGTGGCTGGGTGGGCGTAAGAACTTTGCTAATAAGGACAATAACATTTTTAGGGTGTTGTGTCTACAATAACCACATCATCACGAGTTTTTCGAGTTGGACTGGTGAAGCGTAACTAGATTTATGTGTTTTCGTAAATAAGAATGTATTAAACTAATACATAGATATATATGTATTCTTAATACATTCCATTACAATTTATAAATAGACACAATAACATAATCAAACTGATAGTTCAGTACCCGGCTAAAGGATAACTTATTATTTCCTTTAAATAATTTCAAATGCAGCGATATACCAGTAGGCACATTTATATTTAAATTAATTTATAAACATCTTTATTTTGTAGGTCATTATACAAAACAGAACTCTTTCATTTACAATGTAATCTACTTTAGTCTCCTATAAGTTTAATAAAAAGGAATAAAGTATTATAATAAAGATGAGTCCTGCACGTATATCGCAACTCTCAAAAAGTAGCCACTTTCTAGGGTGAAGAAATTGAACGCAAATGAATGCCTCCATTCGGGTTTCCTGTTGCTAAAGGGAGATGAGTATAGGTATGTCGTTAATTACGTTACGATTAAGTGTGTACTTAACAAAATGTTGGTAATTGCTAACTTTTTATTCGTCATTTAAGAATACAGGCAATACATCAATAGTTATGTATCAATAGATAACATTATATAGATGTTTGAAGTTAAATAAAAACTCAAGGCCACTACTTATGTTTTGTGTAAAGTTAGTCCCTTCTCGACTTTGAAATATTAAGTGCTAGCTTTTCTCCGTGGTTCGCCCGCGCGTATGTCGGTTATCATGGTAAATACTAGCCTATGTGTTATTCTAATGTATAAGCTATATTACTGTAAAGTTTCATCTAAATTCGTTCAGTAGTTTTTGCGTCAAAGAGTAACGAACATTCATATAAACTGCCGCACTTATAATATTAGTAGGATTTTAGTCTGATCTGTATCTATGATATGAACGTATTATTTATTGATTGTGCTCGTTTGGTCATAAACATTATAAAGATGTTATCTGTCAACCTAAAAATCTGTGGCCTCTATTGCTTAAAAATAAATGACTTATTGCTAAGGTTTTATATATAGAAACTAATTAAATACTATGATTAAACTAAATTTTAAATTATGCTAGAAATAGATTTGCGTGTATCAGATATTCAGGAGATTTAGATTCGACATTTTAAATTCAACTTCATGAAATACCATACTTTGCATTATATGGAAATCCCTTTAACTCTGATTTAACAGGTGACTAATAAATTCTGTCTGATAAGGTAGTATTTATTAACTAGGAAGGAAATTACTGGTACCAATAGCGTTTTTAAATACATACAGACATACCTAATGTGCCTTACCACTTTTTCACACATGAATTAGATCATATACAGAAAAACAACACACTGTTATCCATAGCACTGAATGTATTTTACAACAATCCAAAAAGCTTGTTATTCAAAATAAGACAGCTTTTGCTATAATTAAAATGGCCCTATTTTGTTTATAGAATCATTTGTTTGTCTGTGCTACAAAAGCAAACATATGCCCTGCTCTCATTATTTTAGATTTATGTTAGAATGTGTTGTTGAGGAATAATAACACAAAAATGATATTATGATATTGAATAAATAATCATTATCATTATTATACTTGATGTAAACTGTAATGGCATTGCAAAAAAAAACCTTGTAATAAAAATTTTAATTTTGACAAATGCTTTTATCTCCGCTTTACAGTAAGAAAGCATTTATATTTTATAATGAATGTAAATTTTATAATTTGTGTTAATTGTATTATTTATCATCTCTGTGTGTAATGTTTGAATGTGTATTGTGTAACAAAACAAAATTAAAGTTTATTGTGTAATTTCTGTAAAATAGTGAAATAATTAAAAAAATTCAGAACATACACAGCATGCTACTAACCGCTGAATTCTATTGATTGTTTTATAGAATAGCATATATTAGTCTTTTTAACAAAATTTATTAGAATATTAAATTTTTAATTTTATTATTTTTGAAAAATGTTGTTAAATAAATTTTATAATTAGTTCCACATTTGTTGATTACCCAAATATATACAGAAATATTTCGTGCTAGAAGGTAAATTACAATTCTTCAGTTTATACATTCTTTAAATGTAATGGAATAACCCCTGCTGGTTCAGACAGTAATGTGCTTGTTTAGATAGTTTAGACGTGGTGTTTTTGTGCTTAAAACTGTATTTTAATAGTTTAATATTATATTATGACTACAGCCAAGGTCTAATGTTGCAAAATATTGGTGAGCCTTAAGATTTCTAAAAAGTTTATATAAAAACTGTTGCTAAAATGTTATTGTTTGGAGGATTGACAAGCTAGATATAAATCATACTTACTAATAAATTTTTCTAACTCAGGTACTGTGTCCTGTAGGGAATGCAATGCGGATTCATGATATGCTCTCTGTAACTTCACATACTGTAGAAGTGTGTGTGCCAATTGGGCTTCCTTAGCAACGAGGGCAAACATATCAGCAGCAAGTGCATCTCGTGCTGCTTCAACACGAATTCCAACTTCCTCAAGTTCTTCTTTAGCAGCACTCAATTTTGTTGGATTCTCTTCTTTCTGTCTTTCTAGATGCTGAAAAGTAGATATGACTTCAGCCATAGCAGAACAAATATTTTTGGTTTTAGATTTACCAATTATTTTCTAAATATTTAAAAGTTGTCAAATTAATTAATGTGAACATAGAAGTATGTACAACTAGCAAATATTTTATTAT
The DNA here is from genome assembly GCA_949316085.1 of Hypercompe scribonia. NCBI lineage: Eukaryota > Metazoa > Arthropoda > Insecta > Lepidoptera > Erebidae > Hypercompe > Hypercompe scribonia. The sequence continues at coordinate 7,424,035 of OX438975.1, forward strand.
TTGTTTAGATTTATGTTTATTTTTGTTAAAGGAAAATTTTATTCCCTTTTATATACCAACTCAAACAATTAAACTACATGTAGTGTGTAATGATCAAAAAATCATGGGTATTATTGTAATATTTTTATCTAGCAATCTATCTTCCGATGTGACACTGAAATGCCAGATATTATATGACACAAAAATAGCAAGATAACTTTTATTTCATCTTAAAATGTAAAAAAATAAGCATGATAAATACTGATAAGCATAGCAGACATGACATTTTTTAAACATAACTTACATTATATCGACTGGTTGCCGTTTCTTTTTCACTTAGAAGCCTGTTCAACTGCTTCTTGGCTTTCATGATAGCCGGGAGGTCTGTTTCGCTAATAGTTGAGAGTGGAGCACACACTAACTGCTCCACTTTCAGTTCATGTTCAGCAATTTCATTTGCAAGAAACTTTTCCGTTTTACCTATGTATAATTAATGTAGTTTAGTGCTTTTTAAATTTTAAATGGTAAAGTAAATATGAACGAAAAAAAAAGGTTAGTTGACTGAAAATAAATATATTGATGTTTGAAAACCACATTACTCACCACATTCAAATAAGATATATTTTAATATGCTATCGTCATCATCAAAATTGCTAGCTTCACACATAGAGAGTCCCAGAAGATACTCGGGCAATTTTTTAAGCCTTTTCTCTCTAGCGGCAGGATCCTGGCCCTGTGTACTCCCTGCACCAGTTGACAAACGCTTGGTAAGTAATTGTAAGGCATTCCGTAGGTGTTCCACCTTTTTGTCTGCTGTCTGTAACTCATCTGTCAAACCTGCTGCTTTGCCAGATTTACTGAAATTAAAAACAAGATTATAAAACAGACACTAAGACAATAATAAATTATTAAAGTTATTATTACTTTTTCATTTTAACTAGCAGCTATATCAGACCTAAAGACACTGATAAAGGTAGAAAGATTACAATAACAACGAACTGAAGTTACAAAGAACTGCATCTTATCTGATAGCTGAGATAATGTAAAGTACATAAAATACCTTGAAAACGTTTGATCGGCGAGTTGCTTAACCCTATAGAACTGTTTCTTCATTTTCGTTTATTGATTTAGATGAAATTATTTTCGAGTTACAAGGTCATTGGACCCAATAGTAAAATAATAAAACGATCAAGATTTCGTTGAAAGAACGTAATGTCAGAACGTCAATGAGATCATCCTCATCAAGAACGGTGCAGAAGTACTGAAATATGACAATTTTATACACGGAACTGCGATTAAGGCACTACATTTCCATTGTCCACTAATATCACTATAATACACATCACTTATTATTAATTTTACGTATTTAGAATCGACAGTAAAATACTCCCGATGAATCAGGAAAATAAAATAAGCTAATAAACACAGACGACAACCAATTTCATGAAGTCAGTCATAATCTGTATCTGATAACGAAACGCAAAAAAAAGTAAGGAACCACAAACCATGTTATTAAAATATTAACAACACGTAATACATGATTTCTACTCGTTTTAAAATTGGATTTAGGTATATACTTGCTTTTTACTTAATAATTATATAAACGGTACATTATTTATTTAGTTATTGCCATGATTCCATGAATTAGTTCAAGTTATCCGACTCACTAATTCCCATTACTCCAATACCAAATTTTTCTTATTGGAAATAATAATTAAAAGAGTAATGAATCAGAAAAGTTACATTCAATAAAATGATTTTCAAGATCTTAACACATAATTTTTTTTTTTGTAATTTTTAATGGACAGACTGTATTCTTTATAATGTTCTAGTTTTCATATTTGTTTTTACCTACCTACAATATTTGTTTTGTATCTGATATATCTGTTGCACATAAACTATTTCATTTTTTATATACTACTTATTAGAGTCTTATTTCATTATTCTTTTCCGTATATCTAACATTATTCCTGCTTGCCCATTTAACCTTTAAATATATAAAGTCCTATTAGATTGCTTTGTGTCCCAACGTAGAACGGATAGTAAGCTTTGTAAGAAATCTTATAAGATATAAAATAAAAATAAACAAATAGCCATTATAAATTATGTTTTATATTAAATAAAGTGATTTTTTTATTATTATCAATTGTTATAATATAAAATTGTCTTAGTTTACTCATTAAATTGGTGAGTAAGCATAAAGAAATCACGTCACAACAATTTATGGGTAGTGACATATCTATTCGTATTAACTAATTACTTTAAGATATGTGCCAGACAAGAGTAGTAGGCACCTTATAGCAACGGCACTAATGGACTAATGGCGCAAACTATGCTGAACAAAGAAGAAAAACTTCAAACAAATCCTATACCAATTCGTCTGGGTCCAAAACCTCCATTCTAAGGAGAGATCTATGTTTTGCAGTGGACTATTAAAAGTTGCTGATTGCTTGAGTTGTCTACCACGTTTTATTTTGCTGCTTTAGACATAGTTTCAAGCGCTTATTATTATTTGGAGAGGCTGTTGCCCATTGGTAGACCATGAATGGCGGTTGACGATTGTTATACTTATTTAAAAACACGACTTCTAATTCGCACACATTAATCTATTATACATATCTTAAAAATTGATCCAATGAGTTATAATATTAAATTATTCATAAATTGTTATTTATGTTGATGAATTGTATCTCTTATTAATTAATAAGTATGAATAAAATAATTTATACTCACAGAATAAACAATAAAGTAAACGTTAAACAAACTGATTTAGATAAAACTAAACGTTAAGAAATGTCACATTCACCTAACACAATGACATATTTGACAACATAGTTTTTCTGTCGTGTGTTTATTTACAAGAAAGACAACACGTTTCAATTCATCCTGTTGGTGGAGGGAGTCAAAGTTGATTGTAATAGCAGTGTAAAATAACGTCGTCAACTCAGTTCTCTTTTGAGTGTACGGCTATAAGTACTCTATAATTTTATAAACGTAATCCTAGGTTCTGCTGGGTCTGTTAGCATTTTTTTGTATTGTTTTTAAAATAATTCTGTAAAAATGAATCGAAAATTTTTAAATGTTATATTACTTGGATTTGGTTTTATGTTCGTCTTTACGGCGTTTCAAACTATGGGAAACATCGAGGTGAGTCAATACTTTTTCTTAAAATAGCTTTTTAACAATAATCATCATTATTTCTCGTTTTTATAAATAGTTTAAAGAAATTGAAATAGAGTTTTTAATTGAAGATTGTAATATATTTTGTGGAAGGTATATTTGGTGTTTAAAATAGTATATATATAACAATAAATTAATTTAATACTTACTCTAAAATACAATTTAAATATTAAAAATGTTACTGCATTTAAAAGAAAAGTTATCTACCAGTTTTAATTTCATGCTTCGCTGCAGTGACTAGACAAGATACTGTTTATTATTTACTTCATTGTTTATTTATTTTCACATGCTTGAATGTTGTTGTTTTGTAATTATCAAATTCACAAATGGGCCAAATATTATAGTGATAGAGTGTAGTCACTCTATAAAATCTGAAAGGCTTGCATTTTGAAGGTGTCTCATACATTTCAATAAAACCTTGCATTAGCTATGCTATGTTAACTCTTAATGTCAAACAGGTACAACTGTATATATTACACTGTGTACTTAACAATGCATTAGTGTTAGAGCTATTTTGTCAGTATCATTTTTAAATGTCATGTAAGATGACACATTAATGAAAAAATTATAAATATTATGCTATATTGCTAATAATATTTAATCATCTTCTTAAAATAGTTCTTGGAATGTCTCTTTTTTTGTCTTACAGGAACCCCCTCTTATTACATTACTCAGGTCAATGATAAGGTGATATGTTGAACTGTAATTGACCTAAACTAGATAGTTTAAGGGTCCTAAAAGTGGCGTTTATATGTACCCTGGAAAGAAAATCCTATAGTATCTAGAATTGGTCGAATTGATCTATTTGATCACCTGTCCAAGTTTAGTTTAGAAGACCTCATACCCTCCGATTAATATAGCCTGCTCCTAAGGACAAAGAGTAAAATAAATGAGACAATAATAAATTCTGCATGAAAAATAACAAAATTTGTATCCATTCAAAATAAACTATTGAGTATTTATAATGTATTTATATAGAAAAATAGTAAAAACTTAAAAAATTACTTATCTAATAAGAACCACACTGGCACACTAATTTCACACAAAGTTTGCCATTTCAAATAATTTTATAAAGTTACATTAAATAAGTGTAAAGTAAAAAGTTAGGAAATTTACAAAATAATATTCTGACGTAATGTGTACATTTAATTTTATTTAACAAATCAAATAAGTTTGAAATGATTTTTATACAAAAGGTTTATTTGTGACATTGTAAAAAAAAAATATAACTCTCTTGTATGGCTTATGTTTTGACATGTAAAAAAATAAACACAGTGGAACAATGAACCTCCTCCTTTTGTCTTAACTTTTCTAATAGTATGTACTTGTTCAGTATGACCAGTAAAATTTTCTAATATGTTAAAGCTTTCCCTAAATCATTGAACATCAACTGTTTAACGATTTAGAGAAAAAGAAAGTGCATTCTAAGTGTTCAAATAAGTGTGAACAGTACTGTATTGCACTGCTTTAACTTTATTTGTTATTTATTTCGTTATAGATTTGTCTGTAACCTAATACAAATCACTTCAGATTCGTTTAGCAGTATCACCAGACTCACTGAATCAAAACTATGACTGACAATGGTAGGGAAAACTGTCTCTTTTTTTTAAAGACATCTCCCTGCACTAGAAATATTGTTGTGTCGTAGGGACTTCACAAACATACATAAAATGGACACAAAGAACTCTCAGGCTCTGAAAAATGAGATCTGCTTAAACCATTATGTAACATTAAAACCATCTGTGCCATTAAAATTCTTCAGTCTCTTAGTGCGAAATGGGATACGAAAAAATGACTGAGAAAGTTTGGAGGGCAATTTTCCTGAAAATGATCGGTTAAAATTCAGTTTCGATCCACTTTCGATCTCACAAATGCTATCAAAAGTAAAGCATCACTTAAACTAGTAGACTACTGATTTAACTTTCGATCACAATACGATAAAATCACATTACAGGCTATATTGGATGGATACTTTACTACAAAATTACTTTCCATGACATTTTTGAGATGGAAAATAGATCGACACTGAATATTGGTCGAATTTTTATTACGAAAATCATTGGTGTTGATCACAGTAGCAACGTCTACGTGACACATCAATAGCTAGTTTAAAGGCAATATGCAGTTTTTAGAGGACAAAGCTTGCAGCAGTTGAAAATACTAATAAGTAATGAACTTACCGTTTCAATGATTGCAACAGTAGCAAGTTAATCGACCAATTGCTCATTGCGTATATTAACCCAATGATTGTAACCTATTTTTTATGAAGAAGTTAATCTTAATATATACATGGTGTTTTAATTGTTTCACTTACGCATACACTACACTTACATTTTCAAGTTAATTTTTTATACGACACTAAATTGCAGCTTTCTATATGATTTAAAAGCGAAAAACTATACAAGAAGCCTAAATTTCTTGAACAAAATGTTTTGAAGTCCATAGATGCAAAATTAACAAACAAATCAAATAAAATAGTGGCTTAGCAAAGTCACACGATGATTCCGTCTTTTTTTTAATTATATTTGTACCAGTGTCTAGATCTGATGTTTCAGTTGCCAGTGATTTTCTTCTATTTTACAAAGGGCTGGTACCATTCCTTACTCCAGGACAATCAAATATCACGTGCCTTCGAATATCTTGAAAAGTAGTGTTCCAAATATTCTGAACTCAGCATATAAGGGAATTTGGAATAAGCAATCATCATCATCATTAGTCTATTGCAGTCCACTGCTTGACATGACCGAAACAATATCTGGGTCATTTATATTTTGGATCTGTATGAAGTTTTTTTTTATAATTTTGACTTTACAATATTTATGTATGTAATTATGATAGTTTATCTGATTTCGTGTTTCTGCAACTGCAACCTGTACATTATTCCATTGACTTTTCCGTCTATAGTTTGTCCGTTAGAAATCACTATTTATTAGCGATGGCACCTCCAATAGCGTTATGCATATATTTTTTTATTTTTGAAAACGTTTATGCTAGGTATTACATTACTAAAAATAAAATTAACACATCTGAAATATAAACCAATAAACTTAAAAAAGGGATTGAGATTACTATAATTTTCGGACGATTTAAACGATGCCATTTTGGCGCGCTTATTCTGTGACGGCAGATTACGCTTATGGCAAGAAAGAAGTATTTGGTTTAGAAAGTTATTGTAATGAACTTACTACCAGGAAAAAGTAAAGATTTTTTTTTTAAAATATTGTGTTGTTCCTTTGTGCGTGTGTGTTTGTGTAACACAAAAATTACACGTGATAAAGTATATCCTGAAAGATCATTTTAATATAAGTGAAAAAATTATACATTACATATAATTTTTGTTGAGTTAATTGCACATACTTGTTTTGTTTACAAGCCTCGACGAAAACATAACCTGCTTTATGAAAAGTTGGTAAAGAAATTTTCAATGCATATATAATAATATATAGGTACAATACATAGAAATGAAAATATGTAAAAAGAGTAAAGAGTAACATATTTTGTTTATTAATTCAGAGCTTCTTGTGCTATGGTACAAACGTTCATGAATATGTTCATGTAAATAAATTAAATAATTTATCACAGAAAACTGACAACATTATATGAAAAAACCTCAAAACAAAAGAAAAATATAATCGTGAGAAACTATAGGTACAAATAAGTTGTTGAAGTATACAGTTTATCGTGTTAATATGGTATTGTATGTCGACGTAATATTACTTCGAACCAAGCGATAAAGTATGTGTTGAACAATGAAGACAGCTCAAACGCATAAAATAGGAAGTATATTAAGTAAAGATGTTAGTAAAGTGACAGCTGGCCCACATCTAAATAGGTTCAGTAGGTATAGGTCCTAGTCAATAACAAAATACATTAAAGGTCATTGGAACACAGTACATACTGAATACATTAGTGAGGATATTTGTACTGAATGTGATTGATCTGTACCTATAATTTTAAGATTAAGATAGTACGCGTGAAATCCAACGTCGCCATACATTATTACTGCACTTAAATTTTAGCATAACTGAGCGTCTTTCGAATAAATGCATTCGTTTGCCACTGAAGCATTCAAAATACTTTCAACAAGCTGCAATAATAGTTTAACATGCCATGCATTTAATGCATCTTTGAAATATACGCGTAGGTTCATTTGTAATTGTACCTTACTATAAAATACATGAATTATGGATGTACTAAAGTATTGAGTAGAATAGATTTATGAATTATACACAGCTATAATACATAGTATAAATAATGTTACATTAGGCAGATTCTGGTTCTATACTTCGTTAATATGATAATATTGTTTTATTTTAAACTTGCTATTTGGCGCTACTAAAACTAGAAAAAGTACAACTACCATTAGACATTTAAACCAATAAAAGGAGCTTAATATAACATGACAATAATAAAGAAAAACCTAATTTGATTCTCTAGTTGCTACACTTAAAAAATAAATTTTTGGTACGTCCATTTCATTGATCGTTATATTCTCTAAACGATACTGACAAATTAGAGCGCGCGTACAACACGTAGGTATAACCTAATTTGTCAGTACCATAATAAGTATCACACTAGTTTAATATCACTAGCACATAATTAGCAGTGATTACAAGTAATCAGAATTTCTTAGGCGTTTTTAATCACTTGCAGTGTAGAAGATGCAAAAATGATAAAGCATGCGCTCGTTTGCAGTTAAATGCGAGCCGTTGTTAGGCTTAACTAAAAATTGAGCACTAGGCCACAATATTTAGTTATGCATTTCATCTCAGGTAGTATGTTAATGTTAGTTACCTACACTTACAATAATATACAAGATCCCTATCATCCAGGGTGCCACCTGGTGCTGGACATTTTCGCTCTAGTCTGAGGCAGGAGAATATGTTATCCAATCCATGATAGCCATACCTGATATTTAGGCTTCATAATCTAGTCAGAATAATAAACTTGGCATTGAATACCTACTGCTAATCAGAACTTATAAGGTCTGCTAAATAGTACTGTTTATTGCGTTTCTATTGGTGTAGGTGGCATTGCCTCCCGAGCTCTCAGACACTTTCCTTTTCCACTTACTACGTAGATATCGAAGTAACATGAGTATGCCTCTACAAGAACTTTACAACACGAAAACGCTAAGTTTTAAAGAATAGCAACCAAAGTGGTAAATACTTTATTGAACAACAACGAAATAAAAAAATGTAATTTATTTTCTTAAGTTATTGGTATTATTAATTTTAAATCTCAAGCATAAACTTTTGGTGAAAACCTTCTGAACTTTCAGTAAATGGTAAAAGCCCAAGGAACATTTATGCGATCTGCGTAATCTTATGCTTAAACACTGTTCTATTCGTATAAGCCATCTTATATCGATATCTCTTTATGACTTTAATTTTTAACGCGCTTTTATTAGCGTCATTTGCATCCGTTTGGTAACGCATTAGGAACACATAGTGCCAAAACCCCTATTCATCCTATGGGTGTGGTAAGATGCGAAAACTTGAAACAAACTCTATCCCAACCCGTCTGACCAGCGGGGTATAGTAGACCAAAACCTCCTTTCTGAGGAGAGGCATATGACTATTTAAGGCTTTAAGATTATTGGCTTTACCTGTATGTTTTGTAACCGACTTTAATAACCGTGTTTTTTTGTTTTTTTTTTTAAATAATATATATTTTAAAAATATTTTAAAATTTATTATTTAACTTACTACGTGGCCGGTTCACGATAACAGCCTTGCGCCTATTACGTAAGTGGATCCAAAATTATAAGTGGAAAAAGTGTAGGCGTTCAGTGAGATACACAAGTACAGAAAAATATATTGTAATGTAATGTAATAAATATACCGACTGGATTCATAAACGTTGACCATATCAGTACATTTGCAGTATTTCGTAATAAATTGTGTAAGTATTAAATAACATAACTTATTGTATGTAAGGATCGTAAGGATGAAAGTTCGATATCTGTGACATTAACGGCTTCAATACCCAAGTTAGGTAAGTAATATGCCTCTTATATTTGGATTACGTAATTGTAATTGAAATCATCGTCGGAAATACGAAATGGTTGTTATGTAAGCGACTATTGTTGCAAATATGATGTGTCACGTGTTCGTTAACAGCTGAGGTGGTTGTAGTGGGTGAAGATATGAACTTAAATATTTTTTGAGTGTATATAGTATGATGAGTATCTAAAGCTAATGCAATTGAGTACAGAAGAAGAGGTGCCAGACGCCAAACTTTATTGTACATGCAAAAGTTTGTAACTGGCGAATTTTGTAGATGAATTGATTAAATAAATAAACTAACTATATTTCAGCATTATGTGTTAAAGCTTTAGTTTACTCTGTTGTGGCTTGACTTTTGTGTTATTAAATTATATCCTTTTTTTTTAAAAAAAATTAGGTACATATGGAATGTTACATCCTAATAGACTTAAGTTCATTGTGTGATAGTGTCAATTGTTTTCCACGTAATCTTAGACTTAAGGTCAAAATGTAAGTACTTGCTTAGACTTAATTTATTTGTGCTACTCCACGATCAACATGAGTACTTTTATCATTGTTTGTCTACAACTTGATAAATTCAAGGATTTATTTGCATTCGATTTAGGTCAGAATGATCCACTGTTAAGATAATAGGCATTTTCAAGGTTCTTTTTTAAATGTGATACTTTTAGATTATTTGTTCAAAGATACTATAGAGATAGGATAAGCTGTTTAGGAAATCTATTTAGCTGTTTCGGAAGATGAAATTAAACATTCGACTGTAATAAGAAATACGATCCATAAGTTCTTCATCTTGTTTTTATCGCGAATTCTTGAAAATCTTTGATTGCAATGAAATTTTTAAGAAAAATATGCTTTGCGAAATCATGGAGGATCCAGTTCCGTTCTGGGACAGAGTACCGTTACAAAATTATGGAGCAACAATACCCGCTTTCCAATTTTTTAAAGAAAGCAAGATCGTCTGTACGAGAATAAAGAATGATCCAAGTTTATAGCTTATTGGTATTAGCGATATACAATGAAGTAATATATATTTTACGCAATTGTTCGCAACATCGCATTCACACCGCGTAAAAGAGTTGCATTGTTGGCAAGATCCGAATCCGAAATCCATATCCATAATTACATTTACTTAAAGAGAGTTCCAAAATCGAAAACATGTTGAAGGCAATATATTATTGCACATTCGTATTTTATTGTTTGGATTTTGCTATAAAAGCGGTCAAGTGTGAATCGTGTATGTGTTCATATGCTTTTACAGCATGTCGCAATCCACTGCTCGACACGTATATAGATCATGGCTTATCCAATTGCATGGCACTTGTTCGATTCTTGTTTTTATATAAAAACAAGTAGCTACTTGTTTGTTGTACGAGGATTTCCCCTTAGTTTCACCTGTGTTTTTCGTCAAAGCTTTGCTCTTCGTCTGTATAATGTTTCATACACGATATATGAATGTGTGAATTTTCTTCATAATTGTTTTTCTCGTGAATTTAAGAAAAAAATAATAGATTTTCTAGTTGCCGGGACGGGGAGGCATTCTAAAAGTTTCGTTTTCTAGGTTTAATATACCTTCTTTATTAATATCTAACGTTCACCTTTTGGCAGTACCAAGAAAATATAACATTAAAAAGTTCATAATTTGTAATATAAAACAATGAACTTGGCTGTGCACTTGCGAAAACACTTCAATTCAACCTATTGCCGTCCATTACTGAACGAAGGTCTCCCCCAAGGAACGCCAACCACCCCGGTCTTGGTCAATTCGCATCCATGTGCTGCCAGCCACCTTCTTTAAGTCGTCGGTCCATCGCGCCGCAGGCCGTCCTACTCTACGTTTGCCCAATCGCGGTATCCACTCTAGTACACCTCGGCTCCAGCGACCATCGTTTCGTCTGGAGATATGGCCGGCCCAACACTTACTTTTTGTTTTCTCTGCAATACCTAAAGGGTTGGTATTAATTCCACTAATTTATAAATATTAATTTTTAAAACATTCTATATCCTTAAATCACATAAACATCCCACGCGCTCTGTTTTCGAGCTTATCCAACATCTTCGGCACAATCGCATTTCGTATCCTATAAATTGTGAAATAATTTACCAAATTGAAATATAATAAAGCAGCTATTCTTTAATTGTGATTCACCATAATAATAAATGCGTTGCCTTATATCATCATTATGGGTTGTTTTCAATTAGCACCAAAACGTTTTGGACAGTGTCAAAGCCGACAGTTGCTTCAGTTTCGTCCATGATCTTTTGATTATGGGAAACTAGTTTAAGGCCCTTGCTTATAAACATACGTTTATAGTAATTTACCATCGACAGTAGTCAATCTATCACCGATTGTTATTATGAGTAGCGTTAACAAACCGATAAAATTTCACAATGACATGAACGTGATCTTTAACTGAAGTAAACATTTTTTAAACATTCCCTCTAAAGTTTTGGAATTAGATTCGATATAAATCTTTTTATAATGAATAGCAAATGCGCAGAAGTGTTTACGCTTGTGCTACTGAATATTTATTAGCCTGCGTGGAAAAGATCAAGAGAAGAGCTGGTCCAAAGCTTTTTCTTGGAGTAAACCGAGTCATAGTAGTTAAGCTTGGTATAGTTACGTCGTGAACCCGTGAGATTATGAAACCCCATCTATTGATGTTATTACATTAGGTAATTGTGGTAGTAAATGTATTAGGTTGGGATCACCACAGTGGAGGAATGGGTGTCATGTACCTTCAACACAAAGGGAGAATCCTCCGACTAGGCGAGGTGATCATGCCTGGTGGGCCAAGGCCCTACAGTTGGTGTTGGAATATTATGTATAAGCTAATCGCCCCGAGAATTTCTATATCACGATACAGGATTAGTAATTGCTCAGTAGTTCATTACTCTGTAGTTCGATGTGTCTTCGGTAGATGGCGTTGTAGTATATCTTTCTGTTTGCGCTGCATGTGGTAGTCGTCACAAGGATTAAATTTAATGAAGAACGATAAATTAACCATGGTGTTTAAAGTTAAACTTCGTGAAGGAATTCACTTTCAGATCGCTGACTCTCTAGGTCAGTGATCGGAAAGTGAATTCCGTGATAAAGTCAAGAGAGTTAGGTTACTCCTTACCTTACTTTTTTTAAATGTTCTTCAAAATAACTCCTCTTCAAAAGTGCTTGATGTTAGTAATGTTCGTGTCACCTATTCTGTAACCACTATCGTACTGTTTTACACTCCTCAGACAATACAGCAAGAAATATGTGCGGAGTCAACTGCACTTTTGTAGGTAGCACGTTTTTTACAACTGTTACATAAGAGGACAGTGTGGACAAAGTGGACAGCTTTCTCTTCCCTCCGAACCTTTTATGCTTACGTACCTTACTAATAAGTAAGGTACGTAAAAAGCTAATAAAGTTTATTAATAATTGAAGTGATTTGTAACTGATCCGCTAAGAGTAGTTTATCGAGTTCAGGAATAAAGAACTATATTTTTAAGATTCTATTAAAGTATAGAGTTTTCTAAAGTGTTCTAAAACCTTAAAAACTTAGAAAGTTTTAGTTTAGACGTCTAAGGTTCAACAAATTGTCACTATGTTTAACACTTTTTTTATTTGTTCACAGAAAACCGTACTAGACAGCATATCACAGGATGACCCTTCATTCACGGGCGATGGCTACACGTCACTGGCCATCATCTATGCGACTCTGGCGCTGTGCAATTGGATGGCACCGTCTATTATTACTATCACGGGCCCCAGAGGGGCTATGATTATAGGAGGATGTACTTATTTGTAAGTGTTGTAGTAATTAATTGTCTGAAATTACTTAATCTAGCAGTATCGATGAAATCATAACGGTCTAATGACAGAGGAAATATCCGACTTAGAGATTTGTCGCTTGACAGATTTCTTTTGCAAATATTGGAATGAAAATTATAATATTTGCTAACTGTTAAGAATAGGCTTACTCAAATGTGTGTCATTTGAATAAGCCTACTCTTAACAGTTTCCTGTTTGCTTGATTTATCTTTTCAATGGAGAACAAAAAATGGTGAATGTTTACATTACTTATAGACAACGTAGTGCGTATTGTGCGTTCTCAACTTTATTTAACTAGCGTTACCTTCACTATCCAGCCCATAAGTTATAAGGAAAAATACACTCAAAATGTGAAATCTTGTGGTTTCTGTTGACACCTTTCAACCCGCGTAATGAACTATGAGATATTTTATCGTAAAGTTATAAATCACAATCATCGACCATTTATAACGGCAATCACTTTACAGTTTATTAAACATAGGTATATAACTTTCATACGTTTCTCGTTAGGGAAAACCCATTAGTTACGTGGCGTGCATTTGAGACGAAAGAAACTTAATCTGTTTGTCTGTTGTTATTTAAAACATGATACTTACGTATTGCTAGTGTTACAATGACTACTGTGTTACTTTGTAACAATTGGGCTAAACAATTCACATAAATAAATACCTTACCCTCCAAAACTTCGCCTATGTTTCTCAAAAGAAATTAATTTTTCTCTTTTTGTAACACTTTTGATGATAGGATTTACTTCTCAATAAACAGAATTCCTTAAATAACGTCGAAAACACATGATACGTATCAATTAATTGACACAAATCAAAAACTGTTACCCAGGAGTACTTGTAAGACGAATACAACATTAAAAAATTATATACCTTATAGCAATCCAAAACTAAAAAAGAAACAATTCAATCTGTTAGTTCTTGAGACTAGCGCATACGATTGAGCAAAGAATCTTCATTTTTATTATGCACAGATAGGCTGGTCGCCCGGGGCCGAGCTTTTAAGAGGTTTTAAGGGGCGGCGCGCCTGGTCACCACGGGAGTCTATCTGGTGGTCGGTCATATTAAGGAGCTGAGATCACGGGTGGCCCTGGATAAGACGGAGGCACTTCTTGTTCCAAGGGTCCCGCCGTGGTCCACCACCCGGCTCCTGTATCGTAGTCAATTCGGTCCTCGTACCAGTTCATGCCCAGCTGAAGAATCTGGGCTTGATCTTCGACGGAGGTGGTCCTTCGACGAGCACTTTCGACAGCTTGCTGTAAACCGGTGCACTAGTGTAGGCGTTAGCTCTGATTGCCCAGAATAGGGCTCACCTATGGCGCCCTCGGAGGATATTAGCGGTTAGACCCATACGCAGTTACCGCACCGTGCCGATGAAGGCGGCGTGCGGTCGGTACTCTGCTGTGGGATGATGAGGCGGGAGTGCTCACCGAAGTTTATTGGCGGACGTCTGACTTCCTGGCAAATAGCAGCATACGGTCCCCACCTGAAGAGATACACAAGTGGCGTGAGGCCGCTCGTCAAGCCACGATGGCTCGTTGGTCGTCCCGGCTGGAGGTTCTACGTGCTAGCTTTGCCGCCGTGGAGGCTCTCCAGCCGGTCATCGTCGAGTGGCAGGCGGTAGCACGGCACCCTTTCCTTCCGACTCACGCAGATGCTTGCCGGGCACAGTTGCTTCGGGAAGTATCTGCACTTGGTCACTAGGAGGAATTGAGTCCAGTCTGTCACCACTGCGTCTGGAGGGGTCTGGAAGTCGTCGTAATAACAGCTGTTCCCGTGTCTCTCGTATCTCAGGTGCAGAGTTGCATGTATTGTGGGTTTATTCGATCTGACTCCGACCAACCACCCCGTCGTAAGCCCCGGTGACGGCTCGACGGGGTTAAATATGTAAAAGGAAAAGGGTTTGTTTCAAGTTTTCCTTCTTTTTGTAGTGATTTTTTTTGTCTTTGTAGTTTACACTCTTAGTCGGCTCGTTTACATTATTATTGTATAAGTAACCGGTCAAGTTCGTTCTGTAATTTATTACTACCTATTTTTAAAAAGTAATAAATTCATCTAAGTATTTTTTTCAAGGATTTTGTAAAATGTAACAAATATATATTTGAATAGATATGAATCATAATAATTTATTCATATAAATTAAAAATGGTTTGATTTAACTTTGAACGATCTATGGGTTTAAATGAGAAAAAGAAATCCTAGCTGACTTTTAAGGGAGGAACTACACTATTTTTTCAAGATTTTACTAAGTTACTTCGCAGACATGCTTACCTTATAACACATACTGAAACTATTAGGATTTCTTATTCATCATCATCGTCATCATCAACAGTCTTTAACAGTCCACTGCTGGAAATAGACCTTTCCTTAGCAAGGAGTTTTGGCTTAATTTAAGCCAGTGTGGTATACACTGGCTCGACAGATTGGAATAGGGTTTATTTCAAGTTTTCCTTCTCTTTGTAGTGATATTTGCCTGAATAGTTTATTCCATTAGTCACTTCTTACGATTCTCACAGGATGAATAGAGGTGGAGACACTACCTATTATTATATTAATCCGTCGTCATAGGGACATATAAGGATTCCTTGTTAGACCTATGGATTCCTAAAAAAATGAATCAAGAATAATGCACATGTGGCTTGTAAACAATGCCTGGCCTGTGCAATAAAGTTGGTTAAACATAGATAACAATAGTAATTAGGTTAAAGGTTGAACAACGATATACGTAACAGTGACTTGATTATTTTATATGGTTATTTT
This sequence comes from Hypercompe scribonia, assembly GCA_949316085.1. NCBI lineage: Eukaryota > Metazoa > Arthropoda > Insecta > Lepidoptera > Erebidae > Hypercompe > Hypercompe scribonia. The sequence goes on from OX438975.1 coordinate 7,439,778, forward strand.
AAACTCAACTATTCTTGCGGTAAAGAAGAAAGTACTTAAGGTACTAAATTGCATGTAGCTACGTAGTTTCTATATACACATATGTCACGTAATTTACTATCACGTAGTATACTATCAACTATACAACAAATATCAACATAGTTTTAAAAATATTACGCAAATAAATATATCTTATTCACATGAAGATATACAGATAGTCATAGATACACGGTTACATTAAAGAGATTACACACTTTAAAGTACTTTATAGTTCACAAAAACGCAGTTTATATCGTTTCTTTAATCTCTCCGCCAAACGATTACTTTCACCGTTCGCGTTCATCTGTTGATAAATTATCAAACAATATATGTTACCATCGTACTCATGCTATGTAATATATAGCTAACTATGTATACTTACTAGTTTGATATAATACTTTCTCACTTAGGATTATGGCTACAGATATTATAAATGCGAATGTGACTTTGATTGTTTGTTACGCTTTCGCGCCTTCACTACTCGGCCATTTATTCTCACTTTTAATTTACATACAGTCAGGGGTACTGTTGCTTATGTGAAAATGAATAAAATATCTGAATATCTTAAGTCATATCCTAATATATTGTTAGTAATAAAGTTTCACGATTTGGTTTTAACGCTATGCTAGATTACTGTTACGTATTAGTTTTATTATACATGCACTGCGTTTAATATGTTTTGACTTGTGCCGAAAACGTTTGTAAGTGTGAAGGTCAACATTTGAAAGTTTTGCACGTGCTTACAACTAGAAGGCGTGACGTAAAGGGACAGTTTTGTATAAAACCTCTTGTTATTCAAAGATAAATAGAAATAAATTGTATAAAATCAACCTGATTTTAAAAAGAAAATCAAGGAAAAGCAATCATACGGACAATATATATATATAGGTATATGAACTGCCTCGGTGGCGCAGCGGTAGTGAATGCGACTGCTGTGCTTAAGGTCTCGGGTTCGATTGCCGGGTTGGACCAAATGTTTGTATGATTTGCAAATATTTGTTTCAGAGTTTGGGTGTTTTCTGTGTATAATATGGATGTATTTATAAAAAAAAGCATATAAGTATTCTATCAGACAGCTTAGTTATCATAGCACAAGTTCTGCTTAGTATGAAACTAGATGACGTTGTGTGTAAAAAAAAACAATATATTAAAATATATATATATATATATATAATAATATTAACATAATTCTACAAATACAAGTTACATAAGCTGTTAGAAAGAAACAGGCACAAGAATAAAAGGTATAAACTTGTAATGACGTATTTTCTACGTACATCATACCATTACAAAGATTTTGAAATAAAGTATTATATACCATGTTAATTGTATAACAAATTATTATTTCGGTTTAGTACACAACTCAATTAATCTAGCCTTTTTTTGACATGCCAATGTCAATCACCAACGGCCTTTAACAATTCTCTGTTGGTCATAGGCCTCTCATTAGAAAGGAGGTTTTGATCTACCTTACCTCGCTAGGCACACGGGTTGGTATAGCTCTTGTTTCCAATTTTCTTCTCTTTGTAGGGATATAGTCCTGTAGTTTGTTGGCTTAATCACCTCGTACTCGTACTCGAGTAAATAGGGATGGTGTAACTCTATATTCTTAATCCGTCACCACAAGGAGAATTTTTCACGGAGATTCAAATATAAGTTATGAAATGTGAAATAAAGAAAATATATTCTCACTATAATTTAGACTTTATATAATAAAGACAAAAAAAATCTGACTATTTCAATTATAAGAATGAAACTAAAAGAAACAGAAATCTTCAAAAGGTATGTTATAATTAAATTATAGTATGCACAAAGCTTGTAAAAAACTACAAATGTGTACCTTTATTTCAACACTTATTGAATTTTTATTAGATTACGTTACTACTACTGTTGTTAGCCTCAACAGGAGTACCTATTTACTATTTTCAGAATGAAATAATTATGAACATCTGTGTTTAATAAGTAATCATTTTATACAGCCATTTATCTAGTTCATGCAATTCGTATGTATATTCGAAAGTATTGTCACGTCACATACCTACAACGGTAAAATAAAAGAAGTCCGTACTATAAATATAACTACTCGGATAACCTTCTCCGTAAGGTGATGGATTAGGTATTTAATGTCACCACATTTATTCATCCTATTGGTGTCAAAAGAAGTGGCTAAGGAAGCAAATTACGCAGGACAATATCACTACAAAGAAGAAAACTCGAAACAAGACCTATACCAAACCGTCGGGCCATGGTGTTATAGTACTAGGTCAAAACCTCTTTTCTAAGGAGAGGTCTATGTCCAGCAGTCTAGTAGACTGTTAAAGGTTATTAGCGAACTTCTTTTTTTAATTTTGTTTTGGTCCACGTAACTGCTTATTATCACGTGCCTACTGCACGGTCCGTTACTTGTTGTGTTATGCATTTTTAACAAGCCTATATCACTCGCTATACTGTTGTGGACAGCTGCCATGATTAAATTATATTCGTTTAAATATATTTCTTAATGGATATTGTCATAGCCTATAAATAAAAAAATAATTTAAAAAGATCTACACGGAAAACATAAACCCGAGTTAGTTTACACAAAGAGCGATGATTTTATGACGTCGACAAACTCAAGGTCTTATAAGCAGGTATGTAAGTGGCATTCTCTACAGCCCGTCACCGGTAGGTGTGTCGATTGACACACCCACAATAGTTTTATATCGACGGTTTTTGTATTATTATTGCTGGATGTTTAAAAAAAATACTATTAAGTTGTTTATAAACAAATTCCAGACATTCTTACGCGTCTCACTGTATTGCCAGTTGAATATTAAAATGGGAAAATTGTTTCTTTGGAAGTTAAATATATTCACATTTGTTTTGAATATGTTAGTGAATTATATAAGATTAAAATAAAATAATTCTTGTCACAAGATATTGCTTTATCTTTCTGCGTGTTTTACAAGTCTATTAGTTATAATGTAAGTTACATTAAATACGAGGTATGCGACTAATACGACCCTGACCTTCTCATTTGTTACGTTCTCCTATTCGTAAAAGCAACAGCCTTTTGCTGCAATTGCCTCCTCTTTTTAACTAGCTTTTCTTGTCCATACACTGCTAATTTTCCTAGATTTAACGTCCAAAGTGCTCAGTTGGCAGTCATGGGTTAGGTCTCCAATGTTGCTTGAGTTGGACTAAATTATAGTTTGCTACATGTGGACATTTAACAACCCACCGGGGATATACATGCTTACTTTCGTCTACATTATATTTCATGGGGTTGAAATATTTTAGGATCGTTTGATCGGTGGAAGATACGTAGCTTACTAATAATTATAAATTGTTTTTATTTTCAAAGAGAAATAATGTATTGGTATTACGAAATCAGGCTTACCGAGGAACTATTTTAAAGTAACATTGAAGAACAAGCAACATTAGCACGAATACTGGTAAAATTATTCGTTAAACGTGGAATTTAATGGTACTCTACTTTTGATGCTGACTACATTTTACTCTTTGCTGCAATATATTTGTACATTCAGAAATAAAATGAAAACAGACGTTAAAATGTCAGTTAATCACGCATTTCAAAGGCCCTATTTAATTAAATTTCCTTGGCAATCAATACATGCATGCTATGCTCTGGTTATCAGTCGCTTATCGAAATATTTTTGCTCATAAACCTTCACTAGACTAGATCATGCCCCTCGAGGTTATTTGTTCGCTTCGTTGCTTATGTTCAACTTCCCTTTCATTTATTTACAACAATATATATATCGAGTACGTTGGCACTAAGAAATATGTATTAGTCAAGGTGCGTTCATTGTAGTCACTAATTTATACACTAGATAGTGATATTTTGTGACGTGACCGTAACTATTTTTCATTAAGATTTACATTTTTGTTTTCTTTTTCTCTCCTAAATTTTAGAGAATTGTAAAAACTTTCAGTCATTTACTTTCGTTATCAACTCTAGTTCATTTTGGCTCGGTTGAGGTTTACCTAACGATTGTCAATAATTTTTCAAAAGGTCAGGCCAAGTTTTCCGTGATTTCTCCACGTACACTTCTAGTAATAAAATTGCCACTCTTGCTTTTTAATAATACCAACAGTCATGCTACGTTAGATGTAACGTTAGATGCTAGTAAACTTGTAAAACGAATTGTTTTAATACTCTAATTGAAGTTATTACTTAGAAATTATACATTTGTTATAAGAGCTAAAATTTTAAAACATACGAATTTAGATCATACAGTTGGTCGACTTAAAAACTTCATTTAATTAAATAATCAAGTTTAAAAAACTGTAACCCGATTACGAAACAAGAAAATAATTCAGATAGAAATTCAGAAATGCGTTGATATAGAAATGGTGAAGGTAGAGCCGTGGCCACACCTACTTTATACCCACTATGATCATATGGGTACCAGGAACACCTCTAGATTTGCATGATAGGCCAGCACGGCTCTACCTTGACCATTCTTGTACCTATAAATTTCTGGATTTCTATCTGAATTATTTTTTTAATTTGTCCTTTATAGACCTCTTTCTTCAGGTCGTCGGTTTATAGTTTTTAACCCTAATTTTTTTATTAAATACTTATCCATTTTCCGATCGTGTATACCTAGTCTTGCCATAAATATTGTAATAAAGAAAAAAGAAAATTGTTAACTGCAAATAACATTTATTACTTTTACAGTGTGTCAGTTTAATACATAAATATAAAACAATTAAAAATATAAAAAGCTTATTCGAAGTGGTCTCCATTGGCTGCAATACAGTCCTTTAAACGATGAGGCCAGTTATCAATAGAAGCACGCACTCTTTCCATGGGAAAATTCTTCACTGCCAATCGTATAGATTGTTTTAGGGACTCCAAATTATCATGGCGTTTAGAGCAAGCTGTACTCTCTAAAACTGACCACAAATCATAATCCAGCGGATTAAGATCGGGACTAGACGACGGCCAGTCTTCAGCTCTGATGAAGTCCGAAACGTTCGATTCCAACCAAGACTGCGTGGACCGAGCTTTATGACCCGGCGCCGAGTCTTGCTGGAAGGACCATACTTGGTTATTGAACATGGTGATGTTAAGGGGCTTAACTACCTTCTCAAGAATGGTATCTTGATACACTTGTGCCGATGTTTTGATACCTTTTTCACAAAAATATGGCTCAGTCACTCCTTCATAGCTAACACCCCACCAAACCATCACTGAAGTCGGATAATGTCCACGTTGCACTCTGTCGACTAATTGGGAAGCTTCCTTAGAGCTTTGAGCATAAATACGGTCATTTTGTTTGTTAAAATGTTGCTCAATTGTAAAAATTTTCTCATCCGTAAACAAAATTTTTCTGTGACCTCCCTTTGCGTACCGCTTCAGTAGTTGTTTCGATTTTACCACCCTATTCTTCTTTAAATTATCAGTTAAGAAATGGCCAGTGCGTCTCTTATAGGCTGCAAGTCCTAAGTCATCTTTTAAAATACGCGACATGGTTCTAGGTGCTATCTTCATTTCCCGAGATAAAATCTTTTGCTTTCGGACAGGATTTCTTCGAATTCTTTCCCTTACTGCTTTGACCACCTTTTTCGTACGAACACTACGTGGACGGCCAGATCTTTTTCTGTCACAAACAGAGGAGGTCTCATTGTACCTATTAATAGCCCGGTACACAAACATTTTACTAATACCAAGTGTATGGAGAGTTTTAAAAATTGCATTTGGCTCCATACCTACTTTGTGTAATGCTATCACACCGATTCGGTTCTCTTTATCACCCCACACCATTTTAATATCGCAAAATATTTTACAATGTATTGGCGCCAAAATGAGAAAACACAATGAACAATCGTATAAAAATGACAGATTCGAAATTCAAATGTAATATTTTTTTATAATTAAGTGTAACAGTATTTATGGCCAGACTAAGTATACACTAAACCTGCAATTTTAACATCGTCGCCTTTTAAAAAAAGAGTAAACACCGCGGCACCACTGCCGCGCAATCTGTTTGGCCGTGTTTTAAATATGTACTTTGATTTAAACAATGAGATTCTACGAGGGGTATCCTGAAAGTTCCCGGAATCGACCGCTAGATGATGTTGACTGCTTGTGTCGTAATGATTTTCGTAAAATTTGACATTTCTCATGATAAACACTATTGACAGATTATAATTCCACTGCGTAGTCTTGTTTAAATAGCTTTTTTAAAATATTATTTCTGTGAAAAATTAAAATCACTCGTGAACATTGTCGTGTGATGATTTTTTACGATTTTAAATATGGTCTCAATCAACAACAGTGCATCGATCGGCTTCGTTCCGCTTTTGGTAATAAAACACCATCGAAAACAACTGTTTATGACTGGTTTGCAGAATTTAAGCGTGGACGTGATAGTCTCGGTGACGAATATCGCGAAGGTCGTACATCAACTGTTGTTGTTCCAGCAAACATCGATACAGGCGATTTTGCATGATCATTTAGCGGTCAAGAAGATTTGTAGCCGTTGGATTCCACATTATTTGACCGAAGCCCAAAAAAAGGCTCGTGTCAATTGGTGCAAAGAAATGCTCAAAAAATTCAATCACGGTGTTCCTCCAAACGTTTATAGTATCGTAACAGGTGACGAAACTTAGATATATTCGTACGAGCCCGAAACAAAACAGCAATCGACTGTTTGCGTATTTCAAAATGAACCGAATCCAACAAAATTTGTTCCGTCGCGGAGCACTTCGAAGAAAATAATTGCTTTTTTCTTTCAAAAATCTGGGCCAGTTGCTACTATTGCTCTACAGGATCGGAAAACAGCGAACGCTGAATGGTCTACAACAATTTGTTTCCTAGAAGTCATCGATGAGATTCGAAAAACCAACCGAAAACGACAAATCATCCTCCATCATGACAATGCGAGCTCTCACACAGCACGTCAAACAAGTGGTTATTTGAAGGAAAATACAATCGAATTATTGACTCATGGCCCGTATTCACCAGGTTTATCGCCTAATAACTTCTTCCTGTTCCCTTCTATCTAGAAGAAAATGCGTGGTCAGCGTTTTTTAACATCTGAAGAGGCAGTTGAAGCATTTAAATCTCATGTTTCTGGGGTACCACAGTCGGAGTGGAATAAATGTTTTGAAAACTGGTTTCATCGAATGCAAAAGTGTATAGAACTTCAAGACGAATATTTCGAAAGGCAATAAAGCGGTTTGTTCTATAAAAAATGTATCTTTTCTTTGTTTTGCCGGAAACTTTCAGGGTACCCCTCGTATAAGAATGTTTATAATGTGTTCGCGAAGGCCTTTCTTTTGATACCAAACACATGATTATCTCAGTTTTTTTTTTCGAGGTTACAATCTGAAATTGTGTCATATAAAATTTTGCTAAAACGTATATAACCTATGTCACCCGGACCATTATTACGAATCGATTGACACCTCAATCATTAAATTCGGTTCAGGAACTTAGGTACTACGTTTGAACATACAAACATACATTTATAGACTGCTAAAACCATTGGAATTTTCTATATTTCGGTAAAAAAGGAAAAATACTCTTTAAATGTCATTATGGTCGCTGGAGCCAAAGTGTACTAGAGTGGATACCACGATTGGGTAAACGTAGTGTAGGGCGCCCTGCGGCACGATGGACCCACGACTTGAAGAAGGTGGCTGGCAGCCGATGGATGCGAATTGCCCAAGACCGGGATGGTTAGCGTTCCTTGGGGGAGACCTTCGTTCAACAGTGGTCGACGATAAGTTGATTGATTGACTCTTTAAATGTGGACCTTATAACAATTTAAATTATTTATTTAACAGTTTTAGAAATGAAGCTCAAGTGAAAGAGCTATATAGATTTAACACAGTTTTAAACTGAAATATTATACACTTTTGGTTAACCAATCGTGTACAATATTTCTGTGTACAATCTAATCCAACATTTTTACTAATAAAAAAAAATACTTATTCAAATATAGCTATTCAATATTATTCATCAGGAAATCATTTAGAAGTTTGCAATGAAATCATGATTATTATTTCTTTATGTATTATTCATTTTGTATTAAATGAACTTGTTCTTAAGATTATTCATATTAAAGAATTTTTATCTTGTTTTACATATTTATGTATTAGCTACTTACAAATATACATACGTGTCTAGCTTCATAATAGAGCGATTTGTGTACACCTTTACTCACTGTCGTATATAATTATACACTGTTTTAGTTTGCATTATTTGTTCATCCATGTTAAGAATTCATAGTTTATTTGTAATGGATTCAGTTTTTTTATTTCATATCGTCTATTTGTGTACATCTGAATTCTTAGTTCCAACCTTTTAGAGCCAAGATTAGTTTTTACCAAGGGATGGAGCGTCTTTCGACGTCGGTACAATTCGTCTTTTAGTCGAGCTTTACTAAAGTAAACATACCTTTAACATCCGTAACCCTTTGATTCTGTCATAACATTAAAAAAACAAACTCAGTGACTCATCTCTTATACTAATGTGTGATAACTGATAACTAATTATCCCTTAATTACTTCTAACTAACTAATTAATACCTTACTAACTTACGTACTTGTAACTTAATACCAGTAAAATAATAAGTGTGGTCAGAACGCCAATCAAGTAGATTTTTTGTATATGATTGCTAAGTCCATTCTATTTATTATCTAATTTTTATTGTGTAAATGAAAAGATTAATACTTCCTTTTGCGAATTAATATATATACCTATTTACCATTTACCTAATATACATTAAGGTAGTTCAAAAGTAATTTAGTAAGTATATAGCTATTATTATTGTATATACAGGCTTAAACTGTGTACTTTAAAGTCCTATGTGAATATATCACAGATTATTTTGAAGCAATATAAAATATAATAACATTAACCTACGTGTTTTTTTGTGGAATATTTATATTATTATTATGTTTCTGACCGTCCGTAATCTGACCTTTACATATTCCACGAAAACACGAGAATGAATATTATTATTTTTAAGATAATTATTCTATCTACATAATTGTTTCTATAGAATTTTGTTAGAGCAATTCCTAAAGAGTGATTTTCGGAGAACTTAAGGAGGAAATCTTTGTAGAAATTAAAGTAGTAAGATCAAAAGATCCAAGCGCAGAACAGCAGCTGTTTTGTAGGTATGGGTTACATCTGAGATAGCAGACTCTTTTTAAATCCTCCGGAGGATGGGTATGTACTGACTACAAAAGGAAAAAGATACTTATCAATGTTACATTTAAATATAAATTAGTGAGACTTTCACTACTAAAAATCAGACGTGATACAACAATTATGTCTAAATGCATCGATTAATTTTAGAGTGCTCAATCAAAATTACATGCCATAAAATCGTTGAGAATTGAAAGTATTTAATTTCTTGTGAAGTGATATTTATATAGTTATCAAACTATATCTTTAATTTAAACTCGTTTCTAACATCTTGATAAAATTGTGTCGACAGTTAATATCTTACTGGTTTATTTGAAATGCTTCTAGGTCTGCGATATTAATACCCGTGTAACATCAATACTGTGTCGAAAACAGTATAGTTTATTACTATTATTATTGTCACTCGAAGTTGGAACCTCAAAAAAAATGTACGTGGGTGGCCCGGGTGATTTTGACTCTTGATGTTATCTGAAATCTAATATTCTTGATTATTCTTAATCTATAGACATGTCATTCTGGTCGGAACTACTGAAGTTAAATTTCAAGGGTAAATAACAAAATGGCGGACTTTGAAAAAAAAAGTCCTTTTATTTTAGCAAAGAAAGGGTTGTGAAACAAAAAGTTAGGGCTGAAAAAATTCTTGTTAGTTCCGACGAGAACTATAAATGTCTAGAACAGCCTGTTAAAATTTGAGAGCAATCGGTTCAGTAGTAAAAAAGTTAGGACCCGGGCCGACCAGAAAAACAATGTTTTGAGAAAACGCATTTAAAGTTCAACAACAAATTTTCATAAGTAAACTTATACTTACATCAATTGTCTATGCCTGAAGCGTATAATATGCCTTCATCCTCGATTTTACGAAATCGCTGCTTTACGAAATAAAACTTTAGCAACACCTTTAACAGCAATATGTATTGTATCAGGGATACCTACTGTAGTATCCGCTCTTACTTAACCCTGGTCCCAAATCCATCATGGCACAAAAAATGTTTATACCCGATAAACCAACACCGAGTAGTCGCATAATAAAAGTAAGACATCTGTTGACCTCAAACGCATTCCTCACTTTTATGCAAGAATTAATGGTAGGAAATTCATCGCACTTACACTTTATACACAAGTTAAATCCTACGATGCTTACGTGTCAACGTACGATCAAATACTAACAGAGTACTGTGAATTTTAGCTTAAATATACTTTAAAATAAATATATATTATATATACATTATAAATTATATATATATATATATATAATAGAATAACAGAGTCAACCCAGGTATAATATAGTATAGGTAACAATAGAAGGGTCCAAGCGGTTGCAGCTGCCGGCCGGCCTTAAAGGTTGGACTCCGAGGCGCTCTAGGAAATTCGTTATAACTCCCGAAATATTTCGAATTTTTGTCTGAAATGTTCACAGTATGTTCTCAAGATATTGTACCTTAAATCATTACGATTGTCGGTGAATTTGTTATAATACTTGTTATAGACGATAATGCACGGTTTCCTTTGAAGATGTGAGTACGATAAGAGTACGTAGTCATAATTATCCTATGGGATCTTTCTGCTTACTGGACCAAACGTCTTGATGTTGCAGGGCTATTAGTATGATGCGGGATGCGTCTCAGTGGAGAACAAACTGTCTGTCTAAGGTTAAATAAGCGTGAGGTCCTGTCGCTTTGTTTTGCAAAGAGGTGATGTTTACTCATGAGGTGGACATGATGATATGTGTCATGAAAATCGCAAATAGCAATATAATCTCCAGGTCGAAGATCTTTGGTCGCTGAGGGTGACGGATGAGGCTGAACGCTATCGTAGCGGTAGTATCGTAATAATAGCAGACTAATACTTTTAACGGACTATTTTCACACTTCCACTGTACTATGACATCGTGTACGCGTGTAACCGCGGTGTCGACGCGATGACATAATACGGAAAAAAAAACCGCTAAAGATCAATGATAATTACATGCATGTAACATTATAAAGCAATGTGGTTTTCACCATAGACAAGTTTTCTATTTTTCTATTATCCTCAAAGCATTCATCATCTACTTGTATTGTATTCAAAAACCTTAGGCAATACAATTCCCAGTGGTAATTATTTCCGTTATATTAAAGGTAGGAATAATGAAACTAAGGAAAACTTCTTGAAATATGAGATAACAGTATTGCTAAGTGGACAGATAAACATTTGCTTTTTTAATTGAATACTGTACGTAATTGTTTTGCGAAATATTAACCGTGTTCGAAAACGGCTGATATTACTTACTTGCTTCTTGTGCAATGCTAGTTCAACGAGACTAAGTTTTACCATTGGTGCATTTCAGTCAAGTGACCGTGTATTAAATGACTGCTAGCTGTTGCTCTTGTACAGTTAACTAGTTGTAACTGAGAATATATTTTTGATTTTAATACATAGGTTCAGGTCTGAGTACCGATTCTTTTTTCAATTAATTGACATCTGGAGTCCATTAAACAAGACCCATTGCCTCAAATTGATACTTATTCATGACCAAAACTCATACTTCAAGAATACAAATGTAATTTCATTGATTTTTATGTTGTGCTCTTTTCTAATTGACAACGATCTTAGAGATTATTCTACTGTAACCATCAGTACAGCTAATGAGCTAATGGGTTTATTAGTGCCAATTGATAATTTCTAAATGTTTGTTAAGATAACTCTAGTGTACCTACTTTCAATGGTTACTTTTATGTAGGCAATAGGTGTAAGAGTGCATACAAGTAAGCACGAGTAGTAGAGTGTATAAACTCTGCCCATTCTAGTATAATGTTCAAGTTAACAAGTACAGTCGTGTTGTAATTCGAGAATTTTTGTTGCTATTCTATTATATAAATGATGTTGTATTTTTGTGTGTTAGTGGCGCACCGTGCAGTAAGTCAATCATACTGGACGTTTTGGCATTTGTCGGTAGAGACATATGAATTCAACTTTCTTTTTAAAATGATTCGCTCTATTTCTTTCAGATTGTTTTGATCAGTTGTGATGTCGATTTTCTACAGTTACGTGTATGTCTAGTATTCTGAGAAAACGAAAATATTAAAGCTTAAAATTATCACCTGAACTATTGCTATCGAATACCTTGTTAACAGCTTGGTTAACTGTTACGTAATAAGAAGCGGTACGAGTATTTAACTCTCTAATCTAGTTTCGAGCAACTGAAGTTTTATGTGAAACATAAAGAGTATGTACAGTTGCACAATTTATAAGTACTTTAAAAACTGATAAGGTTGTAAGAAAGAGATCATGAAACGCTTCATACTGACACAGGTAGTGTTACATTATTGTACGAGTTAATAATTTTGTTAATAGAATAAAAGTCAGTCAGATAGCCTTATTTATAACATGCGTTTGGGTAGCGGGACTTTTTTTGTTTTGAATTCGCCGAATTTTTAAACGACGATAATTGAAATTGGTTGTGAAAATCATTGATTATCAAAATGGCAGCAACCAATGCTGTGATTACGAAAGTGAGCTGGATTTATTACGTTTCACGTATGATTTGCTCAACCTGATAGCGTGAATTTTACTCACACATTGTTAGATGTATAGAAATGTACCTAGGATAGCAATCAGAAAGATCACAAACCTAATTTGGATTTACACAGTCGAGTCATCGGCCAAAAGCCACTATAAGTTAAATTAATAAAGTTTACCACACTCTTACATGAAAATATTAGAAAAAAACTAACTGCTTACAAATACTTAACTACTTGGTCCCGACGCAAAAGTAAATGCTTTTACTGCAATATTTTTGTTGCACAAAACTTGATTGATTATTATAAGTATATACATACATATTAATATTATAGACGCCTATACATTTATTAATATTGTATGCTTTTGATATTATTTTTCTTTTCTTTTATACATTTTCCAAAAATATCCCGATTCTAATTTTATATTTTGGAGCCACGCGATTTCGGCATAGATTCCTTTGAATTTCAAACCTTAGTTATGATGCTTTTTACATCTCATTTTGGTACGTTCGTATTTATTAATTTGCGTACATTTTGCGTACATACTCGTATGCATACGTTGCGAATATCTATTACGTGTATAGATAAACATGTACATACATTCTTAGTATGAACGTGGTAAACCAATCTTCGCGACAAACCGATTATAACCGGTAACATATATGTATATTAAGTATGTAAATTGTACAGGTATAATGTTCAATTAATAACATTAGTCTTCAATGTTATAATTTAACAATTTAACATCACTTAACGCGGTTTTAACGAGATCACGTTTTGGCGATATTTCAAGCCCTAATGCAGTAAGTGCGAAAACTACTTCCGGTGGATAATCAATCATCCCTATTACAGGTTCTTCATAGTCACTTTCCTGTTTCCACGGACTTGGCTTCTGTACGTGGCTAGCGTGCTGATCGGAGCTGGCGCTGCGGCGATATGGACTGGTCAAGGCAACTACTTGACACTCAACAGCGATGCCGATACTATATCCAGGAATTCCGGTGTTTTCTGGGCTATGTTGCAGTGCAGGTACAGTACTTACTTCCTAGTCTATGAAGGACAGCGTCTCTATCAAAATGTTATAGATATGAAATTAAGTGGTTAGAGACCTAATTATTGCACCATGTTTGTTTATTTGAATAAGTTTATTACGTTGTATTTTTGTAACTATTGTAGTACTTTTAAATCAAAAGATCTGGATAATTCTTGCCTATTAAGTCCAAGTTCTATTTTTAATCACACATTTTTTTTGTTTACAGTATGTTCTTTGGCAATTTATTCGTATTCATTAAGTTCCAAGGCAAAACACACATAGACACTGAAACTCGTAATGTTGTCTTCGGAGCTCTGACAGGTGTATGCGTGGTGGGTCTTCTGTTCCTTATGTTGTTGAGACCAGCTAAGCGTGCACTTACTCTCGAAGATGCCAAGGTAAACATCGTTGTACAACTTTATTTAAATGGAATCATGGCTGACTAGGCTTTTAGAGCTTCGGTATGGCATAATTTGTTAATGTTATTGATATTCAGATGCAATTTGATTAAACTAGAATCTTTATGCATACAGATCGATGTTTAAAATCAATATAAAAGGCTTTAAATACAAGTAAATTATGTTTTATTTTTAAATTTCAGGGAGATGTCGTGACTCATGAAAGGGCAGAGACGCCGTTGGAGGCTTTCCAAGGTGCATTAAAATTGTTTTGCACAAGAGATATGTTGCTGCTTAGTCTGACGTTTATTTACACAGGTAAGCAAGATGTTTCTTTATTATATCCATTAAAATTAAATGTGTGCATTCAATTGTCGCATTAATCAGTGTTTATGTAGTTACAAAGTGTCAAGCGTAGGTCTACCACGGTCTACTACTACATATGTAACGAAATGTATAAATTTTGATAAAATATTTTTGAAAATTCGTAACCAATATAACATTTATTAAGAGCGTATATGTTTGTATTTTAACACAACTCTTTAACATTTTGTAATGCTGCTTTGAACGTTTTTTGTTTCTCGCTTTTTTGTTTTCGTTTTAGTCTGACTTATACGTAAAATACCAATTTTCTTAACACGTCATTATTATTGTAATGTTTAATGAGTCGTTGTAATAATACAAATCATTGGATTCGTGATGAAAACACCAATCGACAAAACATTTATTTTACAATACAAATCCACTAACCTTTTGAGTTATTTTTCTTTACCATTCTATTATCGTGTTTTTATTAACTTTGACTTTAATGAATGTGCCTACATTGAAGAAAGTTTCGACTGATAGGAAAATATTATTCTTATATAGCCTTTTATACTTGCATTCCTGCCTTGGTGGCGTAGCGGTTGTGAATGCGACTGCTGTGGTTGAAGTCTTGGGTTCGATTCCCGGGGTGGACCAAATGTCTATATGGTCTGCAAATATTTGTTTCGAAGTTTGGGTGTTTTCAATGTATAATATGTATGTATTTACAAAAAAAAAGTATATAAGTATTCTATCAGTCAATGTAGTTATCGTAGCACAAGTTCTGCTTAGTTTGAAACTAGATGACGTAGTGTGTGAAATGTCCGAAATACTTATTTATTTCTATTTATCTTTGTTTTTTGTACCTCCTTAAGGTAGATTGATCCAATCAGGTCGATGTACTCTAAACGTCGCACCGCAGGGCATTACAACAGTTCAGAGCATAATTACAATGCTGATTTCTAATCTACGCAGTTACTGCATTCTATGATGAAAGCTAGTTTGTTATTGGTAGTTTAAACCGATAGATGTAGCGTAATATATTTTATTAATTTTCTGTAATAAGTCGATAAGTCTCATATTTTATTGATTGATTTGCCAAATCAGATCGTAAATCATAAATAACGAGCGGTAACGAGAATTAAAAAATACAGCTTAATTGGGCATCTCTTCCTTGTTGAAGTGGATTCAAAGTATTTGAGCATTTTACTTGGATTACTTTAGTCATTACTTTTCACTGTAACAGTTTGAGACGTATCTGTTACGTCACAAACAAACAACCAATATGAATGTTGAATTCGATACACTGTATCAGTTCACCTACCTTGCATTATACTCTTAGGTTATCGATTGTATTAATTCATATCTATAGAAAAATCTTACAAAACATTATAAAACATATAGGAGAATACAGTGTACAATTACAATTTAGTTAGAGTACAATTTATTTCTTTCTAACGTGTCTTTGTTATAAAATTATCCCAGGTTGTAGTATGTGTATTCCGAGAATTCTGGGAGCAGTGACTGCTCATTTAGCTGGTCTTGAATACAAATGAACGTTTGTCCGTCCATGTGTGTCGTTTCACCTTTCTTATATTTTTATAAGGCTATTTTGTGAAAACTCATTGTTTTTGTCCTCTATTGTGTTTATTATTGACAAAGGTATAACATATATTGATTAGTCATGCGTAACCTCAATATGTCTAATTGGCGAATATGAGTCTCATATGGTCCCGTTCATTTTTTGGATGTCATTAATGGGTTGTTTAAAGCCTATACAGTATTTGCGACACACTTTAGTTGTTAAAACAACCGGTTTGGAGTATGTCAATAAATAAATCTACATTCGAAAATGTCACTGGAGCGCAAAGAGATATTCTTACTGCGTAGATGCCAAATGTTTGCCATTTCGTGGTTAAATAATTTAACAAAAATGTAGGTATATCTGGGTTTATCTTTACCAATTTAATGTAGAAGTATATTAAAATTCCATTTTTAGTTTAATTAATGGGTGTTCTCTTCTTATCGAGTTATTGTGTAATGATAAACGGACCAACTATTTGCAAACTGTTGTTTTTATACTGATAAATGGAATAGGCATTTACTTTCTATCTTACAGGACGAATAGTGAAAATAAATATGTATTCTGCTGTTTTACGACCAAGAAGAATATTTGTCTGGAAAATAAATGCAGGTAGTCCAATCCGACCTAAAAAGAAGTAGTTGCAATGTTTTTCTGGCTTTTTGATTTGTGGAAATGAAAGGATGGACCTTCGTTCTAAGAGTTGTGTGAGGCAAAGTTGAAGGATGAACGCTATATAAATAAGTTGTAAAATTAATCATATTTTTTTGAACTTACTAACGAGCGTTATAATATATTTCTATGTATTAAAATAAATGGATACGTTATCAAAATTAGAAAGACATGACTCGTATGAACTGTAACAATATAAGTGATTCTGTTGATAAAGATGATGCATGCATGCATAATATACAATATATTGTGATGGTAGTGTATATGGTGGGTTTATAGAGTATATTTTACAAATTGGCTTTTGGTTTAATTCTCTTGTTTTATCTTAAAGGCCTATATCATCTATTTTATCTGCTCGAAAGCCTGTTAAATAAGCTGTTGCATTATTAGAGTTGTGCATCCTATAATAGTTTTGTAAAACAGTGTTAATAAATACCTACTATTTTTTCTTAGAAATCTAACGAGGAAATTACGTAAACCAAGTGTCTACGTCATGATCTTTGTTTAATTGTTTATAGGTAAAAACTGATGACGAACACTTAAGTCTACCCGTAAAAGTCTAGTCAGATTTATGACAAAGAATACCTGATTTTGCCAACGTTCACTAGACAGTGGAAACTCCACATATTCATGTACTACGTGACTGCGATCAAAACGAATCAGCTTTACATCGTAGTTTACGAGTATATTATAAAAACTAGAATATCAAATGATTATACAATCTCCCCTCGAAATTAAGTAGTTAGCTAAAATGGTTTCAGGATGGTATTATTTTTTCAAAGCCTACCCTAAGCCCCACTCCTGAAAAGACCTGCTAACTAGGCAGACCTGTTGATCTAGTAGTTAGTGACCTTCACTGTGCAGCCGGAGGTCGTGAGTAGTATTTTCGCGCAGTACAAATATTGTATGATGAGCACGCTCATTTATTCTATCTGTGTAATTTATCTAAACTATATGTATTTAGAAATATATAAGTATGTTTGTCAGCTGTCTACTTGCATAGCACAGACTGCGTCTAGAATGGGATGAGACTGCCGTGTGTGGGATATGCGAAGTTATTATCATTACACTCGTCGATAAAATATAGCGTGGTATACAATATACAAATAAAATACCTCAACGATTAGATAACTTTAACTGCGGAAGTAATCTGTCCTAAATTTTTAAACATCAATTCTACGTCATGATCAGTTATGATCAGTTTCTAAATTGGGTATGTTCACTTAAATAGACAGGTAAAGGTAATAGTTTAGCCAATTTGATAAAGAGATATCGTTCTTTCCAGGCGTGGAGTTATCCTTCTTCAGCGGAGTATATAGCTCCAGCATCGGGTTCACGTTGTCTATGGGTGAAAATGCAAAGCAGCTGGTGGGTTTGTCTGGAGTCTTCATCGGTATGGGAGAAGTTCTCGGTGAGTGAAACAAACATTTAGTGATTGTTGTAATATTTACTAACAAATAATTTTCTCAAAAATATTATATAACTAAAGTGTTTGAACTCTAAATCTAAAGATACGGTAGAAAAGCTAAAGTAAATATTTTCGTACTTTTATTTTCTCTTGATATAAGTTTGTTTGTCTGTTGCGCGTTTGCGATATCACTATTCAAAAGATTATTATGAAACGTTGAGTACAATTTGCTGGTTATACAAAACGGACACATCTTTCATATAGATAATGAGAAGTCTTGCACAATTATAACTAAATATATTTTCAAAATAACTTTTGTACGAGAAAAGCTTTAAGGAAATGCTAGTTAATAATACAACAACTTGTAATGTTGGCTAACCGTGATGTTCAGGAAGTTGTAAGAAAAGAAGACGTCAGAAATACTGTACTGTATCTCATTATTGTCTAGACAATAGATGTTACATAGAACAGTTCTTATCAACGAGCTAAATAAAATATACTAAGTCATATACGTATTAGAGCTACCTATACAGTTTTGCTATCAAAACGGTCATTGTTCTCTTTTTCATTATCGATATATTTATCTTTAGATTATAACTATAAGATTAATTAAATATTGATTTGGATTCACTCAAATTGTGTTTAAGAATTCATGTATTTTTTACCATCAGCACACAACGATCATATGATTCCATTTATTATGACATTATCAACTATCCTTGTCATATGTCAGGCAAAACATATTATATAAACAGTCCACAGCGAATTGTTCCACTGGTTAGTGTAAACTATATGAAAAATCCGTTTACACAGACTGGCAGACGAACTACGTGATTTTCTTTAAATACATGTAGTATTCTGTCAGCCATATCGAGTATTTCTTAGGAAACACTCCTTTTTAATTCGTGTAACTCTTGAATTCTACTAAAATACTTGACAATCAAACGTCACATTGACATTAATAACATATTGATATCAAAATATATGATAAACTACCAAATATGATTAAAAATGATGAATATACATTTTTATATTGTAAAAAAAATTTTAAAAAAGAAATTTACCATTAAAAATGTTATTATAATTGAAGAACACCTTTCAGACAAAACTACAGGAAAAATATTATTTATGAATATGAAAGATCAGTTAATTGCAAAACTTATAGATACTATTATAGTTATAATCAATTTTTAATATGTATTCATAATGTCTAACCCTTAATTTTATTATTTTATTCAAATTGCAATGCTTGGGAAAAGCACTAAGACCTAAGTATTTCTATTACCATAATATCTAAATCTACACTTAGTAAATAATTAATCATTTAAATCACAATTTTGTGTATAAGTTAAAATCTGCTCCGAATTTGAAAGGTGATTAAATTTAATAAATCATCAACAGTGTCCGTGTGGTATCGGATTAAGAATACCTAGTGTTACCACCCCTATTCATCCCGTGGGTGTCGTAAGAAGCGACTAAAGGAAGAAACTATTTAGGAAAATATCATTACAAAGAGAAGGAAAACTTGAAACAAACCCTATTACAACCCGTCTGACCAGCGTGGTATAGTAGGCCAAGACCTCCTTGCTAAGGAGAGGCCTATGTCCAGCAGTGGACTGTAAAGTGCTGTTGATGGTGATGATGATGAACCATCAACAGACCTTATAGTTCACGGCTGGACATAAGCCTCTCTTTAGAAATGAAGTTTGTTTGTTGTTATATGCTGTAGGATCTGATAAATATGGCTTTATTCATTTTTAAGATTACAGTATCTTTTTAGTATGTAAGTATATGTTAAGAAGCTTTGATAAACTGATGAACTTTGATTAGTTTGAGTAATATTGAAATATGTTATTTCTACTATTACAGGAGGAGCGTTATTCGGTATTTTAGGCTCAAAAACCACAAGATGGGGTCGTGACCCAATCGTTATAATGGGTTACTTCATCCACTTACTAAGTTTCTTCTTAATCTTCATTAACCTACCCACGGTGGCTCCATTCGGCGATACGGAAGAAGTGTCATACATCACACCATCACCGCCACTCGCTATGTTCTGCAGTTTCTTACTAGGATTTGGCGATGCATGCTTCAATACTCAGATTTATTCTATATTGGGAGGCAACTACTCAGATAACAGCACATCAGCATTTGCACTGTTCAAATTTACTCAGGTGAGTTTCATTTCTTCTTTTTGTTATGTAATAATGTTATAGAATGAAGATGGCGCCAAGACGATGAGAGTTTAATAGTATTATTTTATAGATACCTGTGTGAAGATGGACTAAGAATACAGAATGTCGCTATCTTTTTTCGTTTCATGGATGTCCTAAGAGGTGATTAAGAGAGTAAATTTGGGAAAAAAGAGAGTGGAAATTTGAAACAAACTATTCCAACCCGTCTGGCCAAAGCGGTATAGTAGGCCAAAACATCCTTTGTACAGTGAACTGTAAAGGCTGTAGATGTTGATGATGATGATAGGTATAAGGTGTTACGACAGTCGACATTTTTTTATAATTGTCTTTTACGTCCAAAATTTACTTGCGGGGACTTTTTCCCATCGATATAATCAATCCCGTTATCAATAATTTTAGTGATGACCCGTGGAGATTTCCTCACGAAAAAAAGTCCAAAATCTTAAGAATAGAAAAAAAGCCGTTTAGCTGTAAATTAGACGAAGCAAAAAAATGCGTAGACGGATGTGTTATTTTATAAATTATTTTCAATTATAGAAAATCTTCTGCCACTAGCTCATTGAAACATAAACGAATGCCATCAGCTACGTACATCAATAGATTATTAATTTTAAATTATTGAGGAAAATCAAGAGGTCTATAAAGTCAGCAGCACAAGGCCACAAATATTTTTATACAGTTAAGCAGATACCTAATCTTTAACTCGGTTCTTCACTCACTCGGGGGTTTCTTAAGTGTTACTTATCTAGAAAATGCATTGACCTTCGACCAATCGGACATAGTTCTGAGAAATTGTTATTGATGACATAAGTATATAAGAAACTAACTCAAAGCTGTAAATATTTTTATATGCATCATAAAAATTATTAGTTTGACACGTAAAAACTATTTTTTTTTGTTAATAATGCCTTTATCATAGAAGACAACAAAATTAATTACTATTTCTTTAATATAAAAATAGGTATGTGAAATCGATAGAGCTTGGCATCAAGTTTAGCAATATGTCGTAAAATTTAATTTTATTGTTTTAACGAAATACTGTTTACAAATGTGAAGCTTAATTGGTGGGTAAGCAATTATCATTGACCCACGTTACCTTGTATTACTTGGTCTTTAAACGGTCAGAGCTTTTAAAATATAGTTAAGAAAAACATGGAAGTTAAAAAACCCTAGCACATTTATCACAACCCTTTTTAACAGACCACCGCTGGACAAAGGGCGCTCCTTAACAAGGAGGTTTTGGCGTACATTACCACGCTGGCCAGATGGGTTGGTATAGGGTTCGTTTTAAGTTTTAGTTAGACAACTTTTACGATACTCACGGGGTGAATAGGGGTGGTGGGCGTCCGTACTCTTAATTCAGAGTTATACGAACCCTAGTAACCGGACAAAGTGGAACTATTAATACTTTATCACTATCAATGTAACTACCAGAGTGTAGGAATATACGTCATGAGGAAAATGTGTAGACTTACTCTAAACTTCAGGTAACCGTCGTGGTACCTAATAGATATTAATATATGTATTTGTAATTGTAAGGTGTTATGCAAAAGTGTAAATGCGTTAGGTGTGCACTAATGTTTTTAAAATTAGTTTTCCTTAAGCTGGTGTACTTCATTTTATGAAATATTCAGTATTAGGCGTATATTGCGAACGGTTTGAAGCTGCAACGCATTTTACAATATAGCAAACACATAGAGCCAAGTCATTGCAGAAACAATAATATTAAAATTGACTTTTTACTATCTTTACTCATTACTGAATGATAACAGAAACGAATCTTAATTATATGGAAACACAAAACCACAGATATAAATTAAAAATAATACAAATAGAAAATATAGATAACGTATTGTATGTTTTAATTTTTATTAAAAAAACTATTTTTCTTAAAACGTTGGTGTGAAGAATTATATGGCCAACGTCATGAGTGCCGAGAAGCACTTGCATGCTCCTGGCAGAAAAGAAAATATAAAGAAAAATATGTATTTTTAACTTATTTAATAAAAACAGTCGATTTTATAGGTAAAGAGCTAGTATAATTTTATATTTTACATTGGTTGATAGTATGTCTGGATGTAGATACATCCCTCTGAAAAGAATTCTGGCAACGCTTCTGCCATACGTACATACAAAAATTACACCCAATATATCGCAATTTGTGTTAAACCTTACGGATCCTTCTCGTAAGGCTAATTAAGTGCAATTAGTCCGATAATAATCTAGTTTTATTTTGCTAAAACAGTCGCTAGCGGCGGCAGCGTGCTTCTTCTACTCGTCCAAGGCGCTGTTGTCGGTGCAGCTCATAATTCTAGGCGCGCTGGCCTCCCTGGGCACGGCTGCCTTCTGTCGCGTGGAGTGGTCCGCACGGGCTCGTGCGCGCGCCGCCGCGCTCGACTTAGACAAGGGCGAGACCACCACGCATGCGCTCGCCGACAACGCTTTGCACTACGACTGATGGCTTCACCCCGCACGCTCAGACCACTCTCCCCTGCGGTCGAGTACTACAGGTATGTAGATGCTTGAGGTGCGTTCTACATACATCTCCGAGTGTAAAAGGACAGAATGTAGATTATTCCATTTTCACTTGTTTTGTATTTGGATAAGGTGCAGTTGAATTTATTGTTCTGTAACATCAAAAAATCACTGGACATCGTGGGAAAATGCCTCTATTTTTACATAATATGTAGTTAAATATTTTATTAGTCAATTAGAATGTCCAATATGAAGAATACATCTTGATGTGTATGAAAACTAATAAAAACAGGTATCTATACTCACTTGTAGAATATTTTATAACAAGGAGTAATAATGCAATAAAAAGGATTCTAAAGATTTTAGTTTAGCCATGTTGTATTTATGTAAAAATGAACCAGAAGTATAAGGAGGATATAATGTATTATGTATAAAGAATTTAGATACTCGTTTTGATATTCGAAACACATTCCCTAGATTTTTTATTGGAAAATGATTATAAATATATTATTTAAGGAACTTTATTTAAATGTATTTAAGGTTTAAAATGATTCATTTCTAATTCATCTCGTGATTTGATCGTTATCACTGCCACTCGATACAAGTCGACGTTTTCTGTTTATAACCCTTCGTGAGAAATATAAAAATAATTCAAAAAATAGAGAATAACCTGATAAATTAGCCATATTTACTTTTCTATATTCGATCGTATCAGAAGCGTGAATAGAGAAAACAAAAATGTATTTTTAAATAAGTAGTTTGACTTGAAGCTTACGTAGCTCATGAAATTCAAATTGTAACGCGCTGTAGAGTACCAACAATAAGGCATTTCATATTAGAACCGCAGCAACATTAGTTTGTAGTAATAACAATTTTGTAAGATGCTATAAACGTTAATGAGTTGTAAATAGCCATGGTTTACTTTCATGGTTATTTACACGATAGTATAGGCTATAACTAGTATGTGTAAGATAAATTATTTTTAGGAAAAAATATAACGAAACAGGAAATAAATTAAAATATATATATAAACTTGCTTAATTGTGTTAAACAAAGTTAATGTTTGATCATAAATTGTTACTTGTAAATTATGGATTTTGTTATACAAATTTACTTGTATTAAATAATGAAGTGGTACACTCACTGAAGCTACATAAGTGGGTGTTAAAATATTTTTGTATACTTTTCACGTGTTTAATACAACAATTGCGAATCTATTTATACATATTATTTTCATACTGTTTTCTACAAAACTTCTACTTACAACACTTGAGGTGTAGGTAAATTTTGGACAAGATTTTTATATTTCTTTGTTTTAAAGATAAAATATTATTTTATAATTTTTCATTTAGATTATTTTATAATATTTTAAGAGAATCAGGTGGTTTCGCAAATGTAATGCAGCTAGTTATACTGTCAGTGTTGCAACCATATACATACACAGAAGGAATAGTGTTGCTATTAGATGGAACTTCTTATGCATTACCGTTGTAATGCATACAGACTGCGAGAGCATTCTACTATAGTTTTCTTCGTGTACGTAATTCGTAATATTGTTCATATATTCCTGTTATATTCTTCTATTTTGTTTTTCAATCACTGTTTTTTTTGCCTACATTTTTCTCATTATTTATTGATATTACTTTGAAAGTAAGATGAAAAACCCCATATTATACTTTCATTCATAAATTCGTATTTCGGAAAGGATGCGTTTCTTCAGGAGCTCTGTGTATATTTGTAGGAGTATTTTTACAATTGTTGCTTTTAACTCATTTTAACTTTTGTATATGAAAATGTATAATAATGTTATTCGGTTAATGTTATATTCTAGTCTTAGTTTCTATAATGTTATCGAATAATATCTTTATTGTGAAATAAAATATTTTATTAATTAATAACTGAAGTGTTATTTCTTATCCTCTCATAATATTAATATTAGGATATTAAAAAAAAAGTCTCTATGAATTTGAGTTTCGTTAATTGCACCCTGTTACGCTTCGCTTTGGCACTATATGCATTGCTGCAAACAAGTAGTTGGTCATAAAGTAAACTAGTCCAAAACGTTTGTGATAAGAGTATAAATTATTTAAAAAAAAAACCCCCAGAGTCGGGACATATTTAGTATCGCAGAGGAATTTACAGCAAGGAAAACCCAGACTTAGAATAACAATTTGTGGATCACAAAGTGTTGTTGCATGGGGGGATGGAAAGAGGCGAGATTCCCGCTTAAACCACTATACCATCTGAATAAAGCTATTAGAGATTTGGTTTTGTTGTTGGAATAATTTTTAGAAGTGTGTGCTCACAGTACAACAATTTGACCTACATTGTGTTATTTTACATTGATTATTGATATGGTACATTATCAGCTTTCATCTCAAAAAAAAAAGAAAACATTGATATCTATTAATTATTTAATGTTAACAACTAGGTACATAAATAATTTGTATGATAAATAATGTTGGCTATTGTTTTTCATTGTCACTACTGTCTTGTTCCCCAAGTTTGAAATCCATGGGTTTGTCATAACCCATGATTTTAGCGTAGTGTGCGGGGTTGGTGAAGTGTCTTGCTTCTATAAAAAGTGGGGTGCCCTTTGCATGCATTGTAGTAAACATACCAGGCACGTCAGGTACTACTACATCATCCGTCTTGAATTCAAGCTGTAAATAAATTTTATTAATATCAATCCTTTTGACAATATGGTAGCGTAAGTTATATTCTTCAAAATAATTTACTGACAGAAAATAAATATTCGTGAAAATTGGTTCCTAGCCTAGTTTTGGTACAGAAAATGTCAAAAAAATCAAATCATTAGTTTATAGCCACTTCCCATCCGTTTGCAGTCACTATTTTAATATGACAAATAAGCCAATAAAATAATTGTAACTGGTTTTAAAATGTTATTAATTTTATCTTTTAATAAAGTATAAGTATGCCAATAATAAGTATGCGTATTTGGCTGTTTCTGCCATTATATTTTCCAAATAAATTATAAACTATGTTTTTTTGGTTTCAATAGGAGCTTGTGACTAAGTGGTAACCGAGTAGGTTCACACTTTGTAAAGTTAGACAATCTTTGCCTTTGCCCGTCTCTGAATGGGTGGCCAATTTCTTAGTACATTGGGATCCCACAGTAATGCGAAGGGAACGTTAGCCGTCGCTCCCAACTGCCATACGAATATCTGTAGCAATCGTGACGCGTAGCTGGAGTCCCAAAAAGCCCGTTAACAGTCTTTCTACAGAACTTGGATATTGCCTACTTAGGTTGTGGAAGTTTGATAGCAGTCACTAAGTATAAAGAAAGACAAAATTCAGCCATAGCATAGTAGACTTAAAGTCATCTCCAACGTAGTTTGGGATCTCATAATTTCACTCATAATTTCACTTATTCTCCACTTTTCAAAGAGCATTTAGTTATTTCTTTTTTGGTCTAAATGTGTGAATTTTTTGAAAATTTTATCTTAACAAAAGAAGTTTCAAATATTATTTTGTTATACTGAACAAATTATTATCTTTACTAATATCATAAATGCGAAAATGTGTTTGTTTGAATGTTTGTTTTTCTTTCAAGTCGCAACAGAACGATTTTAGGGTACGATTTTTGTGTCTGGAGATAGTAAGGAGGCTGGAGAGTGATACAGGCTATTTTTTACCGTAGTCAAACAACCCATTCCCATGAAACCTATTTGAATCACTCCAAATTTTATAAACTCCGATAGATGGCCCAATTGCATAGGGTAATCGGTAGGGCAAAATCTGTCATTAGACTTTACCCGAGGTTTCTTATGGATAGTGCTACAATGAATAATGTACCTAGACTCTTTATCAACTTTTTATTATTTCTTTAACTTTAAATATTACAAGTGCGAAAGTTTGTAAGGATATTTGTTACTTTCTCACGAAAAACTACTGTACAAATTCAGATGAAACTTTACACTAACATAGCTTATAACCAAATTAACGTATGTGCTACTGTTTACCTCAATAACCGAAATAAACGCTGATGAGGCCACAGATAAAACCTAGAAATATTATAATTATAATTAGCTCAGCCCTCGTGTACGATGATTGCCACAGTAAAAATAACCTAATCCTTACTCAGGACTCAAACTATTAGCAGTATCTACAGGTTAATTTATTAAAATCAGTTCAGTAGTTTAGCCATTAAAGTATTCCAGACAAACATACTTAGTTTCACATTTACGATATTATTTATAATATTTTGCAAAAATAAGGAATAATTTCGGGGAATAAACTTATTCCATGTCCTTCAACACAATTCAAATTATCTCCACACCATACAAACTTCCTCCCCCTACATCCTTTAAAGGATGCTTATTAAATAAGGACAGGACATTTTGTAACAAATAAGCCTTATTTGTTACAAAATGTCCTATACTCTAGGCCATGAACTATCTTTACAGTAAATTCCATCTAAATTGGTTTAGCAGTTTAAGACTGAAGAATTAATAGACATACACTTTGGCATTTATAAAATTAATATCTATAATATATCTCTTCAGCAGTGAACTTTTAGGGGTTGTTATACAGTGATTTAAGTTTACAGTCAGTGTTTATCTCGTGATAAAATATGGTGGCTGCAAACTGATGTCTTTATTTCAATTGTTTTGGTTAAGAATTTACTTTTTGGTCAGTCTCTAAGTACATTAATTAAAATTCTTTAAGAAAACTGGTGGTCGGTGACTAAATAATTGTAACTTTGCAGTTACAAATATGCATATTTTGTGTATTTACTATTCTGTGTGGAGGGTGCATTTGCACCAGCCTGACAGATAAGAAAATATGGTAAAAATGAATATGTATATATCTGATGTGGGATGGATGTAGTATGACAGAATCACAAAATCTACTTTTTTATATTCTAAGCCTAAAAAATATTTTAACTTGTTAATAATGTCCATAAACCATTATTAATTATTACCTGTTGGTTTTTTTATTATTTTTAAAAATGCAGAATCAGACTGATTCCAAATTAGGCACAGCCTAATTATATAGCAAAGTAATCAGACTGTTTATTAACTAAATATTTACATGTTTTAAATAAACAAATTACAACAATATATAGAACAAAGTAATGTGCTTATCACACAGTATTTTCTAAATTCTTAAAATTTAAAATAAAATTAAACACAAGGTTTGATTCAAAAATTACAAATAATCCCTATACTTTTCACAAAAAATTATGGTAAGAAAGGAAATTTTTATTTATTGTAAGGGGTTATTTTGATTTCTTAAAGTAAGTCAGATCTATCTTGACTTATTTTAAGAAGTTTTTATAGTGACCCTAGTAGAAGTAAACTCAAACTTACCTGTTTTCTTGCTAAAAAGAAGTTGATTGTCGTGGCTTTATATGTGGATGTCTCTGGATCATAATGTATTTCTGTGACATATTTTTTTGTAACTAAATGCAGCAGTAATGGTGTAACGAATGTGAAGAAACCGACCACAGAACAAATTGCTACGAGTAAAGATGTACTTCCTATAGTAGTTGCTTCTCTTATAATTATAGGTTGTGCCAGCAACCCTGCCATGCTTGAACTTAACGAAAATATTTTTACACTTTTGATTTGAGGCGTTAAAGGTCCATAGTATATGCATTCTAATTTATTATCTGGTTCTGTTAATTTTATTGCATAGTGCCTGGTTGTATTGTAACTGCTAATACATTTTACCTTTGATATGATTTCTTTATGTACTAGAGATTGAAATAATATTGTTCTTTTATTAAAAGTATTTCTAAGGCAAAATTGCAACATTTTGGTAAACGTGGTTTTATTTCAGATATTAATTAAAATTAAAAAACCAGTGCCATTGTCGACTCCTGAATATCCAAAAAACACAAGAATTTTACTTGACTTTAATGACAACTTATTCAGTGTTGCCTTATGTATACTTATAGATAGCAACCAAATTCATAAGTCTTGCGTAACAATAATACGTAGTTCTACAATAGATATATTTAATTATAAGTTTTGGTGATTGTGAGGCAGAAGTTTGTAATGGGAAATAAATTTTCAGCAATGTTATTGTTTTTTAATTTAGAGACATATCTGATGTAAGTATTGTAAAGGGTCAGGCCGGTCGTCGCAATGTAGACCAGGGTAGAAGCCTTTAAAAATAATAAAAAGTGAAATAAAATCGTAGTAGGATGAAACCCATTAGAAAAGGAGGGGAATGTTATAAAAATGAAGGGAAAAATAATTTACGGGCGATCTGAGGTCGGGGAGGGGATGGGGGTGAGTTTTTAAGGGCAAAAAACGGTTTTTCTCGATTTCCGGCAAAACTAAAAGTCCTATCGAAAAAAGTCAAATGGCAAAGTTGTAGGTAATAAAAAGATCTAAAACTTTTGTATTTACACTTTTTTCACATAACCTCAAAACTTATGTGAAAAATTCAAAAAACCAAGTTTTTCGTTTTTTATTTTTATCTTTTACAAAAATTTCTTTTTTTTAACGAAATTTGGTGAAAGCTTACCTTTTTATGTCCCAAATACGCTGTAATTTATTTGATTAAAAATATTTATTTTTTCACCTTATTTTGAATTAATATCGAAAAAACACCCTAATTTTCAATCGAAAACTCACCCGTCAAAATATCAGCTTTTTTCAAAAAGTTGGTATGTTTTCTGTTCGTTGAAATCTCTACTTTTCGATGGTGAAAAAAAAAATATGTTACTATAGTAAATCTTCTCAGAAAATGCAAAAAATCGAAAAAAACTCGAATTCGAAATTTTTTAAGTAGAGATTTGCTGTGTTAATATTAATATCGTTAACTATTGACAGTAAAAAAGACATGGAAACTTATTTACAATATGAGCTTGCACCTTTTCCATTGTCACTTTTTACAGAAAATGGCCTCAGGAAAAATGTTAAATCTCAACTTTACGATTTATTTGTGAGTGCGAATGGACCAACGCTTTCTGACGGTGTAGTGCATGTCGTTGACGGTGGATTTTTACTGCACAAAGTAATTTGGCAAAAAAATGAAACGGTAGAAGAGATAATGAATAAATATTTGCGCTATATAGAAAAACATTACGCAGTAAGCAGCTATATTGTCTTTGATGGATATCCCGAAATTAAAAAATCAGTTAGTGCCACAACAGTACCAGCAGCTACTTCAACTAAAAGAGGAGAACGTAGTCGTAAATCATACAAAAATACCTTTTTCGCAAGAAAAATTTTTATCTAACGAGAAAAATAAGGATAAAATAATAAAAACTTTGATGAAAAGATTACAGTCACGAGGATTTTCCTGTAACCAAGTAGAAGAAGATGCTGATGCTGACATAATTGAAACCGCGATAAAAGTTGCAATGAGTACTAATAAAACTGTAATTGTTGTGGGCCAAGATATTGATCTTTTGGTCCTTTTAAATCAGTTAAATTCAAATAATCATGCCATTTATTTTCTCAAACCAGGTTCTGGAAATTAAAAGACCTATTTTTCACGTCTAATAGTTTCAAACATGAATCCTTAAGAAACATTGTTGCATTTCTGCATTGTTTTTCTGGTTGCGATACAACATCTGGATTTGCCGGAAAAGGAAAGAAAAGTATCGTCAATTCATTATTAGACGTTAAAAATTTGTCGCATTTGGCCAATGTTTTTTATAAGAAAGATGTGAGTAAAGAAGAAATAAAAAAAAATTGATTACAACTAATCAAATCTATTTATAAATGTAAAAATGAAAAAATTACACTGAATCAATTAAGGTTTCAAAAATATCAATTGGCAAAAATTAAATCATCTTTCGTTTTGGCAAACCTCCCACCCACAGAAGGAGCAGCAGAACACCATTGTTACAGGGCATATTATCAGCTTCAAACTTGGTTGGGTAACGAACTAACAGCAACAGATTGGGGCTGGAATTATGCCGAAATTTACACAAAAAGAATTAATTCCGGAAATATTGCTCAAAACTATTTGCTGCAGCTGTGAAACTGGATGTAACAGTTTAAAATGTGGTTGCCGAAAACATGGTTTAAAATGCACAAATTTATGTTCAAACTGTCATGGTTCTGAAAATTGCTCCAATATTGAAGAAGAAACCTACGAAGAAGTTAATGATTCAGAAGAAATTGTGGATGAAGAACCAACGGAGTCTGGAAATAATGTTGGAGAGGAAGAAGGTAATAGTCATGAAGATTTCGAAGATCTACTAGAATCGGAGATGTTTGACGAATCTAGCGATGAAGAAATGCCGTCAAAAAAACAAAAACTAATGGATAAGTGATTAGAATTGAAGATAAGGTATTTAAGAATCATAAGATTAATGTGTTAAAAATATTGTAATGAATAACGTAATCAGAATAAAGTATCTACATTTAATTGTACGATTTACATTTATATTTTTATATAATGAGATTTTCTATGACATAAATGTAATTAGCATTAAATAAATCAACTTTTCAATTGAAACAAATTGCAGCAATTACATTTTTTAAATGAAATTATTTATAATAATTAAAAAAAAATCGAATTCGAGTTTTTTTCGATTTTTTGCATTTTCTGAGAAGATTTACTATAGTAACATATTTTTTTTTTCACCATCGAAAAGTAGAGATTTCAACGAACAGAAAACATACCAACTTTTTGAAAAAAGCTGATATTTTGACGGGTGAGTTTTCGATTGAAAATTAGGGTGTTTTTTCGATATTAATTCAAAATAAGGTGAAAAAATAAATATTTTTAATCAAATAAATTACAGCGTATTTGAGACATAAAAAGGTAAGCTTTCACCAAATTTCGTTAAAAAAAAGAAATTTTTGTAAAAGATAAAAATAAAAAACCAAAAACTTGGTTTTTTGAATTTTTCACATAAGTTTTGAGGTTATGTGAAAAAAGTGTAAATACAAAAGTTTTAGATCTTTTTATTACCTACAACTTTGCCATTTGACTTTTTTCGATAGGACTTTTAGTTTTGCCGGAAATCGAGAAAAACCGTTTTTACCCTTAAAAACTCTCCCCCATCCCCTCCCCGACCTCAGATCGCCCGTAAATTGTTTTTTCCTTCATTTTTATAATATTCTCCTCCTTTTGTAATGGGTTTCATACTACTACGATTTTAATTGCTTTTAAAAATTATCGACCCTGGTCTAATGGCATATGAGACTATGTAACATATGCAGTGTGGTAATGCGATGTGACACTCAATATTTCTACAAAATAAACAATGCTTTACTTCTGCCAGAGGAACCGCTATGGTTCAATTTTTTTACAACCTATTATCAATACGCTGGGATATTATCTTATAAGGGACGGGTGGCTTTGTTATTTGTAATACTATTTGTATTTTGTACACTATGAAACGTTGCTGAAGATGATAGTTTACATTTTAATTATATTTATTTAACAGCTTAGTAATTGTCTAGGATTTAGCAGCTCACAGATTTATTAGCTAGTTAGCTAGATAAGTAGTTAAATAGTGATTATTAAGAAATGTGTGAAAACTTAGCCATGAGTCCCCTTGATTTCCTATGTGTCTATGCAAAAAAGAATGTGTTGAATTTGTAGAAACAGAATTTCTGAATCTGTTTAAGTAACTTTCATTTTTGCTGAACCTGAGAGCAAGGCTAAAAGTTTAGTTATGGTGGAAAAATTTATTTCGGACTGTACAGAATATTTGATTGACTGATCCAATTGTAATCTATGAATATATTGTAAGATAATACTTCGGTACGGCTACAATATAAGCACATTCTAAAATAAATTTAATACTGTTGATAAAAATTCATCATCATTCATCCATTAATTCATTTCAAGACAAACAGATGAACTTATACTATATAATATAAGACGCACCAGCGTTTACTTAACCTGTACTTAAACTATTTAACGTTATTATATTTGTCAGCGAGCACGAATATCTACAATATCATCATCAAAAATGACATCTGTTGCAATTCTATTGGTAAAAACAAGGAAAAAATATGTTTAAAATTTAAACACAAACTTTATTTCGACTAAATTGGTTTTCAAACTCAGTTTGCTATGTCTTTAGCGAAATAACACTGTAAGTTGCTGCTTCCTTAAAATAAACTTCCAGATGAGTTGCCGCTCTATGCGCCACAATTATGTACGTTTGTAAACTTATATATGTTTTGTCGGACAGTTGTCTATATCGTAACAGACACCTGTGTCAGTGTCTACTACCATAGGATCTGGGCAATCACATCTTGAAAAGCCGCAGACAGTGCCAACTAACATGTCCTGTGGGTTATCACACGTTTTTTGGGCCGACCAATAGGTTTTTGTGCAATCGCTCTGCACTACAACCATCCAATCAGGGCACGTTTCAACGCCTAAAAAAATGTAAATAAACATTAGCTACATTTAAAAATTACATATTGAGAAACCGGTATATTCTAGATCAGGTAAAATCAAACTTTGAATATCTGTTCAAAATTTACACATTTTTGATTCTGTATAGGTACATTCCGTAGTGAAAATAAACCCTATATTTAGAAAGACTGATGGACCACAATGTTCCTTAAGTTTGATTAAATTTTATTTCCCTATGTTAGGGAGATCTCTTTTGGACTTCATTTGTTTGAAGCTTAACAGTTAAAACTAAGTACATAACTACCTACAAACTAAGTGTAAGAGTAAGTAATTATTTACACGAAGAAATAGAGGCAAAGGCGTATAGAGGCAAAGAGTGCATTCGCTGTATGTGGAAATAGTAATCTCAAGTTATTACTGTTCGTACTTGAGCATTTTTTAGATTTTTTGCAACTTAATAACTGATTTTTCCTGCTGAATTTTTAGTTATTCCTTGTCGCAAAATGATTGAAGATAAAGTTTTTAATATAAATACAGTTCAAAAACAATTTTTTGTAGTAATATCGTGGTCTCTCAACATTTTTTATTTTAAAGACATCTCCCGCACAGGAATATATCCTGTGTCGCTGGGGGCTTTACAAACATTTGTATAACCGACACAGAGAAGACTCAGAATATTAATTTGTGTATCACATAAAGTTTAATCTTGTGTGGAGATCGAATCTATAACACTCAGAGCAGTAGGAAACGGAGAAGTGACCACTAAACCCAGTGCGCCACCCTTGTAGTCAATATTTTATAATAGTTTGTCACAATCGTTTGAGCTCATACGATTGTATTGACTCTCTAGTTTGCTTATTTTTATATTGTTCTTAGAAAAGAAAAGAAATATAACTATGTACAGTTGCTACTTACAAGAGTAATTATGCCATAAACAATTATCAGACCGTGTTGGTTCATATGAACAAATCAATCCTGAATAAAGACTTAACCACATTATCACGATTTTCCACTCAAACATGGCCAGGCAATAATCGAGACTAAAAGAAGTTAAAAAAAAATCATTTATATATAAGTCAGATCATATCCGATGACTAGTCATGTTTACGTTTGTAACATATGAACAATG
Source organism: Hypercompe scribonia (assembly GCA_949316085.1). Classification (NCBI taxonomy): domain Eukaryota; kingdom Metazoa; phylum Arthropoda; class Insecta; order Lepidoptera; family Erebidae; genus Hypercompe; species Hypercompe scribonia. The sequence goes on from OX438975.1 coordinate 7,473,968, forward strand.
CTCTATTAGAAAGTGCTACAATAGTGCTTGTCATTTTACTAGTTTGAACAATGGATTACACATTAAGTTTAAAATACTCGTAACATAAATGGTATGCTTTATTTTCAATACTACGCAATTTACAATAAGGTGCATGTGTAATAACATTGACTTAACTCTGTTTCAGACGTTAGATTTATGTAGAAACCTTCACTCATAATATCGAGAAAATTCATAATATGCAACAATAGAAGTTTTAGTAGACTGAGTTTTTTTTCTTGAGCAAACGAGTGGACTGGTCACTGAATGGTAAACGACTGTCACAACCCATGGACACCTGCAACTCAAGAGTTACAAACGCATGAAAAGTAACATAAGAATTGCACAACAAGCTTCCTGAGAGGCCGTTATCACTCTGGTACCCACTGAATTTTTTGTATTGAAGCATAACTCTCTCAAGATTTAAAATCAACAACATTTTTTTATTCTTATAAAATAATTTGAAAACTTATGGTCCTAGAAGTGATGACTGTTATTTAGATTGTAGACTGGAAGAAAATAATACCAGTTTCGTGAAGTGCACCGTTGTGTATTTGTAAATTGTGCATAAAGCATTAAATAAAAAAAACATTTACTTCTGATTAAACAAACATTATGTTACTTAATTCTCATTTAAAAGTCTGGTTGAAGTGACGGGATCTATGTATATCTCAAATAGAAATGATTAATATTCATGTGTATATTTTATATCTCGTTTTGTGTGTTGAAGTTGATAAAGGGACGACTCATCGTCCTAAACAATCATAAATGTCAATAACGACATGCGACTATCTATAGGTCGGGTAAACAAAGCTATTGATTTAGTTTATCTGTTCGCAAACAAAGTACATGCACGGCCCGCACGAATTTAATGACTCGTGGACTAACAGTAAGTATTAACTAGTTCTAAAATAAGTTAATTATATCAATAATCTTTCTGAGTTTTGTAGTGCATAACGTAAGATAAATCTTTCACATTCTGTAACTTTGTTTTCCTTGCTTATCTGTTAGATGTTGCAAAAAGTGCTATTCCACGTATTGATAATAATCTCTATAATAACTTAATTTTATTTATGTTCCTCAAGAACTAGAAGTGTAGTCTATGTTTAAGGAAAAAAATTGAGTGATGGAACTGAGATTAAAACCAAAAAGCGCTATTAATAAAATTTGGTATTAATTGCTAGTATTGCAGTGTGCAGATTCATTCCAACCGATAAAGGAGGTACCTAAACTTAAAGCCTCGAAAAAAAGTAAAGCGATGCGCCAAGTCATGGCCATAAAAAGGCAGGTAATTATTACTTTCGAGACATTATATTTAATACATTTTAGCTTAACAATTATCATTGCTATATTAATTCGGCACTACCTATGAAAATGTATACGATGCCAAATATAAAAATCTAAATTTGTGTCAGATTTTGATTTATACTTAGTAGATAAATATAGATTAATGATATAGTTAGTGAGAGTTTTACTAGTCGTCTTGCCGACACATTATTTTTTGTAAAGGACTGTTGTAAAAGTAAGTGGTTTAAATTAGATTAAAAATTTAAAATAGAATTTTGATTTATATTATATCGGACATTGTAGTAAAGCCTTTCCCGCCAATTCCAAACGTGAGGCTACTATTTGAACAGTATAATACTTAGATAATTTCTACTCTAATCGTATATAACAAAGGTTATATTTGAATACCGCTTTTAAAGAACCATTCCATTCGGTGAAGTGTTGTTGTTATATCCATCTCTTTCTTTCAATATTGTGATTTATCGAGATAGTGGCGCTGTCTCTGTCATTGCACTAGTTGAGTTTCTGAGTTCGTGAAGAAGTGACGTTGCTGCGATTAAAGTCGAAAGTTTGTTTACTTAACAACAGTTAAAAACTATGGAATGGACATGAAGGGATTAAACTAGTGATGTGATTAGAGTAGTGATACTTATAATAAATTTATTTTAAGTATTATATTGGACGTCATTATGGAGATGTGGCTGTTATTTTGGACTTTTGTTTTGGGAGTAATACGGTACGCGGAGGCTGGCGTGATGGGTGATCAGTGCGACTGGACTGGCAGGTATGTTGATTTCGAAAGTATTATTATTTGCATATTTTTATTTTATTTGATATTTATGTATCATTGTGTTAAAATACAACTTTGAGTCTGTAATGAGGTATTCTTAATCATTTCTAAAATAAACTTTTCTCTCTGAACAAAATGATTTCTTTAAGGCGGCAAAAATAATTTGTATAAAAGAAAAATTTCGTATATTATTATTTTTTATAACACTAGCATAAACTTTATAAATACGAATTTGCTTAAAAAGAAGAGAGAGTAGAATTGAAATGTGCCAGTACCAAGTTATATACTTTTTGATATTACGTGCAAATTAAGAATTCTCAGTATTTAAATAACAGGCTCTTCTAGACTAATATGTGAATAATTCTTTTACATGCCTTATTCGTATTTTTATTCGTCGTTCATTTTTATTAAGTAAGGCTAAACTGATGAATACTATTAACAGGCAGAGACGAAAATATAGACAACTAATTCGAATGAGTGTCGAATATTCGCTTGGCATCCATCACAATCTGGACCTAACAATCCTGACCTGCGGCCAAATCGCGCCTCACCAATTTGCTAATAAATCTCAAGTTATCTCCATAACATTAACAATCGCATGACCGATGTTATTAACATTCGATATTATTTAAATTCCATGATTCACGAATGCCAAGAATTTTTTATGAAATCTACCCGTTTTGTGGAATTTTGCCTTGTAATAATTTTCAGCCTTTATTTAATAGTAAAATTATAATATTACTCGTCACAACTCAATTGGCTCATTTAACTGCCTCGGTAGTGCAGTGGTAGCGTATGCGACTGCTGTGCTGAGGTCTCGGGTTCGATGCCGTGTTGTATGAAATGTTTGTAAGATCTGCAAATATTTGTTTTGGAGTTTGGGTGTTTTCTATGTATGATGTATCTCATTTACTCGTAGCACAAGCTCTGTTTAGTTTAAGACTAGAGCTTTGTTAGGTAGTAGAGCCACGCTGGTTTTAGCACTAATGGGCCGACTCGACTCGGGGTAGTACTACCCTTCCACAGAAGATCAATCTAAAGCGACAGCATCCGTGCCGTCGTGTTTCGTTGGTGAGTGCGAGACCGGAGGTCCATTGATGCAGGGGTGACAGTTGTCGTGGTAAGTGTGTACGATACAATGCCACGATGACTGTCATACCTTTTACGTCCCCAAACGAAGCGTGAAAAAGCATCTCACTAGGCCACCATAGTGTGGGTAACCATACTGCATTGCCTGCATTCGTAATGAGTATGGTGACCACAACTCTATTCATGCTTTCCATCAGGCAGAGTATGAGTCACTTTGGCAGGCTCGTAAAATAAAAAAAATAAAAAAGAAGATGGCGTTGAGTGTCAAATGTCCGAAATATTATGATTTATAATTGCATGTATTTGATACTAAACTGTCAAATAAGTATTTAATGTTTTGATATTTTTTACTTATGATTTACGTTTATCATCAGAGAAGTATAAATTTTTTTATAATGAAATTATAAAACTTCCTGTTTCTTTCTTTCCTATGGATATCAAAAAAAATAATAAATTAAGTTGTTTGCACGCGGCATATTATCATTTAACTATACAATAAATACCTTATTCATATTAGGTGAATTACAAGTCACTGCGTCACTAGATCGTAATACAACACTACGAACAAGCTCATTAAGAGCGTCTCACTCCTCGCCTCACTTCAGCTTGGTCCTAATCGATGTTGTCGATGTCAACAAGTAATAACATTAAAACAAAATAATTGTTATTGTTAATGGGTATCCGGAAATGTAGTCAAATGGGGGCTCGATTACGGAACAAAAATCAACAAGTATGGTTTCCCAGTTGGGGTGGCGATGGCGTGGGAAATCCATGTGGAAACTGTTCTCGTCAACCCTATGTGTGACCTTTCCGGTTTGATGGGGTGCGCTTACACAATTATACCCTTGCCGTGACCGATGTACTATTTATTGATTTTGAGATATTGGATTTCCGAACGATACGTTTTCGTTTTATCTTTTAATTCAATATTATTATCAAGTATTTTTATCTTTTACATTATTTTCAATGATTTTTTTACAAAATTGAGAAGGCAAATATTTACATTACAGATGTGATATATTAATATGTTCATGTTATTAATTGCGATGTTCTTAAATTTAGAGGTTCTAGTCTAGTGGAATCGATATGTGCTAAACGTCTTATTTACTTATAAAATTTGATAATGAAAACTTTGAAAAGTTTATTTTTCTTTGTTCGTTGTTTTTATTGGGTTCAAATATAATTTTTAACTTTACACTTCTATGTACTGACATCGAATTCAGCAATGCAATGGGCCAATTCTAATTCCAATCAAATGCCGAGTTGCCGGTTTTTTTGTATTTAAAATCCAAATGATGATACAAAATCCAAAGCTTTACGTTTACCACTGTATTCGTTAATGTCTATATTTAGACACAGGCTTTTAGAAAATGCGGTTAAATCGAACTTCACATGTTTCGACTCTATTTAATATTCCGTATAAGTTTAGAAATATCACATTTTGGTTTTTAAACTATGGTGAATAGACATAAACCGACAATTAACTATTATCATATTAGACATTTATCTGTAGTATCTACCTATAGATAATTGTGAAAGTTTAGCACACTAGTATAATACTTGTAGTAGTACTTATTTTCAATCTAATTAACTATAGTATTACCAATAAAAATTAAATTTACTTTAGATTTATTCGATGACTCGTCTCTTAAAAGGCTACAGTAAATTCATCACAACGTAAAAAACAATGCCTAACCAACAGTCGACGATGGGATACTTGGTTATAGTTATCTTTGTATCTATTACTACCATGAACCGAGAAAACTATGTTTCTAATTAAACATACCTACTTTCATATTTCTGAATAGAACATATATTATACATATAATAAATAAAAGGATAGACACCAATGTGTGGGTAGTAGAAAAATCTGTTCACACCTATGTCACACAAGTCGCTGATCATTAACGTTCCCTACGTACGTTCCCATCGATGACCTAATCTGTTTATTTTTCTAATAAACATTCAAAAAACGTACCAGTGAAACTCATTGGTCCAACGTAAATTAACATTCTTCGCTTTGTTTTACAAACAAAAAGTAAATATTTAGATTGCTGTTAAATGTGGTGATCATATTTATCTGAAACAGAAAAGTAATGTGTTTTAAATATTCTAGCAGAAGAAGATATCGACACGCAATTGGATGCAAAAAAGCAGATTAAGTGTCAATGTACCAGCATCACTTGGACATTGTGAAGCATTGAAGTTCATACATTAATATTTATTATGGAGGACGGAGTGAACGCGAGGGGACCGGGATCTGTTTATTATAATATCCTCCTATTATAACGCGTTCGCACGATATGCTCCAATCTGGTTGATTGGTACATATTCAACGCCGATTGTTGTGAACCCTCCATATAATTTATGAATGCAATCTAAGTTTAGTAATATAGAGGAAGTGCAGATTTCCGTCTGTTTTATATTTACCTCCTTCCTAGTAAATCGGTTTGGATACTAATAAACCAACAAAAAATGTTTTCAAAGCATATTGTAGCAAGTCGTACTTCCCTAAGTTTATAAAAAGATCTTAAGGCTGCATTAATATTGTCAGTTCCAGAAATATCTTATAATATTACTACTTAATTTTAATGAAAAGAATTGACCTCAGTCGGTGACGTCAAAATGCCAACTGAAATATAATTGGTTAATTAAATTGCCCCACGCAAGTGCATCTTAGCGACGGATGTGCGTAATGACTGTGACAAACGAACATCAGAAAAAACACGACCAAAACATAGACATATCATAAATGTCCCACCATTTGTCAAAGCCTGCTTCATAATAATTCAATAGTTTAGTAGCTACTTAAGTGTTGCCCTAACTTATTACACAGTTAAAAGGTATTTACCCTTATCGGCATATTCGAAATCGGTCGAACAAAAACCACCTGTTGATAAGGCTTAAATGGCCGTAAATATTTTTTGTCGACTGACGCCCAAGGACAACCGTTTGGCATGAATATCAACAAAAGAAACTATTAGCTTGTAGATAATAGATCTTGGTATACTGCTTATTACCTGTGAATGTTATCACAACTATTTATCCTGCTGCTATTTCTTTTTGTATGTAATTAAATTTAAAGCAAGAAGATATTGTAATTTATTTTAATAATATTTTTAACCTATGTCGTAAGGTGTAATATAATAAATCTGTATTACATTTGAAAAATCTGCATCGGAACAAAACCGTCAACACGCAAACTAAAATAAAAGTAATTAATAAACTATTTTGTAAATAATTTTAACCCGATTTTATATATAGCAAAAGCGTTGAGAGGACAAAGAATCATCTATTATCGGTTCATTATTATAATGAGGATCGCATATGAAAACAAAAATATAGGTCATTATTGATTTCAAAAATTAAAGCGTCCGTTATCACAAATGGGTTTTTTACCCATAAATATAGGATGTTTCACTATCTTTGCGGTTTTACTTCCTGAATTTGACCTATATAAAAACACAAATACCCACTAAATGCGGATGTTGCTATCTTAATATTTGCAATGGACAGTCACGATAATAACATCAGATGGTAGGGCAACATAAGCTCTCACGCTCTCCATATGGTGGAGTCGTGGAGCTTACGAACTGCGTTACGCCGTTTTACGATTCCGTCTATTCCTGGAAGAAGTTCCCGTTCCATATTCCACGGTCGAGGTTCATTATCATTAGTGATTCAGTGTCGCGATTCTACACCGTATGGGACCGCTCTACCAGGACATTTCACATGGGATGAGATCTTGTGGGAATACCACAGTTCATTATGCTGAAAGAAAACATACATCACATGTTGCGAGATGAAATCACGGCTATTTTTAAGCGACGATTGTTTTTATTCGTTCGCCAATTGAGGGCAATCAGCGACACGTGTTCCGTTCGAGACGCTCGCCTAAGGCATCTATTGAGCTCGTTGTGATATCGCCACATCACTTCTAAAACTACAGAAGTAGTGTGTTGAATATATTTAAAATTTCTCAAATGTACTGGATAGGAGCTTGCAAAGCAAATGAATGCCCTAGAAGCTAATGGACATTTTTACTTGCAAAACTGAAAACTAGTAAAACATACTCTTTTAGAGTTATTGAATTAAATTGAACCATACTGAAAATATTGCAAAATGTATTTCAATTGAAGTATTTAGAATCTTAAAAGAAAGGTCACTAAATGAACACACGGTTTTGGTCAGGGTTCACATGACACTTGAGCAAGCGTTAACCATTACTATCGTCATCGTTAGGCTGATATCTGCATGTAACTCTACTTAAGAAGAATGTTTATTATGCTCTCAAGTTCCAATCACAAAGATAGTGTGTATGTTAAACTATAACCGAATGGTAATTCAACGCTTATACCATATGCATACTTATCTTTTAGTCATAAACTTCAAGAACGTTCTGAACAATAGTAAGCTCATAACGTTCACATTTTTCTATTGATTAATGTAATGATTACGACCTAAATAGAAATAACTGACAAGTGCGATATCTAAGAACATAACAATCTTTTTAACTTGTTTTACTGAGAAGCGTCATGCAATTAAAAAATATAGGTCTCAATAAGATGGTAATATTCTGAGTATAAAAGCTAATTGTTCCGTTTACTTTGAACAGTGTTTGTTGAATGAAACAGTACCTACTAATTAACAGCGAATAGTAGGTCGGCATTGTGTTGGTGGGTCAAATGAAGTCTCTCTTTGTGTAGCTACTGTTTATTTTTTCATTTTGTAGATCGTGTTTTTTTGAAGCAATTGTATAGGTGGTAACTGTAATATAAATGGAGTGAATCGGGGCAGTGTCTGATCAATATCTATTTTTATGACCATTAAATTAATAGAACTACACTTACGTGTCACATTTCGTACAAGCATATACTTAAATATTACATTGGTAAACGGTAACTGATACTGCCGTACCATTGCTTTCTAAATAATTTCAGACTGTTAATATAAATTTCACCACATTCTTAGAACTAAAACAAAAATCTCAAGTTTTGTCGAAAATATTGGAATTCAGCATCAGCGGGACCTTTTGAATAATGCATTAGACGCGTCTGGTCCATTATTAGTGACGATGCGCGGGCGCAGCACGGGCCACATCGCACGAGCTGCATATTAATGAAGCTCAATTTCGTTGTTCGCCATCAAATTCCTATATTTATTTCCAATGTGCTTCCGAAACATATTCGTATGAAATATTCCTTGTCACATAAAAATCACACCTAGAATAAATTATGTCTATTCAAATCCATATTTAACAATCTGTCTTACTTTATGTGCTTACTGCCTACGCGTAATGTCTATAAGACAAAGAAATTATGAATTTAAAATTTAATATGAGAGTTTGCCGCATGATTATTATTTGTCGTCAATGAGGTGACACGAACCAGTTTGCATGTAATTTGACTCTGATCGCAGGACGAGACGTAAAATGCAGCCTGGCGGTAGGGTTCGGATGCAACTGGACAGTACCGTCATGTGTCAATCTTTCACGCGTTGTGTACCAGGTAGTCACTGCCACCCACAGGAAGGAAGTCAAGTCATGTTAACGATTTTCATAAAGGATAATATATACATAAGACTAACTACATCATTGATTTTGGCATTGAATAATGTCACATTTATTTTGTTCACCTTATTACTTTAATTATTTAGGTGCGTCACTAGTTATCCGAAACAAAAAAGAAGTAAGCAGAAATCGCCCGATTATAATGTAAAAAAAGAGGATCGCGGTCGTTCCATAACCGATTGCAAATGGTAACTGCCGCAGGGTCCGCTGCGCCATTTATAGCGCTTCGCAATCTCGACTGCTAAAAAAAGCATTAAATTTTCTTCGGTGGATTGCTACCTATCTATCGTTCGTTGAGACCTTATAATTAAATAAGAACGCTAAAGAAGGACAATGAAAATTTGGTCTCACAAAAACATCAAACAGCCAAAGTTTGACTTTAAAATTCTTTTGTGCTAAATTCTACTGTGTCTTATGTTTTTTCGGAATAAATAACATGCTTTATTTGAAATTAGTTTGATTCTGCTTTTAAAACTTATGGAAATTATCTCAGTTCAACAAAATTCTATTAAATAAATACACTAAGACCTATATTACAAAGCCATTAGCTTTACAATTCCTTCATTTAACGAAGAAGTAACGTGGACTTATGACCTGAGATAATGAGGTATTCGTCGCCGTATTAAATTGAGACTGGAAGGCTATAAAGTAGCTTGGACTCTCATATAATAACTCGTTTTGTTTACACAACTACTTGAGGATCATGACCAACGCGACACAACAATGGCCTGGACCACGGAATTTAAACCAACACCGACGTCGGTTAAGATTTTGTCCGGTAATGGATTAAATTGGCTTCACTTCAGATGTATTACCTATGTATAAACAAAAGCCTTTTCTATTTGTGCGGCGATAAGAAATAATATATTTTACCCGTTTTCTGAATGGATGCATTCACTTCCCTTTTTAATTTAATATTTCTTGCTTCATTCCATCTCAATACTTATGGGCCACGGTTGAAAAGTTACTGTAACATAATACAGAAACACGTGAAGCGATGTTTTATACTATGAACAAGATGACAAGACAAGATGCTAGCACCTTTTTTTATAGAACCGTGATTTTATGAAAGTTTGAACGTAGGAAAAATGAACAATAAAGTAATTGAAGAAACCGCTGTATGATAATAATAAATCTGTCCTAAAGCGTAGCGAATGCTCGAGTAGTCGAGTGCAACAGTCAGTAGATTATAGTCAGGGACAACGCTCGGATTTATGAGACTTGGTCGGTAAGCGGCTTAGTAGCTACTCGTACCACAATAAGAGCTCAGTGATCACCGATGCTTTTCACACCTCCTTGTTTGGTCCGTGCATTAGCGTTCACGCCTCGTGTATGTCTACCCTTAAACTTCGCGCCTCGACGTTTACATATTATATATCGCTTATGTAATAGGTACCTAAGCTTTTTTTTAAATGTCTTCACACGTTTAGAACTCGGTCCATTATCGTTTCATGTAGTAAACGTTCGGCGAAACCTTTGAAGGGATCAATATAAAACTAGTTTTAAAACTGCCATCCTTTTCTTAAGCTTACAATAACATAGATGGTCCACGATTACCGAATGGTGTCGAATTGACATAAATAGACAGTAATCAAGTTTTGTCTTTTTCTCAATTACTACCTGCGTATTACCATCCATATAGTGACCTTTTACCTGTCATCAATCAATGGTTATGATACAAAGGGTGTTGAAGTTGCGTCCTGCGTGACTCGGGGTCGTGCTTGTTATTCGTGATCCAAACTCCATTGTCCCAGTGAAAGTTGACTTTACCAGCCTGTTGCACGTTACGAAAACATCATTATACAAGATGACAATAATTTGTGTTCCTCCATTCAAATTGACTTCTAACGATCAGACGGATGTTACATGTTGATAGATATCTACTACGAAACTAGCCTAAACCGTAGCGTTAACAACTTGTAATGACCGTTACCTGCGATAAATAATTGCGATACTATCATGTCCGCGAGGAATTTACTTATTCTGACGCAGTTATTATCGTAATGATTCTTATAATATTAAAGATAAGTAATGTCTCCATTGTGGATGTAATTGCGAGGTTTTATAGGCGGAAAGATGATGGGAGTTAATCAAAATTGCATTATAAATATGACATTTCGTCACGGACCTGTATGTGCGTCGACAGTTGTGGAGAAAAAAGTAGCATTCATTTAACATACCACATTACGATATCGCTAGTGAGACTCGGATCATGATTGATGACGCGTTTATTGAGAGGACCCCATTGCTATATAAGTAAGGGCTTTGTACATTCTGTAACATCATGATTTATGAATACCTAAAAAATTTTAAGTTGCTCTGACGTGTTCAGGCTTGAAACGCTACTGGGTGTTGATTTACCTACAATAACATTTCTTTATAAACAGTTCTAGTGGTTCTTATATTTAATATATATCTATAGTTAACAAACAAATATTCTTAGTATGTTTAATAAGCATACTCTAAATGAAACCCATAGTATACTGAGAATGTATCTAAATACGTCTAGACACGAAGAAATTGATAGTAGAGTAGGTAATATCAAAATGTTATTGATTGGCATACATTGAGCTGTTGAAGCTGAGTAATCATTACAGTAATTATCTTACTGTAGTTATTAGCGAGATAGAGCACCTGCGCGACGGCACAATGTAGCATTATCGAGTGTTTTCTGTTAATATTTAGATGTACCAATGGCGAGGTTCGGACGTGGGCGGCACGAGCAGGTATGGCGTCTAACAAGTTATGTAAACACAAAGCGAGAGGTGACCAGTACCGATCGCCTGACTATGTGCTTTGCATACGTCGACTAGCGCTATACTCAAGCCACGGCTCCAAGTAGCTCCAATGCACACTCACTGTCAAGGGTGAGGTGTCATTTCTTCAATATTTAGAGAGCGTGTGCACGCATACATATCGCTTATGTACCTACCTGCTCCGAGAAGTCAGCACTTAGTATATTATCAGGACAGCAACATCCTTTTTAGTATTGGAATATTTATATACGTAAGTATTATCTTATCCAAAAGTCGTAAGAAGAGCATCAATAATACCCTTATTTATTTTGTATTTGCATGTTACACGAAAATAATGCAAACTATCAAAAATATCTGGTGAGATTTTTTACAACAGTAGATAAGAAAATAAAACAAAAATGTTTACGTAGGATGTCACTGGAGCTGGCGCGACGTGCAGTCAAAATATTTTATTTGCACGATCACCCCTTGACAAAGGCACAAAGGCCTATTTGTGGTTAGCCATTGTGTCGAGGCTTAGTGATTTCTAAACAACTCCACGTACGTGCCACATTGCCGAACTACTCTTTGCTATACCTAGCGTCTAATTTTATTTTGTGACCATTGCGTAAAGTAGACCTATTCCTTTACTTTTTATAAGTATTCCGCTAAAGCAATTAAGTTTTAAATACTTAGTTGTTATTGTAAGGTTTTTAATATCTTTAAATTTATCCTGTAAAGCTTATAAAGTTTTAATGGGGTTTAAACGCGGAACTGTTAAGTCCGTAACCTTAGCGGTTAATAATAATAATATTTTCGAATATCTAACACATTGCAGTACATATAAATACCTACATTTCCTAGTTTAATTTTGGTCTTATTGGTTGGCATAAAGACAAAATGAAGTAATAAGCTATAATGTTTATGGCAAGACGGCGCACGAGGCTACGAAACACGCTCTATCGTTTTCATAATATTTTTCTTTTGAAGCCGATTAATGTTGTCAGTTGTAATTCTGCTACGAATATCGTTAAAATATCTTTAAACACTGGGAATTCAGGCATATACCTACGCTAACTAATCAAAAAAAGAAGAATGGAGCCGTGTATTTAATCATGACCACGATGAACATAAATCACAATTAATAAGACATTGTGAATAGGTTTATAAGAAAAGAACGCGAATATTATACCGTAGAATAGAGTCGCGACATCATCATATTTAATTATAGACTTGGCCTTCGTATCACGCTAATTGGGTCCTTTGTTTCTATGTAACTTATTAACTTGAGACTATCTACCGCCAAATGTCTGACAACAGAATAAACTACGTAACCATAAATACTTCTCTTCAATCTACCTTTAGACACCAATCTTTTATGGCTTTATAACCATTTAGTGTCATATGCTCTTTCGATTTATACGTATGTATGTATTATGTATATTTTTGAATACGTTACGTAGAACTTGTTAAACAAATTACTGTAAATTAAAATGTTCAAAAGTATACATATATCGGGATAGATGTTCAAATTATCTTCTTATTTATAATCGTCAATTAGTTCTGAGTCGACGCGGTGAGGGTTTCTGAGTGTCATTAGCGGTAATTACATAGACAAATAACAGAAATATGACACCTACTTACTGCTCCCGACGGGTATTTTTTAAATTGTACATTCAATTTATTCCACTATTTCTAACCATTTGTATTACTTTGTACAGTCGCATACTATTGCAACAGTGCCGAGAATTTTAAGTAAACGGTCTCCATTCAGGTTACGACATTGTCCCTTTCCATTCTCGTTTTCTGTCTAACTCACGATATTATCTTAGATTTAGTGCAGTATATCGGCGTGGGTTTTGTTTGTTAGAAATGTAGACGTATTTTAATGAGATCTATAAATCAAATGGTATAATACGAGCAAGCTAGCGGCGCGTGCCACAAGGCCGGTCAACTGTAGTAGTTGGATCCTGGCTTTTGCTCTCGCTCGCTCCGCGCGAGGCTCGACGTCTCGCCTCACGCTCTATAAGGCCTTATAGAGCAAGAGCCCGTGAGTGCCAGACCTTCGTCATTTTATAAAAGCTGAAAGTTCTTCTATGTGTGTCCCTAGTACAGGTAAGAATGATCCCCAAACATGAAGCTGAGGCAGCGGTGGCTTTGGCAGATAACAGGCAACAAAGGTATGTAAAATTCCATCTCAAATTCATCATAATATAAAACTTGATTTTTTTATATTTGATTCATAATAATATCAAAACTCGCGTTGCTCATTGCCAGACAGTTAGTATGGTTCCAACCCTCTGCCGGACACCCCTAAACTATTATAATTTATAATTATACTTACGTTATATTATAAAACCTAAATTTAATATATAATTTTTTGGGAGCCTATTAAACTATGTTTATATAGTAGCCGGACAGTTTCGAAGGTTCTATCATCTTGCCAGACGCATTCAAAGTAAGCAATAATCGGGAGAGCAAGGAGCGAATACAGTAACTAAACGTTATATTATAAAACCTAAGTTTCATATATAATTTTTTGGGAGCGTATTAAACTATGTTTACATAGTAGCCGGACAGTTTCGAAGGTTCTATCATCTTGCCAGACGCATTCAAAGTGAGCAGTAATCGGGAGAGCAAGGAGCGAATACAGTAACTAAGCGTTATATTATAAAACCTAAATTTTATATATAATTTTTTGGGAGCCTATTAAACTATGTTTATATAGTAGCCGGACAGTTTCGAAGGTTCTCTCATCTTGCCAGACGCATTCAAAGTGAGCAATAATCGGGAGAGCAAGGAGCGAATACAGTAACTAAACGTTATATTATAAAACCTAAGTTTTATATATAATTTTTTGGGAGCCTATTAAACTATGTTTACATAGTAGCCGGACAGTTTCGAAGGTTCTATCATCTTGCCAGACGCATTCAAAGTGAGCAGTAATCGGGAGAGCAAGGAGCGAATACAGTAACTAAGCGTTATATTATAAAACCTAAATTTTATATATAATATTTGGGAGCCTATTAAACTATGTTTATATAGTAGCCGGACAGTTTCGAAGGTTCTATCATCTTGCCAGACGCATTCAAAGTGAGCAGTAATCGGGAGAGCAAGGAGCGAATACAGTAACTAAGCGTTATATTATAAAACCTAAATTTTATATATAATTTTTTGGGAGCCTATTAAACTATGTTTATATAGTAGCCGGACAGTTTCGAAGGTTCTCTCATCTTGCCAGACGCATTCAAAGTGAGCAATAATCGGGAGAGCAAGGAGCGAATACAGTAACTAAACGTTATATTATAAAACCTAAGTTTTATATATAATTTTTTGGGCGCCTATTAAACTATGTTTACATAGTAGCCGGACAGTTTCGAAGGTTCTATCATCTTGCCAGACGCATTCAAAGTGAGCAGTAATCGGGAGAGCAAGGAGCGAATACAGTAATTAAGCGTTATATTATAAAACCTAAATTTTATATATAATTTTTTGGGAGCCTATCAAACTATGTTTATATAGTAGCCGGACAGTTTCGAAGGTTCTCTCATCTTGCCAGACGCATTCAAAGTGAGCAATAATCGGGAGAGCAAGGAGCGAATACAGTAACTAAACGTTATATTATAAAACCTAAGTTTTATATATAATTTTTTGGGAGCCTATTAAACTATGTTTACATAGTAGCCGGACAGTTTCGAAGGTTCTATCATCTTGCCAGGCGCATTCAAAGTGAGCAGTAATCAGGAGAGCAAGGAGCGTATACAGTAACTAGTGCGAATGAAACAGAGCGCTTAGTCTATTACGGGATTTCACTGCGCACCCATTGTTATTAATTTCAAATTTTGCAGTTTATTTTGTTCTTAATCCAGAAATTTCATTAATTAATTTTTACAATTTCAATAACAAATATTTAAAATAATACTGAGTAAAATGTTTCTCATACAATGTCAATCATATCGAAAATCTAATAATTTAATTGATATTATTTTTCATTTTTAAGAAGTTTATTATTGTCAATGCTATTAAAATTATAAAGCCAATGAAACAAAGTAAATCAAATATTAGTGTTTATTATACCAAAGGACACATTTTTTTAAGATAAGAAATTTACAGAGAAATTGATTTATTTTAATTGAATCTAAATATTTTCATCATTTTCATCGTTATCGCGCGCTCACTAAATCGGTCCACACGTTAGCAGTTTAAACGTCGTAAGTGCTGCGAGTACAATTCGGACCCCCTTTGAATGCGTCTGGCAAAATGATAGAACCTTCGAAACTGTCCGGCTACTATGTAAACATAGTTTAATAGGCTCCCAAAAAATTATATATGAAACTTAGGTTTTATAATATAACGTTTAGTTACTGTATTCGCTCCTTGCTCTCCCGATTATTGCTTACTTTGAATGCGTCTGGCAAGATGATAGAACCTTCGAAACTGTCCGGCTACTATATAAACATAGTTTAATAGGCTCCCAAAAAATTATATATTAAATTTAGGTTTTATAATATAACGTAAGTATAATTATAAATTATAATAGTTTAGGGGTGTCCGGCAGAGGGTTGGAACCATACTAACTGTCTGGCAATGAGCAACGCGAGTTTTGATATTATTATGAATCAAATATAAAAAAATCAAGTTTTATATTATGACGAATTTGAGATGGAATTTTACATACCTTTGTTGCCTGTTATCTGCCAAAGCCACCGCTGCCTCAGCTTCATGTTTGGGGATCATTCTTACCTGTACTAGGGACACACATAGAAGAACTTTCAGCTTTTATAAAATGACGAAGGTCTGGCACTCACGGGCTCTTGGACCATTAGCGAGTATTATGATTACGCTTTTACCTGTTTGGCAAGCACTTCGCGTTCGTTATTGCATCGCCAGTCGTCACGCCATATCGAAGCACGTGCCTGTGTATGGCTCTGCATACGACACCAGACACCGCTGACTTTATACAAATTCATAGTGAAAAAACATATCTTTACCAAATACGGATGTGTGGCGGCACAATTTGAATGACGTATTTGGTGAGATGTCGGAGTTTCGTGTTCGCTTACCTACTTACGAATTTATATTCCGATGTAAATTTACCCAATTAAAATAAAGCAATCCTTACCAGGTATTAACATTTACATATAGCGTGTTCTGATTTCATATGTTAAAGTGATATTTTATGGTAAAAGAAAAGTGTGTCGCTATATTCTTAGTCTTAAAATTATAGTTACACGTTTAGCAAGAGCACATTGGCAATAGCCGGAGGCGGCGTCTGTCCAGCGCTTGGGGTCCACCGTTAAATAATAACAAGCATGTACGTAGTTCCACTGAGCTATAAATTGCTCGGTGCCGCCGGGCACGCTGCACGCGGCACGCAATCCCAATGCGGAAAATATTATGGCGAGGCCGGTGTAGCTAGCGCACACTGTAAGGCTTGAACGGGTTGGATACCCTCCAGCTATGTAAAGCCTACTATTGTTGCTCTCGCTCCGTACTTGTCAGGTCGCTCCACCGCTGTACGACATGAACATTTGCGGTGCTTAGAAGGCAGCAAAATAATATTTACGTCTACAATATATTTTCAGAAGTCATTGGTCGTAATATTATCTCTGATGTGACATTTAACGAAATTTAAATAAATCTGAATTTTAACGTCTTTATTTTTAGTATGCAAATAAACTTACCGTTGTCAATAAACACAATATTGGCGGTGCTTCTTACAGGTAAAAGTGTCAGCGATTCCTTTCTTTTATTTAACCTTAACTTTATAATTAATAATAATTTTATATAAATTTAGACGTTTATTCAAACTTGAACAAACAAAAATTACTAATGTCCTTAAAACACTTATACTTAATATTGAAGTATTTTTGTACTTTTTGAGTTTGAGCACATATTTTAGAAATGTGTACTTGTCTGTTTCTTAAAGACTGTATAAGACACACAACGCTTTTTTTAAATTGAGAATTAATGAAGCCCTGGTGTGCTTCGCTTCCCTTCCAGGCGGTCGAGCATTCGGTCGCGGCGCATTCCGGTCCATTGTCGTCTCGACCACGGAACGCGCCGCCACCTAGCCACATTACACCGCACTCATTGATTCTGTAACACTTTAGATACGGCCAACTGTTTTTGTAACCACCCCGATACCAGACGATGTGATCTATGGGACTTTAAAAGTGACAAACGCTGTAAAAACTTTCTTGTACGAGATCACTTCCGTATTAAAAAGCGTTTCATGTTCAACAGTGTTTTATGAGGCTCCTTTATAAATTTTTTAAAATATCATTACGCTGGATCTGAAGCTTACCCTTTAAAACAACTTTGAAAGATTTAAGGCTTGGACAATTGATTTAAAATTAATTCAGATGGCAATAATTCTCAATTACAAAAAAAGCAATGAGTAAAACCTAATAACATTTAATTTTAAAAGAGGTATTTGTAAAGTTGTTGACACTTGACAGAACACTAGGAGTAAATTGTTTTACAATATTTTTGTTTTACGTCTTATGTTTTAAATATAAACATAAGGCGTTGATGTCTTTTGTCTGACAGAAATCAGTTCATATTTAAGTCATAGCAATACAGTAATTATTATTTTTTATAAAATACTCATATAGCAACTTTACTGAAATGTGAATACAAATGTGTAGTTTTCTTCTTGCCGTTACAATTTTAAGATGGTTATAAAAAACTCGTCGTTTGGCGCGTGCTCGTTGCTGGCAAGTATAGATAAAAGAAAGTTTTATTGCGCAACTAATCTTATGCGAATGTTTGAAAGCTTTTGTCGATGCGACCAACTACTGAATTCAATGAAAGCAGACAAAATATATGGGGCAATGAAATTGTAAGTGAGGAGAAGTGGATACTCAGTATTCAGTTCGCAAACCGCACGACTCTTTCTCACGCCTTTTTACGTATTCCACCAGCGTCTGCACGTGAGAATCATGTCCCAAAACATGCGGGCAAACAGACTAGTCCATTTAAAATATTTTCTCGTTAACTGTTGGATTGTTTGCAGATTTCATAGGAAATCGTTAAATCATAAGATGTTAAAAAAAAGATAAAGTTGGATCTATTTAATCTTTACTTTTCCGAAATAAGTTAATGTCTTCATATAAGTTTTCGATAAATGACTATGGCAAAAAATATTGTAAAACAAGCTACTCCTAGTGTTCTGTCAGGTGTCAACAACTTTACAAATACCTCTTTTAAAACTAAATATTATTTGGTTTTACTCATTGCTTTTTTTGTAATTGAGATTTATTGCTATCTACTCGTAAGTTAATTTCAAATCAATTGTCCAAGCCTCACGAGATAATCAGTGCTGTTTTTGGGACTTACTCCAGACGCGACTCGCTTTATTCCTTCAAATACCGTTAGTAATTTCTACATTTAAAATAATATTCAATGACTGAACCAGTTTCAACTGTTATCCATAAATAAGAAGCTTTCCAACATTTGCATTGGAACGGTTCTACAATCACTTCCAATGCAGTCACTTCCTAGATACAAGGTCCAAAACAAGCATAAGTCTGTGGAAACTAACTTGAATTGTCAAGATAATCTTAAGCTGTATTTGTTATACAAAGGAAACAAGTTGAAGTAGGCTCTAGTATTGCCGGCTTATGGAATATATATAATCTAAACTAACAATTTAAAAGCCAATCTTGAAGTTACTGGTTACCAAGCAATAGAAAAATAATATCGAAATCACGCGAAGCCAAGTGGCAAAAGTTAGGAAGTAGCTAAAATATCATTCATAGTCGAGAGTGGACCATGTTCTTGAGCGCTTAATTTATGTCTAGTTCTATACTTGTATCTGTTGCATATTTTTGTCTATGGCAAGGCTTCAGTTACAGAGTCACGTACTTTATTTACGGGGTCATGTAAACAAGTAATACAATGCAATCGACTTTAATCGTTAGGCTACGTCCTGTTTACCAATTAATTCAAGTCGTTGCGTATATTTTATTAGACTGATATACATTAACACGGATCGAAAGTTGTTTTCAATGGAGATTATAATGTATGCGTAATAACACGTCGTAATCAAAAGTTGTAAATTATTCTCTTACATGTTCTACAATTTATGTTTTTGTGTCAATCATTGTCACAGATGAACGGTCAAGGACGAAATATGATTACTCTGATTTTTATATATTTTTTTATGACTAATTCTTCTTACACATCTATTACTGTAACTCCTATATACCAGGATAAGCAGCAGTGGTCCCAATTATGGCACTCAAAAAGTCTCAGGAAAACTTAAACTGTCTTGTGTTATATAATAAGGGGTGTCGTTTAAAAGAGTTATGTGATTAACATATATTGTTATAATAACTCGAACTTTGCTTCTGAAAATTTTCGTGAGTTCGTAATTAGTAGTGTGCGACCGAAACTGGTTTTTCAGCAAAAACCGAAAGCGAACTTTCGACTATGCTCCAGGTTTCGGCCGTAACCGAAACCGATACTGAAACTTACTTAAAAATATTAGAAACTAGTATTTTTTAACACATTAATTTGCATAAACACATAGACAGTTACATAATGTAAAATAAAAAGAGAATCATTAAAATACGCTATAAATCAAACTTTTTTATATCTTAAATTAAAATCTTAAATTTAAATAAATTAAAATAAAGGCTTACTTTTCGAAATAAAAACTCTTTTAAAAAAACAATATTTAGTGAGATTTATGCATATACTAAATTAACTATATACTCTCGATTGAATATTGTATTCACACTATTTTTAAGAATAATATATAGTTTTGAGATATTTATGTAACACTTTGGAATTATTACCAAAATCAATCTGAGTATATAATCTAACCATAAATTTCTTACTTTAAGTCGTAACAAAAGATAGATTACAAAGATTATTATTTGAGATTCTTACTTAACATTTTGACTATAGATACTAATCTTTTATTATTGAATTATTAGTCTCAGTCTCAACAAAGATAGATTACGATAATTTGTATGGCATTTATTTACCTACTTACCACCTACAGTAAGTTGTCACTTATAGAAACAGCTATAGAATCAAATGAAAAAACAAAAATGTATTCTTAAATTTGAATTTATATTTTAGTGATCGTGGTTAAAAAGTATTAAACACTAAAACAGTAATTTTTCTATATTCTTCCCTGGTCAGATTACTTTGTCTATCCGAATATATCAGCCCAGCGGTACTAGTAGAACTAAATAGTTCCTCATTTGGAACATTAGCATGCGGAGCAGAAAGGTACTTTAAAACTACTTTCCTTAGGTTGAAATAGTTCCTACCTAATTATGTATCTTATTTAATTATAATTTAATATTCATAACGAATATGTCGAATAATAATAACTCACGAGGAAAAACTCAAAAGCGAAACTACCGGTCGGTCACTAATTATTAAAACTGTCAAATACACAATTTTTGTACGTTTTGCTGACAAAACTGGTTGCTCCTTGAAAAAAATATCTTATAACATTATGTAACACTAATAATTATACAACATGTGGAATTATTATGTGTATCTTTTGTAATAAATTCGAGATGAAGTCTAGTTCATATGTTATTGCTGAACACACTGATACAATAAAAATAGACGACAAATACTTAACCCTTCTTTGCATAATGATGGAAATTGCCATCATAACATTTCATCATAAAGAATATTTTTTTATTGATTTTGGGACATATTGTGCCCATGCAAGATGGTGTAAATTGCCGTCATATTGTTTTTTACACAATTTATATTTTTATTTATAGTACATTTTTTTTTCCCCTTTAATCTAGAGCATTAATTACATCACCAGTTTTATTTAAAAAAATAGGAAAAATCATGCACCCTTCTTGGGTTAATTGTACGCCAAAATAAATAGATGTGAATTCAAGTTTTGTCGTTTAAAAAAACGCCCAGACATTATTAACGGCATCTTTTATTATTTTACTTATTCTATTGTACTTGTTTTCTCTGCCAAAGAGAAGTGTACAAGGAAGTTATTAGACGCCCACTGTTTAATATAAACTTCACATACGACTAAATTATGACTGCTTAAGAGTCGTATAAAATAATCCGATGAGATGAACATATGGACAGGCACACACACCCAAAAGCTTTGTTATACCCTTTTGCTTAAGTGAAGATATAAATCTCTGACGAAAATTTTAATTCTTGTGATAATTTATACTCTTAAATACTCAGTGAGATTTTTATTGGCCACATCTTGTGTTGAAATACTTCCCTTAACACCAAATGTTTAAAAATAATACAGTAAATATGGAGCTCGTTTATAGGGATATAT
The DNA here is from genome assembly GCA_949316085.1 of Hypercompe scribonia. Lineage (NCBI taxonomy): Eukaryota > Metazoa > Arthropoda > Insecta > Lepidoptera > Erebidae > Hypercompe > Hypercompe scribonia. The sequence continues at coordinate 7,495,750 of OX438975.1, forward strand.
TGGTTGGATGAGGATTAGAGGAAAATATCACTGGATATACTTGGAGTAATTATAATAAGTTACTGATAGATATTTTAATGATAAATTATTGTAATAATAATTATACAATCCATTCTTTTATTCTATTATAAAATAATGAAACTCAGAAACAGATTCATCCCATAAAGTTAGTGATTTGGAGCAAAATTATTTATTATATTTATGTATTTAGGGAAAAACTTCTGAATTGTAGGTGTCCCAATGACCCTTGGTAAACATGCGTGCAACTGTGTCACTACCCTTTCTTGTTGATCTATATTTCTGTGATATATGGCGTGTCATAATTGACAGTGACATGTTGACTGACCGCTCAGAACTTCACGGTGACAACTATCACAATGTCGTCTGTCAGATAAAGGCGTGTGAACTGTGCTTATCTGCGCGCGAGCGATCATGCGTGAGACAAGAATCACTTATGTGATGTGAAAATGACTGGGATTAAGCTCTCGTACAAGCAATACTATCACTGTGATAAGTTTATTTGACAACGAGCGACAGTCTAGGTTTTCAAATACAAGTGTATAACTCGATTTCTTCACATATATTTGCATGCCTTGAATTATAATGTGGCTGTTTCATTATTATATTGTAACAGGTTATTGTATTTACATCCCATATTCGCAAATAATAATTGGTTGTTTGACTATTTAGATTATTTGCGTTTATCCAGGGAGGGTTGCAGTTGTAGCAGTAGTATTTGAGGGTTGTGAATAGCAGTAGTGAATACACTAGCCTTGTGGTTGCAACCCTCCAATACTATAATACTTATACAATTCTACAATAGTAGATTCTGCACCTAAGCACTAGTCTCATAAAGTATATATAAGTGTAAGAAAAAGATGTAATGATGCAGAGTTAAACTGCCCTACGTCATTGTATCAAATACCATTAACAGCATTATGAGTCGTAAGTCGTTTCTTGCTAACTTTAGACGTTTACTCGTAAAAAGACTGAACAAATAGTCTAACTAACCACCTCTCCTACAAATCTGTAGATAGACTTACACCTTTATTACATTTTATTTTTTAAATAATTAAATGGTTTGTACATATTGTTATGTCCAACTTAGACTTATGTCCGGATATAAACCTAGTAGTAGTACTAATCTAGTAGTCCAGGTATAGCTTAGTAGTGGACTGTTAAGGTTGTTGATGTAATGATACATATTGTTAGGTACAAATATTCGATAATCAATCATTCTTAGATAGAACAAATTGTTTGCGAGTAGGGTAGAGTTCTAAACTAAACGTAAATGTGAACTTATTTGTAAATGTTGACTTTATTTAATTCATGTTTTTTTGAACCAAAGGACCATATAGCGTGAAGATCCGGTGGAGATACTTCTTATTATATTCGTTACCCATTACTTTACTTCCTCACACAGATATTGCAGAAATTCTGAATAACTATATGTTCAACATTATCAGCCCATCCATAGACACTTAGTTCGACTTTAATGTTACAAGATATTTTTAAAATTCTAGCTTGTTATGAACTACTAGGCAATTCCTGTACAGATTTCCTACAGGTATATAGAAAACAGTTTTCAAAAGATATATTATAATAAAAGGCATACATTTTTAATTCTCGTTTCATTGTAGTAATATTTAGTAACATATAATATTTATGTGGTCTAACCATTATTTACATTTCACAGGTATCAAATATCCTTATCGGAGTTTTACGACGGGTTATTTTATGATTGTGGGATAATACTTATGTAGATCATCGTCAATCAATTCCCACGATTCGCAAACTCATGTGAAAGTATTTAGAATACACGCTTAGATATCGTGTGGCGGCAACCCGTATCATCTTATCGATATGGTTTCCCATTTTAAACTGTTCTTTTCTTCAAGATCGATTTTGTTCGTATGCAATATACATAATATAGTATGCATCTTAAACAAATACGCTATACCTATATTTTGAACCTGCGTTCAGCGGTTTTGATAACGTGTAATGTATTTTTATGGACACAGTTAAAGAGACATTCAATTTCACATAAGTGGTATTAAATGTTACATAAATCTGGATAGTAAAACAGACAGAGCCAGGACCTAAACGCAGAAGAACAATTAATTTCTAAAGTTTAGGATCCATCACTTTCATCTGTCGCATAAGATTTCCTTCTAATCTACAATTAGCAAGTTGAATTTGGTGCGCATATATATTATTTCTGTCACCCAAACCAAATGTGTAGTGTTTGAAATAATAATTTATTTAAATAATAAATATAATTCAATCTTCTTTTTATTAAATACTTAAAACTAAATATTTAATACTTGTTTGCTAAATATAATAAAATTAAAAATAAAAATAATAATAATAAAAAACTGTAAATTCAAATAAATTTACAGGTTATTTTTATTACTTTATTATCTAAAACACTAATGATTCTAAACATAAAAATACAGATTTATTCCTATATTTATTCATAAGAAAAGTAATATAACTTCTATAATCTTGACTTATCTCGCAGTATAGTATATGGCTCGTAGAAACTTATATTTGCATTCATTGTTTGGAGGTTAATCATTGGCTGTTTTCAAGTATTTAGTGTAACTTTCTTAAAATAAAATCGTATTAAAGAAGCTCGTTCTTAATTTATTTAAACACAAAAAGTCGTAAAATAAAATTTTATCATAAATTATTTCTACATTGATATTTACGTGCTAAAACGTCAGATTTATGAAGATGTTAAACGTATTATTACCGGATCTTATGACAAATTATATTTGTTTCAAATTTTGAAACAAAAAAGATGGTTGGTGTGGTGCCCTTGTATGATATTCTCAAGGATGATAAATTGTTGTGTCGTCTACACGAAAGAGTGAATATTTATTTAAATTAACCCTAGGAGTCCATGATCTCTGAGACACGCACAAAGAATGAAGTATGTCGCCCCTTCGGCGGCCGTCGCATAATTGCGTTCTTACCAAATTACATGTAATTGGAGCGGTGTTTTATTGCGTTGCGTGTTTTTGTCCCTAAAAAATATTCTCGCTTCATTTTATTTGTCTCTTTATAAAATTATTCTTCTAATATCTTTACAAATTAGCAAACAAACTGGATTGCACTGTTGGTTTTTGTGTATTTAACCTGAGCTGAGTCGTTTACTATGTTAAGTACCTACGTTGATTAATTGCGTCAACCATTTTTGTTGCGCAGAGGTCAGCATGTTTTGAATAAAATAGATTATTTACAATGTTTGTCAGCATGTGTTCACATGTGCTGCGCTGGCGATGGCGCCTTGGTGACGCCTTGGCGCCCGCACATGCGCACTCAGCCTAAATTGACTCTCCATTTTTCTATGTAGATGGACAAAAATGGTCCTAAAGTTGATTTGACGGTTAACAACTATTCCTAAAATGATGTAGAATGGATACGCCATGTATCTAGCTTTTTGAGCGTTGACTGGTGTTGTATCGTTAAGTCATTACTTTACTATACTTAGCGCAAAGGTTTTTAGGTTTGCTCTTATAGAGTTTCTGTCTTTTATGCTAATTTAATACGCCACAATAGTACTGAGTGCTTGTGTCCCTTGTTCTGTCAGTAATAAATTAATATCTTTTGTAAACTCAAACGCAACTCACACAAGAAACTGATATTTAAATAAATATTTTCGAGAGCCTTGTGATTAAACTAAGTATAGTTAAGATTGTTTTCAAATTAAGTGATGCTTGCAGTTATTAATTTAAATATTCTGTGCTTTAGTGTTGCTTAAACCATATGATATGTAAATATTAACTTAAGTATATAAAAGTAAGCCACAACCGAAAATCATTAAGTGTTTTATTAAGATTTCTATGGCGCCACCCATTTGAGCCTTTGTATGGCTATTAAAATCTGTCATATATTTTATGACAACGCTAATAGGGTATAATTTATTCACACATGTGCCTGCTAATTGTAACGGACGGAATTGCTACTACCTATTAGTCACAGTACACCAGTTACTGAATGTGTGCACAGCAATGAGGTCCAGTCACGATTTGGGTACATACAGATATTACCTGTACATAATGATCTTGTACACATATTATCATAGTTGCGAGTGGAGCTTGTTTATGACACTGCTTGGACGAGACAATTATTCTCCATCAACTGTTAGCAATAGAATGCTTACCAATCTATATTATAAGTATATTTATTTTCGGTAAAGTAAATGTATTAAGAACCAGTTTAGCTGAGAACCAGGAAGAGGAAATTATGCACTATTACATAGGTGGGTACGTTATGATATTATTCGATATTTTTTTGGCGGGCGTCATATGTAGTAGGTACAAGCAGTTAAATGAAGTGAACATTTACGACATTCAGTTAAGTTAACGTTTTAAATACTTCCAAAACACATTACGCAAACCCTGTAGGTACGTTACTTTAAAGACTTGAATTAAAAGTTCCATATCTTTACTAAATTAAGATTTTTGAAATTCTTAGAAAATGATACATTTTAGACACATATAAATTGTATTCCACGAAACTGAAACAGGCCAATTCTTAAATTATGATAACAAAGACATTAAGAATTAATGCCACTTCAAGTATTTACCGTACAGTACCTTATAACACAGTAATTACATGTATCACATATTTAGTATATGTTTTGTCGTGACAAATCTACTTTAATTTTATAGGGTATTAATAGATTTAAAAGGTGCAGAATAGTAAGTATCTACGTATTTCTTAATAATTGGTAGAGGGGCGCCCACGCGGAGTCGTCGCGCACGAGTTCTGCTCTATTATACAATCAGGACGAATCAGCACATGCACTACCATAACTAATCTCTATCTGTGGACTTTAATTCTGTGCATGATCCAAGACTAACCCGATATATACCTAATCATGCTATTTATCATTATCTGTTGGCGTGTATGTCCTCCACAATAGTAGATCTGTAATGCTGCACATCAAACGATTTTCTGGGCCTGCCCACGTCAATTACACTATTTTGCACTAGATCGTGCCGTGCTTCATCATTATTGTGATTGTTGCCCGGCAATTTTCGTTAGCAGAATTTAGATTATAAGTAATAATTTTACAAATACCTCTTAGTTCCATAAAAGTATTGCGGTCAACCGTCACCAGAACTGCTTTTTATTATATAATAAATTAGCCTGCTTTTAAAAGTGTGTAAAAATAACGATTATTTTCGTTTATTGTCTATTAAATTTGTGTTCTGCTTTTGGTCGTGCATAGCTGGAGGCCAAGCAAGTTTCTCTCAGTCGATGATCAATAGCGCTTATCGTGAGTGGGTATTGCGGCGACTGAATGCAGTACGACTTTGTATCGACATGAGCATATATGAATACAATGGCACGCACGTGCGACGTCGTCGCCCGCGACTGTGTCCGCCCTTATGTACTATTGTCCATTGTTCTACGGAAATCCTCCATACATGTCTTAACACTTACAGTAATATCTTGCTTCAACAAACTAACTTGTCACCTGTGCTTATTGACTACCCAAGATTGTAAAAGTACCGGGATAATTAACTAGTAAAATAGGTAATATTAAGAATTTCTAATTAGATTTAACTCAATCAGTGGCTACTTTTACTTCAGAACAGTCAATAGTCTCTCAAGACATTTTCGACTAACAAAAATATATAACAATACTCACAAATACGTTTAAATATTTTTACTGGCTGTTTTATATGCATAGTTAAGCATAATCATGCCTTTACTTAGCTCATTATTGATTTGGCAATTCGCAACGCAGTTAGACAACTAGATCACGGAATTAATTTGCCCACTTATAGCTGTTCTCTAAAACTGTTCGTACTGTGACCTACAAACGTAAAAACCACATCAAGACCTCGGCCTTTGTGCGCGAGGGCTTTCAATTCTTATAAGATTTGAGTTGGCTCTGTGTGGGTGTTCTTGAAAGCTTATAAATCTTCGTGCTCATAAAGGTGTGCTTGTGTGTGTAATCGGAGACTTGACAAGAGTATTTCGATCGCGACACAATGGCTGAACGGCATATTACCATACGACGGAGTCAGCAGTAAAACTTGTTTTGTTTGTATCAGTACAGTTTGTGAACATTTATTATTTTGATAAGCTTGTCACTAGTGAGTTCCAAAAACTATTAGTGACAACTTTAATTATATTTCTTGTAACTTTCAATTATATTTCAAGAAATATTTGCACCATTTCCAACAACAAAAGTTTAATGACGGAATTCATGTCGACTCAGTATACATTTGTATCTATACGGAAACAACAATGCGAGCGGCGCGTGGGCTGGGCAGGCTGCGCGGGCGTGCCTCGCGTGTCCCTGCCGCTAGGGCTGCTAAAGAGAAATTTTAACACTCAATATTTTTAATAGTATCCATTTACCTTTTTCCTCTGTATAATAAACATTTTACTATTAAACTTGTGTGTTAAGATAACTTTGTAACATCAATATAGGCAGAACAAATAGAATATTTCTTGTATAATCAAAAATAATCAGTTGATCATCATGGGGAAGAGGTCATTTCGACTTCGCTGTGTTTATTGGTTACTTATTAATGTACTTATTATGTCTTTTCCTTTAGCTTATACAATATACAATTATACAAATTTACACCACCACCCCCTATCAATCTAACCACATGGGATTTTCCTCACTAGGTTGCTAGATTTTGTCTATTATACCTCGTCTATAAACTAACCTGCTGATACGTAATGGTATTACTCGGTGATAGCCGTTACTTACTAGGAAGATTTGTTTAGTTGCTTTCTTATTTTAGTTCTCCTTTATATCATGTTTATAGAAAAGCCAGGATACCTACAGCCCTACAAGTGACGAGGTTGAGGTTGAACGCACGCGACATTGTTATCTCGCGCCAGCTTTGGGCGAGAATAAATAAAACTCTTCGTAGAAAAACACACATTTATTTTATTATTCTGTCGAGGTTGTTGTAATGTCGCGATAACGCTTTATAGGACCTGTTATCGTGCACTAACGAACTTTCTATACAACGACAGATTTCTTTTGAGATCATAAAATTAGACGATAACATAGACAAGAATTTAAGATACCGCACGAATCCATAAATATTTTTGCAAATATAACATGATATTGGGAAAAGGTTGTTAGATATTTCAAATATCTAGACGCCGATATCAGATTTACATAACCTGTCCGATTGTTAAGTTTCTTATACAATAAGGCTCCTAATGGAATGATAATTTTAATATGTAGGTATTAGTGATGATGTGAATGCTGGACCATTCAAAGTCGCGAATACGGATATTCGCGACTTTTAAATATTTGTTACATCAGTAATACAATCTAGTTCTATTCGTTTTAAACACCACCATAAGAACTAATGAAACTGCTGTGTGAATTTCTGACCCTTTACGCTTGTATCTATACTACAAGTTTAGTATAACATAAAAAGCACAAATTACATGATATTGTTTTTGTCAATTTACTGATAGCGATTTTTCACAAAGAAATTACATAATAGTATGACGATTTCAGGAGACGAGAAAATTATAAGTGTTGACTTAAGAGTATGAAAGATTTCAGAGTATACCTGTTTAAAATGAATGCCATTGCTTAACCTATTACAATAATTAACAAAATAGTTATAATAGTAACAGTAGTCCATATGTCAGTATTTTCTAATTATCTCTAATTCCATTACTAGACATCCTAGAATGAATGAATTTGATGCAACTGACTAAAGTTTTTAGGACATTAGTCATGGTTAAAATAGAAATGAAATAAACCGTCTTCTCAGGCGGTAAAATTTTCTCGGAAGAAGGGAAAGAGAAAATTTACATAGTAGAATTATCTCTTGAAAAATATTTATGATAGTCAAATTTAATGCGTTCTGAAATAATTTAGGTCTAAATGCAGTTTTCCAGAGTAGTATTCTGTACCAATAAAGGGAATTATGGACATTATAACGGTTTCATATTGTAGTAAAGTTTTAATAAAATTGATGATATCCAATCATAATGGTATGAATGAAGGAAGAATGCTTCGATAAAAAAGGTGATAAATATGTTAAAGTATAAGACTACTCGCTTGGTTCTTTTGATCTGTTGTGTTAATACCATTGTGTGACCACGTTTTCGGTATTAGATAAAATAAACCAGGTAAAGAGTTTGCTCTTTTTGTTTACTGCCTGCAAAAATGAATGCGAATATTCATAACATCACTAACAGGTATCCACTTTTGTGGCATATTCACACTGACACTTTAAAAGTCAAAATTTATTAGTAATAATATTTTATGTTGTATCATAAAGAAGTTTTTTTTTGTTGAAAATAGTTAAGAAATTGCTAATACAGTTACTAGTCACTATCCTCACATTTTAAGAATAAGGCACATTTAAATTTGATACCGGTTTGACGTCAATCAAACTATGATGTTTTCTACGTACATTTAAAGACTCATAATTTTAATTAATTTACAAATCAAGTTAATTGATCCATAGCCATTCTAACTGTTTTTAAAATTTATTAAATTTTTCGTCTTATGATATTCATATATAGTTATCAAATTGAACTTCTTGTTGTGCACAATAAAATACTTTAAACACTAATTGGCCAACGCGCGTGACTTCATTTTGGCCGTAATTCTTTTTGAAAACTAAAAATGAGACAGAGATACAAAAATAATTGTGCGAAAGAGAGAAAAATATATGATTTCATGATGTTAAGGCATATTAGTAGCTTTTAGGCCGATATCGGAGACCGCGTCATTTGGTTCTAATGGGCCGGGATTGCCTCAATTTGAATCAGCCGTTGGGTTTCTTTTTGTACATTATGTCTTAATGGATCACGGTTACTCTATTTGTGCTTGTTGTTTTGTGCGTTATTACCTACGTTTATTAAATAAATTATTTAAATGTATGCATACCGAATCCAAAATTTATTTCGAATATTCTATTATAAACAATATGTTGCGAAATTATGTCTTAATTTATTCCACATATTAATGTTTGCCGATATATTAAGACTACTAATACGTATAGTTTCAAGGCAGAACGTCTTATAACAGCACCCTTCGCCACAGATTTTTTTTGTTGCTCTGTTGTGAAAACAAAAAAAATCTATGTGGGTTTTTATAGGGTCGTTTTTGTACGTGTTTGTCTTAGCGCGGGCCGATAAAGTTGAAGGGACAAGGAGGGACAGGGCTTCTCTACACTAATACTCAAATACAGATTTTACAAATTTTTAAGAATTAGTGCATTTGAAACGTTTAAAACAGTGTGTGTTATTCATTTATACCACATATCAATCAATTTTATATTTTTTATACAATAACGCTTCTTGAGGAGATCTTTGTTCAGCAGTGGACGGTGATAGATAGATAGTAATAGAATTTAGCCTATAATTTATTCTAAATGAAGCATACTGCGTAAGCTGAATATTAAAAGTTCGACAAATTAATTAGTGATAGTAAGCAGCACGTCAATATAATATGTACGAATTGAGGACTGTACCCACAATATAATAAATTAATATACTAAATTGGTCCTTAATGCCAAGATACCAAAGCGATGTTGAAATGAGCTGTTATGAAAATTTTATTATAAATATTTATATTATAAAACTAAGTTGTAGATTAACTCCAATGCAGGTAGTTACCCTTTTCACAGTGTTAAAAGGTTGTTAACCCCTGTAGACAGGGGTAGTCGAGCCAAACATCCACGTGTGTGTCGCGTAAAGGGACGTAACACACTAGACAACCACATGAGATCCACTTGCTGCTATTGCTTCGTATTTTACAGTACACTTTTTTTAACAGACGCCCATTAGTGAAGGTATAGAAGCCGGTGACGTGAAAGTAGACTATGACGCGACAAAATTCTTCGACATCACTAATAAATAAAAAAAAACGATGAGTCATTAGGAGCCTAAATTCGGGAAGTAGATTGATTAATGTACACGTTATTTGAGATTTATTTACATAATGTGAAAAACGTTTTGTGGTAGGTGCACTTTTACCTCAATAAGAACAGCATTCAATTTAACTTGTTAGGCATCAAATTAACATTGTAAGCAGTTACAACATTAGAAATAGAATCTTATTTATATACAGATAGCTGAGATGACGAGGAAATGTGAACATGTATTGAAAGGCGTCGACATATATTAGCGAGACACGCGGGCCACACAGACAAAATTGTCTAAGATAAAAGCCATGTTGTATTCTTATTGGCGTAGCGTCGGGCCATGTAAAATCTTTACTTGGCATCGTTTTATAGTGTGGTGGTGTGTCATATACTTCAGCTTTATGGCTTACGGCATGGCGCGGCGTTCGGTCGGCCGGCGTGGGCGCTACCTACTCCAGAATCGCAGCCCACGTGCCGTTGATCGCAGATACAATTGTCCGCCCGCGACTTGTTTATTAATCTAGATATACCAAGGAAAATTACACCTTGGTCATTTAGTTCCATCTACCACACCCAACCTTACAACTTACCGTCTAGATCTAACTGTTGGTCGTATTTAACATTGGGTTCTAGACCGGTTAGATGATTTTGCAAAGATTAAGCAGAAAGATTTCAGTTTATGCTACTCTAACTAGTGATCTTGTAGATGGCAATTTATAAAAGTAAACGAATTTATAAATAAATAATGTAAATGACTGGTGTTGACAACTTTATATAAAATTCTTACAGTTCGTTCTTCGCATAACACGGTATAACGGTGCTTCGCGGCGGTAAAACTCACTACGGTAGTCATTTTATGTGTTTTGATCAATTTTATGGGAAGATGATACATCTGGAGCCGGTTCGTAATGTCATGTTGGACGTGGAATATGTAACGAACTCCCTGTTTAAATTAATGATTCTGGTTGCAGTTTTTACAGTCAAATCAGCCAAGGAATATTAACAAGACTTACCGGTAAGGGAATAATGAAACGTTACAACGTACTGACATTATGACAAACTTGATAACACTGTGTACCTGCGTATATAGACTGTTTTATAATTTATTATATGTTTCTAAGTTTTACTAACTGTTTAACCTTAAATATATATAGACCAACCGACTAAACTATAGTTTTACGTTGTTATATATATTCGTATCAGCTCTCCGTGTAGTGACAAATTAAGAATGCAGAGTGTCTCGACTCCTATTCATCCCGTGGGTATCGTAAGGGAGCAAACTACACAGGACAATATCACTGCAAGGAAAAAGAAAGCTAGATTCAGCTTCAATAGCCTTTACAGTCGGTTGCTGGACATAGGCCTTAGAAAGGAGATTTTGGATATCACGATAGGATGGTATAGTACTTCAAAACCTTCTTGCTAAGGGCAAGCATATATAAAGGTTTGTAATGTGATGTATCAGCTATCCTTATTAACGTAAGCGACACGTTTGAGTCCTGCCTGATTAATCCGAAAGGAAGAGCCGTGGACCTAGAACTGAGTCAATTTTATTCGTCAGTCTTTAGAAGTGATACATGAATAAGATAGCTTAACGTAAAAATATAAGTTATAAATTGTATGTTATTAAATTGTAGGTGATTAAATTGTATTGTATTGTATGTTATTAAATGGTAATGTGTACTTTCATAATAATATTGTATTTAGAACTTCTAACTTCATTGTTTTTAAAGAATGATCGTTCTTAACTTAGGTAGAACAAAATGTACTGAGTGGCTTGTCGGTCATGAGAATCCTATTAAAAGAAGTGCAATTGAAAAACTAATCCTGGCCTTTTCTTTCAGTGGGTTGACATCCACGGCTGAGCGCGCCGTGACACCTGTTTATCTACGATGTCGAGAGGGCACCATATCTTGGGTATATCCCAGAGGTGCACTGCGGCTGCTATTTCGACCGCCTCTGCCTGATGATGAACAAGATTTCAGAGTGTGCGTTCGTGTTATGCGACGACCTGACCCACCGGATCTGTTTCATGATCTGCGACAAAATGATACAGGTACAATTATTAACAATAAAATAATACTTAATAAATTAATGTAAATATTGACTTTTAAAAAATAATTATGATTTAGTTACATGTTTACAAATGATTTGTCACTAGCAATTAAGTGCTATATGTTTTTACAGAAGTTGCGGAACGTTTTCCAGCCCGTCTTTTTGTGGAAGGTGCGCATCGCCTAGTACCACTATATGCGCCTAATGACGGTGATCCAAGAGAGTTGCGATGTTTTCGCAGCCGACGCGGCCGTGCTGCCTTGTATGTAGAAGCCGAACCAGAAGGCGGTACACAAAGGAGAATGGCTACTTTCAGATACGAAGCAAAAGCGTTAATGAGACGTCACTACGACCCCACTACAGCCGACTGCCGACCCTGCACTGAGTCTGAACTAGAGCTCGCATTCTGCACCAGCGACCTCGGTTAGTACCAAGACCGCACACAATCTCACCATTATCTACTTCACCGCAATAATGAATAATCAGAAAACCAAGAGCTGTGCTCGCGTAAATATTAATAAAACCATGCCGACCTGGCTGCACCATAATTTGTTGTCCTCGTCGAAATTCCTTGGGTCTGAAATGAAATATTATTTTACTTTAATGTAATTTTCTCTTCACTTAACTACTTGAAAGTATTTTAGGTACACAGGTTTAAAATTTCACATTTTTACATAAATGGTTTGTGATTTACGTTGCGTCTTTGTGTCGCCGCTAAGTGCCAGACAGAACTTAAGATTAGATTGAATTTCTTACTGGTCATGACTCGGTCTTAACAGAATTTTTTGAACAGTAGCGGTAGTGAGTCGAGATGATCGTTGCTTAGATTCAATATATGGTCGTCAGTCGTCGCAGTCGCGGTTGACAAGTGTGTATCGGATAGACAAGTATGGTTATAGCGGCACGCGACGCGGCAGGGAGTTAACGTTAATAGTTTTTCTGGTTGATAAATTATAATAGTTGAGGAGTTATGTCACTGCAGCGAGTCCGCTCCCCGCCGCGGCGCTCGCTGCACCCACGTTATTAGCTACCTCCAACACGTATAGTTTTTTGTTTGTAACGTCCCATAAAAATGTTGGTATTCTTTCCTCGGTCAGCCAACCAATGTGTTAAGGTTCTTTGTCAAATAAAACTGACAGGGATTGTTGCAAGGGGAAATTATTATTCAATTGTTTCTGAGGTTTATTATTTATTGGAAAAATATTAATGAGTTTGAACCATCCGTCTAACATTAAGTAAATAGTAAATATACGAATATGTCTATTTATTATTCGTTAACACTAACTTACAATTAGATTAACTGTTGTCTTAGAAGTAGTTTTAACTAAGACAGACATGATGGGTCGTTAGTGAAGCTTGTATATAATTACGGGTTCGAGTCCACGGGTTGATGACCGTTTACTAAGACTAAGTCTATTCTTTAACATAGGTATCTCGAACAAAAGCTCGAAAACCCGGGTACGTTTTGCGCTTACTCACGACAGCGACAAAAAATGTATTGCGTCGCGAACAATGGCGACACGGTGATTAATATCTGTACAATAAATCTGGTGTCGCGAGCGAACCAGTTTAGTGTGGCTAAGAAACGCCGGTAAATTATAATGATATATAGCGTACCACAGTTTATTACAACTACATGTTATAGATTTCAGTAAAGTTAATGTTCCTCCATCGTCTTGTTTTGTACGTATTCGATTAATGGATGTAAATATCCTTTATTAGAAAAACAACAGCGTGTCTTGACTCGTTATATTATAGTAATAAAAAATCGTAAAGCTATTAAAATAAATTCCATATTTAAGTCATTTTAAAACAATTCCTAATCGAACATTTAATAGATGTCTTCGTTTTATAAATATTATATTTTTATCTATATTATTAAGTTTAGGTATTTCCTATAATACTTTTATTTGATAATGATGTACGTAAGGCCTACCTAGCGATTTATAGACGATTACGAATACAACTTTTGATGCACGGTAGAAAAAACCCGCCATGGCTCAATTGTGTTGCGTTCTAAAACGCTCCAAGATGGTCAGTGATTAAACTTTACAACTTCTAATTTGTTTGCGCTTCATCAATAACTATAATTAAGAAAAACTTCAATCTTCGGACTAATCAATAAGTTTATTCGATACTTCAACATTAAACATTTCAATATTTTGATCACATTTCGTATTTATATTAATTTTTTATTGTTTTCGTCGAATGGGTTTAATTTGGTGCTATTAAATTGATTTCGTAGAACTCGTTTTCAATTAAATAATTATGTAAAACGGTCGTTATTAAAATTATTCGAAAGAAAGAGATTTTTCGGCCAGCAATATGTTTTGATAGCAATCTAAATTTCCCCATCCAATTGGGCAAACTAGAGAACTACAGAGAAATTGACTATAAATTGTGAAAAATTTATCTCTAATTTTTTAAAGATTATGATTAATTATCTAAACAATTTTTTTTTCAACAGTATCTCGCGGTGTAATTGTGGGCAGTGAGATTCGCGAAGACCTTGATACAACGCAACTGACCCTTCGACTTACCAAACTCATCAGAGCTACCTTAGGTGAAGACCAAAGAGACAAGACGGATATCAGCGATCAGGACGATTACTATAGGTAAGTACATTAATATATTTGTTAATAACTTGGCAGTCCAACAGCTTTATTAAATTTGCTTAACATAGAGGATAGTCTTGTAATAATGCAATATTAATGATTTCAAAATATATATTTATGTAAATCATGTGAGTAATTTTACCGCACATATGGTCCGTTTTGACCAGAGTGATATTATGCCTTCAACAGTTCACTGCTGGACATAGACCTTTTCTTAAAAATGACGTTTTGGTTACTATATCCACGCTGACGAGATAGATTATAAATAAAATAAGGTTTGTTTCAAATTTGCCTTACTCTTTGCAGTGATGTATTCCTACGTGATTTCCTACTTTAGACGCCCACGGCACCTATGGGATCATGATAGGGATGGTGACATTTTGTATTATTAATTCGTCACTAAACAGAGAGAAATATAATGATATAAACGTTACAATGCCTGGAGTGATATCATGGTCTCACAGAAAACTAATGTTAGGCAAGTTTTCGTTGCTTTTGGTTACCAGAGACACGACCTCTATTGTTAGAGCGCGCGCTAAGGTTGACAACCATTTAGAAGTTACTTACCGACTTACTTAGAAATCCTGTTAATAGCTCCCTATTCCATAAACAATATCAGTAAATATTTTAGGAAAAATAACAATACCAAATATCACGTCACTAAAGCGATTATTATAAGATGTAATTGCTCTACCACAATCAATTTTGTCGTTTTTATACCGTTGCGTCTTTTTCAAGACGATCTGTATTTATATCGTCTTGCGATGCTTAAATATACTTACAAAACCAAAAAACTAAGTAGTCCCACAAATACTATTCTTCTCATTTGGGAAACGAAAATGCCTGCAGGAGACCACAACTCAAAGCCTTTTAAGTTTGCGGTCGGGCTATTAATGGCCGTTTAAAGCGTTCGGTATTTTTTCTTTTGAACATTCACCTCCGACGTATAGATTGGGAAAGCTGTATAATTGTTGTCGCCGTATCGATAATTGTGGATAAACTTTCGAATGGTTAATACGTTGTTACGTAACCACGCAATAATGTTTACTATTTTTGGACAATTACTTTTTCTGTAATTATCTGCCAATAGTAAAATTATTGATATATTAAATAGATAGTATTTATATGTATACTTAAAGTATCTTGGATGTTAGACTGTAAAGCGCCAAACTTTTTGCCCTAAGTACTTCCAATTTTCTATCTATTTGCGTTAATACTTATTGGAATGTTACGGTAACCCATCTTGTAGAAACGGTCTAGTATCACATATTAGTCAAGTATAAGATTTGTTGTAAAAAACAAGCAGAAAATTAAAAAAAAATGTTTTTGTTTAAGAATAGTTAGATATTACTTGTTTTTTATTAAAATTTAAACAAAGGTAATTGTAACACTTACCATGTAGTTGTCCAGTCAGTAATCAGATAGTGTTTTCAGAGAAATAACTACGCGCTGTAGATATTATCTAGACTGCTCGTTTCCACAACACAAAGTGAGTTCCACTTACTAAACGTATTATCTTCGTTAAATTTTTTGGTTAAAATTTTTAAAGCAGTATATATTCTTAATTGGTATATATATGAACCTGTATCAATATCAATTTCAGACAAATACTTCATCTTTTTTTAAAATTATCGGTGTCACAATCGCTACACTTGGGCATTTACGTACCGTACAAGTTCAGAAAGCTAAAATTTTGAAACAATTCTTGTTGTAGATTTGTAAGTGACATGAAAACGGCTACAATAAATCTGCACGCTTTTAGTATTTTATGGAGGCTTCCAATCACAGTTTCATTACATTAATTTATAGTCGATACTCGACTACTAAACCCGAACGTACTCTACGTACGGACAAGTCCACCAATTTTTTGTTACGTTGTCATATAATTTTAGCGTCAAGTATATAGTTTTATTTTATTGAATTTGATCAGTCATACAATGTCACATCCTTAAAAATCTCTTGAATACTATAGGGTCACTGTATCTTGTAAAACTCAGACAGATTGTCTATACAGGCTGTTATATATATACACATATATAAAAAATAATAGCTGTCATCCTAAGATTCTGATTTATTACTTGGTCTGGCTCCTAAAATGTTTTATTTATTATCTTTGGCCTTTTCCTTAACCTTTGTATAGTTTAACATGCTCATGGATGCTAATTGGATATCTATTATTCCTGCAGGTATGAAATCGACAATACACTAGAGCGCACTACACACCGTAACCACCGGCGGCGGAAACCACGCAGCTTACACGCGCACGTGCACGTCTCTTCGGTCTGTGGGGCGGCCGCGGGCGCCGGGGAGTTCTTAGTTATGGCGAGACGAAGACTCGGCCGGTACTCGCTCGTCTGCGCGCCCAGAACCGAAGACTGGAGCGAACTGGTTAAGAGGAGAAACGCTGAAGGCACCGCACATTGCTTGTTGCAACATTAGAAGTACTGCTACTGCGAAAGTCACGTAGTGATAGAAAGTGCCATGACAGCTTGACTGAGTCTTCAAGTATAGTAGAAAGGACGCGTGCCCATATAAAAAAAATCAAATCGATCGATACGTCACAGGATAGATTTTCTATTACCTAACTAAAGAGGTTTTGTCTGTTCTGTGAACTGTGACAAAGTGTGGAAGGCCTTAGTGGTGTTGCTTCCGTGGACACTAAAAAGCTGTATATTTTAGATTAATTGACTCAACAGTGAAACACTGCTGTTTCCTTTCCTATTATTTCTGAAAAATGTTGTTGCTTGCCATAACAACAACTTGTGTTTTATTGCAATATTGTAATAATTATCAGATTTTTAGTTACGTATCAAATGTTATATTATTAACTGTAAATTTTTTTATTAATTTAAATAAAAAAAAAATGTGGTCCAGAGTGCCAAAATATGTAAGATCTTCATAGTTGCAAGTAAGGTCGATCTCAAATGTACATATTATGTTTAAGTGGGAGGTATAAAGCCATATTAAATAAGTACCATAGTTAGATAATATATTGCAGTCTTAGTGTGATCGTTTAGAACAAATATAAAATCTTTAGCGTCTTTCTGTTGTTACTGAAGAGTTTTTATATAGCTTACTTAAACTAAACATCCGTTTATTAGATTTCATATTGAGTACACATTAAATGACGAAGAATATACACATAGAAGTTAAGGTATTGTGGACTCTATTTCTATATAGTTACATTTGTGAGTGTGATGGACACTCTCGCTGTTGTAACTATAAAGCATCATTCAACTCAATATTCCATGCAATCATATAAACTGAAAACGTTCAGAAAGTAAATTTTAAAATTGTGATATATATATGTACATATTTGCCTGTTTTCATATATTGCTTTATTTTATTAAAACTAGTAAAAGTTTATGTAATTTATTAAAAAATGAGATTATGGATTCGGTTTCCATATTGAGTGAATAGAGTGATTTTTAAATAACAGTCGTGTGTGTAAAAATTGTGAAATGAAACATATACCCCAAATTTACGTAAACTTTTTACATTTACCCCTACACACCTAGACACTCTTATTACATGTATCCCGAATCCATGACGCTCTTATTTTAAATCTCTTGTGTGCTTCCATTGCAAATCAATTTGAAAAATATTAGATTCAAATAGATGATGTTGTCTGAACATATACCATTCAGCCATACGAATAATTAGTTAATATATATTGTACAAAATTGTAACTGTAGTTGTCGATATGTGATATAGTTTACAACGATATGTTATCAAGTGCCTATTGTATATACAAATATAGAAATATTAATAATACATAGTGTTTATAAATATATACATATTATGTAAAAGGATAACTGTTGAATATAATAGTTTTAAAATTATACCCAATTTTTAATTTATTTTTGTCTCCTGTTCTTTGTTCTCGCTAAGCCGTTGGTCCCGGAGGACTTTTAGATTATAGCTATGTTTGCTTACAAAGACCCGTTTAAGACAAAATATCCTTTTTTTTTTTTTTAACGTGTGGGAACCCCCTCGAGCCGTCACCCCACCGGGGTTTACGGCGGGGTGGTGTGTCGGAATAGGACCGACTAAAACCACACGGTGTGTCACTCTGCGCCTGATAGGAGGGATCCGGGAACAGCTGTTATTACGACATCCAGATCCCAAGACAAAATATCCTGGTTCAAACTCTTCTGTATTGGCCTGGGTAAACTAGAGGTTCGTATACCATCACATGTAGAATAACGAACTGCATGCAAAATATATATTTATATATATATACATATCACATCACATCAACAGCCTTCAATAGTCCATTGCCGGACATAAGCCTCTCTTTGGTAAGGAAGTTGTGGGCTATTGTATGACGCTGGACAGACGGTTTGATATAGGATTTTGTATTTCTTCTTTCTAGCACTGTGCTCTGTAATTTGCTCCCTCAGTTGGTTCTTAAGACACTTATGGCATTAATAGGGGTGGTAACACTGCATATTCTTTACCACACGGACTCGTGGTATTAGGCAATATTTCATTGAGTAATCAAGGCTAAGGGATTAACAAGGCATAATTTTAATATAGACACAATTAAAACTCCACATAAAATATAGCAATTCGTTTATTGAAAAAATCACAACTGATACCACATAGAAAAACTACTCGGCACGGTTTAACTCTTAACTATATATAATATCACATAAACACTTTATAATTTGATATACTATATACATTAGACATTCATCTTATTTGGTACACTATGTGACAATACCAATCACTAAGTGATTCAGCTAAGTATAAATAAATAGAACAAACATAAAAGATTTCCTTTACATCGAGTTTGAAATAAAAAAAAGTTGAATAATGAAACAAAACGCTATAATACATCAAATTAAGAAAAATAAAACGTAGACCGAATAGACGTTATCTTCCGTTAAATTATAAATAAGTACTAATATATAGGGACTGAATCAAATTGTCGAAACGATTGTACATTTTGTAATTGTAATAAAACAATTTATTTTATAGTCTCTGTAAACATTCACTAACATATATCTATGTACAGTCCTTTACAGAGGTCTCTCTATTGCGTAGTTATACTAATGATAGCACGTGACACTAATTTGTCTTTACACTGCTTTTAACGCGGGGTTTACATTCTATTTCAGTTTTTTTTTGGAAACATCCAGACTAAAAACCGAAATATTGAAAAAGTCAATTCATAAATCGAATGCACCACGGAAGCTTGAAAGGGAAACAGCAAACAGGTACTGGAGTTCATCAATATGATATGTGTGTCTTAAAATGTTAGTACGAGTAACAATTTCGCAATGAATGGTATTTAACGTAAGGGTATTTACGATGGATTATTGTTACTTCAGAACATCAATACCGTAGGTAGAAGTTAGTTTATACTAAAAAATATATCCAACAGTGGACGTAGGCAACAATATTGATCCAAACATTCATAAGATTTTAGACTTACGTAAAAATTACAAAGCAACAAGTGTCTATATTACAATGGGTTACCTTGGCATTTGTTACACGAGTGATATAGCAATATAAAATTTAATTATTTATATAAGACAGCGCAACAAGTGAAATTAAATTACAGAATAAATTAAAAAGCCCTTTCCTTTAATAATCAACATATTAAATAAAAGGCTCAGATATAAACATTCAAGATTATAATGTATATTTTAAATATAATTTATTCTGTGATTTATAAAAAACCTCAATCTCCGTATTTTATTAAATTCGTACAAGTAAAAACACGCACACTTTATAAGACCCGCCGAGATCAATGAGCAAGTTACATTCAGCCTTCAGTTCCAAACGATGTCCACATATCCCGCATAGACTATATATAGACACCACTCATCAAAAATTGCCTAAGCTGTCTACCAAATAAGTATATGTTCACAGCTTAACCAGTCATAAACAGCTATCAAACGAAGTATTTAAAAATATATGGCTAACTGTGCAAAATAAAATAACCAATGATACATACATAAAAGCTACGCAGACATATTTGATTAGTTGTGCGATAAATTTAGAAAAAGTAATTTAGAAATGTCAGTGCCAGAGATGGAAAGATTAGATACATGCCAAGATCAAACCGACAGAAAAAATTTAGAGTTGAACTACTAGACAATATTAATGAACGTTAACATCTATATTTACAGTTAAGGTCAGTATTCTACAAAATATTTTATTCTCACTGACACACAACAATATTTTATATATCTTTTTTCTTTCTAGTTGTTCTTTTTATAAAATTTATTGGGAGTAACAGTTTAAGATGGGATTATTGTCGAAACTAGTCATTTTAACACGAGGAAGCTCGTTCTTTACAAAGTTACATTGTTTAACATAATTGTCACTCGAACACAATTTTACACTTCCTCAAAATAATAATAAATAAATAACCTCACACATCTCACACACGGCTGTCTGATTCCAAACTAGGCAGAGCCTGTGCTACGGCAATCAGACTGCTGAAAATATACTTAAATATTTCTAAATATATACATATTATAGATAAACTAAACCCAGACCCCAAAACAAATAATCGTGCTCATCACACAATTACTTGTCCTGGATGGGAATCGAACCTACGACCTTCGGTTTAGCAATAAGGGCCACTAATCACTAGACCAACAGGTCCGTCACTGTTCATTCAAAGTGAAAGAAAAGGTATTTCTGCCGACATGCTTCATAACGTTTCATAGTATATAAGTCGAACTATTTATTTAAACATCACAGTAAATAAATAATACGATGATAATAATAATGTACAAAAATAAGGAGACCAATATATAATGTACTTGATATTACACCTAAATATTTGACGTGACTGCTTGCAGTCAAATTTGAAATGAATAAGTCGAAATTGGCAAGAAGAAAACTTGATACCCAGAATATGGTAATTTCTGCGATGCGTGGAACGCAATAGACCTGCGCATTAAGTATTATTTACTTTATTTCTATTACAAGATTTTACAAATAACAAATAAAAGAAATCAATTATAGATCACGTTCACAATATGGCTTCAAAATATGAAATTTTCGATTTTTAAATTTCAAATTGTACTCTACAAATTTTTCTTTTTTTTTGAAATTAATGTTTAGAAAATAATGATATAATATATCTATTAACTGTTAAGGTTTAATTTTGTTTATTAAACTTCTTAATGTACCACTATGATAGTATTACAATTACATGTTCACAGTTTAAACATTGCACAAAGATAATTGCTATAACATCTCTCTAATACGTATGGTAAATAATCTGTGCGTTTATATTCATTATATAAACTAAAGTTTATCGTCGTTATTATTATTATTAAAATTATACAAATCGCTACCAAGACCAACGACTATAGAAAGAGTAATAGAACAGACCTATGTCAGTAGTCTTCGTATTGAGGTTCAAAAAAAAACAAGTTAAAGACACGTAGAGTCTTTTCATAAGGACGTTAACCCTAACCCTTACAAATACGACCAATTAAGTTTATTACCCACATTATATATATTTACATAAAGTTGTATGAGAATAAAAATAATAATTTCAAACTGAATGATGTTTTAATGGCTGCGAGTGTTGCAATAAGTAAATTATAGTTAAACGGATTTAATAATCCGTTTATTAGTAGTTATTATTAGTAATTGCAACTTATTGCAACTATAATTTACGATGTTCAAATAAGCTATCCTATCATTAATTTTTCTGTCTCCTATTAAGTTATATGGCAAAAAGAATGCTTGGAGACTCGGCAAATTAATTGCCGAAATCTAATGAGTATACATATCACAATTATACCCTACATACATATAGTACATAGATTTCATAAAATACGTGTGTATGAATAACGTATACGTACGTACGTCGGTAGGTTGTTTCTATTCGAATTGTACGGGTGTAGGAGTCATTACGTCGACGATAATGTCCTCCATGTTGGGCAGTACGAGAACCTTCTCGAATTCCTTGCTGAGCTTCTGTTCGATCCAATTGCTGATGTGGGCAAAGCGAAGAGTGCGAGCGCCCACTGCTGGGCGCGCTTTTAACACTAGTTGTGGGTTTGTTCTGAACCTGAGTACAGGAGAACATAGTAATGTTAAAAAAAAAAAACAAATTGTCGTTCAGTGGTAACACGTATGCAATAGAGTGGTTTCTGATGCAGTTACAATCAGCAACATAATTTTTAATTGGTAGTTATTGCACCTTCTACATACAGCGCAAAATAAAGACATACTACAGCGCCATCTATCGAAAACACCAAACTACGCAGTAATTAATCCTGTATAAATTCTCGCACCGATTAGCATACATAAAACTCCCAAACATCAACCGTTGGCCCGTGGCCCACCAGGCGTGTTTCCGGCGAAGTAGATCCGTACCTTCACAGTACTTACCAATAACAAAAGGACTTCACGATAGCAACAATGCCATATATACATATTGTGAGTGTAAGTTATATAAGTAATAATAAACAAAATAAATAATTACATACCCGATCCACATTCTGTCGTGCGGGGGAGGCGGTAAATTGAACGCGAGGCGCCCTTCTAATCCATGGATCTCTAGGTGTAGCTTGATATCTGTGTTTGAGAGTCCTTCCATAGCTCGCTTCACGTATTTGTAGTCAGTTACCTGTGGCAAATACACATTTAAAAACAAAGCAAGGATAAAATCAACTACCTTTCTAAATGAAGGTAAGTACAATAAGGAGTTTAACTAAGCCCCACTAGTTATTCCAATCGGTTGGTATAATTTTATTTATAATTGTCCCTGTAGATCGGGTTAAGGGTTACTGAAATAGGCAGGTTCAATAAGTGATCCAAAATTAAAAAAAGGCGTAAATTTTGGAAAAGCATACTGTGTTTTTTGACTGACAATGAATTTTCGCAAAAGAAATAATAATAGGTATTTATTGTACTTATCCCTACCTGTAGAGATAAATAAAAAAATACACTTAGTCCTACCGGTAGAATAACTAGTAGCGCTACCGACTACTATTACGTGAAAGCTGCTCTTGGTCTCGTTTCTCTACATAATTAAGGTTTTTTTTAGTGAAAACTCCTATGGCCACGTGACGTATAACGCTTGAGTCAGCTGTGAATTTATAGATATTTATATATACTCACTAGCGCAGATGCAGCCATTCAGATAACACAGATCGACAAATTCTCATTTAAGACCAAACAATTGACTTGAATATCCAAAAATGACAACAAAACTATATTTAAATATGTAGTTTTAAATTTTCATTTGTATCGGCTGTCCTCATAACTGCTTTGTTTTTTTTTTAATATAGAGCCTACCAAAACGGCTCTACTCTGCTTGATGTAAGTTACCAACAGAAACGAAAGACTTAATACTGATAGGACGTAGTTTCGCTACGATTGAGGCGATCCATTTGTACTTAAGCACGATTTGTCCGCTGTCCTCTATATATAATCCTATGATTTCTATATCTATTTTATAAATATAATAAATCTGTATCTAAACTAATTGTCCATGTGGTGACGAATTAAGAATACTGTGTGACTGCCATGTTGTAAGAGATGACTTAGGGAGCAAGCTACACAGCACTCAGGACAACAGAATTGTAAAGATAGGGAAAACTGGACACAAATGCTATTCCAACAAGTCTGGTCAGAGGCTTCTGTCCAGCAGTGGATTATTGAAGGCTAACCATGTGACGATAATGTGTATCTAAACTTCGATAATGCAGTAATTGAGTTAAGGTTGCCATACTTACTTGTTGGAAGTATTTATTTGTAGCAATTTTGTCTACCATGCGTAAAAACTTCTTCTTAGAAGAACCTCCTTGTTCAGCCTGTGAAGGAGCTGGAGGCCTGTACGGAAATAATATTTACATTAACAATCGATTCGATATCGAAAAGGGAACTTTCTTAACAACTTTAATGAAACGAATATGGAACGGCACATATCACATTTGGAATACTTAATGTAAAAGTAATGAAGAAAGTACATAACATTATAATATAGGTCTCATTTATATACGGACCTGTGATTATACGAATTCTAAACAATGGCAGTTCAAATTATACTGGGCTTTGACCAAAAGAAGACATAAAGCTAGGCTATCTCTACTGATTTCTAGTGCTTATAGGCAAAGAAAGCAACGTACACGTCTACCAAAGCCATGTTCTCGTTACTATCGATGGGGTGTGCGGCCGGGCTCTCGTCGTCGCTGCTCGATTCTGCAGAGTCCTCAACATCGCTGTCGAATATCGCTGGTTTCATGATCTAAATATAAATAATAATATTAACATTTTACAGTCTTTATTATATTACGTGCAGACCTTGGCTTATTTTTAAGACAATAATAAATAATGTCACCACACGTATTTATCCCGTGGGTCTCGTAAAACTCAACTAAGGAAGCAAACTAGGCAGTAAAACAACAAATATAGTAGATCAAACCCCTTTTGCTGGAGTGGACTATTAAAATTTATTAAATATTAAATTAAATTTTTCAATACTTAAACTAAAACGTAACAAGTTTTAGATTAAGTATTCAAAATATTAATTTTAATGGATGTTCCTTTTCAACATCCGTATACGTGCTCGTAGTCGTCGTGTTAACACAGCTGTTCAAACGGCATTCTTAGTCGGATTGCCGGACAGTTCGGACGTATCGAAGATGTTGTTACGTCATGCCAGCTAATAAAGCTCTGTAATTACTCAAGAATTTGAGTTGCGATAAGTAATCACCTAAGTTTTGACTGTCCGCGACATCAATTGTGCTCTGACATTTATATGTATTTATATGCAATTGCCGTATAATGTTATAATTTTAAGAAAAATATTTACTTACCCTCAGTTGATTTTCTGTAAAAATGCCAGTGCGTCCGGGGTCTAAATGTTTCTTGGGCGGTATTAATTGTTCTTCTAACGTGACGTCTGTGGAATACAAAGAATAAAATAATCGGTGATTGTTCACAATACATATAATCCTTAAAATGTGCCTTGCTCTGTGACAGTTGTCACTAATGACATTATAGAACTTATAAGGTACCTTTTAGGTGGGAATTTTTATATTAATGTTATATTTTACTCAATTTATGATAAAACTCTAAAATATAGAATGGAAATATAGATGATATACAATGAAGTCGTTTGTTCAAAGTTACTTCGTCGATTTTGTAGCCATCTGTCACTATAAAGTTGACTGAAAGCCGATAAATGATTTTCGAAAACTGGTAGTTAGTTTTTCTTTCGTGGCTTGTAACTTTCTTCCCCCTATTTCTTGGGAAGGAGGCATTGTATTCAAGACTTGCATGAAGTCACGGGCGGCGTTAGTCACTCACTATCGGAGGGTCTTGTCAGAGGTTATTTCACATCAAAGCGATTACCACAAAATTCACTGTTGAGACTAGCCCGTGTTAAAATCTTTACCACTTGCAACGTCGAACGCCATCGAGAACGATTTTTTTTTAGTACCTATTTCAAATTGTTTTTTTTTATATATACTCTAAAGTCATAGATCAACATACACAATTGCATCAATTTGTAGTTATGTATGTACGTTTGCCTTCTGCAGTAGTGTTAACAAATCAATCCAAATAATATATATAATTAAGTGATTAATATAGACTGATATTAAATAAAGGTATCGGTTATAAGAGTATCGTATGATGTCATTTAATCAAAATAATTAATTATACGATTTAAATAATAAATTCAAACGTAATAGGTACTTTTTAGTCAGTAAGGCAGGTTGAATCGCATAAAAACTATTGTACCATTATTACTCGTATGTTTTCCACTACTGATCGTTTAACAGTAATATTATTTAGGGGACATGTATTGGAGACTAGACAGTTGATAAAAATATATTACAGAAATAAATATTTTGGACACCTGAAATACAACGCTATTTAGTCTGAAACTGAGCAGAGGCTGGACTACGAAAGTTAGTTTGACTGATAGAAAACTTATATACTCTTTGTTTATACAGTGACTTTTTATTATATATAGAAAACAGTCAAACTCGAAACAAATATTTTTGCAAGACCGAGATCTCAATACAGAAGCAGTTTTCTATATAACGTTTGGTCGTTTATTCCTTCGAGCAGCATGCTCGAGCAGTCTGACGGCTCAAGCACAAACCTAGGTGATTTCGAATGGTGAATGAAGGTTTTTTTCCGTTTGTGTGCGCTTAAATCTTCTAAACTACACAACCAAAGGTTTACACGTATAGTACGTGCTTATTATAGACAACGCACGTAGCGCTAAGTAAGAGCGGGCGGCACTCACTCTTCTCCTTGAGCTTCATGAGGTTGATCTGCGTGAGCAGCGCGATGTAGGCGCCGCCGTCGTAGCGCAGGTCGGCGTCCAGCCACACGCCGCGCGCGTCCACGGCCGGCGCCGCCGCGCGCTCCAGCAGCGGGCACGCGCCCGCCAGCGACAGCTCCGTCACCAGCAGCGGCGACATGAACGACGGCAGCTGCCGCGCACACACCACACCACGCTTTGTTATACAGCAACGAACTTTTGGCCTACTCTACCACGCTGACCAGACGAGTTGGAATTGGGTTTGCTTTAAATTTAGTCAGTCCGATTCCGACACATTACCCTGCCGTAAACCCCGGTGGGGTGACGGCCCTAGGGCGTTTCCACACGTTAAAAAAAACAAGAAAGGGTTCGTTTCAAGTTTTCCTTCTCTTTGTATGATGTTGTCTTGCATACTTGGTTCCCTTAGTCGCCTTTTACGACACCCACGAGATTAATAGGGGCGGTAACATTATATATTCCTAATCTGTCGACACACGGACACGTCGACATATATACATATATATCTCATTTATATTCGTGAATATGGGTTGTACAATAAGGTAAAATAATGTAAAGTAAAATAATGGAACCGCCCCATTCTACCTTTAAACATGCAAATTTTACATATGATATATTAATAAGTATGTTCGTTAATAGTTAGTTAATTATAATTAGATAGGTACCCGAAAAATTAAGTCGACTTCAATCGATTACACAAAATAAAAAATATGTATAATCTAAATAATTAAAAAAAAATAAAATGTCAATAACAGATCGATTTCAAAAAAGTCGTTTTCTACATGTCATTTTTCGACATGTTTTAAATATATCTTGTCTTGTTAAAGACTTGTCGTGTTAAAAACAGTATTTATGTATAAATGCAACGTGTTGAGACATATTCCAGCGAATCTTTACACACGAACTGACAATAGTTATTCTATAGAATGTAGAATACATTTTTTTTTGTTTAAATAACAATAAATACATAATTATATACAAATATCAATGAATTGAATCGGGGCGTGAAAAAGCATCGCATTAGGAGCGTCCTAGTAGTCGTAGTCGAGTCGTAGTGTGGTTCACAATACTGCATCGTTTGCATTCGCAATGAGTGTGGTGACCACAACTGTTGGATTTTATTCATGCTTTCCATCGGGCAGACTAGTCATTTTGGCAGGCGTTTAACAAAAAAAAAAGATATATCCATACATATTTCTAAATATCAAAACTAAGCTGAAATTGAACCTTTCACAATATCGCTTACGATTTTATGTAACTTTTACTCTACCTACACTAGTCACTTTTATTTCACTAAATTTCTTATCCATTCTACGTGAATTCTTTTTGAATATAACAAAACACGACAAAATTAAGAAACATATTTAAATACACACTATAATTATTTTAAATTTCTTACTAAACTGTGTTTAAAACAAGTTTAACAATATCCAAAGTTAGATATAAATAACTATACTATATTAGAATATCATAATAACAAATTGACACGACTGAAAGCTACGTATGTGATATAATACAAACCTTCAGTGTATTGAGTTTTCTCTGTATTTTGTCCTGTAATCGTTTGATCATGACGGGGTCACGCATGAGGTCGAACACCACCCGCGCCAGCACGGTGTTCATCCACATCACCTCCGCCGGCAACAACCGGCACTCGCAGTCCGGGGATGCAGTCTTATTCTATAAATCATATTATATATAACTCTACAATACATACACACATACTTACCTATACGTATAGATATACATCAATATGCCAAATAACAACACAAGACTAGCGTTCGACTTTATTATCTTTTTAAGTGTTAATAAATAGTTTAAACAAACTATAACTCGAGTATAGATGCGTTTGGGATGTCTAATGGACGCATCCCAACCGCAACAAGATTGCTGGTAAACATACTTTATAAATATCTACATATAAAGAATAAATTATATCCAGACGCAAGAATTTTTTTTTCCTTGACTATGCCAATTTTTTTATTAAACAGGAAATCAAAATCAATATTAATATAACATGTTTTACACAGCTAAACGAAATAAAGATCGATGTTTTAAACCTACTTCTATAGGTTACAAAACTTAAAGATACAAACTTATCAATTACAATGTCTAACTTCACTTACAAAACTCAATCTTAAAAATCTGGTCTAAATAAATAAAAATACACGCAAAAATAAACTTCAAAATGTACATATTTGCAGGAACTAAATTATCTCGTCTACTGCTAATTACAAAAAAGGCAAAAATAAATTACATCTTTTCTTTTCTTTTTGCTCTTGGAGCGGTCTCGAGGCGAGGGCTCAATCTGACACATGACGGCCACTTCCGACGTCTGTCTGAGTGTCAACTGGTGGCACTATATCATGTATTATTAAGTTATTCTAAATACTTTAATAGAAAACGCTTCATGTGTTAATTAGTATTCAAAGATCTAGCTTTGACTCGTTACAGTAGACATGATTGCCTAATTAAATATTTGCACGACAGCAATGGACAACTAGAAGTAATTTCCCTTCGAAAAAAAATTCTTAGACTGTTATAATAAAGTACATTTTACCTGTATGATCTTGAGGAGATATGGCCAAAAGGTCTTCTCATAATTATCAGGCTCAGGAATCGATTGCGACAACGAAGTAATCGTAACCCCTCCGCCATCGGTAAGCGAGTCTGTTTTATTCTGAAATGAAATGTTTTTAATACTTTAGAATTGTGTTCACAACAGTATATTCCGATTAAACGGCTTTAACTTTCTGGGAATAAGTAATAACGAAAATAGTAACGCACCGATTACAACCCCGCACCTTGACCAATCAAGTTCTAAGATCTCGTACGAGACAATAGTTTCTTGGCACATGATTAGTCAGGGGGCAGGGCTTGATTCATCATAGGCCATTATTTTCTTAGTGCAAATGGATCAATATATTGTATCAATGCAGCATTTTAGATATAGAGTGGGCCACGAATTAGTTAACATTTGCAAAAGTAACATGTTTGCGCGGGATGTTAGATTCAAATGTTAATGAATTCTTGGCTCACCCTATAGTTTTGTGTAGCTCTAATTATGCATTGATAGCTTTAGGTACAATATATTAGTGTATTATTTAGGTACATATAACTTACAGTGGATTTGGCGAAGGCAACAGTTTCTTTCTCAGCGAGTTTATAGACAGCCATCTCAGCGCCTTCTTTACTTTCAGTAGGAGCGTCACTGCCACTCTTGTCCTCAGCCGCTGAGTTTTCCGCTGACGCAGAGTTCGCTTCTGATATCGCTATTATAAAGCGGCGATACCTGATATCATTGAATAATATTACAGGAGGGAGTCTACGTTATTGTACAGATTGATAACTCGGTAAGTTGACTGATCAGCGGTATTTAAAACGTTGAAGGTAGGAGAAGTAATGTGATAGAATTTTGAATTTAAATTTTGTAATAATAAGTATTTTAAGAAACTTTTTCTCTGAAGTTGATATCAAAGGCTTTTTGACTGCACGGTTGTCCTAGTGGTTTAAGCGGTCGCCACGCCGCTCTCTACTGCGCTGAGTGTTGGTGGTTCAAACCCCACATGGGACAACACTTTGTGTGATCCATAAATTGTTGTTCTGAATCTGGATGTTCTTTGTGTCCTAGTACGGGCATTGTCTTTTTTTTTTTAAAATGTCTCATTTATAGCGTTTAACATGAAGATGCACAATGTCAATTATTATGAGTGGTGGTAGCTTTTCAACATTTTGTTCTAATATCTCCATACTTTTTAGTCTTTCTTTATATTTTACGTTATCTTTACTTACCATTCGTGTTTATCTCGTCCGGTGCGTGAGAACAGGTACAGATGCGAGTACGAGTCCGTTGTGTGTCGCACGCGCACGCTCCACTCGCCGTCCTCCGACGCGTCAGGTCCTCCTTCACGCTCCTGACAATTATAAAACACACATAATTTATTTATGATATTTTTTTGATGCGAAATGTGATTAAATGCAAGTTTGAGACTTAAAATTATATTAATACCTCTACCTGCATCCCGCAATGTTACTAGCAGTTTATCAAATATATGTCAATTCTTGCTCATCTCCTGGGAACGCCAAAATTTTTTCAGGTTAAATAATCATAATTGACTTTGTGTTTGCAGGATGTCAGTGACCTCCAGTAAATTTTATGAAAGTTAGTTCGATCGTTTGGACGTCAAAAAATAACAAACGCAAAAATACACACATACAAACTTTGGTCTAATAATATTAGTGTAACATTATACTTACGGTTTCTTCCAAAAAATCTTTTATTTTGGTCAAATCAGTTTCATCAATTTCTTCATCAACCTCTTCTTTTGTACTGGTAACTGAATTAGACGCGAGGTCCACATCGGGGTCGTGGAACTCTTCAAGTACTATCGTGTCCGGCTGTACTGTGCTTTGGCTTTGAGTTTCTGCGGGTTCAGTGCCAGTAACTGACGTCGTTATGTCAGACTTTTTGTCTGGAAATTATAATAGAAGTGATGACATAAACTCACTACCAGCGCACGTGTTTCCCTCCCACTATGATCGGGGGTCCTTTAAGCAGGGTGTGAAAAAGCATCTCACTAGGCCGCCATAACGTGGACCGCATATTGCATTGTCTGCATTCGCAGTGAGTATGACGACCACCACTATTGGATTCTATTCAAGCAGAGTAGAGTCATTTTGGTAGGTCCAGAATACAGAAGAAAAGATAGCTATAACTAGCGAGTGAGGCGAGCTAAAACTAATCGAAGGTAAAAAGATAATTGCAATGTAGTTTATATATTGTTTGTTTAGCAACTATGTCGAACGTTTTGTTTTACGGTTGTTTTAGCAATTTGCGGTGGTCATAATTAGATTTAATTTTCTGAAGTTAATTTTTTTCTTCAGTAAAAATATAACCTACTAGCCCTCTAGTTGATATTTTTTTTAATAATAAAATTTAATAATAATACCTTCAGTAAAACAATTTCCTATGATTACTTATAATAACACAACAATCTTATTCTTCATTACGCTCTTTTAAGATGTTCTTTTAGTAAAAGTTAATAAACCAGATAACTAGATTTATAGACATTATTTAAATACGTACCTCTATGCATTTTTCGAACTAATCTATGCCTTAGACCTTCTTTCCCAGGTTCTGCTTCAGGATGTGTAATACTGAAATAATAAGTGTACTATAAAAACTATATCCACTTGTTGAATAAAACGACTAAAGACAATAAGAAACCAATTCTTTTCAGTATGTTTATTGTACCTCTTATCTTTTCTTCTCCAAACGAATTTCTTTTTTTTCTCGGGGCTAGCATTCGTCTCGGTTTCCATTTCATGTTGTTCCTTTTTCTTTTCAGAAGGAGATTCTGCAGCTTTCTTCTCTGTCGCAGTACTCTCCTTTTCTAAGACTTGAATCTTTTCTTTTTCGTTTAATATTATGCATATTGGATATTTCTTGCTCCATTGTCTGTGATCAAAAAAACACAAATATACTATAAATTTTAACTTGGCAGTAAAAAATTCTATTAACAGTAAGTACAAGTTTTTCATAGTACAATCTTTTTAGGTGCAAAGAGAAATAAACGCTAATATTAGTTAATTATAGCAACAATACTCCGTTTATGTTTTCAATTACCTAACACTTTGTAGTTCTAATAAAAAATAATTAAAATATTAAAACCACTTTTTAAATCGCTCAAGAAAAAGGTAGTGGTTTAAAACTGGTTCAATATATTTTAGATTCAAGTGACAAGCCATGTAGGCATTGAGAGAGCCATGCTTCGGCACGAACAGTCAATTCGTCCGAAATGATCACTGGTCCAAAGCCTCTCGTCTCCTAATTCTACGTGGAGGGACTTTTAGGACGGTAACTTGTGACGTTGAGTTGCAAATGTCAAGTGTTGCAGGCGGCGATACTAACTTACCATATCACAACGATTAGTGTACGCCCTTTTTCATTGTGTTACACCAGTGGGTCAATTGTTAATAAGTTTATACTGAAGCTGGTGGATACATGTAACTCAAGACACGAGTGCATAGCTGCACTTTGAGTTCACCCTTTGGCAGAAAAGGAAGCTTCGGTAACCTCGTTCGTTCAGGGAGAGAATTACATAAGACATGTTTTCTGTGAAATCTTCGAATCAGCTTGGTCGAGTATGCTCACTTATGCCGAAGCATGGTCTTGTGATAACTATTACGTTTAATGTTTTAGACAATTTCATTCATTAAAATAACTTAAAATGACTCTTTTTGTATGTATGTAACTGTAAACAATGCAACCACAAATAAAAAAATGTCTAATTAAATCGAAACATGTCATCATTATTTCTAAACTGCGCATTCAAAGTTAAATGTTACAAGTTCCGGCTAGTGACGTTCTCAAGTAACCGACAAAAAAAGAGATGAATGGGCGCAAAACAACTATGACGCTATGTAAACTTCTTAAAGTAATCTCTTTTTATATCTAACTCATTTTAGGTAAATAGTTTTAATCACTATTATGATATAGTGGGAATTAAAACTGGATTAGGTATTATTAGAAAAAACGATATTGACCTTGACAGCTGTCAAAGCATTGACCTTATAATTAACGCGTAGAGACAAGGCACTTTAAAGTGTACATAACACATTTACATTTCCATACTTAGATTAAAGATAAATTAGTTAATAGATTTGACCCTAAAATTTATGCTGATTTTTAAAATAATTGACAGTGAATGTATTTAATCTTAACATTGAATAGATTCACTAACGAATTTTAAAAGAACATTTAATTCTGTATTTTATTTGCAATTTTTTTGTTACTAAATTACGTTAAATTATGAAGAAATATATGCAACAACTGTCAGAGATAGGCTAGCAAAACTAACAGCGAAGATTAAAACATCGTGATTGACTTTAATAAATATGCTGAATACTGTTGTAGAGAAAATAATTAAATATAACTAAACAAACATCAATCGATATAACTAAACAAATAGTTTAGTTGAATGCGCTAATTTTAGGAACAAGTTTAAGGACCTCAATAAACAAATGAAAATATAACCAACTTGTTTGAGTAGTAGTAGATTAATATAGACTATAAAACATCACACCACAACCACAAGGAACCGAGCATCGATGAAAATTGTTGCTAAAACGGAGAAAAATAATTCTTTGAGAGACGCAGACCAAGTCGGATCAGCTAGTTTGAAATATAGTTTAAGGAGACAAAATGTTATGCAATAAACTATTTAGTACTATTTAAAGAAACAGTGTAACGTGAAGTTGTCACTCAACAAATGTCACCCTAATTCTCTATAAAACTTGTATTTGTATGTGTCGCATTAAGTATGTCAACATATATAGTGAATGCCAGCAAACGTTAATATTAGATAATGTAATCCAACGTATACAAAGGTATGGCGACGCACATTAATTCGTATATTAACGTTACGGGCGACAGCTAAAGCGGATATACTCATTATAGACCTAAATTATGACCGATGTAAACATATATTATGTATACTTTTAATGTTACGTAACTAACTGAATGTTGGAAAGTTATTGAAAGACTGCACGTCGTGTAACTTATAAATACATCGTAACCACATCTTTATTAATCAGGTTTTTTATAGTAAATAAAATAAAACAAGCCTTTATTGCTGTATATATATTTTGCACTCCAAACTCTGCAACTGGGTTTGCTCACACTGTTACTACTGTTACTACTGTTCAATGATGTTTTAGCCCTTCACAACATACATTGCTACGCAGACGATAGCACAGTTCATAGACGTTATTTTGGACATCCTACACTCAAAGCTCCATCTATTGAAGTTGCAGTGACTATCCAGGGTGAGGTACTTGATGTGTCGACTGCTCTCGGCTTCCATTTCGCCCACTTCAATAAGCGAGCTGGTAGGAACGCCACCTCCGCGTTTCCTGTGGAATCATAGGGCTTTTGTCATATGTTGTGGAACCCGTAGACCCAGATCCCTGATCTTTTAGACAAACCAGGCCACTTCTAACTCGGTGAATTCCATATCTTCTTGGAAGCCATATCTCCTAGCCAGTACTAGAGCGTCGTTGGCGTAGTAGATGATACTCATACCATGGGACAAACTGGTCCACAGGATTACATCATACGCGAGGTTCCATAGTAGAGGTCTTAAGATCCACCCCATGGGAACCCTTCGAGAGCTCACATTGAAGTTTTTCGCTGTCCATATAGGATATGGGCCTATCACGAAATAGGTTCCGATGATGTCCTGCCGATAGAGGGGTAACTTGTGATACGACCAGTGTCTCTCTGATTATCCGCTACAAGTGGGAGTTAAAGGCGTTGAGGAGACTTACGGCCAACGTAACCCCCCCGACAGACAGCCTTTGCTGACAAGGAATGGACGCGTTCGATCGCGTCAAACGTTGAGCGTCCTTGAGCGTCTACAGGCCTAGATGACTGTTTAAACTGCCAATCGTAATGTTGTTATTAAAAATATTTTGTTACCAACTGTTGTTATTGACTGAACATTACTCAGGTATTTTTGAGTATTCTATTAAGTTCAAGAATACCTGAGTAATGTTCAGTCAGTATGTTTGCCCAATATATGGTCAAATTATTCATACAATTTTTCATAACAATCAAGAAGTTTAGGTTTATTAAATTAAACAAGACTCAAATTTATATTGGCTGAAATTAGTATAATATATTCTCAACGTCGTTGCCTATATAGTTTTCAAAAAAGTGTGAATCGAAAATTATAAAGAATATTATGTGCAGCCAGAAAATAAAGCGAGAATTTAGCTTAAAAAAGGAATAAATTATTTTCTTTACGAAATATTTTTTCTAAGTGCAGGTTTCAAAAAATTACTATAAATTTTCAGGTAAAATTTATATAGGATGCATCTGGTTCCCTGGCTACGGGTATCCGAGACAGCGCACGGTTTTTGATCAGTTCGCTCCGACATAACCAAACACCGGTGGTATCCGTGGGAATTATCGCACAGAAAAAAAAGAACGAAATTAATAGATTTAGCGGTTTTTTACTTTTATGCAGAGTTGCCTGAACAATCTGGATATACATAAATTCCTTGAATAATCATATTTATTGGTTTTATTAGTACATTTATATACACTTATAATATACTTCGAAGTTTTTTCGGTAGTTTACCGCGCAAATCTATTAGTAGGCCACACCCTCCCACGTCTGTTTGGTGATAATATCCAGGTAACAGGTTATCTCCGTCTTTCGTAGATAACCATTATGCGATGTAGAAAATAATTTTGGTCATGACTCAACTATGTGTTATGATAATATAATTGTTTACCTCATGAGCAATTGAATTACTATGAATGAACGTAATGGTTTTGTACAAATTTCCTTGAATCTACGTAAATAATGAATTTTGTAGTAAAATCGAATTTAGTTTTTCAATTTTAGGACAAAGAAATTCGTTATGTTTATCAAGTCATCGGTTTACTCGTTTCTCGGTATATTTTTTGCCACTTTTAAGGCAAGAAACTGTTATGCTCAAATAAATAAGATTGCTAATTTCTAACTCTTTTATCTATTACTTCAGTTTTGACTTTATGTTTTTGTGTAGATAATATCTGCTAAAATGACTCTATTCTGCCTGATGGAAAGCATGAGTAGAATCCAAGCGTGGAGGTTATCATCTTCATTGTGAATGTGAACAAGGCAGCATGGTAACCCACACTATAATGGCCTAGTGAGATGCTCTTTCACGCTCTGTAGTGAGCCATAATCAGTGATTTATGAACTATTCGTAAAAAAATAAAATCCAGAAACTTCTTTATGTGCTACTGATATTGTTACGCGAAATATTAGTAAACAACAGATAAAAGGATTAAAGTATATTCTGTATCGATTCGTCGATTTTAGACAGTATTGAAACTTACATAATTCATTTATTTTGTATGGTGTTTCTTTACTTACAAGGTTCTTTCTATTTTGTGTATCGACAGGTAAAACTGCCTTAAAAGTAATCCTCAACATATACATTAACAACTAGCTGACCGAAGTAAATTCGTCGGCTTCTTCTATTGCTCCATAAAAAAGATTATAGTGTGCAATCTTAAAAGATAGGCAGATACTCGTACTATCGAGGACATTTTTTTAGAACATTTAAGGGGTAATAATTGTTTTATACATTTGTCCGTGTGGTGACGGATTAAGAATACATAGTGTTACCATCCCTATTTATCTCATGGGTGTCGTAGGAGGCGACTAAAGGAACAAAGTATATAAGACAACATCATTACAAAGAGAAGGAAAACTTGGAACAAACCCTATTCCAACCCGTCTGGCTAGCGTGGTATAGTTGGCCAAAACCTCCTTGCTAAAGAAATGCCTATGTCCAGCAGTGGATTGTAAAAGGCTGTTGATGATACATTATCTCTGAGAAACTTTAACCGTTTATACCGCGTACGCTTTCAGAACGAATATTTTCCTCCCGTCTTTGCAGCATTTCTCATTAATACTCCGCTCCTATTGCTAAAGCGTGATTTTTTTGTATTTAAAAGTCTGCCAAAATGACTCTTCTCTGCTAGATAGAAAGCATGGATAGAATCTAAAAGTTGTAGACACCATACTAATTGCGAATGCAGACAATGCAGTATGATGACTCACATTATGATGCTTTTTCACGCACCGCTTGGGAAGGTAAAAGGCGTGACAGTCATCTTGGCAGTGTAAAGTACACACAGTTACCACGATAACTGTCATCCCGGTATCAATGGGCCAAAGGTCTCGCACTCACCAACGAAACACGACAGCACGGATGCTGTCGCTTTAGATTGATCTTCTGTGAGAGGATAGTCCTGCCCCGGTCGAGCTAGCCCGTTCGTGCTGAAATCAGCGTGGCTTAGCTACTTATGAATATCCTACAGCCTTCCTCGATAAATAGGCTATCCAATGCTGTTGGTATTTTTTAATAGAACTCCTGAGGTCAGCGCGTTCCACCAAACAAACAAATAAAGTCTTTTATAGTAAGTGTAGTGTAGATAGAAAAATTTTACTAGATATTTTACCATAAGGACTATTTTTGTATTTTAAATTCAACAAGTTTTAGGAAAGTATAAACTCAATAGTAGAGGAAACTGAATATTTTGTAATGTTCAAACCGTGGATAAAAACCTCCTTGCTATGGAGAGATCTATGTCCAACAGCGGATTGTTAAAGGCTGTTGATGAAACCGTGGGATTATTCTTATTATGTTTATAAAAATTATGACTAATAATAAAACCTTTGACCAAAAACAGTCAAAATAATAAGAGGTATAAAGGCGTATTATGCTGATGCTAGTTTTGAAGATGTGCTAAGGTCTAACTTCTACAATAAGTTTCATGCTCTCTTGTGCTCACAGCCACACTTTTTTTTTAAATAAAATCAATGTTTGACTGGAATATTCAATAAAATCACATTATACATCGTAGAATAAAATCTAGGTTACTCGATCAAACTCTTTTTGTCTAAAGTAAAAATATTTACTGACGTATTAGGTTAGTAAATATTTTAAAATAATTAAGTGCGATAAGAACTAATATTATTGTCTGTCTAAGGTATATTTTTTAACATTATAATTACTGTTTTTATGTTAGTGATATGTACATTATTATAAACTATTTTTTTTTAATTTAGTTAGCTCCAGCAATTTTATAACGCATAAATGCATTAAACTGTAAAGGATGTTTTTCTAGCCGACTTTGGCCACGGCGGTTTGTCTCTACGGAGACTAGTCAACTACACATTATACAGGAGTAATTGTAGTGGACAAGAGATTATGAAAACACAGGTACACTCTAGTTTCCTTACTGTGACAATCCGATGGGAAGGCTATCCAACACGACCACTATAATAAGAGCTCAACCAGGTCATAGAAGTTCCAAGATAAATTTATGACAAATGACGGTAACGTATATAAACAAATAATGTATATGTATATAGATGATACAAATATTTGATGGCTGATATGCCGGTATCAACAACGATTTTGTATTGATTCGTTTTTATGTAGACTTTGTAAATCGATTTTCTGTCCATAGTAAACAGTTATTGATTTTAATGTAAACTAGGATGTCTTTCTAGATGATCGTGAAAGCGTTAAACAAGAAAACATAGTCATTGCCGTAGTTATAATGCTAGTGAGGAGTCTATCCACGCTGTTCAAGGTTTCTAAGTTCAAGTAGTAGTACCCAACAAAGAGATTCAATATAAATTAGTCTCAATAAAAGTGGCATAGAGCAGCGGTGCGCGTATAAACGGTCGTTAACCCAATTGTACAGCACCACTCGCGCGTTAAGCTTCAGAAGGCGCAACCTTGTTGCACTACAGCACGGAAATCTTATTATTGATTTGTTCCTGACCTTCAAATTCCATACATCTTTAAAATAAATCACTAATAGAAGAAAAGTCTTTGTTCCCAGTTTTACAAATATAGCGCACGGAAGTATATCATATTGGGAACAAGTAAATATTATACGCAGAAGTATAGAAAGATAAAATATTTAAACAGTGTACGGTACTAAGTTAAAATTACATATAATCGGGTAAATAAAAATAGGTCCAGCAGTGAATTATGACGGCTGTTGATGTGATGTGATCTGACATAAAACTACAGTCTGACTATCATTGACAGTGTGTCTAGCCACACTAAAATTATTTTCTTTTGTCAATTAATATTTTTATTTTACACTACAATAGTGTAAATTTTGTCCTGTCATGATACAAAAGTCAAGTAACGACAGTTCAAATGAAAAACAATACATTGAAAACCGTACCCTTTATCAATTGCTACGCGATCTCTAGTTAACTTTCATGAAACATCTGTCGTTCTACGAATATATATACCCGTAATTAGTATTGTTCTTATCAAATCCTATGGGAGTGGTTATGGTACGACGCCCCTTGCCTATAGATAACATTGATGCGGAATAAGGTTATTGTGTAGCTATTATAAGAGGATTATTTTTACGTTAGATATTATGTTACTTATTATGTTAACATAATGTACCACGTCACATCTTAACTCTTATTTTTTGGAGACTTAGATTTATTCTCTTATGCTAACAAGCGATCTTGTATGGTTACCGATTGATTGAATAGCACACCAATAGGCATCTCGGTCATCTAGCTCTTACAAAAATTTACCTTTTAATATTTCGTAAAATAAAAATAACCATAAGTAAATCAACATAGGTAGTAGTAAAACAACTTCTAACTTTTGATTTATTGGTTGTCATAATTAGTCATCGAGTTATGTAGTTAACCCTAGCGCAATTATTACCTACCCTAGCACAATTATTTTATGCCCGTTTAATAACAGGAATTGCCTGAGGTTAAAAGGAAGTAGATGAACTCAGTTTTTTGTGTATTTTGTACGTAAGATAAGCATTGCGTTATTGGAACATAACTTAAAAGTAATTCAATGTTACCGCGTTCAGAGTTTTTGGATTGTTGCCAAGAAATATATGTAATTTAAAATAAACGATGTTTGTAGTATACGCTATTTGTGAATGATTTTTAAATCTCATATAATTGTTCTTACAGACAACCCTTATTTCTGGTATAATTTCAAATTCATGTCCCGCCGCGACTGGTTCTGTTTCGTATTCAATAAATATGATCAGGTGTAAAAATGTAAAGCATGTTTTTACGGCATAGGCAGCAAACAGAACGGCAAGAGACCACTGCCGCCCATAGACACGTTTAATTCAAGTCAAGATCAGGAGAGGAACCTAACTCACTCGTTGAAAAACAACGAAAGATTTGGACCGGTTTTCTGTGAGCCTAGTTTATTTGCGGAAAAGCATGGCTCTATCACACAGTGGCATAAGCTGTAATAGAAGTTATAGTTAATGGTTATTACCTTCTTTTCACCAGCCCCTTAGGCAGTAGTATAACGCGAGCTCCAGTCAAGTTGTACAGTCTGTGTTGATAAAACGCAACTTTATCGATCTTTTCATCCCATAATGCTCTTTTTGGTATTTTTGTTCTTGTATACGATATCCTCAAGTTACAGCCTGTAAAAAAAATACGCTAAACTATGGTTTATAAAGTCAACCCATTAAAATTCTTCAATTGTTTTTGTATTTTTGGATTGAGTTCTAATTTGAAAGTATGTACTAAATATTG
This sequence comes from Hypercompe scribonia, assembly GCA_949316085.1. NCBI lineage: Eukaryota > Metazoa > Arthropoda > Insecta > Lepidoptera > Erebidae > Hypercompe > Hypercompe scribonia. Next base: position 7,536,710 of record OX438975.1, read on the forward strand.
TTTATAACTATTGCACTACTTTACACGGAATTATATTGTATTTTGAAAGGTGAGTAAGAATTTTAATTAGTGTCTTTATTTTAAATAGAATAACACCAAAGCTAATGTAGTGCAAACACGATATTAAACTAAATTAGAATATAGCAAGTGACATATTAATGCTATATTTCTAATATAGCATTAATATGTCACTACTTTCACAATTTGTAAATATTATTTTGCAATAATCCATTTTGTCGTAATTTCAACATCTTGTTTTATTTTCATTATTAATACAACGATAATAATACTTTATTGAAAACTGTAATAAGTATAATTGTTTTGAGACTTTTACACAAACACATCGTTTTTGTTATACAGTGGGATTAATCCCGTTTACGCATGGCCGTCGAAACCATGACCCATGAACGTCGGGGAAATAATTTAATCGCGAATAAAGGTCTTTGCCCACTATCCCGTAGCTAACCATGACCGTGCTAGGAACGTGTCGGGCACGGAAAGCAATCCGATACGCTCTACTTAGCCCACTGAAGCGGGTCGACAGCGTTCTGAACCCGTATGTAACCCGTATTTTGCACGTATGTAATCTGTATGATGCCCGTATATAACGCGGCAGGAATCCTTTCGATACGCTCGTGCAGCACGGTTTCATTCTCGTACAACTCTCATTGTTGCGTAGACGCGTTAAAGTGGTGAAATATTGAAATAGTTATGGCTATAAGAAAACTAACGGTTGAACAACTGGCAATAATTGCTATCATTTTGGATGAAGAGGAAGAGGAATGCCAAAAAAGCACTCGACGCTACTGGATTCACAATTCTATAAAAAGACGTAAAACCGAAGGAGAATATTGGACATTATTCAGGCACTTAGTTGATGACGAAGAAAAGTTTTTTCAATACTTCCGTATGTGTACTTACCAATTTAACGATTTGCTGAAAAAAATTGAAAATAACATTGCCAAAAAAAACACAAACTTTAGAGAATGTCTGCCACCTAAAGAAAAGCTTGCTGTGTGTTTGCGGTAAGTAAAAAACAATTTGTTTATAATTAATATTTAATGAAACTTTAATATTTCTAGTAAAGTATCAAACTGAATTTGATACTTGAAATTTAAATACCAATTTGTTTATTGTGAAAAACATTTTTTGTTTAATTAATTATTATCATTCCACTCGTTAGCGTTCCAAAGCTCAGGAGACTGAGGCATAGGTGTAGCACTTGCTTGTACGCTCGAAGAAGTCGATGCTGGAGATGAACTATAGGCATATTCTGCTGTTGTAACAAAGTTAGGTGGTGCAAGTTGCTGTAGCTCCATTTCGGAAACTAAACTGAAAATTTTGTTTTTTGCCATTGCTTGTAAGTAGGGAGAAAACTTCTTTACTGTATCCGATATATGCAAAAAGAAACGGTCTAATTCATCGTGTTCTCGTTTAGATGCATTTTGTGCTTCTAACAATTTCGACATCAATACAGCAGATGCTGATTGTGGTGGTAGAATTCTAGCTTTCTTTATTGTTTTGGACTTTTTTGCTTGATTGAGTGGTGGTTGTGAGGATTTGTTACTGTCAATAATGACATCGTCTTTCTGAACTTCAGTGACTGTAATATTTTCTGCAGTAGCAATATCCATAGCAACAGTATTATTGATTTCATTGCCGACGTGATGGTTTTGAATTTCAATTCCTGCATCGTTATTCTGCTGTGACTCTTCATCGTCACTTGTCAGCTCAACGGATTCTAAACATTTTCTCTCGACAAAGAACGAAGCAACAAAAGCCATTTCTTCTTCATACTTCCATTTCTTAATGTTTTTCGCTGCTTGTCCACTTTTGCCTCTTTTCTTATTTACTGCTCGTCTGTATGCATCCCTTAACCCTTGCCATCTTTGTTTGCAAGCTGCAGCTGTAAAAATAATTAGGTACACGATTAATATTTATATTTTGTTTCCAGGTACTTAGCAACAGGTGATTCGTTTACAACCATTGCTTTTAGTTATCGTATGGGAATCAGTACTGTCAGATGTGCTGTGTTAGAAGTTTGTGATGCTGTAATAAAAAATGTACTGCGAGAAAGTATCCCGACGCCTGGCATCGAACAATGGGAGAAAAATATAGAAGACTTTTGAAATAAATGGAATTTTCCTAATTGTGTAGCTTCTATAGACGGAAAGCATGTTATTATTTTAGCACCACCAAACAGTGGTTCTTTGTATTTTAATTATAAAAAAACATTTTCTATCGTACTTATGGCTGTGGTTGACGCCAATTATAACTTCATAGCTGTTAACGTCGGTGCTTTCGGCAAAGATAGTGATGGCGGTATTTTGTCAAAATCAAAACTGGGCAAAGCTATATTCGAGAATAAATTTAATATTCCCAGTAACAGATGTTTGCCGGGGACTAATGTGAGTGCACCGTGTGTAATATTAGGAGATGAAGCTTTCCCCTTAAAAAACAATCTTCTAAGACCTTATCCCTCGCAACAGTCGATTAACGATAGCAAGAAACGCCATTTTAACTATCGCCTTTGCCGTGCAAGACGTGTAGTAGAAAATGCTTTTGGTATTTTAAGTCAAAAATTTCGTATTTATAATAGACGTATGCATTTAAAACCAGAATATGCCGAAAAAATTGTATTAACAACTTGCATATTACATAATTTTATAAGACGCGGGGAAACTGTATCTTTTACGGAAACCAATACTCCTGTACAGTTTAATAACCTAAGACACCATGGAGGTAATGCAGTGTCCACCGCTTTTGAAGTACGCAATCTATTTGCTGATTTTTTCCAAACGTCTCAAGGGCAATTAGACTGGACACCTTGTAATTAAATTACTTTATGAAATAAACGATAATTAAATACTAATTAACATACCTGGTTGTTTTAGTTGTTCCGATATATCCTTCCAAGCCATTTCTTTTTTTATACTATCCATATACTTCGGATGTTGTAAATTGTATAAAAACTCATATTGACGTACACATTCTATTAGTTTTTCGTCCTCCATTGTTTTACACGTCTATACGCATTCACGCTTCTCGTTGAACTAACGAACTGACTGGCAACAGAGCAACGCTGCTACAACGCGTCTAAAACGGGTTTATAACGGTCATACTCCCCGGTCTATCACCGTTTAGCTGCCTGCGCGCAGCGGTCTGGCAACGTCGCGAGCCATGCACGTATCGTGTCCGTACCGGTAAAATATTCCCTCCGACAAATAGTTGACGTTCCGTGCATGGCACGTGACGGTGTTAGTTGGTGACGGAACGGTCTAGTGGGCAAGTGTTAGTACATTACAATACAAAGTTTATTTTTATAGCTGTTACGCTCCTAGCACGGTCATGGTATGCTACGGGGTAGTGGGCAGAGATCTTAAGTCTCGCTGGATACTAAAATTTATGTACCTGTTTTAATTCCTAATTATGTTTAGAACCAATGTTGTAAATTCAACTTTCGTTTGCACTAAGATGCAACTGTGTACACAATACGACAAAAGGTTAATGACCCGATATGATAATGGAATTTAGACAAGGTGAAGATAAAAGTTTAAGCAGCCTTGCAACACTAACGATAAAAAATTGATCTTATTATTACATACTACTACAGTAGCTTTAACTGATTTCAAAAAAGACCAAGTTCTAGCTTCAATTGTATTTTGTTTTGTTTGTTTCCAAAGAACTGTGTCATTAATAAACTGATTTGGAAAAATCACTTTTTGTTAGGCTTTCCCTCTGTATGCTGTTCGTTGTAAATAACTTTTTAAAGACAAAAGTTTTGACATTGAGTTTGGACAATTAAGAAATAGTGAATAAAGCGCATTGAAGAATACTTGTTAAAGTTAACTACAAATTAGAATAAAACTATATTTTTATAAAACACATATTCAATTTGAAGTATGCAAACATTGTGCATGCGTGGAATTACGTCACCGTGAACACATCAATAGATAAAAAATAATTAATAAATCTATTACTGTTTGTACTATCATTTTATTCCATGTCCGTGTTTCTGTGATTAATCCTACCCTTATCTAGGCTATCTAATAAAAGTAGAACCAGGCTAGCTATTTGGGCATAAATCTTAAGTTTCTTATAAAAATAATGCTCTAAAAGATTGTTTGTAACTTATATAATAATTCATAACTTAAAAACAGATAAAACGTTTTAAACTTAGAATAAAAAGAGATATTGAAGTAATCTTAATAATCCGTAAAATTAAGAACACATAACCTTTTTTTAACACTATATTATTTAATGAACACATGAAACCATGTGGTGCTAAAGATTAACTTAACTTCGTATAAGTTTAGTATTATTAAGGATGTAACAGTAATGTATGATTAATATAATAATCCTGAAGTTAAATGTGTGTAGCTTACCTTCAAGTTTCATGAATGCCGTTGTGGTCTTGTTGATATGGTACAGGTGAGGGTCATAATCTGGAAATCTATAGTGATTTATCCAGCCCTAGAATTATTTACACATTAAATTACTTATTCTATAACAAAAGACGTAAAGTACTCAAAAAAAGTTTAAGTTACCTCATATTTCTTCAAAGGCCTATGTTCCTTTACAATTGGTATCGTGTAGGTCGGCGGCATAACACTGCTTCGATGCATTTGAAGTACTCTAGGCTTTTGATCAGAGTCAGTGAAGAACGTATCAAGAATATAACTCTTGAGGTTACTAGAGAAACAGAATGCCCATAACCCTAATAAGAAACCATTCCAGTTATTTGAATTTGGAAAAAGAAAATAGTTGACAAAGACGAGGAATGTAAATAAGTACATTGGAAAGTTGAAAAAGTATTGCTTTGGATCCTCAGTTTTGTTATTAGTTTTTATATTGCTTCTACTGGGCGGGAGGCCGAAGTTGCTTGGGGTTAGGGGTTTCTGAACCTGCTCTGTTTCTACAGGGTTACTGTCCTCCAGGTTGGTGTCAATGTTATGGATGCTGCCAAAGCCGTCTATCGTATCTTCTAAAGCTTCTATGCCCGATTCCACTTCCATCATGCTGTTGTCGTTGAGATATTCTCTTGTCAATTCGGCCGATTTGTTGTGTCCTGTAAAAAAATATATAAGACTTGATACAAGAAAATGGTTAGTACTGATAATGCGAGTTTGGTTAGGCAAGTTTTTATAAGATAAGCATGGATTGTTACTTGCTATAAGCTATAAGCTAAGCTATATTTTGTATTAACCATTTGGTATTTCCGGTTAAATACGAGCTCGGGGATTCCCGCTATGGACAATAAGTAGTTACGTAATCTAAATAATGTGCGTGAGCTGTTGATGTACAATTGCATAATATTTCACATTTCAACGCTGTACTATCAGTTGGTATGACTAAGAGTAGCGATTTTATTGAAAAAATCGTAGATATCGCTCGTTTTACTAACAAAATTGTGTAATATGAGTATTTTAAACAAAAAAACAGGACGAGAAGAATTGTAGATACGCGTTTAAGTCAGATTATGAAGTTAAAAATTCCAGTGTACTTATAAACTGTAAATTCTTAAAACACTTCTAAAAACATAAAAATTACGTTTAGTATTTTAAATTCTATTCTATTATATACAAATTCATTAATAGGTGTAGGTGCACAATCTGTTTCAGTTCAAACGATAAATACTTACGAGCACATGATCAGTCTAATCACTATTTAACAGCCCTATGTCTAAGACTAACAAAACAACGGAAAGTCGTCACCTACCAAAGTTTTTGTGTGTGTCGTCACTGGAATTCGAGTTCTTGCTATCAACGAGACCACTTGATTCTCGCTCAGTGGCCTTGGCTGTTAGCGGTTGCGTCATTTCCGATAAGTTCTGCATACTGCTGTCTAGTGAGGATACCTAGTGACATACGAGATGCTAACTTATGTTAACAAGTTATATAAGAAATTTAAGATATAACTAAAAATATATTTCTCGTCTTGAACCACTAAATTATGTTAACAAATTCAATTATGTCTCGTATTTCATTAGAAAGATGTTTTTCTCGTTTTTTCTTTAACAAATTTCAAAAGTAGTAATAAAGTAAGGGTAAAAATACGATTAAATTAAGAGGGAAAAATAAAAATATTGTCGATGCACTACTTCTGCTTCCGATAAGTTAGCTGGGTCTGTACCAAATGTAACAATGTTACATTTGCCACACAGATCCTAATACGGACAAATAGTAACATCCTGCAAATAGGGAATAATACAATGTCAATACGATTTACGGTCTGTAGTGTGCGAGAGATAAGACAAATTGGTTTAGACTTCACGATACGATTTGGTAATGTTACGCAACTATCCTTGCATACGACACGCGAGCATTAGGAGCAACTATAAATACAGGAGCAAAGCGAGAGGGCATCACAAACAATATTATTTTCAAGATTTTTGTATGGATAGCAGAGAAGCCAGTACTACATTACGCCCATGTTCTCAATTTCTAAGCGACACATAAAAAGCCACTCATTTAACTGTCGTTAAGCTAAAACGAGCTATTACCAGAAATAGAATGTTTAGGTAAACATGAAATTGGTTACTCCATATCACAATATCTCCGCCCTTGGGCTTAGTCCCGAACGGTATTTTCGTTAATAAAAATAATTCTTGTGCAATTCAATAAACTCAATTCCCGGTAAGCTCTTTTTACATTTGATTTACATCCACTCTCTTTATGTAGCTTAATTAAAGAATTGAGTACTCGATTCAAATCAAATTTATTAATAAATACGAACCGAGGCTAGTTACATATAAACCTGTATATACAAACCAAGGGCAGTAAACTGCAAATTCATTCTATGAGAACGTTTCCTGTGCGTGCTCTTGTCAGTGCACTTGTGTAATGCAATTTTCTCCAGATGTACTAGTTGCTCTTTCTTTAGATACGTTCAGATTAGCATTCTTGGCAACAGCAAAGTCGGGTTCAGAAGTTACGCAATAAAAGTTTGATATCCCGTTTTAAAAGACAATATTCCTGTTCTAATTCATCTATACCTAAGTTCTGGACTTAAGACACTCGGCCCCTAAATTCTAGCGAATTACAGAATTATATTTTAGAGTAACCAACTGCTCCTGAGCGGTATGCCAGCTGCTGTCTTTAGGCAATTGTAAGTTAACATTCACTGAGACAATTCAACCGGTTACAATTCAATAAACGCAAACATAGATATTGTTTTATAAATACACACTGACAATACTCCAATGCAGTTAGTTCATAGCTCACATTTTATCACTTACATGATCTTCAGCACCCATAGTTGTTAGCTGTTGTGGTATTGGAAATACAACATAACTATGTAAAAATTTGAAGTATAAGGAATATTAAAGACAGGAAAATGATGCTCCGTTTAGATCTTTTGAACTTGGATGTAGATCATTATCATTTGAAAAGTTTAAATCAATTCAAACTTAGACCGCGATCTCGGTAATAGCGGGCGGTAAAGATAGCAATGGTCCGATTTCATTATGCAAGTGAACATTTGGTACTTCTTCTGGAACTCAGAGCTATTTAGATGGGTTTACATTAAAAAAACGTCATTATGAGGTCCTAATAAGATAGGCTTTTAAAACTAGTTGGGTATTATAAAAATTATTTAAGATACCTTAGATATTTTAGATATATAACTAATATTGGCAGTTTACTCTCATCTAATCTTTTCACCATTATTTTAGATGTCGTAGCCTTATGCAAAATTTGTCAATTTTTCAGAACTTACCTGGTTGTCTGTATCTCCTACACTCTGTTGGTCTGAGTCTTTGAAAGCCGAGTTTTCTTCTGAATCTGATGTGGAGTTCTCTCTAGGTACTGACTTTTCTTTAGTTTCTGTTTAAAAAATAAGCATTTTAGTAGCAAGAATTAAATAGTAAAAGAGTGCGATGGACCTGTTGCTTTAGTGGTTAGTGGCCCCGACTTTTAAACCGGAGGTCGTGAGTTGAATTCCCACCCAGGACAAATATTAGTGTGATGAATTTATCTATAATATGTATGTATACATTTAGAAGAATTTAAGTATATTTTATCAGCAGTCTAGTTACCAGAGAACAGGCTCTGCCTAATTTGGTATCGGACAGCCGCCTGTGAGATGTGTGAGGTTTTTTATTGGTTTAATATTTATTATTAGGCTCCTGATCTTTTTCTTTATCAGACAACTACTATTAAATCAAACTGTCGAACACATCAACAATTGTTTTGGGTTGTGGGCCAAAGTTAGGTATGTTTAGGTACTACGAGAATACTAGTATTTGAATAGTTCCATTAATTACCTCTTAGTTCTGTTAAAGGTTTAGATGCGAGGTGTCTAACTACGCATACAAAGTTTCAACTTCAATCACAAGAACATAGATTAAAATTAACTATCAATTTTGTTTACATCATTAGTTCGTAATAAGCGAAACTATTAAAAGCGTGTTACCAAATGAAAATGAGTCGGTAACAGCACTGGCGGCCTTATTGACGTATTTTAATCGTGTGATATGCGAATAATTAATGCCTCAGGTTTTAAGTCACTTCTAAATATCATTGACGTCCTGTGGTAGTTTATATCATTTATAAAAGTCATTTTAGTTGCGAGCTTATCTTCCAAATGCTTTAATACATTTATGGAGTTCGATAATTTAATAAATTAATTTAATCATTGAAATACAGCTTCGTTTCGTGGTAATTACAGTTCAAAGTATATTTTAAAAAATATAACCACTCCACTGCATATATCCTCACTGGCGACAAGCACACATGAAATAGGCACAAAGATCACCTACATTTTTACCTACTGCACACTTGTCTACACCAAAATTCTTATTGATGCCAAAATTTCCAGTAACCTTTAGCAATGTTGTTAATGGTAATTTAGTAGGAGGTTAGTAGTTTGATATCAACTAGAAAGTGAAAAATTGCTTGATCATCTTTCTGAACTCTATAACAGAGTGCTGAGAGGAAAAACCATAAGGAACTGAAACTATCACCTTGAAATATAACCCGCACAATCTCTATTAGTACATCGTATGCTGCAGTCTGTCCAAATCCTGGATGGAGGAGTGTTGTTCTCCACTGACCCATACATGACTTCAAGAAAATACACAGAGTTGTATCAATTTCATACACGTGGAACCGAAACATAAGCCTTCTTATAACCTACCCAATATGTCGCCAAACTCCTACGATTACGAGACCTCATTATTTTATTATTATTATATAGACGGGCAGGTTATGGAAACCACGGATAAAAGACTATATCCTGAGAGGTTCCAATCAGTTGTCGTTCTTGTCGAGTCGATTTTCGAATAGGTTCAGACTTTGGTACAAAGTTTAAGATTGTTTCCTCTTAGACAAGTTTAGTCGTTTGGTATGAACATTTTATGAAACTCTTGAAGACCAAAATGTCCATTTAAGATCTTGTTTCAATTAAGTCTCCTCGTTCTCGGTATCTTTTAGAGTTGAGAGTTTCAGGACTTTACGTATCATATACAAGATCTTGAAACTCACAATATCGATATTTACTCGTATATTACACCGCTTTACATATAGTCATCCTTTCAGTGATTATGGTATTTTAGTGAAACTGCGTTGTACCTTCTCAAGAATTTCAATGTCCTTGTGGAGGAAAAGGTGTCAAGTCCCACCAGTGAAATGGAAGATTCCTCTGACTGGGCGAGGTGATCATATCTAGTGGGCCACGTCCATGTTGGGACGTTATGTATATGTTAACCACCGCGAGAATTTTTATATAGCGATTTAGGTTTAGTAGTTGCTCCGTAGTTCATCACTTCGTAGTTCGATGTGTCTTCGTTAGATGGCGTTGTAGTATGTATTTTTGTTTGCGCTGTATGTGGAAGTTGCCACAGTTCATAACAAAATATGGGCACCAGATCTGGAATTTTCTGGTGTTAGAACTCCAAAGGCTTTTTAAATGACTAATATATACTAAATCAAGCTTTTAGCATATTATGGACATCCTGTATGCTATGATGTGTACTTTAAGGCATTAAGATTTAAGAGCCACTGCTTAGACTAGTCTATTATATCAGACTATTGTGTTTAGATCTTCTTGGAGTTTGTCATAGGCCAGAGGTGAGTGGGCAAATATTTTTATGTCATCTGTAAAAACACTACACCACAGGCAGCATCAAAAATCTAAAGTGTATATTATGTAAAGCAAGTATTAAGTACTAAGGCCCTGTGGCACACAACTGTAAACTTGGCCTACATGCTCTTTCAAAGTTCTTTGTTATAAGATAGCTTCTTTTCATTCTTTGTTCTAGCTTCCTGCGTATTACATTTTATACTATATTGTAGAGATATAAGATGTTATTCAAAGTTAAAAGTTATTAGCGACCATGTTTTCTTACGCTCTTTTCTGTGTTTATAATTACTTTTAACACAATAAAACACAATATTCTAAACAACTGAATAAATAGTGAGGTATGTTGTTATAGGACATGATGTAAAATATAATGTTTACAAAGTAACAATGGCTGAGTTGTTAATAATTGAAGGAGTAGCAAACATTTCAGGAATTGGAGCAAAACAAAATTTTTATATACCAAGCCTTGTACAGAGTATGAAAAACTTTTATTTACTTTTTCTACCATAGACCAACTCTAAAACAAATAAACAGAGAGTTTATTTTATTTTTTATCACATCTTATTAAAAGTTTGCAACTTAATATTTATTTTTCCATATCTTATTTATCTGATTTAAGAATATCATCACAATATGTAATTCCATTTCAAGAAAAAAAAAATATTAGCACCTGCCTACAGCTTGGAAATTGTAGATTGAAATACAATCTACAATTACAGTAGTATGCAATTTAAGTAAGCATGCATTTATGAGTCAAAAACATATGGTAGTTTTATAGCTTCTTCATTTATTAACCGACTTCAAAAAAAAGGAGGAGGTTCTCATAACTTATGTATATTGTAAGCAACATAACTTCTTACCTTCTACCGATCTGGTCTTCATATCTTCAACAGCTTGAGCTAACTTAAACTTGAAGTCGTGAAATATTTTCCATGTCTCATTAGTACCTTCTTTCACATCGGGAGACGATTCTGAAGTACTGCGTTTGCCAAGACGGTTCAGGTATTCCTTCATAGGGGATGAAGTGGCTTCCTTTGGCAAAGAAGGTGATTTTTGCTCTTCAATTGGTTTAACCTCAACTACTTTAGGTTCTTCTGGCTTCTCAACAATTTTTTCTGTACGAATCGATTTAAAGTATTTATCTATGATGGATGCTGATCGTTCTCCTCTTTTGGGGCTGGCGTTCTCACTATGCGGTGGAGGGGGATCACATTGTGGTGTAGGTGGGTCATCTTCGCATAGCTGGTAACACAACTCTTCCAACTCCTCATTGTTAGCATTGTATCTGAATGATAATGAGGAGTTTGGTGATTTACCTAAAACAATAAATTTTATACATATAATAAAAAATTACATAAAAGATTATCATTAGAATGAAATAAGTTTTGATTGGTATGTCTAACAACTTTATTTTATAGTAACCTTTAGTTCTAAAAATATCACAATGAAAATAGCGCACAATTTTAAAAGTACATTATCATGTTCGTAGCTATAAATTTGGGAGTATTGTTTGTTATCGTCTTTGTTGTCTAAGAAACAATACGAGTCATAAAAGTATGTTAATTAATCGCAGCCCGTAAACAATTGCTCTCCATTTAAAACCATTACATTACAGTACATTATGTGTAGAAAAAACAATTTACTTTATTAAACACTATATATTAAATTATTGTTGACATATTTCTCCAATACATACCAACTCCAGATATCTCCATTTTAATGATTTATTACGGATAAACTCATCTGTTCCATTTATAGAGATTGAAACAAATTTTCACAACTATCATGACAAAATAAAATTTTCAATTTATTTTTCTCTTTTTCAATTTATGTGAACCTATTGCTCTTCTCTCACAAATCAAAAATATTGAACTTAAGAATTGCTCTGTCAGACGAGTAGGTCCCGAAATGTCAAGTTGTCAGATTTTTAATGTAATTTTTTTTACGATAAGATAGATTTAGGCGATTTATAACTGTATTCCGCCAAATGGTATTTTGCTCAATCAAACTTACTATTTTAGGCACAGATAAAATGAAAAAGTATAATTCGATCAAGTCAGAGAGCACGACTTTAATAAGTGTTAAAAAAATAATGATTGATAAAAGTGTAAGTGATGTATAGCTAAATAACAAATTCTTTAAAAATATTTATACAACATTATTTTGCTGCTTGTTTTCAGACATAATAATTTGATCTCAATTATCCCTAGTAGTAGTCTGAATCCATCCACTACCAGTCACCTTTTTCAGTTTTCGGCACATTACACCGCAGGGCGCCCTACTAATCAGGTTTTTCTATGAAACAATGCAGGACAATTTGTGAGGTGAGAGGGTCTAAGCTACGTTCATTTTCCATTTTTCTGTCTACCAAACAATAAAAAAACCACTTGTGTCATTTTATGTCGGTGTTGCTATGTAATCCAAATTCTCATTTTATGTGTAAGGTGAAAGGGACGTACTCAGAACTTCTCGTGATGTTTTTTTGCTTTCTTTCAGGATTTATTTAAAGCTGTTCCTTTACTCCTTTTTTCGTACTTTAGTAGTACAGTGTAGTACTATAGTGACGGCTAAACCTTTTATTGTCATAAACAGTGGAAGTTTCATTGTATCTATGGATAGCCCGGTAAATAAACAATTGAATAACACTAATTGAATAAAGACTTTCACTCCGATTGATTGTATTTGTTCACTAATAAGCATATTCTAACCATAAGGATTGGTCTTTTCTCTCTTTTTCTTCTTTAAAAAAAGATTTAATGTCATTTCACAAAACATAAAATAATAATTTTACTTTTGTAAAATGTTATTAAACCTTTTTTTACTTTTTGTACTTAAAATTTTACATGAGTGTGATAGAAAATTTTCCTAAAAATCAGCATGAGTATAGTTTTGACCCTGAAATATTCCACTTGTGGGTTCTAAGACAGTTAATTTGTAATAATTTTTTTTTAAACTTCTCGAGTGTCATAAATTACTATGTTTGTGGGTAGCTACTGTTGTCCTAGTATATAAGAGTTATAGTGGTAAGTGTGTGAAAGGGGTTAGTCTCATAAAAATATCGGATTTACTCTACTTAAAAAATATATTAACATTAGGTTTCCATATCGGCAACATGTATACGCAATATTTAGAGTATCACGGATTTAGATTTAAAAAACATTATTACAATCACAAATTAATTCTGTGAATAAACTTGGAAAGACTTATCAAATCACATAAAAATATATCAATCTTTTACCAAGGTGCAATTTACTATTTTTAAAATATTCTATCATCATTTGGTAAACGATTAAGGGCGTTTCTTAATATTTATTTTATAACTGTCTGGCTGGCGCAGTGGTAACGGTTGCGACTGTTATGCTGAGGTCTCGAGTTCAATTCCTGGATCGATCAAGTATTTGTATGATTCGCAAAAAAATATTTTGAAGTTTGGGTGTTCTGAATGTATAATATGCTTGTATTTACAAAAAGAAAGTCTATGAGTATCGCTCACACTATCAATCAATCTAGCTTTTATAGTACAAGCTCTGCTTCTTTTAAGGTTAGATGACGTTGTATATTAGGTGTCCAAATATTTATTATTATTTTATACTTTACTTGGTCTTTTTTTTTAATTTAGCCCTCTTAAAACTTTTTTATTGTATGGAAAAAGATGCTGTTACATAAATAAATGAAGAGATGTAGGAGATGCTAAATTCATCTCGTTTTTTTTTATTTTAAAAGCTTGCTAAAGTGATTTCTCTACCTGATGGAAAGCATGAATGAAATCCAAGAGTTGTGGTCACCATACTTCTTGTGAATGCAATACAGTATGGTGACCTACACTATGGATAATCATATCAATATGGATAGTGAGATAATTTTTTACGCCCTACTTGTTTACGTAAAATTAAGAAGATATCGTGTCAGTGTAAGGCTCACACACTTATCACAATAACTATTACCCCTGCATCATTGTGCCTCCAGTCTCGCACTCACAAACGAAAGACGACAGCACGGATACTGTCGCTTTAAGTTGATCTCCTGTGAGAGGGTAGTACTAGTAGAACCGGCACGCTTGTACTGAAATCAACGTCTCAACTTATTACCTATAAAATTTTCTTGGTAAATAAGTTAATGTCTATTTTTTACTGTTACTAGGTAAAAAAGTTGAATTTTAACTAGGGTCTATTCTTTAGGATAGAATGCAGAATGAATTAGAGCGATATAACTCCAAAGTTACGTGGGCCCAAGTGATACCTTAATTATACTTACCTTGTTTGTAAGAGTAGATAAACCTTTACTGAAAATTTGGTCACATTTAGTTATTATGAAATCAAGTCGTATGAAGCATTGTAAAATAACATTTAATTAATAAATAAATATTTTGGATATTTAACACACAACGCCATCTAGTTTCAAACTAAGCAGAGTTTGTACTATGATAACTAGACTGACTGATAGAATACTTATATACTTTTTTTTTGTAAATACAGAAAACACCTAAACTCCAAAACAAATATTTGTAGATCATACAAACATTTGATCCGACTCGAGAATCGAATCCTAGACCTCAAGCATAGAAGTTGCTTATGCTACCGCTGTGCTTACCAATACCTAGAGTTCTGAGGAACTTCCAGACACTGAAAAGTTTGTATGTTTTGAAGTATATGGCGGCGTTAAGCATTATGCGTTACCTGGTTTCACAGATTGCTAGCAGCCATGAACATATTCCTATAACATTACATATTCACATAATTATTTTACCAATGATGCGTTTCCCAGTATGCAGCGTTTTTAGGCCCCAACAAGGTGGTACGACGATCTGGCGAAGGACGCGGGAAACCACTGGATGTGGGCGTCACGGGACCGAGGCAGAGAACCTTGAGGGAGGCCTATGTCCAGCAATCTTTTGGCTGAGATGATGGTGATGATGGTATTTAGTTTAGTAACAAGTTTACAGATTGATACAGACTGTTTCTGGCAATAATTCTGTTTGGTTTTCTTTTTATTTAAAGACAAAGTGTTGCTTTATTTTTTAACTTTGAAACAATTTTATAAAATATTGTGAAAGGAAAATTGATTATTATTAATCTATTTTTTACCCCAAATTTCATATTTCTAGTCATAAATAAAGCAAAATATTCTGATTCGCCGCTACTTTTAGATTTAGGTAACTTACTTGAAGAGAAAAAAGGAGTTCAAGTTCAACATTGCTTTTTAGTCGATATTTATGAGGACCAGCCCCTATGACGCTACATTATCTGTATGTGTAATTGTGATTGTGCCAGTCGACCTTCTGTCAAATATCATTTATATGTGCTCTATTGTGGTGTTTTGATTTCTGCGTTTATTGCGTTATGATAATGGAAATTACCTACTTTACTAATCGTTAATTAATATAAATACTGAATATGAAGTACTTATGTGTAATATTGTTTTTGTGTGGACAGTACGGTGTAGGGTCTGTAGTGGATAATAGTGGAAAGGTAAGAAATTTACAATCGACAGCGAATGCTTCTGATTAATAATAAATAACTATGTAACAATAAGAGGCAAGTTTAAGTTCGTATTGAGTGTGCAACAGTGTAATTTTGTTGTAGGAAAGCACTGAGTTATCTAGAGCTTTAGACGACCGGCCTCTTTTGTTCGCCACGTTAGGAGGCGGCATGGTTGCCGTCGAACCTCTAGCGGGAAATATTATTTGGAAATTAAAAGATGGTAAGTACTCTTATTTAAATATAATTTTTGCTTTGAATGTAATTATATTAAGGGAAGTAATAAGTAAAAGTGTTATGCAAGTATGATAGAGTTCTATTTGTTTTTATGAATAGTTTATTTTCGTCTTCATTTCCTTTGTTATTATACGTTTTCATTTATTTAATTGATATTTAATATAGTACTAGATTTTGGTGAGACAACCACAAACGCTGATAAAAGTAATGTGTGATACGGATTGACTCATACCTGTCTTCAAAAAGATCACAATCCTCCATATACTTGCATCAGATAAAACTATTGTTTGATCTTATTTAATGTTTAATTCAATTTACTATTCTAAATCAAAAAAGTTAATACAACAATTAATATTGTTAGGTTTGTTTCTACAACTTACCATATTATAGCATACAAAACTCACAAAAGTAAACAGATCGTGAGCATATGTAACAAATTTAATCATGATCACATTTCAAATATCATTTACATCACCATCATCATTATCATCATTTGTTGTTTAATATTATATTTTTAAAATCATTACATTTCATGCATTCTAAAGTTTTTTATATATAGTTTAGAAGAATATGAAGTGTTATTACCCCTTTTCATCCGATGGGTGTTGTAAGAAGCAACTATGGGAACAAACTATGCAGGACAACGTCACTGCAAAAAGAAGGAAAACCTGAAAAAAAAAAGCTATACCCAAACTGTTTAGCCAGCATTGTATAGTAGGCTAAAACCTCCTTACTAAACAGAGGCCTATGTCCAGTAGTGGACTGTTAAAGGCTGTCGATGAGATAGATGTAGCTTTTAATTAAAAAGTCTCATCTCTACGCTAGCATTTAAGCATGGTTTAGTTTGTTTTTTATTGCCAGACATTATTGGTATAAATGGTGTAAGAGTTCAATTAATTTTTAATTTTAAAGATTTTATTTATTGTTCTAAAAAAATGTGGTTTTCAATAAGAATAAAGAATATATTTATTATCTTAGTTGGTAAAGTAATAATTTTGAATAATAGGTGTAGACAACAGTAATTGAAATAAAATATTTAAAATTTCTCTAATCAATGTTATATCAGCTCTTTGCAGAATTTATTTAAATGAAGCTATACTTACACTTTTATATCTAATACTAAACATCAATTTTTTACCCATGAAAAAAAGATATGATATTATGATATTTCTTTTTAGGCTGTTAATCACTTAGATTATACAGATAATATCAGCGCTTAATGAAGTATTATAAAGGATCTAGAAAAAAATGAATCAAAGTTGATATAGAAAATAATATTTTTATCTATAATATAAAAGACAAAAAAAGAAAAAATATGTTTTTTCTTTTCTTTTTCCTTTTTCAGAAGATTAAGCCTTAGAGAAGAATTATATAAAACTGAGATGTGCCATCCATGTGACCTTGACAGTTCACAGACTTTTAATCCGCATCACTGAAATTATGAACCCAGCCATGGCTTGATATAAAAAAAATCCCTTTATAATAAAAAAAACGTCATATTTTAATTAAATGTATCTACGGCGCAGATTAAACAGGTCACTGTTGTAGTAAAAGTATACATCGAAAATATATCTGATCAATAAGATACTAGGTCCATAGATCTAGTTCAGTACTGCATATCTATGAATCTGTGCAACTGTATCAGTTATAAGAATTACATTCCATCTATGATGTATGAATAAAATAAGATTGCACCCATGCATATAATGTGATTTGATCTTTATAAAATAATTAAAATAATTGTTTTCTATAGAATACAGATTAGAATAAAGAACAGCATATGGATCTAATCTTTAGCTCAAGCGGAGCAAGTCACGGAAAGAAATGCTATTATATACCTATATAAGAAGTTCTGAATATACATAGTTTTGATGATAAAATAACAACTCTACATTTTGTCTGTGTAAACGAATTCTAGTAAAAACTACGCTACGCCATACGCTACGGGTTTAAAATGACATGGTTGTAGTTACAATAGGGAATATGCATGTATTTTTCATTTTTAAACGCGTTTCTGCTAGATATTACAATACCAAAAATAAATAAAATACATCCAAAATATAAACTAACAAGCTAAAAAAAAAGATAAAAGTAATTATAATTTTCGGACGATTTAAATGCGGCCATTTTGGCGCACTTATTTTGTGATGACGGATTGGACTCATGTCGACAACGAAGTATTTATTCTATTTTGGAGTCTCGTGCATATACCCTATTCATCAACAAGTTCTCAAACGAGATTTTTGATGTCTGAAGACTGTCACGATGTGGATATGCCGCAGTCAACTAGCTAAATTCACCATTGTATTAACAGCCTACCTTTATTGCTATAGGGCGCCGTTCAGCAAGGGGCCTCAATAATATTCAGCGTTTAAATCAAAGAACTAGGTAAATGTCTTGGATCGAAAACGTATAACTACTTGCCTAGAATATTAATTTAAATTTAGCTTCACTTTCTGATTGTAAGCCTGATGTCAATTAGTGTCGTAATAGTAGACGTGTTTGTCTGAAAACCAAACTTTTTTACGGATTCGAATGCCATGGAAGACTGACTTACTGTAACAAATAATATTTTTGTTACTTACATGTTTACTTACTTTGCTATTACCTTACACTATTTGACTTTATGATTTCCAAGTAACAATAATTAGATAAACGATTTCTAATATCAGATATTTCATCTTTTCTAGTTATTGTCACATGGTCACCTTCTTCTATGAATGCCCTAAGCATCAACCAGCCAGTTCATTAAATATTGCAATAGATGCTACGGCTGAATATTATTTAGGCTGCTAGTTAAAAAGTGCGCTAAACTAAAGACGCTAGGCTATTAATTAAACGGCTGAGTATGATAGTTGGTAAGTAAGCGCCAGATATGTCACTGGGTCCATCCGGTTCCCTGTTCACCCCACCGGTAAGACGCGAACAAGGAAGCAAACAACGCAGGGCAACAGCACTGCAAAGGGAAGGAATGTTCCTTCCATTCCTTTTTTTTTTTTTTTTTAACGTGTGGAAACCCCCACGGGCCGTCACCCCACCGGGGTTTACGGCGGGGCGGTGTGTCGGAATCGGACCGACTAAAACCACACGGTGTGCCACTCTGCGCCCGAGAGAGGAGGGATTCGGGAACAGCTGTTATTACGACATCCTAATCCCCCCTAGCGCCTGCCCGCTTTCGTGGGCGCCATCTGCGGATAAACTCACCATTTAGGTGACGTCCGGCACACGCACACGTCACCTCCTCGCGGCTGGCCACTATAGCGGATGGAGGGGAAAACCCGTCCCGTCCATCCGCGGCCACACTCAAGGCGGCATGAGGCGCTGGTATGCGCGTCTCCGCCGCCCGGCTCGCCGGCGGCGAATTGGGTCCGAGTGGATATCGTCCTCCCGGGCCTTCTCCGCCGCCTCCTTCCGCGAAATTACGTCTTCGCAGAAGGTTGCGACCGCGGTAAAACAACTGTCGCTACCGGCCATGGAGCGTATGACGGCCGGTAGCGAGAGATCTCCTCCAATAACTGCAGTGAGGACCCCACGCTGCGCCGCCCAAGCGGAACAAACCGCTAGCGTGTGCTGAGCCGAGTCCTCACTGCAGTCGCAGTGGTGACAGGCGGGACTCAATTCCCTCCTGGCGACCGAGTGCAGATACTTGCCGAAGCAACCGTGCCCGGAAAGGACCTGCGTCAGTCGGAAGGAAAGGGTCCCGTGCTGCCGCCCTGCCCACTCGGCGATGACCGGCTGGAGAGCCTCCACGGCGGCAAAACCAGCACGTGGAGCCTCCAGCCGGGACGACCAACGAGCCATTGTGGCTCGACGAGCGGCCTCTCGCCACTCGCGTATCTCTTCGGGCGGGGGCCGTATGCCGCTACGCGCCCGGAAGTCAGCCGTCCGCCGATAAACTTCGGCGAGCACTTCCGCCTCCAAATCCCACGGGGGAGTTCCGGCCAAGGCGCACGCCGCCTCCGTCGATACGGTGCGGTAACCACGTATGGCTCTAACCGCCAATATCCTCTGAGGGCGCCAGAGGCGAGCCCTATTCTGGGCGGTCAGAGCCGCCGCCCACACCGGTGCACCATACAGCGCCATTGACCGGACAACCCCCGTGTATAGCCGTCTCGTCGCGACGCTAGCTCCACCCAGGTTGGGCAAAAGTCGCCCAAGGGCAGAAGCAGCGCCGACCAGCTTTGGAGAAAGCTGTCGGAAGTGCTCGTCGAAGAACCACCTGCCGTCGAGGATCAGGCCCAGATACTTCATCTGGGCCTGAACCGGTACGAGGACCGAATTGACCACGATGGAGGCGCCGGAGGGTGGACCACGACGGGGCCCATGGAACAAAAGGGACCTCCGTCTTGTCCAGGGCCACCCGCAAACCCAGCGCCTCAATTCGCCCGACCACCAGTGAGACACCGGTGGTGGCCAGGCGCGCCGCCTCTTGAAAGTTCATCCCCCGGGCCGTGACCAATGTGTCATCTGCGTCTGTCCGTCCGTCTGACCAATGTGTCTTCCCCGGGGGGAAGACGACCTCTCGAACGAAACCTCTCGACGAAGAAGCGGTGAGCTGTGGCGGCGTGCTGTTGGCGGTGTCGTTGGACATCGCCAACGCATTTAATAGTCTGCCATTTAGCTGCATCAGGGAAGCACTCCACTACCATGGGGTGCCAAAGTACCTGAGGCGGCTTGTGGCAGACTATCTTGAGGAGCGTACCGTCATGTACGAGGACCGAGACGGTGTTCTAAGGCGGCGGCTCATGTCGTGCGGTGTTCCACAGGGGTCTGTCCTCGGACCACTCCTGTGGAACATGGGATACGACTGGGCCCTTCGAGGTCGTCTTCCCCCCGGGGAAGACACATTGGTCAGACGGACGGACAGACGCAGATGACACATTGGTCACGGCCCGGGGCATGAACTTTCAAGAGGCGGCGCGCCTGGCCACCACGGGTGTCTCTCTGGTGGTCGGGCGAATTGAGGCGCTGGGTTTGCGGGTGGCCCTGGACAAGACGGAGGTCCCTTTTGTTCCATGGGCCCCGTCGTGGTCCACCCTCCGGCGCCTCCATCGTGGTCAATTCGGTCCTCGTACCGGTTCAGGCCCAGATGAAGTATCTGGGCCTGATCCTCGACGGCAGGTGGCTCTTCGACGAGCACTTCCGACAGCTTTCTCCAAAGCTGGTCGGCGCTGCTTCTGCCCTTGGGCGACTTTTGCCCAATCTGGGTGGAGCTAGCGTCGCGACGAGACGGCTATACACGGGGGTTGTCCGGTCAATGGTGCTGTATGGTGCACCGGCGTGGGCGGCGGCTCTAACCGCCCAGAATAGGGCTCGCCTCTGGCGCCCTCAGAGGATATTGGCGGTTAGAGCCATACGCGGTTACCGCACCGTATCGACGGAGGCGGCGTGCGCCTTGGCCGGAACTCCCCCGTGGGATTTGGAGGCGGAAGTGCTCGCCGAAGTTTATAGGCGGACGGTTGACTTCCGGGCGGGTAGCGGCATACGGCCCTCGCCCGAAGAGATACGCGAGTGGCGAGAGGCCGCTCGTCGAGCCACAATGGCTCGTTGGTCGTCTCGGCTGGAGGCTCCATCGCCGAGTGGGCAGGGCGGCAGCACGGGACCCTTTCCTTCCGACTGACGCAGGTCCTTTCCGGGCACGGTTGCTTCGGGAAGTATCTGCACTCGGTCGCCAGGAGGGAATTGAGTCCCGCCTATCACCACTGCGACTGCAGTGAGGACTCGGCTCAGCACACGCTAGCGGTTTGTTCCGACTGGGCGGCGCAGCGTGGGGTCCTCACTGCAGTTATTGGAGGAGATCTCTCGCTACCGGCCGTCATACGCTCCATGGCCGGTAGCGACAGTTGTTTTACCGCGGTCGCAACCTTCTGCGAAGACGTAATTTCGCGGAAGGAGGCAGCGGAGAGGGCCCGGGAGGACGATTTCCATTCGGACCCAATTCGCCGCCGGCGAACCGGGCGGCGGAGGCGCGCATATCAGCGCCTCATGCCGCCTTGAGTGTGGCCGCGGGTGGACGGGATGGGTTTTCCCCTCCATCCGCTACAATGGCCAGCCGCGAGGAGGCGACGTGCGTGTGTGCCGTCGTCGCCTGAATAGAGAGTTTGTCCGCAGATGGTGCCCACGTTAGCGGGCAGGCCCTAGGAGGGATCTGGATGTCGTAATAGCAGCGGTTCCCGGATCCCTCCTATGTCAGGGGCAGAGTGGCACACCGTGTGGTTTTAGTCGGTCCGATTCCGATACACCACCTCGCCGTAAACCCCGGTGGGGTGACGGCTCGAGGGGGTTTCAGCACGTTAAAAAAAAAAAAAAAAGCTACGTGTAATCTTATTAGTCGTTCTCAATGTGAGTGTGTCAAAACATACTTTCTTTCTTTGAAGCTTTTTCCATCGACTGCCATCAAACCTCCGCAACTGAAGTACTATATATCAAGTACAGTATCGAAATTGTGTAGAAAGATTTTTGTCAGACCTTTTAGATCTCCAAGTATGTAACGATTACTCCGAGGCACGGAGGTGTCTCAATGTGTTAAGAAATGCTCACCCATCGATAGACTGGCTTAACTAGGATTGATTAACTTTGCAATGTGTTAACTTTTGCGGTTACCAGTGACCCACAAGACTCTCTAATAACATAATAATATAAATTGTGAGTGTGTTAATAGGTAAATTACGATGTATCTCAATGGGTCAGCGATAATAATTATTATCACAAAACGTACTCTTCTTATCTACCTATGTATAGCTAGCTAGGTATTATCACAATACTTTGTAGCTGTTTTCAATCAATAGTACTTGTTTTCTTTGCATGTTTATATGTGGCCTTCTTCGCTGTTTTACAATAAATTGTAATGATATTTGGTGTCAAGAGAAGGTGAGTAATATATATACACCGGTATGTAACGTGAGATCCAGAAAATACCTTTTAATTATTGGGATTCAGAAATGTTAATTTACAAATACGATGTTGAAACAAATTTTGTTGCAATAAAGAAATTCACTATTAATTGTTATCTATTTGCTTTAATATTAATAAT
Organism: Hypercompe scribonia; assembly: GCA_949316085.1. NCBI lineage: Eukaryota > Metazoa > Arthropoda > Insecta > Lepidoptera > Erebidae > Hypercompe > Hypercompe scribonia. The sequence goes on from OX438975.1 coordinate 7,559,537, forward strand.
ACTTACACACAATAAACTTTTAGCCTTCGTCGAATTTCTACAAAAAATATTTTTTTAGAACCTTTACAACATTGTTTCAATTCATCAAAAGGTGCAACATAAACTTTTAGTCGTTTTCATTTTTAGAGTTGGTATATAATTGATGTGTGGTATTAATAGATATTGTACGGTGTATATGCATATCTATACCGTACAATTAGCGATAATTATAATATAGTAAACGCATACAATGTAACTATCTGTTTCGTTGTTTTCATTGCTTAGCTACTGCTTTAGTAATTAATATATAAACGTTACAATTTATTCTACGTACAGCATCATAACAGAAAATAATATAGAACACAATGTAAACCAAAGACAAAGTGCGAAGATACCTTTGTACTAACGATGCAAAGAATTTATATATCAACAACAGCCTTTTACAGTCCACTGCTGGACATAGACCTCTCCTTAGCAAAGAGGTTTTGGTCTACTATACCAGACGGGTTGGAATTGGGTTTGTTTTTTTTTTGTAGTGTATTTGCCTGAATATTTTGTTCTCTTAGTCACCTTTTACGACACCCACGGGATGAATAGGGGTGGTAGCACTATGTATTCTTAATCCGTCACCATACGAACGAATTTATACGAAAAAATTTATAGAAACTGTAAAAAAACCTTTTCATTATTTGATCAGTTGAATATTGATTTCAATATAAATAATTATTTATGTTAATTACTTATTGCTTTATCAAATAAATGTTTTTCTCCACGGCACAAGATCGGTTGTTGTGAAAGTTAAGGGGGATGCCTATGTTCAGTAGTGGACGTCTTTTGGCTGAGATGGTGATGAAATGTTTTGCTCACTTCCAACCGTACCCAAACAGCGATTTAAAAACGAAGCATCGAAGGACAAAAGTATTAGCTAAAGATAGGTTTAATTTTGTTGATGAGGAAAGGGCATTATCGTATACATTACCGATAATATTGATAACAATATTTAGAATTACGTATCTTTTATAAATAAGAAATCTTTTTAAATCTTTTATAACTATCGGTATGTGGCCAACTGAGAAGTTGGACAAAGTCCAGTGTCTCTACCACATAAAATAGTAGAAATCACTAAATACTGTAACATGAGAACCCAATACTCGATCGGAAAGAAGAAAAATATTGGTGCAATAGGCTTATGACTGGCAGTGGACTACAATAGGTTGATGATGATCATTTTCAACAAGATATATCATACTTTAAAATTCGGTATTGACACAGTAGAAGAAAAGATATTGAAGATCAAATTAGGCACTTACGTTATTATCACAGATCTGGTGGGCTCCAATAACATTAATGAAACATTTACTAAATAGTTAAAATAAAATTAGATAGCTATATTTATGACAATATTATTGTAAACATATTATTTATTTATAATTCAAATATAAAAGTAGTAATAAATGTAAGCTCAAAACGTTATACGTTATAATTTACATAAACAAATTATTTATTTTTTCAAGGTTTTACCGTACACTTTTTTACCGTAGAGTCGTCCGAGTAAAAAATCATAGCTAAGTCTTGTTTTTTCTTAAAGATACATGTTTACAAACAATATGATTATGAAATAAATCAGTTTTAAGATAACATTCTCGAATCAAACAATGATAAGAAACACACACATAGGTAACAGTAGATACAAATATAATGTCTATACTCTAATCAAAAGTGTAAAGCTTATAGAAAATCAGGTAGGCATTTCTAACTGAGCATTGAGTGGGTTGTGCACACATATTCAAAAGTATTACCATATTAAGCTACTTGGAAACTGTAGGTGCGTCATCATCGCGTAATGAGACAGGACAGAAACGTCGTGAGCAACACTGTTACGAAAATAATCTTTTGCATATTCATAACAAGTCACAATATAATATTCCGATGCTTTTATAGTAAGATTAATATAAATATGTTGAAGGTAGACAGACTCATAAAATATAAAAAGATTTATTGAATATATTCCTTTTTTATTCCAAAAATTTGTATGTCGCACAAAGGTTGTCTGGAAGAAAATACTGATGGCATCAAGTCTTATGCAATGTACTTTCAGAAAGTGTAAATAAATTAATAAAACGACTAAATGTAATATTTTCAATGAATTAAAAATATTATTTAATTAAATATATTAAGTACACCTTAAGTACACCGTATATTACCTACTTAACATGAAAATTGTTATTATTATAAGACCATTTGTGTATATTTAGTAATAAATATTTTGTTTTTTTTATGTTTGTTAAGTTAGGGTTAAGGTTTCTAATTGCATGAGACTTTTCAAAGTGATGTTTTTTTTTAAACTTCTCTGTGAAGTCATAAAACACTGGCCATGAAGCAGCTAATTTTATTAAGTGCTTAAAAAGAATCTTTAAATAAATTTAAATACCTATTATCAACATAAATTGCTTAGCTTTAAATTTTAAGTTACTCTTCATTTTTCCGAATATTATGTAGCTTAGCTTAACATCACTGTCTCTTATTTGTAAGAGAGACTGTTGGCAATATATCTGGATCTTCTCGTTAATAATTTTTTTCATAGCATACATTTTCTTTTTTAGAACCGGTCGTCAAGGTCCCCAATCAGCAGGCGAATTTGATGCCCCAGTTTCTGCCGGACCCTAGACATGGGTTTCTATACATGTATGGGCCTAGAGGCGACCAGCAGATGTTAAAGAAACTACCATTTACGATACCTGAGCTGGTGGCGAATGCCCCATGTCGTTCCACTGATGGTATTCTCTATACAGGGAAGAAAAGCGACACTTGGTTTATGTTAGACCCTTTGACTGGGTCTAGAGAACATGTATCAGGTATGTAACCCATTAAACATGTCAAGTTAACTATAATATTATAAATCCGAATTTGATTTTCCTACCTTCGTCGCTTTCATACTTAGACTGCTCAACCGACTACCATGCAATCTCTTATATACTTAAGTAAAAACCGTGTTTAAAGAATTGTACTGTTTTTGGGGTAGTAAAATATTTTTCTCTGGTGTAAAACCTTTAGCATACATAGTATTACAATAATACCTATTTAATGTATTGACTAAAATTGATATGTATTGACATTTTGTTGGCACATTGCCAAACTCTACAATATGGATATATTGTAGACTTTGGCATGTATTGAGTATTTTGTCTCTCTTTTGTGGAACACAATTGTTACCGAATGCTTTGGTTCCTGTAATGTACAGTTCCAGAGTACATCTTGAAAAGGGAGGAATAGGACGGGAATGAGTAAAGCCTCTCTTGCGGTCAGAGATGATCGTTCTCCACAATTTTTTTTTGTGTCATGAAAATGATTACTATGCCTTTTTCAATCATGTATAAAATATATGTGAGGCCGTCATTCTTCAGCCTATAATTATAGATTGTATGTCAGTTAACCCGCGCTACCCGTTTTGTGTCAAGGCACGTTGTTCATATTTGTTACAACAGAAAAAGTAGGTACTCACACCATAATGCATTTTCACATTAAAATATGAAAGAGCAGACTGAACGTTTATGGCATTCTTTTTTATCTAAGTACGTACGTACATTTGAAATAATGGAAATTTGATACAGTCATGTGTTTTGTGACAAAGCGCATTGGTTTTATATTTCGTTCCGTTAAATTATGCGCCTCTCACTCGTACACGCTTTTTAATATTTTTTTTGGTAATTATGCCGATATGTATGCATAGATATTTTTGTTTGTGAAAAATTTTTTGTTGTTAGTCCATATCATAAAATAATTGATTGAGACATCCTCTAAGGATTATGATGGTGGTCATTGCTAATGATAAAAAAATTCTCTGTGGATTTTTTTTGATATATGCTTTATAATACCGGATAATTACTAGACTATTATACAGCTGTTGGACTTCTTCAAATTGAACATTAAAACGGAGTAGAATTAATCATTAGAACTTCAGTGACTGATTATACCTTATTGGCTTGTAATAAAACCACCCGATCAATACCTACAAACAGTTAAAGAGAACTTTCAATGATGATAATCAATTTGTGTTGTTATAGATATGTTGTACAGTTAAGACATATTTTATATAGATGCAGAGATGTTCCACACAAAAGTGTACATTTTCGTATATTTTTACTTTTTTTTTCTATATTAAGAGCCTGCCAAAGTGACTCTACTTCGCCTGATGGAAAGCATGAGTAGAATCCAAGAGTTGTGGTCACCATACTCATTGCAAATGTAGACAATGCAGTATGGTGACCCACACTATGGCGGCCTTGTGAGATGCTCTTTCACACCCCGCTTAGGGACGTAAAAGGCATGACAGTCATCGTGACAGGGCGTACACAGTTACCACAATAACTGTCACCTCTGCATCAATGGGCCTCCGGTCTCACGCTCACCAACGAAACACGACAACACGGACGCTAAGCTTTGGGTTGGTCTTCTGTGGGAGGGTAGTATTGTCCCGGTCGAGCCGGCCCGCTCGTGCTGAAATCAGCGTGGCTCTACTACCTATAAGAGGCTAATAAAGTATTCCTGTCAACATAGCAAACATTTTTAAGTCTTAGTCAGGTTCTAAACAAATATTTAGAGCAACACTTTAATGATGTTATTCTGTCTCATATTACACCGAGTTATTATAGATGTTATCGATTATGTTATTTTTTATGCAGTTAAGTACACAGCCTGTCTGATAACAATAAACAGCTGCAAACGCTGCGGGTAACAGAAAACACAAAATTAGCTGTCATATGTGCACACGTTGGCTTATCGTAGATATTTCTACGTAAAACATCTTTTATTTCTATGCACAATATGTACACAGAGAAATTTAATGTTGAAAGCGTTCTCTGCCAGTCTACCCTAGTATGATGATGTAGAAATGAGTGAGAGTAGGTGCATTAAATGTATGTGTTTATGTTCCTTTCTTTATTTCCCACCAAAAGTATACCTAAATTACAGTAAAAAAAAACTTTTCCAAGTCATATCATTGGTCCTTTGCTCAGTTCAGTCATGACGACCGAACTGACATTTCAGTCGAAATTTAAAATCAATTAAAACGCATGTTGCCAGTAAATTTTATTCAGAAAAATAGTAGGCAGTTAAGAAGGCAATAGATAATAGTACTTGCCATTGTTCGAGGTCGTATTTTTTTACGACATACTTTACATATTATTATTAATTTAAAAAGTTACTTGCACTATTAAAATATTCAGTCAGTATTAAAAACAAAACCGTTTGGGCAATTTTAAAACCGGAAGTATAAAATATAATCAAGATAAATAACATTTATACGTCGATCATAAAACAGTCGAAACGTAATCACTCTAGTGTTGTGTTACCACGCCAATCTAAAATTTTAAGGTTTTCCCTATTTAAATCTCATTATTCAATTATCACATAATACATATAAATAGATAGCGATAGCGAGACAGATTAGTGCGATGCGTGCGATCGCACTGTTGATAACAACCAATTTATTCGATTAACTACTTAAATTGTAATGTGTATAGGTGATCACAGATGACTACAGGTGTAGGTGAATTGTAATGTGTGGGTGGTCTATTAATGACCATAAATCTATCTAAATTTTTAAGGCCACCACGTTACATGGAGAATAGAATGGAATGGCAAAACTGCCAATAAAAGTGTATAATAAAAATGCAAAGAACTGCCAGTAAAGAGATATGACATGCCCTAACATACCCTTTACTTCTGCTGCTAGCGTAACACTAGCTTACAATGAAGAAGATAAGAAGACTCTCAACTCGACCTTCATTTTAATATATCTGTTATAGCTTTTGTCCGCAGTTTCACTCACGTTTTGCATAAATCAGAATTATTTTTTGAATTGATATCTATTCTTAATTACATAAAAGATTTAGCGAATTTAGTATAGTACTGTTAACTTTCAGTTGACTAAAACCCCAAAATGGAATCCATAGAAGAGATTTTAAATTTATAATATATATTTAAAGCTTCCGTTTCTTTGTATTTAAGGTTTCGAGAAAACGAAAATATTCAAAAATTCAGACGACAATACGTGCGTGCCAGATAAAAAAAGAGGCATTTACGTAGCAAGGACTGAATACAATATACTGATGCATGATTCCAAGAATGAGAATCACAAGTGGAATGTCACTTTCTTTGATTACACATCTCATGCTATGGCCAAGGAAATGCTGAATGATTACGGTGGGTGCCTTAGGTGATACATACTTTTTTGAACCCAGATATTTGATGAGGTACAAAAACGTACGGCTGCGATATGAAAACCAAAATATGTATGTTCATTTATTTATTCTGTCCGTGTGGTGACGGATTAAGAATACATAGTGTTACTATCCCTATATATCCCGTGGGTGTCGTAAAAGGCGACTAAGGAAACCAAGTATGCAAGACAACATCATTACAAAGAGAAGGAAAACTTGAAACAAACACTATTCCAACTCGTCTGGCCAGCGTGGTATAGTAGGCCAAACGTCTTTGCTAAGGACAGGCCTATGTCCAGCAGTGGCCTGTAAAAGGCTGTTGATGATGATGATGAGGTTGTTGATTTATTTATTTAATCTTATTACACTTGTTGTAAGGCGGACTTAATGTCATGTGGCATTCTCTCCGTGTTATATAGTCCATACCTTATTAATATAATATTATATGATACACAGTCTGCTACTAGGGTTCTGACTTCTTAGCTGTGAATTATCAGACGAACGGATTAAGAACAGTGTGCCACCACTCTTATGCATTCCGTGGGTGTCGTAAGATCTGCCTTCGGGAGCAAATATAACAGCACTGTAAACAGAAGAAAAACTACAAATCTTCTACCAACCCGTCTGATGTGGTTGACTAAAAAGGTTCTCTTTTCTGAGGAAAAATCTATGTCCAGCAGTGAGCTATTAAAGCCTGTATATGATCATTATTCAATTTCATAAAAAAATCCAAAAATAGGTAGAACATAAATACCTGCTACCGTTATAAATTGTTCATAAATTAATTAACGCCTATTTAATTAGCGAATTCGGTTTGATATATTTTTTTACTGAAACTTATGTTAACACCAATCAGTGAGCGCTAGTTATTTAGAGGTCTTTGCAAATTCTAATACCACAGCTATTAGTGAATTTAATAATAAAACATGAAAAAGTATGTCGCATATTTACTACCTTTTTATAGATATTCCGGCATTTAAACCGATTTTTTTAATATAACCTATACAGGCATAATCCACTTCACATCGACATCAAGCGGACGTGTTATGTCGTTTGACCGCAAGACGGGCGACCTTGTTTGGTCCCACAACTTTGAGACACCTGTTGTTGCCGCCTACCTACTAGACTCTAGAGACGGCCTTATCTCCGTGCCCTTCAATTCAATAGGAGATGACACATTAGATCATATTATGGAGGACGCCACTACCTTGAGCAACGGTCAGGGGATAAAAAATTCGAATATCGAATTGTAGTAAGTAATTTATATCATTTACATATAATATAAAGATTAATATAATATTCATTATTTTTATAATTATTTTGACTAGAGTAAGAAACTAGTATACAAATTCACTTGTGTATGAAAATAACCACATTAGTTATAAACTGTGTCGTGGCTGTTATCGCTTAATACTGATTGCTATTCTTTTCTAGAGGTTAGAAAAGAATAGCAATCAGTATTCTACATTTTTAGAGGTAAATAAAGTATTATTTTGGTAAGTTATAAACATACAAGAAAGCAGGAGACTTTTTTACATTTACGGGAATAATGTGAAAAAATACTGAGTACTGTATAGACTCCGTTGTATAAGAATGGAGCAAATTGTGTGTATCAGAGACGTATGTACAACTAGCAGCCTGAGTGGGGTATACTAGGTTTACACCGATACCAATCATGGTCAAAAGGTAACTGAACATGTTTAGGCAGAATCGGCTGCAATAGAAAGAAGTTCTTCACTGAGTATCCTGCATAAAGGTACAGGGTGGGCCAAGAATTAGTTAACGTTTGAATCTAACATCCTGCGCAAACAAATGCCGCGCAGGGTGCGGGGAAAGGTCTGACCGCTAGCTCGTTTCTCGGAAATTTTGTCGCAATGGATCGCTTCAGGAGGATCGCTTTCAACAACAATTCGCTTATTACTGTGAGACGCTTATTTCACGTTGAATACGATTTACAATCAGTGTCTGAGTGCTCCTTTAATAGAAAAGTGGATGAAGAAGTTCGAAGAGACGGGATCTACACTAAATGTGAAGCATACTGGAGGCCCATGGACTTCTCGGACCAAAGTGAACGTGCAGCAAGTTGCCGCTACTGTTCGATGAAATCCAGATTTACCAACGCGCAAACGTTCGGCTGAATTAAGGTTATCCCGCACATCATTATGCCGTATTTTGAAATTACATTGAAATTACATCCATAAAAGATCCAGATACTGCAGGAACTAAAACCTAATGATTTAAATTTGCACAAGTCGTTTGCCGAAACAATGTTAGAACGATTCAGTAATTTTGACAACATCTTAGTTTCTGATGACGCTCATTTTCAGCTCAACGGACATGTAAACAATCAGAATTACAGGTATTGGAGCAGTGGAAATCTCAAAGCTAAACACGAGAGGTCTATGAGGCACTAAGAGCGATATGGGCTGCGATTTCAGCAAAAGGACCCTACTTTTTCGAAAATCCTCGCGGCCGTTCAGTTACTGCTAATTCTGTTGTATATGTGAAAATGTTACGAGAGTTCTTGGGACCGATGCTACTGAATTTGATGGCTACAATCGTAACACATGGTTTCAACAAGATGGAACCACTTGTCACACATCCAATGAGTCCCTGCCGGTGGTCAAAGATATGTTTCCGGAGAAGCTGATTTCCAGACGACGCGCCATGGCCACCTAGCAGACCAGATTTATCCCCAGCAGACTTCTTTTCATGAAGTTATTTGAAGAATCGTGTCTACATCAATAAAGCAAATACACTATCTCACACTAAAAGAAAAAATTAGCGAAGAGATGTCGGCAATCTCGTGGTCTTTTTGCCGACGAGTATTCAAAAATTGCAAAAAGTGCGAAGTATTCGAAGAGTGTAAACGTCAAAAATGTAGCCATTTAGAATTACATTATTAACCAATTATTAAACTGAAAATGGATTACCTAGCGAACTAAACTAAAAAGACGTTCCGGTATCTGAACTTCTGTTTATATCTTCTAACTTTGTTGCTATGTCTAATCTATTGAGCTGCTCAAAACGAAGCTGCTTACTGATAGACGCTAAAGTCATTAAATAGTTCTAAAATTATACATCTTATTTCATTACGAAGATTAGAGGTCGATTTTAATTAACGCCCAAGACTTGCTTACATTGTTAGTTAGAGACGATAATAACAAGCGTTAAAACTTAATTTTTACTTTGAACTTTTTTCAGTCCCACATTATACGTCGGTGAACACAACCACGGCCTTTATGCGCTCACTTCACTTGTTGATAAAAACACAATAACTATATCTACTGGTCACACACAACCACTGCTTATAGAAGGCCCGTCAGCCATAGAACAAAAGAAGGATCAAGAAACGTATGAGCCACTTAAAAACTTACATTACAAGCTAAACGATTTGAACTTGCATGTAGCAGCTCCATATCTATTACTAGGACATTACAAAGTCCCTGAACTAACGACAACATGGATGCCACAAATTCCAAATTCGAAATTTCTCAACATACACAATTCACAAAAGAACGCTATGAAATTAATCAATGGTCAGGTTCATTCTGAGAGTCAGAACGACGTTGAGAACGAAACCAATTTGAAATCGAATTCAATATCAGTATCCGTTCAAACTGAAGATTTGTTCGAAGGATTCAACTTCAGACCTGATTTGTGGTACAAGAGAATGTATGTGTGGTTCCACCAACAAGAGAATCAAGTATTGAAAGTAGCTCTGATTATATTGGTTGGGTTGGTGATCGCCATGTTCTGGTATCTTCGTTATCAGGTAATTACACTATAATTTTATTTCCTTGTGATCGTGGTGGAACTTTCTAGTATTTGACACTAACTCGATCATTAGTGGCTTGTAATATAACTGTTAAGCCTATATTTTTAAATATTATCTAATTAACGCTTTATATATGTATAGCACATATGGCAGGCTCTGTATTTTAACAATAGATATTTATCTTATGTAACCAAGGACCAGATGTGTATTGATACAGCTGATTATAAGCAAAGAAGCAAAACATTATTTTAAAAATGTGATTCTAAAGTACCATCTCATGAAGTAGGTAAATTTTTCAACACTGATCTGTTTATTCTCTCTACCATTATTTAAAAAGGTTTACGACTTTTCTGAATACTTGTTTTTTAATTTCAAGGAGTGGTCCTACTATGTGGACAGGGTCTTTTTCATTTCTGCGTTTCACGATGTATTTTCAAACTTGAAACAGAATTTTTATGTTTTAATTCAAATACAAATCTATACCATAGGTACCATATCTATAATATAAGTAACACAGGACATTTGCTTTAAGTTATGCATAAACTATTGCACTTAGTTTAAAAAAACAGCATAAGATCTTCTAGTAGTCACAGCCGTATTGAGAAGAATATTTGACTACCTAGAGTCCTAGACTAACTTGTCTGTATTATTACTAAGTTCTATCACTCGTTAGATATGCGATAAATCAGATAGAAATGTAATTTTTGTTTGACTCCATTACAATATTGCAATATTACCGTCACGCGGTTTATTCGTTGGATTGAACACGCCGTGGTAAACGTGATTGATATTTGCCTTATCTCGATATGTACGTACATTGAAATACATACTACATATGGAGTTAATGATGTCACTCATTCAGCTGTGTAATGGCGCGGATAACAGAGTTAGCCTGTGCTTAAGATAAAGAGAAATAATTTATCATTTTTGTAATGGCTTAATTGTAATTGCAAGCAGCGTACACTTTTATTATTAAGTTGTTTGTACCTTGTAAAGTTCATGTAATTCTATCGAGAAACGATAAAATTTCGGTAGTAATAAAAAGTAGGTATATTGTCAATGCTTTCCTCCTAAGGGTAACAGTCCGATGTTTTATAACCTTCAACAAAACTTCGGCTATCTAAATGCAAAAAAATATTGTTGAGTTTCAGAGGTTAGCGACGACGATATAGATGCAAAAACTGGTATCACGAATACCACGACTCGACGTTTACAACGTTACGTGGCACTCTGTCCTTGATCATGTGCATAGTACATACGTGTTTGTAGGCAATTACTATAGAGTTACCCAAATATAAAATGATAACCATTTCGTTTCATAGTTTACCGGCATTCATTGTTCTCGAAAATCAATATCTCTATCATTGATATCGATAAATGTATGTATAGCTTATTTTATTATGTGAGATAGACACCGGAACAAAAAGTACTATCTGATTATTGTAGAAATCGTATAGATTTTCATATATAATAGTATTAGCTGCGACCCGCGGTGTTACCCGCGGTTTTTGTTGTTCTTTTTTCTAAAATTAAAGTTACCTAAGTTTCTCGGTGAAAGTCTTGTCAAAATTGGTCCAGCCGTTACAGACATTAGTCAGAACAAACAGATAGACAGACAAAAATTTAAAAATAGGTTTTTTGTACCATATTTAATTTCATCGGCATTTAGTGATAATCGCCATAGTTGAAATTATAAACAGACACTTAGATTTGTGTATTTGTATAGGTAGTATGGAAACGACCAGACGAGTCATCTTACTATAATGAGTCACCCACAGAAAACAGATTAAGAAATTTGTGAGATCGAGAGTAAACCGGAATTGAATTTCAAACAATTTGTTAATACAAAAATCTTTGTGGCGGGGAATGTTGAAACCACTGCTCAACACAATTTTTTTTTCATATTATTTATGTTTGTATTACCAATGAAAATATCCCATATTAAGGTCCGTTTCCCAGAACACAGCAGAGCGAAACTGCTTTATTTTATCAAGATAGCGCTGAAAGAAATATAATGCATGCAGAGATTTATAGTTAGTCGAAAAGGTTCCTTCAAAATATGCGTTCACTTCGCGATAAGTACATTTTTTATTAAAATAGTAGAGAAATGGCTTTGGTTTGATAGGTATATGCTATCGATGTTTCGTAATGTATCATTTTGATTAGGGTTCCAATTTAATTATGCATATAATAATAGATCCAATAATTAAAATATATGCTGTTGTATGGGATTATTGGTTGCAGTTTATATTAGTATAATTGTAGCAAAGCGGTAACGGCCCATTGATGCAGGGGTGACAGTTGTCGTGGTAACTGTGAAAGCCTCACACTGTTACAATGACTGTCATGCCTTTTACGTCCCCAAGCGGGGTGTGAAAAAGTATCTCACAGGGCCGCCATAGTGTGCGTCACCATACTGCATTATCTGCATTTGCAATGAGTATGGTGACCACAACTCTTAGATTCTATTCATGATTTTCATCAGGCAGAGTAGAGTCACTTTGGCAGGCTCTTAATGTAGAAAAACATAAAAAAAACGTGAGTGCCAAAAATGTTTGTTCCAAACTCTTGTGTGTCTACTTACTACTAAACCACTAAAGTGTTTCATTTAAATAAGTAATTAAACAATTTATTTTTAACTAATTTTGCGTCTTTGCCGTTTTCAAAAAGTAATTAAATCTTTATAGTGTGTGTTTTTATCAGTAAGTACGTACCTTTATTGTCGGTCACAACCCAATGTATGCAAATGAGGAACAGTTGTATTTGCAGTTAATAATGTTGCTATTTAACAAAAGAAAATTTTACCGTGCGTTCTGAACCGTGAAAATGTATAGGTATTCAAATAAAATAGAAATTGACACACATGCGGTTATGTTTACAAAATCATAAATGCTTTGGAATAATCTATACGTAATGTTTTAGATACAGTATGGTATCCTCTCTAGTTCACGATCGAAGTGTTTTAACATAAGTAGGTGGAGGGATAATAGAAGTCAACCCTTCACCACCAAAGGATTCTCAAACTTTATTTGCTTAACATAAGATCTAAATTGTTTACCGATTGTAAAAATAGAAGAATGTTCTCGATTCGGGTTTATTTTTTTAGGAACTGATATGAACATTTTTTTTAGAGAAATAAAAAAAAATATCTCTAAGGGTGAAAAGAATTCTGTTTATTAATATTTGATTTATCGTTATGCAGGGTTGGTGCTAATTTTAATTAATTAATTAATTGACCGTTTTTTATGTATACATCACTATTATAGGCGACTATGAGTATTGATTCTATGCTGTGTTTCCATAGCCTGTATAACACGGTAGAAATCTAGTGCTTACTTTTTTTTTATTCTTCAAGGCACGGGAATTCCAACAACTGTCACAAGGTGGATCCCGCTCGTCAAATACATCGACAACATCTAATGGTGAAGTTACTGGCCAACTCATGGACATTGGTAATGGAGAAGTGCGTATTGGCAGGATCTCGTTTAACACTGATCAAGTGCTGGGTAAAGGATGTGAGGGAACTTTTGTTTATAGGTAAGTATTTATGTTTTAAAGGATTAATTGGATTGGAGGCGGTGATATTTTATGTTCATTTAGTAACATTTGAATGGGTGTCGTTAGTTATTGCAGAAAAAGATAAAGAGCTAACGCTAGTAGCATAATGTTATATTTCCAATGAGAGATGAGCAATAACGTCAAAGTAAGAGGTTGTATATATGTGGTGTGTATTTTCCATTTCAATACAAGGCAAGCTTTTTCATGAGAGATTTTCATGGCCTTCGTATAGTGTATATGTAGTCATAGTGTCTTTTCGTATAATTGTAGAAACATGTTTTTTTTTCTTTTTTACTCTAAACATCCTTAATAGTTTCTTAGATGACATTATGAACTTTGTATTTCAGGGGCACGTTCGATAAACGCGACGTAGCAGTGAAGCGTCTGTTACCAGAATGCTTCACGTTCGCGGACCGCGAGGTGGCGCTATTACGCGAGTCCGATGCGCATGCGCACGTTGTGCGTTACTACTGCACCGAGAGAGACAAACAATTTAGGTGACTTATTGCATTTATTGAAGTACTCGTTGACCTTTCGTAACTGTACTCATAGTAAAGGACAAAACTATTTTAGCGTTGGTATTTTATAAGCTTGTGATTGTGGTGAACCGAGTTTTATAGAAAAAGTGTGCATATAAGACATCTTTTATAATACAAGAAACAAGATATTTTAAAAACATCAAAGCGAAGACATCAGCATGACCATTTTAAATTACCTAGTTCAAGCTATTGTTTACATGTACTTCTGTTCTATCCATGTGTCTAATTGTACAATCACAACACGGTTCTTGTATCGCCAAACGATATTACAAAACAAACAAACACAATAAAATATTTATTAAACAATTTAGAAAACTCAATACTTGTTGAATTAGAGTAAAAGTAAAATGACAATGTTAGACATTCTCATTTAATTACAAGTATTTATCTACTTAGTTGTATTATTGTTAATATTTTGTGCAGATATATCGCGTTGGAGCTGTGCTCAGCTACGCTGCAAGACTACGTAGAGAAGAAGCTTAACTTCGAATGTACCATTGACGAAGTCGAAGTTTTAAGACAAGCGACTATGGGGCTGTCGCATTTACATTCTATGGATATAGGTAAGGTCCACTTAAAATTTACACTAAGTTTTATTTGTAAACTGGACATAACTAACTACTAAATCCATTAATATGGAAAATTAGGAGATTAAAAGATCACTATCGTGTTCACGGAATATACATATTGCCTTTTTTTCTAAGTTAAGAGCCTTCCAAAGTGACTCTACCCTGCCTGATGGAAAGCATGAATAGAATCCAAGAGTTGTGGTCACCGTACTCATTGCCAATGTAGTCAATGCAGTATGGTGACCCATATTATGGCGGCCTAGTGAGATGCTTTTTCACACCCCGCTTGGGAATGTGAAAGGCATGATATTCATTGTGACAGTGTAAGACTCTTACAGTTACGCTAACCAACTGCCACCCCTGCTTCAATGGGACTCCTGTCACTCACCAACAAAATACGACAGTTTGGATGCTGTCACTTTAGGTTGGTCTTCTGTGAGAAGGTAGTACTATCCCGGTCGAGCCGGTCCGTTCGTACTGAAATCAGTGTGGCTCTACTACCTTTGATTACTCTCTATACCTGTAGTAATTTTAATAATATTATAATTATTTTGGTTTGCAGCATTAATTGCGCTGCTTGCAACTTGTAGGTTACATATTATCATTATCACTTTAACTAGTTCTTTACATTTTTGTGACAGATTAAAGTAACTTAAAAAAGATTAATTTTTTTACTACCAACCGACGGTAAAAATCTTAACTGAATCTGGAAACTCTATTACCTACTTTAATACAAATAACAAATTGTTAATTTTCTAACACAAATAATAAAAAAGGAGGTCTCTATTCAGTTCATAGAGATGTGAAACCACACAATGTCCTACTGTCGATGCCTACGGGTGCGGGCGAGGTTCGCGCCATGATCTCAGACTTTGGTTTGTCGAAGAAGCTCAACATCGGGCGTGTGAGCTTCTCGAGACGATCCGGAGTCACCGGCACTGACGGGTGGATCGCACCCGAGATGATCAATGGGGAACGAACGGTATGTTATACACATTTGAGGCAATATGCTCATGCCGTATTGTGTTATCTTGGTGTAGTTGAGTGTTGAAAACACAAAAAAATGCCAAAGATACCAATGTGTCTAAATATTATATTAATATTTGTCTAGAAAATTTGAACTGTTACGGGAAGACTGGTTCATGTTCAACATGGAACTTACTTTGTACAAATAATGAGCAGTGCGCGTGTGGCAAGCAATAGCCACATCGCATTACATACTATCAAAGAGAACGAAGTGTCGCCACGCCGACAGTCGCTCTGACCATTAATAACTATACGAATTGTATGTAAAATTGTATGTTTCTTGTGTATATGTACATATATATGTTTAAACTTTTTTTTTAAAAAGACACCGCCCGCTCTTGTGTATAAATCTTATGTCACGGGGATTTTACAAACACACATGAAACGTACACAAAGAACACCCAGACTCAGAACTATAATTTGTAGATCACACAAAGTGTTGTTCCATGTGGGATTTGAGCCCACAACCCACAACCGAGAGCAGCGTGGCGACCGCTTAAAATACTAGGCGAACCGTGTAGTCAAACATATACGAGTACATAATGTACATATGTAGTGTATATGTATGCATAATGTACATATGTAGTGTAAGCATAGTGTACGTGTGTGGTGTATACATATATATTTTACTGTAAATATTAAAATATTGAGTCTTAAAAATAATACAACATTTGGACTGTTCTATGTAAATTTACATGGAGAACAAATATTCTCTGTATTAAGGTTGTCATTACTTTGTTCCAGACTACATCAGTTGACATATTTTCACTGGGATGCGTTTTCTATTATGTACTATCTAAGGGCCAACATCCGTTTGGTGACGTGCTCAGAAGACAAGCCAACATACTCACTGGAGATTATAATTTAGAACAACTAGAGTACGTATACACACAGACTGAACATTTTACTTTCAGTGTCCCTCAGATAAACTTTTCCTAAGATTGCCTAAATGTTTACAATAACTTTTACGAAAAATAAAAGTCACTCTATTACACTTATTTCTTAAATGACCAACCTTTGACTAAAGTATTTTCACTTGGAGCCCTTGGTGTCCTTGTACAGGGTGGGCCGTTAATTAGTGAACATTTGAAAAAATCGTGTAAAAAAATTATTTATTTCATATGGCAACGGTTTATTGATGTAGAATTTATCACGATTTATCAAATAACGTCGTAAAAAGAAGTCTGCTTGGAAATAGATCTGGACTTCTGGATGGCCATAGAATGTCGCCTTGTCCGGAAATCAGCTTTTATGGAAACATATCTCTGACCACCGACAGGGACTCATTGGATGTGTGACAAGTGACTCAATCTTGTTTAAACCATGTGTTACGATTGTAGCCAGCAAATTCCTGTAGTACCGGCATTTGTTTGCGCGGGATGTTAGATTCAAATGTTAACGAATTCTTGGCCCATCCTGTACTAGTCATTTGACGTTTTATTGTGAATGTTAACACATGCAAGTTACTAATCAACACATTAATCATATATTCTTATTTGTGTATTGTAAAGTAGGTACATTCTGCCTCTGTATTATCTTTAGATTATATTATATGCAGGTCTACATTATCTTTGGCATACCTTAAAAGACATCGGAGCTGGGATTATTAGAATCGGGTCAGAATAAAACCTTGTTTATCTTTTACTTTTTTAATGTTTAGATATGAACCGCATTTTCTTTTTCAATATTACAGTATTAAAGTTATAAACCAGAGCTATTTATTTGACACACATTCTATTTTTAAATCATTCCATTATCTTTTTAGTCTGTTCCGGGCTATTAATCTGTATCGCACAGTGTTGTTTCATAAAAGTCCTTCCAGATCTTAACCAACCTCTTTTCTTTTTTTAAGCAGCAAAGTGTTACCCGAAGAAGAAGTGTTACTCACCAAGATATTAATCCGTGCCATGATATCGTCTCGCCCAAACGCACGACCGCCCTGTGAGACAGTGCTCAAGTACCCTATGTTTTGGGGCAAACAGAGCATACTCAACTTCCTCCAGGTAAACTGCTAATATTAGTGAAAATTCTGCTTTTATAGAAATTAAAGTACCAACGCAAAAAGAGGAAATTTAAAATTTCACGTATGTGGAAATCGGATATAGGTACCGCCGTAGGTGGACATTACTTGTAGATTTTTGCATGGTATATAAGGCATAGGGTAACCAAGTAATCAAGAGACATAGTGTATCCGTCTTTTTGCTATTCTACTGAATGACGAAAGGAGATTTGTACTCTGGTAACCTCACTCACTTGGTAAAATGCAATTAAAAAAGCTTTATTATTTATCTTTGATAAATATTTGAAAATCGAAATAAGAGTGTGTTATTATACTATTACGCTTTGCAGATAGTACAATAGACCTTTATACTTTTTACTGGCTAAAATTGATTTCGGTGATTTCTCTTTAACATTAGGCGTTGTTATTTTTTTGTCATATTTACTACTTTAATTCTATATAGAGCAGGTATAAGTTACCAAAGAAATTATTTCGTACGACTATGTTAATTGAGTACATTGACTTTATAGTTAAACATGGGTATAGACAGAGTAATGTACGGGCAATGAACTGCATTGTCAACCTTGTAATATGCGATAAGCATTTTATTTATTTAGACATCAATATTAGCAATGCGGAGGGGCTTGTGGCTAGATGGTAATTAAATAGATTCGCACATAATAAGGTTAAGCAATCCTAGTCAGATCAGTCTATAGATGGGTGATCATTCCTTACTCATTGAGTACTAGTACTTTTTGCGTAAAATTTTCAATGTTGTGTTTTGGTGTTAGCAATGTTGATAAGGAACCGGCTTCACGACATATTGCCGTTAAATTTAGTGTTGTGTAATTGTTATTGTCAAGTTCAATGTTTCACGTTACTATTAAGGATAACTTGAACAGTTGAGTGATTTCACGTAGCTTTAAACTATTAGCATATATTATTAAGTTTATTATAAAATTTGAACATTACTAAAAAGGCGATTTCCGAATAATTTTTATTTTCGTGCGAAATATTTTATTTTCATTAATTTGCAATCTCTTTGTAATTTTTTTTGACAATGGTTAACGTATTTTCAACCGTTTCCTAGGATTTTTTTAAATACTATCATAGTTTTAATTACTCTAAACTGCAGTCGGTGCATATTATTAATATTTTTTTTACATTACAATGAAGTGAAATGCAAATACCTGCATCAAGTGTAAAGTATATCTTGTATGTTAAATAATATAATCTATGCAAAACGTGAATAAAAGGGGAAAAGAAAAGTAAAAGCATTCCATCGATATCATGAAATAGCGATTATTTTTCCGTATCCCCTAATAATACAAAAAATAATTGTATTCGATAGAAGTAACAGTTAAGCGGTTTTGTTAGGACGTGAGCGACCAGGTGGAGAACGGCGGCGGCGGGTCCGAAGCGGCTCTGGAGCGCGGCGCCCGCAAGGTGCTGCGCGGCGACTGGCGCGCGCGCGTGTGCGGCGCCGTGGCCAGCGACCTGCGCGCGCGCCGCACCTACCGCGGCGACCGCGCCGCGCACCTGCTCAGAGCTATACGCAACAAGGTACCTTCTGACTACCTTCTACTACTGCTGCTTCCGTCTACCGTTGCTAGATTAGAACGCCAATTTATTATAATGTGACTTTTACTTGGATAACGATCCGAATCCACCGTTTGTGCTTACTCATTACCGACGCACGTGTTTCCCTCCCACTACGATCTCGGATCCTTTAAGCGGGGCGTAAAGAAGCATCTCATTAGGTTGCCATAGCGTGGGTCGCCATCCTGCATTGTCTTCATTCGCAGTGAGTATGGTGACCACCACTCTTGGATTCTATTTATGCTTTCCATCAGGCAGAGTAGAGCACCTTTGGTAGGCTTCTATAATGAAAAAGCTTAAGTTTAATGTATTTTATATATTATTTTTGTTTTTTTTTTTATATTAATAGCCTGCCAAAATGACTCTATTCTGCCTGAAGGAAAGCATGAATAGAATCCAAGAGTTGTGGTCACCATACTCATTGCAAATGCAGACAATGCAGTATGGTGACCCACACTATGGCGGTCTTGTGAGATGCTTTTTCACCCCGGTCGAGGACGTAAAAGGCATGACAGTCATCGTGACAGTGTAAGGCTTACACAGTTATCACGATAACTGTCATCCCTGCATATTGTGTAATACATATATAATTTTCACTCTAAAAGGCGTACGCAATTAAATTTAATTAGGTATACTTGTATATTATTTTTCTATAAAAATTAAATGGACATTAATTTATCATCAACAGAAACATCACTACCGAGAACTAGAATCGGAAGCTCGTGAGAATCTCGGCAGACTTCCCGACGGGTTTGTCACGTACTGGCTGAGGAGATTCCCCCTACTGTTGCCCCACGTATGGATCCAAATGCAAAATTATCGACACGAAGATATTTTACAAGCGTATTACCCGCATTCGTTCACGTTTAACAGAGACGACGTCATAGAACTGGTAGACGACGGTGAGTACGAAGAAATTCCAGAGGAAATGTGCAATCCAGACAGGAATGGCCTGTTTCATAAGAGCAGAGTGTTTGTAGACGAAAATCCATCTATCAGCATAACCGACCAGAATAGATTTAAAAAAGACGCGTCTCCAAAATCGTCACCGAGAAGACGGTTCGTCGACTGGAAAAGCGAGTCGAGGTCTGATGACGTCAGATTCAGAGACAGACATTACTACAAGAAGAAAGAGAAAAAGCGGGAGGAATATGTAGTATGGACATTGCCTCCACAGTGAATTGTGAATGGACACAAGTGGAATAGAATAGTGTTTGATACCGAGATATTTGATCGATCTACTACGATCGCAGGGAAGTTTTAATAATTACAAACAAGGCAGTGATATAACCAGTGATGTTTTGGTAATAAGCTCATTTTTTTTGTTATAAACACGCGAAGTGTTTTAGCATGTCGACATTCCATTGGCGACGTGTTAATATGTGAACGATAATAGTTCTTATTGGACTGCATTGGAAATAGGAAGGAAGTATTCTATGTTTAGTGAATTTGATAGAGGATATTGACTTGATATCTTCGTAGTGTAAACATTTGATGTTATTGTTTTCTATTGTTACATTTTAGACTAATAGTTTTTTCTGGTCATGCTATCAGAAGTCTTGCATAAGGTTATCTTTGTTTAGAACTATTTATTACAAAGTAATTATTATACAATTAAGTATAAGTGATAAAATAATATATTTAGAATAATTAATATTCTACATTCTTTGTACACATTAAGATTGTTAAGAGTCCACCAAAGTGACTCTACCCTGTTTTAGTTTATACAAATGTAGAAGAAGCTACGACATTTACACTAGATTAGGTATTACATGTAAACGGAAACAACAAGATACATACGTCCAATATATAATCACTGTCACAATTCGGCAAGTCCCTTGATGATGGTTTCAAGTTATACTGGTCTGTAATAACTAATCAATTGAAAAGTCAATATCGTCAGATAACTAAGTTGAAGTTCAATCTTTGGGTGACCTCTAATCTATAAGTCAATTGTTATAAATTACTAAAGTTGCTAACTATAATTATAGTCACGTTTGAGTTGAATGACAAGTTCGGGACCAAGTGACACATAGTCAGACGTAATGATATGCATTTTAATGGTAATAAGACATCCATAAATAATATAACTAGCGAATATAACACACTTTTATAAATTGTCCTAATGTTTAAAAACTAATATTAATTAGAAACGTTTAAGCGACATTAGTTTTAAATAAGTATATTGTATCCCATTAAGTTCCATCTACTAATCGTGATAAGCTACTAAACATTTTAAAGTGTTATCAAATAAACAGTGCCTCGTCATAAGTTGCCCGAGATTAAACAATAATGTATTATAGTCATTGAGATTTAATATAATAGAGAAGCTAATTCAAACAAAAGTTGTGCACGACTTCATAACAGAGGGGAACGGGGAGGCGCGCGGGAAATGTTACATTTTCATAGATTGCAAATTCATGTATGGGGATGCGACAGTTTGTTATTTAACCTACTTGATTTCATTTTAGAAAATGAACTTCGTAGGTGTGTTTTGCAATGATGTATTTTGTAATAATATTTCATTATTTTAATTAACAATTTCCATTTAGAATCACCTGACAAGCAACTACTAACATGACCATTGATCAGTGTTAAGCTTTATGATTCAAGCGAATTGTCTTCTATTTGTTAATGCCGAACCGCATTAGATGAGCATGGGCGCCCCTAAAATTATTTTCAGGCATATACATTTATACTACAAACACATCACATCAGTCACAGTAAAAATGTGTATTTTATATATGTATTTCTTTTCTGACAATATTGTAATGTAATATAAATTTTGTTTCCCTTTAAACAAAATTAATTTTCTGAGATTCTGACGGTCAGACAATTATTAGTAACTATTAACACAAGAGCACTACATATTACATGTACTATCCCATAGCTGGTCCGAACATTGATTTACATCAAAAAACCTTTAAATTGGAAACGCACATATAGCATACGTTTAGATGTAAATATATATATGTATAGTTTGCTAGATATAGTGTCGTGACTGATTCATTATGTGGTTTAATTGTCTACAGATTTAAAACATAAAATTTGTTTTTTTGGGTCAGCTAACTACCAGTCGGCATAAAGTCAATATACTTACGTGTTATCTAAGCAGAAGTATATACAAGTAGTTTTATTATGTTATTACGTACATACAAAAACCACGTCTGTTTCCCTTAAGGGGTAGACAGAAACATGTTAAACACTCACTTTTCGCCAGTGTTTTGATCACGCGTAATAGGTGGAGAGCTTATTGTGAAATGGGATGTTTTGTTTGCCAGAACCACGGCCGTTTATCAGCAGGTGCATCGCTTGCAGGTGAGGTTGCAAGGGGCCTAAGTTCTCGTTGGTAACCCTATGCACTTCAAATACCAACATAGAACAAATATGTTAATAGTTTGATCTATTTTGGTATTTACATTTTTTATATTTAAATAAAAATAATAAAGTATACCATAAAGCATAAAGCATCCCTAAAACCCGCAAATCATCATAAAATGTTTGAGATGTTCACTTTAAAAATTTAAATGTAATGAACAAAAATAACATCGTTAAAAAAAATAAAAAGGTGAAAAAATCCCATCAGTTACAAAACTTCGATTACGTTATCAAATTAAGTGATAGTGCTCTATATAATAACCTAATTTAAAATGTACTTAAAAGTAAGTACTCGTATATATAGTTTAAGTTGACAGCTGTGAGATATTGGTTTTTAAAGTATTATTACTTTAAGCCTTTTCTATTTAGCTTTGCTATTTGAATAAAAAAATTGGTTTAGTTTTAAAATATCATATTAATTTATCTAGAACATAATATTATATTATGATTAATTTCAACATTCCTATAATGGCAACAAGGACCCTCTTTGTTGAGGGGTTTAGCGGTGGACAGAAAAGAGAATATGGGGGTTCTCCCTTAGGAGAGGGTCACCTGCAAGTCTTAGGTAGATGGTCCGAGGACTGAGGTGTCGTGGTACCAGGATTTCCTTTCTAGAGTACACCTGATTCCTCGGCTAGTAGTATATGAGACGGCGTGCGGTTTTTGGTCGGATTGAATTCGACATAATCACCAATAAGTGGTATCGGTGTCAATAACTTTTTACGTAGAATGCTGTCATGCATCTCACCTAAGAAAGTGTTTTAGAAGCACTCTCATCTCATCAATGTCTTAAATCGATATGTCTTTACTCTACGCCTTTACAAAAAACAAAATAAATTTCGTCTAAGTAGGTTGACTTATTATTGTTTCTTACGTATAACATTGCACGATAAATATTTAATTTTAATTAGCCTTGGGTATCGATATTAATTAATATTTGTGGTATTATTTGTATTGGTTTTGTTAACAATATGCGTATTTGTAAATGGAACGTGATGAAAAAAGCAAAATACTTTAATAGACACAATTAATAATTTAAAAGTAATGCATCTAGATGTAAGTTCTAAATAAAACTACCATGCATCGATATGATTGGGCAAATACGAATGAGATAGTGACTGTTAGCTTTGTATGTAACTGTTATTCAAATACAATATATATTACGTGTTTAGTTGTTGATAGATTGTAGGGGAAACAGGATGAATTCTAATAATTGTAGTGAATCACTTGCGACATATGCAAATAATGTTCCTGTCAATTGTAAATATTAAATAAGTACTTAAATGAAAATAACTAATCTCCTTAATACACTATTTAATTAAGTAGCAGGGATACTGTGTACTCTTGCAAATAATATCAGTGACCTAAATAATTCTAATACTAGTGTATATATTGAATTGGCTTTTATATTAATAAACAAAGATTTATACAAAGTTATATTTAATTTTTTTATTGTATAATTTTGAAATTGAACACGAATTACTAACAATTGCTTAACAATGGATGCTCAAATGTTTGTATATGTGTATTGTAAGAATTTGTTAAATAAAATATACATTTGTACAATTTATATTTTATTTTGTATATTACTTATATGTATATAATATATTCATTGTCAGTCGAACTTAAAAATAAAGTAACACTGGCTATTTTAAAACTTAAAAATATTATTGACGAAATTAAATCAGTCTTGAAAAATAAAATTATGGCTTGAGTAGTGAGCAGACATCAAGTAGAATGATCTGTACTGTCTATTCGTTAAAAGAGATTATATAAGCAGATTTTAAAAGTAAACAATATCCTGTATTTTTTAAAATACACACTAGTTTTTATATGAATGAATACAGATCAATGTTTATACAAAGTAGAAAAAATAGTATTGTGACGCTATGTAAAATTGGAATGTGCTACAAAATAAATTCATATCAAGAAAATAAATTTTTACAAAATTAAAGCTACACTACGTCCTTATTCGATATATAATCGCCAACTACAAAAATACGATTCAACATTTTCCGTTCCACTTAATGTTTAGTCTTTGTTGTTGTTTGGAAAATATTAAAATCAAATTCAAAACAATCTACAGCTCTATCTGACTTTAACAATTAATGCACTCAAACTAATACTATGTTCAAATGTTTAATATATATTATACATTTGAACATAGTGTAGGCAAATTACATGCTTCAATCCTGCAGCATTAGACTTAAACCTAATAATTTATTTAGTCCACATTTTGTATACATAAGGCAGTCAATGATCAGATTATTATTCAGTGTCTTTGACCATTATTTAAATATTTTTCAATTAAATCTATAATAGTTAAATGAACTTTTTCCTTGGCTAACATCAAAGCTGTTTTGTCAGCTCCATTCAGCATAGACATATCAGGGTTATAACTTACTAATATCTTTGCTGCACCAATATTTCCCACTGTACAGACTTCATGCAGAGGGGTGTTGCCCGCCAGATCTATCGCGTTGATATTAGCGCCGTTATCTAATAATAAGCGTATCACGTGACTTTTATTATTCAAAGCCGCTAGGTGTAATGGTGTTTGCCCTTTTTTATTTACACAGTTGATGTTAGCTTTATTGAGTACTAAAATATTGCACAATTCACTTAGTCCATATCTTGCAGCAAAATGCAATGCTGTGTACCCATTAGTGTCTGAGAAATTAATATCAAAGTCTGATGTATAAGTCCCAGTTGTTTTCTTGCATAGTTGGCATTCACATAATGGATGGCAAAGGGTGCTACTGCTATTTGGTTTGTTTTTCATATCCAAATAAGCAGAATAGTTGATATTCATATAGAAGCAAGCAAGCTTTACATCGCCATATGATATGGCTTTGAGTATTCGCTCAATTAATTTTAAATTTTCAACAGCTTTAGTGACATGGGTCTCTTCATTTTTAAAACCAACTTTCTGTAATTTACTTGTAGAATTGTCATTGCATTTCAATGCTTTAACATCACTGTTTGTAATGTGTATATATTCATATAGATTAGGAGTACATGACTTAAGCACTTGTAAAATTTTCAAGTTGTGTGCATAGTCAAATGCTGTTTTATTGTGTTTATTTTGTAAAGATGGTTCTGCACCATTCTCTATTAGTAGCCTTGCTATGCCTTCATAACCCCATTTTGATGCAAGATGTAACGGAGTATTCCCACTCTCATTTGCACAATTGATATCTATTTTCCTCCTACTGTGCTCAGCAAAGTATATAATTGCTTTAACACAATTCAAATGACCATTATTTACTGCCATGTGAAGTGGCATATTTTTATCTATATTTGCTTGGTTTATATTAGCACCGGAATGTAGTAACAAAAGTAAAGCATTTTGGTGTCCTCTACCGGAAGCATAGTGTAATGGAGTGCACTCATTAAGATCTGTTGCATTAACATCAGATGACATTGCTATGAGGCATTCAACTATATTTGATTTACCATGAATACAAGCCACATGTAAAGGTGTCAAACCATGACTGTCTCTTGATACTACAGTAGGTGAAGTTTTTAACAGCTTTCTTGATATCTTACAGCAACACTTCTTGCAGTTACATAAAGGGTGACAGAGCTTGTGATATATTTCCGTATCACTGTCATCATCATCCGAAACGTTCTCACCTAACGTTTTTATTACATTATTTTCAATAACTTCAACATTTTTAATATGTTTTTGATTTTTTAATAGTATAGCCTGGACTTGTTCACAATGATTGGCTTTGATAAGATCAAATATATATTCTAGAGTTTCATCTCTTCCATTGGTATCAGTTGAAGTGGAGATAGATTCTGTTAAACTACTTTTACGTCCTCTAGCTTCTAAAGCTTCTTCTGTAAGTTCACTCTCATAATAATATGCTTCAGGGTCTGGGGGTCCAGCCAAGGCCCCGGACTGTATGTGTTCTATAACGGCTTCTAAAGTAGTTATAAGGAAGGCACATTCATCACCGTCCCCTCTGCCAACTCCACTGAATCTAAATTCTCTCATGTATGTCAATTGGCTGTACCAGTTTGGTAAGCCAGATTTGATGACAAGAAACACAAATACTGGCAGCAATTCATCAGCAGTTAGTAGAACAAGATTGTTACTTTTATCCCTTTTGTTGATAGCATTTAACGCCTGTTTTAAACATAGAACTTTTTCTAAAACTGTGTTGTAAGTATCTATCTTGGACAGTATCTGTTTGGCTTTAGGAACTGCATGGTATAGTTCCTTTTTTATATCAAGGTCTCTGAGCTGAATGTCACACATGTTCCGAATTTTCTTATTGAGGTGGGAGTCTTCATAGGCACAGCTGGTACATATTGGTTTGAACAAAGAATCAAACAGTAAATGTTGCATGTAACATTCTACAGCTAGCTTTATGTTTTCCAACACTTGTTTACAAGACTTAGATTTGTCCCTAAGTCTTCTGTTTTGTAATGTTATCTGAAGGCACTGAGTGTAAACCTCACTGATCCTATCTCTAAGAGCTCCAATAGCAACTGGAAGAGCTGGGTTTCTTTTTAAAAACAGTTGTACACTGTGTTCAATTTGGTCTAGAACTTGACGGCCAGCAGCCTGAGTCCAAAGTAAATCAATACAGTCATTAATAGATGTCAAATATTCCTTAGATAATGTATCATCACTGAAAGTGGCATTAGGTTCCAGAGAAGTTTCTATGCACCACACTTTGTATTTGATGAAATCTTCTGTGTAGAATGTCTCTTCAAAGAGTATGTGGCTGTGTAGAGGCAGTCCCTTGGTAACCTCCAGGGTTATTACTTTATTTGTTACTGTTACCTGTTTTTCAGTAAGAGTGCTGTAATGTGTTTCCGGTAATTCATCACTCGGCACTAAAATATGAGCACAGAAATCCTCCACTGCAAATACACGGGTGGTTAAACTCCCAATTCTTGGTACACATATGATCCAAGATTGTGTAATACAATGTTGAAATAAATTTGTGTATTCTGTCTTCAATTCTACAAAGAATGGGTTATCAGAGATGATCTCGTCGTAACTGCCATCCATTTTTATGGCAATTTATGTAATAGCGTATATTCTTTTAATTTTTCCAAGTGTTAATAACTCGGCACTGTACCACCATTTGACATTTAATAATCCATATCACATCCAATGATAACCACTAATGAATATAAATTACAAAATAACCAGTTTAGTGACCTTGTATCGGGAGCACATATGCCTTCTTCTTATCCAAGATTGACACTGACAACTGACTATGGTCTCTAATTATTGTTTAACGATTGTCAAATATAATGTTGCCAACCTTAGGTATTTTTCTATAAGTCTACGTAATTGCTTTACACCTATCTCTAGAACCTAATAATGTGTTTTCCTCTAACAATTTAAATTTACTAGTCAAGTCTTCTTAATTGTAGGAAATGTTTTCTTAGTAATAAATTACACATATGTACCTAAACTAACACATTAAGTTTATAGTGAAAAGTAGTATTATATGCAAAAAAAGGAAAGTATTATCATTAGTCATTGTATGCTGACATGAAGACGCCAACAGTATTTAAGAAAGCGTTGCGAAAATGATAATTTGTGTCGACATCTTTTTCAAACTGTTCTTACTCGGTAACTTGAACTCATTTGATCTTATGATTGTTTGTTCATAAATGACATGAAGTGTCACAAAGTAAAACAATTTTAGTCCCAAATTACATTTTTGAACTAATCATACCATATTGATTAGTTAAGAGCGGCATTATATTCTGGACAATTTAGTGTCAATCCACTTCCGTTAAAATTAAAATTAGCGTTTATATGTAAAACCGCTTCGGTCCAAAATTTGTTAGAAGTGTATCCGTCTGTCTGACTGTCATAATCAATCAAGCAAAAGTCGCAATTTCAAAACTTTTCAAAATATTTTCGTAGCAAGTTGATTGCAGCTAGCATGTGTCTATTTTGTGTTTTCTTTGTAATTCTGTTGGTAATTGAAGAAAATATTCAACCTGCACGTGCAAGACGAACTAAAAATGAATACTAGTAGTGAGTCCAGGAAAAGGCAGTAAGGTAGCAAATAATACACTAGTACTTTGCACATTATAGTAGCGTCAGCAGGAGTTCTTTAATTTTTCTTTTTAATATTTTTTTTACCTAATCTATTACTTTATATGCTTTCGGTAATGGTTATTTTTATTTACTTGAATTCTGCAAAAGGCCACATTTGAATGCATGTTAATGTCATAACAAAAAAGCAATTTACAAATGCAACAGCGTCTGACTTTACCTGATACTAAAATAATTCAAAAAGAGGAAAACACTTATGTGTTTTACTACTACTACTGCTACTATTAAGACTAAAAAAATATTTTAAATGAAACAAGGCACGTTAGATGGTGTGAAAAAGTTGCTAGTGTAGCACTATGCACCGCAGTGGGAATGTCATCACGTACTTGAATATTACAAAAATATTTTCATTGATGTTAATGATAATTTGGATTAAGAAAATGATTTTTTTTTGCCATCTACCAATAGTTGAGTCGATTACGATTTAGAATCCATAGATAAATTTATAAACACTTCTCGCTTTGCTGCTTACGGATACTGGAGATCGTGTGTGAATTTTTGCAATTCGTCTCACAAGAAGCATTACATATTGTAATTAGACTGAATGTTATAATATCGTTAACAACGATGTTGTAACATTCTATAATTGTCAATGTGTGGCAATAGGTTATATTTTCATAACCGGTTCACCCACTGCTATTGATGTAGCGACTCATTTTAAATTATAATGATTAACGCTGTCGCTAAGCAAATCGTCCTTGATTACGGCCGAGATGACATCATAATCATAACGTATACATAATTATTTGTATTTTCACCAGTTCATGCACACCCAAGGACGTATAAAAAAGTCGGACAGAACTCTTGCTAAGATAAAACTGAGGCACCGTGGTGGGGTCGGCTGTTTAATAGGTCAGTTATTAATACATATGACATAAAACAAAATAATTTTTTTTCCATCACTACGATTTTCACACCATTTTACAATTCAAGTAATGTTGTATATTTATTTTTTTTTCGTCGCGTAATGCGTCCCGCAGTCATGATTGCACGTATAATGGTGAACTATTGTGTGAAAGTGTGTTTCAACCTGGACGTACAGCGCACTGGCAGACTGAGTGATTCACTTTTTGCTAGCGGGACTATGTCCGATCTTTTTCATATATGCATACCTTTTTAGCTTAAGGAAAGTGGCTCGAAATGGTTCTACTCAAATCAATCTTCTACTGTGGCCACGCAGAGTTACTGGAGACTAATTTTCGCTAAAAGTCACTAGTAGTAAGGCAATTACCGTGAGACAGTCAAATTTTATGGTATATATTTGGTTTCAAGAAAACAAACTTAAGTAATAAAAGTTACTCCAAATTTAACGTTACATTATTTTTTTTTAAAAATAGATGGCATTTCTATGCACAAAAAATAAAAGCTTTCAATATTTTAGTAGAAAAGTTTTCTATTTATTTATGTTGATCATAGATTTTTCTTTTATTTATTTTTGTTTTATTGCATAGGGCAGAGATAGTTATATAGTATATTTAATGCAGCAAGCAAACACGATTCAATCTACAAAACATCGATTATAGGCGTCGTTAACAGTAGTACTTTATGTAAAATTATGATATTGTTACATTCATTAGACTTTATAATTTAAAAGAGATGAATTAGAATAAATCAAATTTTTATAAATTCTATACTATTGAGGCAATATTCGAGGATAAAAGTGTTTTCGCATTAAAATAGTGGACTGAAGCATGTTTACTTTTAATTGCTTTTGACCGAAACTAACTCGCAAATCACATTTCAGTTGAGAGCCTGTTAGAAATAAAAATGACGTTTAATGTTGATATCAAAATAAAACACTTCTTTAAAAAAATATAATGTGTTTGTTTTTTGGCAAACCTAATCTTTTTAAAAATTGGAATAAGAGAATAATACTAACTTTTGATTAGAAACGAAAATAGTTTTACTTATTGACTGTGTTATAATATGTATAGTCCTTCTTTATATTTTTTAGAAATTCGTTTTATAATGATACTATTAGTAAATTTACTTACTTAAAAAGGGGTTTTAAACGATATCTTTTAAGATATTATTTTATGTTTATGCATCACTAATATTTCTTATGTAAACGTATTAAAAAATAAAACACTGGGTAGGTATGTACGTATAATAATTTTTGATATAATTTAAAAAAAGTACTTTTTAAATGTTAGATATTTCTAGGTCCCATTTATAATAAATTTCAGAGGAGCGAAGGTAAATAAACTATTCTTAATCAACGCTACCCTCTTCCGCCCCTTCCTCCTCCTACTCCTCCACGTCCACCGATACCTCTTCCTCCGATTCCTCTACCGCCAATTCCTCTTCCACCGAAACCTCTTCCGCCAAAACCTCTGCCCCCAAAACCTCTCCCACCGAATCCTCTGCCGCCAAAACCTCTTGTCCCAAAACCTCTTCCACCAAACCCTCTACCTCTTCCAAAACCACCTCCACCAAATATAGCAGGCACAATGATTGGGGGCCGTCCTGAAAAAGAAAAATATTTGTTAAACACGTAATTTTAATTAGCTAGGTATATTCTTCACTTCTAATCTTTTTACTAACAGATGTCTAATTATTGTCTAATTATATTTATAATACATGTCTAACTGTTCGACAAAATTACCAAATGTGCCTTTTCTCTTCGTATCTCTTTTTAAAAGCATAAACTGCTTATCTTGTATTAAAGTAACAATATGGAAACCCGTGAAATGCTTGTTATTACGCACATAATAATTTGTTGTTTTTGTTACGAGTATTACGATAGCCGTTAGGGATCTTTATCTTCTGTGAAGCGAAAAAGATTGCTTCATTAAACGAAACTGTCTATGAGCAAATGCACGAGTTGCTATATAACAAAGTCGAACGTTGCTTTAAGTAGCACATCAACTTAATTTTTAAGGAGTTCATCCCTAAGGTGTCCAATATGGAATTCTGAAATATTTACAATGAAACTAATACTAATACTTTTAAACAAATAAATTACCAATTCACTAAATATGATAGTCTAGACATTTAAAAGAACTGTGATCCACAGAAAGTCATTACCCTAAATGTAAATCTTTTAAAAACCGTGAAATTTAAGGATTCATTCAAAATTACTTAAGTATTATCTAAAAATAAGTGTTATAAATTTCTATGTGTCACAGTTACAATAGCAAGAAACTATTATTGTCATTACATATGCTATTACTGAGTACGTATTACAAAGTACTAATTAATATGTGATCTTATTGTCACTGCTGTTCCGTATATCAAAAAGTCACACAAATAAAATTAACATGTAGTTAATGGCACGTCGAATACCTTTGAGATAAAAAAGCAAAGATAAATAAATAAGCTCATTTCATAATATAAGTTGAAAACCTAAAACAAATGATTGTTTATCATCAGCATTATGGGTGTCGCCTAAAAGGGCCATGACACGGTATGATTTAAAATATTAAGTTACTTACTTCTGCGGTAGTATGGATCATAATCGTAATAGAATTGCCGTTTCACTCTCGATAAAGCGTCCTTTGTGTGGTCTCCGTTGCGGCTGACATCTCCAATTTCATTTTCGTTTCGTATTAGATTCGCTAATGGATTCGATATTTTGTCCAGTTCTATTGTTATGTTCTTCATGTCTACTTCTTTTGTAAAATGTTCTTGTATGAACATTGTCAGTGTGATGAAAACGATGGTTTTGTAATTCTGAAATCGTTTTAGGGAAAATATTATTTTGTTAATATTAAATGAATTAGTTATAAATTTTTATCAGGTCAAGTTTTATGTAGGTACTTGACAAATTTTGAAAAATATACAAGTCTTTAAGCTAGACTTTACATGATTTAAATAATTTTACAGTCATATCAAGATAGAGAGATTGATGGTTCGTACTTTCTTTCTACACTAAAATTATTGTAGAAGTATCATGCCATCCGTGTGTATACTTATAATAAACAAAGAACAGCTTTATTGTAAAATTAAATCTCTTCCAAACTCTGTTACGATACCATATGTAACACATTTATACTTTGATTATAGATTCTTGCTTAAGAGTTGTTTATTAAATTACAATTAAATAGGTAGCTATATTTATAAATTTTAATTGATTTCTGTTTATTATTGTTAATGCTTATTAACGTAACTTTATTTGTCACTTTTTTAACACAAATATACACTATCACTGTTGCGTCATATTATTGTGGATGGTTATTTATTCATTGATTGATAATTTCAGAAACCTTAATAGGTATTCTATTAAATAAATTTTTAAAATATGCAGAACTAACAGTGATTTCCATTTTGAGATAATTGTATTGTATGACTGTTGAAAAATTACGAGGCGTCGTTTTATTATACAGATTCTGATTGTGCTAATTAGTTCTCGCACGAATTGTACTATATTAAGTGACATTGTAGGATTTTCCCTCAGATTTCACACAGTAAAGAAAATATTAACATGTTTTCGTACAGAAAGATGTTTTTCAATTTTTGGTGACAGGGTGGAAAATTCCAAAAGATCTCAGGGGTTTGCTATCTTTGGAATGCAGAAGCCAGAAATGTGTGATGTTTCGGAAAACTAAAAAATCTCCGACTATGACTTCAGGGAGACGTCAGACCATTAGATTTTAGGTTACCCTCAAATAACTAGGCCCTATATAATTTACACTTCGTTCATACGTCATAAAATAATTACGGCTTTAGTAAATCACAAGTAATATATTTTTATTTTATATCACAAACAGTTATTTATGTTGTATGTGTGGCATAACTTTGGCAGATGTTTATAACATACTACTGAGTACTTCTTTGTAGATCTTTTTAATCTAATATATAAAATTCTCGTGTCACAGTTTTCGTTGCCATACTCCTCCGAAACGGCTTGACCGATTTTGATGAAATTTTTTGTGCTTATCCGGTATCTATGAGAATCGGCCAACATCTATTTTTCATCCCCTTAAATGTTAGGGGTAGTACAACCCTAATTTTTTTTTATTTTTTAGACAAAATTTTTAATTTCTATTTTTTTATGATACAACATACAAAAATACATACAATCCTCAATTTTCACCCTTCTACGATCAACCCTTAGTTTTTAATAGCCATTTTAGTAATTTAATCATTTTTCCTCTCCGGTCGGCAACTGGCAAAACAACGTTTGCCGGGTCAGCTAGTTTATTATATATAACTCCGTAGTGCAATATTTTCATCTATCTCGTAAAGTTTGACCAGCGTTTTCAATGCAAGCGTACAAAAAAAAATTACGATGTCATATTATACGAGTAAATGCTGACAATTATTATTATTACAATTATATTATTGAGGACGATGTTTTACATATTATTCGATAGTTCTATTCAAAATGACTTAAACTTTAATAAGTATTTTATTAAATAAATATCTAAAAATATAAAATTATCGATAGATATACAGTCGAACCTGGATAAGCGAGAGTTCAAGGGAGCACAATCTTCTTCTCGCTTTTAGAGGTTTCTCACTAACCCGAGTTTCTCGCTAATGCTGGTATATGGGTAGCGTTTCTCTCTTATAGAGGTACGCAGCAACAACAAGTCACAGCAAGTACGAATGTAGTAAATATGTAATATGATAAAATGTAATTTTATTTTATTTAGAACTTATTTAGTTTCACGAAATAGAATGAGTTATAAAATACCAGATGTTAAATTTGTAATTTGTTTTGTCATTTGTTCCTCCTAAATA
The DNA here is from genome assembly GCA_949316085.1 of Hypercompe scribonia. Lineage (NCBI taxonomy): Eukaryota > Metazoa > Arthropoda > Insecta > Lepidoptera > Erebidae > Hypercompe > Hypercompe scribonia. The sequence continues at coordinate 7,593,965 of OX438975.1, forward strand.
ATATAAATAAATAAAGCTCGACTGTCGCTTATAAAGATATAGATAAGTAGCAGTCTTACTTACGGAGGTCCATGAGGGAAAAACGACTCTCTTACAGAGGTTTCTGTTTCTCGTTAATAGAGATTTTGGGAGTTTAAAATGAAGGGTCCTGGCTATTCCTCTCACTTATAGAGTTTTCTCATTTACCCAGGTTTAACTGTATTACAATTATCATTACATTCAAACTTTATTCATGAATAAAAAAAAAACTAAAATTCGTTGCGCATTTTAAAAGATCTAAGCATACAGGGGAAGGGATGTGAGTTTCTTTTATACTTAGTAGAGACATAGGGACATGTAGATGTAAGTATATATTTACTAAATTTATAAGTACATTTATTAAAAGTTTTGTAAACATAATGAAGGCATTAGGTAGTTTGGAATCAGTATGCGAGAGTTATCACTGTTATTATCATTGTTCTGTATATTTGTAAACCAGTGTAAATAGATGGATTAAGTTGAAACAACCATGTACTTATAGTAACACTATAAATTGTTATAAAGTTAGGTCTTAAAAAACATTTCAAATATATTTTTATTTTTACTCCGTTACCCTGACTTGTGTGAAGTGTGAACTATGTACATACATACATTGTGAATCATTCTTTCTTTACAAATAACAATAAACATTATTTATTTAAACAATATTTAAATAATTATTAAATGAACTGTTCCATGTTCTTTGACTCAAACCGGCAATGTTATTAAGTGCAATCTCAAACTAAGTATCCTTAATTACAGACAAGGGTTATAAAAAATAAAATAGAAAGTATATTAGCATACAATTTATTCAGTAATATTAAGTAGTACATGCAGGTCTTAGGCATAGCATTTCTCTATTAAGTGATAGGTAGTTACGAACATCCTAAGAGAGAGTCTGAATGATAAAATAGATAACAAAGATCTTAAAAATATAGTTTCAATTATAGAGTATACATAGAATATATTATAAACATCTTAAAAGATACAGCCTAAATGATAGAATTAATCGCAAACATCTAAACAGCATTTTAAATAGTTAAATATTTAAATATTATACACTGTTACAAAACAAAGGACAATTTCGTTGGTTTTCTCAACTGCTTGCACATACTTCTATTTTTGCATTCTTGAACACTTTTTTTTGTTTTTTAGGCCTTGGCCCTTTCTTAGTCTTTAGGCAAATCGTTTGTTACTTTACAAGGACATCTTTTAAAATTTCTTACTGACGATATTCTTTTCGGCGAAGTTTTAAAAGAAAAGACTCCATTCGCTTCAAATGGTCTTTTTGTTTCCTCTTCCTAGAGTACTAGACTCAGACATGCATGGGTCTTCCGAAGACTCTGGCCTGTCGTCGTAAATATTTCCATTAATGTAGAACGCAGGCTGGGCCACGGTTCTTCATGAGCGTCCACTTCTTTTCAATTACTTAGCCTCTATTGTAGTTCCTTATTGGGGAGTATATTATGTAGTTTATATTATGTTTTATATATTAGTACATTATTTTATTATACTGTTCATTGATACTCGAACAAAAATCGGTGAATTATTGGCCAAAAAAGTGTAATAAATTCAAAGTGCCCTTATGTGAGTGTATTTACTCAAATTGAATCCTAAAGAATTAAATAATAAAATTAGATTTCAATCGTTTTTAATTGTATTGTCGATAAAACTTTAGAGTTAGTGATTTAAAATAAAAACCTAAAGTTTGTTATCATCATACGGAATTTCTGTGTCTGTCATTATTTATTTTACAATTATCAGAATGCTTATCATATTTTTTTCCCTTTTCACGATTGTGTTTAGTGTCGCCGTAAAGTGTAATATTTTAAAGTGGTTTGACTGGTTTCTTTGTCAGCCGTCTACTTAGCTTATCTGATGCTAACTCTCTTCTGGAATGTTATAGCCTGCCTGTCTGTAATGTCTGCTAAATGGTCGCGCACAGTGCGGTTTCAGAGAAATTTTCTCCCGCGAACAATCCCGTTATGGAATGAGCTCCCTGCCACGGTTTTCCCTGGGAACTAAAGCATGGGGTCCTTCAAGAGGGGGGTAAATAGGTTTTTGAAGGGTCGGCAACGCGCACGTGATGCCCCTGGTGTCGCAGGCGTCCATAGGCTGCGGTAACCGCTTTCCATCAGGCGGGCCGTATGCTTGTTTGCCACCGTCGTGGTATAAAAAAAAAAAAAAAAAAAGACAGGACATAAAAAGAAAGTAATTTGTAGCAATCAAAACGTATAGCCTCAGTATCAGTTCCTAAAACTGTCTATTATAACATCAGGGTATCTATCTTCCAAACAAACGGATAAACGAAATAATTTTATTAGGGTATCTTTTATCCTTTGAGAAAAAGAATTTGAAAACTACTATCAATATAGTACTTTATAACTCAACGTTGACTTACGAGGCTCTAATATAGCAAGGTTTGCTGATATGCGTTGCAGAGTTTTAATTAAAAAAAAATCAGATGACTGACTCAACTGATACTAAAGCCCAGTCAACTAAGTTAATGCACTTACTTGACTAGGCTTTGTTATCAGTTGAGTCAGTTATCTGAATTTTTTATGATAAGTGATTAGGCAATAGATTATTATTATTTACAATATACAGTAGCGCTCAAAAGTATTTTGACAAGACTACTTTTGCAGTTATCTTTTTCCTGAGTACTTCAAAATAATTTTAATATTTTTTATATTATTATTTATGATGTATTTCATCCTCTGTGAGTTACAAGTTGGAACTTGTTTGTTTTCTTTCTTTGTTAAAAACAAAACACGTCTATACATGCGCTCAAAAGTATTTTGACAACCATTCAGTTCCTTGCTGGCAGCGGTTCTACTCACACTGCATATATTTTTGTCTATAAGGTATAATTACTCCGCATTTATCAACATGCCTAAGACTAAAGAATATTCAAATGATATTAAAAATGCCGTGATAACTGCCCTACAAAGTGGAATGACGCAAGCAGAAGTTGCTCGAAGTTTTAAAGTGTCACGACAACTTGTTAGTTCGTGGAACAAAGCTTATAATAAACGTAAAACTATTGAAAATAAGCCTCGAAGTGGGCGTCCGAAAAAAACATCCGCTAAGGAAGACCATTTGATAAAAAGGTTATCGACAAGTGATGTCCGAAAAACGGCTGTGCAAATAAAAAACGAGTTACAGGAAAATTACGACGTGAATTTACACGTTTCAACTGTAAAACGCAGACTAAAGGACTTCGGATGACATGGACGACGTCCAACTAAGAAACCTCTAATTTCTGCAAGGAATAGGAAGCTACGCCTTGCGTTTGCGAAACGGTTCAGATTATGGACGAGTTCAGAATGGTCCAAGGTGTTGTGGAGTGACGAAAACAAATTTAATTTAGTGTCATCTGATGGTATACGGTACGTGCGACGTCCTGTAAACAAAAGATTTGATGTTCGATACCAAATACCCACAGTAAAGCATGGAGGTGGCAATATTATGGTCTGGGGATGCTTTTCTCGCCACGGAGTCGGACCTTTAGTTAGTATAGAAGGTACTATGGATCGCTTTATGTACGCAGATATATTAAAGCAACAAATGCTACCCTATGCTAAAGCAAATATGGCACCTGGTTGGTATTTTCAACAAGACAATGACCCTAAGCACAAATCGAAACATGTCAACGACTTCATGAAATTCGCTAAAATCAAAATTCTCGACTGGCCAAGTCAAAGTGCCGATTTAAACCCAATGAGAGATTAAACCCAATAGAGCATCTTTGGGAAGAACTGAATCGCCGTGTAAGATGTCGAAACTATTCAAATAAAGATGCTTTATATGAAGCACTAAGTAACGAATGGAGCCGAATACCCATTGATCGTTTGCAGAAACTAGTTGACTCGATGCCGGCGCGTTGTGAAGCGGTCTTGAAGGCTAATGGATATGCAACAAAATACTAATAGTTAATATCAAAAATAATATTTTTTTTATTTTATAAAATAAAAAACTTTCCTTGTCAAAATACTTTTGAGCCGTGTCGTAAATAATTTTTCTTTATGTTTTCTTTTTGTGTAGAAATACATTACATTTAAGTGTCTTAATTTGTGAAACGTATCATTACTTCTAATATAATCTTTGATTGGAAATTTTATACCTTATACCAAGATAATCTGTGAAGTACTTTATGTAAATTGTGATGATACGCATGCATAAATTCACAAGGTAGTAGAGCCACACCGATTTTAGTAAGAACGGGTCTGGCTCGACTGGGGCAGGATTATCCTTTCACAGAAGACTAAGATAAAGCGACAGCATCTGTGCTGTCGTGTTTCGTTGGTGAGCGCGAAACTGGAGGTGCTTTGACGCAGCAGACGACTTCGTGAGCCTTACATTGCAACGATCACTATCATACCTCTTACGTCCCCAAGCAGGGCGTGAAAAATGAGTCTGCATTTCTATTCATGCTGTACGTCAGACATAGTAGAGTCTGCTGCTTTAATAATATTGTCTCATGTAGACAACTAACATCCCGTGCAAACATGTTACGGGAGTTCTTGGGACCGATGTTACTGGATTTTGTAGGCTAGAATTGTAACACATGGTTTCAACAAGATGGAGCCACTTGTTACACTTCTAATGAGTACCCGCCGGTGTGGTCAAAGATATGTTTCCAGAAAAGCTAATTTCCAGACAAGGCAACATTCCATGGCCACCCCGAAGTCCAAATCTATTCCCAGCAGACTTCTTTTTATCTAGTTATTTGAAAAATCGTGTCTACATCAATAAACTAAATACACTACGACAACTAAAAGAAAAATCAGCGAAGAGATGTCGGTGATCTCACGGTCTCTTTGCAAACGAGTATTCGAACTTTTCGGTGCTCACTTAGAAGAGTGCAAACGTAGAAGCGGTAGTCATTTAGACTATGTAATTTTTATAAAATAAATTTCAACAAATTAGCTTTCTTGTTAATAAACAATTTTTACAATATATCAAATGGTTTTTTTATACGATTTTTCAAATCTTAATTAATTAGTGGGCCACCTTGCACAAGGACACCAAGGGCTCCAAATAAATATACTTTAGTCAAAAGTTGGTCATTTAAGAAATAAGTGTAATTGAGTGACTTTTTATTTTTCGTAAAAGTTATTGTTAACATTTAGGCAAGCTTAGGCAAAGTTTATTCTTACGACAACATTTTGTAAATCGATTTCGATCATTTTGAAAAAGTTGACAATCATTGAGATCATTGATAGTGTTATAAACTTTTAGATAATGTACATTTAAGAAATAGATTGAATATAAGAAACAAGTGACAATAGTGTTTATAAATTTGAAACACAATAAAGGCCCCAAAATAGAACCGTCTAGACGTCACAAACATTTGGTCCAATTGAAATTTATAAAATATTAATATTTAGGGTGGTTTTCTAAATATTTTATACTTTCTCATGCCAAGCCGTAAAAATATAAAAGAAAGCAATTAAGTAAAATATAAAAATTCTGGGGAGAGCTACCCTTGTCACTTCAGTCTATGTATATGACTTACTTTTAGACTTACCAAATATACAGAAAAAAATATATAAATCTGTCCTGTCGTTTTGGAAGAGTTGGATAAAAAACACTATAACACGAGATTTCTGCATGTTTGATAAAAATTGTATGGGCTCAGGCTATTGTATGTATGACTCAGTGTTAACAACATATGTACATGCCTCATTGCAAAGTTTTGCAATCTTAGCTAGATAAGTCTACGGATGTATTCTTAACGTATTGAGACCCCTCATAGAGCACATTAAAGCATCTGTCCCCATAGATATTATCTTTTCATAGAACTTTGATTTCACCAATTACTTGAATTGTGGAGATGATAAAATTTCATTGTGTGTAACATCTGTATGCGGATGATCTACAACTCTATTCGCAAAGTAAGGTTGATAAGATCAACAGAGACCTGGAAACGAATAATGCATAGTCTAAAAGGTTTAGTTTAATAGTAAACCTATCAAAATGTCAAGCCATTACAGTTGCGGGTCTCCGATTGATAAGCAGGATAGACACTGAAAGTCTTTTGACTAACATGCCTGTTTGTCAATCTGTGAGAGATTTTGGCTTACATTTCGATCGCACGCCTAACTAGCGTGTGCATGTTGCATATCAGTGCTAGTGGGTTTAGTACTCTTTGGGTGCTTTATCGCCTCAGAAATTTTCTATCTCCGAAAACCAAGGCTATGTTTACGTAAATATTAAACTTGCTCATATTCGACTATGATGAAGTGTGCTTTATGGTGTGAGTGCAGATTTTCTTGATGAATTACACAATTTTCTTAATAACTATATTCAATTTGTTTATAATCTCCATAATTATAATCATGTATCATCATTCCGCTCACAACTCAATTGGCTACGAATTCGTTTAAGACGTTCTCGTCTCATCGACGTTCATTCGTTTAAGACGCGCGTTTTAGAGCGCATAGAGAACTATGCGCTCTAAAACGCGCTCTTAAAGACGAAAGTAGAGCAGTATCTTATAAAACAACAATACAATACAACAGTTATCATATCTATTTGCGTATGTATGTATTTGTATAACTTTATATGTAATAAGTTGTATGTATTGGTTCTACTTTGTATGATAACTTTATATAATATGTGTATTTGAAATGTTATTTAGTTTGTTTATCTTTATACAAATTTTAGGGCAAATACAACTACTTCCTATTTTCTCTGTATCACCCAATGGTTAACTGGTAGACAATGCTATAGGCATGCTAAGGCCACGAATGCACCAAAAGCGCGTGATGTATCAAATAAATAAATAATGGGAAAAGGCAGATTTGAATGATTAACCAAATATTAATTTCGTAATGTGTAATATTGTCATCTAAATTAATTATGATTTATTTGTGCATGTACCTACTTGAAATAGCAAACAAACAATTAAGGACAAATAAACTATGAAGACATTCAACTATGGTGTCTGTAATATTGGGTACCAGGATTTGCACTCGTCCAATAATGAGGCCAAAACCTCCTTCCTAAGGAGAGGCCTATGTCCAGCAGTGGACTGTAAAAGGCTGTTAATGAAAATGTTAATGAACAATGAGGTAAATTATCTGGTGGGCAGTATGTAAGAAATAGAAAGGCGGGTTATTTAGTATAAGTAAAAAGTAATCCTCCGACAGCTCAGTTCTTCTAGCAGGATTGTGGAATTCTTAGTGTTGCCAAGCGAATAAAATAGTCGTCAACCTACTAGCATATGTTGAAACACTCTATTCATCATCAACATCAATACTCTTTAATAGTCCACTGCTGGCTCTTTTTAGGAAAGAGATTTTGGTCCGTGTACCACATTGGCCAGACGGGTTGGTTTAAGCCTTTTTAGGGGTTCTGTCATGTAGGTATAATTATTTTTTAATATATTTATTAGCACTCTTGTTAGTATAGTAAACGCAATTACCTACTTCAGAACCAGTGTAAGAGCTAAATAGAATTATCACTGTTGTAGTATTTTTTTTGTATATTTATAAAAAAACTGCATATAAGCAATAATTGCATGAGCAATAAGCAATAATTTGAATCAAATTTGGTGTGTTAAACTTCACGTTGTTTAAAAGTCATACATCAAACAAAAAAAAATTAAACACACGCGTATATTTTGCTTTTTGTTCGGTTTCTGAGATTACGTGTGATGTGACAAGTATAATAATAATTAATTAATAATTTTGATTTATTCTTTAATTATTTGATAGACCTTACAAATTTATTTTCTTTACAAAATGAAGTTATAAATGAAAAAAAACATTATATGAACTACTCCATTTTTTTTAGTCGAACCAGCAATATTAATAAATACATGCCGAAACTACGTAACTAAATATTTATCGTCGTAGACAAGGGCAATGAAAAATTAAATAGAAAATATTTTAACATATAATTTATTAAGTAATATTAAGTAGCGTATGAACTAGTAAGTAGTAAGTAGTATATGAACTACCAAACACTGAATTTGTCTATCAAATGATGGGTACAGTAATTAACAATATCTTAAAAGATACAGTATAACTTATAGAGTAAATTACAAACATCTTAAACGAAACAGTCTAAATGACAGAGTAAAGTACAAGCGTCTTAACTGCATTGAAAATATAAGAATCATTAACTTTGTTGTAGATGTAAAAAATATAATAATTGGGTTGATTTTCTCAACTGCTTGCACATACTTCTGTTTTTACAACCTTGAACAATAGAATTTAATGAAGGCCCTATAGAACGTCTGTTTTCGTAAGCCTTTACATATGCTGCGATGGTTTCCTCATGGTCTTTAGGCAAATCCGTTCTCTCTTTACGTGAATACCGTCTAGTACTATTTATTGACGATATTCCCTTCGTCGACGCGTTCAAAATAAAGGATTCAGTGTGTTTTAGATGTCCTTTTCTTCGTTTTCGTTGTGGTCTAGTTTTTAAGCATTCTTCAGTCTTCCGAAGACTCTCATCGTTCGTTGACGAAATTTCCATCAATGTGGAATGTGCACACGGACTGTCCAACAGCTCTTCACGAGTGTCCACTTCTTTTGACTTAATTTGACCCATTTGTCATTTAATTATAGCTGCGTATTGTAAGACCTGACTGTTTGTTGATACTTCAACTAAAATTGGTGTATTAATGCGAAAATGAGTCTAGTGAGCTACTTATATACGCTACGCTAATTGACGAAGATGATTAGTCATTAAAAAAAATATAATATCCTATTATGTCCTAATCATTTGCAATTATTTAACCGAAATAATATTTGACCTGCTGATTAAATATACAGTTCTAATTAGTTTCTTATCACTACCCGGTATTTGTGTGCCTTCCATTGTGCATAATATCATTATCATAACAATTAATGTAAATGCACCTATAACCAGTTTGAGATAAGTTTAGATTGATACGCAAAAAATGAGTAATTGTTACAAATTAGTGTCATTTCCATTTTTTTTTCAAATTACTGATAATCACAATATTTTAAGTCTGATTTTAAGAAAGAATAATTGGGTAGATGACTGTATCGTAAAGAAATACCAATGTCCATTTCATTAAAACTTATTTCACGAAACATCTCGGAAAATACAATTACCATAGCTTTTTATTATTATTACGAATTTCAATCAAATATACAGTGAAATATATTGTTCAATTGAGTAGTCTAAAACAGTGACGTTACAATTTGGTATTTAGTACATTTTTCATACAAAATTATCGTTTTGACAAATGATAAAAAGTTACTAATTTGACTAACGTGTCATCTAGCCTATTGAAAAAGAAAAAAAAAAAAATATACAAAAAGGGCTATGTCAATATCCTAAACGTGTTTACTGAGTACACCAATAATGACAAATTATAAATAATAATAACACGATTATAGTTAATGAAAGCTTTAAAAAATTGTTAGTATAAGATTTCTACATTGAAGCCGTTACAAAATTAGGTACAGATTCTTAAATATGTTCAGGTTAAATATGGTATACCTACTGAAAAACTTCTGTTATCTAAATAAGATATTTCTTTGCAGACATAGTTTCCTGTTGGTGAATCAATGATGGTGTTTCTTTAAATGCTTTTAAATCAGTTCCATCACCAATATTATAGACTAAATTTGTATCATCTATTTCCAGATTACGTTCTTCATCGTCATCATTGCTTTCGACGTTCCTCATAAATTCAAATAACTATTTCCTTCCTATAATATATATAGATTTAAAGTGACAATTGGTACAAAAAAGTTGCTAAATTGTTTTTATTTGTAATATAGGGTAAGCCAAGAATTCGTTAACATTTGAATCTAACGATGCTACTGGAATTTGCTGGCTAGCACATGGTTTCAATAAGATGGAGCCACTTGTCATACATTTAATGAGACCCTGCCGATGGTCGAAGACATGTTTCCGTATAAGCTGATTTTCAAACGAGGCACATTCCATAGCCAACCAGAAGTCCAGATCTATCCCCAGCAAATTTCTTTTTATCGGGTTATTTGTAGAATCATGTCGTCGTTCTTGTAAATAAACAATTTTTATAATAAATCAAATGATTTTTTATAGTAATGTGGCGTTGACTTTGGATGGAAGGGGCGAATGGATGTGTGTATACTATGTGGGTTCTTTGTTAACTACTTACTTTTAAAACCTATAAAAGTGTTGTATAATTTTATGGATTTATATTGCACAGCAGCATAATTGGTGCACCAACTCTCAGTTTTAATATATGAGTTGGTAGACGGAAAGGCTTCATTGAATTACACTGGTTGCTCGACTGAGGAACACGATTGAATAAATGGTGTCATCGGTGTTCATCACTGAATTGACGGATTTATAGTGATATACGAACCTATCGAATAATTTCAAAAATATTTTATTTATGATTCAGGCTTATTCGTTAAACAATTGTACCTATCGATAATAGAGTTATCTGAAGGGTGAATTATGTTATTATCCAGTTCCGTGAAGTCACCATTTTCTATTTTAACCAACAGCTTTGACAACTGTAGAGCAATAACATCTTCCCTAGTGGACACTCATGTTTTTGGTAAGATTCAGTGTTGTGTGATAGTATTATCATATTACGTTATTTAGAATTTACAATTATTGTAACATCAATACAACAATATATTCTTAGCCGTTGGCAACACGTGCATGTGTTTAGACAACATAAAAAGGGCGAAACTTAACGAACAGATTCGTAAGCGATCTTTGTGCAAGTATGGACAAAGGGTCTATTGCCCTCTTCACACGAATTCCTTGGAAAGGGCTCTTAACAGATCTTTTTGGACTTCGGTGCCCGCGACATCTGGTATACATTTACGTGAGTGATGAATGCCTTAGAGTTTGATAGAACTGTTAACAAAAAAAAAGCGGTAGGAAGCGGGGCGCGGGGTGAGATAAAACGACAGGGTTTGAGGTGGCCGAGAGAGTCGTCGGTGAGGGGTCAGTGAGGGTGCAGGGTGAAGGCAGGACGTTCGTGAAAGCTGGGCATAGCCGGTCGTGTGGGTTACCATGACGTTGAGTAAGTTAGCATATATAACGCTGCAGTAGCTAGGTAAGTCCTTGTTGCCTATTATTTCGTAGGATAATGGTTTATATGTATTTATATGCCGGTCTGAGTATAGTAATAATCGTTGAATAATTAGATGATATCTCTTTATTATTTCTCGCTGAGCATTACTGTTGGTTAATCGGTACCTTTGATAGAGATAATGAGTAGAACTCTTTATAAGTCGCTGCGGTGTGGGGAGTCCATTTACGATCGAACGGAGCCATGCGATTTGATCGCCGTAACGGTACCGTTACACGATTATATCTGGGTGATCTGTCCCTGTGGTGTATTTATATTGTAGTTACAGCGTGTGTGGGTGTGTGCCGTGTGCTTGAGTTCTAGGAGTCTTAAGGGGCGGATGCACGGGGGTCAGTAGGTGGGTTAACTCATATAGCGGGTTGAGTACACAGGAAACCGATGGGTTGGAGTCCCACGTCGGGGCGGAGGCGCGAAAGCGTTTAGCTTCGGTCGTATACAGCTGAATACACCTGTCAAAGCGAGTTATAGGTTTGGACTTAGCGTTCCTGACCCCCTCGAGTTAAAGTCAGTTAATTCACCTGAATCTTAAGTGCACAACGGATGGAAGAGTGATAAGCACAACCAACAGAAATGTATTTAATTGTTTCATAATCTCTCATTTTGATTCCTTCTTATCGCGGTTTATTTACTCAACGTCATGGTAACCCACACGACCGGCTATGCCCAGCTTTCACGAACGTCCTGCCTTCACCCTGCACCCTCACTGACCCCTCACCGACGACTCTCTCGGCCACCTCAAACCCTGTCGTTTTATCTCACCCCGCGCCCCGCTTCCTACCGCTTTTTTTTTGTTAACAGTTCTATCAAACTCTAAGGCATTCATCACTCACGTAAATGTATACCAGATGTCGCGGGCACCGAAGTCCAAAAAGATCTGTTAAGAGCCCTTTCCAAGGAATTCGTGTGAAGAGGGCAATAGACCCTTTGTCCATACTTGCACAAAGATCGCTTACGAATCTGTTCGTTAAGTTTCGCCCTTTTTATGTTGTCTAAACACATGCACGTGTTGCCAACGGCTAAGAATATATTGTTGTATTGATGTTACAATAATTGTAAATTCTAAATAACGTAATATGATAATACTATCACAGTTGTCACTGAAGATCACGAATAAGACCGCTTTCCGCATGCTTTAATTTCGTTCGCTCGTGTTCTTCTGGGCACTAGTGGTAGTCTGTCGGAAATCGCCTACTAACGTTCAGTAACTCCCACCATTTAAAAAATATTAGTCCTAATATCTTGTAAAGATCTAGTAGTAGAGTACTTCTGCCATTTTTCTTTGTTTGGATATATTGTGAGATTTCGATTTATACCAAATCAAGAGAAAGTTTAAACGTGAAGTGTTCAGTTTTACTTCCTTTGAGCAGAGTAGCAGCAATTCCAGACGATGCGACTGCTAAAGAGATATCATGATTATTTCTCACTTTGGCCAACATTAAATTTTATAGAAAAGTTTTGCCTGTTCTACTGGGAGCATCCAAAAAAAATATCACCTACACTTGCGTCGATACTGGAAAGTAATTTTACATGAAAGATAGATTTGATACGTCTTTGTTCATTGGTTAGAGAGCTTTCATTACTTGACTCAAGTTCTGCTAAGGAATTAACATCGTAACTTGCTTGCTTCAGATAGCCCGGTTAACGTGTAAGCTTTCAGACTTTTGAGGCTATACATATATAATAAATAGGCATATTTATTATACCTTTAAGAAGATATATTAGACGATATAAGATATATATATAACCCCTTAATGAGGTTACTTTATATTATCATTTCAGTGAGCATCAAAACAACTAGACGTCTTCGGTATGTGGCTCGTTACAGTGCCTTAGATTTTTATAATAATTGTAATATTTTTACAGAATGATCATAATGTCATATAAGTTCATCAATTCTCTAAAATTTGTTTCAGGTAAAGGAATGGTCTTTATGCACAAATTTCCTGTTACAATTAATCTTTCTTTTCCTTTGAGCTTTTTTGTTTAAAGTACAATTAAGTTTTCGTTACTCTCCTTCAAATTAATTCTATTTAATCTCTACAACATCTGGTTGGTTTGTACGATCTTTTATATATCTTATTTTCCCAGGAAATTTTCCTTCATTAGTGTTTTTAAGCCAATGTTAAGTATTCAGCATAGTTTTGAAATTTAGAACAAAATCAACTAACCAATGTATAACATTCCTTAATTAACGTATGTCAATTTATTATTTGCTCTTCATTCTATTGACGCGTGAATACTATCGGCTTAGTTCTGCGTTTGGTTTTTGTCTCGAAAATGACGGCAAACATCATACATTTTACAGGTTTAGCTAACATATAAGTAATAGTAATAATAGTAATAATAAGAAATAATAATTGATAGCGAAGAGCCTCGACCAACACCTTAAGAGGTTCACGTTAGAAGGTTGGATCAAGGGTCTCGGGACGGCCTACCGATTCGGTGGCGGCCTATAGGCCCATTGTGTTGCTGGACGAGGCGGGTAAACTGTTTGAGAGGATACTCTCTGCCCGCATCGTCCGGCACCTCTGCGAGGTGGGCCCCGATCTGTCGGACGCCCAATTTGGTTTTCGGGCGGGGCGTTCGACGGTCGATGCTGTGCTGCGCCTGAGGGCCGTTACCGAAGAGGTGGTGAGCTGTGGCGGCGTGCTGTTAGCGGTGTCGTTGGACATCGCCAACGCATTTAATAGTCTGCCATTTAGCTGCATCAGGGAAGCACTCCACTACCACGGGGTGCCCGAGTACCTGAGGCGGCTTGTGGCAGACTATCTTGAGGAGCGTACCGTCGTGTACGAGGACCGAGATGGTATTCTGAGGCGGCGGCCCATGTCGTGCGGTGTTCCACAGGGGTCCGTCCTCGGACCACTCCTGTGGAATATGGGTTACGACTGGGCCCTTCGAGGTCGTCTTCCCCCCGGGCTGGGCGTAATTTGTTACGCCGATGACACATTGGTCACAGCCCGGGGGGCGAACTTTCAAGAGGCGGCGCGCCTGGCCACCGTGGGAGTCTCTTTGGTGGTCGGGCGCATTGAGGCGCTGGGTTTACGGGTGGCCCTAGATAAGACGGAAGCCCTTTTGTTTCATGGGCCCCGTCGTGGTCCACCCCCCGGTGCCTCTATCGTTGTCAATTCGGTCCTCGTACCGATTAAGGCCCAGATGAAGTATCTGGGCCTGATCCTTGACGGCAGGTGGCTCTTCGACGAGCACTTCCGACAGCTTACTCCAAAGCTGGTCGGCGCCGCTTCTGCTCTTGGGCGACTTTTGCCCAATTTGGGTGGAGCCAGCGTCGCGACGAGACGGCTATACACGGGGGTTGTTCGGTCAATGGCGCTGTATGGTGCACCGGTGTGGGCGGCGGCTCTGACCGCCCAGAATAGGGCTCGCCTCTGGCGCCCTCAGAGGATATTGGCGGTTAGAGCCATACGCGGTTACCGCACCGTATCGACGGAGGCGGCGTGCGCCCTGGCCGGAACTCCCCCGTGGGATTTGGAGGCGGAAGTGCTCGCCGAAGTTTATCGGCGGACGGCTGACTTCCGGGCGGGTAGCAGCATACGGCCCCCGCTCGAGGACATACGCGAGTGGCGTGAGGCCGCTCGTCGAGCCACGATGGCTCGTTGGTCGTCCCGGCTGGAGACTCCACGTGCTGGCTTTGCCGCCGTGGAGGCTCTCCAGCCGGTCATCGCCGAGTGGGCAGGGCGGCAGCACGGGACCCTTTCCTTCCGACTGACGCAGGTCCTTTCCGGGCACGGTTGCTTCGGGAAGTATCTGCACTCGGTCGCCAGGAGGGAATTGAGTCCCGCCTGTCACCACTGCGACTGCAGTGAGGACTCGGCTCAGCACACGCTAGCGGTTTGTTCCGCCTGGGCGGCGCAGCGTGGGGTCCTTACTGCAGTTATTGGAGGAGATCTCTCGCTACCGGCCGTCATACGCTCCATGGCCGGTAGCGACAGTTGTTTTACCGCGGTCGCAACCTTCTGCGAAGACGTAATTTCGCGGAAGGAGGCGGCGGAGAAGGCCCGGGAGGACGATATCCACTCGGACCCAATTCGCCGCCGGCGAGCCGGGCGGCGGAGGCGCGCATACCAGCGCCTCATGCCGCCTTGAGTGTGGCCGCGGGTGGACGGGACGGGTTTTCCCCTCCACCTGCTATAATGGCCAGCCGCGAGGAGGCGACGTCCGCGTGTGCCGTACTTCGCCTAAAATAGAGAGTTTATCCGCAGATGGTGCCCGAGGTACGGGCAGGCGCTAGGAGGAATCTGGATGTCGTAATAGCAGCGGTTCCCGGATCCCTCCTATCTCAGGCGCAGAGTGGCACACCGTGTGGTTTTAGTCGGTCCGATTCCGACACACCACCCTGCCGTAAACCCCGGTGGGGTGACGGCCCGAGGGGGTTTCCACACGTTAAAAAAAAAAAAAAAAAAAAAAAAAAAAGGGTCTGATGCAGAAGGCAGTCCTCCTTGACACGGCACGTATTGTGAGGAGGTTCCTGTCTCTGGAGCCCTAACCACTGGTATCTTGTTCCCTGTACCCGATGTCGGTGGTCTACTATTTTTTATATTTTTAAATGTGTATTTTTTATTTTTTATATATTTAAAAATGTAATCAATATGTATATTTATATGTAATAAAGAGAGTAATAATAAAAGTATAATAAAGATGGTACAATTGATCTTGATCCGTGTAATTGACGGACCAGAAACGGAAATCTTTGACACCAGATTGAACTCTGTGATAAAAGAAAACAAACAACTTTCGAATTCAATTGCTTGCCGCCGAGTTTAGTCATTTATAGAGATTTATAGACAGTTTTCTTTTATAGTATAATACACTAATTTCGCTATGTGGAGTGTTATTTATCCTTTGGGAACAAAACATCACTGTGTAAGCTTTGGCACAGTAGGGCTGAGTGTCAATTTTATCAATAATTTTTAATTTTTATCAACTGTCCTTTTAACAATATGAATACTTTGATGTATTTTATCTGCTACAGATAGTGTTCTTATATGGTATATATTACAATAATCTTTCCTTGGCAACTGAAAAGCAATAATTAAATCCTTTTTTTTATTACTTTATAATGCCGTGCAATATTTTTTGGAACATTATGGTCTGCTGTTATTAATTAAAAAAAAAAGCCATTGAAATTTAGCTCATTGTTGAAATAATGTGTTCTGTTAACCGATTTCGGCCACGGCGGCCAGTCTTCACGGAGACCAACCAAACACACAAGAGATATTGTAGTGCACAAGTGTGCGCAAACACAGGTGCACTTTCTGTTCCCTCACTCTGAATTCGATGGGATGGCTATACGTGCCCTCTGAGACACGGAGCCATCGGTTCCTTTCTTTCATTACAAGAGTAATAATTTTCGGATGGTTCTGGTGGGAACCTTTTACATCTTTTTGATACACATCCACTTCATTATCCTGTTTTTCTATACCAGATTGGATAAAAGTATTACTAATATCAAAATTATTCTTAAATATCATCTTATATATTAAAATTATTCTTTTTGGATATTAGATGATTGACGTAACAAGTTCGTTACTTCTGTCCTTTTTTTTTTATATTACAAACAAAAAAAGCCTTTATATAATTTGCATTAGTTTGAAGTAGAAAATCGCTTATAGTTATTAGATGTTTACTTTAAAAGGGGACTTCAGTTTCAGGTACGACGATAAAATTTCCGTTGCTGTTTGCTCCGTACATACAGAGATTGAACTTAGTGTGAGATGACATTACCTTGAGGGACGTGTTTCGCTAAAAAAACATATAAAAATATTAACAAGTCAGTAAAATAATTACTAGAAGAAACATATAAAAGGGCATGTAAGGCTTCACTTAATTTACCTTGTAAATCTGAAAAAGTAAAAAATGATCGATGATATTAAATAAGGTTTTAATGTTAATATAATATTAAACGATAACAGGAATTATTACGCTCACGTCTATTACTCCATATAAATGACATTAAGATTGACATTACCGAGTTAGTGCGGAACGGCGCGCAATTTTAAACCTAGTATCAGACTTTATGTATAGATGTCCGCCAATACGGCAACAAAATCTTTACGACACTGATATTTGTCTTTATGTAAGTTTATATATCTTCTAAATAAAGGCTTACAAAAAATGTGGACATATGCGCATCAATAAATAGAAGTACATTCGGAATCTTAAACATTACTAACAAGATTTTGAAACTCACTGTTGACTTTTACGACTAGCAAAGTAGGGGTTGTTGATTGTTTTAACCAAATTTACTGATAAGAAAAACTAAGATTACCAACTCAACTGGTAGCAAAGCCGAATCAAGCAAGCGCATTAGTGATTAGGTAATAGGCGATAATTTTTTTTTTTTATTTTAACTTTAACCTACCAAAGTGACTCTATTCCGCCTGATGGAAAGCATGAATAGAATCCAAGAGCGGTGGTCGCCGCACTCACTGCGAACAAAGACAGTGCAGTATGGCGACCCACGCTATGGTGGCCTAGTGAGATGCTTTCTCACGCAACGCTTAAAGGACCCGGGATCGTAGTGGGAGGGAAACATGTGCGCTGGTAATGAATTCCAGGCTTTAACCGATTTGTACAGGAAGGAAGAGCCGAACCGCTTAGTTCGGGAGCGTATGTCTACCATTCTGAAACGGTGACTTCCAAGGCCAGCACGAGTTGTCCTGTAGAGGAACGGAGAGGATGGGATCAGTTGGAAGAGTTCGTCAGAACATTCTCCATGATAAAGGCGATAAAGGACTGCCATAGAGGCGACATCTCTTCGCAACTGCAGAGACTCAAGGGATTCAGTGACTTTCGAGTTATTGATAATCCGGACTGCTCGCCGCTGTAACCGATCCAAAGCGTCCAGCAAATACAGCGCGGATCCATCGTAAAGATGAGAACAGTACTCCACACAGGAGCGTACCTAGGTCTTATAAAGAAGACATAGATGCTCAGGCGCAAAGAACCGTCTCACTCTGTTCAGTATACCCAGCTTCCGCGAGGCCACCTTAGTGACGCTTTCTCGCAGATTGAGGTCCCGACAAATATTCATACCCAGGATACTGAGATTGTCCTGCATCGAGACTTTTTAGCAGAGAGCGCGCACGCCTATGTTTTCTTGGTATTAAACTCGACCAGATTCTCTTGACTCATTGAGAAATGCGGCATAGGACCCGGGTGAGCTCAGTGACAAGCTTTTGTCGCTTTTCCTCAACGTCCGCTAATTTGGCTGTAGGGTGACCATAGTATCGTCCATGAACTGTGCTGTCGTCTGCATAGCAATGTATATTGCCAAGGACCAACATGTCATTGATATACAGAAGAAACAGCGTGGGTGACAGGATGGAACCTTGAGGTAAACCAGCATTAACCTGCTGAAAATTGGAGGTTGCGCCGTCGCAGAGGACTCTAATGCGGCGCTCTTGCAAAAATGCGGCCACCCAGCTGCAGAGTTTGGGGGGCAGGCCGAATGACGGAAATTTGGAGAGGAGCGAACGGTGCCAGATCATATCGAAAGCCTTGGCCATATCGAGACTGATAGCCAAGGACTCCTCATGCCTTTCTACAGCCTCGCCCCAAAGGTAACGTTGTAATTATTAACGTTATATATTTTTAAAACAAATCAAATTATGTATGTATGCATTTTATGCCCTATTGATCACTAAAAAATTTGAGCTTAATTACAACTATTACAGATGAATCGAAAACGTCCTAAATAATTTCGAGAAAAGGATTGCCCATCTCGACGAAGGCAATCTGTTTTTCCAGATATAGAATGTATTTTTATAGTAGATTAGTAGAGAACTACACAGTGTCAACACTTATTTGCTCATAAATACAACATTAATTTTAAACATTTTTAAACAAAGTGTACACTATATTTATGTAAAATATATTTAAATTATAGTTTTTTTAAGGCTATGGATAGGCATGAAACAATATAAATTTTCTTTTAAAAAGTTGTGTAAAAGGAAGTCAATATTTATTTAATTACATTCCTTAATAAGCTCAAATCACGAAGAAAAGCTTGCCGCGGGGCTATCTTTGGGTCGCTTTTATGAAGTTCAAACCAAAACTAGAAAAAAAAATTCAGGTCGTTGTTCGGAATATATCTTGTACAAGCCGCTTTACTTTCAAACAATTTTTAAGTATTCGAAAGTAACATTAGTATAAATATCACATAATCCTCAATAAATTATTATTTCCTATCTGCCCTGGACCACTAACAACATTTAAGTTTGTTCAATTTCACGATTGAGGAATTAACATTTTATGATTTTTAACATTTTAATTTACCTCAGCATCAAATATTTCTAAATTAGAACGCTATTTAAAGTAAACTTCTTAATGTGAACCCGTCAAATACTTTTACGTAGTTGTATTTACATATTAAACAGAATTTTCACAATCAAACCATGCATTCATTTTATGTATTTTAGCGTTTACAAAAATATTGAGAGAGATGAATATTCGATGTCAAAGTTCTACTACCAGTAATGGACAGCTGCAACTCAAGAGATCAAAGTATGGTTTTATATTTTTTTAACCTTATTCGATTAAATGTTTACCAGTACGTTACAAAAAATATTTATACGAATAGTGCACCCACAGCATATATAATTTGAAATATCGCCCATCTTAATTACTGTCTAATTAAGTAATTCTATTTTATGCGATCAATACAGTAATACAGAATACAAAAGTACTCGTAAACCATCAATACGGTAACATTTTCGAAGAAGTATAAAAGGAAAGCGCCCTAAAATAAACGATTTTCTAGCATATTGAACAAATTACAGGCTCAGGTAGAAGGAGATATATAACCAAAACAATATTAATATAATTTAATAAAAAAGTTAGAGTCCATTGTCAGATATTGCGTTGTTATTTTAATACGACGAGGCGATGTGTGAGCGCTGTGCGGCCGTATAAATATTTCATCGCATACAGACCGGAATATGAAGTGGTTAATTTAAATTCTGGCTTGTCTGCGTGCTGCGGTCGAACACTCCGTTTTGCCATTTTTTATTTTCACTTTTTTTTAACCCTGTTTCTTTCTGAAGGCTAGTTGACTTTTATTGCGGGAATTAAAACGTAACAGGAATGATTTTTCGTATATATTCCAGCCTCTTAAATATGCAGTGGGTGTTTACGTTGCTCTATCCCTGAAAGTTAGACGCTACTATAGATAAAATATTAATAAAAATAATAAATATTTCGGACATTTGACACACTACGTCATCTAGTTTCAAACGAAGCAGAACTGGTGCTATGAAAACTAGGCTGACTGATAGAATACTTTTTTTTTGTAAATATATACATATTACATATACAAAACATCCTAAACTGCGAAACAAATATTTGTAGATCATAGAAACATTTAAAAGTGCCAGCATTCGTGTTATCGTGTTTCGTTGGTGAGTGAGACCGGAGGCCCATTGATGTAGGGGTGACAGTTATCGTAGTAACTGTGTAAGCCTTACACTGTCACAATGACTGTCATGCCTTTTATGGCCCCAAATGGGGTGTGGAAAAGCATCTCATTAAGCTGCCATCGTGTGGATTACCATACTGCATTGTCTGCATTTGCAATGAGTATGGTGATCACAACTCTTGGATTCTATTCATGCTTTCCATCAGGCAGAGTAAAGTCACTTTGGCAGGCTCTTAACATAGAAAAAAAAATACATTTGATCCGACCTGGGAATCGAGCCCGAGACCTCAAGCACAGCAGTCGCATTCACTATAGTTGTGCCACCGAGGCAGTTTATGTTTAATATTGATACGGGTATCGCGATTTAATTGGTGAATCTAGTTAGGATATATTATAATATTTTTGTGCTTAAAGATTTAGAAGTAGTCACATTTGACTATGATAAAGCTTATTATTGCCGATCAACAAATTATAACCGGCCGTAGTTTTTAGTAACACAGTCGCAATAACAGTCAGAGGTTGTACAGTCGCCTCACTAATGATTTTGCAATTATAAATATATGTATGGGTGATATGTTATTTTGTAACGGCTGATGATTTTCGATGGATTTCAAAGGTTGGTATAGCAAAGCGTTTAAAATGATCGACAAGACATTTTCAAAAATAGCCATAAAGATGGCCATTTGCTAGTACTTCCACCTGAGTAAAGCTTCTGTTTTTTGGAAGTATTTTTAAGTTCAACGAGTAAAAGTTTCATATGTTACCTCTACTTGAGAGAAACTCAGAGTGAGAGACGGTATTTTCATTCTTGGTAATTTTTATTTGTAAATCATCAAAACTAACATTTCTTGAGAAAAACAGAAAACTTTTTGAATAAAATAAATAATTGAGAAACAAGTTAACAGAGGTTACGATATTGCATGCCTTTTTGGATTTTACCTACACTTCTCAATATTTATAGATTACAATAACCCCTATAAATTAAAAGTATTATACGCTTATTTCTTTATTTACAAATAAAATGAGTTTAAACCGCATAAATAATTTTAAGTCGTGTAAAGGATATTTTTGTTCGATCTTTATTTCAAATTTTGTTATTAGTATGTAAATGGTATGTAAATAAATATGGTATGTAATGGTATGTGAGTATGTGAGTAAAAACAAATGCAATATAGTATAATAATGAAAATTATAGTAACAGAGATACATAATGAAGACTAATGAACATTTCCGTAAGAATTAATCCTGCATCGCAAAATGACGACGTCAACAGATTTTGTGGGACACATGTTTGAATTGCTGTCTGGGGATGATAGATCATCTGTGGTCTCACCTATCTCACCCTAGCAG
The DNA here is from genome assembly GCA_949316085.1 of Hypercompe scribonia. Taxonomy (NCBI): domain Eukaryota; kingdom Metazoa; phylum Arthropoda; class Insecta; order Lepidoptera; family Erebidae; genus Hypercompe; species Hypercompe scribonia. The sequence goes on from OX438975.1 coordinate 7,615,852, forward strand.
AAAGACCGGGGTGGCGATGCAAGCGCTATGGCCCATGCGCTGTCTTTTGGGGACAGAAAGTTTTGATTTGCTAGCCTTGTCAGAGACGAGCCTGATGGCTTTAGCGTGGAAGAAACATCCTTTACCCTGATTAAAAAAATAATTGTAACGACTTACTTGTTTCAGATTTACAGCAATTAAAAAAAATATAATCTACTACCCAAGGTCCCAACATTCAAATATATTTAGAATAAACTCAATTTAAAAATGTATACCATAGAATTCTAAAGATTTTCATGAAGCCGAGTAAAAAGAGCCCGCCCACACTTTTATATTCCCACGAGAGCGCGGACGAGTGCCGGCCCAACAATATTCACGATTCTACTGTTTTTTGAAGTACTATTATAAATATAAGTAGGCATGGTATTAAGGAACTTATGAGGGCAAGTTCTTGTCTACAAATGTTTTGTTATTTGAGTTGTTCGGTGTTGTAACATTTGTAAGATTGTAGATAGGGTTTTAAATATTTTTTCGTTACAGTAATAGAAAACAGCTCAACTTTTTCAACTTACCTTTTCGGCCTTTACTGTATGAGGCTTATACCGGTTTTTATGTGTGACTAAACTCAGTAAGTATCTTCTTTCTATTCATACTTTGTAAAGGTAGAAAATACAAAATACAGTACCCGAGGTCGTCCACTTTTAGTTCTTTTATTAGCTTGGTATGTATCTATGAATCTATGTATGTATCTACGTACCCATGTATCTTGTAACTGTATCTTTGAACACGATTTTCATTCCTTTCAAAACAATAGATTGATGTGAAACTTGATACACTATCAAAGACCGATATTAATGCAATAATTTATATACTTTGTCCCATTATCTTTATTAGGATCCTTAGGTTTAATGGTTTTTAACATATGTTTATTAGCTTGCTACGTATTTATGTATGTAACGAAATCTTTCAACGTGATTTTCACTTTTAAACAGATGATGGAACGGTGATGCACTAGATGAAATGGTTAAATTACGGAATAATCCGTGAAGTTACTTGTTAGGGGTATTCACACACTTTCAGAGATTTCCTTACTAGGTTGCACCTGGTCCCCTGGCTATTGGTACCTGAGACAGCGTGCGGTTTTTGGTCGGTTCGAGTCCGACATAACCACCCTTCGGTGGTATCCGTGGGGATTTCCGAACAGAACAAAAAAAATAAAAAAGGGGTATTCACACATGACATAACAATAACTATTGGAAATCATCCAAGTGATAAGATGCGCGCAATATTAAATAGCAATATATAAGTGAGTGATAGGAAAGAAACCTTTAGTTTCTCAGTATTATTTTTAAATTTAAGTGAATACTCTGTACTGAAAAACCTTCGAAGTAACACTAAAAAAAATTTTTAAGGACATGACTGCACGTTTGGCCTAGTGGTTAAAGCAGTCGTCACGCCTTTGTTGTGGAACAAAAACGAAATAATAAACGAACCTTCATTCAGCTGTTCTGTTGATACGTTGCATAAGTAGTATGATAGTGATGGGTTTGCTGTAAATATTTTGCATTTCTTTTACTCTCAGGTGTATGTATATACATATGTGACTTTATATGTGTGACTTTTACTTATTTAAATAACTTTCCTTCCAAGAGCTGCTCCGTTAAGTAAGAATTAAGTTTCCTTGATGTTTTGCCAAGTTGCCAATTTCACATAGTATTTCTGGCACGAACGAATCCAATTGTTTCAATTCGTATCTACGAGCTGAATATATTATTATCGTATACCATCGACATCCTTCACGAACTTCGTAGGGTTAGGAAAGTATTGTAATGTTCAATGGAGATTCTACTTTGCCGAGTTATTCTTTGAGACTAGCAGGTGAGAATATTTATTTAAAATAAAACCAAATGGATGTTGTTTTTATACTCGTATTTGAGCAGTAGTGCCGTACAACCAACTACTTCCAGAAATAATGTTTTATCTTACGGCAGTATAGTATTGAGAAAGTAGTTTATTTCTACTTAAGTTTCATTATTACTTGAATTTTAATTAATTAATTATTAAATAATATAATTGATTCAATTGATATTTCGTGAACTAGACACACCATAATAGGTGCTTCGGTGGACTTTCTTTGATATCTTTCACACCCTTCAGACACAAAGGCCGAAATGTTATATTTTGTAAACTTACAAAGTGTACAAAAGGCGGTCTTGTGGCGTGTTTACACCGTCTCATCTGCAAGTGGTCGAGTGCGTACTGAACAATGAATGTTCTCCCCAAGTGTCACTTGTCGCTGTCCTGAATAGAGGCCATTAGGACCGCCGCAGACGAGCATCGCTTTGGTTTCCGTAACACACTAGTAAGTACGTAGAGGAAATCCTCCGGAAAATGTCGCCTACAAATGTGTATAGAGATTTACATTAGCAGCTTTGTGTTTTGACAAAGTTAAGAGTACGTTATTTCCCACTTGCCCTTTCACCATCACTTACATTTTGAGACGTTGAAAGAAATATACAGTTTTATTTGAAATTTCTTCATTATATTACACATTATACTATCATCATCATCATCATCATCATCATCATCATCATCATTTTTACTTAATTTGATAGACTATGATCACTTGATACTTTCTTTTACCCTCTTTCCATATCATAGCGAAATGTTTTTCCTTTTACAACGGCTGACTACCTGTCTGTAATCAAATCTCTGTAGATGACATACTTTACAAATTAATTAAAAACAATGCTTATACATACATGTCTTTAATATTTATTGTAGATGTATTAAATGAAATTATTTTCACACAAACAAACAAACACTACTATAATATTATATATATAATAATATTTGTCTACGATAATTTCTACACATCCGACAAATTACAATTGTAGTACAATAATATTGTAATAGTAATATTGTAGTACAATAAATTTCTCTTCGCCACCCGACATCAGTCACAACTGACTACCGCGTTTAATGATTTTCGGTGCCTAGCGTTAAAGAATGTGTATAAAAATATTCTTACAACGTACATACGTTAAATATACACATATTTGAGTAGTGTAAATTGTACACGTGTAACTTTTGTTGTGTTTTGTTTGTTGACTGTCGTTCTGTGTTGCCTGTAACTTTTAGTGTGCCTTCTAACTACAAAAACTAAGCAAGTAAAACCACATCCTAAAGATCTAACCCGTCTTAGAAATGTAGTCGCTCAGTTATATATAATAATTCCTAATACTAAAACAATATTATTTTATTATTTGTTGGCACTAAATGTCTACTAAAAATAGATTACCTAGTATTACCTTAAGTTTTTTAATATATTATATGTTGAGTAGAAACTAGCTAATCAGCTACAAATCGTCAATTCATAGCGTTGTGGCTCCTTATTTCAAATCAAGTCAAATTCGCCATCACCAAGTATGTATTCAAAAATCAATGTCAATATTCCTCATCTGTGATGTTCAATGCAATGGATAATTCTAAGTTATCCACTTAAATATAATTCCAGTTAAAATTTCAATTCATTCAACACTGCATGACCTGAAAAAAAAACACTTATTAATTTTTTAAATTCCATTCTAATATGCAAAAGCTATGGATTTCGACAATTATTACGTAGTATGCAAGAAACCCCACTGCAAAATGGCTACCGCATTAAGCCTTTGTCTCAAAGCGGTGGACTCTGACGCCAGAAGAATTGCACCCGAGCTCTTAGCAAACGAGCGGTTCTTTGTTCTATTCTCACCGCGGCTCAATAGCTGTAAATATTCATAGTGTATTAGTGCGCTGTAAATATGAAATAGCAAAATGTTTGAAATGTAAATTTCTCAACTACTGCTTGCAAATATCTAGCCACACTTTATATAAAGTTTTATTTATGAAAATAAGTTAATGTACATATAAAACTTGGATTAACGAAGCCTACAGGCATTTACAACACTAATGGTGTGGTGTGTTTTGTTTTTATTCATGTGAGGATTTACACCCTAACGACCTTTGAGGTTTATAACTTAAAATGGGTCGGGATTACTGGAGATAACCCGTTTTGCTATAATGATGACTTGGTTTTGAAAAGGGCTATCTTTCTAAAAATTCGACTTATAAAAAAAAATCTAGAAATGGATTCTTGTGACAGGGATCAGATTTTATGGGAGTAGTCAGTTTAGGGTGTAGGTATGTGATTCTGATCTACTTGAGCTATTTTTTGTATATCTGATACTATTTGTAGAAATAATGTTCACTTTCACTGTCTGAGAACCATGTGTGTGTGAGAATCATAAATAAGATGGTAACAAACACGCACAACAGTGTATCATAAAACCATAAAATAAAAAAGACTAGCTTTACTTGAAAGATTAAACAAGATATATTAACATCCGCATAAAATGAGCAAATTTTCTCTATTTGAAAACGGCCGTGGAAAAACAATTACCTTTTGTTAAAAATATCGAAACATTTGTACTCCAACGGAACAAATCACCGAAACAGCAAATATTTAAGTTCCGTCTGGTAATATTAATTTGTTATATTAGAATTACTGGTTTTTTTATTAACAAAATACAATGAAATAAGTTTATATTTACTTATTCCTGTACTATGTTAAAATACATAGAGATGTGCGGTCGCTTAAATATAAAATTTAAGTTTACGATTGTTGATGATCGTGACTGTTTCAGTGTCGGTAATCATACATGTAAAAAGAATTTTCGAAAAAATTGCATTCACTTACCAAGATATTTAAGAAAACCAGTAATTTAGGAGTTCAGAACTAAATATTCGGCAAAAGTTAGTTAATTTTAACATGACATTATCGCTGTTATTGGTAAAAATCCTACAAAATTCCATCAATATTTAGCACACTTTGTTTAAAAGTAAATCGTAGTTCTCCAGTCATCCCGGCCACAGTGAGCGGATGCATCGAAGCAGCTATTGGTCTCTAAAAGCGTATTCATGTCCACGTTAAAGTTTTTTAGCTAACAGTACACTGAAAAGCGATACGAGAGGTAGGGATATTTTCGATAGAGTTCCCTGAACAGTCATCTTTGTAGGAGTATACGTGAAGTGTTGCTTTTAAAGGTTTTTGAAAGGCAGCCTGTGCTTTTTCATTATTTTAAATATAGCAGCAAAGAGTTTTCTATAAAAATTTTGTAACTCCTTTTTCACATTTTATGGTAAGGGAAGTCTGCTAAGTATAACAACGTGATTAGTCATCAATTACAAAGTAAAAACATTCTAAAACAAAAAATAATCAAAAACTATTTTTCAGTCTTAATATCTGGCATGGTGCTCGCAAGTAAAATTTTGTTGGAAATATTAGAATAATTTGCATAATTAGCGCGGATTAGCTGTTAGGGACGCTTCACTAAATATGCACATTAATTTAAAAAAGTCCTCAAAATTATTTAATTTTTCTTTGTTTCGCTGGAACTTTTTAATTTATGAATTAAAAATGGCTTAACGACGTACAACTTTATTTTAATATAAATCAAGCTATCTGCTAGCGTTGGGTGCTTATTTAGAACTTTATCTTTAATTATTTGGAACGGGAAAAGTATGTACAACTATTTATTGTGAATTTGTCATTTTATAGACGAGCCGCGGCAAGCTTGGCTCTACTGATGATCTGCGGGACGTGAGGCGTTGGTACGAGTACACTCAATTTGACTCAATCAAGCAGCTAGTGTGTCGTTGTCCGCCGGCAGTGATTGACGTGAAAGTTGGGCTACGTGTGGCATTTTTGCTTATGATCGGTATATACGGTATTATTTTGCAATGTGGATATTCAGCCGAATGAGCGTTGCAAAAAAAAAAATAGACGGGCGAAAATTATGTTGGTAAATGTTATCAGATATTAAAAAAAAAAGAAATTTATCCAAGTTTTGTAACAAGGAAAAATATTGTATATTTATTTATTAAAATTTACTAAAAACATATTACATAAGGCGGATTTCACTAACTAACAAACGTTATATCAACCCGTCTGACCAACTTGGTATAGTAGGCCAAAACCTTTTTCAAATGAGAGGCTTGTGTGATGGGAAGACTGACTTAACGCTACGGGCATTTCTTTTCTAGCCAAACCTTGAGGTATATTTATTTAATTATTAAATAATAATAAAATATAGGACTGCCTCGGTGGTGCAGATTGTAGCAGCGCAGTTTGTTTGATTGGCAAAAAAATTGTTTCAAAGTTTGCATGTTGTCGATGTCTCGTATTCGATGTGTATGTATTTACAAAAAAAAGTATATATGCGTTGACATCAGTTGTCTAGTATCTATAGTACAAGCTGAACCTAGTTTGGGACTAGATGGCATTATGTGTCAGATGTCCGTAAGAGTTTGAAATGTCATATAAAAAAATATTATTAGAATATTTACAAAAAATTTTCACAATTAAGAAATTATAATACCTTTAAATAAATTACATGTTCATTGGGCCGTGTGTAGATTAAATTATGTCAAACAAACGAATCTGAAAACATCTTATAACAATCTAAGATCGTCGAGAGTGTAACCGACCGTATCACCCGTCCCGCGTCCCGCAAACCATCACGAGGGCCAAGCTTACGGCGTCTCGATTATGGGTGACTTAAATCTACTTTTCTTTTTAAAATGTATTATTATTTTATTTTATATTTATTATTAATTATTTTTAAAATTCTAGTGTCATTCCTCGTTAATATGTAAAAAGCTAGTTGAAAACGTCCAAAATACAGGTCGAATATTAAAAGTTAGTAAATTATCTTGTACCTATGAATTTCAGTATATTTTGTAATTTTCTTTAGTATAGGTATATTTCCAATTATTTCCCACCACCTTCTCTACAGCGTAAGTGAAAATATGGTTGAATTTAACCTTTTTTGAGGTTCTTACCTCATATTATATTCAAATTTGAGTTAGAAGGCTGTATATGTTAATTAAATATGCATCGGACGATTTAGGCTGTTATCAAATACCTGTCCCATTCAGGTCAGAGTATTGTGGTTGATCGAATCACTGTGATTATCTGTTTGTACGCAAATCTAAGCTATCCTCAACACATCTATTTCGTTATAATTATATGAGTTATTTAATTTACGTGATGATGTTTAAATACCTACTTGAAATGTCTTGTTCGATTTAACATAGCTTATTTTATTATGCTGCCATTTTGCTAACTTTTAAGTTTAACACAAGTGCAACTGCAGCCACATGTTCTTATACCTTTTTATCAGTCCCAAATTAAGCAGAGCTTGTACAATGGGTACTAGACGACTGATATAAATACGTATATAATTATTATTTTGTAAATACATACATATTATGAATAGAAAACATTTAAACTCCAACGAATATTTGCAGATCATATAAATATTTACTCCGACCCGGACATCGAACCGAAGATCTAAGCACAGCAGTCACACACGCTACTACTGCACCACCGAGGCGGTACACTATATAACCAGATATAACGATGGACCCGTATTTCATTCCCTGGTCATAAATAATTCATTGTTGTATTAGTACCCATTTAGTGCAGTATATAAAATAATCGATCTGATCTAGACGTCTAAGCAAAATTTTATAAAACTTTTTTATATTTACGTAAACTATCTACAAATGCTTTACGAAATGTGACGTTCATTTGTAGCCTTTATGCCTTGCATGTTCTCACTTTCGCAATTTAGCAACGGCTTGCATAGTTTTAAATTCGTTAAAAATTTAAAATAAATATTGCCATTTAAATTGTCAGGAAAGGAGTATGGTAGATATGATGTAAGATATTTGTTTTCTTTTGCACATATACTTATCATAAAATACAATAAATATGAAACTTATGAAATATCGAAGAAGCAATATTTTGGCTTTCCTCAAATGTGAAAAACAAATGATCATGAAATTTATTTTATTTCGCAGTAAATAACAACTACTTTCATAAAATGCCGTTACTACTGTAAATCTCACAGATTTTAGGAAAATTATTATATTACTCGTATATTGCAATAACAATAATTCTAATTTATTATTTCGTATGACAATATATCTCTTATTTTTCACTATTTTAAATCACATTAAAATATACTCTTTTTTGTCCCTTTTGAGAATGTTCACTTCTTGCAGAATTTGTCGTTTTGGTAACTTTAATTTCATATAATTATTAATTAGTGAGATTTTGTTTATCTCTATGTTTTTGTTAGCCTTCACACCTTAATAAATCAACAAATTGACATGAATGCTATAGGTAAAGTTTTGCTTAAACAAAATTTACTATTGTCTAGAGATATTCGAATTTATTGTCAAAATATATATCAACTCAAGCAATAATTAGAAAGTTACATCTGTTTAGCTAGTAGAAATACGCATTTGTATTTATTTTTAATACAAATATTCGAATTTAACATTGTGTATTCTAGTTAAACATGTAATAATTCAATAGCAGCGCGATGCACAGAATACATGTATAATTCAGAGAGGCAGTGAAGGTTGGTATGACCGTAGATAACGCACCGGAAGTAGAGGAAGGTGTCGCTAGCGAGCCGGAAGTGGCGCGATCCGCTGCGTTATCGCCAGAACTTCCGGGAGCAACGCTATCCGAATGGGGTAGTTACGTACGCCAACTTAACGAATGGCGTCATGAAGTAGTATAAGCTGTAATGTTGGCATTATTTACAGCTTATATTTGTGAGTGAAAATGTCGGTAAAAATAAAGTATTTTTGAAAACGCAACGGCATGAAAGGCAATGTTACAAAGGATACGTCTACTAAAGACAACCTTCAATTTCAGTTTAAATCAAGTCTAAAAAGTAATTAAATTGTCTGCCACTGATGTTCTAAATAGGATGCTAAGTAGGATAGAGTAACGAAAATAAGTTTATGTGCATAAATATTGATATTTTAAGCTAATAATAAACTAAAAGCGAAGAGAAAGTGTTAAATTATTAGGTATATTTAAAAGTTAGGACAAAAAGGTTTCTTCCAATGCAAATGTATATTTAGATTAAACGTGGCGAAAGAAATATCTGTAAATTGTAGGAAATCATCAGTATTGTTGGGTTGGTTTTTCATCAACTGTGTTAAATTCTTGTTAAATATTTTACTTTCTGATATATAAATTTGATGTATAATCCTAGCAATTAAATTAAAAAAAAATGTTTTTAACATATATGTATACGTGAAATCCGGCTTGTTTCCCGGAGCGGTACGCAGAGGCATATTAAACGCCCACTTTTCACCAGTATTTTGGTCCTACGCAATAGGTGGCGAGCCTATTGCCGCTAATCGTGATGTTTTGTTTCCCTGAGCCGTGTCCATAGATCAGCAGGTGCACTACTTTTAGGTGAAGTTGACTTGCAGCCCTAAGTTCTTGGTGGGAACACTTTACATCTGCTATTAACAAATTAGAAAAATATGTTTAATATTCTTTTGAATAAAATGTTAATTTGTTTATTTACTCTTACAAAGTATATTGCAAATCTGTAAATATACAAGTATATTAATAAATAAACATTACCATTCACATAATTTCAAATGTAAGATTGAAACAAAGAACTAAATAATTTTAATTTATACGCGTGAATTCCGTGAGGTAACAATTATATATCGGCAAATTGATGCTCCGGTGCAGTATGCAGGCATGCGTGCTAGTAAATTGGTGGGTCAGAGCTTCTCGTGGCACAAAGAGCTATGTGAACATTAATAAAACTCTGTAGAGCTCAATTTATTTTATTTACCATCTTTTAGAGTTCGAGTTATATGAGACTAAATATTTCTGAAGCAAACTCCTTGTACAAATTTAATACGTAGACGAATTCTTTGTAGGCATGCTGTTTTTCAGTAACAGACGAGCGTGCATAATTGATATTCAAAATTCAGTCATTTAAATTTTTAGCTTTTTCCTCTGCATATTTATATTTTATATTTTTACTATTGCTAGGGACAAGTTAGCAGAGGTTAAGTCAAGAGTGCAAAAGTGCAGCTGGTCAGTGAAAGTCAAGAGTCACTTAACTGCATTGCCGGCCTTGAATTTTTATATAAAATGTGCTTATATAAAATGTTTTATATAAAATTTTTATATAAAGTGTTCATCACTTTCAACCATTTCAAGTCACTAGAAAGGCGAACTGCATTGGTATTACTATAGAAAGTTGAATCTATCCTTTCTATTATTTATGTACATTGAATTTTTTCACACTTTAATTTCAGTTTTTGAATTTATAGCTGTAATTCATGTAACATTTAATGATGGTCTTCAGGTTGAAAAAGTGATCTAAAAAAGTGCCGACACTTCCATGACTGGCATTGGTCCACAGAAATAATGAAAATTTGTTATAATTCAGTTCTAAATAAATTTGTAACTCTATTTCTCTCACGTTCCGCCTGCCCCGCTCTTGCATTTTCGCACCAGAATTATTGAGGTTCATTAAAATTTACCTGCTGTATAATATTCAGTTGTGTTTGAAATTTATATTCATAATGTAATTGCAACTTTAATTATAGAACATGCGGTTACCTATTCACATAATAGCTTATTGAATGAGGTGAATATTATTAGTATTTAATTACGTAACAAACTTGATGTAATATTTTGTATTAGTTTTATATTTATATATTTAGCTATGGTAACTATAGCGATAGCTTATTGGAGATTATATGATTTTCTATTAGATAATTTGACGATGACGATGATCGGAAAGGCTGATGATAAAAGATGATTAATGTATTGTCAGTGTGTAAAATTTAAAAACTAATCTATGTTTAACAGTGTTAAACAACTTTTAAGGACTGGGATGCCAGCGATGAAATTTGAAGATGAAAGATTAAGATTGACGGAGCTGTGTAGGAAGGGGTTATAGATCAATCAACTCGGGTAAATATTATTACTTCCGTACAGCCTACAGGCAGCGGATTAATGCCAAAGTTGTGTCTTAAAGTGTTGAAATAGTAAATAATAATACTTTAATTCACAATTTTGTTTAAATCTACAAACTGCACATGTTTTTCAAACTAGATTCTGAATTATATTTTCTGTCTATATTTACTAAGTTAAATATGGTTGAAGAGAATTTTTGTATTTTTTAACAAATATCGCGTACTTAAAGTATGTATTTCACGCAGTTAAGGAGGCTATTATTTTTAAAAGATATGTTGTATATTAAAAAAGAAAAGAAAATGGAGGATTTTACGGTCCACGGCAGGTGCGTAAAGTCTATTCAATAATAATTCGATCTATGCTAGGCCCGAATAGTCTTAGTCAGAAATGAAATAACTTTACAAATTTAATGACTTCTAGATTGTAAGTTACAAACAGGCTTTAAAGCTCACCTGATGAGAAAAATTTACGTTAACATATGGACGTTTCAATTAACTTGGTCTGACCTGTACCTGGACTCTGGAACATATTTATTTGTAGACAGTTCGTTAAACACTTTCAACCACAACACATTGATAAGTGAACATGAATGAATTTTACATTGAAAACTGTTTGTTCTTGGCATATAAAATGTTTAAAGTGCTATCGTAAAAAGAATTGTGGAAATCTGTATTAAAAGCAATTTGAAAGGGTTTTGTTTGTATTGAATAAAACTTCAAAAAATTTCGATCGAGCCATTATATTTGGTAAATATAAAGAACAATTATATTACTCGGAGTCGTAATATATCACTACGTAAGTGTATAGATTAGTAAAGAAAAAATATCCATAGACTGTAGAAAATTACCAGCATCGTTGTTCTGGGTTTCATTAACTATGTTACATTTTTATCAAATATATTACTTTCTGATTTATGAATTCGATGTTTAATCCAAGAAATTAAACATTGTTTATTTTTATTTTACTTAAAAAACTTTAAAAAGAAATTTCGTAGAAAAATAACAACCCGACATATATAGTTAAAATTACGCCTGTTTCCCATGTATTGGTGGCGAGCCTATTGCCGCTGATCGGGATGTTGTGTTTGCGAGAGCGTCGTCCGTCCATCAGCAGGTGAAACACCTGCAGGTGAGGTTGACTTGGCGCTACGTATTTAAAAAAATTAGTAAACTAAAAATCATAGTTACAAAACCTTTGTTTTTTGGTATATTCTCTTACATTCTGTTCTATTTATTTAATTTATTCTAACAAATTTTGTAGTTTTCATGGGCTCTATATTTTAAAACGAGTAAGCGATTATGGTTACTATAAAAAGCGGGCCTAGACAGATTTAATCATCATCAGCATCATTTCAGCCAAGACGATGGCCGATGGGGCCATAAAGTTCTGGAGTGGCTACCGTGTACTGGGAAACGCAGCGTTGGTAGGCCCCCACAAGGTGGTCGGACGACCTGCTGAAGGTCGCGAGAAGCTGCTGGATGCGGGCGGCATGGGACTGGCTGTTGTGGAGAACCTTGAGGGAGACCTATGTCCAGCAGTGGACGTCTTATGGCTGAGATAGATTTAATACTAGTGAATATTCATGTATTTTGGACATTACATTGGAAATTGTTACTGCAGCAATTACACTAATATCCAGTCACTGAGTCATATTATTTGCCGCGATTCAGGTCCAAAAGAAGGTAAACTGTAGCTATCAGATAAACAAGCAGATAATTTTTCTGTACGTTATATACAGAACTTCCAAACGAGTGCATAAAAACATTAAAGTACTCCCAGTGTACTACAGAATAGTGACTGCGACTACTTCATGGCAAATAACTGCTCTACCTCCTTGCCATAAATATATTTATTTTTTTCTGGAGAACCGACATAAGGAGTTTATTTAACAATTACCTTAGTAATGTTCTACTAAGTTCCTTAGGGCATTTCTTTTGTGTTGAAATGTTTTGGGCCTAAATTTTGGTTATTAACTTTTTTTAGTAGTATACATGTTAAAAGAGCAAGTGAGTGCTTGACGGCAAGTGCTTGGTAAAAAGTATACAGTGACGGAGTGCCAAGTATCCAAGTGATAGGAAAGTGATCTCCATGATGGAAATTTCGTTACGTTGAAATATAAAAATTTAAATCTGATAATATGATAACTGTAATTTCATACTCTAAGTTCTATTATATTATAAAATCAACAGAGTACAAAACAGAAGTATTACGATACACCAAATTTGATCCTCAGCCTCAACTTACCATGTAATAAGGAAACTTGGTAGGCGGCTGTATTTCTAGATTTTCGAAATAATCTTAAGAGAAACGAAACCTACACAGTTTATTTAATTAAATAAATAATAGCAATTTTACTGGGAAGAGTACATCTTCAACAGATTCCTCGGGCTAAATTTATGTTCCACTTTTACTTATTACAATTTTCAGAATAAAACACTTTCAGTACCCGATAATTTACATTTTGGTGGGTACTGATCCCGTCTTCCAGTATTTCAGATGTTGAGACTATTTTCAATTGAATCTACTTCGAAATCATAAAAAAGGACAAGTTAATACCGCTTATGGCAAAAATAGACTGTAAAAGCTAATAATGAATATGCATCAACATCATCAACAGCCTTTTACAGTCCACTGCTGGACATAGGTCTCTCCTTAGCAAGGAGGTTTTGGCCTACTATTCCACGCTGGCCAGACGGGTTGGAATCAGCGGTTCCCGGATCCCCCCTATGTTAGGCGCAGAGTGGCACACCGTGTGGTTTTAGTCGGTCCGATTCCGACACACCGCCTCGCCGTAAACCCCGGTGGGGTGACGGCCCGAGGGGGTTTCCACACGTTAAAAAAAAAAAAAAAAAAAAAAAAGGGTTTGTTTCAAGTTTTCCTCCTCTTTGTAATGATGTTGTCTAATATACTTTGTCCCTTAGTCACCTTTTGCGACACCCACGTGATGAATAGGGGTGGTAACACTATGTATTCTTAATCCGTCACCACATGGACAGAATGAATATGCAACACAGTTTAATCTCAATTACAAAAGTGGTTTCAAGAACAAAAAAAATATGATTACAGTTAAAAAGAACTGAAAAACGAACAATGGCGGTGGTTTTACCACGTGATAGTGGACTGACCGGAAGTGCTCGTGCGGATAACGGGCCGGAACGAGTCCGGATCCGCTCAGCGCGCTGCATAACACGTTTCCGTTTCCGCCGCCACTGCCACTTTGTTTAATAAGCTCCAATAATGACCACCAATTAATATACTTCTTGACTATAAATAAAGTATATTAGTCACACACATTTACGAGTTTTAAAACAAGTATAGTTAAATTTTATCGTTAAGAGTTGACATACATTTAAAAAGTTATTTCAATGCAGTCCACAATATTCCTAATTACAATCAAAAACCATCTGTCTTTACAATTGTGGAACGAATAATATCTATTATTCAGATTATATTCTGGTCACATTTTGTAAACGGAACTAAAGCGTTGCAAATGACTAGCACTGATTATTATCTACGATAAACATTGTGTTTATAATGTCCGTACACATAATTTACTTCAAAGAACTGTTTACATTATAGGCACCAATGGTTCACAAAAACAATATGTTCTCAAAGCTTTAACGGCTTTAACTAAAATCATGACAAGAAGTTGTTTAAATAATCGTCGGCTCCATTTTAGCTGATTGCTGCGCTGCAGCGGGCTTGTGACCTGCCTTTTGTATTACGTCTCCTTTATGTAGACGCCTCGTCAAAAATTTCACTTAGCTTCGCGTAACACTCCTGTAGAAACAATCATATAGATGAATGTTTACTATTTAATAATAATACTTTATTGAACAAAAAATAATAATTATACATTGCACTTATTACAATTGATGACATTTTTACAACATTAACTAAATTTTGGGTTGAGAACTGTACTCCTAGACAGGCTACTAAGCAATCTGTAATAAGGAATTACAGTGCCGGACCCCTGCTGATATGTCAGTTGCTCGTATTAGTACGTGAGATACATATGTGTGAGTGTGTGTATGTGTATGCACATGTGCTGGCTTTTATTTAATTAAAAGGAATTCAGTTTTATCATAGCCTAACGTTAGTAAGTATTTAGTTACAGCCTCTTTACAGGCAAAGTAAGTTAAACCGTAGATGTCACACATTGCATTGATTTTATTGTACAAAGACGGACCAAGATACATCGCAAACCTTTTAAAGAATGTATGTGTGTGGGATGGCATATATTTTATCTTTTTTTGCGTGTTGTGATGTCGTTATCTGGCGTTCGCAGGTGTTGTATCATAAATATTTTTAGCACGTTGATTTTATTATGAAGATTTTACTATATTTCATTTTATCACCATCATCGGTTTGCTATCTGGATTTGCTTACGTTACAATGAAAAAAAAACTACCAATCCGACATATTACACTTTTATATGTACACTTTTAATATTACGCATCCTTAGTTGAGTTGCAACTCCAGTATCGCGTGAATGCAGCCGTTCTAGTTGAAACATGACCTAAATAAGTACAGAAGCTTATAACCTTCGAGTTTTTTTACAACGAAGACTTTCATAAAAATATCACACAGTACAGTTTTAAAGTATAGAAAGAAGAAATCAAAGTTTTAGGCAATCCACAGCAGGAATGTCTGGTCTGTATACTCGTTTCATTAGGCTGACCTTTTACAACACTTTCGGAAAACAATTAAAGAAAAATAAAAAAAAATGAAAATTTTATACATGATCATTCAACTGATATGCTCTTAAATATTTTAACAGATGTACAATAAAGTTTATCTTTTTCTATTCAACCTTTAAGTTGCTGATTTAAAACTTTGTTTCTATTTCCTTATTTACTCGTAAATAATGCTATAATAATGTCAAAAATAGTTCAAAATCAAGTTTATATTAAATATGGTATATAATTTAAGTATATTATACTATTGCGTTAAAAGACATCTATTCAGATTTTATTATCAATTATATATGAGCAGTAGAACCGTGAGATTGTGTTACGAGTATGAAACAAATTGCAGAATCGATCGGTTTCCGAGTGGCCATTAGTAAGCCTGGTGTAGCGCCCTCGTGGTCTCACGCGCCGAGTGCACTTGATTTGAGAGCATTGTCTCGCCCCTCGACGTAGTCACTACATGTCACAATACACAATTGTCTATACTATTAAACTCTGTTTAAAGTCACACTCTTGAAAATGTTTGCTGACAGGCTTTTATGTACAGCCGTATTATAATTTTTCCTGTTATACTTTGTTTGAGGGGTCTTCATTGGGTTTAGGCTCTCCACTGTAGAGATAGATAATCTCACATCACGTTACAGTAAAATAAAAAAATTTAAGTTACAATTTAATAAAATGTCTATTTACCATTGCAGATTGGATGGTTTTTGTCTGTAACAAAGTGTTTTAAGGAATAAAAGAACATTTTTCCTGACCTCCTGAATATAAGTATTGTAAGACTGTAAGTAATTAATGCAATTCCATGTTATCTTGTCGCGGAATGATAAAATTGAGATATCTTAGTCATGTTATATAAAAATAAAATTATCTTGGTGTAGTAGTGTATTTTGATTTTCATTTTATGTATAGCGTAGTTTATCTTCTCTTTGCACCACGTTAAACTATATTGATCTGTAGTGACTACAATACAGATTCTGCTTTTACTTTGTTTAGTTCAGTTTTACTTTTACTTTACCTTGAAAGTGAGATTCCATTATTTTGATCTTTGATAAAAACAAATAATTTGGCTTATAGTACGAATTCAAATCAAATGTATGTATGTAATATGAAATAAAAGAACATTCATAAAAGCACTTGTACAAAACAGTGAATTTTGTCGAGGAATTAAATACGCCATTTTCATTCTAGAGCCATTCAGCATTGCCGCGATTCTTTGAAGCTCATAACTAATGTACATAAATTACTATACAAGTGTACTTAACCGCGAAAATATGCAAAATTACGTGTAACATGCAGCGTGGCCACATGTGGGGGGTTATTAGGAGAAGTGGAAATTGTAATAAGGGTGCTATTAAAGCCTGTACATGCCCACTCACGAGCATGTACAACCGCGAATGACGCGCTCTCTTGAACATTCTGCCAACATATTTTAATACCTCACTTATTATTTTTATATAACCTTAACTTGCCTTTTCTTTAAAGTTGAGTGTAAACAAACATAAAAGCCTCGCTTCCTTCATTAACTTATGAGAGTGCAGTCGATAGATAGAACTCTGTAGATAAAACCGCAAGAACAGATACGGCACGATGCACCGCAAAGTAAAAGGACCCCTGCAATAAACCTTCGATAGAATTTGCTTTACGGAACGGATTTGTAAACTCAGTTCATTTGTAAACCGCTATAAAATTTTTGAGTAGTTAATATTTCGTATTCAGAAATTATTTGAAGTAATACTAAACTCGTTTATTTGTTCACCATTTGCTTTATGTAAATGAATGAATAAAGAAAATACTTAGCAAAAGGAAGCCAAAGGTTTATAAATTTTGCAACATGATTTTATATGCTGTTATATTAAATGTAATGTACTCGTTTTGTTTCATTTAAAGCTATCAGTAAAGATAATGATAGGCAGATTTTATTAATACTCACGATTGTCAGCACTTGATAGATAATAGGTGATTGTTAAACTAAGACTCAATTGTAATTTTATTACATAATTAGATTAAAAATTACTGATTCTACTATGGGGTGAAACCGATCAGATTAATTTTAATTAAATAGTGTAATACAAGTACAAGTTTTGTTTTAACGAAGTGGATTTGAATTTAAAAATGTTTTGAAATGACTATAACATTTATTAAATTCTGTGACATACTTAACCCGAATTTAAAGTTCTAAAATAAGACTTGTAAAAGAAGGATGAGTTAAGTTTCTGATCAGTTTACGTCACTGTTTTTAAATGGAAAATAAATTAACAATTTTGATTAAGCATCACGCTCGACTTTGCAGTTCTATTCAAATGACATCAGCTAATAAAAATTACTTAGCTTGATATAAATAAAATAAAGTATCTGTTTAAATATCTAAGTATAGGGAATAATATATCATATATTTAAAAAGACACCTACGCATACTCCTTGTCACCTTCTTCAAACACGTAAACACATAAAAGCCGACACACCCACATCAATTAATAGAGTTACGTAAAATTCACTTAAGATCTAAAATTAGAAATTGCTATTTATATTCCTATCTATACTAATATTAAAATCTACATTCATATTAAAATAATGAAAAGGAAAATATATTTTTTTATTATTATATTTACATAATTTACATATTTCTATATTTATATATATATATATAATATTTATTTATACCAAAAGTATACCAATTTTTTTTGCACACCTTCAAATAACTCTCCTCCATAAGTAGTTTACGGTCAGTTTCATGCTGACGTGCCATATTGGTGTTATGATATTTTATTTGTGTTCGTGATAAGGTTTAACGTATCATTTTTATTTACTAAGGTCAATCGTCATCATCTTCCTAGCCTTCATTAATCCGAAGATTATTATTGGTTAGCTACTAATTCAATTGGATTTACTAAAAATATAAGTTTTTCCCCAGAGTGAGTGGTATCTGACCTTTGCAATCCTGAGGGTAAACTAATGATTGAACTAGTTGTTAGTATATTTTTTGGGGTGCTGGGCTAGAAAACCTCCACGTGGTGCACCCTGGTAACGTTGGCGATGGTGCTCATCACTGCCAACGGCTAATATTCTAGCACAAAGAAGAGGAGGCCATTTTCTTCGGCCATTCGGTTGAGGCTTGGTCCAACAGAGCGGGCATATTTGTCGATTTCTCTGTTGGCTCTTCGCTCTTCGGAGCAATGAGGAGGAAAACCTCGTTAAAAAATCATTATGGTGGGACCCTTTCATGGGTCGACGTTTCTCCACTGTCAATGGTGGAGAAAGGAGAACGGGCTCGGTGTGTACTCACACTGCCACCGAGCAGGCATTGGAAGATTTAATCTTCCTGCCACCGTGGTCACATCGTAATCCCGAAAGGAGTGTCGTGGTTATGTCTCGCGACACCAATCGGGGGCGAGGGTCTTGGCTTAGCCGCCTGGACTACGAGGAAGAAAACTTCTATAAAAAATTACCCCGAATCCTGTGTTCTGGTGCGTGGCCAGGGGATGCATGGCTGATGGGTAGTTCAGTCGTAAGCGCACTCCCAGCCGAGGCACCTGCGGACCCCTCGGTTGGGCACAAATTTACGCTTGCCCGGGTATTGGGGATCTCTGCCCGGGTCGACCTCTATTCTCCCCTAATCGTGGGTACAAAAATGGAAAATATCTCAAATAAAAATAACAAAAATATTGTAGAAAAGAAGGAGAAGAGTGCGGAAGAGAAGAACACAAGGGCGGGCGACCTCTCGTCCAACGTAGAGGACGTAATGGCTGGAACACCTATTTCGGTGGGGCTCCCAGAAGCCGCTGAAAGCCATATGGCCGCTGGGAGCCAAAGAACATCGGAACGGTTACGTTCCAAATCCACTGCGTACTCCAGTGCGAGGACGGACGTGCTGGACTTCATGGAGACGGAGCTGTGTGACAGCCGAAAACGCGGACGCTCCAGGGATGAGGAGAGCGATACATCCCAGGAGATGCTACCTCCTAAGGTAGCAAGCAGCCGCAGAGGGAGGTCACGAACCCCTATCTCGGCTCCGTCAGGCTCCGTCTTCTGTAAGGCGGAAGCCTATAGACGGGTCAGGGCAGACGGCGAAATCTTAGCGGAGGAGGAGATCGCTGATCTCCTGCTAAAAATAAAGGAACCGATGGTGGGGGATTCAGTACCTCAAACACCATCGTCCATGCAGGAGAGAGCAAATGCGGCGGTGGCCATTATTCACAAAGTGGCCACCAAGTCGAGTAACCTTAAGGGCTCTTTTGTGAAAGCCCTTAAGGACTCCTCTTCCGTTATTGCGGGGGTCGTGGATACCCTCATCGGGGACGTGGCTCGTCTCCAGGCCGCCAACGATCGCCTGACGGGGCAAGTGGCTGAGCTCAGCGTTCAGTTCGCCCAATTACGGGCGCATCGCAGAGGATCCGGTTACGTCCCCGTCTCAGCCTGCCCCCTCTTCCAACCTCGGTGGCATTCCTGATGCCCATCTGCGCCAAATAACAGATGCAGTATGGCACATGATGGACGGGCGTCTGGCTGGTCTGGAGGCAAGGCTGCCACCAGCCCCTGTTGTCCGGCCGCCGCTCGCGGCCCATAAAGCGAAGGTTGCATCGGTGTCAGCATCGCTTCCCGTTGCGACCGGTCACATGTCCTACACGGCGGCGGCAGCGGTCTCTGCTGCTCCTGCAACTGCTCCGAGGGCACGGCAAGCGGCCAAGGCAACAGCCCGGACGCCTGCACTGAGGTCAAGGACCAAAGCAGCGGGAAAGGCTGGGGCGGAGTTCCCTCCGCTCCCCACTCCAACCGCTGTATCTGGCACCTCCACAAGTGCTCCTTGCACATCTGCCCCTTCCACGGATGATTGGCGGGTAGTCGAAGGGGCTAAAAAGTCCCGAAAGCGGGGTAAGAAGCCTGCACAAAAAGCAAGCCTCTACCCCGCAGGCGTCATCGACTGCGGTGGCTGCCACAAAGACGCCGCGCAAACTACAGGCGCCTAAAAGCGCGGCCGTGGTAGTCACCGTTTCACCGGAGGCAGCTAGCGGCGGGCTGTCCTACGCGGCCATTTTCAAAAGGGCCCGGGACAGTCTCGCACACGATTTCAGGACAGTAGGTGTCAGAATGCGCCTCGCCCAAACGGGAGCTCGAGTCCTCGAGTTCCCTGGGGCTGAATTTACTAAGACGGCAGACACATTTGCTGAAAAGTTGCGAGGAATGTTTACGGCTACGGATGGTGTCAAGATCGCCAGGCCGACCAAGTGGGCAGAATTGCGCATTTCAGGCCTGGACGACTCCATAACGGCCGAGGATGTCCGTGTTGCAGTAAGAGAGAAAACGGGTTGCAACGCGGACAACATTAGGGTCGGCACCATCCGCCTTGGTCCAGGAGGACTAGGCGCAGTGTGGGTCAGCTGTCCCGTAGCGTCGGCCAAAATGTTGGGCGACGCCGGCAGGCTGCTCATCGGTTTCGTGAGCGCTAGGATCACAGTCCTGGCGGCGAGACCGATGCGGTGTTACAAATGCCTGGCACATCACATCATCGCATCGGGCATCGGGGCACACACGCGCCAAGTGCGTCAGTTGTTTCGACTGCAGCGGATTATGTTTCCGCTGCGGTCAACCGGGGCACAGGGCGGCAGAGTGCTTTGCCGCCCCTCACTGCCCGGTGTGTGCGGCGGACAACAAGCCTGCCAATCACCAGATTGGGCAGGGAGGCTGTAAACCTTCCCGCAATTCTCGGCAGGCGTCAGAGGCTAGCCAGTCGACCCAGGCTGCTTCTGACGTCGTTCGTGCGTCTATATCGTCGCCCATGGAGGCGGCTGTAGAGACGGTCGAGTAATGGCCCAAGTCTCCAGCCTCCTTGTCCAGACTAACCTGAATCACTGTGCCGCGGCGCAGGACCTTTTCCTGCAAACCATGGCACAGTGGTCGATCGGTGTTGCCGTAGCTGCGGAACCCTACTACGTTCCTCCCCGTCCAAACTGGTTGGGTGACCGGGACGGTTCCGTGGCAGTCGTCGGCTCCACGGCGGCTCATTCCCCGCCCTTGTCGTTAAGAGACAAGGGTCCTGGATATGTTGCTGCCGAGTGGGGGGGGATCACTGTGTTTGGTGTATACTTCTCCCCCAACCGGAGTTTGAACGACTTCGAGGTTTTCCTTACCAACTTGGAAACCTCGATGCGCCGCATCTCGAGACTCGAGACGCCGCATCGAGGCACGTCTTAGTGCTGGGGGACTTCACTGCAAAGTCCATTGCGTGGGGTTTCCCCAGGACGGACGCTACTGGCGAGGCCGTAGAGGAGTGGGCGGCCTCGGTGGGCCTCTGTTTACTAAACAGGGGCTCCACCAACACGTGCGTGCGACAGCAGGGAGGGTCGATAGTGGACCTTTCGTTCGCTACCCCTGCCGTCGCCGCACGAGTAAGGAACTGGCGTGTCCTGGAAGAGGTTGAGACGCTCTCGGATCATCTCTATATCCGATTTGAGTTCTCCCGCTCCCAGGTACCCAAAAGGGGTCACATGGCGCGGCGTTCTTCTCGCTTTCCGCGGTGGGCTATAGTCAAACTGAATAGGGACCTACTAGAGGAGGCAGCCATTATTCACTCTTGGCTGTCTCCGCAGGCTCCGACCGAGGAGGTCGACATGGGGGCTGGTCGTTTCCGCGATGCGATTACGCAGATCTGCGATGCGGCCATGCCCCGCATCCGAGGTTGTCGGCCTCCACGGAAGGAAGTTTACTGGTGGTCCCAGGAGTTGGCGGACCTCCGCGCGGCCTGTACTCGTGCCCGGAGGTCCTACACCCGTGGTCGGCGGCGACACCGCGAAGAAGGCGGAGAGGACCAGCTTCATGAGGAGTACCGAGAGGCGCAAGAAGAGAGAGAAAACTCTGTAGCTGGCCATCAGCCGCGCCAAAGAAATTAAGCGTAAGGAAATGCTGGAGGGTCTCGATCGTGACCCCTGGGGTCGCCCTTATCGTGCGGCGCGACAAAAGCTCCGCACGTCGGCCCCCCCCCCCTACAGAGACACTCCAGCCCAGCTTCCTGCGGGATGTGGTCGAGGGCCTTTTCCCGCAGCGGGTGTAGCACACACCCCCGTCGATGGTCTTCATGGCCGGAGACGACGGGGGGAACGAGGACAATGTTCCGCCCGTCAGGGAATCGGAGGTGGGGGCGGTTGTTCTACGGATTCGCTCTAAGAACACCGCCCCTAGGCCAGATGGGATACCTGCCCGAGTATTGGCACGAACCCTCGACCACATGTCGGACCACCTCAGGGAGGTCTTGGACGCTAGCTTGTTGTCCGGACGCTTCCCTGAGTGCTGGAAAAGCGGGAAGCTGGTCCTATTAAGGAAGCCGGGACGGCCTACCGATTCAGTGGCGGCCTATAGGTCAATTGTGTTGCTGGACGAGGCGGGTAAACTGTTTGAGAGGATACTCTCTGCCCGCATCGTCCGGCACCTCTGCGAGGTGGGCCCCGATCTGTCGGACGCCCAATTTGGTTTTCGGGCGGGGCGTTCGACGGTCGACGCTGTGCTGCGCCTGAAGGCCGTTACCGAAGAGGCGGTGAGCTGTGGCGGCGTGCTGTTGGCGGTGTCGTTGGACATCGCCAACGCATTCAATAGTCTGCCATTTAACTGCATCAGGGAAGCACTCCACTACCACGGGGTGCCAGAGTACCTGAGGCGGCTTGTGGCAGACTATCTTGAGGAGCGTACCGTCGTGTACGAGGACCGAGATGGTATTCTGAGGTGGCGGCCCATGTCGTGCGGTGTTCCACAGGGGTCCGTCCTCGGACCACTCCTGTGGAATATGGGATACGACTGGGCCCTTCGAGGTCGTCTTCCCCCCGGGCTGGGCGTAATTTGCTATGCCGATGACACATTGGTCACGGCCCGGGGGGCGAACTTTCAAGAGGCCGCGCGCCTGGCCACCGTGGGAGTCCTTTTGGTGGTCGGGCGCATTGAGGCGCTGGGTTTACGGGTGGCCCTAGATAAGACAGAAGCCCTTTTGTTTCATGGGCCCCATCGTGGTCCACCCCCCGGTGCCTTTATCGTTGTCAATTCGGTCCTCGTACCGATTAAGGCCCAGATGAAGTATCTGGGCCTGATCCTCGACGGCAGGTGGCTCTTCGACGAGCACTTCCGACAGCTTACTCCAAAGCTTGTCGGCGCTGCTTCTGCTCTTGGGCGACTTTTGCCCAATTTGGGTGGAGCCAGCGTCGCGATAAGACATCTATACACGGGGGTTGTCCGGTCAATGGCTCTACGCCCAGAACAGGTCTCGCCTCTGGCGCCCTCAGAGGATATTAGCGGTTAGAGCCATACGCGGTTACCGCACCGTATCGACGGAGGCGGCGTGCGCCTTGGCCGGAACTCCCCCGTGGGATTTGGAGGCGAAAGTGCTCGCCGAAGTTTATAGGCGGACGGCTGACTTCCGGGCGGGTAGCGGCATACGGCCCCCGCCCGAGGAGATACGCGAGTGGCGTGAGGCCGCTCGTCGAGCCACGATGGCCCGTTGGTCGTTCCGGTTGGAGACTCCACGTGCTGGCTTTGCCCTCGTGGAGGGTCTCCAGCCGGTCATCACTGAGTGGGCAGGGCGGCAGCACGGGGCCCTTTCCTTCCGGCTGACGCAGGTCCTTTCCGGGCATGGTTGCTTCGGGAAGTATCTGCACTCGGTCGCCAGGAGGAAATTGAGTCCCGCCTGTTACCACTGCGACTGCAGTGAGGACTCGGCTCAGCACACGCTAGCGGTTTGTTCCGCCTGGGCGTCCCAGCGTGGGGTGCTCACTGCAGTTATTGGAGGAGATCTCTCGCTACCGGCCGTCATGCGCTCCATGGCCGGTAGCGACAGTTGTTTTACCGCGGTCGCAACCTTCTGCGAAGACGTAATTTCGCGGAAGGAGGCGGCGGAGAAGGCCCGGGAGGACGATATCCACTCGGACCCAATTCGCCGCCGGCGAGCCGGGCGGCGGAGGCGCGCATGCCAGCGCCTCATTCCGCCTTGAGTGTGGCCGCGGGTGGACGGGATGGGTTTTCCCCTCCATCCGCTACAATGGCCAGCCGCGAGGGGGCGACGTCCGTGTGTGCCATACGTCGCCTAAAATAGAGAGTTTATCCGCAGATGGTGCCCGAGGCAGCGGGCAGGCGCTAGGAGGGATCTGGATGTCGTAATAGCAGCGGTTCCCGGATCCCTCCTACCTCAAGCGCAGAGTGGCACACCGTGAGGTTTTAGTCGGTCCGATTCCGACACATCACCCCGCCGTAAACCCCGGTGGGGTGACGGCCCGAGGGGGACTGCACAAGTTAAAAAAAAAAAAAAAAAATGTTGTTAGTATATTTTCCAAAGCTGGCCGGCGCTGCTTCTGCCCTTGGGCGACTTTTACCCAATTTGGGTGGAGCCAGCGTCACGACGAGATGGCTGTATACGGGGGTTGTCCGGTCAATGGCACTATATGGTACACCGGTGGGGGCAGCGGCTCTGACCGCCCAGAATAGGGTTTACCTCTGGTGCCCTCAGAGGATATTGGCGGTAAGAGCGATATGTGGTTATTGCACCGTGTCGACGGAGGTGTTGTGCACCTTGGCTGGAACTTACCCGTGGGAATTAGAGGTGGAAGTGCTCGCCGAAGTTTATCGGCGGACGGTTTACTTCCGGGCGGGTAGCGACATATAACCCCCGCCCGAAGATATACGCGAGTGGCGTGAGGGTGCTCATCGAGCCACGATGGCTCGTTGGTGGTCCCAGTTTGAGGCTCCATATTCTGGCTTTGCCACCGTGGAGGCTCTCCAGCCGGTCATCGTCGAATGGGCAAGGCGACAGCACAGGGCACTTTCCTTCGTTATTTCGCAGAAGGAGGCGGCGGAGAAGGCCCGGGAGGATGATCTCCTCTCGGATCCAATTCGGCGTAGCGCTTACTAGCACCTCATGCTGACCTGAGTGTGGCGGCAGGTGGACGGGACGGGTTTTCTCTTCCATCTGCTATTTAGGCGACGTCCGCGTATGCCGTACGTCGCCTGAACAGAGAGTTTACCCGAAGAACCACCGCCACCCCGCCGTAAACCCCAGTGAGGTGTCGGCCCAAAGGGGGTTTCCACACGTTAAAAAGAAAAAAAAAACAAAGTCATCATTCTATTTAATCGGTCCGATTCTGACACACCACGACAACCAGAATTAACAGCTTAACGTTCTCTCCGAGGTACGAGCACGAAACACCACCAACTGCCATACTCCGGGCTGTTATCAAGAATTTCTTGAAAGTCAAACCCCAGACTTCTTGACCGGCTGTGGCATACACCGTCAGACTAATGAATGACAACTAATATCATCGTTAGTTGCTATATTAAAAAGTTTTTAAAATCATACTATTATTATAAGAAACATTAACATAAGAATTTTTTTTTAATCATAAGCATAAAAGCTGATTTATCTATTACTAATTACAAGCGGCACAAGTTGTAAAATACACTCTGACAGCTTTATAATTGCCACTCGACATAACAAGAAATACAACACGATTGTTCGAATTGGTTGAAATATTACGAGTACATTGTATATGCCACTTCACTAATGAGAGCTTTTGTATAGGTACGTTATGTATTGAGTAACAATACAATGATATTGTTTTTAAACAAATAATTTTATTGTTTCTCGTAATAAGGAGATCGAATGAAAATCGTACAATTTATTTATTATCCTAAAAACTTTAAGGCATTGCCGACGAGTTTATGCTCCGGATAATATTACACAGCTAAATTTATTATTTTAGTTTTATTATATTTAGTACTGTTATTTTTATTCATTTGTTACCTTACCCACTTTGATTGCCGGGCTGCGAGAGAGGAGATAAATCCTTTCACTACATCAGAATCAAAGCGATTCCCCCAACGACACCATTACCGTCTGCTTCATGGGTTTATAGATAACATTTATAGACATCTTGATACTTTGTTAGTTATTGTTTATAAGTCTTTAATTTTCTTAACTATCATAGATCAAAATTATAGTAATTTTACATTATATGTTAATTTCAAATAACAATTATCAGTATAGTATATTACTATGCAAGAACTTTGCAAAAGTACTTGAAATCATAGCTAAATCTTATTAAAAAATAATATTACTATTGAATAAACGTTTGTATATGAAAGCAAAATGTCCAATGAAAAATTAGTCTTTAAGAAAAAGTCCTTTAATTATATAGGTACTTTTAAAAGCTATTGCAAATTACGGTCATGTAAAGTCGCAGCATTACAAAGAGAGTATGAGAGCTCTTAGTGGCATGGCAAATGGCTACTCGGCGCGAAATCGGGCGTTCGTAGCAATCTGCTACGATTTATATTTGTACCGTAATGGATGTATTAATACACGCCAATACCGGCAATTACGCGTGACACCTTATTTGTTCACCAGTGTCCACCAGTGGTATGCTGCCCATCGTTTTAATGAGTTTAAATTCCGTAGCTGCAGCTGAAAGTTGCAGTTGAAAAATGAATATTTAAGTGGAGTCATTTTTTTAAATTGTGGTTGTATTTTTTTAATAGTTTGTAGCTTTACCACATTTTATAGCATTTGAGTGGTTAGTCTTAAGGGCTGTAATACACTTACTATAAGTAACTTACTTGAATTTAAGCAAAAAGAAAATCTTTCTGAACGATGGTATATCAACTGTTTGCAAGTTGCTGATAATAAAGGTTCATGATATAAAATAATGTTGAGTTTCTACTATTTTATACACATGAGAAATGTCTTTTAATGATTATGTATATTGATTTATTTGATTTGAAGTGCCATAGAAATTGATTCACTAAATGATACAATTAAAACTATAGGCATAGGTAATATTATATACAGCCTAGGTATTACCGTATTCGAATTATACAGACGATTGAATCGATTCATCCGGCACGTTGTTCGCAAACAGCGCGGTTAGTCGCATCGTTGCGACGTCACGCATGGTCACCTTCCTGCAGCTTTGTCTCTGCATGATTTATCGTCGAAATTATGGCTGGGTAGTCTTTTATACATCTATAAATGCTTGATAAATCATCAAATGATTGTATTTAACGATGATAAACATGAGCATCTAGTGATCACTGCGTGAGTGCTTGCTTTTTATGGCACGACAAGTAAGAAGTTATATTTTTGGAATGTAAGTTATATTACCTGTGTGATAGTATTATCATATTACGTTATTTAGAATTTACAATTATTGTTACATCAATGCAACAATATATTCTTAGCCGTTGGCAACACGTGCATGTGTTTAGACAACACAAAAAGGGCGAAACTTAACGAACAGATTCGTAAGCGACCCTTGTGCAAGTATGGACAAAGGATCTATTGCATTCTTTACACGAATTCCTTGGAAAGGGCTCTTAACAGACCTTTTTGGACTTCGGTGCCCGCGACATCTGGTATACATTTACGTGAGTGATGAATGCCTTAGAGTTTGATAGAACTGTTAACAAAAAAAGCGGTAGGAAGCGGGGCGCGGGGTGAGATAAAACGAGAGGGTTTGAGGTGGTCGAGAGAGTCGTCGGTGAGGGGTCAGTGAGGGTGCAGGGTGAAGGCAGGACGTTCGTGAAAGCTGGGGATAGCCGGTCGTGTGGGTTACCATGACGTTGAGTAAGTTAGCATATATAACGCTGCAGTAGCTAGGTAAGTCCTTGTTGCCTATTGTTTCGTAGGATAATGATTTATATGTATTTATATGCCGGTCTGAGTATAGTAATAATCGTTGAATAATTAGATGATATCTCTCTATTATTTCTCGATGAGCATTACTGTTGGTTAATCGGTACCTTTGATAGAGATAATGAGTAGAACTCCTTATAAGTCGCTGCGGTGTGGGGAGTCCATTTACGATCGATCGGAGCCATCCGGTAGATCGCCGGAGCGGTTCCTTTACACGATTATATCTGGGTGATCTGTCCCTGTGGTGTATTTATATTGTAGTTACAGCGTGTATGGGTGTGTGCCGTGTGCTTGAGAGCTAGGGGTCTTAAGGGGCGGATGCACGGGGGTCAGTAGGCGGGTTAACTCATATAGCGGGTTGAGTACACAGGAAACTGATGGGTTGGAGTCCCACGTCGGGGCGGAGGCGCGAAAGCGTTTAGCTTCGGTCGTATACAGCTGAATACACCTGTCAAAGCGAGTTATAGGTTTGGACTTAGCGTTCCTGACCCCCTCGAGTTAAAGTCAGTTAATTCACCTAAATCTTAAGTGCACAACGGATGGAAGAGTGATAAGCACAACCAACAGAAATGTATTTAATTGTTTCATAATCTCTCATTTTGATTCCCTCTTATCGCGGTTTCTTATTATTTATTTGAATCGTTATAAGCCACTGGGAGAATGTCCAGTCTGGTGTCGAGTTCTACAGTCTAACGCGGATTCTGGAGGAGCGTTAGACCTCCCTACACATTGGAGGGTGCTGGCTTGTATAATAATACTTCATTAAATAGCCAAAAAATTACTATACTCGCACTAGGTTTCTAGGGGGGACCATTACACCTGGCACATAATTATGATACTATGTCAATCTAGTAATACAAGTTGGTGCTCCTTGTGTGCGTTTTATGTGTGTTGTAAAGACCGCCGTGACACATGATTTCTTTTTAAAAAAAAAAGAACTCCCACAGAGTTCTTTTATAAAAAAACTAAAATAGGTACGAGTAATTATAGTCTATTAAATGCAGTAAAATAAAAAAAGAAATGTCACAAGTAAGATTTTAATGAATTATTAAAAAAAATTGTAGGTTCTGTATTTTGATATGCGATCTGATGATTTCAGATCTTAAAACATTATTTATAATGTACATTTTTAAAGTATATCACGATTTATTTATTAGACTCAATCTATATCGAGAAACGCCCGTGTACTTTGGGTTCCTCGACCTTTCCAGGGTTTTTGACCTGGTTTCATATGAAATTCTATAGAAAAGCTGCATGACTGTAAATTACCTACAGTAATAATTAATATCATCAAGTTCTGGTATGGAAACCAGGTTAATATTGTCAGGTGGGCATAGGTCAAATCTGATGTGTATGAGTTGGAATGCGGAATGTAACAAGCGGGCCTGATATCGCCCGCACACTTTAACCTGCACGGGAATGAGCAGCTTGAGGAACTAAGCAGCACCAAGGTCAGTTGCTACATAGATGGAGTGCGCTTAAATAATATTAGCTATGCTGAAGACATGATGCTGTTGAGAGCACCGCTTGCGGCCTCATACAGCATGAATTTGTGTACAACGCAAAAAAGAGTGAGATTATGGACTTTGAGGCCGTTAGCATTAGTCTAGCTTTTGTGATGCCCATCACTAAACTGAGCGATGTTCCTCTATAAAGAGTAAACCAATTTAAAAACCTCGGGCACAATCTCACTACCGACCTCAAGGATAGTATTGACATCGAACGGGGGCGAAGGGTGCTATCTGTACGTACCGCCATGACAGCTTGTATGTTTACCCACTGTTCAAATAAGGTTTAAGTTGCGCTATTACGTGCACACTGTTCTGCTTATTTCACATTAGAAGCTCATTTTACATCAAAAGCGTATAGCATAACAGCACGTTTAGGGTGCAGATGAGTTTGCCGCGTTTCGATAGTGCTTCAGGGATGTTTGTAGAAACTATAATACTGTAATGCGTAAAACATGCACAATTGCTCAGGTGTGCTGGGTGCAGGGCAGCGTCTACAGCATCCTAATAAAGATCTAAAGCTGACTGGACTACGTGAGCATAAACTGGTGCTGTAAATTTTCTACTCGAACTGCAGCACAATCATTTATTTTACTAGCATAGATATAAGTCCAATGTTACTTGAATAAATAAATAATTTTCATATATAGATGTTGACGTAACTCACTCACTTCTTCTTCTGGAAGTGCCTGATTAACTACAATTTTTTAATTCAAATCTTTTAATGTCATGAGACGACATTAAACATCTGAAAATGTTCCAATATAATGTATATTGAAAATAAATCGGATATGCATTTTAACCGAGAATCTTTTAGCGATAATTATCTGCAGGAACAGGTGTGATATTGCTCTAACACAAAGGGAAGCTCCTCCGACCAGGTGACGTGATGCTTGGCGCACACTGCGGTCCAACGGTTGATATTGTATATATTAGCCGCCGTGAGAGTTTCAACATCGGGATACAAGATTAGTAGTTACTCCGTAGTTCATTACTCCTTAATTCGATGTGTTGTCGGCAGATGGCGCTGTAGTATGTCTTTTTGTTCTGTAGTGTATGTGAAAGTCGCCACAATTGGATGGTATTCATTGTTATGCGGATGACAGTACTGGAGATGCGTATTACACGGGCCGAGCTAATATCCCTCGTACCGTTGTAGTAGAAGGCACAAGTCTGTGCGTTTACCGCTAAGAAAACCCCGTTCACTGTGGTTCCACAATTCCAGAATACACCCCTTACCATCTCACAGAGTATTGGGATCCTCGGTGTCGACATCTCCAGTGACGTCCAATTTCGAGCTCATTTGGAAGAGAAGGTCAAGCTGGCATCAAAAAAGCTTGGTGTTCTGAATAGAGCGAAGTGATGCTTCACACCGGCACAAAGGCTATTACTTTACAAAGCACAAGTTCGACCTCACATGGAGTATTGCTTTCATCTCTGTGCGGGAGCACCGAAGCACCAGCTGGAGCATTTCGATTCAGTTCAGAGACGTGCTGTAACAATAGTCGACGATCCCGATCTCACAGACGGTATCAAGCCACTAAGTCTTGGGAGAGACTTTGCCTCCTTGTGTGTGCTCTACCGTCTCTACAATGGGCTGTGTTCTGAAGAATTGTTTGATATGATGCCCACAGCCATTTTCTACCATCGCACCGCTCGCCATCGTCAGGGAGCTCATCCACATACATTGGAATCTAAATGGTCGCGCACAGTGCGGTTTCAGAGAAATTTTCTCCCGCGAACAATCCCGTTATGGAATGAGCTCCCTGCCGAGGCTTTCCCTGGGAACTAGAGTATGGGGCTCTTCAAGAAGGGGGTAAATAGGTTTTTGAAGGGTCGGCAACGCGCACGTGATGCACCTGGTGCCGCAGGCGTCCATAGGCTGGGGTAACCGCTTACCATTAGGCGGGCAAAACATTGCAGCGTGCAGCAATTATTAAATTCTTCTATCTTACAACTCACATAGGAGAATTAATCAAGACAATGGAAAATATCTGGTTGCTTCTGTGCGTCGACGACTACTTGGAATATCCATTACATTTTGCTTTTTACTTTGTTTTTAAAAAAATATGTTATAGCTGTTGCATCATCTCAGGAAATCTAATTGCCTACTAATGTTAGAAAAGCATAATATTAAATTAGATTCTGTGACAGTCCATAGAACATTAAAAGTCTGCACCACAATAGAATTCACAATAGAAGAATGCTAATAGATAGAAGGGACTAAATGAAATGAAAACTTTGGCTTTCGTATTTAAAGAAAGGCATTAATAATATAATATAATGACACAATTATATGCAATGTGCTTGTTTATTCCTTAAAATGATTACAAAATTTTTTGCACTTGTGGAAGGTTTAGTTTTTGTATGGTGTTGCGTAAGTTATGTGTCCCTTTCATATATGTTTTTGTGTGTATAAAAGTTGTTGCAAAATAATATTATTTCAAAAGTTCAAGTGTCTACAAATGGTGCCCTCCTTGGCACTGCAATAGTGCAAGAACTGTGTTTGAAGAACATATGTAACTGCCTCGGCGGCGTATGCAATTGCTATGCTTGACGTCTCGGGATTGATTCCCGAGTCGGACTCAAATGTTTTTATGATCTGCAAATATTTGTTCCGGAGGTGGGTGTTTTATGTGTATGTTATATATGTATTTACAAAAAAAAAGTATATGTTATTATAAGTTTTGTAGTACCCATAGTATAAGCTTTGCTTAGTTTTGAGCGTTGTGTGATTGTGGTAGAATAAAAAAAGAGAATGAAAAAAAATGATAATAAGTATCCATCAACGGTGATGTCATAAAAAAGAAGTTCTAGTGACTATATAAGAAATTGTAGACTGTAAGATAGTTATAGTAGTTTAAGTTATCATTTTACCGCTTCCCATGACTGTTGTAGGTTCTGAGTCCTAGATAAAAATTAGTTTTTATGATGAGCTCATTATCAATTGTGTTTCTGAGTCTGAATATTGTTTCTGCTCTTTTTATGTACATATGTTTGTAAAGTCTCCTACAACTCAAAATACACAATTTCACTAATAATGATCTATGTCAGGCTCTATTTCTGCTGTATTATATCAATGCTTACTTTAGTATTTCTCCTCCTTCCTCCTCTAGCCATAACTTTTAAGCCTTCTAAATAAACTTAAGATTAACGATGGAACCATTATTTTCCTCAAGTAAAGCATGTTTAAGGAAACATTGTAAACGCTAACAGTTGTGCACTTAAAGGCGTTGTGCTCTCAAGATAATTCTTGCTAAAATGAACATTTGCCAAGAAGTCATAAAATTATAATGAAGGAAATGAAATATTTAGTAGTTAATCGCGACACTTTGCCTCCTCTTGGCTCGTAAATAGTAATAGTTAATTTAGTAGAAATGCATGAATAGCTCAGCGTGCGATTCTCAGTGCGAGGCTGCAGTTGGCTCAAGAGGTTCATTTGAAATTCATATAGTCGACACTGAAGATATAGAGATACTGAATAGTGTAAAAGTCGAAGCATTTACATTAACTTTATATTTTGAGCCTCCGGCTTCCAAAAGTCAAAGGTAAGAAATGTAATTGTGTATTATCATCTGAGTTTTTAAGACTGCTATCCAGCTAAACACCACGGTACATTGCTTTTAATTTTATATTTCAAAAGAACATTTTATAACGTTCTACGGTAATGAATATAAGCCTCAGTTATGTTTTTAAGGCAACAATACATACAGCTGACTGGAAATGGACAGGTGCCAACGACAAAGGAGGTTGCACTAAAGATTTTTTTTTTAATTCATTCTGCCGGCTACTCACATCGTTAGGCTAAGTTCAGATGAACGCGCGGCACCGCGCGGAGAGACTCACCGCGCGGTACAAGATCCAAGTAAACAGCTAAGTATCGTCTACATCACCGCGCGAAACCGCGCGCCGCGCTCCGACACGCGCACTAGTTCTTGTACCGCGAGTAACCGCACGGTACCGCGCGGTTCAAGTTTAACAAACCTGTACCGACCTGTTCAATTGATCCGCGCGAGTTGAGACGGATAGACGCATAGATTCAGTAAAAAATGACCACCGAAGACGACATTGTATCGATCGATTTGCTTATTGACGAAATTGAAAAAAGAGATGCTGTCTGGAATATTAACTCCAAGGAATATTCGAATAAAATAATAAAAAGAAGATCTTGGGAAGAATTAGTTTTAATTTTCTGTGAAAATACTGATTCTGAAGAAAAAAAGAAAAACTTGGGTAAGCTACAATCGCATGTATAATATTATACGTATAAGAGTTATATATATTTTTCTTGCCAATCTAATTTACCTTCACTTACAAAGTAATTTGTTAATTTAGTTCGAATATTATCTGCTTCATGGATTAGGCGTCCAGTATTAGTGGGATTTATATCCGATAATGGCGCCGGACAATTCATATCCTCGGATTTTATACCATCTCTTGTTCTAACAAAGATGTAAAACACAAATGGCTTTGACAATATCATTGGCAAAATTTATCTTGACGTCTATTGGCCGATGCAAAATTCGCCATTTGTTGCACATTATTCCAAATGTGCATTCAACATACCTTCGTGCTAAAGAAAGACGGTAGTTAAAAATTTTTTTTTCTTTTGACAACATTTTACCTCCATATGGTCTCATCAGATTTTAGTCATACTGAAAGCTTCGTCAGCTACAATTACATATGGTAATTTAAATGCATTGTTTTCATTATCAGTGATAGATCTGGGCTCAGGAATGTTTAACAAATTTTCTGATAATTTTTTGTAAAAGGATGTTTCTTTAAAAACACCCGAGTCACTGTCTTTTCCGTAAGCTCCAACGTCTACCCATATAAAGCAGTAGTTAGAATCGCACAAAGCCATTAAAACTAACGAGAAAAAGTGTTTGTAATTGTAATACATTGATCCCGAGTGTGGTGGCTCAATTAAACGAACATGTTTGCCATCCAAAGCGCCAATACAATTTGGAAAATAGGCATTATTGGCAAATTCTTTAGATATTTGTATCCACTTATCCGTAGTTGGTGGGCTCATGACCATAGCTCTTAAGTTTGTCCATAAAACTTTACACACTTGTTGAATTATAGCTGATAACGTAGATTTGCCAATTTTATAACCATACTGCAACTCTGCTAATGAAGAACCACTGGCTAAGTACCTGCAACATAAATTAATAAACACTTTTGGTTTTAGGATCATTATTGCAGAAAAAATGGAAAAATTTACGAGATGCCTATGTTAAAGAACTTAAGAAAACTAAATTTATGAAATCCGGTTCTTCAGCTTCAACAACAACTTCATTTGGATATTTTCAAAGAATATCATTTCTTAGACAAGTAGTTCAAAAAAAAGTTACTGATAATAGCCTTGACGTAGTGGAAATTTCAGAAAATGTTGATACGAACAATATCAACAGTAACGTTAAATCTTCTACTGAACATTTACCCCGAAAAAAAATTAAATTGAACCCAGCCGATGAGCATTTTGCAAATATTTTAGAAAGAAGTATTGATGCTCGTAATAAAAATGTAACAGAAAAGAAAGAAGAAGATGATGAAGACAAGTTATTTTGTCTTTCACTGGTTAAGGAAATAAAAAAAGTTTCCGAAAACCGGCGCTTGAAGCTGAAAATTGAAATGTATAATTTACTAGAGCGCTACCAATCCGCAGAATCACAGTCATTTGAAGATACTAACTACCCACCTACTTCATATAATACACAACAGCAGCCAAGAAACTATCCTACTTCATTCAGAAGTCCTCAATATAGAGACACCATGCGTTTTTCTGATAGAGAATCTTCAACACAATATGGTTATACAACTAGTTCCTACACTTCACCTCCCACAAATTTGTCACAAGTAACATCACCCGGGTCATACGAAGATTCTCAAGAACTGGATTTATTCTCATTTCTTAAAACTTAGTCTCATTTCTTAAATACCTACTTAATTTCTCGTTTAAGATTCTTGTTTAATGTGTGATAAATAAAGAAATAACTTACCGTAGTGTTACTATGAGTTTTTCTTTTGGTGATATGCAATATCTAATAGCATCTTCCCTGGGTTTTAAATCGTTCTCAACACAATCATACAAAAAATCAAAAGATGCAACCGACATCCTGAAATAGTTAAAAAAAATTTCTTCATGTAGTCTCAGGTCGGGATATAAAATGATGAACAGGCTTGAAGAAAGTCTTTCACTCAAAATGGGATGCACCCAGTATCGTCTATGTCTTCTGCGACGTCTCAGCCTTCGGTATAAAATCCATAAGCAAATTGCCTCCTCCACGTCCATTTTTGAGCAATGTTGATGCCAGACTGCCGCGCGTACAAATGCCGTCATGTGAATGCTACTACCGCGCGGAGACGCTCGGCGCCGCGCGTTCATCTGAACTTAGCCTTAATCGGTAATGGATCTGCACGGTGCCTCTTCGTGACTGTGATTAAGATTTTACTCCTGATTTACTCATTTGTTTAACTTGAAGTAGGTATCGGACTATTTTGGGTAACTAAAAAAGGTAAGTAGGAAACATTTGTGGTTTTGTTTCACAGAAACCAAATAACATACTGAGAACATAAGTACAAAATAAGTACTGATTTCTGGTGTTAATATTTAATATCTGTTGTTACAATGAATTATTATATTAAGTATGTATTATCATTTCCTTTCCCCCCGGACCTCGGCGACAAACGGACGTGTCCTAAATTCACGCAATTTTGTTTAATGTTTTCCTTTTAAAAAAAATTAAATTTAAAAATCGTCCGAAATAATAGAAGTGCATAAGTAGTGAGGAGGTTGCTGTTCAACTGTTTCTGCAAGGACCGCCCCACCCGACCATCACCGCTTGCGCAAGCTTCTTGTGAGGTACCGCCTACTTGGGTGAGAGTGACAAACATATCTTTCTGCAAAAAATATAAAAAGTACCAGGACCACAGAGGCAACAGGTAGTTTGATAAACCTGAGCAACTACAATATAGAAGCGTTAATCTAATATTACCTTTAACTGATACAGTGGCGTAATACGTGGAGTTTGTCACCTGTAATTGCGCGGTATAAGTTCAAATCCCAATGATCATTTCACTTTTTGTTAATAAATTGTAAAATTTCTAATACTGAGTGCTTGAAATTCTAAAATTATTGCGTTTGGTTAAGAATTATACAGCAAGTATTTTAATTGTAATATTTAAAGAAGCCATGCCAATTAACCGATCGCCTCCTTCAACGTCATCTGCATTAAAGTTGTCTATACCGCCTGATGAAATAATTGTTACACAAGAATCGGACACCGCGCCTGACATAATGCAATCTGATATTGATCAAGAATATTCTAACATCTCAAGGAGATCGAAGCGTAAACATGGTGATTTGGCCAACGCTGAAATTAGGGAGCTCCTTTGTACTATACAGAAAAAACAAGAAGCGGAATTCCTTTGTATTAAACAAGACATGGAGGCTATTAAGAAACAAAACGTTGAGACTCAAAAAACTTTGGAGTTCCTCTCAACCATGTATGATACCCTAATACAAAAATTTGAAGCGGTCACAAAGGAAAATTTATTACACAAAAACCACATACATTCCTTGGAGTTGAAGGTGGATCAATTAGAAAGGAGCCTTAAGTCATCTAGCTTGGAAATACGTAACATTCCCTTGGCTAAGCCGGAGACAAAGCAGGACCTTAAAACTCATGTTTTGCGTCTGGGTGAAACTGTGAACAACCCGATCTTAGATGGTGAAATTCGAGACATTTTTCGTATTAAAACTAAGAAGGAACCAGGACCCATAGTGGTGGAATTTACTACAACATCTCAAAAAGAAAATCTGATGAAATCCGTGGTTAATTTCAATAAAGTGCATGCTAAAGGTGAAAAGATCAATACCGGTCATCTCAAAATACGAGGGCATTGTTCGCCGGTTTATGTGACGGACAATCTAACTACTAAAACTAGACGTCTTTTTTACCTGGCCCGGGAATTCACAAAATCTCACGAACAGGCCAGCTGCTGGATTTCTTTCGGCAAAGTTTATATCAGATTAAAGGAAGGCCATCGAGCTACACGTATAAATTGCGAGGAAGACTTTACTAGAATGGGTTCGCAGAAATGACTAGAACGTGCGATTACTTCTTTATCTTGCTATTACATAAATTATTTAAGTTATTGTTATAAGAACTACTCGGTATATATTGACCATTCTGACAGTTTGTGTTTTGTTGTGCCGATTTGTTGTATTAATTTCTTTCTTTATATAAAACTTTTACAAATAACACTTACAAAAACTATGCGAAAAGCACTATACATACACTCAAACACATTTAAGGTCTGCTTAATCAATCAACATCTAATTAATATTAAATTACACTACACAAGTTTACAGTTCAATGCGTTTAGTATAAAAACTGTTAAAGTGATCTTGACTTCATCAAAAAGTGGTATAGAATACTTCTACACTGCTAACACTTATCCCCTGGATTATAATATTAAATATATGACTTATTTGGTTCACATAAGAATAGTAAACGTAATAATTGCATACATAAATGTTCGATCCAAATAACACTCAGATCAACAATGAGTTACGAGTAGATAACTTGACAACAGCTGATAGTTTTACATGTGATTTTGAAAATATCTGTACTAACATGCTCTATCCACTCAATTCATCTCTGAATATGATAATTCAAAATATTAGAAGTATTAATTGTAATATGCCGCACTTAGAAATATTACTGCATAGCTTCAACATTTACTGGGATTTGATTATACTAACGGAATGTTGGTTATGCAATAACGATCGTATACCACAGTTAGATGGCTATAACCATACTTCTACATCGAACAATAAGACACAAAATGAAGGTGTAGTGGTGTACTCCAAATCTTCAAGTAGCTATGATATATCAGAACCAAACCTCGTAGATGCCAATTGTCTTATGATAAAAGTTGATAACACCACTACTATTCTTGCTGTATATCGTCGCCCTGGTGAAAAAAATGTTACTAAATTCCTAGAATCATTAAATAGTATTCTAACAAGCCTAGCATCTTTTCAAAATATTATTATTACGGGGGACATTAATCTTGACATTGCGGCCACATCGAAAGACACCAGAGCGGAATCCTACTTGAATCTTTTGGCTGCGCATGGTATGTTACCGGCTCATTGTATACCAACACACACTTACACATGTCTTGATCATGTTATCCTCAAGACCAAATTTTCTGCAAAATGTATTATCTCACATACGACTATTACTGACCACTACAGCGTTATATTGAGTCTAGAAATGCTATCCAATAATTATAGACCTACAAGGCATGTCAAAAAAGTTGATTACGACTCCCTTGATAAGGCCCTCAATAAGATAGATTTAACTCCAATATACTCTATGAGCGACGTTAATGAGACTGTTACCTTTCTTATTTCCACCTTGAAGAAAGAATTAGAAATCTGCACTAAAATCACGCGTACTTCTGTAAGAAAGCACATCTTAAAACCGTGGATTACAAAGGGAATAAATATTACGGTGTATAAGAAATAGGGACAGATTATATCAAAAGACAAAAAAAGATCCGAGAAACGAAATCCATAAGCTGACCTATACTCGTTATCGCAATTACACTAACTCTTTAATTAAAAATGTTAAAAGAGAATACGAGAAATCTGAAATTAATAACGCTAAAAACAATACGAAACAGCTTTGGAAAGTTATTAAAAATATCACATATACTAAACAAACTCGAAGCCCAGCATTAGACTTGATGAACAACATTAACCCTACTGAGTCGGTTAACTTGGTAAATAAATATTTTACAAGTATCGGAAAAGTCATAGGAGGGAAGTTGCAGACAATTAATTCTGCAAATATTGATGAATCGTACCATCCTTTGACTCAGTCACAGTCTTTTGTGCTTCATCCCACAGATGCCTGTGAAATGGAGTTGATCATATCAAATATTAAAAATGATTGTGCTATTGGACTAGACGGTATTTCCAATAGTTTTATTAAAAGGTATAAAAGTATTTTAATAGAACCACTAGTCTATATATGTAATTTGGCATTCTCGTCCGGTATCTTTCCAAAGGCATTGAAACGAGCACTTGTTCATCCTATCTATAAAAGTGGCGACAGAGACTCTGTGAATAATTATAGACCTATATCTATTCTTCCTGGTTTCTCAAAGATCATTGAAAAAATCGTCAATAATAGACTCGTTAACTACTTGGAAACAAAAAAGATGCTTTCGAATTCACAGTTCGGTTTTCGCAGAAATAGGTCTACAGATGACGCAGTACATGAGCTTACAAATTATATAGTTACTAAATTGGACGACAAGAAAAAGGTACTAGACATATTTTTAGATTTGGCCAAGGGTTTTGACACAGTCTCTGTCCCACTACTTCTCAAAAAACTGGAAGTGATGGGTGTTCGTGGCGTACAGTTACAATTTTTCACTAGTTACCTTACAGATCGCTCACAGTGTGTACAGATTGACAGTGTACGTAGTCATGATCTTCCTTTGGATATTGGTGTGCCCCAAGGCAGTATCCTCGGGCCAACCTTGTTTCTAATTTTCATAAATGATCTTTGCCAATTAGATATACCTAACACCGGTAAAATAATCACCTTTGCAGACGACACCGTACTAATTTTTCGAGGTGATTCCTGGCAGGACATATATCAGAGTGCACAAGAGGGCAGAGTCACTTGTTGGCTTAAAAGCAATCTCCTATCTTTAAATACCGATAAGACCAAGTACATAGCATTCCAACTAAAAAATAAAAAATCTAATCTTGAAACTCCTCA
This sequence comes from Hypercompe scribonia, assembly GCA_949316085.1. Taxonomy (NCBI): domain Eukaryota; kingdom Metazoa; phylum Arthropoda; class Insecta; order Lepidoptera; family Erebidae; genus Hypercompe; species Hypercompe scribonia. The sequence continues at coordinate 7,656,357 of OX438975.1, forward strand.
GCCCATCATTGCACATCTGTGTAATAATCAATATACAACTCCTGTTCCATGTACCTGCAAAGAACTGCAAATGGTAGATTCCATTAAATACCTTGGAATCATTATTGATAAAAATTTAAACTTTGAAGCTCACATAAATGTGTTAACTTCTAGAACTAGAAAACTAATTTATATTTTCAAAAATTTGAGACATGTTTGTGATAATAAGATCCTTAAAATAACGTATCTCGCTTTGGGCCAATCAATACTAACGTACTGCATCACATCCTGGGGAGGTGCAGCTAAGAGCATTTTGATAAAGTTGGAACGTGCTCAAAAGGCAGTTTTAAAGGTGGCGCTTTGCCTACCTTCCTTGCATCGCACGGGAGACTTGTACAAGAAATTTGATGTCCTTACAGTTCGGCAACTTTTCATTTTACATCTTATTACTAAGTCCCACTCACTTACCAACTATGATCCTCTAACCATAGAACGTAACCATAGAATCTTTCAGGATAATATAATTTATAAAACGACTTTATCTCGTAGGTTCTTTTGTTTTTTGGGGCCATACTTGTATAATAAAATTAATGCTATCCTTTGCATATACTGCTTTAACAAATTTAAATTGAAGACGGTATTAATGTTATGGCTACGAAACCTAAGCTATGATGACACAGAAAGTCTACTTGTGCCTCAAAGTTAATATAATCCATGTACAAAGCATTTTGTTTGATCTGTATTATTAAGCACCGCTCGCACACACATACACACAGATACAGGCATACGCACACATAAATACATACATACTTACACTCACTCACGTACCTACACGTAAATGTTAATACTTACATTCTATTATTTTTATTTTTTATTATTGTTATTACTGTTATTTTCTATTTATTTTCTCTTGTCTACCAATATTATTAATTGGAAACTGGTATATGCTACAACTGTTGTTACTTTGTTTTGTCCGGGAGGTGTGAGTCTGGTGATCTGTAACACAGGATTTCCTACCATAGAAACCAGTCTCTCACAAAGGAATGATGTAATCTGACTAAACTGTTTATGTAGTCCACAAATTGTAACTACCTTTGTGATGAGAGAAATAAATACAATATTATTATTATTCTCTTTATTGCATATAAATATACATATTGATTACATTTTTAAATATATAAAAAATAAAAAATACATATTTAAAAATATAAAAAATAGTAGACCACCGACATCGGGTACAGGGACCAAGATACCGGTGGTTAGGGCTCCAGAGACAGGAACCTCCTCACAATACGTGCCGTGTCAAGGAGGACTGCATTCTGCATCAGACCCTTGATCCAACCTTCTAACGTGAGCCTCTTAAGGTGTTGGTCGAGGCTCTTCGCTATCAATCCATGAACAGATATGATTATCGGAACAATAATCACCGAATCCACATTCCACATGTCGGCAATCTCGTGAGACAGATCCAAATACTTCAATTGTTTTTCTTTTTCAACTTTCACGAGATTCTCGTCATGAGGAACGGCGATATCGATAATCATTGCGCGGCGCTCTAATCGATCTATCACCACAATATCAGGCTTATTGGCAACAATAGTCCTATCTGTGATAATAGATCGATCCCAATATAACGTATCACGACCGTTTTCGAGAACTGGGTCGGGCACATACCTGTAGTAAGGCACTTCAAAATCGACAAGTTGGTATTTAAGGGCAAGTTGTTGGTGTACAATCCTGGCTACTTGATTGTGCCTGTGCAAATACTCACCATTAGCAAGACGAGAACAACCAGAAATAATATGCCTAATAGATTCTCCAGGACAGTGGCACGCCCGACAAATGTCAACCGTACTATCTTTCAGGATATATTTCCGGTAGTTATTCGTCATGATAACTTCGTCCATAATTGCACAAACAAAACCTTCGGTTTCTCCGAAGAGATCACCATACCGTAGCCAAGACGTCGACGCTTTAAAGTCTATATCAGACCCGTGTAGGGCCCGATAAAATCGACCATGAAGTTCTTTACCCTTCCATACTTCCTTGCGATCAGTAGTACTAAGTACTACAGGTTTGCGCCAATTCTCTTTAGCCAGAGCGAGCGGGGTAAAACCAGTATCCACTGCAACTACATTACGATGCACTCCCACATTAGTCTATAGAAAATATTCTCTGAGATTGTATATCTCGCGATTGTGTAGAGTCTTGATATTTAATAGACCACGACCTCCAAACTTTCGCGGAATATACAATCTCATAACCGATGAACGTGGGTGGTGCATACGGAATGCAGTCAGCAATGTACGGACTCTCCTGTCAAGGGCATCTAATTCGGTCTGAGTCCATCTAAGTACACCAAAGGAATACATCAGAACCGGCATGACCCAACTGTTATAGGCTCGCACCTTGTTACCACCCGATAAAAGACTTTTAAGTACTTTTTTTAGGCGGCCAAAGAAACGTTCCTGTAACATTTGTTTCACGCCAGATTCTGATATTCCCAAGGACTGTGAAAAACCTAGATACTTGTAAGTTTCGGTGGCAGACAGAGATCTGAGTTTTGTTGAATCTGAAAGTTCTATTCCTTCAGATTCTACAATCACGCCCTTCTTTACATACATGACTGCACACTTGTCTACACCAAATTCCATTTTGATAGAATTACTAAAGTTTTCAGTGACCCTTAATAACGCCATCAATTGTAATTTTGTGGAGGCCAGTAATTTCAAATCATCCATATAAAGAAGGTGAGATATAACTTGATCATCTTTCTGCAACCGATAGCCTAACCCTGAACCCTCTAACAGAGTACTGAGAGGGTTCAAAGCTAGACAAAACCACAAGGGACTCAGACTGTCACCTTGAAATATACCTCGCTCTATCTTTATAAGTATGTCATTTATCGCAGTCTGCCGACATCCTGGATAGCGAAGTGTTGTGCTCCATTGACTCATACACGACTTTAAGAAAGTGCACAGAGTTGCATCAATTTTATACAACTCTAGCACTTTCAAAAGCCATGTGTGTGGAACTGAGTCATAAGCCTTCTTATAATCTATCCAACATGTCGCCAGACTCTTACGATTACGACGTACCTGTTGGCTAATGGTCCTGTCTATGATAAGGAGCTCTTTAGTGCCACGGGCCCCACTTCTACATCCATTTTGAGAAATAGAGAGTACCGAATTATTAATTATATGTGTAGTAATTTTGAGTCTCAAAATAGATGTTAGAAGTTTATATGTAGTTGGTAAACAAGTAATGGGTCTAAAATTTTTGAGATCCACGTATCTTATTATTATTATTCTCTTTATTACATATAAATATACATATTGATTACATTTTTAAATATATAAAAAATAAAAAATACATATTTAAAAATATAAAAAATAGTAGACCACCGACATCGGGTACAGTGACCAAGATACCGGTGGTTAGGGCTCCAGAGACAGGAACCTCCTCACAATACGTGCCGTGTCAAGGAGGAGTGCCTTCTGCATCAGACCCTTGATCCAACCTTCTAACGTGAGCCTCTTAAGGTGTTGGTCGAGGCTCTTGGCTATCAATCCGTGAACAGATATGATTATCGGAACAATGATCACCGAATCCACATTCCACATGTCGGCAATCTCGTGAGACAGATCCAAATACTTTAATTGTTTTTCTTTTTCAACTTTCACGAGATTCTCGTCATGAGGAACGGCGATATCGACAATCATTGCGCGGCGCTCTAATCGATCTATCACCACAATATCAGGCTTATTGGCAACAATAGTCCTATCTGTGATAATAGATCGATCCCAATATAACGTAGCACGACCGTTCTCGAGAACTGGGTCGGGCACATACCTGTAGTAAGGCACTTCAAAATTGACAAGTTGGTATTTAAGGGCAAGTTGTTGGTGTACAATCCTGGCTACTTGATTGTGCCTGTGCAAATACTCACCATTAGCAAGACGAGAACAACCAGAAATAATATGCCTAATAGATTCTCCAGGACGGTGACACGCCCGACAAATGTCAACCGTACTATCTTTCAGGATATATTTCCGGTAGTTATTCGTCATGATAACTTCGTCCATAATTGCACAAACAAAACCTTCGGTTTCTCCGAAGAGATCACCATACCGTAGCCAAGACGTCGACGCTTTAAAGTCTATATCAGACCCGTGTAGGGCCCGATAAAATCGACCATGAAGTTCTTTACCCTTCCATACTTCCTTGCGGTCAGTAGTACTAAGTACTACAGGTTTGCGCCAATTCTCTTTAGCCAGAGCGAGCGGGGTAAAACCAGTATCCACTGCAACTACATTACGATGCACTCCCACATTCGTCTGTAGAAAATATTCTCTGAGATTGTATATCTCGCGATTGTGTAGAGTCTTGATATTTAATAGACCACGACCTCCAAACTTTCGCGGAATATACAATCTCATAACCGATGAACGTGGATGGTGCATACGGAATGCAGTCAGCAATGTACGGACTCTCCTGTCAAGGGCATCTAATTCGGTCTGAGTCCATCTAAGTACACCAAAGGAATACATCAGAACCGGCATGACCCAACTGTTATAGGCTCGCACCTTGTTACCGCCCGATAAAAGACTTTTAAGTACTTTTTTTAGGCGACCAAAGAAACGTTCCCGTAACATTCTGATATTCCCAAGGACTGTGAAAAACCTAGATACTTGTAAGTTTCGGTGGCAGACAGAGATCTGAGTTTTGTTGAATCTGAAAGTTCTATTCCTTCAGATTCTATAATCACGCCCTTCTTTACATACATGACTGCACACTTGTCTACACCAAATTCCATTTTGATAGAATTACTAAAGTTTTCAGCGACCTTTAATAACGCCATCAATTGTAATTTTGTGGAGGCCAGTAATTTCAAATCATCCATATAAAGAAGGTGAGATATAACTTGATCATCTTTCTGCAACCGATAGCCTAACCCTGAACCCTCTAACAGAGTACTGAGAGGGTTCAAAGCTAGACAAAACCACAACGGGACTCAGACTGTCACCTTGAAATATACCTCGCTCTATCTTTATAAGTACGTCATTTATCGCAGCCTGCCCACATCCTGGATAGCGAAGTGTTGTGCTCCATTGACTCATACATGACTTTAAGAAAGTGCACAGAGTTGCATCAATTTTATACAACTCTAGCACTTTCAAAAGCCATGTGTGTGGAACTGAGTCATAAGCCTTCTTATAATCTATCCAACATGTCGCCAGACTCTTACGATTACGACGTACCTGTTGGCTAATGGTCCTGTCTATGATAAGGAGCTCTTTAGTGCCACGGGCCCCACTTCTACATCCATTTTGAGAAATAGAGAGTACCGAATTATTAATTATATGTGTAGTAATTTTGACTCTCAAAATAGATGTTAGAAGTTTATATGTAGTTGGTAAACAAGTAATGGGTCTAAAATTTTTGGGATCCATGGCACCACCAGATTTATAGAGTAAATGGGTTACACCAGTGGTTAAAAATTGTGGTAATGAACCAGAATCCAAAGCTGCTTGGAATTGTGATGCCAAACACGCATGTGAGCTTCGAAACCACTTAAGCCAAAAGTTGTGCAGTCCGTCAGGACCAGGTGATTTCCAATTCGGTAATGAACGGACTGCACAACTTACATCATCTTTATTAATAACAATGGGTTCCATAGCTATTATAGACTCACACGAACGTTTGACATCCTCCAACCAATCACCCTCTGTATGAGTGACAGGCACTGACCAGATGTTACGCCAAAATGAATTTGTGGTATTTTCATCTGGAAAATGCCCATCACTCACACATGAATTCGGTTCCTCCCATTTCCGGTAAACCCATTTCTCATTCCTTTGGAACATTCGATTCTGATTATACCGATCGACTCGTTTTCTATAACGTCTTATCCTATTTGCCCATGCATAAACTTTCTGCTTTAGAAAGTCTATGCGCTCTGTGACACAGGACATGTATTGTTGAGGACTAATGGTAGTTCCCAAGAATGCCTGTTTCACAAAGCGCATGACTCTCGGCCGTGTATTACCACTTTGGAAACAAGTTAATTTAGCGATTAGTGTCCTAGTCTCAGCAATACGACGTTCGATTCTACACTGCCAAGCTGGTACACCATTTTCGGGTCGAGTAGCACTTACACGTTCAATACATTTAACACCAGCTACTCGACAAACTGCAATAGCTGCACAGTACAGAATGGAATGTGTATCACCAAGATCTTCGCTATTATCAAAGTAGTCTGATAGTAACGAATCCAGGGCACTCACAAGCGCTAAATTACGTTTATGAATGGGCAAACGGCATAACCGTGGTCTACTATTATCATTTACGAATCGGTATTTTTGAATCGCATCCTCCAAAGCGCTCCTTATCTTATCATTATATTGGGTACTCACGGAAAGAACTTCACTCTCCCCTAGTTCATCAACATCTTCATTTGATAATGCCAACAGAGGTGTGCTGTTGGCTACTATAGTGCGTGACGAAGAAGGGATAGTAAGGTTTCTCCGTATGTCAGAGCGTATCCTCTCAAGTACTGCATCATCCAGCAGGTGACAGCGCTGTATAGCTCGTACTTGATCCGACAATCTTTGTGCTGATACGTTAACGGCTGGTTCAAGTTCCTGAAACAAAGAGACTAGTTTAGCACGGTACGCAGTAAGGTTCGTACCCAACTCTGTAGCCCGAAAATATGCCCGCATGACATTCTCGTTCATGAAAGTTGTCCACTTCATGCGGCGCACATCACCACCGGTAGCGGGGACCCTATTTGAGGTCAGTGGTCCTCGTGATCCCAAGCTGGTCGGTGGCCGGGTACTCTCCTGCCGACGTATAGGTCTTGGCGACGTGGGTGGAGAGAAAAACTCGTCGCTGGAGCTAGAGCTCGATACCTCTGCAACGGCTGGAACATCCAATGTTGCTTCCGGGGACGGCAAGGCGGAGCGAAGCGAGGAGTCCGAAGATGTTAATTGTGCTTTTTTTCTAGCTCTTGTAAGCATATTGGCAATTTCTTGAAATTTATTGTATTGACATGACGTTTAAACGTCATGTCTTCGGTAACAGATATTTTTATTGAAAATGCATTTTGATTGTAGCTTTATTCAAATAATTTCTTGTATATATGTTCATTTTTGTTTCGCTTGATACTTTATGCTTTTTGATGATGAATTTGATAAGTTTGTAGTAATATATTATGTATTTTTAAAATGTGCATGAAAAATGCCAACTGCTTCTGGTGTTGCTAGTTTATTAAAAATTATTATTATTTTAAAATTTATTAGCAATATAGCTTTATAGCATAGCTTTTTTTTATTTTAAAATTATTATTATTTATTATTATTATTATTATTTGTTACTTTTTTTTCTAAAACTATGTATATTTTTAAGCATTGCTGCATTTTAATATAACTTACGTATATTTTCCTCTAATACAAATGTTTTTTTATGGTACACTTGCGATTTCGACTTCACTAGATTTTACATTTAGTGATAGTGGCATCGTATAGGAATTTATGCTCAAGATATTGACACTTCATTTGAAATTGTCTCCATGTAGCATCCAGTACAGCTTAGCACGGATTCATCGTTCGCGACTGACTTAAATAAAGCGTTGGCAACAGCACAGTTTTTAAAATAACAATCCATGATAAATAATAACATAGTAAGTAAAATTCAGTAAATATTCAAGAGACGTAATATTCGTGTTTAATATTCTGCGCGTCAGCTCACAGCCAGAAACTTTTAATGGAGTCGTACTGTGGTCAGTGCAATTTACAGGTTAAACTACTGTTTTCAATGGATGTAGCTAAAGTATAATGCTTGTAGCAACTGAATGGAACAATAGACGACCAATAATTACTTGGGGTTAACAAGATGGTTATATCAGGGATATAAACTGCCTGGAAAGAGGTCCAGGTCTAAACGATGGCAGATTTCAAGAAGAGCTCCCTGTCTAAGTGCTTGAGTACCCAATATGGTTCAGGTGTAGCCAATCAGGCTGTTGCGTCTCTTGTGACAGTGAATATTTCAAATTGAATAAATCGGTGATTCGATCCCGTCTCCTCCTAACAACGACGCGTCCGTCCAGAACAAGACGCATCAGCGAATAGCAAGTGAACGAAATGTCTATGATCGAGGTTTGAGGGTTTTTTTTTTCTAGGGTGCACCTGGTTGCCGGTTACTAGTAATTGAGACACAGTCCGCTGTTTTTGGTTGATTCGAATCTGACATAATCACCAGTAGGTGGTTTCCGGGGCATTTGGGCAAAAAAAGTGGTGTAATGTAGCAGAGTTTATCAATTTACTTTTACGACATTTTAAACTTCTTTTTTCTTTAACACACAAAGAGAATGACACTGTTTATAGGGCCCCAATCCAAGTCTTTAGTTAAGCCGCCTCCATAATTCTGATAACAGTTTGTTTTAGTAGCATCTAAATAAATATTTAAGCTCTTTTATAAAAGGTATCACTCGATTTAACCAACTCTTACAGTTCCCGAAGTGTTCCATTCTCTAGATAGCTGACTATTACCAATGTCTGATCTTACGCTAAGCTCTGAAATAGCTCTATTTTTCAGCATTTTCGTTTACCCCGCTATTAGCGCAGATACCAACGCTTGCATCGAAAGCAAATAAAGATTTCCAATACCTTTAAAGTTTTTAGGGATTTAATACTTTTATATTTGTTATTTGTTTTAGAATTAAAGTTCACAAGTAGTACATTTTTAGTATTCAGTAGAATTTTAAATTGTTTAAACAGATAAATATTATTGAATGTGTTATTGAAATTTACATCGTCTATTAAAATAGAGAAAAAGTTTACTGTCCCTTAAGTCCTTGTATTTCCATCTTCAAATATTTATGAGGCCTCTCAAAGTGAACGAAAAAGGTGCTTATAGATAGATGCATGAAGGTTTACATATGATACTTATTTACATTGTAAATTAAGATACAATATGCGTGAATCGGGTTGGTGAACAAAATCCGCCTGGCTTCTTCTAGGTCGACGGAGGTGATATTTCATTGAAAATATTACAGCATTTCTCATGTGAAGTGGTAAAGGTTATTGTACGTTACAGTACATTTACATAAAACACTCGTTCGGCAAATTATGCGGGTATTCGAATGTTTTGATCACAGAATCTAGATGGAGTCGTATAAATCTCGCTTTGAGCTCGGCCGGCATTCTTGGCAAGTTACCGAACAACAGTAATGAACGTTTAATCTGCTAAATTCCTGTATAATCCGCTGGGATCTATCCGAGACTCGGTTTTGCTCTCTACCTAAAATTATAAGTATAGCTGTAGGTGTCTTTATTAATTCATTAGCTGTTTAGCAACGTCAATGATTTTTTTTTTCGGATATAATTTTGCAACTCAATTTCAAAGCAGATATGTTCAACCGATTGAGGTGAAATTTTGCCATGTATTGCAGGCATTGTCCATATACACCCATATACCGTGTAACAGTGCAATATTATGATGAACATGAACCTGATCTAACGATGTAGCTGAAAGGTTAAAGGAACTCTATAATAAAACGATGCAACCCCATCGAGTTTGAATTCCTTTGATATAGTGTTGATAAGTACTTTATTGTTAGATGGTATTCACTTTCCGATGATGGAGTTGAAAGGTGGCCCTATGATCAGCATCCAGCTCCATCATCATATCATACGAGATAAAACTCGATAGGGCTATGTCTTCTAACGGAGTTCATATTGATTTCGTATGATTCGCTTTGACATGTAATTTGTATTAAGTGATACCCAGGGTCTGACAATAGAGCCGAAAGTGGCAATAGAAAATCCATGTTAAAACAACACAATTCCATTGAATTTGGATCGTTTAATTTCTTAACGAGTACTTTAGTCCTTAAAGATAATCAGGGTTTGGTGATGAAGCTGGAAGGTGGGCATAGGATCTCAGTAATAAAACAACATAGTCACCTTGAGTTTGGGTTTTTTTCATTCGTCTTGATGAGTACTTCAGTACTACGTAGATGATGTACCATATGCAACCTCATCAGATTTTGGTAAATAAGTTCGATCCCTTGGATAGGAATGTTAATTCCCTAACGAACAAACGGAGAAAGCTGTCCCGCGATTACTAAAAACTTAAAAAAAATAAGAAAAAAATAATAAAACTTTTTTCAAAACAAGTCTTTATTTAAATGCGCTAAAAAAAATAAAATAAACTTTTTCTTGAAAATTTTTACCATCACCTTATAACGTCATTACACATCTAATATGATAAAATGAAAAGCTTGTCTCGAGATTTACCTATGTACAAGTAAATTAAATTATTAAATCTTGTATTATCATCTTGTATCATGTAAATTGAGTATTGATATTTGATACTAAAATTTTTAAGAATAAACACTCGTTCGGCAAATTATGCGGGTATTCGAATTTTTTGATCACGGAATCTAAATGGAGTCGTAAATATAAAAAGTAAGTAAAAATGTTTATTATATTCTTTTGGGCATATTTAAATAAAAGTTAGTTTTGAAAGAAGTTATATATACTTTTAATATTCAGGATTAACTTTATTTAATTTGACTTAAAAAATAAATTAAGTTTAAATTAAATTAAAATGTGAAGAAACAAAAGATAGGCATAATTCATCAATTTGTCATTATACTAATAATCTCTAATAGCGTATCTCATTGAAAAAACCTTTGATGTTATTACGAAATCTTTGTGAAACCGAGAAAGATGCTCATTCATTTTAATACTTATTGTGGTGGTTATTACAATTTATACTAACGACATCACATTACACTGGAGGTGGCTAAAAGCACATTTTAAAAGGGCCGTGAATAATTCCGAGAGGACTAGGTGAGGACAAGGACACTGTGGAGACTACCGAGGGTGTAGTTAAGTTAGTAAGCTCTGTATTTGATCATCGCTGTTACTTTATATATATTTATCTAATAATAATCATGGTACAAACAGACAAATGTATGGCGTTACTTTAGTTCAATTGAAAACGATCGTCAGGCTTTCGTCTGACATAATGCTGAATTGGGTTTGTTTTTGACACTGCAAAATAATTATTATATCACCTATGTTTTTATGTTATTGTTGTTATTTTTGTTATGCACCAAAATTTTTTTCTTTCTTTGTGTTGTTCTGTAGAAGGTGGAATTAGCAATATAGCACAAAAGAAGAGTTGCAATTTCTATAGACTCCAAGTCCGATAGCTCAGAAAAATATATCGAAAAACAGATAAAAATGAATATTAACAAATTGTATTCCTATGGGTACTGCCCTTACTGGTTATCATTTAAAAATTGCTCCAAATATTCATTTAGGTGCAATATATTACCTAATGACCATAAAAACGTGGACTAAAGATGACAAATATTAAATAAACAAACATCTATGATCTTTAAAATTCATTTACTTGTTACAAAGGATATAAAAATGTTAATTAAAAAATAAAATAAATAAACGTATTCCTGTTAACTAATTAATGTATTATTTTATTATTCTTATTAAATAGCCGTTTGTTTACATTTGCAACTTCTTTATAATTATAATATATATCTAATAATTAAACACGTCATGAAGTTTTTATGTCTTTTAAAGGGTGTCCTATGCAAATGAGTGCGAATCGTGTGCGTACATGTATATGTACTAATTTCCATTTCATGATTTTTATTAATTTAGCAAGATGTGTTCTAGCTTGGAGAGTTTCGATAATCTGAAAATCGTAAAAACATTTAAATTACTCTCATCATTCCATTTAAATATTGTAACTTGAGATTTATTTTTTACTGTTTAAACATAGCATACCTGTAAAATGTACTCAGCTACTCTTGTAGCTATAAGTCGAGGTTGTTATCAGAATTTTTGAGCCTTAGTTACTTCAATAAATTAATTACTATGTAAAATTTTCTTTTATTTTTAAAAGTGTTAAGACTTTTTATATCGAAAATGTATTGCATTAGCAATTTGGCATTGGCTTATTAGTCAGCCTAGGGCCAGGTCTTCGATCTCAAATGTTAAGAAAAAGATTTGAAAGTAAGTAGCGCCTTATCACATCGTTTAAGATAGACATTACATAAAAAATCTCTAGATTGTTTCTTATAATTTTATATTGACGAAGAGCTTAAACATTGGTTCTTCTTACTACATTGGTAAGAAGTGCCAATTTAATTTTGTTAAAAACCTGCATGAACATTGTATATTCCTTTGAGCACCTTTTGAGATAGTTATTATTGTTGGCTGAATTGTTACTACAAGGTTTTCTGCATGGGAAAGATTTAAATTTAGAAGAGGAAACCACTTACAGTTGTAAATTGTTTCTTATTTATATGACATCTACAATGTTTTTACACTATTAAGAAAATTATTACATAAGTATTTAGTATCAGACGACCTCATATGAATGTACTTACGTAGTAAAATAATTACGAAAGATACTGAGATACGATTTAACGAAACGATACCATGAATGAGATCGATTTCTTATTACGTCATGTACAACTTTATATCATTATCATCATCACTAACAGCCTGTGATAGTCCACTGAATAGATATAAACTTCTCCTCAGCGAAAAGGTTTTGACGTACTGCACCACGCTGGCCAGACGAATTGGTTTAAGGTTTGTTTCAAGAGTTCCTTCTTTTTGCAGTGATGTGGTCCTGCGTAGTCTGTCTTTTAGTTGCAGCTTACGACAACCATGGGATGAGTAAGTGTGGTGACAGCTTGTATTCTTAATCCGTCACAACAAGGATTAGATAACAAAAAATATTATATAAGTATACATAACGTAAAAGATGGGGTGTCATACTATTTTCATCGATGTTTATTCAATTCACATTAAAGAAAAACAACATTAATTAAAATTATAATAAAGTTACCATTTCTATTTTCGTGAGATTTAATAAGGTATTTTTATAAATATTGTTTTCGTTTCTTCTTTATTATGATACACAATAATGAACCTTAAAGTAACGACTTACCGCATATGATCTAACAATAGTCAAGTCTATGGCAACACCTTTGATAGTACTCGCATTTAGATAATTGCGGGATAGCGGCGAGACTTTGTAGTCGCTTTGTAGATAGTACTTCATAGTAAAGCTTTGAACAGCATAATAACGCAGTGTTACATTGTTCGATGACAGTAGTGACAGCTGACATGCGGTCGATTTGTGACGGCTACGGCTATATGAATTTATGTCTGTGCCGGTTCATTAAAATAATGACGCGGTCGGGTTTTGCAAAGAGCGCTCGTAATATTGTTGGGTGTTGTTTTGTTTATGGTGTGACGTTTCAGCTCGATTGGTTGGTGAATTATTTTGAAGTGATAATCGTCTAATTATTTCTAATTGGCCTTGAAGAAATAATGATAGTTGAATATGTTAAGAAAAATCTGAATATCTCTGAAGTCGATAAAGTTTTTAGTTAGTGCTTTTGCGAAGTTTAAAATTTAGATTAAATTCAGAAAGAAGTCGTTGAAGCTGATGACTATCATCATTTTATTAAATATATTTATAAAGTTAATAGTCATTAATTCATTAATTCACAGATTCATCAATTAATGAAATAGATTTATGAGATCACACAGCTTATTTTTCGTTGCACTTTTTCACGTAATGTAAAAAATGTTCGTATTGTCTCCCAAGTTTCAACATTTTTTTAAATAAAACTTTATTACAGGAATTCTATAGCAGTACATAGAATTCAGGCTTAAAATTTTTATTCAGAGTTTATTCTGATTAAAATCAAGCTCTGATACCACTAGGGAAATAACCTCATACTTTATTTTGAATCTGTCATAGTGTTAAAGCCAGCCTTCATTAAACAGTTAATCAAGTAAAAGTAATGACTGACATCAAAGGTTCATAACTTCACTCTGCCACCTTCACAGTATTATAAATAAACAACCTCATCTCTCTCAGGGTTATCTTAAAATATAACCAGAAAATGGTATTACTTTGATTAAATTTTCGTTTATTTTTTATTCAGTTCATTGGTTTTATTCATAAAGATGATGTAGTTTCACTGAATACGCAATATTCATTACCATTCTACAACGTGTTGGTATGGTAAACCTTAAAACATGCAGGATAGAGGACGTTGTCTCACTTAAGACTAGATGATAATTTAGGAGGGATCTAATTTTCGTGTTAAATTAAAACATATCTGTAAGGTCATAGAAAGATTTACTAGGCAATAGTATTATTATTAATGTACATTTATTTATCCAATAACAGATTTTTTAGGACCCTAAAAGTTTTTAAAATTTACTTACGTATTACTATTTAAAATTCTCTGCTTCTCTTTAAGGAAAAAACTACTAAGTGTAACTTCTATGACATTTGAATAATTTATAAATTCATGTTATATATATAATATAATCTATTCTCGAGGCCATAAAGTACAGTTTAAAGTTTTAATTACACACATTAAATTGTAAATATTAAATAAAAATACAATCCATTCATACATTGTGTAAAATAAATTGTTTGGACTATTTATAATTGACTACATGCACATCTATCACTCGCGCAACCTTCACATTATATGGAGCGTTAATTCTGCCGCAAATTTCGTACCGCAATATATGGTGTATACATTCGGAAGCTGACCAGATAGACAGTATGCATAGATTTGTAAGTGCAAATCGAACAACAGCGATATTTCGAGCTATGGGTCACTCGATTCGATGACTGGACATCGACTGATTTCTCTACCATCGAGCTGAGCGTTCCACTACCCACATCTGCTCGTAAATAAATGTTACGTTACAGCATTATTTATGCACTAGTACACTACAAATATATTTTTAAGCATTTCTTTAAAATCTAGTGTTTGAAGTAATACGTATGTTCTTAAGAACTCCAAAGTTACTGCTTTATTATAATTCAACCATATTGAGATTTATACTCGTATTGCAGTTGCCCGATGTTACTTTTGCGGTATAGTGCTAAAACCACGGTTAGACAGCACTGTTTGTATTTATTTAGTATTTGTGTTAGCTAACAAGCTATCAAAATTCCTCAGGTTATAAAATGTAAAGGATAACTAGAACCTACTAGGTATAGTCATTAAACTAACCTGTTAACCAAGTAGAAAGCTGAATTTTTGTTGTGTAAGAAAAATTAATTAATTGTTACATTATTAATAACTTGTCTAATTATCCTATTATTAATTGATAGTCTATTAATGTTTAAGTATAATCTTTATAAGTACTTTCTCTTTATAAGAAATAATATTATAACTTACAAGGAGCTTAAATGTTTAATCTTTAACTACAAAATGAATCGAAAATTGATTTAAGATGACATAAAAAATTAAATTAACCACTTTAAGTATTTGTCAGGATACACGGTGCTAGAGAAAAAAGGAAAGAAAAGGAAAACAAATATGTTTTGTTAGTAAAATGATGTGTACAATGACTAAAATATTAAGAAAATATTGGCAGAGCGACCCAAAAAAACCTCGGCATTTAGATGATAAGCATATACGTATTAGTCGTCCAGTATGTCCATTGAGTTGGGCCGTTTGTTTAATAATAATTGGAAATTGGATTATATCGCCTACCGTGCTAGAGTGTTTACTTTCATCAACTGCTCACAGCCAATTCTGTTGTATACCAACAATGTATTTTTAATTTAATCTGTAAATTCCGTATGACAAACATTGCTCCGTCGGTTGTATAGGAAAGTAGGTTTCGTTTTTTTCCCGCTTGAACTGAATGCAATGGTACTGACCCAGTTTAAACAAGAAAAGTTTTTTTATAACCTAATTACGTGGAAATTTGTTATATATTATTTTTTTTTATTTACATTACCGAATCATTTTATATTTATAATTGTTTTAGTTGGAGTATCGCATCAAATCGCACGGTATTTCGTTTTTATATATTGTATTTAAATGTAGATTTTGCATCTGCATATTAATATATACAAAGTTTTGCAATGAAAGGGCGAACATGCCACTGTAATACTATTGTCATGCAGCACTTAGCAGTATTAGTATAAAATAGCAGTATTTTGAGTTTCCACATTTCGTTTATAATCAGGAAGACCCAATAGATTTTTAGACATTAGAAGTGTATGTAAAATTTTTAAATACGATATTTATTTGTAACTCTAAAATAACAGAATATTAAATTTTTGTTTACTCAAAATCTCGTCACTAATCTTCATATTTTTAATCCAGCTCAATTGCGCGTGCAATGTTATATAAGATTTCATATAAGAGCTCTGTGATTATATGCATAACATTTGAGTTTGATTACTATGTACATTCATGTACGCTTTTGCACGGCCCCTACTTTGCAAGTTAATAACCTATTTGCCAGCGTTCAAAAGATTACATATTCACAATGATGAGACTGGGTGTCCATCAGGAATCGGATTTGTGTGGAGAACGGGTGAGGCGATAATGGAAAACGGATTACCGAGAACTCTCTAACTAAACGCCTGTGATGCACTGCGGCTAACATCTCTTGACCCACAATTTGCATCAAACCTCTACGAGTGCTGTATTACTACTAACTTGATATTTTTATAGCTTCTTGTTTGTTTAGGCACCCTTTCTATTTTGAACATAGTTTTTAACGGATAGATTTTTTGTTGAAATTTGTATTCATTGCGAATGGATTATCGTAAAGATTTAGTTTTTAAATGAAAATTTATATTTGAAATTTGTTAGCGTACTTATATATGAAGTTTATGAAAATTATTAGCCAATAATTTAATATAAATTTGAACACAGAACGATAGAGCTATCAATCATTTATCCTCTCCAAATTTTTTTCTGAGTTTGTAATTGTTTCAATGTATTCTTTGTCTACTACTAGTATTTTGCAATATAGTCGTAATAATAGATATGTATGTATGTAAGCAGATTGTAGTGTTTGAAAAGTTCTGCACTTAGTCCAGTTCTATGTCTTTAAGGTCCTCCATCGTCAAGTTCACTGAGGCTATTAGATGTTTGTTTTAAGATATACCTCAACAGGCTGCATGAAAACTAGTATGCGTTGTATAGTAGTACAAAGTGTGTCTGCCTCTTACTTCTTACGCTTAAACCGCCGAACCAAATTTGATGAGATTCAATGTAAAAGTAAATCGAGTCGAGTGAGAGCAGGTGGAACTTTGCAGATCAGTAATTGCTGAAACAATTTAGAAAAAATGTATTTAGATAGTTTAAGTTGCTGGAAAGGATAGTTTTGGAGTAAAGGGTGTAAAATACTATATATATACATGCCCAAGTAACTCTGTCTGTTTTGTTTTCACGGCGAAACCGCTGAACCGACTTTAATGAAATTTTGCACGCAGATACTTTGATTCATCGTGAATACTATTTTGATAAGTTATTTGCATTAGGTGTGGGCATAACGGTTATGGAGGAACCGCACCAACATATAAAATTATGAATTATTTCATGCTCATAATCTTTTTCTTGTTAAGTGAATCTCTTTCTCTTGTAATTTTTTATAGTAACACTGGTATCAAATTTCTAAACCAAAATTAAGCGTTTAGATGTAATCCATAAGTACCACAAGCAATTTGTTAATCCAGTAAATTTATGTGTGTGTTTTATTTTTAGTTTTTCATCAGGTTCGTTTTCGATTTGATTTATCTCTCATATTCTTTATTTCTGGTATATATTAAAAAGGGAAACATTCATCGTATCAATACAAATTTTATATACGAGTACTTAACAAAGTAATAAATTAATTTCTCATTTTTAAGAGACGATGACGTATCATGGACTTATCTCACTGTGTTTTTCTGCTAAGGCAAATTATTTTTAATTTGATATATAAATAAAATAGTACAAAATATAAATAAATAAAAATATCACCATCATCATCCTCAACAGTTTTTTATAGTCTCCTGTTGGACAAAAACCTCTCCGTTCTAAGAAAGAAGGTTTTAGCCTACTATACCACGCGATAATGAAAGTGTGATAATGTTAAATTTGAAAAGACATAGACAAGTGTTTGTTTTCTGTCGGTTTACATTTATTATCATTTAAATGCTCTATTAATCTTTTTATGTAGCATCACTAAATACCCTATCAGAATATGAACATCACGAAATAAAGCGCAATACATTTTCCTCCCATTTATTAAATTGTGAGTACGTCACTAACATAGTTCGCTAGGTAGGTACTTAGAAAGTTCTGGGCAAGTGAACTTTCAGTTTTGTTTTGCATGGTGCGGTGTTGAGCACAAAGGAATGGAGTCATAAGCAGCGAACTGTACAATGATATTATATAAGTTCACACTGACCACTGAATAGGGTTCAGTCATTTCAACTTAAGGGGTATTCAAAGTTTTTAGACTTTAATGTGGTCGTTTGTAAAGTGAATATTAATTATCGTAAAAAAAAATATCTGTTTCATCTTACAAACATAAGCATTTTATGTATGTGTTTGTAAGTAACTGCAATAAAAACATTTTAATCACTATAGTTTTCATCTCAATTTTTTATGTTATTCTTCAGTTAAAATGTGTCGTGTACCATATAATTGTATCATATTATATGTATTCTGTTACAATGTAGTACAGTATGCAACGCGGTGTAGTTCCGACTGACCACAGAACACTGCAGTAGAATAAAGCACAAATGAATTATTTTTAGGTTACAGCTGTTTTTAATATTATAATGTTGTTGCACAAAGATAACTGTGTGTGCTTAGTTTGGTAGAAAAGAAGATCAGAAGTAAAAAGAGTTTCAGTGGGTTAGTGCTTTCTAGCGTTTCTATTAGATGGTTTATCATTCCTATCATTATTGCCGAACCATTACTTATTATTGAAATATTTCTGACCATACAGATTGTTTTTATACTCCTATTAAACAGATTAAACTCATATTAAATATTTGTTACATATCAAAAATATATGAAATTTATAAAATAAATTCCTTTAAAAAAAAGTTGAACCGACTCCAACCTATAATTCAAAATCTAAAAAAAGAACGACCCTCAACATAACGCGTAATATTGTTACAGCAATAGTCGTTGCCAAACCCAATAGATTCTTGATAGGCTCGGCACAGAAGCGATAAGCACAAAGCAGCGAATGTCGAATAGAGCAAAATATGCTAAAAGGCTAAATTGTAGTACGTACACTTCAAACTAATATTACTATTTTGAATGCTGAATATTATTTATTAAGTAATTGATACGTTTGATTAGATAATTGAACTGTTTGATTGATTAGAAGGTTTCTATAGTGATAATAATGTTACCTACCTATTAAATTGAGGATCGTACTCGTTTTAAATTTTCAATTAGATTTATTATTATTTTTAAAGTTTTATTTGCCTTGTGAGTGTGAATTGACACCGGTTTAACTTATTTTTAATTATTTATTTTACTTTCTTTAGTGTAAGATCCTTTTTAATTAATAAATGCGCTATTTAAAACACCACATACTGCAATTTCATAAAAAAACTGATATATGTTAAATTATATAAAATTTGACTTTGTTTAGACCCGAAAATAAATAATTTTCTAAATTACTTAATTTTCCAACATTAGGAATGGTATATTTTCTTCATATTTGTAAGGAACTAAATGGGAAATTCTGTTCGCCTGAGTCTTTTTTCCAAACTAAGTTGCGATCGGCTTTGATTCTACAGCGATATTGCTGAACTTCAATTTTTTACAGAACTTCTGCTATCAACCCTTCTAAAATAAGTACTAAGTGATATCGAAATTCTGTAATAGTCTTGTTAGAGTTCCTACTATCCAAAACGATTTATCGTATGGCAACTGGTTCTGACAGCTTGACGTGCTCTTCAAGAATAGACACCCATCCATAGATTGGTCTGGTTAGAGTTGCTTAATGTATTATAAAGTTAATCTACTCGGTTACCACGTGGCCAAACACTCGCAAAGGGGGTACGGATCCCTCCCAATGTACAATACCAAATAAAAAAGGATTTTTCAAATCAGTTTAGAAATGAAAGAGATATGAGGTAACAACATTGAAAATAACTCTACTAAAACTTTTTTATCAAAATATTTTGTAATCTCATTTACAATTTTCTTGTGCACATATTTCTGTAATCTAGTACAAATACCTAACAAAAATTTCAAAGAATAAAAAGGTCAATTACATGATTAATTACATGATTTGCGTGTTGATAGAGTTATCCTCTAACTCCTAGGGAAGGAAGGACCCTTTTATCATCAGCGCAGCAACATGAGATACCCATTACTAGACGCAAATACCTACATATAGCTAGAGAAATAAGTTAAAACACACCGTTAAACGTGAAAAATCTGAGGGTGTCCCTCGATTTCTCTGGAATCCTGATAATGGGATCGATACGAAAGTATCTTTTCGAATACAAAAAGAATTATTATTATTATAAAACACACTTCTGTCCACACATAATAGAGACATCGAGTTACAAACATGCAAAAAAAGTCGAATTGAAAATCTCTTTCTTTTTTTATAGTCGGTTAAAAACACTTAATAGAACGATGACGGTTAAGATTGTCTAGTTTACATTATATAAGAAATGTTTTTTGTTGTTCTAAGACTGAAAATGATAGAAGCGACGCTTTTATTATTTATATTTTCAACACAAATCCAATAATATCTAAAAACTTTCAATAGAAATCATAAGAAGTTTACCTTTTCATATCTCTAAGTTCATTTCAGGTTTTGATTATCATATTCTCGTAGACTTGGTAGGCCTACAGAACTGTGAAACGTTCCATTTTCATTTCGTTATGTATGTTAACAATTCTTATAGAACTAGAGAACTAAGCACATCCTTTGTCAGTATTACTCGTATAGTTGTGTAGTAAATTTTATTATTTGCCATATTCATTAGACTACTGTAATTATTATTTGCCCTCTTGGTGCCTTTCTAGATAAACAACTTATTTGCTTACCTCGGGGAACGGTAAACGTAGTCAATTAAGAATAATTACGTCCTTTGTATAATGTGCACCACCGTTGTTTGCTGGCGATGGTATAATATATCTACAGCTTTGTCAGCTTACTCTTCCTACTTGAATATTATTATCGTAAAAAAGGTACGCGTGTCCACAGTAATAGCTGTATCATGAGATAAATACTCACAAAGAATTACGATTCTTACGGTTGAAATGTTAAAGTAGAAAATTGGGAGTCACGTTTTGTAGTTTGTGAATTTTCTTGCAGACTGTAGTAGATATCTAGAGTGGTCTCGCTACGCCACATTATGTTATAATTAGAAGAAATTGTGACAGTATTATAGTTGGAAAGCTAAGAGGATTCAAAATCTCCCTCGGTATAAGGAATGCGGTTAATACGAGCTTTGGAAGCATAAAGGAGGAATTATAGAGCTGTGCTTAAATTTGGAATCCGGGTGGAGGGGTGCGTCTTAGTCACAAGATGTTGTGTCGAATTGCTTGATGTTTATCGTTAGCAAATTCCACACGAAATAACTGTCATCGATGTTTAAATACCTGCTTTATTGGAGTAAATGCTGAATATTTTGTTGAGGTCGTTGAAATAATCTAATGAAAAGTTAATTTCGATCGTTGACATATTTCTTATGTGACAATTAATAAATTATTCGTCATAAAGAAAACTGTGCTGACAAATCATATTTTTTATAAGTTAATGTATGTTGTATGTGAACAATTTCTTTAATAGATGTTTTTGACTACCTAAAATTTACATTTGTCCACATCGTGAACATTCAAGATATGAATTTTAATGTATATTTGGTTATTTGCTGTGTATATTGCTGGGCTATCACATAAATCCTGTAATGGGAGGCAGTAGGTAAGCAAGTTGCCAAATAATTCACACGCAAAGTGCTGTAATGGGCTGCCGTAGGGCACATAAACAATAAAATGCTGTAAAAACTCACAGCGAAAGTGATTTTACCGTTAGTCTTAACACAACGCCCAAAAAGCTTTTTACGAACACATTATGCTAATAAACACTCTTTAATTTTGTATTGTTAGCTCTTTACAGGTCGTTTCGGCAATTTTGGGATCGTTTGCATTTAAATATTATTTTTAAGTTTCATGCGGAATACAGTATTTTAACATAATAATGAGTATATTTCTCTTCGTTTGTTTACTCAAAAGATAGTAAATTAAAAAGCAAAATCAAAAACATACTCAATTCTTATTAAAACATACAGTGGTGCGTTCAAGTTATAGCAATGCGTCTCCGTCTTGCTCCAATCCAACTGTACATTAGTAACATCCATTTTTTGTTACCTATCCTCCTTATTTATATACCCCTTTCAATACACTGCTAACAGCAACATGAGAAAATATGAGATATAATTATATTTGATGATTCTTTACTAAAAGGACCTGCGACTCTTGAATAGAATAGAATAGAGTAGAATAAACTTTATTGTATACCAAACTTTTACAGATTATATGCTAGAGTAAATTAGTTGAATGACTACGTACAAATGGCAGCCTTATCGCTAAAAGCAATTTCTGCCAGGCAACCTTTGAATGGAAAATAGACTGTAAAAAGATAAATTCATGGACAGTTTAGATGTGAGAGAAGAACAGCAAAAAAAAAAGAAAAATCGTTGATTGATATTGTAAAATAAAATGATTCAAATAAAAATAAATAACAAAAGAATGTTTGAATTAAATACACATTGTTTACATTTTCTTGACAAAGGAATATAACAGATCAAATATGGTTTAAGTACATATATATTGTAGGAAAAACCCACCTGCTCGTTTACTCATGACTATTCCTTCTATATCCCAAAAAAAAACAGAAATCAGTTTGTACTTCGTTTGTATTCATTAAATACATAATATTTTTCTCTATATACAAATTGAGAGTACAAAAATCTATGCTTTTAATAGCGATATATTTGTGGTATCCTGTAACACAGGTTTTGTTTCAGCATGTACCTACTACAGTTTCATACAATTTTTTCTGTATTTACCCAATATCTATTGCTAAAAATAACTATTATAAACAAATTATCATTATTAGCAACTCAGCCAAAAGGTATCTACTGCTGGACATAGGTAACCGCATATAAAATTAAAAAAAACAAATATCTCAACAAGAAAACGATGTAACTAGTAAATATTGAATGAATTTTATCCACCCGTGAAGTGAATATTATAAATAAGATACCTAAAATCCACTAACCCTAATCAAAATCTAATATTATAGCGCTTAGATAATGGAAAAGTACAATCATATTTTTATACGACACGGTGTTAACCACAGTACCATGAATTTGTATTCAAATTACGCTCTTGAGTATAATAAACTGCTAGTTTTACTAACTGGTTTCAATCGTAATAAATGTTTAACTCTATATAGTAATTATGAAGAACTAGTATAGTAAACCTAAAATTAGCCTTGTTAAAATATTATTCTCAAAATTCGTGAGAGTACTAAAATTTTTCAATCTTTTTCATTAATTAATTGCATTAGCTGGATGCGAGAAGCTCAAAATTCATTAGAGAGGCGTGCAATAGGACAGGCCTATGTCCAGCAGTGGACTGCAATAGGCTATTGATGATGATGATGATAATGATTGCCATTATTATTATTATAACTGTAAAAAAATGGTATTTGTACTTAATACATGTCATAATGATTAAATGACTTTGAAATCAACTTTATATACATATAGATTATTCTTTACAGAAGAATTCTTCTTCCGTGTTACGATGGATTAAGAATACAGAGTGTTACCATACATATTCATCCCGTGGGTGCCGTAAGAGATGACTAAGGGAACAAATTACATTAAATTCAAATCATCAAAATCACTGCAAAGAGAAGGAAAATTTAACATTAACTCTATACCGACCCCTCAGGCCAACGTGGTATAGTAGTTCAAAACCTCCTTTCTAAGGAGAGATCTATTTCCAGCAGTGGTTTATTAAAGGCTGTTGATGTGATGTAATATAAAGATTATAATTGGGAAAAGCACAGAGGTAAATTCAGACAACAAAAATATTATAACGGCGTTTTGATTTCTTGATTCCTACTAATAATGTTGAAGACATGAAACCTGGTCTATATGTCTGTGTGTTCTGTACCTGTATTATAAATAAGTACCACAATACACACACATCACTGCTTGACCTTAATATCTTGCCTGATATGACAAACGGTTGACGTACGTTACGCAGACTCACGTTTATTACATTTGAAGATACGAATGTGACTACTTGAATTATTTGTATTATTTATTTAGCTTAATAAAGAGAAATACTCGCATTTATTACAATATATATTATTTATGTATAAAAATGGTAATACAGTAATCAATTTCATATATCTAACATATCATCGTACAATCCATTGCGAGGCATCAACTTTAAAGATGAAAACTTGTGTCAAAGTTGATCCTCCGGTAGCCTTATTTTTGATTTTTATTTTAAAAAAGACAACGCCCGCACCAGGAATAAATCCTATGTCACGGGGGACTTTACAAACACACAAGGGACGGACATAAAGAATACCCAGACTCAAAACAACAATTTGTGAATAACACGAAGTGTTGTCCGACGTCGGGTGTAAACCAACAACATTAGGTTCAGCAGAGAGCGGCGTGGCGACCGCTTAAACTACTAGGCCAACCATGGAGACATTATTCTTGCGATAAAAAGCGTCGAAAGGTGAGGTTGTGATATTAGTCCAATCGGTTACGCTCCTATGCTCTGAGCAAGGCTCTCCAATGGAGTGTAATTATTCAAGGATTTCTTTTATTATGAACGTAGACTAGGTTCTCAGGAGAGTGAAACATCTACAACATGTGGACACTTACATATTAAGAAATATGTATGGATATAATTTAAACATTGTATGGTGGCAAAGTCAATATAGTCTTTAGCATACTAAGATATTGTAACAAAGTTTGCCTTACTTAATTTTTTACTGATATTCTGGAATATGAAGTTGGGTAAAATTATACCCGCGTTGACAAAAAAGTCTCTCTAAAGAGTTTTCTCTTTATAAACAAAATTTGTATCCGACTTTCAAAACATTCTTTGAAGTATACCTAGTGACCTTATAAGGTCATGAGGACATAAATATATTCTCAGAGGAGCAAAATCAAAATCTCGACAGGCAAGCTGTCAAAATTTTTCTTGTTGAAAACTTTTTAAGTGAAGTATTATACAAATACTAGTCGAACTACAACTAAAGAAAATTCCGTTTTGAAAATCTCAGCGTTTGTTATTACGCTACTGTATCACAATCACAAACACTGAGAAATTTAATTGAAAATCACGATGCCTTCGCAAAGAAGGAATGGTACTGGCACAAAATATGAACAGATACTCGAGTAATTTTACAACGTAGAATAATTATATTCTTAGCAAAGTTACATTTAATCTGAAGAGGTCTGGTAATATGAAATCTCATGAGATGTAAAGGCCAAGTTTTATAGAGAGAAAAATTTAGATAAGGTATATAAGAGTTAGCTTTGCGTATTTGCAGTGAAATGTTGACGCCCTTCTTGGGGATTATAAGGATTTACCGACCTGCTACAGAGAGTATTGCGGTAGAACAAAAGCAAGGATATTTTAATAAAAAACTTTCATGGTAATCTTGTATACTTATTGTGTATTATGTAGTGAACATGTGGTATAATATATGTTTTGTTCTCTGTAGAAATAATGTTATCAGGGTATTGAATATTGAATATTTTCACCGGGCAAATGTTGGGAATATAGTTTTTATATTTCTTTACCTTTTATTTTTTTCAGATGTTATTGTTGCTTTTTTGATTGTTTATAAATTTTTGTACTCTAATTGGCAAAAATCTGAACTGTAAAGGATAATGATCTTACTTTTTTAACTTGCAAATTGTCGTGTGTGCGTTGTCGTGCGTTCTTGTTTCAGTTTTTCTTCAGAGAAAAGAAATCTTTTACTTTTTAAAAGTCTATAATTTCTTCTCTTTTGGTCAAATCTAGCGGATAAACCTCTCTATTTCGATAGATACACCGAGTACTCTTCGACGTAACTATCCACGAGGACTTTCCCATACATATATTATATCATAAAAAATTACTACATTATACCTACTAGAAGATAAATGCATAAAAACTTTTGAATTTAATTTTTTTCGCTTCTAAGTGACAAAATTTTACTTTATATTATAAATAATAAGTCTATTTAAATTCGTGTATCATAACCGCAGGTTCAAAGAACACACAAGAGAATTCCCCAAGATTAATAGGCTAGTGAGCCCGTCCAAAAATTATTCTCATTAGCTTATCTGCACCGAAATTTTGAATTTACTCTTATCTCTAATGACAAGGCTAAACAGACAGCGCTCTACGGCGTAGCTATCTGCTACGGTGTAGCTATTCAGCTACGAGGGAAGGTTCAAGCGCTACGTGATCTTATTGTTGAACATGCTTCATATTGATAGCGTTTTGGTATAAAACTTTTTACATTTATCAGGTAAGTTTGGCTGGTATACCTTATTGAGGTTGATATTGAGAGACATTAAAGTTTTTACATCTCAAAATAATAAATTATGGAAGTCAGTTTAAAGTATTAAACTCAAAGCTATGTACGTTTAAATATTAGTGTAACAAAGTCCTGTTT
This sequence comes from Hypercompe scribonia, assembly GCA_949316085.1. NCBI lineage: Eukaryota > Metazoa > Arthropoda > Insecta > Lepidoptera > Erebidae > Hypercompe > Hypercompe scribonia. Next base: position 7,682,900 of record OX438975.1, read on the forward strand.
TAAAACATATGTACAAATAGGAGTCTCTTACGATGCGTTTCATTTGCTTTTAATACTGTCATTAAACATATCAATAAGTGCGCAATATTTGATAGTTGTGTAATAATGAATAATACAATGAACAGGATCATTATTACCTTCTTTCGAAATATTTATTATGTGGAAGTATATATAAAAACATTATATTATATTAAATTAAATAAAAATTAAATATTAAATACATATATTATTATTCTCTTTATTTCGTGATATACACATATTTGTTACATTTTTAAATATATAAAAAAACAAAAAATACACATTTAAAAATATAAAAAATAGTAGTAGACCACCGACATCGGGTACAGGGACCAAGACACCGGTGGTTAGGGCTCCAAAGACAGGAACCTCCTCACAATACGGGCCGTGTCAAGGAGGACTGCCTTCTGCATCAGACCCTTGATCCAACCTTCTAACGTGAGCCTCTTAAGGTGTTGGTCGAGGCTCTTCGCTATCAATCCGTGAACAGATATGATTATCGGAACAATGATCACCGAATCCACATTCCACATGTCGGCAATCTCGTGAGACAGATCCAAATACTTCAATTGTTTTTCTTTTTCAACTTTCACGAGATTCTCGTCATGAGGAACGGCGATATCGACAATTATTGCGCGGCGCTCTAATCGATCTACTACCACAATATCAGGCTTATTGGCAACAATAGTCCTATCTGTGATAATAGATCGATCCCAATATAACGTAGCACGACCGTTCTCGAGAACTGGGTCGGGCACATACCTGTAGTAGGGTACTTCGAAATTGATAAGTTGGTATTTAAGGGCAAGTTGTTTGTGTACGATCCTGGCTACTTGGTTGTGCCTGTGCAAATACTCACCGTTAGCAAGACGAGAACAACCGGAAATAATATGCCTAATAGATTCTCCAGGACGGTGGCACGCCCGACAGATGTCAGCCGTACTATCTTTTAGGATGTATTTCCGGTAGTTATTCGTCATGATAACTTCGACCATAATTGCTCAAACAAAACCTTCAGTTTCTCCGAAGAGGTCACCAAACCGTAGCCAAGACGTCGACGCTTTAAAGTCTATATCAGACCCGTGTAGGGCCCGATAAAATCGACCATGAAGTTCTTTACCCTTCCATACTTCTTTGCGATCAGTAGTACTAAGTACTACAGGTTTGCGCCAATTCTCTTTAGCCAGAGCGAGCTGGGTAAAACCAGTATCTAGTGCAACTACATTGCGATGCACTCCCACATTAGTCTGTAGAAAATATTCTCTGAGATTGTATATCTCGCGATTGTGTAGAGTCTTGATATTTAATAGACCACGACCTCCAAACTTTCGCGGAATATACAATCTCATAACCGATGAACGTGGGTGGTGCATGCGGAATGCAGTCAGCAATGTACGGACTCTCCTGTTAAGGGCATCTAATTCGGTCTGAGTCCATCTAAGTACACCAAAGGAATACATCAGAACCGGCATGACCCAACTGTTACAGGCTCGCACCTTGTTACCGCCCGATTAAAGACATTTAAGTACTTTTTTTAGGCGGCCAAAGAAACGTTCCTGTAACATTTGTTTCACGCCAGATTCTGATATTCCCAAGGACTGTGAAAAACCTAGATACTTGTAAGTTTCGGTGGCAGACAGAGATCTGAGTTTTGTTGAATCTGAAAGTTCTATTCCTTCAGATTCTACAATCACGCCCTTCTTTACATACATGACTGCACACTTGTCTACACCAAATTCCATTTTGATAGAATTACTAAAGTTTTCAGTGACCCTTAATAACGTCATCAATTGTAATTTTGTGGAGGCCAGTAATTTCAAATCATCCATATAAAGAAGGTGAGATATAACTTGATCATCTTTCTGCAACCGATAGCCTAATCCTGAACCCTCTAACAGAGTACTGAGAGGGTTCAAAGCTAGACAATATTATTATTATTATTATTAAACATTATTACTATTTTAATATATTTTTTTAAAAACTGAAAAATATTAGCCCAAAAAGAGCTCTCTATAATAGTATGTATTAAGTAGATAATTAATATAGTAATCCTTCGGTACACGATTCTGTGTTCTGTCTCGTATTTAACCAGATTTTACGACACGTACTTGGTCTGGACTGCGGCCGTACAGGGCCGTACTTATTGTGGAAATTGTAGGGAATAAACTAAGTTGTAACCGAGATAATCATTATCGACGTATACATTTTATTGTGATACACGTCCTTGAATAGTGTGTTCATTCTGGCATTCATAGTTTCAATTCGAATATCATTTGAAAAATTTCAAATTTGATGTTTACGTATCTATTTTTATAAAAGCTTGTTCTTTTAAAGTAATTAATAATAATGATAAAATAGTGATGCTAGTACAAAGTGTAACAAATTCAACTTTAAATATTAACACTTAGTACAATTTATTAGTATCAGATCTTATTCATAGTGTTTTAATCATTTATATAGGAACTGCTAATTCTTCTATAAAATGTGACTAACGCTATATTCTTACTTTTTCTTATCTTTTTCTTGTCTGTTAGAGTTGAAACCAAAAGACTAAAAGACGGCAATGGAACAGTCAATTATGTTTTTTCTTAATGTATAGTATTTCTAGAATGTAAAACACTGTCTTATCTATCTATCTTATAGTGAATTTCAGTAAATTATCTCTTTAATCAGTTTCACGGCCCCAGATGCAGTCATTTGATATTCAATAGTTAATTATTAAATATATTTCTTTGCGTTTCAGAAAAAGTGTTAAACGCAAATCGTTAAGAGACGAAGCTTATAAACTTGGAGGGCGCGGGTAGATGTCCCTATTCCAATATTTGTGTACTGGAGGTGTTGATGAAAATGTCTATTTGCTATCTATACCGGAATTTAATCACAATAATATTTACAAAGTACGATACTGTATTTAGTTGGTCATGTTTTCAATTAAATTGACTAGAAAAGAGTATTTGATTTTGATTTAAATACTACTTCAAAGCTATTAAGAATATTTTAGTAGATTTACCTCGAAAAAAGTGATAATGATAATGATATCATTTTTTTCTTTATTTATTATCTTTTATAAAAATAATTATAATGACTTTTATGATAATAGCAATTAGTGCTATCTTGGCTATATCTATATTTTATACACGCATAAAAACTATAAAATAACAAGTAGTAACGATAACGAATAGATAAAACAATGACAATACACCCACTAAACAAAAGCAAAAAATATATAACACAACATTAATACTTAAATGTTTTAACGTAAATACAAATATTGTACCCTTTTTAAATAAAATTTAGTTTTGTTAAAAATTAAGTAAATTGAAGTACAAATGAGAAATATAATTAATAGAATAAAATTACAGTTATATTAACCCATTCCTGATCGTTTTCCGTGGAAAGATGATCATTACACTTACAGCATTGCTGCGTTGTACGGTAATGGCCAACCTTTGCAGCAGAAATGAACCAGAACGGGAGTCACCATTCACCATCTTATGTTTACGGCTCAGTTGTGGTAAGTCGTGGTTCACAAGTCACCGAATCAACTGCTGGGCCACAGTCCACCAGGCATGATCACCTTACTTGGTCGGAGGGTCCTCTCCTTGCGTTGGAGGAACATGACACCCCTCCCTCCACAGATCATTTTCATTTTGACGAAATAGATTTTAAATTTTTGTGAATTTTTTTTTTCTGTACATGACACCAAGTAGAAAAATTCTACATTACATCATAAGAGACTTGTGACTTATTTATTCCAGCTCTCGATCCCGAGTATTCACATCTCTATTCCGGGTGTGCTAAGCGATCGAATTTATCGCGAGACTTGGTGCGTTTACGACGCAACATTAAGGGGCTGATAGAGACGTGCGGTTACTGAACGTATTCTGTTGTACGTGACAACGATTTCACATTGACAAATGACACATGGAAATTGTTTTAAATGTGATAATATTATAAGTGTGGAATAAAACAAATAGAGAAGAGAAGATATGTCTACCATTAAATGGTGGAAGTAAGACATGTGTAGAAATGCCCATACGTTTATTTTGATCGGGAAGTATTTAAACTCAATTATTTTTCTGAGTAGGTTTTATTACAGTGCGCTTTTAGACTTCAGTATTGCAATGGACTATAAAAAAGTGACACTATAATAACTGGGACAAAATGATCCTGATAAGAAAATTATATACATTGAGAACGTTTTGGTAGTTTTCAATTTAGTAAGACTTGAACATTTTACGTACAAATACTGGACAAGATTTGCTTTTTTTGAAGTTATAGTTCTTTTGGCGCGTTAGGGAAAAATGATGGGAGTTAATTTTTAAGATGCGCGCGCACACCTTCACGAAATACTAAAACCATGGAACTAGCTAGTCAACGTTTTTGTTATTTTATTAATTTATTTAACTAGATAATGTGTATGAACAAAAGTTTCTATCAATGTATTAAATACCTTTTTATCATATAATTAATATAAGATAATGATATTTTTTTTAATATAAATAAAGTATAACTTCTTACGTTCGAACACACACACACACATACACACACACACGTTTTTTTCAAAACACACCTTCCGAAATATATTAACGGCTGCACTTGAAAGATTTTGTTACTATGGATACCTAATATTTATACACAGAATGTGTAACATGACAATCTATTACATACGTGTGGATGTGTTAAATAGATATTAAGTCTCGTGACAAAGGAACAAAGTTGCCAACAAGCCACTAGTTAAAACTTTGTTACCGCCACAGTTGCAGCTTAATGTATGTTAAATATCTGTAACAAGGTGCACGCAAAATATTCTTTTAGTTTTATTTTAACGCTTCAACGAAATCTTTGAACATGACTTTCAACCACTTCAAGACGTTGGATTGATTAAAACTTCAAATATTTATTGAGGATCAATGACAAATAAATAATTTATTTTATTTATTTTTTATTAATACAAATTTAATGCACTACACGATAGTAAAAATTTTCTACAGACACAGATGTAAATGTACATTTTATATTACAAAAGGCGGTCTTATCGTTCAAGCTGGTGGCGGTCTCTTTCAGCCAATCTTTGTACAGATATTGTAAAATCTGATTTTGGGTTGCCAGTACACCACATCACAGGTACACCACCTTTATAGTAATCTAAGTAATGAATAATATATAAAATTTACTTATATTTACAGTAAATATACTACTATCACATATAAATATATGCACAAACACTTACGTAAATATCACAAAAACACAGATTGCTTATAAGTCATGACGTACCACACATTAACTCCAATAAGTATTCTTTTAGAAACCTTTACAATGTCAAGTAATAATTAGTGATTTATTCTTAAAAGTTTGCAGCGATTTAACTTTTCTAATTATTTCAGGTAGGTTATTTTACATGTAGAGGAACGGCTGTCATGTTCCTCCAGCACAAAGGGTGGATCCTCTGACCAGGCGCGGTGATCATTCTTGGTGGACCGCGGCCCAACGATTGGTGTTGGGATGTTGTGTATAAGCTAATTGCCGCGAGAATTCCTATATCACGATTCAGGATTAGTTCTGTAATTCATCCGTAGTTTAATGTGTCTTCGCTAGATGGCGCTGTAGTATGTGAATCAGTAATTTTTTTGTATGAGCCTGGGCATTTTAACTTCAGATTTTCTCGGTGATCCCAGAAGTCTGCAATGCGGATTAAAATAATTAATTAAATTTATACGATTACTCTAATTAGAATCATCTGGTTACCGATTTCTAAAACAGCCTTTTTGAGAGTAATATTATTTTTCTAAACGTTTATTTTAATTGTATGAAATTATGAAAGCATTTTTTTTAATTTGACTAATTATAAAAGTGTAGTTTAATTTTGTTAGGCCATTATTTAAAAAATAAAATTTAGTTGAGGTAAAAAAAAACACATGAAAAGAATTTAGTGAGCAACATTATTTACGTAATTGAGCTTTTACTGTTTTACTGTAGAAGAAGTATCAGTTTTCAAGTTCCTTTCAAAGCACGTTTCTCACACGTGTTTTCTTGGAAAGCTAGATTTAATCTGTGAAACTTGCTACTTGCATGGCACGCTACGCTAAAAAAAACTACATTCAAACGACCATTCCTCTTGAATGAAATATACTTCTTCTGTTTATAAAATTTTCACTTTCAAACATTTAAAAAAAGAATATGATTAAATAATTAAGGGGAAAAAGTTATCTCTTTTATTTTCCATTAACCGAGGTAATGTAATATTAAACATTTTCTGGCTTAAGCTAAGCACATTTTTTAAAAGTCTTTTTACAGAGTATCCAATTAAATAATATTATAGACTTTCTATACTTTATGAATTTATATTTATATCTGTACTAATATTAAGATCAACAGTTTGTTTGTTTAAACGCGCTTATCTCAGTGACTAATGGTTCCAATTAAAAATCTACAAGTGTTAGTTAGACCATCATCACTTCGTTAACACTTTTTAATAGGCCACTACTGAATATAGGCTTCTTCTTAGAAAGGAGGTTATGGTGTACTACATCACTCTGGCCAGACGAGTTTGTATGTGGTGCTCTTGTCCTATGTTTGCTCTTTTAGTCAGTTTTTAGGATACGCATTGCATGAATAGGGTGGTGAAAATCCGCATTCATAAATTACAGACTAATTAATCGATTACAGACTATTTGAATAGCTCAATTACTGCTAAACATGTAAATCTTGTTTTAGATTTACCAGGTTAAATAGGTTTTCTCATTTTTATATATTTATTTGAATTTGCATAAAATTTTAAGTGAGAAACAATTGGTGAATTTATTTTTTTGTAAAAGTTTTGACTTTTTAGTACTAATCTTAATAAACTCCTGTAAGAAGCTAGCGACAGAAAAGTTTCAAGCATGTTCATGAGTTTTTGTAGATTATTATTACTAGCCAATGGTCAGACACACAACAATAAACCAATAGATAAAGAATTTCTCACATACTCATTAGATCTGATTATCTAACTTTTTCTATGTTAATCGAAAAATAACCCTATGTGAAACTCATTTGACTCTTACTCACAACTTTTTGTCATAAAGTAGTTCTTCACATGAAACAGACCAGATAATAAGCCTATATAAAATCTATTCACACACAATAATACTCTCTTAGCGCATTCAGTGGCTCATTTTATTTTTTCTGTATCGTAAATCTCGAGATTATATCACATCTCTAACCTACTTAGGAGTATTCATCGTGTGTCGGATTTTGTTTGCGGTCGGCGCTGGCACTCAGCGGCCGCTCGCGATAAAAGCCTCTTTGTGCACACCCTCTATACGCAGCTACGGAATAACTCTTTCAATGCAAGATTGCTCCCCCTCCGGAAAATGGGTGGCGCGCGGATTTTGAATACACATACCGTCTAAGTATGGGGATTAGGTTTTGTTTTAAACTTTTTTTGGAAGTGAATATGTTTTGTGAAGCTTGGAATTCGGTATTTACTACGTTTTAACAGTTTCAGTCCGAGTTTGAATTTCTTAAAAAGAAGTTCAGCGTTTATTTGTTGATTGTTGTTAATGTTAAATGCTAAACTATTGTAGAATGGTTATTTAAGAACATTTTAGCATAATAATAAAACCTGTGTTTAAAAAAAAATATTACCTGTATGTTTTCTAGTCATTATAAATATTAATAAACTGACTGAAAATAAACGGTAAGTTCTGTAATATTGCTTTTGTATTTATAAAATGTAAAATATTATACCTGTAACTATTAACGGCATATTCGTATTATCTCTTAGATTGGGCAATTATTAAATGGGTTCTCTGTCAAATGATTTATAGTATTATTTATTGACAACTTCGTACTTGCCTTAAATGCATACAGAGAGTGTTGTAACGTAAATTCAGTTATTCACCAGTGTTCATGATTGTTATTTGTTATTTGATTATTTTATTTCAACAATTTCAAGTTATTTTCGATTGTGTGAGATAAAGTAGATCACTGAATACGAGTACGTAATTATGAGTCTAGTAGATTTATAAACAAAAGGTCTTATTTTAAAAGTATTATAGTCAGAGAGCTTTAAGCATTGTTCAGACAAACAATGTCGTAACATTTTCTTTTGTAAGTATTCTTTCTTCTTATTTTATTAGCATAAAAATTCCTAGTAATTTTTAACTGTTTGCCTCAATTAATTAAACAACAGTTATAAATTAAATGTGTAAAAGGAAATAAGCGACTTATTCGCATAGCGAACGTTTTTTTTCTTATTTCACTCATCGCAAAATCTATTTTACATTTAATATGCTACAATATTTGCTTGTCTGACATACAGTTAGCTTATTAATGGGACATTTATTAATAGAATCCGTGTGGTGACACATTAAGAATTTAATGTCACCACTCCTATCCATCTCATGGGTGGCATAAAAAGAGACTAACGGAACAAACTACACAGGACATCATCATCAACAAACCAACCCGTCTGACCAGTGTGATATAGTAGGCCAAAATCACCTTTCGAAGGAGAGGCTTATGTCCAACAGTGGAATTTTAAAAGCTGTTGCTGTGGTGTTAACACATTAATTTACGGTTACCTTACCTGTTTATCGACGTAAACACGAGACATGAGTTCCAATTCTTTAAGAAATGTTTAGTAAAAACAACCTTCTGTATAACTGTGAACACATATTGCTCCATTGTCAAACACCCACAGTGCGCTATCTCAAGGATCTAGTTGTACAAGTAGTCTTCGACAGCGCTCCTTCCATACGTGCCTTATTAAATTGAAACCCTCCTCAAAATTTTATTTCCGGAAAAGATATTGAAAACAGCATTTGCAGTTTCATTTAGCGTGTGATTCAGTTTGCTGTATGAGTTCCGAGAATTCTGTGGAGTTGACAATCTTAATTGAATGTACTCAGTGTTCACTTTAAGACGTAGAAAATTAATATGTAATCATCTGACTGTTATACTTTTAAGATTAATTGTAGATGAAAACAAAATCTAACATTATGAGTATTCTATAACTTTTAATATTTAGTCCAGTGAATTGAAAGAGTCCAGTGAGATGTTTCATAATCTCTTAAATGTTTTTGTGAATATAAGCTCGTAGTAGTCCAGTCTGTGGTTAAAATCCACCACAAAGCGCGCCTTATGAAAAAGGAGATAAGGCAAAACAACGTCGTAACTCAGTACATTGCATATAATCCGATTGATGTTTCACATATATCAAAGGTAATAAAAAGTTTACCGATTTCGAACTGTAAATAAGTGAAGCAGGATAAAGATATAAGAACAGCTGGGACAATTAAGCCAGCCCAACTAAAGTAAATAATAATAATAAAATAATAATTTAATAAATCTGTATTAAAAAAAAAGTGTACGTGTACTAGCGTACACTCGTAAGAAGTGAAACTTCTTTATGACGTTATTTTTCAAAAAAATAATTTAAACCCGTCCGAAGTCGATGCAATCGCCACCTGGATTCCAAAAATGTAACTACTCAAAACGGGCCGCAAAATACATTGGAGACATTTACCAATCCCTACTCCGCTGGAGAAAGTATACTTCGAATCACGCGTGGTAGGGATAAGAAAAAGATGGCGCGTAACGAAAAAATGTGACGCGTAACGAAAAAATGTTACATAATTTTTTTTCCAACCCCGATAAAGAAGTTTCACTTCAAAAATTATAAATTAAATCGTACTCCTTTGTAAGATAAAAGAAATATAACATACTTGTATGACAGTGTGCATAGACAACAAAGTAAACAGCAGCAGTAAGATTAAAAATCACCGTGTTTCACTAAATTAATCACTAAACACGAACACGGTAGGCTCGTTTGCGAAAAGCTGAGATTTTATACTAATTTTATACGATTTATACCATAATACTCCATTTATAAATTAAGTAAAGTTTTTTAAACTATATAATGAAAATGATGAGAAAATTAAAATCTCTGTTAAATTTGGTATTTCAACTTTCGTAAGTTTGTGTTGCCATAAACACTTACAGCATCATTGCTCGTCACTAATGATATTTTTATGGTAAGAATCTCTGATAAATTAAAACATCTAAAATAAAATATGCCCAGTAAGCAATTTTTAGTAGCTTTCACCATTTTTCTGTTGTATTGTATACGGCTGACGTGAATTTGATACCCTTCACAGAAACATCATTAACGTTAGTGTTGTTTGTCTCTGTCGGCATCAATAAAGAGAAGTAATCGAATACTTGAATGCAGTGTGATACAGAGAACAAATATAAGCGTAAGAAAATATTTTATTAATACGGAGAGATTTTAAAAGGCATTTTTATTTTTGTTTAGTGTGGGTATAACAAGTGTGTGGTATAGTAGTCCAAAATTTCTTTTTTAAGGAGAGGTTCCATCCAGAAGAGGACTAATAAAGGTTGTAGATGATAATAAAAAAATGTATGTTTATAATAAAAAAATGTTAAAATAATTTACAATAGTTCAAATATGTGAAAAGATACAACAATTTCTACGTATTCTTTAATAATTTAGCAGTAAATGTACAAAAATGTATTTATGGAACAAAATTACACCTTCTGAATTTCTGGCGATCACTTTCGATATCAAATTTAAACAAGAGTGTACTCATAACTCAAAGGATCTAGTAACTGCCGAGTTACGAGTGTCCCTGGGCGGCGGTAGTCACTTTCCACGTGTTGATGCACCTATTCGTTTATTACTCGACTCGTGTTACTTTTCTACTTTTTATCATTAACACAGTTAATTTAGATGCAAAAATATCATATTTTCATCGTACGAGTTTGTTCGTGCTCATGGTCAAAATTTTTAATCATAATGTTACGCTCATAATTTGAGCTTAACTTGTTTTAACGCTCCCATTTATACAATTACATAGAAAATTCCACACTTCAGCTACCAACATTATAAAGACATATTGTAACGAAACCCATGATCTCTAACTGGTTTAAAATAACGAGACACGTCGCTGCTACATTTTTTCAGTGTTAAACTAGAAAGATACTTAGTTAACCACAATATATGCCGCATGTAAACTCAATGATAAATGTTTGATACGCGTCGAGGAACAGCGCGCGCTACACGGATCGGCTTTTAGTGTGACTGTCCACCTGTGCCCTTATTCTGAATACTCACGGCAGTACTTTACATTCAAACCACAAAATATACCCCAAGTTCCCATTATTCGACACTTCGACGCTAACCGAATGGTAATGGCACGTATCCTTATTTTGATTATACCAACTTTGTTCTTGTGCGATCGTCAATTTGCTTCAAATTATTCTGCCTCTCAAAAGAGTGTGGGAATGTCCTTATTTAGATGTATTATATATTAACTTCAATGTATTTGTCTGTTTATATGTGTGTATATGTAATGTAGCATTATGTGCTTTAATCAGAATTATCAGCATATTTTTATCACGATATCGTTTTTAACGTTTTCCGGAAATCAACTAGGGCCCAATGGGTTGTTATTGTAAAATTTTGTGCCGCAATATGTGTTCAGAGTGTGTGACTTTGATGGATTGGCTATTCCAAGAAGTTTGTATAAGCTTGCAATACGGTATAATCGAATCAATATATAATAAAATTAATGTGAGGGAAGTTTAACCAAATAATGAACAATCAGCTGGGAACCACGTTAATTGTTTTTCATACGGGCAGGAACTCACTGTAGTCTAGTACCAATTACCAACTGTAGCGCACGATGGCTGTTGATCACACAATTTGTTTTCTTAACTACTTTTCTAGTTAATGTCACATATAATCACAGACTTTTGAAGCTGTACGCTTATGAAATACCTTGCCGCTTACCATCAGGCAAGCGCAAATAATAAATGGTTAACAAATAGTTAACAATTAATATCTATTAGGTAGGCTAGGAAAGAGAAATGATTTTTAAGAAAATGGTTCATGAATTTATTGCTTCATAATAAAATAAGTCACGAATTAGGCTGTGATGTGTACATTTTCTTTTTGTAGCGATAGAATTAAGTAGTTATGGTTATGTATGTATGTATATTTGTATGTATAACTGTTTGATATGTATAACAATATGCGGATGTATGGATGAATATACGTGTTTTTAATTGTGTTCGTTAGCAAATAACCCTTCAAAACTCATTTCATCGTTAATTACTGGTGTCTTTCCGACATATTTTGATCCATCCTAAGGTAACTAAGGCAACTAAGCAAACAGATTGCTTTTGACAATAAGGCTGCCATTTGTACATTAAATATCTTGAAATTTTATTCACTTGTAAATTTATAATATGGTGTACAAACACTACTTTTTTGTATTTATTTAATGACAATTCTTAAAAAAAATTCTTTTGTTGATATTTCTTTTTCACATTTTTTTTTATTTTATTTAATTTTCATTTAGTATTAATGTAACACATGGTAACAACTTCTGTAGCAAGTTTTGTGAAAGGCAAGACAGTCACATAAGCTTAAACTTGATCGACGACATTGATATTTATGCGTCTTAAGCAACGGGTACAATCTAGTTGATAATAAGTAAGTAAGCTAAATTTAAGAAGAACAGAGAAGTAACAAATGTTATTAATGGTGTATATTTGTTATGAGTTAATTCCGGTTGCCGATATCTGACAATCACAAATAGACATCGAATCAAAAGTTTAACAATAGTTAGTCCCAATGGTCGGCCCTTCATAGTTGGACTATTGTCTAACTATGCCTATTGGCAGCTATTTAATCTTGGTGTATTTTAGCTGAAGCCGAACCAGTACAACTTTGCAACCAGCTATGTAACGTACTTACTTCCTTTATGTACAATCAGTAATTGTAGTTATGTATAATACAATCCAAAATATAACGCTAGTAAGTGCTCAAAAGTCATATTCACCTGAGGTCAACATCCAATTTTATTTAACTATTTTTATGACAACGAAAAATTACAAGTAGCGTATGTTATTAAATATTTAGGTATTTGGCACAACTCTAAATTGTTTAACGGCCATCTCACAGATTTCGTGGTAAAAAAGGCCTTAAAATCTCTCGACTTTATTATGTACACATCAAGACACTTTAAACATGTGAAATCTCTTTAAATTCTGTATTTCATATATGTTTGCCCTCATTTAGAATATACCTCTAAAATTTCGAGTCTAAGATATGACGTTTACATTAAGAGAATTGAGACGGTTCAAATGAAATTTGTTAGATATTTCAATTTTAGAAGGAAGTTAGACTGTCATCACTATACAATCTCATTAAAATAACATTTTTTGGATCGTCGGGATATTGCTGACGCATTGTTCTTTGGACGAATAACGATTTTCTTCTATTATTGTCTTGAACTTCTAAGCAAACTAAAGACCTATGTCCCAGTGCGTTCATTGTGGCAAGTTCCATTTTTTTTCAATACCAGTAGTTGCTATTGGGTATCGTCAAATCAGTTTCTGCATCGTTTGTGTCAAATTTACAATAATTCAGTAAGCAAGTATGGCCTTGACATTTTTGTATACTCCTAGTATATCGTCCATGAGAAAGAGACTGCATTCCATGTCATTTCTAAATTAAGAATTTAATTTAAACATATTTTGTAGCCATATATTATTAAGCGTTTTGATTGGCAGTACTATTTTAAAACAATTTTAAATTTTACAAAAATAGTCTCTAACATATTTAGTTTACGAGTATATATGTGGAGATCTGCTAATGGAATGTTCTTGTAAGCTATGTAAAATATACTGCTGTTAACTGTCCTAAAATTAACAAAAATCAGTCGTATAGACAGATTTAAATATTTTATTTATATACCTTCACGAAATATAACATAGATATATGACATGGCTAATTCCATAACAGTACCTTAATATTATATATATCCCAATATCTACGTAACACTTATGCCAATAACATTACCAATAAAATAATTTTAAAAATCATTGTTTACTTTTTTGTCTGTTTCTTTTATCATATTTACTGTTATTATCTACAAAAATGAGTGACAAATTTCCTCTTCAGTTCACTCTTTATTAGGCATGAAACTCTGAAGGCTCTAGTACTAGTATTTAAAGGCAACATAATAAGAACAATTTAAATAACTTTCAGTACTGAATACATGTAATATTACAAAAGTCAACCCATTGGCATACATTTTCACTTGCAAAACCGAAGAGCATAAAAGAAACCCAAATAACACAAATCGAACGCGATTGTTACGAAAATGGAATATTGAAGATGTTAAAACTCATACCTTTTCAATAGATACATAGGAGAAATATTTCTTTACCTTTACATATACCTACTTTACATATAATATATTCCATATTATGTCCTGTTATATACTCGTATGTACTAGCATGGATACTAATGTTAGTACGTATTGAACTTTACACATGAACGGGCCGGCTCGTCCGGGGCAGTACTACCCTCCCACAAAAGACCAACCGTCCAACCGTCCGACCAACCAACAGCATCCGTGCAGTCGCGTTTCGTTGGTGAGTGCGAGACCGGAGGCCCATTGATGCACGGGTGACAGTTGTCGTGGTTAGTATGTGCAATACAATGCTACGATGACTGTCATGTCTTTTACGTCGCCAAGTGAGGCGTAAAAAATCGTAATAGGCTGTCATAGTGTGGATAACCATACTACATTGTCAGCATTCACAATGAGTATGGTGACTACAACTTTTGGATTCTATTCATACTTTCCATCAAGCAGAGTAGAGTTACTTTGGCAGTCTATTAAAATAAAAAAAAAAAAACAAATAAAAAAAATGTTCTTTATGTAGAAATCATATGCGTTAGGGTACCAATTCCTTGGCCTGGGGAGATGGATTTGATGTAAAGTAGTGTTGTTTGATAGTTTGTTATTATAAGTATATTCGATTTTTTTCCCATTTCCAAAATCGATTTCGGAGGTAGTAATAGGTGCTAGAATATGACGTTCAACAAAGAACGAACGATTGCTACTGTTTACGAGTATATTATAATGTGACAGTGTTTTCTCTGAATATATGTACACTTCTATTCTGTGTTTGTAGAAATATATAGACAATTAAATAATTAGTTTTATAAAAGTATCACCAATTGAACTTACGTACTTAGTATTCTTTAAGTTTCATGTTTCATCATTTTATCCTTAGTAGTTAAGGAATTGTATTTTTATTCAAATCTGAATGAGACTATATAATAAAAAACTAAATCAGTTCACACATGATAGAGTTGACACTTGAAAATCTAAAAAAAAATTAAGATTAAAGTACCTACCCGATTAAATGAAGCCAGCAAAATCAAAGTCATCGATATTAAAAATCGAGTAATAGTTACGATGATACTGTTACATCTGACGCACTCATTCATCGAGAACCTTGAAAATTTACACAACTGTTTATTTCCCTTAAGTTCTTTATTGTACTGTTCTTCACGGTGCTCCAAAAGTTGCGAATTAAAGGTATGCGCCAATAGACCGTTCGTCGTTTATCTTTGACGCGGACTGTTAGGAATTGTGTGGTGTTTACGTTGTTCATTTGATCGGGACAATAACAGGATTGCTAGTGTTATTGTAACAATGATGTTGTTATTGTTGTCTTGGGCATTGACTAACACTGTTTAGTCTATTGTTAATTTATCAAACGTCCAAGGTTGCATTGTCTCATAAAATCTGGTAGTTTTAGACAAGATATTTTCTAACTATACCTTTTTGTTTATTCCTTTTTACACTAAACCCTAAATTGGGGAGACAGAAAGAGTGTGAGACGCCCGGCAAACCAGTCCTTCCCCTAAACCCCACAACAGCCTACAGTGGTAGTGGAGAGGAGCTCCAGAAACCCATCGGCGGCTTCTGTAATTGAGCTAAGGCCTCGCACGAACTATATGAATAACAATTGCTGCAGGTTCCTAACCCACTAAATCAGCTTCACAGAAGTCCATGGATCTCACAACGCTGATGTCGAGGCGGTGAGTTTGGATCCCTGGTACTATGTGATTGTGCAGCAGACGATACAGCTGCTACCCTTAGCACGCCAAGGACCAGTCGCCCGAAATGCTTGACGAAATTCCACCAACTGTCTAGGATGAGGTCTAAATACTTCAAATACTGGGCCACCTGAACTTTAGCGTTACCTACCCTGGTGTTTTGGTCCCCTTTGGTTGGAAAGAATTACTGCGTTTCCCTGGGGTCTCTATTGGAACCATTGTTATGGCACCTCGCATATGATGCGGTCCTTTGCACCAGGTCACGCTTCAAGAGTGAGTTTCGGCTCGTCAAAAAGTCTTTCAGATCTGTGACCTTGGCCTGAGAGTGACGACTGAGAACACTGAGGTGATATGATTCTATGGTTTACATAAGTTTTATAGGTAGTAGAGTCACGCTGATTTCAGCACGAACGGGCTGGCTCGACCGGGGTGACCTCTCCCACAGAAGACCAACCTAAAGTGACAGAATTCGTGCTGTCGTATTTCATTGGTGAGTGCGAGACCGGGACCCATTGATGCAGGGATGACTGTCGTGGTAAGTGTGTGAGCATTACAATGCTACGATGATTGTCATACCTTTTAAGTCTCCAAGCGGCGCGTGAAGAAGCGTCTCACTAGGGCGCCACAATGTGCGTCACGAAATTGCATTGTCTGTATTCGCGATGAGTATGATGACCACAACTCTTGGATTCTATTCATGCTTTCAATCAGGCAGAGTAGAGTCACTTTGGCACACTCTTAAAAAAATTTTTTACAATTCCTACAGTCTAGTAACCTATTAAAAAAAGTGTACCAAAATTTTATTTAAAAGACTATATCTAAGTACTTTTTTCAGTAGTTTTTTTGAAAATATGTAATTTTTGAATGGAAAAGTTTTCTTATGTCTTGGAAGCTAGAGTAGAACGAAAAGAGTGCTCGTACGAACCATTCATATCTTTGGGTTGTAAATCATTGTAACATGTGTACCAATTCAAATATTTTAAGCAAGGATTCAGCAGTCATTGAATTGGAACGCACGTTGTCCGTTGCAATACTTGCAACGTACTAGTTCAAATTTTTAGAATAAAAAGACGCAAGTAAAAATGTATATTGAATATATGTGCTTATGGAGATATTAAACTTAGGTGGCAAAAAAACCAATTAGCAGATATTGTCTGAGTTTGTTCTATTACTTGTTTGTTTAGTATCATAAAGTTATCAAAATGTAAGTGTTACGAAACGTGATGTTTTGCCCTCAATTTTTACCACCTCTTTGAATAAGCCTGTCTTAGCTATCTTTATTAAATGAACGTTTTTTGTACAAATACAAAACATTACATGTCTAGTAAACCCAATAATAACTATAAAGAGCTCGCATAGAATTATGACAGGAAAAATATAGATTAACATCACGTCCCAAGGGATCTGGCTAAAGGACTACTCGGGAAATGAAGGTTGTCTGAAGGGCGGCGCCATTTCCGGCCGGTCCGGACGCGTTCTCGCTAAACAGGGAGCTCTATTATCGCGGCTCTGTCATCTGCGATGCGCTCTCGCATCTCACTTCCATTGTGAACTTGCCTTTTGTATGTGCTGTACTCATGTCCCCGGTTCATGTGAAGTAAACAGACGTTTCCGTACTCCTTGCAGTCCTGATCTTTGTGGTGTGTTTGCGCTATTGAACAGAATCACTCGACCATGTAATTGTTGCCACACAGCTACGAGAATTTAAACTTGGTTAAGGAGGTTAGAATTATACGTTGTTTATTGAGCTGAACAATCGCGTTTAGCTTGAAGATAATAATTTCTGAGTTCATGATTAGGTTAATGTTAAGTTTGTTATTGATTACTTTGTTAATTAAGTGACATTTTAGGCGTAGGGCCTATGAAACTCATCTTCTTTTGTGAGTGCTTATATATAATTGTAATGATTATCATTATAATCATTATAATGATTTTAGAAAGAGCGATAATTACCGTTCCTTCTTTCTCATAACCACCATTACGAGTTCAAAGCCACCAGCAGTATTATGAGCAAAATAAATATTGAACGAGTACAATAGAAACTATCATGAAAAATTTTGAAACTTTTTCTTTAAAACAGACAACGCCCGCATTAGGAATAAATCCTATGCCACAGGGAACTTTACAAACTTACAAGAAATGGACACAAAGAACACCCAAATTTCAAACAATAATTGTGGATCACACAAAGTGTTGTCTCGTATGGGATTTGAACCCACAACTCTCAGCGAAGTGGAGAGTGGTGTGGCGATCGCTTAAACTACTAGGCCAACCGTGCAGTCATATAATAATTTTGCAACAAGCAACAGTCAAAAAATGTTATTATAGATAGGTTGTGGTATAAAAAAGAATTATATTAATTGAAAAAGAATTACATTCCTAAGGATTAACCTGTTAACCAACAGGTTAATCTTCTACTTATAAAATCGAGTACTTGTTCAGTATCGCAGAGCAGTAATTGTGAGTCGGTGCGCAAAAATGATTAGGGTCCGCTGCATGTAAATATACTTTATCACACTTACAAATAAATTTAAAATTTAAAATTTAAATTTACTAAATAATTACTATGTATTTTTTTTCATTACTACTAACTTCATACTATTACCTTAATAACTATTCGTGTTTATTTTTTTGTGTAATACATACTCTTTCCTATTTGTAAGGCAACATGAATGAAAATTTTAAATGTATTTATTAAATCGAGGAATACCAGAGCAACAAACACGAACAAATAAACATCGTTTTAAGGTATTATTATTTGTATTTAATTACATTTTCTAAAGATTATCATTTCTGATGTAATCACTCATAATAAATTCCAAATAGATTTATTTGTGTAAATATTCTCGGTAAACCTTTCGTAATCATATTTTTTTCTGTAAAAAATGGTAAACCCAAAAGATATGCACAGCAGTTTAAGTGTAAAAAAAATCATTTTTTTAATTTACTTTTTTTTACCTTTTGCTTTCTTTAGTAAAATCTTTACCTTCATAAGAACATATTGAGATACTGTTTATAGTAAGTACCTAAATTAAATTAAAAACAAGAGATATTCAAAAAGTTATAAGATCTTTTTATCAGTTACACGTGGTAAATTTATACAAATACGAACGTCTAAATATATGTCATTACAAAAATATCTAATGAGACACATTCACAAACAAGTTTAAATTGTGTATATTACATTATATAACATAGTCCTTTCCCATTAAATCAGCTATCCATTTGACGTTATATATTTAGTAAAATTATGTACTTTTATTTTTTTTCATTTTATATAGTTAAAGTATGGTTGTATGGACCGAGTAGAAAATTTAATAATATATTATTTGCTCAAGTCCCGAATCACATTTCAAATTAATCTATGCAGTAGTGTACTTACTTCACTACTGACAATTGGAACCTGGACACTAAGGTCTACCTATTGTTAACTACTGTTTGCCTCAATTAGAACTTTGAAACATCAAACTTAGGTGATTAGTGGTATAATTACAAAAAAAAAATGTGGACAATCGCTTTTATTAACATAAAACCAATCGCTCTAAGACTCTAAGGCTAAGGTATTGCTTTTAACCAATGTTAACTTTTTGTTTGATGATGGTGGAAAATTTCTTCAAATCACCGAATTTTTGAGAAGGTCAGATCGGTATACGGTGTGGTGGTTCTCAACTTAAATCATTTGGACGATCAGCCTCAGACGACTTCTCTGTTGAAAGGCAATATTGCCTAATATTACTGTTCAGAATTTCAACAACAACTATTTATTGTAATGAAAGCTGATTCAATATACCAACTAACGTGACTCTACTCTCTTTATTTGTGAAAAATCTCTCTCAAATTTTTTCATTTGGTTTATGAGTTTCTATACACACTTATAATTGTTTACCGTGAAGCGAGTGTATTTGTTTTTACGTGTAAATGTGAAAAGCTTTATTGAAATAAAACAGTAGTGTAGAAGTGTACGTGTGAAGGCACGCTTATTACTGATAGACAAAATATTAAATTAGTATTCGATGAAGAATATTACTGAGGTTTGGTCAACGGCACGATAATATTCCTATAAGGTGGTTTAACAAGACGGATTACTATCCGTCCAACTGCATAATTAAAGCAAGAACAATTTTCATTTGAAACTTGAGATTATGTTGTATTTAAGCCGTGTATTATTTGAATAAAAGATAACTTCAATATTCAAATGATACTAGACTGCGTCTCTTTCGTTGATAACTAGCTCAGGTATTTAGTGACCTAGCTGTTGGTTCTTATTGTTCAACTAAAGCCGAGATTCTGGGAGATGAAGGACTGATGCTTATAGCATTAACACCCCATGAATTTATCGTCTTTCTTCGAGGATTCAAACGGCTTAATGTATTATATATTATTAAACAAAACTGTTTTAGAAAATGTTGTCTGAGCTACGTTTGTTTTAGTATGGAGATATGTCTATTTCAAAGGTCAGTTTTATGGCTTGATTTTTTCTTATGCTGCTTTAATTTTTGAGACTGCTAGTTTAATGACAAAGATGTTTTAGCATCAAAAGGTCTACTTCTCGACCACACCTGTCTTGCATATATTGCTAAATAAGCGCTTTGTGCATTAATTAGTTATAAGCACACAATGCTACAAATTTGCATCAAGAAATATATGCTGAGATAAAGTAATTTAAAATATTCGTAGATATTACATTCAAATAAACTCAAAATTTACTCATAACTTTATAGATGTTAAAATTTTCGGTTTACCCCTAGTGCCTTTGGTTCGATCTTTGACAGTTTAAAGTCAGGAGTATGTGCGACATAGCAAGTTGCCGACAGTTGCAGAACTTGCATCATCGAGTGACTTAGTTCCAACTTAAGTTTGTGGAATATTGGGATGTGTATCTCTGTAATATTCTCGCTGTAATATATTAATTATGTGACAGTCATAGTAGAAATTGATTTTGCATGTTAAATGCAAACAGGGCAGTTAGTTGATCTTGTTTGTTGGTCTTTAACACATATGTTATTGTATATACATAGATTATACTATACTATACTATACTATACTATACTATACTACATGACTGCATGTATGGCATAGTGGTTTATGTGGTCGCTACACCACTCTTTAAAACGCTAAGAGTTGTGGGTTCAAGCCCTAAATTGTTATACTAACTCTGGGTGTTTCTTGTGTCCGTTTCTTTTATATTTGTAAAATCAGGCGCTAGAGAAGATATACTTCTACTGAAGAAACTGTCTTTTTAAAAACAGAACAAAAGAACAAAGAAATATTCATAAACACTGCAACTCATATTTACTTGTCTTGATACTACTGTTCTTAGTCGCATAACATTACCTACATTTATATAAGCTCTGTATAATTCATTCATTTTAACTAAAGCGCATTGCATGGATACTACTAAAATGTCTGAAGCACTTCGCTTAGCTTCTTACTGATCAGTCTTAACTAGTACTTCGTGAAGTGTTAAGCTACGAACTACTTAGTAATATGTTATATGTTACAAAGTTGCAAAAGTGGAACTTCGAATTTACATGAAACATGATTGCTGGCTGGAACTTGGGAACAGTTTCCATACTGAAAGAACTAAGTATAACTCGGTTGCTGAGAATTTAGTGACGAGCGTTCACAGTTACGATGTGAAGTGTTTTACGATGTTTTCTAACTTTTCTCTCAATCGTTATTTCAAAAAGAGGTTCTCTAGTAAACCTTGCTGTTTGGATATACTTATAAGCTTCAAAAAGAAAAATGTAGAAAGTTTGTCTCTTTACCGTGTATCTTGGTTTCATTTCGTTCATTTTCTGTCTCTCTCTACTAATGTTTATTTTAAAGTAGCTTTTGCCAGTGGTTCCGTTCACGTGTATATTAGTAATCGCAGTAAAAAGCATAGACTACATCTTTCCTCAGGGATCAGAGCTCACAGTAAGAGAATATTATAGTGTACAGGTGTGTGCACAAACACAAGTGCACTCTCTATTCTCTCACTCTCACAATCCGATGGGACGGTTATCCGAAACGACCGAAGCCTTTAAGTGCTCTCTGGAGTACGGGTTACGGCACAGGGATTAAGACCCGAACTTCCAAACTTCGGGCTGCAAATATTTTTGTAACCAGAAAAATTCAACAACACATTTTGAGTCTAGATAGGAATCGAACTTAGGACCTCTTGATCATGCATAAGTTAACGGTTAGGCCAACGAGGCAGTTTGTCAACCTATTATATCGGACTCTATCGAATCTATCGGTTAAGAATTAAGAATAAGGCCAAAAACCACATTATCTAGAATAGAGAAATAGATCTTATTGGGCAATGCAGAATTTTTAATTAGGCGAATGAGGATACAAAACTTAATACCACCCACCTTAAATTAGCTACAACTTCGAAACCCGTTTTCATTAATGAGTTATTAACGAGCTCTGAGGAAAGATTGCATTCTTGGTAAGGCAATACGTTAAACACAACCACTACTACAGCTCATGGATTTCACATGGTAAAATATACTATTCACAAGCTTCTACTTGTGAAATAGCTGTGTTTGTAACTATACCAGGTTAATATAAAAACGTCACTCATCTCCAAAAGTAGTACAACGGAATATCCGCAGCATTAACCGTAATTTCGCAGACTGGACTTGTTATATTAACCCAGTGTTGGTTACGCCATTTACTCATATCTCTATGATTGAAGGCTATGATTTAAAAAAAAAACACAAAATGAGGATGTTATTTGTTACTTTAAAAACAACTTACCTCTATATTTCTACACAAGAAGTGAACTGCTTACGTTTAAAATTGGACTATGATACAATTAATGCTGCAATTTGGAGACTGCTGTCATAAAAATATTTAGAATAGAATAGAATAAACTATATTGTACACCAAAATTTTTACAAATTAGATACAAGAGCATATCAGCTGACGACCATGCCATTTACCGATTTATTGAATCACTCAATCAACTGGTTGAAGACTCAAAAGCCCAGAATAACAATGCAATAGTCAACTGTTGGAGAAGATATCTATGTTAATACATATGTCTATGTTAATACATAGATATCTTCTTCAAGAGTAGTAACAATAATTTCTTATTGTATCATAATTGTACGACACACGCGTACTGCTTGCACAGGAGATTCCAACGCACGTTAAAACAAGTCTTGATTACATCATGTTAAAAAGTAAATTAGCTGCATTTTGCTCAAATCATCCTAGTGCAGATATCTATCGCCAACACAGATTTTATGTAAACGAGCTATATATGCTCTTTATATTTGTTATTAATTCTAAACTATGTACATAGGTCTACGCCTATGAAACCGGTTTTATTTAAAAAAAAAACACATTTATTTCAAGAGAATGGTAATAAATATTTTATTCAAAATAAGCGCCTTCGCTAGCTACACATTTTGACCACCTCTCAGGCAATTTATGGATACCTCGCCGAAAAAAGTCTTCGTTTTTTGAAGCAAACCATTTATCGAGCCATTGCCCAACATTTACGTAAGAAGTGAAGCGCTGTTGGCTAAGTGCGTGCCCCATCGGTGCAAATAAGTGAAAGTCGGATGGAGCCAAGTCTGGTGAGTAAGCGGGGTGGGGTAGCGGTTGCCAGCGGTACGACTCAACTAATTCCCGAGTCTGTTTTGTTCGGTGTGATGGTGCATTGTCATCGAAAAAAATCAATTTGTCATGCCTATTTTCATATTCTGGGCGTTTTTGGCCCAGGACACGTTTCAAATTCTCCAATTGTTGTTAACGCTACCAGCGTTGACCATTAACAGTTTCGCCCGGTTTCAGGAGCTCATACCAGATTACACCACGCTGATCCCAGAAAACACAGAGCATTGTCTTTTTTTCCGAAGCGATTTGGCCTTGGGGTCGATTTTGCTGGTTGACCAGGGTCTACATACGATCTCTTGCGTTTAGGATTAACAAAATAAATCCACTTTTCATCGACAGTAACGATCCGATGCAAAAACGACTTCCTTTTTTGTCTGGCGAGCAGCATTTCACATGTTGTTTTTCAGTTTTCCTGCTGTCTGTCGTTCAGCTCACGGGTGCCACGTGAGCTCTTCGGAGCGGATCTTCCGGTTCTCATAATCTTTCTGATGGCTTTCAAACGCCTAGAAATGGTTGCCTGGTTCACATTTACTTTTTCTGCGAGCTGTTTTTGCGTCTGACTATCGTCCTCATCCAGCAAAGCCTGCAATTCGACGTCCTGAAATATTTTCAGTGGTTTGCTGCGGTCAGCGTTTCTCACATCAAAATTACCACTTTTGAACTTGTTGAACCACTTATTGCACTGCGTACGACCAAGAACATGCTCTCCATAAGCTTCGACAAGCATTCGATGAGATTCTATAGCCGATTTACCCAAATGGAAGCAGAAAATGAGTGCTCCCCGCAAATCGTTGTTTGAAGGCACGTATTTCGACATTTCCGAGAGGGAAAAAAAGCAGAATGTTGTATAAAACTTGAAGTGTTAGGTATTGGATATTGTTGACAGATCATATTACGCCATCTAGCGCCAATGGTAAGTTTTAACTGTTCCTACAATTGTGTCTGCTGACCGCTAGATGACAATACCGGTTTCTATAAGAGAATAATCAAGTTTTTATTATTATTAATTAAAATTGACTTAGCAGTTTGACTGTGCAAGCGTAAGAGATAGAAAAACAGAATTACTTTGGAACTTATTATATAAACAAGCATGTAGAGACATCCAATGTGACATATTGAAATATATGGAGCAGGTAACTAATAAAATGAACGAAATTATTTCAGGCTCGTTTAGAATTTTTTTAAAAGGTTCAAAATTAAATAAATCAGATGTTTCAGAAAGTAGCCAAAGCTCTATACTATGGCCACTCCTAATTATAAAGTTTTGGGTTCGGCTTTAGATCCCTAAAATAGTTATTAAGCTGTTTTTACAAAGGTTAATGAAGTGTTACGACTCCCAATCTGAATTATTGATTATAGGTATTCGTTCTTCAGCGTGTTTAGTTATATTTTTAGATAAATAAAAGGTAAATTGAATAAAATCAGAAAATGAAATTTTCTAGACATCTCATGATAATACTAGAGCATATGGAGTGTAACAACACTAATAAAATTTAGTGATATAAATGTAACTGATTTATTTTTGTAGATAAACTTATAAACTCTTAATTCATAAAAGTTAGATCATTGTCCACACCTACACACATTGGTTAAGTTGTCGCTGTAGATGTGTTTTCTTGTTAAGTGTGACTTTTAGTAATTCCAAAGCGCCATCTTCATGTAAAATTTATCAAAACCAACCGAACTGGAATACAAATCCATAGTATTATATATAATACATGGTGCGACCAATGTCATTTTTTATATTGTTTGTTTAAAGTGGTACAAATAAGTCGATTTCCTACCTAAATCTGATAATATTCATGGAAATTTTTACGATTATCATGTCATTGTGTTTAGTACTGTATTCAATTTGACTGTATTATTTGTTAAAAGGCTATAAATCTTTTAATGTTATATTCCATTTAACAGGTCGATAAAATTTAACAATAGGAAGATTTTAACGAGTTTGCGCCTAATGGATTTTGGACCTTATTGTAATCAGTTTTCGATTAGTAAACAAAATATATAGTATGTCTCGATGATGTACAGTCATATAGCCGAATTTATTTACTTAAGAATGATATAATTAGATACAACTTTTTTAAATTGATGTTGTGTTATGTCACACAGATAGATTGTCAATAACAAAGTGAAATCTATCAGATATTCGACGCAGCCGTTTCTCAAGAACATCTTAGTTATGAATAGACAAGGGAATGCACTCAATTAAGGATGGATTACGGATGTTACCTGGGTAACATAGATCGTTCTTGTCTAAGTTTAGGTATTCCGAGTATCGACCTCGGCTAATACATTCATACAAGTAAGACCAATGGTAATTAAAGAAATAAAACATGTTTTCCAACATTGAAATCAAGTCATTCACTGATAAGATTAAACTCTTTTGTCTTATAAATAAAATGTCATCTATGTATTATAACAAAAGACGCAATATAAATAAAGTATGAACCACATCAGGTTTACTGATGTGGTTCATACTTTATATTAATAAATACATGGTTCTTGTGTTAATATGACTTAAAATTAAAACTCTTCTTTATTTACTTATCAGTTTAGTTTTTGTCTCTCTTTTATACTTTCCTTTTTTGATTACTAGTTTTTGCCCCCGGCTTCGCTCGTATGGAATTCGGTCTATCGTAACAGATCATTTTAAATAAATATGTATTTTTTTAAAATACAAACAATCCTACGGTACATCATCTTTGTGCCACTTCAATGGTTTAGGCAGCGTATGCCAAAATAACTTTCAAAGGCCAGATGTTTTTCGACTTAATTGACACGTATCGTTAAATTAGGAGCAAAGTTAGATAGTCTACAATTTGTAATGATTATAAAATCAGTTGAGCAATCATAGCCCTTATGTTATTCCGACGTATAACCTATATTACTGTAAAGTTTCACCCAAACCCATCCTGTCGTTAACAAACATACTTACTCACAATCTTTGGCATTTATAATATTAGTAGAATCTTCAAATTTTCAGTACCTAAAGCAAAACATACAGATATATACTTTCGAATGTACTTATGGCATTAGTACAGATCGTATGGTTCATAGTTTTCAAATGTCCAGTACACAGTGATGTTAAAACGAAGCAGCGTAAAGCCTGTAGTAATTACTTAATGACAGGTTGCGACTGTACCTGTGAATTACAAACGATATCGGGGCAAGCCAAGTAAATGAAAATATACGAGGTCTTGTTAGCGTTGCTGTTGCGTCCCAAATTGGCTTATTGCACTAGTTGTATAAATGTTTATTTTGTTATTATTATGTTTATTTGTACATAATGTAAAAGTGGATTGAAAAAACAAACGAAATTATCATAAATATATTTAATTAAATAAAACTAAATTAGTGCAATACAAATACTTACATGCAGCATGTCTATCGCCAGTACTAATATCAAAATAATTAAATGAATATCTTTACATGTATAATTCTACTGTACGTGTGTATGTCACTGAAATCCTCCTAAACAGCTGGACCGATTTGAATGTTTTTTTTTATATACGTTTGGGTGGCGCCCTGGATAGTTTAGATTCAAAAATCAACTCGACAGAAAAGTAAAAGAAAAAATTTTTTTGCGGCACGAAGTTCGCGCGGGTCAGCTAGTATTTATATACATTCATTTAGTTTTTAAGGTGTTCTATATGTAAACTAAATTGCATGCTAATAATAGTAATAAGTTTAAAACAGATAAAAATAATCATGTTTATTCAACGAATCAAGTGGGATGTACATTAAAGAATTTCTATTACGATTTATATAGTTCATAGTAAAGAAGTACGAGTGTAAACAATGAATATTTATCTCCTTTAAAATACTTATAGCAGTTTTTAATCTGCCTATCCTCTTTTCCTTTTATCGTGTGAATTATTCTAAAAAAACAGTAGCAGTCGTGGGACTGCCGATAGAAGTGAAAACGGAACTATTAAGTTTAGAGTAATTAAAACTATATGCAAAAATTATATGAATTTTTTTATGTTTCATA
This sequence comes from Hypercompe scribonia, assembly GCA_949316085.1. Classification (NCBI taxonomy): domain Eukaryota; kingdom Metazoa; phylum Arthropoda; class Insecta; order Lepidoptera; family Erebidae; genus Hypercompe; species Hypercompe scribonia. The sequence continues at coordinate 7,710,457 of OX438975.1, forward strand.
TATAGCTATATATAATATATAATATCATATATAATATATAATAATAATAAATTTCATATATAATATATAATATCATATTCTCCATAGCTATAGATATACTATTATCATTAGCATGTCGGTGACGCGAACCGAGGATTTTACCCTCTACCAAAACGCTCAACGCGCCTAAAGAAGTTTTCACTTCAAAAATTTAGAAGTATCAAAAGTAAAATAACAAGGATTTCTTTGTTCCGTGGCCAAAGATAAAATTTCATTGTAAGGTTTTAGACTATTGGAAAGTACTCGTGGGTAACGTATAGGTAGGTTTTAACATTTAAAATCGCAGAGAAAAACCAGATGAACGCAAGAAATTGTTAATTGAAAACAAAGTTACGACTTTTGGAAAAGTTTGATCAATAATTTTATTCCAAGTTTATTTTCAGTGGATCGAGGGTAAGTTATATCGTTCAAGTATACAGTAGCCACTCGACTCCCAGCTGCTTACGAACTTAAGAATAACGATACTACAGTTCTGTCGCGAAAACTTTTGCATAAACTTGCACTTAGCGTCGGCGACGGCCAACTTGATCGTTAAATAATAAACTTTAATAGACTTTTGGTCATTTTAGTTTACTGTTATTGTTTTTTTTTCTGGCATATGAAGGGACGAAAGCTTTTGAAAATTTGATAGCATTTTACGTGAGTAACGAGGGAAAGTTTTAACAAGGATGAGAATTTAAGTTTAAGAGGACGATACGCCTGATGAGAATTTATTTTCAGAAAATACTCCAGTCAGAGTATTACATCATAATTTTTTGTAATAAGAAGAAAAATCCAACCTAGCTTTTGTGAAGATTTTATATATACATTCGTACGTCCAGTGCAGTCAGCCTGGAGATTTCGTCAAATACTAGTTTGCTTTTAGAGAAATCTATCTAGCTATCAATGAAGCAAACATTCACTCTAAAATGATTTCTATTAACTAAATAAGTATGACCTTAGTTTAGTTGATCTGTGCAAGATAAATTGCGCTCATTGCCTCGAATTATTGTTATTCAAACACTTATCTAAACTGTATCGAACAGATTAAATAGATTACAACGAAAATACCAATTGTTAAGCTTTTCACTTATACCATTGAAACAGATCGCAACGCTATTTGTAAAGTAATGTATTTATTATCACACCAGAACTCTCATTATGTTATTGCGGCACGAATAATGTTTACAATGCTCGTTATTTATACGGCTTTAATGGTGTAACAGAGCAACCCCCGAAAGCGGCGCCGAAACAGTTTGCAGATACGTTTGCTTATCACGCGTTCACCTATACGAGTATTACGTTGAACTAGCAAACGAGGTTGCATACAAACGCCGAATTATGATGCGTTGTACGTATGTATACGTATATTGGAGCTCGTAGTATGCATTTGTGTATTACCATCACAATGCAAGAATAATGTGAATTGTTATTGTGGTGTGCCACAGCTTTGTGAGAGACGTGTATTCAGTGACTATTAGTACTACATATGTTATTTGAGCTGAAATATTTTAAGTTGTGAAAACAATTATCACGTACGACTATGGGTCTAAATTAATCTCTTTAACAAAAGCTAAATCTAAACGGTATTGTGTATTCACGTGTGGTTCCGATTTAAAAAACAAGACAAGAGCCATTATTTTAAATCTGTCTTTAACTTTGTTATATCACTATGGAATAAGCTTCTTTAAACTAATTTATTATAAACTTCATCAGTACATCAACTGGTTTTAGACTTTTACGATTTTTACATATAGGTACACACAGTTTTGTTGTACAGCGGGTATACGCGTAACCACGAGTGGTGTAATCCCTTCGAAACATCAGGAAATAAAAGGTATGCATAAGTTTATCTTATAACTATACTCTATCAAATAATTATGAATTTGCTATTTTTAACTTCGTTTTATTTTCTATCCTTACAGAACCTTACAACAAAGCAGATTTTACAAAGAACATTTTACTAGATAAGATTTAATGGTTTTGCTTTGTTTCATTCTCGAACGTGGCCATAAAAATTATATTTAGATTTAATCCATCAATATAATGATAAAGCAAATTTACTTACGCTTCTCACGATGCCAATGAGAAACTTTTGCACCCCTATTCAAATAGATCAGTATGTACCGTTGTTCGCTGACTCAGCCAGAGAGGATTCAACGTCTACTCGAAGTGAAAGCGCCTACAATTTCCTGAATATTACCGCTAAATTGAACTTCCTTTAACCTCGATATCTTTACATTATTAAAGAGCAGTTATACTTTTAAACATGTTAATGTATTTGATGAATAAGGCCATTAATTTTGTGTATTTATATAGTATGTAATATTTATGTTTTTAGTTAGTATTGGTATAAGACTCAAATCAAGTGCAAATGATCTGAGAGTGTCACCCACTACGGTATGTCGTCGGGATGTCGTGGGTCAGCGGAATTGAACTGACTAAAGCGTGGCTTTGTGAGTGATCTAGAAACAGCAGTCTAGGTTCAACAGGCTCTGTATAGTTTGAAATATGTGCCGTGTCTCAAGTTATTAGTATTTTCAGGCAGTAACAAGCAATATTTCTTACATTTTATGTTGTCTGTTATTCTTCTTAAATGATGTACTAAAGTTGTTTTACATTATTCTTAATCATTTAAGTAAATTAAATAAAGCAGAAATGTTTATGTTATATTCTTTCACCATTCTATAACACTTTTGAATTGTCGACTGCTGGACATGGACCTCTTCTTAGGAAGTGTAAATATTGTACACATCAACAGTATTTAAAAAAACAAATAAGATAGTTGGAATTATACTATAGGTATTTTACGTTAATTATAATTTGAAGTCCTGACACTAACCACACAAATTTCTATTCGGAAAAAGCAAGGTTTCGACCCAACCTTTCAAGTCATTTTGAATTAATTCAAAAGTTTTGTTCTACTTAGAAGACTTGTATTGTCATGTCAAATTTATTGTCACATTGTAATGATACTTGTGATTACGTTTTCCGGAAACGGAACCGAAACCAACAAAATGTCATCCGCATTTTGTTCGTCCCGGCTTCCTTTATCAGACAATGATTGACAAGTTGATTACATGAACAGTTCTTCGAAACTTCAAAACCTTGTGTATTATATAGGTAATTGTTTGTATTAAACTGTTTGGCTAAAGTAAGCATATAATGGGGGCACGTGGCTCCTTTCCTTTAGTCCTTAGTTCCTTTATTTACGACTATAGCAATAGATTCACACGTGACAGAAAAACACTTTTTTTTGTTTTCCTTTACTGTAGCACTCTGACGTTAGCCTATCGGTTTCGAGCTTTTTACACAGATAAAAAAGGTTTATGTAGATTAATAGACTAAGCGCCTATTGTATCATAAGCTACAAGTATCTAAACATGCTACATATACATTTTTATATTTTTAAATCAGTGAACAGGTATAAACGTTTCTTCAACTGTTTTTTGCAATAAATAAAATCTAACCAAAAATATCAAATTCATTATTAAAATACTGAAATAAAAATATTCAACATTCAATATGGGAAATATGATAGATATTATGGCATACGTACGGCCTACGTTATCTGTGCCATGAAAGCTGTAAATAGGGATAAAGCATTACGAGGATTAATGTTCCAGTTTTCAACTTTGTCCATTCATTCTAAAGTAAATCGATTTCTTTCAAAAGGTTGTTGGGGCATTGTCAATAATCTTTGTAATTTTCTGTAAGTAACTGACATGGGAATCGAAATACTTGTTCTTATACTTCTTGTGTCGTTATCCCATTGTGCTTTCGTCTTATAAAGGTTTTATCAAACTCTTTTTTTTATACTCGCTAAAGTTTTTATTGAATAGCATGAAATTGAAACTCTCTCGAGGCGAATGATATGTAAATTACAAAAATCACATAATATTATAACTTGTACAAGGCTCACGGGCATTAACTGGGTAATCTTTTGTTGAAATTGGGTCCTATAAATTTATGCGCGCCGGCGACAGTGTTGATCGCCGTATCTCCGAACACTTTTAATAGAATTAATCTAAGTATTTCAGCAAAGGATTTGTTAGCTCTTGTTTATTCTTGAGTAATTTAAATACGTTAAATGAGAGTGAAACGGTATACAGATGTCCGAAACATTGTTATTATTAATAATTAGACTTTTTAGTTATCAGATACAGAACTGTTTAATAACAACCGATTATTGGTACCGAAATAAGTGGATAAAAACTAAATCAGTTGTATCAGACAAAAGTGACAGTAGCACAGCGGGCCGTCTTAAAAACTTTCTTTCGTTTAAGATCAAAGCTATAAATCTTATGTATAAAGCAAGATTGCTAAATTATTCTATCAAATAGCCTTCAGCAAAAGACAATCTTCGCTTTCATGGATACTTAAATATTTATTCAATTTACTTGACACCCATAAGTAAACTTTTTTATCACTTTTTATATACAGTTTTACAGGGACACACTTGTTACACTTGTATACAGATATGTACACGTTCAGTGTAGATCGAAATCACACTTATAGAGTAATAGTAAATTGTTTGGAATATTGTAACAGAATAGAAATAAACTTTTTTTTAAAGACAACGCCCGCATTAGGAATAAAACCTGTGTCGTGGGGGACTTCACGAACATACAAGAAACGGACACAAAGAACACCCAGACTCAGAACAACAATTTATAAATAGCTCAGTGTTGTTCCATATGAGATTTGGACCCACAACACTCAGCACAGTAGAGAGCCGCGTGGCGACCGCTTAAACTATGGCCAACCGTGTAGTCGCTGCTTAAGACTTTCTACTAACAATTTATATTTATTAAAACGTGCAATAAACTTCGGCCTATGGTATTTAGGGATTACGTAGCTTCTCATTAGTGAGAAAACATTCAATCAGCAATCGACTTAGTGGCTGCCAATTATCCTCTATAACGATGTACTTACAATGTCATTTATCTTGTCTGTTTTTATTTAATAAAGTATTAAGAATATTTCATGTCATAACTTAATCTGTACCTACTTATGTAACAGCCAGCCTCACTATGTTGACGTCAAGTATGCACGATTTTAATTAATGAGGAGATAATGAAATATATACATACATAAAATCATACCAGTTTCCCTGGAGGGATGGGCAGGGGTATATTAAACGCTCCCTTTTCGCCAGTGTTTTGGTCCTACGTAATAGACGATGTGCCTTTTGCCGTTAATCGGGATGTTTTGTTTGCCAGAGCCTTCATTGATTTATAATTAAATAAATGAAGGAAAGATAACGAATGAGGCAGAATATTGTTTATAAATATAGACCGATTGAGGAAGGGCAGCAGTAGATTAAGTACGCTAGGAGCGTTAAAAACCGTTTCTTGAAAATTCAAGTTCTAATAATAGTTACTTTACATGCAGAACACTCTGATTAGATTAGATTCGGTAGATTGTAATTTTTAGAAATTAGTCAGAACATTAAATATATTATATCATATTGATAAAGAAAAATAACTAAAAAGGAAATGATGTTATGTGACACTACAATTCGGCTAGAATACGCAGTGTCTTTAAGCAATATAGAACTTAGAAGCGTGCTTTTGACAAAAATATTGACTTCAGAGTGGTAATGATAAAATAATAATTTTAATATTACATAATTTATTAAATAAGAAAACAAAATGGAACATAATATACTTTGAGGTTGTATAAATTGCACTCATATATGCAGTTTTGGAGTACTGTTGTCCTTTAATAATCGATACGAATCGATTTACATAAATGCACTGCCCACCGTCCATTTGCAATTAAATGTTTCCATTTCAATGGCGCTCAGAAATGAGACAAATAGTTGAATAGCTTTTAGAATACTGGAGAGAAAGTCTGTTATATTCCAAGGTTTTTTATAATTGGTTCCGATTGTTTTGTTACAATATTTAGGTATATATTGATTTTAAAGAAGCGAAAAAGGAGATTGGTTTTATTTTGTGAAAAACTTTCAATTTTCTTTCTATTCAAGTTTTAAATTATAAAACTTTAAAATATTATATTCATAATAATGAAGTTACTTGTATATGCCTTCTTATAATATTAAACAAAAGTATTGTAATTGATATACAATAAAGTATAGTCTTTTCTGTCACTTTTAGATCAACACTAATGGTTTTTATATAACTTTTGAATTATACTTCGGGTGATAAAGTACGTGTAATAAATCCGAAACAGGTCTTTGTTGGATGTTTCACTTTTACATTAAGATTCAGAACACCATCTAGTTTCAAACTAAGCAGACGTAATACTATGACATATGGGTCGACTGATAGAATACTCTTATGCTTTTTTATTGTAAATTTGATTTGACCTGGATATCAATACTAAGAACTCAGCACAGCAATCGCATACGCTACCACGGTGCAATTGAGGCAGTCTTTCTATTCAAGAAGAATTTGTATGAAAATAGAAAAACAAACATATTTTTGAAGCAGAGTTATAGATTACCAAAAAGGACGTTAAACGTAAGCTTTTCAACGTAATCTGCAGCAAACTTTTTGAGCTTAACTTTTACGTACAAATCAGAAGTCGTCTTTCAGACTTACAATTCCAAAGATTTTGCTAAAGATGTTGCCCGCTGGTTAACAATAAAAAATCATTTTATACTATAAAAAATTTCAGAGTATAAAATAAAAAGAGTTACAAGATAAATGTATCTATCAAATACGGATTATATACATACACTACCTTATAACGACTCCATTTATAAACTGTTACTTTGAAGTCAGTATAAACAGATTTACTCTCCCGTGTGTTATGTCGATATTTTACTGCGTCTTTTATATTAAATAAGTTATTACGTCACCATATTGTCTTTTTAAATATTTAAGTAATAATTTTAAACCAAATGATAGCAACACTGCTAATAATATTCAGATTTCGCTATGTACATCAAGATGTTACTTAGTAATATACTTTTTCATGTACATTTCCGTTTTAAAATTATTGTTTTACTGGAACTATACAGTTAGCTATGTGACCAGATTGTTCGTTTGGGAATGGACATTGATTATTAATTGAATATGGTTAGTCTGATTGCAATGCATAGGTATGTATGTGTAGTTGTAGTGTAGTGTAATTAGATTTAAATCTCGGCATCCAACTGCAGTGAGAAGATTTTGAATATTTTTTGTTATATCCAATTCTTTGAAAATAATAGCGTGTTTTATGTGTGTGTCGATTAAATTCGCAGACATTGTTTCATTAGAAACACCAATTAAAATGTTCAAGCTTTTTTATTATTCGCAATATTTCATTTGTGCACTTAATTACTTAACTACTTCGGTGGTGCAGTGGAAGGGAATGCGACAGCTGTACTTGAGATCTCGGGTCGATTCCGAAGTTGTGCTAAATGTTTGTATGATCTGCAAATATTTTTTTCGGAGTTTGGATATTCTCTATATATATTATGTACGTATTTACAGAAGAAAAGTATATAAGTTTTCTATCAGTCAGTCTAGTTGTCATAGTACAAGCTCTGCTTAGTTTGTAACTAGATGACGTTGTGTCAAATGTCTGAAATATTTAATAAAAAAAAAAATGACTCGCCTATTATAGAAAATAGAATATTAGGTCTTTCATAAAGTTACGTATGTTGCATTGAAAAGCTAAGTACATTTATAGATTACACATTACATTTAGAATACCGAATTGAATAATAAATCATACGAGAAACTGGATCAAACATCCTGGATTAAAACATTTTGAAAGGTTCGAAGAAGAATATAAATTAGATAAAATAAGTTAGTGGTTGGCTAATTATATTTAGGACACTAAAAATACAGCTCGATTTTGCACTTTACTACACACAATCTTCTAATAAATATTTGTCTATTCCTGTTACCTATTGGTACCTATATATATTTATTAGACATAGTATAAAATAATTCAATATTTTTTGTACAATCGTCCACTCAACAGAATACGGTAACAGTAAACATGTTGATTGCCAACATTCGACGGCTGGAATAGCGCGCTGTCATAACATTTTAATTGTATTAAAACCAAGCGCGAATCAGCAAAATATAATTTACGAAATTAATATTCTGATTTTGATTGTCATCTGGTTAATTAAAGTAACTTTCCTCATTATTTATATCGAAGTGAAACTCGAATACCCACCAAAGCTGTAGTTTTCATTATTCGTCTGTCTTGTAGAGACGCACCTACCTAACCTACCTACCTGTTACTTTTCGTGTGTCCTTCTGACAAGGTAACTTCTAACTTTAGTACACAGATATTTTTACTTATTTATTGCTTACAGTAAGAGGTTAGGTAAACTGCTCAAGTAGTAAAGTTTTCTCTTCGAAGTTGGTAACTAAAACGACAATTTCGACAAAAATTTGGTTTAAAGATGAAGCGTTCTACAACGATTTCCCTATAACGTTTAATAGACTTAAGGAGATTTTCTTCTATAAAATATCAAAAATCGATTACATACATGTATTGGTTCGGTGTATTACGACTCTGGGCCGACTTATCATGCGTAACATGACTCCTCAAAGTATCACGACTTATCAAGTGAACGATAGTACTAGAGGTCCAACTCCTACCGACCTATTTCTAAGGGAACCGACAATTTTAGCATTGACATCGCACATGTAACTTTTGAGATGAAAGGCTTTCATGAGGCAGGAATCACTATTATGTGAGCAATCTTCTGTTCCCTTTTCTCCACAAAAATGTAATTTACAGATGTAAAACATTTTGTTGATTTTAATAAAGTTTCTTTTTACGATTGTCAAATTTTTTAATTAATAAATTCCCATGACTTTGAATTCTATTTACTTGAAAAAAAAAACTTATCTTCGATATTTTGTAGAATTCCTAAGATTCTGATGTTCACATAAAATCGGGAGGAAGGAGGCTGCGTATCAGTTAAGAGTGCTGAGGGCGGGTTGCGAACGCTGCGCGTCAGTCCGCGTGCGAACGCTGCTTGCGATTCACGTGTTGATCGTTCTCAAACTTTTGGAGGGAAAACTTGTAACGGGAAACTTGTGCGAAAAATGTTCAAGATTATTATAATATTGAACGTAAAATAAAATGAACTTGGAACTGCAGTGTACTTTATAAAGAATGTGGATTTTTGATGTTAGTGATGCGGAAAATTTACTTAGATGGATAATTTAGATTGTGGTGTTTTGTGATTGCGGAACGATGAAAGGTTTGTCTTAGATTTGAAACTTTTTATCACCTATTTCGTAAGCGTCAGTTAAACCTTCAGAATACATTGTTAGTAGCCCTTTAACAAATATTAAATCTGATATACATATTAAAATAAATATCGTATATGTACCAGTAATTGACACACAAACTTAAATATCCTGGAACTCATTTCAATTAGGATTATTAAAATAAAGTCACAAAGATTGTTTTTTTAGCATTTATTAAGGTCTATAATGTTACTTTCAGTTGCAACATATGAAAGCACATGGACTTATATACCATGATGTGAAACCATGCCTTCGATAGTGACGCCATTTATTTTAATTATATAATAGTACTTTAAAATAAATACGAAAACATTTGAATTCATTCAAACAGGCGCAGATGAAAAGTAAAATGATAAACTTACTTTATTATCCAAACTTTAACATAATATGAACATTACTCAATTTATAAAGCAAGCAGCGTCTTCTTTGTTTGCTTTAACAGCCGAGCCCAGACAACTATATTTGTATTTTAAACAAATTTTCAATTTAAAAACTAAGCTATATTCAGCAAATGGGTCGCACCCGACTCCCACCAGTAAATAAACTCTCGGCTTACACGATAGACGTTTACTCTTTCTGATTTATGTTGTGACCTAGTATGAGTGACACTACGCTTTGTGTTTAAAAATTAGCTATTTATACTAAAAGTGCGCAAACTGAAGCAATTTTATAATGTTTTTTTTGATAAAATTTTTATAGAGCAGGTTTTTATCGACTGATTTTCGAATTTAGTATGGTTTGTATTCAGACTTCCGATGTTACATGCAGACATATGAACTACAGTCTGTTTTATTCATCTTGATTCTAGATTTTTAGTTATATGGATATTTTAGTGCTTATAAAAAAACATTATTCCAATTATTTATGTAGGCACGAAAACTGTTATTAACGATAATTTAATTAACGATTCTCACAAGTAGTTTTGTTGCTTGACTTAAGCAAATAGCACTGAAAGTAGCACTGAAAATGTTTTATTGTAAATATTTATTTACTGAGTGGTTTTTCTAGAAAAATATATATTTCGAAAGTATTTAAAGCTTTAAATAGTTACCCATTTAGAAGTACGTTTAGTTGTAGTTAGGCCACTCTTTATTTAGGAGTGAAGTGACTTTCGGAGTCAGTTTTGTAACATTGACTTTTTCTTATTTAATAATCTTATGGTTAAATAGTTATATGTTTATCTACACCATCTCCACTGGTATAATTTAAATTATATTTTAAATTTATTTTACATCAAATATTTATTCATTAAAATAAAACTTTCAGCATGTATGTCTAACTGAAATCAGAAATATTAAATATCATTAACTATTATTTGCGTGCGAAAGCGTCCAGCTAGAGCTTCAGAACCGGTTCGCCAAGTTGGAACCGTGCAAGACGTAAACGACGCCACCAACAGCCTGGTACGTGGCCGCGAGGTGGGTTCAAATCACTTTCGATCGAAGAACATTGGACACAAGTCGAAGCACACAAGTGAGACCAGGAACTGAATAGGCAGATAAAGAGGCTGGTAAGACGAGACTAAACTAAAAACTGCACAAGGCACCACCGTCACCTCTAAGTCAGAAGTTCTCGCTGAAGTCGAAAAGTTTTATGAGGATCTATACACCTCATGTGGTTGACCCGCGTGCTAGACTGACTCGTCACTTCATAGATGAGCTTCCCGACATTGATCAGAATGGCAGATTAGAATGGTGATTAGAATGGCACTCAGACAACTTAACAACAACAAAGCTCCTGGTGAAGACGGAATTACAATAGAGCTCTTAAAAACCGGTGGAGCACCTATATTAGTAAAGCTCTCAAAGCTATTTAATTCCGTCATTTATACTGGCACTACACCGGAGGCATGGAGTAGGAGCGTGGTAGTGCTATTCTTCAAGAAACACCTTTCTCGAAGACAAAAACCTAGCGCCCAATTTCAGTCCTGAACCATGTATATAAGTTGTTTTCGAAGAATCGTTTGACGAATCGTCTTACTCAAAAGTTCAATGAGTTTCAGCCCGTGGAGTAGGCTGGGTTTTGAAAAGGCTACAGTAAGGCAAATAATCGAAAAGATAGAGGAATATAACCAGCCTCTCTGTCTAGCGTATGTCGACTACGAGAAAGCCTTCGATATCATCGAGACCTGGGCTGTCCTGGAATCCATGCAGAGATGCCTGGTCGACTGCCCATACATTCAGGTGATGAGATACCTCTATGAAACTGCAACAACTGCCGTCCAAGTACAACAAAAGAGCACAAGATCAATCCAATTATATCATGGGGTAAGACAGGAAGATGTTATATCTCCGAAACTATTTACCAATGCATTGGAAGACGTTTTCAAAACGTCTAATTGGAATGGACGGGGAATCAATATCAATAGCTGATACCTCTCACATTTGCTGTTTGTGGGCGACATAGTTATCCTGGCGGAATCACTGCATGATCTGGAGGAAACGCTGAAGAGTCTGGATAATTCTTCAAAACGAGTGAGACTGGGGATGAACATCGAAAAAACAAAAATCATGCATAATAGGTATGTATGCCCGAGTCCGGTAACCGTAAATGGCGCTACTATCGGGGTTGTGCAAGAATATATCTACTTTGGGCAAACCATTAAACTTGGCCGTCACAACTTTGATAGGGAGGCCGATAGGAGAATTTGTCTGGGCTGGGCAGCATAAGGAAAGTTTCGTCACGTCTTCGAGTCGCCGATCCTATAATCATTAAAGACCAAAATATTTGACTAGTGCGTCCTACCTGTAATGACATACAGAGCCGAGACGTGGATACTTACCATTGGACTGGTCCATAAGTTTAAAGTAGCTCAGCGTGCCATGGAGCGTGCGATGCTGGACGTTTCTCTGGCTGATATGGAATAACTGACATTACACGGAGAATCAGTATGCTGAAGTGGAAGTAGGCCGGCCATGTCTCCAGACGAACCGATGGTCGCTGGAGCCGAAGTGTACTAGAGTGGAGACCATAATTGGGCAACGGTAGTGTGTGGCCCCTGCGGCGCGTTGGACCGACGACTTGAAGAAGGTGGCTGGTAGCGGATGGATGCGAAACTGGGATGGTTGGTGCTCCTTGGGGAAGACCTTCGTTCAGCAGTGGACAGCGATAGGTTGATTTCAGTTATTATTTAAAATTTATTTTAAATATGTCACTAAAGATTTTGTTATAACAAATAAATAAAATTTTCTGACTCTAACCATGAACGATGCTATAAATTGAGTCATAGATACAAATAAAACTGCAGAGTTTTCTGTTTGTTTATTTAAAGTAGTTGTTAATCTTAGTGACTTTCAGTTGGATTTAAAATAATATTTGTATTGGTTAGGTCATTTAAACTATACCGAATAGCTAATAACAGAATCATCCTCAGCCAAAAAACGTCAACGGCCTCCTTCCTCTAAAGCTCTCCATGACAAACGGGCCTGCGCTACTCGAATAATTATAAAATTAAAACATCGAGTCATCTTCATCATCATCATCATCATCAGGCGGAAGACGTCCACTGCTGAACATAGGCCTCCTCCCTAGAAGGCTACGTCGTACGGCTGGACGCCAACTGCATCCATCGGCTCCCCGCGACTGGACTATGTCGTCGGTCCATCTAGTAGAGGGCCTACCTACGCTTCGTCTTCCGGTACGTGGTCGCCACTCGAGAACCTTTCTTACCCAACGGTTGTAGGTCCTACGAGCGATGTATTCTGCCCATTGCCATTTTACTTTACTTACTTTTAACCTGCTTATTCGAAGAGCTATGTCGATAACCTTAGTTTTCTTGCGGATATCCTCGTTCAGGATACTATCACGAAAGGAAATGCCGAGTCCCATTCCAAAGCGCGTTGAGCGACTTTGAATTTTTCCATGAGGCCAGCAGTAAAAGACTACGTTTCAGTTCCATATATCATCACCGGCAACACACACTGGTTGAAGACTTTCGACTTTAGGCTCTGGGGGATCTTGGACGGAATGATATCTCGAAGCTTCCCGAACGCTGCCCATTTGAGTCGGATTCTTCGTGCGACCTCTTTGTCGAAGTTGGACCTACCTAGCTGGACTACTTGTCCTAGGTAGACATACTCGTCAACCACTTCGACTGCACCGTTCCCAACAATTACCGGTATAGGTGCGACATAGACGTTAGACATGATCTTCGTCTTGTCGATGTTCATATCGAGTTTGTACTTGGATCTATAGCGACATCTCCAAGGACTTATAATAATTTACTAATATCTATTGTAGAACTAAATTTACATTAGAAATGCTAAAAGCAATTGATGAATAATCATTATTATGAAAGTACATAATTAAACGTACAATAGCATTACTACTTTGGTAATTTTGTACAAAATACAAAATTCTTAGTAGATATAGTTGCTACTCGTTTAAATAGATAGCAATAAACTACCTCTCGCAGTTGGCCGGTTTCTGCGGTTGGAGATAAAGGTGGTTTTACCTATGTTTAAATTCAAGTGTTTAAGGTAAGACGGAGACTATTTAGAGTAAAGCACTTACCCTCTTCTGAGATGTGTCTACGACGTACATATTTGATATCAGTTTAAGGTGTTTATGAATTTTTTTATGTAACTCTTCATGTTAAGATCGACTAAGTCTTTTATAGTTTTAAAAGTGTGTCTTGAAGATTTATCGAAGTTATGCTTTTAAAAATATCAAAGGTTCTTGACGGTACGTTCTGATACCCTTGATAATCAAATTTATGAGGTGACAGATTAAGAATACAAAGTATCACTACCCTTATTCTTTAAATGAATGTTGTAAGAGACGTATGTGCGACTGTGTGTTGCGACTTAGGGAACAAAATATCAAACCAAAACCTCCTTGCTGAGGAGAGGTCTATGTCCAACGGCGGATCGTTATAGGCTGTTAAAAATGATACTGATGATGATGAGAATCAATTTCAAAGACAACTTTAGACTACCATTAAATATTATTATTACATTAAAATAAAACTTAAGAACATTATTCTTATACTTTCCAAAATATTTTACCGTCTACATTCATTGAGCAAGAAAAGAAGGATATTAATGTGTTTGTTGTGTCATATTCTACGTAAAAAAAGTTAATGCTTAAGGATAAGGTTAATCTTTCTTCAACAGAATACACAGTACAATGGGTGATCATAACACTAGCGGTTCTGGAAGTGAGTGCAAGTGACAAGCGACCGCGGTTCGTCATGGAACCGCCCGCTCGCGTACTATGGCCCACCACGCGCGGCGCACATGCACTGTGTCGGGCTACGGGACATCCCCCGCCTGATATTCACTGGGTAACGGCTGAAGGACAACTTCTTACTACCATACCGGGGTTGAGGCAAGTTGAAAATTTATATATTATAACGCTATTTCATAGGTTTTGTGAGGATTGCACTCATTGTGATATCGAACGAGACGTCGACATTCACTTACATTCTAGTAGTAAATGGATCTGATGAAAACCCTATACTACTGACAGAAAATAAATATTTTAAGCATAAATAAGTCAATTTAAACATCCCTACTATCGTACTTGTAAATTTCACTCATACAGACATTTATTTTAAATCTATTTTGTCATTAAATAACTTTTTATTTGTTGATTAACTTATATCAAATAGAAATTGAAAGTAACTTTATCTTTGCTTAAGAAGTTCATTGTCACCCTTACTAGACAGAATTATAAAATTTGCAATTTCTTTGAAGTTTTATCAATTTCAACCTATATATTTCTATGTACAAATTATTTACATATTATAAATCTTCAACGTATTCGTGTTTCAATGTTCCAATTCTTCGAAAATACGATTTTAAAATCATTTGCATGACACAAACTGTTTCATGAATATAATAGGTTTCTGTTGAAATGTCAAAATATAATGTTTTGTTTTTGTTTTAAAAAAGACAACGTCCGCACTTCGAATTAATCCTGTGTCGCGGGGGACTTTACAAACATGCAAGAAACGGACATAAAGAACACGCAGTATACTACTACACTGCTTCTTGGTGAATAGTTTTTTTTGGTCATAGAACATTAAAATCAATAAAGTGTTAGTATACTAATGTAGGTTTATATGGTGAAAAATAAAATATATTACATGTAAACTAATATAATTACATATAAACTAATGAGCTATTTACACAATTATAGTTTCCTAAGTGCGCTTAATAAAAGTGACAGGAGCAAAGCTGAAGTATTTGCGACTGTTAGAAATATAATATTAACTCCAAATGCCGACTGCGGATCCTCCAAATTGAATGAAGTTTTAAAGATACTTACTCCACTTCACCAAATTGAACTGCCCATTAAGAAGATTCAAAAAAATTGGAGTAATTCGAACCATTAAAAAACTCGGTGCTCACAAAGCTTCTGAATATAACCTGATTACAGCTAGAATCTTAAAAAAGTGATATAAGATATGAATGTTTTACACAAATAATCGATGCCTGTCTTTGGAGAAATTTTTGTCCGCCACAATGAAAAGTAAAAGAAATTATTCTAATTATTAAATGTGGCAAAGATGCTACTGATTTAAAATCTTACCGTCCAATTAGTTTTTCTTCCCAACAACGTCCAAACTACTAGATATCTTGTTTCTAAATAGCCTGGCTGCAGTTATAATATACTAGGTACAACTACCTGGCTCTACAGCCACGCTGATTTCAGCACGAGCGGGCCGGCTCGACTGGGACAGTACTACCCTCCCATAGAAGACCAACCTAAAGCGCCAGCATCCATGTTGTCGTGTTTCGTTGGTAAGTGTGAGACCGTGAGTCAATGATTTAGGGGTGATAGTTATCGTGGTAACTGTGTAAACCTTACACTGTCACGATGACTGTCATGCCTTTTACGTCCTCAAGCGAGGTGTGAAAAAGCATCTCACAAGGCCGCCATAGTGTGGATCACCATACTGCATTATCTGCCTTTACAATTAGTATGGTAACCATAACTCTTGGATTCTATTCATGCTTTCCATCAGGCAGAGTAGAGTCACTTTTGTAGGCTTTTAATATAGAAAAAAAAACAAAAAATGGAAGCGACTTTAATTCCTGAACACCAGATTTGCTTCATACTTTCGCACAGCATGATAGAGCAGGTGCACGGAATCGTGGCAAAAATTAAGCACACTTTTGAGAATAAGCTGTAGTGCTCTGCTGCTTTTCTGAATATCTCACGGGCCTTTTATTCATGTCTCTTATGATGGAATTATTGTCTTTATAAAAAGTCTTACCTTAATGATAGACATTTCTATATTAGAAGTAGTGACAACGTCACAAATCTACATAAAATCAGGATCAGGGTATCTCAGGGAGAGTGTTGGGTCTAATACCCAATTCCAATGGTTTGTGGATAAAATCTAACGAAACCAAATCAATGCATGTAACATTTAATTTTCGTCGTAATCAAGTATTACGACGCAAATTAATGTATGTCCCGAAGTTAAGTTCAAAAATAATAAAATGCCACAGGCTGATACTTGAGTGTATACCTGAACTACAGGCTGACTTGGTGGAAGCATATTAAAACCAAAAGAAATACCCTTGATCTGCAACTCTGCAAGTTGCAATGGCCAATGGGTTGAAAATAGCAATTAAATCAAGAAAATCTATTTCTTCTTTAAAGGAGTAGCCCATTTGAACTGACGGCATTCAGTTGTAGGAAACAGCATCATCACCAAATATACAGATCCTGCTACAGTTTCAGTCAAATCCTGAATGTGAGTCCTGTGAATGATAAATGGAGCGCCCTGGTACTGAACAAACACACGTCTCTAGAGAGACCTGAAAATAGAATCTATCGAGGAAAAAACATAAAAGGCATTGCCTAAATACTCAGAAAGAATAAATCGCCATTTCTACTTTCAAGAATTTTGTAGCACGATGCCTACTAACACATTTAGTTAACTTGATAATAATTTCAAGTATTTAGTAGTTATGTGGCAATTTTGTTAGATCTTTACAAATTAGATTACACTGTACCTATTATTGCAAATTGTCAAGTATTTTCATTGGTAGCGTATTTAATGGTATTGTAATGATAATGTATTTAATATAATACTAAACGAACTCATAACAGTAGAAAGAAAAATAAAATGTTCACCAAACGTAAACACCAACACTCAGTCGGACGTTAGAAAGGTTTATACGCCTACCTATCCTGCACCTGCGAATTGTTATAGTTTTGAATAAGTACCTGTTTATGTAGTGCATGTGGTTACATTAAACGAAACAAACTGGGATGAGGAATATATATTCACACTCAAGTTAAACCAATACGGGTTTTATGGGTGTTTCATGTTTTTATTGTATACTTTTTTCGTTTTCAAATTAATAAAAAGAAAGTCGTATTATGCCTACCTTATTACATTCCAATACTTAGAATATGCAACATGCCTACAAAGTATATAGTCAAAAACTAAGTCATTATTCATTATAATTAATATATTGTTAGATAGTAGGTATCGTACTACAAAATCCTTTCAAGAGGTCGAAAAACATGTTCCTCAGGTCCTGACCGTATGAGGAGCTAGTGTTAATATGGACATATCACTGAATATTATGCATATACGTCTATTTACTAAACTTATTAATATCCAGTTCAATGTCGTAGAGACAGATTGTAGGACATAGACAACTTAAAAAAAATGTACGTTTACAAGGAGTCCTATTAACATATGAGCCATATCTTGAAAACTGCCTCCGGTAAGGCTACCAGAAATGAACTTTACTTACCACAGACGATAGAGAGCGCCCTAAACTGTATTTGTATTAACGATATCACGAGTTGCAAAAACTTATTGCTTGATCAGTCTTTCAATTGCTTCAATTTGGTGTTGGTGTAGTTTGGGCTGAAGTCGACGATGGCTCCATTAAATAAACTACTTCAACTTTACCTATATTTTATAGGAAAGCGATAAGCGCAAAAGCAACTTAATATTTACTGCTAACACCCGACACGAATTCCAGACTGTGTTTTGAAGCATGTATGTAGTATTTCAATAGTTCGTGAGGTTAACAATATTGATTGAAGAGTTTTCGATAAATTCTTAATAAGTAAAATATTTTATGTCATAGATTAAAAAGATCATATTAAGATCAGCGGTAGCTAAGCCGTTTTAAAACATAAATTATGAGAATGGAGATCATTTTAATAAATTAATTCTAAATATACATGTAAACATATATGTAAAATAGTCAGTATTTTACATACTAAGAAGTAATAAAGATAATATTCTACACGTAACGCTTACTAGTAAGATCAGTACTTATGTAGTGGCTTCTACATTATAACACAAAGTAAATGTACAACGGCGCCATCTAGCGAAGATACACCGAACTACGAAGTCTGAACGTAACGTATGAATGTAATGAACTACAATGCTAACTACTAATCCTGTATCGCGATATAGAGATTCGCGTGGCAATTAGTATATGTACAACATCCCAACATCAACCGTTGGGCTGTGGCCCACCAGGCATGATCACCTCGCCTGGTCGGAGGATCCTCCCTTTGTGTCGGAGGGACATATGACACACGTCCCTCCACAGTGGTGACCCCGACGTGATTGAAAGCAGCCTTCAAGTCAATATCAGCAGCGTCACTCCCACAACGATGAGAGGTAATCAAGTCTCAGCCAGCCAGCAACCTCGGCCTCAACAGGGATACCACATGCAGGACGCGCCCGCTTCAGCCTGGTTACCCTACGGCCTCTTCAGCGTCTAGGCACAGCACACTGCACTTACGGTCCATGTAAGCAGAGCATTTCTCTCCCGTTTACGCAGCAGCCAGCCACTACGCAGCAATCGCCCCGACTCACTGGGGACTTCACCGCAGCACCGCATTCAATCCCGACTCACTGGGATCTGCGGACTTCAGCCCCGACTCACTGGGACTAGCGGCATTCAGTTCCGACTCACTGGAACTTGCGGCACTCAGTTCCGACTCACTGGAACTACACACTCCTGGCACTGGCACGCTCCACAACAGAGCATAGACAGCTGACTCATCAGTACATCGACCTCCGGTCTTGGAGGGGAGTGATGTAGTGGCTTCTACATTATAACACAAAGTAAATGTACAACGGCGCCATCTAGCGAAGATACACCGAACTACGAAGTCTGAACGCAACGTATGAATGTAATGAACTACAATGCTAACTACTAATCCTGTATCGCGATATAGAGATTCGCGTGGCAATTAGTATATGTACAACATCCCAACATCAACCGTTGGGCTGTGGCCCACCAGGCATGATCACCTCGCCTGGTCGGAGGATCCTCCCTTTGTGTCGGAGGGACACATGCCACACGTCCCTCCACACTTAGGTTCTATATACTGTGACGTTCGACTTTTGTGTTTTTATTGATGGTTAATGTCATTTCAATTCATAGTCTATGCGTGTTTTATCTGGTTGGATACTACTTTAATATTTTGTTTGAATCTCTCGCGTTGATAATATCATAGAAACATCTTATGTTGCTCTACTTAAACATATAAGTAAAAAAAGACAGAATGAGAAATTAGTCTATGAAAATTAATATTTCATGATACATTTTATTGAGTGGAAGATGTGTTTACCAGTGAAAATACCACAAATTTTATCTACGCTTGAGCAATTATTATAATTAAGCAAACATTTGAACGTTCTCGAAATAAAAATATATCATTATCCTTAAGTTTATGACAAAGTTGTGTCAATTAATCTCCGCTGAAATTGTGCAAGAAAAATGTATCTACATTAAGTCAGCGCCGGGTGTTCGGAAGTTTTTACTTTCAGGGTGTCTAATGACCAGCGGCAAGCGACTCGACGAGTTTTTATTTTTAATAAGGCCTTGTCCTGTGTGTCGTTAACATTACAACAAATTTTACTGTAGTATAAAACTTAGTAGTGTAGTTTTTAATTTTTAAATTTCAATTTTTAACTGGATATATTTTTATAACTAAATAATGGTGACATGCCCTGTCGTAGCGTACAGTTTCACTTGCAATGTAAAGACTTACAAGTACCTAACGTAATAGAACATAGAAAAACATTTTGTTTATATCTTTGAAAAATAACCGACAGCGAAAAATTTTACACTATAAAATAAGTAAGTCCACAGACGCCGATATTTTATCCGTTTATCATGGACGTTAGGTGTGAGCTATGTATAAACCGAATGGATGAAAAAAAGTAAGCCCTAGTACATATTGCAGGTCACATAAATAAAACTATATATTTGAACCAAAGGTATTGTCTAGATGTGAGGTGATGATTTACAAAAAAGGATTTGTTAAACGATTTCTAAATCTGACAGGAACAACATTTCTCATACATAGAAATTATATTCTAACAAAAAGATGAACATTAATTTGGTCAGTAAAAATTAAATAGCTAACAAAGACATTACAAGATCAAAAGTAGTAAATTTTGCCATACTATTGTCATAAAAATCGAGATAGAAAGATTTATAATTTAATTCTAGTTTCGTTACGGAGTGACCCTAATAAATGGGATGCGTTTCCGATCAAAGACTGTTAGGGCCAACTTGTGAAGCGAGGACGTGTCAGTTCGTCGTACCTGTGTTGAGTTGGAAACTTTGCCGATCTCCGATACACTTCGTGGGCTCAATTACTAAAGTCTTGCCAGTTCGCTAACGTAATATTCGTTCCTCAAAATTATCGACGTTGATGTAGTCATTAAAGAAAATTATGACGGAGATATTAGTTGCCTGAATATAGTAGTTGTCATATTTTCAAACTTAAACTCGCTCCTTCGTTCAGATTCAAGATGGAAGATAGACAATTTGAATACTGCTATCCAAATATTTAGCAAAACGATAGCAGATACACACAATCCGTCCACACAACACAGAGACTACTACCACAAATAACTTTTCCGTTTACCTAACATAACCCCAACGTAGGTAACATTTTCAGTGTTTAAACTCTTTGTGTGTATGTATGTCAGTATAAATACCGCCTCTAGACTTCTAACAATCTGTGTTTGTGTGTGTCTGTTGGTGTTATAAAAGATGAAGAATCTTGCGTAGTACAGTTTTTCCATTTTTATTGGTTTCACCATTCTTGGAAAATTTGAAAGAAATAAGGCAAATATGTGTTTAAGTGTTATGAACAAAAAACGTCATAAAAATGTCATTTTCTCGTTGAGGTAAAAAAGTATTCTTAAGTTATTTTATTTATATTTAGTAATAGAAGAGATTTGTTATGTTAAAGAACAATGACAAAATAATAATTGATAGATTTATTAAGTTTCTAAAAATGTCTTTATTTATAATAAATTCTTAATAATTTTATAAGTTTTTTCCAATTGTGTACAAGGCCTGAGTGAGTCTTTAGAAAAATGAGGTATAAAATAAAGTGTGTTTATTTAAATGAAATTGTAATTTATTGAAATTTAATTCAAATAGTATTGCAACGTAACTTGAAACTCGCTGTCTTTTATATTAGTATTATTTACTAGTCTTTTTATTATTTGCTTTGTAACGATATTTATATTTACTGTGAAATTTACTAGGAATAATTAAATGATAAAATACAATCACAATTTTTCTTTGTACTTAAATCTGTCAATAACGACAACGGAAATCGTCTGATGACAAGTAACAATGACATGACATAATATAACATTTCGTTGATCATTCCACAGACACAGAATACTAATAAGTTATAGTACCTATTTTTTTACCTTCGGTCCGTTCCAATTGACAGTTATTTCAGATTTTTATTTAATAATAAAGTCTAAGGCAAAATCATAAAGGTATGTAATCTATATTCTTTTTTTTATTTTAGTTGTCATTCTATTTTCGACAAGAATGCGTTTATTCATGTTTAAAATTCATTGGTATGTTTAGACATATACTCGTATACGATCTCTTCAACTTTAATCTTTAATTCTAAGCTTCTATGAATAGTAACATCTAAGAAAAAATTGTTCAAGAATTTAATCTTTATATTTTTTTTAATTTTTGTAAATTACTAGATGCTAAAAAATATGTCAACAAATTTTTATTCGGGAGTTCGCCATTGTTCTTTTAAGTAATCTTTTTCTACTTAATTTGTTGGACAAAAATATTCATTTCACATGAGTGACATTTCGCGTAGAACCGAAGGAATCTCACCGCCGGAAATAGTTTTAATCTTTATATTATTTACTTTCATTACAAATGTTCACATTAATAATAATTTATAGGAAAATAATACCAAACAGATTTGGTAGCCTTTTTAAATTCACTAAGAACTTTTATTGATGCTAAAAATGCCATAGCTTTTTTAAACTAGTACTAAATGTCAGTTTCAAGCTCCAACTTGGATTTCAAAAATTTAAACGAATAGTGCCGCCATATTTCGAATCAAATGCGTTGTTACGTAGTTGCGATAGACGTTAGTATAGGATTTAGTCTATGCGAGGGGAAGTTTTAGCTTTCGGGCTCAGTGAGAGCAACGTTAAGGTATTGAATAAAACGGTCGACTTTGCAACGTGTGACTACATTATCTAGTTTTAGCTATTTTGTAAAAGCAGTTTAAAAGTTTTCTCTTTACTCTGGTATTATTTATTACGAAGTGTAAACTTTGAAATCAATCTCAATACTGAATACTTTAATTCGAAAGTTTCTTGATTAATGTTTCTTAGTAAATTATTCAACAATCATCTCAAAAAAGTAAAAGGACTAATTAGATTTACATAGGTCTATGCATATGAAACCGGTATTATTTTAGAAAAAAAAACACATTTATTTCAAGAGAATGGTAATAAATATTTTATTCAAAGTAAGCGCCCTCGCTAGCTACACATTTTGACCACCTCTCAGGCAATTTATGGATACCTCGCCGAAAAAAGTCTTCGTTTTTTGAAGCAAACCAGTTATCGAGCCATTGCCCAACATTTTCGTAAGAAGTGAAGCGCTGTTGGCTAAGTGCGTGCTCCATCGATGCAAATAAGTGAAAGTCGGATGGAGCCAAGTCTGGTGAGTAAGCGGGGTGGGGTAGCGGTTGCCAGCGGTACGACTCAACTAATTCCCGAGTCTGTTTTGTTCGGTGTGATGGTGCATTGTCATCGAAAAAAATCAATTTGTCATGCCTATTTTCATATTCTGGGCGTTTTTGGCCCAGGGCACGTCTCAAATTCTCCAATTGTTGTTGGTAGCGTTGACCATTAACAGTTTCGCCCGGTTTCAGAAGCTCATACCAGATTACACCACGCTGATCCCAGAAAACACAGAGCATTGTCTTTTTTCCGAAGCGATTTGGCCTTGGGGTCGATTGTGCTGGTTGGCCAGGGTCTACATACGATCTCTTGCGTTTAGGATTAACAAAATAAATCCACTTTTCATCGCCAGTAACGATCCGATACAAAAACGACTTCCTTTTTTGTCTGGCGAGCAGCATTTCACATGTTGTTTTTCGGTTTTCGTGCTGTCTGTCGTTCAGCTCATGTGGCACCCATCTTCCGGTTTTCATAGTCTTTCCCATGGCTTGGAAACGTCTAGAAATGGTTGCCTGGTTCATATTCACTTTTACTATCGTCCTCATCCAGCAAAGCTGCAATTCGACGTCCTCAAATATTTTCGGTGGTTTGCCGCGGTCAGCGTTTCTCACATTAAAATTACCACTTTTGAACTTGTTGAACCATTCATTGCACTGCGTGCGACCAAGAGCGTGCTCTCCGTAAGCTTCGACAAGCATTCGATGAGATTCTATAGCCGATTTACCTAAATGGAAGCAGAAAATGATTGCTCCCCGCAAATCGTTGTTTGAAGGCACATATTTCGACATTTCCGAGAGCGAAAAAAAACACGATGTTGTATAAAACTTGAAGTGTTAGGTATTGGATATTATTGACAGATCATATTACGCCATCTAGCGCCAATGGTAAGTTTTAACTGTTCCTACAATTGTGTCTGCTGACCGCTTGATGACAATACCGGTTTCATATGCATACACCGGTAAATTAAATTTATCACAAACGTTGTTTTAAGTTTGAAAGATAGTCTACTTTTTATTGTTGAAAAGACTAGTTTTTTATATGTTTAAAGATAAACAGTTATTTCAATGTAATATAGTATCTATCCTTGTTTTTCTCATGGAAATTGTCGGCGTATCAGTTGTTCAGGAAAATATCGTTTATTTATTTTCAATTTATTGCCTTGTGTAGAGAACACAACAAGTATAACACAAAGGAACCTTATATTTTTGTAAGTTTTCCGAATGAATTTAAGAAATAAACGATTTGGGTAAGTACTTTTGATAGCTATTCTCTGGTGGGTAAATGTGTTACTGTTTCTTTGGATTCAATAAATAACACTGCTAAACAGTATTTTTTTAAACAAAAGCAAATCGGTTTTTAAACACTACTACCTACCCGCATATAAATCTCATACTTAGTTTTGTTCAATCACCCTCAGTTTTCGTTAAACATAAACTAAATTGATTACGCGAATTTTGCTTACCGACGTATGTTTCTGATAAATTAATATTAAACTATTGAAATTATACCGGTTTTCTTTGTGATTGTCGTTTCTGTACATCGTAATAAAATGCCCAGAGTGTGTGTAAACCATCCCGATAACTTTTGTTACATTTGCGGTCAACTGACTACCAAAAATCAACGTAGTAATTTGACGCCATTAGTTAAAAACTGTTATTTTAATTATTTTGGCTTTCCGGTGCGAAATTTGGACAAAACCTGGACTCCTAGTGTTTGTTGTGCACAGTGTGTTAGTTTATTAACATCATGGGCTAAAGGATCTCGTCGATCTCGTTTGCAGTTCTAATGATATGGTCTAAACAGAAAGACCATGTATCAGATTGTTATTTCTGCCAAACTTCAATCAAAGGTATTAATCACAAATCTAGACACACCGTGAACTATCCAAATTTACAATCTGCTCAAAGGCCTATCCCACACAGTGACGATTTGCCTGTTCCTCAGCTTATAAAAAACTTCGTCAAAGCTATGGACAGAAATGGAGATGGTTTTGGTTACTTGAAACAGAAATTTCCAAAAATCAGCGATGCTAAAATAAAAGATGGAATATTTGTAGGACCACGAATTAGAGATCTGAACAAAAACTTAATCCGATCGAAAAATCTGCATGGAAATGTTTTCGAAATATTGTTTGTAATTTTTTTGGAAACCACAACTATGAAGAGTTGGTCAACAACCTCTTATCAGCGTACAAAAATGGGATGCAATATATCGCTCAAGATACACTTCTTACACTCTCATTTGAATTTTTTCCTCAAAATTTGGGAGCCGTTAGCGATGAACACGGCGAGCGGTTCCATCAGGATATATCCAACATGGAAAAACGGTACCAAGGCAAGTGGAGTCCGAACATGTTGGCTGATTACTGTTAGACACTCAAAAGAGATGTACCTGACGCTAAATATACCCGGAAATCCTGAATAAAAGTCAAACGTCAGTTGTTTTTCTTTATTAAATTCTATTTTCAACCATATTTATTAAAAAAAAGTGCATTGCAGTGGCAAGAAAACTGAGGGTGACTGAAACTTTTTAAAACTGCAGATTATTAACAGGCTAGTTGTAGATAGATACAAAATATCCCATTCAAATTAATTTAACTTTCATTAAGGTCATTTTTGTCTATCAGAGTAATCAGTCTCATGTCTGTTGTAATATCTGCTTTCAAATAAATTATATGATTGAACTTTTAAATTTTGTTTTTTTTTTTTGATCTAAACATAAATAACGGTTTTTAAATCATTGAAAAAAAATCTTAAGAAACAGTTCAAGAGAAATGTTTATACATATGTGTTTAGAATTAAAAATTATGTTTTATAAATGTTGTACACCGAAAAAACTGTACCCATTTGTGCCCATAATTTTGAATAAGAGTTTTAACTGTTATTATAAATAGATAGTTATATGTCACTCTTCCAAAAAATGTAGGTTATTTTTATTGAGAACGTAAGTTTTCAGGATTGGTTATGAACTAATTCACTATGATGTCACAATATTATATACCGAAATAAAATGAAAATATGATCGCTCGTCACTTATTCGCAAACAATACTCGTTTCGATTTACGGTAAACTATTTTTTTTAGGTATGGAAATTTGTTATAATTTAAATTTTTCTAGAGTCTCCTTACATTAATTAAATTATTATCTAGAGATGTACTTTCTGAATTTCTATGCAAAATGAGTAAGCCTAGTTCACTAAAATTAATTTCAGTATTCAGAACCTTTAACTCAGTAAATAATTTTATGCTTTTTAATGTACCATCGCTATTTTTTTAATTTGTGGCTTGTAGAGTGTGGTCTCCATTGAGATCACTACTCTTAACTTTCATAGTTTATTTTATCCTAGAATGGTAGGATATCTTTTCTTTTAAGGCGTTTTTGGTAGGTGCGGCTTAGCAGAGCTGTAGCCAAGGTATTGGGGTGGCTCTCCAGCCTCTCTTGATATGTCCGGCTGATATTCAGGACTTCTTCGTGGACTGTACTCATGTTTGAATAGTGGTGGACTTCAGGATTAGTCATAAACCATGGGGCATAGCATATGGTGCGTAGTATGATATTTTGCATTCTTTGCAGGATCTGAATATTGGTAGAGCTCGCGCTACCCTATAGTTGTATGCCGTACATCCAAACTGGTTTCAATATGGCCTTATAAATTAGCAGTTTGTTGTCTGTTGAGAGTTTCCTGTTCCTTTTCAGAAGCCAGAGGAGTGATTTATCTTTAGTCTTTAGTTCCTCTCTCTTCTTCCTTATGTGCTGCTTCCACTTAAGTCGTCTATCAAGATGTAACCCCAGGTATCTCACGCTGTCTTTGTGTGGCAGCACAGTACTGTTGAGAGACACTGGAGGACAATTCTCCTTTAGTAAAGTGAAAGTTACCTGTACTGATTTGGGGCCACTAACTAAGATTCTCTGTTTCCTCATCCAGTTTGCTACTTCGTCAAGGCCTTTTTGCAGAGTTTGTGTGGCTAATTTCGGGTCTTTGTTGGTAGCTAGTAGCGCAGTGTCGTCTGCAAAGGTAGCTATGGTTATGCCTTCAACTTCTGGGAGATCAGAGGTAAATATGTTATACAGAATCGGCCCGAGTACAGAGCCCTGAGGCACTCCAACAAGAATGTCAAAAAATCCTGAAGTGCTTTCCGTGCTTTTCACTTGATAAATACGTTCCGTTAGGTATGATTTAAATAGTAGGATGTACCTATGTGGGAGATGTTTTTTAATTTTGGACAAGAGGCCGAGGAGCCATACTCGATCAAAGGCCTGTTGGATATCCAAGAAAATCGATGAGCAATACTCTTTTTCCTCCTTAGTTTTCCTTATCCTATCGTATACTCTATGCACAAGTTCGATAGTCGAATGCTTTTGCCTGAAGCCAAATTGGTGAGCTGGTATTGTTTTTCGACTTTCAAGAATCGGATGGATTCTGTTTAGTAACATTTTTTCCAATACTTTTGACAGTATTGGCAAGAGGCTTATGGGTCTATAGAAAGTAAGTGCATTGGGTGGTTTACCGAGCTTGTGAATCATAAGTATTTGTGATGCTTTCCATGACATGAGATAATATTGCACTCTCAATATGCCGTTATATAACATCGTCAAGAAGACAATGGTTTTTCTCGGTAGCTGTATAATAATTTCTTTGGTGACCAAATCAAAGCCGGGTGCTTTCCTATTCCCAAGAGTGTTAATAGTTCGCCACACTTCACGAACCGTAGCAGGAGGAGGGGGAAGGGCCATTTGAAGGTCCTGGTTCAGCGCTGAATGAAAGAGATATATGTATTAAAAACAAAATAATTACATTTTGAAAGAAAGTGATACATACACACATGAAGTCACGCATATTTCCTAGAGGGGTAGGCTGAGATAATTAATTGATCTGCACTTACTGTGGTTCTGGTACACTTATTTTGCTTCGTCCACATTCATCAATCGCTGCATGCATACTAATCGGTTCCGGGTTCTTTTCACACGGTCGTCCTTCAGAACATCATCAATTTAGTCGGTGAATGTTCGCCATGGACGGCCTCTATCGAAGAAAGTGATTGAAAATATGGTAGCGTTGAATATTATATGTCTTAACTAGTGTTTGCTCGCAAAAAGTTCTGGAGTGGCCACCGCGTACTGGGAAACGCAGCGTTGGTAGGCCACCCACAAGGTGGCCCGACGACTTGGTGAAGGTCGGCCTATGTCCAGCAGCGGACGTCTTTTGGCTCAGATGAGATAATGATGAGCGATTGCTCGTGGTAACTTGCATGTTATTTCAATTGGCAGCTTGATTTGTTTGGATGGTTGTGATTTGAGATTCTATAAACCGTTATGGTAATAGTTACCTTAAAAATTAAAAAAAAAAAACAAAATAAATTTTACGGACATTTTTATAAGTCAAATATTTGGGTATTCGGACATACTTAGAGAACAGCGATAAATGACCGAAAAACGTTCTGTAATTCTTTTTTTA
This sequence comes from Hypercompe scribonia, assembly GCA_949316085.1. Taxonomy (NCBI): domain Eukaryota; kingdom Metazoa; phylum Arthropoda; class Insecta; order Lepidoptera; family Erebidae; genus Hypercompe; species Hypercompe scribonia. Next base: position 7,739,143 of record OX438975.1, read on the forward strand.
TGATACAGAATATTATTACTTTAAAACCAATTTAAAAGTAAAAGTGGTTCTTTAAAAGGAATGTAAGTAAATATTTTCACTACCTAGCTTGATTAATGAACTCGTTTTACGTTTGGTTAGGCGTCTGCTGGAGGTTGGTTTGATATAAATTATCTGTTAATACTTTAGGTGCCAGCATCCCAATTGTTGGAACGCTAATGGAATCTATTGTAACAGAGGTGATAGTGGGTAGTCAAGGGGGATCTCATTTAACGTGATTCGATGTTCCATTATCGGCGTGATTATATTTGGTCCCTTAACAATTCTGGGAATATGTTTTGTTTCACGAAACAGAGTCTATTATAATCAATTCATAGAAAAACACTTGTTGTTTTCATATACGAGTGTGTAGCTGAAAAGTTTTCGAATACAAAATAGCGGTAGAAAGTTAGTTATGCCAACTGAAGTGTATCTTTCGGGGTTTTAGGTTTTCATGCAAAGACATAAGAGTTATTTTCTACAATCTGCTCGGCAAACTAAACGTAGTTTGGGTTAGTTATGTATCACGTCCAACTCGTGTCAGCAGTAAGTAGTAACAAGGCGTTGTTTACTCTCGCTAAGTTCGAAGCTTTGGACACCTGTGAACTAACTTGAAGGTTTATTCCTGGAAACAGTTTTAGTAAAGTACAGCTATATATTGTAGAAAGTAAGAGTAATAACGTACAAACTTTTTAATCTGTTGTTAGCAAAAGGAGACTGGGACCCTTACAATTAGTATTTGTTTGTAAGTTATTTAGTATTTCGACTGCACGGTTGGCCTAATGGATTAAGCGGTCGCCACACCGCTGTCTACTGCACTGAGTGGTATGGGTTCAAACCCCACATGGGACAACACTTTGTGCGATCCATAAATTGTTGTTCTGAGTCTGGGTGTTCTTTGTGTCCGTTTGTTATACGTTTGTAAAGTCGCCCGCGACACGGGATTTGTTCCTCGTACGGGTGTTGTCTTTGCTAAATAAAAAAAAAATGTAGTTTGTGTTAAATTTATCGTAATTATGGGTATGATTCAGTATGGTACGTGGTCACTACTAATTTATATTATTATTTTATCTACAATCAAGTTTTATATTGCCGCATATGTATTTTATATAAACCTGAAAGTGTTAGGTGTATATCGTAACAAGATTACACATGTTAAGGTAATTTTTGTCCAGGTTTGTTGACAGTTAATTTTAGAACTTTCTACTGTGTTGTAAGCAGTAATTACCGTGAAATTATGCATGAGGTTCTTAAAAAAACATGGGTTCATTTGTTCATTAAATTGCAAAGAGTAGACTTGTTAGTTTACGACAGATCAGCTCTTTGAGTATGTAACTAAATAGTATAGTCTACAATATCAACAATTAAAGAGTGTAGGCTTTAAAGTGAGAAACTTCCAGTTCGAGTAATATTTATGAGACTTTGGCCTGTTTGAGCTTTTGTTTACATTACTAAATCCATACACACAAGTAAAATCTCTTTCCCATTTACCCTTTTATCTATCTTTTCATAATGTTTTTAACATTACTATCTAATTCTTAAAACGTTCATGTTTCAACTGGAATGGTAACTAGCTTACTCCCTAAATACACCTCTGTCTACTCCTTCAAGGTTTTGAATGTAAAAATGTAGATATAAACTTAGATACATGTTAATATTATTTGTTCAAGAAATTAAAAGGCCAATAAGAATAATTTAACTTTACCCATTTTGGTCGCATCAACAATCACCCAAATATTTAATTGAATTTAATATTACTTTTTAAGTTAAATATGAACTTTAACTATCCATCCAGGTGGTCCTATTTATTAAATTTTCTTATCAATACGTACGCGTATAAACATGTTTAGAATATTTATGTCAGCGGAAAATTGCCAATGATCAAATATAGCAGCCATCTGTAGATAACCAGTCAAAGTGGTGCGGCGGTTTGATGAGACGAAAGATTGTATATAACAGAATCTCTGTATAGCTAATATCGATCTTTCATGTAATTATGTTTTCGAGTAGGTTAATGTATAAGTAAATATTCATAAATATTCCAATATGATTATTTAGTGGTGGGTGCAGAATGATGAAAACGGTATAGCTAAAAAGAAAAAGTAGTGACCACAATTAAGAAAGGGATGGTATGATGATTTTAGTAACTTAAGTATAGATTCAATAAACGGTAATTTAATTAACAGTATACTTCACAATGATCTCGTCCAGGCACTTATAACAGGTGAATGTGTATGACAATTTTAATGAATGAGGAAGAGACGTCAGCTGAATGTAGCAATTGTTATCAATATCACTGTAGTCTCTATTTATCAAGGACTAACGTGTGAGTATATTAAAAAAAATTCTAATTACAGTTAGAAGTTAGGAGTAAAAGTTTATCTTTTGTTTTTTATTTCATTTTCACACATTCAACTGATACTAAATTACTTATACGTTATATGCAGTTCTGATATGAGAAGTTCTATATATCTTTATTTCACCATTCATCTAAAATTGACAACACTACGATTGATTTATACTTGAGTTATAAAATACTTATAGGTATATATGTAAAAGTACAAGCGTACGTATGTATATGTGTTATAAGTAACTCACCCTATTTCTGCCACACATTGAAATCAGTATCATTGAGACGACAAGCCTGCTCACTGTAGAACTAATTTGTTCACGTACATTACCCACTGTTTTACGGTCTATCGTTACAACGAGTCACAAATTAAGTTAATATGAACTTCGCAACTTCGCTCAACCAAGGTACAAGAAGTTGACATCAAGATTCTGAAATTTTATCTAAGTATTTCGTGTTACATATAACATAACTCTTCGTCGTAAACTTTTAGAAATGTATTTGCCTATATTGCCACCAAGAGGTTTAAGTTGTTAATATTATGCAAACATACATTCATTTTAGTGATTATAAAACACTGATTTGCCAGCACAGATGGCGTAGAGGTTCAAGCGGTCCGATCCCCACATGAGACAACACTTTGTGTAATCCACAAATAGTTGTTCTAAATCTGGGTGTGCTTTATGTCCGTTTCATACGTGTTTGTAAAGTCCTTTGTGATACACAGGAAGGAGAAAATCAGCATTAACGTCCCATTAAGTACAATAACAGCACAATAAATCTTACCAGTAATATAAAAATTTTGATTATCACTTTAGATAATCGTTGCCATTGAAAAGTACATTTAAAAAACGTCGGAACAGAAGTAAATGAATTTGTTTACTCATTAAGCACTAAAGCAGTCCCGAACAACAGCTACAATATGTACAGTAATCACTGCTTTGATTTTATTTTTGTAGGGCAATTCCAGAATATTCAATGAAATATACCTGTGTTAAATAAAATTTACCTAGATGTCTGTGGGCTGCTTTTAAGAAAAACTAAAATACTAACTGTAAGTTCTCTTAACATTTCGTAAATTGGATTGTTAGTCAGGACATACTCGTAACTATTTGAAAAATCAGTGAAAGTCAAAGGGATTCTACCAAAATACTTAAGACACTTGTGTCAAAGTATAGGACTACTCTGTATCATAAAACTATACCTTTATTTATGTTACTACCGAAAATAAACTACCTCAAACATTAAGAGAATTGCCTTTTGAATTGTTTAATGTACGACTAAAGACATGGCTAACTAAAAATGCTTTTACATTGTTAAGAAATTGTTAGAGTCTAGACACACATAGGTTTTCATAATATTGTAACTCCTTCTTTTTTATATTATTGTATGTTTTAAGTAGGCTACTGGACGTTATTATTATATATGAAATAATGTCATCATATTCGTTGGAATAATTTTTGAGACAATAAACCTTATTCATGAATGACTTTGTTATATTCATTGAGTACATACAGTTATACAAAAACTGAAGGTAATAATACCCAATATTCAATGAAAATAAAGTTTATATTTTTTATATTATTATTAAACACTCAAAAATACTGCGCCGATTGAGTTTAAATGTGTACATACTGTATAAACCGCCTCAAGTATTGTTATACGGGTCTGTTTTGTTCTGATTTCTCATTAATACAACCACAATGTTCCACAGGCATCACTTTTCATTTTATTCCAGAAAGTGGTAGCACCAGCAGTAACACTACTTATTATAGTGGTCCAACAATAACAATAACAATAATTGGTGGCATAAATGTGATTTTAAGTGTACCATAGAATGGAAGATAGGGAGAGTGGAAGAAAAGTTAAAGATTGTTAATATCATTTAAAATACATCGTGTACCGTTCTCGGGAGTATCATTAGCTTATCAGCGGAATGCACAACGTAAAGGCAATACTGACTCCTGTGTATGACGCTTATTATTGTTTTTAGATTGTGTATTATTTACTACATAATTGATCGTTTAATAAACTCGTTCGATTTCATACACGCTCCTTATCTTTGTACATTGAAAAGGAGAAAGACATATTAGCGTTTACCGAATATCTATATTCTGATAGGAAAGTATCCACGAAGATTTTGTTAAATTAAATATTTATGTATTAATTTATGTAACTTAACCCAATAAGTTTCATCATTTAGTTACTTCTATTACGTAGAGAAATAATTATTTTCATTGAAAATTAATTTTAAAATACGCTCATTTCTTCATGGTGCTATCAATAGGACTTTAGATACGTAATGTTACCCGTAGTTCAATAACGGTACTAATCAGACAGTACTAACCAGTACTACATGGTACTAACCGCAGATATTTTTTTTTCCCATAGTTCTATTAGTTGAACCATGCGTACATATCATTACCTGTTGTTCTAGTTTATTTTTCTTTCATTTTTAAAAAGTCAACGCCAGCACTGGGATTAAATCCTATATCGCGGGGGACTTTACAAACATACAAGAAACGGATACAAAGAACAACACTCAGACTCAGAACAATAATTTGTGAATAACACGAACTGTTGTCCCATGTGGGGTTTGATCCCACGACACTCAGCGCAGTAGAGAGCGGCGTAGCGACCGCTTAAACCACTAGTCTAACCGTGCTGTCAAAACAACTGCTAGTACCTTTACTGTTACGACACTGTTCCATCAGTTGGACTGTAACAAAAATGCCAATATTTCGTATAGGATAGTGATGTTATTATGACAAATAATGACATCGTGACATATTGAGTCAACGTTAATATTATAAATTTTATTGAAAAGAAGAAAAGAAAAGGAGTTAATAGAGCCACTGTAACAGTTTCAGAAATAATAATAGACTGCAGGACCACAGGACTACATTCTGCAAAATTCTGAAAATAAACCTTAGAAAATTAAAAAAATTCAATCCCATAACAATATTGATAGGATTTATGTTATTATCAAAAAGGTAAAAAGTTTTAAAAACTTTGTACTTAACGGAATAGCTGCATGTAAAGCTTGTGAGCGGTGATTATCGTCATAACGTACTTTTATACGAGCTAAGTTCAATCTAACGACTGTGCCTGTTCACGGCCGATACCGCTCCAGTTAAAGTTTTGACGTGTCATAAACGAGGATATTACACCAAGACAGATGAATTGGTATTAACCCTTGCGATAACGGTTATAAGATCTTAAATTTGAATTGAAATGCTCTGAAAAAATGCTTTTTATTTTGATATACGTTTGATACTTAAATATAGTTAGTAAAATATGTGTATCAACCGTTAATAGTCTGCAGCTGGGTATAGACATCTCTCTTTTGTGTTATATGATTGTGTCATGAAAAGTTTAAATAATACCTATTTGAATACCTTGCTCTATTTAAAACTAGTTTACAATACGAACATTAGGAAATTAGTCCAAACAGATAAAAGAATACACTATTATTTTTGCACTGTGTGTTATTTATTCAATTGTGTGAGATAACCAATTAGAGATACGGAGTATCACCATTCCTGTATATCCCGTGGGTATCGTAGTAGTCGTCTTATTATGCAAATGAGGTTGGTCAACAACACCGTAAAGAGAAGTAAAACTTGAAACTATCCTTATAGTAATCTGTCTCGCCAGCGTGATAAAGAAGACCAACACCTACTTACTTAGGTGGAGCCTAAGTCCAGCAGTGGACTATTAAAGACGGTTGATGATAATGATGAACTTGGGAAAATATTTTAATGTAATTAAGTACAAATAATAAAAACGATGGTTTCAAAAAAGATCTCAACTAATGTACGTTTGCCAATTACTAATTACAACAATTCTGTGAAAATAATAGTTACCAATTTTACCATAACAGGCATGTCTTGAGTGATGGACGTTTGGTAGTCGGCGCGAGACGATCGCTTATGGACACGGGGAGTAGCGGCGGAGCTATGCTGCGATGTCGAGCTTCAAATCGAGTCGGAACAGTACTATCCAGACCAGTTATGCTACAGCCTGGTAAGTTCTCTTAACGGTAACTTTTAGTAGACATTTTATTTCATTAATAAATATGTATGTGTATTAAACCTAGCCCAGTGTTAATAAATCTTTGTTACAGGAGTCAGAAATGCTGCTATTGATTTATAGTATCAATGAATTAAGAATATTAATTTACCTTATTAATATTTTAAAAATTATGTAGTAAAGAAATTGTTCGGTAGTATTACGGAATGTGAGTCGTTTAGTGGGGAGCGCAAGTCACCGTGTTAATGTCAGGATACTAGTGTAGTTTCTATATTGATTTACCCGCACATGGTAGTTAATTTGTTTCTTCTTGCGTCGTTCGGTAGCCTATGTCACGGTAACACAGTTCACCGTATGTCATAATAAAGTCACTGCGTCTATATTTTATGACCTATGTGTAAAGTAGCTATAAGAAAGTTTGGACTGCTCGAGATAAATCGGGGTGCAAAAGTTCACCACAGCTCAATCGTCATATACTTACCTTACCACACACATACATTTACGAGTAAATAGCACCAACACTTTACAAACGTTGGTATACGACAAGGTACCTACCACAACACACAGTAGCTGTTGATTACCGTGTACCACATCGATTTACGCTACAGATAAATTATAAAGAATGGAAAAAAAGGTTGTGAGTTACTTCACTTAGTCTGACTTGATAATATAATTTGAGTTATTAAATAAAATAGTAGATAAGTAGACACTTGTCTAAGTAAGTGATAAGTAGGCATACGGGCAGTATATGTAGCTTATTCTAGGTGATGCAGATAGTTTGTATTCTCTCTTGCGGTTCATTTTATCGAAGTTTATATTTACACACAGCATAAATTTATTTAAGTAAAGATATTTTACTTATTCGAAGCTTTCGTCTCATAAAGAAAAATTTGCAACAAATAAATACCTCATTACGAATCCAAAATATTTATCATTTTGATATCATTTGCGTTTACCTATGTATTATACAATTTGTATCTCAATTATACAGAAGCTATAATGGAAATTATAAAAACTGTAAACGACAGACTTGTGTAATAAACAGATGTAAGGTAAGAGAGCAAAACAAATTACAACTTCGAGTCGAGTTGGACCAATTAACTTTCCGTTACAGCGAGGGAAATATGAAATAAAATGAAAAACAGCCCACGGCTCCGAGGATTTTTACACGAGAAAACTTTTAATTAAGGGATTAAAAATGACATTAGAGTGAGTTCGCAGCATCGTAACTTTCCTTTTGTTCCTCGAATGTCTACAAGCAAAACTGAAACACGATTCAAATTACGATCAGATGAATAGATAAGTCAGAGCAAGGCCTTATTCTCATTAAGCTTTATTAAAAGCTTACTCGACACTCTCGATAATTGCTAAAGATACCTGGCAAATAAGTCTTTAATCATTAATTAAGGAAGCCACTCCCTTCTAAGTTTCAGATTCTTTTACAACACAATAAAAAGAAAGTAAAACACAAAGTAAAACCAAACTCTTCAAAACACGATTTTCTTACATTTTTATCGCGCGTCCTAAAACGTGGCTCTATTAATTTAAATGGAAGAATATCTCTAATTTGATAAAACTGCTATTTGTAAAAGTAGTTATCGCTTTTTACTTTTAAAAATGGTGTCAAATATTTTGAATGTTATTTATCAATTGTGACATTATAATAACCACAAACATTTAAAACTTTATCAAAACTATAACTGCGAATATATGAGATTTTCGTTATTAAAAAGCCTTTGGTTATTTAAGATATTTGACGTATCTTTTGAGAAACAGAATACAAAATTATGGATCAATTTGAGGTATAAAAAACATATATCCTCCGCCTTTATTAGCATTGTGTAGCCTTGAGCGTCGTCAGATTTTTTTCAGGGGGGTGTATCTACATCCGCACATACTATTTAACAATATAAAATACAGATTTTTCTAGGCGTTTGCGTATGAAATCGATTTTTTTAAATAAGTTAATTTTTAAAATGTTTATATGTACATAATATCTTTTCTACCAGGGGTGCAAGTGTATCCCCTTGCATCCCTTCCCGGTGCCCATGTATGCAGCATAGCAACGGAATCATGGTGCTACATGTCTTTATAACATACATGCTATATGTAAGTACCTCGGTGGCGCAGCCGTAGTGAATGCGTCTGCTGTGTTTGAGGTCACAGGTTCGATTCCCGGGTCGGACCAAATGTTTGTATGATTTGCAAATATTTGTTTCGAAGTTTGAGTGTTTTCTATGTATAATATGTATGTATTTACAAAAAAAGTATATAAGTATTCTATCAGTCGGTCTAGTTATCATAGCACAAGCTCTGCTTAGTTTGAAACTAGATGACGTTGTGTGTCAAAAGGCCGAAATATTTATTTATTTATTTATTTATAACATACTAATTTGTTACATGTTACATAATATTGTCGTCATTAGTTTATCATATTTTTAAACTAATATCAGTTAATCACTAATATGATAGTCATAATGTTCACGTTCTACTTCACTTATTTCGAACCTTAATATTAGATATTTTGAAAAGATGGATATTTTTCAGTCCAATTACTTTTTTTTTCCAGTGAAGGACGAAGAAAGTTTTAATTAAAGATTGAGTGACATTATGTCCCTCATCTCGGAAAAATAACCTCGTTATAACGAAGTTGGCATTTTGTTATTGAAAATAATTTCATTTGTAAAACTTTTGTGTACTTATGTACGGAGTTACAAGTAAAATGTAACTTTACTTTATTTATACTAATATTAAAAAGAGTTTGGTTGGTTGGTTATTTGAACACGTAAATATCAGAAACTGCTAGTTCGAATAGAAATTTTATTTTAGAGTTGATTAGACCATTTATCGAGGAAGGTTATTTGATGTTAACATTACATAATCAACAATAAAAGCCGAGTATCAAGGAAAATGGTTGCAGAAACGGTATCTTTTCAATTTATAACTAAACTTGTCAGGTATGGTTTATTATTAATATGGCACATTGATGATGCATTTTACCTAAGAGAAGTGTTATAATATGCGATATTTGATAATTCGTTTATTTGTTTCTAATCATATTATATTTAAATAAAGACTAATTATTTCAGCCTCATAGTTGAAACAAGACCGTAAAAAATGCTCAAGTGATTTTGTTAGTTACAATGAACTTCTACAAAAAAGTAATACGTACAGGTCACGTTACCCTTCACAATCGAAAGGGATCGTGCGAGCATCCTCTTTAAACTTACAAACTTGCGCGCTAGTTACAGTTTTTACTTACCATAGTTTAATATTTTCCCCTACAATGAAACTGATTACAAAAGAAAATTGAAAGGCAACCAATGGGGCTTGAGAAGTAGCTTATTCTTATTCAAATGAGTTTCAAAGAAAGTGTTCAACGCTTTGATGTTGTGATATTTACTTTTTTTTTTTTTTTTTTTTTTTAACGTGTGGAAACCCCCTCGAGCCGTCACCCCACCGGGGTTTACGGCGGGGTGGTGTGTCGGAATCGGACCGACTAAAACCACACGGTGTGCCACTCTGCGCCTGAGATAGGAGGAATCCGGGAACCGCTGTTATTACGACATCCAGATCCCTCCTAGCGCCTGCCCGCTAAAGCGGGCACCGTCTGCGGATAAACTCTCTATTTAGGCGACGTACGGCACACGCGCACGTCACCTCCTCGCGGCTGGCCATTATAGCGGATGGATGGGAAAACCCGTCCCGTCCACCCGCGGCCACACTCAAGGCGGCATGAGGCGCTGGTATGCGCGCCTCCGCCGCCCGGCTCGCCGGCGGCGAATTGGGTCCGAGTGGAGATCGTCCTCCCGGGCCTTCTCCGCCGCCTCCTTCCGCGAAATTACGTCTTCGCAGAAGGTTGCGACCGCGGTAAAACAACTGTCGCTACCGGCCATGGAGCGTATGACGGCCGATAGCGAGAGGTCTCCTCCAATAACTGCAGTGAGGACCCCACGCTGCGCCGCCCAGGCGGAACAAACCGCTAGCGTGTGCTGAGCCGAGTCCTCACTGCAGTCGCAGTGGTGACAGGCGGGACTCAATTCCCTCCTGGCGACCGAGTGCAGATACTTCCCGAAGCAACTGTGCCCGGAAAGGACCTGCGTCAGCCGGAAGGAAAGGGTCCCGTGCTGCCGCCCTGCCCACTCGGCGATGACCGGCTGGAGAGCCTCCACGAGGGCAAAGCCAGCATGTGGAGTCTCCAACCGGGACGACCAACGAGCCATTGTGGTTCGACGAGCGGCCTCACGCCACTCGCGTACCCCTTCGGGCGGGGGCCGTATGCCGCTACCCGCCCGGAAGTCAGCCGTCCGCCGATAAACTTCGGCGAGCACTTCCGCCTCCAAATCCCACGGGGGAGTTCCGGCCAAGGCGCACGCCGCCTCCGTCGATACGGTGCGGTAACCGCGTATGGCTCTAACCGCCAATATCCTCTGAGGGCGCCAGAGGCGAGCCCTATTCTGGGCGGTCAGAGCCGCCGCCCACACCGGTGCACCATACAGCGCCATTGACCGGACAACCCCCGTGTATAGCCGTCTCGTCGCGACGCTGGCTCCACCCAAATTCGGCAAAAGTCGCCCAAGGGCAGAAGCAGCGCTGACCAGCTTTGGAGAAAGCTGTCGGAAGTGCTCGTCGAAGAGCCACCTGCCGTCGAGGATCAGGCCCAGATATTTCATCTGGGCCTGAACCGGTACGAGGACCGAATTGACTACGATAGAGGCGCCGGGTGGTGGACCACGACGGGGCCCATGGAACAAAAGGGCCTCCGTCTTATCTAGGGCCACTCGTAAACCCAGCGCCTCAATGCGCCCGACCACCAAAGAGACTCCCATGGTGGCCAGGCGCGCCGCCTCTTGAAAGTTCGCCCTCCGGGCCGTGACCAATGTGTCATCGGCGTAACAAATTACGCCCAGCCCGGGGGGAAGACGACCTCGAAGGGCCCAGTCGTATCCCATATTCCACAGGAGTGGTCCGAGGACAGACCCCTGTGGAACACCGCACGACATGGGCCGCTGCCTCAGAATGCCATCTCGGTCCTCGTACATGACGGTACGCTCCCTAAGATAGTCTGCCACAAGCCGCCTCAGGTACTCTGGCACCCCGTGGTAGTGGAGTGCTTCCCTGATGCAGCTAAATGGCAGACTATTAAATGCGTTGGCGATGTCCAACGACACCGCCAACAGCACGCCGCCACAGCTCACCGCCTCTTCGGTCACGGCCCTCAGGCGCAACACAGCATCGACTGTCGAACGCCCGGCTCGAAACCCGTATTGGGCGTCCGACAGATCGGGGCCAACTTCGCAGAGGTGCCGGACGATGCGGGCAGAGAGTATCCTTTCAAACAATTTACCCACCTCATCCAGCAACACGATAGGCCTATAGGCCGCGACCGAATCGGCCGGCCGTCCCGGCTTCCGTAGCAGGACCAGCTTCCCGCTCTTCCAACCCTCAGGAAAGCGCCCGGTCGCCAAGCTGGCATTTAGGACTTCCCCGAGGCGATCCGACATGTGGTCGAGGGTTCGCGCCAGCACTCGGGCAGGTATCCCATCTGGCCCAGGGGCGGTGTTCTTAGAGCGAATCCGTAGAACGACCGCCCCTATCTCCGATTCCCTGACGGGCGGAACATTATCCTCGTTCCGTCCCCCGTCGTCTTCGACCATGAAGGCCATCGACGGGGGTGTGTGCTCCGCCCGCTGCGGGAAAAGGCCCTCGACCAATTCCCGCAGGAAGCTGGGCTGGAGGGTCTCTGTAAGGGGGGGGCCCGATGTGCGGAGCTTTTGTCGCGCCGCACGATAAGGGCGACCCCAGGGGTCACGATCGAGACCCTCCAGCATTTCCTTCCTCTTCACTTCTTTGGCGCGGCTAATGGCCAGCTTCAGAGTTTTCCGCGCCTTTCGGTACTCCTCATGAAGCTGGTCCTCCTCGCCGTCTACGCGGTGTCGCCGCCGACTACGGGTGTAGGACCTCCGGGCACGAGTACAGGCCGCGCGGAGGTCCGCCATCTCCTGGGACCACCAGTAAACCTCCTTCCGTGGAGGCCGATGACCTCGGATACGGGGCATGGCCGCATCGCAAATCTGCGTAATCGCGTCACGAAAGCGACCAGCCCCCATGTCGACCTCCTCGGTTGGGGCCTGCAGAGGCAGCCAAGACTGAATAACGGCTGCCTCCTCTAGTAAGTCCCTGTTCAGCTTCGAAATAGCCCACCGCGGAAAGCGAGAAGAAGGCCGCGCCGTGTGACCCCTACTGGAGTCCTGGATCCGGGAGAGCTCAAATCGGATGTAGAGGTGATCCGAGAGCGTCTCAACCTCTTCCAGAACACGCCAGTTCCTTACTCGTGCGGCGAGGGCAGGGGTTGCGAACGAAAGGTCCACTATCGACCCCCCCTGCTGTCGCACGCACGTGTTAGTGGAGCCTCTGTTTAATAAACAGAGGCCCACCGAAGCCGCCCACTCCTCTACGGCTTCGCCCCTAGCATCCGTTCTGGGGGAACCCCACGCAACGGATTTTGCGTTGAAGTCCCCCAGCACAAGGACGTGCCCAGACGTTAGTCGCCGTATCGAGGTCTCCAAGCTGTTGAGGAAAACCTCGAAGTCGCTCAAACTCCGATTGGGGGAGAAGTACACACCGTATACGGTGATCCCCCCCCACTCAGCAGCAACATATCCAGTGCCCTTGTCTCTTAGCGACAAGGGCGAGGAATGAGGCGCTGTGGAGCCGACGACTGCCACGGAGCCGTCCCGGTCACCCAACCAATTCGGTCGAGGAGGAACATAGTAGGGCTCCGCGGCTACGGCCACACTGATCGACCACTGTACCATGGTTTGTAGCAAGAGATCCTGCGCCGCGGCACAGTGGTTCAGGTTCGTCTGGACAAGGAGGTTGGAGACGTGGTCCATTACCGGACTGTCTCTACAACCTCCTCCATGGGCGATGATGTTGACAGACGAACAACATCGGAGACAGCCTGGGCCGACTGGCTAGCCCCCGATGATTGCCGAGATTCATGGGGAGGCTTGCAGCCCGCCTGCCCGATCTGGTGATTGGCGGGCTTATTACCCGCCTCACACGCCGGGCAGTGAGGGGCGGCAGAGCATTCTGCCGCCTTGTGCCCCGGTCGACCACAGCGGAAACATAGTCCGCTGCAATCAAGACGACTACCACACTTGGCGCGTGTGTGCCCCGATGCCAGGCATTTATAGCACCTCATCGGTCTCGCCGCCAGGATTGTGATCCTAGCGTTCACGAAACCGATGAGTAGTCGGCCTGCGTCGCCCAAAGCTTTGGCCGACGCTACGGGACAACTGACCCACACAGCACCAAGTCCTCCTGGACCGGGGCGGATGGTGCCGACCCTAATGTTTTCCGCGTTGCACCCCGTCTTCTCTACAATCGCAACGCGGACGTCTTCGGCTGTTACGGAGTCATCCAGGCCCGAGATGCGCAATTCAGCGCATTTTGTAGGCCTGGTGATCTTCACACCATCCGTGGCTGCAAATATTCCCCGCAGCTTCTCGGCAAATGTGTCCGCCGTCTTTATAGCTTCGGCTCCAGGGAACTCGAGTACTCGAGCTCCTGTCTGAGCGAGGCGCAATCTGACCCCTCCAGTCCCGAAATCGTTGGCGAGACTGTCCCGGGCCCTCTTGAAAATGGCCGCGTAGGATAGTCCGCCGTTAGCTGCCTCCGGTGATACGGTGACCACCACAGCCGCAGTCTTAGGAGGTTGTAGTTTACGTGGCTTCTTCGTGGTAACCACTGCCACCGATGGCGCCTGTTGGGTAGAGGCTTTTTTACCCCGCTTCCGGGACTTTTTAGCCCCCCCAACTACCCGCCAACCATCGTTGGGAGGGGCAGATATGGAGGTATCAGATAAAGGTGTCGGAGTGGGGAGCGGTGGAAATGCCGCTCCAGGCTTGGTCGCCGGGTTACGTGCTTCCCTAGGTGCTACAGTCCCACCTACTGCCTTCGCCACCTGCCGCGCCTTTGGAGCAGCCGCAGGAACAGCAGACACCGACGCCGCCGCTGCATAAGACACGCGACCGCCCACAACGGGAAGCGCTGTCGTCACTGGTGCGACCTTCGGTCTATGTGCTGCCAGCGGCGGCCGGACAATGGGAGCCGGAGGCAGTCTCGCCTCCAGGCCAGCGAGACGCCCATCCATCATACGCCACACCGCGTCCGTAATTTGGCGCAGATGGGCATCAGGGATGATACCGATGGGAGAGGGAGCAGGCTGAGATGAGGTCTTGGCCGGATCTTCCGTCGGACGATGTGCTCTAAATTGGGCGAACTGAGCACTGAGCTCAGCCACTTGCCCCGTCAGGTGATCATTAGCCGCCTGAAGGCGTGCTACATCCCCCATGAGGTTTTCCACGACTCCAGCAATGGCAGAGGAGGAGTCCTTAAGAGCCCTAACGAAAGAACTCTTAAGGTTTCTGGACTTGGTGGCCACTTTATGGATTATGGCCACCCCCATATTTACTTTCTCCTGCAAAGACACCGGTGTTTGGGAGATAGAATCCCTTCCCACCGGATCCCGTATTTTCTGCAGGAGATCAGCAATCTCCTCCTCCGCTGCGCTTTCACCTTCTGCTCTGACCCTTCTGTAGGCTTCTGCCTTGGAGAAGACAGAGCCTGATGGGGTCGAGATCGAGGTGCGTGACCGACCTCTGCGGCTGCTACCGACTTTAGGGGGCAGCATCTCCTGGGACGTGTCGCTCTCTTCGTCCCTGGAGTATCCGCGTTTTCTCTTTGTTGACTCCAGTGCGTCCATAGTCGCACTAGAGTTACCTCCATCCGACGGATTAGTGGATTTCGAACGAATTCGTTCCGAAGTTCTTCGGCTCCCAGCAGCCAAAATGACTTCTGGGAGCCCAACCGAGATCGGCGTTCCCACCAATACGCCCTCTTCGTGGGACGAGTAATCGTCCGCCCTTGCACTATTCTCCTTCCTACCCTTCTTCTCCTTCTTTTTTTCGTCAGTTTGATTCTTTTTGTTTAAATTTTGTTCCATATTAAATCCCACGATTGGGGGAGAATTAATGGTCCACCCGGGCAGAGATCCCCCAATACCCGGGTAAGCGTAAATTTATGCCCAACCGAGGGGTCCGCAGGTGCCTCGGCTGGGAGTGCGCTTACGACTGAACTACCCATCAGCCATGCATCCCCTGGTCACGCACCAGAACACGGGATTCGGGGTAATTTTTTATAGAGGTTTTCTTCCTCGCAGTCCAGGCGGCTAAGCCAAGACCCTCGCCCCCGATCGGCATCGCGAGACATAACCACGATACTCCTTTCGGGACTACGATATGCCGACAGTGGTAGGGAGACAACGTCTCCTGATACCTGCTCGGTGGCAGTGTAAGTGCACACCGAGCCTGTCCCACCTTTTCCACCGCTAAGCGGAGGTACTCCGACCCTAAAGAGTCCCACCATAGTGATTTTTTACCGAGGTTTTCCTCCTCAATGCTCCGAAGAGCGAAGAACCAACAGAGCATCCGACAGACACGCCCGCTCTGTTGGACCAAATCTCGGCCGATTTGCCGAAGAAAATGGCTTCCTCTTCGTGCTAGAATATTAGCCGTTGGTAATGATGAACAACACCATCACCAACGTTTCCAGGGTGCACCACGTGGAGGTTTTCTAGCCCAGCACCCCGATATTTACTTACCTTGATCTATAACGCGTTGTTCATTTTGTCAATGAACTGATCTGGTTGGACCTATTGTTGGTTGTATCGTTTTTCTAAACACAGCTAAAAGGGTTTCCCTTAATCATATAAACGTTACAAATTATTTACTTTGGAACTTATCTTTCTGAGTCTTATTAAACACAGAGCGGAAACAGGAACATCAGATTAAACCCTTTCTTGTATAATTTGTTTTTTTTTATTTATTTATAATTGAGATAAAAGAAAACAATAACAGTCACGGTTTTGCGTTACAATAGTATTGCAATCTTTCATTTTTAAAATATTTTCACAGAAGCAATGTTAAAGTTTTCGTAGGTAACCCAATGTACAAACAGCTACTATCTACGTCTCTCTTCTTTCGTAATTAGTTGTGCTGGGAGTCTATTCATCCAATGAATATTGTTGATTAAATATTCATTAAGATATGTATGTAGGTAAGTTCGAAATAAAGAAGTTTTATGTAAGTAATAATATTTTTATAAACCAATATTTTGAATTCAGTAAAATATATTTTCCAAATGATTTCTGAGCACTGGGCTCAGCTATATTTATAGGAAAGCAAAGTCAAAAAATATCAATCAGAAACGAACTTAAGTTACTGTAGATCCAATAACTCGATATTAATTAAAAATATATTACAAGCGGGACTCAAGTACGACTTAAAATTGATGGAGTCAGACTTGAACAGCTTCACAAACAAAGCAACGTCGGACGCAATTATTCTTATATTTATTATTCCGTTTCATTTTTGTTTAATTCCTTCTTTGACAAGTTACGAAAGAAGTCTCGAGAACGCATTATTAAAAAGAATGCGAAGTTGGTAATGTAATTTAACCAAAATTTTATTACTGTGTACCGCATTATGTTTTGTATAAGTAATATATAGATGTAAGCGAAAATGTTCCTTTTTATTTTTGATGTTAACAATGTGCTAAAAATAAATGTGTCATTGTTTTACATGCCGTAGGATTGAATATTTCGGCACGTGTGAGCTGACACAACCGGTGTGATACTTCACTCGTATGTACATTGTCATATTCAATGAATTCAATAAAAGCTTTTCACCGAGCGAGTGAGCTTACTGAAGACCCATCCTCCTTCTGCCTAATTATGAGGAGAAGCAGACTGTAGACGGACTTATATCTCTTTAGTTGCTACTCGCATCGGCGGTGACTGTCACTCATCTTCGGGTGCACACTTACTCCTTTGACCCATTATGCGTAATACCCTTACAGAAAAAGGTTCTAATAAGTAAGAATAGGGTCTATGTTAGAATTGAGAGTGTTCTGACGAACTCTTTCAACTGATCCCATCCTCTCCGTTCCTCTACAGGACAACTCGTGGTGGCCTTGGAAGTCTCTGCTTCTGAATGGTAGATATACGCACCCAAACTACACGGTTCGGTTCTTCCTTCCTGTTTAAATTATAATACTTAAAGCCTGGACTCATTACCAGCGCACGTGTTTAGCTCCCATTACGATCCCGGGTCCTTTAAGCGGGATGTGAAAAAGCATCTCACTAGGCCGCCGTAACGTCGGTTGTCGTACTACACTGTCTTCATTCGCAGTGAGTATGGCAACCACCGCTCTTGGATTCTAACCATGCTTTCCATCAGGCAGAGTAGAGTCACTTTGGTAGGTTTCTATAAAAAAATATCTCTTAATTCCCTTAAAGATAACTAAAAAAATATGTCTCTTCAAATTACCTGTTTTTTATTTTGGCGTGTAGTGGAAGATAATGTGCTATCCCATGGTACACGGCAGCTCACGCCTGCCAAGGTTGGTGGCTCAGTAGTGCTGCGATGTGAACTATCACCTCAAGTAGGCCTGGTGGATGTAACTTGGTTGCAAGATAGTCTTCCTCTTTCATCTGGATATTTGAGTGGTGGTAAGTTCTAGATTTAATTATCTTCTGTACTTATAAAATTATAGAGTGGGTCACGATTTAATCAACATTTGAAAAAATCGTAAAAAAAAAAACATTTGATATTTTACTTATACTAGCCCTGAGTGACTGACTGGTTCATCAACGAAGAGCCACAAATTTTAACCACTAATGTTTTTCTTGTTATAAATACTTACTAAGAAAGTACTTTTACAAGTTTTACCACTAACGGTGTTAAATATTAAATGAACGGCAATTTGAAAGTGTGTCATATTCAAAGTTAGAAACACTAAATAAGAAATAGTTAGGCAAACGAAACCATGAGCCGTAGCCAGTCCACTATAAACACTTTATAGAGCAGTGTTCATTTTACCTTAATGATATTACTTCGTACTTGTAAGAAAGCGTGTGTTGTGTAAAGTGAATTGTATTATCCAGATCGAGTTCGATCAACATTTACGTTTTAATGTCAAATAAAAGAAAAATCATATATTACAATACCAAAGAGCAGGGTTATAAAAAACAATTACTTCACCCTGGCTTCAGTGCCCTCCTACGGTTTCTATTGTATGGACAATAGAATACCGATTCCTCTGTTTTATGTTTTCTTAAATCTAATACAATGTAACAAAAGAATCGATAGAGCAAATGAACGCCATACTAACAACTATTGTTACGGCATACACTAACAACCATTTGATGTAAATTCATTGAGCAAGTGTTACGTCGAGGTTCTAATTCTAAGAAGATTCAGTCCCAATATGTATTTCATTATCTTTAAATTAAAAGAAAAGGAGCAATTAATCAAAAACAAGTTTGGTGTACGTTAAAATTATATTAAGAGATTTTGGGGAAAGATTAGAGTTCAAAATTCTTTCTTCTAATAAAAAGTGCAACTCAATAATTCACAAGTACAGAAAACAATAATAGCCGAAGTTGCTAATTCTTGTAATAACGAATAATGTTTGAAAATATATTTAAACGAGCTTGTTACAGAATCACGTTGGGTGTCTGGTGCTAGCGGTCTTCTTCTTGGCTTAGACTTAACCCAGGCGGACATACAAGCTGAATATACCTGTGTGGCCCTCAATATGTTGAGTTCACCTTTGAAACTTACTACTGATGGTTAGTAAAAAAATTTAATAGACATTATTTACAGTATATTAACATTTTATTTTATAATAACGTATTTAATATTAACTTTAAGATTATTATTTAAGTTTTGAAGGAGAGGCTAAAAGTTGTAACTGCTGAAAGTTGGTGATGTGATGTGATGTGTATTTAAATAATAAGAGTTTGAAAGTTTCTGAGTTAAAATGAGTAACAATTATTTTTTTAGCTGAACAAAGTTTTGTTCAGTTAATAAAATAATTGTTAAAATAAAAAAATAATAATTCTGAAATATTTTTGTTGTATAGACAGCAGCTGGCTTGAAAATATTGAACTGAACTCTGTGGAAGCACATACTGGAGACACTGTTGTATTACCATGTATTCTACGACATATAAGCGGACATAGTATTAGGTAAGATTATTTTTATTTTAATATCTGTCGACCATTACCTACTAAAATAATTGGGATAACGTTTTGTTCAGAAAGTTATCGTTTAGTAATTGGTCCGGTAGTAATATTTTGATTGAAACTACATAGTTAATAAACACTTTGTCATATTTTTCGTAAGATACCTTTTGTAGCAGTCATGAAATAGAAACAAAATGAATGAATTTCTTTTCACATTCTACATTTCACGGCCACGGCACTTTAAAAATACGTGTAATTGATTTAATCGATGAAATTATTTAGGATCGATTTATTAAGTAGACTGTTTCTTAAATACTGTTAAAATTTATATACTGTAGCCTAGATAAGGCTTAATTTATACTTATCTTAACTTATATTTGTTTCTATTACTAAATAAATGTTCATTACCCTTAGAATAATAAATTTTATTGTAAATAAAAATATTACAGATAATAATTATCGATGTCAATGTGTAATAGTCTTTCTGGCATCCTTGACAAAGTGTATATTAATTTAATAAGGAGCGCTTGAGTAGTATGAAAGCCGGGAGATAAAAGTCATCAGTTCGAATTTATTATATAAATCAAAATATATAATAACATACCCGTATATAATTCTAATCATTAGTTGGCAACGACAAGATGCTAGTGGGACTTGGACACCAGTAACTTCAGAAGGTATCGTGCGAGGTGGATCACTTGTAATATCAAGCGCTCGAACCCATCACGCATCACGATATGCTTGCTCATCCAATCCGGATTCTCCATCAAGGGTTCTTGTAAAACTGGTCATGTATGAACCTTTGACGGTCACTGTGGCACCAAACCCTTTGGTAAGCAATGTTTGTGTACAATATAGAAATTATTCCGAGTTTGTCCGACCTGTCTATTACGAGGCGCAATGAGTTTTATTCTTACATTAACCTCTATCATTCGTCCGTTCCTTCTAAAAATGTTTCCCTTTTACGCAGTTTTGTAACCTTTTTTTTAATTAATGGACATTTACAACTGTATCCGTTATCTAACTTGTAAAAACTTTTAACTAAATTCTGTTCATTTTCCCTATCACGTGTTCATGCAAAATAATGTTTAATTCACATCACTATGACTGAATATCACGAATTTGTTAACACAGGGCTTTAAATAAAACAAGAGGCAATTGAAATTGAGTCTAAAGTAAAACAATATTTTTCACAGGAACATTGCTTTTCTCAAAATCTAAATAATTACCTTATTTTAAGTTTCTTTAATTTATTTCGTTGATTTCAGTGCCAAAAATTATTTTTTATCAAAGCTTTAATGTTCATGTATTGTTAGTTTATAACATGTACAAAAAAATCACTACGTTTAATAAGTTGACTTTAATTGCAGCTCTGCTTTTAATTCTGCTTTATTTTAAAGTAAAACATGTGTATATATTCTGTAGTAGTTTTTACTAAATGAAACTTGCATCTGATTGCTGTATTTGTCATTAGAGTCGCTTATTGTAGATGATAGGCACAGGCGGCACCGGTCACTTCAACTGTTCGGTGCATGGCGGGCGCGGTGGCGGCACTACTCTGAGTTGGCACCACGAAGGGAGGCCGTTACACGCTCCACAGTCACGTCTGTCCGTAGGACCAGTCCGGTCGCATCACGCGGGCCTTTACCAGTGCACAGTACACGACCACACAGAATCTGCTGTAGTAGGAGCTGAATTAGTCATTGCTGGTAATAATAGTATATTATTTAATACCATCAATTAAATGTTACACAAACTCAGCACTATGAATTTATAAATACAAAGTTAGAGAGAGAATACTTTTAGATATCATGTAGAAATAATTTCAGCCCATCTTTGTCGAGTTGTTAAATACATCAATATCATTAAAATACTTTAGGAAAATTATTTTTTAGACAGGCCGCCACGATTGGTGTCAACATTCAGTGGAGCAATTGCCAGAATTGGACAAAGTATTGTGATAAGATGTGCTGCTACCGGAGTTCCCTCGCCCCGGATACTTTGGACCTTAGACGATCGACCATTGCCTGCTGCTCCAGATAAGTAAGGTCATAACAAAGAAATTGTTTTCTGAAAGATTGAAAATGCAAACACTAGAGATAATTTTTCTTACAGGTATAGTGTTAATACGAGAGCAGAAGCAATACCTGAAAGTGAGGAGGGAACCATAGTTTCCACTTTAAGTGTTACTATAAGGACTGCTGATGAGGGAGGTAGATATGGCTGCAATGCAACTAATTCTCAAGGATCACATGCTCATCAAGCGAGACTCAATGTTTATGGTACGTTTCAATTCTTGTATTCTATAACGTTGGTGTTCTCATCCAACATAAAAAGAAGAAAAATTAATACAAGTAGATGCATACACATATTAATAGCAATATTCAACTATATCAATATACACATAAGACATTAAAGATTGTCCATAAAAATTTTTGTACTCTAATGTGATGTAAAATAATTTAGCGCTTCTACGCAGGTCCACCAAATATCAGATATTTACCAGCACTTCATGTTAAGACTGACACAGATGTGACAATACACTGTCCATATTCAGGATATCCTATAAAGTAAGTAATATTTCAGGTACAATAGTAAGTACAAATTTTTTGTCGTATATTGATTTGTTGTTGTTTTACAGAGAAGTGGTCTGGAGACGAGAAGATGGATCTTTAGTAGAAAATGTTATAGACGCTAATGATGAACGAGGAGTTTTAAGACTGAATTCGGTGAGAAGTACAGCAGCTGGTAGTTACACGTGTGAAGTGAAAGCTGATAGTGGGGAACTTGCAAGAAGAACAGTACGACTTGAAGTACATAGTAAGAAACTCTATAAATTTATATTAGCTGCAAGTCTTTGTACATTAAATTGAACAATTAATCCTCATTAAGTTTCCTCACTAAATATTTTGATCAAAATTTGGTACATCAAAAAAAAATGATCCTTTCACGAACTTGTTTGTTATTATGACATTTTATTGGTAGTTTATTTTTTATAAAAGAAAATCTCAAACTGAATTAAATGAAGAATGCATAAGTTTACTAAAACGATCTTGATTAAAGATAAATCACAAGTCTTTTAAAAAACTAAACATCTAATTCATTGCCAATAGAGCCACCAAAGATAGCACCGTTTCAATTTCCCGAAGAGCTTGAAGTGGGAGGAAGCACTCAAGCTACCTGTAGCTTAGTATCTGGAGACAAACCTATTCAGTTCACTTGGCACAAGGATAATCTACCGATACCTTCTATGCTCAAAGTAAGTATAACATAATAAGTTTAAATATAACGTGGTTAAGATATTTTTTATGACATTTTCTAAATCATTAACTAACCACTGCTTCTTAGTGTTAACAAAACCAAGTTTTGGAATTAAGTTGAATTATTTTAAAATTTTCGATTTTTGAAATGTATAAAAACTAAATAGATCTAGTATTACGTAGGTATGGTTAACTAGTTGTGACAATAATCATAAGTTTGAAAGCAATGTTTTTAAAAAGACAGGTTTTCAACGTTTTGTCTTGAAGTGCAACCAGCTTATGAAAGAAACTTGGCTATGCTAGTATTTTTTTTTTCTAGTGCTCATTAGTTATTCATTGTTATCAGGTTGAACAGAAAAATATGGATTTCTTTTCTTTACTGATTATTCAAGACCTAACTTCGAGTCATAGTGGAGAATATTCGTGCAGAGCTACAAATGATTTTGGAACAGTTAGCCATAGTGCTTCGTTAATTGTCAAAGGTATTTATTGTATATCTATAGGGTTTTTTCAGGCTTATTCTTCGTTTTATTTTCCTGTCATCAAATCTTTTAAGTAGTACCAATAAAGTATGATTTAATTATATCAAAAATAAATAATATCAAATTAAATAGTACAACACTGACCTAATGATAAATTGAGAGAAACAAAATTATTCAGTAATATTTTCCATATCCGAGTATACTCGTAATGCAGATTTGTAGATTTGCAGATTTTGAAGCTTAAGTAAATACTGAATTTTTCTTTTCTTTTTTTTTTCAAGGCAACGTTGTCTTTAAAAGAAAAAAATATTGCATTTTTTTTTGCATTGCATATACACTGCTTGTGAACGTTAATTATTTTTATGTCTAGACTTAGACGATATACGATGTTGAGCCCCTTTGTTTTTTATTTGTAGAAGAGTTTAACTACTAACTAACTAAATATATGCGTCTCAAGTTAATGTTTGTCTTTACTTATGCTTTGTATATAGGCTTTGTTCACACTGACCTTTTACACAATAGTTTTTTTAGTTGTCTTATTTTCTATTCTTGAATGGAACAGCGTAACATATAAAACAGTCTCTCCGCACAGAACCTCCGACGTGGGTGTGGCGAGCGCAAAATACCTCAGTGTCGGCCGGTGCTGCCTTGCTACTTCCGTGTTCAGCTAAGGGACAGCCAACGCCGAGAATATCTTGGGAGTATTCCACAGGTATGTAATAAAAAATTAAGAGTATATGACTAAGTATGCGGAGAATTTAATTATTAAGAGATTGAATGCGAGGAATCTCATCTCTTTCCTATATTTTGTTCCAAGAAAAACTTTATCCTTATGATTGAAGATTATGTCTTTCCAAGTATGCTATGGCAAATATTAGTCTACACACACAATTTAATGCCAAAGATATCTTATTAGTAGTTCGATAATCTGTTAGTAAATAAATGTTTTCATTTTTGTCAAAGGTTTATGTTGAATAAATAGTTTTTTCGTTTATAGCACTAGTTACAATTGTTAATTTGAAAATAAATACACCTAACAAGTACAAGAAGATAATGTCTGTAAGCAGTTACTAGGTTTTGTGAGATCCTCAAGTACTAACTGTATGGATTTCACTCAGAGCAGCAGAACTTATTTTATATTGAATATTGTGTAAAAATATTTAACCTGGAGAGATTGCTGTTGCATTTCTCAAAAAATCACACTTTTTTTAGTTACTCCGTTCAATACTTAGTTAAGTAAGTGAGTAAAATAGTATAATTTGTCAGATGGTGATAATTGGCGTCACGTTCTTTGGGGTCAGTCTGAAGCTACTGATAATAGTGGAGGCTCAATATTACTAGATGGTACAATCTGGCTAAGAGCCGCGAGTCCAGAGCATGAAGGCTGGTACAGGTGTACCGCGAGAGTTCAACACTCTTTTCTACATCATTCATTTTATCTTGACATTAGAGGTAAGAATTTTATGTTATCCTTCATTATTTTAACATCATATTTATAATCAAGGAGTTGACTTGTATTGTTTCTTCTTATACATAAACAAATTTTATTAAATTTATTTGTGCTATTAGTGTGACGGTTAATGAATAAATGTGGGCTACAATTTCAAAGTTTTCAAATAGAAATATGTATATAAAGGTCCTCAACTATCTGTATTTTACACACATATGTTACAGAAATATGCATATATGTAAAAGGCAAAAATCGAATTACAACAATACTTTACAACTTTTTATTTAACAAATTTCTTTTAAATAAATTTGCCTGCCATATTTGAGAATAGATATTTTGTTCTAATTACTAGCATTTTATTGATATATTAGCTGTGAATTCATTACATTACTTGGCACATCAAATGATAAAACGATTTTATAACATTTATTTCATACACTAGTTAGTTCATAAGTATTATTATTATTCTCTTTATTACATTTAAATATACATATTGATTACATTTTTAAATATATAAAAAATAAAAAATACATATTTAAAAATTATAAAAAATAGTAGACCACCGGCATCGGGTACAGGGACCAAGATACCGGTGGTTAGGGCTCCAGAGACAGGAACCTCCTCACAATGCGGACCGTGTCAAGGAGGACTGCCTTCTGCTTCAGACCCTTGATCGAACCTTCTAACGTGAGCCTCTTAAGGTGTTGGTCTAGGCTCTTGGCTATCAATCTGTGAACAGATATGATTATCGGAACAATGATCACCGAATCCACATTCCACATATCGGCAATCTCGTGAGACAGATCCAAATACTTCAATTGTTTTTCTTTTTCAACTTATTACTATTATTATAGTTCTATTAATTATATGCATAACAGAGCCGCCAAGACTAACTAGAAGTGGGAGCGGTGAAACCCGATGGGTGGTGAGAGGTTCCACGGCAATGTTATCTTGTACGGTAAGAGGAGAGCCGGAGATACACGTACACTGGACACACGACTCTAGACCTCTAGCTTTACAGTAAGTACATCTAAGTTGATTTCCAATCATTACTCCCACAAGACTATAGTTATTTTCCTTGTTTTTAAGTCATTAGTCTGCCATTTCTTTGATTAATTTTTGTATGTACTATTTATATATGTAATAATATAAGTATATAAACGATATAATTACAATGATCCGTGTGGTGACACATTTAGAATACAGAGTGTCACCATCTCAATTCTTCCCATGGGTCTTTTTTTAACGTGTGGAAACCCCCTCAGGATGGGTGGTGTGTTGGGATCAGACCGGCTAAACCACACGGTGTGGCACTCTGCGCCTGAGCTAGGAAGGAACCCGGAACAGCTGTTATTACGACATCCAGATCCCTTCTAGTGCCTGCCTGCTTTAGCGGATGAAGGGAATAACTCATGTCGCCTTCCACACTCAGGGCGGCATGAGGTGCTAGTTAGAATCTTTTGAGGTGATGGTTCATAAAAAAGAGTTTACGGCGGGGGCACCCTACCAGGATTTATGGCGGGGTGGTGTGTCGAAATTGGACCGACTAAAATCACACAGTGTGCTACTCTGCGTCTGACATAGGAGAGATCCGGAAACAGCTGCTATTACGACATCCAAATGCCCCCTAGCGCATAGCCCATAACGCGGGCACCATCTGCGGGTAAAAATTCTATTTTAGGCGACGTACAGTACACACGCAATTACTTCGGGCGGGGGCCGTATGGTGCTTCCCGCCCGGAAGTAAATCGCCCGCCGATAAACTTCGGCGAGCACTTCCGTCTACAAATCCCACGCGGGAGTACCGGCCAAGTGCCACCTCCATCAACACGGTGCGGTAACCACTTATGGCTCTAACCACCAATATCTTCTGAGGGCGCCAGAGGCGAGCCCTATTCTGGGCAGTCAGAGTCCCTGCCCACACCGGTGTACCATACAGCGCAATTGACCGGACAACCCCCGTGTATAGTCGTCTCGTCACGATTCTGGCTCCACCCAAATGAGCTAGAGTCGCCCAAGGGCAAAATCCCATATTCCACAGGAGTGGTTCAAGGGCAGACGGTCCAGGGGTCACGATCGAGACCCTCTACCATCTTCTTCTTCTTCACTTCTTTGGCGTGGCTAATGGACAGCTTCAGAGTTTGCCGCGCCTCTCGGTACTCCTTATGAAGCTGGTCCTCCTCGCCTACGCGGTGTCGCCGCCGACTACGGGTCGCACATAGGTCCACCAACGCCTGGGACCACCAGTAAACCTCCTTCCGTAGAGGCTGACAACCTCGAATGCGGGGTATGGCCGCATCACAGATATGCATAATCACATCGCGGAAGCGACCAGGCCCCATGTTGACCTCCTCGGTCGGAGCCTGCGGAGACAGCCAGGAGTGACAAATGGCTGCTTCCTCTAGTAGGTCCCTATTCAGTTTGGCTACAACCCACCGCGGAAAGCGTGACTTCTACTGGGGTCCTCAGAGCTTCTTAACCTCTTCCAGGACACGCCAGTTCCTTTCTTGTGCGGAGAGATACCAACTTATCTGGCCAGCATGGTTTAGCAGGTCAAAACCTATTTGTTAAAGAGAGTCCTATGTTCAGCAGTGGACTGTCAAATAATTATGATGATGATACCTATATTAAATTTTATTCTATTCCAAGAGATCGTTAAGCGTTCCTTTAAGTTATCTAATGTTTTTGAATTCTTTTGGAAATAAGGAAATTAAAAGTTTTTGTCAGCCCATTTAATTGTACTTCAATTTTTTTAAATTTCTGTAGAAAAGTATGAATATTTAATGAATACTCAGGTAAACTGATTATCCATTGAATATTTATAGTGAAATTGATTGATGAAACTTTTTCAATTTATGTCAAATTGTAAAGAGTTTTGACAATTCTATTTCCTAAAGATATTGAAATGACCAAATATTAATTTCTGAGATATTAGATAGATATCTAAGGATTATATTTTTTTAAGATTAATATATATTCTCATATCTAATATGAAATATTCGCTTGCACATCGTATATAGTGTAAATTGTATTACAGTAACATCGGATAACGTTATTTCGTTTTACATTTCCTAGTCAATTCTATAGTTGCTCAATTCCAAACTTTTGAGAATCATGATAACTTTTTTGTTGATTAAAATAATGATGGTTCATACTACAAAAAATACTTTTCGTTTTTAACTGTACTTGCCGGTACTGATAAAATGTAAAAATTCCAGTTTATCGACCATCGATCGAAGTAGAAAAATATATTTTTAACTACAAATGCATTTTTAAAGGATTGTTTTAAAAATTGAGAAAAATAGTTAGTGTTACAAATATAGCAATTAATAAAACTTTGAAAATATCGGAACACAAGTTGAATAGTATTAATTCATCAGGAATTTGAAAAGTTTAGTTAAGCTTAAGCTCCTGATTGATTACTGGCCAATAAGCTTAGTCTACTGTTAAGTCGAGAGTGATTTATTTATTTCTAACCACCTATAGAGTTACATGAAACTTTACACACTCCTGTTTAATATTATATTATACTGTCAAATGGCATATACGTCATTGTTTAAATATTGAGTACGTATCCACAGATAAATACGCACGTTCAAAATTTTGTACGTTACGTTTATATTACTATCAAAGACTGCAAAGAGAAGGAAAAATTGAAACAAACTCTATACCACTCCGTCTGGCCAGTGTGGTATAGTAGACCAAAACCTCCTTGCTAAAAAGAGGCCTATGTCCAGTGGCAGGCAGTGGACTGTTTAAGGCTGTTGATGATGAAATATTTTAACCATTAATTAAAAAAGCTGTGTGTGGGTTTTAAAATTTGAGTAAAACAGTACCTACTGCTAAGACGGTTCCTTACATCACAAATTTACAAGTTACTTTATATGAATACCAATATTTGAAATACATTATTACTTTTATCGTTGAAAATTTATTAAAACTACGCAAAAACTAATAAGCTGCTGAAACCACTAGTCATTGATTTCGATTGTTCCCAATAGCAACCCTGCAGAGATCTCACTGAGATACCAAATAAGGTTATTGTTCTTACAAGCATACCTACACAGTCCCAATAAAAATATAAATCTGGATTACTCGCGACGATCAATTTAATTGTCATCTTAACACTGTGATGCACATATATAAACGTCAATTTATGACTATTTATGACTATGACTGTTTATACATACCGATGTTGTTATGCTTAGTAAATTATAAATAAAGAAATTAACACGTTCAAGAAATATATTATACAGTGCTTACATACCTTTGAATGGTCTGATGTATGTACTGCCTGCTTACTTTTAATGCGTTAATTCCTGTGAACAATTATGGTAGTGTGTTGGTTTGTTCTTTAAGATACTTCAGTTTAAATAAAATAAAACACTTTGAAATATTTATTCACTCGTAGTGGTTCCGGTGGAGTTGAAAATAGGGATACGGGTTCTGGTGCAATGTTGTCAGAAGTGACAATACCGCATGCAGGACCGGAGCACGCTGGGGAGTATCGTTGCCTTGCCCGTAACTTGTATGGTAGTGACGAACTTGTCTTTAGGCTGTTCGTTAAAGGTAAGAATAGTTTTTTGTTATTTACTTATTGACCCTTTAATTAATTTTCTATCAAAATAGATTAATAAAATAATAGAAAATTTACTTTAACATTCATTGGATATATTTGTATGTGTTGAGTACTGAATAATTTGGTAATGTATTCAAATTAGAGTGTGTTTTAAATAAAAACCAAATAATAATACAAATTATAATGTCTATGGGTTTTGAAATTTCACAATTGCTAAATCGATTACTGAGGTTAATAATGACTCTAAATATTAAGTTTGAATTGAATAGACTAATCCGTGCTCTGTATAGCTCGAAAGGACTTACGAGGTTAAACGAATGGTTGATTACTGTATGTTTAGATTTCTCTTTGTTTTACTTGTGGATACCCTCTAGGGTACCAACTCACAAAGCACCCGGCAAAATAATTGTGCCTAGAGAATAATAATTAACAACCAAAAGCATTCAACTTTGTATCTATGAAGTTTAGACTAGTAACTACATGAATTGTGGTACCAATTTCGTTTAAGTTTTATATATTATCTGCAATTTTTAAAATGTGTAAGGTTGTGTTTTTTATGAGTTAAACAGTTCATCTGTTGAAAATCATGTTTAGTATTTTAAAACGATTCTTTTATGACGTATTTTTACTAGTAGCGAAAAACAATTAATTTGATTACACATTACTTAATTAGTGAATCAAGGAAAAAGCACTAATAAATTCAATATTCATTATCGTTCATTCATTTGTTCTCTCGATGGGTTAAGTTAGTGCCATTTAATTGGTATTCGTATTGTAGTCGTCAAATGTACAATCATTTTATCGGACTTAGGTCAGGTTGAAAACAATTATGGAATAGAACGATTAATTAAATTGGTACAACTTGATTGTCATAACTTGATAAATTTAGCAACTGTGGTAGTCACTACATAAAGTTATTTATGCAAGTACTTGTGTCATTTTGTTGTATGTTACAATTGTACGAGTAAAAGGCAATTATGTACACAGTAAAAAGCTACTTATGTACTTGTTACGATAACAGTCTTTTCTTTTAGTTCGCTTTGATTTAATTGTAGATTAAAGTTGAAAAATATTAGGAATACATTTCATGCAACAACATGTCATATCCCATTCGACTTCAAGGGAGGATTAAGTTTATGGCTTATTTAGTCCGTGTGTGAAACGTGATTCCATTCCATCATCATTCATTCATTCATTCCATCCATGGAACATTTTGTGTCATTAAGCTCTAGTTGTATGCAGTCCCGCCTATCTATTGTTTATTTAGCAACCGATCCTGCTTCACAACTGATAGTATACAATATTCTTACGTAAGCATAACTATTTTTGTTAAGAACAAACCTGTTACTGTTACAACTTTTATTTATTTTCGGAGACCAATTTGTTTTGTTACCTAGTTGAATATTCATATGTATTGATAAAATACATTTTAGGTACGGTTGCGTGGAATAGGTAATAACATTATTAATAAATACTACTGTGGCCTACGTAATGAGAAATGGTTTATGATCTCGATAAAATTAATAAAATGTTCAATTATTGCATACTTTGGATAAAATAAATTTTATTAAGAGTTCTAAATGTGATTGCGTGATTACGTGAATTAGCAAATGGCAATTAAAATTGAAATTTCTAGAGAAATGGATATAAATGAATATAGGAGAAAAGTTCGTTTATTTGTTTATCTAGTAACATGTTTGAGATTCGTCAAAGGCATTAGGAATGTTGGGTACATAACGACCGTTTTTTAATCTATTATTTTCTTATTGACATATTCATATTTTTATTAGAACACTATAATACCGCAGATTAATATCTTACCGATAGGACTTTTGTAATTAAAATGCCTTTACTTATACATATAAGTATAACTGCTATTGTTATAAATATAACCTTACTCCCAGAAGAATAAAAAACAAGTAAAGCATGATACTTATACTTTTTTAACAGTAATTAGAGTTATTTAAATACTTCTACTTCGTGTCTCTCTCGTGGGTGCTGTTCAAAATGCTCTACGCGTTTGCCCACCGTCGTTATGCACTACGACGACGATAAAACGTAATGTGGGGCCTGATAATACTAAATACTCACTATAAACCGCTGCTCTATCTTCACATATGTACGTTTAATATTTACCCTTACATGTAAATTCGACGAATAAAATGTCTGACAATAAGCTTGGCTTTATTTTAGTTCCTACTTTTACTTATATTTAAGGAAACTATCTGTTCAGTAGAAGATTATCTTTTAATTCATGGTTCCTCTAGTTCGTTTGTTCGAGGTAAAATAATATATTATTAGACACTTAAAAATGTTTATTACAAATCAAACACCATTATTACTGTGGTGCCTGTTTTCCTAGTGCTAACACGGACTATCCCATGTTTATTATATCCCTTAACTTGTTTTAAATGCACTATATTCACAAAAAGCAACAGAATACTTTTATAATTTAAAATGATAGGTTTACATAAATGTGGATAATGTGATTTTATATAACGAAGAAAAATGAGAAACATGAATTATTAACGAAAATTCATGTAATTACGTGAAAGATATTAAATAGCTTTAAATTACCTGATAATTTGGATATAAAATATTATCAATGTATGTTTAAGTTTACCTATTGTTGCCATAAGTTACATACATACCTTAAAGTACCATAGCCTATGTGTAAAATAAATGCGTATGCCTGTATTTTCTTCGGAACTATTATAAAAAGGGATAATGATATGTAATCTACGATAGAACTAGTCGGGATAATTAAGAGTAGGTACTGCCTCCCCATAACGACTGTCGCAGCTGCTCTTGATAGCCGGCCCGACATATTTACGTGCTCTTCGTGACAGAGTAGAGACTTTTTATTAGGTAACAGTTCTTTTATTGCGTGGCTCAAATGATCAGCAGATGAGATAGTTTTTTTAGGATTTGATGATATCAGAAATAGTTAAATAAGTTGTAATCTAATATGCTTTGTATTCTATACAGAACGTCCCAGCGTCCCAGAAGAAGTGCGAATATCAGAAGTATGGTCACGAAAAGCTCGTGTGACATGGCGTGTTACGCGAGGTGCGCTTGTGTCCCACTACTCGTTGCAGTACCGTGCACTCACTCGTGAATTATCACACTCCTCCTTAGACGCACCGTTACCCCCGCTCCTCGACAGCTGGGACACACAAGACGTCCTCAACCTCACATTGGCTAATTCAGATTTACTTCACGTCGCGTAAGTTTGCACACATTAACAAACCTCTTTCGTCAAAGTTTTAACAGTCGCAAAAGTTAAATTTATTGAATTAGAGATAGACCAAGTAACGTTGCTGTTACGAATAGATGCTAAAGTTAGTAACCTAATCTAAACTTTGTTCAGACCAAGTTAGTTCCTATGATAATACCAA
Organism: Hypercompe scribonia; assembly: GCA_949316085.1. Classification (NCBI taxonomy): domain Eukaryota; kingdom Metazoa; phylum Arthropoda; class Insecta; order Lepidoptera; family Erebidae; genus Hypercompe; species Hypercompe scribonia. The sequence goes on from OX438975.1 coordinate 7,771,805, forward strand.
TTAGCCGTAACATTGATTGATAACTATTGGAAAACCTTGACGCTTTTCGATATTTCAGAGCAAAATAATGTTACAACAAACGAAGACTTTGTAGAATTTATGTTTTCAGGTTCATTGTCCAACTCATTAAAATATCAAATGGTATTATTTATAGGTTTACTTTCTGCGTCTGTGTGGCTGTTGAAAAGAGAATAACCTAGATTGCGTTGGATTTAAGATGAGTCTGCTTTGTTGGTTCGGAATTGGGTTTCGGGGCGTATTAACCCAAAACTATAAATGATATCAGGTGACCTTATTTGGTCGAACATTGACCAGTTTTCATAAAATGAAAAATATGTCCCTTTATTTCTCGATATTGTATAAAAATTACAGGATTCATCTAAAAAGATAAATTGGTTTTTATTTATTTCTAAAAAGTTAAGAATATAGAAGTAAATTTGCATTAAGTTGTTACGTTTTGTTTCTATTTTAAGGCAACATTTTTAAAAGTAATTACATCTGCGATTTCAAGTTCTAATGAAAATAAGTACCAGATTCTGTTGAAACGGTTGCTGTGAATTTAAAGTTTAATTACTTGAAGGCCAGCAGGGATTACTGAATTTTTATAACTCTTTGTAAAACTCACCTTTAAAAGATTAATATCCACCCAATTAATATTTTCATAAATTTTATATAACTTAATTTTGTTTTTTAAACACTCGCCAAAGCTATTATGAAACAAGTTAATCACTTACCCCACTTATTGATCAGAAATAGTTTAACTTGAATATGAAACATGTAGAATAAAAATGTGAATACAAAGTAAAACAAGTAAAAAAATTGTTTTTGATTTGATTACTTTAGTTTTTTTATTATGTAGTTGTGAATCTTTGTCACAGCTATTTTATCGTAAAATACAATGCAAATTAATCACTTCAAATAACTACTGTATTATTTATTAGTACAGGATTCGTTTGTCGTTTGTCGAATGTAAAACGAACGTGAACAAGCAAACTTTTCCATAACAGAGGGCTCTTCTAAGCAACACGACGTTCATATTTAAAAAAATTGTATAAAGCTGCTTAGTATTGGTTCAGAAATGTTAAACTTTAAGAACTACATATGTATTATTCGTAGTCGAGCTTAACTTATTTAACTATTTGCTAACCGGCGGTTCATGTTACGAGGTTATTTATATGCTAATCGATGTACGAACTTCTATATTGCAATTCAGGATTAATAGTAATTCCGTTGTTTGTTACTCTGTAGTTCGATGTGTCTTCGATAAATGGTGCTGTGGTATATATTTGTTTGCGCGGTATGCGAAAGTGACTACAGTAGCACTCAGTTTTTTGTTTTGCATTTATCTTCAGGGGACGCAGCAATGATACTCGAATTAAAAAGGTGCTTGTATAATTGAGGATTATAATGTTAATAAACAGTTTTTCTGAGAAAACTACTTACATTTATAAAAAACTTTTTGCTTGTTTAAGAAGTAAGCAGTACTTCGTTGGGATCTATTATATCATAAATTTAATGAAAGTCAACATTCTAAAAGATTTAAATTTACTTTATGAACTCTAAATGTACCGACAATTTCAACATCCTGAGGGCATTAAATAATGAATAAGGAAGATAAATTAGTAGTTTCTAGGGAACTTCAGTAAATTGTTTGAACAAACAAGAAATGGCATTAAAAATTTCGTACTTTTTTCGTTTTTGATTTTAATTAGATTTCTTCCAAATAGCGAATAAGTAAATTATGTTTTAAAATTTTACATTTTTATCTTTACGCACAAACAAACTACGTGTATATTATCTTCAATATTGTTTAAATCAATTCTTATAGTTTCATCACCAATTAATTTTTTTTTTATGCAGAACAAACTTATAACTAAATGTTAAATATTTATGATATTGTTAATCTTTTACGGCACAGTCTTTTAAATATCTAGGGTAAGATTAGTTTCAAATATCGAACACAGGTCAGAAGGCCCAGGACGTGCGGGTGCAGCAGTGGCTGGTCTTTCACCTGACACTCGATATGCACTGCGCATGGCCGCATTCAATGACGTCGGCGCCTCACCTTACACTACACCGCTACACTTTACTACGCGTGAAGAAGGTATGACAATTATCTAAGCTTATAAGTTACATTTAGTTTCTCAAGTAACTGTAATAATAAATTTTCTGAATGATTAGTACATAGGTCTATGCATATGAAACCGGTATTATTTTAAAAAAACAAACACATTTATTTCAAGAGAATGGTAATAAATATTTCATTCAAAGTAAGCGCCCTCGCTAGCTACACATTTTGACCACCTCTCAGGCAATTTATGGATACCTCGCCGAAAAAAGTCTTCGTTTTTTGAAGTAAACCAGTTATCGAGCCATTGCCCAACATTTTCGTAAGAAGTGAAGCACTGTTGGCTAAGTGCGTGCCCCATCGATGCAAATAAGTGAGAGTCGGATGGAGCCAAGTCTGGTGAGTAAGCGGGGTGGGGTAACGGTTGCCAGCGGTACGACTCAACTAATTCCCGAGTCTGTTTTGTTCGGTGTGATAGTGCATTGTCATCGAAAAAAATCAATTTGTCATGCCTATTTTCATATTCTGGGCGTTTTTGGCCCAGGGCACGTTTCAAATTCTCCAATTGTTGTTGGTAGCGTTGACCATTAACAGTTTCGCCCGGTTTCAGAAGCTCATACCAGATTACACCACGCTGATCCCAGAAAACACAGAGCATTGTCTTTTTTCCGAAGCGATTTGGCCTTGGGGTCGATTGTGCTGGTTGGCTAGAGTCTACATACGAGCTCTTGCATTTAGGATTAATAAAATAAATCCACTTTTCATCGCCAGTAACGATCTGATGCAAAAACGACTTCCTTTTTTGTCTGGCGAGCAGCATTTCACATGTTGTTTTTCGGTTTTCCTGCTGTCTGTCGTTCAGGTCATGTGGCACCCATCTTCGGGTTCTCATAATCTTTCCCATGGCTTTCAAACGTCTAGAAATGGTTGCCTGGTTCACATTTACTTTTTCTGAGAGCTGTTTTTGCGTCTGACTATCGTCTTCATCCAGCAAAGCCTGCAATTCGACGTCCTCAAATATTTTCGGTGGTTTGCCGCGGTCAGCGTTTCTCACACCAAAATTACCACTTTTGAACTTGTTGAAACACTCATTGCACTGCGTACGACCAAGAGCGACAAGCATTCGATGAGATTCTATAGGCGATTTACCCAAATGGAAGCAGAAAATGAGTGCTCCCCGCAAATCGTTGTTTGAAGGCACGTATTTCGACATTTCCGAGAGCGAAAAAAAACACGATGTTGTATAAAACTTGAAGTGTTAGGTATTGGATATTGTTGACAAATCATATTACGCCATCTAGCGCCAATGGTAAGTTTTAACTGTTCCTACAATTGTGTCTTCTGACCGCTAGATGACAATACCGGTTTCATATGCATACACCTGTACACAATACACCATGGTATATAAAAACATAATTTGAAAAGGAATAACATATCAGTTCTTTATCACATAAAATACCATGACAGGATCACTTATAATAATAAAATAATAATTCATTTCTCGTCATAGTTGTCAGAAAATTGAATTAATAGTATTAGTTTACTATTCAACATTGTCATTGTTGTCATTTCGCTAATTCTTATTTAAAATAAGCTAAGACTGATATTGATTTAGTTGTAAATTAAAAATGAAGTTAACATATAATAATTAAAATAATAACATGGATTTTTTACCTTCTCTTTTAAAATTACTGTGTTTTTAAAATGAGAATATCTCAATTTAATAATCGTGAATTAAATAAATTGAGACGACTCTAAGTTGCGGTGTAATGTTCTCTTAAAATAACAGCTGTCATTGTTTATTTTGTGGCTTGTTTTCCTAATAGCGATATTTTTTTAAAGCACCCGGAGGAGCGCCCCGTGACATAACAGTGAGAGCGCTTCGCGCTCGTGAGTTGCATGTTACATGGCTGGTAAGTATAACATATACTTTAGAGTTAAATAAATAAGACACAGATTTTTTTAAATAAATGAATAATTTAGGTAATTTTCAAAATTTATTCTTAATACCAATTTTTATTTTTCAAAGATATAAATTGACAACATGCTACATCAAAAAAACTTGCGCATATTCACTTTAAGCCCTAAATCGTGCATGAGCACAAAATTAAAATTTTAAATACTATATTCTAGAGCTGTTCACCTAATGTATCAGTTACCATATTTCACGACATGTGATGTAGATATCTGTAATAAGTGATAGTTATAATATATCTTGTAAGAATTGTTAAATTTAATTACATTTTACTTCTATGAGAATTCACTCATGTAGTACTTAAGCAATTATCCGTACATCGATTTATAAATATAATATATGTATATATATTTAATGAAAACTCTGCTCACTAATTTTTAGTAACTGTTGATACTGAAAGGTTAACACTGTAAAATATTACGGTATTTGATACACAATAGTATGAATAATCATTTAGTAGTTTTGATCCAGAATGTTTAATCCATATTGTAAGCAATTTTTAATGTAATAATCCGCCGTCTGTTCAGAATAGTTCTTCTATGAGCTTCTACTTTTACGTCTAGCTAGTTTATATCGAGATAAATGCAATTGTTAGCCAAATAAAGTTATTGTTGCTGAGTAAAAGCTAAAATGTTTTTTTTTTTAATTTCTGTAATAATAAGCAACCTAATTTAACGTAAATTAATTTATTTAGCCGCCACCTCGCGAAACCTGGCATGGTACACTACTAGGGTATACCATCCGGTGGTGGGAAGTCTCAGATGAGGGTAAAGGGACGTTAAGTGATAGTCCAGGATCTGAAAGCGGGGCTAGTGCAGATGCCACGAGTACTACCTTAAGGGGTTTGAAAGCAGCGACGAGATATGGAGTGACAGTTCGGTCATACAATGCAGCGGGGACTGGACCTCTATCACCCCCACACTATCGCTATACCCTTGAGTCACGTAAGTTTTTATAGAGTATTAAAAATAAAGCTTGTAACCACTTTAATACTCATGATTATTACATATATTAATTTCAATAAATACGGAATGTTAAGTCGCCTCCGATATAATTCTTGTCTATTAAATTTATAAATTTTCTTCCTAAACGAATAAATTACCTACGTCCTTTCATTAAAAATTTTTTCATGTTAAAGTATCACTGAAGAATTTTGAGTCCAATATTAATGATTCAATGTAACAATGGAAGAAACAGAACAGCTGTTTCCTCTTTGATCACCGTTATGCCTGGTTCATGGTTCTCATATTTAATTCTTGAAACGAAAATATAATATAGTACTAAATTTAAATACAGAATCGTTATCTCGATTGCTTCTAGCAATCCACGACAGAAGCATCGAAGTCGAAAGTCCAACAAAGGAAGTTTAGTCGTAGTGGCGTAAATAACTGAGCGCTATCGACGTGAAGCGACGATCGTAAATTTTCCCATCAAAATGCAAAATGGCATAATTGGACTGTGGCCTTTCTCGATCTAGGTCAAACGATTTAGTACAAATTGATGGCACTTTTTGTATTCTGCATTTGTTTTATTCTTATTCCTTCATGCGAAAATAATAATTCGAATCTATTCGTCTTTAAGCGAACGATATCCATGAATTAAAAACGTTTTACAGTGTCTTCTTCGGCAATATTTTTAGTAAATATTCGATTCATTTTTTGGGTATGGTTCCTAGTCCTAGGCTATGGTACACTTCTCAATACACATTGTGTGTACTTTTATCTAGGCGTTTATGAATGGTCTGGTTACCACAACGTATTGTCTTTAGGATGTGATTTTAAAAAGGGAACCAGTTCATTTATTTTGTCAATTTCTAGTTAAATTAAATTAGACGAGGTATTTTTTATACAGGTAAAAACACAAATGTGACTCTAGTCTGCCTGATGGAAAGCAAGTATATAACCCAAGAGTGGTGGTTACTAGAATCACTAAGTATGCCGACAATGCAGTATGGTTGCCCACACTATGGCGGCCTAGTGGCATATTTCTTCACGTCCACTTGGGGACATAAAAGGCGGGACAGTCATCATGGCTGTCTAAGGCTCACACCGATATCACGATACCACGATAACCGTCAACGCTACATCAATGAGCCCCCGGTCTGGCACTCACCCACGAAACACGTCATGCACGGAGGAATCTAAGATTTCCCCTTTTCATGAATCTTTTATTTTTAGATATGCACTAGAATTGCTTAATACAGTTTATTTTAAAAATAGCATATATTATTGTTAAGTGATTTTACTAAATAGTATTTTTTTTGGGACGCTTCTTTTAATGAAAAATCTATATGAAAATTTTTTTTTTTGATCAGCACCAACTGGAAGCCCGGAGGGAGTGACGTGTGCATCAAGTGGTTCAACTTCACTCAGAGTACTATGGCGGCCTCCCCCTGCCGACGCAAGAGGGGGGCTTATAACCCATTACACATTACAATATACAAGACGCGATGCGGACCCTATGTTACCGACACAGGATGCATTCTTGAGGTTGCAGGTACTGCGAAAGTCATTGCTAAAGTAAATATTTTGTAATTTTACAATTAAGGTCTTTTGTCCTTTATCTCATAGGTTCCTTAATGACTACTAAAATAAGATGTCAGAATAATACAAAGCGACTTTTATTTGGTTGAATATGAGTATAAGTAACATTCGTTGTAATTATCATTTTTTTGAAAACATTTAAATAGCTCCATACCATACTTTCAGCATGCTTACGCTGTAGATATTAATATTAGGTCGGTGACAGTAGCTACAACAATTCAATTTGAGAATACAAATTAAAGTTAAATTGAAAACTTGTTTTATTATTATTGATAATTCGTTAAATTCTCATTACTAGGGTGAAGAAGCGATAGTCTCGCGCCTAACTCCTTACGCTGAGTACGAAATACGCGTACGGGCTCACAATGCAGCCGGTGATGGTCCCTTGTCGGCTTCACAAATTTGCAGAACTGATGAAGATGGTGAGTTTTTTTTTAATAATAAATAGCACTGAGCAATAGACAGTAGGTCCTTTTATTTTTTTCTTTTCTCTCAACTATTCTTTTTATACAAAATTTTGCCTGTAAATAAATATATTTAGCTATAATGTTTCAAAATTCATAATATTTCATTTAAGAAACGCGTTTAAAAGTCAAATATTACTCAACAAAACTCCGCAGCGGACTGCTGCTGTGAAACTAGGTAACTTTTATTTTTCTCTTTTCTGACCTGCATTATTCAAAGTTTTTTAATCATCTTAATTAGTTGAGAGAATACGAGTAATAAACCTTGTTGGAAGTTACCGGGACTTGCTTGCTTTGGGATTTGACTGGGGATATTTGTAACGGAAAAAAGTTTCACTTCCTAATTAGACCTCAAAAATTTTATATTTAGTTTAGCATTCATTGTCATGTCATTTTTTTGACAGTAACCATTTTTTTATAACAGTAACCACGTACATATGTATTTAAAATAAGATCAACTATACGTGCGGTCTTTAGTAAACAAACTAGGGGCACGTGGAGATACCTATTATTATTTTATTTCATAAGAAACCGATTGCCGTAGAAGGAAAATAATTTTATATTTAAAAAAATAAATAAATATGGGAGTGTATCCAATCTTAGTACAACTTTTGGTCTTCTTATATATCACGTAAATACTACATAAAAAAAATTTTAGAGCGTACATAAATACACAGAATCATAATGTTTTTTTCAATGGTAATGTCTTGTTTCCTGTTCAACTTGTTTTGATATCACAGTACCGAGTGCCCCGGGTGGTATGAAATTAATAGCGCTTGGTGAGCGATCGCTGCGTGCATCCTGGTTGCCACCGCCCGAACCGAACGGAAAACTCACACATTATATGCTCTATGTTAAAGATCTTTCTGGGTAAGTGTCATGTTAAGACAGTCTTTATAATAGCCGAAAATTATTTGAACTGGCAGTCTTGTGCCACGTTTACAGTAGTGTAATAAAACGTGTGTTAGACTTTCTTAGTTCCCATGTTTTAAGATAAATCCTACTTAGAGGGTTAAAATATATTTTACAATAGTGTAGTATACGTGGATTTCGAAGAAATGGATATTAATTTTTAAGCAAGAAAGTTTTTTTACTATGAGATAAAAATGATTGTTTTTGAATAGCATATTCACTGACAAGGCCAATTCATTGATAATATAGGCCGTAAAACATCACGCTGGGGTCGAGAGCGAACAAGTAGCCCACATACACTACTGGAAAAAATTAAAGGATCAAAAAAAAATTCCAAATTTTTGGGCAGTTTTCAACAGGCCGTAACTTCGAGAGAAATAGTCTTACAGAAAATAAAAAAAAATAAAATTGTAGCTCCAAGTGTCTAGTTTTTGGATTTGAATTTTAAATTTTTATTAAAGCTAATTAGTTGAAATTTATTTTTTAATAATTACACCCATACGCCACCGGCAGGGACTCATTGGATGTGTGATAGGTGAATCCATCTTGTTGAAACCATGTGTTACGATTGTAGCCAGCAAATTTCAGTAGAATCGGTGCCAAGAGCTCCCATAACATGTTTGTGCGAGAAGTTAGATTCAAACGTCAACGAATTCTTGGCCCACCCTATATAACACTAACTGAGCCGCGAAAACCTCATCTGCATCTCCTATTGCTCGTATCGTGATTAAAGCAATGAATGAAAGCTCTCATTAGGTTGCAATCTGAAGGAACCGAGTATTAACTCAACTCCTTTAGATTGCAACGTGATGATATATAGACTAGGACTAGGTTGTCTAACGCTATAATTATTAATATTCCCTGAGCTTAGCACGTTAAACCAAACAAACAAACTCTTCAGTTCTATAGTATTAGATTTTCAACATATTTACGATAGTTGTTGTATTCGAATTTGCAAAAACTTTCTTAGAGATATTTTAAAGATGCTAATCTTTTTTTATTTCGTAGTGTGGGATAGCAGTTATACACCTGTATTACATTACAACTGTACATTAATTTTTTATAATCAATAAATCAAGTTAAAATAAAGAAAATTTTGAAGTGGCAAAATTGGATATAAGCATAACTAAGTTATCATAGAAAAAAATATTTTTCAAGTTAAATATATTTCATTGAAGATTTTGTAAAAGCAATTCAGTAGTTCAACCGCAGAGACTTACAACTTAGCCCAAGTTAATAATTAAAACAGTGCCCATCTATCTGACAGGGGAATAGACAAAGTTAGTAAATCGTAATTCAAGTTATATATCGCTTAAATTGAGCTGTTTCTAACATGCCGCCTTTAGCCCTATTACTATAAACATAGTTGTAATAGTTGATTTTAGTTGACTACCTCGGTGGCGCAGTCGTACCGTATGCGACTGCTGTAATTGAGGTCTCGGGATCGATCACACAAACATTTAGACCGACCCGGGATCGAACTTAAACAAATAAAAATTAAAAAAGTTTTATGACAAAATTCTAAATTAGTAAATCGTATTTCGAGTTACATATCGCTTAGATTGAGCTATTTCTAACATGCCACCTTAAACCCTATTATTACAAACATAGTTCTAATAGTTAATCTAACTTGACTACCTCGGTGGCACAGTGGTAGCATATGTGACTGCTGTAATTGAGGTCTCGGGATCGATCACACAAATATTTAGACCGACCTGGGGTTGGACTAAATGTTTGTGTGATCTGTAAATATTTATTTTGGAGTTTCGTTGTTTTCTTTATTATTTTTTTCTATCTTAAGAGCTTGCCAAAGTGACTCTACTCTGCCTGATGGAAAGCATGAATAGAATCCAAGAGTTTTGGTCAGCATACTCATTGCAAATGCTGACAACGCAGTACGGCGATCCACACTATGGTGGCCTTGTAAGATGCTTTTTCACACCCCGCTTGGGGACGTAAAAGGCATGACAGTGATTGTGACAGTGTAAGCTTTACACAGTTACCGCGATAACTGTTACCCCTGCATCGATGGGCCTCCGGTCTCATATATATAATATATATAATATGTATGTTTTTACAAAAAATAGTATATATGTATTAAAATCAGGTGTCTAGTACCCATAGTACAAGCTCTGCTTAATTTGGTACTAGATGATGTTGTGTGTCAGATGTCTGACACATTATATTATATCCCTTTTTAACATAATAGTGAAAACATAAATATACAAAAAATTACAAATATTCAAATAATATTTTTTAATTGTTAGACTGTCACGTTAACCTAACAAAAGTGGGGCAATAATTAAATATAAAATTATTGATTTAGATCTCAAGAGCCAAATATGACTCGCGTTAACGCATGTGTGGAAACTGAGGGTAGTACTTCAGAATGCACTCGACAGCTAAGAGGACTGCGTACGGGTCGAACTTATGAAGCGTGGGTACGCGCTGTAACACTAGCAGGTGAAGGGCCACCTACACCTTCTGTAGCATGTCAGACCAGTGCTTTAGGTAAGTGGTTTTTGTTTAATGAAGTCACAAAAAATCATTATTGTCATCATAATCATCTCCATAACCATTTATTTGCTAGAACGTAGGTGCACGGAGTGTGATCTTATACTACAACATGACCGCATTATATGGTATGCAAATATTTATTATTTTATATTTTATTTGTGACATTAAAAGAAATTGAAAACATATGAATGAACTTGGAATACACTATCAAAGATCACATTGTTCGCATTAATGTAACCAAAATTTTTCTGCTAACATAATTTCACAAATTTTATTCAGATTCATTTTGACGCTTATGAGTAGTTTTTATTATTGCAAAACATTTTATTCATCTGTCTAAAATATAATGTAATATTAAACAACCAGCTAAATGCGTGTCGAACTACGTCCAATATAAGACACGGTAGTTAACTATCACAGTAACGTGAACTATGATTGAGTAAGGTTGATATGTAACTCAAAAAATATAAAAAGGATAAGGGCGTTTCGTTATTTGATATTGTAAGCACTCAAAACATTTCATATTAACAGTTTCGGCTGCATATGACGTCCAACTAAATGGTCGACTATTCCTCGTACACTAACAAAACCTATTAAGCTGTGATGTTTGAAAATCATTATATTATGTTACTACTGTGAATTTTTCAAACTTCCGAGTATTATCGATTTTCTAGAAGAAGATGGGGTGACGGAGGACGATCGGTTCTAATAAAACCAGCTTAGGCTTAATATCTTAAAAGTACATGCCTTATCCAAAATATGATCTTAACAAATCTTTATTATTTTAAAGAGACCTATAACCCAGTAAATGAATGTATGGAATAAGATCCCTGTGTTGAGGGTTTTAGAGGTAAATATTTTTTAACATTTTATTTTAGCATTTTTTGGCGTAACGAATACGTACGTTCAAGCGAAAGTATAGGTTTCTAGCATCAATAGTCCATAAGAAATAGTGTGGAAAGGCGTACGGACGCACGGATCGACGTAACAGACGTAGATAACATTGTTATCATTTTACCTAATTTATTTAAATTAAATAAAAACATATACAAAAAAAATATAGATCACCTTAATTATTGTTTGTGCAAACCTATTATGAACTACCGTAAAAGTTTTAAAGAAAATGTTTTATTGACTCTTGACGTGTGTCCCACGTATGGTCTAAGACGTGGGTTTGTATATAGTACAGTATTATATATAAATACACATAAGGACATATTGATAGTACCGAACTGATTTTGCAAAAAGAATTTACACTCATCACGTCGCACCCGACATACGCCAATGCTTCATGTACTAATACATACAACTAACTGTATTTACGTATTTCGCATACTATATATATACCTATATTTCAATGAGGTAGATATCTTCACGATTTCCAAACAATTGTTTAGAACGTTAAAAATATCTAACATTTGGAATGGACAGTGTAAATGATTAACTATATACGTACGATATTTATTCTAGACTTAAGTAATATTTAATTTTCTCATTTGCATGCTGGATACATAGTTTTTAGTTGACCAGTAAAACCTGTTATTAGATATATTAGGTATCAGTGTATTTTATTCAATTATTAAATAATTGAATCGTTGTTGGTTTTCAATAAGTAATTTAAAAAAAAAAACGAAAAATGTAGCATATTTATATGGTGACCTTTAAAACAGACTATATCTATATTAGTAATGTAAACATAAATATGCAAACTAGTGGCATATTAACCAAGTAGCCCATGACATGTTTACGTGATTGATAGTGGTCTTAGTTATAGTCTCTTTATAACTAATAAACGAGTTGAGTAACGTCTTCCTCTAATTCCTGTAAAACACTTCTTACCTGTCAGATTAACTTATACATTTTCTACGAAATTTATTTACAAAAATAATGTAGCTCTGTATATGAGTAACAAGTAATCAACAAATGTCATTATGTTTAGCACCAGCCCGTATCTCGTCATTTGGGGGAGTTGTGATGAGCGCGGCGGGTAGTTCGCTCTCATTACGCTGCGTGGTAGGTGGCGCTCCGCCCCCGGCAAAGCGTTGGTTGCGCGGGGGCACGCCGCTGCACCCACGTCCTCCTTTTCACCTTGATGGAGACGCACTGCTTATTAGAGGTAACCGACTTGTGACATTGAGAGTGTACTTGCTGTCACTAACGTCATTTAATGTCATTTGTAGGTTACACCGATTTCTAAATATATTGTAACACAAGAGGTATGAGATTTTCAGTAAATATTAATATTATTTGATATAGTAAATATACTTTCAGCACACATCTTAATAATAACTCAAATAGTCGATTGTATGCCTTATTTTAAGAAAATAGAATGTCTAATAGAAATTTTTTGCATTAACAGTTTGTGCGAATAAACAGAAACGGAAGGACGAACGGATGGACATGACGAAACTACAAGTGTTCGGTTTTTTTCCATTTTGGTACCGAAACCTCTAATTAGCATGATGATGATGTATAAGTCTCCTCACTTACTGCGTGGTTACGCTGCAAAGCAATGGAGATTCTTTGAACTACCAACTTGACTAATAGAACAAAAATAACATCGTATTCAAACAATGCTGAATGGTTAAATATATCTTTCGCAACAGGCTTGGAGCTATCTCACGCTGATAACTATACTTGTGTGGCTGAGAACCCACATGGGTCGGATTCAGCAACATGGCGCGTCGTGGTGCTTCGCCCCCCAGCACCTCCAGGGTTAGCGCTATTAGAGGCACGTTCAAGAGAACTAGAGTTGGAGCTAAGGCCAGCGCTAAGGACGCCTGGTCATGCTATTCCTAAAACATATACCATACATTGGAGACTTACTTCACCAGAGGTAATACATTACATTTCTCGTATTTCATTTCAGGTATTATTTCCTTGATAGTGTGTTTCAAAATACTCTGTACTTGTCTCCTATATTTTTTTAATAAGAGAACAAAAAATCTAGTTACATTTACTACTATTTTATTTATAAATAAAAGGAGTCACAAGTTGTGTGAAAATATACTCATATTATAATTTACTATTACAGTTAAGTATCAGTACGTGTTTAAGTATGAACAATGTTTCATCTCAAATCAACTTCATTCATCATTTATGGCGAATAAATTCTTAATGAGTATAATTCTAGAGCTATATTTTTATTAGAACGTTCTGATTTCTAGTGCTTTTGAACATTTGCAAAATGTTTTAAGTACCATTGTGTATAAACAAGAACGTGCCGTATCTGTTCACCCTCAGAATTCTTTTGTAGGGAGAATGGCGCATACAGATGGCAAGTCCGGGGCCCTTTACTTTGACAGGACTTCGATGTGGTTCTGCATACAGAGTTTATGGATCAGCTGGAGGGGCTCCAGGATCTGAGCTAGCTGTGAGAACATCTGGGGGACCCCCTACTGCTCCTCCTGATGCAAGGTGGATAAGAGTTAATGCTACTCATGCAAGATTCGATACAAGTGTATGGAATGATGGCGGCTGTGGTCCCGTGGCTTTAAAATTGGAATGGGCTGGATCGGGAATCGCTGGTTCTAGAGATGTGCCCGTTGGCGGAGAAGTTATACTAGGCGGTGAGTGCTATAGATACTACTTGCTTTGTCACCCTCAGCAATAGAACGAATACTATAATTACTTTTGTTACTAATTTTATATATTTAAAAGCTAAATTTACTAGGACTAACGCCCGGGTCTCGGTATCGCATGGCAGCTCGCGCATCTAACGAAGCGGGCTGGACGCGTGAAGTTTACGAATTCGCAACTGCCGCAGCAGATGGACTAGCTGAGGAAGTGGATGCACCTTTCCCTGCAACAGCCGGTGAACTGGCGCTATTGCTAGCGTTATGTGCAGCATTATCACTGGCAGCTTTGACAATACTTGCGATATTATTGAGACGAAAGAGGCAAGTACATGTTTGCGAGATAGTATTAAGTGAGTAAAATCTGGAAGAATCTAAGTTTTGTTTGTGTGACTGATAACTAAATAGTAACAATTTTCTGACTTCTTTATTGACTTCAAGAACAAGGTAAAGGTTCTCAATTCAGGTCTCCGTCCTCATATTTCCCATTCGAATTTGAAGTAATAAGGCTACTAATGAGGTTTGAAGAGCCTATAAATATATTAGTTAGGTACGTACACCAGACTTAGCAGCTGGCTTATAATAATAGTAGTTTACTTATAGGGTATTATTTATCTAGGGTTTATTATTCCCATAAAGTTATTTAGCAAGGGTTGACTGCAACAGAGCTTGCTCAAACTTAGAAACGATAAAGATCGTAATAGCTTGCTTATAATATTTTCAATTTAATTTAGTAAAAGTGTATTATTTTATATACAAAAATAGCAGTACTTACTGATTATAGGATTTGACCCTGAATATAAATAGTAAATACTCCCACTCTATTTAAAAGCATACATTTTGCAAGCTTATTGACGACGGATCTTTGAAATTATAATATATATACTTAAAACAGTTTAATATTATTCATTATTTAACAAAACCACAAATACACTATACTGTTATCATACTAATGTTGTATGCATATGTACCCAAAGTCAAGCATATAACAATTTAACGAGTTATTCTGGCACATTTAAAGAGACCGGATTAGGAATACCACAACCCTTGTGAAAACCCGACCCGTTGTCATCGCTCAAAAAGCTTAGCAAAAGCTGTCACTTTGAATACGCAGCAAACATTTTAGTGCCCAAAAATATGACTGCACGGTTGGCCTCATATTTGAAGCGGTCGCCACGCCGCTCTCTACTGTGCTGAGTGTTGTGGGCTCAAACCTCACACGCGAAAACACTTTGTGTAATCTACAAACTGTTATTCTGAGTCTGGGTGTTCTTTGTGTCCATTTCTTGTGTGTTTATAAAGTCCCCCGCGACACAGTATTTATTCATAGTGCGGGCGTTGTCTTTTTAAAAAAAATAAATAAATAAAATAATATAAGTGTTCAAACACAGGTGCACGCTTTGTTCCCTCAGTCTCACAATCCAAAGAGACCGCTACCCGACACGACCGGGGCGAGATCAGGCGCAGAGCCAACAGCTTTACGTGCTCTCTGAAGCACTATATTGCATTTTTACAATTTCCTGATTAAAATTCAATCATACTTTTTGGCCTGACCCGGGCATCAAAGTACGGATAATATAAATATACTTTGTATATAAAACAATTATAGCTGTGAAATGTCTCTACGGTTATAAATCAACACTAGATATTCTACTCACACGTGGAAGTATACTATTACTATTACATAAAATATACTTAGAGAATACAAACAAAAACATAATGATACAATGGGCAAGAGCCTTATCGGAATTGGCGATCTCTTACAGTCAACCTGTACTGCATGGACGATATATAACAGTAATATGTACTAAGTGGGTCTTTGTGGTGAACATTTATAGTACACATCTGCTAATGAATATTATACTAATTAATTACTTACTTATGACTACACAAATACATATTCATATATTTCCATTCTTGTTAGTTTACCTATAATACCACACACAATACGAAAATATTTAAAATTTGCTCGGTTCAGCTTTCCGTTATCAGAATCATTAAGCTGAGTAAAGGAAAAAAACATTAGTTGAAATAAAGGTGGATCGTTAACAGTGATCTGTACGTGACATTGCTGACACAAGCGCCTCCATCGACCCTCCTCATCACTTCAACACTCAAGCATTCACGATTTGACATTTGAACGTATTCTTTTACAAGGGTGTTTTCCTCCATCATATAGAAATTAAATTGTCATTGGTGAAAATGAAATTATGGGGCAATATTTTACTTATAAAATGAAGTTTTTATTTAATGACTTTGTTGGATCGATGCCCGCCTACGAACTCACGGTTTAAGTGTAAAGTTTTTGATTATGATTGATTAATATACTTGCAGATGTATACAGCTGCTCAGTCCACGTATTTGCTATGAAGGTTTTAAAATTAGTTCTATTTGGGTTGAACATCTGCTTACATAATTAAGGAGGATCCACACCAAGATCTCAAATACAGTTCAGGTTCTTACAAAAAAAAATAACCTAAAATCACTTGAGATATGTGTAAGTTAGTTTTTGAGATCATATTTTACTATCAAAATGGCTATAAATTCTCTATCATCTCGCAATTAAATTGGCTGCCAATTAGTTTACAATATTCTACACGCTCACACTGTCTTATACTCTTTTTTAAATAATCCATCTTCACCAACATGTTTGACCTCATGCTTTCAATTTTTATGAAACAATCACAACAGAAACCTATAACCCTCTAATAACTTCTTACTTTCTTGTACTTCCCGTACGTCTGAGTTTGTTAGGTCATTTTTTTTTTGAAATATATATAAGAGTATATATTAGCACCTTCTATAATTAGAAGCTCAGATGTCTGTTAAAATTTACTTCTGATGTAGGAAGAGGTTATGAGTGTGAATATTAACTAGGATGTGAGTGATAAAAGAGCCATAAACAAACTACTTCGCTCCATAGTATGTAGGTAATCATCATTTATTAAAGAAAAAGAATGAAGAATCATCACCTACTTGTCATCAGAAATCACCGGTACAATGTGCAATGTTAAACTTGAAATACATTCAGACTCATATTTTGGTTTATATTATATTCAATTTTTATACAGAACTGACGGTGCCGTTGCGCGTGTATCAACGAGTGCGGAAAAACCATCATGTGGCACGTACAGAGCACCACAACATCAACCTTCAAAGCTACCACCAGATCCACCAGGTAACATATTAAAAGTGAAAATTACTTCTTTCTCATAATTTTCAAATAAACTAAACTCATAAAAGGCCATATTGATTTTTCTAAAAACTAATTTAATATCACCTCTCAAATTATATTATAAATTCCAGCGCCACGTTGAATAAAAAACTTTTTCTATTTTTGTATTACATTAATCATTGATATACTTTTTTTCCGAAATTATTCAGTCTCTACAAATTTTTGTACGTCTTTAAGTTTGTAATTTAATTAATAGTTAGTGTTATATAACTCACAATATTTATTCCATGAAATCATCTTAAAAAGCTACTATACATATACATAATTTATATAAAAATATGACCGGAACAACTAATTACATTGAAATGTATAAAATAATGTAAAGCACATTTCTGGTAACATTTCTTTTAATTAACATTTCTGTTAAAGGTACTATTATAGCACCCAGCATAATTATACCTTTACACATTTAAATATATATATATACATCACATTGTCACTTACATTAAGATAATAAATAGTTCCTTTCGTATAAAATAAGTCGTTAAATAATGGTAATCTAAAGTTGAAATAGAAACAGTATTGTGGTATAAGGTATTGGTTGATATTAATGGTTCTTATACAATTTTGAGTCGTTACACGGCTGACTGCAAAACCAATTTTGTAAAGTGTTTCCATTCAAAAGTACAAATCAATATCAATGTTTGCTTTAAGCACATTGAACATAAATTAAACTGTAGATTGTAAAACAGAAAATTAAACATTTATCACATATAACATACTTGTGGACCTGTATTAGAAGGATAAAATTAATATCGTGTTGACACAAATAATGGAAAAAGCACAAAAATTATTAACAGTGAAAATACTACATTGAAAATCTTATTATCATCAATAAAGCCATAATTTTCCTGCAATTTTTAAAATTTTATTTAGAATCAGAACACCATCGTCTTATATGCTTTGCCCAAATACTATTGTCTCTGTCTATAACTCTTAATTTGCATTAAAAACAAGTTGTTCTCAGAGTTATAATACATATTATAGTCAAAAACTTTTAACAGTCCATTACTGGTATGTCCAGCAATGCCAGTTACCCTCTCCCTAGAAAAGAGACTAAAATTACCCTATATAATAATATATCATTCATATTGCCCAGTCTTAATATGACCATCCAGCTATCATTATTAAATAAACTTCAAATGCTGACAGATGTTTACGAGATAAGTCCGTACGCTACATTTGCGGGTGGTGCGGGCGTGGGTGCAGGAGGCGGCGGCGCACGCGCATACACTTTGCAACTTCGTGCACTTGCCAGGCATGACGACGACGCAGCGCCACCACAACATGTAGCATGTTGCGACGGTCAGTCTTTTCAACCGAAATCTTATCATTTCTTCTTAACCCAAATTATTTATGTACAACTAAATTATTTAAATAAGATACGATTAAAACTGTATCTATACTGCAGAAAAATTAATTAAAGTGAAAATATTCTCACAATTCAATACTCTAAGATAACTTACTGTCTACCATTACTTTAAAATGTAAAAAAAATAATAATAACATTACGTATTATGTTATGTTTAGAGGAAACATGCGTAGACGCATGTGACGCGCAACGCCGACGGAGACGCCGAAGACATTACTGCCCCGATCATGGTGAGAGCACGTTATTATAAAATTGCTGACTTATGCTATGTGTGTATTTGATTGCAAAATTACATTACATTTAAGTATGTATGTGGATTTTAGAATATGTATGTACGTACGCACCATGAACGTCATCAACATGAACAGCCTTTTACAGTCCACTGCTGCATATAGACCTCCCCTAGGATGGAGGTTATAGAGCTGTGTATCTATTATATTCCATTTTTCTTTTTATCAGCTCTTTGTCACTAACAATACTGGCAAAAATTTGCACCTAATCATATACGAGTTCATTATTATATCGAAAATACAACATACATTAAGAGAAATTGAAAGTGGAACCTTAGAAAATCACATAACAGACACATGACAGACGTTTTCTAAAGACAAGCATAAACAAGTTATCAAGTTGGCATTGCAAATGTTGAACAAAATGTGTGAATAGATATATACGATGAAAAATTATATTAAATGTCAAACGACCAATACAGAGATTGTTATATAAAACATTAAAGTTACCTAGACTACCAAACTTGATAACGTAGATCATTGATATGTCTTCAAAGATCGTCAAATTTATGAAAGCAAAGCAATGTAGCGTCCAACTGTTGACCATAAAATTTTTTTTGCTGTCGTTGTGTGTTAGCTATAATATCACTATCATTGTAGGTACCCGATTTATACACATACTAGCATTGATTTTCACGGAAAAGTCACAGTCTATAAAAGTTGACGCGTTCGTCGACACTCCATCTAGACATATAAATTATTTAAACCACAGGCTAATATTGTTTGTATTATACATACACTTTATTTTTTCACAGGCTGCTCACAAGATTCAGGGAGTTGAGAAACGAAACTGCCAAATTGTTAAGAGATAAATATCTAGTCAGTGTAATAACAAAGATAATTCGGTTATACATATTAATATGTATACAAAAATTTATACAATAATATTATCTATTTATATTACGATGTTTTTCTTTACTTTGCCTATTTGTCCGATATTTCCAATAAAAAGATAATAAATCTTATACGTATTCTTATTTATTGTGGAATAAGCAAAATAACAGACAGAAAAGATAAATAAATGACAAAAGAAGATGAAAATTTAAATTTTCCGTTTGTCGTGATGAAATATAAACATCTGTTAAGAGTACAGGGTAAGTAAATTGCGCTGGTTTGACTTTCGCATAAATTTTATCCGTGTAAGAGTCATGTTTTGCATCTGTGGCAGAGTCATATTTGGGCACAAATGAGCCAGCACAAACGTAATGCTACAACAGCTTTAGAATTGTATAGCAAACAACGTTGGTAAATTAGTTTCGTCTACTGCTGAATGAAGGTATAATATAAAAAATAAAGAAATTAGTTTTTTATTTTTAAATTAAAACAATACAAAATATTAAAATTATGGAGTTTAATATCACGGATACGGGTTGAACGTCAAGGTTTTTAAATATAGTGTTTTTAAGGTTTATTACAATAAATTAATTTTCCATACTACTCATAACATTTCTAAAATGTGACACTTTTCTATGAAACTCTAAAAAACCTCTAAAATTCACAAAATCTTAAGTAACAATCAACAGAAATTCCTTTATATTTTAATTACACAAGCCAATCAAAATTATTCATAGACCCATCGCCACAAGGTTCCTTTTGTCCGAGTAATGGAGCGAATAATTAAGAGGAAACTACAGAGATACATCGAGAACATTCTTAGACGATGTAGCCCTGTGCTCTGAACTTTGTTGGCGGTATTGTTTATTGGTGTACGGATTGTGGAGTAGAAATATTTTATGTGCCCAACTTCAATCTTGAGAACTGAATTTAGGCCAACTTAACCTCCCAGAGATATAAGTGTGTTATGGGCAATCTGTAAAAGTTCAATTATGACTATCTTAATATGAAAAAGTGTTCAATTATGGAAACATATATTATTTTTATTATAATTCTTATCATTACACACGTATTAGAATGATACACACATATTATATATAAATTGCGTCCAGGCACAGAAAAAATATATTCTCACTACACAATATTTGTCCTGGGTGGGAAAATATTAAGATTTTTGACTTAGCAGTCAAGATCATTAACCACGTGACATTGTGTTTCTATATTTCACTACAGAGCAAAATTTTTTTTTAGAGGTCCAAAACTGGGCCACACAGATTGTTGTTTTTAATTAATGTTAGTAACACGTCAAATTTTTGTTTGAAGCCTTTTTAAGTAGTTACTATCTGTGGAGGTTATTAAACAGCGTATTGTTACTTATTCCTTAATCTATGTAAAGTACATTGCTGTAAGTTTACCTAATATTAATAAATATATAAAATGCTCATTAAGTAAATAGTAAAGGTGTTTTTGACAAAGTATTACTGTTGTTTAAATAAAACAGAAAGTAGGTAATATTTTAAAGCCTTATATTGATATTACCTAACTCATATTATGTTTATAACCTCATCTCAAGATGTATGACAATTTTAAAATTTGATAAATTACGGTGTGGTATGTAATTTTTACCACTATGCAACTATTTTCCGCATTTTACAATCATCGCAAACCCATAGTAGACCGAAAATCTTTTTTTAACTATATTTGTGTGTTGTAACAAAGTAGTACGCAAAACTAAACTCGGTCACAAAACTAAAACAACGAGAGAAATATTTGATGTAGACGTATATCCTTTGACATAAGTAAGTTAAAAGCAGTGCATAATAACACTTATCTGGGATCACGGCAATCGATGTTCGCCTCAACTGAGGGAAATCAATTAGTCAGTAATCCTCTTACCAATATTGGGGTTCATCTTCGTACGGTTATTCACAGAAGTGACGACCCTGCTAGTCGTCTTAGCCAACGTAATAATTAAACTAGAGGTATATTATTCAGATATCCTTTCGACACGAAACTGCTCCTTCAAAATGATCAGATTATAACAGATTAAGTTTTCATTTTGATTAATGGAAGTTAAGTGGTTTGTACGAATGAACATGACGTAAATATATATTTAGGCTCTTAATAAATGAAGTAATACTAATAATATTTGTAAAATTTAAGGACACCACATTATAAATCAAATTGGTAATTAAAAAAAATGATGTTTAATTTTTTGTGAGCGGAAAATTATGTAGATTATATTGAAGAGATGATGTAAAAAGTAATTCTCTTCCTAAAGACAAACTCAATTATAACAACGATATATTTTCAGAAAATCAGTTGCCAAAAGAGATGAGTCTGCTTTATTTTATCGATAACGCCCTCTAACGGTAGATTATAAACTAATAATGGAAATTTATTTGATTTATTAGGACAGAAGAATATATATTTACATCCAGATGACGAATAAAAGAGCGTGTTCGTTAGAAAAATAATTAGGTTGGTTACGAATCGAACTTGTGAGTTTTAATAGCCTAGGCTTAAACGCTTCATCATCATCGTCTCAGCCAAAAGACGTCCACTACTGGACATAGGCCTTCCCCAAGGTTCTAAATGGTTGGACTACCTTGTGGCGGGCCTACCAACGCTGTGTTTCCCAGTACGTGGTCGCCACTCCAGAACTTTATAGCCATAGGGCTATAAAGTTCTGGAGTGGCCATCGTTTCTGCGTGTAATGTGCCCCGCCCACTGCCACTTAAGTTTAGCAATTTTAATGGCAATATCAGTGACTTTGGTTCGTCTGTAGATGTCCTCATTCCTGATTGGAGCACGTAAAGAAACTCTGAGCATTGCCCTCTCTATTGCTCTTTGGATGACTTTGAGCCTTCTTGTCCAGCCCATAGTGAGCGATCACGTCTCTATGCCGTAAGTCATCACTGGCAACACACACTGGTCAAAGATTTTTGACTTGAGGCTGCGATATTTGTGACCAGAAAACGTTACGTAGCTTCCCGAACGCTGCCCAACTAACCTGGATTCGACGATTGACCTCTTTTTCGAAGTTGGGCCTACCTAATTGGATAGTTTTTCCTAGATGGATGTAGTTGTCAACCACTTCGAAGGTCGATTCTCCAATTTTCACTGGAGTGGGTGTGACATGGGCATTCAACATAATTTTTGTCTTATCCATTTTATTTTTAAACCCACTCGTTTACAGATCCTTTTTTTTTTTTTTTTTTTTTTAACGCGGGGAATGCTTTTCGCACCATACCCTCCGCAGGGACGAAGGGCTTGTGTGGGACTCCCGGAAAACCGGTTTACCCACTAAACCCCGCGGCGGCCTACCTCGGCAGTTGGAAGGAGCTCTAGGAACGCATTAGCGGCTTCTAGAGTCCTCCCTGCCGTACCTCACAAGTGAAGTACATCTCGGGCACCTCATGCCTCAGGGGCAAGACGCTATCGCACCTTCCATCGCCCTATGCAGTAAGAGGCAGAACAGCGCCCCGCCCCAGACGACACTCCCCGGCCGCACCGGAGTGTCACCTGACTCGGGTCGTTTGCAGCAGTCACAACGCCCCAAGATGTGAACGCAGCGACCCTTAGGCGGTGATTAGGGAGCTAGCGACCTCTGCCGCGTCCCCTTCGCCGCCTCCTTCGAGCGGGATCGGCCCTTTCCCGATCTCGCTCTGCAGTCTCCTTCCGGAGCATAACCTGCTCACAGAAGGAGATCGCGGCTTCCCATCCTTCACGACTCGCCAGCATTGTCGCGATCAATGCTGACGGTGAAAGGTTACGTCCGATCCGTCCGTTCAGATACTCACCGAAGCAGCCGTGCCCGGTGAGTATCTGGGTCAATCTATAGCTGACACAGTCGGTCCTCTCTATCCACGCTTCGAAGTTCGGCAGAACGGCTCCGACGGCGCGTTGGCTAGCACAACCCTGAGTTTCGAGCCGTGCCTACCAAACCACCAAAGCTTGCTTATGCGCGTTCTGCCGTAGCATTCCGGGCTCAGGATCTGGCGCAGCCTCTTCAGCATTCCGACCGACAGAACGAATTAGGTCGTACACCATTGCGTCCATGTCGGCCAGAATATCGAAGGGCGGAGATCGCGCCAGGATCGTCGCCGCCTCATAGGAGATTGTGCGGTAGCCCCGCACGATCCGTATGGCCATCAGCCGCTGCAGGCTCCTTCGTAGGGCCCGGCAGCGGGAGGCACCCGCTAGATCATTAAACCAGACGGGTGCCCCATAGAGGACCATGGATCTAACAACCCCCATGTAGAGGCGGCGAACTTCTTCCCGTGGTCCCCCGAGATTGGGCAGCAAACGATGCAGCGCACCTGCTACCCCTCGCACTCGGGGTACCGATCGCCCGAAATGCTCTTCGAAGCTCCACCGACTGTCCAGGATGAGGCCTAGGTACTTCATGTACTGGCCTACCTGGATTTCAGCGTCACCTACCCGGAGACATGAGCTGGGTGGCTCCTGGCGCTTACGCAGGCCATGGAACCATATCGCCTCAGTTTTATGAGGCGCCACCCTCAGGCCCAGCTCACGTATCTTTTCCACAACACTAGCCACCCCCTGCTCGGCGAGCCAAAGCACCTCCTCGAAGTGTGACCCTCTAGCCAGTATTAATGTATCGTCCGCATAGCAGACGACACTTAGGCCAGAGGGCAGACTGGTGCGAAGGACAGCATCGTATGCGAGGTTCCATAATAATAGGCCCAATACCGAGCCCTGGGGAACCCCGCAACATACTTCCTTTCGATTCTCCACTCCATTCCGACCGATAAACTTCACCGTCCTGTCGCGCAGATAGGCCTCAATAACGGTTCGCAGATAGAGCGACACCTCGTGATATTCGAGGGCCGCCCTAATTGCCCGCCAGGGGAGGGTGCTGAAAGCGTTGACTATATCAAAGCTAACCGCCAACGCCCCCCCCCCCCCCCCCGATCGGACTGTTGACTCCGACAGGGATCGAACGCACCTAACAGCATCTACTGTTGAACTTCCCCGTCGGAATCCGAACTGACAGTCCGATAGGTCAGGGCCCACTCGCGACAGGTGCCCGCTAATCCGGTCAGAGATTATCCTCTCAAAGAGTTTCCCTGACTCATTCAGCAGGCATATCGGTCGGAACGCAGAGGGAGAATCTGCAGCCCTTCCGTCCTTTTTTAAAAGCACCAGTCTTGCTTCTTTCCAGCCGAGGGGGAAGATACCGAGGCGGAAACAATCTGTGAAAATCTGCCTCAGTTTGTCCCCCAGTACCGACAGAGCTATCACCAACGCCCGATCCGGAATGCCATCAGGTCCAGGCGCGGTGTTGCGGGAAGCGAGCCGCCGCGTGGCTCGGTCAAGTTCACCCTCCGTCACCTCATACTCCTCGGACCACATTTGGCGGACCGATTGGGATGGAGGAATCGCAGGACTGTCCTGGACCCTTGGGAAGAGTGTGTCTAACACTCTTCCCAGAAACTCCGGATCCAGAGTTTCTGTTAACGGTGGGACCCATGGCTTGAGCTTGCCCAGTACCATTTTGTATGGGCGCCCCCATGGATCCCTATCCAGTCCCGCGATGAGTTCTTTCCATGACCGAGCCTTGGCCTCAGCGATTGCATCGCTGAGATCCTTTACTGCAACTCCATATTCCCGCCGTGCTCTGTCGATCTCCTCGACTGTGGCTCGCCGTCTTCTCCGAGCTCGAAAGTACGGGCGGCGCAGTCTCGCGACTGTCATTCTCAGCCGCGAGATCTCCGCGCTCCACCAGTACACCGAGCTTGTTCTGGCCGCCTTGACTCGGGGCATTGAGGCATCACATATGGACGCCATAATGTTCCCAAACCAGGCAGCCAGTGCCTCTGGATCGGACAAAACCCTTTCCTCTGACCAATCCGCGACGTGGGATGCGGCTACGACCATATCCCGGTTGAGCCGCTTAAGGGACCATCGTCGCGGGGGTTCTCTTTCCTGGTGTAGGCGTTCTGGGTGACGGAGCGACACATCGAATAAGATGTGCCGGTGGTCAGAGAGGCTAACCACTTCCTCCGCCACCCGCCATCCCGATACCATGTGCACTGCAGAGGGAGTAGCCCATGACAGGTCGACAATTGACTCCCCCTGCCACCGCACACATGTGCTGACTGAACCCCGATTGAGAATTCGGAGGTCCAGTCCAGCCGCCCACTCCAGGAGTCCAGCCGCCCACTCCAGGATCGTTTACAGATCCTACTGAGATCACCAAGCATTGTGCTAAGATCTGCCACGGTTTCAGCCATGACAACTATATCATCAGCAAATCAAAGGTGGGTGATATACTCGCCATTGATATTAATGCCAAGTCTATTCCAGTCCAGAAGCTTGAAGGCGTCTTCCAGTGCTGTGGTAAATAGTTTCGGAGATATTAAATCTCCCCGTCTTACACCTCGCTGTAGATTGATAGGTTTAGAGCTTTGATCTTAAATACTTAATAGACTGTAAACAATGGTCAACGTATTTTGTTGTTAAATTTTTCCATTTGGATGAGAAATGACTTTCGATTCGAGGTAGATACACTCTGTTAAATGTACAGTCTCAACTACAAAACTATTCAACCAGACGTATTTTATTAAAACCAGTATAAGAATTATGAGGTACTGTCAAAGAGTCACACACAAAAGTTTCAACAGTAGTAATTAAGAACGTTGCTATTACCATATGTTAGCTGCCCAAAAATGTTACAACATTGCCCACACTTGCGCAGCAATATATTCTGCCGGAGAAAATTTTCTAACAAACTTTTACTATAGCACAAGTTTGGATTATTCGCCTACATAAAATGAGTAGTCCTAAAAGAACTGAATAAAATAGATACTCTTGGTTATACTCATATTATTCTATAATGATGAGAAAAGTAGGAACGAAATAAATAAGCAAATGAAAGAAAAATTAGGGAAAGTTTGAACACAAAAACTCTTTAGCGCAATAACGAGTAAAAATTAGACATTGATAGACTTCACTTCTTTCTCTTCTCGTAATTTACAAAACATTTACGTTTTTGTTAACAGTATCTATTTTATGTGCTTTGTGTATGATGTGTTTAAGTGTTTGTGTATGCGTAGGTGTGTTAGCTGATTTAGGCTAAAATTAGTTCAGTTTTCTCATACGTCAGTAGTTTGAGCTATTCTATTAGGATCCTACTTGTAATCTACCATACTCTATTTATACTCTCTACATTTTACGAAATAGTGTTTTATGCTAGATTTTGCTATGATTAAACATAAGAAGAATAATCAATAACTATTGCTATGATCTTATTGTAATTACTATTTTTTATTATTGAAAAGTAATGTCAACAATGTAAGCGTTAAACGTTAACAATAAAATTGGTACCCACACACTAATTTACCTCAAATAGGTATACCTAAGACCAATTACGTAAAATAAAAATGAAATGATATTCGTAGTCAAATCCGCATCAACTTGGTGTAGTTTCAAAACGAGTTTCAGTATATTACCGTATATAACACGTTTGTATGCAAATTTTATACCCTAAATCCGTCCTGATGGAAAACGGTCCCTTGAAGTAGGTATATTATCAGGGAGCGCGGCAGACCCACACGAACTTTTGGGTCCCTCGATTTGATAACACATCCCAAATATAGCACACACTGTGTCCATTACCTTATCATACTCATGGAATTATTTGAATTTGGGTATTTATGTCACATTACTATACTATTAAATTTCTCGTATGTTAGGATTTGAATTGCTGGGAAAAGGTGATAAAAAATCCATTTTACTAAGTGGGAATATCAAAGTTGAGTTACTGAGGTCGGCAAAATAAAATTTTGAAATAGGTTTAAAGTTATATTAACTTTAAGTAATATATTATCGCATTATCTTTATATTGTTATTTTTCTTTTATTTGAAACCCTGTACAAACGTGATAAGGTTATTAGACACAAAGTTGAGTAGCGTTAAATCTCTGCTAATAATATAAATATGAAAGTAACTGTGTCGGTCTGTGACGCTTACACTGTTACGCGCTGTATCTTTTTTGATAAATTTGGCATGGGAATACTTCGGGTCTAAGTCCTTGACATAGGTTATTTTTATCGCAATAACCGATGTAGATGCACGTATCTCTGCCGCAAAATCAATAGCAAACAATTCCAATACATATATTTGTCATGGCAATATATAAATTAGATATATCTAGTTATCATCAAAACAGTCTTCGGTTCATTTACATTAAAATACTTATATTATCTCATCGAAATCGTGTTTTAAATACATAGCGTGTAGTATAAATTTGGCTTAAGTATCATACTAATTTGGAAGGGTAAACTTTGGCTTCGTGTAGTATATAATAAGGGATAATCCGCCGACTTGTATATCATATTAATCATAGATATGGTAACTTACACTTATCTCAAAGGTTTATTTTACGTGCATGTGAAATACATATGCCTATTTTCTTCATTACAATATCTTAATAATTTTACTTTAGCTTTTGTTGATCTATTTTGTTTCTATTCTTATTAGTAACATATGTCTTTGTAATACCTAAGTGATTACGTACTAAAGTTTCAAGGCTTGCTTCAGTAACACGTAGCCTTCGCACATTTTTCCAGTCAGTTTTCGACATAGTGGGGTTATGGTTTTTGAGAGCAGGAGTTTTTCTTATTGCTACATAATGGTATAGTACGATAACAGGGGGTTCCTACTGATATCATATTTAGACACATAAATATTGAGATTTAGTGTACATGCTACTTCAATACTCGGTTTATCACTTAGTATCATGAGTATGTTTCACAAAAGAATAAAAAGCAATTTTAAGAATAGTAAACAAAAAAAAAACTTATGAAAGAATCTATTATGGCTAAAGTTCTTTAGTCTTTAGGATATAAAATTCCTTACGTTTCAGGAAAAAAATTAACAAATACATTTCACATATAATTTACATTATATATGTATATAAATATCCATATGGAACGATTAATAATATTTATTGCAATATTTATCACTTGTACAGTAATCACGGCGTTAGCAAACTAGAGAAACTACCTGTATTTTATGACACCCATGATGAAATGAAGAAAAATATTTATGGAAATGTCTATGTGTGTTAAATTAAATATTGTACGATGTAAATAAGTATTCAATATAAAATTGCTTATGGTGAAATTAATAAGTATATATATATATGTATGTCATAGCTACACTTTAAATAGATATACTTCAATTGATGTGATTTCTAGTTTTAAACGTTACGTGGAATAAAGCGCTGTAGTTAGTGTTACTAATGATAAAGTACTGTGACTGTGACTGTCTTACTTTATAGGCTGTGTTTATTAAAATTATAATACCCTGGAACTTAGGTACAAAGTTTGCTTTTACATATTTTATATAAATTCATTTCTTGGACACGTCAAATTTAATGTAGGTGAATTAAAATATAGTTACTCTTTTTAACAGTTCAGGTAACGTGTGTCCAAAAACAATATTTAAATGAAACATATACACGTACTCGCCTTGTGGACTCGTTGGTATAAACGTAAATAGATTTAGTTCGACCTTGATTAGTCACTTTCTCCATTTACAAAATTGGACCCGATGTCTGATGGTGATAGGTTTTGTCACTTCAGAAGTAAGTAAAAGATATGTAGAATTTTTTTTTGAATACGTCGTGATACTTCAACAATAAAACAATACTGTAATAAGTCATATAACTTAATGTAAATTATGTCAGTAGTTAAATGTCTTTGGCCAACATTACGTTTAAATAATTCTTCTTGGTATTAATTTTTTTGCACTGATCGTGTAATTGGATGTTTCAGTACGTTGTTGGTTTGAGATCAAGACCGTTCGGATGTCTTAATAATAACTATTTCTGAATTTGCACCCCTTGTGGTTTTTAGTGAGTTTGAGTGTAATATACCACTCCAATGAGGTGATAACCCCAGGGAGTTTTCACGCGTAAAAAAAAGAGATTGTTTTTGTACGTGCATGACTTACAGGGTCTGTATACAACAAAAGAATTTTTTCTATAAAAGATAAGTATCTATTGTCATTAAACATATAAATCTAACCATAAGATATGCTGACCTGGTGCGTAGTTTTTTTTTTAAGGTTCATTTAATAATCAATGTGAAACATTCTCCGTGTGGTGATTGGTTAAGAATAGGGAGTGTCACCAACCCCATTCAGCCCACAACATCACTGCAAACAAAAGGAAAACTTGAAACAAATCCTATAGTCTTCTGCCTACCATGATAAAGTAGACCAAAACCTCCTTGCTAAAAAGGAACTTTTACCAGATGTGGATTGTTAAAGGTGATTGATGCGAATTTGACACATTCATAATATACACTTATTGGTTGATATAGAAGTTTTAATATAACAAGAATTCATTTATTTAATATTGCATTTATTAGCAGTCAGTTATATACAGGATAAACAAATTTGGCTGTTTAAATGGTGCAGTTAATAAATTTATATCCATTAATTAATTAGAATCGATGGTAAGACAATGGTTCCAATCCTAATTCAACTTTATTCAATTTTTATTAATCTTTCTTTGTTTTACAGACACGTGTGTAGAAAACTTTCCATGTTTTATGTGACTTTTCTTATAAATGTCAGTTTTTTTTAAACTCGTTTAGTATAATAATTCTAATTTTATAGCTTCATAACAAAATGACTGAATTAAGTTGTACTTTTATAAGCGATTTCTAAAAATATGTTAATGTCTAGACATCTTAATAACAAAGTAAACAAGGCCATTTCAGCCTTTTTAAATTTTAAAGTCAGACTCAAAGTCATTTAAAGCAATAAACTTTTTATATATCTGAAAATTTGATTAAAAACCTTACATACTTTGAGCGTTTTCGTAATTGAAATGCTTTACAAATGTCAGAAGATAAATAATATATTATTTACCAACTGACATTTGTTTAACGTGTTACTTAACAGAGGCATACCCTACCAACATATGTTTGAGAAAAAATAATATTTACGAAAATATGTTTATTTCTTGTAATTTTCTTGAGGTCTTCTAAGACCTGTATGGTTCTTCGAATGATTAACTGGATCATCAAGGTTTGCCAGAATTCAGGAAAAGTGTAAAACAAATACTTAATAATAATACGCTTTGAGCCTAGCAATTCCCGTGTATGCCAAAATGTAATTATTATATTATTATCAGATAAACATTATTTGTTTAATAGTTAAGCTAGTGATATCATAAAAATTACTGAAAAATCGATAAAAAGAAACAAATTATCTAACATACTTATATTATTACTTTTAATACCGGTACAGGAGAAGGCAATAAACAATCCTTATTGTGGCGTGCCTGTAGTTATTTATATATAATAATTACGTGTCCTTAATTTTACTTCCAGATGCGCCCGTTTTCCTGAGTATCTTAATAACTCAATAAATAAATAACAATGGTTTACCAAGTTTGCGATCACATAAAATTTTGGTTGCCGCTACTTTGAAAATTTTGGTTTTATTGTTTGGTATATTTATAGATACGCTAAAAAATTATCAGCGTCTAGATAAAAAAAATGCTGTAGAAAACTGTAATCTTTCCATTTATCCTCGGGTCTACATTTTAAATACTTTATATTATATATTTTAGGGGTTATTACGTAACTAAATTAATGGTAACATGCCGCTCAATGAATCTTGGTCTACAGTAATTTAATCTATGGGGCTATTGTTGTCATTGTTTTGGTGATTGAAATCAATCTACACATAAATTGCTATGAATAAATCATTTATTCATAGCTGTTACAATACAGTTTCATAATTGTGACTATGAAAATGAGAATAGATTCACTATAATTAATAAAAAAACTAATAATTAAGGGACGGGTACCTATGTTTGTTATGCTGGTGGTTAGTGATCCCGACTACTAAACCAGAAATAATGTCTGTTCCCACTATTCACACCCAAAACAAATGTTAGTGTGATGAACACGTTCACTTGGTCTGAATCTGGGTGTAATTTACCTATAATATATGAATGTAACTGCCTCGGTGGCGCAGTGGTAGTGAATGCGACTGCTGTGCTTGAGGTCTTGGGTTCTATTCCCGGGTTAGACCAAATGTTTGTATGATATGTAAATATTTGTTTCGAAGTTTGGATGTTTTCTGTGTATAATATGTATGTATTTACAAAAAAAAATATGTAAGTATTCTATCAGTCAGTCTAGTTATCATAGCACAAGCTCTGCTAACTTTGAAACTAGATGACTTTGTGTTCCAAATGTCCGAAATATGTATTTATTCATTATTTATTTATTTATTTATTTAAAAATGTTTAAGTAGATTCATCAGCAGTCTAATTAACTTAGCGCATGCTGTACTCAGTTTGAGATGAGGCTGACCTGTGTAAGAACTTTCAAGATATTATTATACCATCTTTGGCATTAACAAAAAATTCATCAACCTTAAGATACTGACATCAAGTGTTCAACTAAAGCAAAAGTCTTCTTTATCACTAAAACCACACCAGTCTATTGTATTTTTTTTAGTTAATATTATTGGAGTATACCTGTTCTGGCTAAACTGAGTAAGCAAAATACCTAGCAGCATCAACTGACATTTTTGAGGATATATGTCGATTCTCTACGGGAATAAAATAAGTTGCTGATGTAAAATTCAATCGACCAGCCAGCTGTCATGAATAAATTTTCACATATAAAATGTAAGAGATTTGAAATATCATGAAAATCATTTTACATTTCTTTAACCCATTTTCATAAAATTATAGTGGTTGGCGTTTTGCAGGCATACCTTTCATATTTAATATTGGTGTTGCGGTGAAAAGCGGTATTCAAGTTTTAGAAACTTCGTGAACCTTTTCGTTTTTGCCTGAGGTGTATAAATCACGTTGACGGTAACCTCTATAAGTGGTTTTGTTTTACTTTTGAGTATACTCGTATGTGTAGACACGACAGTACAAGAATGTTTGGCCCAATTTTGTACTATATAGTTGTATCATATTACATGTGATTTGATTTATAGGTAAAAGTGTTGTTCAGTAAGCAGAGAACCTTGAAGTTTTCCAACTATTATTATGAGGTGTACGAGGTTTTATATTGTTTTATTGGTGTAAAAATTTGCGAGAGTAACGTCAATACTTACATATATACAATAAACGGGATTTTGATGTATTAGATATAATCTGTAAGTCGGTACTCCATCGTGATTATAATCAATAGATACAATTCATTTTTGTAAAGACCAAAGTTTGAATCGATTTGCACCGACTATGGTTATGAGTGGACTGGTGATAGCTAAGCGACATAGTGTAAAGTCATAATTTCATACGTATATTACGTACAAGACAATTATTATCCAGGTAAATGACCAAACTAATCAAATTTCAAAGAAGTTACTCGACTGTCATACGTTTATTCTAGTATACAGAACTAAGATATACCACTCTCTCTAAAACAATCGAATTAGTATACATATTTATGTCATCATCATCAAAAGCCTTTAACAGCTTACTGCTGGACATAGGCCTCTGATAAAAAAGGAGTTTTCGGTCTACCACGCTGGCTAGACGGGTTGATAAAGGACTTCTTTCAAGCTTACCTTCTCTTTGCAGTGACGCTGTCCTGCATAATTTGCGCCCTTAGTTACCTCTTACGACACCCATAGGATGAATGGTCGCAGTCCACATTCCTAATCCGTCAGCACGCCTGCACACCACAAAAATGGTAAAGGTATACTTATACCATAGAATTTCTGTTGTTCGTTTCTTTGTTTCACATTTGAACCTTCAGATTTTAACTGAACATAATTTAAGCGTTAAAATATAACTTGCCACGAGTGAAGCCGCAGACAAAAGTTAATTTTCTTCTAATTTGATTCGACCATCGCCTGCGTCATATTGGCCGCAACGTCAGACCGTTGAGATGACGACGTAATTAAATAGAAGGCCAATATTGTCGCAGCTACGTAGTACCAAACACTGATGGCGTACAGAGAAAATATGTTTCCCCGCAGGATTAAGAGGAGGCCCTTAATTTTTAATTAAAATTGGTAATTATATGAATCACTGGTTTATCATGTTAAACTCTTTAAAGGTAGATGATTGCAAAAGCTGGAGATTTTGTCAATTTATATGAGAATTACATGTAAAAGTTAATTTTAAAGTGCCTATGTTTGTAGCAATTAGAAATTTGGATTAAACATTTCACATTATTCAATATTTTTTATTTAACAGTACTTACGAGTACTAACATTGTGGAAATTTTTCATTGGAGTGCTAAGTTTGTTCATTGTGGATCACAAGTTGTTTTTTTATTTTGTGAAATACAATAAATTGTTAATTAAAATATCACATATTTACAATAAAGTGAAAATTTAGAAACAAACTAAAAAAATTGCATGATCTGCAAATATTTCATTAAGACATTGAATATATTCTGTTTATAATATGTATGTATTTACAAAAAAGAAAAGTTCATATATATATTTGAATTAGTTGTCTAGTATGGGTATAACACAAGCTATTTGTAGTTTGAGACTAGATGATGTATTTCAAAGATTCGAAATATTTATTAATTTATAAACTACTTCTCTTCACCCATATTTAAAATATTTATTTCGTATTTTATATTCTACTAGCTTTGAAAAATGACAAAATTATTTTATGTTTGAAGGTTGATGTCTAAAAATCTTTTTTTAATGGGTTCTTACAACGTAAACAGCATTAACTACGTTGATGAATCGGCCATTCGGACGGCGCATGTTTTTTTTTAAATATAACCTGTTCATAATTTTAAAATGAACTGTGAATTTATAGAAACTTACAGTAACGTATAATATAACTTACAGATCCAGTAGGTACGATAGCATATTGTAGTCACATCGCTCGCTCTGTAGCAACTCTCAATCAATTTAATATCTTTTATGCTTTCAGTAGCAGGTGGTAGCAGCCCTTTCATCGACCTTCAATCATAAACCGTGATTTAAATTTATTTTATTGTTTTTATTAGCTGTTTGAAACGTTTCTTAATTAAATACTAACGTAGTTTGCTACAGTAGATATCATCATCATCAACAGCCTTCAATAGTCCACAGCTGGACATAGACCTCTCCTGGACGTAAACTAAAATTGATATAGTCATCTGGAGGGGGTTTATTTTTACACATAAAATCAAATATTTATAACTACTCGTTTGTTCTTAGAATATATGACGTCACACTCTTCTGTAGAATGTACATATATGTAGCTTTTTAAGTTGCACTGTTGATATTTATCTTTGATAATAAATTTTTATAAACCACTTTACCCTTGAGAAATAGTGAATCCTCTTATTTACGAATAAAGTTAAATATCGAAAGGTATATATAGGTAAGTTTCCCAGACGTCCCCTTCCCTACGAAGAGATTAATTACAGAATCGGCAGTTTTAATTAGTTTTGTAATTAACAGCCGCATGGCAACGCCTTCGAGGCGAACTAAAATAAATTACCCTTTAATACAATTCCTGCATGGGCTTAATTAGCTGTGATGGTGACGAGCATTGTGTATAGTGTTTTGATTTGAGATCCAATAAACAAATATATCGTTAATGTTAACAAAATATTCGTTTATTGTTATAGTTTGGATAATTTGAGTTCATATTAAATAACATTAACTCATATCAATGCTCAGTAAATACTGTGTATTATTTTTAAATTTAAATAACAATAAATAATTTATATTTTCGATTGTATTCAACAAAGTACCAACAGCACTTAGTGGGATTTGTTATAATTCATTTCTTGTGTATTTAATGAATAAAACAATTACACAACATTATTAATCAATTGACAATTGTTACTTTTAATGATAAGGTGAAATATTTAGTATAAAACCCTCTCTCTCCTGTTACAACTATATGTTATTTATTTATATATGGTAAATATATAATAAGGTTTATAGTATTGGCCACATTGCATCTAGAACGCTCGGAGATTGTCAAAATAAAGGAAAGTGTCCAATCACTTCTTTTAAAACTTTATTCTGTAACGTATTCAAAAATTTTCAATTTTAAAAAATTATGCAACGTAATTAGACCTTGTGTCTTACCTGATTCAAAAACGTACTAGTTTGCATTTATTTTGATATTCGTTAATTTTTTTTATTAGTTTTATCTTTACTTTCGAAACTGAACGAAACCCCTTAAGCATCTTAACAATCTACCACCATATAATATGCACTGCTACCTATCAATGACATAAAATATATTTAAATAGTAAAAACAAGTATAATAAATATAAATACATAAATATTCGCCTTCATCTGCTCTAAAAAATACCCTCATTTTGGCATCACTCTCGGCTAGGATAAAGTACTCACATTTTACAAATGAGGCTTTCCCACGCCATATGTTCGTATTAATTTAATGGGTTCTGCCGACCGATGTGTTGGCTTACAAACGAGGATTTAATATAAGAAGGCACGAAAGGCAAGTTAGTAGACGATCTACAGATAAATTCACCTAAGTTTACCTTTTGTAACAAACGAAAAATTATGTAGACCATTTTTTATTTTATTTTTAATACTTCCTGCATTATATTTGCATGAGGCGGGACTTAACGCCATATGGCATTCTCTACCAGTCAACATTTAGGTGGTTCAGTAAGTGAAATGGCAGATGCACGTGTGTCTGTAAGAGAAGCAATGAATTAATATAGTATATATGTAATTAACACCATCAATGAAAACAACAATTAATATCTAAACAATATACGTACAAAACAAAATATAGTATATAAAATGACTAGACTATGGGGCAATCTCATGTCAGCTGTCTCTTGTGAAATTCACTGACCTTGACTTTATTTATGATACATATTATATTTCTTCATTTATGATAATGTATAATTTAAAAAAAGTCTTTAAACGCAATGTACATCGGTTGAGTTCTCTATCAAAAATAATTTGTTAACAGATGCTATACTTTAAATTTTAGAGAAACGAAGATCTTTTAAAATAATTTTTCTTTTTAATTAAGAACTGTAATAAAAAAGTCATTTGGGCAAATAAAACAGATTCTTGGCAATTGAAATATTTTCGATTGATCTCATTCGCCTTGGAATAGTCGTTAAGATCTATTACATTTAATCAAAAAAGTACACGCCACATTGTACCCGGCGTAATTCGTCACAATTGGAATTGTGACAATTCCCTAGGCAGAGCTTTGAGAAAAATTGTCGCTAACGAGCTCGCACCCCGCAACCCCTCGCTCGCCAACCCCTTGGAGCATCTCCCGCTTCGCCCCTCCACTTTTAATCCGTACCACCTCCCTTTATCGGTAGCACTTTAAAACCCTTTTGCGATTTTCCGCACTAAGAAATTATCAAGGAAAAAGAAACACTTATTCACTGGCTATCTTTTCATTTAAATTAATCGTTATTAATTTTCGAGTTTACTATCGCAATTGTATTTAGCATAGTTGACTGAAAGTAATTAATAGCTTACTCTCATAATAAAGTGAACTCACGCCCTAACTACTCTACCAAATATCATGAAATGTTGCGCACACGTTTGAGGTGTAGAGAAGCAGGCACAGAGTTTCGAACCATGTAAGTATTACGTGGAACCGTGGTCGTAGGTACACGTGAAAAACATTTGTCGTCGTTATCACGCATAGACTATAAATCTTCGAAAAGGTAATAGCTGTTTTCTGCTTTACTTTTCTCGATACAACTATAAAGTAAAAAAAATACTTCGCGCCAATAAAACATTCGGAGCACAGCTTTGCCTTTATATATAGAATATTGTAGAGATAATAATGAGAAGGTAGTAAAACCACCTGGAGGCCTAGTGATGCAGGGATGGCAGTTATCGTGGTAAGTGTGTGAGCCTTACATTACCATGTTGACTGTCATGTAGCTTACGTCCACAAGTGAGGCGTGAGGAAACATCCCTCTTGGACGGCATAGTGTGTGCTGTATAGTATACTGCATTGTCAGCATTCGTAATGAGTTTATAGAGCAAAAATCTTGGATTCTATATATTCTGTCATTTTTTCCATTAGGCAGAGTAGAGTCACTTAAGCATGCTCTAAAAAATGTAAAAATCCTTACAGGGCATGTTAAATATCAAGTGCCGGGTAAATATATATAATAAAACACCGGGCCCAGTGATACAGTAATAAACTTAAATTGGCAGAAGCCACCATGTGTTTCGTTTACAAAAAAATACTGCTGATCCCGAGAGACTCAGGCCACTTGTTCAACAATAGGAGGCTAACCAACTGACTAAACGTACTTGACTTGCCTATATTCTAATCTCTGCCTCAGTCTTTTGCATTTTTATTAATCCCCGACGCAAAGAATGGTGTTAATAGTTTGATCGCTTCATCTGTCTGTGGCATTATAATTCCTAAACGTATGAATTGATTTGGAAGTACTTTTTCTCATTTCAAAGCATCTTTCCTATTTATTCCATAACTCTTTTACAGAAGGAGATGGTAGAGTTCCATACTCTCTCGCTCCACATTATGGCTGCAATCTTGTTACCGAGGGAGTGAACTCTCATTACGATGGCCGCCATGTGGTCACGCCTCTGTGCTAGCCCACGTCGGACAGTCTACCAGCATGTGGAGTACAGTTTTCACGATCTGGTCATCACAGTGGTAGCACTTAAGCGTTGATTCCTTGCAAATCAGACGCAGGTGATTTCCGAAGCATCCTTTTCGTGAGTGATCCGTGATGCCTCTCGAGTCAGTTCTCAATTCCACCGCAATAACGATGTACCCAATTTTATGATTTTATTTTTTTATTTTTATTTTTTAGTTTACTTAATTATTAAATCATGGCTTTTGGTTTTTTAAGCTGTATTTATTTTATATTAACTTTGAAAACTTTGAAATAACAGCTAAATTAAAAATAAAAAAAATCCTCGACAGCAGCAAAAAGCAATAAATAAAACTTCGTTAATTAAATACTTAATATTATTTTATTTATTTAGTGGTCTCCTGATGTTACGTAGCTAGTATTATAAAATGTTATTAATTAAATATTTAATTAACGAAGTGTTATTTATTACTCATGACAGATTCTTTGTGACGAGGGTTTTTAAATTTCAAATTTACCTTTTTTTCAAACAGATAAATGCTTCGATACTTTTCACAGATTCAATTGAATGGCAATGTACAGAACTCAAAAATCTTTACAAGGCTTTAGTTTTATACTTTTAAATGTACGTTTTCTACCTATTTGTCACGTAGCATGTATGTAATAATAAAATTAATATTTTTAGTCCTCGATTTTGCTATTAATATTGTCTATGTTCGTTACAAAATCACTGAGTGCCTTTATTCAAGGTCTGTCCAATTTCCTGAGATGATAAGTGACGCAAAGGTAACATTTCTTGGTCATGATTTCAATGAGTTTATTTTAAGTTCAACCGGGCAATTTCCTTCCAGTTTTCCTGAATTTCCATTTGTTTCAAAAAGGTTTCTTGTTATTTTCAATTATAAAATGTTTATTGAAACTGGTAATATAAAAAGAATAATGAGACTAATGGCTCATGACGTATCGAAAAATGCGTTTACCAACGAGGACTATTTATTTTCATTAGAAAGATTCACCTGTAAAATTTCAAGGAAAATTATATTTGACATCCAAGAGCCAATGTATTATAAAAAATAACGGAATTCGTAATAAAAGAAATATTTGAATTGACTCAAAATAGGTAAATTTGTTCGCAGAGTATGTCCTCTTTGAGTAGCGTTCAGCCTCATTAGCGATTTTCCATCTGAACAAATTGTGAAAAGACGTTGAAGCTCTCATTCTTAACAAATGATGATACGCAGTTTCGTTGATAATCTTATTGTACTGCAAAACTTTTATGAAAGAATATTTTCTTTAAACGTATTCATAATTTTATGACGTAATCAATTTAAGCGCAGGTGTCAATTTTATTCAAAAATGTCACAGTTTAGAAAGCACACGTCCAGGTATATTTATACTAGTGTTGTTATATATCTTGAAAAAGATAATAAAAATAAAAAACTTCTAATGGTTACATAAAATAGTATAAAATATAAAAGTGATTATTTTTAAAGACTTTTGTAGAAACGTTCTAACAGATAACTAACAAACTGAATTAATAAACATATTTGCTGTTAGCTACAATTATCAGATGAAAGAATGAACGACAGATATGAATAATACATTTAAATAATAGATGTCTAAGATAGGAAACAACAAGCACATAAGAGTAAATATGTTCTCAGTTACATCCAAACGTGGTTATGAAAAAAAATTTTAAAGGTTACAGAAAGAGCAAGAACCGCTTAATCTATTTGAATTCAATTTAAAAGTATATTTAAAAGCAAACAGACATATTTTGTTATACTTAGATGTTGAACACCTTAAAGTAGATTGAT
This sequence comes from Hypercompe scribonia, assembly GCA_949316085.1. Taxonomy (NCBI): domain Eukaryota; kingdom Metazoa; phylum Arthropoda; class Insecta; order Lepidoptera; family Erebidae; genus Hypercompe; species Hypercompe scribonia. The sequence continues at coordinate 7,811,970 of OX438975.1, forward strand.
ATATACGGAAGATTTTCATTCATTGTAATATTTAAAGGGTTAAAGAAACTGTAGGTACGTTTAAAAAGAAAAGCATACACTAATAATCTAAGAGTCGGCGAAGACCGACTTACACCCATCTCATAACCAATTGAAACATTTATTTTAATTTTAATATTAAATGAACACACCTATGATAGCTTGCCTATCGCGAAATTCTATTCATGCTTTCCATCACGTAGCTGCGGCTATTAAAAAGAAAAGTGTATACACATTAAAATTCTAATTCTTTTTGTCTATTAATAGAATATTGTTAGACGTTGAAATCACAGTAAATCGGAACAAACCAAAGATAAAGAATAAATATTAACAGTATTGTTATCTGTGGAACGAACAAATTGTCATGTCATTTATTAATTGTCAACAGACGACATCTGTTGACATTATTACTAGACTCACTTTAAGTCTCGAAAAATGTTGTGATTGTATTTTGTTTCTAATATTCAAAATATCTAAACCTTTTTATTTTTTTTATTTTTTACATAACAATTGTTAAACACAAATCTAATTGCAAAATAATCTAACATAAATTGGCAACACTATTTATATTTAAAATTGTAAACACAATATTAATTAATCAAGTACACTTTTTTCTTAGTCATTTTTTTTGAGATTTATCAAATCTTGAAAATAATTGTAAAAAACTTACTACATAAATCATTTGGTCTTCATTCAAAATAAAGACATTTCTCGACGCTTAATAATTAAATGAATGATTATTTCACCGTTGTTCTTCAGTAGGTTATCAATGGAGTAAAGGCAGTGATGAAAAATTATTAAAATTATTTGATTGTCTCCACCGGCTCTGTTATTGTAAATATATAAGATAATTTCATTGCACAGTAGATATTTTTTGAGACTCATTAATCTACTTTTAATTTTTGTATCATTTTACGTGTTTAGAAAACTTATAACTAAAGACCATATATTCATTAGTGTTTTGACTTAATTAAGTCTAGTTATGTATAAATATTTTAATATATTTTATAGCCAATTTGAAGTATCTGATTTAGTGAAATTATTTTTTAGCAACAGTTAGCAAAGGATATCATGTAAGGATTATGACTCCTTCTGTTTATATGTATATGGGTACATATACAAAGAGACAACTATGATATTATGTGCATGACACTAATTTTAGTATTTTATGTACAAACATGTTTAACGAAATTAATCATTTGAATTTAAATATAAATCAATCTACGTGAAGTTGCTTTGTTTAGTTGTAATCAACCACAGACAATGTTTTAAAGATCGGAAAAACACTATGCTGTGAGTGAAATCCAATGAAAATGTAATGAACTGAAGAAAACCATAAATATTTCAGTGTTTGTTTATTAAGTGTTATAATAAATTATAGAAACTACATGAAATTGCTTTAAATGAAGTGGAAAATACTAAACTATGGAAATACTAAGCGAACAAAGTAGCTACGTATCCGCTCACCCACCATCCCCACTAATGGAGGGAAAGTGGTCGATTACAATTACGACCCAACGAGTGGAAAGTTGTGCTTTTATGATGTTAACTCAGAGGTCGAAACGTGTTAAGCCCTACATTTTAATACCCCTCATTTCTTAACTTTTGCATAGAACTTCTAATGGAGGATTTACGAGCTCTCGCGTGAAAACAAGTTACAACGTCCTTAATACATTCGCGACTACTAATGACTATTCTTTGAAATTAAACTTCAGAAACTGACATAAATTAAGCACGATGTATAACAGTTTTTCTTCAAATGTTATTTTTTTTATATGAAGGCTCTTATTTTTGTATTAAATAAAAGATAAAAAACATTTATTCTGACAATTACAGGACAAGACATGGCTATTAAAATGATTATCGAATTCATGAAGCTGTCGATCCTGCACCTGATCTTTGAATTGTGAGAATCAGGGAATAAAGAGTGCACCTGTGATTGAGCCCATTTGTGCACTATAATATCTCTTTCGTAATTAGTTGGGCTTAATTGAGATTGGCCGACGGGGCTGAAATTGACTAGAAGTACATCGGCGTATTACCATAAGAGAGTATGAAGCTTTACCTCAAATATATAAATCATTATTGATATGCAATTGTGGGGCAGCCAAACTTCGGTACTGATCGGTTCCACTGAAGTGATAACACTGGTTGAGGTTACTAGAAATCCCTTCCATTCAGAGAGTGAGGGGGGGACTTCCTGGGAATAGCCAGTTCAAGTGGCAAGTCTGTAACCCTGATTTCTCGAACTATTACTTATTCTCTCCGATCCATCTGTATTAGGTATTTTGTCAATAATTTTATATATATCTTTTTCTATCTTATGTGTTCAATATATAACCTAACCACACACATGAGGTTGCATAAAAATATACTTGGCAAAATGAGAATTTTTATTAGACGTTGGGGTAAACTGGCGAGTGTCGGGCGGGTAGCGTCTTACGGCCCCCGCCCGAAGAGATACGCGAGTGGCGAGAGGCCGCTCGTCGAGCCACGATGGCTCGTTGGTCGTCCCGGCTGGAGGCTCCACGTGCTGGCTTTGCCGCCGTGGAGGCTCTCCAGCCAGTCATCGTCGAGTGGACAGGGCGACAGCACGGGACCCTTTCCTTCCGCCTGACGCAGGTTATTTCCGGGCACGGTTGCTTCGGGAGGTATCTGCACTCGTTTGCCAAAAGGGAATTGAGTCCCGCCTGTCACCACTGCGGCTGCAGTGAGGACTCGGCTCAGCATACGTTAGCAGTTTGTTCCGCCTGGGTGGCGCAGCGTGGGGTCCTCACTGCAGTTATTAGAGGAGATCTCTCGCTACCGGCTGTTATACGCTCCATAGTCGGTAGCGACAGTTGTTTTACCGCGGTCGCAACCTTCTGCAAAGACGTAATTTCGCGGAAGGAGGCGGCGGAGAGCGCCTGCGAGGACGACCTCCACTTGGACTCAATTCGCCGTCGGCGAACCGGACGGCGGAGGCGCGCATACCAGCGCCTCATACCGCCTTGAGTGTGGCCGCGGGTGGACGGGACGGGTTTTCCCCTCCATCCGCTATAGCGGCCAGCCGCGAGGAGGTGACGTGCGCGAGTGCCGTAAGCCGCCTAAATAGAGAGATTATCCGCAGATGGTGCCCGCGGTAGCGGGCAGGCGCTAGGAGGGATCTGGATGTCGTAATAACAGCTGTTCCCGGATCCCTCCTATGTCAGGCGCCGAGTGGCACACCGCGTGGTTTTAGTCGGTCCGATTCCGACACACCGCCCCGCCGTAAATCCCGGTGGGGTGACGGCCTGAGGGAGTTTCCACACGTTAAAAAAAAGAAAAAAAAAACTGGCGAGTGTACATATTATACATGTATAAAAGTATATCTTCATCCGTAACAACTTGTAACTTGTACAATTGCTGACGGTATACGAGTATAATATATGCGTGAAGTTCAAAGTGAATGATATTATCATAAGTTTATGCGAGTTACTTTAAGACAACTTTGCAGTCATATTCATGACTAGCCTCTCCGTAATTTCTAAGGCAGCTATAGTCGTCAGTGTCTACATAAGCCAAAACAATTAAAAAAACAAGTATGTGTATTTTAAGGATAAAAAGACAGGAGTATTCTAATTTCAAGAAAAGTAAAAATATTAATAAAATATTAACACTTTTAAAATTCGTTTGTAAAAGAAACTGAAATATTTGTCATCTCCAAGAATGATCGAATCCTTAATGCTGTCACTTAAACACTCCATCTAAATAAGTTTATTTCAAGTGTTTTATTTCAAGAAATGTTTATCAAATTGAATCGTCAAGTTAATGAAAGTGATTTTGAAATGCTTGTCAGTTAAAAACCTTGATATTCTCATAAAAAGTTACTTTTATTGTTCTTAAAGTCAAGGTATGCTTCTGAACGTCACGTTTCGTCGGGTGTGCGGAGACGTCGGTACTCAGCGTGCATGTAACTAATGTGTCGTTATCATGGAACACACACCGCATACCGTAGGGTGACAAAAACTTGATAACTATTCGAGACAGGTCAAGATTAAAAAGGATTACTGAGTTTCTTAATGGATTAGTAGACTATAATGACTGTTTAATACTGGTGGAAGCTGCGCAGAAAGAATTATCTAATGGTTTACCAGTTTTCTTTTGGATAACTCAAATATGTCGACGAATAACCCTTCTATGGCTCAAACTACACCCACTGTAATACGAATGAGATCTATTTCATCAATCTGTCATCATATTCTCTGCATACAAATTAAAAATTTAACTATTGTTCATTTCTCTTAAATGCGTGTCGTATCTTGGAATTTCTCTGCATATGGCCACCCACACTGCTATATTGCTGCGTAGCAGTGCTCGTAGTACTTTCGTAGCTCAGCGCGTGCCCCTGTGTGTGATTGCGCCAATATCTGCGCTACACTCATCCCTGTGATATTTCTCACAATTGCAAGACTTCTACCTAAAGTGTAGGGAAATTAAAGTCAAACTTTTACAGCTTTTTACAACTTAACTTTTTACAGTTTTAATTTGAGGTAAGTTTAATACAATCAAGGCAATCATGTCAGTCAAGGGCCTCCCCCATGTAAATTATTTTTTAGCAGAAGCATTACTTTATTTAGGGAAGCACTTTCACATTTGTCGATATTTATAACGTTACTGTTCTTTGTTAAATTAAGTTACAAAGTCAAGACTCAGTCACAGTTAGTAACACTGTATCTATTTAAGCGACGTTAAACAGATTCGAGATTTGGCCAATTCCTTGTGTGGTTAGGTGACGCAATATCTTCGCTTAGTGAACGAACTTTAATCATGGCTTATTAAAATAATTTAGTTATGAAGTCCAGCTTAAAATACCAGAAGTACTAAAACAAACTTACGGTTCGACGTACTTTTTGTTAATTACAAAGATTTGTTGGACGCTTGAATATCCATTACCGTGTGATAGTCAACTGTAGTGTTGTGCAAATAGAGGCAGCAACATTTTATCTGTTAGATAACGGTGAAAGACAACAGCTTTCGATATTTTACACAAATTCACAAGATTAAACTGTTAAATGGCAAATGTCAAATATATGCCTTTATTAATCAGTGGCTCTTTAGACTAGGCTGCAAATAATTTTTTGTATTGATAATAGTAAATATAAGCATTGATAATGAGAAAACAAATGACAACATTTTTAAGAAAAATAGTATTCCTAGATAAAGTAGTATTACAATGAATGATGGGTTTTGAATAAAATTATGTAGTAGTAGAGCAACAAACTTGCAACTAAAATGATGTATTTAACTCAAAAACAACTTAGTCTCGTGAGATATGGCTTGCTCGCTATATCGTCTCGCTTAAAGGATCCGGGATCGTAATGGGAGGGAAACACGTGCACTGGTAATGAGCTCCAGACTTTAACTGATTTGCACAGGAAGGAAAAGCCGAACCGTTTAGTACGGAAGCGTAAGTCTACCATTCTGAAACGGTGACTTCCAAAGCCAGCACGAGACGTCCTGTAGAGAAACAGAGAGGATGAGATCAGTTGGAAGAGTTTGTCAGAACACTCTCCATGATAAAGGCGATAGAGGACTGTCATAGAGGCGACATCTCGACAGAGATTCAAGAGATTCCGTGACTTTGGGGTTGTTGATAAGTCGGATTGCTGGCCGCTGTAACCGATCCAAAGCGTCCAACAAATACTGCGCTTACAAACTATGATATATGTAGTATAACATTTTTATTTAGGCTTTTAGAAGAAAACGGAATAAAAATAATCGAAAGTAGAAAATTCACTGAAAAATTACTCTGTGCCCGCACTTGATTTCGAATGCGAATTTTTCTATGGCACAAACACCGAGTCACAATCAGACACAGATAATCACAATGAACCTAGGCAAAATATACAATAATTCAACATTCAGATACGTTATATCGTAAGTATCATATTCTCCTATTTATTTAAGTGTTCGTATATGTTATGGACACTCGAAATTTATTATCACTTTACAATCGACTTTGCTGTTAAAACTCGTCGACATGTGTGTGACAATTCAAAAAAAATATTTTCTAAAACATTTAGAACTAATGTAGCTAACTAGTTCTAATGTGTATTTCCACTAAATCAAAAATACTTCATTATTATTAAAATTTATTCAGTGGTCTTACTCGCTCTTGTTTTTATTTTTCAATGTTTATTAATACGAGAAAAGTACTTAAAATAATAATAAATTTGTATTGTGGTCTTCAAATGATATCATTCTTTTTTCACCGAATTATTTATTACAAATTCAAAATTGATCTTATTATGACAGTATTGTTAGATTGTAATTTATTACTATGTGATTTTCGTCTCATGTATGAGCATCTTATTATGCACTCTTTACTGATTACTTTTTCCGAGCAATTGAATTCAATCACGCGGTCTATTGACGACGAATCAAAGAAATATTGCAACAAAAATATTGAAGAAGGAGATATTATCTTAAAACTGGGAGAAAATCATTTAAATAAGTTTGACTTATGGATGAGAGCGTATAAATGCGTCAACAGTAGCCTAGACCTATTTAATGAAATTTTTAATACAGAGGTAAGCATTTTATTTCATAATTTGTGAGAACATTTTACACTTCATATAGGTATGCCACTTATATTTATACTACTCGTATTCTACTAACTTAATTTAGGCAGTAAGAGCACGAAGCAAGAGTAGTTAATGATGCAGACTACTAAACTAGAGGGTGTGGGTTCGACTCCCACCCAGGATAAATCTGTGTGTGAGAAACACGATCATACATTTTGTGTCTGAGTGTAGTTTATCTACATATAATATATATGTATTAAATAATAGATAACTATGTTTATCAGCAGCACGTGAGATGTGTGAGGGTGTTGTTAATATTACTAAATTGTTTGCCATATTGAAGTAAATACAACAGATGAAAAAAGAACTTTAGTTTAGTATAATCTACCATAACCACGATGCATGTCATGCCATGCTTACATTGCATATCAAGAATACTCATTAAAAAAGTTATTTTTTAATTCAATTGTTTAAATATAATTAATTAGATAAAAAATTGCTGATGCAACTTATGAATATTCTTAGACTTTGTTAATCTCTTTTAAAAAAGAAGTTAAACCGACTTCAACCAATACTAACAAAGAGAACTAAAAGTTATAAAACAAACATAAATTTAATTGAAAAGTAAATAAACATGACAGATATTATTATTGCAGTAATTCAGGGTGTCTATATAAACTTTAAATCGGCTTCATATAGAATTATATATTTGAAATAATTGTTTTAGTTTTTCAATTAGATTTATAGTGATTTTTAGTTCCATTTGCTGGTATTAACAACAAAAAAAGAGATTTATTTTACCTTTTTAGTAGATCTTTTATATTTGTATCCAACTTAAATAATAATATATTATAATAAATCCTAGGGAGAAGAAGTGTGTAAAAAACCATTTGATATAATATATTAAAAAAATATTTATTTACAAGAAAGCCAATTGGTTGGAATTTATTTTTTAAAAATTACATGACCTAAATGACCCCCGTTTCGACGTTTGCATTCTTCTAAGCGAGAGCCCAAATACTCGAATTTCGAATACTCGTCGACAAAGAGACCGCGAGTTCGCCGACATCTCTTCGCTGATTTTTCTTCTAGTTAACGTAGTGTATTTGGTTTATTAATGTATTATAATTGAATTTGTGACAAGTGACTTCGTCTTGTTGTATTTGTAGCCAGCAAATTCCAGTAGCATCGGTCCCAATAACTCCCGTTACATATTTGCTCGGGATGTTAGATTCAAATGTTAAGGAATTCTTGGTCCACCCTATATAAAACCACTTATCCATTAGCTTTTTTCATTATAAATATTTAAATGGTGCTTCTGTTAAACTCTTAGGAAGCTAATTAAAAATTAATAATAATGCATATGTGGCACAGATTCTTTTAATTGAAATTATTTTATAAAATGGGATCATTGTTTGAGTAGGATGTCTTGGTTTATATTTAGTTGCACGATCTCGCCAGACCGCAACCGCAAAACTCATTATACATCCTAACATCAATGACAACCAACTAAATTCCTTAAATAGTCGATTACAAGAGTTAAGTGAAATTACCCCACAAAATGAACAGTTTAATAAATTTTATTATTCTGTTTCAGTTGACTACGCTGCTAATAATTGTAACAATTTATTTCATAGCATTTCTATCTTATATGATAATAGTCATTAAGGTAAGTGTTGAATATTTAATTTATTGAACATTAATCATACTTCATTATTTTAATTTTTAGAGTCGTTCTTCCACCTCCAAGGGCCATAGTACGATGTTTCATAGGTCTTATTATTTCTGAGTAAATATTTCATGTAATAAAAAAACAATTATTTGAGTTCAACGGAAAGTTACAGAGAGAAATTTAACTAAACAAATGAAAACAATTTTAACAATTTTAACATGACAATAATAAGGGTTGTAATTGATAACAGTTTCCTTTAGGTCTTAATGAACACGTTACCACATAGTTAATCTACACATATCAGTGAGGTAGGAAGCAGCTCCAGCTGTGCAATAGCTCTTTTTGTATTACTTATAATAGAACGGGTGGTACAAATAATTTTAATATGCGTGACAAAAATACAAAATTCATTCGCAAGTTAACTGAGGCAAATAAAATAACATGGTAGTTCTAAAAGCCATGGACGATAACTCGTTAAAAATCTCTCAGAACTAAACGAATTCTTAAATTATCTGTACAAAGGCCCTATACTTATACTTTTTCTACTCAACTTTAGTATCTACAAGTAGCAACTACGTGCATCTATTTAAGTGGTTGCACAATGCGCCTGCTAGCTATTTGTGCCATATCGCAAGCTGGACAGAGTGTCCAAAATAGTGCGATGATGCTGAGACGTAATCTTTGTCAGCTTTACATTGAAGCGGTTGGGGGTAAGGATATTTATTAACGCTATATTCAGTTCAATAAACCTGTTGACTAGAGATAACTTTCAAGCAATTAATTATTTTAATTCTACGGATTTTATATTAATTTAATTTGGTGTACTAGTTACGAATAAAACCATGAGCGTATAATCTATATATAGGTGCGATTTTTCGGTTAATCACGTAGTCCGAATCTTCAACAGTGGACATTCTTTTTGTTGGTCAATCCATATATTCTTGATTCCTTCGACCACAAGTAGTCAGATATCTAAAGACTTTTTCCACCCATTCAAAAAGGTGTAATTTAGTACAATTAGTCGGTTTCCGTTTTGTATTTATCAGTAAATTTTAAAACATTTAATCAAGTATTTTTAAAATCTAGATAAATTATTTCATATAAAATAATAATGATTTATTTTTCAGATGAAATATTTTTCAACAAAGTAAAGGATTTACTACGTTATTGCTGCACTCGCTCAGTGCAGGTTCGTGTGATGGGCTGGGTGCCAGTCAATATGTTTATATTATTATCCACTGTTGGCTTCGTCTTTTCCAAAACTGCCATTCTTTTACAATTTAAAAATTTAGTTTAGTATAATATAATATTTTATTTGTGAGCTTACAATTCACAAGTCACGTTTCATGTAGTTAAAACAAATTTCATGGATATTTGTAAGTCTCCTGCGACACAGGAATATTATTACTGCAAGAGATCACTGTTAAAAGACAAAAGAGAGAAGATGGTGTTCTCCTCTGCGAATTTTTTCTCTAAATTTTGTTAAATACCTAAAAAAACATTTTTATAATATAATATACTTCCATCAAATCAACCTATCGCCGTCCACTACTGAACGAAGGTCAACTGCTCAACGAGCACCAACCATCCTGGTCTTCGGCAATTCGCATCCATCCGCTGCCAGCCACCTTCTTCAAGTCATCGGTTGTTCACGCCGCAGGGCGCCCTACGTTACACACGTTTGCCCAATCGTGGTCTCCTACACTACGTTTGCCCAATCGTGGTCTCTAGTCTAGTACACTTCGGCTCCAGTGACCATCAGTTTGTCTGGAGACATGGCCGGCCCACTTCTACTTCAGCATACTGATTCTCCGTGTGATGTCAGTTATTCCAGTTCTCTGTCGAATAATCTCGTTACGAATTTTATCAGCCAGAGAAATGCCTAACATCGCACGCTCCATCGCACGCTGAGGTACTTTAAACTTGTGGCCCAGTCCAATGATCAGTGTCCTCGTCTCGGCTCAGTCTACCGCACTGGACAAATATTTTGGTCTTTAATAATTCTGGGATCGGCGACTCCAAGATGTGATGCAACTTTCCGTACGCTGACTAGCCCAGGCGAACCCTTCTATCGGCCTCCCGACCGAAGTTGGGCCAGCCAAGTTTAATATATATCCTTGCATAGAATCGTACAATCGTAATATCATCATAAAATGTGAAGTAACGGTACTTAAATTTACTAACAAATTTATTAATGGTGACTGGTATGGTTGAATACAAACTTCCATATCCTGTTTTTAAATAAAAGTATAACCTCAATACACACATACACACATGAATGAGAATGAAGCGGTCAAACTGTAGGATGTTAATTAATTTTATCTTTATTTAGATGTTTTCCAAAGAAATATACGAAGAACTCTGAATAAAGATAACAGAAAATGGAAATTTGGTTTGAATTACTTTATAAATTTTTTCTTTCATAGTCGTAAGTACCATTACCTGGAAATCGAGCTTTGCTGTTTTTGGTAAATCTAGTAGATGAACGATTTGCTATTTATCAACTTCTTTTGTTCCCATCCCTAATTTTGTCACACATATAAGTGTCAAAACGAGCCTAGGAGACAACACTATCTATGAAGTATTTAACTTTTGCGTTGCTGTGTCGGGAAAGCAGCAGTTACCTTCGTGTTCTAATGGCATTATAACAGTTTTTCATTGTTTGAAAACACGGGTATGATAACATTTTCTGAAAATAAAACCTATCTAGATCGATTTATCGTAACCCAAAACCCCCAGCATATTAAATTTCATAAAAATCGTTGGAGCTATTTCAGAGATTCAGAGTATATATATAAATTGTTATTGCAAGTCTTGTATTACATTGTATATAATATATATATTATACACTTAACTTATTAAAAAATATCTCATAATACCTGAAGATGAAACCCTTAACTTATTAAAAAATAAATAATCAACAGAAACCATACATATCAACTTATTGACAAAAGACATTAATTGTAAATTGACATCACGTTTTGTCCTGCCAATAGTATTACGTTTAAAAAATATGCGAGGGAATTTTGAAAAAGTGACTTTTAATGAATTAATTTTACTATTAAATTATGATGAATTACAAAAATAAGTATATAGGTATGATTTTTAGCTATAAAGCTTACAAATAAACATATTTTATTCAGTTTGTTGTCTCCTGCATATTCCCGATTTGCACGGTACTTACACCAGAACAAAATCCTTTTCTGTGATGTGCGTAATTTTTTTTAACTCATTCTAGTATTATATAGAAAAATATCCCTTATAAGTATTTGCGTATAACTTGATTGCTAAGTTATGTATTACTAGGTGTATGTAAATGTATAGTTATTTCAAGTACAACAATTATGATCCCATTGATTTTTTTTTTTGGAAAGTAGAAGAACAGCTGAGAAATATTTCTTTGTTAAAAGTTGGGGTTGTCGAAAGTTGCCCTATTCGAAACTTGAACGAGTTGGGCACTATTCGAAAAACTATTCGCTCGCAGTCTTTATTTTTTTTCATAATAGCAGTTTTTCCGTGAGATACGTGTCTAGTATTTATTAATGTTATATTACTGACCTTGATTTGAAACCTTGTCGGCCCTTTAGCGTCGAAGACGATCATAAGATTATACCTATTTATTATACATCATAAGATTATACCAGTGTATTCGTGTTTTTTAGATCTGTCACTGGCATTCGACCTGGTTACGTAAGACCAACTGTACGCAAAAATGCGTCGAAATACTAGATTAATGTCAACTATGATTAATTATTCAATTTCGGTTTTTTTTTATTACGCAAATATCCTCGAACACCCTTCACTACACAGCTTCGTTGTCAAACTCAAATTGATTAAAAATTGTATGCTGCCTCAGATACCAATAACCAGATTTCACCTCGAAAAGAAATCCTTGGTATCCCAATGAACCTGAACGTCTATGGTTTATTGATAGCCTGCTCATGTATATGTTATGTGCTTTTAACAATGTATATTTATGATGCTTCTTGCATCTTACGTGTCAGATGTTCATAATATTATATTATTGATAATATAAATTAGATTAAAAACGCCATAATCTTTAAGTACCTATTTAGAAATAAGGGCTACACTACTACATTTACGAAGATTTTTTTATTCTAAATGTTGATTGTATAGATTAAAAAAAGTAATAATAAGATGAATTATTTTGATTTAACTAATTTCAAAATAGCAAATAGTAATTTTTGTGTAATTGATTATATTAATCGTGACATTATGTAAAACAGTAATTCAATTTATTTGACAGAGTAACATGTTATTGACGGATCAAGAAAATTGTAAACGATAAATTTTAATTTTTTAAAACTATGGAACTACGCAATCTTGTTGACAGTAATGACATCACATTTGTAATAGACAGCTGTTGTAGGTAACGAGAGTTTAGTACTATAGACTACTTTTTAATGTAAAGTTCTAAAACTCCGAAACTCAAAAGTTTTATTGTCGATAATATTATCAGCCAAATAAATACGATAATAATCCCTACCATGAGATACGCACGGCGGCACAAAAGTCTCATACATGCCTGCCGCTGTCGTTTATATTCTTCTCAGAGTAATTTAATCACTAGACTAACATTCAAACTTATCTATTTAGATAAGTCTATTAATCTACATTTGTAAGGCTAATACTTCAAATATTTTAATTAAAAAAATATTAGAACTAAATAGAACTCATTTTATTTGACTACTAGTCAGCTTGACTAAATCAAAATTTTAATTAAAAATTATATTACTCTGTTTCCACAAACAGAATAGGCAAGGTTTTTGAACTTATTTTACCCAGTGTTTAATTTACCTCTAGTTATTGTACCTTTTTAATGGGACATTTATCGTTGGGAAATTTAGGATTTTGTTAAGGAATACGGTCTCCTCTGCTTTACCATATTTAAAAGTATTTGTTTTTAAAAATATAAACAGAGTGTTGTCTATTATATAAATATGTGTTTATTTTGAGCCACGAACCTTCACGTTATAAATTCTATAAACACACTTCGTAAAAAATCAACATATTTTCAACAAGTGCTCCGTCTATCGTTATATTTACTTTGTGATAAATAATATTCTTAACCTGAACAATTACGATTCGTTGGCAAACACATCAGTCAAATATATTTTTGTTGGTCTGTAAATATATCGGATTAAAAGCAAAGAAACCAAAGAATCTTTCAACTTAAAATATCGTAGTTACTTTTAGTACTTCAGTTATAGCGAAAGTGCATATATTTTTTACTGTTCCAATTTAAACAAGTATTTTAAAATGAATGTTTTACCAACAAAATATTTAGTCAATCTTCAGAAATTCTTATGCATCTTTCGTGACTTTGTATGTGTCAAGAAACTCTATCAATTTCTTATTAGTCTTTGTATAGTGATGGAAATTATGACTGCAATATATAACATTTACGCTAACGAACTGTTTTACGAAATATTCAGGCCGCTAAACATTATTGCTCTATATTTTGTTCTAGCCATAAGCTTTTCAATATCACTCATTTTATTAGCTGTATACCATTCCAGAGAATTCCAAAGATTGTTGAAGGATTTGGAATTATGTTGTATCTTTCTTGATGATAAAATTTATTCTGAAAATTTAAAAAAGAGACAAATAATTCTTCAAATAGCGATAACCATGTATGGTGGTCTTCAAATCATAGCAACCTTATTCCACTGCAAATTTTATTATGATTCTATAGCGACAACGTTAATATAATTACGAAGATTTTCTTAGATTGTTATCTGTTAATATGTGATTTTCGTCTCATTTATGAACATATTATTATGCACTCTATACTGTTTACGTTTTCTGAGCAACTGAACTCCATCATGCGATCTATTGATAATGAATCAAAGAAATATTGCAACAAAAATGTTGAGGAAGGAGTACTTCGCTCAAATTTGAGAGATTTCGATTTCAATAAATTTGATTTGTGGATAAGAACGTACAAATATATCAACTGTAGTATAGACTTATTTAATGTAATATTTAATACAGAGGTAAAGATTATATTCCATATTTTGCGAAGAAATTGTACACTTAAGGAAACATTATTATTTAATGTAAATACGTTTAAGTTTAATATACAAAGCATATTTGGCTGTCATTGCACCGTTATCATCATCATCATCATCATCAACAGTCTTTTATAGTCCATTGCTGGACATAGGCCGCTCCTTAGCAAGGAGGTTTTGGCCTACTATACCACGCTGGCCAGATGGGTTGGAATTAGGTTTGTTTCAAGTTTTCATTCTCTTTGTAATGTGGTTGCCTCCTCGCGGTGTGTAAATTTGTTTCAGTTGGTTTTGCTGCTTTTTATAATAACAATGCATTTAGTATCATTTTTGTACTATATAATCATAAAAAATAAGGTAAGTTTATTTGTCGAATATTAATTATTCCTCGCAATTTTAACTTTTCATTTCATAAATCATTTCTTACCAACGGATAGAAGATACAACCTAGAAACTGATAATATAGGGGCTTGAATAAGTTCTTGCTGTTTTCTTGCTTAACAAAAAATTATTTAAAATATACGGCTTAAAGTCACTTTACTCAAAGCATTTTAGCATCATTAGAGACTACTTTCTGCCATCTTTCCGGCAGTAGTCGAATCCCCCGTCAAAAAAACGATTCATCTTTTAACATAATACATGTATCGACCCATTTTTCGGTTTCTTCGAAAGAATAGAAGCGCTGATCGCTCAAACCATGCGCCATCGATTGAAACAAGTGGTAATCGCAGACAGATATGCCCTGTGAATACGGTGGGTGAGGTAGAAATTCTCATTGAAGCGTTTCCAGGTAAGTTGTGACTAGTATTGCCACATATGGCCGAGGGTTGTCATGTAACAGAATCACTTTATCGTGTCTCTGCACATATAGTCGCCGCTGTTCTTTCAAAACTCAACTCAAACGCATCAACTGAAGTTGATAGCAAGCTCTCGCGATGGTTTAATTAGATTTAAGCATTAGTAAATTACACCTTGCTGATTCCACCAAATACAAAGTAGAAGCTTCGAACCGTGAATATTTAGTTTTGGGGGCGATGTTGAGGCATGATCGGGCATACTCCACAATTTTTTACACTTTGAATTAGTAGTAAATCCAGTTTTCAATTCCAGTGACAGTACGGTGCAGAAAACGTTTTATTTTCTGCCGTTGAAGCTGCAATTCACACATGAGAAAACATCGTTCAACGTCTTTCGGCTTACCCAAGGTCCTTGTTTTTAGACCATTCCTAACGATTTTAAACGGTTTGAAACTGTTGAAACATCTGCTTACAATATTTGCCGATCTCTTCTAGCATCTGACATGGATGGTCAAGCAATGCCTTCAATTCTACGCCAATCTTTGTACTCTAAATTTTGTCGGTACTCCAGAACGCTTTTTGTCTTCAAGGCTAAAGGAACCTAAACAAGGTTCTGCATGCCATATTCGAAAGAGCATTGTCACCATATGTTTCAACAAGGATTCTTTCTGTGTGCTTCATCTGCAGATTTCTTTTGAATAAAGCAGTGCAAGAAAATTTCATTGATATTTTCACACGTGGTTAACACTTGATTGATACTGTAGTAAACTATATCTACTAGAATTTGAGGTTAAATATACTACTACAACTACTTAGCTGAAGGGTTACCGTACGAAATTCCACGCACAGAGTGCCGCTATGCCATCTTTAAAGAAAGAGCGAGAACTTATATAAGGTAGTACATGTTTACTTAATTTTAATTTACTTTATTTCAGTTCATTTTTAACCATTTCAAAAAGTACTCAATTCGACTTTTTTTTGTCTATCAGTTACGTGTTTTCTTCTTTAATTGTAAACTTATTTTGAAAATTATTAGTTTTTCTAATCGATTTTGTAACATTTCTAAATTTGTTTTAATACCACCATGTTAAGATACCAGAGAAATCGAGGGATATCCTCAAATTTACAGCCACGCCAACGTGTATTACCTTGTTTTTCTAGCTATATAGGTATTTGGATTTGGTAATCGGTATCTTATGTTACTGAGCTGATAATGGGAGAATCCTAGAACGTTAAGTGATAGAGCATAACTCTTTTAATAATGTAATCATGTTACTCATCGTTTGATACGTAATTATTATAAATTTATGTTTGATACTTAATAGATCTTTTATTTGTGAACTGATTTGGAAAAATATTTCTTTTACTTTAAATACCCCATATATACCTTATAAAACGGTTAAGGGAAAGCATTTAGTTCCATTCAAATATATATACACCACTAGAATAAATATACCCCTGCTAATGGTGGCAAATTAAGTAATGAGAAAAATAATTTATTTTTGTGATCAAATTTAACTACCTACATATATAAATAAAGTTACAGACTTATGAAACTCCTCAAATTTAATTACATTATAACATATTGCTATTTGATAATAGACATTACATATAGTACGTGGTATTTTAGATGTTATATCTACTCATTACATTACAATATATATAACACTAAAAATGCTAAAAAAATATTTAGATAAAAGTTTAATCGCCTTCAAATTAAAATAATACACGCTCAACATAACAAAACACATTATAATAGTAATAAATAAGTACTACAAGTTTATTTGAATTTGGTGCCAAACCCGATGTACAATAATAATGTCTTTATATCACTTACCTAAAGAGCTTAGAATTAAATCAACTGCCTATCGGATTTGCCACCGACTACAAATAATAAAAAAACAAGAAGATGTTAATAATTATAATAGAGTATTCATTATTATGCATCGGGTACACACTGAATTTGATTAAACTGGAGGCACTTATCTACTTCTATTATAATGTATCCTTTTAACTAGAGGATAACACTTACATATTTTAATTCTTTTTGGTAGTAATTTTTGAAGTTGTTTTTGTTTTGCGTTATTTTATACTTTTCTCACGAAAGTAATCTTTTAATCAGACATTCGTATCTGCTCACGGATTGATAACCAAGAGCCTTGACCAACACTTTAAAAGGCTTACTTTAGAAGACTGGTGCAAGGGTACGATGCAAAAGGCAGTCCTCCTTCATACGGCCTGTCTAGTAAGAAAGTTTATGTCTTTAGAACCTTAACCACCGGTTTCTTTGTCCATGTACCCGTAGTCCGTGGTCTACCATTTTTATATTTTAAAAAATGTATTTTATTTTCCTTTTTTATATATTTAAAAATGAAAATAGTATGTATATAAAATAGTAATATAGATAACAATAAACTTTATTGATTCTCTACAATTTGTTTTGTAAACAGGAGGTCTCTTTTTTCCAGTCACAAGTATTAAATACTTATGACAGGAGACTCCATGTTTAATTAAGACGCAAATACAAAAAAATGTAATCAAAGAACCTACACGCATTAATTACAAATTACAACTACAAGTCTTCAACATCATCTAAATC
The DNA here is from genome assembly GCA_949316085.1 of Hypercompe scribonia. Classification (NCBI taxonomy): domain Eukaryota; kingdom Metazoa; phylum Arthropoda; class Insecta; order Lepidoptera; family Erebidae; genus Hypercompe; species Hypercompe scribonia. The sequence continues at coordinate 7,829,633 of OX438975.1, forward strand.
TCCGGTAATAATGCATTTCAGAAATATTTTCTTTATAATTTTTAATTTTTTGTAGACATTTTTTTTGTATTATTGCATAAGTGACCTGCTTGCACAGTGAACTGTCTTTTAGCAAAACTGGATTTGTAACCATTAACTTTAAAAACGGCATAACTTTGTCTAGTTTCGAAACTTTTTCGAGATGTTTCGGCAATTCTAACATAATAAAGTAAGATGTTATCCAATGTGGTGAAAGTTGTTTGTACCTAAAATAGGTATGTATGACAGGTTATCTTTTAGGAACATTATATATAAGATTTATAAATAAATATTTAAATGTATTTTAAAACTTAACTTTAGATGCATACCGTGTCAATGATTGCCATCCATTTTTGTAATGCTACTATGCATCTACTGGCCATTTATGCTGTTTCGGAAGCTGGACAGAGTGTCCAACATAGCTCAATTATGCTGAGACGCAAGCTTTGTCAACTTTACATTCAAACGATTGGGGGTAAGGATGTTTCTTATCGCTAAAGAACAATGGCGAACTCCCGAACAAACATTTATTTGCATATATTTTTTAGCGTCTAATGATGAAAAATACACAAAATTATGTTTTTATTATTACAAAATTCTCAATTTCTTTAACAATTTTGTCTTAAATATTACCATTTATAGATGATCAAAAATAAATGTATTCTATGTTAAAGTTACAGAGGTTATGTTTATGTTGAAACATATCAATGATTTTTAAACACGAATAAATTCATTTTTGGCGTAAAATGGAGTGGAAGTTTAAATAAAAACGTATTAACATTTCATTCCTATATATTTTGCCTTAGACTTTACTATTAAATCAAATTCTGGTACAAATGTAAATTGGAACGAATGTAAAGTTGACAAAGATAAAGAAGAAACAATTATTAACATTATTTTCCTGTAAAACTAACAACAAAAGGTTGTGTCTTGACAAATTAAGGTCATTGTCAGACTTGATTTAAATCGTAAGAAAACTTGTGATTGTATTTTATTATTAAACTATTACTTACCAGCGCTAAGTATGCTTTTTGGAAAAAAATATTTCTAAACGTAAATATTATTACAAAATAAATAAATATAAAACAACTTTGTTTTCAGTTTTAAGTTACGTTGCAACACCAATTGAATTCAAATTTATGAGTACAATTTCTTTATAAGTATACTTTCTTTTATAACTCATTTTCTTTTGAAATTCACTGAGGTGTTGGATATGATTGAAAAAAAATATCAAATTATTTTGTATTTCTTTAAAATAAAGACTTTTATTGACGTTTAATATTACCATCAAGTATTATTACGCCATTGTTCTTTAGTCCATTTAAGCAGTTCATATAATACGTTTAATTGGTTATGTTAAAATGAATGAAATAATAATTTTATGATGATCTTACCGTGATAATTTTATAATAAATTACCAATAAAAGCAATACCTAGTGTCGATTTAGTGAAATCAATCTGTTACGTTGTAGAAGTTTTCGAAAGCGGTGGACACTGAGTGGCAACAAGTACATTTCTCTTCTGTTATTCAACAGCTTCTTTGAAAATATAATTTGTTTATGAAAACTAAAACTTCTTTGAGTCTATGTTAATGTTTGTGAATAGCTTGTTCAGTTATACTTTTAAATTATTCTATCAGATAGTTAAAATGAGCTTATGAATGGTGTCGGATAGCTGTAAGTTGAAATAAATTGACGTTGGATATTTATTTTATGCACATTTCAGACGAGGTTCAGAACAAAAACATAGAAATTAGCAACTAGGTGAGTACAATAGCTCCTTCTCGCTTTTATTTTCTTCCTTAAAAGTGTATTGTAATTATGATCTTAGTGACGTATTTACATTAAATTGATAATTTCACTGTTCCAGATAAAATATTTTTCAACAAGGTGAAGGACCTGCTACGTTGTTGCTGCACTCGCTTAGCGCAGGTTCGTGTGATGGGCTGGGTGCCAGTTAATATGTTTTTGTTATTATCATGTGTTGGCTTTATCATTTCCAAAACCGCCATTGTTTTACAATTCAATAATGTAATCGAATAATGGTATTATAATATTTAATGATAACATTTCGTATATTTTTTTAACAAATTGCTTTGGATACAGAGCACATAGACTTTTTAAAACAGAAAGTGTGTGCTTTACACTTATCAATTTCAAAATTTAATGAGTCGTTTAAAAAAAATGTGTAATGTCTGCTAGACGATGTTGTGACTCTGTGTTGTTCCATTTAAGTTTATGTCATTCATATACATGAGAGTGTAACGTTTGTTTGTTTGCGTGTTGTAGACGACGCATAGAAACAGTATATCTATAATAATACCTAACCCAATCATATCATATATTCTGTCTGCCCTAATTATCATATGTGTAATTACATTACAATTTATTTTTAACCGACTTCGTATTAATAAATATACTATTGTGGGTAGGCGCACGCGTGTTCTTAGCGCACTGCGCCAGACACCTATAAAATGGTCGATCCTTACCGACCGTTTAAGAGTTGCTCTTTACATGTCGACAAGAACACCCGTACGTTTGCACTCAAAGTACCAAAAAGTACCCACGCCTTTAATTTCCTAATTGCCTAGTCACCGTGCTACCATACGTCATCTACACGTGGTGTAGTGACAGTTGAACCTAAACGGGACTGATTCAACATATGAGAAATGGGTTAAGTGCATCTCCTTGGAAGAATTCTATAATAGTATCGGGATTTTAACTGTTTCTTTATTGGAGTATCCTTTAATATTTCATTTCATTTCGTGGGCCAGGGTTGCATCGCGTTTTGTACAAATTCAATTATATTTAGGTGAATTTAATAGAATTGTAAGAAATAAAGTAACTAGCTGTGTAAAACAGATTCGAAGACTTTCTTGAATTATATATACATGGTGATAATATTTTCCTTTTTCGATATTGCTAATACCATTACCACTGAGTCTATTACTAGCTGTTTTTTACAATATTAGCTACTTTTACGGCAATCCTTCTGTTCTTCTGCAAGTACGTTATTTTCGATGACATGTTGATGAATTATTTCGGCAATGTATGCTGAAGTATTTTGTAAATCATCAGTAAACATTTAATAGGGCAATATTTAGCTGAATTCTGGAAATCCGTATCTTTTGGTATCATGAAGGTGAGGCATCTAGTAACGAACTTGGATCGAATGAACGTGATCGATTCCAAGTGCCTTCCAGTTGTGTAGTTGCTTCAATATATTTAGGCATGGTTCTACAGTTATTTGTTCAAAATCTATGGGTAAATCAGTTTTTAGATTTGTCTGAAGCTATTCAATCTATGAATTATGAAGTCCTGATTTCGACCAAATATTAAGCACTTTAAAAGTTCAGCAGTTCGTCAACCGGTACCGTTACTGGATCTTACGTGTTTTTATTTGTATATTGCATGGTGTTTGTGACTAAATATCTGTAAAATTGTATTTCATTGTAAGTGAATTAGCTGTTTTGTTTTTCAGAGTGTATTACAACAATTAATATATCTTCTTAATCTACTTGTAGCTGTATTAAGATTTTATTAGAGAATATCAAGGCAAAATTCATTATTTAAATTAGTTTATCTTGAAATTTTTTAAGCAAATCTTCTAATTCTATTGCTGTTATTTCACCTAATAAATTTTGTCATTCTTCCAATGTTTTTCCTTAAATTTTGTATCTTATTTTGCAATATTTTCTATCGGGACGATACTTTTTGGATTTTGAGTAACATTATCTTTAATTTTAGAGGCATTGCAGGTCGTGCAGGCGACACATTAAATAATAGTCAGTAAAATTCGTGGTATGTATTCTGTTTTTGGTATGTATGGTCAAGTCGTTGGGTCACTATATCTGAGCTTAAGAATTGTAATTTTGGCTACCTCGAGGGCTCAGTGGCAGACTAGGCGACTGCTGTGCTTGAGGGTTCAGGTACGATTCCCAGGTTAGACCAAATGTTTGTATGATGTTTATGTATAAAAAAATGTCGATGCGATGTCAAACGACACCGCCAACAGCACGCCACCATAGCTCACTGCCTCTTCTGTTACGGTCCTCAGATGCAACACGGTATCGACCGTGGAACGCCCTGTTCGAAAATTGAACTGGGCCAGGACAGACCAGGGCCCACCTCACAGAGATGACTGCCGATGTGGCTAGAGAATATTATTTTATTTATTTTTTATTTTAAATACTTTCTACATTACATATGCATGAGGCACACTTAATGCCATATGGCATTCTCTACCAGTCAACCTTTAGGTGCTTCAGGAACTGACATGGCAAGTGCATGTTTGTCTTTAAAAGAGGCAATGAGTTGGTAGTTAGAGGCAATAATATACAATAAATTATCTAAATAAAAGAAAAGGTATATACATACATAGATGCAAAAACACATATAAATACTTAAAACAATAAACGTACGAGTACAGTAAAAAATATAGTATATAAAATGATGACTATAGGGGAATATGTGCTGGCTTTATCTTGTACGAGTATAATTGTCTGACCTTGGATTTAAAAACATTACGGTTAGTTGTTAAGCGGTAGGCGCGCCTCCACCGCCCGTTTCGCCGGCGGTGAATTGGGTCCGATGGAGACCGTCCTCCCGGGCCTTCTCCGTCACCTCCTTCCGCGAAATTACATCTTCTCAGAAGGTTGCGACCACGGTGAAACAACTGTCGCTACTGACCATGGAGCGTATGAAAGCCGGTAGCGAGAGATCTCCTCCAATTAACGTGTGGAAACCCCCTCGGGCCGTCACCCCACCGGGGTTTACGGCGAGGCGGTGTGTCGGAATCGGACCGACTAAAACCACACGGTGTGCCACTCTGCGCTTAACATAGGAGGGATCCGGGAACCGCTGCTATTACGATATCCAGATCATCTCCTCCAATAACTGCAGTGAGGTCCCCACGCTACATCGCCCAGGCGGAACAAACCGCTAGCGTGTGCTGAGCCGAGTCCTCACTGCCACTGCAGTGGTGACAGGCGGGACTCGATTCTCTCTTGGCAGACTGTGACTACTGTCACAAGCCCGGCTCGAAACTCGTATTGAACGTCCGACAGACCGTGGCCCACCTCGCAGAGGTGTCGGACGATGCGGGAAGAGAGTATCCTCTCAAACAATCTACCCCCCTCTTCCACTTCAAACAAATCCTTTTTTTTTTTTTTTTTTTAACGTGTGGAAACCCCCACGGGCCGTCACCCCACCGGGGTTTACGGCGGGGCGGTGTGTCGGAATCGGACCGACTAAAACCACACGGTGTGCCACTCTGCGCCTGAGAGAGGAGGGATTCGGGAACAGCTGTTATTACGACATCCTAATCCCTCCTAGCGCCTGCCCGCTTTCGCGGGCGCCATCTGCGGATAAACTCTCCATTTAGGTGACGTCCGGCACACGCACACGTCACCTCCTCGCGGCTGGCCACTATAGCGGATGGAGGGGAAAACCCGTCCCGTCCATCCGCGGCCACACTCAAGGCGGCATGAGGCGCTGGTATGCGCGTCTCCGCCGCCCGGCTCGCCGGCGGCGAATTGGGTCCGAGTGGATATCGTCCTCCCGGGCCTTCTCTGCCGCCCCCTTCCGCGAAATTACGTCTTCGCAGAAGGTTGCGACCGCGGTAAAACAACTGTCGCTACCGGCCATGGAGCGTATGACGGCCGGTAGCGAGAGATCTCCTCCAATAACTGCAGTGAGGACCCCACGCTGCGCCGCCCAAGCGGAACAAACCGCTAGCGTGTGCTGAGCCGAGTCCCCACTGCAATCGCAGTGGTGACAGGCGGGACTCAATTCCCTCCTGGCGACCGAGTGCAGATACTTGCCGAAGCAACCGTGCCCGGAAAGGACCTGCGTCAGTCGGAAGGAAAGGGTCCCGTGCTGCCGCCCTGCCCACTCGGCGATGACCGGCTGGAGAGCCTCCACGGCGGCAAAACCAGCACGTGGAGCCTCCAGCCGGGACGACCAACGAGCCATTGTGGCTCGACGAGCGGCCTCTTGCCACTCGCGTATCTCTTCGGGCGGGGGCCGTATGCCGCTACGCGCCCGGAAGTCAGCCGTCCGCCGATAAACTTCGGCGAGCACTTCCGCCTCCAAATCCCACGGGGGAGTTCCGGCCAAGGCGCACGCCGCCTCCGTCGATACGGTGCGGTAACCACGTATGGCTCTAACCGCCAATATCCTCTGAGGGAGCCAGAGGCGAGCCCTATTCTGGGCGGTCAGAGCCGCCGCCCACAACGGTGCACCATACAGCGCCATTGACCGGACAACCCCCGTGTATAGCCGTCTCGTCGCGACGCTAGCTCCACCCAGGTTGGGCAAAAGTCGCCCAAGGGCAGAAGCAGCGCCGACCAGCTTTGGAGAAAGCTGTCGGAAGTGCTCGTCGAAGAGCCACCTGCCGTCGAGGATCAGACCCAGATACTTCATCTGGGCCTGAACCGGTACGAGGACCGAATTGACCACGATGGAGGCGCCGGAGGGTGGACCACGACGGGGCCCATGGAACAAAAGGGCTTCCGTCTTGTCCAGGGCCACCCGCAAACCCAGCGCCTCAATTCGTCCGACCACCAGTGAGACACCGGTGGTGGCCAGGCGCGCCGCCTCTTGAAAGTTCATCCCCCGGGCCGTGACCAATGTGTCATCTGCGTAACAAAGTACGCCCAGCCCGGGGGGAAGACGACCTCGAAGGGCCCAGTCGTATCCCATGTTCCACAGGAGTGGTCCGAGGACAGACCCCTGCGGAACACCGCACGACATGAGCCGCCGCCTTAGAACACCGTCTCGGTCCTCGTACATGACGGTACGCTCCTCAAGATAGTCTGCCACAAGCCGCCTCAGGTACTTTGGCACCCCGTGGTAGTGGAGTGCTTCCCTGATGCAGCTAAATGGCAGACTATTGAATGCGTTGGCGATGTCCAACGACACCGCCAACAGCACGCCGCCACAGCTCACCGCCTCTTCGGTTACGGCCCTCAGGCGCAGCACGGCATCGACCGTCGAACGCCCCGCCCGAAAACCAAATTGGGCGTCCGACAGATCGGGGCCCACCTCGCGGAGGTGCCGGACGATGCGGGCAGAGAGTATCCTCTCAAACAGTTTACCCGCCTCGTCCAGCAGCACGATGGGCCTATAGGCCGCTACCGATTCGGCTGGCCGTCCCGGCTTCCTCAATAGGACCAGCTTCCCGCTTTTCCAGCACTCGGGGAAGCGTCCGGACACCAAGCTAGCGTTCAGGACCTCCCTGAGGCGGTCCGACATGTGTTCGAGGGCTCGGGCCAGCACTCGGGCAGGTATCCCATCCGGCCCGGGGGCGGTGTTCTTAGAGCGGATCCGTAGAACAACCGCCCCTACCTCCGATTCCCTGACGGGCGGAACATCGTCCTCGTTCCCCTCGTCGTCTCCGACCATGAAGGCCATCGACGGGGGTGTGTGCTCCACCCGCTGCGGGAAAAGGCCCTCGACTACTTCCCGCAGGAAGCTGGGCTGGAGTGTCTCTGTAAGGGGGGGGCCCGACGTGCGGAGCTTCTGTCGCGCCGCACGATAAGGGCGACCCCAGGGATCACGATCGAGACCCTCCAGCATCTCCTTTCTCTTAATTTCTTTGGCGCGGCTTATGGCCAGCTTCAGAGTTTTCCGCGCCTCTCGGTACTCCTCATGAAGCTGGTCCTCCCCGCCTTCTTCGCGGTGTCGCCGCCGACTACGGGTGTAGGACCTCCGGGCACGAGTACAGGCCGCACGGAGGTCCGCCAACTCCTGGGACCACCAGTAAACCTCCTTCCGTGGAGGCCGGCAACCTCGGATGCGGGGCATGGCCGCATCACAGATTTGTGTAATCGCTTCGCAGAAGCGACCAGCCCCCATGTCGACCTCCTCGGTCGGGGCCTGCGGAGACAGCCAAGAGTGAATAATGGCCGCCTCCTCTAGTAAGTCCCTATTTAATTTGGCTACAGCCCACCGCGGAAAGCGAGAAGAACGCCGCGCCGCGTGACCCCTACTGGCGTCCTGGGATCGGGAGAGCTCAAATCGGATATAAAGATGGTCCGAGAGCGTCTCAACCTCTTCCAGGACACGCCAGTTCCTTACTCGTGCGGCGAGGGCAGGGGTAGCGAACGAAAGGTCCACTATCGACCCTCCCTGCTGTCGCACGCACGTGTTGGTGGAGCCCCTGTTTAGTAAACAGAGGCCCACCGAGGCCGCCCACTCCTCTACGGCCTCGCCCCTAGCGTCCGTCCTGGGGGAACCCCACGCAATGGACTTTGCGTTGAAGTCCCCCAGCACTAAGACGTGCCCAGACGTTAGACGCCGCATCGAGGTTTCCAAGTTGTTAAGGTAAACCTCGAAGTCGTTCAAACTCCGGTTGGGGGAGAAGTATACACCATACACAGTGATCCCCCCCCACTCGGCAGCAACATATCCAGTGCCCTTGTCTCTTAGCGACAAGGGCGGGGAATGAGCCGCCGTGGAGCCGACGACTGCCACGGAACCGTCCCGGTCACCCAACCAGTTTGGACGGGGAGGAACATAATAGGGTTCCGCGGCTACGGCAACACCGATCGACCACTGTGCCATGGTTTGCAGGAAAAGGTCCTGCGCCGCGGCACAGTGGTTCAGGTTCGTCTGGACCAGGAGGTTGGAGACTTGGGCCATTACTCGACCGTCTCTACAACCTCCTCCATGGGCAACGATGCCGACATGCGAACGACATCAGAGGCAGCCTGGGTCGATTGGCTAGCCCCCGACGCTTGCCGAGAATTGTAGGGAGGTTTACAGCCTCTCTGCCCAATCTGATGATCGGCGGGCTTGTTACCCGCCGCACACGCTGGGCAGTGTGGGGCGGCAGAGCATTCTGCCGCCTTGTGCCCCGGTCGACCGCAGCGGAAACATAGTCCGCTACAGTCGAAACAGCTAACACACTTGGCGCGTGTGTGTCCCGATGCCAGACGCTTAAAACACCTCATCGGTCTCGCCGCCAGGACTGTGATCCTAGCGCTGACGAGACCAATGAGCAATCTACCGGCGTCGCCTAAAATTTTGGCTGACGCTACGGGACAGCTGACCCACACCGCGCCAAGCCCTCCTGGACCGGGGCGGATGGTGCCGACCCTATTGTTGTCCACGTTGCACTCTGTCTTCTCTCTTATTGCAACGCGGACATCTTCGGCCGTTATAGAGTCGTCCAGGCCCGAAATACGCAACTCTGCACACTTAGTAGGCCTGGCGATCTTAACACCATCCGTGGCCGCAAACATGCCCCGCAACTTCTCGGCAAAGGCATCTGCAGTCTTTGCGCCTTCGGCTCCCGGGAACTCGAGGACTCGAGCTCCCGTCTGAGCGAGGCGCAACCTGACTCCATCCGTCCCGATGTCATTGGCGAGACTAGCCCGGGCCCTCTGGAAGATGGCCGCGTAAGACAGTCCGCCGTTAACCGCTTCCGGTGACACGGTGACCACTACCGCCGCGGTTTTGGGTACCTGCAGCTTGCGCGGCCTCTTCGTAGTGGCCACTGCCACCGACTGCGACTGCGGGGTAGAGGCTGCTTTTTGAGCAGCCTTTTTACCCCGCTTTCGGGACTTCTTAGTCCCCCCGACTATCTGCCAACCATCTGTGGAAGGGGCAGATATGGGGGGAGCAGGCGTGGAGGTGCCAGGTACAGCGGCTGGAGTGGAGAGCGGAGGGAATTCCGCTCTAGGCTTGGCCGCCGTTTTGGGCCCTGACCTCGGTGCACTTGTCTTGGCTGTTGCTTTAGCCGCCTGTCGTGCCCTCGGAGCAACCGCAGGAGCGGCAGTCACAGACACCACCGCCGCATAGGACACATGACCGCCCGCAACGGTAGGCGTTGATGGCACCGATACGGTCTTCAGTCTATTTGCCGCGAGCGGCGGTCGGACAACAGGAGCCGGAGGCAGCCTCGCCTCTAGGCCAGCGAGACGCCCGTCCATCATGCGCCACACTGCGTCCGTGATTTGGCGCAGGTGGGCATCAGGAATACCCCCGAGGTTGGAAGAGGGGGTAAGTTGTGACGGAGGCGAGCCCTCTCGTTCGGGGCGATCTGCCCGGCATTGAGCAAACTGAGCACTGAGCTCAGTCACCTGCCCCGTCAGACGCTCGTTGGCTGCCTGGAGACGAGCCATGTCTCCGATAAGGCTCTCCACGACCCCCGCAATAGCGGCAGAGGAGTCCTTAAGGGCCTTCACAAAACAGCCCTTAAGATTGCTAGACTTGGTGGCCACTTTGTGGATGATGGCCACCGCCGCATTTGCTCTCTCCTGCATCGATGATGGTGTTGGGAGAACAGAACTCCCTTCCATCGGCTCCTTAATTTTAAGCAAGAGATCTGCGACCTCCTCTTCCGCTAATGCTTCGCCGTCCGCCCTGACTCTTCTGTAGGCTCCTGCCTTGCAGAAAACAGAGCCTGACGGAACCGAGGCCGGAGTTCGTGATCTCCCCCTACGACTGCTTGCAACCTTGGGAGGCAACATATCCTGAGACGTATCGCTGCCGTCATCCCTGGAGCGTACGCGTTTCCGGCTGTCACAAAGTTCCGTTGCCATAAGCTCCAGTGTGTCCTCCTTCGCACTAGAGTTACCACCCGCGGCGGATTTGGAACGTAATCGTTCCGATGTTCTACGGCTCCCAGCAGCCATAATGACTTCTGGGAGCCCCACCGAGATAGGCGTGCTAACCAATGTCTCCTCTTCGTTGGAAGAGAAGTCGTCTGTTCTTGCACTCTTTTCCCCTCTGCTTTTCTTCTCCTTCTTTTCGTCTGTAGTTTTGTTTTTATTTATTAATGATTCCATATTTGAACCCACGAGATGGGGAGAACAAAGGTCGACCCGGGCAGAGATCCCCAATACCCGGGCAAGCGTATATTTATGCCCAACCGAGGGGTCCGCAGGTGCCTCGGCTGGGAGTGCGCTTACGACTGAACTGCCCATCAGCCATGCATCCCCTGGCCACGCACCAGAACATGGGATTCGGGGTAATTTTTTATAGAGGTTTTCTTCCTCGCAGCCCGGGCGGTTAAGCCAAGACCCTCGCCCCCGATTGGAGTCACGAGACTCCAACTCGGGACTACGATATGTCGACGGCGGCAGGGAGACTATGTCTCCTGATGCCTGCACGGTGGCAGTGTAAGTGCACACCGAGCCCGTCCTAACTTTTCCACCGCTGAGCGGAGGAAATCTGACCCTAGAAAGGGTCCTACCATCGTGTTTTTTACCGAGGTTTTCCTCCTCATTGCTCCGAAGAGCGAAGAACCAACAGAGGATCCGACAGACCCGCCCGCTCTGTTGGACCAAGTCTCGGCCGAATTGCCGAAGAAAATGGCTTCCTCTTCGTGCTAGAACATTAGCCGTTGGCAGTGATGAACACCATCGCCAACGTTACCAGGGTGCACCACGTGGAGGTTTTCTAGCCCAGCACCCCACTTCAAACAAATCCTAAATCAACCCGTTTGGCCAGGGCGATATGTTAATAGCTGATGGTGACTACAAACATAATATTGTCTATGATATCTATGTCTATTAGTTTGTTCTACGGGTCTATAATTACGTCACGTTTTTTCAGTGATAAATAATCATCGATATTTCTTAAAATATTTACTCCGTTGAGAGTATACATTACTTGTACATTACATTATTATTTCAAGGATCAATAACCACATGACTTTGAAAAACCGGTTAATTGAATTATATTTTTCAATCGTCGGTCAATATAAATTTATTAGATTAAGGGCAAATAAATCGAAGTATAGTTTAAGCTGATCTGTCGTAGTTACTTTTATTACTTCAGTGATATTGAAAGCGTATACATTCATTACAGTTTCAGTTCTGATTAGACTTTTAATATGAGTACCTCACCAACAAAACATTTTGTATACCTTCCGAGATTTATATGTATATTTCGCGACTTTGTCAGTGTTAGAAAAAGTTATCAATTTCTGATGACTGTTTGGATCTTCGTGGAAATTTTTATTTCAACCTATAACATTTACTCTCGCGAAGTGTTTCATAGCATGTTCACAATGCTAAACACTATGGCTCCATATTATTTTCTATCCGTTTACTTTTCAATATCTATCACCATATTTGCTTTATATCATTCTAGAAAATTCCAAATTCTTTTGAAAAATTTGGACTCCTTTTGTTCGAAATTTGGTGATAAAACTTATTCTGAGAATGCAAAGATGAAACGACGAAGTTCTAAAATAATTGTAATAGTGTATGGTTACCTTCTAATTATAATAATCTTATTTCAAATAAAATTTTATTATGATTCCAATTTGTCCAGCGACCCGTTGCAGATGATTACGGAGATACTTCTAGATTGTCACCTGTTAGTATGTGATTTTCGCCTCATGTATGAACACCTTATTATGCACTCTATATTGTTTGTTACTTCTGAGCAACTGAATTCAATCACACGGTCTATTGATAATGAGTTAAAGAAATGTTGTAAAAATAATATTGAGGAAGGAGAATTTAGCTCGAAACTGGAACGAATCGATTTAAATAAATTTGACTTATGGTTGAGCGCATACAAGAACGTCAACTATAGTATAGACTTATTTAATGCAGTTTTTAATGTAGAGGTAAGAATTTCATTCTATATTTTGCGAGGACATTTAACACTTGGGCAATTCTGGTTTAGTAGTCTTTGTAATACAATATCAGATACAGACACTTAGTTTTTCCCTACACCTCGTAATCAAGCTCCAGTCCTCGTTTACAGTTCGGTTTTAATGAAAAGGTGAGGTCGATGTATGATAAATTTTACTTTCGTAATTTTTTGCCTCGATGATATAGTGGTAGTGTGTGAGACTTCTGTGCTGAGGTCTCTGGTTAGATTCTTGGGTCAGACTAAATGTTTGCAAACATTTGTTTTGGAGTGTAGGTGTTTTACTTGTGTAATATATGTGTATTTATCGAGCAATCTAGTTTTCTACATACAAAATCTGCTTTGTTAGAAACTAGATGGCGTTGTGTAATAGATGTCCAAAATTATTGTTATTATCTGTTTTAGTTGACTCTGCTGTTACTTATAGTTACAACATATTTTATATCATACTTGTCTTGTATGATCCTAATAGTTAAGGTAAGTTAATTTATTAAAAACTAATTTTGCCTCGCAATTTTCAACTTTTATGGCCACTTATACGCCTTTATAATAGACTAATTGATCGATTAATTCTCAGCACTAGGAATTTTAACTTTTGTAGATAACAGATCATTACAAAAATACATGAATGATAGCACTCCATTAGTTAAACCTAGAACTTGATAATATATTATCAGGAACAGCCTTTCATTGTCCACTATTGGACATAACTCTCTACTTAGCAAGGAGATTTTGCATCACTGTATCACCCTGTCCAGACGGGTAGATTTGTATCCTCGTGGCACATCCTGGTAACGTTGGTGATAACGGTGTCTCTCCCTCTACAATTTGGAAAAGCGTGCATCGTCGCCAACGGCTAATATTCTAGCACGAAGATGAGGCTTTTTCTTCGGCCATTCGGTTGAGGCTTAATACAACAGAGCGTGCATATCTGAAAGTTTCTCTGTTGGCTCTTCGTTCTTCAAAACAGTGAGGAGAAAAACTCTTTAAAGAATCATTAAGGTGGGACTCTTTCTCGGATCGGAATTTCTCCGTTAAAAGGTAGTAAAGACTCTGTGTAATGACACTGCCACCTAGCAGGCATTAGGAGACGTTGTGTCCCTGCTGCCGTTAGCATATCGGCATCCCGTCTTGGTCCTGTTCCGTCTTGGTTATGTTGGCCAGTTGGCCATAAGTCTACGCTTGGCCGGGTATTAGTGGATCTCTGCCCGGGTCGACCTTTATCCTCCTCTACTTGTGAGTTTAAAAATTTCGGGACGGGACAGATTTACTCCTTCACCCGCTACAGTGAGCAGCCGCGAGGAGGCGAGGTTCACGTGTGCCGTACATCACCTAAATAGAGAGTTCACCCAAAACAGGTGCCCACAGTAGCGGCCATGCGCTGATCCGGATGACTTAATGACAGCAATGCCCGCATTCCTCTTATTCCAGGCGCAGAGTGGCGTTCCGTATAGTTTTAATGCACCCTAGTGAGGAAATTACTGGAACCAGACACACCACACGTTTTCACACGTAAACAAAAAAATGAGTTGACAATTAAAATATACTTCATTTTAATTTATGGACACACTGTCTTTTTTTATTTCGTGTATCATCAATTAATATATTGGCAGTACAATCAGTTTAGATTTTCAAGTCTAATCGAAATTTAAAATGTTTTAAATTTAATTTGGTTTTTTTCATTATTTTAATCGTAACTATCAACTCTTATTGTATTATGAGCACCGTTGTGTGTACCTCTAATGAGCATAAATTCCAGGTATTGTCTTATAAGGCCACTATAAATGAGACTGCACTAGCATGTGTATGTAATTACTATCACAAATAAGTAATTATATTTTTTTACTCAATTTTAGTACCAGAAAGTGTTGCTCTTTACCTTTTACTGCTGTAATGGTACAATACGTCTACTTGCCATTTATCATGTATCATATGCTGGTCAGAGTGTCCAAAATAGCGTGATAATATTTAAACGCAAACTTTACCAACTTTACATTGAAGCAATTGGGGGTAAGGATATATTATATATATATATATATATATTATATATATATATATATATATATGTATATAGATATATATATTTTTAGTGTTATTTAGTGTATTCAATTGATATCAGACAAGGCTCAAGAACACAATGCTTCCATTTAATGGACTTTAATTAATATATTTTATTAGATTCATTTATTCATACATTATTTGTTATGTAAATGCATAATATAAAATGAAGTAGCATTTTGTTATTGTACGCTAAGATCTTTTAAATTACACATTGGATTTGAATGTAGTTGCCACCAGTTTCCACCAGTTTATATTTCACAAGAAACAATGGATTATTTACGAAGTTATTTTAAACAGCACAGAATCATTCTTCATCCAATTAAATGTGCCATCTAATTGGATGCCATCTAGCACATATCATTAAAGTGATTATCTTATGAGATATAAAATAGATACAATATGGGGTCATAATGGCCATTGGGCCATATTACTTTCATCTCGGGTGGCAGTGGCAAGTACGCTCCAAATCTAACAGTAAACCTAAATTAATATTATGCTTTAGTTTATTCGGTTGAACGGGCTAATCTAAGGAACTGCAGGTTCGAATTGAAAAATATTATATGCTGGATAGCCCATTTATTAAGAAAGGTTAATGTTATCACTATAAATTGGGAGAAGAAAAGCCAATATCTAGGTTCGATTTGGTGCAATCAGTCTGTAGAGTATATAAAAGAATCGAAGTTTTTGAAAGTTATGCACAGGGTCACTGAGTTGATGACACACTGTTTAAAAATTCTTTGTTAATTTTTTAATGAAAAACATCGCTTTCCTGAGTATACATATTACGTGTTATTCAGTAAAGATCACATGAGATGATGATAAGATAACATCATACATACTTTCAAATTGCTATAGTCCAACTGTCGTAAGTTTGACCCTCCTGATGATATGTGGAACGCCGGGCGGGTGATGCAATCGGTTATACATGACACGCTATACTAAGTCGATATCTTTATGTTTAATTGATTAAAATTTAATCTATACACGATGCAATAAAAAGGTTTCATGTTTTACAATTACAGTTTATTGTATGCTTTGAGATTAATTGTTATTTTTTACTTATAAATGTAATTTTTAACAACAAAAACTCGATTTCAAACAAAAAAAATCTAAAACAGAAATGTACTAAAAAGTGAAAAAAATATTACGCATTCTTGTGTGCAGCTACGGTTATTTTTGAAATCGTTGCCAATTAAAGCACATAGATAAAGCACGGCGGCGCGGGTGAGTCGCAGACGTCGCAGTGCACGGGTAATTGGGAAGAATGTTCACTATTGTATTTGTAGCATTAACTTCATTCATAATTCAGGGATCATTGTTTTATGATGGTCACTTTTGTTGTATTTCTTTGGCTGATACCGACTCCAAAAGTAATAATAATTGTAGACACAATAATATATAATTAATTTTTAAAGTTTAGTGTATCTTTGTTTAAGAATATGTATGTTGTTCGATAAATAATTTTACTTGTGTGAATGTATGTAGTACCAAATACGCTGCTTATTAGATAATGTCGTTCTAATAAGGCAAACGAAGAAAGTAAGCACCGCCTATCTCAATTGAAAATAAAAAAATCCAAAAAGAGGAGGGCCCTCCTTTTTTGAAGTAAGTAAAAATAGTAAATTAATGTTTAATATAATATCAGATAACTTCGTGTACAATTTATTAATGAAGGAAAATAATATTAACATACATATTAATGTAATAAATAGTAATATGTATACAAATTACATTCCTAGGTCTATAAAAAATAAAAGCACATATTTTAAAATGGCAATGATTACGAAATTATCATTATTTTGTCTTGTGACACAACTTCGACAAATTTCAATTTGAATATTTTTCAATTTTAAATATTTGATAATATAATTTTCGCCTGTTTATTTTTATTTTTTGTGACACAGAGTCTGCAGATTTTCCATGTTACAAAATAATATCGTGTATAGGAGGCTTAAAAGATGACGCGCGTAGCCATGCTTCCAGATCAGTGACTGACAATGGACAGCAACGCACTAGCTAATTGATTGAGAATATCCCCGTCCCGCGTCCCGTAAATCATTAGAAGGGCCAAGTTTATGGCGGTTTGTTTATAAATCAATCAGCTAAAATAATCTTATAAATTGTGTGACGTAGATGTAAGTTGGAATAAGTGGACAGAAGATATTTATTGTAGGCATATTTCGAATTAAGTTTAATAAAAGAAATTTAATTAATTAATTTAATTAATTTAATTAATTAATTATTTAATTATTTCATTATGTATCTAAATTATTTTTTTATCTAATTAGCGATTGAATAATTGCAGTGTGCGTTGTACATGTTTTGTTTTCTCTCTCCTTCTCTATTTTATCCTTCTGTGAACCGAATGAAGTGAATGTAATGTCTGCAGTAACCTTTTTTATTTTAAATGATAACATTGCTATTTCAGACAAAATGTGTTTCAACAAGGTAAAGGGCATACTACGTTTTTGCAGCACTCGAGCAGCGCAGGTTCGAGCGATGGGTTGGATGCAAGTCAATATGTTTTTATTGTTATCATGTGTTGGCTTTATTATTTCCAAAACCACCATTGTTTTACAATTTAATAATGTAATCTAATAATAACATTATAGTGTTTATTAGTAATGTTTCATTTGTTTCTTTCATAATTTACATTGCATATATGGATTATACGTGAAAAGAATTTTTTTTGACCCCATCGTCTACGGTTATTATAGTTGTGTTAATAATAATTATTAAGTGAATGACATGATGTCTCTCCGCCCTTCGACTGAAGCGTTACACAAACTGATTTGTAAGTGTAAAAGGTAAGCTGAGGCCTTTACTCAGATGTGTCAGGCTGTCTCATTCTATGGTGCACTATTGAAACAGATTGACTCAATTTAAGTGTCTGGGCCCCTGAGCCTTCGTCTTCCGTAGAAGACCTAAAAGATAACACAGACATTGAAAGAGAACGCAGAGCATTGTCAGTTCGCTATAAAATGGTGGCTCGCAGATTTTAGGTCATTCAGCCAAACTTTCCACGCATGTAGTTTGTGGACCAATTGCACGCGGGAAACGTACGATACTCTGTGGGTCCAGTATAATAACGTATTAAGGGTACTGATCGGGTTGCCGCAACACTGGAACGTAAGCGTGAGCGTTTGCTGAGGCTGCCGTAGACGGATTCCTTTCGACTTTGCGTAAACGTAATGCTTCGATGATAGCGTGTGTGCGTTGCAGCCTCATCATTATCTGCCACTGTACTGGTGGCACATTGCAAATTAGATATGCCAAATATAATGCCACAATTTTTATAACCATTATCTGTATTTTAGTAACACTAGGCCAATATGATTGATAGTAACAAATATGAGCGACGTCCGAAATAAATTTAATCATTATTCTCTTTATTTCATTAAAACACATAAATTATATTTATAAATACATTGTTTACATGTTTTATATGTATGTAACATATAAAACAAAATCTATTTAAAAACATAAAAAATCTAAAGTAGATCACTGACATCAGATACAGGGACCAACACACCGGTGGTTAGGGCTCCAAAGACAGGAACTTCCTCACTATATGTGCCGTGTCAAGGAGGACTGCCTTCTACACCAGAACCTTGATCCAGCCTGCTAACATGAATCTCTTAAAATGTAGGGCGAGGCTCTTAGCTATCAATCCGTGAACCGACTATCGAATTGTGAGCCGTGGCACGACTGTCGAAACAATGATCACCGAATCCATATTTCACACATTGACAGTCTCGTGAGACAGATATAAATACTTCATTTGTTTTTCTTTTTCAACTTTCACGAGATTCTCGTCGTGTGGAACGGCGATCTCGACAATCATAGCGCGGAGCTCTAATCGATCTATCACCACAATATTAGGTTTATTGGCAACAATAGTCCTGTCTGTTATGATAAATCGATCCTAAAATAACGTAACACTACCATTTTAGATATTTGGGTGGGACACATACCTGTAGTATGGTACCTCCAATTTGAAAAGTTGATATTTATGGGCAAATTGTTTATGTACGATCCTGGTTACTTATTTGTGACTGTGCAATAAAAAAGGAAAGAAGAAAAAAGATAGATTATCCAATGAATTCTTATGCGTGCGACATACCTATTGGCTAATTTTACTGCCTGTGATAATGTTCTTTAGTGCCACGGGTCCCACTTCTACATCAGTTGTGTGTTGAGTCTCAAAATAAATGTTGTACATGGTTGGTAAACAAGTAATAGGTCTAAAATTTTTTGGATCCATGGCACTACCAGATTTATAGTAGTAATTTATAGTAAATGGGCTATGCCTGTGGTTAAAAATTGCGGTAACGAACCCAAATTTAATGCTACCCGCAATTGAAAAGCCAAACAAGCATGTGAGCTTCGGAACCACTTAAGCTAAAAGTTGTACAGTCCATCGGGACCGTCCGTGGATGTGGTGATTTCCAATTAAGCAATTAACGGACTATATAACTAACATTACCTTTATTACTAATACTGGCTTTCATAGTTGTTAAAAACTCACAAGAGCTTTTGACACTCCGCAACCGATCAACTTCTGTATGAGTGACAGACACTGACCAGATGTTATGCCAAATTGTGTTATTGATATTGTCTTCTGACAAAAGCCCATCACTCACACATAAACTCGGTTCTTTCCAGTCCTGGTATACCTGTTTCTTATTTCTTTGAAACGTTTGACTATGATTATACCAATCTACTCGTTTTCCTCACCGTCTTATTGTTGAAATGTATAACAAAATGTCATGTACCTACTAGCGCCATCTGTGGTAAACTATGTGCCAATATTATTTTTTGAATAAACTGTCAGTTGTTACCTGACCTCTGTGCGTATTATTTGCACATGCGTAAACTTTCTGCTTTAGGAATTTTATGCACTCTGTTGCACATGACATGTACTATTGAGGACTAATGGTAGTCCTCAAGAATGCGTGTTTCACAAAGCACATGGATTTCCTAAAGCATAAAGTACTCTTGTCCGCATAATACTTCTTTAAAAGCTAATTCATTTACCAATGAGTATCCTGGTCTCAACAATACATCGTCCAATTCTATACTGATAAAATTGGTATAGCATTTCAAGGTCAAGTAGCACTGATACTTTTAATAAATTTAACACCAGCTACTCGACAAACTACAATTGCCACACATTATAAAACAGAATGTGTATCACTAAAATCTTCGCTATTATCAAAATAATCTGGTAATAGCGAATCCAAGGCACTCACAAGCGCTAAATTACGTTTATGAAGGGGCAAATAGCATAACTGGGGTCTACTATTATTATTATTAACAAATCGGTATTCCTGAAACACATCCTTCAAAGTACCTCCTTATCCTATCGTTATATTGGGTACTTACAGGTATAACTTCACTTTACGCTTCTACTTGGTTCATTAGCATCTTTTTATTTGATACCAATTGAGGCGTTCTGTTGACTACCAGAGTGTGAGAAGAAGAAGGGATAGCTAAGTTTTCCGTATGTCAGAGCGTATTCTCTCAAGTACTGCATCATCCACAAGGTAATAGCGTAATTTATCTCGTATTTGCTCCGACAATCATTGTGCCGGTACGTTGCCGGCTGGTTCAAACTCCCGAAACAAAGAGACTAGTCTAACACGGTACGCATTTAGGTTCATTCCTAATTTTGAAGCCCGAAAATATGGCTGCATGACATTCTCATTTATTATTATTGTATCCCATATTCATATAAAATTATACAATTTATGATGTTATACATGAAATGCTTACTAAAACATGGAATATAGAGGCATTATTACTTTCCTTACAGATTTATTACAGGCGTGAGGTGGTAAATTGTGGTTAAATACTGGCTCTTTTTAATAATAATGTGATTTCAATATATACATATTTATATACGTTATGTTACGCCATGTTTAATAAACAATATTATAAGATTAATTCTGCTAATATTACATTTTTAATAGTAATACATTGACAACTACCCACAGCGGTCAAATATTTAAACTTAAAAATGTGATCTCAAACTATTATTTTGTATTTTTGTTAGATTTTTTTTATTGAAATCTGACTTCATAAAGTTAAATTTATGTACTGCCACTTTAAACTAAAACAATATGACAATAATTATCCTTGTGACTTGATTAAGAAAACAGTTTATCTAAATATGTACTCTACTCCACTCTACTCTACTCTTAGAGAATATCTTTGAAAATATATTTAATTGATATTTGCTAATATTGTAGGATCCAAGTCCTCCAAAAGTTACTTTCAAATCAAGTATTTTGATTCCTTTTACAATTCCCCTTGAAACAAGCGAGATGCTTACACCACATTAGTGAAAAATAATTAACTACACAGTTGATGGGTTTTCAAGTCAATTTACAAGTACATATAATCAAAATAATTAGCAACGTCTCTTGTATAGATTCTATCATGACATTGTTTTAAAGAACAAGTTCAATGTAATCAGCATTCGGTTACTGTATTATATTTGACAAATCGAACAGATTGAAATTGGTTCGTGGTCCGATTACAAAAAAAGGATTTATTCAGTCTAACCACATGAATCATATTGATTTTGTATTCCTTTTGAAGAAATCTAAATAAATATAATAGGAATAATAGCCAAATCACTTTACCATTTTAAATTACTTTGTAAATTTTGTCTAGATTTAAGTAGCATGTTATTAAATTTTCAATGTGAAAATATCAAACAATTTACGATTTTGATAGTGAATCTAAATTGAAACTGATAATGACACGAGAATATTTCTTATTGTGTATTTGATTTACTTAGTACTATTTTCTAAAAATGAAGTAGCGGAAGTATGTCATTTAAATTTATTTCTTTTTAATGTACAGGATCAGCTAAAGGTTTTTTAATAGTGGTCAACGGTATAGCTAGATAGACCGTTGACCAGTTTGTTGAGGTACACATACAAGACAGGTAGACATACAAAAAAAAAAACTAAACTGTGCAAAAAAATTCTAACACTATACTACACTTTCTTTTCATAAAATCTATTTTATGCTCTTTGTGTATGTTTATCAGCAGTCAGACACAAGCTAGGCTTCGCCTAGCTTAGAGTTAGACAGCTGTACGTGAGTTGTTCAAAATTATTAACATATAAAAATTCAAGTTTTTGGAACTTCTTACGGTTCATTGTTTATTTTTTTTAATTTGTAGGCAGTGTTTTCAGGTTTAATCAGGGATATTCTTTTTAGTGCATAATAATGACAATAATGATCATACAGCATCATCATGTTATTTCTATAATGGATCCAACTTCAGGAATATTTTTTTCTTAAAACCAAAAGCCTTAAAAAAAGGCTGTTGTTAGCTACAAAATTGATATTTTAGGAAGAGAGAGAAAGTTTACCGAGCAGCTTTGGTAATCGTAATGAGAACCACACTCTCCCCAAGTGTCTCTGAAATGGAAAAAATATATTTGTCGTAATATGAACATAGTAATGTTCACGACATATATCATGGCCAATACTGTATTGATTAATTTTGTACCGTGCGCCTTTACTTCATAAATTTTCCAACAACGCTCTATAAATAATTAACTATATTTCTGTAAACATTTATTCCATTTAGAGTATATATTTTACATTATATTACTTTATCAATTCTCAAAAACTTATGCTATTATAAGAATTGACATTATACTTTGACAAACACATCAGTTAGACTATATTTAAAAAAATATATTAAAAGAAAAATAATTGATGAACAGTTCAATTTGAATTTTCATAGTTTATTTTATTACTTCAGTAGTATTTAAACGTATACATTAATTGCAGTTTTAATTTAGATTAGGCGTTTAATATGAATACCTCACCAACAAAATATTTCATCCACCTTCAGAGATTTATATGCGTGTTTCGCGATTTTCTTTGTGTCAGAAGAGTGTTAAAATATTCAGGCCGCTGCAAATTGTTACTCTATATAATGTTCTAGCTGTAGGTTTTTCACTATTACTAATTTTATTAGCTGATACCATTCTAGGGAATTTCAAAAACTTCTGAAGAAATTGAACTCCTGTTCTACCTTATTTGATGACAAGATTTATTCTGAAAATTGAAAGTTGAAACGACGAAGTCTTAAAACAATAGTAACCTTGTACAGTGGACTTCAACGTACAATAATCTTATTTCAATGTAAATTGTATTATGACTTTAAGTTATTTAACGAGACAATGGATGTAATTACGAGGATATTCTTAGATTGTTACCTGGTAGTCTGTGACTTTCATCTCATGTTTGAACATTTTGTTATGCACTCTATATTATTTACTACTTTAGAGCAACTGAATTCAATCACACGATCTATTGATAATGAGTCGAAGATTTTATACAAAAAAATTATCGAGGAGGGAGGATTTTACTCGGCAATAGAAAAAATTGATTTAAATAAGTTTGATGTATGGATGAAGGTGTACAAATACGTCAATTGTAGTGTAGACTTATTTAATGCAATTTTTACATTGTGCACTTGAAAAAACATTACTATTTTATTTATTTCCTTAATTATCTTTATTAAATATGCAAAGCAAACAATACTCGTAGATGAGTAGCAAAATGGGTAATGTAGCAATCAGCGGTCTTAATACCTATGCCGATATCTTTCCGACTAACTTATCGCGTATTTTAAGTATTATATATAATTTTTTAAGGTAATTTACATAAAAGTAACACATTATAACGTGAATATTTAAAAATATAAATTATAATTCATGTACCTGCGGGACATCATTGGGGCTTATCCTAGCGATAGGTCCTACAGGGATATGGGTCGGTGAGCGGAAAACTCTGAAGCTGGCCATTAGCCGCGCCAAAGAACTGAAAAGGAAGGAAATGCTGGAGGGTCTCGATCGTGAACCCTGGGGTCGCCCTTATCGTGCGGTGCGACAAAAGCTCCGCACGTCGGGCCCCCCCCTTACAGAGACACTCCAGCCCAGCTTCCTGCGGGAAGTGGTCGAAGGTCTTTTCCCGCAGCGGGCGGAGCACACACCCCCGTCGATGACCTTCATGGTCGAAGACGACGGGGGACGGAACGAGGATAATGTTACGCCCGTCAGGGAATCGGAGATAGGGGCGGTCGTTCTACGGATTCGCTCTAAGAACACCGCCCTGGGCCAGATGGGATACCTGCCCGAGTGCTGGCGCGAACCCTCGACCACATGTCGGATCGCCTTGGGGAAGTCCTGAACGCCAGCTTGGCGTCCGGGCGCTTTCCTGAGGGTTGGAAGAGCGGGAGTCTGGTCCTACTACGGAAGCCGGGACGGCCGGCCGATTCGGTCGCGGCCTATAGGCCCATCGTGTTGCTGGACGAGGCGGGTAAATTGTTTGAGAGGATACTCTCTGCCCGCATCGTCCGGCACCTCTGTAAGGTGGGCCCCGATCTGTCGGACGCCCAATACGGGTTTCGAGCCGGGCGTTCGACAGTCGATGCTGTGTTGCGCCTGAGGGCCGTGACCGAAGAGGCGGTGAGCTGTGGCGGTGTGCTGTTGGCGGTGTCGTTGGACATCGCCAATGCCTTTAATAGTCTGCCATTTAGCTGCATCAGGGAAGCACTCCACTACCACGGGGTGCCAGAGTACCTGAGGCAGCTTGTGGCAGACTATCTTAGGGAGCGTACCGTCATGTACGAGGACCGAAATGGCATTCTGAGGCAGCGGCCCATGTCGTGCGGTGTTCCACAGGGGTCTGTCCTCGGACCACTCCTGTGGAATATGGGATACGACTGGGCCCTTCGAGGCCGTCTTCCTCCCGGGCTGGGCGTAATTTGTTACGCCGATGACACATTGGTCACGGCCCGGGGAGTAAATTTTCAAGAGGCGGTGCGCTTGGCCACCGTGGGAGTCTCTTTGGTGGTCGGGCGCATTGAGGCGCTGGGTTTACGAGTGGCCCTAGATAAGACAGAGGCCCTTTAGTTCCATGGGCCCCGTCGTGGTCCACCACCCGGCGCCCCTATAGTAGTCAATTCGGTCCTCGTACCGGTTCAGGCCCAGATGAAATATCTGGGCCTGAACCGGTTCCTCCTTCCTTTCTTCCTTTCCTTCCTTTCCGGGCACGGTTGCTTCGGGAAGTATCTGCACTCGGTCGCCAGGAGGGAATTGAGTCCCGCCTGTCACCACTGCGACTGCAGTGAGGACTCGGCTCAGCACACGCTAGCGGTTTGTTCCGCCTGGGCGGCGCAGCGTGGGGTCCTCACTGCAGTTATTGGAGGAGATCTCTCGCTACCGGCCGTCATACGCTCCATGGCCGGTAGCGACAGTTGTTTTACCGCGGTCGCAACCTTCTGCGAAGACGTAATTTCGCGGAAGGAGGCGGCGGAGAAGGCCCGGGAGGACGATCTCCACTCGGACCCAATTCGCCGCCGGCGAGCCGGGCGGCGGAGGCGCGCATACCAGCGCCTCATGCCGCCTTGAGTGTGGCCGCGGGTGGACGGGACAGGTTTTCCCCTCCATCCGCTATAGTGGCCAGCTGCGAGGAGGTGACGTACGCGTGTACCGTACGTCGCCCAAAAATAGAGAGTTTACCCGCAGATGGTGTCCGCGTTAGCGGGCAGGCGCTAGGAGGGATCTGGATGTCGTAATAGCAGCGGTTCCCGGATCCCTCCTATGTTAGGCGCAGAGTGGCACACCGTGTGGTTTTAGTTGGTCCGATTCCGACACACCGCCTCGCCGTAAACCCCGGTGGGGTGACGACCCGAGGGGGTTTCCACACGTAAAAAAAAAAAAAAACAAAGGTATATGGGTCGGAATGGTGAGTAACATCGAGAGGAGGTCACATGCGAGATTCGCCAGGGGTTGATCTTAGGACCTTAACTCCAATTCTGTATAACCTCGTGTGAGGTCCTGAGGACCAGCCAGGACCAGGACCTGGACTGACTGTCACTTGCTAACCGAACGACATTTTTAAATCTGGCTAATGGATATGACTTCAAGAAACCCCTGGAAATTTTACGAAACGTGGCAGTGCCGGACCCACCTGCTCACTCATTAGAGTGGGAGAAATAGAGACCGACACATCAAGTACCTCAAAATGCATCCTGGATAGTTGCTGGAGATTCGAGAAGAATTTCAAAGGGATGACCCCACGAGTTTGTAGGATAACAGTTTACCTACAGAGGCTATCTATCTGTTTTTTAAGATGTGGAGGGTCTCCACGAGCCATCATCCCTACCGGAGTTTGTGATGGAATGGTGTATCGTAATCGAACTGATTGAAACTACACAGCGCGTGACTCTGCGTCTGAGATAGAAGGGATCCAGGAACAGCTGTTATTACGACATCCAGACTCCTCTTAGGGGCGCAGGCACCATCCTCGGGTGCATTCTATATTTAGGCGGTGTACGGCATACATGGACGTCGCCTCCTCGCAGCTCCACTACAGCACATAGAGGAGAAACTCCGTGCCATCCAACCGCGACCACACTTAAGGTGGCACGATGCGCTGAAAAGCGCACCTATGCTGCCCGATTAGCCGACTACAAATTGGGTTAGAGTGTAGTTCGTGTACATCTTGCATCCTTCTTCCTTTCTTCTCGGTCGCAGCATTCAGCGAAATAACGTTTGCATAGAAAATTGCAACCGCGTTAAAAGAGCTTTCTGCTCTCCTTCGATAATAATAATAATAATAAATATTTTCAAATATTATCAATATTTTCTACAGACTAATGTGGGAGTGCATCGTAATGTAGTTGCAGTGGATACTGGTTTTACCCCGCTCGCTCTGGCTAAAGAGAATTGGCGCAAACCTGTAGTACTTAGTACTACTGATCGCAAGGAAGTATGGAAGGGTAAAGAACTTCATGGTCGATTTTATCGGGCCCTACACGGGTCTGATATAGACTTTAAAGCGTCGACGTCTTGGCTACGGTATGGTGATCTCTTCGGAGAAACCGAAGGTTTTGTTTGTGCAATTATGGACGAAGTTATCATGACGAATAACTACCGGAAATATATCCTGAAAGATAGTACGGTTGACATTTGTCGGGCGTTCCACCGTCCTCTAGAATCTATTAGGCATATTATTTCTGGTTGTTCTCGTCTTGCTAATGGTGAGTATTTGCACAGGCACAATCAAGTAGCCAGGATTGTACACCAACAACTTGCCTTTAAATACCAACTTGTCAATTTTGAAGTGCCTTACTACAGGTATGTGCCCGACCCAGTTCTCGAGAACGGTCGTGCTACGTTATATTGGGATCGATCTATTATCACAGATAGGACTATTGTTGCCAATAAGCCTGATATTGTGGTGATAGATCGATTAGAGCGCCGCGCAATGATTGTCGATATCGCCGTTCCTCATGACGAGAATCTCGTGAAAGTTGAAAAAGAAAAACAATTAAAGTATTTGGATCTGTCTCACGAGATTACCGACATGTGGAATGTGGATTCGGTGATCATTGTTCCGATAATCATATCTGTTCACGGATTGATAGCCAAGAGCCTCGACCAACACCTTAAGAGGCTCACGTTAGAAGGTTGGATCAAGGGTCTGATGCAGAAGGCAGTCCTCCTTGACACGGCCCGTATTGTGAGGAGGTTCTTCTCTTTGGAGCCCTAACCACCGGTGTCTTGGTCCCTGTACCTGATGTCGGTGGTCTACTACTATTTTTTATATTTTTAAATGTGTATTTTTTGTTTTTTATATATATTTAGAAATGTAACAAATATGTGTATATCACGAAATAAAGAGAATAATAATAATGAAAAAGAAAAACAATTGAAGTATTTGGATCTGTCTCACGAGATTGCCGACATGTGGAATGTGGATTCGGTGATCATTGTTCCTATAATCATATCTGTTCACGGATTGATAGCCAAGAGCCTCGACCAACACCTTAAGAGGCTCACGTTAGAAGGTTGGATCAAGGGTCTGATGCAGAAGGCAGTCCTCCTTGACACGGCCCGTATTGTGAGGAGGTTCCTGTCTCTGGAGCCCTAACCACCGGTATCTTGGTCCCTGTACCCGATGTCGGTGGTCTACTATTTTTTATATTTTTAAATATGTATTTTTTATTTTTTATATATTTAAAAATGTAATCAATATGTGTATTTATACGTAATAAAGAGAATAATAATAATAATAATTTAGCGCTTGTGAGTGCCCTGGATTCGTTACTATCAGACTACTTTGATAATAGCGAAGATCTTAGTGATACACATTCCATTCTGTACTGTGCAGCTGTTGCAGTTTGTAGATTAGCTGGTGTTAAATTTATTGAACGCGTAAGTGCTACTCGCAACAAAAATGCTGTACCAGCTTGGCACTGTAGAATTGAACGTCGTATTGCTGAGACTAGGACACTCATCGCTAAATTAACTTGTTTTCAAAGTGGTAATACACGGCCGAGAGTCATGCGCTTTGTGAAACAGGCATTCTTGGGGACTACCATTAGTCCTTAACAATACATGTCCTGTGTCACAGATCGCATAGACTTTCTAAAGCAGAAAGTTTATGCATGGGCAAATAGGATAAGACGTTATAGAAAACGAGTTGACCGGTATAATCAGAATCGAATGTTCCAAAGAAATGAGAAATGGGTTTACCGGAAGTGGGAGGAACCGAATCCATGTGTGAGTGATGGGCTTTTTCCAGATGAAAATACCACTAATTCAGTTTGGCGTAACATCTGGTCAGTGCCTGTCACTCATACAGAGGGTGATTGGTTGGAGGATGTCAAACGCTCGTGTGAGTCTATAACAGCTATGGAACCCATTGTTATTAATAAAGATGATGTAAGTTGTGTAGTCCGTTCATTACCGAATTGGAAATCACCTGGTCCAGACGGACTGCACAACTTTTGGCTTAAGTGGTTCCGAAGCTCACATGCGTGTTTGGCATCACAATTCCAAGCAGCTTTGGATTCTGGTTCATTACCATAATTTTTAACCACTGGTGTAACCCATTTACTCTACAAATCTGGTGGTGCCATGGATCCCAAAAATTTTAGACCTATAACATGTTTACCAACTACATATAAACTTCTAACATCTATTTTGAGACTCAAAATTACTACACATATAATTAATAATTCGGTACTCTCTATTTCTCAAAATGGATGTAGAAGTGGGGCCCGTGGCACTAAAGAGCTCCTTATCATAGACAGGACCATTAGCCAACAGGTACGTCGTAATCGTAAGAGTCTGGCGACATGTTGGATAGATTATAAGAAGGCTTATGACTCAGTTCCACATACATGGCTTTTGAAAGTGCTAGAGTTGTACAAAATTGATGCAACTCTGTGCACTTTCTTAAAGTCGTGTATGAGTCAATGGAGAACAACACTTCGCTATCCAGGATGTCGGCAGACTGCGATAAACGACATACTTATAAAGATCGAGCGAGGTATATTTCAAGGTGACAGTCTGAGTCCCTTGTGGTTTTGTCTAGCTTTGAACCCTCTCAGCACTCTGTTAGAGGGTTCAGGATTAGGCTATCGGTTGCAGAAAGATGATCAAGTTATATCTCACCTTCTTTATATGGATGATTTGAAATTACTGGCCTCCACAAAAGTACAATTGACGGCGTTATTAAGGGTCACTGAAAACTTTAGTAATTCTATCAAAATAGAATTTGGTGTAGATAAGTGTGCAGTCATGTATGTAAAGAAGGGCGTGATTGTAGAATCTGAAGGAATAGAACTTTCAAATTCAACAAAACTCAGATCTCTGTCTGCCACCGAAACTTACAAGTATCTAGGTTTTTCACAGTCTTTAGGAATATCAGAACCTGGTGTGAAACAAATGTTACAGGAACGCTTCTTTGGCCGCCTAAAAAAAGTACTTAAAAGTCTTTTATCAGGCGGTAAAAAGGTGCGAGCCTGTAACAGTTGGGTCATGCCGGTTCTGATGTATTCCTTTGGTGTACTTAGATGGACTCAGACCGAATTAGATGCCCTTGACAGGAGAGTCCGTACATTGCTGACTGCATTTCGCATGCACCACCCACGTTCATCGGTTATGAGATTGTATATTCCGCGAAAGTTTGGAGGTCGTGGTCTATTAAATATCAAGACTCTACACAATCGCGAGATATACAATCTCAGAGAATATTTTCTACAGACTAATGTGGGAGTGCATCGCAATGTAGTTGCAGTAGATACTGGTTTTACCCCGCTCGCTCTGGCTAAAGAGAATTGGCGCAAACCTGTAGTACTTAGTACTACTGATCGCAAGGAAGTATGGAAGGGTAAAGAACTTCATGGTCGATTTTATCGGGCCCTACACGGGTCTGATATAGACTTTAAAGCGTCGACGTCTTGGCTACGGTTTGGTGATCTCTTCGGAGAAACTGAAGGTTTTGTTTGTGCAATTATGGACGAAGTTATCATGACGAATAACTACCGGAAATATATCCTGAAAGATAGTACGGCTGACATCTGTCGGGCGTGCCACCGTCCTGGAGAATCTATTAGGCATATTATTTCCGGTTGTTCTCGTCTTGCTAACGATGAATATTTGCACAGGCACAATCAAGTAGCCAGGATCGTACACCAACAACTTGCCCTTAAATACCAACTTATCAATTTCGAAGTACCTTACTACAGGTATGTGCCCGACCCAGTTCTCGAGAACGGTCGTGCTACGTTATATTGGGATCGATCTATTATCACAGATAAGACTATTGTTGCCAATAAGCCTGATATTGTGGTAGTAGATCGATTAGAGCGCCGCGCAATGATTGTCGATATCGCCATTCCTCATGACGAGAATCTCGTGAAAGTTGAAAAAGAAAAACAATTGAAGTATTTGGATCTGTCTCACGAGATTGCCGACATGTGGAATGTGGATTCGGTGATTATTGTTCCGATAATCATATCTGCTCATGGATTGATAGCGAAGAGCCTCGACCAACACCTTAAGAGGCTCACGTTAGAAGGTTGGATCAAGGGTCTGATGCAGAAGGCAGTCCTCCTTGACACGGCCCGTATTGTGAGGAGGTTCTTGTCTTTGGAGCCCTAACCACCGGTGTCTTGGTCCCTGTACCTGATGTCGGTGGTCTACTACTATTTTTTATATTTTTAAATGTGTATTTTTTGTTTTTTATATATATTTAGAAATGTAACAAATATGTGTATATCACGAAATAAAGAGAATAATAATAATGAAAAAGAAAAACAATTGAAGTATTTGGATCTGTCTCACGAGATTGCCGACATGTGGAATGTGGATTCGGTGATCATTGTTCCTATAATCATATCTGTTCACGGATTGATAGCCAAGAGCCTCGACCAACACCTTAAGAGGCTCACGTTAGAAGGTTGGATCAAGGGTCTGATGCAGACCAGCTTCCTGCGGGAAGTGGTCGAGGGCCTTTTCCCGCAGCGGGTGGAACACACACCCCCGTCAATGACCTTCATGGTCGGAGACGACGGGGGGAACGAGGACGATGTTCCGCCCGTTAGGGAATCGGAGGTAGGGGCGGTTGTTCTACGGATCCGCTCTAAGAACACCGCCCCCGGGCCGGACGGGATACCTGCCCGAGTGCTGGCCCGAGCCCTCGAACACATGTCGGACCGCCTCAGGGAGGTCCTGGACGCTAGTTTGGCGTCCGGACGCTTCCCTGAGTGCTGGAAAAGCGGGAAGCTGGTCCTATTGAGCAAGCCGGGACGGCCAGCCGAATCGGTAGCGGCCTATAGGCCCATCGTGTTGCTGGACGAGGCGGGTAAATTGTTTGAGAGGATACTCTCTGCCCGCATCGTCCGGCACCTCTGCGAGGTGGGCCCCGATCTGTCGGACGCCCAATTTGGTTTTCGGGCGGGGCGTTCGACGGTCGATGCCGTGTTGCGCCTGAGGGCCGTTACCGAAGAGGCGGTGAGCTGTGGCGGCGTGCTGTTGGCGGTGTCGTTGGACATCGCCAACGCATTTAATAGTCTGCCATTTAGCTGCATCAGGGAAGCACTCCACTACCATGGGGTGCCAAAGTACCTGAGGCGGCTTGTGGCAGACTATCTTGAGGAGCGTACCGTCATGTACGAGGACCGAGACGGTGTTCTAAGGCGGCGGCTCATGTCGTGCGGTGTTCCACAGGGGTCTGTCCTCGGACCACTCCTGTGGAACATGGGATACGACTGGGCCCTTCGAGGTCGTCTTCCCCCCGGGCTGGGCGTAATTTGTTACGCAGATGACACATTGGTCACGGCCCGGGGCATGAACTTTCAAGAGGCGGCGCGCCTGGCCACCACGGGTGTCTCTCTGGTGGTCGGGCGAATTGAGGCGCTGGGTTTGCGGGTGGCCCTGGACAAGACGGAGGCCCTTTTGTTCCATGGGCCCCGTCGTGGTCCACCCTCCGGCGCCTCCATCGTGGTCAATTCGGTCCTCGTACCGGTTCAGGCCCAGATGAAGTATCTGGGCCTGATCCTCGACGGCAGGTGGCTCTTCGACGAGCACTTCCGACAGCTTTCTCCAAAGCTGGTCGGCGCTGCTTCTGCCCTTGGGCGACTTTTGCCCAATCTGGGTGGAGCTAGCGTCGCGACGAGACGGCTATACACGGGGGTTGTCCGGTCAATGGCGCTGTATGGTGCACCGGCGTGG
The DNA here is from genome assembly GCA_949316085.1 of Hypercompe scribonia. Taxonomy (NCBI): domain Eukaryota; kingdom Metazoa; phylum Arthropoda; class Insecta; order Lepidoptera; family Erebidae; genus Hypercompe; species Hypercompe scribonia. The sequence goes on from OX438975.1 coordinate 7,861,887, forward strand.
GCGGCGGCTCTGACCGCCCAGAATAGGGCTCGCCTCTGGCGCCCTCAGAGGATATTGGCGGTTAGAGCCATACGCGGTTACCGCACCGTATCGACGGAGGCGGCGTGCGCCTTGGCCGGAACTCCCCCGTGGGATTTGGAGGCGGAAGTGCTCGCCGAAGTTTATAGGCGGACGGTTGACTTCCGGGCGGGTAGCGGCATACGGCCCCCGCCCGAAGAGATACGCGAGTGGCGAGAAGCCGCTCGTCGAGCCACAATGGCTCGTTGGTCGTCCCGGCTGGAGGCTCCACGTGCTGGCTTTGCCGCCGTGGAGGCTCTCCAGCCGGTCATCGCCGAGTGGGCAGGGCGGCAGCACGGGACCCTTTCCTTCCGACTGACGCAGGTCCTTTCCGGGCACGGTTGCTTCGGGAAGTATCTGCACTCGGTCGCCAGGAGGGAATTGAGTCCCGCCTGTCACCACTGCGACTGCAGTGAGGACTCGGCTCAGCACACGCTGGCGGTTTGTTCCGCCTGGGCGGCGCAGCGTGGGGTCCTCACTGCAGTTATTGGAGGAGATCTCTCGCTACCGGCCGTCATACGCTCCATGGCCGGTAGCGACAATTGTTTTACCGCGGTCGCAACCTTCTGCGAAGACGTAATTTCGCGGAAGGAGGCGGCGGAAAGGGCCCGGGAGGACGATTTCCATTCGGACCCAATTCGCCGCCGGCGAACCGGGCGGCGGAGGCGCGCATATCAGCGCCTCATGCCGCCTTGAGTGTGGCCGCGGGTGGACGGGATGGGTTTTCCCCTCCATCCGCTACAATGGCCAGCCGCGAGGAGGCGACGTGCGTGTGTGCCGTACGTCGCCTGAATAGAGAGTTTGTCCGCAGATGGTGCCCGCGTTGGCGGGCAGGCCCTAGGAGGGATCTGGATGTCGTAATAGCAGCGGTTCCCGGATCCCTCCTATCTCAGGGGCAGAGTGGCACACCGTGTGGTTTTAGTCGGTCCGATTCCGACACACCACCTCGCCGTAAACCCCGGTGGGGTGACGGCTCGAGGGGGTTTCCACAAGTTAAAAAAAAAAAAAAAAAAAAAAAAAAAAAAAGGGTCTGATGCAGAAGGCAGTCCTCCTTGACACGGCCCGTATTGTGAGGAGGTTCCTGTCTCTGGAGCCCTAACCACCGGTATCTTGGTCCCTGTACCCGATGTCGGTGGTCTACTATTTTTTATATTTTTAAATATGTATTTTTTATTTTTTATATATTTAAAAATGTAATCAATATGTGTATTTATATGTAATAAAGAGAATAATAATAATAAATATGATTTATTTCTCTCAAAAAGGTACAATGAAATTCTGATATGCATAAATACAACGTTAACAGAACCTTGTTGAGAGCTGGAGTCTGAACTAGGTTCGAAACCTGTGTGACAGATCTCCAGTCCTCATCTCCGAACAAAGTAGAGGTATCCTAGTAGCTACAGTTATCGTACAGTGATACAAGAATCAATAAGAGAGATAATTTATAAGCTTTAGTGGTAAATGTGTGTACGTGTGCATGTTTCCGTGAATGTGTGAGTGTGTGAGTGTGTGTGTCTGTGTGTATGTGTGTGTATGTGTGTGTGTTTATGTGTTATAAGTGATGCAAAATAATCCAGGCAATCCGTATCTATCGTCCATCCATTGTGCTAATTATATTTTCAACACCATCGTAGTCTAATTCACACAGCCAATCAGTAACTTTCTTTTTACACTCATACTTAGACATTGAGTAGAAGTTTAAAATTTTATTTAGTTTATTATATACGTAATTCCCCAGGAAGTAAAAACATCTATGGGAGAGACCAGTTCTGACCGAGATCGAGGGGCAAACATAGTATTTCCGACGAACGCTGTCAAATTTCGAATAATCATAGGATATATTTGCGTGGGTTGTTAGGATGAGGTTCAAAATAAACAATCTTCGCACTGATAGCACGCCACAGGTCTTGTAAAGTTCAGTAGTAGGAAATCAGTACGGGAGTCTCCAGCCTACTTTTAGTACCGCTCTTTGAGCGCGCTCCAGTTTTAGGAGGTGTGTTTTGTGAGTTCCCCCCCACACAACGATGCAATACTGTGTGATTGATTGGCAAAGGGCTAAATAGGTGAGTTTGAGGACCTGAGTGTCGACCACATTGCTAAGAGCTTTGAATACGTATATAAGTTTACGCAACCTGGAAGTAAGCATGTCAATGTGCGAGTGAAAGGACAGAAGATCGTCAATTTGCACTCCAAGGTATTTAACACAATTGATTCGAGACAGAGCAGGGTATTCACACAGCGAGTGGGCCAAGGTATTACAGGAGTGAGCAATGAGAGAGTGAAAAGATGAGGAAGGCCTGCCTGAAGCGGTTAATGAGAATGTAAGATAACTGGTTTTAACAGTGTTGAGAGTGAGCCGATTCCCAGCCAACCAATGAGTTACTGTGTTAAGACTAATCTGAGCACTCTCGAACGCTGACTCCCAAGTGTCACCATAGGATATGAGGGCGGTATCATCAGCGTACGTGAATATATTGGTATTGTGTAGCTTTAGTTGACAGAGGTCATTAATATATACCAAAAATAACGTAGGTCCCAGGATACTGCCCTGTGGGACGCCATTCTTAACCGGAAGCTCATCGCTACAGTAATAACCGATTCTAACACACTGCCTTCGATTATTAAGATAGCTTTTGAAGAGGGACAGTTGAGTACCTCTGATTCCAATTTTTTCAAGTTTTTCGGATAGGATAAAGACCGAAATCGTGTCGAATGCCTTTGCAATATCTAAAAACATACCTATAGCTTTCTGTTTGTGGTCAAGTTTAGCTACTATTATATTGGTTAAGTCAAAGACTGCTTTACTCGTGGAAAGTCCAGAGCGAAATCCGTATTGTGTTGGAGATAACATTTGGGTCTGCTCTAGGAATTTGACAAGCCTGTTATTCATTAGTCTTTCCAATAGTTTGGAAAGTGTGGGTAAGGTCGAAATAGGTCTGTAGTTATTTGGTCGGTCTCTGTCACCTCCCTTGTGTATTGGGTGAACCACTGCCAGTTTAAGAGCCTCTGGCAATTTACCCGTTCTAAAAGAAAGGTTACATAAAAACGTGGTATTAAATATTTTTTAAACTTTTTAAGGAAAAACCCAGATATGTTATCGCTACCAACTGCACAATCACATCTCAAGTTCATTATGAGAATCTCAAGTTCAGTCTCATCCGTTTCTAACAAGGCGAATGTGTGTTGGTGAAAAGGAATGTTTGACGGTGGCGAGCGAAATTTGACAGTGGCCTGGTCATCAGACGGTGATCGTCCTATATTAGCGAAGTATGAATTAACTTCGTTCACCGAAAGTCCCGGGTTAGATGAGGAAAGAATTTCAAGCGGTTGCCCTGTTTTTCTATCTGTGTGTGTGACAGATTTTATGGCTTGCCAGAGTTTCTTAGTATTACCTTTCGCATTCTCTATTTGATGTTTATTATACTTTATTTTAGTAGACTTAAGTAGGTTAGCACAATAATTCCTGTACCTTTTAAAAGTAATTTTTAAAACTTCATCATTTGGGCTATTTTTAAGTTTGCGGTGAAGGTGATCTCTGTTTCGCAAGCATTTTAGTAGACCAGGGGTCATCCATTCTTTTTTAAATCTTTTTCGATTGGGCACAGTCTTCAGAAATGAATTTGTGGTAATAATCTTATTCAGAGTATTAGTAAGATAAGAAGTAGCGTCGTTAACATCAAGAAAACTATATATAGGGGAGAAATCAGTATTAATAATTTCTGACTCAATTTTTTCGTAATTAATAAATTTAGTAATTTTAAATTTATTTGTAGTGCGGTTTGAGTAATGTTTAGAATGAAGGAAAAATAAAACTGTATCATGGTCAGTTATGAATGTATTCGCTACGTAACAGAAGGCAGGTAGTTTAGTTTTTAATATAAGATGATCCAGACAAGAATGATTCTTTCTCGTATACAATGTGTGAGCTGGTAACATTCCATGAGAGGCAATCATATTAAGGTACTCTAACGAGCGTTTATCCCTATTAGTTTCAGAAATATCAATATTAATATCACCGGTCAGTATGATATTATGGAAAGATGAGTAAGATGAAAGAAGCTCGCTAAGGGAGTCAATAAACAATGAAACATTTTGATTAGCCGGCGGGCGATAGATCGCTATCACTATGGTGTTTTTTTTTTGTCAATCGTTAAACATAAACAATTTGCATCTAGCAAAAGTGGTTCAAAAGAGGTAATGACAAGATGATTGCCAAAATATACTACTACACCTTCATTCTGTGAAGAATGTTTTTGAGTCATTACTGAGGTGTAACCATGTATTGTTGGTATACGGGGAGAGTGTTTTATCCAGCATTAGGAAAGGATAATCAAATCCCACAGTACATCACTTCTATCAAGTAGCGTGAGCAAACCATCAAAGTTTCTGTTAATGCTTCTAATGTTTTGACAAAGAAGTTTTAGCGGTCCTTCATGTGAGCGAGACAGTTTAGGGCAATCCTCTATCATACAAGTCGATGATTGAGCTACAGTAATTCTGTCCAAGTCATTACTCAAATCCCGAATACAATCGAATTTTATGTGTGTAACTTAGTGTAACTATGCAGTATGAGTGGCGTTGATAATTGAAATTAAGAAATGTATCAAAAACTGTCGTCTCACAAATAAGCAAAGATGTATAGCGCTGTACCAAAACCGTCAGCCTCCTATCAAAATAGTAAGCAGGACAATTACGATAAATAGACGGGTGAATATTTTTGCTACGGAAAGTGATCTGTAAGATGTAAGATACTTTTGCAGTGATTGTAATAGAGTATAAGCAAGTGAATGTATTGGTGTATTGAATTGAGTAAATATGTAATAAAATACAAAAATAATGGTAAAATATAAGGTAATAAATAGAACATGCAAACTGTAAAAAATACGGTATGAGATGAAATAGTCATTGCTGCTTTGACATCAATGTAAGGCATCCCTCGGATCTTATTTGAATTGGTTTCTCTGCTGGGCTTTTACGAACCAGGATTCTTCCATTTGAGCTCCAACATGCGTAGTTGAGGGTCTTGGCAAGTTGACGTGTATTATGAAATAGTTTTTTCAAAGCCGGTGGTAGATGTTCGTCTACATAGAGTGGCTGTTTGTTTCCAACCAAACCAATACTATGTGTGTTAAGTTTCTCATTCGGAGTACGATATTTGTTATACTTCTTGATCTTAGTCAGAAACTCATTACGAGTATTTACATAGGCAAATTCAGCCACTACTGATCTGCAAATGCCAGGCTTTCCAGGCAATCTATATATACCACGTAAGGCTCGTGACTGAATGTCCATCTCGATGATTTTTCCTATGTCAGACACAGTGGCTAGAAAATCCTCCGTACCTTCCTGATCTTTAGTAGGCAAATTGCGAATTTCAATGCTTGCCACTCGTGATTGTAAGTGCAAATTCTGCAATTGGTTCTGCAGATGTGCGATATTTGCAGCGTTCTGTTCCCTCTCCTTTTCCAAAATTTCAACCTTTCTGACCATGTTATCATACTGCTTGCTTATGAAGGACATACCACGTTCGATTTCAGCATTTGACTCTTGTACGGCAAGGCACAGTGCCTTGCCGTACAAGTTCTGTGACGTCATGTACAAGTTTGGATAGAGTTACATCTTGTTCAGTTCTCCAAGTGGTAAGAAGTAAATCTTACTCAGCCTTCCACGTCCTCAGCATGTCAAGCAATTCAGCTTTGAAGACAAGAAAAGGGTCAACAGCCATATTTGGGGAGTCAGCTAATCGTTGACGTTTGGAGCGTGTGGTGATATTAGTATCACTAACGTTGTGGATACAGGCTGCTGGTAGGTTAGGTTCGGAGGTGGATTGTCCAGACACAAGCGCCACCGAAGTGGTCGTCATTGGAGGGGTCCTCTGGATGTTCGGCATAATTGTTATTAAATTATCTTAATAATATAGTAGAAATTTTATTCAGAAATTCGCAATTTCAACAAAATTTTAAAGATTAATGATCCGGGTCAGCAGAATACGTCTAAAACAATTTCAAAAAGAAAAAAGATAATCGCCAGGTCTTGAACTCGATAGCTTCATCACTCTAAGCAACCACTCAACGAGTTCTGCTAAGTGAACTATAACAGTAGTGTTGAAATTAATGACCACTATTTAACAGTAGGTAGTAATAAAATAATGTTTGAGTTGAAGATGTCGCCGCGTAATCGAGGTCAAGGTCCGAATCTATGCACAAATTTCACATCTACCGACCATTAAAATACTAAAATCGTTTATTTATCACTTATTTAGTTTTGTTCACATAATATGCCCACACAAGATTTTCACTGATATGTTTATGTACACTATGTTTACATTTTTTGTTAATAAAGTCACTTTTGACACTGTTTTTGAAATTAAAACTGGGACATCAGGAATACGTGTACATACACGGAGGTGACACGGACGAGTTATGATTCGATGACAGTACTGAGGGCCCCGCGCTGCGTCGCCCAGGCTGGTCTGTTTAGCCCAGCGTGTGCTGAGCTGAGTTCTCACTGCAATCGCAGTGGTTGCAGGAGCGACTTACTTTCCTCCCAGTGACAGAGTACAGGTACTTCCCGAAACAACCGTGCCCAGAAAGGACTTGCATTAGACGGGAGAAAAGAGTTCCATTCTGCCACTACGCTAGCAAAACCAGCACGTTGAAGCTCTAGCCGAGACAACCAATAAGTCCTCATGGCTCGATCTAACAACTAAATTGTGATAGACAAATATTTTAGTGAATTTTATCGAATCAAATAAATAAAGTCATTTTTCCATTAAATTTTAATAAGAATTTTAAATAAAATTTGTAAAAACAAAACAGATAAAAAGAATATCGACACTATTTGGAGAGAATGATTATTAAAACTGATCCCTCCATCTACACTTTCTCTGGTATATTCGTATGTGCATATATGTACTACGAGTACTTTAAGCACACTTTGTAATATTCCATATATATATATTACAAAGTGTGCTTAACTTTTATTAAAAAAATCTACTGAATAACATTTACACAAAATTGTGTGTTTGTGTTAGAAATATCTAAGCGGAGATAATATTTTATTAATCCTATGAATATAGATAGAAGTGTGTGATTACAATACGAAATTAAATGAAATGAAACGAAAAATGTAGACTGGACCATTACACTTAATTAAATATAGCATTAGATGAACCCAAGGTTTGCTAAAATTTAACTTTTTTTTAAATCACATTTAAAATGAAGTAAGTAGCTTTTTGTTTCTGTACGTGTAGATCTATTAAAATACGAGTAATTAATTTTTATTTTCACTATCATTTAGATGACGTTTATAGGAAGATTTCTATTTAATACACCCATGTTATATAAATAGAATATATATAAATAAAAATCAATGCTTCGTAAAACACAGAATTTTTATACCTTATATTACTAATACTGAACTCAACTATGTCAAAGAAATGTACTACAAAACTGTGTATCAATAAAATATCTACAAAAAAGTAAATATTTTTGTGTTTTAAAATTTAATTTATTTGTGGATTATAGTTTGAAAACAATTTATTATTTCCCAATTAAATATATTGGGTATATTGTAGATTTAATGTAGACCAAAGTTGCCTTTATAGTATATTATTAAAATTAATATCTTAGAAAATTTTAAAGAATGGCATGGCCGAAGACCTCAACGCAGATTGTACTCATGTGTGGACACCCACACCGAAGAAGATTACATTAACTAATCACTTATTATCATCATTGTCAATATCTTAATACTTTTATTTAAATACTTGAAATATGAATATAACTTAATTAATCGCAGAAGATTTGAAGGCTAGTACTTTCAATAATTTTGAGATATCGATCGTCATAACAAAAGAGACACTCATTAACAAAATAGTGACATCGGTAATGACCAAGGCCGCCTAGAATTAAAGGTGGAATAAATTCAGATGCGCCCATGATTTTGTGGATTTAGTTTTTTGAATAGTTTAAGTTATTTTATTTAATACAAACTCTTTACTAAAAGTTACACTAGACTTTGTAATATTCTTCTTGTCTAGCAGCATACGCTAGAGTAGGCAAAGTCTGAGAAACCAGTTTCGATTTTTGCTATTTTCAAATAACATCAAAAATGTTTTTTGGGCCACGAATTAGTTAACATGTGAAAAATATGTATAAAAAATAAATTATATTATAAAAATTGTATATTTACAAGAAAGCTAATTAACTAAAATTTATTTTTGAAAAACTACATTGTCTAAATAACCACCGTTTCGACGTTTGCACTCTTCTAAACGAGCACTGAAATTTTCTGATACTCGTCGGCAAAGAGACCGCGAGATCACCGACATCCCTTTGCTGATTTTTTCTTTTAGTTGACGTAGTGCATTTGGTTTATTGATGTAGACACGATTTTTCAAATAATCCCATAAAAAGAAGTCTGCTGGGGGTAGATCTGAACTTCTGGGTGGCCATGGAATGTTACCTTGTTTGACAATCAGTTTTTCCGGAAAAATGGCTTTGACCACCGGCGGGATCTCATTGTATCTGTGACAAGTGGCTCCATTTTTTGGAACCATGTGTTATGATTGTAGGAAGCAAATTTCAGTAGGTTCCAAGAGCTCCCGTAACATGTTTGCGCGGGATGTTAGATCAAATGTTAACGAATTCTTGGCCCACTCTATATACTCGTATACTTACTTTTTCTCATTGCTTGCATTAAAACTTGCCCTCTCGTTCAGTTTTGATGATCGTTAATTGACTAAATAATACGAAATAATAAAAAGTAAGAAAGAGTTTGATGTATTTTATTTCTTTTGTTTCATTTGGCTATGCTGTTGCTTATAGTTACAATGTTCTATATATCAAATTTATCACGTGTTATGATCACTATTAAGGTAAGTTAATTTACATAATACTAATTTTTCCATGAAATTTTAACTTGTATAGCCGTTTCGAGGCCCTTATGATCCGTTGCGTGACGATTCCTTGAATTTCAACTAATAGGGTCATATAGTATCTCGTTTAACCTTGCTGTACCCGCGCCAACTAGTGTAACACCTTTACCCACACACGGTCTCACGGACCGATATTTTAAAAGCCGAAGCTTTGTTTTTTTTCGAGAAAACCTAATAAAAACACGTATGTTATTTAAAGTTTAGGAGATTATTAATTAAATAAAACAATAATTTATTCACTTTTTATATTTACTATTGTTTTACAGTCTTCAGAAACAGCCCTTGAAAAAAATCAGTAATTCTTATACACTACTGTAAAGTTAACCAAACTTAAAATTCTTCCTTTGACGTCCGTTGTATGTTCTGGTTTGTCAGTGAAATTAAACGAAGGATTGACGTGATGGATACATATTTGACGGTCAACTATTACAGAGGTTGGGGTGCGACTGAATAATTTATTAATACAACTTATAAAGAAAAGTATGATGCATTCTTATGACCTAGATTTGGGAGTGGTGCCGAGTGCAAAGGTATGATGTAATTATGTGACTCATTACAAGTAGGCACATTCCAAAAAAAAAACATAAAAATCTTCATCCATAGATAATAAACATACAAATAAAAAATTAAAATCTAATCATCTTTAGATTGATTAGATTTTAATTATTAACATTATATTATCTATATTAACAATTTCAAAGTATAAGTAAAACACCAGAAGTGAAATGTTTTTGTTGCCACTCAGTGTTCATGTCCACAACTTTTGAAACTTCTACGACGTTACAAACTGGTTGCACGAAATACACCTGTGGTATTGTTTTTTTCGGTAATTTATTGTAAGATTAATGTAGTAACATGATTGTTTTATTCATTATAAAATCACAAAATAATAATATAATAATAATGAAATTTACAAATATATTAATTGTAACTCATTACATTAAAACATTCATCTCCTTGAGTATTGTCTGATATTATTATAATATTATATGATATTATTGTCTGAGTGCACGGTTGGCCTACAGGTTTAAGCTGTCACCACGCCGGCCTCTACTGCGCTGAGTTACAGGATTTATTCCCAGTGCGGACATTGTCTTTTTAAAAGGAAAAACAAAATATTACTTGAATACACTAAATTTAGTGTTATTAACCTTTTACACTCAATTGCTTGGACATAAAGTTGACAAAGCCGGTATCTCAGCATTATTGCACTACTTTGTAGACTCTGTCCAGCATGTCATTCAGCATAAATCGCGACTAGATGCATTGTACAGTTACAAAAGTAGATGACAATGGTGGAGAGACTCTGATATTAAAAGTGAGTAACAAAATATGTTTAATTGTTAATAATGTCCAGAAAGGTGAAGTGGTCACACATGTCCATTACAGATGCACACTACATCCACTATAATACGTAGAAATTTCCTTTTAAGTATAGAAAAAAATTACAGGAGACCTCGCTCTCCTATAGTAGGTAATATGACAAATTGTTTTTCACAGTTACAGTAATAATGTAATAGGATATAACAATTGAAGCAATATTGATTTATCATTAGAAAAAAAGGATTTTGTCTTACCTTGTGCGTATATTTGTCTCCATGTAGGCGTGCGCGTGTGTGTGGTTTTGTACAGTTGGAGTAATGTAGGTTTGTAGGTGTCAAGTTTCAGTCCTACGCAAATATACTAGGAATTAGTAGGCCAGCAAGAGTCGGGACAGGCCACTAAGCTTGTGTAAATTGTTTTTTGAAATTGTAAATAAATACAATTAAATACATTGACCTTTTTTTACTATTGTTGTGAAATTATAAAATGAACTTGAGAACAGATTGTGTAGTAGATACAAATGTAGTAAAAATAGGCATAACACCTTTTAAAGCAAGGAAGTACCACGGTCATTAAGCATGACAGGCCTTCAGTGAGCTATATTTTATACCTAAAATTTGTATGGTAAAATTATCTAAATTTATTGTAGATGGTACAAGATCTTTACAGTGTACTGCGTCAGATGTACCCTACCAGTCATTCAGTATTTTTCATTGTACTAAAGACTGGAATGTATTCTAGAGGATATAATAAACAAACTGTTTACAGTTGAAACCAGGTGTTGAACATTGACATATTGGTGACCCGACTAATTTAAGTAACTGCAGTTTACAGTTTAGTAGAAATTGAGCGATACAGTGATGTTTTATGTCTTGCTTTTGACAACCGCTCGTGAATATATAGAAAGATCTGGTTAAGGTTTTATTTCTTAGACGTGTCGTGTCAGCTTTTGTCATTTGTATATAGAGATAAAAACTTCAGTATTCCGGTTAGTGTAAATCCGTTCCATAAAGATTTTTTATTTAATTAACTTTCCCATATCCACGCGTTTGTCTGAGAGCGACAGAATTATTTTTTTAAATTATTTGTAGAAAGGGTAATAATAGTTGAATGAGCTTTCTAGTACTTGCTTAATTAGACACGACCTTGAAATTGGTATGAAGTGTGACCTTACACAGGGGCCGCATTTGGGTGAACTACGCCTCATTCGGTGCGAGAGACCGGGGCGGGTATGTGTGTTATTATTTTTGTTAAGTAATATTTTTTTGATTTTCGCGATTTCATTAGTTTTTACAATGTCGATTGCATTTATTTATAAATAAGTATATTTCTAGATAAATATCTAGAAATATACTGTAGATTCATTTATTATAGTTTTTTTTTAAATATTGTAATACATTTTTATTGTAATATAACCTATATTTCAAAGTATTTTATTTCAGTACTTTTATGAATTGGTATAAGTCATTTCTTTAGTTTCAGGGATTCATTTATCGGCGTGATAACGAACGAGGAGCAGATTAGACTGATGTTAGAAGGGAGGTGTTGATACTGTTGACAAAATGTGTGAATCCTATAATGTCGCTAGAGGTACTAATAGGTGGCCTATGGTGGTTTTAATGTAGCAGGAATTAATTCATGTATTATTTACTCTCAAAATAATCCTGACAAAAAAGTTGAAAGAAGAGTTTTTTTTGAAAAATTGTCTTATGAACTCATTGACGCACAGTTGAGAAGATGGGCGGCAACTACTTGTTTACCAAAAATCATACGACAGAGATGTGCTGAAATTTGCAAAATAGGTGGTCCTGAACTATCAGGTATCGCTAAACAATCTCAGCCAAGGACGCTGTAGCTATTATTCCTCGAAAAAAAATCGTAAAACGCGTTACAACTATCTTACTTGCATAAAATACTTTTATTTGGAATGCGCGGTTTTGGTCTGATTGCTATACTAAATTTCTTAGCATTGAATTCTAAGACTTCATGGCAGAGAGCGCGCAGGCCTGTGTTTTCTTAGCATTGAATTCGATCAGATTCTCATGACTCCATTGAGAAATGGTTCCTAGGACCCGGTTGAGCTCAGCAACAAGCTCTTGTCGTTTTTCCTCAACGTCCGCTAACTTGACCTTGGATGACCATAGTATAATCCATGAACTGTGCTTTCGTCTGTATAGCAATGTATATTGCCTAGGGTCAACATATCGTTGATATGCAGAAGAAGCAGTGTGGGTGATAGGACGGTACCTTGAGGTACACCATTTTTTTTTTTGCCGTCGCCCCTCCTGATTTTGCGGCGGGGTGGTGTATCGGAATCGGACCGACTAAACACACGGCGTGCCACTTTGCGCCTGAGACAAGAGGGGTCCAGGACAAATCAATGTGGACGACAACATCGACGACTACATCCGGATCCCTCCTAGCGCCTGCCCGATACCGTGGGCACTATCTTCGGGTAAAATTCTCTATTTAGGCGAAGTACAGCACACGCGGACGTCGCCTCCTTGCGGCTGACCACTATAGCAGAAGGAGGGGAAAACCCGTCCCGTCCACCCGCGGCCACACTCAAGGCGACATGAGGCGCTGGTATGCGCGCCTCCGTCGCCCGGTTCACCGGCGGTGAATTGGGCCCGAGTGGAGATCGTCCACCCTTTTGGGAAGACGGCCTCGAAGGGCCCAGTCGTATCCCATATTCCACAAGAGTGGTCCGAGGACAGACCCCTGTGGAACACCGCACGACATGAGCCGCCGCCTCAAAATACCGTCTCGGTCCTCGTACATGACGGTACGTTCCTGTAGATAGGATGCCACAAGCCACCTCAGGTACTCTAGCACCCCGTGGTAGTGAAGTTCTTCCTGATGCAGCTAAATGTCCAACGACACCGCCAACATCTGGCCCAGGGACGGTGTTCTTAGAGCGAATCCGTAGAACAACCGCCCCTATCTCCGATCCCCTGACGGGCGGAACACTATCCTCGTGCCGTCCCCCGTCGTCTCTGACCAAGGAGACCATCGACGGGTGTGTGTGCTCCGCCCGATGCGGGAAAAGCCCCTCGACCACTTCCTGCAGGAAGCTGGGCTGGAGTGTCTCTGTATGGGGGGGGGGCGGAGCTTTTGTCGCGCCGCACGATAAAGGCGACCCCACGGGTCACGATCAAATCTCTCCAACATCTCCTTTCTCTTAATTTCTTTGGCGCGGCTTATGGCCAGTCTCAGAGTTTTCCGCGCCTCTCGGTACTCCTCAGGAAGCTGGTCCTCCTCGCCTGCTTCGTGGTGTCACCGCCGACTACGGGTGTAGGACCTTCGGGCACGTGTACAGGCCGCGCAGAGGTCCGCCAACTCCTGGGACCACCAGTAAATCTCCTTACGTGGAGGCCGACAACCTCGGATGCGGTGCATGGTTGCATCGTAGATCTGCCTAATTGCACGGCGGAAGCGACCAGCCCCCATGTCAACTTCCTCGGTTGGGGCCTGCGGAGGCAGCCAAGAGTGAATTATGGCTGCCTCCTCTAGTAGGTCCCTATTGAGTTTGGCTACAGCCCACTGCGGAAAGCGAGAAGAACGCCGCGCCGCATGACCCCTACTGGGGTCCTAAGTTCGAGAGAGCTCAAATCGGATGTAGAGATGATCCGAGAGCGTCTCAACCTCTTCCAGGACGCCCCAGTTCCTTACTCGTGCGGTGAGGGTAGGGGTAGCGAACGAAAGGTCCGCTATCAACCCTCCCTGCTACCGCACGCACGTGTTGGTGGAGCCTCTGTTAAGCAAACAGGCCCACCGAGGCCACCCACTCCTCTACGGCCTCGCCCCTTGCGTCTGTCCTGGGGGACGCAATGGACTTTGCGTTGAAGTCCCTCAGCACAAGGACGTGCCCAGACGCTAGTCGCCGCATCGAGGTCTCTATGTCGTTGAGAGAGGCCTCGAAGTCGCTCAAACTCCGGTTGGGGGAGAAGTATACACCGTATACGGTGATCCCCCCCCACTCAGCAGCAACATATCCAGCGTCCTTGTCTCTTAACGACAAGGGCGGGGAATGAGCCGCTGTGGAGCCGACGACTGACACGGAGCAGTCCCGGTCACCCATCCAGTTTGGACGGGGAGGAACATGATAGGGCTCCGCGACTACAGCTATACCGATCGACCACTGTGCCATGGTTTGTAAGAAAAGATCCTGCGCCGCGGCACAGTGGTTCAGGTTCGTCTAGACAAGAAGGCTGGAGACTTGATCCTTTACTGGACTGTCTCGACGACCTCCTCCATGGGCGACGACGTCGTCTCACGCACGACCTCAGAGGCAGCCTGGGTTGATTGGTTGGCCCTTGACGTCTGCCGATAATTACGGGATGGCTTACAGAGTTTTATCTGGTGATTGGCGGGTTTGTTACCCACCGCACACGCTGGGCAGTGAGGGGCCGCAGAGCATTCTACCGCCTTGTGCCCCGGTCGACCGCAGCGGAAACAAAGTCCGCTGCAGACCAAACTATTATTGCACTTGACACGACTGTGTCCCTCACCAAGGCATTTAAAACATCCCATCGGTCTCGTTGCCAGAATTGTGACTCTGGCGTTTACGAGACCGATGAGTATCTTGCCAGCTTTCGGGACTGCTTCTTAACCCCTCCAACTAATTGCCAACCGTCATTGGAGGGGGCACATGTGGAGGGACGAGGTGTAGGTGTTGGAGTGAGGAGCTGAGGAAATTTTGCTACACTCTTTACCGCCGTTTTATGTCCTGCGACCGGTGCAGCCCTGTTAGTTGCTGCCTTGGCCGCCTGTTGTGTCTTCGTGGCATCAGCAGGTGCAGGCACTCACACCGCTGTCACATGTGATTTGCGGTCACTTGCAGCAGAAAGCGGAATCGGTGCTGATGCGGCCTTTCGCCTATCTGCAGTGAGTGATGGTCGGATAATGGGAGCTGGGGGTAATTTTTTTCGGTTCTCAGCAGCCAAAACGCCTTCAGGAAGCTCCATCGAGGTAGGCGTTCCAAGAATGACGTCGTCCTCGTTAGACGAGAAGTCTTCTGGTTTTCCGAGCTTTCCCTTTCTTGGCCTCTCCTTCTGTCCTTCCTTTTTATTTTTCCCTATTTTAATTTTACAAGTTTCCATGTTAGACCCACGAGTGGGGGAGAACTAAAGGTCGACCCGGGCAGAGATCCCCCAATACCCGGGCAAGCGTAAATTTGTGCCCAACTGAGGGGTCCGCAGGTGCCTCGGCTGGGAGTGCGCTTACGATTGAACTACCCATCAGCCATGCATCCCCTGGTCACGCACCAGAACACGGGATTCGGGGTAATTTTTTAAAGAGGTTTTCTTCCTCGCAGTCCGGGCGGCTAAGCCAAGACCCTCGCCCCCGATTTGTGTCACGAGACATAACCACGACACTCCTTTCGGGAATACGATGTGACAACGGTGGCAGGATGATTAAATCTTTCAATGCCTACTCGGCGGCAGTGTGAGTACACACCGAGCCCGTTCTCCTTTCTCCACCATTGACAGTGGAGAAACGCCGACCCATGAAAGGGTCCCACCATCATGATTTTTTATCGAGGTTTTCCTCCTCATTGCTCCAAAGAACGAAGAGCCAACAGAGGAATAGACAGAAATATCCGCTCTGTTGGACCAAGCCTCAACCGAATGGCCGAAGAAATGGCCTCCTTTTCTTTGTGCTAGAATATTAGCCGTTGGCGGTGATATCCTCTTCCAAATGGCACAGGAAGAAACAGTGCCATCGCCAACGTTACCAGGGTGCACCACGTAGAGATTTTCTAGCCCAGCACCCCAAGAGAGTCAGTGCTAATTCAAACTTGAAGTTGCAACAAATTCTCTAATTGTTCGAAAAGCTAAAAGTCACCTAAGTACATACGACTTGCCACAATTGGATTAGAAATATCTTGTTATCTTACTTGTTTTGATACATTTTGTCCTTTTCTTGCTATAGTGTTCAGTACTTTAACAATATCACCATGGTATCATCATGTATTATCATACTAAACAGTACCACCTGGACAACGGCATCGTAAATACGTTGAGATGAAAACTTTAAAGTTTGTCGTTCTAATACGTTCAAAAAATTCCAAATCGAATCCTTACTTTCAATCTGTCGATGACACTGTTTTGAAACATATAAAATGAACTTTTTTTTAAAAGAAACATTTATTTTCATGATCTTGTAGTTATCGTACTGATAGCGAAGAGGAAGAAAATAAATGTCTCTGATTCATGTTGTAATGGTCCCCCCTAGAAACCTAGTGCGAGTATAGTAATTTTGCCGGCTATTTAATGAGGTATTTATCTATAAGCCAACACCCTCCAATGTGGAGGGAGGTCTAACGCTCCTCCAGAATCCGCGTTAGACTGTAGAACTCGACACCAGACTGGACATTCTCCCACTGGCTTATAACGATTCAAATAAATAATAAGAAACCGCGATAAGAGGGAATCAAAATGAGAGATTATGAAACAATTAAATACATTTCTGTTGGTTGTGCTTATCACTCTTCCATCCGTTGTGCACTTAAGAATTAGGTGAATTAACTGACTTTAACTCGAGGGGGTCAGGAACGCTAAGTCCAAACCTATAACTCGCTTTGACAGGTGTATTCAGCTGTATACGACCGAAGCTAAACGCTTTCGCGCCTCCGCCCCGACGTGGGACTCCAACCCATCGGTTTCCTGTGTACTCAACCCGCTATATGAGTTAACCCGCCTACTGACCCCCGTGCATCCGCCCCTTAAGACTCCTAGAACTAAAGCACACGGCACACACCCACACACGCTGTAACTACAATATAAATACACCACAGGGACAGTTCACCCAGCTATAATCGTGTAACGGAACCGTTCCAGCGATCTACCGGAAGGCTCCGTTCGATCGTAAATGGACTCCCCACACCGCAGCGATTTATAAAGAGTTCTACTCATTATCTCTATCAAAGGTACCGATTAACCAACAGTAATGCTCATCGAGAAATAATAGAGAGATATCATCTAATTATTCAACGATTATTACTATACTCAGACCGGCATATAAATACATATAAATCATTATCCTACGAAATAATAGGCAACAAGGACTTACCTAGCTACTGTAGCGTTATATATGCTAACTTACTCAACGTCATGGTAACCCACATGACCGGCTATCCCCAGCTTTCACGAACGTCCTGCCTTCACCCTGCACCCTCACTGACCCCTCACTCACGACTCTCCCGACTACCTCAAACCCTGTCGTTTTATCTCACCCCGCGCCCCGCTTCCTACCGCTTTTTTGTTAACAGTTCTATCAAACTCTAAGGCATTCATCACTCACGTAAATGTATACCAGATGTCGCGGGCACCGAAGTCCAAAAAGGTCTGTTAAGAGCCCTTTCCAAGGAATTCGTGTAAAGAGTGCAATAGATCCTTTGTCCATACTTGCACAAGAGCCGCTTAAGAATCTGTTCGTTAAGTTTCGCCCTTTTTATGTTGTCTAAACACATGCCAGCCATGCCACGTGTTGCCAACGGCTAAGAATATATTGTTGCATTGATGTAACAATAATTGTAAATTCTAAATAACATAATATGATCATACTATCACAATGTGATAAAAATCTTAAGATTAAACAAGTAATTAGTTGAACTTCTAAAATGATTCATAGAGCTGATGTTCTTATAAACGATGCAGAAAATGGCGTAAGGGCGCAGCGCTGTACATCTCCATCAGCCAAAGTCACTAAGAAAGGTGACATATCTGTCGGTTAAAATAATAGTATGATAGTATTGTGTTATGGGTGACATCACTACACTGTCACTGTAATCTACATTTACAGCTATTATTAGTATTCAAGTTGGCCCAAGACCAGAAGGGTTGAAAATTACTGAAATTACTCAGAGCACATAACCAGTAAGTAAATACTATAACATCACAGTGAAACAAAATACTAATGTTTAATTAATGTAATGTAGTTAACAGCTTACTGTTAATTAAGTGTATAAATTTCTAATAGATTATACTAAAGCTCCAACCTTTGATCAAATCGCAAGTATTAGTGATAACGTTTAAATAGTGATTTTCAAATAATCTATTACACGACGATGACAGTTCCACCGTTAAAATATCTACTTGCAATTCAAAACTCAATTTGTGTATTTCGAAATTTTTGGAGTTTTAAAAAACACAGTCGTGTACTTATATGTGGCTGGGTCACAACAGAGTTAATTGTTATCCTACTTAATATCTTTTTAAACATATATAAGGAAAATTTGAAAGTACCTAAAAATCATTTGGTTTATCTTGTTTTTCTTTCTATGACAGGATTTTCTTTTGCCACCATAATTTTGCCTGTATATCACTCGAAATCTTTTCAGCACCTTTTAATAAATTTTAACGCGTTTAATATTTTGTTAAAAGACGATAATTATACCCAAAAAATATTGAAACTACAGAGGAGGATCACGGTAGCTGTCATCCTCATCTGTTTAGTTAAAATTATAATTTTTATAATTATAACAATATATTTGCCCAGTGTTCTCGTCAATCCAAATACAATAGCCACAATAGTTTACCTTTACAATATGACAATGTGGCAATTCCGCTTTACTATTGAATATTTCCTCCTGGACAGTGTATTGTGGGTAATATATGAACAATTGCATACAATCACACAATTTCTCGATGACGACTCACCAGTTATAAGTTGTACAAAAAATGACAACAAAGTTGAAATAATGGCATCAATACCTGAGAATTCACTAAAAAAATTTGATATATGGATTGCTGCATATAAAAACATTAGCTCCAGCTCAGTTTTGTTTAATATAATATATAGCACACAGGTATATGCTCAGAATCATTTATTTCGTTTATTTTTATAGTGTACTTTTCATATCGTTGTAAGTAAGGTAAGGGTAAGTAAGAGGAAAACGCACGGTATGATAATATTAGCCTATTAATCAAATTATGTCGTAAAATTAAAATTTACCAGTTTTCAAACGTTACATTGTTTCTTTTGTTCTAGTTGGCGATTATGCAGTCGATTATGACAGTATTATCCATTGTTCTTTTATATTCAACCATCACAAATGCCCTAGTAAGTATATTTGGAACTTTGTATTTTAATCGGGGCCTACCAAAGTGTCTATACTCTACCTGATGAAATCAAGAGAGGCAGTTACTATAGGCATTGCCCATGCAGATAATGCAAAATAGTAACTCACGTTATGGTGGCCTAGTATTAGCAGACTTAATAGTATATTAGTAAAATAATTCCGCGAAATCTAATATATTCCATTGGACAGTTGACTTAAAACAGAACAAGTATTTGCCTTTTTCTTAAAAAAACACCTGGACGAGTGGCCTTGAGCTCTTACTCTGTGGTTAATCCTGACTAATAATTTCAAAGTCCACTCAGGAATCGATGGTATGTTTAGCCAAGCCTTATCTTATTAGCGAATATTTAGCGGTCCGTGGTCCTTTCGATAACTGATATTACCGTTGACATCTATACTCGTGAGCGGTAAATTTCCCCTTTCTTTTGATCCGTTTAGCAGTCTCTTTCTGGAATATTACAGCTTCATAGAAAGAGAGCTTCTAAATAAAAATCTGTATGGGGCAGCCCTCAAGTGTTTCATGGGCAGAGTCCCAATAATTTGCACGATACTGGTTTTACTGTACGAAACCATGTCTAGTGAGTTCAACAATTATTCTTAAAATATCAATCAACCCCACTTTTTTATAAAGAGTAATCGATATGTTTAATTTTTTATATATTCTTTTCTTGTCTCTTAAGTTTGAATTCAAAATTTTATAAATAGTAGGCATTGAAGACTGTCGTAGCGAAAACTTTTTTTTTTATATATTAAGAGCTTGCCAATGTGATTCTACTCTGCTTGATTAAAAACATGCATAGAATCCAAGAGTTGTAATCACCATACACTTGTTAAGGCAGATAATGCAGTATGGTAACTCACACTTTGGCGGCCTAGTGAGATGCTTTTTCACACCCAGTTTTGGGACCATAAAAGACATAACAGACATCGTGGCAGTGTAAGGCTTACACACTTACCACAATAGCTGTTAATCTTGCATCATTGACCCTCCGGTCTCATATTCACCAACCAAACACAACAGCTCGGATGCCGTCGCTTTAGGTTGGTCTTCTGTGAGAAGGTAGTATTGCCTCAGCTGCGTCGGTCCGTTATGCACATAATTCTTATTTTGATGCACAGAGCATAAATTAAAAAAAAGTCTAAAATTCAGGTACATAAACTCAGGAATTTATTTATTTCCATAGGGCCAGATATTTGTGGCATCGCTATATATAAACACCATATCAATAGTGTTCTTCATGTTGGCGCTTTACAGCGTATCACGAACTGGACAATGGGTGCACAACAGTTCAAACAGGCTGAGACGTACGCTTTGCAAGCTCTATGCGTGCTCCCACGAAAGTGAATGTATAAAAGGTAAAAGTCATCATCATTATCATTATCAACAGCTTTAATAATCCACTGCTCAACATAAACTTTTTAGCAGTGCTGTTATTCAGTATAATTTGCTCCCTTAGTCGGGTCTTACGAGACCCTTGCAAAGAATAGGTTTGATTACACTCCATATTCTCAATATGTCAAATTTTATGTTCTCTACTTTATTGTCTTCAGATGGAGAATATTCTAAGCCGATTAAGGATCTACTCCGTTACTATTCTAATTGTCCAGTGCGAGTCAACTTGATAGGCTACATTAAAATTAATATGTCTTTACTGCCGTCATATGTCGCTATTATCACTTCTAACACAATTATCGCACTGCAAATTAATAATGTTTTGTAATACATTGTGTTTCTTTCTTGTTACCTAGTGGTGGAACGTATAAACTAATAAATCATGTTTAAAATTTGCATTTTTATTAATACTCTCCATACCTGAAAAGCTGATCTAAGTTTTGAATAAAAAGTTAAGGTAAATATTTTACATACATAATAATCACATGTCGGTTAAACGCTTCACTAACAGACATTGTGTTTAAACTTCACGGAGTTCGTGTAACTCACATACTCACTTGGTCATCATTGTCGTAGACCAGTGATTGTAGTGTTAGTCCTATTTGAATGTATGTAAGTGTGTGAAAGGGTGAGTACACGACGATTGAGCCGGGGTAAACTGCCTGACCTCGATTTCTCATTAACTGTCCAAAATTCTGGTAATCGCTACGCTACACACACTACCACCAATTACGACTTAATGATTTTATGACTGATGCGGGCCGATACGAGAGAGGAGACAAATTAATTATCACTTGCTCTCGACGAAAAAAATAGCAGTGTACCAACAGAATGTATTTGTTGCACTGTTTCGATCATACCCGCTGCAATATCAATATCAATGACGACTCGCACGCCCTCATCAACATTGACATTTATTACCGAATATCATAGGTTAATGCAACTATAATACGCATGCAAGTCCTCATTACAATAATTGGTCTTTTTTATGCTATATACACTGAATAAAAACTACAATAATCGATTATGACATTCATGACATATGACATTGATTGACGGTCGGTAAGATTTATAAAAAAACATTATAAAAGACTTTTTATAAAAGAAAGTTTTTTATCTACTATGGCACGGCTGAACTTTTTACTTGACTTACTTTTTTTTACCAGGAGTGATTGCCATCAAAATTTCACACCCTATGGCAGTTCTGTAGGAAGATTGCTACATACTTTTAGAAATACAAATTCCCGTAATGATGGCTTCACATGTTATGTTATGCATGTTACGAATCTAAATGTAGAAGAAATGGTCAGCAATTGAAAGACTAATCGGCTACTTATATGCACATCGGTTAACCATCAGCCCCTCATTATTAACAAACGTATAACTTTCCTTTCTCAAGAAAAACCTAACTCTAGCAGTGGATTTTTTAATGGTTGTAGATCATGACAATGATATAGTCCTAATTAACAAATACAGGGTAGGCCAAGAGTTGGTTAACATTTGATTATAATATCCCATGCAAACAAACGCCGCACGGGGCGCGGGGAGGTGTCTGACCGCTAGCTCATTCCTCAGAAATTTTGTCATAATGGATTTCTTCACGGGGTCGCAGCGCGCTTGCCGTGTGAAACAATTTTATTTTAACAACATTTGGCTTATTACTGTTAGACGCTTATTTTGCATTGAATATGATTTACACAATTAAATCAGTGTTCGAGAGCTATTTTAATAAAAAATTTCAAAATATGAGACAAAACGAAGGTGACGTGAGACGAACCGGACCGAAGAGAGCGTGCAGCAAGTTTCCACTTCTGTTCGACGTAATCCAGATTTATCGATACGTAAACGTTCGGCTGAATTAGGGTTATCCCGTACATTATTACGCCGTATTTTAAAATTACATTTGAAATAACATCTATGTAAGATCCAGATAGTGCAGGAATTAAAACATTAATAATAATTTTAATTTGCACAAACGTATGCCGAAACAGTGTTAGAACGATTCAATAATTTTGACATCTTATTTTTTGATGAGGACATTTTCCTCTCAACGGACATATAAACAAAAAAAAAATTGCAAGTATTGGAGCAGTGACAATTCCATAGCTAAACACGAGAGGCCACTTCATTCTCCCAATGTAACTTCGAAAGATTTGAAGACTCTCACGGTCGTTCAGTTACTGTTAATTCTGCTGAATATGTGAAAATGTTACGAGAGTTTTTGGGACCGATGCTACTGGAATTTACTGGCTACAATCGTAGGGCATGGTTTTAACAAAATGGAGCCCCTTGTCACACACCTAATGAGTCCCTGTCGGTGATCAACGACATATTTCCGGAAAAGCTGGTTTCCAGACGAGGCGACATTCCATGGCCACCCTGAAGTCGAGATTTATCCCAAGCAGACTTCTTTTTATAGGATTATTTGAAGAATCGTGTCTACACCAATTAAGCAAATACACTACGTCAACTAAAAGAAAAAACAGTGAATAGATGTCGACGATCTCCCGAGCTCTTTGCCGACGAGTATTCGAGAATTTCAGTGCTCGCTTAGAAGTGTGCAACCGTCAAAATGATGGTCATTTAGATGATATAATTTTTGAAAATAAATTCCAACTAATTAGCTTTCTTGTAAATAAACAATTTTTGTAATATATATAACTAATTCGTGGCCTATCTTGCTTTTTATTACATCAAGGCACAGAACAAATGATCGAGCTCATTATTCATTCGACTACACTTTTGGGTCGCAACTTTATCTTTAACAATTTCTAAAAGCCACTTCTTCCTGTTCCATTCGTTAAAATTGAAAAACCAAAAGAAACTTATTTCTGGGTTTTATGTGCTATAACATTCTACTAATAATTTTCTAACGAAATTCATGTTTACTGATTATCAATAAGATAAATATACATAACATAATTATAAAATGGACTCATCACTCCATTGGAACTAATGAATTGTTATAAAAACAAATGTTTTCATGAGATTAAAAGTGATGGAGGGTTCATTTATAAATTCTTGACATGTGTTTAGTTCTAACGTCAAAACACAGTGTAATAGTGTAAATTACTATGAATATTACACCATTAAAACATTTAATACGTGCGCAAAATGTTACTTTGGTTTTCCGTAATTACTGGCAATTCAAAAAATGTGGTCGAGTATTAATATGCATTTTAACAGTCATAGATGGGATGTTTTTTATTGCATCCATTTGTAACCTGAACTTTCAAGATGTAGAACAGTTCAAAAGTGATGTATATAATTTTGTTTGCTTCACAGTATTTTCTTCTGTTTTAACAATAATGCCCTTGTATCATTCAAAACCATTTCAGCAACTTATGCTGAATATTAACAGTTTTAACAACATATTTAACGATGGAATTTATCCCCAAATATTAACAAGGAAGCAGAAAAGTCTTTCAATGGTTGTATTTCTGTTTTGTCTATGTAAAATCCTAGTGAAAGTAGTTTGCACTGTGTTAGATACAAGTAAAGATTCTGATAAAAATGCAAGTTCCTGGTTTAAAGAAGAATACAATTTATCCATGTGTGAACTTCGCTTTACGTTTGAGTATTTTATACTACATGCATTATGCTATGTTATTTCTGAACAACTTAATGTAATAATACGATCTATAGACAATGAGCTATGTATAGAAATTAAGATACGAAATGGACAAGAGGTTAGAGGCTTACGACCACCAGATTATTGCATCAACCAATATAAACTGTGGATGACTGCATATAAGAATATTAGATATACTGCAAGCATATGTAATACAATGTTTAGTTTTGAGGTAATTATTTTGTTCTATAACGACTTGTTTAATTATGTAATTATTTTCAATTCGATGACATTAAGTTTTATTTTGTTGCTGACTTACATCTAATTTATTAATTTCATTTTATTACAGATGTCCGTGATGTTGCTGCTAACAACAACTTACTGCATTACATTTTTGTACATGATTGTAACAAATATTACAGTGAGTGATAATTAGTTCATTTACATAAATACTTTGTCGTGATATTTTTATGACTTTTACAAACCAATCTCTACAATGTTAAGAAAACTATGCGGTGGTATATAATTTTTAATAGTATCTGTAATAGTATTATAAAACAAATATGATGATTATCTAACATCCCTTTGTCTTCCGACAAAGACAAGTTTTAGAATTACAAAAAAAACAGTGCTGGTTCTCCGTTCTTTAACTCGATACGAATAGCAAAGTGACGTTGTAGGTGACGTAACATCGATTCAGCCTTTTCTAAAGATATTGGTTTAGTAAAAAAAATTCTGTAAAATAACTCGATAAGATTATACTTCAAGTTACCAGTAGAGATTGTAACCGACTTATATTTTTTGTAGGATGGTGACACAATTTCAATACTAATATCTAATTTTTCAACAATATTGAGTTTTTTAATAGCTCTATGCGTGATATCACAATCAGGACAACGGGTGAACAACAATTCTATTAAATTGAGACGCAAACTTTGCGCGTATTATACTTACTCCGTTACAGGTAAGTCTATAAACAGTAGAGATCTGTGTAGTCGTTGCAATTGCAAGGGGAGCACCCATGTAATATATGAATTAAAAATAAATTAATTCTTTTGATTACAGCAACAAAATTTATTAAATGTTATAATTCAACAAAAGCGTACTGCAACCCCAAAGGACAGCAAAGCGCTTATGAACCCAGAGTTGACGTTCATGTCGTTCATCTTCCACAGATAACTCGTTTGCTTGTTCATTCTTTTAAAAAGAATTATCTATACTTTTTCTTTTTCAGAAGAGAAAAAATTGAAGATGGCAACGAACTTCCTTCGTTGTTACTACGAATTAAATGTTGATTTAATGGGATTTTGGCACATTAATATGTCTTTGTTGCTATCGTGTATAACCTTCATCATATCTTACACAATCATAGCACTGCAGTTTAATAACGTGCTGTAATACTAATAGATAAAGCTTGGTAAACATGGCTCCCTTATCTATGGGATATATAACAAAAAATATGAAAGACTGGGACCAACTTTTTGTCTATAATGATACGACTGAACATTGATTTTTCTTTATAAAAAGCAACTGTCATCAAACGTCCGTAACCTGAGTACTAAGCTATATAAAAGTTAAACGAGTGTTATCGGACGTCTAAGGCTCAGAATTTCCGTAACGAGGGCTTGACATGCTCTCCGAAGCCAGAAGGGTCTAAATGTATTAAGAACGGTTACCAGTTCACAGACTGGCTTGAATTCCTTAACTTTGCTATATTTTTTATTATGTTGCCAATCTCTTAGGTTACTATTTAACCACAAGCCCCTCCTTGATAATCTTATGTACACAGTCTTGCTAAGAAGAGGCCTGTGTCCAGTAGCTTTTCTACAACTTTGCCTTAAGCAATGTACTAAAACCCACTGCTTTCCGTTCCATCTATTTAAGTTGACAAACCGAAGGAAAATACTACCTGCCTTTTATTTACTATAGATAGATTAGAAAGTAAAACGTTAAGACGTTACTATCACTAATATTTAAAAACATAACATGATTAAAACTGGAAACACCATTCCAATGAAACTAATGGATTATATTAAAAGCAAATATTTTAATGAAATTTAATGTTATAGAAAGGTGTTTTGTACGTTCTTGGCTTGTGTATAGTTCTAACGTCAAAACACAGTGTAATATTGTTAATTACTATGAATATTACACCATTAAAACATTTAATACGTGCTCAAAATGTTACTATGGTTTTTCGTAATTATTGGCAATTCAAAAAATGTGGTCGAGTGTTAATATGCATTGTAACTGTTCTACAAGGAATCACCTTAATTGCATCTGTTTATGACATAAACTTTCAAAATATAGAAGTGTTCAAAGTGGATGTTTTAAATTATTTTTTCTTTACAGTGTTTCCTTCAGTTTTATCAATAATACCTTTGTACCATTCTAAATGGTTTCAGCTACTTATGCAGAATATTAATACGTTTAGGAACATATTCAAGGACGAAATCTATTCGGAGCTACTAATAAACAAACAGAAAAATCTCACAAAAATTGTGTCTCTCTTCTGTGTGTGTAAATTCGTAGTGATTGTAATTTGTATTGTGTTAAATAATACTATCTATCCCGATAATGACGCACACCTCAAGCTCAGTGACGACTACAATTTATCTGTCAGTGAACTTCGCTTTACGTTTGAGTATTTTATACTGCACGCATTGTGCTATGTTGTTTCTGAACAACTTAATGCAATAACACGATCTGTAGATAATGAATTATGTATAGAAAAGAAACAAAACAAACAAGAACTTAGAGGTTTCGTACGACCACCAGATTATTACATCAACCAATATAAGTTGTGGATGACCGCGTATAAAAATATTTGTTATACCACAAGTATATGTAATACAATGTTCAGTTTTGAGGTAATAATATTTAATTTATAACATTTTAATTATTTATATACTATTTTATTGCTGGCAATACTTGATTAATTTCATTTTATTATAGATGTCTGTGACGTTGCTGCTAACAACAACTTACTGCATTACATTTTTGTACATGATTGTTACAAATATTACGGTAAGTGACAATCAGTCCATTTATATAAATAATTTTTCATGATACTTTTATGATTTTTTACAAACTTACCTCTACAATATTATGAGGTGTTAACGGTTAAGCGGTGATTACATATGGCCACTGAAAAAAACGTATCACTTACGGAATTAATCATGCGTCGGTCTGTGTATAACAGCCAATGAGTTTCAACTGTATAGCAGCATTCTATATTAATATATTTTTTATAAATATCCAGAAAGTAAGCCCTGACAAGTTAGGAAAAAGGAACAAAGATGATAGTTATAATTATGATGATTTTTTTTTTACTTTTGTCAAAGACAAGTTTTAAAATAAAAAAAAAACAATGCTGGCTAGCAAAGTGACGTCGTAAGTGACTTAACATCGATTCCACAGTTTCTAAAGTTTTAGTAAAATTATGTGTTAGTAGTAAAAAAGGTTTAGTAACATTTTACATGTAAAAAACTCGATAAGATTAAACTGCAAGTTACCAGTAGAGATTGAAGCTGTTCTTAACCGTCTTAAATTTTTTTGTAGGGTGGTGATACAATATCGGTACTAATATCGAATTTCTCAACAATATTGAGTTTTTTTATAGCTCTATGCGTGATATCACAAGCTGGGCAACGGATGAATAATAGTTCCATTAAATTGAGACGCAAACTTTGCGAGTATCATATTCACTCTGTCACAGGTAAGTCTATCAACTATAGTCTGGGCATTTGTAACAATTACGAGTGATGCAACCATATATAATATAGTAAAATATAATAGAAAATAATAATTTAATGAAAAAACAATACTTATGGCTCAAACAACTTAATAGTACTCGTAACATCTTGTAATGCAATAAAAGTGTACGTACGTACGTACACTTTTGTTTAAAAACTGGCAATGCCCCTAAACGCTTCTAAGCGATTTTTTTTTCTGTGGAAACCCTCACGGGTCGTCACCCCATCGGGGTTTGAGGTGGGGTGGTGTGTCGGAATCGGATCAACTGCGAAACTACACAGTGTGCCACTCGGCGTCTGAAATAGGAGAAATCAGGGAATTGCTATTACTAGTGGTCGCTCATTGGTCGAAATTCGACCATAATAAATTTAAATTATAGGTAACTTAATATACATTATTAAAATATAGTATTCAAACATTATTAATGTTCTACTGTCCAAAACTAAACTGCACAGATTTGACCAAGACTGTTATTTGCCGATTTCTTTTTTGAACAAATTATATGAAATTAAAAAGAAGTAAAATAAAGAACACCTATTTAAAAAATGTTTATTAAAACAAAACATGCTATAAGAGGATGCAAAACAAAAAAACATTTTTTATCGCATATTGTAATAATATAATTAATGATTTAAAACTTCTCTGAAAACAATGTTTTTTGTAAAAACTCTTTTATCGTTTGCTAAATGTCCTTGGCCATTATATTCGGATATATAAAACCTTAAACCAGCGAATGAACGAACTCTACTTGCTGCGACATACAATTGCCCATGTGTAAAAACTGGCCGATTTAATAAAACACCAATTTTTTGGACTGTTTTGTCCAATTCGAGTGAAATTTCACGCATTATGTTGTTGTTACATGTTTGACTAATACGTTCTTGTAATCTATAATTAATAGCAGTGTCAACATCATAAAAATATAATTGTGCATAACATGGTGAGCGACCATATGCAGCAGTCATTGGGCCTGATCTGTGATAAAAAACATCATATATTTTGAAATAATACACTCCAGTTGTACCTACCTCAGCAACTTTGGCTTCTGAGCTAACCATAGCAAAACATGAATTATATTTCCTAATTTATTCTAATTAATTTTTTGATTTACTTTTTATTGAAGGTTCATTTGAAGTAAGTTAATGAGTACAATGATTTAAAATATTCATTTTGACTTAAGGGTGGTAATATTGCTTTACCCTTGTGACAACATGAAGTGAATGCAGTTCAGTCGCCTAAAGTCACTTCAGATTTAAAATGTTTCGCATTGCAAAACCTGCACTCTGAATCCATTAATCCACAATCATAACTTAAAAACACATTTGGAATGACATTTAGAGCACATTTAAATGTACGTCTCTAATCTCTTAAAATCACTTATTTATCCTGAAGTATATACAATTACTGAAATCGTAAACTACATACTACAACTACTAATAATTGCTTTAAACCAGCAATAGCAAATTATATTTTTTTTGTACCTGAATGTTGTCATTGCAGATTGCTGCTACAGAACTTTCTTTATGCATATAATGAAAGTCCGTGTACATTTAAATGTATCTTACTGCTACACAACTTATATATATGTATATATTACATAAATTTGTATAAGCGCTCAGTATTTCACGTAGGATTCGTCAAATAAAACTTTTCTGTTTGACATTCAACAATGTCTATAATAAACAAAAGAGACAATTTGACCACAGAGTATGTATACGTGTACAAATACTTGTGTATGCGTGTGTCAAATGCATGCTGGTTTGTGTAATGTTTTATTTATTGATTTAATGTACTTTTTATGCATTATTATTAAAATCTTTTTTTATATTAAATAAGGCAAATAAAACTTTTTTTTTTGATATGTCTATGTCAGTACTCTGTCTATGGACAAAATGGCGTGTACAAATACATGTGTATGTATATGTGTGTGTGAAATGCATGGTAGTGTGTGTAATGTTTTATTTATTGATTTAATGTACTTTATAAGCATTATTATTGAAAAATATTAGCGTTCTGCACTTCTCCTACACATAAACGAGTGTAGTTGTGTAGTGAGTAAAACACTTCTCCTACATAAATAAGTGTGCTAAATTTTATGCTCCTGCGTCCTTGCAATTTTCGTAAAAGGGTGTAGGAAGTTTTTGCATCACGTATTAATATGTAGATTAAGCCATCCGAACCCCTACTAGCGCCTGCCCGCTCTGACGCTGCACACACCGGGCAGCGAGAGGCGGCAGAGCAGTTTGCACGCATTTCTGGATCACGTTTTTGAGCGGTGGTAATTACCTTCCATCAGGTGATACACCTGGTCGTTTGTACATTAAAAATAATCATACACACTTTTTCTTTTTTTTCAGATGAAAAAAAGTTCAAGATCATGACGAATTTCCTTCGTTGTTACTACGAGTTAAATATTGATTTAATGGGAATTTGGCACATTAATATGTCTCTGTTCCCATCGTATATCGCTTTCGTAATATCCAACACAATCATAGCACTACAATTCGATAATGTGCTTTAATACGTTACTATTAGTGTATCTTTAAGATATATTTGTTTTCATTAGATTAATAAGACATAGTGTTCATCTTACTTAAATTAAAGACAAGTCTATACACATTTATTTAAATAGATTTGCAATTTGCTACCAAAAACTACCCTCACACAGAAGACCAACTTAAAGTGACAGCAATCGTGCTGTCATGTTTCATTGATGAGTGTTTGACCAGAGGTTCAAAGATGTAGGGGTGACATTTCTCGTGGTATGTGTGTGAGCAGTGGAATGCTCGTAGAGTCATTGGGAGGTGCTGTGTATCGAACTGTGGGCCAGTGTGACCCATAGAAACGGTGGTACCGCTGGCTGCCCGCGGCATAAAGAAAGTTTCAACTACGGTGCACTAACCTCCCTGGACAACTGCACCGTCAAGTCGCGCATAATCCACGGATGGCTCGTCGTGGCGGTTTATGATCGGACAGTAGGCCCGGCGAACACTTCCAACACCTTCCCTTCCTTCCGACAGTTCGATCACGTCTCGCTTCACCGTTACATGACCGTTGCGCCTGAGGGCCGTGACCGAAGAGGCAGTGAGCTGTGGCGGCGTGCTGTTGGCGGTGTCGTTGGACATCGCCAACGCATTTAATAGTCTGCCATTTAGCTGCATCAGGGAAGCACTCCACTACCACAGGGTGCCAGAGTACCTGAGGCGGCTTGTGGCAGACTATCTTAGGGAGCGTACCGTCATGTACGAGGACCGAGATAGCATTCTGAGGCAGCGGCCCATGTCGTGCGGTGTTCCGCAGGGGTCTGTCCTCGGACCACTCCTGTGGAATATGGGATACGACTGGGCCCTTCGAGGTCGTCTTCCCCCCGGGCTGGGCGTAATTTGTTACGCCGATGACACCGTGGGAGTCTCTTTGGTGGTCGGGCGCATTGAGGCGCTGGGTTTACGAGTGGCCCTAGATAAGACGGAGGCCCTTTAGTTCCATGGGCCCCGTCGTGGTCCACCACCCGGCGCCTCTATCGTAGTCAATTCGGTCCTCGTACCGGTTCAGGCCCAGATGAAATATCTGGGCCTGATCCTCGACGGCAGGTGGCTCTTCGACGAGCACTTCCGACAGCTTTCTCCAAAGCTGGTCGGCGCTGCTTCTGCTCTTGGGCGACTTTTGCCGAATTTGGGTGGAGCCAGCGTCGCGACGAGACGGCTATACACGGGGGTTGTCCGGTCAATGGCGCTGTATGGTGCACGGGTGTGGGCGGCGGCTCTGACCGCCCAGAATAGGGCTCGCCTCTGGCGCCCTCAAAGGATATTGGCGGTTAGAGCCATACGCGGTTACCGCACTGTATCGACGGAGGCGGCGTGCGCCTTAGCCGGAACTCCGCCGTGGGATTTGGAGGCAGAAGTGCTCGCTGAAGTTTATCGGCGAACGGCAGACTTCTGGGCGGGTAGCGGCACCCCGCCCCCGCCCGAAGAGATACGCGAGTGGCGAGAGGCCGCTCGTCGAGCCACGATGGCTCGTTGGTCGTCCCAGCTGGAGGCTCCACGTGCTGGCTTTGCCGCCGTGGTGGCTCTCCAGCCGGTCATTGCTGAGTGGGCAGGGTGACAGCACGGGACTCTTTCCTTCCGACTGACACAGATCCTTTCCGGGCACGGTTGCTTCGGGAAGTATCTGCACTCGGTCGCCAGGAGGGAATTGAGCCCCGCCTGTCACCACTGCGACTGCAGTGAGGACTCGGCTCAGCACACGCTAGCGGTTTGTTCCGCCTGGGCGGCGCAGCGTGGGGTCCTCACTGCAGTTATTGGAGGAGATCTCTCGCTACCGGCCGTCATACGCTCTATGGCCGGTAGCGACAGTTGTTTTACTGCGGTCGCAACCTTCTGCGAAGACGTAATTTCGCGGAAGGAGGCGGCGGAGAAGGCCCGGGAGGACGATCTCCACTCGGACCCAATTCGCCGCCGGCGAGCGGGGCGGCAGAGGCGCGCATACCACCGCCTTATGTCGCCTTGAGTGTGGTCGCAGGTGGACGGGACGGGTTTTCCCCTCCATCCGCTATAGTGGTCAGCCGCGAAGAGGTGACGTGCGCATGTGCCGTACGTCGCCTAAATAGAGAGTTTATCCGCAGAAGGTGCCCGCTTTAGCGGGCAGGCGCTAGGAGGGATCTGGATGTCGTAATAGCAGCGGTTCCCGGATCCCTCCTATCTCAGGCGCAGAGTGGTACACCGTGTGGTTTTAGTCGGTCCGATTCCGACACACCACCCCGCCGTAAACCCCGGTGGGGTGACGGCTCGAGGGGGTTTCCAACAAAAAAAAAAAAAAAAAAAACTTTTTTTTGTAAGTACATACATGAACAATAAGCAGTATTATTAAAAAGGTTCAAAACAGAGACAAAAAATCCATATCTTACACTCTTTGCTTTGAAGGTAATAAATCTAATTTAAAAAAAAAAAACCCTAAGCCTATGTGATAGTACTCTACGCTTTTCACATTATGGGTGTCGTAAGAGCCAACTCAGAGAACAAACTACACAGGATAACAGTACCGCAAAGAGAAGGAAAACTTGAAACACACCATATACCAACTCGTCTTGCGAGTGTGGT
This sequence comes from Hypercompe scribonia, assembly GCA_949316085.1. Lineage (NCBI taxonomy): Eukaryota > Metazoa > Arthropoda > Insecta > Lepidoptera > Erebidae > Hypercompe > Hypercompe scribonia. The sequence continues at coordinate 7,895,109 of OX438975.1, forward strand.
GTAGTAGAATAGACCAGAACCTTCTCTCTAAGTAGAGATTGCTGATGATATTTCTGACGCAATCTAGCAACAGTTAGTCGATGCTAGTGTTTCACGCTTTTTAAGGCAACATCTCTGCAAATCATACGATCTTTCTTCTCAATAAGCGTTAACCTCTAATATGACAGTTTATCATCATAAAAAACCTTCAAAAAATATGAGATACATCCCACATTTACCTCTATAACCCACACAATAAGATCATAATAACCTATGAACGAGGGCATGTCATTCACTTATATACTTAACTGTATGTTTAGCGAGCTAGCTAAATTGTTTGTTTCGACTTTATGCAAAAATTTATATTTACTATGCAAATACGCTGAACTACATACACTGAAGAACATTTCAGAGAGTTAATTTCCTCCTCAAACTTAGCAGATAGTTCTTTTAAAACTTCTAAAACTTGGCTTTGAGTATCATTATCAAACGATTAATGTAATCCGCGTATAAAGATTTACCGAAAATACTCGTAACTATGGCAGTGTTGTAACTTTTTCCCTATCTTTTTATTTATAAAGTAGTAGGATAATTAAAAAAGAAACATTCTTTTGTTACCTTACTTTATTTAACCGAAGCAAAGCCCTGATCTCTCCCAAATCTTATTGGATAACCGTCCCATTGGTTGTGAGAGTGAGAGAACAGAGAGTGCACCTGTGTTTGCGCACACACTTGTGCATTATAATATCTGCTGCGTAGTTGGCTGAACCGCCGTGGTCGAGTAGGAGTAAATCATCACATTGTATCCACTGATGCAGAACTTCTTGAGTTTTTGAATTATACATAAACCAACTTAACATTTCTATAGATATTGAAAACTAAATAATATAATACATGTCTCCTAGAATCAGTAAATAAGTGTTATTTTAGTGCAACTAGTGTGTGATAAATGTAGTTTACTAATTTTATAAAACATTGTTAAATTGCAACGCTACAATGGTGTTAGAAGTAACAACACCTATACAAGTTGGCATTAAAGACATATTGAGGTTTAAAGAGCCTAACAAGTTCACGTGCACCGGATGGGTACAGCAATAACGAAGCAAATCTCCAACTAACTTGAAGTAGTTTTCATCTGAAATGAAAAAAGACAGTACAAAAAAGTTTCTATTCTTCTTTATCAAATAAGACTAAAGCAGCTATAAAGTAGTTCAGCGTACGATGGAGCGTGCGATGCTGGGTGTTTCTCTGGTTGATAAAATTCGTAACGAGGTTATTTCATAGAAAACGGGAGTAACTGACATCGCACGGACAACAAGTACGCTGAAGTGGAAGTAGGCCTGTCATGTCTACGGACCGATGGGCGCTGGAGTCGAAGTGTGCTAGCGTGGAGACAATGATTGGGCAAACGTAGTGGCGCCCCGCGGCGCGATGGACCGACGACTTGAAGAAGGTGGCTGGCAGCGGATGGATGCGAAGTACTCAAGACCGGGATCATTGAATCTCTTAGGTGGAGACCTTTTTTTTAGCAGTGGATGGCGATAGGTTGATTTGAAATAAGGCTAAGAACACTTGAAAATGTTGTTGAATGTAGTAGGAAAGATTACCCGTGTTAATGCGCAAGCATGCAACAATGTACAAGTAACCATACTAAGACACATGCTATCTAAATTGTTCTCAGCTGTAGTCTGATGTCAGCACGATATTGTTAATTTGCTGTACTATGCCTTCAGAAAGTACTATTTTTATTTCTTCATTACATATAAATTTGATTTAATTTCTGTGCGAAATTTGTAAATTACAACTACCTTCTCTGAATTTGTTGACTGTTAGGTTTGCGCAGTTTCGAATAGAATTAAAAATTACATTCAAATATCCCACTTACTTGAATTTAGAATCTAATATAACAACGTTATTTAATACAATCTTCATATGAAAATTCATTACTTACTATCAATTAAATGACTTTGAAACTCACAAAGTCTTCGTCTTAACATGTTAAAACTGTTATAAACCCGTTGTCCAGCTGCTGCTATCATGGATATGGCGATAAGAAAGTAAATCATTGAAGTTAAACTTTGGATCATGAATGACATCTGTCCGTGACCCTACAAAAAAAACACGTGCCTATATATATAGATCATACAAATTTCTAATCCTGTAATGAAGAATGGAATCTTTTTTTGGCTTGCAAATAGAATATCATGAAATTTATTTAAATAAATCACTCAGACGTCTTGTTAGAAATAATATTTAGTGTTCAACAAAATAAGAAATACTGTATTGTGTATAGATATACCACTTACCTGAATATAACTGGCAATCGAATACAAAAGCGTCATTCCGTATAATGTTATTAACAACTGCATTAGAGCCAACTGAAATCAATGCAATAATTTAAAAAATACTGTACAAATATTACTGAAAAGGACACAAAGATCACAGTTTGTGGATCACACAAGATGTTATGCCAAGTGGAGATCGAACTCACAACACTTAGTGCAGTCACACAGTGCAACGACAGTGTCGAAGTGACAACTTAACCACTAAACAGTCCCTATAATCGAACTGTTATATCGTACAATATTATTCATACTTAATTAGTAACAATAACACCACAAGTTTAAAATAAAAAAATAAAATTATGTCTTGAAAATAGAGTACAGATAAATTTAACTCTCATCATCATCATCTCATCATCTCTTTAATATAGTCGATCGGTGTCCACCGCTGGACACAGATCTTTCGTCAGTTATAGTTCACTAGAGCAGTTGTGATCTGGTGGCCTATTGGTCTAGTGGTTAGTGATCCTGACTGCTAAACCAGGGGTTGTGGGTTCGATGCCCACCCATTACAAATCTTTATGTGATGAGCATTTATTCTGTGCCTAGGTGTAATTTATCTATAATATGTATGTATTTAGAAATATATACGTATGTTTATCAGCAGTCTGGTTACCATAGCACAGAATTTGCCTAGTTTGGGATCAGAAGGCCGTGTGTAAGATGTATGAGGATGTTATGAGAATATTATTGTAACCGGATAGACAGATGTAGCCGAATTAATTAGTTCTCTTGTCTTCCTTACCTTTACAAAACTTTTTATATGACCGAACATTATCATCTTAATTAATTTTCACATATAGATCATTAATGGCAAATAGTTTATGAAATATGAAAGAGAAAAATTAAGAATAACGTGCCAACACAATGGAGAAATATATCTAAACAGATACAAGAAAATAAAAATTTTCAATGAAAGTACATTGCTGTGTACTTAAAATGTAACCTTGAAATCAAAAAATATATTTAAAATTGCTGCTCTCTTTTGGTCGTGTAGAATTTTCACTACAATACTTTTTGGCATAGGCAAACAACAATTTCTGTCTAGGTCCAAGTCTTGATACAACTTTATTGAATTTTAAGTTTTAGCTTAGTAAAGTTTTTTTAATATATCACATCGTAAATACTTCGTATGTAAATTACCTACCTCTGCGATAAACATTCTATGACATATTTTAGCGCTGCTTATGATGTTGTTATATGCATCCATCCATAAGCCTAATTTCTTAAAGCCATTCTCTGATGTTGGAACGACAATCTCATTCTCTGCAGTTACGATTGATATCTCGCTATCAATAGATCGTACAATTGAATTTATCTGTTCAGAAATTACGATTAATATAACGTAAATGGCAAAAAATTCAAATACGAAGCGACATTCGCATATAACCAAGTTTACATGATTTAGCACATCAATAAATACGAATTTACGATAAACTATTCGGAAATGAATAAACAATACAAGTTTACTAAAGCCGTATACACATATAATTTTATTAATATTATTTTGTGCTTTTAATAGTGATTTAAAATATATGCCATCATTAAAAAGGCTATGAAACGCATTAACGTTTTTAATAACATCATAGAAATTTTTCGAGTGGTAAACTGGTGTGATTATTATAACAAGAGAAAAACCGGTAACTAAATGGTAGTAGATCATTTGAGCGTCTATCACATTTTTTTTCATGACAGACACATTGTGAAGTGTGTTCCACGACACAAAGATTATTCCTGCAATGATCCAAAGATATATTAATACTCGAATACATTTTCTGAAACTGTAAATATTTCGGAAAACACAAGTAACATTTTGAACGAGTAATACGTATTTTAAAAGTGAGGTATCCATCGTTTCCATGTTTAACTGTCACTAAAACTGTCTGCTATATGACACTTTCAATATGATTGAACTATTTGTTTTAATTTAATTTAATAGATTAGAAGAAAACAAGTACCTTTTGATTAAATATTTGTGATGTGTACTTTACTTGTTATGTCTACTTACTACGTTATGGTCCTTTATATAAATTTTGGTAAATATGTAAGTAAATATAGAAACAAAAACAGAGGGCTCGTGGCTCAGTGGTAGCCACGTTGCAAAGTTAAGCAATTCTAGCTAATATAATATTAATCTTTATCAAATTAAATATATTATTATGCGCTTCCAAAGTTTTATTTTAGAGCACATCATTAAAACCTTTTTTTTTTAACGTGTGGAAGCCCCCTAGGGCCGTCACCCCACCGGGGTTTACGGCGGGGTGGTGTGTCGGAATCGGACCGACTAAAACCACACGGTGTGCCACTTTGCGCCTGAGATAGGAGGGATCCAGGAACAGCTGTTATTACGACATCCAGATCCCTCCTAGCGCCTGCCCGCTAGCGCGGGCACCATCTTCGGATAAACTCTCCATTTAGGCGACGTACGGCACACGCGAAACGCCGCCTCCTCGCGGCTGGCCAGTATAGCGGATAGAGGGGAAAACCCGTCCCGTCCACCCGCGGCCACACTCATGGCGGCATGAGGCGCTGGTATGCGCGCCTCCGCCGCCCAGCTCGCCGGTGGCGAATTGAGTCCGAGTGAACATCGCCCTCCCGGGCCTTCTCCGCCGCCTCCTTCCGCGTAATTACGTGTTCGCAGAAGGTTATGACAGCGATAAAACAGCTGTTGCTACCGGCCATGATGCGTATGACGGCCGGCAGCGAGAGATCTCCTCCAATAACTGCAGTGAGGACCTCACGCTGCGCCGCCCAGGCGGAACAAACCGCTAGCGTGTGCTGAGCCGAGTCCTCACTGCAGTCGCAGTGGTGACAGGCGGGACTCAATTCCCTCCTGGCGACCGAGTGCAGATACTTCCCGAAGCAACCGTGCCCGGAAAGGACCTGCGTCAGTCGGAAGGAAAGGGCCCCATGTTGCCGCCCTGCCCACTCGGCGATAACTGGTTGGAGAGCCTCCACGAGGGCAAAGCCAGCTCGTGGAGTCTCAAACCGGAGCGACCAACGAGTCATCGTGGCTCGACGAGCGACCTCACGCCACTCACGTATCTCTTCGGGCGGGGGCCGTATGCCGCTACCCGCCCGGAAATCAGCCGTCCGCCGATAAACTTCGGCGAGCACTTCCGCCTCCAAATCCCACGAGGGAGTTCCGGCTAAGGCGCACGCCGCCTCCATCGATACAGTGCGGTACCCGCGTATGGCTCTAACCGCCAATATCCTCTGAGGGCGCCAGAGGCAAGCCCTATTCTGGGCGGTCAGAGCCGACGCCCACACCGGTGCACCATACAGCGCCATTGACTGGACAACCCCCGTGTATAGCCGTCTCGTCGCGATGCTGGCTCCACCCGAATTGGGCAAAAGTCGCCCAAGGGCAGAAGCAGCGCCGACCAGCTTTGGAGAAAGCTGTCGGAAGTGCTCGTCGAAGAGCCACCTGCCGTCAAGGATCAGGCCCAGATACTTCATCTGGGCCTGAACCGGTACGAGGACCGAATTGACTACGATGAAGGCGCCGGAGGGTGGACCACGACGGGGCCCATGGAACAAAAGGGCCTCCGTCTTGTCCAGGGCCACCCGCAAACCCAGCGCCTCAATACGCCCGACCACCAGAGAGACTCCTGTGGTCGCTAGGCGCGCCGCCTCTTGAAAGTTCGCCCCCCGGGCCGTGACCAAAGTGTCATCGGCGTAACAAATTACGCCCAGTCCGGGGGGGAGGCGACCTCGAAGGGCCCAATCGTATCCCATATTCCACAGGAGTAGTCCGAGGACAGACTCCTGTGGAACACCGCACGACATGAGCCGCCGCCTCAGAACACCGTCTCGGTCCTCGTACATGACAGTACGCTCCTGTAGATAGTCTGCCACAAGCCGCCTCAGGTACTCTGGCACTCCGTGGTAGTAGAGTGCTTCCCTTATGCAGCTAAATGGCAGACTATTAAATGCGTTGGCGATGTCCAACGACACCGCCAACAGCACGCCGCCACAGCCCACCGCCTCTTCGGTAACGGCCCTCAGGCGCAACACAGCATCGACTGTCGAACGCCCTGCTCGAAAACCGAATTAGGCGTCCGACAGATCGGGGCCCACCTCGCAGAGGTGCCGGACGATGCGGGCAGAGAGTATCCTCTCAAACAGTTTACCCGCCTCGTCCAGCAACACGATGGGCCTATAGGCCGCTACCGATTCGACTGGCCGTCCCGGTTTCCTTAATAGGACCAGCTTCCCGCTTTTCCAGCACTCAGGGAGGCGTCCGGACGCCAAGCTAGCATCCAGGACGTCCCTGAGGTGGTCCGACATGTGTTCAAGGGCTTGGGCCAGCACTCGGGCAGGTATCCCGTCCGGCCCGGGGGCGGTGTTCTTAGAACAAATTCGTAGAATAACCGCCCCTATCTCCGATTCCCTGACGGGCGGAACATTGTCCTCGTTGTCCCCGTCGTCTCCGAACATGAAGGCCATCGACGGGGATGTGTGTTCCACCCGCTGCGGGAAAAGGCCCTCGACCACTTCCTGCAGGAAGCTGGGCTGGAGTGTCTCTGTAAGGGGGGGCCCGACGTGTGGAGCTTTTGTCGCACCGCGCGATAAGGGCGACCCCAGGGGTCACGATCGAGACCCTCCAGCATCTCCTTTCTTTTAATTTCTTTGGCGCGTCTGATGGCCAGCTTCAGAGTTTTCCGCGCCTCTCAGTACTCCTCATGAAGCTGGTCCTCCTCGCCTTCTTCGCGGTGTCACCGCTGACTACGAGTGTAGGACCTCCGGGCTCGTGTACAGGCCGCGCGGAGGTCCACCAAGTCCTGGGACCACCAGTAAACCTCCTTCCGTGGAGGCCGACAGCCTCGGGTGCGGGGCATGGCCGCATCGCAGATCTGCGTAATCGCATCGCGGAAGCGACCAGCCCCCATGTCAACCTCCTCGGTCGGGGCCTGTGGAGACAGCCAAAAGTGAACGATGGCCGCCTCCTCTAGTAGGTCCCTATTTAGTTTGGCTACGGCCCACCGCGGAAAGCGAGAAGAACGCCGCGCCGCGTGACCCCTACTGGGGTCCTGGGTCCGGGAGAGCTCAATTCGGATGTAGAGGTGATCCGAGAGCGTCTCAACTTCTTCCAGGAAGCGCCAGTTCCTTACTCGTGCGGCGAGGGCAGGGGTAGCGAACGAAAGGTCCACTATCGACCCTCCCTGCTATCGCACGCACGTGTTGGTGGAGCCCGTGTTTAGTAAACAGAGGCCCACCGAGGCCGCCCACTCCTCTACGGCCTCGCCTCTAGCGTCCGTCCTGGGGGAACCCCACGCAATGGATTTTGCGTTGAAGTCCCCCAGCACTAAGACGTGCCCAGACGTTTGTCGCCGCATCGAAGTTTCCAAGTTGTTAAAGAAAACCTCGAAGTCACTCACACTCCGGTTGGGGGAGAAGTAGATACCATATATGGTAATCCTCCCCACTCAGCAGCAACATATCCAGTGCCCTTGTCTCTTAGCGACAAGGGCGGGGAATGAGCCGCCGTGGAGGCAACGACTACCACGGAGCCGTCCCGGTCACCCAACCGATTTGGACGGGGAGGAACGTAGTAGGGCTCCGCGGCTACGGCAACACCGATCGACCACTCTGCCATGGTTTGCAGGAAAAGGTCCTGCGCCGCGGCACAGTGGTTCAGATTCGTCTGGACGAGGAGGTTGGACACTTGGTCCATTACTGGACCGTCTCTACAACCTCCTCCATGGGCAACGATGCCGTCATGCGAACGACATCAGAGGCAGCCTGGGTCGATTGGCTAGCCCCCGACGCTTGCCGAGAATTGTAGGGAGGTTTACAACCCCCCTGCCCAGTCTGGTGATTGGCGGGCTTATTACCCGCCGCACAAACCGGGCAATGAGGGGCAGCAGAGCACTCTGCCGCCTTGTGCCCCGGTCGACCGCAGCGGAAACATAGTCCGCTGCAGTCAAAATAACTCACGCACTTGGCGCGTGTGTGTCCGGATGCTAGGCACTTAAAGCACCTCATCGGTCTTGCTGCCAGAACAGTGACTCTGGCATTCACAAAACCGACAAGGATTCTGCCTGCGTCGCCCAATGCTTTGGCCGACGCTACTGGACAGCTGATCCACACTGCGCCAAGCCCTCCAGGACCGGGGCGGATGGTGCCGACCCTAATGTTGTCCGCGTTGCAGCCCATCTTCTCGCTAATTGCAATGCGGATGTCCTCGATCGTTACGGAGTCATCCAGGCCCGAAATGCGCAACTCCGCGCACTTCGTAGGCCTAGTGATCTTTACACCATCCGTGGCTGCAAAGATTCCCCTCAATTTCTCGGCGAAAGTGTCCGCCACTTTTGCACCTTCAACCCCGGGGAACTCGAGGACCCGAGCTCCCGTCTGGGCGAGGCGCAACCTGACCCCTACCGTCCCGAAATCAGTAGCGAGACTATCCCGGGCCCTTTTAAATAAGGACGCATAGGACAATCCGCCATTGGCCGCTTCCGGTGACACCGTGACCAGCCGCAGTTTTTGGGGTAGGAGCTGCGTTTTGAGCAGTCTTTTTGTTCCGCTTTCGGGACTTCTTCTTAGCCCCTCCGACAACCTGTCAATCGTTATTGGAGGGGGCAGATGTGGAAGTGCCAGGTACCGGTGTTGGAGCGGGGGAGCGGAGGGAACTCTGCTCTAGGCTTTACCGCCATTCTAGGCCCTGCCACCGATGCAGCTGTCTTTGATGCTGCCTTGGTCATCTGTCGTGTTCTCGTGGTAACCACAGATGCAGACACCGAGACCGCTGAACATCATTAAAACCTATACCAACAAACAACAACAAAAGGTTAACAGAGCCTATTATAATTTAGGGCAATATTATAGTACGAGTATATTGTAGTCTTTTAATGTTTTATCACATACTTATATTCATTTATAGATGATTTCGAAACACATAGGATACGTCTATAATAACCCAAATACTAACAAAATATCTAAAAGATACAATTACAGTTCTACATTACTGAAAAAAAATCCGATATTACACATTTTTTTTATTCATGTTAAAACTTTTCCGTAATGTAGCCTAAGTAAATTTATTACAAGTCAAACCTCCCGGTTTGATCAAATACTTATTTATTTTACTTGAATCTAGTCCTAATTAGTATACATTATAATATATATAAAAAGTAATATATAATAGTAAATATTATATAAATATAACATAAGCGCCAATGAACTTGGAATAAATTATTTCTATGAAGTAATAGTGTGTGTGTTGATATGTTTGTGTAAGTAGACATGTCTTGGTAAATAATTTATTCAAGAGATATAGAGTGAAATTAATACTTTCATATCGGTATCATACTCTAATATTCGAATATAAAGAACATGTCAATACTTATGTCCGAAAGTACAGTCAGCTGAAGGAGGAAAAAAAATGAAAAATTTTAAATACAAAAGGATATGCGGGCTTCTCCACATGACCAAATTATTACTATCCTATTTTGTAAACTAATTTATAAATTTGTACTTACGTACAATATATTAGATGAATGACTTACTGTACTTATTCCTACGTATTATGTTTGCTGATTATACAAAAAAAAATGTTCTAAATCAGAAATACTGGCTTTGTTTTTTATTTTGTAGATACAAGGACAGATTCACCATTGACTTGGATTATTGCAACCTCTCAAAGATGCACAGCATAGATTTTTACAAATATACTTCATGGGCAACATGGATGAACAACTTGATTGACGTCAAAAGATAAATGCAGCAAGGAAAAGAGCAATTCTTCAAGATTCGCAGCAACTGCTTCATGTACATCATGCGTTGGTCAGGCTGTTCTAAAGTGCTTTGGAACGCGTGCCAAATGATGACTACAAAGTCGTGATCAGAGCAGATAAACGACCATCTGGAAAACACGAATGCACATGTAATACTCCAGCAATAGATGAAGTTGCCATCCTGATTGTTGGTGAAAACTTGGGAACACACGATATTGCGCTTACACGTCTCGATACTGGGCAACTGCAACAAGTATCTGAAACACATCGTTCATATGTCAGGTTGCTGTATACGCTAATGTTTTGGCAAGGAGAAGATGGACATAATTTTAATATCAAAATGATTAATCCATTGAATGGTGAGTATCAATATCATAGTTCAACATTATATACATTTTACATTGTTTGGTTTTGTTTTACAATAATAAAACAATTACACTGCTTATTACCTGGAAAAGATAAGGCGTTGTTGTAAAATTAGACAAATGACTGGCAACTGATAAAAAAATATTAACCTTCACCCCTTTATGATTATTAAAACAATATATATTTGTAAAATACTCAATCTAATGTCTAAATCAGGTGAAGAAACAACAAAGAAAGTTAGCTAGATGTATTATTATGCATATCGTTTGATGATTCGTCAAAATACTGACAACTATTTGCTGCGGTTTCGTCGATTGTTTCCGCAGTATTGTGTCGACATGTACGTCAAAATAGAAATGGAGCATTTAAATTTCATTAGTTTGAACCAAGCCAAACTGCATGCTGAGGAGTATACATGTAGATTTACGTGATGCATTTGGTACCGAAGTAAATACGAGTACAGCTAATATTGGTCGATTAACTATTCTTCGGACGACGTACATAGGGAATCCACATCATATGCATGAGTATGCGCAAGATGTAATGACATATGTATGTTCATCATTACGGTCGGTCAGATCTTTTTATTACTTTTACCCGTAATCCAAAATGGATAGAAATTATTCAATTGCTGCTACCCGGATAAGCATCAAGTGATCGACACGACATCACCGCACGTGTATTAAGACAAAAAATGCGGTCTCTGTTGAATTACATTGTTCAACAACGCATCTTTGGAGATACTCGATACTGAATATATTCAATCGAATGGCAAAAACGAGGCCTGCCGCACGCAAACATCCTTATTTGGTTAGTGGAAAGAATTCAAACAGACCAAAAATATGATAGCATATAATTGTCCGGTCAATGGCACTGTATGGTGCACCGGTGTGGAGGGCGGCTCTGACCGCCCAGAATAGGGCTCGCCCCTGGTGCCCTCAGAGGATTCACAGAGCACACGCCAGCTGTTTGTTCCACTTGGGTAGCGCAGCGTGAGGTCCTCACTGCAGTTATTGGAGGAGATCTCTAGCTACTGGCCATCATACGCCCCATGGCCTGTAGTGACAGCTGTTTTACCGCGGTCACAACCTTCTGCGAGGACATAATTTCATGGAAGGAGGCGGCGGAGAAGACTCGGGAGGACGATCACCACTCGGACCCAATTCACCGCCGGCGAACCGGGCGACGAAGGCGAGTGTGTCTCATGCCACCTTGAGTGTGGCCGCGGGTGGACGAGACGGGTTTTCCCCTCCATCCACTACAACGTCCAGCCGCGAGGAGGTGACGTCCGCGAATGCTGTACGTCGCCTAAAATAGAGAGTTTCCCCGCAGACGGTGCCCGCGGTAGCAGGCAGGCGCTAGGAGGGATCAAGCGCAGAGTGGCACACCGCGTGGTTTTAGTCGGTCCGATTCTGCCACACCACCCCGCCGTAAACCCCGGTGACAGCCCGAGGGGGTTTCCACACGTTAAAAAAAAAGAAAAAAAGTACTTATTCCAACGTAGACACTATTTTGGCTCGAGAAAAGGAGTTGGCTGCTATACTGCCGTTCCATTAGCTTTATTGGCTACATACGCCGACTCACACTGTCCATGCACGTGGCCACCCTAGTTTTCTACACCACGGCTTACGTTCACTTCAAGATTATCATATAATTTGCTTTATACTTAATGGTGACGACAAACTACGATTAGATATAGTACCTTATTTAAAATTTCGTAGCTAAAGCTCATATTACGGAGGCAGTTAAAATGAGCTCAATTTGAGATGACATTTTTATTTTTGCATTTTAGTTTCGTTTGAGAAAGTTTATATCTATTAAAATAAAATTTATTCATTTAAAATCTTTTATTTATCATATATCAGGCTATTGCGAAAGTTACACATGGGGCCACCTATTAAAACCAGCCAGTATGTGAAACGGGCGCGCAACAGTAAATCTTCTCATAGAAACACGTAGCACCTTAAGTAAGCACGCTCATCAATATCAACAGAGTTTTATGAGATAATATATCGTTCAAGTAAGTGAATTTCATTTCTTAGAATTTTTAGTATAATTTTACTTCGAATATATTTGGTATTTTTCCTCTATTTTTACTTGATTTTATATTATAAAAACTAAAAAAATAAATTCTAGCATAATTGGAAACGGTTTACAGGGTTAGATCCTAATATGGTGGTATTACCAGTATTAAAAAAAATAATCTACCGTATTTATTTGCTCATAAATTGTATGCCAGTATTTTATAAATTTTATAATGAGTTGTAATAACTATCCACTAATGGTCCAATTAGTATCTTTACTTTTGGGTATAAAACATCAATTCCTTCATCATCATCATCATCATCATCAACAGCCTTTTATAGTCCACTGCTGGACATAGGCCTCTCTTTAGCAAGGAGGTTTTGGCCTACTATTCCACGCTGGTCAGACCGGTTGGAATAGGGTTTATTTCAAGTTTTTCTTCTCTTTGTAATAATGTTGTCTTGTATATTTATATTGTCCCTTAGTCGCCTTTTAAGACACCCACGGGATCAATAGGGGTGGTAACACTATGTATACTGAATCCGACGCCACGCGGACGAATTCCTTAGAACGGTCAAAATTTTAAAGTATATTTCATTTGGTTAAAAGCAAGTTTTTTGCAAATTGTGTTCATTTAAATCATATATATAAAGCGAGCGTATCTACCCTAAAAGCTGTAATTTATTTTTAAATTTATCACACTTCAAAGTTTTGATACGTCTGAATTAAGATTATAATGTCGTCCTATTACGGAGGTAGAAATTTTTGATACCTCTGTGATAGGCTCTATGACCTATTATGATGTTATTACCTCTGTAAAAGGACTTTCATAGAGCTTTTACGTAATTATAAAATTTCTAAATTAAAAAATACTTTACGGTTTTATAAACACATCGTATAACAGCTGCAAGGTTCTCTCCTAACTAATTAACAATGAAAATCATGCAATGGTTTTGAGTACATAATTTTAAAACTTTATAATTAATTAACGTGTTCTTTTTTCTGTGAATCAGTTTTGCTTGCTTCATTTTTGATAACTAAGAAACAAAAGAGCAATACCTGCAAAGTTACCATTAATAGTATCACAGAGCCAATGAGAGGATAGTTAGTACTTATATAAATTTGAAAATCTTTCTCTTTATATAAATTTGAAAATTAGCTTCTGTTTTGTATGTCTAAAGTAGGTGATTTTTTGCACTCCTATAGATACAGTTATTTACAAAATGTACAGTGTGATAGTAATATAATCACGTAATTATAAAATTTAATAATTCTTGTTACATCTGATAGATTGCAATAAGATATTGTTATGCGCCTGTATATGTATGCTACATTAAGGAAAGACAATCAAAAGCACAACATAAATGTATGAATTTAAAATCTTAAGTAGCTTGTTTCATTAAATACGTTTGTAATAAACCTGACGAGAACTTAATTTCGAAATCAAAATATATTGATTAAAAATTTCTAAAAAAATTTGATTCTTAGTAAGCCTTATAATTGCGGTTTATAACACCATTTTAATTGTAAGAGTCTAGTTCTTTTATTTTCGTAGTTCTAGTGGTAGTATACTTACATGGATTATAATTCAATTAAAAATTGTATTGATTAAGATATTATATTTATGAATTTTTTATAAAATTTCATTAAAATCATTCAATCATTCAATGTAAGTAAAACAAACAACGGTATCATATTCGTGCTCATATTTACTTAGAAAGATAGAATTTATTGTACAGAACCCAATTAATTTATAGTTTTCACCCGAAGTATTAGAAACCGACTACCGCCATAATAGGTTTTGACTTAAATATAACCTTCGTAATTGGGAAAATTGATATGATTATTAAAATATTAATTTTAAATAATAAACCCTGCAGAAATAATTATTCCTGGTATAATATAAAATGAAATCCCAAATTTGTCGAAAACCAAAGTAAACACCCGTTAAGAGACACGCTAATGCTTATTTTTGTTAGGAACTTTCCAATGTTGCCAAAAGCCTCTGCCATAGGAGCCTTCACCTTAGCAAAATCTTCTTCTTTCATTTATGTTATCATGATACACGAAGGTGCCTTTTTTATATCGTTTTTAAAGTAGGTAACATGTAAAAAAAAGATTAAAATTTCTCATTAGGATATTACAAAATGAGATGCTTACCTTATAGCAGTAGTGCAAAAGAACTGTAAATAGTAGCCGTGAAGAGCGGCGCAACGATAAAATGAAAATGAGGGGACGGGGGGCTCGTTAGCGAGCTGCAGCTCACGATTGTCACCACCTCAATATTTATCACCATCTATCAACAAAATATACTCTAACCGCTAGTTTGTAAAGACTAAATTCCTTCACCAATAAACTCTTTTAAAATGGCCGCTGGAACAAAGAACGCATAAAATTCTGCAGCACAAAGGATTTTCAGAAATGTTACAGTCGTAATGTCTAATTAGATGATTCGTTCCTTGCTTTTGTGAGTGGATACAAAATTTGAAAGCTCACAATGAATGGAAACGACAAAGATGGAGTCCTAAAAAATAAAATTATTCGGGTACCGATAGAAAGCTGTTAGCGAAACATTTATATTAATTTTTTCTGAGTTATGAAGTTATAAATAATGTAATGAATAAAGTAAACATTTTTATATTTTTACCAATTCTGAGGTAACTAACGGCATTCAGATATATGTATATATATATATATATATTAGTGGTGTATATATATATGCTAGCTAACACGTGTATAGATTTTTTTTAGAAATTTTAAAGATAAACAAATTTTTTATACATTGTTTTTGCGAATCTTTAACCGTTTACGCAACGCGCGCAATGGAAGTTCTCATTTTGCCCCATTTTAATACATATTTCATTAATACTCAGCTCCTTTCGGTTGCAGTGTGATAATATTTAGCCTATACTCTCTCTTGATGACTAGGCTATCCAAGACTGAAATAATTTTTCAAATTAGACCAGTACTGCCTGATATTAGTGCGTTAAACCAAACGAACAAACAAACAATCAAACAAGCAAACAAACTAAATAAATATAATATTGGTATAAATGAATCGAGATGTTACACTAGAGCAAGAAATACAAACAAAATGTTTATAGATTTTCATTTAATATTGAATTCAGAAATAACAGAATTAACATTAGAACATCAAATCAAATCATTATTTCTATGCATCATATTTAAATACCTGCACCTGATGCAAAAATAATCTTAAAATTATATTATTTACTAGGTTTTATCCGTAACTTCGCTTGCGTGGAATTTGGTCTGCCACATTATATTTCGTAACATCATTATCATCATTTCTAATAAATATATTTTTTTAACACACAAACAATTCTACGGTACATCATCCTTGTGTCACTTTAGTGGTTTAGGCAGCGTACGCCAGGATAAATCTCATAGATCAGATTTTTATCCGACTCAATTGACATATATCGTTATATTACAACCAAAATTACAAAAAATCATTCCAAATTATAGCCTATATGTTATACCTATATTACTGTAAAGTTTCATTCAAATCCGTCCAGTAATTTTTTCGTGAAAGAGTAACAAACATTCATAGTCACAAACTTTCGTTCACAATTATAATATTAGTAGGATTTATATATTACCCTTACATATTAATAAAATTATAATAAATTTTAAGATAATTTTTGTATTAAGTATATTTTAGGACTCGACAAGTATAAAACCCACTTAAAAAACGAGCCATACTTTATAATTTCTGACCTACTGTTGTAGCTTACGATTAGAGGTTCTATTTTCTATTACACTATTATTAGGTATGCTGTATCAACCACTTCCTTAATTACTTATATGCCACAATAGATTTGGATTTGAGGTTACTCATATCATCATCAATAAATAAAAGACATAATAGCTAAAACAGGATGTATGAATGGTTAGATTTTATTAGCAACTTCACAAGATCTGAATTAGAAATCTGATATCTCACTGCGCTTCGTTTATGCAATTCAATCTGGTTGTAAAAGGGTACGTTATCTGTATGCCATCTGACGTGAATGTGCTGAATGAGCGAACACAAACAGTGAACCGGATATCTTCAGGTGTCGCGTCACTCACACACCCAGCGGATATTCGTGTCGTCACGGCAAACTTAGAGCTAAGAGAAATCCGAACGGAATTTTACCGGCCCATTTAACTTTTGTAGGAACCCTCGTATAAATTTATTGTACGGTTAGTATGAAGGTTCAATGACTATAGCCAATATTTATTTATATACTTTATGCAGTGTAACATAAATAAATGTTGTAATCTGAAAACTCATATTAAAAAGTGCAATATATATTGAAAAGACAACGCTCACTTTAGAAATATGTCCTGTGTCATGGGACACTTTATAAACTTCGAAACGGAAACAAGGAACACTCAGACTCAAAACAACAATTTGTGGATCACATTAAGTGTTGTTCCGTGTGGAGTTTGAACCCATTACACTTAGCTCAGTAGAGTGCGGCGTGGCTACCGCTTAAACCACAACGCCATGCATGCAGTCGGGTGACTATTAGATTAATCTATACCATATGTATGATAATATACATAATTATATCTAATAGATCTTATACATAATGATAATAGAAAAATATTTGGAGTTTTGCTGTCAAATAAATATATATCTAGCGTCCCGGTGTCTTATATCTTATAAATGTAACTTTCTCTTACTAGAACAAGTCATTCTTCCATATTCGAATTCCAACGAAGAAATGGTAAAAAATTATTCACTATCTAAACCTATTTATTTTTATTATAATTTGTAGAAATATGTGCATGTGTAGATGTAAGTGACTTTCAATGGGGAGGCCTACACCCAGCAGTGAAGTGTGATAGGCTGATGATAATGATACGTGTGGATTTTATCTACAACAAAATTATAATGAATGAAAGATGAGACATCGCAAATAGCCGACTAAAATAAATGTGGGCATGTCCACTACAAAATGTATTAACTAAAGCTTTGTGACAGATAAACATGATTTATCCAAATTAGCTATTCTTTAAATGATCCCGTATCCATTACATTCGTAGCTGCTATACAACACACACGTCTGTGCGATGAAAGAGCTCTCTGGGGGCAAACGTCGGACCTTTTAATGGTAAACGCTCGGTTGTCGAGTTTCAGTGAAAAAAATAAGAAAGGCGCAACTCCGAGTAAGCAACAATGATGATTTCTCGTGACAATTTATATTCTACCTAATGTGTTGGGTAAACAGCTATTATTTAGCTCTTTACCTTGTGATTGTGATGATTTAAAAATAAATTTTAGTCATGTTGTTTCTAAGATTCAGATTTTATTTATTATGTTATGTCTGATTGGATTAGGATATCTAAAACATCGTATTTTATTAGTTGAAATATTTAGTTAAGATCATAATTATCAATATTAAATATAAGGTTTTATGCAAAAAAGAAAATGTTACTATTTCACATTTTGGTTTACAAAGATAACGATAAAGATATTATGAATCAAACAACAATACACGTAAATAAGAAACTTGTTCTTAATTAAAGATCTTATAAAAAAAAGAAAGCACATTATAATATTAAGTAGTTATCCCAAGAAATATAAATATTTACACAATCAAGAACTTAATAATATTTCGGAGCACATGTTGTTTTTTTCCACTCCTTTGAACCCGTCAGTGGCAATTGAGTTATCTGACGATGGCCTGCGTGAACGGGTTATGCAAATCAAGTCATTCGTTTCCCAACGTTCAGTTAATTTAGTTCTTTCTCCTGCACCCTCCACGCCTCAATTCCCCGGATGGAGTGCAGCAGCGAAAGTGTGCTGCTTTGCATTTTGATGAAATATTTTGTCCAGTCACTACGCAAATAATGTTGCCAGGCACTAAGATTGTTTCTTTTCCTTCCAAAATAGAATTTTGAATATGGTAAGCGGAGTATTTTTGTAGTTACAATAGAACACTATAGAAAAACTGAGCAAACTTTTGCGTATTAGGTACGTGTACATTTACTAATTGTCTGTACATTCTTAACAAGTCTTTGTCGACTTATATTGTAATGGTTAAGAGCAGGTCATGGATCCAGAACAAAAAATGGAAACAAATACGTCAAAAGACGCAAGTTGTATTACAGGTGTGCCTTTAAATGATTACGTTACTGAGTGAAGGTACAACTGTTGTCTTCTTTTACTCTTTTAAATTCGTAATTAGAACGTTAGTCTATCACATTCCTAAATTATACTAATAGTTAACTTCTTAACTCAGAAAGTTCATCAATTGAGCTGTTCCTATGACTTTAAGGGAGACACTGCTATATCGCAGCTTTTACAAATTAGGCTTAAAAGTAATAAAGAAAGTTAATCTCAAACGAGTAATTTAATACATAAAACATTTAATTATCTCAACAATAATGTTAGAGATAAGTTGAAAAATAACGACTTAGTTTGTAACTGGGCTCCACAGCCTACCATCCGCAGCCACCGCGTCATAAAATCTGAGCTCGTAAAGGCTCGCGGCTGGCAAACCCATTACGTCCGCAGATGTTATCACAACATAAAATACCAAAATTAAAAGCTATAAAATATCGAGTCCAGCGTGATTTATATCACGTGCGCCTGTATCACGTCGACGAATTCCTGCTTTCGTCATTGAAAGTCGTAAAATGGATTTTTCGATTTTATCCTACAAAGGAATCCCGATGACAAATCGTTTTATGAAATTCAGGGAAATTATACTCGGCGTGTTCGTCATGTCATTATAAAAATGGGTGGTTTTGCAAAAAAAAAATATCCAGAGTCGAATAACAAATTAGACTAATTGTACACCGTGTCGTTATATTTGATCTTTAAAAATCGCGACAAGTTTCAAGAAAAAAATCGCGAAATTACGTTAAAAAGGTAATGCTAAGTATTGTTGCTGTATTTACTTATTTATTTATAATAAATATAGAACAATCTGTCGCCTGTGTTGACTCCTGACTCTTATCTATAAAATGAGCTGTCTCGTAGCTTGCAATCTTCATCATAAAAGGAATATTGGACGTTGTACCTCTCACCCATTTACACATTAACAAATTTGATAGTCACAACCTAGTACTACATTTAGAAAGGCTATTCCTTGATTACTACCCTCATGGTATACAAACACTAACTCAAGTATACTTCTGTATTACATGCATTATATTTTTATATTTAAAAAATATTCATTCCCAATGAGAAGGTTTGTCCACAGGTTTGTATAAGTAGCTGTCTTCTAGAAGTAGTTGTCAAGAGGATCATTTAAAAAAAAATAAACCTACGTAAAAACATATTTCTAATGAGAACTGTCAAAACAAAACATCAAACCAAAAACACAAACATTTTCTCAGGCTTCAAATTGTTTTTCTGACTGTCGCAAATTTTCCATAATTTAAAAAAGTAATTTGTAACCAAACAACTAATTACACTAAGTGTCACTTAACCCCGACCTCGTATTGCTATCCTTGGGTTACTAAATAAATAACTAATTTTAAGTTACCTTTATCTATAAAGATCTTATGTATTACGTCTGCGTAAAACAGTAAGAAACGTTTCTAAGGAACAGTATATGTTAAAACTGATAACGCAAAACAAAATTTGCTTTCTCTAATTATTGGGTATAAGATATACGAAACTTAAAAAAAATGTTTTATTTTGGAACGAAGTTCCTTATCGCGCGTTGCGAAGGAGGCTAGACGGAAAAAATTCAGACGAAAAGTTGTCACGACACTTTTTTCTATAGTGTAGTAGGCCGTGCGGCGTGCGCATGTTTCTCTGTCTCTCTCTCTCTCTCTCTCTCTCATAGAAAGTAAGCCAATTATTTTCGTTTCGTCTTTCTATTTTGCTTTGAACAGCATAGTGTCGCGACGATTATTTTTGTTTCTTTATAATTTTTATCAAATATTGGTAAGGTATACCGAGAATAACATCATACATTTTATATAACTACTGCAGCAAAAAAATCAATAGCAGTGAGCGTATCTTCATAATTTGTAATCCCTATAATAGCATAATGTTGTTTTACACTGTAGTAATTACTACAGTGTGAAGAACCTGTAATGAATAAATCTGACATAAGGCCTTTATATAGCCACAAATAACTTTTTAAATTCAATTTGCATTTTTCACTTTCAAGCGTCAATTCTATTTAGAAGTCCTCCATCTCCCTTCAATGGTGACGTAAATAAATGGTCTCATTTTATCATTTAGATAGAACGTTGTTGTTAACTCCAACCTTCGTCATTAGTTGACAAACGAACTCATTGTTGAAATCGAAATTCCTAAACAGATGTGATCAATCCCAAAATATACGTCGATACAGAAACAAAACTTATTAAACCGCTATTTTTCCTAATTAGAGATTTTGAGATAAAGTAATGTGCAACATTCATGATAATACTGTTTTATCATAAACTGACTTTGACTTAACCACAAAAAAAACATATTCACAAACTTAAGCCTTGAGTAATTTTCACAGGAATCGAGGAGTATTATGTACTTTTCATTTATATTATCGTTTTTAGCATTTCTTTCAATTTTAGGTTTGATTCCATTGAAATTTTATCGGACGTTTTATCATTTTTCTTTGTAATATCTATTGAAGCCTAGTTCTATCGGACTAGTGAAATCTTAGCAATTTCTTAGACTATCTGCTACTAAATAATATATTAAAGCTTGACAGGACTTCACAAACTTGGAGTCAATAGAACCAAAGTACAATTAGAATAAAACAATCTAGACTGAAGTTGTAAATACAAAGTAACTATTTGTATTCTAAGTAAATATTTTATTTTACTTTTAATACTCCTGAATAGATAAGACTAACTATATCTTTGATACTTATTTTTGGAGTAAATAAGACAAGTAGAACACAATTGTAATAGAAATTTGATTTCAAGATCGAGAAACTCGTAATTAATTTTGCTGAAGCAGTGTAATTAAAACACCAAAATTAGTACTACATTTATACATTTACTCATAACTATTATTATTATACTTTAACAACAGCTTTAAACAGTTCACTGCTGGATACATATAAACCTCTCTTTCGAAAGGAGGTTTTGGAATATTATGCTTATCATGGAGTAAATAAGAAAACTAGGACACAATTGTAACAGAAACTGGATCTCCAAATCAAAAAACTTATAATTAATTGTGCTTACTTAAACTGTAATTAAACTTAACAGTGCAATTTAATCGTAAAAATAGGTACTACATTCATATATATACCTATATTATTACTGCTATATGTATTGTAGATGATCTAATTTTTAAGATTTTTTTATTATAATACCATTTCTCTAAGACTCTTTTGTAAGCTTTCGGTCTGTTCCACAGTGATTTCCTGTCTGTAAGTAAGCAAATGTATTGCGTTTGTGAGTTAGATAGGAGTGAACGGAATAGCGGAACGCGTAATAGAAGCACCAAAGGTAGTAAATAAATTTAAAAAACAATTATTTATAGCAATTTGGATTTTATTGTGACGTACTGTTCTGTAAAATACTAACTTACTTAGGTACAAAACTACTTGTAATTGTATTTCTTGCTATGAGTTATGAAATCATACATGGAAGATCAAGGAGTTTGAAGCAAAAAAAAAGAAAAATAATAGTACGAAGTGTATACCTTGCATCATTCTGGGTCTCCTAATAGTCTCTTTCTAGTATTTTAGTAGTTAATATATATGTATATTCTCCTAGCCGATTTCAGCTAGAGCAGCCAGTATCAACGGACACCAGCCATCTACGCAGGAGATATTGTAGTGCACAAGTTTATGCGCAAACACAAGTGGACTCTCTGTTCCCTCACACTTACAATCTGATGAGAAGACTATCCGGCACGACCGGGGAGAGATCAGATTCAAGACCTTTACGCGTTTTCTGAGGCAAGGGGGTCAGTACTCCAACTTTCAAACCCCGAGCCGTTATGAAGCACCACTACAATCAGAAAAGATCAATAACTCTTTTTTTGGACCGACCCGGGAATCCAACCCAAAACCGTACATACACTACTCGCTAGTATAGTTCCATATACTAATCGCTAGACCGAGGCAGTATTCTAGTACTCATATAATATAAACATTATTATTCATAGTCTCAGGTACTGAGAACAATAAAATACACCTATTCATTCCCAACGTTACCAAAAAGTACATACGTTAAGCACTTCACGGTAATGACTTTTGTTGTTAAATACTTAACATAAATCTACATTTTTTTCACTCTTTTAAGTAGTAGTCTGTATGTCAATCATATTAAATATAAACTAACAGAAAACTGTCGTAAATAGCATTTTAAAAGCTGACCTTTTTACTGTTTGTATATTATGAATACTGGGCTGTCTTAGGGCATCATTGGAATTAATGCTTGAGCAAAGAACATATTGGACTTAGAAAGGTCACGTCTAAATTTATTACGCAGTAATACTTAGCCTTATGTCAGTCAATAACTTCGTAATACATAACTTCTTTGGGTTTAGCTCCAGTAACATTTAACACGTAGAAATCGCGTAACGTATCATTCTAAAACTCAGTGTTTTATACTAATTTTATTCCTAGCTAAACAAATGTAAGAAGAATGAATCTTGCGATTAAATCACTATGTTTACTTAATATTATGACGGAACGATATAATGCCTCCTTACTCCCTCCCTTACAATTCTCATAATAAAAATATAAACCTTCACAGAGGCAGAAACTCTAAGACTAAACATTTTTTGCTCGTCTTTTATCGGGTGGTTCTACAGTTTTTTTGAGTCCAGTCATCCTTGACAAAGTAAATAGAGTAATTACAATGTATGGCTTAAATAGAAATGAATGTAAAAAGTCACATCCTGGCTGCAAGGCCTGTATTACCGGGAGACGGCATATCTCTTGATGATATTGCAATGATGAGTTTTCGTTGTACATTTTACTTTACTAGGTAACCATAATTAAACATTTATCTAAAAAAATTATTCATTAATTTATCATTTATTTATTTATTATCATACTATCCACTGTCATCACAGACTACATCCAATAGAATAATGCAGAACTAAAATAAACAATACAGCACTAAAACGCTTAAAAACATGTACACGTTCCCAATCTTGCACTCACACTTAGCCTTAGGATGTATATTTGCCGAAATGTTAGTAAATAGATTAGTTTTGTAATAAATTCTGAGGGGGAGTAACACTACATGCTGAAACACAAGTCTCACCTAGTTCGGCTATGAATGCTGTTTATAATTTTTTTGGCCTACAATAGAGGAGCGAACTCTTTTTTTGAAAGAGTTACTAAATTTGATCTTGAAGTCACTTTGAAGATTATACTTTTAACTTTCCTCAAATTTTTAGACTTTAATAACATCGAGAGAAGCAATGCCGGATGGATGTCTGAAGTGTGAAATGTGAACGTATTTCAAGTTATGCATTTTTAATTCTCGTCAGTAAATTTTAAAGAGGCTGAGCGCCATGCTGTGTTTCACTTAACTTTATTGTGTTATCCAACTAACTGAGCAGCGAAACATGAACATTTCTTGGAAAAAGAATTCATTGAAAACATGAATCGCATATATTGGTAATATTTTTCATAAAATCAATATCGAGTTTCGTATTTTATAATGTTGGTATTTGCTGGTCTACTCTCGTTCCACGTAGTATTCAGACTCGTTGTGGTGTCCGCCGTTTCATTTGAAATGGTGGACGCCAAGATAATTTAGGATGCGACACGATGTTTGTGCCGCCGTTTTAATCTTTCAAATGAATTTGTGTCAAGTTTTCAGGTATTCTGAGACTAACATTTTAATATTGATTCTATAATATATTTGTTATCTGCACATTTATAGATTTTCTCTCAAACGGATTATGTTATCTATTGTCTAAGCTATGACTACATGTAAATATCTCTTTTTAAAACATTCTCCTGAGAATAAATGAATAGTAGACCACCGCCTTCTGGTACAGAAGAAACCAGTGGTTAGGGCTCCAAAGACAGGCACTTCACTATAAAAGTCGTGTTAAGGAAGCCTATCTTCAGCATCACACCCTTTTTTTAACATATTAAATCCCTCTCACGCCGTCATCCCACCGGGGTTTAAGACGAAGAGGTGTGTCCGGAATAGAAGAGATCCAGGCACCGAGCCGTTATTATGATCCAGATTCCTCCTAGGTTCTGCCCGCTGGCACAGACACTACGTCCGGATAAGCTCTCTGTTAAGGCGACATACGGTACACGTAGATGCCGTGCCCGGAAAGGACCAACGTCAGCCGGAAGGAAAGGATCCCGTGCTGTCACCCTGTCTAGTAAACGATAACTGGCTATCCTACATAACACTCTTGATCCAGCCTTCTAACGTGAGTCTCTTAAGACCTTGGTCGAGGCTCTTGGATACCAACCCTTGAACAGATATGACTATTGGACTATTTATTATTATTATTAGCTTTTATAAATAATAAAAATATAAAAGAAAAAGTAAAAAGTCCTGTTATATACCTACCTACATACTAAATGTGATTTTCAAGATATCACAAGCTTAAATGGTATTATATTTTTTGGTTTTTAGGTATTGTGTCAGTTTAGTTACATATCATTGAATATCATTGCAAAATAAATTTTTTACAATTGCGATTACAGTTTATATAAGTCATGATCATTATAGTACTCGTAATGCGTTTCTAAAGTTAATATATTACTGTAGACACATACACTGTATAGCATATATGTAGCACATAGGCAGTCATATGTGCTATATTTTTAGAATAATTATATAGGCTCTCAAAAAGTAAGAGAAGAATTTTATAAATTTAAGTCCACTATATTAGTATATTTTTATCATTATACTCATAGTCAGTGTATTTTCATCACTTGAATTCTCATTCATGACTATACGAATAGGCTGCACACGGATAACAGAGAGAAAGAGGTAGTGTGGCTTCCTTTTGCATAATACATGATTTTTAAATGACAACAGGTAATGTATTCACAAATTATACCGCAAAACTCTGTATATACTTGGTAAGGCCACTTTGACTTCAATTAGTTTTTATAAGATAGCGTTATAATAATACCTCTTTTTATAATGACTTTGAATAAAATAAAATTGTGTGGTAAATCATGTTTGTGTTTAATAGATTTAATTTTTTGCGTTTTATATTGATTAAAAATGAGTAATACCTTCGTGAACCCATTAATAAAACTTCAGGTACTGCAATAAAAACATTAAAACTACGTATAACGTACTGTTTTAATGTTAATATACGCATAAAACTAATAATAGGTTTTCTAAAATTATTTTTATTAATAAGATTCTGCAGTAAAAGTGTTTATGCTGTATTTTATCGTTAATAAAACTAAAATTACTTTATAACAACAAACGAGCCTCAAGTAACATCTATTATATTTATTATCAATCACAAAATTAAATACGAGTAACGAAACTAAGTTCTGGAAATAGAGTAAGCTTGTTTGACTCTAAGTAACTAAGTACATATGCAACGGACACCTACATATATAGAGAAAATTGAACACGAAGGCAACGCCAACAAATGAGAAAACGGTGTTAAGTTCTTTATGAATAATAACAGTTCTTTACTTTCGCTGTGTTTTAAAATAAAAGTATTCTGAGTTCACTACTAGTTAATCCAACATGGATATAGAAAGTTATCTCTACCATTGAAATGCCCCATTGACTATTTTTGTGTTCGCCTGTGAACCGAGCGATGGAGGCGCGGTTACCAGCGCCTCATACAGCCTTAAGTATGACCGCGGGTGGACAGGTGTTTTCCTCTATCCGCTGCAGAGGTCAACTGCAAGGAGGCGACCCGCGTGTGCTGTACGACACTTAATAGAGAGTTTTACCGTGATAGTGCCCGAGTCATTACAGACAGGCGCTTGGAAGGGTTTGAATGTCTTTTTTTGATTGAATATGTAGGATCTATTCCATCGAAAACAGAAAAAAAAGCAGTATTGTGTAGAAGATATAGCTACAAAATGAGTAAACAAAAAACAAAGGGGCGTGATAATGATGATATATTAATGACACAGTAATTTGGTTAAAAAGAAAAGTGAATATTTTGTAAACTTTCCTTTTAAAATTGATATTATATTTTTGTAGATTTTGATGAGAAATTTCAAAATTTTAACTTTATTGAATTCGTCTAGCCATAATCGGTCTTAAGTTCTACAAAAAGAGGTGCCGCATTTCAAGGTTATCAATTATCAGGCACACAGTATTTGACATATTCGCTATGTCTAAGGTACGGCAAAGAGAAAGAAATGAAAAGTTTCTTAATAGTAATATACACCATAAACTACACAGCTGAGCCGTAGAACTAAATACATAGCTTATTTATGAGAATTTATTTTAGCTGAACCGTAAAGTTACACTCGAAATAGCTTACACCCTACGAGTATCCATTTATGTACAACGGGAAATGTGCACCTTTATTACCCGTTATTCAAGTAATTTCTGCAATTAGATGTTAATACGATATCAACGTAAATGCAGTTTAACCGAGAGATATTAGATCACTATTTTCTTTTGTATGTATTTCATCTAATTGCGACAGACTGTGCTGAAAATACCTAACCTCAAATTCTCGTACCAATAATTATGTTCCCATCACGATAAAATACTTTGCTTCACAAGCTATCCCCTTCTGCTATACTCATACATACTTTCGTGTACATTCTATGTTCTTAATCGAATCTGTCCTCCATGAAATATTTTCCTTCATAAAATCCCAGTCACCTGTCGTGGAAAACAAAAGTACGTGATTCATCCCAACCATAATGCATTGTTTGACATCACGTTAATTTATTTCTTGATGAAGATTATTTCACAAAAATAATAATCAAGATAACTCACCAATTAAAATATTGTGTAACACTCTTAAATTCAAAAATATTTAACTTTTATAATTGTCTATTTTTTATATAGAAAGGTTCATAGTTATCTACAATAAGGTGCTAATATCCATCCGAAATAGTTTATCCAAACCTTGTTACCTTTTACTAACTTATTGAATTTCTAATGTTAATGCTCCAATAAGTAAATCTAGTATTGATATGCTAAACTTACAGGCTTATTTATTCAGTATAATCTACTGACAACAAACAACTTAGAAATATCATACGAAACTACCTGTTGATTTAGATACCGATAGCTTGAGAAACAGCCAACACGCAACAAATATTGTTCGCTTTAACTTTCTTAGATAAAAGACATTTAATCCTCACATAGGATTATTCTTATGCTTCTAATTTTGCAATATTTATTTAAGTAATGTGTAAATTAGGTGTAATTGAATATCCACTTACTGTATTTTAGTATAAAACTGGTTATAGCACTGTAAGCTGTAACTGCAAAAACTTTTCTCAAACCCAAAGTGATATTGTTACAAACTTTAGACTTTAGATTCGACAAATCATTTAAGATCTCAAACAGGCTCAAATAAACATAACTAAATGTAATTGTTCTTTTTACGATACCGTATACGTAAGAAATACTATATCTGTTGTCAGGTATACAAGTTATAATAGTATACAGGGTATCAGATAAATAATTTTCAACTCTGTTGTAGTACATATATGACAATACATCTGGTAGATAGTCCACCATAGTGTGGTAATGAAATGTTTCCTTAATGAAATACATACACCACTTCCAATACTAACATTTAGCTTAATCAGAGTGACTAGTTTAAAAAATAATTATCGTATGTAGTTATATAAATATTAAACACTCATCTTAATCTGTAAATAGTAGTATAATTGATATTTTTCTGCTATAGATGCTTTTTAAACACAGTTAGGATTCGAATAATTTGTAACTAACTTGCCAAATATTGCATATGTAACAACTATCACCTAAACAAAAACTAGCAAAAATTTAAAGTTTCAACTTGTACACTAGAATTGAAACAGTTGAATAGACATGGACAAACTCCTATATATTGAACAGCACTTGTACACACAACGTAACAAAAAGGAGGTGTGGCTTTGTCCTGGATATGACTGTACGTTGCACATGAATACGTCTCTTTATGTTTTCCTAGATTTTCTTATCATTCGTGTCTTTGAATTATACCGCCTTCCATAGGGAGGTATTGATATTATACCTCCCTATGGAAACAATTTTGAAGACGTATTCATGTCAAAAATAAATGGGTAAATTTCTTAATTTTTATTTACAATTTGTTTTCCTTTGCAATAGACGAAAATAACAAAGAAGTTTTATGAAGTACGTCAAATACTCAGTCGTCATTTTGACCAGTTCATTTTATTTCATCTCGAACGAATTTTGTAAGAAATGGAGCAATGTAAATATACAAATTCAAATGAAATATTTTTAAGATTAAATTGGTACCCGTATAAAAGCCTAAAACAGGTGGAGGCGATTGCGGACTTTGTGTTAAAAGAACACCCGACACTGGGGTACTATCACCGTCCTTTCAAGAATTTATTTCGAAAAATTTAAATATAATAGCATAACGTTATCGGAAGAAACAAAATTATGAACGCTAAAACTAATTGTGTTTCATTTTTAAAATGTAAACTATGTAAAATATAACTATGTATACAATAAAAAGATTTTAAATCTGTGGGTATCCTTGTATTGATTTGTTAACTTGAAATTACATTTAGAAGTGACGTTCTTCTTTTTATCGATAATGAACATGTTTCCAGATTCTATTTTTCACAAACTTTCACTTTAATGTCATTGTCCTTATCTTCTTCGGTTTCAGACGGGATACTGAGGTTCCTTACAAATGCAATCGATTTCGGAATTAATGAACATAATAAATTCAAATAAATAACGGATAATTAAGAGAGAGCTTGGGTAAAGGATGCCGCAAGTATTGCTTAAGATTCAAGACTGAGACTGCAGTAGCTCGAAGAGGCTGGGATCGTGTACCTGTATTCCTATCCTGTTATTGGGGTATCAAGTTTCACTGAAACGTTAACTGACCACATAACAAAAGTTACTTATACCCAATATGCTAGGCAATAGTACAAATTTTTCTTCTCTTCAGACCCTTTCTATGCGTTCCTTGCGAGTCGGTTGTCCATGGATATTGAAAAGAGATCGAATATTTATTTGATATCAACTTCGCCGCGTGTAATGAAAAAAAATTTTTTTTTTCGTTATTATACATGTCGTAGTCGTCCTATTAGTTCCTTTGCAGCAGAAATATTTCAAAGTAGTATAAAAAAAAATATTCGCAAATATTCTAACTTATAAACTATTGTATTTCATAATATAATTATGTTTAAGAGAACTAAGTATATCTCTATCTATTTGAAATCTCTTCGACCAATCACAGTTTGCCGTGTCGCCACATAACCAATTTATCTATGAGAAGTCTTACCGTCGTATTTTTGTTGATATATAAATCTAATATATTGCTACTTTTCACAAACATAGGTATATGTTTAGTAGTCACTAAGATAGCATGATGATAACAGCAGTTTTTTATACCAAATACGGCAATCAGTGTTTTTCAACCGCTCTTTTTGCGCCATTTGCAACAACAGATGACATTGATGCATATGGAGCATTAATCTCGGATGTACAGAGCAAAATCAGGCCGTGGAGCGGCGGTGGTGGTAAAAGGGGTGGAGACTAAATGTCCACATTATTTAGTTGAGCATTATATCAACGCTGGTCTCAACGCTCCGTCCTCAATCAACTTGCATTCAAGTGAGTTACAGTAATCGTCAGTCATACTCTGAATGATTGTACATCATATTTTCTTTGATAAATTTTAATTTAAATAAGATTAGTATTACTATGTACACTAATTCGAATACGTACAGATATAGAGGTAGTAATTTTTTTTTTGTTTCTTTCTTTCTGATCGTCTTATTTTTGATCTTCTGTTGATATTGCAAATAGTTTTTAAACCGAAGAGACAGTTCTGAGATAGCTACTGAAAGGTTAATTATAATAATTTCACACATCTTCTATAAGCAATCTAATTCCAAACTAGGCAGTGCCTACACCTGCTGTGGCAAACAAACTACTGATAAACATACTCATATATTTCTAAATGATAATGATGTACGTTTAGCCGATTTCGGCTATGGTAGCCAGTCTTAACAGAGATCAGACCATTACACAGGAGATATTATAGTGTTATCTAATCATGTCACCTGACTAAACTAAAAACTGCACAAGGCACCACCGTCACCTCTAAGTGAGGTTTTTGCTGAAGTCGCAAAGTTTTATGAGGATCTATACACCTCACGAACCCGCCCTCCCGAGACCCATAGCGCGGATGACCCGCGTGCCTGACTGACTCGCCACTTCGCAGATTATAGTGTACGAGTGTGCAAATATTTCTAAATAGGTACATGTTTTAAATAAATTACACCCAGATTCAAAACAAAATGATGGTGTTCAACACACAATATTAATCCTTGGTGTCAATCAAACAAATTATAAAAATATAATTATATAATACTGTACACATAATTAACACGATTATTTAATAAGTATAATTTTCATTTCTATTTGATGTTTTGACAAGAGGCCAGAGTAACTCTAAGTTTTGTTAAATTAATATTAACCCTTACCTAATTTGCAACATTTACATTTTTTTATAAATAGTGCAAATCAGATAGGTTTATTTTAAATATATCTTTAAAACAGAACACGGGTAATACCTCTATAATGTCAAGGGACTTAAAACACAAAATGATAACATTCCACTTCAAAATAAATTCGTGGTCAGTGTTGATAAAAGAAAGTTTTCAATAGTACGTCTTGAGTGTCGCTTCTTAATATAAAAGAACTTCACCAGATCCAAATACCTAACCAAACTTTAAAATATAGGCCTAAATACATACCGAGGAGGATAGCCCTTTATTTAAAAGAATCAGAAATAAAATTATGCAAATTAATTCGAACGTGGACAGCTAGGTCACCTATATTATAATAGAAGGTCTGTTAGGTTTTGCCCCCTTTCTGCCTTTGTTTCAAAATGTAATATCCATAGTAATTCGTAGCAATTTGTCCGATGTGTTTTACCCATTTTATGAAATTTCTTCTATTTTATTATTTGTTATGAGCACTTTACTTGATGTTCTTACATGACAAAAATGAATGTCCTGTTTTATAGAGTGAGAGAGAAACCAACATTTCTAAAAAAATATCTTATTTTATAATAAAACACAACTATCTAGATAAATGTTAGTTAAACAAATTTCACCTACATGAGCCTTAACAAACATTATTCTATGCTGACGGTGCTATTTGTGAGATCATTAACTATCTTTTTATCTTTTTAATCAATTTATCAATAATGATATCTTCTTCTTCTCTTTTTCTCGTGCAAAAAAAAATTATTTTATCAAAAAAATCGTAGTAGACGCTTTCTTCTTTACGGATATTATTAAATATTATATAATTAACAAAAACAAATTAGGCTGCTTTGATTTCAATACCTGATTGAGGCGAAAATGCCATATGTCGGTAGCATGGATTGTTCGATAGCGATTGTTATTATAACAATTAAAAAAAATTGGCTTCATTTGTTATTGAATGTAGTGGCCTAAAAATGTGTCCTGCTCTTCAGTGGCTTTCTATTCCGAAATTAACAGAAATAAAAGCACTTCTTACGAACAATAATTATTGTACAATAAGCATTGGCGACATGAGTAACATGAGACCGGAGGCCCATTGATGCAGGGGTGACAGTTATCGTGATAACTATGTGAGGCTTACACTGCCACGATGACTGACATGCCTTTTACGTCCCCAAGGGTGGCGTAAAAAGCATCTCACTAGGCCGCCATAGTTGGGGCACCACACTGCAATGCCTGCATTTGCAATGAGTATGGCGACCACAACTCTTTGGATTCCAATTATACTCTCCATCAGGCAGAGTAGAGTCACTTCGGCAGGCTCTACATATAGAAAAAAAAACAAATATAAGTATATAAACTTACCAGTTACTGAAAATACTAGACGAATGAACTTAACCAAGTCATTGTACTTGACCGTACATATAATCAAACAACTAAATATTTAAAGCATATTCTTTAATCGAGACCAAAAACAATAAGTAAAAAGTCATTATATCAAAATATAACGCAATCTCAAAATATATATGAAACCCGAATAAAAATTAGGAGTTCCTAAAAAAGGAGAAATCGTTACGAATAACTTCGGGTGTTGCATTTGAGACAAAGGCAGAAAAGGGGTAAGAATCGAACCCTCCAATAAAATACCTATGTATGACATAACGGAAGAGGAAACTATTCTCACAATGGAATTCTGCATGTTTTATTTTATTCTTTTAATAATATATCGCTGTCATATATTGTCAAACACAAAGGATATTCAATACTCTCACAGGTCACTGTACCGTAAAAAAATGAAGAGAAAAATATGCATCTAGAATAATTCTTTGTATGAATATATACGTACTACTACTACTATAATAGTACGTGAATAAAAACTTGTCAAGTAAACGAGTTTTCTGTATGACTAATATAACAAGTGCCATATTCTGGTATTCTGACACCATACCAAAGTAATCAATATTTTTACAAAAGTGAGCTACTCGCGAAAGGAAATATAGCCATTTATTTTGTTCCGGGAATTAAACCAGCCTGATTTACCTCGTATCTGCATTCGTACCGATTTGAATCAACGCCAGACCAATATTCAACGGAGCGACAAATCAGCACTTCGATATTGCCTCCATTTGGGCACCCACCTCAATATATGAAAATCTGATTTTTCATTGCGCCACCCAAACGGCATGCGCAAAAATGTTTAATATTTACAAAACTCTGTGGGCTTTATGCTATAGAATTTGGAGATAAAACTCAATTAAATGTATAATTACTTTAACTGGGCCATAAATCATTTTATAACTTATCGGCTTTAGGAATCGTAGTTTTAATATTGAACTGTAGAAGTAACACACACCTTGTTCATTTGTCTTCATTCTATTATATATTTTCGTTTCGCAGGATTATAATTTAAATGGTAAGTCTGACAGTTAGTGTATTGCTAAGTATGATCAATAGTTCATTAAAATAATATCACCTATAATATTTTACTTTCCAAGAGATTTGTTAACTTTGCAAACCAACGAGACTAATTCGTTACACATAATAACTTCTATGAGTCATGATTATTAATTAGTTTAAGGGTAATTACAAACCACTGCGACATTAAATATAAAATATTTAATTTCTGAAGTGGTGTTCATATCAGTAAAGCTAACAGAGTCTACAACACGAGTTTGTTTAATATTAACAATGTAAAGTCTCGGGGAAGTCGGGTATTTTGAGCCTATGAATCATTAACACACATTTGAAGTAAATTTATAAAATTGTGTTCGATGTATTATATATATGTATATAAAATTACATGTGTACTTTCTTACAACTACACTATGATTATTCATTTGTTTGTCTACATATATGTAACACATTACAGAGGTGTTTGGAAAAGCTATGGTTCATATATTATATAACATATTCTCCGATTGATTGCCTAAAATTCTTTTAAATAACGTAAACATAAACGTAACGTAAAGAACTTTAGTAATATCTATTACTTTACTTAATCTTCAATCATAAAACGGATATTTGGGCATATCTCTTCAAATTGCTCAAGTCACAGTTCCATTTCTCCATCCTTGACTTGAAGTATCATTTACCCAACCTCCCTCACTCTCATCTCAGACCAGTTATTTATTGCCCTTACCTCTGTTGCCATCTTTGTTTGACCCGTCTGAAAACGATTACATTCCCACAAACATTAGGAGACCGGTTAAAAATTATGTGATGACGAAATTATAAAATGACACATGAACACGTTTCTATTAAAACAATTTGCTATAACATAAAAATCGTTAAGAAAATTGGGATCTTTATATACCTACTTAAAACAAAGATTCGACTGAAAAAATATTAGAAACAATTAAAACTATGGCGTTTTATTGGATTAGTATTCGACTTAAACACTAAAACTGTACTACTTTCAAATGTTTTTATAAGAATGTCCTGCCAATGGTGAAGAGGGGTGTCTTAGGTGATCAATATCATAAATAGAGCTGGTCCCTGTGAAATTTATATGTATAATAAAATGAATAATAAAGTTTTGACGGCTCTGTAATGTGAACTGTGATTGAATTGGAAAATGCTTTACTTTTATGAAATTCATATGAATCTGAAACTGCTGACACAGTTCTGTTCGTTTTATGGTAATCACATACACAGGAAAGTTATATATTTTCATGATGAGGATAAAGATGAATTTATACAAAAGACGAACACAAAAGGGGAAGCAACGGCAACTTTTAGTTGCCGTTGCTTCCCCTTTTCCTGTGAAGCCCTTGAGACTCTACTTAACTTCAGACGAGAAGAGCTGTTTTGAGACAAAAATAATTTCTGCCCCGCGGAAAACTTACAAAATAAATCCAATAAAAATTATTCACAACTCAATTAAGTATTGCTATCTTGTGTACTTATATAGGTTCCAATATTAGCAATCTACGTAAGCGGTTTAAAGTAGCATTCAATCGAGAATGAAGTGCTTACTGTAGGCTTAGTGCATCAATGTAAGAGAAAGCATCAGTTAATAAAATATATTTAATACAACTACCGCGATTCCTTTCCGTCGTTGGGTAAAACTAGTAAAAATACGTAAGAAAGTTACTAGAGTTTAGTTAAATACTACCCTTTCACGATGATATTCTCACTGTCTACATCCCAAGTCATACCATTCTTTCCATCCTGTAGTTGCCTGTTAGAGATTGCGTCTGAGCAATAAGCCCGCCACTTGTACTACCTTAGTATTAACTTTGTAATTAATCTGGTGTACAATAAACAGATTTATTATTTTTCTGTACATGGAACTTTATGTATACATAAGGTATACTTCTGAGGACTAAATTGCAGTGCAGACACACTGTACGCAAATGTGCTCAATGTAATATTGTTTAAACATAACCAGTGCACTTTTAAAAGTGCTATGTCAATCTTTGCAGAGTATTTTTCCCTTCGGTGTTAAAAATATCCAAAGGTTTGTAGTGAGCTTATCTTCTATTCACTGAGAGGGAGCGAATGTGACTGTTTAATTCGTTTTTAGAAACCTTACGTAAGCACAGCATATGTGTAAAATTGTATTATATTTTTTAACTGTACTTAATATGCTATTCAATTAAATATTATAAAATTTATTGGATCTACTAATTGATTTAAATACACTAATGGAAAAAATTAAGGGATCAAAAAAAAATTTCAAATTTTTAGGCAGTTTTCAACAGGCCGTAACTTCGAGAAAAATGGTCGTACAGGAAATCAAAAAAACGAAAATTATAGCTCCAAGTGTCTAGTTTTTGGATTCGAACTTGAAAACTTTATAGCCTCCGCAGTTTTTGAGTAATCGTAGAAAAACCAGCAACAAAAAAATTTTTAAAATTTTTTTAGTTTTTTTTTTGGTCTACGGACGTGGAAAAAATTGTTTTAGCTCAACCACTATAAGGATCAGATACCTTGTTTATTTAGCTTTAATTTGCTTTTTTATACACCCTGATTTGCCCACTTCTCGCCGAGATATCGGTTTTCAAATGGAAAAGGATCCTTTTCTCTTTGATTATCGATATTTCAGCAACCAATAATTCCACAGAAATTTAAAGGTGGGTTTCAAGAATTTGAATAAATTTTCCCTAATGACTGGCTATAGTTTATCCGAAAAAGAAATTTTTCTTTCTGTCACATGAATTTGAAAATGCAACAAAAAAGGGCTTTTGCTAGTTTTTTGGAAAATCAAGCACTGGATCGAAAATATTGAGGAAACCACTAATGTTAAGTGTGCCTTTTACAGTTCAATATATCCACAAAAACTCTACAAATAACCAAATTAATCCAACCAGCGGTTTTTTTGTTTCACTCGATCGAATTTTTGAAAAATTAAAGGATCACGTTTTTTGCTCTGAACAGCTCATAATTTTTAAAAATGAGAAAAAAAAATGTTTTTGCCGAGCTTTCCCACAATTTTGTTTCAGAAAGTGCTTAAATTAAAAAAAAAGGAGGATTCAAAAAAAAAAAAAATTTTTCTCAACTATTTAAGGAAATTCAAAAAACCA
This sequence comes from Hypercompe scribonia, assembly GCA_949316085.1. Taxonomy (NCBI): domain Eukaryota; kingdom Metazoa; phylum Arthropoda; class Insecta; order Lepidoptera; family Erebidae; genus Hypercompe; species Hypercompe scribonia. The sequence goes on from OX438975.1 coordinate 7,931,663, forward strand.
TCACCTAATAATTTTTATCGCGTTTCCGCCGCTGCATTCCTTGATTATTTTGATTTCCTTTTAATTAAATTAAAAAAAAAAATTAATACTCCCAATCGAATTTCAATCTTTTTCATACGCTTTTCGGTGATTGTTTTTTTTACTTTTCGTGCATCCTTATCTTTTAACTGAAAGTTTTTCCGTTTTAAAAATTATGTGCTTTTCAGAGCAAAAAACGTGATCCTTTAATTTTTTCAAAAATTCGATGAAGTGAAACAAAGAAACGGCTGGTTGGATTTATTTGATTTTTGTAGGATTTTTTGTGGATATATTGAACTGTAAAAGGCACACTTAACATTAGTGGTTTCCTCAATATTTCCGATCCAGTGCTTGATTTTCCAAAAAACCACCAAAAGCCCTTTTTTTGTTGCATTTTCAAATTCATGTGACAGAAAGAAAATTTTTTTTTCGGAAAAACTATAGCCAGTCATTAGGGAAAATTTATTCAAATTCTTGAAATCCACCTTTAAATTTCTTTGGAATCATTGGTTGCTGAAATATCGATAATCAAAGACAAAAGGATCCTTTTCCATTTGAAAACCGATATCTCAGCGAGAAATGGGCAAATCAGGGTGTGTAAAAAAGCAAATTAAAATTAAATACACAAGGTATCTGATCCTTATAGTGGTTAAGCTAAAACAATTTTTTCTACGTCCGTAGACCAAAAAAAATACTAAAAAAATTTTAAAAATTTTTTTTGTTGCTGGTTTTTCTACGATTACTCAAGAACCGCGGAGGCTATAAAGTTTTCAAGTTCAAATTTAAAAACTAGACATTTGGAGCTATAATTTTCTTTTTCTGATTTCCTGTACGACTATTTCTCTCGAAGTTACGGCCTGTTGAAAACTGCCCAAAAATTTGGAATTATTTTTTGATCCCTTAATTTTTTCCATTAGTGTATTACGTGAGATTGTACAGTAAATTTGCACATAAAAACAAAAGTGGCTACTTTGTTGACACTGCTGAGCAAATTGGCACACAACAACCTTGTCTGCCCTAGGGTGGTTTTTCCTAAACGATTTTTTCTTTACAAAGTCTTTCTAGCGAGTAACTATAAGTTACTTTCGTTTCCTATCATGTGATGAACAAAGTTGGGGAGAGTGATCAAGTAGTTAAGAACTAGCGATTAAACTGACGTATTTATTTATCAGTTTTTTTTCGTAAACTAATTACTATAAATGCCATATACTATAGCTAAATTATGCAGTAATTAAATTTGTGTAAACAGCACGTCGGCTCTATCGCTTATAATGCTTTTTGCTTCAGGGAAAAAAGGCAACATGTTAATCCAGGAATCCAAACTTAGTGTCAGGATGGTTGCCTGCAATTAAAAATAGTTTCAATAAATAATTTTATGGCAAACCTTTCAAATTTAACTGATACTTAATAGAATAATGATCGAGTTACTTGATGACAAAATAGGTCAATATACTTATTAATATGAACGGTAATTATTATCAAGCACTGAATCATAAATAAAATCATAAATATGAACTGACAACACGCAAAATATTTAATTTCTATAACATAATATATATTTCTGTAACACAAAATTTTCGAAGAAAGAGCATACTCCCATCTCTATGGTGGGCAACGGATTTGTAACTCATTAATTGCAGGCGTCTGCTCAATTAGCCTTTATATAATAAAAAGAAGGAAAAATTATAATAATATATGTACAAAAATGTAGTAGCTACTAAGCTGTAGTTAATTACACAAAAAAGTTTTATCATCACTAGTAATCGAACAATATTATTAGAATAATTCAAGTATGCTTTTAAACGTTTCATGATTTCTATTTTTGACTTTTATGTAAAAGATTATTTTAAACATTTTTATAATATCATAAAATAATAGACGGTAATAAGCTGATGATGATGATCATCATCGTCAATCATCAACTATCAACAGGCTTTAACAGACTACTGCTGGACATAGACCAAGGAGATTTTACTCTTCTATATCAGGCTGGTCGGACGGGTTGGTATAGAATTTGTTTCAAGTTTTTATTCTCTTTGCAGTGATGTTGTTTTGCATATTTTGTTCCCTTAGTCGCCTCTTAAAACACCCATGGGGAGAGTAGGGGCGGTGACACTCTGTATTCTGAAACCGTCACAAAATAAAGGTAATGCTCCGAAATTACGCACTTAAAAGCTTAAAAATGCATTTACCTTAGTATCTGCTCTATAAGAAAAACTATGCGTGACACCTCTATGCATGCCTTGCAGTATGCCAAACACGTCCCCGGGACCAAGTATCGCATGAATGATCTCAGTGAAATCGCGTCGAATTGAAACGACTGACACTGTACCTGAAGCTACCCAGTACATTTTAGCATCACTGTCACCAGCCACTACGATGTAGTTCCCTACAAATATTCAAAAGATGTTAAAATTAATATTTTTTGTATCATAGCCGAATTATAAACATGTTGGATATGAAATGAATAAAGCTTATAATGAAATCAAAATCACTACGGTTTAAAACTACTCGTATAATCGTGAAAACTAAATACATAATACACACTAAAAAAATTACGTGTATGCTAAAAAAATGTTTTAACCTCTCATTGTTTTCAATCAAATTTTAACCAATATTTATGTTCAGTGTCATGTCTATGCTAAAGTTAATGCACCTTTTCCAACATGATGCAGATACTTTTAAACGGTCAATCTAAATACACTGTGTTCCTTAGTAATATTTTTTATTTTAAAGAAGAGAAATTAAGGTCACACTATTTATTTGTTAACTTTTCTCACTATGAAGTAGAATAAAAGTAGAAAAATACATGGAAGCAAAACATAAATAAAAAAATACCTATCTCTTACACACTACAGATACAAAAACTAAACACTAACAAATTATGTACTTAACACATCAAGAGGTACTACACCTAAACAGACATACATTTAACAATAATAGCCACATAAAAAAATATATAATAACGATGTGGATGTCTAAATTTATTAATGACTTTTCATTTTTCCACGATATTAAAACTATTCAATTGCTTCATTTTAATTTTTTTAATTATAGTAATTAATTTCTATCTTTTATAAAACTTAAATTTTCTATGTCTAAAAATGTATGTAATATACATATATAAACAATATATTCACTCAAAATTTGCAACGCCTGAAAGAGGCTACTAAGTTGAGACAAACTATTTTACAAGATCACATGTACACTTAGCAATAAGGATTTTGATTTTGAAACAGCATGATTTAAGCTCATTATCTTAAATCATGTTATTTCCTTAAATCATTATAAATGATATTGTTGTTAAGCGCTCTTATAAAAAGAAAAAGGTTTATCCAAATAATTAGAAATATTATTTTGTGACTTTTAGTACAGATTTGTCTATCTTTCAATCAAATGAAATTTGTTATATTTTGATCTAAGACTTTGACAACAGCAGGGAAAGGAATAAAAACAAAAAGTTTTGTATAGAGTAGTAGATTTAGTTATAAATAGGGAGTAGTCTTAGTTGTATCAATGTTCGAAAAAATCTTCAAACGAACGTAAACGAATACATATGATATGTAAAATGGTTGTTGCTTACCAGGAAAGAAAATAGTATAATCAAGTGCAACAGTTAACTGTCGAAGAAAAGATTCACCAGTGTCGGCAAATATATAACAGTTCCGTAAGTGATGGCCAAACATTGCCGACATCAGGTCACAACGACGCACGTACGGTGTTTGTGCTAATAACACTGGAAGCTGTAATAAAAAAATAGATTATTTAAATTTCTTGATGTGTACTCGAGATAAAAACACATTTGGATGTAAATAGTTTCTGTTCCAGTGAAGTATCTCTCACTATTTAACTCATAAAATCTCAATCACTGTAACTTACTTACTTGAAAACTAAATATTTAGATACTATTATGACTATTGTCATCATTTAATTCATGGAATTTGGTGATCACAGTGATCTGAGTCGAAATATAGAGATAAGAAATTCCACAGCATGAATGACAAAATGGATGAGGTAGTCGCACCGCCGCTATATAGTGCGCAGTGTTGTGAGTTCAAACCCCACATGGGAGGTCACTTTGTGTGATCACATTTTTCTGATTCTGTGTGTCCTTTATGTACGTTTCTTATATGTTTGTAAAACCCTCGCGACAAAGAATATAGGTTTACCGTAGCAATTAAAAATTAAAACTTTGAACATAATTTAAAAACAACTTAGTAAAAATAATAAGTTTTAACAAACTACTGGCCTAGTAGTAGTATAATAGTACAGAAAGAAATTAACTTTTATTCTATGGCAGCCTACGTTTATAATTGAAAGAAGAAGTCTTTTAACAAGTACCTGCCGCCCACGTTCGGTCATCCAAAGTTGTTTAACGTACTTCCACAACTTTTTTAATTGATAATCTATAACAATTTGGACACATAAAAGTTAGAGATAACTTAGAGGATTAAGTCGGCCTATTACTCTAACAAAGTATTTACTAATAACCTATATATTAGTTTAAAAAGAAGAAAGCAGAAAAAAACTTTCTTTAGTACTTGACATACATACGTACCTTTTCCCCAGTAAGAAAATATAACAGAATATTATCAAGTGGATAATATCATGGAGTTTCCACACAAAGTCTTTGGAACGCAACTGTCCAATGAGCGTTTGAGCTGCGAGACCACCTAAGCCTAAACGTCTAATTTATTTGTAGTTACACCTTCATGTAGAAATGTCTATGTATAAAGATTTCGTATTTTAATAGACCTTATAATATAGTATATGAGTGAAAAGGGCATTCATATCTACATTATAAAAGTTTTTAGTTCTTTTGGCCCTGTTCCAATAAAACATACATTTGGGGTTCGAAAATCAATAGATAGTTACCGTATTCTTGGTTACATAAAAATAATATCACCCTGCATAATTAATTTTATTTATTTTGATTACAATAAATCCAGTGTCGAAACTCACCAGACAATCCTTGATTCTTTAACATGTAAATAAGCTCCTTCGTAACTTTCTCGTAGGCTGTAAGTGCATACTTCGTAGCATATGCCAGTTGTATAGAAGTAGCGACAACAATGGCTGCCAACATTCGGCCACACACAAGAGTGACACCCAAGATTGTCATTGGCAGAATGTCATCTATGAGAAACTCGTCCGTCCCAGTTGTTGTAAGTTGAGCGACGACAACGTAAAAAGAAGTGACGTAGTCCCATTGACGATGAGGCGTTTCTCTGTAGAAGAAAATAGAAGGTGCCGTGTTATTAAATGTCAATTTACTTGTAAGCCACAGTATATATTAATATTGACCTCATTGCTAAAAGCACTCAGCACTTTAATTCATAATTTTCTTACCAGGCAGTATTTAAATTAAATAATGAAATACATGAACATACACAAAAAATAAAAATTTGTTTAATAATAAATAATAAAGATATTGGTGATATAATTGATTTAGTGATATCAAGGTTTGAAGAAAAATTATGTTTACTAGGCACTCTGATACCTTTTTCACCGACGCCAATATAGTTTACTAGTTTTGTTACAAAATTTAAGTTTAGGCTTGTATCTTTTAACAAAGACACCCCTAATATTAACGTATTAGAGGTGTTACTAACGTATTTACTAGATATATCTTGAGTGTCCGAATGTAGCTAATGGGTAAATAACCGATCATTGCGAGAAGCCAAATACACGTGAAAGTATGGATCATTAGCACCACCATAATTATAGTCATCACAACCTGTAAAATATAACAATTTAACGTCTACGTCTTGAAGAAGTTTGTGTATAAAAGAAATGAATATTCTCGCATTATCTTTCAGATTCAAGCGCTATGTCCTCAAACTGCACTAACATTTATTATATTTTACCTAAGATTTTGGTGATCATTTCTCTACTTTCAAACGCAGATACAAATGGCCTTGAAATTTTTAATCCAACAATTTCTTTCCGCTGTCGTTATTTAGTTAAAAGTCGGATTTAAATAAAGCATCGATCAAACTTCGTTGATTGTTCGATAATTTAGAGAATCAAAAAAGTAAAACGGTAGTAGGAAAGTAAGGATAGGAAAGATAAAGTCAATATGTTTGAATTCTTAACTTAACAGTAAGCTGTTGTTCAGTAGACCATGAAGTTTTGAAACTCTAATACAACAACTTTATTAATTACCTGTAGTGATGTCAAATTGTTTGTAAGCTCTCTGGATGTTGTTCGATAAAACTCATATAAATATTTAAGCCGAAAAAATTTGTTAACTCGCAAATAGTGTATTCCAAGGGAATCAACGTTTCTGAAAGTCCATAATATTAAAGCGAATTAAAAGTGTAACAAATTGTATAATTATAACGCAGAGCAACAGGCCAAGGAGATCTATGAAGCGACGTCCGCGTGTGCCGTAAGTCGTTTGAATAGTTAGTTAGGCGCTGGAAGGGGTGCGGACAGCTTAATAACAGCAGTTCCCGGATTCCTCCCATTATAGGTGCAAAGTGACACACCGTGTGGTTTTCGTCCTTCCGATTCCGACACACCACCACACTACAAACCTCGGTGGGGTGACGGCCCGGGAGGGTTTCCACACATTAAAAAAAAGGACAGTATTCACTTAAATATAGAACCAAATACCAAACCAATCACTTTACTATATCAAGTTTAAAATATGATCACGAGACTAATAGTAAACTTTAAGGTAGTGAAAATCTTTTTAATTAACTCACGGTAAGCAAATACCAATAAGTTCAACAGGCAAATTCGCTAGAATATCACTCCAAACCCATAACTTGTGCTTGTAGTACCTTCGGCGACATTTCGGTCCATCTATCACTAAGACTCCATGTCTGCTTACATATCCCTTTATATAAAATATAAGGTTTATTATTTAATGAAAATCAACATCGTCAATTATTTTCTGTTTAAATGTATTGTAAAGGTCAAAGTAATGTCAAATTAACAAAATAAGAAAGATATTTATAATTAGAAATTTATGCTACTAAAATAGCCTTTTGAGTTTACTTTATTCATACTTTACGATATATTGCTTAAATTTTAAATTTCTCCCGATTTTACAAATTTGGTTTTTGACATAACTCATATAACTGTATTTGTTACGTTGTGACTTAGATTAATAAATATACATTCCATTATTAAGTAGTTTATCGTTTACTTTTCTACGAAATGTTCAATTTTATAAAAATATCAAAACATCTTATCAGCAAAATTTATGGTCATAATTTTAATTTAAATAACTAAGTATTTAAGCAGCTTTCGGTATTAGTGTTAGCCTTCTTGTAAGCAACTAAACTAATTTTAATATCAATATCTTTTTAAAGTATATATATTATAAGTAAATTAATATTTCGGACATTTGACACAACATCATCTAGTTTGAAACCAAGCTGCGCTTGTGCTGTGATTATATAGATATACTTTTACGTATACTCGTACATATCCTTTTTTTGTAAATACGTACATATTATACATAGAAAACAACCAAACTTCGAAACACATATTTGCTGATCATACAAACATTTGGTCCGACCCGGGCATCAAATCTGAGACCTCAAGCACAGTAGTCGCATTTACTACTACTGCACCACCCAAGCAGTTAAACAAATTTATCAAGTATTCAATTTTTATAAGTAATTCGTGAGTATTTTTTTTACTGAAATATAAGATACAAATTACCAATTTATATTCTTACCAATTTAATTAAGGACTTCGTTTACTAAACAAAAATATTTTACCACATGATAGCAACCATACCAAATTAATAAATTCATTTGTTTTCATCAGCGTTAATTCAAAGGACTACTGACTCTCGGTTTGACAGATCGATTCGATTGGAGATAAAAAAAAATAACACGTACCGCCAGCTAATTGAAATTTATTTTTCGATAAAATTGCAGTTTTTTTCAATATATTCTGAAGATTCAAATTTTACTCATTAACGATGAAAATGTGCTTGTAGGATATTAAATTCTCTACATAATAGTATCTTTCAATTTTTAATTTGAATAAAATAAACCATTAAGTACGTTATATCTGATATTATTTTTTTATTCTCAACAGGAATATACTTATAGGAAAAATAGATTTTTTAATCTTCAAAATGATTGAAAAGCGGTTATGAATTTATTAATGAGATTACTCGGATCAATATTAACTTCATTAAAAATCGAAAGACACTATTATGTAGGGAATTCAATATCCTACAAGCACGTTTTCGACATTTTTGATTAAAATTTGAATCTTCAGAATGTATTGAAAAAACTGAACTGCAATTTTATTGAAAAATAAACTTTAATTGGCCGGCGGCACGTGTTATTTTTTTTTGTTTTCAAAAAAGAAAATTTTCCCTGTAGTTTTTCGTCAAAAGGAAAGTTTTATTGGGCGCCTGAAAAAACTTAAATTTCAACGACCACCCTAATGTATATTGATAATACATACACTCTTCTACCCCTTTCTTTATTGCCTTCAGCAGCGGCGACAAGAAAAGGCGTATAAGAGTCAGAAATTAATTAATTCACAATGCTCTTATTATTACTAGACAAATTATTATCAAAAGTGTATTATCTTCAATAACCTTCAAATACTGCTGGCCATAGGCCTCTCCATAGAAAGGAGGCTACATATCATAGAGATGAAACGTGTGTTTATTAACACAAAAATGATTTTAACAAAAGAATAACATACACGCATAATAACTTAATTATGACATATTACAAAAAATTACGTAATAATTATTAACTACGTAAATAATACTGTAATTTTATTATTTTATTACATTACGTACAATAAATATAATACAATTACCTGGTGCATTGTCAAATAGATCTTGATGTAAAAAAATACATCACAAATAGCGTGTACCCAATATAATACAAAGCAATCGTTGAGGGTCACCAGATCATATAACTCTAGAACGTAGTAGAAGGTCACCATAAAACAGGTTACATAGCCATAACTCTGAAAGAGAATTTTTTTTTAACAAGATAATAGTAGAATACAAAAATTAAACCAGATTATATATGTACATATACAGACGTTAAACCTACATTTTGAAGAAAATATACGTGTTCGACGCTAATATACTGTATTCCCGACTCCGTAATTTTCCACAGTTAGGGAAGCATTTTTTCTTATATAATCGCAACCAAAGGGGAAGTACTCGTATACCTTCTTAAATAAATTTAAAATTCTGATGAAATAACATAAGAGAACCGAAAGGAAAACCTTCTCTTTTGAAGTTGGTTAAAAAAGTTAATTCAACTCTTATAATTGCATGTAAATTACATTTGTTTTGCAAAACAAACAGTTAGTTTAAAAACAGTACAAAAATAACCTAATTAATACTATCTGAGTAAACTCCTTTATATAATATTCATATTTCATAAAAATGCTAAACAAGTAAACAGATGTTACACATAAGTTGAAACAAGTGCGAGTATGCCCATACATATTTTATTTTATTTCCTCAGAAAACTTAGAACCAAGACGCCGTTAGTATACAATATATACGTATGTCGTAAGAGTGTATACATATATCTTAGTAGAATATATTATAAGACTGTACACGGATGATTGGTGTATCTTCTTATAAAAGAAAGGAAAGGATATTATAAATTATTCATTTTATTCCTACTATGTGTTCGTACATTATACAGGTTATTTATATAGGTATGAGAATAGCACACAATCATTATTTATATACAAAATAACTTACTCATTGTCATGAAATTACAAAGCACAATTGAGTGGTATTTAATTAGTGATACGAATAATAGTTAAACAAAACGTTGACGTTATTTTTAACACACTTAAGTGATTTGTAGCATCTTATAAAGTAACATTGTAACTAAATATGCTTAAAACAAAGAAGATACATTAAGCATTCGACTCTGCTATTACAAATGGGCATCCAAACAGCTTCATAAATAGGAACACCGTGAAACCATATAATATCGATTTACCTGAAACAGGTTGGTACCGGGCTGCAGGATGTTTGAGGCACTAGTCAAGCTCTGATAAGTAGATACACTAGTTGTAGATTTTGTCTGACCGAAACTCGACATAGACGCGTTCAAGGACAGATGCCCTACTAAATAACAAAAGAATATTTCGACAATCATGATTGACACAATAATAAATGATAGTTGATTTGGATCAAGGTACAATTTAGAGAGGTGTTTTTTATCAATGTGAGGCATTCTTAGAAGCTACAAGCTGTCTTACCATACGTCGTAAATGTATAAAACATTTGATTCTTTAAGTAACAAATGCTGTAGACTATGGTCATAGTAAGAACTAGAAAATTACACTAAGTGCAACATTAATTTAAAATTTAAGGGCATAGTGGGTATCACCATGAATTTAAATTTGCCATAATTATACCTTTATCAAGTTTAAATGAAACCTGACTTCCGCCTGCATATTTCTCTTATTTTTTCTATATCTCTGATTCTATGGTAATTGAATATGCGGTTCATTTTAGTCTGGGCATAAGAGAATAAGAGTTCTTGCTATTTTGTTTTTGCCCACTTTGTTGTATTGAAGAGATGCCAGGTGTGAACATACCTTACATAAAATAAACTTAATGAAGAGTGAAAATAAGGTGGCAGTGGAGCACCACGAGTTCTCCTTATTCATCAGATGGGGAGGACTTCCATCGACCATGGACTCATGCAGCTCCAAGGGATGCAAGTGTGTTACCTCACTCACGTGATGGTCTCCGATTAAACCTGTTCATATGTGTGCGACTCTCTCACGTTATATTATATTTAAATTTATTCACCAAATTTGAATTACCTGACACATCAGCTTTACTCGAGTCACTCCTAAAGGTGCTTCCTGACTCAAAAGATGTTAATTCATCGTCCGAGCCCTCGTCTGCAAAGGATGTATCACATTTTTAACATAACAATTACGTAAGTGTTAAAATTGTGAACATATAATTATGTTCATAGATAACTATGGCCAATTTATTTATAATTTCAATGCAAAACTTTTAATAAAAATTTGATTTGAAGTTAGAAAAAAACTATCAACATTAGCATTCAGTATAATCTGCACGAGTTTGTCGATGTTACATAACGACATACGGGTGGCTACGTATTATTCTATTTTCAAACTAATGTGTATTTATAAATTTTTTTAAAATATAATAACAAATAAGTATTTCGGACATTTGACACACAACGTCATCCACTTTCAAACTAAGCAGAGCTTATGGTATGATAACTAGACTGACTGATAGAATACTTATATACTTTTTTTTGTAAATACATACATATCATACATAGAAAACACCCAAACTTCGAAACAAATATTTGTAGATCATGCAAACATTTTGTCCGAACCGGGAATCGAACCCGAGACTTCAAACACAGCAGTCGCATCACGACCGCTGCGACACCGAGGTAGTTATTATATCTATATATATAGTACTATAACTAAAATAGTATGTATATTGGTATCATGAGGTCAACTTTATAGCTATCGCTTTATACCAGGGAAACGGTACATCCGTTTTACGAAATGCGCTCATTCATTACTATTTTCTAATGACACGGTTCTCCTTTCTAAAAAAAAAAAATGTTTTGACCAATCTCTTGTTTTTTAAGATTTATTTTTAAGTGATGTTATATTATTTTGTTTTATAATGTAATTTAATTTTATTTTGTTTTATAATATCAAATTACACAAATATATATAATAATAATATTAATTAAAAGGGAATAAGTTAAGATTTCACCTGACGAGGTATCGTCATTTGTGTCCATTGTAATCGGCAGAATGTAATCTCTTGAAGTTTCAAATGCCTTCGTTAACGGTTCTTGGATTTTGGGGTAATATTTAATTAAGTTGAAAAAAGTGACGCTCGGTAAAACCAGCAGGTCTAGACTTCGACTGGCATAAATTGTTACTTCCGAACATGAAATTGGTTGCTGAAAATGTAAAAAAATTTTCATAATCTACTTGTAGTATTGTATATTTAAGTAGTGAATAAGTTAAATATTAATTCATCACTACACACTATAACTATGACTTCTGTGTACTACAATTAACACAAGTATTAGGTACTTCTTCGGAAATGGGAATAAATATATCCATCAACAGCTTTTTACAGTCCACTGCTGGACATAGGCCTCTCCTTAACAAGAAGGTTTTGGCCTACTATACAACGCTGGCCAGACGGGTTGGAATAGGGTTTGTTTGAAATTTTCCTTCTCTTTGTAATGATGTTGACTTGCATACTTTATTCCCTTAATCGCCTATTACAACACCCACGGTATGAATAGGGGTGGAAACACTATGTATTCTTAATCCGTCACTACACGGACAATCAATAAATATAATAGTTTTGCTGAGATATCGTTGATTTGTTGCACTTCATTTTATCAGATAGCCTTTACATGTCTTTTACATGTCTTCCTGTTAGACAGTTGTGTTAGTTGATACACTTACCCCGGTGAAATTGCCAAACATTCCACCCGGTCCCATACAAGTAATCATTTCGTTATATGAAGTTAAAACATCCACCTAAAATGAAATTAAATACGGTACTGATAAAAACCATTTTGTACTTTACCAAATTACAAACAGTAGAGTATCTCAGTAGGTACTTGACATCGAAACAAAGAACGAATGTTATTGAAAGTATCCAAAGGCACTTCAAATATCGGTCACTACATACTCGTACATGTATTCTTTTTTAATAAAAATAACAAAGAGTGAACGGAATAATCCAAAAACCTTTCTTATTCTTCCTGTTCAGTGAGTCGGCATGTCTTGGGAATACATAAAATACCCGATCACTTACCTTGAATGATATTTGACTTGAAAGATTGACTGTAGACCCGGACTGTCGAATGGATAATAAAAAATATCTATGCATATAAATAAGGTACGCATAACGTAAACGATACAATGTTTTTGTAATAAGGTAAAATCAGGCGGAACAGTGGAATAATGTCTATTACATTTGTTTTATGTACCTTTTCTCTAAACTTCATAAACCATCTTGAAAAAGAACAAATAGATTCAACTAAATTGATCTAGATTTTAGGCATTGTGTACAAAATGAAATTTACCAATAGCTAAAGTGATTTTATTTTTTTAAAAATCCAACTGCATCCTAAATAACAGTTTAATAACATTCAGTATATGTTACTCGTACATACGCAAATACTTACATACTTTTAAATATAATAATTAAAAGTACTTACGTTGTACTTTCAATTGTTTACCATTATTTTGGTTTTATATTTATACAAAATTATGCCACCACATTAAACTAATGAAAGCATTGGTGTCATAATTTTGTATAAATTTTCGTAACCATGTTTTCAAAATCTTCTCAACGGGTTAAGAATAAACAAACCCTTTACAGCGGCGCCATAATTTGCCCATATCCCTATTAAGTTAGATTAATCTTTAGATATCTTGAGTACCATAAATAAAACAGTTATTTAAATACAATAGTATTATCGTTACTAGGAAATCAAGTACCAAGTCGGTACGCTTACGTTACTTATGTGATTGTTAAAAACTTTGGTTGCTGAAGATCGTGATTAATTTTACTTTAATGTGTCTAAGCAAAGGTGAATAACAAATCTATTACAGTATAACATAACATACCTTTCCTCTGTAAATAATAAATATGTAGGGCTGTACATCTCTACACTGAATAACAGTGTCACCCTTAATAAAGTACATTTCATGTAGGTGTTGTGTGATGACCCTGATGAAGGACCTTTCCACCTTCCCAAATAATGGCACTTCGCGAAGCGCACGTTCGTACATAAACACAAGCGTATCTTCCATTAGAGCTGAATTCAGACGTCGACATATTTTCTAAGAAATACAAAACACTATCTAAATAACTCTTGAATACATAATATATGGCTACATTATTCTATATAGAACCTTACTATCTCATTTTCAAGCACTATTGAAATATGATCATCGAAATAGGATACATACGACACAAGAATATTATATAGTTTCTCGTTTAGTGAGAATTTATTTCTTGGGTCTCGCTACGTTGCTGGTTTATATTTTGATTTAGTTTAAGTTACCAATAAGTAAATAAAATATTCAATCTATCCGTCATTTTTTGTAGACCTTCTAAAATCAAAAATGATTTAGAACTATACGCATTTATATATAGCTCTTCGCAATTGTATTTCTTGTGAAATTATGGACTGGAGATTTGAAATCTTTGGTAAGATCGTATCCGTGAAAGCATAACAGGCAGACAGAGTTAATTTCACAAACAACCATGCTAATATTATAAACACTGCATGAATTCTTTTCAAATTCGTTCAGTAGTTTGTTCGTCAGAGAGTAACTAAAATCCATATATCCATCCTCACAAACTTTCGCATTTATAATATACATAGGATGTTATTAAAATCCTAAAAAAATTGACAACTTTATTTAAATGTCAACGAGTATGTATTCTACAATTAGTACAAATAACCATAGTAACGTCTGTTAGGCGACCTACGAGTCTGGGTAAAATTATGACGTTAATTAACTAATAAAATTATTATGCGCCATAGCGACCGCACCCGTCGCCAAATTTCATATCACCTAAAGCCATTGTCAAATTTTGCGAACGTCACGTGTAGTCGGCAAACAGTCTACTAAATAAGATGCTTTAATATAAGAATAATACTTTAGTATAAAATGATAAGTTTTCTCTTTTAATAATTAAGAACTAAATGTTTCTAAAACTATTGGTACTCTAACTTTTTTTAAATATGTTTACGCCTATAGTTTACGTCTATAAGTAACTAACAGAACCACATAGTAATGTCATGTAAAAGTGGTGATTATCAAAATCATCAATCATATTGTTATTGTTACTACGACTACCGTACTCGGTAAACAACATGAATGTAATAAATTAAAACAATAACGTTTGTTACACTTTTTTATCATTAAAAAAGTACCGCACTTGATTTACGTGAAATGTAAAGTCTGAAATAAACAAAATGTACACCAGTTGAAAAATATTTATTGCAGTAACCGTCAGCGTTTCCCTACTATTAACTTGAATACCATTTTTTATACTCGTATGTATTTTAGTACTCCGCTTCATATGCAATTAAATACTTCATATTTACTAGTTTTCACGAAATTACTGACCTGTGGATTGCTACCATTCGTTCTCTTCCACACATATTCAAAATATTTCAATGTTTTTGCCGTGAGTATAGGATCAACGTTCTCCTGGTACAGAAAGTTCGCCAGATCCTTTGTTTTTTCCTACAACACAAACGAGGACGGAGCTCGTTAAAACTAATATGATTACTGTACTGAACTACAAAGTCGTAATATTTTTAATGATGGAACTTCAGCCGTAATACGCATAACTAAAGCCAACAATATACTCTATTTCGAAGGTAATTAAACTTCGGTTATTCCATTTTGCTACTAATATTTTCCTAAAATTCCTAGTAGTAGCAATTAATTAAAAAATGACTTCGGGAAACTTTAGAAGTCTTATTTGCGTTCTAAAAATATGGACAATATGAAAAATATAAAAAAAAATCGCTTTAGTAGAGGTATAATATTACTGGTAAGTATAATAAGTATTATAATATTTAACTCAATTAAAATAACAGTGCCTAATCATACTTTCAGGAATCCAATTAATACTTGAATAGAAATTTGGCATTCGATTAAACTATTTTTGAGTTGACAGCCATTCAGAAACCAAGTGTAAGTACTGTAGCGGCACGTAAAAAAAAAATAGTGAGAGCCAGTAAGAATAACTTGACAATAATTATCAACCAGATGAGACATTTTTTTTTAAACTTTATTAATTAATCGCAAAAGTATTGTGATTATTTTTAATTAAATCAATTTTAATCGTTTTATTCACTTGGACTACGATGAAAATATAAATTTGAAGTTATCTAACAGCCCTTACTCGAAGAACCACGAGGAAGATTAAATAGAACGTAAGGAATACGCTGTTCAGTTTAAAGTTACTCTGCACATAGCACATTATGCCGAACTCTTAACTCAATAACTAAGATCCAACTAAATTA
The DNA here is from genome assembly GCA_949316085.1 of Hypercompe scribonia. Classification (NCBI taxonomy): domain Eukaryota; kingdom Metazoa; phylum Arthropoda; class Insecta; order Lepidoptera; family Erebidae; genus Hypercompe; species Hypercompe scribonia. The sequence continues at coordinate 7,947,733 of OX438975.1, forward strand.
ACTCTAAAATAAGGTGTTAAACCTGAAAATGGATGCCTCATGATCACTGAGGTCAGGCGCGAATTCAGCCTATATTCTTTATTTTAACATACTGGGACAGAAATATAGGAATGTGGAGCAGGATGCCACGGGTGAAGGCCAAGTAGACGCTAATGATATTTCATGATTATCACAAGCGAACTTAAAACTTAGTTCATTTCAAGGCATTGGAATTTTTAACTTAATATATTTAAAAAAAAAATATTCTTGTTTGTCGGGCATGTCTTCAGATGAAATGTCAATCAATCAGCCAATTTATTATTTTTGATAGATATCTAATCTGTTAGTCATTACGGGGCATCAAGGTTACAACTTTTGGATACATTCTAAACTAAAGAAACTATTAATGCTGTTGTGACAAGGCAGATTAGTCAAAGAAAAATTTGTTTTTAGTATTAGAGATGAAGTCGGTTAAAAAAATGAGTCTATTAAAATAATATATTATGTTATATTAATATCTCTGGACAAATCGCTTCATTAGTAAACACGTTAACGTACCTGGAGGTAAGTTTGCTTAATTATTAAACTTAGATAAAGTTTAAATGGTATCCTAAATACAGTTACTTTTCATTTATTACAATGCGAAAGTACAATAGCAAACAGCAGTTAATACCCCACTGGGTGAGGGCCTTTTATTAAGCTACCCATAAAATGAGATAATCAAAGCAATTACAGGCTATAATAGCGTATACATTATATTTAAATGGCTTTAAATTTGTTACAGTCATAACAAATAAAGTAATTTTTTCCTGAGCTTCCAAAAAAAAAATGATTTTCACCATTTTCCATTGACGAAATTATATTTTGTCTCATTTTTCATCCATTAATATAAATATGTTTTACTTTTCCAAAACAATAAAATATTCTAATTTTATCCACTTCATTATCGATGGAAATTGTTTTCTTTTTGTATTGTGACGTCATTAAAATTTACGAGTATAAACAAGCGATGATCGTATGTAACGTATTACAGAAACAAATATAGCTATAATGAGTAAGATTTTGACTACACAAATCTATATAAACGTTAAAACTTAAACTTAGAAAATTTGTGATTATATTTATTAGTAAATAACAGAAAAAGTTTTTAGTAATAAAAAAATTGAGTACATGCATGATGCCATTATCAACGGCCAGTGATGTTGTACTGCGTAGTTTGTTGCCTAAGTCGCCTTTTACGATGCCCACGGGATAAATGGTGGTGGTGACAATCCGTATTCTTAACCCGTCAATACATGGACACTTATAGTACATCTTTCTAATTTTAATTAATACTATGTTAAGCAAAAATTACGATTGTAACGTTTAGTTGTATAAATATGTGCTCATTAGAAATCCAGACCATCAGAATTTTAGGACAGATAACAGTAAATATTACTAAGTACTACCATTCCATGCAATTTACAATATAAGTTTGTATGGAGTAGTAGACTGATAACCAGTAAGTATAGTAGCATCTAAGAGAGCCAGACAATTATAATTAAGCCATACATTATGTTCCAACAATGCAGACGCAGATGCGGACCTTGTAGATGCGACGTAGCCGAACATGAATGCAAAGTATAGAAAGCCCGTAATCTGCAGACACATCACTAGCCACGTGTCCACTATATTGTACATACCGACAGGATTACAACCCAGTCCTGGATAAAAATAAAGTAAAATGTTAATTTTTCACATTAATACAACCATTTCGAAACAAGTAAATGGCGCAAGCCTTGAAAATATTGTTTCCCTTTTATTTATTTTAAGACTGATGTTTTTTTTTAAATTCATATGAAATCGCTATGAAGACACAATACTTCTATATACTAATATAAAGAATTGGGTTTTCGAAAATTTTTTTTTTGCGATAAAAGCAAAGATCATATATAAGTTTTATAACAAAACAATTTTTAAATTTTTTTCTTGCTATAATTCAAAAGTTATATCAAAATAAAAATAAGTTTTTGAATCCAGTACCGAAGACACACCGACAGCATCCGAACAAACCCGAGTGCATGTGACGTCATAATGTTAGTTTTCACTCATAGCAGTTGATACGATCAGTATATATACACGTTCAGTGATTTGATCTATTTAATTCTGTTGACATTGTTATAAAAACAAACTTATATTGAAAATGTCGAATCTTAAAAGTTATCTTTCTTATTTTGTACCATTATCTACGAATACTACAAAAACAACTTCTGGTAAAATGTTTTTAAATGTTCCCCAAGATGAAATAATGGTTTCAATACATGGAATAAATGGTTTCAAGCAGTGCACCGTGATAATCCATAGAAATGGAATAAAGTAGATGAGTTCAGTCAATATTTTTTTTAACTAGACTCCTTATCATAACCTTTAAAATCATAGCATTAAAAAATTTTTTATTGATAATTGAAAATGTTTAAGTAATGAATTCGTTTATTTTTATGCAATGATTTTGATTCAATTGAATATTTAAATATTTCTATTTATATTATTATTTTTCAACAGACTTATCTTGATGCCTTGGCACTTCAAACTTCAGCAGAATTGAACCGAACATCATTTGTCAAACAATTGGTTATCATAAATATATCAACATCAGAAATATAATCAGACTTTGCCTTTATAAATCCTTTGACACACGTAGCTAGACGGTATCAGCTAACAAATTTTTTGGCAATAAATTTTCAATATTATTGTCAAGTCACATGTAATTGCCGTAAACGCTGTACTGTTCTTGAACAGCTATAACATTATGACGTCGCAATTAGGGGTGACCAATCGTGGCGCGTTCATAGTCACGTGATTTTTATTTAAATTTTATCAACTTTTTGCTTATAATTGCAAATTGCTTGTAATTAATTAAATTTTTTTGTCAGTTTTTTGCATGACACATCAATATAATTAATAACGAAGTTTTAAAAAACATAAAAAAAATCAATACATTTTTATTTTCAAAATCCCAATTACTGATATCCAACGATGTAAGGAATTTAAAATATAGTTACTGGAAATCCGATAAGACTATACAGTACTACTACTATATAGTACTATACTACCTAGTCTTGCCATAAATATTGTAATAAAGAAAAAAGAAAATTGTTAACTGCAAATAACATTTATTACTTTTACAGTGTGTCAGTTTAATACATAAATATAAAACAATTAAAAATATAAAAAGCTTATTCGAAGTGGTCTCCATTGGCTGCAATACAGTCCTTTAAACGATGAGGCCAGTTATCAATAGAAGCACGCACTCTTTCCATGGGAAAATTCTTCACTGCCAATCGTATAGATTGTTTTAGGGACTCCAAATTATCATGGCGTTTAGAGCAAGCTGTACTCTCTAAAACTGACCACAAATCATAATCCAGCGGATTAAGATCGGGACTAGACGACGGCCAGTCTTCAGCTCTGATGAAGTCCGAAACGTTCGATTCCAACCAAGACTGCGTGGACCGAGCTTTATGACCCGGCGCCGAGTCTTGCTGGAAGGACCATACTTGGTTATTGAACATGGTGATGTTAAGGGGCTTAACTACCTTCTCAAGAATGGTATCTTGATACACTTGTGCCGATGTTTTGATACCTTTTTCACAAAAATATGGCTCAGTCACTCCTTCATAGCTAACACCCCACCAAACCATCACTGAAGTCGGATAATGTCCACGTTGCACTCTGTCGACTAATTGGGAAGCTTCCTTAGAGCTTTGAGCATAAATACGGTCATTTTGTTTGTTAAAATGTTGCTCAATTGTAAAAATTTTCTCATCCGTAAACAAAATTTTTCTGTGACCTCCCTTTGCGTACCGCTTCAGTAGTTGTTTCGATTTTACCACCCTATTCTTCTTTAAATTATCAGTTAAGAAATGGCCAGTGCGTCTCTTATAGGCTGCAAGTCCTAAGTCATCTTTTAAAATACGCGACATGGTTCTAGGTGCTATCTTCATTTCCCGAGATAAAATCTTTTGCTTTCGGACAGGATTTCTTCGAATTCTTTCCCTTACTGCTTTGACCACCTTTTTCGTACGAACACTACGTGGACGGCCAGATCTTTTTCTGTCACAAACAGAGGAGGTCTCATTGTACCTATTAATAGCCCGGTACACAAACATTTTACTAATACCAAGTGTATGGAGAGTTTTAAAAATTGCATTTGGCTCCATACCTACTTTGTGTAATGCTATCACAGCGATTCGGTTCTCTTTATCACCCCACACCATTTTAATATCGCAAAATATTTTACAATGTATTGGCGCCAAAATGAGAAAACACAATGAACAATCGTATAAAAATGACAGATTCGAAATTCAAATGTAATATTTTTTTATAATTAAGTGTAACAGTATTTATGGCCAGACTAAGTACTATATAGTACTACTTGTATACAATACAGTTGATTTTTTTTGTTTTATAAACGGCAACACCCGCATTAGAAATAAATCCTGTATCGCAGGAATCCAGGAAACTGTATCCAGGAACACCCAGACTCGGCACAACAATTTGTGAATCACACAAAGTGTTCCATGTGAGGTTTGAACCCATAATACTGAGCGCAGTAGAGAGCGGCGTGACGACCGCTTAATTCACTACACCATCCCTGCGCTCAAATTAAAATGAGACAAAAAAATCACTAAATATCCGACAGAATTTCTACAATTTTTATGTAGGTCATTGACTTTCATCCGTTGCGATACTGCTGCGATAGGGTTGTAGACTGCGAATTGATCGTAATACAAGCGTATTAATTACAATGAGTACATACCCACAAATACCTCGTACACCCAGTAGAACGTGTACGCGTATTCCGTGTATGCATCTGTGGAAAGTACATAAAACGTGACCACACATTTGCAATGAACAGTTATTTAATGCACTACGCTTGGACTGTGTTTTTGATAATGAGTTTTTATACTATTGTTGTTAAAGTTCATTTGATACTACCACAAATTTGATTTGAAATAGTACAGTATTGAAGATGTAATGTTTTTTTTCAGTGAGCATGATTAACGGAATATTTATAGGTGATGAATGGGTATTTAATTCTTTGTTTTATTGGTACACTATTATTTTAATATATAGTTCTAAACTCAGAATCTTCTCCACTTTAATTTGTTATCCTGTTATAATAAATACTATAAAAATTACAAACTAAATTATGGCCTGTTTAATTTAAGTCAGAAAAAATATATCACACAAATAACTACATTTATGTGGGTACCTATTGACATAGTAGCAACTATTATTTTCATTACAGGTATTAGGATGGTTTCCAATATCTGTCCTGTGTAGTTTCGTTCCGAAGTTGCGGAGAATTCAATTATTACTGGCTATATAACGATATTACCTGACAGTCTCTCCATACTTTGGGAGTTGGGTCATATCTGCTAATAACTGTGACACTTTGTGAAAACTAAATTACATATCGGGTGACACAACTGCTTATTTGCCCTCCTATGTATATGACAAAAATAACAAAAGGTATGAATATTACACGACAGTCTGTCAAAAAATTAATTAAGAGTTATAAAGTAAAATTATTAATTGTCGTAAGTTACAAAATTAAACTAATTCATTAATTTAGAATAGAATTCAAGAATTGTAGAATTAAATTACTTAATAATAATTTCGAAACGAGTTTGTAAAACATACTAACGATATTACTGGGATTTCTTTTAGAATTATTTTAACGAAAACAGATATAAACATATGTATTACAGTACCTATTTTGATTCTATCATTTAGGATCAATGTGACGTGACGCCAAAATATTTTTAAACAGTTTTACAGTAAAAAATTAATTTTGATAGTCATCAAAAAAGTATGATCACCTAATTTTAAGACAAGAATATGAGTTGTTTATTTAAAAAAATATTTGCTCTCCTATCGAAGAGATCACGTCGACATATTTCAGAGAAATTTTAAGTATCTGTCATGGTTGTTCCACACACACTTCTTATAGCCTTGTTTCTTCTTACTAGCATTAGTATGTGCATACTCTGTTTAACTATACTTACATTTAATATTTTGATCCTTATTGTCATTCAGTATCATAACACTAGAACAGTTGACGAGTAAATACAATGAGTGTTCCGGCAAATACGATTCACAGGCGCTACCAAAGATAAAGGCTGTAGCCAGATTTATTATAGTGACAGCTATCGGTAAGCACTTTACAAGGACCACGAAGGGATTCACGCGCATTATATCACTCTCCCAATATGAAAATGCGCCTGTTATTCGGGTTACCTGTAGCAAATACGAACACTATTATATTCAACAAACATTCTTTTAACGCATAGTTTTTCAATAAACACTTTTCTGTAGTAAAATAAATCTATATAGATATAAATGCAATATTCTCCTTTCAAAAGTATACTTTTTATTCACATTTATGCAAATATATATTTAGAAAATGTGTTTTGTTAATAACTTTTCATAGCTGTCTCCATACCTCATAAAATAAAATGTGAAATTGGTTAAACTTAAACAGCGATGGGAATATGGACAAAATAATATATATATATAGTCCCCGTGGTTACATACTATAGTTTTACTACTATTACCAAATTACCTTTAAATCACGCTTAAAATCACAAATTTACTTACACATAATATTCTATTTATCCTATATAAGTTCAGGTCAGTGTTGTCATTAACTATTCGCACCTGAAAGATAATTAATATAGAAGTTAAATGTTATAGCTTAAATGGGATCACTACATGATAATTCTACACAAGTAAATAATATTTTATAAGCCTACTGAGGATAAAGGATAACGATAAATTTATTAACTTCAAATGGTTTTATATCTCAAGTTCTTCTATATTCAGTCTTAATAACACATTAAAACAGAAAAACTATGTCTAAAGTTAAAAAAAAATGCATTTTATGACGGTGATATAAGGTTCATAAATAAAAATGGTGATAAATAACAAAAAATATGAAATGTTGCCCAAACAGAATAAGAACACTCAGTAATAAGTAAATCAGCGGTCTTGTAGTTATCACACGTTGTTGTTATCGTTAAACGCATGAGTTCCTCTGCACAGGAAAGGCGCGTTACGGCACAGTACTCTGAGAACAGTAGTTATACTTGCGTTGGTGCTTAGGGTTGTCCTTTAATTTTCAATTAAACATAATTATCGTATTATGCGTTTTATTTAATATTATATTATACAATAAAATGTTTTACCAACCTATATTATTATAGAGCTACCATTTGTCTATTTCACTGTCATACAAAAACGGCTGAATTGTAGTCGTTGAATTTTTGTTTGGTCCGACCTGGCAGGCTCCTGACCAGGCTTAAAGCTGGATTACTATTTTTTCCCGACTACACAAAGACGGTAATACTTTTTCTAAAATGTGGTCTAGTGTCGCCGGTATATGTAATTACGTGTAAGTATTTTGAAGAAAAATCAAGACTATATGTACAAAACATATAAGATAATAACTCCGAACTATACTAACTATTTATAAATCATAATTTATTAAAAAAAAGCAACGCCGAATTCAGGGCAACAAAAAATAAAAAAGTCAGTAAATGAATCGGCTCTTGCTCATTTTCTTTAATTGCGATATAAGACACAATATTCTGGTGAAAACCACGTTAAACTAGAAATTTATAATATGAAAATTAGATCATGACAATTTTGTGCAAAATTTTAGTTCGCAATTCGCAAGGAAAGTTATGGATTATCTACATTCACCAGTAAATAATGAAACATTAAAGCGAATAAACAACCGATCACGTATCAGACAAAGACTTCCCACGTTAAGTACTTAAGCGACAAACGGAGCTCATGCGGTTACGCGCGTTTATTTATTCTTAGTGCTAGCCGTTTGAGGCACATGGTAACGATTTTGGTATCTAAAGCTATAAAATCAGTAATAATATTTATGTATTAATTTTATATTAGTTCATAGGTCTTAAGTTCAACACATAATGGAAATTATTCAAAGTATTTTTGCCACTTTTCGAAACCATGGTCAAAAAAAACAATATGAACGTAGCTCAATGATTAACACTAACTTTATATACTAATATAAAATCAAAATAAACATTATAAATAATAACATAAAACTGTGCTAATTACGATAAATCGACGCGCCTAAAAAAGGACGACTTATTGAATTAAATTTAACTACAAATAAATTTTACAAGGTAATAATTACAGCTACTTAGAAATGATATTGCTTCCATATGTGAAACAAGTATGAATACAAAATTATTGGTAATATCCGATGGAGATCGGGTGTCATTATAGCGATATACATCCGCTAACGCTGTCCCAAGTGTTCCCAAGTGCCGTGTGTAGGATACGTAACACGCTTAATAAAAAAATAAAATGGCCGGTGAAAACAAATGAATGCGCGCAGGCTTGCAGTGTACTTGATCACACTCACGGTATGACGACGCTACCGCTACGTTCTACCATCCTATATTATGCTAATGCGTGCGTGGCAGGGTGTTTGTATACAGCGCCGGGTGCGTACGTACACATTCAAACCGGCAGCGGCCCATTGCTATGAAGATAATTCTTGTTATTACTGTTCTTAGAGGACTGTGATTGCAGTCAAGGAGTACTCCTAAATCACCGAATATTTAATACACAAAGCTGTTGATATTTTCACTCTTAATTTTTTATTAAAAAGAATCGTACTTACTTTAAATCTTCATATAGTGTCGTTTACAAAATACATAATTAACATACATAACAACAAGATAATAAACAATTTTATAACATACTTACCTATATAAGGTACATATATAATGGCAAGGTACATTTATAATACTTAATCTTGTTACTAATCACAAAGAATATAAGTAATGATACTTATTAATAAATTAAAAATATTTAGCTTACCAACTGTTCAAATGGAAACACGCTTAAAACATCCCATAGGAAGCCATTTCTCAAATACCGTGTCACGGTGAACAAAGGGTGTGTAATCAGTAGAGATTTCTCGTTGTAGTAAGCAACGTAAGCCATCACCACTATGTCTATGTAAGATACTGTGTCGATCCACTTAAATGTGCCCCTGTACTTGTGTTGCTTCGTCTGTTTGATACAATAATGTTATTAGTCAAACAACTACTCATTATCGTTAAAAAAACACAATATAGACAATCATTTAACAATTTTTAACACACGTACTTTGGCACATACGAGTATAATATAGTAATTAAAGGGCAAACATTTTTACCAACGTAGTTCTCTAACTTCTAAAATTTGAAAATCTCGATCTCCTTTGATGAGTTTACAAAGCTACCAGAATACAAGTCTAAATCATCGTATGTAGACACATACTGATGAAAGTTTATCACTAAATAGCTCTAATAACCACACCACGTTTTATTCAAAGTATTTTAATTAATTCCAAGTATATTTACTTTTGAAGGAGTCTCAAAGGTATATTTGTGATTTAAAGACTACCAAAATAACTAAGCAACGGAAATTAAACAACTGACTGTGGTATCCAAATATACTTCGATATTATTATTAGTCGACGTCCTTCGGCTGTAACGATGATTATTATTAGATAAAAAATGTGTATACTTACTGCAATATCATACGGCACGGCAATTATGTAAAATACGGCTAAAAAAAACCGCAGGGCACACCACAATTTGAGGAAGATTCCATGGGGAGTGATACAAAATGGCACGAAAATGTATCTGAAGTGTCTGCCATACAAAAGAGATGTGACTCATGAGAAAATGAGAATACATACTAACATAATATTTCAACATAAGTTTATTTACTTAGTCTGGCCATAAATACTGTTACACTTAATTATAAAAAAATATTACATTTGAATTTCGAATCTGTCATTTTTATACGATTGTTCATTGTGTTTTCTCATTTTGGCGCCAATACATTGTAAAATATTTTGCGATATTAAAATGGTGTGGGGTGATAAAGAGAACCGAATCGCTGTGATAGCATTACACAAAGTAGGTATGGAGCCAAATGCAATTTTTAAAACTCTCCATACACTTGGTATTAGTAAAATGTTTGTGTACCGGGCTATTAATAGGTACAATGAGACCTCCTCTGTTTGTGACAGAAAAAGATCTGGCCGTCCACGTAGTGTTCGTACGAAAAAGGTGGTCAAAGCAGTAAGGGAAAGAATTCGAAGAAATCCTGTCCGAAAGCAAAAGATTTTATCTCGGGAAATGAAGATAGCACCTAGAACCATGTCGCGTATTTTAAAAGATGACTTAGGACTTGCAGCCTATAAGAGACGCACTGGCCATTTCTTAACTGATAATTTAAAGAAGAATAGGGTGGTAAAATCGAAACAACTACTGAAGCGGTACGCAAAGGGAGGTCACAGAAAAATTTTGTTTACGGATGAGAAAATTTTTACAATTGAGCAACATTTTAACAAACAAAATGACCGTATTTATGCTCAAAGCTCTAAGGAAGCTTCCCAATTAGTCGACAGAGTGCAACGTGGACATTATCCGACTTCAGTGATGGTTTGGTGGGGTGTTAGCTATGAAGGAGTGACTGAGCCATATTTTTGTGAAAAAGGTATCAAAACATCGGCACAAGTGTATCAAGATACCATTCTTGAGAAGGTAGTTAAGCCCCTTAACATCACCATGTTCAATAACCAAGTATGGTCCTTCCAGCAAGACTCGGCGCCGGGTCATAAAGCTCGGTCCACGCAGTCTTGGTTGGAATCGAACGTTTCGGACTTCATCAGAGCTGAAGACTGGCCGTCGTCTAGTCCCGATCTTAATCCGCTGGATTATGATTTGTGGTCAGTTTTAGAGAGTACAGCTTGCTCTAAACGCCATGATAATTTGGAGTCCCTAAAACAATCTATACGATTGGCAGTGAAGAATTTTCCCATGGAAAGAGTGCGTGCTTCTATTGATAACTGGCCTCATCGTTTAAAGGACTGTATTGCAGCCAATGGAGACCACTTCGAATAAGCTTTTTATATTTTTAATTGTTTTATATTTATGTATTAAACTGACACACTGTAAAAGTAATAAATGTTATTTGCAGTTAACAATTTTCTTTTTTCTTTATTACAATATTTATGGCAAGACTAGGTATACTGTTTGTGCCTTCCAAGTTCTTGGCATTAAATCGGTAGCTATATTAACTACTATCAAAAACACCTTTATGTTATTTGATAAAGTAAGATATTTCTGTGAAAATACGAATTAAATCAAAGTATCTACATAATATATCAAAAGTATCCTATTCGAAGAAAAGTGTTTTAAATAATTATATCTGTCGTTGTGACTTACAAATTATATAGGGACCAAGTAAGTTAAACAGCGATTACTTTTTCTTCATAGAAAAGAGGATACTTCGTAAATATTATCATCGTCTTAAATATAAAATACCTGAGCGCGCCCAATCTGTCGAATGCCTTCATATATTGAATTCTTTCTTCTCGGGTCGAAAATACATAGAAACTTTCCTTTATCTCTTGCTACAAACAAGTCAGTAAATATTATTCAATATTTAGTAGATAGTAATAATACGTATCCATTTTGACCTTTAATAATTACCGCTATTCTGTTGGTTTTCACATCCAATTTGCCAGATATAGGCCTTGCTTCCTCATACGGAGCAGCACGCTCTTTAAGTTCTGGGTCATCTAAAACCTATAAAAGTCATTTACATTGCCTGATAATCTTAATGATAATCTTTTGCCGTCCATAACCTTACTCGTTATAAATATATCGTTTCGATATTGTGTTTTCAGCCGTGAAATTATTTGTTACATATCCAGAAATATGAAGAAAAATGATTCGATTTTCGGTTGCGATCTCTTTAATGCAAAACAAATAGCCATATCTGTAGTGCAGGTAACATACCAATAAATAATTCAAATACATTACAAGATACTTCAAATTAGTAAGTATATATTAGTTGGCACGGTTAGATCGTGGCATGCGTGTTTGATACTTTTATTAAAATATATTAAATACACAATTTAAAATTTTCATTACATCAATAAGTAACGTTCAATAACGGAGTGCTCATTTATAACTATTTACCGTAAGTGATCAATTCTCATAATACATTTTTAACTGCCTCAGTAGCTCTGCGGTAGTGAATGCGACTGCTGCGCTTGAGGTCTCGGGTTCGATACCCGGGACCGACCAAATGTTTGTATGATATTCAAATATTTTTTCAATGTTTCCGTGTTTTGTGTATATAATATGCAAGTACTTACAAAAAAGTAAATAAGTATTCTATCAGTCAGTCTAATTATCATATGAGAAGCTCTGCTTAGTTTGAAACTAGACGACGTTGATGTCAAATGTCAGAAATATTTATTTGTTACTGTTTCATGTTAAAAGTAAAATTATTAATGACAATTCTATGATATTTCAATTAATCAATAATATATGTGCATTGCTCACAAAATCTATTTATATACACATCGTATAATATTCAAATAAACATTATACCGTACAAGTGAATATTAACAGAAATTATATGCATAAATCACCGTTATAATAGGGTGACTAATGTCCGGAAACGTGCCCCAGCACTGCACTAGCGCGCTGTACTCCACATGCAGTAATATGCAGTTTGTCGACGTCACCACGGTGTATACCTGGACACATTATACACGTTATGCAGTTTTAACCTAATGTATGTTGTTCCTAGCTATAGAATTACATTAAAACTGCTTTCATGCCACCAGTGACTTGTAAAAGTGTATAGACCTCATTTGTATTTTAACTAAGTACATGTACAAAAAATTCAAATCTGAATTTATAGAAGAGAAAAGGATATTAGGATAATTTCATATAGTTAAGAAGAATTGTTAAGCAGTGTTCACACAGCGAAGTATGTCATAACATTGAAAAATATAATCATTATTGTTTAAAAATAACAAAATATTTCATTAAGAATTATTCAGAACATAACTTTTGCCGTAAAATCTGTATACTTTAATTTTATTTTCTTAACAGTTTTATACACAAAATTAAGACTAGATATGTTTTGTAGTTGGCAATTTTACTGTCAACCAATCACTAAGGAAACATTCACTTGTTTGGTAATTAAATTGCTTAAACACACAAAAAGTTAAATCCCATTTACATTAATTGAATTACGATTACATGAATTCAATTTCATTTTTTGTATTTGCAGCTAATCGGAGCAGTTACGGGTTCATTGCAAATACATCGTGGAGACTAGTTCCATTGTTTTCCTCATTCTTTCCCAAAAGAAAGATATCCTGAGCGTAAAATACACATGCTTGTGTTTCGTTTAAATTGAACTTAACCAGATACTTGGGACACCAGTAAGAAATAAAATTCAAGTTAAATTCAGTATAAAGTGGACATTATTTTGTCGTCGGAAAACGCTTGATCTCTATCAAGAACTGTCTTCTCTTGTTACTCCAAAAAATAAACTATACAATAAGTAATTGCAATTGGTAAGTACTGCATACCTTCGGTAAACCCAAAAGCATTTCCAAGACACCAAAATGACTTCCAGGACCAATATTCATTTGTACTTTTCCTAAGTAATTCAACACGTTGCAATGACCCTTTAACAAACAACGAACATTGTATATATTTGAAAATATTATACATTTTTATCACGAGTTACATTAACGTTAACATAAGAGTAAATTAGTATTAATGATATCTTCAAAAATAAAAAGACATTAACAACGGAATAAGTCGTTTCGGAATTATGTAGTTCTAGAATATTTTTAAATCGTATTGGATGAATCATCCACCATTTTCTGAATGAACTACATCATAACAAGAAGGTGAACGTTTTGCTTACTGGTGTGTAAAGTATAATAAAACTAAAGTGTAAGTAAATTATCTGTTATTTCACTCAGAGTCGTCTAAAGTACTTTTAAAGCTTAATAATAAACGAGGACTAAAAACGAAGTTTCAATTAAATTATCTTTTTAATATTTTTATCTCGTAAATCTGATTTGGAAAATATTATTTTTAAATTGGGCGTATATTCTTCTCATTTAGTTTCATTCAAATTTAAAAAGGAAACAGATCTTTGAACGGAAAATAATATAAGAAATAAATGAATGGTGTCGTGGGACACCAGGTAGGAACGAAGTTCCTTCGGATAATGTGGAATCGACACAATTTGCAAAAAAAATCGTGCTCAATTTTATGTAGGTTTTCTTGATTTTTCTCTTAAATTTTGCTGATTAGTTTTTATTTAAGTACAAGAAAGTATTTAGGAAATTCAGTATTTTAGGAAATAAAATAATAAATTCCTTAAAATAATAAAATAATAAATTCCTTAAAATAAAAAAAACATCGTAATTCAAATTTCAGCTGAAATAACAAAAAAATATGTACCTTTATTTTTTTTTGTCAACATTATTATTAATTAAAAATTACATAGAAATAGAAAAATAGAAAAAAATAATAAAAACTCATTTAACGGTTTTATTCCACGCACTTTTTTCCACAGATTTATTCCACAGATTTATTCCACGTACTTTTTCCACGGATTTTTTCTTACGGTTTTACTATCACATTTTTTTCAGTTCGGTCCCGCAGCGAAATCCCTATCCCCTCCAAGCCTGCCGTAAGGAACTTCGTTCCAATAAAACAGTTTATAAAGTAGACGCAAAGGTAACGTTTTCTTATAAGAATATTATTGTTTTTAATATAATACATTGATGAAATAGACTAGTCAAGAATTGGAAATAAATTAAATCAATTTGTTTTGTATAATATAAACATACATTCTTTAATATGTACATGTCTCGTCCAATATCAGCTGCATGTTGCACGACCTCGTCGTCAGGAAGTACTATTTTCCTTGCATTGCTTGCTACTGTCTGCAGAAAGTCGCGATTGCATACCTAAGACATAAATTAAAGTGTGTCCTACATTTGTCACTTGTCTGTGGACAATGTGACATTATTAAAATATTCTGTTGTTTCAAGCGGGAACAATGTATTTTTTAATTTTACTTTAAAAATATACGAGCAAAAATAACTAAAACTTCAGACGAACAAGCTTTAGTTGAAGCTACATGGGAGTAGAAATCGGGCAATTTTCATAAATTTTAAACAGTTTTATATAAGGCTATTAAGTTTAGGTGGCGTCGATAAGTTATATTATTTACATCGATGATGAATTTACCTGAAATAACGGGCAAGATAGCAGAGTCTCCACCATTTCCATAGAACGGACTTCTTGTTGGAGGTTCATTGACATGTCACAAAATAATTCGTCCGGAGATACTGCGTTATTGTAGTACCTGGAGCATATATGCATATTTACAACTTATAAATAGATATTCTTATTATAAATCATAACTCGAATACTATTTTTTTTATTTTACTGATTATATCTAATTTTCGTTGTTAATTTTTTTTAGGGTAGTAATAACACCTTTATCAGCCCAGCACCAATAATCTTATCATAGTCATTATTTTAGCCAAGAGACGTCCACTGCTGGACATAGGCGTCCCCAAGGTTCTCTACAACAGCCGGTCTCATGCCAACGTACGGAAAAACACGGTGTTAGTAGCACCTCAAAGTGATCCAACGAACTGATGAGGGTCATGGGCAATAACCTTACACTACAATAAAATTTTATAAAAATCAATTAACAGTAAATTTGATATAAATATATATAATTTTGAATTCACAATTGACGTTTTATTCATCTAATTATTTATAAACAAAACTCAGACTGATAATTTGAGTTTCAATGTTGCCAACTAAGCAACTGACAAATAAAAAGCTGTCTGAAATTCTTTTGCATTAATTTACTAGTTCAAATTGCATATTATAGATTAAAGCAACAATACCGCTAATAAAATTCAGACAGTACCTGTTCATTTTTAATTTTTCTTACCATTGTACTGAGAAGAATTTCTTTACGCGGGTCTTGATTTTTCCGCTGACACGATTTACGGACAGAAAATAAAACAGCTCGCGCATGGATTCCTACAAAAGACGGATGGTAGCAGAATGTACTTTTTTGCGTGTATGATCATAAATGCCGACATAAATATTATGTTATACTAGCTTTTGCCAGCGGCTTGACCCACGTGTATATCGGTTATCACAGTAAAAAGCAACAATTCGTGAAATAATTTTTAAAATTCATGAATGTTGTTGCGTAAAAAATACCTTAAAAAGGTGATTTTAATTAATACTTACTACAAAACTTTCTTTTTTAATAAAGAAAAAGTAAGATAAAGTATTTGAAATTTTATTCTGTATTACAACAAATCTTCTCGGTTCAGTAGTTAGACAATGAAACAATCTATGTCAATAGAGAATTTAAATAAAATCACCCTCATCGTCCCTTTCACTTATGTTCACTGATCCGGAAGATTTGCCAAGTCTTTGATTTGCGAAACATTTAAAAGAATAGCTTACCAATTTGTTTCAGAAGGAAATAGATAAAATATTTTTTCATTCTTAAAAATATTCGCAACAGTTTCTCATGTCAGTTTCGACTGTCTCGGTGACGAAGCGGTAGCGAAAGCGACTGATGTACTTCGTCTCGGGTTCGATTCCGGGCCAGACCAAATGTTTGTATGATCTGCCAATATTTGTTTTCGAGTTTGGGTGTTTTCTATGTATGATATGCATTAATTTACAAAAAAAAAGTATATAAGTATTCTATCAGTCAGTCTAGCTATCATACTACAAGCTCTGCTTAGTTTGAAACTATATGACGTTACATGTCAAATATCCGAAATGCGTCCAAAATATAATTTCTAAACTGTTTAATGTTAGTAGGTACTTTTAAATGCATAGTATCTAAGGATATCTTAATAAAAATACACACCTTAAAATTTATTCTTCTTTGTGTTGATAGTAGGTAATTACAACAGATCCTAGCAGTATAGAAGGCGCCCATGTACGAGCCGAGTACAAATAAAAAAATAACCTGCAATACAAATTCGATATAACTACGATATTACAGTATACTTGTTACTACTTATGTCCTACTGAGATCTATTGGTTCTATTTACTATATTGACTCATTTACTTACAAATACATGTATAATTTAGAAGTAAGTTATTAACAAGGACGCGTTAGTGATTGCCTAGCAACCGTCAATTGTTAAACAAATACTAATAATGTAATATCGAACGTAGTTGACTTATAGCACATTGACCAAAATAGAAAAAATAAAATTAAAGTACAAAATTAATGCGTGATCGACAAATTGCTGTTCATGATGTTAATTCAATTTAACTGAGATCTCTGTGATTGTACTAATCTAGTCGAAAAATCACAACACAGCTGATGTTTTGGGCTGTTAATTTTTTTACTTTTTACTTAATTTTAATGTCACAACGGTGTATTTAGTAGATAGTTTTAATAATTGTAAATTGTATATTTATCCTTAAATAGTCTTATTATATTTTGTTTCTATTTTACAACTACATTTTTAACGAAACAAACCAGATTATTATGGGAAACAAAATTTTCATTACAACTGTTTAAAGCATTGTTACAAATATTCGAGTCCTAAAAATTAACTTATACATCATGTGAATCTTTTTTCCAGGCCACAGTAAACAACATTAGGCCGTACACTCGTAAAATACTCTTCTTTATGGATGAAAAAAGTATTATCACATTGTTTTGGGTCGAGTGCCAGCAGCGTATTACGATATCCTCTGGGCACGCATTCAGAATTTATAATTACATGTATATTTAAACTCGTAAAAGTACTTACCATTGTTACTTCGTATAACAAAACATATATATTTATTAAAATTTGTTTGTGCTATGTTAAATTTGTGAAATATACGAATTAGAGTTACTTTGACAAAGAAATTTCAACTGGTATTTTTCTACTGAACTTGTTATGTTAGCGTACTTTTTGATTACTAATCTAATTATGCGTTTTGTATTATATGATACCAATAAAGTATTGTTAAGATATTATTAAGGACCATAAGTGTTGAGGTATGATTGAAATTCAAACTGCCTAAAAAAACCTATTTAAATATCCTGTCTAAATAAATTAAATACGCGCTTTGTAGAATTTTATATATCACAAACATCCATCTCAACAGTAAACTTCTAAAAATTTGTAAATTTAGTTTAATCCACAGAACCTTAAATCGATTGCAAATTTTGGCCCCGCCTCGCTGTCCGGCCGTGTAGCCCCCATATCGTGCAGACGCAACTATCTCGCTCGCACGAGTTCACCACAAGCTAAGTGTTACTCGACGTACGATAGGATATTAGCCACACTTACTGTATATCTAGTACATATGGAACTTGATATGGAAACTAAATTATAAATACAGTTATTGGATGTAGACGTAGAAATAGAAATAAAATAAACAAATATTACAGAAAGGTGCCGATGCATACAAATAGTTGTGTTTTTAATATTATCACTTCACAATTTAGGTACAAAGCCTTTTCGTAATTATACTCTATTCTCCTCCTATCATCATACCCTCTTCATCAATCATGTTTTAAACCCCTAGGATACTTTCTAAAGTTCAAAAAAATTGAAATTTGATATGCAGGCTTCTTTTTTTAACTACTCTTACAAGAAATGTATTTATGTGGAAGAAATAGACCTTTGGGTACATTTTGAAGTTCGAAATGACTGAAATTTGGTGTGCATGCTAGAAATTTCGTATAATCAAGGGAAAAACTAAGAAATACTATGTATTATAATAAAGCTCACATTAGACAGCTCAATTAAGAGCCTTATACAGAAGGCAGTCTACACGATATCGTATGTATAATGTCTGTCTCTGGAACCCTCACCGTCGGTGGATTTGTTCCTGTACTCAGTGTCTGTGCGATATTTATATTTTTAAATAATAAATCTGAACCTATGAGATTGTCGTTCTACAAAACTGCCACATCAAATCAAAATTATTTTTGTTTAGCTAAGAATTCTAATTTTAATTTTATTTTAAAAACATGCACTTCTTTTCTCAAATTAATCATTTGTTGATGGAGTAGCCTAACATTTTTATAACACTTGGATCATTTTCATCATCATGGATACGCTGAAAATTCAAAGAATTATTTAACATGAGCACCAGCGCTACAGCAACGCGGCACAAGTGACAAATGAGTGTCCCACGAACTCAATGATAGTTAATGGCATTTAGTTTATTGAAACGTTTTTAAAGTCTTTACTCACGATTCAGCCTCCTATATGTCGGTTCTGAATTAAAAAGTAGCTTATGTTCTTCCTCAAGAATCAAATTTCTCAGTTTTTTTTGCTTTTTTAATTATTAATATAATAATTTTAAGAAAGAAAAAATACCCATAATTTTAAATTCAGATCATATAGTAACCGTGTTATACTATGTTGTATTTGTTTACAAAGTTTAATTAATATTGATAAAATATTTATTGACTTCTACGGTTTATCTGTAAATTTTAGAGGGCAATTTGGGTATTTTTTATACAGAGTTTATTTATCTAATCTAATCATGTTTTCACAACGCATGATACTCAGGGTATATCCTCAACTTTTCTACGTATTTTTTTAATATGATTGATTCATTACTTTCATTGAAATGCAGGATCAAATATGAACGATGAAGCAGTTTTGATGTGGTATAAGCCTTTAATATTTGCTCATTGATGAAAACAGATGACGCGTTCACTTTCAGAAAAATCATAACCAATAATAAAAATTTTTTCAAGTAAGTTACTCAATTATGCACGGTTTTTTAATTTGTTCTCCTTAGAACTTCTTAAACTACATCACTGATATCACTCATACTTTATACTGGCATCATTAAAAAGCGACATATATATATTTTTTATAATAAAACTGTTCTATTTATGATTTGAACTCAAAATATTATGATATTTTGCCAATGATAAAGAAAAAATACTATCGCAATAAACTTTCGAAAATCTTACACAAAAATGACACAAACCAAAGTCAAACACACTTTTTACAGAATGGAATACGGACAAAGTATAGTCGTACAATAAATACACGCCTACAGCCTATAAAACTTTTTGTGCATGGAACACAATTCCAGAGTAAAAATATATGGTTATGGTTTGAGAGTTATTATGAAAGGGCATAAAAAGTAGACTGCGTGTAGTAGGCAAGTACTTTAAAATGCTCCAACTCACGGAGACATGAACATTGTATAGTCAACTGTTTTTATAAACACGTCATTTACAAAACAAGTGAAAGTGTGTGTGTTTTTTAAAAGTCACAAGGAGTCCAGTTTTAGATACTAATGTATGACGTATGACCTCTCTATAATGTAATATCATCATATATATGTTGCTATCTGAAGCTAATGCCATTAATAGCTTATTTGAGTCTTAGCAGGCTTGATTGGTTGTCCTATTAGTGATGTAACGAGTTGAATTTCCCACCAGTTTTATTTTGCTCTCTTCTCTTCTTTTGACTTTACAAATTGTTAGTTAGACATAAGTCAGTAAGAAGAAGGAAGTCGATACGAAATAGGACAGTAACACAAAAAAAAATTTGAACTCAGATTATACTACACCGAATTTACTACTCTTGATACTACAAAATCGTTTTTTTTTAATTTCGATTACATTTCCAAATAACTTGTATTATTTTATCATCTAAATAAAGGCCTTATTTATTGAAAATACAACATTCCTTTTTACTTACTAATAAAATGTCTTTTGAACCAGGGGATATGTCGGAAGAGCCAGTACCAGTAAATACTGCTGTACCGAAACTGAATGCCGTTTTTATTGGTTTTTCGTGTTTTGCCTCATTCATCATATATACCTTAGTTTCCCAAAATATTAATAAGGACATCCAGGAATTCTGTAAGAAAAGGTTTTTGTATACGTATAATAGTAAAAAGATCAAATGTGTGTGTTAAAACAAACCAATAATTAGACTAAAATAATTACAAATCATTACTCACATTCCATAGATTAAATAGTAACTACGACTCATATTATCAAAAAAAAAAATAAGTAGATATATCATAATTGCTAAACTTTAAGACAACCAGACAACCTGCAGACAAATTGTTTTTTTTTTTTAATATTTCTTTAAATTTCACATAACAAATTTGTAATTTATTGTTTTTTTTAATAATTGCCAAAATGACTCGACTCTGCCTGATGGAAAGCATAAGTAGAAACCAAGAGTGCTGGTAACCATCTTCACTACGAATGTAGACAAAAAGAATATTTTAAGGAAGTCATTATTTATCCCTTAAAGCTGAATAGAAAAATTTCGTTAAAACATCTTGTGAATACTTTCTCAATAATAGAAATGAACAATTTTTTTTGAATATGTATACACAAGGCATATACTACACAACCAAGAAAAAACGAAATTTTATGCACTCTCTGTTCAACTTTTTTTTTTATTTTAAAAGCCTGCCAAAGTGACTCTACTCTGCCTGATGAAAAGCATTAATAGAATCCATGAGTTATGGTCACTATACTCATTGCGAATGCAGACTATGCAGTATGGTGATCCACACCATGGCGGCCTTGTAAGATGCTTTCTCATGCCTCGTTTAGTTACGTAAAAGGCATGACAGTCATCGTGACATTGTTTACACATTACTTACCACGACAACTGTCACCCCTGCATTAATGGCTATCCGGTCTGGCACTCACCAACGAAATGCGACAGCACAGATACTGTCGCTTTAGGTTGATTTTCTGTGGGAGGGTAGTACTGCCCCGGTCGAGCCGGCCTGTTCGAATAAGCGTGGCTCTACTACCTATATACTCTATACCTTTATCCTACTACTTAATAAACAAACAACTGCAATGTTGAGAAATCTTTTCCTACACATTGAAAAGTAATGTTTATAACATCACCATAGCTTTCCCGTTAGAATTATAACAATAACCAATTTATATTCATGACTCCTGTCAAACGAGATTATGCATTGCTCATAGACAAACCGAAATATTGAGCTCTCATATTCAATACCACTCATATCGGGTGTTGACAGACTAGATTAATGAATGCTATGTATTATAATGAATGCTATTTATATATTCAACACCATCTAAATAAAAGAAAAATACTTAGGAAACGAATCGGGGATTTCAGGTGAAATTTAAAACCCTGATTACGCAGCACATAGCTATGACGAACTTGGGAATTTCATTGATTTCACAATAATGTTAAGGATTCAAAGATTAGAAGCCTAAGATTTAAGTCTGTGATTCTGTACTTTGATAAACTTTAACGTTATAGCAGTTACTACAAATAAAATGCAACCTCTACAAAAATTGAAAATATATTTTTTGTGTTGGTTTTAATAAACATATTTTTTATTTTTGTAATTTTATGCACAAATACGACATGCAACGTCAATAGTTATTAAATATATACTGATTCTTACCTAATAAACTTAAAACTTTTCAATTTCTACAAAAATCTAAAATACGCTAGCAGGCTGATGATAATGACGAAAACATTATGTCAGCATGTCTAAATGGACGTATCTGTATTTTTTTTTAATTTACAGTTGTGATGTATAATATGACTTGTTTGTTGTGCTTTAACTAAGGTTCAGAAATTTGTAATTTATGTTATGGTATTTTTAATATAATAATTTGGAACCTAATACTTACAATCTAGTTTACTAGTACTTTTAAATAAGACAGAGATTTTAGATTGGAGCACAACAAAATAAACTTTTTCTGATGTTTAATATGACTGTTTTTAGGCATCAAACTAATAAGACTAAGCTACGAACTACTTAGAGCAGGATCTACTATTTTTATTAACTAACTGTATTAAGTTAACCGTAACAAATCACCTCGTGACATAATTTCCTTGGGCATGCATTGAGATACAAAGCGCATCCGGACCAATAACAAAATATAATAAATATCAAACCAAACTTCACCAAGCTTAGGAACTGTAAATTAAAATAAATGTTAAGAAAATAAAATATAACATTATAATTTATATAATATTTAAACTTAAACTTTCAGCTCTGTTGCTTTTAGTTCACCCTTTTTATTTTAATACTTAGCTACTATACAGTAAGCATTATCACCATGTGTGTATTACCGAGGGGTGTAACATAAGAAAAAAGGAAAGAAAATATTTTCGTCACATATGTAATTCGATGTCGTTAACCAAAGTAGTCTGATATTATTTAAACAACGTGTGATAACAACTGCTGTTTATATTTGTAGTATGATATATATCAAGTACTAATGCTCCGGATAACTTAGCCGAAAAACAATTGTAAGGTTGCAATAATTAAACCAGTAATACAGTACATTTAATCTCGACGTACTATATTTTTAGCTAATCTATATACACAATAAAAGTAACCATTTGCCAGTGTGGATATATCAACAGCTTTTTACAGTTTACTGCTGGACGTAGGCCTCTCCTTAGCAAGAAGGTTTGGTCTACTGTACCTCGCTGGGTAGACGGGTTGAAATAAGGTTTATTTCAAGTTTTATCGGCGAACGGCAGACTTCTGGGTGGGTAGCGGCATTCAGCCCCCACCCGAAGAGATACGCAAGTGGCGAGAGGCCGCTCGTCAAGCCACGATGGCTCGTTGGTCGCCCCGACTGGAGGCTCCACGTACTGGGTTTGCCGCCGTGGAGGCTCTCCAGCCGGTCATCGCCGAGTGGGCAGGGCGGCAGCACGGGACTCTTTCTTTCCGACTGACGCAGATTCTTGCCGGGCATGGTTACTTCAGGAAGTATCTGCACTCGGTCGCCAGGAGGGAATTGAGTCCCGCCTGTCACCACTGCGACTGCAGTGAGGACTCGGCTCAGCACACGCTGGCGGTTTGTTCCGCCTGGGCGGCGCAGCGTGGGGTCCTCACTGCAGTTATTGGAAGAGATCTCTCGCTACTGGCCGTCATACGCTCCATGGTCGGTAGCGACAGTTGTTTTACCGCGGTCGCAACCTTCTGCGAAGACGTAATTTCGCGGCAGGAGGCGGCGGAGAAGGCCCGGGAGGACAACCTCCACTCGGACCCAATTCGCCGCCGGCGAACCGGGCGGCGGAGGCGCGCGTACCAGCCCCTCATGCCGCCTTGAGTGTGGCCGCGGGTGGACGGGACGGGTTTTCCCCTCCATCCGCTATAATGGCCAGCCGCGAGGAGGCGACGTCCGCGTGCGCCGTACGTCGCCTAAAAGGAGAGTTTATCAGCAGATGGTGCCCGCGGCAGCGGGCAGACGCTAGGAGGGATCTGGATGTCGTAATGACAGTTGTTCCCGGATCCCTCCTATGTCAGCCGCAGAGTGGCACACCCGACATACCACCCCGCCGTAAACTCCGGTGGGGTGACGGCCCGAGGGGATTTCCACACATTAAAAAAAAAAAAATATTATATTTCAAGTGTAATAAAACATAAGTCAGCTTAAACTTTTATTTTTTGTAGAAGTATAGAGACTCGTGTTCGTACCAAATTTGTACTCCAATCGCCATGAATGTCTATTCTAATCAAACTACAACTGAAACTCGTTTACCTTTACAGGACTATAGAAATTCTTCGCCCATTTATCAATATAATCCCATAA
This sequence comes from Hypercompe scribonia, assembly GCA_949316085.1. Classification (NCBI taxonomy): domain Eukaryota; kingdom Metazoa; phylum Arthropoda; class Insecta; order Lepidoptera; family Erebidae; genus Hypercompe; species Hypercompe scribonia. The sequence goes on from OX438975.1 coordinate 7,972,222, forward strand.
ATGCCACACTTGTAGTATCGGGCATAACTTAGCTATTTGACCAGTAACTGTTTCTCCTTCAGGGTCTAGAGTATCCGTGAAAATGTAAACTGGGAATACCGATATAATATCGAGGTAGAAACCAATGGTCGACATTTTAACTTCGGCTATTTCCTTTATGGTTTCTTTTCTAACATTCTGAAATACATCCAAAATGTGTATAAAGTTCTTTAAAAACAGCATCAGATAGATCAGGTCATCTAGATTTGACACTTCCGATAGTGATTGTTTAGCTGTTTAATATCATTGTCCCAAATGAAATCGATTTCCATTTAAAAAGAGAGACCTCCATAAATTGTCGAATGACGATGCAAATCAGAATCAGATTAATCAAGTAAAGATAAAGTTACTTTATTTAAATTTTACTTACAAACACTTAGTATTATTTTAACACTGATAAAAGTGTTTCCAACAAAGACTTAACAAATAAAATCTTTAAAATAATTTCGATCGCTATTGAATTAGCATTACAATATTCAGAGACTTCGCGCATGATAAATTTACTATATAAAATACACTAATATACTAATAATGTACGCTATAAACGTAATTATCTAGTATTTAAGTGTAAATTTAGGTGTATTAGATTTTAAGTGAATCAAATAAGATCATACGACGCGACTTTCATCATCTGTCAATGCTCGTTTAAAAGTTATTTTGTTGGTGTAGAGCCTTTTCGGAGATAGGTTGTCTTTCAATACTGAATCTCTGTACAGCAGTATATTATTTTTATGGTAATTGGCCCGTTAGTTAAGACTACTGATGTGCCAGATCTCTAAATACGTAAATCTGGGACATATACGGATTATTATTGCGACATCAAATAAGGTTTTTTTTTTCAGGTTGAGAACATAACACTTATTTGAAATACTACGTGTTTACTTCTTAAAAGTGTATGGTTCTAATGAGTTTTTTTTTTAACAGATAACTCCCGTATTTGGAATATATTCTGTGTCGCAGAAGACTTTACAAACACTTGAAACGAATACAAAGAACACCTACACAAAACAACAAAGTGTGAATCACACAAAGTGTTATCTCATGTGAGGGTTGAACCCACAACACTCAGCACAATAGATGTTGACGTAGCGACCGCTTAAACCACTATGCCATGCGTGCAGTCAAATTAAATTAAATCTATAAATACCAGTCACTACAACATTTAATATCTTTAGAGAACAAGTTAATAACGAAAACGTGATAAATGATATCACGTTTTCGTTATTAACTGTATGTTAAATTTTTCTACGGCAACAGTTGCCACTACGTTATTTTGTATAATTAGTATCAAATATTGATAGTGCTTCAATTTAATAAAACGATATCGATCAAGCTTCTAACGGTTTCTTGTTATTAATATTATTACTGATTATAAATCAAACACGCGAGAGGCGTTAAGTGATTTATGTGAACTGTGTACACGCGAAACTTTGTATGGTTTGATTCATTCCAGTGAGCTCTTTGTTAATCGTAATAATAATTATAATAAGAACTAGCATTTCATTGATATCAAAGCGGTTAATTACTCATTGTTATGAATAACGTGTTTTATGTATGTTATGGGCATATTTTAAGAGAAGGTGTTAATTTATAAAACCGCTTAATTTATTTGATTAAATCTTGATTTTAGCTCTTTTTCGTCTATTTGAAAAATTACTGTTAAAACTTGCAAATTGATGAGAAAGTAGCAGATAAAAATAACTACAGATGAGCTATTCTTTATCTGTATTTACCGACGGTAACCTTTAACTAAATAATCAACTGATACTGTTCTTTAATGGCAGTCTTTGGAACTTGCTGCATGTAATGAATTAAATCACTTTCACTGATTAAGTGGGATTAATTAGGATTGTATCAAAATCACATTGGTTACTAGAACTCCTGGTAGTTAGATACTTATCTGATTATTGTTATCGTAGACCGAGGATTGTAAGTAGTTGGTGTTATTTGCATGTATGTAAGTATTTGAAAGGGTGAGTACACGACGATTGAGCCAGCATGAATAATCGGGACTTCGACTTTACTCGAACAGATCATAACTTCTTGGTATAATAAACTGAAATCGTCCTAGCAGCTGTAACTACTTCACACACAAATGACTAATTCCAACATACTGACTGTGACTACACTAGAATACCGTTATCCTGCCGCGAGGCACTGAGCGACGCGAGAAGAAATTAAATGGTCAGTATAAAGATGATGCAACGCTGATAATCAAAACAAAAATTTTTTAAAACATATTTTAGGTACTGTAATGTAGCTGAAACTGTGCGCGCTCATTTAGGGAGAATCATAAGTACTAGTGACACCCGATCGACTTTAAATTGCTAGTAGATTACCGACCAGGGATTTTTTGGAATTAAAATACAACTTCAATTTTATTGTAGCAAAATTAATTGTAAAGGTAAATCCCAAGTAAAAATAATCTGAAACCTTTATATAACTCAAAAACTATTTTATATGTTGTATATGTGAGATTATAAGACTTGAGAAGACCTCTCAACAAAATAAAATAAGAAAAAACTGGTAACCGTTCTGTTTTAACTCAAAATGTCTATGTATCTGACATAAAATTTATTTAGTACGAGACTTGACAAGATAATTGGTTTACTAATAATAATCTGTCACTCAAATTTTAATGATAATGTTATAGTACCTATAATATTATATACTCGAGTAGAATATAATTTGCCGGTAAAAGTAGAGAACTTTCTGATAGCTATGTTTATGTTTTCAGTCGAAACCGAAATTGAAGGTTCGGCCTTGTTCTCAGTTTCAGCGGAAACCGAAACTTCCTTAAATTTAATTAAAACTACAGTTATAAATATCGAAATCATGTATGTTTCTTAAACATTTATTTGTATATACATCCATATAGTTAAATAGTGTTAAACAACAATCATTAAAGTACGTAACAAATGTTATTTTTGTTTTTTTTCTCATGATAAATATGTTATATCATATAAGTGTTACCACACCTTATAAGAAAAATTGGAATAATAGATGATACAGTTCAAAACAATTCGGTTAAAAATATTTAAAAAAGGACAAAAACATAGAAACGTGAATTTTAACCACATTAAATACAGTAATTTCAATCCGGATTAGTACAACATTATTTACATGAGTCACTCAACTGTAATAGGCAGCGTTGTAATTTCGGCGACATCAAAACGACGCTTTCTTTTTTTTTTTTTTTTTTAACCTGTGGAAACCTCCTCGGACCGTCACCCCGCCGGGGTTTACGGCAGGGTGGTATGTCGGAATCGGACCGACTAAAACCACACGGTGTGCCACTCTGCGCCTGAGATAGGAGGGATCCGGGAACCGCTGCTATTACGACATCCAGATTCCTCCTAGCGCCTGCCCGCTACCTCGGGCACCATCTGCGGATAAATTCTCTATTTTAGGCGACGTACGGCACACGCGGACGTCGCCTCGTCGCGGCTGGCCATTATAGCGGGTGGAGGGGAAAACCCGTCCCGTCCACCCGCAGCCACACTCAAGGCGGCATGAGGCGCTGGTATGCGCGCCTCCGCCGCCCGGCTCGCCGGCGGCGAATTGAGTCCGAGTGGATATCGTCCTCCCGGGCCTTCTCCGCCGCCTCCTTCCGCGAAATTACGTCTTCGCAGAAGGTTGCGACCGCGGTAAAACAACTGTCGCTACCGGCCATGGAGCGTATGACGGCCGGTAGCGAGAGATCTCCTCCAATAACTGCAGTGAGGACCCCACGCTGCGCTGCCCAGGCAGAACAAACCGCTAGCGTGTGCTGAGCCGAGTCCTCACTGCAGTCGCAGTAGTAACAGGCGGGACTCAATTCCCTCCTGGCGACCGAGTGCAGATACTTCCCGAAGCAACCATGCCCGGAAAGGACCTGTGTCAGTTGGAAGGAAAGGGTCCCGTGCTGTCGCCCCGCCCACTCGGTGATGACCGGCTGGAGAGCCTCCACGAGGGCAAAGCCAGCACGTGGAGTCTCCAACCGGAACGACCAACGAGCCATCGTGGCTCGACGAGCGGCCTCACGCCACTCGCGTATGTCCTCAGGCGGGGGCCGTATGCCGCTACCCGCCCGGAAGTCAGCCGTCCGCCGATAAACTTCGGCGATCACTTCCGCCTCCAAATCCCACGGGGGAGTTCCGGCCAGGGCGCACGCCGCCTCCGTCGATACGGTGCGGTAACCGCGTATGGCTCTAACCGCCAATATCCTCTGAGGGCGCCAGAGGCGAGCCCTATTCTGGGCAGTCAGAGCCGCCGCCCACACCGGTGCACCATACAGCGCCATTGACTGGACAACCCCCGTGTATAGCCGTCTCGTCGCGACGCTGGCTCCACCCAAATTGGGCAAAAGTCGCCCAAGAGCAGAAGCAGCGCCGACCAGCTTTGGAGTAAGCTGTCGGAAGTGCTCGTCGAAGAGCCACCTGCCGTCAAGGATCAGGCCCAGATACTTCATCTGGGCCTTAATCGGTACGAGGACCGAATTGACAACGATAGAGGCACCGGGGGGTGGACCACGACGGGGCCCATGAAACAAAAGGGCTTCCGTCTTATCTAGGGCCACTCGTAAACCCAGCGCCTCAATGCGCCCGACCACCAAAGAGACTCCCACGGTGGCCAGGCGCGCCGCCTCTTGAAAGTTCGCCCCCCGGGCTGTGACCAATGTGTCATCGGCGTAACAAATTACGCCCAGCCCAAGGGGAAGACGACCTCGAAGGGCCCAGTCGTATCCCATATTCCACAGGAGTGGTCCGAGGACGGACCCCTGTGGAACACCGCACGACATGGGCCGCCGCCTCAGAATACCATCTCGGTCCTCGTACACGACGGTACGCTCCTCAAGATAGTCTGCCACAAGCCGCCTCAGGTACTCGGGCACCCCGTGGTAGTGGAGTGCTTCCCTGATGCAGCTAAATGGTAGACTATTAAATGCGTTGGCGATGTCCAACGACACCGCCAACAGCACGCCGCCACAGCTCACCGCCTCTTCGGTAACGGCCCTCAGGCGCAGCACAGCATCGACCGTCGAACGCCCCGCCCGAAAACCAAATTGGGCGTTCGACAGATCGGAGCCCACCTCGCAGAGGTGCCGGACGATGCGGGCAGAGAGTATCCTCTCAAACAGTTTACCCGCCTCGTCCAGCAACACAATGGGCCTATAGGCCGCCACCGAATCGGTAGGCCGTCCCGGCTTCCTTAATAGGACCAGCTTCCCGCTTTTCCAGCACTCAGGGAAGCGTCCGGACGACAAGCTAGCATCCAAGACCTCCCTGAGGCGGTCCGACATGTGATCGAGGGTTCGTGCCAATACTCGAGCAGGTATCCCATCTGGCCCAGGGGCGGTGTTCTTAGAGCGAATCCGTAGAACAACCGCCCCCACCTCCGATTCCCTAACGGGCGGAACATTGTCTTCGTTCTCCCCGTCGTCTCTGGCCATGAAGACCATCGACGGGGGTGTGTGATCCACCCGCCGCGGGAAAAGGCCCTCGACCACATCCCGCAGGAAGCTGGGCTGGAGTGTCTCTGTAAGGGGGGAGGCCGACGTGCGGAGCTTTTGTCGCGCCGCACGATAAGAGCGACCCCAGGGGTCACGATCGAGACCCTCCAGCATCTCCTTACGCTTAATTTCCTTGGCGCGGCTGATGGCCAGCTTCAGAGTTTTCCGCGCCTCTCGGTACTCCTCATGAAGCTGGTCTTCCTCGCCTTCTTCGCGGTGTCGCCGCCGACCACGGGTGTAGGACCTCCGGGCACGAGTACAGGCCGCGCGGATGTCCGCCAACTCCTGGGACCACCAGTAAACTTCCTTCCGTGGAGGCCAACAACCTCGGATGCGGGGCATGGCCGCATCGCAGATCTGCGTAATCGCATCGCGGAAACGACCAGCCCCCATGTCGACCTCCTCGGTCGGAGCCTGCGGAGACAGCCAAGAGTGAATAATGGCTGCCTCCTCTAGTAGGTCCTTATTCAGTTTGGCTATAGCCCACCGCGGAAAGCGAGAAGAACGCCGCGCCACGTGACCCCTTCTGGGTTCCTGGGAGCGGGAGAGCTCAAATCGGATATAGAGATGATCCGAGAGCGTCTCAACCTCTTTCAGGACACGCCAGTTCCTTACTCGTGCGGCGAGGGCAGGGGTAGCAAACGAAAGGTCCACTATCGACCCTCCATGCTGTCGCACACACGTGTTGGTGGAGCCCCTGTTTAGTAAACAGAGGCCCACCGAGGCCGCCCACTCCTCTACGGCCTCGCCCCTAGCGTCCGTCCTGGTGGAACCCCACGCAACGGACTTTGCGTTGAAGTCCCCCAGCACAAGGACGTGCCCAGACATTAGTCGCCGCATCGAGATCTCCAGGCTGTTGAGGAAGACCTCGAAGTCGCTCAAATTCCGGTTGGGGGAGAAATACACACCGTATACGGTGATCTCCCCCCACTCAGCAGCAACATATCCAGTGCCCTTGTCTCTAAGCGACAAGGGCGGGGAATGAGCCGCTGTGGAGCCCACGACTGCCACGGAACCGTCCCGGTCACCCAACCAGTTTGGACGGGGAGGAACGTAGTAGGGTTCCGCGGCTACGGCAACACCGATCGACCACTGTGCCACGGTTTGCAGGAAAATGTCCTGCGCCGCGGCACAGTGGTTCAGGTTAGTCTGGACAAGGAGATTGGAGACTTGGGCCATTATTCGTCCGTCTCTACAGCCTCCTCCATGGGCGACGGTATAGACGGACGAACGACGTCAGAAGCAGCCTGGGCCGACTGGCTAGCCCCTGACGCCTGCCGAGAACTGCGCGGAGGTTTGCAACCCCCCTGCCCAATCTGGTGATTGGCAGGTTTGTTACCCGCCGCACACGCGGGGCAGTGAGGGGCAGCAGAACAATCTGCCGCCTTGTGCCCCGGTCGACCGCAGCGGAAACAAAGTCCGCTGCAGTCAAAACAGCTGTCGCATTTGATGCGGGTGGGTCCCACGCCCAGGCATTTGAAACACTTCATCGGTCTCGCCGCCAGAACTGTGACTTTGGCGTTTACGAAACCGATGAGTATCTTGCCAGCGTCGCCCAAAACTTTGGCTTACGCTACGGGACAACTTAACCACACTGCGCTAAGGCCCCCTGGGCCGGGGCGGATGGTGCCAACCCTGATGTTATCCGTGTTGCATCCAGTCCTCTCCCGAACTGCAACACGGACATCGTCGGCCGTTATTGAGTCGTCCAGGCCTGAAATGCGCAGTTCTGCGCACTTTGTAGGCCTGGCGATCTTGACACCATCCGTGGGTGCAAACATGTTTCGCAGTTTCTCGGTAATCGAATCTGCTGTTTTTGCGCCTTCAGCCCCGGGGAACTCCAGGACTCGAGCTCCCGTTTGGGCGAGGCGCAACCTGACCCCTACCGTCCCGAAATCAGTGGCGAGACTATCCCGAGCCTTCTTGAATAAAGTCGCATAGGACAGTCCGCCACTTGCCGCCTCCGGTGATACGGTAACCACTATAGCCGCGGTTTTTGGCGGCTTTAGCTTCCGTGGCTTCTTGGTGGCTATTGCCACCGATGGCGACTGCGGGGTAGGAGCTGCTTTCTGGGTAGCCTTTTTACCCCGCTTTCGGGACTTCTTCTTAGCCCCTCCGACCAATTGCCAACCGTCATTGGAGAGGGCAGATGTGGAGGGATTAGGTGTAGGTGTTGGAGTGGGGAGCGGAGGAAATTTTGCTCCACTCTTTACCGCCGTCTTATTCCCTGTAACCGGTGCAACCATCTTGGTTGCTGACTTGGCCGCCTGTTGTGTCCTCGTGGCAACAGCAGGTGCAGACACTGACACTGCTGTCGCATACGATTTGCGACCACTCGCGACAGACAGCGGAGTCGAAACTGATGAGGCCTTTCGCCTGTCTGCAGCAAGTGATGGCCGCATAATAGGGGCAGGAGGCAGTCTCGCTTCCAGGCCTGCGAGACGTCCATCCAGCATATGCCACACTGCGTCCAAAATTTGACGCAAGTGTGCGTCACTGACGTCACTGGGACCGGTAGTGGAGGCAGGTTGCTTCGAAGCCATGTCCTGCAGTATTGGAATGTCCACCTGCGCCCGAAATTGGGCAAACTGGGCACTCAACTCTGCCACCTGCCCCGTCAGACATTCGTTAGCTACCTGAAGGCGAGCTACATCCCCGACGAGGGTCTCAACAACCCCAGTAATGGCAGAGGAGGAGTCCTTAAGAGCCCTCACGAAAGAGCTCTTAAGGTTCCGTGATTTGGTAGCCACCTTTTGGATGATGGCCACCCCGGCATTTACTGTCTCCTGCAAAGAAACAGTTGTTTGGGAGACAGAACCCCCTTCCACCGGCTCTCGAATCTTCTGCAGGAGATCTGCAATCTCCTCCTCTGCTGCACTTTCGCCCTCCGCTCGAACCCGCCTATAGGTTTCTGCCTTAGAAAAGACAGAACCAGACGGAGCCAAGGTCGATGTTCGCGACCTACCTCTACGGCTACTGCCCACTTTGGGAGGTAGCATTTCTTGGGATGTGTCACTCGCCTCATCCCTGGAGCGTTCGCGTTTCCTGCTTTCGCAAAGTTTCTTCTCCATAGGCTCCACTACGTCCATATTCGTCCTGGAGCTACCATCATCCGACAGAATAGCGGATTTGGAACGCTATCGTTCCGAAATTCTTCGGCTACCGAGCCCCGCCGAGATAGGCGTGCCTACCAATACGTCCTCCTCGTTTGAAGAGCGATCGTCCGTTCTTATACCTTTCTCCGTTCTATTCTTTTTCTCCTTCTTTCTTTCTGGTACGATATGCCGACGGTGGCAGGGAGATAACATCTCCTGATGCCTGCTCGGTGGCAGTGTAAGTACACACCGAGCCCGTCCTTCTTTTCCACCGCTGAAAGCGAAGGAACTCCGACCCGAGGAAGGATCCCACCTTGGTGATTTTTTAACGAGGTTTTCCTCCTCATTGCTCCGAAGAGCGAAGAGCCAACAGAGGATCCGACAGACACGCCCGCTCTGTTGGACCAAGCCTCGACTGAATGGCCGAAGAGAACGGCCTCCTCTCCGTGCTAGAATATTAGCCGTTGGCAGTGATGCCAACGTTTCCAGGGTGCACCACGTGGAGGTTTTCTAGCCCAGCACCCCACATCAAAACGACGCTGCCGCAACGAGCCGTTGGATTTTACATTCTTATTACTCATCAGAATCACTTTTTTAAATCAATCATTCAGACATTGTTTTTGTTTATTTTGATCTTTCTACCTTGGAAAAAATAGGTACCTTGGTTGTCTCATAATCTTTGTAACATCTTTACAAGTCTGTAGAACATACACGATTTAGTCTACATCTCAGTTTTTCCGCAACGTTAAGGATACGTTTTGATAGCATTATCCCTTAAATTAAGCCTCGTAAAGAATAATTAGTCCGTTAATTAAGCCTATAAATTAAGCCTCTGCAGTTGTTGAGTTTATTGTGGAGAGTATTTTGACCAGCTCTTCCAGCTTCTCTTACCATTTCTCTACGTGACAACACTTACTGGCCTTGGAAATCACCGTTTTCGAGTGGCAAACATACGTTTTCAAAGTAAACGGGTTAACTTTGCCTTCTGATGAGTTATTCAAACCAGTCCTGTTTACTATGACAAATTTAGTAAGCTAAAATAATTAATGCAACAATCAAAGAATTTCTAAGCAATTATCTTACGACTGACAATAATATTATTACAACAAAAATTCGTCTTAAGTTCATCTTCAAGGACACAGACATACTACATAGCATTAGTCATATAGTGATTTGCGGTCGCTGAGAGCTAAACGTTGCCTGAGTAGATAACTATTTCAAAACGTGTGCCTTTCATCCAGACAACGCACTAATTAGAAAAAAAAGTTTCATCTAAATCAATACAGTAGTTTTCACATGAAACATCCATAAATCCTTACAAACTTTCATATTCAAAAAATAATAATTACTAAAATATGAAATGTGAAATAACTTAATATTCAAAGTTTAAAAAATAATAAAATAGTTTATCGATATAGTCTATGTATACTATTTTAATCAATAAGGCACCACTCATTGAAATTTATAAAATTTAAAGTGATTTCAATACGCATCTTAATGGATCTTCCCATGGGTATGACATATTTTACCGTGGAAAAAAGTGCCTATATTCAGACAAAAAAGTCCTACCATAAAATCACTCCGTTACGACGTAAAAGAAAGAAAAACAGACGAACATACTTTTACATATATAATATTGATAAGGATAAAGGTTGTCGTGTTTCTAAACTACGGCATATTTTTCATTCCTACCCTAGAATACATTCTGTATGTTAATCGTTTATACACAAAATATAACCGGAATTCAATGAAATTAACAATGGATGGAGGCGCGAGTGGCTAAGGCTGAGTTAACCGCGAAGTTCGTCAATTGATGCATGATAATTTACGAATATTCGAGTTTCGGCATAGTCGAAAATTTGGACATTTTTGGCCGAAACCAAAACTAACGCTTTTCAATCAGTCACTAGTAATAATCCAATAAGCAATAACAACTAGATTAGTTCGGATATTATCAGCTGATCTTCTACAGTGTGTTTGAAAGGTTTGGTTTAGTAGAAAATTGTCATCTTAACAAAACTGTAGCCGGAGGTAATCACATTTACCGTTTGTGTTATCCAGAGTGCATTTAAAGATACTCTACCAAGCACCAAATACAAGAAATTATTCATATATTCTTCATGTTTTGCAAAATTACTAATTTCTTTCTATATATACTACCAAGTTACAAGAAAAAAAAATAGTGTAAGGAGGCAACCAAAAAGACGGGTCACCCACCATAAGTACTTGTATAGTAACTAGCGCCGCCTATCGACAACTTCAACTCGAGAGTCACGAATGTGTTGTCGCGCTCTAAGTGCCTCTCCCTAGAGAGAGTCCATCCAAGTAAGGAGGTTTGACCTCCGGTAATGTCACTCATTCGGTGAAAAACATCAAAATAATTGCTATCTCGTTGGTCTAGCTGTTGGTGTATGCGACTGCCGATTAAGAGATCTTGCGTTCAATTCCAAGGTAGCGGTAAAAAGCTTTATTGAGTTTTTCTGACTACAGAAATATTTAATAACAGCCCAAAGTTTGTTAGTTGGAGAGCCCCGTACCATGGAGAGCACTTAAAGGTGTCGGTCGAGTGGCGTGATATCCTTCAGATCATGTCACCGAACCATTTCATTCGCGTGGAGAGATGGGAGAACTACTCCCACAGTTATAAACATGTCATGAATATATATAATTGTTTTATTACAAAAACTCACCTTAATTACTATAGCAGTTGTAAGTTGTATATATATATTCAAGAGCAACCCTGCGAACACAATGGATGTGAACACCTTCTCAACATCCGATCGTTGGTTTTGAAGAGCACTGTACGGCGATATGATACACGTATATAGAACCATCATAAAATGTGCTATTTCGAAAGCACGCGTCTGAAATATCACAGTTTAAATTTAAGAAAATTGATAGTGCAGTTGTTACGTCTACGTTAAACAATATTGAATTTTAAATAAGATTACAAGATCAACTACCTACCTCTATTTATCTTTGTACAATCGTAGGCAGTCATGTATTTACTAAAGTCATCTTTTCTAGGAGATTTTTTTTATTTATAGGTACTCAAACGTCAACAATGTACTTACCTATTATACTGAACGTGAACATTTTTACAACAAAAATAATGCTGTTAGTAAACAGCTCTGACACAAAAAAACTTTAAATCTATTAAAGAGAATAATAAGTAAGACTGAAGCATCTGTACGAAAGTGATCTAAAGATATAATTTTACCGCAAGTCCTATAAAACAACTATTTTCAATTCCTCGTACATAGATATTAAGCTATCCACTTACCTAGAACTTCAGTTCGAACTGTTCGAATAATCTGTTTTGTAACTTTTAAGACTTTTTTTACTACTTCTATCCAATTATCTAAAAATAACTGTATTTCAAAAATAATATAATTAAAGAAGATACTTAACAGGCGTAATCTAAAAAGATAATCACAAATTAATCGCTAAAATACTTAAATTTGGCTACAGACTTAAAAGCATAAATTTTACGTAATATTACATAAATTAATAGCTAGGTATTCACAACATAACCTAACATAACTAAACACAAACAAAAATAGGAACTTAAACACATACTAAATCAGTGTCAGGCAATAGAATCCATGGAAAGCTGGATCTTAAGCAAATGCTTGGCATTTCGATAGTTGTAACATTACTAGTCAAATGATACAGCTCCAAGTATTCAGTTGTAAACTTTGGTTTCCTTTCGTTATTTTCATCTAAGTAAGAAATATAGATTTAATTAACTTTATAAAATGACTGACTGACCCCTGCAACTACGTCTGTGTCTGCGTCAAAAGCGATAAATTTGTCCAGTTTTTGCAACATTTTTCTTTCTCTTCCTCCAATCATACTCTTTTTGGTCAATAATATAAATAGTATAATAATGTTAAATAACCTTAAATCTTCCCCAATAAATAGGCTATCCAATACTAAAATAATTTTTAAGATTCGAACCAGTAGCTCTTGGGAATAACTTGTTCAAACAAACACACTTTTCGCTTTCATAGTATTTAAAAAAGTAGAAAATAATAGCATAAGAAGACCCATTAGGTGGGTTGGCACAATTTTTTCTATAACACTTGAACTCATATCACGGAATTAAAATTTCAAACAAAAAATGGAAATTTTATCACGCAAATTAGCAACTTATTAATTTAATATGTTTTATAAGGACCTATTGATGATGATAATCATGCTAGTGTCCATCTTACCTACCTTAGAGAGGTACCTTAAACTTAAAATACCTCACCTCACTCATCTTATCCTAAACGTAAACTTAACCTTAAACGAAGCCTAGTTTTATATAAAATCGTTTACTAACATATAATTGAAATATTGTAAGAAATAAATACTTAACTATATAATATCCAATGCTGTCTAGACGTAAACTAAATTATAAATCTTTTCGATTTGATACGTTATTAACCGTTTGTTGATTGCTTAGTACGCTCTAAGTACATAAATAAGTACGTACCTAACTTAAATAGATACAAAATAAATCGAACAATAAACTCCAAAATAAGCAAAATATGATCCAATTTCCACCGATAATATAATAGAACCTCTCATCTGCTCCCGTATAAGCCGTATAAATTTAAAAGAGCAATCTCATCTAAGATTACCTTGATACATTAACGTTTTATCAGCCTTTATCATTTTTTGGGAAAAAAAGCGTAGTAAAATGTGTCATGAAAATTCATATATAGTCGCATAAATAACGATATTGACTGCAGAACATAATGAAAGATTATATTTTTCAGTATTTATCATCATTTACAACCATTCTTCTTTTATTCGTGTATTACGGACATATATTTTTCTCCATTTGTATAAGTAAACCACATATTACATGGCGTACAGTATTTTTTCTCAATTGGAACAATGAGAAATTGATTTTTCTTCTGTATTACGTTGCCTTGTGATATAGTCGTAAGCGGTTTACTGATTGTGATAATATTCGTGCCTTTTTTTCATTTTTGTTTGAGGTCGGTTCAATGTGTAACATTGTATAAGGTTTCATGTACTTTTTCGGCTATTCGCCTACTTCATGTTTAGTCTCTTTTGAAATGTTGCAGTTTGTAGACGAGATAAAAGAAACATTACATTTGAGCAAAGGAACAGGTTATCATGAAGGGTTAGGATGAAGAATGCCGTAAGATACGGAGTCGAAACGACTTTAGTAACGCGAGGAGGCTAGGGTCGCATGAGGTATGTCCATTACGTGATTGGGAAGTTCATTAAGATAGTTGATGTCCCTGATTAATTGGTCTTGTGACAGTGACAGGCAGTTTTACATAAAGAAGATAAAAGACAAACACATTTTTTTAACCTTAATGTTAAGAAAAAATTGTGGAAGAGAAACAAACATTCATTATTTATTATTATATTTCAAATGTGTAAAAACAATTCATCAGTGTTCAGAGTGCCATGAAATTTTCAAAAAAAACAATGTGATAAGTTTTGTAACTCTTAAAAATATATCAGAAAAGGTTTGAAGAAGAAAATAAACTTTATATTACCTCTATAATACATATGAGAGTCATCTACAAAAGTAGGGTCTTCATCCTCCACTCCCGCCAAATTATCTTTGAGTACTTTCATGGGGCGATAGCGCGTACGAATTAGCCTCGAATCGCCTTTATCGTACCGCTCTATTGCCTCCTGAAAAAAACTTTTAACTTCAGTGGGACAAAAATTTGTATTGTAGATACGGGATTCATTCAAATAGCACCGGGATTCATTCAATTATACAGATATATATTAAAAAATATTTTATGGTAAACCTTACTTTAAATAATTCTATAAGTTTGTGAAAAGAAACCTCTCAGACAACTTTACTTCATTTGTTTAGGTATTTAATTTTTGGTAAATGAAAAAAATAGTGACGTTCCGGGATCTTCAAACTTTAAATTTTAAAATGGTATTTTCATGAATATGAACCACATAAAACTACATTTTACGCAGGTATTCATTTAATCAAAATGACAATGAAAACTACGAAAAAATATAGCTATATTTTTCATCATATACTTACGAGGACCTCGTACAAAAAATTGTTTTGCTATGCACTACTATTGGTTATTTTGAATAACACTAATAATAAATATAAAATAACAGAATCAACGGCAAAGTAACACAAAAGTACAAAAAAAGAAACGGTAACAAAAATAAAGCAAACTGCGAACATACACTACCACGAATAATGTCTGAAAAACCTGACAAGTGAACTACGTATCAATCAATGGTTGCCGCGCTATCGTACGTTATTACTTTCAAACTTAGAAGAGTTACATACTCATACTACATATTTTACAAGAAATGTTTTGAATACCAGTCTTTTCGGTTTCTTTATAGTATTAATACTACAATACTTTATGAAATCACTATAACGTTATTTTTAAGCCAATTAAATAATATTTGTTTCTTAATATTAAACAAAGTAGTTAAATAAAGAGAACAATAATATATGAGAAAATTTTTAAATTATAAAATAGTTTTTTTGGTAGCATTTATTTCTAAATATAAAATGATCCCGTAAAAACCCTTTTTATCATTTTTTTATCTTTAGTTAATAATAAAACCAAATGGAGTATAACCCTTTGATAAGTAAAATACCGATAAACGATACTATCGCAAAAACTTATGATGCCAGTATGCAAAACGATACAACTCGGACATAAACCTAATTATTTGTTATACCAGATTATAAAAACAAATAATCATATTAGCTATGAGTACGAAATCAAAATAAAATCAATAAGGTAAATAATTACGAGTAGATCAGTGATCATCAATTGAATTACTTGCATAGTCATTTTTCGCGAATTAAGTCATACTAAAAATAAAACTTTGTAAATTATTCACCTGTCTACTTCTTGTATTCATTAGTCTCGTCTGGATCTTTTTATGGATAAGATCACGCATATTAGGATGTTCAGCTATCACACGCATAAAATCTGTCCTGCGCAACACCTGTGCAAACCGTATTCACATGATTATGATTCAATTTATGTAACTCAGGGTTGTAATTTATTATTAAATAATATTCAATAATAGTCTCCTACTATCTAAATGACTAATAACATATTTAAGAAGGTGGGACAAAATGTTACTTTTGAATTTGCATTACTAAAACAAAATCAAATACGCTCTAAAGTAATGGATTACTGTTAAATGAACTGTAATTGTATTAATTAGTGTTGCAAATCTTTATCCTTTCTTGTAATTATTCAGTACCCAGTTGATTTGTTTGGAACTTTAGTAATTAAAAAGGTAACACTTTTTTCGATTAAAACGACAAAGACAGAAGTGAATGGGAATATTTTACGTAACAGCTTACACCATAAATTCTTTAAGTAGAAATAGTTGCGTTTGATTCCATAAATAGCACTAGATTAATCAAGAACATCTAATCGAAATCAACTATTAGAGCAAGAGCCCGTGAGCGCCAGACCTTCGTCATTTTATAAAAGCTGAAAGTTCTTCTATGTGTGTCCCTAGTACAGGTAAGAATGATCCCCAAACATGAAGCTGAGGCAGCGGTGGCTTTGGCAGATAACAGGCAACAAAGGTATGTAAAATTCGATCTCAAATTCGTCATAATATAAAGCTTGATTTTTTTATATTTGATTCATAATAATATCAAAACTCGCGTTGCTCATTGCCAGACAGTTAGTATGGTTCCAACCCTCTGCCGGACACCCCTAAACTATTATAATTTATAATTATACTTACGTTATATTATAAAACCTAAATTTAATATATAATTTTTTGGGAGCCTATTAAACTATGTTTATATAGTAGCCGGACAGTTTCGAAGGTTCTATCATCTTGCCAGACGCATTCAAAGTAAGCAATAATCGGGAGAGCAAGGAGCGAATACAGTAACTAAACGTTATATTATAAAACCTAAGTTTCATATATAATTTTTTGGGAGCCTATTAAACTATGTTTACATAGTAGCCGGACAGTTTCGAAGGTTCTATCATCTTGCCAGACGCATTCAAAGTGAGCAGTAATCGGGAGAGCAAGGAGCGAATACAGTAACTAAGCGTTATATTATAAAACCTAAATTTTATATATAATTTTTTGGGAGCCTATTAAACTATGTTTATATAGTAGCCGGACAGTTTCGAAGGTTCTCTCATCTTGCCAGACGCATTCAAAGTGAGCATTAATCGGGAGAGCAAGGAGCGAATACAGTAACTAAACGTTATATTATAAAACCTAAGTTTTATATATAATTTTTTGGGAGCCTATTAAACTATGTTTACATAGTAGCCGGACAGTTTCGAAGGTTCTATCATCTTGCCAGGCGCATTCAAAGTGAGCAGTAATCAAGAGAGCAAGGAGCGTATACAGTAACTAGTGCGAATGAAACAGAGCGCTTAGTCTATTGCGGGATTTCACTACGCACCCATTGTTATTAATTTCAAATTTTGCAGTTTATTTGTTTCTTAATCCAGAAATTTCATTAATTAATTTTTACAATTTCAATAACAAATATTTAAAATAATACTGAGTAAAATGTTTCTCATACAATGTCAATCATATCGAAAATCTAATAATTTAATTGATATTATTTTTCATTTTTAAGAAGTTTATTATTGTCAATGCTATTAAAATTATAAAGCCAATGAAACAAAGTAAATCAAATATTAGTGTTTATTATACCAAAGGACACATTTTTTTAAGATAAGAAATTTACAGAGAAATTAATTTATTTTAATTGAATCTAAATATTTTCATCATTTTCATCGTTATCGCGCGCTCACTAAATCGGTCCACACGTTAGCAGTTTAAACGTCGTAAGTGCTGCGAGTACAATTCGGACCGCCTTTGAATGCGTCTGGCAAGATGAGAGAACCTTCGAAACTGTCCGGCTACTATATAAACATAGTTTAATAGGCTCCCAAAAAATTATATATAAAATTTAGGTTTTATAATATAACGTTTAGTTACTGTATTCGCTCCTTGCTCTCCCGATTACTGCTCACTTTGAATGCGTCTGGCAAGATGATAGAACCTTCGAAAATGTCCGGCTACTATGTAAACATAGTTTAATAGGCTCCCAAAAAATTATATATGAAACTTAGGTTTTATAATATAACGTTTAGTTACTGTATTCGCTCCTTGCTCTCTCGATTATTGCTCACTTTGAATGCGTCTGGCAAGATGAGAGAACCTTCGAAACTGTCCGGCTACTATATAAACATAGTTTAATAGGCTCCCAAAAAATTATATATAAAATTTAGGTTTTATAATATAACGTTTAGTTACTGTATTCGCTCCTTGCTCTCCCGATTACTGCTCACTTTGAATGCGTCTGGCAAGATGATAGAACCTTCGAAACTGTCCGGCTACTATGTAAACATAGTTTAATAGGCTCCCAAAAAATTATATATGAAACTTAGGTTTTATAATATAACGTTTAGTTACTGTATTCGCTCCTTGCTCTCCCGATTATTGCTCACTTTGAATGCGTCTGGCAAGATGAGAGAACCTTCGAAACTGTCCGGCTACTATATAAACATAGTTTAATAGGCTCCCAAAAAATTATATATAAAATTTAGGTTTTATAATATAACGTTTAGTTACTGTATTCGCTCCTTGCTCTCCCGATTACTGCTCACTTTGAATGCGTCTGGCAAGATGATAGAACCTTCGAAACTGTCCGGCTACTATGTAAACATAGTTTAATAGGCTCCCAAAAAATTATATATGAAACTTAGGTTTTATAATATAACGTTTAGTTACTGTATTCGCTCCTTGCTCTCCCGATTATTGCTCACTTTGAATGCGTCTGGCAAGATGATAGAACCTTCGAAACTGTCCGGCTACTATATAAACATAGTTTAATAGGCTCCCAAAAAATTATATATTAAATTTAGGTTTTATAATATAACGTAAGTATAATTATAAATTATAATAGTTTAGGGGTGTCCGGCAGAGGGTTGGAACCATACTAACTGTCTGGCAATGAGCAACGCGAGTTTTGATATTATTATGAATTAAATATAAAAAAATCAAGTTTTATATTATGACGAATTTGAGATGGAATTTTACATACCTTTGTTGCCTGTTATCTGCCAAAGCCACCGCTGCCTCAGCTTCATGTTTGAGGATCATTCTTACCTGTACTAGGGACACACATAGAAGAACTTTCAGCTTTTATAAAATGACGAAGGTCTGGCACTCACGGGCTCTTGGACCATATCTAACAAGTGGTCACGATACTATATCTCATTCAGAAAATAATACAGTACTCGCCTGCAATTCGACGTAAGTGGCTGCCTTTACAGTAACTTTAGACGGAATGGAATAGAATAAACTCAATTCTCCAAGTACCTGAAATAAACTTGTCTTTAAATACAAATGATAAGACCTACATTTAAATAGGAAGCTAACATTTTATTTGCCAGCTTTGTTTGTATCACAGTAAAGTACTTGCAGCCATACTGTGATAAAATATCTTTTTATTTTTTTTTTTGTTGTCAGGGTGGAAAATCTCTTAGGATCTCCGGCTCCCCAGGGACGCAGAAGCCAGGAGTATGTGGTGTTTCCACTAAAAACCCCCCCGGCGGCCGGTCTCAGGCGTCCTTTTCTGAAGGGGACCCAGACCATATTATTTCACGTCCCATCCAGAATCAACACCACGCCTAGTCAGACCCTATCCTGGGGAGGCCACAGAGGCTTCCCCACCTATCAGTCCGGTTGTTTTAATTTGTTGCGACCCGATCGCATTTTTGCGACCAGGCAGCAATAAATTATTTAATCCGCCACCAGAGGTCACCACTCTCTGGCGGCTCGCGGTCCCGTCAACGGCTCATAAGGCCACCGACGTCTTCTTCGCTTGAGATCGGCCCTCTCCTGATCCCGTTCAGTGGTCTGTTTCTGGAGCATAACAGCTTCGTAGAAAGAGACCACTGCGGCCCAGCTTTACTCACCCGCCAGCATGGCAGCAACGATTGCTGGCGGTGACAGGTTTCGTCCTATTTCATTATCTAGGACTCCGCGTTCAGATGCCCACGCGGGGCAGTCCTCCAGCGTATGCTGGGCGGAGTCCCAGTCGCCTGTGCAGTGGTGACAGTGTGCCATCTCCTCGCGTCCGATTTTATTCAGTCATTCACTCACCGAAGCAACCATGCCCGGCGAGCATCTGCGTCAGTCGGTAGGTGACGCGACCTCCCTCCCTACCTACCCAAACTTCGAGGTTGGGCAGAACGGCACCGACAGCGCTTTGGTGCACATTTTGTGATTGTTTCAGCCGCGCGTGCCATTGTGCCAATCCCTGTCGGTGAGCGCTTCGCCGCATTTCGAACTCGTCCTGGTCTTCCCCACTCTCACCCCGACGGATAGCGCGAATACGGTCATAGACCCTCGCGTCCATATCCGCCAGGTGCGGTATCCTCGTATGATCCGAATGGCCGCTACCCGCTGCGCTCGATTGAGCTTAGCTCGGCAGCGGGAGGAGGCCGATAGGCGCTTGGCCCATTCGGCGCTCCGTAGAGGGTCATCGAACGTAGCACCGGACAGTAGAGGCGGCGCACTTCTTCTCGCGGGTCCCCTATGTTAGGCAACAGCCTCTGTAGGGAGCCCGCCACCCCCTGAACTCGTGGGATTATCCCCTTAACAATGCTCCTCGAATCTCCAGCCACCATCCAGGGTGAGGCCGAGGTACTTAGGTAGTTTTTTTTTTAATACTTAAAGTTTAAACTACACAAGTGCGGCAAACGTATAAATTTGTAAATATCAGTAGTAACAACAATTGATATAGATACAAACAGTTCCTCCTTCAAACGCTATCATAGGGCTTTCGTCATCTTCATCAGAGAGCATTTCAACAACACCACGTTTGATATAGATCATTCCGACTTTCACAATGCCCTGACTCCAAATGTGTTGTCCCTCCAAGAACAATTCGTGGTGCATCAATAGCGATATTTGACGCATAAAAGACTCAGCTACAAATAAACAGTGTAAATTAAAATTAAACCATAAGAAAACGAGGGAAAGTCGATTTATTGTTGTGATACCACGACATACCATGATGACGTCGTCTCGTTTACCAACTAGTAAATAATAGTGGCCCGTTTTAGTAGACGTTATTTTTTTTAATATTTTGAGTTAAACGTATAGTATTTAAGTATATCTTTATGCTGAACATAATTAATTTCTTTTTTCAAATTACACAAGGTTTTTATTTTTGCATTTTATATATCCCTTTTTTTAAGTATATTGTTTTTAAGAGATCCATTTTTTTACTTCGTCTATCAGTACGTTGTAGCTCACTGCTGGACACAGGCCTTGTCCAAAGCACACCAAAGAGCCAGGTCTGCTGCTTTTTGCATCCAGTCTTTTTGTTTTTATTTGAACTTATCATCAACATCATCTAAATAAAACTAAATGCTTACAATTACTAAAAAGCAAACTAATTAAAACTTTCATGACTTAATTTAAAAAAAAAACGAAAGTTCAAGAGAGTAAAATATCGTTTTCTTTTTGTTTATATTGTTTACATGTTTAACGGAATAGAGATCTGTTTTATTCTCTTATTAATTTTTTAGTTTGCTATTTATTTATATTTTTTGTTATTGTTTTATGTACTTTATTTTTAAGAGATTATTTTATTTACTTATATTATAATTCTGTTATTTATTTAAAAAAAAAAACATTTGTTTAAACCTACTTCCTCATTGATCTAGCAGTAGACCTGAGATTGCGGACCATGAGGTCCCGTGTTAAATTCCCGGGTCGGGAAGAAGTAGGGATCTTAACCTAGTGCCTCGGCAAGCACGTAAAGCCGGACTTCTGCGTCAGATTTCTCTCCAGTCGTGTTGGATAGAGAGAGTGCACCTGTGTTTGCGCACGCGTCTGTGCACTCTAATGTCTTCTGCGTAGTTGGCTAGTCTCCATTGAAAATTGCCGCCTTGGCCAAAATCGGTTGAAGGTACATAATCATCATCATATTTGCGAAAGGTTTTTACTTTTTAATTTTATAAAATTTACCTTAAAACTTTACTTTGTGTTGTGATATTTGTAGGTGGCAATGAAACACACTGATTTAGCAAAATCCTACGAGTACTTTAGATAGGGCAACATACGAGTATACATATATGCCCACGAGAGAAGTACTCTTTTTTTTTGGATCGATGCCAAGCGTCGACAAAGTTTTTCTTGAGATTTATTTAATATAAGGGCAAACTTTACCTTTACAGTAAACTGTAAGTTTTTAAAAGAATATATAGACAAATCCATAGATATCCAACGGATCGACGAAATGTGAGCGAGCTATTCGGCTGCGTTGCCGGTGATAATTGTTGCTCGAATAATATTGCCTCTTTTTAAATTCGTATTTTTTTATTATTGGAATGCCTAAATTCAATAATTTCAAAAAGATTATTTTTGGAATTACAGATATTAAAACACTCTTGAATACTAAATAACTTGGATTGATAAGAACCAATACGAGGCATGGATAAAATGGTCTGATTCGGATCGATATTTATTTTAATTTTTAAAATGTTTAACCGAGTTATAGTGGACTTAATTACAATAGTACGAAATATGATATTAGAAAGTTTTTTTTAATATTGAAATAGAGTACTTAATATTGTAGAATATTTTTTGTTCTATTTGCAAAAATTATCGCAGCGCAAGCGATGAAAGCCATTTCATAGAAATTTTTACACATTGGTTTACATTATTTAAGTTTAAGTAGAGACCCCTAATTTTTCTATTAATAAATAGAGCCTTTTTCAGTCAAAGATAATGTAGCATAACATTGGTGAAAAAATCTTTAAAATTGGTCAATTAAATTGGTAAGTAAATTGGTAAATTTTTGAGTTGATTCAACACAAACAAAAATACAAATCCTTCTTCTTTATAATATTAAGTATGGATAGAAATGGACTTGGTAACCTAACTATTGAAAAGGAATAATGTTCAACGAAGAGTGGCTGACATAATAGATCTTCAAAAAACTACTTTAACGTTGGCCTCCAATATGGATGAGAAGGCAGAAAAAAAGGGTTTCAGAATAATGGCAATATTCATCGCTCATATTCCCCTCCGAGCATTCGCAAAGCATAATTTTACATTAAGGTCGCACTTACGTGTTTACGTCTTAATAATACGAAACTACTCTTACCTTAACAAAACCACATCTACTGAGAAAATCACTTGAATATGACATTAGTTTGAACAAAATTCCATAAACTAATTATATAAAAAAAATATATTCAAATCAAATTAACTTAATAACTTAAATAAAATTTAAAATAATTGCTTTTACGTTAATAAAAATCCCATTTATATAACTTTGCAGAAATACTTTTTGATTGAACCTAGCAATGATTTACATAATTTACTTAAGTAGTATTGAAAGGTTATTAAATTCAAATTCTTTTATTACTTTTCTCAGCCCAACCCTCCCCACTTCTTGCTAATTCTAGGGACACACGAAGGTTGTCAAGTCTTGTTTCTCTTAAGTCACACTACACTAGTAAAGATACTACAGAGATTCTAAATTGAATAAGTATTGGCACAGTAGTACAACCATATTACTGTAGCCCTACGTGTACACTTATTATTTACTACTGTAATATTTATTATGATTAATTAATAATTACTCTTTGTGTTTACTTTATTACAAATTATAAGACCTATTTCTTAGCTTTCCATGGATTTACATTCATTACTAACATTCATATCAGGTACAAATGATAGTAGGTAGGTAGATAGGACCCACTAGGTAGTAGAGCCACGCTGATTTCAGCACGAGCGGGTCGGCTCGACCGTGACAGTACTACCCTCCCACAGAAAACCAACCTAAAGTGCCAGCATCCGTGTTGTCGTGTTTCGTTGGTGAGTGTGAGACCGGAGGCCCATTGATGCAGGGGTGACAGTTATCGTGGTAGCTGTGTAAGGCTTACACTGACACGATGACTGTCATGCCTTTTACGTCCCCAAGCGGGGTGTAAAAAAGTATCTTACAAGGCCGCCATAGTGTGGGTCACCATACTCCATTGTCTGTCATATAGGATTGTATTCATGCTTTCCATCCGGCAGAGTAGAGTCACTTTGGCAGGCTCTTAATGAAGAAAAAAAAAATAAAACATATGTTCGGTTTCATTCAAAACTTTTAACTACACAGCATTGTTTAAAAAACAACAAGCGCCATAATAATAAACAGATTAACACGTTTTATTCTGAAAAGAGTGAAAACGTAAATCACACAAAGAAACAAAGTAGGGGTTTCACTTAATCATACCTAATTAGAGAGTAACGAAAATTTTATCCCATTTCAATAATACTTAATGATCAAAAAGCAGTTCAATCTTCACTTTTAATGTTTTTAGTTACTTTGGCCTATTTTACGAAGGTATTCAATCGTAACTTTAGCAACTTCCAAGTAATCGATGTTTGAGATACGGAACTTAAACTTGTTTTGCCTCTTATATTTTAGTCATTAGCGTAACTTATAGTCTGTTGAGAGATAAAAAAATAATTTATTCATAGTATTTTTAGAAGAATCCGTTTATTGAGTTTTCTAATCAGAGAGATAATATAGAATAATTCTGTTTTAATAGACACACGGTGTACCTGAATTAAATATAACTAACAAATTATTAATTATTTACTACGTTTTATTGTATAATACAATTTTGATGTATGAATATAAGATTAATCTATTATCCACTATGTTAGTCTACTTGAAGGAACATTATAAAAACTGCTTATGTATGTTAGCTGGCAATGCTCGGCGTTTCTTTGCGTGATCGAATCAAGAATGAGGAGATCCGCAGACGAACCAAGGTCACCGATATTGCCAGTAAAATTGCTAAACTTAAGTTACAGTGGGTGGACCACATTACACGCAGAAACGACGGCTGATGGGGCCGTAAAGTTCTGGAGTGGCGACCGCGTACTGGGAAACTCAGCGTTGGTAGGCCCCCCACGAAGTGGTCCGACGACCTGGTGAAGGTCGCGGTAAGCTGCTGGATGCGAGTGGCACGGGACCGGCTGTTGTGGAGAACGCTGGGGGAGACCTATGTCCAGCAGGAGACGTATTTTGGCTGAGATGATGATGATGATAATGCTAGCTGATATTCTTCGCGAATGTGACTGACATGCCTACCAAAGACAAACTTCACATTCTACGAAATGCGTGATTAGGGACGGAACCCAAAGCTTTAGGACCTCTAAGTGGGTAGACTCAACTATTATAGTTAGAATTTCGAATCTCGTTAATAAATATTTGTTTACTTTATCTTTCTATTCTTTATTAATTACACTTTTAACTTTAAAATATATTATAAAACTAAATTAATTAAAACAACATATTAAAAATAATCATTTGTAATTGTAACTTTAAGATATAAAAATATTGGATTTGAAGTAGCATTGTTATATGCGTACGAATTTTATATGTATATAATAATTTCACTGCATGGTTGGCCTAGTGGTTTAAGCGGTGGGGTGCTGGGCTAGAAAACCTCCACGTGGTGTACCCTGGTAACGTTGGCGACGGCACTGTTCCTTCCTGTGCCATTTGGAAGAGAACATCACCGCCAACGGCTAATATTCTAGCACGAAGAAGAGGACACCATTTTCTTCGGTCATTCGGTTGAGGCTTGGTCCAACAGAGCGGGCATTTTTGTCGATTCCTCTGTTGGCTCTTCGCTCTTCGGAGCAATGCGGAGAAAAAAATGTTTCTCGGTCGGAGTTCCTCCGCTTTTAGCGGTGGAAAAGAAGGACGGGCTCGGTGTGTACTTACACTGCCACCGAGCAGGCATCAGGAGACGTCGTCTCCCTGCCACCGTCGGCATATCGTAGTCCCGAAAGTAGTGTTGTGGTTATGTTTCGCGACTTCTATCGGGGACGAGGGTCTTCGCTTAACCGCCCGGACTGCGAGGAAGAAAACCTCTATAAAAAATTACCCCGAATCCCGTGTTCTGGTGCGTGGCCAGGGGATGCATGGCTGATGGGCAGTTCAGTCGTAAGCGCACTCCCAGCCGAGGCACCTGCGGACCCCTCGGTTGGGCATAAATATACGCTTGCCCGGGTATTGGGGATCTCTGCCCGGGTCGACCTCTGTTCTCCCCATCTCGTGGGTTCAAAAATGGAATCAAACTTAAATAAAACAAAAACCAATATTGTTAAAGAAAGAAAGAAGGAGATCAATAATAGGAGGGATATAAATGCAAAAGCAGAGGATTTCTCTTCCAACGAAGAGGAAACACTAGTTGGGATGCCTATCTCGGTGGGGCTCCCAGAAGTCATTATGGCTGCTGGGAGCCGTAGAACATCGGAACGATTACGTTCCAGATCCGTCGCGGGCGGTAATTCCAGTGCGAGGGAGGACGCACTGGAACTTATGGAAACGGAGCGATGCGACAGCCGAAAACGCGGACGCTCCAGGGACGAGGAGAGCGACACATCCCAGGAGATGTTGCCTCCTAAGGTTCCAAGCAGTCGCAGAGGGAGGCCACGAACCCCGGTCTCGGCCCCGTCAGGCTCCGTCTTCTGCAAGGCGGAAGCCTATAGACGAGTCAGGGCAGACGGCGAAACACTGGCAGAAGAGGAGATTGCAGATCTCCTGCTGAAAATTAAGGAGCCGATGGTGGGGGATTCAGTTCCCCAAACACCATCATCCATGCAGGAGAGAGCTAACGCGGCGGTGGCCATTATTCACAAAGTGGCCACCAAATCGAGTAACCTTAAGGGCTCTTTTGTGAAAGCCCTTAAGGACTCCTCTTCCGCTATTGTGGGGGTCGTGGATACCCTCATCGGCGACGTGGCTCGCCTCCAGGCGGCCAACGATCGCCTGACGGGGCAAGTGGCTGAGCTCAGCGCTCAGTTCGCCCAATTCCGGGCGCATCGTCCGGCTGTAGATCCGGTCCCGTCCCCGTCTCAGCCTACTTCCTCTTCCAACCTCGGTGTTATTCCTGACGCCCATCTGCGCCAAATTACGGATGTGGTATGGCGCATGATGGACGGACGTCTGGCTGGCCTGGAGGCGAGACTGCCACCGGCCCCCGTTGTCCGGCCGCCACTTGCGGCGCATAAGCCGAAGGCCGCATTGGCACCGTCAGCGCTGCCCGTTGTGGGCGGTCGCGTGACCTATGCCGCGGCGGCGTCGGTGTCTGCTGCTGCCACAACAACTCCGGGGGCACGACAGGCAGCGAAGATAGCGACCAAGACGCCTGCACCAAGGTTGGGGCCAAAAACAGCGGCAAAGGCTGGAGCGGCGTTCCCTCCGCTCCCCACTCCTATCGCTGTACCTGGCACCTCCACATGTGCCCCCTCAACATCTGTCCCTTCCACCGATGGTTGGCAGGTAGTCGGGGGTGCTAAGAAGTCCCGAAAGCGGAGTAAGAAGGCTGCACAAACAGCAGCCTCTACCCCGCAGGCACCATCGGTTGCGGTGGCTACCGCAAAAAAGCCGCGCAAACTGCGGGTGCCTAAAAGCGCGGCTGTGGTGGTCACCGTAACACCGGAGGCAGCTAGTGGCGGACTGTCCTATGCGGCCTTATTTAAGAAGGCCCGGGATAGTTTCGCCACTGATTTCGGGACTGAAGGGGTCAGGTTGCGCCTTGCCCAAACGGGAGCTCGAGTCCTGGAGTTCCCCGGGGCTGAAGGCGCAAAGACGGCGGACAGGTTCGCCGAGAAACTGAGGGAAATCTTTGCAGCCACGGATGGTGTAAAGATCGCCAGGCCTACCAAGTGCGCAGAGTTGCGCATTTCGGGCCTGGATGACTCTGTGACGGCCGAAGATGTCCGCGTTGCAATTAGCGAGAAGACGGGCTGCAACGCGGACAGCATCAGGGTCGGCACCATCCGCCCCGGTCTGGGAGGACTTGGCGCTGTTTGGATCAGCTGTCCCGTGGCGTCGGCCAAAATTTTGGGCGATGCTGGCAAGATCCTCATTGGTTTCGTGAACGCTAGGATTACAGTCCTGGCGCCGAGACCAATGAGGTGTTTTAAGTGTCTATCATCGGGACACACACGCGCCAAGTGTGTTAGCTGTTTTGACTGCAGCGGACTATGCTTCCGCTGTGGTCGACCGGGGCACAAGGCGGCCGAATGCTCTGCCGCCCCTCACTGCCCGGTATGTGCGGCGGGTAACAAGCCCGCCAATCACCAGATTGGGCAGGGAGGCTGCAAACCCAGCATTGCCCGCAATTCTCGGCAAGTGTCAGGGGCTAGCCAGTCGACCCAGGCTGCTTCTGACATCGTTCGTGCGTCGATATCGTCGCCCATGGAGGAGGTTGTAGAGACGGTCAAGTAATGGACCAAGTCTCCAACCTCCTTGTCCAGACGAACCTGAACCAATGTGCCGCAGCGCAGGACCTTTTCCTGCAAACCATGGCACAGTGGTCGATCGGTGTTGCCGTAGCCGCGGAGCCCTATTACGTTCCTCCCCGCCCAAATTGGTTGGGTGATCGGGACGGCTCCGTGGCAGTCGTTGCCTCCACGGCGGCTCATTCCCCACCCTTGTCGCTAAAAGACAAGGGCACTGGATATGTTGCTGCCGAGTGGGGGGGGATCACCATATATGGTGTCTACTTCTCCCCCAACCGGAGTGTGAGCGACTTCGAGGTTTTCCTTAACAACTTGGAAACCTCGATACGGCGACTAACGTCTGGGCACGTTCTGGTGCTGGGGGACTTCAACGCAAAATCCATTGCGTGGGGTTCCCCCAGGACGGACGCTAGGGGCGAGGCCGTAGAGGAGTGGGCGGCCTCGGTGGGCCTCTGTTTATTAAACAGAGGCTCGACCAACACGTGCGTGCGACAGCAGGGGGGGTCAATAGTGGACCTTTCTTTCGCTACCCCTGCCCTCGCCGCACGAGTAAGGAACTGGTGCGTCTTGGAAGAGGTTGAGACGCTCTCGGATCACCTGTACATCCGATTCGAGCTCTCCCGGACCCAGGACCCCAGTAGGGGTCACGCGGCGCGGCGTTCTTCTCGTTTTCCGCGGTGGGCTGTAGCCAAACTAAATAGGGACCTACTAGAGGAGGCGGCCGTCATCTATTCTTGGCTGTCTCCACAGGCCCCGGCCGAGGAGGTTGACATGGGGGCTGGTCGCTTCCGCGATGCGATTACGCAGATCTGCGATGCGGCCATGCCCCGCATCCGAGGTTGTCGGCCTCCACGGAGGGGGGTTTACTGGTGGTCCCAGGAGTTGGCGGACCTCCGTGCGGCCTGTACACGTGCCCGGAGGTCCTACACCCGTAGTCGGCGGCGACACCGCGAAGAAGGCGGGGGGGACCACCTTCACGAGGAGTACCGAGAGGCGCGGAAAACTCTGAAGCTGGCCATTAGCCGCGCCAAAGAAGTGAAGAGGAAGGAGATGCTGGAGAGTCTCGATCGTGACCCCTGGGGTCGCCCTTATCGTGCGGCGCGACAAAAGCTCCGCACGTCGGGCCCCCCCCTTACAGAGACCCTCCAGCCCAGCTTCCTGCAGGAAGTGGTCGAGGGGCTTTGCCCGCAGCGGGTGGAACACACACCCCCGTCGATGGTCTCCTTGGTCAGAGACGACGGGGGATGGAACGAGGATAATGTTCCGCCCGTCAGAGAATCGGAGATAGGGGCGGTCGTTCTACGGATCCGCTCTAAGAACACCGCCCCTGGGCCAGATGGGATACCTGCCCGAGTGTTGGCGCGAACCCTCGACCACATGTCGAATCGCCTTGGGGAAGTCCTAAACGCCAGCTTGGCGTCCGGGCGCTTTCCTGAGGGCTGGAAAAGCGGGAAGCTGGTCCTACTACCTAAGCCGGGACGGTCGACCGATTCGGTCGCGGCCTATAGGCCCATCGTGTTGCTGGACGAGGCGGGTAAATTGTTTGAGAGGATACTCTCTGCCCGCATCGTCCGGCACCTCTGTGAGGTGGGCCCCGATCTGTCGGACGCCCAATACGGGTTTCGAACCGGACGTTCGACAGTCGATGCTGTGTTGCGCCTGAGGGCCGTGACTGAAGAGGCGGTGAGCTGTGGCGGCGTGCTGTTGGCGGTATCGTTGGACATCGCCAACGCATTTAATAGTCTGCCATTTAGCTGCATCAGGGAAGCACTCCATTACCACGGGGTGCCCGAGTACCTGAGGCGGCTTGTGGCAGACTATCTACAGGAGCGTACCGTCATGTACGAGGACCGAGACGGTGTTCTGAGGCGGCGGCTCATGTCGTGCGGTGTTCCACAGGGGCCTGTTCTTGGACCACTCCTGTGGAATATGGGATATGACTGGGCCCTTCGAGGTCGTCTTCCCCCCGGGCTTGGCGTAATTTGTTACGCAGATGACACATTGGTCACGGCTCGGGGAATGAACTTTGCAGAGGCGGCGCGCCTGGCCACCACGGGTGTCTCTCTGGTGGTTGGGCGTATTGAGGCGCTGGGTTTGCGGGTGGCCCTGGACAAGACGGAGGCCCTTTTGTTTCATGGGCCCCGTCGTGGTCCACCCTCCGGCGCCTCCATCGTAGTCAATTCGGTCCTCGTACCGGTTCAGGCCCAGATGAAGTATCTGGGCCTGATCCTTGACGGCAGGTGGCTCTTCGACGAGCACTTCCGACAGCTTACTCCAAAGCTGGTCGGCGCTGCTTCTGCCCTTGGGCGACTTTTGCCCAATTTGGGTGGAGCCAGCGTCGCGACGAGACGGCTATACACGGGGGTTGTCCGGTCAATGGCGCTGTATGGTGCACCAGTGTGGGCGGCGGCTCTGACCGCCCAGAATAGGACTCGCCTCTGGCGTCCTCAGAGGATATTGGCGGTTAGAGCCATACGCGGTTACCGCACTATATCGACGGAGGCGGCGTGCGCCTTAGCCGGAACTCCCCCGTGGGATTTGGAGGCGGAAGTGCTCGCCGAAGTTTATCGGCGAACGGCAGACTTCCGGGTGAGTAGCGGCATCCGGCCCCCGCCCGAAGAGATACGCGAGTGGCGAGAGGCCGCTCGTCAAGCCACGATGGCTCGTTGGTCGTCCCGGCTGGAGGCTCCACGTGCTGGCTTTGCCACCGTGGAGGCTCTCCAGCCGGTCATCGCCGAGTGGGCGGGGCGACAGCACGGGACCCTTTCCTTCCGACTGACGCAGATTTTTTCCGGGCACGGTTGCTTCGGGAAGTATCTGCACTCGGTCGCCAGGAGGGAATTGAGTCCCGCCTGTCACCACTGCGACTGCAGTGAGGACTCGGCTCAGCACACGCTAGCGGTTTGTTCCGCCTGGGCGGCGCAGCGTGGGGTCCTCACTGCAGTTATTGGAGGGGATCTCTCGCTACCGGCCGTCATACGCTCCATGGTCGGTAGCGACAGTTGTTTTACCGCGGTCGCAACCTTCTGCGAAGACGTAATTTCGCGGAAGGAGACGGCGGAGAGGGCCCGGGAGGACGACCTCCACTCGGACCCAATCCGCCGCCGGCGAACCGGGCGGCGGAGGCGCGCGTACCAGCGCCTCATGCCGCCTTGAGTGTGGCCGCGGGTGGACGGGACGGGTTTTCCCCTCCATCCGCTATAGTGGCCAACCGCGAGGAGGTGACGTCCG
Organism: Hypercompe scribonia; assembly: GCA_949316085.1. Classification (NCBI taxonomy): domain Eukaryota; kingdom Metazoa; phylum Arthropoda; class Insecta; order Lepidoptera; family Erebidae; genus Hypercompe; species Hypercompe scribonia. The sequence goes on from OX438975.1 coordinate 8,003,389, forward strand.
CGTGTGCCGTACGTCGCCTAAATGGAGAGGTTGTCCGCAGAAGGTGCCCGCGCTAGCGGGCAGGCGCCAAGAGGGGTCTGGATGTCGTAATAACAGCTGTTCCCGGATCCCTCCTATGTCAGGCGCAGAGTGGCACACCGTGTGGTTTTAGTCGGTCCGATTCCGACACACCACCCCGCCGTAAACCCCGGTGGGGTGACGGCCCGAGGGGGTTTCCACACGTTAAAAAAAAAAAAAAAGTGGTTTAAGCGGTCGCCACGCCCCTTCCCACTGCGCCGAATGTTGTGGGTTCAAATCCTACATGGGACAACAATTAATGTGATCCAGAACTTGTCGTTCTGAGTCTGGGTGTTCCTTGAGTCCGTTTTTTGTATGTTTGTAAAGTCTCCTGCGACCCAGAATTTATTCCTAGTGGGGGCTTGTCTTTTTAATGTAAAAAAAATTGTTTTTCTAATAAAACAAACAATATAAATATCTGGAGATTTAAGCCAAAAACGAGACGTAATGTTACCTGACAGCTTTCTCCTTAAACTTACATATTTATCTGGCAGGTAACAAAGGTAAAACACAAATTCAAGGTTGTATTATCTTTTAGATACACTACATATCTATTATTAATAATATTATCATTAATATTAGACGAACAGATGTGTTAGCAACCGTATTCAAATTTAAGTATAAAAAATCACTCAAAACTATGTACTTATATGTCAATAGCTTAGTTTGGTGAAATAACGCGAACAACGTAACAACGCGCAAGGAAACGTGATAACGTGCACATGTTTAAAACTGCATGGAATATGAGAAAACTAAAGATTTTATAAGATATATAACTGTTTCATGTACATATGCAACTGCACAAGTATAAATACATACTTAATAATTTGTGATTACACGTTTTAAGAAATGCAAAAAGTTAGTCAATCAATCAAAAGTTAGTAAGTCGTAATTATGTAAAAGAAATAAACAATGTAATGTGGCGAAAATTATAATGATATTTTTGTGATTGATATATATTTTGTGATTATTATTATTGTGATTAATATAGTTTTATGTTTGAGATGAATAGATATTTATGTACGTACATTCGTAACATGTTTACAGTTTCGTGATTGATAAATTTCTTTTTTATGTATTCTTTTTTTTTCTTTTTTGTTTCTTTTTTAAGTAAATAGGAGTTCTGGATTTGTATACCATAAACTATACAAGTTTGTAAATGCTTGAAGTCCGTACAAAGGTTGTCTGTAAGAGATCGCCGTGAGCGATAAGACCACCGATTGTTATGTTTATATAATTTGTAATCTATTTTCATTTTCTTTCTATTGATAAGTGATAATGAAGATAAAATAAATAAATAAAATTTTAACAAAGTATATTTGAAATTAACTATTTGCACTTACTGGTATCCCGAAACAGGAGCGAGTTATGAAAATTGCTAACGTTAATATCGAAAATGAGTTCCATTTGTAATGACAAAGGCAATTTATACAATTGATCGGACCTCAATATGCCATCTTTCATTTGCCACAGTTGAAGTTTGTACTTCGAACATTGGTCTATCAACCACTGTGGAGCTCCACTGTATTTTAGATACTTCATCATGTGGTGATACTGAAAAAAATACCTAAGTTAAAAAATCGTCATATCCTTCAACCTACTGAATTGACCTGAACTGCACTGAACTGAATAAGAAACTAAAAGAGAAAAATTTTTGCTAACTTCGTTATGTTTTGTTGAATTGTTAATGATTTACAAAAATTTATAGTAATACTCACGCTCCCATCCTGTACCAGGCAGGTAGAGAAGATAGAATGCAATATTCTATGATATGAACATACAGTTCACACCTATTCCACATTCATTATACCATTCACACTCACTTGATGGTTAAAGGTAGTTCTAACGAGACCCTTCACCAATACACTGCTGATCCGATCACTATACACCTTTTAGGAACAGCCTACTCGCAAGGCCCTTATACTTTTTCTTTTGGTCAATCACTCTTCGTTCTTTTTTTATTATTATAGCAAGAACTATAAGTATTATTAGGTAGTAGAGCCACGCTGATTTCAGCACGAATAAACCGGCTCGACCGGGGTAGTACTACCCTCCCTCAGAAGACCAACCTAAAACGCCAACATCCGTGCTGTCGTGTTTCGTTGGTGAGTATGAGACCGGAGGCCCATTGATGCAGGGGTGACAGTTATTGTGGTAACTGTGTAAGCCTTACACTGTCACGATGACTGTCTTTACTGACTGCCTTTTACGTAACCAAGCGGGTTGTGAAAAAGTATCTCACTAGGCCGCCATAGTGTGGATCGCCACACTGCATTGTCTGCATTTGCAATGAGTATGGTGACTACTACTCTTGAATTCTCACATTGGCGGCTCTTACTATAGGAAAAAAAAGTATTATTAGTAGTAACAGCAATTTGTGTGAAGAGAAAATAAACTATTATTATTATTTTAACAAACCTAACCCGTTTAAGCTTAACCAAGATTTCACTTATTACCTAATTTTAGTTTTAATTCAATTCTACTGTTTTAATCAATTAATCAGTAAATAAATACTTAACCTTATTATTACATTACTTACAAAAAAACGTAATTATGTAAAATTCCCGATATTCTTACCGTGTCAACAGTATTCCATCGTCTAGCTTGTTCGATAACTAACTCCCACGCAAGAGTGCCTATGAAACGGTAGCGGTAATACACAAAGCCGATGAGCATCATAACGGAGGTCAACCACTTTTTGTGGTTACTCTGAAACAAAATTGGATTAATAGTTTAAGTTGCTAACTAATCATACTATACTAGATAACCATCTTAAAAAAAAAAAAAATCGTTTGTTAAATTTTCATTATTACACTTTATAATTTAAAATTATACTAAAAGTATTAAGTAAGTTGCAATTTATTGATTTTTTTTAAACGGAGTTTCTTGCAATGTCAATACATAGAACATCAACTTTATTTTTCACTAGCTTATGCCCGCGGCTTCGATCGCGTGAAATTTGGTCTGCCACATTATGTTTCGTAACAGATCATTTTAAATAAATATATTTTTTAACATACAAACAATCCTACGGTACATCATCTTTATGTAACTTCAATGGTTTAGGCAGCGTACGCCAAGATAACTCTCAGAGGCCAGATTTTTTTCCGACTTAATTGACATGTATCGTTATATTACGACCAAAATTACATAAAATCATTACAAATTGTATCCTATATTTTATTCTGGTGTATAACCTATACTTATGTAAAGTTTCATACAAATCCGTCCAGTAGTTTTTTCATGAAAGAGTAACAAACATCCATACAAACTTTCGCATTTGTAATGTTAATAAGGTAATCAATTATGTTTTATGGTTGCATACCTACATGTACATATGCCTGCGTTTAACTTGAAACACGTTATCGACGTTCATTATGCCGTATAACTGATAAAATATCAAATATATTTTAGAATACTAACCACACAAAACGAATCTCCAAATATTACGTTGAAGAAGCGACAAGTACAATAGTACCAACAGGTTAAATAACTGTAAGTTAGATTTATTTAAATTATTAAGAAATAATTTGCTTTACTTTTGAAAGGTTTTATCGAGCTTATAAAAAGGGTAGCGAGTCGATAATATTAAATAGTGGGTGTGATAGAATGGACATCCGTGTATTTTTAAAATACAGACGCCTATGAAAACCAAACTTTATGGTACTTTTAAAGTTAACCTCTATATTCTAAATGTGCACTGTTCTAAGTGCATGTCAGTATATGTAATATGTAATCGGTCTTTATTAATCCACTCCTGGACAGAGACCTCACCTTAGAGAGAAGGTTTTGGCCTACTTTTTTATCACGCTGTGCAGACGAGTTGTTACCTAATACTAAGGTTGTGTCAAGTTTTTCTTCTCTTAACAATGCTGTTTCCCCGCGTGATTTGCTCTCTAAATCGGCTTTTGTGGCATCCATGGCGATCCATCCATCCATAATGGCGAAATAAATAAACGGAATAAATATCCTTAATCCGGCACCACATGAATAATTTTATGTAAAATAAGTATTTGAATACCTATCAAAAGTTAACGCTCGAGCATTCACGTGAGGTGGGTATCCAATGTTATACCACGGCTTTGCCATTTCTTCCGGCTTGTTCATATCATACCAAATGCACGTGCAAGCATGAAGAATTAAAATCGTCGTCACTATTTTTTCTATGAAGAATATAATTTTACGGGACTCTCGTAGCTATAGACACAAATGTTAATATCTATATGAGCCGTACCGCTGCACAATGTCAGGAATATTAATAAAAACGTTGATGTTTCGAAGCAATAATAAGTATACATAAATTCATTTATTAAATAATTTTAACAAATTATTTCTTTGTAATGGAACAATAAATTCCAACATTAGCAATAAAATATGGCGAAATAACAAAGTTAGGTTAGATAATTAGGCGTGAGAATGTGTAAAATTAATCATTTAAATCTTTTATAATCTAAAACAGTAATCGTTTGTAGCCGTAAGATACTTACATGGTCATTTATATTTCGAAAGTAATGAAACACCCTATAAATACGTCCAATATCGATCCATCGGCCGATCAATGTAAATCTAACCTTTCCTTTTTTACCTCGAACTGTAACAACATTTTATAATCAATAAAATAATCGAAGCAGTATTCAAAGCAAGCAAAGACTGCATATTTCAAGTCGTAAGTTTGGTCTCACTTGAAGTACTGTAACCACGTATTCTACCAGATGCAGATTTTCGAGGTAAAGCAAAAAAAAACAAATCTTAAGTAATATGAGCTTTAAAGCCTAACGAGGCTGACGTGTCTCTCGTGACTCTGTCCTAGTTATATTGTCTGTACAATACTTTGCGTTCAAATTTTCGACGAAGTGTTATTATATACATTTACAGAAGTGACCAACATATGAGCGTTCATACCTATCGTTGAAAGCCAAAGAGAAAGTCTGCAAGTATATTATTACACATTTACTAAAACCTTTTAACTTTGAAAGTTATGTCTAATTTTACTTACATATTAACAAGAGTGGTAGTAAAGACACGACATCATAAGTAAGAAAGAAAGGATTTCTTCTATACACTCTAACATTTTGTCTTACTAGAGGCCACCAAGCATGCAGAAGATGGATCACAACATCCATGATGAATATGATTTCACATCCGTACATAGTTATATCCAAGAATAGCCAACTTTCATCCAAGTAATAACCAAGTAGAAGATGTAATAAGTATTTATAAGTTATCGACAAGAGAACTATTCCCTGAAAAATAAAGATGCAATAATAATCCTTGTTGGCCAATAGCTTTAGTATTATTCTAACACTTTTATTGGAACGAAGTTCCTTACGGCAGGCTTGGAGGGGATAGGGATTTCGCTGCGGGACCGAACTGAAAAAAATGTGATAGTAAAACCGTAAGTGGAAAAAGTGCGTGGAATAAATCTGTGGAAAAAAGTGCGTGGAATAAAACCGTTAAATGAGACATGCGCAGGCGCGAAAGCGCGTCATGTGTGCTATTTTATTATTTTAAGGAATTTATTATTTTATTTCCTAAATACTTTCTTGTACTTAAATAAAAACTAATCAGCAAAATTTAAGAGAAAAATCAAGAAAACCTACATAAAATTGAGCACGATTTTTTTTGCAAATTGTGTCGATTCCACATTATCCGAAGGAACTTCGTTCCTACCTGGTGTCCCACGACACCATTCATTTTTATTATTCTTCACTTTACAATAAATGAAAAGCGCAAAAATGAGTAAATTAAAGTGATGGCAATCAGTGTTTTATTTAGTATTTTTATGTGTCGTTATTCTGTTTAACGTTTTCTGCTCAGTAAATAATACAAAAATTTCACAATATTTTCAGAGAACCCCAATTTAATATGTATGACTTTAGTCTAACATCGTAAACTGACGATATAATATAAGAAATAATTAAGTCCAATTTATTCCGTTCTCCAATTCATCGTATATAAGAGAAATTTTAAAATATCTCTTAATTAATTGGAGTAAGGATCATGTATTGATACGTTTGATAAAATACGTTTCTAACTATACAAATTAAACCTAGAAGAAAAGAATATTCTGTGTGTGTTACCCATTATTCCATTCTTTATAGGCCCCCGGTTCTTTAGCCATACATAGCTTTAAGCGGACTACAGATTTATCTTTTATTCAATGTTGGTAGACTATTGCGTAAAAATATAAATAGAGACCACTCTAAAACTTGCTACAATATCCATGTTGCAGAGTAGATTATTTAATTCAATTCAGTTATAACAATGTCCTTATAATAACTACTATGAAATAAATATATGGCATAACTTTACCTGAAACCAAATATTCCAAGCCGTCATAACAAAAGTTGTTGTGTAAACCCGTAGCTTCCCCTCCCAGAAAAACGAACCGATCTTTTTCTCTATATGTTTCGTCTGATTTCGAATAACGCTCATTTGTGTACCGTCGTTACTGTTAAGTACAGAATCTATTGTTAATTATTATTCGTTAGGAGCCTGTTGACGCCATATTTGACGATCACATCAGTATGTAACGAAAACAGGATCTGTTTTTTGGTAGGACACATATGTAATTTAACTTACTTGATCGTAGCTCCAAGAGACGGCTGGCTAACACTTCTATGCAATCGTCCAAGCATTTTGTAGATATTGTACAATATGCAACTTCGAAATAATTAAAACATTTAAATCATTAACACAAACCAAATTCAAAGCCTACCTGATCTAGTTATTTTTTTTTTAAATGCATATTAAAATAGAACTCTTATATTTACTTTACGTAAACAAAAGGATATTATAAATATACTGGTTTATAAGTTTAATATAAAAGAGAGCAAACGTACTCTAGTGAGCACATAAATAATTAGAAAAAAAACCATTACGTTTTTACGTCCTATCTTGATATTTCACCGTGAAGCCAAATGAAATGCCATATTTTGGCGGATATTGTAATTTTACTGCGGGCTGCTTCATGCTCTGCGATGCTCGTAAAATACGTGTGGGGTTGCGGGTTTCTTCAACCCGCGGTAATAAATTGACACTAAAAATCTGAACTGCCACAGTCTTGAGCACGAGACTTACAATAAATCATTATATTACACATGTTGAAAATTATAAACAGTAATGTTCTTCATTCTTCATGCACAATAAAAACTCTAATTCATTGAAATGGGCGCGCTGATATCGTAGGCCCTTATACAAAATGTAAATATGCGTCCAAGCTGTAGCAACGAAAGAATAATTCATATTCAGGAGGTGCGCGGGCGGAGTGGCCATCCATTTTGCATGGTTATTTTGGTGAAATCCCTGCGTATTCTGCCTTCATGTAATTAAGAGATTAAAAGATCAGTGAGCGGCGTTGAGCGAATTCGGCGGGATTTTTATGAAAACATTTTTCATCGCAAAACGCAATAACCCATACTAACGTTTCTCCCCGTTTATGTGATAATACATTTCTGAAAACCTACTTAAATTTATTCTTTCTTTGAATATCGTATTACCGTATGTAAAATTATAGTCACTTTATGTCTAGCTAGTAAATGTTGTTTGAGTAAAACACTACCTTTGTGTGATAGGAACACTAGGAGACGTACTTCAAATATTGTAAAAAGTTTAGAAAATTTAAGGTTGTACTGCGTCATATGATCAAAGAGCTTGTTCTGTGTGCACGAAAGAAAAGATAAATGAATGGATCACAAAGAAAAAGTTTATTAAAGTGAACAACACCAATTTCACAATGTAAAAGCTAAAAGGTAACGGGAAAAGGCATGGCACAGTGGTACTAGCACGGAGTACACACACAGACGTTAAGTCATACAAGCGAGACCGAGTCTGAGGTTTACCAAAACACGATTTATATTGCATGAAATCTTCGTATTCATTTAGCTTATCGATCAATCGAGCAGCTTTATTAATCCAAAATGTCTAGGAATTTACGTTAATATTATTATTATTGTATTATATATATTAATATTGTATTACTGCTATCAGTTTTCACTTTGAATTAATTTCTATCTGTTGATTAAACCCTAATATTATACGGATTTCATACATCTGCGGGTATATCTTCACTTAAACAATATGGAAGTATTCAGTAACCAACTACGAATACAGTATTTAAAGGTTCCTTTTAAAAAATCGTGAAACAAATTTCAGAATTAATTCTCTGGTATTGCACACTACAAATTGGGTATTTGCATGAAAATGATTTTTCAAATAAAGTTCAGTTAATAAATTCTTTGATACACATAAAATACCTACGTAAGATTAAAATTTAATTTTTATAAATAATTTTTAAATAAATAAATAAATAAAAGTGGTCAAATATGATGTAAAAATCACGTGATGTGAAACGTGATGTGATTGGTCTAACGTCATTGTGCATATTATTGGCGCGTCATTTGAATGCATGATAAACGACGAATGATAAATTATTAAAAAAAATTTTAAGTTGGTTTTTATTTAAAGTGAGTTTAATTATATTTTATCATTAAGATTAAAATTTACTGAAAGTAGCGTAAATAACAAATAACAAATTTAAATGGAATATGCACAATGACGTCACATACGCAAGAGGGAGCTACCTATACGTTTAAATTTTAACAATTTTTTTATTGTTAAATAGTTTAAATGTTTATAAAGAAAAAAAAAATTTTTTTTCAAAAATTTAAAAAAAAAATTAAAAATAATAAGACATAACTATTTAATGGATTGAAAATCATGCAAGTAGCCAATTAAGAGTTTTTATTGACCTTGGAACTCATTTAAGTAAAAACTTTATATTTCTAAAATATTTACAAAAGGTGAGCGACCAATAGTACATCTTCAGGTAGTTGGCAATTCGTTTCGCTTGTATGTCCGATACGTAACTAGCTAGTTCGAACAAAAAAACGCAAACGTTAGCATTGCCCTCAGTCGTGGCGGAAAAATGTTTCTGTGCAAAGTGGAGTAGCAGTAACTTTGTGCATTTTGCCGGCAGCTGCGCCGTGCACTCTTAATTAGCAGTATTTAAGAAATTTTTAAGAGCTACGAGACGATTTTATTTCTACTTTGATTTCAACAACAAAGTAAAAATTTATCCATAAGAATTTGACTGCCTCGATGACGTAGTGACGACGAAAGTGGCTGCTATGCTCGTGGTCTCAGGTTCGTTCCCGGGTCGGAGCAAATGTTTATATAATCTGTAAATATTTGTTTCGGAGTTTGGGCGTTTGCTATGTACAATATGTATGTATTTACAAAAAAAAAAGTATTTAAATATTCTATCAGTCAGTCGAGTTATCATAGTACAAGTTATGCTTAGTTTGAAACTAGATATCGTTGTGTGTTATATATGCAAAATATTTATTTTTTATTAAATAATAATTAAGAGGAAAAAAAATGTGTATTGTAATTGTCATTTTACTAAATCTTCTTTGATTTTAGTCTCATCATCACATCAACTGCCTGTAATAGTCCATTGCTGGGTATACGCCTCTCCTTAGCAGGGAGGGTTTGGTCTACTATACCACGCTGGCCAGACGGGTTGGTATAGGGTTTGTTTCAACTTTTCATTCTCTTTACAGTGATGTTGTCCTACATGGTTTTCTCCCTCAGTCGGCTCTTACGACACCCACGGGATGAATGAGGGTGGTGACGATGGATTTTAGTAATTCTACATAACATCTACGTTTATAGATGTTATCTAGACGTCTCACTTTTACTCCAAACTCTCACAATTACTTTGAACTGTGTTACTGTTCAATTTTTATAATATTGCTTATTCATTCTACAATACAATTATAGTTAGTAAACATGTTCATGATGTTTTTAAATATTACAACAGAAATAACATTTAAAACTTTTTAAGTTGTTCCTCTTTAAAAAAAAAAAACAAAACAACAAGAAAGTCCTCGAAACGTGGCCTGAGGATAGGGAGGGAAAGTGCTGACGTGAAATTGGAGTGAACTTAGTTAGGTAGTCATCAGCGAAGTACGGACTACGGCCTCGGTTATACTGTTAAGCGCTTATTTTTCTCTTCATACTAGGTAATTTTGAAATAATAAAGGTGAAACAGAACAGTTGATGCGGAAGTTTCAGCAAAAGAAGTTTTTATTTTAAAACCGGTAGGTCTAGCAATAAAAACGCAATGGTTAATTTTAAAGATGTTACCTAATTATATGTTACATGCTTATCATCGTGACTGTAAAAGTTTTCCATTCACAACTACTTTTCTCACTTTTAAAAAATATCTATGGCTTTGCCGGTGGCAACTTTGCATAGAACCCTTTGACTTATTGGAATGAAAGTAAAAAAAAATATAATCAGATTCTAAGTACACTAAAGCGATATAGATTCTAAAACACGAAAAGAAAATTAATCATTTGCTACCAGTAGGCGAAATAAACAACTTGTCCCAATTGAAATTGCCAATATTCAGCTAGGGCTGTAAAAGCGAAATGTACGCTTTATTATAAGCAGTAATATATTTCTTTCATGGCAATCTACTATAAGTAAATATTCTGACTATTGTATATCGTATTAAACATATAAACTAGTGCCTAGATAAAAATATATAAATAGTCAAATGTATAGGAAAGTAAATTAATGAATAACTTTTTTAAAAGATAGAAACCTCAATTTTGCCATGACAATTTAGGTATCCTATGAGCGTCCATCATATTACTCGTATATGACATTAACAAAGCTATCGTAGACAACAACAACAGTCAACAAAGTCATTAAATAAAAGTTCTTTTAAAAAAAAAAGACAAAACCCAAAATTAACACAAAAATGCAGATATGTTGACTAAACAAAGAACAATCTTACTTAGTAGTAGCTAAGTTTAGATATATGAAATTTCAAAGCAGTTGAACAAAACTACTATTGTGAAGTCAGCCTTTTACCGCACGGTCACGTTCTCGCCTTCTTGGAGCCACCGAGGGGAAAAATCCCGCACTAGTGATTGAGTTAGCGCCTGGCCGGGAAATGGACGTCCCCTGTCGCTTCTGTAACGCAATACCGCGGCACAGACTAGCCATTTGCAACAGATCCAGTTACACTTGACTGAGTGTTCTACGACTGGAAGAGATGTCTAACAGTGAACAGTTTCATGTTATTATTTTAAGTTTAAACATAATAACTGGTCTGGTCGGGATGATAATAACAAGATAAAATGTTTTTTTTGTCAAACACTTTATTCAACGTGACACAAGTACATTCCTACAGAGTATAGCTGTCGTCACTAGAAACAACTTCACACCTGTAAATCAACGACGACCGTTAACTCACAACTGATATTGATCCATTAACCCAAACAAGAAACTGTTTCAATAAGCAAAGCCCGCATTTTACAGAATGCTCATTTTTACAGCATCGAAGCTTATATGTAGAAAATTGATCGTGGCATATAGATTAGGCAATTTCTTGGGTACCCAAAGATATCCCTTATGCTCCATCTGTGATCACGCTCACGGGACGTGACTGTAAAAAGAAAACCAATAGATTGCTCTGTGTTTTTTTAAGACTAATGTATTCGCTATGTAAAGTTTTGATACCAGTTGAAAATAAGCATACCGCATATCCGAATTCGAAGAACGTTGAGTCTGTTGTATAAAGAAAATAAGTAGATAAGCTACTTATTTTACACAGAAGACATAGAACGAGAAATGTCACCACTACTATCAAATACTGTCCTGTATAAACTACCTGTTAACTAAATTGTATTAAGTTCGCATTAATTATCGAAACCGATAAAATCCATTGGAATTTATGGAGCATTGAAACTGCACAAACTATTTTATGAAAAGCCAAAAAGGTCAGGTTAACTTCTTACTTTAAGTTAAGAAATTATACCTATTTTAAGCTGCGACTTCTAATTGCTTTAGTTCTATGAAGTTGGATCGTAACAGAGTAACCTTCTAACTGAATTCAGTCAGAACAAATGAACAAGGTTTCAATAGAGCCCTACTGTAAGTGCTTGTTGAAGTTGACAGTTACGACCACTTAATAATCAAAATTAAATGACAGTAATTTATTACTTTGAAGAAACTATTGTTAATCATAATAAAATAGAAATCAAAAAGTTCAATGACAATGGGAAAAATAAAACAAAGTTTTCTCAAAAAAACTCGACATAATCGACGATTATGTCCGGTAACTTAATTAGTGCAACAGTTAATAGTAAAACAATAATACGTCTGGAATCGACGACATCACCCTCATTAACATTTAGAACGCCACGACTCGCTTATGTAGGAGCAACGCCGAGGATTCATCTGCTCTTAAATTTCAAAGATTGTTAAAACTCACAATAAAAATATTGCATACTTTTTTATAAATCTATTACCTATAAAGCAAGAACTCACTGAAAGAGTCTACTACTGTAACATGAAATCACACTTTTAGAAAATATGCGTTCAACTGAAAACGATACCTTTCATAACTAAGGATTCTTAAAATATCACATCAAAGGATATAGTTTATCGAGGTTTATCGAGAAGGGGCTCCCTATATCAAGTAACCCTATAATGTGGGTACACTTATGTATATAACTCAATATTCAATTAATAATTAAGCCTCTGTTTAATCAAAATTGATTATGTAGAAACATCTATAGAGTATTTCTTAATACAATGGAACTCCACTTATATGTGTTATTAGGGCAAACAATAATTTGTCAGTATCAAATAATATCATTTATTCACAAATATTATTTATTGCACAGAAGATGCAATCTAAATATTACGAGTATATATCCCAACTTTTAACCTATGTGTCCTGCATTATAAAATATTATTATTTTGATACAAAACTCTTATAAGCATCATTTTAAATTTAATATTTTAGCACAAAGTCTATAAACGAGTGACTAGTCACTATTATTCTAACACAATTTGTTACTTATTCTAGATAACAACTCTTAGAGGTGTCACCAATCACAGAATATAATTTCCTCCTAAAATTCTCCAGTTCTAAAAAAGCAAAAAATACTCCCAAATAAGTAACTGATAGAGTAGTAACACAATTAAAACATTGATGTCTAACTACTGACTAATATTAAAAGACAACTTCGTGGATTAAATTGAACATAGTAAAACTGACGTCAAAACTTATACAAACCTACACAAGCACATATAATTCCATCAACAAGTGAAAGTCCAACTAAACGTAACACCCTTGAGATCTAACTTTGTCCCACAAAATTAGTTTTACTAAATCCGAGGACTAAGTCACAAACCATTAAACGCTGAAAGCTAAACTTTCGTATCACAGAGCTGAGCCAATTAGAAATTCAGTTGAACTTCATTAGCTCTAAGTAGAAACTACGAATTCTGACCAATGGTATGACATGATATGATCGACCAAAAACAATTATTCATTATGAATAATATAAATCCTTTTAAGAATTTATAACACCGGGCTACCATATCTGCTTATCCATAGTTACAGCTATATCATCTGCACCTAGAAAAACGTAGTGACATATTATCAGTATGTAAATATACTATATTGATTTGCAAAACTACATTGGACAAATCCATTTGAAACTTGTATTTAAGAATAATATGATAACTATTCTTATCGTGATCACTGTTTCGTGTACTGTTGAATATGGTTTAGGTTATATTTGAAAGTAATTCAACTGTAGTAATTTATACTAAATTGATATGCTATGCTAATGGCATACGTCTCTGTATGGCATATACTCGTATTAGTGAATGCGACCAGAGTGCTATCACGGCCTCATTAAAAAACGATTTTAAGCTATTTTGTGACATTTCATCGAGTATATAAGCTCAAATCCTCTTCCCTACCTCCCTTATCTAGCAACGTACTTGTATCTCGTTATTTCCATGTGTTCTTGGGCGACGATAGTCGCTTAACCGATTTCCTAGCTTACTCCCTGTTGGGAGCCTTACACCTTGTTGTAAAGATAGAAGACATGTCTAATGAGACTTAAAGTATCTTAAAATGGGTTAATTAACTAATGACTAACTACAAGCAAACTGATAGGCTATACCAAAAAAAATATCTTAAACAAAATATACTTACAGACGTATATTTCAAAAAAGCAGATATCAAACTATTTTTATTCATAAAATATTAAGTTTGCAAATAACGCTCGGGGACACAATACCTATTTAAGAATATTCATGTGCATCTTTTTAATGGTAATTTGCAATAACTACAATAATACAAATATGTATATATTATTAATATTTATAAAAAATACAAAAATTTAAAATGCAAAAAGCTAAGCTAAGATAAAATTTTATATATTACATATAGGTGTAATAATAAATTACAGATATAAAAGAAAAAGAACTTTAACCTAAAAACCTTCACATGAGAATCTAATGAATTACATGCCAAAAGTATATAAAAATTGCCTACATTTATTTGGGTGAAATGAAAATTTTAGTTATAACATTTTTTTTGTTGGTAATAAACTAAAACTACCAAACAGACACGCTCCAATAAAATATGACCGGAAATGAAAAAATCACCAACAAAATAGGTGAAATTACTTCGTATTTCAGCGAAATTCTTGTTCCATCAGCCAATTGCGATAAATGAGCGAGTCTGATTGGAATTCGATGGGATAAGATTTTTTGCTCCGTTCGAGGGTAGACGTCAATCCGGGAGTGGGGAGATACCGCCGAAGCAATTTCCCGAACTCTGGACCATTTATCAGAAACCATTATTGCGTACAGTTATATTGACCGGTATACTATTAATTATTTTGTTATTTGTTTTGTTTTATTATGTTATAATAGAATATTAAGATATTATTATGTTTCTATGTTGGGATTTTAAAATGAAATACTGAAAGTGTTGAAATATAGGTATCATATGCTCCTGGAAAACTTACTAGTGTATTATAAAAGTCATATAGAATTTTAGTAACCAATGTGAGCAAAATAAGAGTAGTTTATATGTGCATAAATACCGTTTCATCTACTACCTAACATTTTCCCTACACGCGACGTTCTCTGAATCTTTTAATAATTGTAGGCATGCTGGGCCGTATAAAGACACTTTGTTGGCACACAAGTTATTTTTGCATGAATGAATAAATGAATGAATTAATAAACGAATGAATGAATGAATGAATGAATGAATGATGCACAATCATCTAAGGTATCCCTCGACTGTTACATTATCCTTCGACTGTTACACAATACACATAAATTAAAAGGTTTTCTCCTTTCATATATTATGTTCGTTAAATTTCCTATTTCGCGATAATGATGTGGTCAGATAGTTTAGAGTAACTAAGATAGTCAGCGAAAGAAAGCAATGCTATAATATTATGTATTTTGGGTGTATTTTGTATTGTAAATTGTATAAACCTTGGCGGTTTCTTTTTATTGCGTCTAATACAATTATAACTTACTATTCTTGTTTTTATACAATAATAAAAAACTTGTGTATTACAATTGTGAAGCTGTCTTGGCGACGACTTACTGTGAAATATAAACAAAAATTCAATATTCAACTAATTTCATTTTTATAGAATTTGTTCGATTTACTTACCTTAATTTTCCACACAGACTTCGTTATAATCGGGTTATAATCAAGTATCTAACACAGACAATTCTCCAATGAGTCGTAATGCCTAGGATTGGCTGTTGCCATTAACGCTAATGGAGTTAATCGCCGCAACTCTAATGGGTGATTAGATCCCCGATGTTTCACGTTTAGAAATAGTGAGAAAAGACTGAACTTACCTATTTGTTATTTACTTCTTGTTCACTACGGCACGTTATTTTGATTTATTGATTTATATATGACAAAACGACAAGATTTAGGACTTTTCCGTAAATAAAATAATTAATTGCTTATTTTAAATCACTTGTAAATGATTTGACACTTGTAAAAAAAAGGTTTAAAAGGCGGGTAAATCTAGATGTTGCATATTATTTTTTAGGCAACGGTCACTGTGTATTATGCCTACAAAAACATAAAAAGTTTGACCTCTCTTTATTTTAATCTCTATTTAATAAAGTATGTAAGATTTTAGGTAAGTAGTAAATAAAATTACATTAGATTTATAGCCTATTTTATTATATCGTTAAAAACTTTTCGTGCGGCTCCATTTACGATAATCGTAAATAACACGAACTTTTAGAAAATGATTTGATACGTAGCAAAGTAATGGCTAATAAAACTCAGTAGGGGCGGAAAAACACTTCTAATAATATATAACATACTCTTATACATAGATCTAGCAGAATCTTAAGGCAAATGTAAAGGAAATCAAATTCGTGGTGTATAGTACCAAAGAAACGGTTAAAATGACTTTGACACAAACTTTTTATTTTTAATAATATTCAATATTTATCAATTCAAAAGACATAATAATTATTTATGTGATCCTTGTGGTGATGGATTAAGTATACAGAGTATCACCACCCCTATTCACCCCATGGGTCGTACGAGGCGACTAAGGCAACAAATTGCGCAAGACAACGTCACTGCAAAAAGAAACCACGTTTAGTCGGTGTGGTATAGTAGGCCAAAACCTCCTTCCTAAGAATAGGCTTATGTCCAGCAGTGGACTAGTATAACCTGTTGATGATGATGATTAATTTTATATTTTATGCTTCTATATTATACACTAATCTTATTTACGAATATATAAACATTTTGATTAGCAATAAAATTAAATACGGAAATGCATATTTATAGTATTCTGTAATTACTCCGATTACCTTTCGCTTTTTGGTTCGTTCTTCGTTTACAGAGTCGCAGCATAAAGTTTAATACCCTTTGTCAATAAATATATAAGAACACACACAATAAGATTTTTTTACAATACTTTATCGTCATGTTAAACTGCAAGATAAAACACATCACAGAAAGACAACAACAATACAAACAAACAATACAAGAAATTTGTACAAAATGCAGTGACCCTTAAAAATTTCTTCATTTTAAGCTTGTAAATCATATGAGTGCAATAATCAATTATTGAATATATATATATACATATATATATATTATATATATATAATGAATTAAAGCTAAAATTTACGGAGTGTCTTGTGATTGTATAATTAGTTTATGAAAATGTGTTTCGAAAACTACGCTCAGCTACCAAAAATAATGGTATGTAGTTTATATTAATTACTCGCCTACTAATATTCGTTATCGCAATCAGAGAGTTGTAAACTGTGGTGCTATTTCAATGTGTATAAGTGTATGGAAGGGCGAGTAGAGATTGAGCCAGAGCGAATTTTGCGGACCCCGACTTCACCCGAAAAGTCCAAAATTTCTTCGTATAATAAGCTGTAAAATATTCAAACTGCTGTAATCACATTACATACAAGTCACAAGCTTCGACGCGGTCAATGTCACGATACGAGAAGAAGTTACGCGACGACTTAGTGCCAAGTTGCAGGACTTTGCTACTTATTCAGATGTGGAGCACTATCACATCAAACATCACCATCAAAAAAAGACGCGCAACGAAGGAGTTAAACCGACGACACGACGACTAACACTCGCCGTCAGCACGGGCGAAGCGCACCACACTCTGATGGGAATGGCTGTCATTCCATTTAAGATCACTGTAAAAAATGATTCTATGTACTTCTATATGAAGGGATTGGCAACATAGCTTTTTGAAATTCCATTAGCTATTTTAATTAAAGGACTCTGTCAATCTCCAAACGAATCGGGAACATTGTTACCTCAAGATGAGTCGTGGGCTTAATTAATTTCTAGCATAAGTAGCGTGGGTGTCTCTTCAAGTTTAATATTTTATAATTGCCGCTATTTTAAGGAGTCTTTTTAAACCAATAACATTAATCGCCCAATAATAGCTCATTTTAAATAACATTACTATTGTATACAATGGAAATTCTAGTAAGGTTTATCCTACGAACCTGGTCTTAGAAGACATCTGATCATATACGTTGTTACATATACACTTAACTTCTTCATAAAACACAAAATACCGACCATAATTATCAACGCCCAAATCTCATTTAATGTCAAATGCGTTGCATCAGCGTTAATTATAATGTCTTGAGTCGTTTAAGAAATTACAAATCGGAAAAATTGCTAATGGGGGCCATTTTTGGTGCGCAAATTGTTAGTAAAAAGATCTATTAATATCAGTAACTGTGACTTATACTTTCGATATTTTCACGACATTTCGTAACACAGCATTGTTTTTTTACACTTGCATTGTAAATTTGATTACCTCTCGGCAACAATTATCGGGAACGAAATTTTTAAATAAACTGTCACGAATATTTGTAGACTTCGAATATATATTTAAGTTTGAATAGAGCAAAATCTTCCGTTTTCTTAAACATAAAAATAAGTCAAAGTAAAATTCACAATTATAGAGTAGTACACTTACATATAGCCTCCTTTCTGTCTGTAGAGTGATTCCAAAACACAAAAATAGACAACGTTCATTTTTAAACGTAGAACGTAAAAATGTACGGGCACGGCAAGACTAAACAGCAATCAAATGTGTTTTCTAGAGACATAAATATCTTGAACCATAATAATATTTAAATACAAGGTTCCAAATACGTATCTTGTATCTGTGTGACAATTAAAAAGAAACTACATAATGTATATAACGTGAAGTTGTAGTATTGCAAGTTAATATGTTTCTAGGCTCATTGGCTATAAACAGTGAACTTTTTAATTAGCTGTAATGTACAGAAACCTTATTATAAATATTAGTTTAACTTTTCTTCAATTAAATCGTTTAAATTTAGAATAGTCAAAAATGACGTTTAAAAATCATAGGGTGACGCATGTCATCGGCCTAAAAAAATTACAAAATTAATTTTTTATATTTTGATAACAACCATTATGTATAACATTTTGAAATAAGGTAATAACAATGATCTTTTAACGTTTATTTAATTGAGATCTAAAGAAGATAATATGATAAGTAAAGGCACTTAGTTCATGTGTTTGTTTTTTGTAGCCTTACATTTGCTGCTGAACAATGATTGAAACTAGCAGCGTGGACACCGCAAGTGTTGCAACAAAAGCTGCAACCCCGGTTAGCCAATCCATCTGATAAGTGACCAATTTCGTTTGAAAAAGACTCACTAAAGATGAAAACAATACCTAATTATTGCCAACGATTTGTATCACAGAAGTGTAAACTTACTATTAGTACTTTTGTTTATTTGTTCGCTCTTGTAGATAGGCCACAAGGCTATGTTTATAACGTTCACAGTATTCTCTCATACCTAATTTTTAATAAAAACTTTTCAATTTTCTAATAATGTGTGTCTATATTTTTTTTCCAGGACGTAATACAAGAGGATGATGACATCGCTCGACCCGAAGCGACGTTCCGTTTTACCGTGCAGAATATAAGTCAACTGAAAGAGCAAGTACTGTCACCAGCTTGCTTCGTGAGATGCCTTCCGTGGAAGATATTAATACTACTCAGAAATACTACGACTCCAGACCGTCAGCAGCAGAAAGCTTTAGGAGTCTTTCTCCAATGTAACGGAGAGTGTGATTCTCCTGGATGGTCGTGCTATGGGCTTGGGGAATTGAAACTAATGTCTTACAAGCCTGATGGCAGCCACCTGTGCAGAAAACTTCATCATATGTATCACTGGTATTTACTTATACACAAATAATTTATAAGAGGCATATAATAAGAATTGAGCCCCGTACATTAGATTCTCAAGGAATGTAACAGCATATTTTCCATAGTTTTTAATTAAGTCTCTTTTTAATTTTGATAGCAAAGAAGATGATTGGGGTTTCGCACATTTTATATCCTGGGATGATTTAATGGATCTTGAAAATGGTTTCGTTAAAGATGATGCAATAACTATAGAAGCCCATGTTATCGCTGAAGCTCCTCATGGAGTGTCATGGGATTCGAAGAAGCATACAGGATTTGTAGGTAAAATAAGTTAACATAAAATCTAGAATTTATATTTACGGGTCTAGCAGATGACAATACCACAATCAAATCATTTATTTACTTAGTCTCTTGGCTATCGCATAATTTCATCTGTTAAAAGAAATTGCCCTTTTTCCTACTTTATTTGAGGTTGGTGCTTTAAACAACACTGCAAAAAGTATTAGCTGGTTTTATTTTTGGTCAGTCAGCTACCACCAACTATGTAATAACTTAATATAATATAATAATTAAAAATGCGAAAGATGAATCTCTAATCGAAAATCTCTTCGCAGCATCATGTCTTAAGACATAATGCTGAATTTGGATAGTTAAGCAGAACCAACAAAAGATTTAATTCCAGGTCTTAAGAACCAGGGAGCCACATGCTATATGAACTCATTACTACAAACACTCTTCTTTACAAACGTCTTACGTAAAGCTGTGTATAAGATACCGACTGTCGGTGATGACAGTTCACGATCTGTCGCCTTCGCCCTGCAGCGTGTGTTTTACGACTTACAATTTGCCGATAAGCCTGTCGCCACCAAGAAACTAACGAAAAGTTTTGGCTGGGAGACTCTTGACTCATTTATGCAACATGATGTACAAGAATTCTTAAGGGTATGTACATTTTAGCAGCTTAATATATAAATGTGAGCAACAATTCTTTATTGAATTTCTAATTATTCTCATAATAAATCACTTATTGTAAATCATATAAAATAGGACTTGATGTCACACAATAAACTATTAGAACCTTTTAAGGATTTTTCTTCTAAATTGTGCAACATACGTATGTAGATATTTTTTATCATTTAATTTATATTTTTTAAGTTTTTGACCTTGTCAGTCTTCTTGTTAGGTACTGCTGGATAAATTAGAAAACAAAATGAAAGGTACAGTGGTCGAAGGTACTGTCCCAAAACTGTTTGAAGGCAAAATGACGTCATTCATAAAGTGCAAAAACGTAAACTGTACAAGCACGCGTGTGGAAACCTTCTATGATATACAACTCAGCGTGAAGGGAAAAAATAATAGTGAGTTGTAAATTTAACACCATAATACTATATAAATAAATTTTGTGAATAGCTTTGCATTGAGTAGTACTTAATTTTAAACATGTGGCGACTTCTACATACAGCGCAAACAAAATATAGACACTACAGCACTATCAAGTACAACAAATATAATATAATACACGATAATAATATACCATATATAATATATATATAATAATATAATACACTATCGAAGGCACAACAAACTACGGAGTAATGAAGTACGGAACAATTACAAATCCTGAATCACAATATAGAAATTCTCGCGGCGATTAGCCTATACACAACATCCCAACACCAACCGTTGGGCTGCAGCCCACCGGGCATGATCATCTCGCCTGGTCGGAGGATTCTCCCTATGTATAGAAGGGACTTGATATCCATTCCTCCACAAACACTTACTTGTTACATTCACTGGCACTCCATCCGGGCAAAATGATATGTTTTGTAACATGTGATTAACTTAAAAATATAATTGAAATTTCAGTTAATCACTACCTCGTTGTCCTAACGATTGTCTCAGGTTCGATTCCTAGGATGGGTCATTAAGTATTATTGAAATATTTCTTAGATGAGATTCTTAATAGGAGCAGAAGTCAGCGGTATTTTTATCTGTGTCTTGGAGAGTACATTAGCCCATCAGCCCCGTTTGTCATGAACATCTGTGGCAATCAATACTGGAAAGCCAGTGCCCTTAAAAACGCAGACAACTTTTTTTTAACGTGTGGATACCCCCCGGGCCGTCACCTCACCGGGGTTTACAGCGGGGTGGTGTATCGCAATCAGATCGACTAAAACCACACGGTGTGCCACTCAACGCCCATTTTAGGCGACTTACGGCACACGCAGACGTCGCCTCCTCGCGGCTGGCCATGGTAGAGGGGAAAACCCGTCCGGTCCATCCGCGGCCACACTCAGGGCAGCATGAGGCGCTGGTACACGCGCCTCCGCCGCCCGGTTCGCCGGCAGCGAATTGAGTCTGAGTGGAGATCATCCTCCCGGGCCTTTTCCGCCGCCTCCTTCCGCGAAATTACGTCTTCTCGGAATGTTGCGACCGTGGTAAAACAACTGTTACTACCAACCATGGAGCGTATGACGGCCGGTAGCGAGAAATTTCCTACAATAACTGCAGTGAGGATCATACGCTGCGCCGCCCAGGCGAAACAAACCGCTAGCGTGTGCGGCGGGACAGGCGGGACTCAATTCCCTCCTGGTGACCGAGTGCAGATACTTCCTGAAGCAGCCGTGCCCGGAAAGGATCTGCGTCAGTCGGAAGGAAAGGGTCCCGTGCTGTCGCCCTGCCCACTCGGCGATGACCGGCTGAAGAGCCTCCACGGCTGCACTGCCGCGGGTCGACCAACGAGCCATCGTAGCTCGACGAGCGACCTCTGACCACTTGTGTATCTCTTCGGGCGGGGGCCGAATGGTGCTACCCGCCCAGAAGTAAGCCGTTCGCCAATAAACTTCGGCGAGCACTTCCGCCTCCAAATCCCACTGGGAAGTTCTGAACAAGGCGCACGCCGCCTCTATCGATACGATGCGGTAACCGATGCGATCAAAATCAGAGAAAAATGTACTTAAATTCGTTAAAATATATTCTGTACCCATCTTACTTACTAGCATGTTCAGTATTAGTACTGTGCCAAGTATCCTCATACCACAAACTGACTTTCATCACTAGTGTACCTTCATACGTTTTATTAAATAGTTAAAAAAACCACTTATATTTTTTTTAAGTCAACCCATTCGCACAAAGCAACTAAATTTCTCAAAGGTGACACTGACAAAGTTCATCTAAGACTGCAATTTCCCGACTCTTGGTTACCCATTTTATCTTAAACGGCTTTCAACAACCGAGTCAATAAATTATTGAAAGCCTAAGTAACTAGAGAGCTTGCTGCTCACAACAGATGTTAATGAATCATTAATTGCCCTTCGAAACAAGGTGCTTTGATCTAAATTTTCATGTATAGTAAAATACAGATGATGTTCTAGTCTTCTTTCAAAGGCTTTAGTCTTATCAAAATATCTTAATCTCAGATTTGAAATGTGCTATCTTATGAAAAGTTGATATATTATGTTAACAATTAAGAACCTTTGGAAAACAAACATTTAAAAATTCTAGTTCATAATTAATACTATTATATTTTTTTTCGTCTTTCCGTACTGGTAAATATTCCACATCAATGTGCTCATATTAATACGAAGAGATTTGTTTTGTAAACGACTTTTTAATTTTTTTTTTGAAGTGATGAAGAAACACAACCAAAAATTGATTATATACCAAATAAGTAAAGTTCGTTTCTTACATAGTAAATATTCAATTGCCGCTTCCATGACCAGTAGTCATTGAATTAATAAATTTAGTATAAATAGAAAGTTAACAAAATAAAACCATATTCTCCTGTGTTTGAACACGGACTTTCTTTATTTTTACGAATGAAAATTAATGGAATCAGTTTTTTTTTCATGGATAAGAAATAGTAGGTAATATTATCCACAACAGCACACATCCTTAACAGAAAGTAACATTTTTCTCTTTTGCCGTGTCTATGGTTTTTTGTACATACATGGCTTCAAAAAAACAAGAAGAAGATTATGAAGGATTTATATATTTCTATAAATATTTCCTTATGTTTACCATAGTTGCACACGTGTAAATAAATATGAGATAATTTAGTGTGTAAAAGAACCTAATGACAATTTACATTGACTTAAAATGCTGTTCTCTTTGATTCATAATAGTTGAAAATCCTAATAACTGTATTTAACAATAATAATACCATTTAGTATTGTTTTTATCATAACCTATAATTTAAATCGTCACTGTATTATATTATTTTTCCAACATATTTTCTTTCAGTCTATGAGTCCTTCAAAGACTACATCAGTACGGAACTCTTGGAAGGTGAGAACAAATACGACGCAGGTGAACACGGGCTACAAGAAGCAGAGAAGGGAGTACGGTTTGACGTATTCCCACCAGTATTACATTTACATCTAATGAGGTTTCAATATGATCCACAGAGTGATGCTTCCATCAAGTTCAATGACAAGTAAATATACAACATATTAAACATATCTGAAAATTTATGGTTAGAATATTTAAAAATAAAATATGAGTCCCATATGGTCCCACATATATCAAAGATTTCATATTTTTTCACTTATTTAACTTATAAAATTTGAACACACTTTGAACACTTAGGGAGTGTATAGGGTATCTAGGTGTGTGTGTGTTTGTGTGTGTGTATGTGTGTGTGGGTGTGTGTATGTGTGTGTGTGTGTGTGTGATGTGTGTAGGTAGGGTATAAGAGGTAAGTAAATAAGTTTAATTATTATTTCTCAGGAGTGATAAGTATGCGCTTTGTTTGTTCCTAGAAACAGTTTCTGATAAAGGAAACGTTGTGCATATTAAAGTTATCTTGTACAATTAAATTATAAGAACCTTTATAAAATAAACTAATAAAATGTAAATGTATTTTTTACCATATTTTTATGTTATTGTTCCACTTTAACCCAATCTACAAATATTATATACACTTGCCAAAATTGTGATATTGAGAAAAAATAATTGTGTTTTGACTGTTAGTACTAAAAATTGTAAATCGCACCAAAAATGATCATATTTAAAATGATATCAAAATATGTAGCAGTAATAGTAGTCTAAGTGGAGCGTAAGCACCTAGACTCCGTCCTCCATAAGTGCAAGTCTGGGAGTGACATTTGAGGTCATATGTGACCGTAGCAGACACAGATCAGGGTGGGAGCTCAAGGTGCTACAGGGCACGCACGCTCTTTTGGAGACAGAAAAGGGGTCATCTGCAAGTGGTAGGTAGATGGCCCGAGGTACGACGTGTTTCAAGGATTTTTTTCACACAGTAGTAGTAGAGTACACCTGATTCCCTGATCCTGGTAGCTGAGACGTCGTGCGGTTTTTGGTCGGTTCGAATCCGACATAAACACCAATGGGTGGTATCCGGGGGGATTTCAGCGCAGGAGAAAAAAAGGTAGAGCGTAAGCATTGCTGTATGAGATTATTATGCAAATTTCGTTCCCCGAAATAATTTTATCTTTCAATATTAGACGTTATTGAAGCGACAGGTGCCGTTATTTTAAAACATAAACCATTGGTGAATGTTAAAATTTATCAATTTAACATTTTCTTTAGACTTCGAACCAATAAGAATAAGTATTTCGTTCTATGTTGAAATATTTGTGTCAAACCTGTTGTTTAACCTTAAAGTTATTGAAATTCACATCGTTCTTGTCAAAAGATATGTAAAAGTACTTATTAGTATTAGTACTTAAGTACTTTTTTTTCCTCTACTGATATATTAAAATGAGTTAATTGTAATTAAAATCTTTTTAACTGTACTTTTAAATTATTCAAGGATTGAATAATTTTGAACAGTGTTTATCTTAGCAAATAGACACCATTCTATAAAAAATTCAGTCATAAGAAGACTTGCTGTTGTTTATGAAACTATATAATTTATTCGTTGTAGGTTCGAGTTTTATGAAGAAATAAATCTCGACCAGTATCTACAAGAAATACCATCAATACCGGCGCATTATACGCTACACGCTGTCCTTGTTCACTCGGGAGACAACCACGGAGGGCATTATGTTGTGTTCATCAATCCAAGAGGCGATGGAAAAGTAAGATTTGTTATGAAAACAGTCTTTCTTGTAATCAGCAAATTTGTACAGGCATAGGAGTGTTGTTTTACATTTTATTCCGCGCGTCTTATTTAAAGTTATGCAAAACCTACAAAATCATAGCTTCAAAATGTTTACAATATTAATATATGACTAAAATAACCCTTGGCTAGTAATATACACGTTATACATGTTACAGTTACTCATGAACTAAAATTAATTTCCAAAGAGGAAAACAACTGCAAATTAAATTTCTAAAATCTTTAATTACATAGATTAGATTGTGTCATTGACTTTACAAATAAAAAGAAATTTCTTTTTTTGAAAATTACTGCTTGTCTCTGTTTTATTTCAAAAGTGCTTTACAAAAAGTAGTAACAGTCAATAAAATAACAAAACTAAAATGTCAAAAGTCTTCCACGAAACTTATGACCTTACAAACTCAATTCTAATATATTTTTTCCGTCTGACACGTTTATGTCACGAACTAAATTTCCATAGAATGTTTAAAGAGTATTATGACAGTTCCAAATACCCTTTGGAATTGCCATGAGGCGAAACCAATCAAGTTTAACAAAAAAATATTGTGGCAAGGTCTACCAAGTGCCACTAGTCCATACTATAAATGGCTTTTAAAATTACAGTGGTGCAAATTTGATGACGACGTAGTATCACGGTGTAGCAAACAAGAAGCGATAGAGTACAATTTCGGAGGCAAAGAGGATGCGCCTTACCTCGCGCGCCGTGCCACTAGTGCCTACATGCTTATATACATACAGTAAGAATTTAAACACTTAAATATTATCATCATCTTCAAGACATAGACCAATCATTTCTTTTTTTTTAATTTTCACGAATGACGACGACCGCATTAAGAGTAAACCCTGTGTCAGGGGGGACTTTACATTATTTTTTTTTTTTACATTTTACATTTTTTTTACTTTACATATACTTTACATTAGAGAACGTAATTTATCGCCCACCTCTAACTCCGCCAAGGGTAACATATGCAGCCGCTGCTAAAGCAGGTTCAACAGCCCAAACAGTAGCAAGAGTGGTCAAGCCAAAAGCAACAACAACGTCGCAAAAGGCCACCCAGGAAAAAGGGAAGGAGAAGAGGAAGGCGAACTCAACCCAAATCCAAACCCCAGTCTCAGCCCCGGCTGATGTAGCACAGCAACCGAAGGAAGGGATCTGGATGGCAGCCGGTGATAGGAAGAAAAGACGGAAGGCCGCCAAAAAAGCAGATAAAAATGCCAGAAAGGCCGCCGCTGCTGCAACAAGAGCGACAAAAAGACTCCGAACCCCTCGTTCTGCGGCAATCGTCGTCACTTTGACGGCAGAGGCAGTAGAGAGGGGTTTGGGGTATGCTGAGGTCTTGGCGAAAGTCAAGGCCAACGTCGACCTCAAGGCCCTCGAGATACCGGGCGTCCGGTGCAAAAATACGCGAACAGGAGCCCGGCTTCTCGAGATCCCCGGTTCCACCAGTGGCCCCAAAGCTGACGCCCTAGCGGCTAAATTAAGGGACTCACTGGACGCAGCAGACGTCCGAGTGTCCAGGCCTATGAAATGCGCTGAAGTGCGCATCACAGGCCTGGACGATTCTGTTACGACGGACGAGCTCAGGTTCGCTGTGATGAAAGCCGGAGGCTGCCCTCTGGATAATATAAAGGCTGGAGTAATACGCTTCGGCCCCAGTGGACAGGGGGCAGCGGTTGTCAGTTGCCCTATTGCGGCGGCCCAAAAGATCGCTGACAGGCGTACTCTCCTAGTTGGTGATTTTCTGAGGGCACAGGCACGGCTCCTGCAGACCCGACCGGCAAGATGCTTTCGATGCCTGTCGGTGGGACATGTGGGGGTAAAATGTACAGCAGAGGTCACCGTAGGTGACCTCTGTTTCCGTTGTGGCCAGCCTGGTCACAAGGCGAGTGGCTGTAACGCTCCATTGCGCTGCTTTAGGTGTGCAGCGGGGAGCAAACCTGCCGACCACCGGGTTGGCAGTAAGGCCTGCGTCTTGTCGGATCCGAAGCTGGGAGGTCGACCTCCTGGCCCCCGTCCGAAGAGCCCGGAGAGTACTGCCGGAGGGCAGCAAGATTTGTGGCGGGGGGCGGAGATGGAAATCCAATAATGGATTCGAATCTCCGCATCCTCCAGGCAAACGTGGGCCACGGTGCCGTTGCTCAGGATCTTCTGCTCCAGAGCATGGCACAGTGGTCTATCCACATTGCCGCCGTGGCTGAGCCATACGTCCACCGGTTTCTCGGGGCTGCCTGGGAGACCGACTTGGATGGCTCAGCGGCTTTGGTACACGGCACTGCCGCTGGCACTCCTCCCCTCACCGTGGTTGCAAGGGAACGGGGTTGCATAGCGGCGTTGTTTGGGGATATAGCGGTCGTGGCTGCTTATTTCACGCCGAATCGAGACATAACTGAGTATGAGCAATGGCTCGCTCAGTTGGCGGTCGTCGTCGACGCCTGTCGCCCCCACCCGGTTCTTGTGCTCGGTGACTTCAATGCCTGGTCAGAGGCCTGGGGTTCCCGACGCACGAACCCGAGGGGCAGGGCACTGGAGAACTGGGCCGAAAGATTCGGCCTAGTTACCCTAAACCAGGGGTCCGTTCCCACGTTCGTGACAGCGAGGGGTAGTTCGATCGTGGACATTTCGTTCGCGTGCCCCTTGCTGGCACGCCGTGTTGAGAACTGGCGGGTCATTGTGGGGGAGGAGACGGGTTCGGATCACCGATACATTCGGTTTGAAGTCTCCGCTCCCACAGATGGCGTGCCGGTTGGACGAAATCCACCTGAGCCGCGTTGGGCGCTCAAGCGCTTAGATCGAGAGGTCCTCCTGGAAGCCGCCATTGTACAGGCCTGGACCCCTGCACCGGACAGGCCTATTGATGTGAATGCCGAGGCATTATGGTTCCGGGAGGCCATGACCCGCGTCTGCGATGCGGCGATGCCCAGGGTTCAGCCCAACACTGCAAGACGTCAGGTCTATTGGTGGTCGCCGGAGATCGCAAGGCTGAGACAAGCCTGCGTGACCGCGCGCCGTCAATGGTCTAGGTTCCGCAGAAGGCGTCGCCGCCCCGAGGATGCGGCAGCTCGAGAGGCGGAGCTTTTGGTGGAATACAGGGTCGCCAAGAGGACTCTTCAGGCAGCGATAAAACGGGCCAAGAGCGAGGCCCGCCGCGAGTTGCTGGAGACACTGGAGCGGGATCCATGGGGACGCCCTTACCGTATGGTTAGAGGCAAAATGCGGCCATGGGCCCCGCCGTTAACCCGATGTCTTCAGCCAGAGCTGCTTGAAAGGGTTGTCGGCTCCCTGTTTCCATCGCATGTGATGGAGCACATACCACCACCGATGGCTCCGCCTGCAGCGCCTGAGGCGCCTAACGTGGACGACGACGACGTGCCTGAGGTCACTTGGGCAGAACTAGCGCTGGCGGTGCGACGGCTTAAAGCCAAAAACACCGCCCCAGGACCCGATGGCATCCCAGGACGAGCATGGGTCCTGGCTCTGGATGATGAGGCGCCGGCTCTCGAACCCCGACTGAGAGAGTTTCTCAGCGCATGCCTCGAGCAGGGCCAGTTTCCGAAAATATGGAAGACGGGAAAACTGGTCCTCATCCGAAAGGAGGGGCGCCCAGCGGACTCACCATCCGCTTACCGGCCCATAGTGTTGCTTGACGAGGTATGCAAACTCTATGAAAGAGTGATTGCATGGCGCCTCGTCAAGCACTTCTTCAGAGTAGGGCCGGATTTGGCGGATAACCAGTACGGTTTCCGTCAGGGGCGCTCCACCGTGGATGCGATCATGCGCGTGGGGACTCTAGCGGAGGAAGCCGTTTCTCGGGGTGAAGTGGTGTTGGCGGTGTCGTTAGATATCGCCAACGCGTTCAACACTTTGCCCTGGAGTTGTATCAGAGAGGCGCTAGTATATCATAAAGTGCCCCTCTACCTCCGCCGCGTTGTCGGGGCGTATTTGTCGGAAAGAGCCGTTATCTACCCAAGTAGAACCGGTCTCGGTCGACGTGAAATGTCGTGTGGTGTTCCGCAGGGGTCGGTCTTAGGGCCTCTCCTGTGGAACATTGGCTACGACTGGGTGCTTCGCGGTGCATACCTAGATGGTGTAGCCGTCACATGTTACGCGGACGACACGCTTGTGACGGCGTGCGGCAAGACACACCGTGAGGCAACCCTGAGGGCCACGGCCGGTGTTGCCCAAGTCGTGCAGCGAATCCGGCGACTGGGTCTCGAGGTGGCTTTGCACAAATCCGAGGCCTTGTTTTTTCATGGGCCTCGGAGGAAGCCACCTGATAGACTCAGCCTCACAGTAGGAGGTACTCGCATCGGCATCGAGCCCTCTATGAAGTATCTGGGGTTAGTACTCGATGGCCGATGGGACTTCGGACATCACTTCCGAAGTCTGGTCCCCAAGTTAGTTGGTGCAGCGCGTGCATTGGCACGTTTGCTGCCGAACATGAGGGGACCCGATGACTCATGCAGGAGACTCTACGCTGGAGTTGTGCGGTCCATGGCCCTTTATGGGGCCCCAGTATGGGCGGAAGTCCTGAAGGCCAGCAATATTGCGTTACTGCGACGACCACAGCGTATGCTGGCCATTAGGATTATAAGGGGGTACCGCACGATCTCCTTTGAGGCGGCGAGTCTCCTGGCCGGAACTCCACCATGGGACCTGGAGGCGAGAGCCCTTGCAGCTCTCTATCAGTGGCGCAAGCACGCGCAGGAGTTGGGTCGGAGTCCTGAAACCCGAGACATCGAAAATCAGAAATCCCAACTCCGCCAGGCCCTCGTAGAGGAGTGGAAGGAACGACTTGGGCAGCCAAGCGCTGGACATGCCGTTGTTACGGCGATAAGACCCCTTATGGAGGATTGGCTTGAGAGGCATCATGGGACCCTCTCATACCGACTGACGCAGGTGATCACTGGAAAAGGATGTTTCGGAGATTACCTGTGTCTGATCCGTAAGGAGCCAACGCCTGAGTGCCATCACTGCGATGGCCGGACCGTGGACACAGCGCTCCACACGCTGGCAGAATGCCCGGCATGGGTGGAGCAGAGGCGTGACCTCATGGCGGCCATCGAAGTGGGGACTCTCTCGCTCGGTAACATGGTTGCGGCCATGATACGGAGCGAGGGTGCGTGGAACTCCGCCGTCTCTTTCTGCGAGCAGGTTATGCTTGCGAAGGAGATGGCGGAGCGGGACCGAGAGAAGTTTAGAACTCTCCCGGTCCGCCAGGCCCGGGAAAGGGCCAGGTACCGCAGAAGGCTCAGGCGCCGGAGATCACTAGAAGATCTCCGTCCTCCATAAGTGCAGGCCTGGGGGTGACAAATGAGGCCATCTGTCACCCTAGCAGAAGCAGGTTTCCAAGAAACCATGAGTTTTCCACACAGGAGGGGGCCACTGCAGCCGTAGTTGGTCCGAGGTACGTCGGGGTTCCAGGGATTTCCTTACTAGGGTGCACCTGGTCCCCTGGCTACTGGTACCTGACACGGCGTGCGGTTTTTGGTCGGTTCGAGTCCGACATAACCACCCTGCGGTGGTATCCGTGGGGATTTCCGCACAGTACAAAAAAAAAAAAAAAAGGGGGGACTTTACAAACACGCAAGAAACGGACACAAAGAACACGCAGACTGAGAACAACAATTTATGGATCACACATAGTGTTGTCCCATGTAAGCAGTGTGACGACCGCTTAAACCATTAGGCCAATCGTGCAGTCGTGTCATGTCCACTGCAAGACATAGGCTTCTCCTTAGATTAGTGATTTTGGGGTACTATACCACAGTTTGTTTTAAATTTTCCTTCTCTTTGTAATGCTGTTGTCCTGTGTAGTTTGCTCGCTTAGTAGGCCCTTACGGGGCACCCACCGAATGAATTGATGCCCATTGATGCAGGGCATGACAGTTGTCGTGGCAAGTGTGTACAATACAATGCCACGATGACTGTCATGCTTTTTACGTCCCCAAACGATGCGTGAAAAAGCATCTTACTAGGCTACCATAGTGTGGGTTACCATACTGCATTGTCTACATTCACAATGAGTATGGTGACCACAACTCTTAAATTCTACTCATGCTTTCCATCAGGCAGAGTAGAGTTACTTTGGTAAACTCGTAAATAAACGAATACTCTGGTGATATTCCGTATTCTTAATCTATTAACATAAAAAATGCTATACCTAAGACCTACTCTCTAAAAATAATCTTAGACTTCTTTTAAATAGATATTTGTATAGGCTTTACAAATACAGTATTGTGTTTGTATATTTTATTATCTTAGTTTATTGCGAAGACAGTTTTCTACAATATCAAAAAAAGTAAAACTTTATATATATAACGTGTGCCCATACGTTCTATACTTCAAATCTAAAAGTGACCCAAGGCGCTGGAGTTAAGCGTTCCCAGGAGTACCGTTTCGATAACATACTATTTTAGTGCTTATGCTCTGAAGTCCGTGAAGCCTATTTTTCAGAAAATTGTATGTACACTTATTATTCGGATATATATTGCTGTAACATTAATTTGTGTGTAAATGGGACACAGCGCTATTCTAAAATGTTAAATATTTTTAAATATACGTGTATATATATACATTTATGTATATATATATATAATAAATATGTATAAGTTGTAAGTATTGTAGATTTTAGATTCCTTTTTACGTGAAATCTTTTAAAATAAATCATACAAAGACTTCTTTTAAATATATTACTACGTTTACATAAGAATTAAAGAAATGCAGGAATCTTAAATACTTAAACAATTTCTGCTTTAAAGATAAAAAAAATACTGTTTACAAAACTGAGCGACGAAAAAAAATATTCTAAATGTTCGGATTTCGCCCGTCATTTAATTACTAATATAGACAAATGCTCAAAAAGAGTGTATCCAATCGTCACGTATGTTGTTATACTTAAAGGATATACCTAATTATATACTAAGATACGACAATAGCATGTATTATTATTATTATTTTTCGTACAAAACATACTTTGTATCACCATCAAATTAATGTATTTGCCGCGGCGACAGTGCCTTGTAAAAGAATCAGGACCACGAAAATGACATCAAATGCGGATCAATTACAAATCTTTACAACCAACTAATCAACCTACAATG
Source organism: Hypercompe scribonia (assembly GCA_949316085.1). Classification (NCBI taxonomy): domain Eukaryota; kingdom Metazoa; phylum Arthropoda; class Insecta; order Lepidoptera; family Erebidae; genus Hypercompe; species Hypercompe scribonia. The sequence continues at coordinate 8,036,191 of OX438975.1, forward strand.
TTGAATACATGTAATATTATGTACCCGATACTAATGTAGGTGTTTCGCAGGACCTCACAATTGAAGTACGTGTTACAAGAGTGCTCAGAGGCGGACATACCGACAGATCTGTGCGAGCGCATCAGCGAAGAGATGCGATACGAGATGGTAAGAACATGTAAATATCGCATCCACAACGCAACTGTTTACTTTACAGTTTTTTTTTACAGTTTTTTTGTCAATGTAGTGTTGCGCATTTCAGGCGGCAGAAAAATAAGATGCAGGAAATTTAAATCTGATACGTCTGTCACCTCTGCCAAGTACTACGCGAAGATTTTCAGCGCACTAAAACAGTTCTTCACTTTGCAGGCCCTAGCCGGCTCTAAATATAAAGGAAGATAATGACTACGGACCACTACACAATACAATGTCCGAACAATTTTTGAAAAATTTACAGTTATTAGAAATTATTACTGAGTGTTTATTATAAAATTTGTCAGGTAGGTAATTAAGCTTTATATAATCTGAATATATTTTCTTTGTGTATATTTTATTGTAATTATTTATGTACCACTGTTAATAAAAATTTGTTGCGATATTGTAGGGTTATTTTTGAGTTTCTACCCACACAATACACTCATCTCTCTGTTCGCTAACAACAAATTCTATTTATTTATATTTAGAACGAAATATAAAGGATCTGAAAATGTTTACCACTTTTGAATAGACACACAGGTGTCTGCTTAAGAAACGTGCAGACATTCAAGGTTAAATCTCTTTTTATAACATTACGTAATATATAAAAACATACATATGAAATGATCTCAAATTGAATCATATTTTTTTTAACATAGTAATTTATAATTCCAAAATATTATAGCTAAGTGTCCAACATTATAATTTGTGTTTTAAATAGAGTACGGTGATACCTTATAACCTATTGTTGATATTGTATAAGCGTAAACGCTATTAGAAAACTAGCAAATGTGTGGGAATGACGGTCTCTCAACACGAAGTCACGTGGTCAAAACAAAACGTTGCCAATAACACAGGAAAAGGCGTTAGTGATTGTAGAAGAAGAATCAACGTAAAACACTTGCATTTTGGTGAAAGGGGATCTACGGTACGTTTAAAAAACACACGTTCCATATTTGTTATTTAAAGATTACCAATTTCATTGATAAATACGTTAGACTGATAGAGATTAGAAATAAGACAGATGCGTACACAAATCGCAAATGAAGCAATTAGCTACAATGGAGTCGTTAATAATTTACTAATATGTGTATATCAGCAGTTTTTTACAGCAGGCATACTGTCTTCTTAATTATGGACAATAAAACTGGTATACGTTATCAAGATATTGTTTTCAGAGAACTTGTTTATTTCATAAAAGATTTTCTGTTGTCAATTTTTCACTTCAACATTGTTTTTCTTATACTAAATCTTTATACCCTAATAACAAAGACAAAGATAAATATTTATTTGTTATAACTAATAATCTAAATGTAGAGAACACATACTAAGTACGTATGCATGAACACTTAACACTAAACACTTAACACTACGTCCATTAGGCGTATAATTAGAGACTGAACATGTCCGAACAAAGATAAAAGGGATTACAACGGATAACAAAATAAATAGAACCGTCTAACTAGATATCTACCATCGTGTTCTTTAATCATTTATTAGCCTCCTCCGCCATTTTGGAACACGTCCCGGAGTGCCTTCCAACAACTGTTACGGAGGCATAAATGAAACCACTGCACGCTGCATGTTAAATGAGTCCTCTTGAGCTTTGCAAATCCACTATTCAGACACTGATAAGATATTCAAAGACACTGGCTCCAATATATTATTTACTTGTACAATCCAATGAACAATCAGCCTCGCTTTGTTCTCCATTCGTCTTTAATTCAAGTAATTGGTGCGATTGTTAATTTTGTACGTCGACGTCTTGATGGCAATTGCGGCGTTTTGATTTTCTTTCAATTTTATGAACAAGGCAGCTAATTAACTAGTTTGTAAAATAAATTGTTTCTCAAATCATAACTTTATTTGATACTTTTTGAATTTTAATTTTGTTATTTTAAGGACTTCACTACCTCAAAACTACTTCACCGCTCATGTTTGGTCCTGCATATTAATGATAGTATTGAGCCAAGCATTTACATTTTTAGTCTAAATATTGTACATATAAGGACATAATCTGAGTCCTACATGATGTGAAAACACAATTATTAAAAAATTTTCGATAAAAAAATTTACAAACTTTCCAATGAATTTTACAAATAAATAGTAGATTTCAATAAATACTTTACAAATACTAATTAAACTTTGTATATAAAGACAATATAGTACGATGCCTGTACTATATATTTTTTTTATTTTCTTTTAATTATTTATTATTATTTTGAAATATTTCGTGCGAGTCGACGTGTCCGAAGCAAAAGTTAGTCGTGCCCCAGCGTTCACATAGGGAACTCGCGTTGCTCGCTCTTGCGCTTACCTATCATACATGTAGCATACCTAAGGAAACGTAGAGTAGGCACGCCGGTTTTGCAACCACTGCACGAACTTAGCATTTTGATTGTTACTTGAGCTACACTTAGAGCATAAGATACTTTGATTGTTGAGGAAAGAATAAGTTACTTTTTACCGCAGAAATCGCAGAGAAGAGAGTCAGTCACTACCGTTCCCAGTATCAGTATGAAGGGGCATTGCATCTACATTCCAAAATGAAAAGATTTAATAACATAATTCTGTAAAAAAGCTTAACATGTAGACATGGAAATAAAATTAAACAAATATTGTAATATTTGTTTTATATTTCGAAACCTGTGTGATAGATCCCCAGTCCTCGTCTTTGAACACTACAAAAGTTAGTGGCTATAACTATCAAACTGTGTCACTAGAACTAACAAGAGGGATAATTTGTAAACAATAGTGATGTATGTATGTGTGTGTTTGTGTGTCTGATTAAATGTGAGTGTTGTTTGAGAGGTTTGATTGTAAGTGTAGTACACGGGCATTATATTTTGTATGTATTTGTGTGTAAATTATAGTGCAAAATGAAAATAAGCAATACATAAATAAATAAATATTATAATATTTGTTTCATTTTATTTCCATGTCTACGAAATGTCCAATAACTGTGTATGTACCCTGTCGTACGGCTCATTGATACTTTTGTAACATAATTTCATTTTCCTTACATATATACTAGACATACAGTAACTGTGCCTAATACCCTGTCGTATGTTGAGTACCACCTGCCTCAAAGTGAACTCGTGCGAGCGAGATAGCTACGAAATTTTAATTAACTAGAATACGGAAGACTCTTAAGACGTAGAACAATAAAAAAAATGAAGAAATTCATATACTTACATGTGTATATACTACATAAATCAGCATATTGCCACTTAATAAAATGTTTATATTCATCGAAGAACGCTTTCTTGTTGTCCTAGAGTGAATAGCCCTTCGTGTTGCTGACATTTTATAGAGTTGACAAGTGTGATGTATTACATTTAAATTTACATTAGGTTTTGCCGGAGTTCGTGGTGATGTAAAATATATGTGTATCTGTTCAGAATCTGCTCAGGTATCTCTCGGTATTTGGCACATCATTTTTCTTAAACGAAAAAGGCGAAGATATTAATTTGATGTATAAATAAAAATAAAGACTCACATGCAGAAACTGAACAGGTTGATGAATAAAATTGAATAGGGATCGCTTCCCACCTAGGAAAAGCATTTGTGTAAATTGCACGATTATTTGGTCTGTTACCGAGTCTAATTTATCTATAATTCATATGTACATACATATTTAGAAATATTTAAATGTGTTTAACGGCAGTCTGATTACCATAGCACAGACTCTGCTTAATTTGAAATCAGACGGCCATATGCGTTGTGTGACTATTTATTTATTTATTAGAAAGCAATTTCAATGCATTAAATTTGTTTGTCAATATCCAAAAACCCAATTCCAGTACTCATAAAAATTGAACAAAAGTGAAATAAAATAAGTATTTATAAAAGGATCCTTTAATATTCTTATGTGATTTAATGTGATTTTAACATCCATTTACAGACAAAAAATAAAATAAAACAAAACGCATTACACACTAGTAATAGAAAATTAACATAGTAAAATATCTAAAGTTCTTAGTTCGCAATAAATCTTATATTCAACCGTTTTGGGTTTAGGAACTTAACCGTCTGAAATATACAGCTACAACTACTGTTCATTTTGTAATTATACAAGTCAGACTTGTACCTACACGCTTGACACTAATTATTCCAGAAATGGAAATAGAATACACCACTATATTCGTGTTATATAACAAAAAACAGAGCAAGGGATAAGTAATAATAATAATTATTATTATTATTTATTTTCTTACCACAATTACAATATACGTTATATTTAGAAATATACATATTATCTTTTTTATGATATTGTGGAAGACTGGTGCCTTTTTTTTTAACGTATGGAAATCCCCTCGGACCGTCACCCCGCCGGGGTTTACGGCAGGGTGGTATGTCGGAATCGGAGCGAATAAAACTACACAGTGTGCCACTCTGTGCCTGGCATAGGAGGGATCCGGGAACAGCTATTATTACGACATCCAGATCGGAAGACTGGTGCCTAAGCTAAGCTCGAGGTTTGGTTTTCAGGACATCAGGTCTCGCCACCTAAGTATAGTTACATTTATTTTACACAAATGGACCCTGTGAAATTCAGTAACCACCACAATAATAATTGTTTCGGTTATTTGACACATAACGCCATCTAGTTTCAAACCAAACAGAGCTCACAACATGATAACTAGACAGATTGATAGCATACTTATATTTCTTTTTTTTCTTTTACTATTTTTTAATACATACATATTACACGTAAATAACATCCAGACTCTGAAACAAAATTTGCAGATCATACAAACATTTGATCAGATCCGGAAATGGAACCTGAGACCTCAAACACGGCAGTCGCACTCGCTACCGTTACGCCACTGCAACAAATATCTTTAGATTCTGTTTTTATTAGTATCCCAATTTGATACATGTACTGTTATTGTGTGTTTATGTGTGCATGATTGTGTGTATGTGTGTACTTGTGCGTGCGTGCAAATGTGCTCGTGGGTTTGATTATGTACATTTATGACATTGGCAAGTCCTAAACAATTACCAAAAGCAGCGCCTCAGTGTCATCGTAGTTCAACCTACCCAAATATTCAGTCGATGCTCTTTTACACCTGCTCTTTGTTAGATGGAATATTGGCACAACTTTATTGTTCTTATTGTACAGGAAGCCACCCCTGCAGCAGAAGAATCTTCTGAAGTATTGTGTTGAAAACTTGATGCGTTGGGCAGGATTAAATCTTCAACGGCCACTGGAGACAGTTCAGCTATAGGTCAGTAAAGAATGCTATATCAGCAGCGTGTACAGTATGAACAGTTGGTACACAGTAAACTGAGATTGAAATACTATATCCATTTGCTCACTCACAGCATTCTCAACTTATCAGCGAGACAAATTGAAGTGCTTTTTAATACAGACTAAAGCATTTAACATTTAAAATCCGCTCCAAATGATCACAATTTATACCTCTCAGGGGTGGTTATCCATCCTGGTAAAGTCTGAAGTCTCGTTTTAAAAAAGTGCTTTTCGCTTTGTATACGTTGCGCTGTAAATCTCTGGTGACAAGCCATGAATTAGAGTCCAGTTACAACTATAGTACACTGTACTGCTTACAGTGATGAATATATATTTCAACTTGTCACACTAACCGCACTCACGTTGCTATTATGACATCTAGGTTTATTCATGCATAATTAAATTTACTTTTAAGGTACCATAATAAAATCGGCCAAAAGTGATATTACAAACTGTAGTGTACGAATACTTTAATAAGGTACACGTATATGTAAAAAAGTATACGTACACCACAGTTTGTAGCATTTGTAACATGATAAAGTGTTTCGAGTTAAAATGGAATCACTTCAGCTCTGAACAGCTGCTTAATCTTTACACAGCCCAAGTTCGATCCTACATGGAGTACTGTAGTGATCTCTTGGACGGTGTAGCCAAATATCATCTGGAAGCTTTGAACTCAGTTGACCGAAGAGCCCGTAGGTTAATTAACAACGAAAAGCTCTCAAATAGCAGACTACACACCCTTGAGCATCGTCGTCGTGTTGCCAGCTTGTCGGTTTTTTATAGGATACACATTGGAGAGTGCTCAAAGGCTCTCTTCAAACTGATTAAGCCATCTCCATTCCTTTATCGAACTACTAGGCGCAGGTAAAAATTTCATCCACACGTTGTTAACATACCCACAAGATTTGACAGCTCTTTTTTGGTGAGAGTCGCCGAACGCCTTGGAACGACCTGCCTGGGTCTATTTTTCTTGATGACTTGAACTCTGGAGCCTTTAAGAGTAGAGTGAACAGGTATTTTTGGATGGGCGTGTACCACCTTCGTCTTCATCTACACTTTCTATGAGGTGAGATAAAGGAGAAATGCCTATTGCATTACAAATGTAAAATAAAAAAAAATATTTGTTTTTTGCAGATCTTGAATACGTCGTTGTTACAAATGTAGGTTAATGGACACACGAATTTTACAACTCGTCCATTTATTATAATATTTCCAAATTCTTAAGTATGGTTTAGTAAGATTCCACCTGTGTTTCTTGGTAGAGAAAGAAATCTTAAACTATTAATATAAGCTACTGCATGTTTAAGCAAAAATATCATCTACCTCTTTAAAACAGTTATAGTAAAAATATTTAAATAATATAGTACATTTGAAGAATAAAGAGATAATGTAAATATTCGAGAGCAGAATATAGATTTGATGTTAATTTATTGGGTCAAGTACGGCTAAGAATCCTTTTTTATGTCGTAGACCCTTCGTAGCTTCGCTCATTTTTTCCTTCATTGCTCACCATTCCATTTCATTGATTCGAGATTGATAGGAAGTCCTACACAATAAGGAGCTAATAATATCGACGCTACCCACCCACTTTCAAAGTACTTTCTAAATATCAAGAAAGTATGTACAATATATGCATATATAAAAATAATTATTTTATATGTATCTAGATTCATATTTTTTATTTAAATACTCCATGTGGTCACAGATTAAGAATACAGAGTGTCATCTTCATGTTCATGAAGGTGATATATATATATATATATATATATATATAAATATAATATAAATATATAAAATATCACTGTGAAAGAAGGAAAACTGGAAACAACTCCTGCATCAACCCGTCTGGCCAGCGTGGTATAATAGACCAAAACTTCCTTGCTAAGGAGAAATCTATATCTAGCAGTGAACTGTTAAAAGCTGTTGATGATATCTAGAACTAATATGTAAGGCACAATGCGCATATGCCCATAAGATGATATCGTATCGATCCTAAGCCTTCGGAAGCTTTTTATTGTATGCAAACCCCCGCTAGTCAACAACGTAAAACAACACGGAAAAGTGGTATGTCGAAATTGAACAGGTGAATATCAAATACATATATTCGAAATGCCCAACGACCTTTACAGAGTAACCCTTTAAAGTTAACGTTAAGCTTAGTTGGTAACAACGTTACGAGCACATGTGTAATATATGTGGCATTATATGTTTAGAAATACTTAAATATGTTTGTCTGCAATTTGGTTACCGTAATACAGGCCTTAATAGTTTGGTATCAAACGACGAACCTCTGTGTAAACGTATATTTTGCAAATATACATCATATATTAAATAAATGAAAATTTATATAAATAGATGTTGAAAGCATTCATCATAACAATTCATTCGAAATAACGTCAAGATTTGTAGACAAAGGCGTCTTTGGAATATTAAAAAACAATGTCATCTCCGTTCCGGTCTTACGCTTAATCAAACAAATGGAATAGGTAAATAAATTATAGTCATAAATAACAGAACTGTCGTCTCAATAAAGGGCCGAGAAAAAAAATAGATATATATATTTCACAATCAGCTTTGTTTTAGTAAATGAAACTCTCTGAGGACATCAATCAACTTAATCAAACTGCCACCGGAGCGCAGCCGGAGGTAATTATAAACATACTCGGCTTCTGTTTGTTATATTTTATTTTTGTTATTGTGTAGAAAATGTTATTTATTATAATGAGAAATAATGACAGTACTAGCGTTAGTATGTGTCACTGGTTTTATCATGTAGCGTGTTTTAGATTAGCTATTTGTTTTTTAAACATAACTTTTACATTCAAACTTTTTTAATTTTTTTCTTGGTTCTCGTGGTGACGGATTAAGAATACAGAGCGTCATCACCCCTATTCATCCCATAAGTGTCATAAAAGGTGACTCAGGGAACAAACTACGAAAGACAACATCACTGCAAAAAAAGGAAAACTTGAAACAGACCCTATACTAACTAATCTGGCCAGCGTGGTATAGTAGACTAAAACCTCCTTTTGAAGGAGAAATTTATATCCAACAGTGGACTGTTAAAAGCTGTTGATGTGATTGAGAAACTATATTATACAAACTAATTCGTGGCCCACCCTATATAAGAAATAAAACAGAGCAAGGGATAAATAAACTGAGATCGAAGCACTATTTCCATTTTCCCACTTACGGAATTCTCAACTTATCAGCGAGACAAATTGAAGTGTTATTTAATACAGACTGAAATATTTAACATTTAAAATCCGCTCCAAATGGTCACAATTTATACCTTTCAGGGGTGGTTATCCCCCCTGATAAAGTCTGAAGTCTTGTTATAAAAAAGTTCTTTTCACTTCACATACATTGCGCTGTAAATCTCTGGTGACAAGCCATGAATTAGAGTCCAGTTACAACTACGGTACACTGTACTCTTTAGGACAATGAATCTGGATTTCAGCTTGTCACAGTAACTACACTCATGTTACTCTTATGATATCTACGTATGCATAAGTAGATTTATTTTCAGTGTAACAAATAAAATCGACCAGATGTTACTTTGTTCCTAACATTTGTAACATCTATCTACAAAATGTAGTTATTTTTATTATGATATGACAATTTACCCGCCTTTTATAATGGAATATAAAAATCCTCTATGGTGGGTCATTTTATAAAAGTAAGCAGTACTTTATCTATATATGCGTAACCATTTATGAGTAGACCTGTTAATGTTTAAAATATTTTAGGTTAATATTTTGTTTAAAATTGCTAAGTGACTACACTCACGTTAAGGTATTTAACATACACGTGGAAAGGGATTCTTTGACAGTCTTCCTCTAGAATCAGGATTTGAGCTTCAGTAACCTTACCCACTCGGTGAAAAGTAACAAAAGTCACTTCCACGGATAGTGGTATAAGCGGTCGCCACACCGCTCTCTCCTGTACTGAATGTTATGGGTTCAAACCCCACATGGGACAACACTTTGTATGATTCACAAATTGTTGCTCTGAATCTTTGCATCCGTTTCATGTATGTTTTTAAGTGCCCCACGACATAGGATATATACATAATGCGGGCAGTCTTTAAAAAAGAAAGCCGGTGCTAAGCAGCACCAGCTTGTGCCTCCCACGGCTATGCAAAGTTTTATAATAAGTGCTTCAAAAGCTAGAAAGCGTTACAAAGAAAAGTTGAAAAAAAAATAGTTATAATGATATGTAGGTATGAATTTATTTACTTACCATATACCTTACCTTACTAAATCTACAATGTTGGTTTATACTCAAATGAGTCACACATTTAAGTATAAATCATACAACATACAAATATTCATGATTTGTGGCAATTTTTTTTATTTTTTTGTGTGTTTGGTACATATTACATCTAAGAATTAAAAAAAATCTTAAAAAAAAAATTAAAATAAAGATATATTTACATATTAATATATATTTATATCTTAATATATATTTGTATTTTAATATAAATATATATATTAATATAAATATATACATAAAGATAAAAGTATCGTATTCTGTATAACAAAAATCTGAAATCGAAACGTTTTTAAAGTTGAAATCGACATGACAATAGTTTTTTTATTTTTTTTATCGAGATTATACGTATAACTAACTGTAATTAACTTTTAATGATTATGTAATTCGATATTCGTAATAAGATTATTCGACAGAGAACTCGAGTAACTGACATCGCACAGAGGCTCAGTACGCTAAAGTAACCGGTCTTGTCTCTAGACGAACCGATAGTCGCTAGAACCGTAGTGTGCTGGAATGGAGGCCATGATTGGCAAAAGTAGTGTAGGGCGCCCTGCGGCACGATGGACCAAAGACTTGAAGAAAGTGGCTGCCAACGGATGGATGCAGATTGCCCAAGACCGGGATAGTTGATGCTCCTTGGAGGACACCTTCGCTCAGCAGTGGGTGGCGAAAGGTTGATTTGATTTGATAATATTCACCATTATTTCTATTACATTACGTTCATAGACAAATATTTTTCATATAATAAAAGTACGTAAGATACTCCGTCTTTAACATCAATTGAGTGCTGCTAACAAATGAAAGCTGTACCTTCTCACATTATTTAACACATTTGTTTGTTTGTTGTAACTTGTTGAATCGTAAGGAGTGTACAAAATTATGAATTTATTACGTTTACAAGGTTTTGAAACCAAATTACCAAGTTAAAATAAATATTATGTGTACTCACTACTTCAGTCCATTCAAATGTTTCCTCATAAAATATGTATATTTATAGTAGACCTTTGTTAAGTTTACTTCAATTTGTAACTGACTGTTCAATGAGATATAATCTTCTAACGGTGAGATAAGTTAACCAGTTTCAACCGTCACTCGAATCTAATACATTAAATATCATTTTTATTATCATTGTATTTTCATCAAGATGTCATACGTATTCCAGAAAACAGTTAATATAAGATGGGCACCGATGTAATATAAGTTACAAATTAAAATTGGATTTAATGAAAAGTGCTAAATGACGAACCACGGTACGGTAAATTTTAAAATCAAATTATTCACTAACTTACAAACGCACAGTTGTAGCAAGTATATGTTGCTATAGCAAGTAACTTCTTGAGTGCATACTAAATCAATTTGTCATTGTTTTATAAGAACTTACTTAAATATTTACTAAGAACAAGAGATGAAAAAAATTACAAAATTCAAATAATAAGAACGGTGGAGGGCTGCAAATCCCCGGTAATCAATCCGGAAGCTGCACTATTAATTAGGCGAGTTTTTCTTCGTCAGGACGCGGATTATGGTCGACGAGACTTCAGTAATTACCATCCCAGACGTAGTTTCAATTGCTTTTTATTAAACGACTCGAATAATAAATGTGTCTGTCCTATGTTATGGCGACAGTTTTACAAATCTATTGAACTCACTTTTATGATGGAAATTGGTTTACACCTTCTTTGTTTATGACGGAATTATTAGTCATTAATAGACTGGTTAATGACTAATGATTACGTAGTAGTAGTAGTTAAATATTTTTGTTTAAATTCTAAAAATAAGGTCTTATATTTTATTATATCTTTATGAATTTGATTACCAGTCAGTTCTATAACTTTCAAAATGATAGCTAAAATTAATAATAATTTTTACGATTTATCAATCTAGTTTTAGTTTAACACAAGCAGACCATAGCCAACTTTGACAAAATACCTACGTTCCTAATAACGGTTATCAATCAGTAATGAGACTCATCAACAAACGAAGTCGTCGAGTCGATTGCTTCGTTTCTCACAAATGTAGTCGTCGAGGACCATCCGTCAGTAGCTCAGAGCTTAATCAAACATCTCCAAGGACTAATGTTTCCGTCAGAAACAATTACGCTGAGTGGAAAATTCCCAGACGACTTTCGATGTTTTCAACCATTATCGTCATTCACAAATCCCAAGATATGCTGACAAAAAAATGAAGTACAGCCATTAAACGATAATAAAAGGTGGAATAGTGAATAAATTGGTACCAAAGAGCTTAGTAATTTATAGGCTTAACATTTTACTTCACATATTATATGTTATTTCATGTTTAAAGGGCATTAACAGGATTTTTAGACACAATGGTTGTGTTATATTATGCTGGTCCTGACAACATAAATTTAGTTAATATCCTAAAGTTCCTTTTGAATTTTAAAGATTGAGTGAATTCTCCATCGGTGGCAACGTGTGATAGAGAGTATTTCTTAAATAATTTCTTACGACAGCGACCATTACATACCTACACATGCATTTTTATGTGGAAGAGTTTTGTGAGCTGGCTCGTCTGGAAGGGTACCACGGCCCCACCGAGAACCAATGCCAGCAATACTTGTGTTACTTTACACGGAGTGAGTGAAGTTAGCGACGCTTTTACTAGCCCTCTCCTCCCCCATTCAAATGTTATAGTTCTAGATAATGCTGGTGCTGGGTATCTCTACCATCAACTGTGTGGTGCCAAGTGATTTTAGATACCAGTCAGCAGCCGGAGTTTGCATTTGATTCGTGTACAATTTTTGCTTTCTTTCTTTTGAATTGAATTTTATAAGGCATGAGAAAATACTACAAAAGAAGTGAAAGAAATCAGTTTATTACGGCAATAAACACTTATTATCACACTGTTCCTTAGTCGTGAACCGGTTTTGGTTACCTCCACAGCCGCCGTATACGAACTTTTTGCAACGACCAGCATTCACATCATAGTAAAACCTGAAAATCATTAAAAACGTTCAAACAATCAGACAGAAGTTTTATTACTAAATATTAAATAATTATTATTTGTTTATAAATATATCATAAGTAGATACGATTTAAACTCGATAGTAAATGAGTCGCCCAATCACATGTCTCCGATAATATAAGTAATTGTAGTCACAAATGCAAAGTAGTCAAATGTTCTGTTTAATGACAATACGCGACGATAATAACATCGAGAATGTTAATGTCACTATTGCAACCATAAATCTACAGAAATTTAAAACAGGTTAATATCATTTAATTCTAAAAAAAGCATTTCTCCTGTTAATGAGTCGGGGTCAAGTCAGGGGTATATTGTTTCTGTACTATTTTTGTTGATTTAAACCCACAATTTTCTTACCTTTCACTTAACGCGAGACATAACCCAGCACTTGGTTGTAATCCGCAGAACGATGTTCTGGAGGTCTCTTTTAGTGCCACATAAGTTGTACCTACATATAATAAGATAGCCTTTAAAATATGATTTGTCTTAAACTAATTTCTATGTAACAGCTATACGTGATTTACTAAAATTTAATATAATAAATTTAAATGAGAGTTGACAACATATCTAGGAAATCATGATAGCTATCGGCTGATCGTATGTCGCTGATGCTTTTTTATGGTTAATAGCTTTTCTACAATCTCAAAAATATTTGAAAAGACCCACATTATACATACCGTATAACGTTTACAAAACCGATAAGCAGATTAAAGTTACTATATAAGAATAATGTAAGACGCACTAAATCACTTTTACGTAGAGAACAATCCTTCATGAGAACATATCGTCTAAAATTACAATGTTTCCCAAAGCGTACCTGGGCCTGTTAAGTGAAATCTAATCGAATGTAAAGTAGCACTTGCCTTTGCAATGTCGCTCGCATTCCACTAACGTACGAAAATTATTCTGATTCCCGTTACACCCACTGTATCCAAACGTTCTACAGTGATCCAATTGAGCGTCGTAGTAGTAGCTACAAAATAAAAGTACTATAATAGACTAAGAACTTGTTTCAGGTGATACCGAATGGCGGTTATAGACTCACCAAGCAGTGGCACTATATCATTTACTTGTATATAATCTATTCACGTGGAGACTTAGTATTTTTTTTTTGAAAAGGCCTACCAAAAACAACTATTCTGCCTGAGAGAAAACATAAATTAAATCAAGACTGGTAGCTACCGTTCTCACTGTGAACACAGACAATGCAGCGCACTGACCCCCACTGTTATATAATGTATATGTGTATCCATCTATTTTAATTATTTACAAAAAATACCACGAAAATTTAGGAATAATAAATATGAATAGATGACATAGACCTCGCCTTTTTTTTTTACCTAGCTCATAAGCTAGTTCTCAGATACGCATTAAACTTATGATAGTTAGTGTATGTGTGTGTGTTAAATGTTAGTCTACAGATTTTTAACACATACGTAGGAAGTACATCTGTACAGTTGCCAATTTTAGGCTGTAGCTGGCACCAAGTGTCCCACTGCCAAATCTTGTCAATTGCACCTGTGGAATAAGGGATAAGTTAATATGAATATCGATCTTCCTACCCCAGTAAAGGTTCTACTTGGTAATATGATCTTATTTTAGTGCTAGCTCACCCTTTTATCATCAACAGCATTTAACAGTTTACACCTTTCTTAATAGGCCTCTCCTTAGAGTTGCCCCACCGCTGGTCCAGTCCAAAAGTGTCTACCAAATGAACCTATCGCCATCCACTGCTGAACGAAGGTCTCCTCCAAGGAGCGCCAACCATCCCAGTCTTGGGCAATCAGCATCCATTCGCTGCCAGCCACCTTCTTTAAGTTACTGGTCCATCGTACCACAGGGTGCCCTACACCACATTTGCCCAATCGTGGTCTCCACTTCGCACACTCTAGCACACAATGGCTCCAGCGACCATCTGTTCATCTGGAGACATGACGGGCCCACTTGCACTTCAGTGTACTGATCCTCCGTTCAATGTCAGTTACTCCAGCTCTCTGTCGAATAACCTCGTTACGAATTTTATCAGACAGAGAAACACGCAGCATCGCACGCTCCATCGCACACTGAACTACTTTAAACTTGTGACCCAGCCCAATGGTCAGTGTCGACGTCAGTGTCTATTTTTTTATAGAAGCCTACCAAAGTGACTCTACTCTGCCTGATGTAAAGCATCAATAGAATGCAAGAGTGGTGGCCACCATACTCATTGCGAATTAAGACAAGACAGTGTGGTGACCCACGCTATGGCGGCCTAGATCTATGCGCCCATTACACATTTTCACAAATACGTGCTATACGGTTTTACGCCTATTACGAATGTCAAGATATACCCATAAGAGCATATCTTAACATCCAATCTTTGATACTGGTAATTACGAAATTTTAAAACAGTGTACTTCTCTTTTAACTGAATATAACTGCAATTGATGCTCAATATATTAGAGTGACATTTAGGGATAAACACACCTACATAGTTATGGGCTGAAAGAAATACTTCAGTAGAGCTTTCCACAAACTTAACTTAATCCTTTAAAATTCCGCTCTCTCGAAAACAAATACCTACTTTAAAAGAAAATTGTTCAGCAAATTTGGTCTTCTATTGACATTTAACTATGAGAAACTTTCCACTTTACAACATCATATATGTTAAAGTTTAATAACACATTGCAATATAACAAAATCCCCTAATTTCAAAATTTACATTTCATGATTATCGGTTGAATAGAAATGACATGAAACGTACCAAACGAACGTACAAAGGAAAACGGCACTGAGTACAAAAAGAAAGATGCCTATTTTACTGAACACCCACTACATAATTAATTAACATTGTAATCTTATCGTTATATACGCTTCACTTAATTTGCATGTACTAAGAATGGTGTTCTTCCATCGGCAGATTTTGTCATCGTGAGCCCAAGTTTTCGAATGTTTTAACACCTCAGTGATACCAGAGTACTAGAACAGTTGTATTTAAACACCATCTTCTTTACCTAAACACATTTGTGATCTGAACAAAGGCACTACTTACTTCTTCGTTGCGGTTCCTTGGCAAGGAACAAATCTACTGGACGAATAGACACTTTCTCAGTAATATTGTGAGAGCTATAAGATGGATTGACTGAGCCTTTGGCACTAGCGAACAGCCTGTTATCGAATGCACTCATGCTACACAAAAAAACACTAATTATTGTGCGCATGTTGTACAACATTTTATTTCAAATATATAAGATTCGACACGTAACAATAACTTTGATATAGACGCCTGTATGAAAGCCGATAAGCACGAAATGTATATTACCATAAACGGGTTATCGCAGATACGTTTTGGAAACATACGCAATATCTGAATAATTTTTATGTGTATTATGTGAATAAAAATATACTAGTATTCTTATACTATACGAACAATATAAGAAATGTAAGAATATTACTAATACTGTTTAAATAGTAAATAGGTACTGGCAAAGTGTTTGTTTATTATGTGCATGATGCACGGGCACCACCAGAATTATCATATGAGCATCTACATCTATACACACTATTAGTCAATATAAAATAAAATAGAAATTTATACCTAAGACCTAGTCTTTACTAGGTTTTAGGAAATAAATTAAAGTATTTTTATTTTTTATCTTTTATTCATTATGAAGTAATTAAAGGAATTACCTATAAAATATATACGTCTTTCTTAACACAGTGGCAGTTTATTGATGCCATTTTTTACTGCTTCTCGGGTAACATTACGTACCCGCTAGTGTAGTCAAGTAAAAATTATGTATTTTTTCTTCTTATTTTCTTTCTTTGAGAGGAGGATGCGCATACACCCTTGCACTCCTTTCCGGTGCCCATGGCATCAGGACTGGTAAATAGGTGAAGGGAATTAATTAAACCACACATACTGACATTATATTGATGTATTTGAGGTTTGAACTAGGTTATAGAGAAGTAAACCTTCAACCACAGCCAGTATTGTCATGATTGTGTCATTTATTAAATAATGGGAAAGGGTGTCCTTAAGAGGTAGGAGTCGTTACCAAGAAATAGGATCTGCACTTTCGCCACTTATTTCATTCAATCATTCATCGTCCATTGATGCAGGGGTAACAGTAATCGTGGTAAGTGTGAGAGCCTTACACTACCTTTTACATGCCCCTAGGCCGCCATAGTGTGTCTAGGCCACCGTAGTATGGGTCGCCATACTGAATTATCTGCATTCACAATGAGTATGAAAAACACCGCTCTTGGATTCTAAAAAATTGTTCCTTTAGTGTCAGATACTACTAACTTACTTCACTTACAATTTTCACAGTACTTACATACATGATGTAGAGAAGAAGGCAATTACACAATGAGGATAAAACGCTAACCAAAACAATAGTATAATATGATACGACATTTACATTTTGTATTCACACGACGACAGAATACGATAATTATTTCTTATCGGCACACAATGCATCATTTCCTCGGCAAGCAGAATGTTTGCTAATCTAATGGCATTTTCAATTTGCATTCAATTCCTAAGCTGGGATTGCTGAGCTCCGCGGGAATGGGCGGCTCCATGAATGCCGACAGTCCAACGTTGGATACTCGAATGCTCTGATGCCCGAATCGGATTAACTCTAACGACGCACCATTCTGTACAACGCCGCAGTCGGTCGCATTCCCGCCGCGTGTCCTGTGCGACATTGATAAACTGTTGCAATAGGACCCATACAATACATACATTACATTCACGTTGTTGTGCACGAGCCAATTTATCACATGGATAGAAAGAGTTCAAATTTAATATTTAATGGATAGCAACATCTGTTGTTAATTAGTGAGCCTAAATCAATATATTTACCAGTCAAAAGAGGGTCAAGTTTCTAAGAAAAGGTATTTTTTTTAACTTTCTTTAGCACTCATTTAACCCGGATTATAAAAAATTTAAGACTTATACAGAGCCGTACTATTGATTAATTGATGGTAAACCAAAGTTTTTTCATAATTGGTCACATATCTATGAGACTACTTCGAGAAGACAATTTTTTGACGCAAAACCAATATCAACTAAATCAAAATCAAGCAATATTACACATTAACATACACACATATTGAGGCCACATTAATGTAAATTTTGTCAATCAAGTCACTATTCATAGATTATAATCAGTTATTAAATAAATGGTATCCCAGTTCCTTTTGTATACCTGCTATGTACTCTCGATAACACGTATGCAAAATTTGAAATGAGAAGGGTGCGTAAATCAACTATTAACAAATATTGTTACGGTCTCAAAAATAACATTATATGCAAGTGTTATCAGCATTGCAAATTATTATTCCTGAGCGAAAATCCTTATGAAAAATATAATGTAAAGAGAACAAATAATTCTTCAAAGCTTTTTAAATGTACCATTCCGAACTGCAGGATTAATTACTATAGTTTTTCATCCTGTCTAGTTGGCCGCCAGTCTACGGAAGGTAGGATTACGAGTAGATTCCGCCGGCGACGATTAATAATTAATTGTCATTACGGTTATGGTTGCAAAGCCAATTGCCTCGTCGGATTATGCAGGATTATTTAATCTTCATTTAGACTTGATGAAGTGGGAAACATACATTTCAGACACTGTTAGCTAAAAGGATTTCGTTGGAAATCAATAATATTAACCTTTCAAGTTATTACTTGATGAATTCAATATATACGGCATCGATTTTGTAGAAGGTTAAAGTTAAATAGTAATAAAATAAGTCTGCTAAATGTTTCTATAAGTTAATATATTTACAAAATCTTAGAAATGAAACTGTAGGAGAACTACACTTCGACACAAATCGGATCGACTCGCTGAAGTGATACCACGACCTCAAAAAATCTGCGTTAAGGAATTCTTATACTCAGAAGCTGGCAAACTCTTAATGGTAATTGACTGTTGAGTTACAAGTACCTATGGGCAGCTACAGTCACTTATCAGTGGGTGGCCCATCAGTTCGTTAGCAGCAGGACTTTTCTATGACTTTAGTAATAATTATGAAGTGAAACTTCTTTAAAATCATTGTGATAGGTAACTCGATGAAACGTAAATGCGTCATGATAAAGAAATAAGTAATAACTATACTCGTATAGGATTAAGTCGTCAAGAGTACGAGATAAAATCCACAGTATTTTATATTCTGGGTCTTCTCTATGTGCGACACATCCTAGCGTCCCCACTCTCGTCTACTAGGGATTGTCGATATGTCTGCTCCTTGTGTAATGGGATAGTTGGTATATCCCACTACACAAGGTGAATAGTTTATATTGTACTAAGCTTACTCCTGGTTCGAGCGTTCTACGCGTATATGTTATGTAAAGCTGCTTTTCAGAAGTTTCACTTCTGCCGTGTCTGAAATGCGCGCACACATACACACACACACACACTTTTATTTTAGTGACTTCGTTACACTGAAAATAAGCTCGAACTAATGCACAAGTAAAAAATAACATAAATAAGACAAGGGCATTTTGTTATTTCACGTAAAATCATTTTACATTAACAGTTTGGCGCCCTATAACGTCGAATTAGTTACTCGACTATTATACTCGTACATAAACTAATAAAACCTAGTTGGCTGTGAGTCTTCTTTTAAATTTTTTCATGAATATGTTCAGATTTGTAAATACCACCGATGGTAAGGAGCGGACGGTGGAGGTTTGATTGTAACAAAAATTAGCACTGTAAAGCCCCATATCGCAAACGGACATAACAGAATTATGAGAGCTCGGTTTTTGGCATTTTGGCTCAAGAACCCTTAAAAATAAGAATATATTCAAAGAGACACGTAGGTTTCCGGTAGGGGAAGGAGTGAAACATTGCTTATACAGACAGAATAGAGCATATAAGTAAGAGCGTTGCCAACAAAGATGCATATTTATATATCGAATCATCCCGAAAACTCGAACACTAATTATATTAATATTGGCACTCCAATATTTAAACTATCTCGTAATTATAGACCTATTTAAAAAAGTGGAATAAAAGTGTCATTTAAAGTAAAATCACAGAACTTTGTTAAGGACAAATGCTCACTAACTGTGACCTACTTCCATGTATTTCCAACGTAATGTAATGTTAAATATACCTAGCTATCGTAACAATATAAAAACGGCAGGCGTCCGCATAAAAATTCAATCATTTCAAAAGCTTCACCACGATTTGTAGGCTGGGGTGGAGAGGATTTAAATGAAATTACGACATTGTTTCGTCGATGGACGGTCTCATGCCTGGTAAATAATACATTAAAAATATTAATTTCATCGATTTATTTATCCTATTTGAATATTTGTCAGTGAAGCTATAGATTCTTTCTTAATAAATATTTGTTATATTATTATTACTTATAATAAATATCAAAAAAATTTTAGGTATACTTTTTGTCTCTTATTGAGTCTAACGTTTCGGAAAGAGTCTAGCAAGTAATTATATCAGAATCGAAGCGTAACAATGATAATGACATCAGATTTGTTTGCCGGGAAAAACGCACGCAAACTGTGGTGTTTTCATCCCTTTTTTACCTTTACTCTAAGTTTTACTCTTGCAAAAATAACACGGTCACCTGACAGCCGAAGAAGCTGTATTTATTCTTCCAGTAAGAATAGCTTTTTATATACATAAATTTCCGAAATTTTACGTATCCTATTCGCTTTAATTTTTTATCGATTTAAAGGGAGTACTGCACGAATGTCATAGTTGGTTTCTACTGCGTCGAGTGTTATGAGTTTAAACCCCACGAGGAACAATACTTTGCGTGATCCACAAGTTGTTGTTCTGACTTTGGATGTTCTTTGTGTCTGTTACATGTATGTATATTTGTAAAATCCCCCACAACAAAGGAATACTCCTAATGAAGAAGTTTAAAAAAAACCCGTTGATACTAAACAATGAAATAACTGTTTTTTTCTGTTGTTTAACGTTTCTATAAAAAAAAATTGAATCGAATAAAGGAAACGATTGCTTTTGTATTGACCTAGGTATTTCCGACAAAATAAGAAACCGATGAAAGTAGAATCTAGCGAGCTAGGACGCTTTCAAGACAATTACATCTGCACTCAGAATTCTTACAATTTATCTCTAGAATTGAATTGTATCTCCTCATCTCCTATGCTACGATTGACACGCACTAACAGCACTGGATTTTCAACACTGACCTTGGCAAGCTGGCTACGATCCCTATTAAACAGGAGATTAGTGTCAGTCAACGTGAGATGCGTCCGATATTTCAAGATATTAAGTCTGTAGGTATATCATTTTATTGTGTAATTTATTAGAAAAATAACAAATGGCAAATAAGAAATCCTGAGACTTGATGTGAACTTAAATTTTCGATAAACAAGTTACTAGACTATATTGATGTGTATACTCAGCAGTTTCATAAAATAGACTGTTACATGCATAGACTATTACATACTGTTAAATACAATAAAAAGATGATTATTAACAATTTGGTAGCCGTTGGTACGTTAACAACAAGGTGGTACGACAAGCTTGTGAGGGTTGCGGAAAGCTGTTGGATGCTGGCAGCATGGGACCGGCTATTGTGGAACCGGCTGCAGGGAAGGTCTTTGTCCAACAGTGGGCGTCTTTTGGCTGAGAAGATGAAGAAGAAAATTCTATATATACTACACAGCAAATATTTTGTTTTTTTTTATTTATTAACATTAATCCATGTGGTGATGGATTAAGAAAACAAAGTGCCACCACCCCTATTCATCCCATGCGTGTCCTAAAAGGTGACTAAAGGACCAAACTACACAGCACAACGTCACAGCAAAGAGAAGGAAAGCTTGAAACAAACCATATATCAACCCGTCTGGGCAGCGTGATAAAGTAGGCAAAAACTTCTTTGCTAAGGAAGTTTCTACTACAGGTTTTTGATGATGATTATTATTATAATTGCAAAAATGTGTTTGTCTTTGTCAAGCTTAAACCGTTAAACAGATTGTATAAAATTTGTAAAGATACAGGTAAACTTTTATCCTAGAAATCAGTCTTTAGAGAAAAAAAAGGTGTAAGGAGAAGGGTGACAAGGAGCTGAAACTTTGTATGAGAGACCAAAAACCACTGAATCGATTTAGGTCAAATTTGAAATGAAGAAATGTTTGAGATGTAAATATTGTCAGCGTACTGTCACCCCCTGCTAAATGAAGGTCTACCGCAAAGAGCGTCAACCTACCCGATCTTTGGCAGTCCGAATCCATTCGCTCAAGTCATTGGACAACTTGCTGTAAGGTACCCAACACTGTGCTTGCCTAATCGTGGTCTCTAATCTAACGGCTCAAGTCAGCTTCAGTGAAAATCAGCTGGCCTGCAAATATGACCGGCCCACTTCCACTTCAGCGTACTGATTCTCCGTGCGATATCGATTACATCAGTTCTCTGTTGAATTCTTTCGCTTCCCGTATCCTGTCCAGCCCAGACGAATTCTTCTATCAGTTTCCTAATCTAAGTTGTGCCAAGGTGGCCGATTTGGATAGTTTTGTCGCGGTAGGTACTCTTATAGAGTCAGGATAACAACATCATTAATGGCCATAGGACTCGAAGTTACATAGGACTCGAGGACGCTACTCTATCTGATGGCAAGATTAATATAACCGAAGAGTTGTGGTCACCATACTCACCCTATGGCGGCCTAGTGATTTAAACAGACGCCATGCCGCTTTCCTGCGCTGAATTTTTGAATTCCATCTATCCACAAATTGTTGTTCTGAGTCTGGGTGTTCTTTGTGTCCGTTTCTTGTATGTTTGTAAAATGTTACGGGACACAGGGCATTTTCCTAATGTTGAAGTTGTCTTTAAAAACAAAAATGTAGTAGTAGAGCCACGCTGATTTCAGCACGAGCGGGCCGGCTTGACCGGAGCAGTACTATCTTCCCACAGAAGACCGACCAACCTAAAGCGCCAGCATCAGGTGACAGTTATCGTGGTAACTGTATAAGCCTTACACTGTCACAATGACTGTCATGCCTTTTACGTCCCCAAGCGGGGTGTGAAAAAGCATCTCACAACGTCGCCATAGTGTGGGTCACCATACTGCGCTGTCAGCACTTGCAATGAGTATTGTGACCACAACTCTTGGATTCTATTCATGCTTTCCATCAGGCAGAGTAGAGTCACTTTGGCAGACTATTAAGATAAAAAAAAAATGTACTATGAAATACTAAAATACGTTTAAATTGTTAGTTTTTAATAAGTTAGATTATTTCAGCATTAAATTTTAACGACTATAATCGTTGAATATTATAATTAATAAATAATAATAATAAAACAATAATTGATAAGAATAATAATTGACAATAATATTGATTCAATAATTATTGATATAAGTGAATTTTAAAAGTCACAACACTGGTAAAGAACCGAAGTACGTGACTTTGTGACAACGCCAGCTATAGTGTACTCGTATATTGTTCTTTTTTGTTACTCGTATAATTTCATGTTTTTCGGAAAAGGTTATTGAGATTGCGTGATTTGCTTCTATACCAAGTTTTTTCGTGTTGAAAACTATGAAACATCAAACGGTACCTCTTAGATCAGGTGGACTATAGATATTTTTGTTAGATTGATGAATTATTGTGAAAGTCATCTGCTGCAATTCAGAAATCTGAAACCGATACTCCTAGCCGATTTCGGCCACAACGGCTAGTTTCAACGGGGACCAACTGAAGGATACATAGGAAGTAATCTAGTGCTCAAGTGTGTGCGCAAACACAGGTACACTGTAGGTTCTCTCATCCTCACAATCCGATGAGACGATTATGTGACTCGACCAGGGAGAGATTAGGCGTAGGACCGACCGCTTTAAATACTCTCCGAGGCACAAGCGGTTGAGATTCCAACTTCCACACTCCAGTGTGTGTTATTAATGATTCTTGTAATCAGAAAAACTAAGTTTTTGGTCGGATCTGAAAATAGAACTAGAAACTAATCACGAGACCAACAGGGCAATGGTTCAGAAATAATAGCAGAAAATAAGTATTATTCATTGAAGATTTTACACTAGGTATGTACTGTATTCATTTGTTATTTTAAACCTTTTTCAATTTTATTTTTTTAAGGGTACTAGTGACGTAGTATGTCTGCAGTACCATAAATGGTACGTCAGCGAGTTAACACGAGATATATGACATTTGTATAAGATACTATTGACGTACTATTGGCAGAGCACATTACACGCAGAATCGATGGCCTATGAGGCCATAAAGTTCTAAAGTGCCGACCACGTACTGGGAAACGCAGCGTTGGTAGCAAACGAGGTGATCAGATGACCTGGTGAAGGTTGCGGTAAGCTGCAGAATGCAAGCGCCACGGGACCGGCTGTTGTGGAGAACTTTCGGGGAGGAATATGTCCAGCAATGGACGTCTTTTGGCTGAAATGAAGGATTGAGGTCTAAATGTCAATAGTACCATTATTGATATTGATCAATGGCACTTACAAAGGCCAAATGACGATAAATAACAGTGTAGTGAACTGTACACGTAGAGTCATTTTTATTTGCAGGTAATAACTTTAATAAATGGAATTATTCCTAGTAGACATTCAAACACCTCACTTTTGTCAATGCAATGTCAGTGGCCTTGGTTATTCTGCGGTCTCCTCATTTCTGCACTCTTTTGTAATTTGTGAACGAAGAAAGGTGTAAGTATTTAAAAAGTTCAAGTTTTTAGTTTTTTTAATAGCAATTTAACAAAAACACTTGTATTTTGCTGTACCAGACAAACGTGCTTCTAACCGGAATGAAAATAAGGATTTTTGAAAATGTATCTACTATCAAGTGTATCTGCGAGCAATAATTCGATAAATGGCTATTCTGCTAGACAATTGCCGATACAGAAATGTGTCTTCCGTTTCTTTTTTAAGTCTTGTTTATTAACGTGTGTTTTGGAGCTCCATGAACCATAGTAATAATATAACCATAATCTTTGATAGTAACACTTGGAGACGAGCCTTTGTTGGAATAAATCCATCACACACAAAATTACAAATGATTTCATAGTCACAAATAACTCTGAGCTAAGACGCCCGCCAAGTCGCCATACTCACCGAACCAGCCAGCGTCACATCGTCCGAGACTTTTTACATAACTTAAATAAAGTAAAAGGATCGAAGCATCGTAGACAGCTGCCTAAAGGATATCGACCAATCTTGGCCTAAACCTGGACAGCCGATTTGTTGATATTAATAGGACCATATTAAGTTCTCACCGTTTCTTAAGAGATGGCGGCACTCTGCGTTTAATTTCGTACGGTAACGCATCAGCTAAGTAGTACTATTTGTAACCTCAAATTCTAGTAGATATAGTTTGCCAGTGTCAACCACGTGTTTATTTACCTATTGTGAAAATGTCTATTTTTATACCAAAGTGCTTTTGGGAGGCATTTTAATGCACTAGTATTGTTTGAGCTCTTTAATCATAATACTTTGACCTTGAAGACAAAGAACGTTCTTACGCACCGACAAAGTTTGACAAGATCTACGTCAGACACCAGTAGAGCCCGGGAAAACATTGAAAGTAGATGCTTTAACAGTTTCAAAACATTTTAAGACGTTAGGAATGATCCAAAAGCAAGGATATCTATATCTATCTTATGTGGGAATTGCGGCTTCTTCGGCAGAAAATAAAATATTTTTGGCACCGTATTATTACCAGAGATGAAAAACGGATTCACTACGACATTCTAAAACGTAAAAAATTGTGGAGTATGCCCGATCACGCATCAACATCGTCACCAAAACCAAATATCCACGGTTCGAACCTTCTGTTCTGCACTTAGTTTGATCACCAAAGAGTAATTTATTATGAGCTGCCTAAACCCAATCAAAATATCACGGGAGTTCGCTATCGACTATCAGTTTATGCGTTTGAGTCACTATACGAGCGGAGACATGACAAAGTGATTCTGTTACATGACAAGGTTCGGCCACATGGGACAAAACCAGTCAAACTTTATCTGGAATCGCTTTATCGGGAAGTTCTACTTCACACACCGTATTCACTAGACATAACCCCCTTCGGATTGCCATTTATTTCGCTCAATGCGTGTGGTATGAGCTCTTCCATTCTTTCGAAGAAACCGAAAAATGGGTAGATTCATGGATTGCCTTAAAAGATAAATCGTTTTTTCGACGAAGGATTCGGTTACTAGCAAAAATATGGGAGAAAGTGGTCTCTAATAATGAACAATACTTTAAGTGAATGTGAGCCTTATATTTAAAATAAAAAAAAATAAGCAAAGAAACAGCGAGAACTTATTCAAGGTCCTAATATAAATTATGAAGTTTGCTTCTAAAAGTTTAATAAATTAGGGTCACAATCCAATAATATCAAAATAACATATATTAAAATGATTTTAATAAAATTTCAGTGGCAACACAAATCGTTTATGTTGTTACGTAAATAAATAATTAAATACAGTAGGGAAAACTATTCAAAGGTAAAAACAAAACTTATGAAAATGAAATGAAAAGGGGGTGGCCCTTGAAATTTGTATGTTTGATGGGATAAATCCTATCTGCCTCCACCTCCTAATCACCTCTCCTCTTTAAGGGTTGCACAACGAAATTAATAAAAAAAAAATGAAAAGTCCAAATTTTAAGTGTTCTTAATATTTGTAGAAGAGTTTTATCCAATAAATTACCATAATAAGTACTACTATTACGTCTCCTGTGCGGATGTTGAGGTCCATACAATAAAAATTAATTTAAATAAATATAATAGCCGAATAAATGGATCTCTCACATTTTTGTATTCAATGACATCATCTGGTGCATGGGAAAATAAATAACCGTTGTCCAGACTGGTCTTGTTTAAAATGTGACCGATGGGAAACATAACGAATGAACCACAGGAAATCCCTAGTAGATTGTATTGAAAATAACGTAGTTACAAAAAATACTATTTTATTACCTTGAAACTAATTTATTCGGGTTTTGTGTAATCTGTAGTCTGCTATTGTAACATAAAAAATGAAGTAATGCCTAATACTGTATGAGAACAAGGTATAGTAGTAATAATATGCAAATAGTTGTAATTTTTGACGTGGAGGCCTTATTTTCTAACGATAATAAACGTCCACAAGGACGGGGTCTCTTAGTGCAAAACAAACCAAATAAAACAAATATAGGATTATATTCAGTGAAACATTCAAATCCAACAAAAGAAACATTGGAGTAATATCAATGTTTGTAAAAGCTGTCTACAGACTCGCCTACACGAAGGATTCAAACCTACAGTTCGGGTCAACAAATAAACCAGCTATGTTCTATAATCCT
The DNA here is from genome assembly GCA_949316085.1 of Hypercompe scribonia. Taxonomy (NCBI): domain Eukaryota; kingdom Metazoa; phylum Arthropoda; class Insecta; order Lepidoptera; family Erebidae; genus Hypercompe; species Hypercompe scribonia. The sequence goes on from OX438975.1 coordinate 8,063,177, forward strand.
ATTTGCCTTATTATTATCGGCACGTATTAGCTACTAAGCCACTATGTTTCTAAGTTCTTTTCAATATACCTCAAACCATGTTAATGAAAATAGAGCAACCAACACACATTGTTAACATAAAAATAATTTGAGTTGAATTTTAACACTAGAAGAAAATAAGGTACAGGCGAGGACAATCGTCTGCGGTACACAATCAATCCGAACCTGTCATATCAAACCTTGGGCAGATAGGAAATAATAACTAAAAAGGGTATAAATTAAATTAAGCATTACCATTTCAAACCACTAAAAATGTCTTAAAACATCTAAGGCATCTTTACGAAAACTTATTGTATTTTTTTCTTAATTTATTACATCATATATATACATAATTTCGACATAATCATTTATTTAAAACGTAACATATCTCTGGCAGGTCAAGTAAAAAATTAAATAGTAATGTTACACCAAGTTATATCAATGAGAAAAGACCTCTCACTTTTCGGAAACATGCCATAAGGACGACATTCCCTTGTATTAACTCCAAAAATTATCAACTTTACTAAGGTCGGGGTCCTACGTACTACAATGTTCCACGACAATAATACTTCCTGCAACAGGTTAGTGATGATTCTTCTCCCAAAAATATAACTTTACAATGGATTTTCTTAAAAGAAATATTCTGATTCAATCAATGACATTAGTAACATGCGGACCACTCGCTATAAATAGCTCGGACCCTCTTAGCCAGAATTAACAATAAAGTGCTAACGTTATATCTATTATGTGCAATTAAACCTAGTATATACTTGAGGCCACTACCTATGACATCTTAGTGTTCCACGACATCGTCGCCTCAAACATACACTCAGGTGTTTGGTAATTCGACAATCAATAAAACATTTTTTTAGTTTAGTATTTAATATGCTCCGACAATCTCTATAGAAAACAGATTACACATTTAATTTTTAGTGAGAGTTTAGTTTTTAATATTATTCTTTATAGAGAAGCACAAACCTACAAGGTTGTTGTCAATAATGTATGTGCGGTAGCTATGTACAAGCATTACTAATATTTATTATCACAATACCGTCAATGTAAATACAAAAAGAACCAATGTGTGTAATAAAATATTTAATGCATTTTATAATCTCGATTATATAAGTTTTTATTGCCATAAAACTCATACAGGATTTTGAGCGGTTAATGTTTAGGAAAGTATTATGTTACGAAATTAATTACGTGTATGTTCTAATGAAGATATCTCGTTTTTTTAGCATGATATTATACTAATGACATACTATACATCGCCTTATGACTGAACATCTTTATTCGATCGTCTAGTGATACTGATAACTTCAATGACAAGTCATAATTTTGTGTTTTTTTACTTATATGACCTATTTGTAGCATAAATAAAGATATTCTTTGTCAGTTTTAATAGATTTTTATTGAACTGTTTGACATTAGTTTTTTTATTATAACACATCGTTTTAGAGTTTCTACACTTCTTCTAAATATTAACTTTAATATATGAAATTTGACTTAAAAGGGGGGTATATAGATTCTCTTCGTGTAGTAATATATAAATAGTATAAACGATTGGAAATATTGAGTTTTGTATTTTTTCAATCGTATTATAATCATGTGTTGCACTTCGTAATTAATAACCTTTTAATACCAATACAGAACAGGCCCCCGTAGCAAGCAGATATTATTTTTAAATACAATAATTCTATAGTACGCTAATTTCTTGTTTACACAGTTTATGAAACAATCATCGACAGGCACATTTAATTAAGGTCTATTCAAATTCATGACTAAATAAAGCTATTATGTAGACAACATGAAAATGCTTTAACATTGCCGAATCACCTAAACGACTTTACTCGGTTGAGCAGACTCTTGGTGGTGGACACCGCCTTACGCGTAACGTAGTGCACATCCCGTGTACCGATCAACCGACAAGCTAAGAATACAATTAATATAAACAAAAACACCTGAGAAACATATTACTAGTATCTGGCGAAAGACCACGCGATTAACTGCGTATACATAACGCGTCACAACGAGCTTCACTTACGTCGCTGACAGATCGTCAATACTAAAAACCTGTATTTACTTTGTCCGTGCTGTCAGAGTGCTGACGGATGTATGATGTTTAGAATTGTTGCAGGCTCCAAGTGATCACACCGGTTGTTTTGTAGCGACGACAGTACAAATAACAAAAAGTATCTGACATGCATGGACATTTTAACATAAACAAACAACTTTCCAAAGCTACTAAAGAAAATATATATTCTATACATGAAAAATAGGTAGAATAATTCTTGAGTTCGTCATTGCACAAACGCGACATGCTGTCCACTGTTAACTTTTCTATTGTAGATACTCAAAACGAGCTGCATACAAAGCTACTGATACAAGTCAATATAAAGTATTTTCTTCTAGCAGGACTACTCTGTGGACTCATGATATATATACAAGTCAGTTTAAGATCAGTTCCCTAGACAAGTAAATACCAGAAAAATAATCAAACATTGGTGTACATAAACGTAGATAAGGCTTTTATTTGTTGAGAGTCCATGCGATAGTAACACAGCAATAAGGTATAGCACACTTACGATATATAATTACATATTAGAAATTAACTACGCTATTAAATTTTTCTTTGATTGCGGTTGTGACGCGTGAAGCTTGTATTTAGATAGAAAAGCATTTTAGTGCTGACTTTTCAGGACACCTCATACAAGTCGATTAGAAATAGCACGCACTGCAGAGTTACGGTACAGTTACAAATGAAGAATATTTGTTTAAAACTAAATATTCCACAGTAAACGTACGTAGAATGTATATGGTACTTAACGGGTGTTTCCACTGCTGTACGCGCTAGTCCTAAAGTTATATACGATCAGTGCCATGGTACTATCGCGTGGGGTTTAGTTGTGTCGCCCCTCTGCCTCGGAGAGTTTCTGTCAAGCGAACCAGGGAGCGTGTTTCGTGACTCAGTTGTATATTTTTATGGCCTTCTCTAGATAGTTGACACGGGATCGTTTGGGAGTCTTATTGATGTGCTCCAGCCCGAGCCATGGCCGAGCCGTCGCGTCTGGAAGTGACAGATCTATATTAAATTTTAGCGCACATTCTTTCGAGAATTGAGTCTATTGTAACATTTGTATAACAAGTCCAAAATTGTCTAAATCAAAATATGAATAAGCCATTTTAATAAACAATATAGAGTGCAAATATATCATGTAAACAAATACTACATTCCATCAGTTTGTTCCAATTTTGGATAAAAATAACCGCCACAGAGCTGCTTTCAGCATGTAGTACTAACTACTAGACTACACGGTAACAATGTCAGATTATTATTAGCGAATTAATTCAAATCAAATCAAATCATAACTATATTTCGAAAATTTAAAAATTGTGTTTTGTTTATATTTGTTAGGTATAAACTATAAGAATCTATGTTACAAAACGTACATACGTAAATATTAATCCCAAATAACGTTCTTTCCAAATTTCAAAAATATTTTGAAATGAGTTTTTTTTTTATAAAAACAGCATTCAACACAGGATTCGATATTATAAAAACATTAAAAATATTGTATTCTTAATAAATAAAGGAGATTCAATTGTATAATAGTGTTATAGTAGTGGAGTTATGTTATTTAGAGGTTTAAGGAACACACTCATGTAAAAGACTTCCAATAGGTAAGACGGATAATTTTCAAAGGTTTTACACAATATATTGTATTAGGAAGAAGAATAAAATACTCACTTGCATTACTACTTGACCTGAAATCGTATATATTAACTGTCGCTCCTTCACTTATGTAATTAGGTCTGCCATTCGTCACTATAGCAAAATTGTACTAAAACAAACAAAAGTATTCAATTAAAAATGTTCTGTGATCAAAAAGATCTAGATATTCGTAATTGTCACTTCAAAGATTAAAAAAAAAATTTTTGCTTTATGGTTTAATAATAAAAATATTTTTGCATCCTGTTATTTATTCAGGACTCTAACCGAATTTGAATACGTTATTTAAGTTGTATCTGAGTCAACTTTCAAGTGGCACATAGATTAGATATGTTTGTAGAATTAATCTTATAGAACATATTTACATTATTTTGTGTTATTTTTTTATTTCAATTTAAATATAAATTGACAAAACTTGCCTCTCTTTTTATTTTCAACTATTTTATAAACTGAATTGCAAAAGTCTATCACAATGATAAATGATATTTGTTTCTGCAAGTAAACCCTTCACAGATATCATTACACGTTGTCATTACGAATCAATCAACGTGATACACTTTACAATTACTTTTGAATGAATACTCGGTTTACGATACGATACGATATTCCAAACGTGGAATTCGGTAGTTTATTCATACATACCTTTTCCCATTCCTTATCTGGTATATCAAGCTTCTTTTGAAGGCGGTCCTTTACAGCTTGGAAGGGTTCGTTGTGTTTGACGCGCGTATAAAACGGTATACCGAACGTCGCGTACACTTGCTTGTGGAAATGTGCACACGGTACAGTGATTTCGTCGTCCTGAAACAGTAAACAATGCAATTCGGTATTTATATGACTTCAGAACGTGTAGGCCGTATCGCTACAATATTTTCAAGTTACGGTATGAGTTTTGCAAATATTCTAATATCGTGCAACTCAACCTGCCAACAGCCATCAGCTCTGTAAACCTCATTGTCGGCACAAAACGTGAGTACTGACCGTGTGTACTTAGTTTTTCCTTTTTTAAAAAACCGTACAATTCTTTAAACATGGTTCGAAACAAGTTGGGCATTCTCGAAACACTCACGTAACTAATAATATCTTCGATAAATAAAATACTGACCGCCATATTAATTTCATCTTTAGGTATCTCCTCTATTCTGTATAGTCTAGGAGGTGAGATGGTCACCTGGTCCAGCGTCAGTTCAGGGTCGGGCCCTGGTAATACTTTGTGACATGACACCTCGACGATCCTTAACCTGAAAAGTGTAAAAGATGCATGTATTATATATAGATTGGAATCAACGAAGACAACACCTATTTTACGCAATTTATGGGTACGTTAATTATAATTATAACTTCACACTTCATATGCGGCAGTTTTATTCAAAACTAGGCAGAGGCTTTTCTATGGAAGCCAGACAACTGATAAAAAGCTGGTACATTTTACCCATACAGGACAAATGATCGTGTTCTTCACTCAAGTATTAGTCCTAAGTGGGAATTGAACCCACAACCTCCAGCTTAAAAGTCAGGGTCACTAACTATTAGATAAGCAGACTCTTTTAACGTTACCTAATAACACAGCAAGTTTATACAATAACAATTGTTACTGTATTGGAAAGAAATGGCTTGATTTACAAGTTTAGTTACAAATAAAGAAATCTAGTAGGATATTAGAAGTACATATATCACTAAATGCTATAAAGAACTAACGTCCCAGATCCGTCGGGCGACATTTCCACGACTTTAGCTGCCTCTTGTAAAATATCCGCTACCTTGCCTCCCTTATTTGGATATAAAATTAATTCTTTATCTTCTTTATAATTTGGTCCAACCTAAAATAATATATTAGTTTTATTTATTATAATTTAAACAGAATCGCTCCACAGCAGCGTTATTAGCTTACACTACCTATTTTAAGTAAACAAATATAGGCTCTGGTAACAGTACGACAAAATGCCACGGGAAACAAATTATGTTTTTGGCTGCGACAGTCATTTTAGAGATAAAAGTCGACATAATTCACTGTGAAGATCAGGTAAATACTAAGTTATAATTCACATAAGATACATGTTTTTCTCAACTGAAATGATGATAATTTGATGACGTTATAATAATATTGAAGTTGTTTCTCTGTATATTATTGCAGACTTAACATAAAATATATGCATGTGAACATGTGGCAGTCTTGATTTACAAAATTCTAATCATAAAGTCCTTTTTCATATGAAGAGTTTTATAATAATAGATCTTGTAACATACCCATAAACATTTGAACTGTTTCTTGTTATCCAATTCGTTAACCTTAATAGATAATATCTGGTAGAATAATTTCTTAGGGCACTTTGGTTTACAGTACACTAGTAAATCTTTAAGTATTCCATCGTATGAGTATCTTAAGGGTAGACCGGGGGTATCCTTGTAACTGAAACAAAACATATTTGTCTTTAGTGTTCAGATACTTTTTTTACACACAATACAAAAAAATATTTTGTTTATTAAACTAACTAAAAAAAGAAATAAAATAATGTGAGCAATTTTTATTTTATTTCAAGAAAAATGTGTGAAAAGCTGAACTGTGTTTTGAGGTTAAATCTCCTGTATGCGTGAATTATTTTTGATAGCAATACTAAAAGTATAAGACAAAAAAATGTACCTACTATAAAATTATTAAAAGGTTATTTAAAAATGTGCTCTTACCTATTAGTGCAAGTTTTGAATGTTTTAATTCTTTTTGTCTCAAAGTACTCAAGGCAATAATAATAATATCTCTTATACAAAATAGTTATACATACTTTTGACACTTGAAGAACTGTATTAAGTAGGGGTCCACGTTGAGCCTTTGACCAACTGCTCGTGCCATTTGATCGTAGCGCATCTGCATTGACAGTTCCATAGTAAACCTAAATAATACACAAGTCTTATAGTTAATATGATATTACTATTAGTTTCTCGTCTGAACTCCCGTCTAACTTCAGCAGGTAATGGATGGTCATGTAGCGAATACTAGGAATTTCACAAAATCATCGCTAGGAAAAGGTGCTGGGTTTATATTTCACGAGTGTTACTTATGAGTTCTAAAATTATTGGTAGCTCGGCCGTCTCAAGAATATTTAACATACAATATTGTAGTTTTAGCCTATCCGACTCAAAGTTCTGCAATTAATGGCGAATTACACAAAAAAGAAACTAGACACATATATATAAAAGGAGTTAGGAATGACATTAGCGACACATACATTGTCGCGTAATTTTAATAATATTTATTTTAATAATATTAATTAACATTTTAAGCGAGGCATGTATAGCAATATAAGATGCAGTAAACCGACCACGAGTTTCACGTATTCTAAGGAGTCCTGCTGATCATTTATCGAGAGCTTGTCGCTCATATTATTTTGTGTTCATCGTCACCTTATCTAACAATCATTGTTAAAATCATTCCGTTTATCCTTATCTGTTGTCTTTTATTATTTATTAAAATGACAACTTGTGACTAGTTATAAAATCTAAAATTGTGTATTCTGTAAGAAATCTATTGTATATCTACATTAGCAGCCCGTATCCGTGTCTAAATTCAGAACTCGGAGCCCACCACCAAACCAACACCAATAGATGTTTACTCACCCTGGATCATTAGGTACAGTCTTGTCGACAAACTGCACTTCGACCTTGTAGAAGATATACTTGAAATAGTCCTGGCAAGTGGGCAGCTCGAGGTCCTCGTGTCGGTGGTCAGCGCGCTCGAACACGATGATGTCGCCGTCCATCAGCTCGTCCAATACCTGGCCGCGTGCACACGACTCAACCCGAGGGTAGCCCGCCTTATGCCCTCCGTCCGGACCGTTTATACCAATATGTGATACGCTCGACAGTGATACCACTAATATGAATATAAATAATACCGGCAACGAAGTTGTCTATGGTCTAATTCTTTAAATTATTACCATAGACATTTTTTCAAAAATCAATAATTTAACATAGTTCTGTGAACTAAGGTATGCTCTAACGTAAATATAAAACGGCATAAGTTATTAAAATACCCAAAAGTATAAGTATAGTTTTCAGAATTGTTTTATTAGAACAATCATAATATAATCACTGCGCTACTTCACATATTCGTACAGGAGACTTAAACGGACAAAGGGCAAGGCATGACACATTTCATAATAAAAAAATAGCAAGTATGTTTTGTTAATGCCTTAAATAATGTGTGGTTAATTTTTTTTTTGAGAAAGCGTTATGTCAATGAATGGCATGGAAAGTACTACAGGATGACAAAAGCTGATAAATATGAATACAATAAACATGGCATAACATTGTTCAGAGAATGTATTATTGTATCAAAACTGTTAATAACATTCAGGAATTATAAAAGGTTCCTAAAAAAGAGCGGGACATTCGTAACCCGAAAGTTGTAGTAAATATATAACTGACAGTGAACAGTGCTATCGTAAACACGCCTAACAATGACTTCTAACCATCAAATGGAGTACTTTTATAATATAATTATTTTTAAAAGCCAAAGAGAACACTAAGTAGGGTTATTATGCTGGTTTCGTGATCACCTTCCGTATGTAACCAATTGACAGACAAGTTCCTTTAAATCACGATACATATACGATTCAAGCTTTTCTAGAAGTAACAAACGAAAAATTTATCTTATGCGTTTTTTGAATAGTTTTCAAGTAGTTATTTACATATTTTGAAATAAATAATTTACAGCAGCAACGATAAAAAACTACTAATATGCGGAACGACTACGATGGAATGATAGTACTGTGCGCGATATTAATGTTAATTGTCCCATGTGGGGTTTCAACTCACAACACTCAGTGCCATAGAAAACGACGTAGCGACCGCTTAAACCATTGCGCCACTCGTGCAGTTAATTTTGATTATTGCGAATTAATAAAATAAAATATAAGTTCTGGTTAGACAACATGGTCTGGTCAGAATATTGTGTCTTATAACGAAATTAAAAAAAAAAACAAGAAGCGACAGATTGACTCATTTTTTTGTATTTATATTACGTAATTGTTTCGACAATTATGACTTCTTTACTCAGTATATCAATCAATCAATCAACCATTAGTATACTTTAGAGTTATTGTGTGATATGTTTTGTATCAATAAAGTATTGTTTTCCTTCTAAATATTATATTATTTTATAGGTATATTTATCATATTAACATAGTGTTCGCAAATCAGCTTACTGGTGGTCGTAGACTGGTGAAAATAGTCGTAACTTGACGTGTTGAAGTGAAGGTATTATAATATATTTTATATCCAAACTATACTTGGGACCAATATTCACTAACACACTATATTGAGTATGGATAACATTTTCTTTTAGACATCTTGGGGAACCCAGCTAATTGGTCGCTAACCGGCACAATGACCCTATGTGGTATTTTTAAAACACATAATACTGCAGTACTATCATACTAAATTTTGTATTGGAAAATCTTATGACTGTCGTAAAAATTTTTAAACAAAATAGAAGATTCTCTGAAGAATGTCACACAAATATAGAAAGAAAAGTAACTATAGTATATTATACCTGTATCAGCAATACCTGAATATAGGAATTAATATAGAGCTACAATTCAATATCGATATATAAATACATACATACACTCATACCTATAACCCTTAGGGGTTAAACAGCAGCAGAGTAAAATTATATGTAGCTAATGTAGATTCTGCTATATATAAATTCTGCACCAAACTTATATCATTAAGTACCAACAATATTAAGGATATAATTCATTAAAATATATTACGCTTCAGTAAACACTAAAACTAAACAAGTATTTACATGAATAAACACTTATGCTTAAATCAAGTGAATCGTATGATAGGATAAAACTAATAAATAATACCTTTTCTAGCGGCTCATTGTAGTTGCTAATTTTCTCCACAAAATCGGGTTTAATTTCTTCATACAATACAAGAGCAGTATCTGGTGGGAAACCTACAAAACGAAATACTCGCTTTACCCCACTGACATTTTTTAATCAACTTAAGTACTTTCATTACGTCTTATTTCTAAAGTTATATAAAAAAACGTATGTCCACAAGAAAATCGTGAACCAACTTTAAGAAAATCAACAAACACTCTCGTAAGACAATCACTTTGCTTTCTCTCAATTTAAAACAAATAAATTCTTGACTTAATATAATATATTTACCTGCGCGCTTATTCAGTATGGGTATTAGATCCGCAGGTTTGCTAGCAATAGGAAGATAATGATGTCCACAATAGTGAATGCGCTTCTGCTTCGGGTCGTAGAACTTAAAGAACAACACAACATCGTTTTCCTTGTCGAAGGTGGGTAGAGCGCTGAAACCCGAATCCGGGGGCAACATCTCAAGGAATATGTTCCAGGGGTTCATATTCTCTGATACGTCAGCCACAGTCTTGTGTTGATCGTTGATGATATCTAAGCAGGTTGGTCTGCACGTCTGTAAAGGTATGAGGTTCATATGTTTTAGTTGCTACTTTTGCATCTTACATACAGTTAAAAAAAAATATACACACATTTTACGGACATGGTGACATGTACATAATTAAGTCTTAAGGTTAGGCAGTTAGAAGTAATAAGTACCTGATTAGAGCGCGCGCTGAAGGGCCACGGTCTGAGCTGCTTGAGAGGGTACTTAAAGTTCTCGGCCAGCATCTCCATGAGTTCAGCGACAGTGGCCTGCTTGCGCACGCGGAATACGCGGTAGTGAGCACGCTCAGGATCGTAGAGATCATTACCCTGGTGTCCGTCAAACGCCTCTTCTAGTACTACGTTTACGTTCATGTAAAGATGGGCTTCGTTGCGCTCTTTGCGACGGATCTAAAAACAAAATTTTGTCAATAATAACACATGATCAAATTAAAATGCAGAGGAACAGTATCTCAAAAAACTACTAACGGTCTCAATTCTTTTTTCTTCTGCAAGCCTCTCGCTCAACTCTGTGGGAATATCAGCTTGTGTTACTTCTTGTAAGACAGTCTTCAACTGAGAGTCCCTGGTGAGTTACAAATAAAGACAGTATTAGTACACTGATTTCAACATAATATTGGCAATAGAAAATATTGCTACAGAAAGTCCTTGTTGTAGTTGTTAATTCATTGTATAATAAATCTCATTCATTCATTCGTTCCTAATATAGACATAAACAAATGGATAGTAGTACTTATTTGTCTTTTTAACCCTTTATGCCTAAAGATGGTTACTTTGACTCCTTAGAAACGACTACTAAAATAAACTTAGTAACACTTTTCGGTAACCCTCAGTTCAGTCAATAATATTTATAAACTAGTTGCCATCTAACTTCCATCTACGTCTTTCAAAAGCAATAAATTTTTATCCCGCTTTCGTAATGTACTTTTCTAGATGCTCGGTTCCTATCGGTGGTAGCATGATGTTATATAGCCTTTCTCGATTAATGGGCTATGCAATACCAAAAAAAAATACAAGTTCAACAAGTCATTTCTTAGATTAGAGGATTCCACCAAACAAACTCTTTAGTTTTATAATAGTAGTATACTGGTAGATTAATAAACTGCAATAGTTAATTTAAAAGTTAATCATTTATAGCTCGTTAGTTATCTAGTGTGTTACCTAATATAGACCAACATATACGCGTTGGTACAATGACGCACGGTCAACGCCATGTCCTCGTCGTGTCCGCCATAGTTGTACTCGATGGCCTCTTGTTTGGTGCAGCGGGACACTACATCATCGTCGAACTTACACCACTGCACAACAAATAAGTCATAAGTCACTCACGCAAGAGTAACGAATTATAGATAAGGTAAAATAGTTGTTTAGTCCTACTAGTGAACTATTAATTCATCAACGTCATAAATAGCCAACCTTTAATAGTCCAGTTGGACATACTCGTAAACCTCTTCGAAAAGATTTGGCCTACTGTACCACGCTGACAAGACGCGTTGGTACACAGTTTGTGTCCAGTTTTTCTTCTCTTTACTGTTCTCAACTCCCTTAATCGACTCTTACGATACCCGCTCAATGAAATTTTATTTACAAGTATTTGTGTTACATCTATTTTCACAAGCAAGGAACACAATATGTCGAATTCTTATTAACCTAACAGATTTATGTTTAACGTACGTATTAAGGTGTAGTGTGAAGATTAGCAATTACATAATTTCAGAATGCAGATGTTGAAATCGTCTTCTAAATTTGTCCTAGCTGTGATAATTGAAAAATAGAGAAGCTCCGTATACTTTTTTAGTACATGAATCACGCTCTCTTTGGTAAATTATTCGATATGTTTTAAAATAATTGAATTTCTTCTCATTTAGCTATTTATATAAAACAGTTAACAGTAAAAAAGAAAAAAATAATTGTCATCAACTGTCACAATCGGCAAAGCTATATACTTTAGTAGAGCACTGGTTTTAGCATGAACGGGCCGGCTTGACCCGGCAGTACTACCCTCTCACAGGAAACTAACCTAAAGCGAAAGCATGCATGCTGTCGTGTTTCGTTGGTGAGTGCGAGACCGGAGGCCCATTGAAGCAGGGGTGACAGTTATCGTGGTAACTGTGTGAACCATACACTGCCACGATGACTGTCTTGCCCTTTGTATGGGTCGCCATAGTGCATTATATGTATTTGCAGTGAGTATGGTGATCACAATTCTTGGATAATTTTCATGCTTTCCATAGGCAGAATAGTCACTTGGGCAGGCACTATAGGGTCTGTCTCCCATTACATCATTGTCTTGACAACTTGTTCCAGGTACGTTTATGAATTAAAATTGCCGAGCATATGAACCCGGGGAGTTAACTGGGAGTCATGGGTGCATTACGTGAAAAATGAAAGTTCGAATACGACGTCCCTGTATGTTTACTAATATACTAACGCCACAACTAAAAATTCCACTGTTCCCCATCATGTGACAACGAATACACGAATGCACTAAAAACTAGACGCCATAGCCATGATGCGTTCTCGAATAAATAAATCTCTAATTTTCCAATTTCGAATCACTAAACAACAAATCAACGCTACCACAATGAACTTACCGCCGAAGCCATACGAACTCGCTAGTTATTAAAGATCGCATGGCCATGGCGTTGTTTTTCGTGGTATCGTGCATTCGTTGTTAAGTATTTCACATTAGAAAACATACGGGGGCGTGGTGTTCGAGGTTTTAATTTCCTAGATCACGTAGCGAACACGGAATCCACTGGGTGTTAGATTACGTCGATAAGCTGTTGATACTACTTATAAGGAGTTACAAATTCCTATAAACATACATCTAAAAACAGTAACTAATTTTCTTTCAAGACAAGCCAATTTGACCTTACTACACCATATATAATATTATACTACAGAAATATTTTAAACTTACCTTGCCATCGCCTTTAGGGTTTATAAAGACCACATAATGTCCTCCATGATTATCACCTGAATGTACTAACACCGCATGTAGTGTGTAATCTGCTGGTGTTTCTGGTTTTTCTTGTAGATATGCATCTAAGTTGATGTGCTCATAGAATTCAAATCTGTGGAAATAAGAATGTGATATATATTTGTCATTAGTACTTGATCAGCCTTATATTCAAGTGCAAGATGTCACTGGAATGTTTTTTTAAGCTCATATACCAACTTCGTCTTGTAGTGCAGGCTTACTTTCCATTAATTAACTTTTACCACAGAACCTTACAAAATATTTATTTCAATAAAAAATAGTTATTATAATACTAGCTGACCCGGCAAACAATGTTTTGCTCTATAAATAATTTAAATAGCGGTCGGTTGTAAAGGGATGAAAATCATGAAATAATAAAAATGTCATGAATAAAGTTGACGAATGAATAAAATGTTGTAGAGGGCCACTCTTGTCACGTAAGGGTATAAAAAATAGCCTGCGACATATTCTCAGACCTATCAAATAAATATATTTTTTTATAAAAATCGGCAAAGTCGTTTTGGCAGAGTACGATAACAAACTATGTAACACGAGACTTTTATATATAAGATGACTCATACACCATTACAATAACTTTGTAGTACAACGTTTGCTTGCTCCTTTTTTAAGAAAATGATCAATCAAAAAGAAAAAAAATACATTTACAGATTACAATTACTCACCTATCATTAAACTTGACAGAACTATCAGTAATGGGGTCATATTGAAATCTCATAAGGTGTAAATGTAACACTGGCGGGAAGGAAGCGAAAATGACACCTTTCTCAGCTTCCTGCAAGCCATGCTCCCCAGCATCGTACTTGTTCTCCCCGTCTAATGTTTCTGTGCTTATATAATCTTTAAATGATTCGTCAACTGAAATTAAACAAAAATTATGTTAATATCTCATAAAAAGCTACTAAATATTATTATTATTACTTATCTAATCTTTCTTGCTTTTTCTTTTGAAACATACAAGAAACGGACACAAAAAACACCCAGACTTGACAAATAATTTGTGGATCACACAAAGTGTTGTCCAATGTGGGATTTTAACCCACAACACTCAGTGAAGTAGAGAGAGGCGTGACAACCGCTTAAACCACTTGGCCATCCGTGCAGTCAATCTATTATAACATGTACCTTTTTACATATCAACAAGCCAGAATATAATTTCATATTTACCATCAGTATTTAGTACCAAAAACACCTGTTGATACAGAAATAAGTGCAAGGTAAATGGAACCACCAATTTCACAAAAATAAGTACGAATTTTGGTCCATTAATAATATATAATTTTCTTAAACTATAATATTACTTAGTTATTCTAATACAACAATATGATACATGCACGAGAAGTTTATTAATTTTATTAGCGAAATTTAATAATCAAATAGTGGGTATTTTAAAATTCGTTCGTAACGTAACGCAACACTATTGGTGGAACAAAATTTGAGGTCAATTCACCTTCGAATCGTTTCGTAAAGCAGGCTATATTTTCTTCGAACTTTGTAAGTAAAACAGTATGTGCAGTTAACTAAGTAAAAAATATTGTTATATATATTTTATAACTTTTTTAATATTCTAGCTTATGTTAAAATGATCTTATACTCTTATACATCACAACTATTATATTATTTACTTTGCATTATATTTTTTTTACTTTTCCATGACAATAAGTTGATAAGAAAAAAAAATCGGTGCATTTGTGAACTTAATACTTCGTTGTTGACATAAGTGTAGTCCATCATCACAGAATAAGCGCGCCAAAATTGTCGCGTTTAAATCGTCCGAAAGTTACAGGAATCTTATTCTTTTTTTAGCTTGTTGGTTTATATTTTGCATGTGTTATATTTGTTTTTGGTATTGTAATATCTAGTTTAGTACCGTTTTTAAAAATAATAAAAATACATGCATACTCCCTATTAAATATCAAAATGTAACCTTTGTATAGGAAAAGAAAAATGTTGTTTTTACTATTTTTGTCACATATGTTCTATAGTTTCTGATAATTTCTAATTGCCTTGCACTTCCACAAACATTTCAAGACCAGAAATAACCAAATCGATCCAACCATCGATTCGTGAGATTTACTAAGGTAAGCGAACGGTAATACATTTTCATTTAAGAGTAGACTAATATTTAATTAAAATGAATTTTACAACTCACTGTTTTTCTTTCCTTTGATATTAAGTTGAATATCATAGAAAGTTTCCACGCGTGTGCTAGATACGTTTACATTCTTGCACTTTATGTATGAAGTCATTTTTCCTTCAAATAAGCGTGGTACCGTGCCCTCGACGCATGTTCCTTTCATTTTACTCTCCAGTTTATCCAATAATACCTAGAATAAGACATAGTATTCAATTTAAAAACTGCACACATTCAGCACACACACAAAAAAAAAAAAAAGATTTAATATTTATTTACTTATTATTACCTATTGTAAAATACACAGTAACAGCATTAATTAAGCAAATAATGATTGTAGAGCAATCAAAGTGTAGAGATAAACTTGGTCATAAGTGACTTTTTAAGGTTGTCCATCCCTAGAATATTCATTCTTATACGACTAAGATACAGATTTACAGAGAAGGTTACATACCCTAAGAAACTCCTGCACATCGTGCTGCATAAAGGAATCCAGTGTTTCCCACCCGAAACTCTTAGTAAGCTTCTTTGTACCAACTGGTTTATCTGAGAATTGCAACTCGTAGAAAACTCTTTGGAGTGCCAACGCAACAGACCTAAATAAAAATATAAGAGATCAGATAATTTGAATAATTAGCATTAATTGTAATGAAAATTATTATATACTAATTTTTAACAACCAAATTATTATAAATTTACCTTGTACTGTCGTCAGACTCTGTCGGCATCTTATATACAGCCTTACGGAGCTGGTTCGTAAAATAAAGTGTTTGTAGCAAGGAGTTCATGTAACAGGTGGCACCTTGATTCTTTAATCCTTTGAAAATAGAAAGATTTCATTTTAAAATAGGCATTAATCCACAAGATCTAGTGCTTATTGATATTGATCCATATGCAAACAATATTACAGGTATATACAGTTGTTACTATAGTGTATTATATCACATGTTTAAAAAAGTAGAAATTAAAAAGATTTCATCAAAGATAAAATGTCTGAAAATATCAAAATACCATACATATTCAAAAAATGTTTTTGCAATTAATATTTTTAAAAATATAAAATATATGAATGTCCAGTATCGAACAAGGCGTAGTTAGTGGGTAAGTAGAAGAAATCAGAAATCAGTATAACACAGAAAAATATCATTTCTTTAGCTGATGAGAGATTAATACAAGATCAAATTATTTATTAATTACAAATCTAGGTCGATGTTAAATTGTATATTAGCTTCTAATTACTTTTACAATTATAAAAACAGAAGATACTGACCAACATATCCAGTGTGCTTCTTAGAATCCCATGAGACGCCGTGAGGCGCCTCAGCTGTTACGTGTACTTCTAGAGTAATTGCATCGTCTTTTATGTACCCCTTCTCCGGGTCCAGTACGTCATTCCAAGACATAAAATGGGAAAAACCCCAATCATTCTCTTTACTGAAAAAAATGTTTAAAAATGTTAAAATCCTTTGGCGTTTAGGAGTATCTTGAGCATGTAGAGAACTCATAAGTGTATAAACATACAAACCTGTAAAACAAATGCTGAATCTTCCTAAAGAAAGGTTCAGCATCGGCTTTGTGGGAGATGAGTCTTAGTTCAGCCATAGCATAGCATGACCAACTCGAAGATTCACTCTCACCATTGCATTGGAGAAAGAAACCCAAAGACTTCTGTTGCTGGCGATCAGGGGATGGGGCTTGTCTGGGCATCACCATTATCTTCCACGGAAGATTTCGCACATAACATGGTGGTGATAACACAGAATCTTTCAAACCCCTGAAGTTCTGCACTGTGAAACGGAAGGTAGCCTCTGATCGCGCTTCGTCGTCCTCCATTTCGGTGTCTAGACAGGCAAGCTGAAAGAACAACAAGAAAAGTGTTTTAAATTAATTGTTAAGCTTCAATTGGTTTCACATATTTTATTTACAATGGTAAATGAAACTTATGGTAAAAAACTTGAGAACGGTATATTTTTCGGTATCGGTTGCCTGTAAGGTATAGAAATTTTTATTCAGTTTATCAGTTCATCAAACAAACTCACTCTGGTACTTATAATAGTAATTGAAATTGTGTGGCATGTGTTTAGGCTACTATTACACTTGTTAGCTCCTTTCCAAATCCTTTCTTAATTGAAAGCAACGACTCTGTAAAATAGCTAGTTTATTCTATATATTGTCTGTTGTATTATATTGACTTTCTTCTTGTCAATTTTATTGATAAATTACTGTTACGACACATTTTTCAAACAGCATTACAACGGGTGATAATATAATTTGCACAAGACATGTATTTACTAATAGTATGATAATATTTAAGCGTTAGTATGAGTCACCACCAACTAATAATTTGTGAGCGACGATCGTAACTCTATTAAAACGTAACAGATTTTGAAAAGCATTCGTAATTCGCAAGTAGGAATGTAAGATAACCAATCTGATAATATTTAACTTATCAGTCGTGCAAGATTCTTTCAGATTTAAAAAGTAAATCTTGACTATTTCCTGAAGTAGATTTAAAAAAAAAGGTAATATCCTTCTTGAATGACTCAATCAAGCAACCACAAACAACATATTAGCTGGTTAATGACTATAAAGGTGATAACATTATTAGAAACATATCTCTTAGTACAGATCAAAACACTTATACTGGTTTGTTTGGTTTGTTGGCAGTTTGTTAATGTATTGACTCAAATTACAATCAGAAGAAATAATTAGTAACCATTTTGTGTACTGTACAGTTTGCAATATCAACTTTAGACATTAGTAACTTTGACCATGGCCATAGCTGGAACGGTGGCTGTTTAGATCTAGGAGAAAGAAAACTCAGGAGACATGCCATGGTTCTGACTGAGCCTCTAATATAATATTCAGACTGCTGATAAACATACTTATATATTTCTATATACTTAATATACAGGTCTATTGGTTTAGTAGTTAGTGGTCCTGACTGCTAAGCAGGAGGTCATGGGTTCGATTCCCACCCAGGACAAATGTTTGTGTGATGAATATGATTATTTGTTCTGTGTCTGGGTGTAATTTAAGAAATATTTAAGTATGTTTATAAGTAGTCTGGTTACCATAGCACAGGCTCTGCCTAATATGGAATCAAATCACTATGTTATTTATTTAATACTTTCATATAATAAATTAATTACACTTAGAGACAAAACAATGAACAAGCTCATCACACAGTTTGTGTCCTGGGAGGGAATTGGATTCACTACCTGACTTACCAGCCAAGGTTGGTAACCATTAGACCAACTGGTCCAATAAGCTTACAAATGTAAATAAAAGCAGACATTACCATCTCTGAAAAGCAGACAATAATTTGTCCTTGGGGTACATGTTTCGGTTCTTTTCAAGGGATATCCTGACTTGGTCTCATTTTTACAGTGTATTTATTTCAATACTAATGAACAAATGTAATGTCTGGCCGACATGGTATAGTAGACTAAAACCTCCCTTCGAAGGAGAGACCCAGGTCAGCAGTGGACTATGAAACTGCATTGATGATGATGTAACAAACATCGCACTTATTACTTACAAGCTGTGCCTGCTACTTCGTATGTATTTTTTTTTTACACTACCTAGACTTTCATAAATATTTTAAGACAAGAATTAGCTAAATTGCTCTGCATCAAGTTTTGTTGAGACTAAGAAACAATTCATGTTTATGAATAATATGTCAAAACTGTGTTCCAGACTTTATACAATAAAGACTCACTGGCATGTCAGAAGATGTGGTCTCCTGATTCTTCATGACCTCTCCCATGACTACCTCACCGTTAGGACCTTTCATAAGATCGTCGTCCCAAGTCTTCTCAGTAACAGTGTCTACGGTTTCCACTGTAAAACAAATATATTTAGAAAAATCCAGGAAACCCATCACTTATATCATTATTTAGCCTATTTACTTCAAATATTAATGGGTAATTCAAAATGTTATCATCATCATAATATAAAACTTTTAAAGTGAATTTATAATTAGGTTAGTTTTAGAAACATATAAAAAAAATTGTAAATCATATTTAGGTTGAGCACAACTTAATAGTTCATAGTAAACATACCTGGAATGAACTAAATGTTTGAAGAATGAAGTCTATACATGGACCACAAACAGCTGTTCTATCTATTTCTAATTAGGTGTTTTTTACTATACATCAACACACAGTAGCAAGACTGTCTTATAAGACAGCTAAAACTAGTGATTAAAATCTTTGACATGACCAAAAAATTTACAACACTATAAATGTTATATTACAACAAGACAGATACCTCAATGTTTATCTTGAAGAATTTAACTAACACTACACTTTGCTTAATGTTAATAATAGTAATAATATTCAAGATGAACAATTGCATCCATTGTTTTAATGATACTACTGACATTTGCTGTCATTCTGACAATATTAAGAGTAATAATTCAAAAAGGTCAACCAGCATTACTTAAGATTTTTTTTCTTTTAACACCCTCTTTAGTTTAAGTAAACAAATTTATTATTAAGAACAATAGTGCTGGTAACATTACTTATAAAAGAAATATAAAACTAAAGGAGTTAGTAGTTTAGACAGCTCAAAATGAATTATTAAACTGCTGTTGCTGCTGCTTGGATATATGCTATGATAAAAAAAAACTGATAACTTTATCAACTGCTAATCTATGTATTCAAGGTACCACAATTTGCAAGTTAAACACTTGTTTTGTTTATGTCTACAATTTTTTCATGTCTTCTATCAGTTTTAGTTCATTGGTTGATTTAATGTGATGTTCAAATCCACCAAGGCACTCTAAACATTGATAGAAATCAGCAAAGTCCAGAACACAACTATACTTATATTTAGTTTAGTACATATGTACTTTGTCTAAATTTTGTATTCGAAAAGGTAAGGCAAAGATATTCTATATTTAGAATTTTCATTTACTCACTCAACAGCGACTTGCACTTTTTAGAACAAAGAAAGTAGAATGCTAAATTCAATAGGTAAGTTTTTAATGTTATACTTATCCCACATAGTACATTATAAGACATTAAGAGTTTCTTCTGCAAATGAAAATATATTGCAAACAATTGGAGGTTAAGTAGGATAATCTAGTCGGGTTTTATATTCAATAACAAACATCGGGTAAGCAATGTTCAAGAGCGAAACTGCAAAAATTTATAGATTCAGTAATTTTTTACCTAAACCATGTATAATATTTAGGTATTCGTACATTTGAATGTAAAATGTAAATATTGTGACATTTACTAACCATCTTGAGTCTCCATTTCCTCTACCTGATTGACATTGGACTCGTGCTGCTGCCTGTCCGGGGCAGGCGTGTGGTTCATTTTAGCCGGGCGCGCCACGGGGGACTCTCGCCCACAACTTTTAGAGATTTCCTAAACAAATATTTCACTATAAAAACAGACTGTATGCGCACCGCTTATTCACACTTATGACGTCCAATGATTGCACCTCACGTACCTTAAACGCCAGGGGATTGCTCCCTTTACACTTGCCGAAAATCCGTTGGACAAACTTCAGCGAACTTTTCTCATCGACACGGGTGCCCTGCTTGTTGGGGTCTTTATTTTTCTTCAACGTTAAGTTGTTAATTTTCAAAGAGTGTTTACTAGCGGCGCGGCCGATGTCTGCAAATTTCAACACAAGGGCCCGATGTTGGGTAGGAACGCTAATAGCACATTCCTAATCTTATTAACATTGCCAGAATTATTAGATCACTCTGTCATGTAGCGGGAAAACAAGAATATTTTACAACGTATCCGGAAAAAGACTTATTTTCGCAAAAATAAACAAAATGGTGGATGATAATTTAATTTCTGGCTTCGGATGTGTGGCCCGGTTTGATCGACGAATGCACCATTTTATCATTCTCTCACATTCACTATAGTGACGTACTTGTTATAGAAGATTCCGGTTTTTAAAATGTCTATTCAGAAGTTTCAATTTGTCTATTGACATCTTGAGAATTACAAAACATGGTTCAAAATAAAATGAACATAAGAAGCCTTTAGAAGAAAATAGTAACATTATTTAAAGTTGATTATGTATTAAATTACTTAATTAACTCAAGGTAATTGTAATCAACAGTCTTTAATAGCTTACTACTGAACATGGTTCAGATGTTTTCATTGTATTGGAAATAGTAATTTTATTTCTTTTCTAAGCCAGCTACGTTGGTACGAATGTAGATTTAAAATATATACTTAAGGATAGATACTTAACATTAAGTTGTTTTATAGAGTATAAATTACGCTAATATATCCTGTAGTACATTCTACCGACGAAGTTGTTTAGTAAATTAGGTGATGTTTGAATATCCTTCCATTCTTTTAAACGGTTACTGTACTTTTGCATGGTTGTTCAATTTAAATAGTAGCGTGCCGTGTACTTTGAATAGTATCTACTACTAAGATCTGATTAGAAGATCTTCGGGATCGGAAATTAGAGTGAAGAAGACTGAAGTTGTGGCAATGGACTCTCGTGTAGCGACATCAAGGTCCACATTGGCGACAATTACATCTAAATGCAATCTTGATGCCAACATAAAACATTACACAGGTGTTACATCAGCTATTTTCGGTAAATTATGAGTCAACTCACTTGATTTGAAGTTTTCAACAAAAGTCTCCGTTTACAATACCATAGTACTCCCTAATCTTATTAATTCTTAATAATACTCCTTAGAGTCATGGGTTTTCTGTCCGAAACACTTTTAGACCCTAGACAGGTTTCATTTGAAGTGTCTTCGAGACATTCTAAATCAAATGACCAGACTGAGTTAGAAACGCCGAAGTGCTCAGATGCACCATGTATAAGTCATAAAGACGTATCTGATGTATCCACAGTCCGGTGATCTAGACCCGTCTCGCGATTGTCTGATGAAATTGTAGCAAAACTTACGTTCTATAAATTCCAGAACAGCTGGCGGAAACTAGCCCGCCAGTACTTACGTTTCGAGTATGTTCAGAAAAAACATATGAAGAGATGCAATATTGATTCTCAAATATGGAAAAAAAGAGGCAGTTGTTATCCTGAGTGGAGGGGATATGATCAAGCGAGTGTCACAGCTAATATTTAGTAGCGGTCACCATAGCTGAAATCGACTGGAAAGTGATTAGATTTAGTTAGACTATTTCGGCTTTATTTTCACTACCTTCGGTAGTATATAGTACGCAGGACATTGATTATATTTTAGTAAGACTAATTTAATTCTCTATGACGGGCATCACGAAATGTCAACTAACTTGTCATTATCATCAGTTTCAGGTTTCAGGTTATTGTTATGTCAGTCATTTGTCAGTAAAGTTGTGTATTTTGAAGTTGAAGATAATTAATTCGCAACAAAGCCGGTTATCTTAATAGAATGTTATGGATTATGAAAGTATAATAAAACATGAGATGATGTTCCCCACTAATCACAAGACTATATTTGTTTTGGACCACACGCCGTACTTTGGAATATCGTCTGAAAGCCCAATAGATTTCGATGTCCCTAAAAACCGGGGTTATCTTCCTGTACCACCGATTTGTAAATCTTTATGGACATGTAGTGTAGAAGCTGCCGTTGAGTACTGTCGTATAGTATGGGATCTTTTTCCAGACGGAAAATTGGTAAGACCTACATCATTTCATCTCATCTCAGCGAAAAAACGTCCACTGTTGGACATAGACCTCTCTTTTGAAAGGCGGTTTTGGCGTACTATACCACACTTGCCAGACGTGTTGGCTTATGGTTTTTATCAAGTTTTTCTTCTCTTTGTAGTGATATTCTCCGGCATAGTCTGCTCACTTAGATACCTCTTACGACACCCACAGGATACACAGTGTCACCACAAAGAAAACTAAAATAAACAATCATTATGAGTAGCTATATATATATTGGAATAGCAAGACTAACTGTGTGTGAAATAGTGTTTAGCAAAGATCTTCCTTAGTATTCAACTTTAAAGTTAGTTGTAAATTAATAGAAAATAGTTGCTTCTTATTGCTGCTAGAAGGTTGTAACAATACAAAAATTAAAACATCTGCTATAAAAACTCAAAAACTGTGATAAAGAAATATAAACATTTAAATATCTAACATTAATGTGATTATTGAGACTACTTCAAAGAGCTTAAACATGATATACGACATAATTGAGTCGTGACTGCATGGATGGTGTAGTGGTTTAAGTGACCACCACACCACTACTACCTACTGTGCTTTGTGTTGTGGATTAAAGTACCATGTGTGACAATACTTTGTGTTATCGACAAATTGTTGTTGTGTCTGGGGGTTTATTGTATCCGTTTCATGGATGTCCCCTAGAGCACAGGATTTGGCCTGAGTGGGAGTTGTCATAAGAAAATTACAGATTTTTTATTTCACATTAAGATACTTTTTAATTTATACTAGAATATATTGAGAAACTATACAAAATAATAGAAGGTATGGTCACAGTCTGAGATCATGACAACCTTGTGATGTTATTGCCATTTCATTGGTATCATTCATTGTAGTAGAATCTCTTTATTCTTGGGGTATATGTAAATACAGAATGGTAATTTATGTGGGATATGGTCCTAAGTGACAAATTTAAAAACAAAAATATATTATCATTAGGTTTCTTATAAAGGCAACTACTGTCAGTGTCTTAAGCTTTTCCCTGACATCTCCAATGTTTACATAACTTGGAGGTCATTGTACAACTGTATCCTTTCATATCATCTTTTAATTTCCATAGGATACTATAGAAGCCTAGACCTATAGAACTTATATTTGCTGCATTTAATAGTTTGGTTGAAAACTTTAATATAATTATTAAAGGAGGTTTTGAAAGGGGATTTGTATCTTTGCAATAAGTTTAGATTAATTGCTTGTGTAATATCTAATAAATTCTAAATTGTTCATAGCTCTAAATAAACTTAAATGATCAATCAGATTAACTGATAAACTGACTAAGAAATGATGATGGAACTTTGGGTTTAGCAACCCTGACAGCTAAGCCAAATGTTATGGGTTTGATTCCCGCTGAGGACAAATATTGTGTGGTGAACTTCATCTTCACTCGCTTTTTCTCTGTCTGGCCCTAGTTTATCTTTTAAATTAAAGCACTTAATAAATAATACTAAGAAAATAGGATAATTTATACACTAGATTTGGTGAATATGATGCATCAATTCTGTGATATTATAGAATTGATATTGCTAAGTCTATTTTGTATTCTTCAGGTCCGGTTTGTAGTAAGTGATTCAGCTGCACACATCCTTAACACCTGGGCAGTATCACAACAGAATCTAACTCATGTAAGTTTAAATTTGAGAATCTTGTAAATTATTTTTTTTTGCAGTTGAATTGATATCAGCATCTCATCCATCTCAGCCAAAAGACGTCCTAGACATAGGCCTCCCCTAAGGTTCTTCACAGCAACCGGTCCCGTGCCACCTGTATCCAGCTGCTTTCTGCGACCTCAACTTGAATTGATAACTTTAAATATGTTTTTAAATTTTATAGATTTTAAATGGCTTATGCCTCGTGGGTCCGGTGCGTCGCGGCGCCGGTGGAGATGTAGCCGGCTTGTGCGCTGCTATACAAGCACTAGGGGAAGCCTCACCTGCACAAGCTGCAAGACCTAGTGATCGCCACTTTCAGAATCAGTAATATTTTTTTTATTTAGCATCTCTTTATTGTACACTGCTAGTGTTTATTTGTGTAGATATTGGAGAACATATACATATTTGTTTAATAATAGACAGCCTTATCTCTCACAGAGATTTGAATTACTTAATTATTTACTCCGAATCGTGACGGATTAAGAATACAGAGTGTTACCACCCCTATTCATTTCATGGGTGTCGTAAGAGGTAACAAAGAGATCAAACTACGCAGGACAACATAATACAAAGAGAAGGAAAACTTGATATAAACCCTATACATACCTGTCTAGCCAGCGGCTCTAGTAGAGCAAAACCTCCTTTATAAGGAGAGGCCTATGTGCAGTAGTGGACTATTAAATGCTATTGATTATGATTCATAACAATAGTGTTACTCTCTTCAAAACAAAATCTTACATCTTTACTATTAAACATGAGAAAAATCTTATAATTTAATTTTTGGTACAAAACCAGAAACTAGTATTTGCTAATTTATAAAATAGTCTAAAATTTATTTTTTGTGTCGACATATTCAATGTCTTAATCTATTTCTTATCATAAAGTTACTTTGTCATATTTCAGCGGTCGTATAATTTGCATAACTAGTGCAAGAGATGACGATTCCATCAGAAGTTTAGCAGAAATCGCGCACAACACACTCGTACAACAGAACAAGAAAGCTACGATAACACCACAAGCATCTACTTCAGAGTCGACGACTACGACCCCTCAGTAAGCAAAGTTATCTTCTGTAAATCTAATATTAAGAATTTATCTATAATATGTATAGTCTAGCTTTTAGCGTATGCGACTACCAACCAAGAGTTCTCGGGTTCGACTCCCAGCTTGGGCCAAGTGTTTTTCCAGCCAGCCCAGTGTATGTCACTTTGGCGATTTTTCACGCCCGTGCCTCAGGGAGTACGCTAAGCCATCACTCTCAGGGTTGCAGAGGTTCGATGCCAACCGCTCCGTAGAAAAACAGAGATTCAAGTAAAACCATACGCTCCCGAACTAAACGTTTCGGCACTTCTTTCCTGTGCAAATCAGTTAAAAACTAGAACTCAATACCAGCACACGTGTTTCCCTCGCACTATAATCACGGGTCCTTTAAGCGGGACGTGAAAAAGCATCTCACTAGGCCATTAAAGCGTGGATCGCCATACTACATTGTCGGCATTCACAATAAGGCATGGCGAGCACCACTCTTGAATTCTCTTCATGCTTTCTATCAGGCAGAACAGTCACTTTGGTAGGGTTCCATTAAAAAAAAAGTTGTTGACTCCAAATAATCTTGGGAATAATGAAGACTAGGAAGATGATTATACCTGTAACGTGTACGTATTGCGTGATATGTAGATATACGTATGAGTTTGTTAATCAACTTTAGGGTTAACAAGACAAATGTTCCCGTATCCCACCTTTATCAGGTTAAGAGTGACACATTGTGTGGATTTATTCGGTTCGATGCCAACACACCGACCCGCCTTAAATTGGGGTGGGATAACAGCTGGACGTGTTTTAAACACGAGAAAAAAAAATTACTGGCAATGACGTCACACGGTGTCTTAAAACTTATATTAACAGTATCAAAATAATTACTTTAATTAGTTATGGACTTACGAAAAATTTGTGGTGGTAACAATGTCTTGTAACCACACACAAACTTTGACTTCTAAACAAAGAAACAGGCTGTGTAAGTTGTAAGCTATTGTTCCTTAGTGAAAAAGATCTTAGAATCCCAATTGCACTCATTACTTATCCCATCCATTATCCAAAAAGTGTTATTAAGGATTTATTTTTACTTAAATTTCAGGTCCTTGGTAGTGCATTACTGTCATTTAGTAATAATCAATGTAACACCAGAAAACGCAGAGATCAGAGTTACTAACCAACCCCTCACAGAAGTAAGTTAATTTCTTTTAAAATAATGATTATGTATCATTCCTGTCACATATGGTACCCTACTAATATTATTAATGCGTAAGTTTGTGAGTATGGAAGTTTGTTCTCTTTCATGAAAAAGCTTTTGGACGGATTTGGATGAAACTTTACAATAATATACTATATACAATTTGTAATGATTTATATAATTTTGGTCGTAACATAACGATACATGGCATTTAAGTCGAAAAAAAATCTGGCCTCTGAGAGTTATCTTAGCGTACGCTTCCTAAACCGTTGAAGTTACATAAAGATGATGTACCGTATGATTGTTTGTATGTTAAAAAAACAAATATTTAAAATGATCTGTTACGAAACTTAATGTGGCAGACCAAATTCCACACGAGCGAAGCCGTTTCATTAAAAAGACAATCCCGCACTAGGAATAAATCCTGTGTCGCGGAAGACTTCACAAACATACATTAAACGGACACAAAGAACACCCAGAGTCAGAACAATAATTTATTGATTACACAAAGTGACGGGATTTGAACCCTCAACACTCAGCGTAGTAGAAAGCGGCGAGGTGACCACTTAAACCACTGCGCTATCTGTGCAGTCAATTATATGGAAACTCGTAGGTTCCACATCACATTTTTTTTAATTTAAAGTATTGTGAGTCCGGCAAAACATTGAAAAAATTCGAAAAGAAAATGAGCACACTTTCGACTGACTTACATGGAGGTAAACATAAATTAAATGAATATTGGACAATCAGTCGTATGACGTGGCGTGAGGTAGCTAGTAGGGCTACGCTGCTTTCAGCAAAAGCGGGCCGGCTCGACCGGGACAGTACTACCCTCCCACAGAAGACCAACCTAAAGCGCCAGCATCCGTGTTGTCGTGTTTCGTTGGTGAGTGTGAGACCGGAGGCCCATTGATGCAGGGGTGACAGTTATCGTGGTACAGTTACCACGTCTGTCTCGTAAGTCTGTCACTGTCACGATAACTGTTATGCCTTTTACGTCCCCAAGCGGGGTGTGAAACAGCATCTCACAAGGCCGCCATAGTATGGGTCACCATACTGCATTGTCTGCATTTGCAATGAGTATGGTGACCATAACTCTTGGATTCTATTCATGCTTTCCATCAGGCAGAGTAGAGTCACTTTGGCAGGTTCTTAATATAGAAATATATATATATATAGAATATTTTGTACAATATTGTATTTACGTTATATGGTAGTTATGTAAAAAGAATTGCGTATGTGCAGTCTTTATGAAATCTAATAAAATTTGTTTCATGGAAGATTGATTGACATATTGACATATTGGTTCAGTGGCTAATGATCCTGCCTGCTAAACCACCCGGTACAAATATCGTGTAATGACCAACATTATTTGTTTGGGTGTAAATATATTTAGAAAGATAAGTGTTTATCAGTTGTATTCTTAATGAATTTATTTTATGTTTAATTTAAAGTATACACTCTTATATTAGATACATATATCTCGTAGAGTAAACTCAGTTAATAATAATAATTATTATTTGAAACTTACAGATGGGAGGAGGCATAATCGGTGTGGAAGTTATAGTGTCACGGGCAAGTGCATTAGCGAACCTCCTTGGGCGCCTGGTACTACCACACTACCGACTTGCCACTACCACCGTAACTGGGATACCTATGAAGGTGTGTATTGTAAATGTTACTAGAACAGTAAAGGAACAGAGGATTTATGAATATGTATGAAATTTGTTTGTGGTGTAGCTGTAGAGATGTGCCGAGCATGAGTTTGACCGACTAGTCTAGTCTACTTTTACTACTCACGGACTAAAAAAGAATTTTGTGGATAATTAAGTTACTGGCTGGTCACCGACTAGGCCAAAATATCCCTCTCTATTATATTTATTAAGTTACTAGCTTACCCCGCGAACTCTGTTCCGCCTTATAGTCAATAAATAAGGAGATTTTTTTTATTACTTAAACCCGTTCTAACGGGATAAAAAATACCCTATGTCCGTCTCCTGGTTCTAAGCTACCTTTCCACCAATTTTCAGCTAAATCTGGTCTTCTTCCATTCTTGAGTTATAAGTGGTGTAACTAACACCACTTTCTTTTATATATATATAGATTTAATTATGTCACGGAGCAAAAGTAACAAAATTTTGTCAGACTGAAAAATGTATTGAATAGACACAACACTGTATTGTATTGCGATTTAACATAATTATATAGATTAGGTCATATAAATTATAAGACTTAGAGCGTTATAGTTATCTCGATTATACGAGCCTTCAGCTACAATGCGCTCGTTCTAAAGTCACAATGAAAGTGCTACATTCTTCATCATCCAACTAAAACTAATTTATGTTTATAATTCATACAAATACAGGAAGAACAAAACGCGAGTTCCAGTGCAAACTATGACGTGGAAATAATACACTCGGCAGAGGCGCATATTGGTCTTAGGGCATCACAAACACCCGCTGAAGCCGCTGAATCTGTAAGTATATTACCATCGTTTTTAACACTTTAATAATAAGAGTAAATAATTCAATATGACTTAATAACGTTCTGTCATAAAATAATACATATATTGGTTTACAATCTATCTATAATCATGATGATTTGGAACTGTGGTCTTTATATAACTGTGTTACCATCATCATCAACCGCCTTTTACAGCCCACTGCTGGACACGGCCTCATCTTAGCAAGCAGGTTAAAACTGTGTGAAACTTAATATATAGGAAAAGTTCTAATGCACAAAATATTATACCAGCACAGCAAGTAATATTAATTTATATATCTTAAAAAATACAAAAAGTATATATTAATTTACACTATTGTAAAACCATATTATGTTAGGTAATATTAATAGTAATAATAATAACTGCACGGATGGTGTAGTGGTTTAAGCGGTCGCCACGCCGCTCTCTGTAGCGCTGAGTGTTGTGGGTTTAAACTCCATACAGGACAACACTGTGTGATCCATAAATTGTTGTTTTTAAGTCTGGGTATTCTTTGTGCACGTTTCTTGTATGTTTGTAAGGTACCCCGCGACACAATATATATTCGGGGGTTATCATTTTAAAAAAAAAATAATAAAGAGAAATAAATTATAGCCATGCATAGCTGAAGTGAAAGGGTTTTGAAGTCTCAATTTTTTAGAATGACGAAACTATACATAACGAAGGTATATGCATATTTTCCGGCATAGTGTACCTTAATGTAGAGAGGATGTTTAATATTTTGGCAGGTTGTGTTGAGGTGGTGGACGCCGCGTGGCGCAGAGGGGGGCGCGGGGGGGTGCTCGGGCGCGCTGTGGCGGGTGACCCCAGCTGATGTAGCTTCGCGACCTTCCGCCTGTCTCGTTAATTTTCTTCTTAATGGACGCTCGGTGACGCTGGAAGTGCCAAGGTATTTATTCATGCGAAAGATTACGAGAACACGATTACCAGTAAGACTTTATGCATCAAAAAAATCCTAAAAACAAAAGGGTTAGTAAAAATTTTTTTGGTCTTAATACTGCTTTTTCTGACACGTTCATTGCTGCCTATAATTTACAAAAAATACCCTGACGCTGCTAACTAATGTACATGGAGTGTGCTTTCAGCACTGGTGTACCGTAAATAGTCGACAATGCGTATAAAATGCAATTTTTGTGTTCCATACGGCAGTACTGATAGCCTACGTGTTTCCGACGAGCGTTCTGCAAAAACCGTTGTGTAGCGTAACAACAATGCGTTAAACATACGTTTGAATGAGTAAATGTTTTTTATTTTCGTTTACTTTGTCCATTAAATGCTCTAAGAATAAATATGAAACTAATATCTTAAATTATATTATTAAATAACGACTCGCTCCGTCTTCGCATGGATGTAATCCATGTATAATACATTAATTTTGTTATACCTATCATCTAAATATTTATTTTAATTATATATTATAATTATTAAAGATAATTTTGGTCTACATTTAAATGCATAAGGTATTTGATATCTGACGCGTTCAATTTGATAAGGATTAATATTGTATTGGTCAAAACCACTTTGAAAGTATTACGCACAAATAAATTACTGAGGGTTATCCGTAGAATATAAACATGTACAATCTCATACTTTTTTGTATTTTTTTAAGATATACAATTCCGTAGTGCATGGGACAATATGGATATACAATATACAAAAAAAAACAAATACATACCTGTTACTCATTCAGTTATAGGCAATCACATCTAATATAAGTAGAATTTATACCATTCTAGATTTAAAAGAAATGATTGAAGAAAGAATATTGTTATTTATTATGTTCTACTTGTTACTAGATTAATGGAAAACAAAATGTTATATTACTTTTTGTATATGCTTGTGTTACTATAACAGCTCACTATCAAATATCCACAGATATTCGTCTGAGCACAATCTCTAACTGTACAATTTTTAAAGCAGGAAAGGAGGTGGACGGTCGGCGTCCCACGTATTAGCAGCTCAGGGTGGTGAATTGTGGATTGGAGCATTAGGTGGACGCACGCCTTATGACGACCCTCCTGCATTGTCTGAAGGTGCTGGCGGAAGGGTAACAGATTATAGGTAAACGCATTGACAATATTATTAGGGTTAATACTCTATCGGGCACTACGCCTTTTTTTCTGCTCAATATTTATATTGAGTCACACCAATGCGGTTCACCGATTATTATGGTACTGTTTTGGTCTTTTTAAACAATTAATTTATTTAAAATGCTAGTGTGACAGCTGCTGTCATAGTGAAAATTTATATTTAAAACGTACACCACACAGTAAGAGTTCTCAATAACAGAATAATTCTAAGAGTTGACTTTTGTCAAAATCCGTCCGTTTTGACTGTCTTGTTCCATGTTGTGGACAGTCGTTCATTGACCATTGTATTGAATTTATTTTATTATACAAAATATAAATTAAACATATGTGGCGTCCTATAATACCTGTATAGTGGTCCTTTATAACTATTTTTTCTTAACTTTCTATGGTTCTAAAAACCTTATATACTCCATTGAATCCCTTGAGTCTCTGCAGTTACGAAGAGATTTCACCTCTATGGCAGTCCTCTATCGTCTTTATGATGAAGAGTGTTCTGACGAACTCTTTCAACTGGTCCCACCTTCTCCCTTCCTCTACAGGACAGCTCGTGCTGGCCTATATATACGTTTTAAAATATATTTATATATAGATTATTTCTATGTTAAACGTTTGGCAAATAAAGCATAATGTATGTTTTTCTTTTGCAGAATAAAAGAGTTCGGTGCGTTAATGCAACAGAACAGGCTGTACCCGATGCGCGGACCCGGCGCTAACGGACGGGCGAGAGCACGCCTACAGCGACACACCACCTACTGGCCCCTCACTATATCCTCGACGCTCATCTTCAACCTGGGATCTGTAAGTTTCTCTAACACTTTACTACTGGTGATGGACAGAAGTTGATGTTTTTAGTAGTTAATTGAGCTACAGTTTCAATACAGAAATTTGTATAGAAACAAAGTTTTAAAACATCGTGTTATAAAGCTAAGGAGGAGGATAGGAATTGTTTTTTTGTTGAAGATATATTTTTAACATTCTGAACGTTATCTTTTCTTCTCAATTCTAAACTTTTCCCACAGAGCTCGTCGCAATAGTTTGTTACTATGCTTGCATGCGATTGGTTGAATTCGTTTTTTGTTTTTTTAGAATGAAAACATTACCTTTACTTTAGAAGCACAAAACTAAACGAAATAATGAATGAAAATAATCACAAGATTTAACGATATATTACCGTTGCGTAATTCCATTGCTTCCATTGCATTCCTAGCTCAAATTTTGTTGTCTTTAATTTTAATTTCAGAGGACTTAAGTAAAACGTAAGAAAGTATGAGTAAACTCACTACTATGAGAATAAAAACATATAATAGACACACTAGATTATACAACGACTTTTAGTTGATACATTATATTATATTCTTGCTACCGTCTCCATTTGTGTAGGAATACGAAAGGTCATCACATCTATGTGGACGACTAACAAATCCTATACCAACTCGGCTAGCACGAGCAGTAGACCGAAAGTGCCTTTCTAATGTGAATTATATTATTTAATATACAATTTAAGAAAAAAATGGGCCAATTATGAACCCATTGCGAAAATTTAGGGTTAAATTTAGGGTTTATTAAAAAAAAATAATCAAAGCTCTTATTTTTTTGTTTTCCTATTTAAAATAAGTATTAATAATTTTCTTATCTCTAGGTGTTAGAGCCCCTCACTCGATTAGTGGTACAGGAGACTTTAACAGACGAAGAAGTGGATACTTGCCGCAACGTGCTACTGTCGCTCCTCGCTATGGAGTCTCGCCATGAGTTTCCGACCTCGCAGTTACCCTCTAATATGAGGTATACTCTTGTTTAATATAATTTATAAGTGATACTAATTTGATAAATACGAAATTAACTCTCTTTGTCTGTTACGCTTTCAGTAGTAAGGGAACATACCCATACTATGTAACTAATACAAAGAGGGATCTTTAAAATAGCAAGTTAGTCACAACCGGGGGAGAGAACTTGGGTTTCCGTTACGCAGTGATTACCACATATGACAACCGCTGTGTTAATAAAACAAATATAATTTAAAACCTGTAACTGGATTACGTAAAAAAACTAAGTATAATAGTGTAAGAAATTGATCACGTAGTACATATATAGTACGTAGTACAAACCCTAAACCGTTGAAATGGGCATGTAATTATTTGATTCTTGAAGCTATAGGGTACCGTTCAGCGTGGTAAACAAACATCTTTTATTTCTTAGTATTTTATTTTTCCATTAAAATCCCTGTTTTTGCTACTATGGAAATATAGCAGGGACGTTTTTATTAGTTTCGCTCCAACCTAACAGTAACGCCTCTCTCCAAGTAAACACTAACAAACGCTCCACGAATAGCGTAGAAACAAATAGTGGACTTAACTAATGAGTGACTTCCAACAAACGATTGGGTATTTTCTAAAATTGCCGCCGGTCCAAAGTTAGAGCGGTCGATAAGAGCGGTGGTGTGCGCAGGGGCAAGTCGGTGGGGCGGCGCGAGGAGCTGTGGCGCCAGGTGTGGGCGGAGCTGGAGGCGCTGGTGCGCGCGCACGCGGCCGCGCCGCCGCACCGCGCGCTGCTGCGCGTGCTGCTGGACTGCCGCGCGCACCACGCCCACCCCGCCGACGGTCAGTCGCAGTTCCGCCCTGGCCTCGGCAGGCCCTTTGTGACGGGCGGTTGTACGCTTCGGTTCCATGGGCGCCGCTAGAATCGCTTACAGAGGCACCCTTTTCTTCATCCTCACACGCTATTAATTGAAGCGACTACATATGAAATCAACTTTGTTTGTGAAACGAGTTAAAAAAATTCGTTTTCTAAATATTTTCTTTTCTACTAAGCGGGTGCGAGTGCACCCGTTTGCACCCCTTCGGTGCCCATGTTCAATTATATGTACCTGTTGAAGTACAAAGTATATAGAAAACAAAATAAAACTTCTCATGCTTCTATGTTACTAAGGAAATTTAATTCACACTTCTTCCAAATGGTATTCATAACTTTCAATAAGTTTATTTTAATATAAATTCGATCTAACGTTACTGGTAACGTTAAACGAATTGTGAATTGAAATGCCATTTTTTTGTTGATAAAAGTATTGACACTATTCATGAAGAAGTTAATTTTCTTTTAGAACGCTAACAAACACAACTAAAATAGTTTAAGCATGTGATGAAATAGATTTTGCACTTCGTAATTATATGTTGTGAATGTTTGCTCACCTGAATGTAGATACGTAGTATTTTATTTATAACATTAATTCTAAGTTTAACTCTAGTATGTATATAGACATATACTTAGTAATGCATGCATTGTTATCACCCTAACCATTGTTGCTTCTAACTTCTACAAGGATAACGTATGTCTTTAACGAAAGTAATTTAAATAATTTTAATGCAAAAGTAAAACTCCGTCAACGTTTAAAACTAGATTTTAAAAAAATTCTTTCGAATACCTAAAATCGACTTTATTACTTACATAATTCTATTATTCTACGATTATATTATGTCGGTTTAATAATAGGGTAAAGGTATATTCGGTAAAGTTGTAATTTACAATTATGAATGCTAATAATTGGTAAAGTTGCCATATGTTACAAAACTTATTTTTGTAGCGTATGGCAAGGTTGATAAGGTTGGTTGGAAGACATTATGAAAAGAAACCCATATGGATTCGAATAAATGACAATGGCATTTAAAATAAATATCAATAAAATAAGTGTGGGCATCTGGTGATATAGATTTTTCCATTGCTCTTCTTGCATCTTTTCAAATCAATCTATGAATTTAATGATGTTACACTTATCACTTGTCTGGTTTACTCTCTGTGTACATGAAGTTTACGGGTTCGGTAATTCGTTAGTCGAAATAAAGGCATGCTCTGTTATCTGTCCTGTGTAGTCGTAGTGTAGAAAATAACAAAATATTACAGGCGAATCTCGTGGTACAGTTATCCGAGCGACTACTGACTCGCCACTGTCACCGGTGGGTGCAGGAAACGGTGGTGGGACGGTGGCCCCGGTTAGCGGCGCTACCAGCAGCGGAGACGTGTGGGCGCCCCGAAATGCTCTCGACGCCTTGTTGGGCGCTCCCCGGCCCGCCCGCCGACCCGACTTCGCGGGCCGAATGGCAGCCGGCACGAGAGTAGCCACGCTATACCCCAATTTGAACAAGGAAGTTGAAACACAACATTAGTGGACTACACTACAAAAATCAGTG
This sequence comes from Hypercompe scribonia, assembly GCA_949316085.1. Lineage (NCBI taxonomy): Eukaryota > Metazoa > Arthropoda > Insecta > Lepidoptera > Erebidae > Hypercompe > Hypercompe scribonia. The sequence continues at coordinate 8,098,821 of OX438975.1, forward strand.
CTTTGCAGGTAGTTTGCAGTGTGACAATCATGTTGAGTGACGCTTTAAACCTTTTGAACGCCACAGTAGAGCATTGACAATATGCAGCAAAAATATCTGAGACTCCAGTGTACGCATTTACAGACAAAAACGTAACGTTCTGGTAGTACTAAATAAAAAAAACTGTTATTTTAGCCAACATCGGTAATCCATTATTTTTATAGTATTTAAACGCAATCAATCGTTTAACAGTCCACTACTGGATATCACATAGGCCTCTCCGTAAAATCTTAACGAAGAAGAAGCTTAACGTAATCAATCAATCTTATTTTAAAGTAAAAAAACGATAACTAAAACATTTGAGATGAGCTAAATGTCAGACCAGAACTGCTTTTTACGTTGTAAAAGTTTAACCAATTCCACTAGCTTACAGAATGTGAAACGGTAGGTTAGGTAAGTATCAACGAAATGCCAAAACCAGTGATTTAATCTGACACACCAATCTGTTCGAAAGTTAACCTCAAAATATTTGACAATATTGTAGAACACTAACAGTAGTATATAAATATTTATAAAAAGCTTAAAATTAATCTAACAAGGTAATAAAATTTAAAACTCGTCAGGGACCACCAAGTATTCACCAGTCGGCATTTATCGTTCGCTGTACAGTACGCGAACGCCTTCACAACGTTACTAGTTGTCATAGTAATTTGAAATCCGTGAGCTTAAAAATTGGGAAAAACAACAATAATTACATGTTTATCGGTTGCAATCTCACGCCGTAATGAATCATAGATATGTAGATAAAAAACTGTGGCGGTCAAAAGGTTAAACCAACAGAAAAAAACAATCGAACTCGTTTCAAAATTAATGTGTGTTTACTATGAATTCCTGATCGTAATATTGTCATCCATTAGATGCAATGTATGTTGTTGTAAGTTTACAAATGTATTTTATATAAATAAATTATAGGAATAAGGAGTGTGCAGTTTCAATCGGTTAATAAATAAAAATGCGACATTATAAAATTAATATCTTATATTTGTTCAATAAAACTACATGTGGGCCCGTGTGCCCGGCGCCCGGGTAACACGACCTTTGTATTCTCTTGTTGCATATAAACTCTGCGGGCAGACTGTGTCATAAGGCAATGGTGAGTGTGACGGCCTGGCGGCTCGTCAAGGCATCTGGTCCGGATCACTGCGGCGACGGCCCCCCTCACTGCGCCCTCGCCGCCGACGTACTCGTTACAAATATTGGAATGTCACGCGGGATGCGAACGTTCGAACGTTAAAATGATTACAAACAAAACCTAACTAGGCCCTGTGGCGGGCCACTCCGAGATACACTCACATCGAAATATTGTACAATCTCATTCTCCCGACGCGCGCCCGACCGGTGCGTCGGAGCGCCGCCCCGATACGATACCCTATAAAACTTACAAAAACGACCGGTATTCTTAAACTTAACTCTAAGTTAAAATTAAACGGAATTGAAAAATAAATTACCTAGGTACAATATTTTAGTCTAGAAAGCTATTTATAGGCGCACGAGGGACGCTTGGTGGGAGTGCGCGGATGTCAGTGGGTAGCTTTTCGAAGTTTCTTTGCGACAGGTAGCGCCGACGCATCTGATGAATCACCCAGTGAATTCTCTTCTGCCGAACTCGCCTCCTCTATTTGCCTGAAGACATTAAAGAGTACATGAAACACCAGTTAATGGTTGCTTTGTTAGTTTGCAAAAATAGTGAGTAATAAAGCAGTTTGTGGTTACCGTTTGGCGCGCGGTGTGCTGAAGGCGGAGTCTGAGTTGTCGGAGGGTGAAGCAGGGGTGGCAGGAGTGGAAGGCGACGCGGCTTTTGCGTCCATGGAGTCTTCTGTGCACGATGTCGTCGTGTCCTCGTTCACTGAGTCTGCACCTAATTTTCCTGTAACAATGATAGGGTCTAATGACTTAATTGTGTTACAACAATTTCATCAATATTAATAGGACACATCTCTGTAGCAACTTTGTCTCCAAATCACTATAACTTTATAAATTCAGACATTAGACATTGTCCACAAAGTAATTCTAAAAAACGTACTTTCGTGGTCTGCTTGAAATTGCAACTGATATAAAATATACTTATTATTATCATGTTATTTACATTAGTTTACGCGCACTTGGTTATCATTAAAAGATTACTATAGACTGAACGACGCTGGAATTCTAAGTGTTAATATTTACATTACACAACCCACACCTGCAGTCTTATATACGCGTAAAAATAAAAACTTGGTAGCTTACACTCGTATGTTAATAAGTTTTTAAGAAGGATTCTATATGATCTCTATAAATCACTATCAGTGTAACTTCTTTCATCACGAACCGAAAAATCGAAACTAGTATTACTAAGACTGTATATATGTATAACAATACCACAAAAACAAGTTCATGGTATCAATAAAAAAAGATATAATTAAGAATGTGTAAAAAAGCCTTCATTACAAGCTATTTTTTAATTTTTATCAATTAACCAATTCATTTTAAGTAAAAACACCATACTCTTAACTAGTAAATAATAAATGATATTTATTTCACGTCGGCATTTATTTTTTTAACAAGTTATCAACCGGGACTCATTTTTATAGATTATAAGAGGTTCCTAATGACAGTGTTATGAGTACCAGTCACTGTATTGAATCAATCTACTCCATTAATCAGTAGCAAAAATTAAAAAAATAACTTCCTTAACGTCCTTTTAACTTTCCTAACATAATTGACAGATAATGTATTTATATATTTTTTTTATTCGTAACTGAATTAAAATATATTATAATACTTTCCGATAATAAGCATTAGATTCAATAACGATATAAATTAAGAGTACTAACTTCTTCAGCATCGAATATAACTTTTGCTTTAATAATATACTCGTATAATTACGACGCATCTTTATGTGCAAAATATAGACCAATTTATGATACTTTAGGTGTGTTTTTGTACGCTAGGATGCCCAAATGGTTGCGAAGGTGTGCAGATAGGTGGAATTCCGGAATAGCTGTTATTAAAACTTTCGGGATGCCAGGCCAAGACAGCCTTTGATGCACCTGTTAATGATATTCTGAAGTTATTAAAAAAAGAACTTTGCATTTATTATTGACATTCAACAATATCATTATTTCCGTATTGTTTATTCCGTATCTAACCAGAAACTGAGAGAGGTTATTTTTATCTTAATTGGAGTAAACTTGAAGTAAAATAAAATAAAATTAGTTCAATAACAATCACAGTATTATCTGTAAAGTCAGTTATTTACATATCATTTCTATGTTTATCGTTCTAACAACATTAAAAGATCACTAAAATTCGTTGTTTCAACAGTGGTTTTAACATAAAAAGTATCGTAATGCCTATGTTCGATTCTAAGATGATAAAACAGATCAAATGTCATTATAATCTCTGCAAACGGGTGCAGCGGGAAGCTGTTGTTCACTACTCTAGTAGCAGAGTATTTATTTGTCGTGTTTATAATTTTATATTACCATTTCCATTTGTAGATGGAGGTTCGAGGTTACTTTCGTCGCTCGGTAACGGTGATCCCCCGTTTGTGGGTGCAGTAATGGTTCGAGGCGCTTTGCCTAACAGCTCTGGTCGAAGGTCCGACACTATATGATGTGTCCATAATGTCAGTTCCACCATGTGTGGTGACCATTTCTTGCCACAGCCGTTTTGTTCCTATATAAAACAAATTCAGTTTAGCTTAGAGTTTAATTTAACTTTGTATTCATAGTATCACTTCATGACTCACGACTGCTACACCAAAATAATAATAGAGTAGATACGAAGCGGAATGTAGCGTAGTATAAAATCATTGTAATTCTACATTTTAAAGTAACGCCATTGGCTTCTATTGCCAGAACGATTTTACAAAAGGGTTTGTTGGGCCCTTTGCCAAATGGGTGTTGCAGATTATACGAACCTTATTTAACCTATCACAGACGTTCCTTATGTGGTTTACAAAATTGAGGTATTCCTTGGCAGTGTAGTCGCTCCCTTCCATCTCTGGGATCGCTTGTACGCATTCATCTGCCATGAATGGCGCTATTTCGGGGCTCGCCGCTGCAAGAAGTGCTGACGCCGTGGCAGTGCCTACTCCCTTCAAATTACTGAGTGCCGTCATCGCTGTCTCAATGTTCGGTAGTTTACGGAATGCCTTTTTTGTCTCTTGCACTACAGCTCTCGGCGTGTTTACCTTTATCAGGTATGATAATTGCGGATAGAATTTTCCTCTCTGCAATAAGAAAATATTAGAATTTTATTAACCATTGTTCGGTTTCAATAGGTTATTTGCTGTCACTGGGTACGAGGCTTTAGAGATTAATAAATCTGTGGAAAACGTACGGCAGCGAGTTGTTTTTTTTTTATACGTGTTGTGTTTCATTAATACTCGGTCTTTAAACATATTGTAACATAAATGTTTAAAGGCTATTGAAAATATTTACGATTACGATGCACGGATAAAATACAAATAAGATTCCATGAGTGCATGATTCTTTTATGTTATTCTTATAATACATCTATGTAATAAATGTATCTATCCTGAATACGTACACGACGATATTATAATTGGCATCAGTATTATTAGAAATAATAATTCAGCACATAGCTGACACAAAAAGTAAGTTTATCAAACCACCGATAGTTATGAAACAAGTTTCTCTCGAAGTATAATAAACTTGTACTGACCGCTTGTTTCCATTTCATCAGCTGTACCAACTCCTCATGTATCATGTGTGCATCTTTGCCTCTGGATTTAATCTTCTTTGGTAACTCATTCTGGTACCTGCAAATTGAACATAAATTTATATAGATATATTTTGTTAAAATTATTCAAGTGTTAGTCTTACTGCATAGGTGCCAAACTTGAGCTTATAAAACAGAATCCGTCGAACTATATTTTTGGATCCCTTCTCATTCGACGTGGGGCCGATCGAAAGCGACTGCATCTACTACCATATATTTCACATTTTTTCATCAAGTCGTATCAAATGTACGTAGAAAGATATCTAAACAGATATATTATTAATTTTTGTATAAATTTGTAGTCGCATCTCAAACTACATATATATTAAATAACTATGATTGCCGTCATAATTATAGGCGGTCAGCCGCACCTAACTTCTACTCCCATTAATAACATAAGAATGATATCTTGGTGATAGATAATGAAACAGTTAATTTACTTCCAGCAACAACGTATATATACGAAGAGATATTAATTGTTGGAAAACTGTTCGTTATATTACAGTATACGTTTAACACATGTTCACGGAGTTATTATGAGCCATATGGTATAACACTTGTTGAAATAGTACTTACTAAATTCACATGGTTAAGTTTCGTTTGGATCTAGTAAGCAGAAATATTTAAGTATACCCATTTAGTAGACACAACAGCTATTGTGTAGAATACTGTTATAAATTGTTAGAATATTCTAAGAGCTATATTAGAATATTATACCATAGCTTTCATTTCTTCATATCTTTTATTATACAGATAGCATATGTATACAGAGCACTCCTCGAAGTTTTTTCTCATAGATACCTAACCTTTTTTCACGAAAGAATTAATATAAAAAAATTCGACATAAAATTCGTAAATTTATATTTTATATACTTATCTATATTTCGATTATAATAAGGTAAAAAACTATCATCGTTACGTATTAATGTTATAAAAAATATATACATTCATATAGATAAGTAGCCAATGACCAAGTTTCTCATAATAAAAATACCTAAATGATAATTATAAATTTTGGCGCGAATAGTGTTACATACTTTCATGCGCTCAGACAAACATTTTGTTAAAGTACATGTTTTGTACTTATGTATCGTAGAAAATATCTGGACCTTAGTTGAAATGTAGTTTTAATGTTAAGTTATACATTTGAGATAATAAGTTAGTTAAAATGCTATAAAAGCTAGCTCAGCAGTATAGACAGAATTCTAGAATTACGATATAATTATTTGTTTTTATAACTCAAGTTTTGAACGTGATACGAGCAAAAGCCTTAAGCTAATAATTCATCAAAAATATTTTTTACATATAAAGAACCTAAATGGTTGGTAAAAGTAAGAGACATCAAGTTTGTAAATGATGACTCATTGCGCCCTCATAACTAATTCCATACTAGGTAGGTACTCATTTTATTTTGTAAAACATAAGATTTTGAATAGCTAGTGAATATAACATAACATAAGTGTTAATATCCAAGTAAAATATCAATAATAAAATGTAACATTAAATGGCAGTCACCATTTTGAACGGATGTTGAATTGTGAGTTGTACTCAACAACGCATTGTATTTATCTACTAAAGTGTATTGTTAGATTTATGCAATGACACACAAACTTTATCAAGATTGATAGTTAGTTAAGATATTTAAGAAATTTGCAAGTAAACGGCCGAAAAACATGGACATAAAAGCAATAAACCGAGTCATGATACGTAAAGGACAGCCACCATTTTATAACGCCTAAGCGCGGCGATATTTTCCCCCACACTAGCTTCAGGAAAAACGATCGTGTCAATTTGACATCGATCCCACGTGACGCAGTGGTTTTAATGAGCCGTCCGCGGACTAGAGATGCAGTCCGCGAGGGAGGTAGCTATCAAATCAGTTTGCACGGATACACACACAATACAAGTTCATTGACACGCCACGGCCGCATTTTCTCCTTTCAAAGGCGTTTGTACTTACCAATTGTCCAATTTAATGAGCTCCTCTGGTTTCTTTGTCTTCTGCTCAGCTTTTAGTTTAATCGCTTGTGGATATAACTGTAAAACACTGTCAAAATCTTTTGCATCTGCCTCCAGAAAGAAAGTAGACGTGTCTTTCGCGGTAGCCATTGTGAACGTTCTAAATGTACAACACTGCGTATTTAGTTTAGCTATAGCGCCGAACTCGACGCGGCGGCAGCACCTGGCCAACTGGCCCTCTCCCCACTCGCCGCCATCTTGTAGCGTGAACCTCGTAATGACGTTCGATATTATTATTCGAAATATGCTTTTTTCTTGTGTATTTACACAATATGAAATTGTTTTTTGTTATAATAGGTCATTAAAATTAAACCAATGTGCCACTTTAGCAGATATTTCTGGAATTTTAACCGGTTGTAGGCATGATTGCAACAAAAAAAATACATACTCGACATCACAAGGTTATGTCGGTCGTACGGCGTGTCGAACGTCGGACATTTGTCTGGCCTCCACCCACAGGGAGAAACGGGATGAGAGAAAAGAAATTCCATTTTGATGTTAAATCACGACACTTCACTTGAAAATCAAATTGGCATTTGAAAAATTAGATATTAAATGAGCACAATCACGATAATGTTAGTCACGTCGGCCTCGGGCACTATCAATTTCCTTAAACGTGACGCAACACACGACACCGTTCTACCGAAACGACTTTGGTAAACACGCATATTTTCCGTTGCATTGCAGTACACACTGAGCTCGGAGTAGTCATGAAGTAGTAACTAGCGGTGTACATAAGGCATTTAGGTAGTAGGACGTACATATCACCGGGGTGGAACGTCACACCAATCGGCTTTGTTGTTTCGAAAGATAGATCGCCATGTGCTCTGATCCCTCTTTAAATTAGGTGTGTTATTGTTTATTCCGTAGATCGTAGTAATGTTTCGCTTTATTTCTTTCATTGATAAGACATTCACCGAGCGGCTGTAACTAATACATCACTGCTTTGGTCGTATAGTTTAAAAATTGTTATACATGTGATTGTTAAGGAATGACATACTTAATTATATATTACATATTTCTGTCTGTTTTTTCGTACTTGCTGTATGCTCTTATTATTTATTACCTACCATTCATAACATATCGATAGTTAGATGCTTCTTTAAACAAAGACTTGTATCGTGAACTAATATACCTAGTTGTAGCTACCAACTCGTAGTTATCAATTCAAGTTTATTAGAAGATGTTTAATGAGAGTCATACAATAAATAGATAGTTATAAATCTTCTCTAAGTACGTCTAAAACTATTTTACCATGAGCACATGTAATTCTATATCTTCTGAGCAACGTTACTCAACTTGAATGACTTACTATACTAAAAAACCCTACTTTTAAAAAATTTAAACGAAATCTTACTTTCTTTTTGAAATATTTAAAACCGAGTCCCGAAGTCTCAAAGATTCCCCACATCTATTAGTTTAAAGTAGTCAACCATTTTTTTTTATATTTCTTTTCACATAAATCTCGTTGTCAATTAGCAGAGTTATGCCATGAGGCTCATCATGCGAATCTGATATCAAATAGAACAAACGTTCTATTTGATGTGAGATTCGCATTCGGATAGTCTTATCATTAGCTCGTCTAAGACTGAGTACCTAATGATAAACTGCAAGCTGGCTTGAGAGGCGACATCTTCACGATAGTCCTCATAATAAACTTCGGCTGATATCAACGACGTGGACTGTTTAAACTTCAGCTTTATTTGGTACTTACTTATTTGTCGGGTTGTGTCACTTCTTTAGAAATAGGCATACAGTAGATACTTGTCACCCATTATATTTTGAAATAGGTACTAAGAAAATTCCAACAAATGATTGCCAGTTACATCTAAGTAAATTGTTGTATGTCTTTCAGTGTGGAATTCGTCCAAACCGATTGGCTGTCTTTGTTGTCATTGAACAATATTGCAAGTCGTATTATAAAATCAAAATTATCATTTTATTAATCACGTACAAATGTATAATTTACCTTACCAACTGTTACTAAGTCGAATGCTGCAGTAACATTATTTGAATGATTTACAAGTGTTTTGATTCTAGAAGTAGGTTCCTATAGATTAGATATGTAATGTTATGTTTGTGAAGTTCCCACGGAGATACACCGTCCTTTGTTATTATCTACTACACTTTGTTAATTCTCGTATTGAATCCAAAATATCTACTCATAATCTAAGTTTTAATATACAACTATTAGCTAATGGATTTATTTTTTGAAATATTGACATATATAGGGTGGGCCAAGAGTTCGTTACCATTAGAATAACTAACATCCTGCTCAAATATGTTACGGGAGTTCTGGGGACCTATTGTGTAATTTAAAAAATTAATTACAACTAATTAGCTTCTCTGTAAATAAACAATTTTTATAATACACCAAATGGTTTTTTATACCGTTTTTTTCAAATTTAAACTAATTCGTGGCCCACCTATATTACAGTAGATGACGAGATCCAGAATTGCATCTGGATGTTTTGATTAAAATTTAACAATCAAAAGATTAAATCCTTACAAAGCGGTAACACTGTAAAAGTTAAGATAATTGACTGTGAGAACAATAAAATTAAACACCCAATCCTACTGCAAGTTGTTTGCAAAAAATGGTCTCGCTTCTACCTGAACCATTACTGTCAGAAGGCCTCTCTGTTAGGTAGCGTTTATAGTAGGATCTACAAAGCATATACTACACGTATTATGTTGTAATTCTGTAATACGGACAATATGGTTTTGTAGTTTCAAGATATTATAGAAACGTTGATATATTCAGTAGTAAATGCGGTTAGTGTTAATAATGGGTACTCCGTCTAGCTATTCAAAAGTATTTTTTCTTAAAGCGCATATTCCAGTACTAGGTTTAACACTATTTGGTAGATAAAAGAAAGTAAGATATCCAACCTAACCTTTTGATATACTTAACCAAAAAAATTGGTATCCTTTTTTTTAAAAAGATAACGCTTGCACTGTAAACACGTCCTGTATCGCGGGGGACTTTACAAACACAAGAAACGGACATAAATGAAAACCTAGACTCAAAACAATCATTTCTAGATTACACAAAGTGTTGTCTCATGTTGGGGCTTGAACCCACAGCACTCAGCGAAATATAGAGCGGCGTGTCGACCCCTTAAACTACTTTTTTTTTTTTTTTTAACGTGTGGAAACCCCCTCGGGCCGTCACCCCACCGGGGTTTACGGCGGGGTGGTGTGTCGGAATCGGACCGACTAAAACCACACGGTGTGCCACTCTGCGCCTGAGATAGGAGAGATCCGGGAACCGCTGCTATTACGACATCCAGATCCCTCCTAGCGCCTGCCCGCTAATGCGGGCACCATCTATGGGTGAATTCTCTATTTTAGGCGACGTACGGCACACGCGGACGTCGCCTCCTCGCGGCTGGCCATTGTAGCGGATGGAGGGGAAAACCCGTCCCGTCCACCCGCGGCCACACTCAAGGCGGCATGAGGCGCTGGTATGCGCGCCTCCGCCGCCCGGCTCGCCGGCGGCGAATTGGGTCCGAGTGGATATCGTCCTCCCGGGCCTTCTCCGCCGCCTCCTTCCGCGAAATTACGTCTTCGCAGAAGGTTGCGACCGCGGTAAAACAACTGTCGCTACCGGCCATGGAGCGTATGACGGCCGGTAGCGAGAGATCTCCTCCAATAACTGCAGTGAGGACCCCACGCTGCGCCGCCCAGGCGGAACAAGCCGCCAGCGTGTGCTGAGCCGAGTCCTCACTGCAGTCGCAGTGGTGACAGGCGGGACTCAATTCCCTCCTGGCGACCGAGTGCAGATACCTCCCGAAGCAACCGTGCCCGGAAAGGACCTGCGTTAGTCGGAAGGAAAGGGTCCCGTGCTGCCGCCCTGCCCACTCGGCGATGACCGGCTGGAGAGCTTCCACGGCGGCAAAGCCAGCACGTGGAGCCCCCAGCCGGGACGACCAACGAGCCATCGTGGCTCGACGAGCGGCCTCTCGCCACTCGCGTATCTCTTCGGGCGGGGGCCGTATGCCGCTGCCCGCCCGGAAGTCAGCCGTCCGCCGATAAACTTCGGCGAGCACTTCCGCCTCCAAATCCCACGGGGGAGTTCCGGCCAAGGCGCACGCCGCCTCCGTCGATACGGTGCGGTAACCGCGTATGGCTCTAACCGCCAATATCCTCTGAGGGCGCCAGAGGCGAGCCCTATTCTGGGCGGTCAGAGCCGCCGCCCACACCGGTGCACCATACAGCGCCATTGACCGGACAACCCCCGTGTATAGCCGTCTCGTCGCCACGCTAGCTCCACCCAGATTGGGCAAAAGTCGCCCAAGGGCAGAAGCAGCGCCGACCAGCTTTGGAGAAAGCTGTCGGAAGTGCTCGTCGAAGAGCCACCTGCCGTCGAGGATCAGGCCCAGATACTTCATCTGGGCCTGAACCGGTACGAGGACCGAATTAACCACGATGGAGGCGCCGGAGGGTGGACCACGACGGGGCCCATGGAACAAAAGGGCCTCCGTCTTGTCCAGGGCCACCCGCAAACCCAGCGCCTCAATTCGCCCGACCATCAGAGAGACACCCGTGGTGGCCAGGCGCGCCGCCTCTTGAAAGTTTGCTCCCCGGGCCGTGACCAATGTGTCATCTGCGTAACAAATTACGCCCAGCCCGGGGGGAAGGCGACATCGAAGGGCCCAGTCGTATCCCATGTTCCACAGGAGTGGTCCGAGGACAGACCCCTGTGGAACACCGCACGACATAAGCCGCCGCCTCAGAACACCGTCTCGGTCCTCGTACATGACGGTACGCTCCTCAAGATAGTCTGCCACAAGCCGCCTCAGGTACTCTGGCACCCCGTGGTAGTGGAGGGCTTCCCTGATGCAGCTAAATGGCAGACTATTAAATGCGTTGGCGATGTCTAACGACACCGCCCTTTCCTCCTCCTCCTTTCCTTAAGAGCAAAGGAACTCTTAAGATTCCTGGATTTGGTGGCCACTTTTTGAATTATAGCCACCCCCACATTTGCTCTCTCCTGCAACGCCACCGGTGTATTGGAGACGGAACCCCCCTCCACCGGTTCTCGGATCTTCTGCAGGAGATCCACAATCTCCTCCTCCGCTGTGCTTTCGCCTTCCGCTCTGACCCTTCTATAGGCTTCTGCCTTCGAAAACACAGAGCCTGATGGGATCGAGATCGGCGTGCGTGATCGCCCTCTTCGACTGCTACCCATTTTTGGAGGCAGCATCTCCTGGGACGTATCACTTTCGTCATCTCTGGAGCGCCCGCGTTTCCTGCTTTCGCAGAACTCCATCGCTGACGACTCCAGTACGTCCATAGTCGTACTGGAGTTACCTCCGTCCGTCGGATTAGCCGATCTGGAACGTAATCGTTCCGATTTTCTTGGGCTCCCAGCAGCCAGAAAGACTTCTGGGAGCCTCTCCGAGATAGGTGTCCCGACCAATACGTTCTCTTCATTGGAAGAGATGTCGTCCGTCCTTAAATTTTTTTTTTTCTGCTTTCGCTTACTGCTTCCGCTTTCCTTTTTCTCCTTCTTTCTATCCTTGTTTTCTTTATTTAGTATTAGTTTATTGTTTTCCATATTTAATCCCACGCGTGGGGGAGAATTAATGGTCGACCCGGGCAGAGATCCCCCAGTACCCGGGCAAGCGTAAATTTATTCCCAACCGAGGGGTCCGCAGGTGCCCCGGCTGGGAGTGCGCTTACGACTGAACTACCCATCAGCCATGCATCCCCTGGTCACGCACCAGAACACGGGATTCGGGGTAATTTTTTATAGAGGTTTTCTTCCTCGCAGTCCAGGCGGTTAAGCCAAGACCCTCGTCCCCGAGTAGAGCCGTGAGACGTAACTACGTCACCCATCTCGAGATTACGATATGACGACGGTGGCAGGAAGATTAAATCTCCCAATGCCTACTTGGCGGCAGTGTTAGTGTACGCCAAGTCCGTTCTCCTTTCTCCACCACTAATGGTGGAGAAACTCCGACCCGTGAAAGGGTCCCTTCGTGATTTTTTAACGAGGTTTTTCTCCTCATTGCTCCGAAGAGCGAAGAGCCAACAGAGGAATCGACAAACATGCCCGCTCTGTTGGAATGGCCGAAGAAAATGGCCTCCTCTTCATGCTTCATGCTAGAATATTAGCCGTTGGCGGTGATAAACATCACCATCGCCAACGTTACCAGGGTGCACCACGTGGAGGTTTTCTAGCCCAACACCCCACCCCTTAAACTACTAGGCCAACCGTGCAGTCATTTGAGCATAAAGATACTTTAAAATTACATTTGAACGACGTCTAAGACAACTCTTCATAGTTTTAATTTAAATTAAATAAGTAACCGAAGATCATTAAGTAACTTTACCTACGGTTTTACAACCATTAATATACACACTTAAAACATGTACTATGTATATTTCTTACAATAAAATAATACTTAATTATTAAAGTTAAAATACTGTAGAAATATTGCTAGAAAAGGTAATTTTCATAACATTACTTTGAAATATTAATGATCATCTTGCGATAAGCAAATGATAGAAACACAAAATTGTGAATTTGGGTCACGTATCATATGAGAAAAAGGGGTGACTGAATGTTCTCGGAACGTTGTTGTTAAGTAATGTATTTCTTTTTTACCAATTCAAAAAAGAAGAGGTTCTTCTATATACACGGCAGCGTGTAGTGAATGTGCCTTTTTTCTTTGAATATTTACGTACTTATCGTCAAACTATAACGGAGGATGAGAACACGAAATTAGTATTTTATAATTAATTAAATTTTAAAAAAAGGACCAACCTAGTTCTATTTGAGCTCCCAAGTAAAATGTATGTACCTAGATTTTTATAGATAATCTGTAAGTGGGTGAATAACTATTTTCTGTTCTTTTTTAAGTTATAGGCTCAATAGGGGTTCAATTGTCATTTATTATGTCAAATAACTAAAAAACAACAAACAACAATAATATGTAATGGCTCATTGAGTTAATCAATGTAATCGCTCCAGTGGATTTAGAACAATTTGGCTGTAACTGACAGACGGACAGTGATCCCTAATAAAAATGTATAAGGTTTCCATTAGTTCAATCGTCCGTCCTTAAAAGGAAATGAGTAATTTTCTAAACTAGAGTATATATACCTAAGGAAACATTTATCTGTTTGAAACAAAATAAGCAATAATTTTTAACCGAGTTCAAAAGAAGAGGTTCTCAATTCGATTGTATTTTTTTTCGTATGTCTCTTTATTCTGCTATTGCCATATTGTTTTTGCTACAAATGTGTTGTGTCCCATACCTAATAATATTTATCTAAGGTAAAAAAGAATTAAATAAGTAATTTTCAGAGATATTTAAAAAAGAAACGAACTTCTTTTATGTTCTTTTAACTAAAATCTACCAAAACAAAATACTGACATTGACCATGAGAAATAGTAGAACAATAAAACACCTTCAATAGACTTGTGTGTTTTTGATCAGAAACTTACAAGTATAGAGTATATTTGTTCCTTTAAATACTTACAAGAGATATATTAAATAAATACATAAGTACACTAGGAATAAACATAGCTTTGACTAAGTACTTTTGGGTAATTTTTTACCGTTAACATTTTGATACTATTACATGAAAAAAGATCACGCGTTTCATTCCGATCAGTCATAAATGAGATAACTAATCTATAGCAAAGCATTTTCGATAAATCTTATACTGCTTAAGTCACTCAACTGCTTATGGGATCTTAACCTACAATATAATATTAGGGTTTCGTTGACGCTTTCAACTAAGATACATAAAATACCTCTTCAGTTTGTACCTACGAAATGTAATGAAGATAATCATACTTGAAAACGAACAAAATTTTTATATTAATCTAAATGAGATAGCATCATTCTTTATTGACTTCCCTTGGTGTTCGCATCTCGTTATAATGAAAATTTGAACATTTTAATTATACGGTTAACTCAATAGGTAGGTGAGAAGAAAGGTTTGTTATTATACTGGAAATATTATCCATTGTGTGCTTTCATATATTGCTTAAATTCCATAAATACTTAAAGACTACTCAATTAATATTCTACTGTTTAATTTATCGCATCAATCTTTATATTTAATGTATTTCTTAGTTACTAAATAATAGCTTTGTACCTTGTGCACTTGGAGGACAAGTACCTGACAGAAAAGAAAATACATAGAAAAATATATATTTTCAAAATACTTTTGAAAAAATAGGAATTTCATGGGTAGTATAATTCTATATTTTATATTAGTTAATAGTATGTTTGAATGTAAATGCACTCTCCTGAAAATAATTCGGGCGACGCCCATGGCTTTGTACGTTATTATTGTCATTATCTCAATTATGTGACCTCCACTATTGAACATTACACATTTAATGTGGATACACAATGGATAAAAACTGCCCCGTCGACCCATTTACAATTAAAATAAAAAAGTTTCTAAAAGTCACGACTATCTAATAACTGATTTTATTTTATAATTAAGATTGGCAACCAATTACTAAGTAAGTACATTAAGTAGCGTCTACATGTCCATAGCTCCAGCACAGTGTCGTAGCCCTTTGAACGATCAATTCCTTTCTCTACATGCCTCCATAATATAAAGTTGAGAGCAGATGCCGACCAAAAAAGAAACGGGATCTAAAGAAATTCTTATCCAACATTCGAAACATTGGTTATTTTGAGAACAAATGAAGAATGAAAATGTTAAACAATTCGAATTACTACAAATGTATTGAGAATAAAAACAATAAACTAAAAGTATTCAACATTCAATTTTTTATATAACAAAACGGCATAGCAGTGTATTATTTAGCTAGGCACACGGACCCATAATACAGTATCGTCGCCCTTTACGATGGGATATTACGATTTTACGAACAAAGTATGGCTTCAATAGGGTGTCGGTTGAAAGCAGGGATATAAACGGCCCCAAAAGCAGTGAACGTTGGAGGGTTTGGCCGGGCGCACAAAAAGTACGAAGGGAACAAACGTCGAGCCGAGCGAGGGTTCGGCGCGGTTTAATTTTTTATGTTTATACTGGGATGCCAGTCGTGTGTATTCGATAAACGGACAGACTGCCTGCTGGGACCGAGCCCGGTGAAAATACAACGTGCGTACAATAAATGTAAAATATTGTTACTTATTACGTTACGTTACTTGTTTGATTCTATGGGTTACTCAGACGATAATGGACACCTAATAAATTAGTGATGATCATAGTTATAGACCCAATAAATATTAGACAATAAAATAGTTCATTATACTTACTCGTAATAAATGCGTTACAGTTAGGCTAAGAAGCACTGGGCACTCAAACCAATAATAAATATATGTAATAAAAGTATCATTAACGCTGAGCTGCTAATTATAAGCGTTATCAAGTCATTCGACAATATCGCAATGAAACAAATATTATTAGGAATCGATTAAAGAAGGATGTTGTTTGTACCTATTCTGCATTTAGATTAAGGATATCTATGCACACAGGTACCTACCTACATAATTATATTCGACAAGTCAGAGGACTCGGAGGTATAAGAATTAAACAAAGAAGAGACTTTGACACGCGGCACTGGCATACTTAAGTACTGCCTACTACCGTTGGGAATTGAATAGCGGGAAATAAAATTGGGTGCGTCACCGCGGTATGTGTTGACAGGCCACTTGTCCGCCTTCCTGGAAAGCGCGCGTAAATGTATCGCTTGAGTTCCTTCTGTACCTACTTTAGTTGTAATATAATTTTATATGTTACTGTGTGATTAAAATACTTACTCATTCAGTTTACATTTCTGTTCACTTTTAAATCCATCTTCATTTTCAACGTGTTTTTTACAAAATATATTTACTAACATGCAGACACAGTCACTCGTAGTTTTAAAAGCTAGCACCTGTTCCTAAAACTACCTGACACTGGCGTCTCCTACTTCAAAACTTCTTGTTCGTTCCTACACAGGTTGGCTGTCACGATTTCGTTATTGGTTGATTAGTCAGCGGATGAGTGACTGAGAAGAAGTGAGAAGATATTCGCTTTTAAGTATGTTACATTCAAGACCAAAAACGTTTAGGTACTTATTGAACGGGCAATGAGCTTACAAACCCACTAGTTAAAGCACGAAATTCGTATTATGATTCAGAAAATGCTCATGACGACGCGTTGTGGCAATCACAGAAAGATCAAATACATAGTGAAATTCGTGTTGTGTTTGTCATGTTACACTAACACAACTCACTGTGATATATCATAATAGTAGATATCAATGTTGACGTTGTCCTCAGTTTTTATCTGAAATGAATTCTGAAAGTTTCTTTCCTTCGAATTGTCTCGTGCTGCTATATAATATAGCCTTTAATGTTACTCAACTAATACATTATCCAAAATAAAAATAATGATTTGCATGACTTGGTGTTCCAGAGACTAATGATTTTAAAGAAACTAACAATGAAACAAAAACCTCAAGAAGTTTTATTATTTTAGCGTAGTTATCATAACTCCTACTATCAATAGTTTTTTCAACAACAGTTTTATCATATGACGATGTCTGCGAGTAGTTTCTAGAAAAGTCCATCGAAATTTTTTCCATAGTTGGAAACATTATTCTGCAATTTATTAATTTCCTATTTAAAGTATTTATCTTATGATTTAACAAAATTTCACATATAATTGAATAATAATTTAACCTAAACTACAAACTAACTAATCAGATCATTGTTCAAAATCATAGTGTCTAAGAACGAGCTTTGCCTTATTAGTATGCTTAAGTAAGAAAAACACCGCAGTTGGAATTAAAATTGTTTCTCCTTTTTGCCCCAAGGTCAGTGAGTTGTGACTTGTGATAATCACAACGTGCTCTGGCGCGGTCGGTCGCCGCGATACGGAGAAACGAGATATTTTTGTAACCACACGATACGCTTTGTAATAAACTATACTACCAACGCCATCTGTTCCTAGACGCTTGCACTAACCTGTAGTAATTTTTACATCCTAATTTTAGACATAAATATCTGTTTTATTATTAATTCAAGAGTTCTGATTAAACTAGTTACAGAATATTATATTATTAGCTGCTACGAGTATTGTACCTGATGATAAAACCAGTTAAATTGGCTGATACTGATTTGTAACCGTTTCGAACGAATTAAGGTGCATTGCTTACAACGATTTGTTGTGCTTTAGAATTTTTTTAATGAATTGCCCTATCTTATTATGAAATATATTACGCCGGTTTACGGTCATAACTTTTATAATAAGTAAATAGTTACGAGTGTGTTAATTTTATTTCTCATCCTAACTGTATTTGTATTTTATATGCTTTTTATTTGCATCGCATTATAGTCATTAATTTGTGTGTCTTAAATATTTCATTTTAAAAATAGAAACGATAATGAACCGAAAAGTCTACAATAGAAAATCGACCGGTATCTTCAATAACGCTACTTCGTTACGGACTAAGAAAGTCATATAAAACACAAGTTATTGTTTTCCCTTTCGTTACGTTTTCCATTTCATGATAAAGACCTACAGATATACTGAGATTATGTTGCATCTTGCATTTTTTTTTTTTTTTTTTTTTTTTGATAGTGACCTAGCTGTTGGCCTGGGATGGCCTCTACAACTTTACGCGGGCATTACGGTGAGCGCTGAGGGCTCTCAACCGGTCATTTGTTAAGCAACATAGCCCAAGGGCACCCCCTGTGGGATACGAACCTCGGCTTGGGGTGTTGCTGCTACGTTGGGGCGACCTACTCCCATGTTTTGCATATGATTTACGCGGCGCGTATTCCGCCCCCGACGACGGGGACGAAAACGCGGACGGTTCCTATTCCTAGATTGCCTAGCTGTGTCCGCTCTACGTTGGGCGAGCGTGATTTCGTCATCTGGCTCTTCCAACGCGTGTCTGGGTCGTCGTAACTTCGAAATCCTACTTGGTGTGTATTCTACGGCCGCAACCACTAGAGTGTTGGGGTGAGTCGGAGCAGAGTCAAAGTAGCTACGGGAGCACTGTTTTATGAATTGCTTGATGGTCGGCAATCTGAGGTCGATGTGGAGATCGACGTTGCGTACATACCACGGTGCTCCCGTAGCTTTGCGCATGAACCTATTTTGTAGTGTTTGAAGCCTATGGATCCTGTGTGGCCTAACGTGTGCGAATACTACGCTACCGTACGTCATTATAGGACGTACGCATGACGTGTATAACCTAACTTTATTTTTTAGATCTAATTTCGAACGCGCGTTTAATAGATTGTGGAGACGTCCTAGCACGAAGGCAGCCCGGTTGTGGACTGCCTTGATGTGGGGGCCGAAGGTTAGACGGTCGTCGAGGGTTATGCCTAGGTATTTGGCCTGCCTAGCCCAAGGGATAGACTTGCCGAACATCCTGATCTGAGGGGCATCTTGCATTTTGTTGCATCTTTTATTTATAGTCGAAGGTCAATTGTTTAGGTAGCCGTATTTGTTTGGCAACAGATAAAGAATATAGAATATGTCATCACCACTAGTCATCCAATGGGTCTTGTAAAAGGCGACTAAAGGAACTACATCGGACAAAATCAGTACAAAAACAAAATAAAAATTGAGCAAATCCTGTACCAACGTTTCTGGCTAGCGTAGTATGGTAGGCCAAAGTCTCCTTTCGAAGGAGAGGCGTATGTCCAACAGTGGAATTTCAAAAGTATGTAGATGTAATGTGTTGGTCAAGAGGTGTAGGTTTTATTGTTTATATTTCAACGTTTACCTAACTTAACTTTACGTTGTTAAAGAATTATTTGGCATTTATTGCATGTGTCGATAATTTGTATGCATTATTAACAAAAGAAAAATTTAAACAGCATGAAGCATGAAACATGAAATGCTTAAAGATTATATACAGAAGAAAGACAGAAAAACATAATTTTTGAACGACATTACGGATTTAAAAGAATAAAAAATACATGAACTGTTTTCACATACTTTATCGTGTCCTACAGCTATAGAAGGATACCAAACGTTCCGTCAATGTAATATGATAAGCAATCGTCTGACATTGACATTAAACTTGTACTTTCATTAATTCGTAGTAATGTACATTACAGGAAAGGATGAATGAATTTGATACGAAAGGGGCGCCAAAACGTTTAATGCGGGTTTTGTTTACGTCAACTGCTCGTAAACATATGAAACCAACCTATCGTAGTCCACTACTAAAACTAATATTATATAAACAAATATATTACTTTCGTTCAAACATAATATATTTACTGTCAAATTGTAATACTCTCGGTTAACAGCTCTGTTAAATCCCTATTCCTTTTAAACTAGGGTCTATTGCACTGTAAAAAAAAACGACCTGGACAAATGGCATCCAAATGTGTTAGTCAGCAAAATCTAATAAAATATTCCTACAATACAAAGAGTTCAAAACATTATTCTTAAAGAACTTTAAGTTAGTTTAGTACCAGGGCGCCAAACCATGGAACTAGCCTGACAGAAAAAGTGTACCATTCCATAAAAAAATGTGTTTGATACACCTCTGTCTACCCTTCATGCATAAACACATGAGTATATGTATATATGAATATCAATTAGCACCGATCAATACAACAGGAGAGCAAGGATGCAGAAAAATTAAGGTGCCTATAAATGGAATGAATATTCACCCCTCGTTGATGTTTATGGCAAAGCATTTCGCTGATATGACGTTACTCAAGTAGATACTACACTGTACTGTTGCTATGTTGCTCTTAAACAGATCAATTCGTTTAACTTTGTTGTAAAAACTGTGCTTAGGCAAACCAGCGGCACTGTGTTATTATGTTTCAAAATTAAATAATTAAAATAATATTTAGTGAAGAAACACAAATTGTTCAACTTAAAACTAGGATAAGTCACAAATTGAACATGACATGTGGTCGCCGTTGCAAAACTAGGTTAAAAAATGTAATTCGGCTTACGGTGCTATTATCCACGGGAATTTCAACTTAACCAGCATTGACAGACCACTCTATACAAAACCTCTCTCAACACCTCGCGGTCTATACCCAGTACAGATGCACCCTCACTGTTAGTTGTGCAGAAAAGTTATTTAAAACAACAAGGAACATAAATGATATAGGACGTCGCAAGAATTAAGAATACTCACCGATCAGTTGTACATTCTACTATAGAAACATTCAAGTTTGTCAAAATAAAGATGATAAAACAAAACTAAACAAAATCAGGGAAGATATTAACACAAAATGTTCATTACTAAAAATTTGTGCATGTTATGTCTATTAAAATCTATACTAGATAATCTAATAACATTAAAAGGTACGAAAAATTTTTTTATACAAAAATGCCACTATAATATAAATAAATATTTAAAGCCTAATAATTAGAATTAAAAAAAAATGTATGAATTTTGAATTTAAAATACTAACATTCTATAATAATATTGCGATATTTTATAATTGTAACACCATTACAATGTAAACATGAATAATAAAGTAAATATATAGTTCTAGACAGACTACAGTAATATTATAATGTCCTTCATGGATAATGAATGGTTCACTTTTTCTTTTATATTTTGCCGTGACCGACAGGGTCCATAATTGTTTCTTTTTACATTTTATGACACTTTTGTATTCATTATGGAGTGAAATAGACGAATGGAATTGAATTGAATGATAAGTAGGCCTATAATCGGGGTTAAAGTACGGATTAGGCCGATTACAAGTATACCACTACGCCTGACAGAGAAATTGCAACAACTATAGTAGGTCAATATTATATTTGTGGTGGTATGTTTGATATTAGTGTAAATACAACCATAGATAAGACAGTAGTAAGTAAAATGATAAAATATAAAATAAATAGCAGCAAGCAATGAATTAGAAATGCGCATTAGTCTACATGTATAGCCACATAAGGAGGTTTATGAGCTTATCTTATTAGCCGGCTCAAAATTCATGTCAGTTTTAGTATTTAGTTTAGTATGATATTAAAAAAAATAACAAAGATTTAGATGGGTAATGTAAAAAGAAAACTTGGAAAACACTTATTGTTACAATGTCATGTTAACCTGAATTTCATCATCATCATTAAGTGCCTTTAAAAGAGATTTTGACTGTAGACAGTCAGGCAAGTTGGTGTAAGGTTTGTTTCTAGTTTTCCTTCTCTTTGCGAACCATCAGTTATTTTAATGTTCAGTTTGAGAGTTTTTAAATTAATTTCTGGTTTAAAAGTAATGTTTCTTTACATTTTTTAGTGATTTAGTTCAGTCACGGACCCCCTCATTCGCAGCATTAGTATAGATGGAGGTATTTTAGGACCATACGGTTCTAAAATACTACCACGCACTACCGTAACACGCTATTTATGAACAAGTTTGATCAAGTTACTAGCGAACTACTGTTTTTAATAATAATATTTATATTAGGCGAGTCATTGTATACCAAGAAAAATATTCTGGCAAGCTATGCCGCGCTTAGCTGTTCTAGAAAAGTAAACAAGCAACTTAAAATAGTATATTTCGTATTGAACCTTTATGGAAGAAACCTGCAGTGATAATTCAACAGCATAAACTCCTAGACCAGCTTGTGTAAGTCAAATCCTATTACAGTGAAATCGTTCTCCTCATTCGGTAAAAAGTACACGCGCGACGAAGACACGACGAGGTTAATAATAAGAGGTATAAAGGTTTAATAAATTAATCTACAGTATATAGCAAGTTACTATGAGTACTATTTGTAAAGATATTCATAGAGTAGGTTTATAGACACATCGAATATCTTGATAAATGAATAAAATCTTTAGCACGACTAATCATACTTTTTGGACAGAAATACAGACCTTACCTTATCTTAAGTGTTTTAGTATATTTCACGAACTTCATTATCTCTTATTTTAGCCATTTATATAAAGATGGTAAGTTGGTTTCTGTGCACTTCAAAACTTATAATGTTCTGGAAACATTGAGTTCAAATTGTGACACGATAATTATTACATATATATATGATTGTTTCTATCTATTTTTCGAGTACTTTAGTTGCCCATTTCTCATCAACGCAACGACAATGTGTCATAGCGACGGCATATCGTAGCAGAGTCTAGCAGGTTGATATACGAGTATTATAAAAATCGATTGAAATTACCATGGTCGTTTATACTTTATATAATATAATAATAAGTTTTGGTAAAGAGGATATTTACCTGTCGTTTACATATAGTTTAACCGTGATAAACATAGTATGCCGTTTGCAATTACTTTTTAAGTAGAGACCACACCGAAGGTATTTACCAATTAGAAAAATACATATTGTTAGTTTTGTGTCAATTATCCCTTTGGCGAAGGGCGAATGAGAAGAATTTTGAGTACGCCAGCAACGTCATGAAACGCTGGATCAATATTCTCTAAGCAGGCCACGTAATACGAGAATCTTTATTAACATTATGTATTGTAATCATACCCTTATTTACTACAGTTGCATGTTTTAACCGAATTCCGAAAGGAAGAGGCTTTTAATACAATTCAACATTGTCTTTTTTTGTGTATATAGCTAGATATCATGGCCAACTAGTAATGATTCTTCAAAATTGTTTTTATAATTTTGGCTGTATTAAAGATTCTACTCTCTGTAATTCCTGTATAAGAATAGCTTAAAAGTTATGTCAAGGTGTTTTGTTTTTCTATTTAATTTGGTGATTGGCAGAAAAAATTTTACAGTCTATCATATAAAAAAAAATACGTCTACGTCATTTATCCGATTTGGCTACGAAGGTGTTTACTATAATTTTTAGGTAAATTTTTCTTATAAAGCTTATCGTGGCCGCTTGTTAGCTACAGTTAGGTACTTTAAAAATATCTAAGATGAAAAATAATATTATATTTATTTATAAATGATGAATAATAATATTATTTCATTATTGTATTATAGTTAACTAAATACTAAGGCCAACAGCTAAACTGACAAAAAACTCACTTTTGTTTTGGGCTTCTAAAACTAAATCAATATGGCTGAATACCAAGTTACTTATTATTTAGTTATCTACTGTTTATTATTCTCTCACAATATGAAAAAGTATTAACCAACATTATCGCCACGCTGTTTCGCCGCGACTGATAAAATTATTACAAAACCGTGCTACACAAGGACTAAAATACTACTAAATACAATATACGTACGTGAGGTGGTGGTCAATTTACATCAACTAAATTACGAGAAACACTTCATTGAAGTTTCACTAAACCCGTTTCTTGAATGAAATGACGTCACACGGTTGTAGATACTGTTACGAAAACAGCTGTGCAGGTACTTATCGTCTGTGATTATTGAATTCTTTCTTTTGCGTCAGATACGTGGGGGATATTCAGCAAAGTCATGCGGAACTCCGTATCCGGGACGTCGCGTTCTCGCCCCACCGCGTATCGATGGTATTAAAATTTAATTTAGGACAATGCATGTAATTAAAATGCTTTGTTCAGAAGTCGATTAATTTAACAAAATCGATTTTCAAAATGCTTTTTTAAGTTGTGGCAGCCTAATGAATTTGGCTGGAATAGTAAATGACTACCACCGCCCTTGGACACTTGTAACTCGAAACTTAATAGTCACAAGCGAAATATCGTCTTTTAAAAGCGCGTACACTCAGCACGCTCTTTTTTTGAAGGTTTGAAGGTCGTATCGGTCAGGTAATCCCGCAGGCGACAATTTATTTCACAGACTGGTTGCTGGAGGTGAAATGTATCTCGATAAGCACAGAATGGAAGTGCCGAAATGTATAGAAAACAACTCATATAAATTTAATCTTTCAAGCTGAACTAAGCAGGTTGTTTAAGTAAATGAATAAAAGTAGCTCATCCACAGTTGCACCTGAGTAAACGGATTATATTAAAAATAAATAATCAATAAACACATCTAAAGAACCCAAACAGTCGTATCAAGCCTGCGATAACGACACGACATCATTAATATTGTGCGTCTTGAGAATAGCCCGACAGCTGCTGCCCAGCTGAATAGAATAGTCAGAAGTACATAGTCACAACTCGGTAGCGATGTGAGGCGGACGCTATACCCTCGGTGCCACTCGCCTCGCGCTCTTTCGCGCCGCGGCTCATTGCTACACCGCGAATTTGGGCCAAGCACAAATATACCTATCCTTTACCCACCCCACGTGTTACTGATATCGCCATCTCTTTCGGTTATTTTCTCTTTCGGTCCGTGCTATTATACAGTCATTTATGTAATAAGTTCAATGTTTACATTGCGACTATCAGGTGACGAATGGAAATACATTTTAAATTACAAGGCGTCCTTATCTCCAATGCAGCGACGCTCTTAGTTTTATAGGTGGGTTATATTTATAAAGATAGGAATTACACATTAAATGTTCCTATCACTTAGATGTAGCTGCTTCATAACATATATTTATTATGTATGCTAAAATAAAGGTCTGAATTTGGTGTACGTAAAATCAGTGCAATTACTACAGTTTTGAGCTTGTTCTGAATATTGACCTACATAAAGCTGTTTACAACTATAAAGTAGGTAGCATGCAAAATATCGTGTTTATCATTTATAAATATTTAACTGCATCTGATGATCTTACAATTTAGATATTGTTGCAATTATGTGCCATCATAGATTTGTATTTTGCAAAAATAGATTTGTATTATATAATCATATAAGAGTTCTATTTGAATTGTAACATTTTAAGATGACTTTATAAATGTATGTTAAATTCAAAATCTCATTTATCTTGTGTAGTGCAAATTACAGTGTCATAATCGTTCTTTTACGATCTCCAAACACGGTTCAAGGTTTTGAGTGTTGTATCGCATAATACGCGTGCTAAAAAATTTATCGATTCTCTTTTTGTACTATCGATTTCCATTTCGAATGAAAGTCTATTCAGGTTGTCTTTATTGATACCGCAATCGAGTAACACCTACTTCTCGTTCTGAGTATGTAATTTATAAAACAATATATCTCCTAATTGCGTTCTTCTTTACATATTTTTCTTTGCCTTTTCCATTTTGTAATGTATGCAACGTAAAGAAAATCGTAGAAGGATCCCTTTTAGAAAGTTACGTTTTCATCATCGAATGCACGACGAAAAACGTTTGGCGTGCTTTTCGTAAACAATGTCTTATCCTTAGGTTGGACATAAAAGTAATCTAAGATGTTACCCTTTTTTACACGGGTGGCATCATAAGTAATATTACTGTTTAAAGGATTGCTGAATGATTAAATTATTCACATCTGTTTCTCATCACAATAGGCAATAAAAGATATCTTATGATTTCGTTTTGTATTTTTCTGCTGCACAATTTGTAAGAGGAAAAAAAAGTGATTTATGCTACGCTAAATTTTAAAATAATCATTTCAACAAAAAAACAATTCTGAACTACTTATTTTATTAGTTAGTTTATGTATTAAATAAATAATCGGGTACTAGAAAATGTTGTGAATTAACGAAAAAAAAGATTCTTTCGAGATGGCATGCTTATCTCTTGATCACTGCCTGGGTTCACTCGTGGGTTATATTATGGAAATCAATAACACATTTAACAAAGATAACAATAGGAAGAGTCATCCCGTACTGCCCAGCGTATTGGGGGGTTCAATAGTGATCCTGCCCGCGCTGTACAAGTAAGGAAATAGCGTGTCCTTGAAGAGGTTGAGACGCTCTCGGATCATCTAAAGATTTCAAGAACATCGCTGGCTGAACGGTGTACCTACTCGAGTGCTAGCCTGAAGCCTTGACCACATGTTGAACCACCTCAGGGAGGTATTGGACGCTAGTTTGTCGTCCACACACTTCCCTGACTGCTAGAAGAGCAGACAGTCTGTCCTATTGAAAAAGCCGGGACAACTTGGACGATGTCAGGTATTTTTTGATGTGAGATTCTTTAAGAATCGGACTGCAGTTATCGTTGCTGGCTGTAATGACCTATAGCGAAAGTTGATTTACCAAAGTTATAACCTTCTGCAAAATATTTCATTTCACAGAAGGAGGCGGTGGAGAAGGTCCGGGAGGAAGACCTTCTGTCGGACACAATTCGCCGCCGTTTGCTAACAGGGTGGTGCGAGTGGAGGCGCACTGACCAGCGCTTCATGCCGCCTTGAGTGTGCCCGGGACGATTTTTTTCCTCCATCTGCTACAGTGGCCAGCTGCGAGGAGGTGATATTCGTGAGTGCCGCACGTCACCTAAATAGAGAATTTACCGAAAGGTGGTGCGCACACTAGTTTGCATGCATTAAGAGGGGTCTGGATGTCGTTATAATAGCTGGATTCCTCCTATCTCAGGCGCAAAGTGGCACACCGTGTAGTTCTAGTCAGTCTAATTCCGAAGCACCATCCCGCCGCAAACCACACTGGGTGTGAACCTGAGGGGGTTTCCACGCGTTAAAAAAAGTTGCGTGGTTCATTTACCTAGTGGATTCTTGCAACGCCCACGGGATAAATAGGTGTGGTGAAACTCCTTCTTTTTATTTCATCAACCCACAGTTAACCAATCACCAAGTAATAATTAGAGCTCATAATTTATTTGTAGGAGAAAAACTGTTTTACAAGATTTCATTCAGTTTTAACAAATAAATAATATTTTTTCCACAATTTTCTTTTTATTAATAACTGTTTCAGATCTTAAGCCAAAACAATAACGATGCTTTTAAAAGAACGAGTGAAAGCGTCTCAATATGTGTATTGTTTAATAAACATAGCTAATGTTTTGTAAGTTACAAGACAATCGGCGGAAAATGTATGTCTTTCTACAGTTTGGACAATGCACATTTTCCTGTTATTTATAATAAAACGTCACGAACGTAATTTTCAGAAGAAATTAACAGTAGACCACTCTTTTTCTATATCACCAAAAACACGTGTGTGTGTCATTTATCACGGTAAAAAGTAGCCTATGCCTTTTTTTCAAGAACTAAAGTACCTATCACCATACCAAACTTCATTGGCATCGGTTCAACGGTCAGCTGTGAAAGTGTAACAGACAGAGAGTCACTTTCGTATTTATAATATTATTAAGGATTCCGTGCAAGTATATTAAGTTCCATATATATGTTTCATAAGCGAGAACATCAAACGGGCCCACATTTAAAACCGCAACGTATACAGCACTATCTTATCGATAATACCTAATACTTTTTCAATATTTATATAGTTCTCAACGACCGATAATTTTTATTTCATTTTCGTCCGCTATCAATACACAGACCTTGAATATCTATAACAAATTGCGTTAATAATATTAATTATTGCCCAAAGTGTCGGCACTAATCTTACTATCATTAAAAAGGCGAAAGTTGTGTGAACGTTTGTTACTTTTTCACGCAAAATGGCTTAACGTACTCGTATCTGGATGAAATTTGGCACAGAGATAGATTATTGTCTGGAATAGTAAATCATTAAATAATTGATAAAATTGATAAAATAAAGTATTCCCGTGGCGCAAAGTGCTTTTTCTTTTCTTTTTTATCGTGTGGAAACCCGCTCGGCCCGTTACCCCGCCGGGGTCTACGGCGGGGTGGTGTGTCGGAATCGGACCGACTAAAACCACACGGTATGCCACTCTGCGCCTAATATAGGAGGGATCCGCCAACAGCTGCTATTACGACATCCAGATCCCTCCTAGCGCCTGCCCACTACCGCGGGCACCATCTGCGGGTAAACTCTCTATTTAGGCGACGTACGGCACACGCGGACGTCACCTACTCGCGGCTGGCCACTATAGCGGATGGAGGGGAAAACCCGTCCCGTCCATCCGCGGCCACACTCAAGGCGGCATGAGGCGCTGGTATGCGCGCCTCCGCCGCCTAGTTCGCCGGCGGCGAATTGGGTCCGAGTGTAGATCGTCCTCTCGAGCCCTCTCCGCCGCCTCTTTCCGTAAAATTACATCTTCGCAGAAATTTGCAACCGCGGTGAAACAACTGTCGCTACCGATTGCCATTGTGGCTCGATGAGCGGCCTCTCGCCACTTGCGCATCTCTTCAGGCGGGGGTCGTATGCCGTTACCCGCCCAAAAGTCAGCCGTCCGCCGATAAACTTCGGCGAGCACTTCCGCCTCTAAATCCCACGGAGGAGTTCCGGCCAAGGCCCACGCCGCTTCTGTCGACACGGTACGGTAACCGCGTATGGCTCTAACCGCCAATATCCTCTGAGGGCGCCAGAGGCGAGCTCTATTTTGGGCGGTCAGAGCTGCCGCCCACACCGGTGCGCCATACAGTGCTATTGACCGGACAACCCCCGTGTATAGCCGTCTTGTCGCGACGTTGGCTCCACCCAAATTAGGCAAAAGTCGCCCAAGGGCAGAAGCAGCGCTGATCAGCTTTGGAGTAAGCTGTCGGAAGTGCTCGTCGAAGAGCCACCTGCCGTCGAGGATCAGGCCCAGATACTTCATCTGGGCCTGAACCGGTACGAGGACCGAATTGACTACGATGGAGGCGCCGGAGCGTGGACCACGACGGCGCCCATAGAACAAAAGGGCCTCCATCTTCTCCAGGGCCATCCGCAAACCCAGCGCCTCAATACACCCGACCACCAGAGAGACACCCGTGGTGGCCAGGCGCGCCGCCTCTGCAAAGTTCATCCCCCGGGCCGTGACCAATGTGTCATCTGTGTAACAAATTACGCCCAACCCGGGGGGAAGACGACCTCGAAGAGCCCAGTCGTATCCCATATTCCACAGGAGTGCTCCGAGGACAGACCCCTGTGGAACACCGCACGACATGGCGCAAGGTGTTCCAACAACCATAGGTAATGCGGGTTGCAGATATATGCTTTATATTTTTTTATTAACACCTGATATCGATAACATTCGTTGCTTAAACGTCTTTTGTTATTTATACTTTTTGACCACATCGTCCATTGTTCTCTTGAACGCAAAATTTGTTTTCTGTTGTCATCGTTTACATAAGATGGCAGCCATTTGAATACTATTGCATAATAATTAGGTGTGGTGTAAACACGTGGTCTAAATACAACAATCATTTATTTTTGTTAGTTTGTTAGTTTGTTACGTTATTATTACCCAAATGACAACATAAGGTATAATTTGTTAAAAATCACTGCCTAAGCGCGGTTTTTTCAGTATTTGAATGATAATATGTAGACAAGAATAGGTCACAGTTCGACCTTAACTACTAAGTTGACTGACAAATCAACAGTAAAACGTAAAACCGATCAACTAATTATAATAATTCTCATAATTATAGTGACATCTATTATTTATTGTGTTAGATACCATTTTATAGTACGAACTATTTTCTACTGATATGTTAAACAAAAACCTGTCAGAATGAGATATCCTATAAATATTAATTCACAATTTATGCTTAAACATTCGTAGGCATAATCATACGAAAAATATGAACAAAATCAAATACGCGTAAACTGATAAAAGTGCACTTTCATAAAATGTCACTGACTTTTTGGAGTATTTCAATTCATAGTAAAACTTATACTTGTTACAAAATACGTTCACACGTTCCGTGGTATGAATCACTTTTTCATGATATAAAACGAATGACTTGATACATGATATAAAAAAAATATATACATGATATAATAAAAATATAGACATGATATAAAACGAAAGGTTGTATGTGAGTAATAACTGAATATTGCCATGTATTGATTGTCGGGCAAAACCACAAGCGATGACTCACAAGGGAAACGATTGTGAAAGCCGATCCGTGGCTTACAGTGGAAATGCATTCTTACTAATCGAAAAATTTATAAAAAGAAAAAATTTCATTAGTTAATGAAAATACGTTATGTTAATAGATAATAAGAAATAATAAGAAGATAGGTTAGATAGCTTCAAAATAAAAGCAGTTCGTGGTGAAATAAGGTCTCTATATTTACACTTAAATCATTTGTAAGTAATATTATATTACCGCATTGAGTTTTCTTACTCAGTGTGATAATATAATTTAATTGGTTAATATATAGGGTGGGCCAAGAATTCGTTAACATTTGTTGTTAACATCGCGCAAACATGTTACTGGATTTATTGGGACCGATGCTACTGGAATTTAACATAAACTGGATTTAACATAATATATTGTAACAATAATCTCGCGTCGTAATCGCATAACTGTCCATTTTACTCGCGTGTTGAAGCTGCCTTGGTTTTGCAATGCCGTAATTTGGTAATACAAAAATTTGTGTCGTGTTCATCTTTTTCATTGTTCTGTGATGAAGTTATAGTCCTCTAATTTTTATATTGTAACAAGCTCTGGATGAGAGTGAATATTTTATCCTCGAAAACGTGCCAGAATCTGGTTCAGTAATCATGTAGGACTGCAACTAGTTTCTTTTAAAAGCTTAGCTCTACTTAGGTTTACTTGTGCTACGCACAATTGACAAGGCCACGAATATTGTCAGTCTGGAATTATTTTATACATGGACATTTTAATGATAGGACGGAGTGTATAGTGAGCGATGTATTTTATATAACGATATTATATGTTGTAACACCACGCTTTTGATAGCTTTGACGTGTTAGTTTGACGCAAATTACGTTACCTCTACGTATATTTACCATTTACCAGTCGTAATAAATGAGAATGTCTAAAATGCTTCGTTATTCGATTTAATAGTAAGGAGACGGCGTAGTCGCTAGTGACTAACGCTAGTCAAAGATCTGGAGTATCACCTGGCACTCGACAGTGTCATTGTACTTAGTTAGCGTTTAACATTTAGTCAAGACTTGAAATAAATAAAAAATCTTTGAGTGATCGTTGATCCAATGTAGATATTTATTTTTGTTATTGTATTGTACCCAAAATAACTATATTTATGGAAACATAATTGATAGAATTTTAATCTTAACTGAAGTCGAGTCGATGTTATCCGTAGCGCCAATCGTTAGACGTGGACGGACGTATCTGTAATGTGAGGAGTATGAGTTGATCGTGCATGTTTTATTGTATTGTTTAAACAATTTCCCTTTCATCGAAGCATTTAATCTGCGTGTAATTATAGCATAAGTATGGCACAGCCCGTTTCCCTGCGTCACTGACTGGCCAGCTGGTGGCCCGTGTATCGTAAAAAACTAAAGTGCGGCATTATGTGCTTTCATTGCTAAACTAGAACGATTCAATTCGTAAAGGCAAGTTTTCAATAAATCGGAAGTGTTGTAATCTATAATAATCAAGTATTTAAAGAATTTAATACCTAGATTGTTTTAAATAAGTTTTCTTTACAACAAAATAAAACATAGTATGTGGTAGTTACATAGTAATTAACTTATTTCACTTTAAGAAGCACCTTGGAAGCATCGAGCGCATAATTAAATTTCAATCCAGAATCAATGATCTATGACAAATTAAATAATATTTTGTTAAAGTATAAATTGATCGTTTTATTAAACATTATTGTATTCAACACTGATTTATTTTATAAACTTGCCTTAAGTTCACAGCGGCATTAGTACTTCTTGTCCCTAGCTTCTGTTATACTTACCACTGCAGCTCTTATATGTGAAAAAAATCGATAAATGTTACCTACCTCTAACTTATTGTAAACATAGTTTATAAGAAAAACATAAGTAAATATGTGTAATATGTATATCGACAATCGCTTTAAATCGATCTAAATCATCTAAATCACCTAAATCGACTCGGCGTTTTTTGATTCCTCATTAAAACTTACTACCCCTGCCTTTCTACCCCTTTAAGTATTTTTGCCATTTTATTTCTTCAATAAAGCAAAAACTAAATAATAAGAATATATCACTTTTCACTTATGTTCTAAAAAGTTGTGTTAAAAGCACTAAGTTCCACCTTGACTCAAAGCTATATTGTTAATCTATATCGGTTGGTCATTACAATTATAAACGGAGGGTTTTTGACCATATACTTTAAGTAATTTATAATATACGTTGATGATGTTTGGAGGGTTGTTAACGCCATGTGCAATTTCCTTTTTTTTCATAATTAGTATGAAGTCTTGAAAAGCACTTTCAAGTGTTTCGTTAGATATTTTAAAGGGGTTGATTGCAAAAAAGTGATCTGAAAAGAAGAAATTAAATTGTGTCAATAATTTGAATGGGTATTACAGTCAAAATTTACCCACTACGATTTCATAATAATAACATAAAGTTATGCGAAACAAGTAAATTCTTTTATTTCATTTCAATTATCATCAGTTTTCTTTTAATATTGTAAAAGTACTCGTATATTAATGGTTTTATTAAACAAACTAACTTTTGCTCGCGGTTCCGCCCACGTGTATGTCCTAATCAAATTCTCTATGCAAAATTTCATTGATATCGGAACCGTGAAATCGTAACAGGCAAAGTTACTTTCGAATTTATAATATCAATATGAATTATGGCTAATGATCATTAAAACTTGGCGTATAAGACTCAAGATTTTTTTTTGTGTTAATGTATCGTTCACGATGCAATTTAACACTTCAGTACGTATCTTTTTAAGGAAACTAGGTGTAAATAAGCAGAATAAGGGTCAGTTTCATCACTTGCATCAGCAAGAAGTCCGTGATAGACGGATGTGAACTTATCTGCCAGATAATTAAAGATTTCAGTTTCACTAGTCTTGGAAACAGCATACATACATATGTCAGATATACATATATATGCTAAAGTCATCTGTTTAATAGTGTTATATGACAGAGTAATATCTAAAACTTCTATGTTTATTTAGTGTAAGTAGATGTCTACTTACTTTTCAATAGATGCATGTCGTCGTACTGATAAACCTTGTCTTCACATTTTACATCGACATCAATGAAACCAACACTTTCCATCAGATTCGTAATTTCCTTTTCTGGTTCCTATAATAAATAATAAAATTGTAGTTTATTATGTTATAATAGTGTGTCTGTCGTAAGTCATAAAATGTGAAATAAGGCCATAATATAATTTATATATTTACAATTTATTGGGATTTTGGGTAACTTGGTCATAATGTATTTTAATTTTTT
Organism: Hypercompe scribonia; assembly: GCA_949316085.1. NCBI lineage: Eukaryota > Metazoa > Arthropoda > Insecta > Lepidoptera > Erebidae > Hypercompe > Hypercompe scribonia. The sequence goes on from OX438975.1 coordinate 8,132,520, forward strand.
ATTTTATTTTATTTATTTTGAATCAATATAACGATAAGCATCCAGCAAGTCGAAAAAATTCCAAAATAACCTTACACGGGGGCCACAGAAAATGGTCTAACAACGAGTAAATAATATACCTTTGAGTCATTATACGGTGAAATGTACTGTTCTGCTTCTTGAGACATGGAACGAAAGATCTGATCACATGGATTAGAAACAATGAAAATAGAAAAAAATTGTCCATTTTCCTCTAGCAGATCAAATATATTTTTGAAAACTTGTCTGAAAAAAAAGACAAGTAGTGTCATTTATCTACATCATAATTGATACATAGAACTGAAATTGTTTAATTTCATAATTATACACCTATGTACGGTTGCGCTTTTGTTGTCTTCGCAGTCTAAACTCGAGAACGGTTGGAAATAAAAAAAAATCAAAGTGAAAATTGTAGGCAATTTTATAATCATATTTTTTTACAAATGATGTGTACACAACATATTGTGAGAATCGGAATACGAACTTCTGGAATTCGACCTCACTCTAGCAGTCCAAAGTTCTGGTAACCTCTTTACATACAACCGTGAATTACGACATAGTGACTTTGTCACTGTGATGCGAGCCACCGAAATGGCAGCAGCGACAAATTAGGTATCGTTTACTCCCGGCGAGAAATATAGCAACATATCAAACAACTGTTTTTATTTTGCGTGCGACTCAGAAGAAAAATGACAGTACACTGGTCAACTGACTACCGTTCGCGTTCGCCGTGATGTCAATATTTAAGGTGGGGAGTCGATCGCTCCACCACACAAAACGTATTCCACAAAAAACTAAACAATAATGTTAAAGCAAAACAGGGCTGAGTTACACTTCGTTAATATAATAAAATAAATAGATATTCTTTATTAAAAACGACTAAAACAGATTATTGAATTTTACATATTCGTGTCAGAAAAGGAAATTGTTCAACTTCGATCAATCGCTTAATAATCACCAGACACTTATCAGGTATGCTTGTAAACATATTAATATGTTCCATAGGTAAGTAACATGTAAGTAAAAAGTGAACATTGTGTTAACATTGCTTTCTCTAACTATCTAGTTTGATGTACCTGTATTCATGTGTTTAACATTAAAGAGAAGAAAATTTGAAACAAACCTATTCCAACCCGTTTGGCCAGCGTGGTATAGTAGGCCAAAACCTCGGTGCCAAGGAGAGTCCTATGTCCAGCGGTGGACTGTAAAAGGCTATTGATTTATTGATTGATCGATTGATATGTTTAATGGCAAGATTATCTCTTAGTAAATGTACACTAAAACTACCACGATACTGTTTTTTTAATTTAAATGTTAATTCTGAAGCACCCAACAACTAAAAGGAACCGGGTAAACAGAGGAAACAATGGAATGCTTCGAATAGTTATATCCACAACTGAAGTTAGAACAATATTACAATAAAAACACTTACTTTTGATTTTGAACCCAGTGTAAAGCATAGAATGAGAAGACATGGTCGAAGTTTCTTTTCATCTCCTTTGGTATTTCGCCCGCAATATCCAAAACAACGAAAGAAGTCTGCGTGTTGCGATTCTGTTCGTTCGCAAAGTTCACCATGTTTATATTTATGTCGGAGCCTAATAAATCGAAATTTAAAGGCAAATACTTCGTAAGCATATCTGTAACACTGCCATCGCCACAACCTATATCGAGGATTTTATTACCGTTTTCTTTCCATACCATTTTTGGCGCGTATTTTTCCAAAAATTCGGCTGCATCTTTTTTCTGCAAAGTGTTGCTTAGACGATAAAGTTCGGGTTTATTCATAGCTGCGGGTAGTAAACTTAAAAAATAATGTTCAGGAACGACCAATGTGTTCGTTCCTAAGTGCACTCAATGTGATATTAGCGTACAACTGAGGCTACTTCGAGATATATATTATGCGAAATTAACCTTCATATTCTATTCTTGGAATGTTTAGTTATTGCCTGATATCAGAGTAGACAATATCGATTTTGCATTTCAATGTAAATTGCTCGAATACAAAAGATTTGTTTTGTAATCGCTAGTAAAAACAATTTACCTCAAATTACAAAACTTTTGCTTTGAGGAAAATTGTAATTACGTTGTATTGGAATTTAGTTATCATTACAGTTAGATTGGAAATACATTTTCCATTTACAAAGTGATAAATATAAAGTATAATGCTTTAATTTATAGAGTTTTTAATTTTTTATTAAACACAATTCATTTTACTACGCTAGAAAAGCAATATTAAGCTTGCGTTCTTAAATTTCGAGATTTTTAGATATCTTTATAGTGTGCATAGGGTGCCCACCAAAAACTTAGGGCCTGAAGCCAACCTCATCTATAACTGGTGCATCTCCCGATCGACGGACGAAGTTTTGGCAAACAAAACATCCCGGTTAGTGACAATAGGCTCGCCACCTATCACGTGGGACCAAAGCTGACGAAAAGTGAGCGTTTAATATACCTCTGCCTACCCCTTCGGGGAAAACAGATGTGATTTAATGTATGTATTATTTCTATATTATCCACTCAATATGTCATCCGCCCTTAGAAGCCGTAAGAGAGGTCTGGTAGCAGTTGCTACACGTAACAAATTTGAAGTTTAGCCGTGTTTTTTTTTCTTTTAACGTGTGGAAACCCCCTCGGGCCGTCACTCCACCGGGGCTTACGGCGAGGCGGTGTATCGGAATCGGACCGACTAAAACCACACGGTGTGCCACTCTGCGCCTAACATAGGAGGGATCCGGGAACAGCTGCTATTACGACATCCAGATCCCTCCTAGCGCCTGCCCGCTAACGCGGGCACCATCTGCGGGTACCATTTAGGCGACGTACGGCACACGCGGACATCGCCTCCTCGCGGCTGGCCACTATAGCTGATAGAGGGGAAAAGCCGTCCATCCGCGGCCACACTCAAGGCGGCATGAGGCGCTGGTATGCGCGCCTACGCCGCCCGGTTCGCCGGCGGCGAATTGGGTCCGAGTGAAGATTGTCCTCCCGGGCCTTCTCCGCCGCCTCCTTCCGCGAAATTACATCTTCGCAGAAGGTTGCGATCGCGGTAAAACAACTGTCGCTACCGACCATGGAGCGTATGACGGCCGGTAGCGAGAGATCTCCTCCAATAACTGCAGTGAGGACCCCACGCTGCGCTGCCCAAGCGGAACAAACCGCTAGCGTGTGCTGAGCTGAGTCCTCACTGCAGTGGCACAGTGGTGACAGGCGGGATTCGATTCCCTCCTGGCGACCAAGTGCAGATACTTTCCGAAGCAACCGTACCCGGAAAGGATCTGCGTCAGTCGGAAGGAAAGGGTCCCGTGCTGAGCCCCGCCCACTCGGCGATGACCGGCTGGAGAGCTTCCACGGCGGCGAAGCCAACTCGTGGAGCCTCCAGCCGGGACGACCAACGAGCCATCGTGGCTCGATGAGCGGCCTCTCGACACTCGCGCATCTCTTCAGGCGGGGGCCGCATGCCGCTACCCGCCCGGAACTCAGCCGTCCGCCGATAAACTTCGGCGAGCACTTTCGCCTCCAAGTCCCACGGCGGAGTTCCGGCCAAGGCACACGCCGCCTCCGTCGATACGGTGCGGTAACCGCGTATGGCTCTAACCGCCAATATCCTCTGAGGGCGCCAGAGGCGAGCCCTATTCTGGGCGGTCAGAGCCGCCGCCCACACCGGTGCACCATACAGTGCCATTGACCGGACAACCCTCGCGTATAGCCGTCGCGACGCTGGCTCCACCCAAATTCGGCAAAAGTCGCCCGAGGGCAGAGGCAGTGCTAACATTTTTGGAGAAAGCTGTCGGAAGTGCTCGTCGAAGAGCCACCTTCCGTCGAGGATCAGGCCCAGGTACTTCATTTGGGCCTGAACCGGTACGAGGACCGAATTGACTACGATAGAGGCGCCGGGTGGTGGACCTCGATGGGGCCCATGGAACAAAAGGGCCTCCGTCTCATCTAGGGCCACCCGTAAACCCAGCGCCTCAATACGGCCGACCACCAGAGAGACTCCCGTGGTGGCCAGGCGCGCCGTCTCTTGAGTAGACGGAATGCCTCAACCTGTTTTGTGAAAGAGTTCGGCGAGTGATTTCGTAAATATAATATTGGACTAAACCAATTGTATCTTTAAACGCTAAGTTCATCGCTCAACTCAAATTCGTCGATACACTAATTGCCACGTATTTATTTGGCACTAATGATTTACGGGTGGTTCTTATAGTAAATATAACTTGTAGATTAATGATAAAAAATATTTATTACACATTAATTAAGGCTATAAATAGATAACATTTAAGCAAATTGCTTATTTATAGTCAGGTAGACCGATAAGGTACCTTTTTAATATCTCTTGAGCTCTTTCAAAAGTTTTAATGGAGTGGTATATTTATTTTTGTTACATTAACTGTTACATGTGTTACGTATTTTATTGTTGTGTTGCAAACTAAAATTAAAGAAAATTGTTAGGAATTATGTTGTTGTGTACTGTAAGGACTGATGTTTGTGGTAAGAAATTCATAATCATAAAATGAACATGCTTCTTTCTTGCGCGTTTAGATCTTCCAAAGTATCTGTTATATCTAGGCTGTGTTAGGTGTCTAGGAGTGTATATTTTTTTTTTATTTATGTAATAATGTTATTACACTACTCTTTCTTGAAATAAAAACTCAGTTGGATTTCTGAAATAAAAACAGATTTATTTATTTATCTTCTAATTACAAGATAAGAATACACAAGACAGTTATAAATAGCCTTACCTGAAATAAAAACAGAAAACAACATTAAAAGTTTTTACTCCAGGTGATATTTAAGATTAATTATTTTAATACACTTCTTCTTATTCTTCGACTATCGATATTTTTTTGTTAGAATCCAGACCACAGAGTATTGACGTTTTACCATTAAGAAAGTGACGTATTGAATAAATGAGGTTCGTCGTTTTCTTCATATTTATTTATAGGTTTGCCTACAGTTGTTACACGTTACTTTAAAATAATACATGCATGATAACTAATGTATATGTGTACAACATCAATCGGCAAACACAACATTTTTAGAAAACATTCGGATTTTAGTATTGACACTGGTAAGATTTCAGGTGTTAATGATACAATTTTTTGTGAAACTTGGTAGACCAAAATATAAAACATAATATATAAAAATAATGAAAAATATTGAAAAAGTACAAAATGAAACATTAAGATAAATAATGAAAGAATACAAAACTAAACAAAAGAACACAAAGGCAAACAGCCAGTAATGTTAACACACATAATTCAGTTTAACTAACCTACAGTTTATAAACTCATATACTTATACAATTAATACAGTTCAACATCAACAGCTACTAATTCAACAGCAATTAGTTCTGCTGTGAACTTGGCTCTTAAATCTATATCTCATCTAAATCTATATCTAAATCTATATCTATATCTATATCTCTTAATCTGGTACTAAGCATATCAATTTGTTTGTCGAACTTATTGTACAGTCTACTTAGCCTTGGTATTGGCGAGTTGAAGCCAAGGACCGTTTTACGTGACGGTGGGTACAATAGGTTGACAGGATTTCGGGGATATTTACGAGGGACATTAAGATTTATTCTAGATAATAATTGAGGGCAGTCAATGAAATTATTTATTCGTTTATATAGCAATATTAGGTCAAGTGATTCTCTTCGTGTTTCGAGCCACTTGATATTAAACATTGTAATCGTTCAGTGCAACTTCGCGTCTTTTTTGCGGTACCAGTGATGTAAGCTAGATGATTCAAAAACCTTTTTTGAATATGTTCTATTCTGAGGGTATGTGTAGCATAATGAGGACGCCAAACAACCGAACAGTATTCAAGAATACTTCTAAGAAAACAGTTGTACAGCAATATTTTAGTTTTGGGATTGCGGAACGATTTAGCATTGCGAATTACAAAGCCAAGTGCTTTCGAAGCCCTTTTGGTAACTGTATCAATATGAGGTATTAAAGTTAATTTTCTATCCAGAGTAACGCCTAAGTCATTTATACTCTCTCTTCTGCTCAGATAACAACCTTTCATATGATAAGCTTTATCTATACATTGTAGTTTTCGGGTAAAAGTAATTTGGCTACATTTATTGATGTTGAGTTGCATCTACATATATATATATATATATATATAACATAAATATAATACACCGGTGTTACATAATTGAAACATATAGAAAAGTCAATGTTTCGAAAAAAAATTAAACGCTTTATTGCTAATACTGATGAAACTTTACTAAATATAGCAAAAGGATGTACTACAGACTTGTGTGTCTATATCCTACGAATAGCGAATACGAATATTTTAAGATTTCATTAGTTAGTGGGTTAATATTACATTAAAAGTACTTTTGATCAATACAGTATTAAAACTTATCAGAGTAAATACGACAGCCACTGCACTTAATGTAGTCCAAAGTTACCGTTTACAAGCATATCATCAAAATAAATATCTTAGAAAATATAATATCAGAGAGTTAAAATGTATGGGCAGAGCGGCGACCGCCGCCGATTGTACCCGTGTGAAGCTAGGCCGTGTAGCTAGTACAGGATGGGCCAAAAATTCGTTAACATTTGAATCTAACATCCAGCCCAAACAGATGGCGCGCGGGGCACGGGGAGGTGTTTGACCACTCGCTCGTTTGTAGTAAATTTTGTCGCAATTGATTGCTTCACGGAGCCGCAGCGGAGCTCAATTACGGAGCTTATGAGAAACAATTTTATTTAGACAACAGTTCGCTTATTACTGTAAGACGTTTATTTCACGTTGAATACAATTTACACGACTTAAATCAGTGTCTGATTGCTCCTTTAATAAAGAAATGGGTGAAGAAGTTCGAAGAGATGCTATCTACGCTAAATGTGAAACAAAGCGGAGGCCCACGGGCTTCTCAGACCGAAGAGAACGTGCAGCAAGTTGCCGCTTCTGTTCTACGTAATCCAGATTTATCGATGCGCAAACATTTGGCTGAATTAGAGTTATCCCGCACATCATTACGCCCTATTTTAAAATTACATTTGAAATTACATCCATATTAGATCCAAATAGTGCAGGAACTAAAACCTAATGATTTAAAATAACGCAAGTCGTATGCCGAAACAATGTTAGAACGATTCAGTAATTTTGACAACTTCTTACTCTCTGACGAAGCCCATTTTCACCTCAACGGACATGTAAACAAACAGAATTGCAGGTATTGGAGCAGCGAAAATCCCAAAGCTAAACACGAGAGGCCACTTTATTCTCCCAAGGTATGGGCTGCAATCTCAGCAAAATGAATCATTGGACCCTGGAATTTGCTGGCTACAATCGTAACATATGGTATCAACAAGACGAAGGCACTTGTCACACATTCTATGAGTCCCTGCCGGTGGTCAATGACATGTTTCCGGAAATGCTGATTTCCAGATGAGCGGCACTCCATGACCACCCAGAATTCCAGATCTATCCCCAGTAGACTTCTTTCTATGGGGTTATTTGAAGAATCGTGTCCACATCAATAAACCAAATACATTACGTCAACTAAAATAAAAAATCAGCGAAGAGATGTCGGCGATCTCGTGGTCTCTTTGCCGATGAGTATTCCAAAATTTCGGTGCTTGCTTAGAAGAGTGCAAACGTCGAAACGGTGATCATTTAGACGATATAATTTTTAAATTAAAATAAATTCCAACGAATCATCTTTTATGTACAACCTTTGTAGACATTTCTAATATAAGTATAGAAATAATATTTACTAAAGCAAACGAGCAGAATCATCGTTATTATCATCATTATCAGGATACAGATAGTAAAGGGATTTTGTAAGCGATATTATATTTTTGATTTCTTATTTAGACTACCTAACTCAAATTGAATTAACCTACATAATATTTTATATTTATTGCATGCGTTAGTGTTAAAGACGATAGTTTAAAACGTCCCATCAACTTCATTACATACAAAGCTAACTTAAAAACAAAACAAAAGATACATATATCAATGAAAAATGTAGGATTTGTCCATATATCCCAAAAAGCAATACGTTTTAAAAATCCTTGCAATATTTTAAAAGAAGATTTTTTTACAAACGTCACGCTGTAGTACGCCCTCTCATATCTTATTACGACCTCATCCACTTTCAGATAAATCGCTCATAATCGATTAGCTAATTAATGAAATCAATAATGGTGATAATACATTATTCACTAGTACAAAACTTATACTTTTTAAAACTACCTTATGGGATAAAGACGTGAGCATATAGAATAGACAAATGTTTAGTTATAAAAGTCAGCACTTTTTTTATATCCTCCCAAACGTTATGTATGAAACCTATGAGACTGAAACCTTATTTAGCTTTACATTAACGAACCGTGATGGCCTAAGGTTACATAGACACTTAATTGTAGTTGGGACGTTAATAGCAAGGATCAGGAAGGTTTTGGTTCCTAGAATAGCGTGATCGATTGGCTGTATCGATCACATAACGTAAGTTGAGGTCCTATAGTTTAGAGAAACGATATTTTCTACCATCGATCGATCAAAGGTAATTAATTAACAATTTGTTATTGCATATGTACTTTAAAAAAAACTATAAAATACAGAAAAAGTCAACAAAAACGAGCTTGCTTGCGGGTCAATTTCTTTGTAATGAAATTATTTTATCTAAAATAGGAGATCAGCCCCACCCCCCTAATATTAGCATCTGTCATATCAGTGTCTATTAATAAAAAATATTAATCAGTTGGCTATTCATTTAGTAGATTAAACAGCCCGGCTACATTTTTTGTAACCATCTCAGAAGCCATTAATGATAACATTATCTTGATAAGAAGTCGCACGTAGATAACCCCTATTCTTGCTTGTACCACGTGTATCACAATGATTGTATATTGTAGCGTTTATAAAACAAATGGTTCGCTTATAAAAGTTCATGTTGGTTTTTTTTCTCCTATCAGCATTGAACAATCGCAGTTTAGTTGCAGTGGTTTCTGGTCAAGGTGAGCATTTGTAGCTATTTCACACACCGACACGGTTTCAAATCTTGTGATGTGTAAATAATAAATATGTTTTAGGCATTTGTTATACCTAATTTACGTTTTACGTGTATATATGATAATTGTGAATTAGCAGACCGCGGTATACAACACACTTTTAGTTTAGTTTTGTACGTCCTCGGTACATCACCTCTCTGGTTACTTTGTGATATTGTTAAAAATACATTATTTTGTGGAGTAGTGACGAGGTCGAGAGTGTGCTATTAACTGTGAGTTTATTTAACATTATCCCTATGTGTCGTAGAGTTTAAATTGTTCATGTAATATAATGTTTAAATTTTTATGTAAAAAAGATGATTGCAAGTGTTTTATAGGAACTCTAAAAAATAAAGAATTTGGACTGGAAACTTTTCCTGTAAGACATAAATATACTTGAAGTAGATTATTTAAACTATGATTATTAAATGAAGTTTTTGGAGGAAATGTTCCAATTTTTGTATTTTCTGCCCATCACTCGCGCACAAAGTATCCTACGGTTAAAAATTGTAGTACTATACTATCACTTTTATCCCAATAAGGGATCTACTAACCTAACATCACTGCGACCCATTCATATCGTGTGTTGTATGTGAGTAATTATATCATTAGATCGCTGAGTTGCAAGAATTCTGCACGCCCTTTGGTGTCCACGACTAAAATTATAACGGCAATGACAAAATTGTTGATGACTTTTATGTTTTAAAAATTTTGTAGGTATAAGATATGTCTTTCTCTTTGATTCGTTTACGAAAATTAAATTCTCAGAACATTAATATTATATTTACAAATAAACAAAAAAAATGTCTGATTACGTAAAATTTTACTTTATAGGATGATATGAAATGACACTTTCAAAGATGAATGACAGGTTCAGGTTTTGATACCATATTTTTTATTATGCCACTATATTTTCTAGATTGTCATATTAACTTGTGATTGTTTTGTTTATCAAATACAGTCTAGAGTAAAATTAGGTATTAAATTAAAACCTTAAACCTTTTTGAAACAGAAGATCGTAATTCTATATTTGTGTGATGTATTATATTTTAAGTACCTTTTTTTTATTAAAATTTGTAAAATTTCTACGGATCTTCGGCTTCTTGGGGACACAGGAGCCAGAAATATGCTAGATTTCCACTAAATCCACCCAACAATTAGTCTCAGGTGTTTTAATCTGGTAATACCTCTAGTGGCTAGTGCTAGTGTGCATATGCTTATGTCCATAATTAATTTTGTGTTTCTTTGCCACCACAATAAATAAAGTACACATAGATAATATACATATACCCATAGCTAAATTATCTTCTTCACAACGTGATCATAAAAGCGAGTTATTACGATGTGTTCAAATAGGTCCATTTAGCTCATATTAAACGTTACTTTAGTCACTGTTAGCGCATGTTTTATTAGGAATAATATTATAAAGTCCAATGTACATTGACCTGAATATACATGCTATGTATATGTTGTTATGGTACTGAGTATACGGACATATAGGACGTTATCAATATCAGTCCGTGTTTGATCTTCACCTGCTTTTGCTGTGTCGCGTGCTCGTGTAAGGTAGCCTAGTAAGTCTACCAGAAATATCACGTAAGTTTCTTTCTAATATTAAATTATAAATAAAAAAAAATATTTACATAAATTAAATATATTCAAGACCAGTGGTTTATATGACAAAATTCATTATGCCATCTAGGTGTTCAAGGCTTAGAGTCCTAAAATAAGCTTGAGCCTGTATTTTGGGAGTCAATTATTAATATGATTTATGGATATTTAAATACATATAACATATACATACATGAAAACGTGTTTAGTTTGCGTATTATGACTTTTATTTTAATACTTGGTAGAGACAGTTACAAATTATTCATTGAAAGAACTTGAAAATAAGTAATGTAACATACATAGGTAATATTCTGACACTACAAAAATAATTTAATAGTGCAATTAATAAATCAAGTGCACATTTAAAACAAAAGTCATTGACAGCGAAATACAAAAAAAAATTGCTTTTATATTTTCAAATTTTTTAATACATATTTTTTCTTTTTCTCAAGGCTAAGAGGTTGAAAAATTAGCTCGCTTTGTTTTTTGTACAAAAAATAAATCACATATACTAAAACATTCTGTTCGTTATATGCTATTTATAGAATATGGGAATCATTAAATAACAAAACAGGATTAACTAAATTGAATACATGCATCTCAGTTTTCCAAAAAAAATTTTGCAAAAAAGTGTTAAACATGTATACTACCAAAGTAAATTTAAATAATTTTGTTTTTTTGAGACTATTTGTTTAAACTAGCCGTTTTTGCTCTTACCACCTGTGCTTATGGTAATCGTGGAGTGGTTGTGGGTTACAGGGTTATAGGCTTATAAGGGTTATGTATAGCTTAAGGTTACACAGCGTATGACTTTATTCAATTAATACTATATCCAAACCTTTTAAGATTTTTCCTCTTAATCTGTATTGGTATAGATCGTATTATGTTATACCAGCTATTGCTCGCGGCTTCGCTCGCGTGGAATTTGGTCTGCCATATTAAGTTTCTCAATTGTGGTCATAATGGCTTCCACATAAAAGGTTGATATATGTTATCGCGGACTTTTAATTAGAACTATTCAAGACAAACAATTCTACGGTACATCGCCTTTGTGTAACTTGAATGGTTTAGGTAAGTATATGAACACAATCACAGTAGTAATTACAAAGTAAGAGTGTTAGTTGAAAATAATGAACCAGTAGCGAAATGCTTCACTTTTTCAATTACTTGTATCGGTATTGTACGGGAGTCGTGTGTCCCTCTTCCATTAAACGTCTATTTGGCGACCTGATAAAATTTTCATAAAATGAGACGAAACCTTCAAATGTTAATTCCTTATTTGCGATATGTAAGGTTAGTAGCTAGTGCCAGTGCAGCTGCGCTTAAAATATCTTATATCTGTTTTATCGTCAAGACACCATGTAAAAAGAGGAACTATTAATTAAAGACAAATATGGAACATACTCTTTGAATTGAGATATAAATATTCACTGACAAACTCATAAACAATATAAATTACATTTTTCTGTTAAAGTATTCCAAATAGTATTGGACTGGAAAAAGTTAGGCATTTGGCGTAAATCCAAAGTAGTCACAGCATATCCATTCGACACTGTGGAAATGTTGCCAACAGTTTAGAAAAATGTTCTCGTTTATTTTCTTACCAGTTACATTATTTCGTTGAAGTCAAAAAACAGCTATGGCATTTATACCCTTATTTCGTACGAATTTTTGTTTTCCAGCCAGTTCGACCGGATTGATACCAAGACTCCATAAAAAATCACTGTTGAACAAGTGTTTTATTGCTTTTCACCGAGCCTAAACCCTCTTATACGTAAATCCCTTTATTCTGGGAACATATTTGTGACTCTTGAGCTGCCAGTGTCCAGGGGTGGCGGTAGTCGCTTACCATCGGACGATATATCTGTTCTTATTTTAATGAGATTAGTCAAAAAGCATTTGAATACCTACTTATAAATGTTTGAAAATCGATCACAGTAGAAAAAGTTTTATTTATTTTTTCAGAAAAATTGTGATGAAGTATCTATAGCTTTTTGTGCAAATGTACGCCAAAGTCGATCCAACTGAGTGTAGAGCTGGAGTAACTTGTAATTAAGCCGTGAGATCCGTAATGTGATCACGTAATACTGGACTCGTGAGAAATAAACAGTTGATCAGAATTTATTAAAACATATTTTGTTACAGCATTTTTTTCCTGTAGAAAAGATATTTCATTGATTTTATATTGTTATCTTTGCGGTGATAAATATTTATGTCTTAGTATGCAAATTAGTTTCAACAACATTAATATGTGACGTACCATGTAGCAGACAGTTTGAAATATAAATATAATTTCACTACCTTTATCTAAAAACAAAACGTTTCATTAAAAGCACTTTAATCTTCATTATTATTTTTCTACATTTAACATCCATTATTTTACAAAATGTATACAATATTAGCTGTAACACGTGCATCAGAGTATAGAATCCAGATATTATAAAAGTATTTAACTTAAAGAGGTTCAGAAGTAAATTCTAGAATATTCTATGTTTCTTAAATTCTCATCAGTCTCAACTCAATATCTCCGTCCTTATTAGGTCGGTTTTCAAAATTTTTGTTTTCGAAAGGGTATACTCGCGAGGTAGTCCATTGTAACCCTGACAGAATCAAATCAAATCTCAGAGATATCGATGGAAAATCACAATTTTTGTACATATGTAATGTTTTGTCTTTTTCTTAAGCTAAATAGATTTACATTGCGATTGGTGGATGTTATCTTATGATGCTGTGTTCATGATGGAGGAGACCGCAACTATGACAGGTTACGTAGATATGTGTATGAACACTAGTCGTACAAGACACACACAAAATAGTGTTAATATAAATGCTTATAAGTATAGTTATAGTTTATGTTTACGTTAATTTTAAATAACACCGAGCAGTTTTATCGGTTAGGGAAGGCAACAAGACCGGCATAGTTAATTTAATCGCATAAGCCACGAAAGTCAAATAAGAAAACAACAAGTACTTGTTAAGATACAAAGTTCAGTGCGTTCTCGATGCAATATTTAAATGTATAAATGTAATAAATGATAAGTAGTTTGACCTATAGTGATTACATGTCTATACAATTAAACAAAATTGAAGTACCTGTTTGTCATTTCAAATTAGAAACTTTTCGCTAAATGTGTATGAAAATATATACTATACTTACATCAAAAAATCAATTTTACATTTTTTAACCAGTTTATTTCCGTAACACTGTCAAATAGCTGACGTTATAAGGTAAAATTTAAGCTACTTATACATAAATGTAGGTGCGTTCCGATACCTACTCGTGTTTTTTCCTCGAGTTAGGCAAGCAGATAAAATACCTTTTATTTGATTTTGTCGTTAAATATGAAATAAGCTTCCTTTGCGGTTAGACTTTTCAAATACGTCATCATGTTATTTATTTATATGTTTGATATGTAGTTTTGTAGATATATGTCTATTTATATCTCATTAGTGAAGGGGTGACAATTATCGTGGTATGTGTGGAAACCTTACACTGCCACGATGACTGTCATGTATTTACGTCCCCAAACGGGGTGTGAAAATCATCTAACTAGGCCGCCATAGTATGGGTCACCATACTGCATTGTCTGCGTTTGTAGTGAATTTGGTGATCACAATTCTTGGATTCTATTTTATGTTTTCCATCAGGCAGCCTAGAGTTACTTTGGCAAGGCCTTAAAATTAAAAAAAAATTTTAGCAGTCTATAATACAATTAGCAGAAAGCTAAAATTTGGAAGGAATAACTGCTATAAGTTTCAAAATTATATAAACAAATTTTATGAAGTTTGATAAAAACGTCTAAATAATGATAGTTCAAGTTTTACTGCAAAAAGACACAAGGCATTTGTAACGATCGCAATTGGCCTCTGCACAATTTGTAGTATTTATAAAAGCAAAATTTTATTTCAGTCTAGTTTGTTCCTATTTGAAACTCAACGCGTGTACATTAACCATCATTTTATGCAACGTGCATTATGCATCGCTGTTTCTAGTTACAAGACATTCAATCTCACGGCGAGCGGCGTGAAGCCTGCAAAAAAGGTCTTAGTTTTCTTTTTTTGTCGTTAATCACTTGATTTAGACTTTTCAATGCATTTTATTCGTTCTTTAAATAAAATTTTGCTATCACCGCTATACAAGACATGCCTCAACAAAACAAAGTTACTATCTCTACTAACACTAACTAATGCCAACTGTCTTACTATATGATCACTATTGATCATTAAAAGACCATATCACGACAAAGACACGCGTTCAATTGCTGTTATCATCAAACGCTGATTTGTTGGATTTGTAATTTATGTCTCACGATAAATCTGTATGTACAATAAAATTGTTAAGGATAATATCTATACATTAAAGGTATTGAAGAAAAACTTATGAAGGAGTTTTTTATGAAATTAATAAGCGCTAATCTCATAAGTGACTTAAGCGATTCAGATCTGATTTTCTCTTATGTAGTGTGGTAAATGTTTGTTTTATTTCAATCAGTTGACAAATAAAGAAGTTTTATCAGTTTAAATAGTCACCGTGATATACGCAAGTCGAGCCACAGACAAAAGTTATTGTGAGTAATTTGTTGTAAAAGAGCTTGTACTCGTATCACATCGCCATTAACTCAAACACTTGCGCACTCGCTATAAGACGACAAAATAAACGAAACGAACAAACAATTTCTTAAGCGTCTGCAGTGGTTGAAATGTGAAAAATTGTCCATTTGAATTGTATAAAACTGTTCAGTTTTCAAATCATCGTTTCAAAAAATGAGTCAAGGAAATTATTCGATAAATTCTAATCGGGAATTCGTCAACTTTATTTCTTTATAAAGTATAAATACATATTTATTCGAATAAAGCATTAGAATAGGAATTATTTAAACGGACCGAATATATCTTCCGAGTCCGACTACTCTAATGAAACATGACTACTTGAAATGTAGCTTAAAACGTGAGTTTATTGTGCTCAAATTGACCTTCGCGTAAACCGACGTTGACGGTTCGGAACTAATCGATTCTCAAGTTGGAGATAAACAATGAGTAGCTACTTATCTATCTCTGTCTGTTGCTGTTAATTTATCTTTGATTTATTGTTTTTGTTATCATAATTTTATTTATTTATGTATTCTCGTCGTTGAAACGGATGCATGGTAACATACGTACATACAACGGAAACATACCTAAAAATTTTCACCTAGAAGTCGTTTGTCAAAATATGCACAATAATTTTTATTTATAACTTAAAATATATTTTTAAGCCAGATATTTGATATTTATCGGTGTAAAAATGAGTAAAAATTCATGGTAATGGGGAAACATGTAACGAAGATTCCACTGTCGCGTGGATTTAACATATAACATTGTTGTCAAAATCGTTGTAACTCCTTTTATTTACTCGAAAATAATTAATTACTTATTTACAAAATCCCTAGTAGTTTCTGCGACTAAATCTTTATAGACAAGGGATAATTCGTAACAATCGAGAAATGCGTTTCATTATTGAAAGTTAATAAAAAAGCAAGTAGTAAGAATAATTACGCAAGAATAATCACCATAATTAAAAAATTCTAAATCTTTTTCAAATTGCTTGTAATTTAAAATTTAACGCACGCTATTTTTAGATGCCAATGAAACTAGCCGATTTCGATTAGGAAACAATTCACGCAAAGGAAGCCTTTTAAATAAAAGATGATGCACTTGTATCTATATTTATTTAAAAGTTATTGCACATGTTGTATAACGGCAGGTTTAGTGCTATGAGACATTTTTGTTTATTGTAATTACAATTCAGGCGGAATTGGCCGTGAAGTAATAATTTAAACAGACGGACGCAAATCAATTGTTTCAATTGGCATGGATAGCAAATTAAATGTTCTAGAAATAGCAGTATTAACAAAATTATTTGTTCGAGTACTGTACAGTGCGATGTCCATTTAAAAGCATATATTCGGTATCGAAAGCAAGAATGTTTATTTGACTAAGAATGTTTAAAATCAGATCAATCGATTGCAATACGGAATGCAAATGCAATACGAATACGGTATTTAAACTTACTTGCAACTTTATGTGCACTTTATGTGTTCTGCTGCACATTATTTTATATATAATTTTCTCTTGTCTACAGATATTATGGGCAAAGTCAAGATATCAGAGAAGTGACTATAGAACACGATGCCGGTGCTACGCAACGCTCACCACCCTGCTTCTGCCATCACCGATTCCGTTGGCACGCGCTATGTCGTGGCAGTGCTTGCTGCTTGTAGTGCAGAAGGAGGTAAAGTTATAATACATTTGTTTTGTTTTTTTAAAACAAGAAAACGGTTAACCATGCGTGGCAGACCCAAACTTCATGGACCATCATACCATGCCATCACTGAAATCGGTATAAAATAATTTTTTGCTTGCTATCCATCGAGAGAGACTTGAGTGAGGTTTTGCTAAGGCCCATCCTGAATCTACCTAATTCTGGCAGGTAAGGCGAAGAGGAAGAAAAACTGTAATCAAAATATTTATCGTGATGATACCTGCAACTAAATTAAGGTTCGTCTTTAAAAATAGCCTCAAACCTGGACCGAGGACAGTAGACATTTTGTTCCTTATGATGTTTTCAAGTTATCTGAGTTTCCACTCACTGTCGAGCTGCCTCTTATCTTGAATTTGTCCGAAGTAAGACAAATACTGAAAGATACCACCAGAATCGTTTTAGCCAAGAGACGCCCACCGATGTGCATAGGTTTCTCGGAAAAATCCCTACAAAAACAAGTTTAGCGCTACTTTGTACCTATTTCTTTTACATGGAAATATATGTGAACGTATAGGACATATGTTTTTATTGCGATAGCATAGGATAGATGATAAAAGTAAAATTCAATTATATTACCATATTTAACCCTAAAATCAGAATTTTACTTTAGAAATCTTTTGTTCTGCAAACAAATCTATGGCCTTGTCAAATTAATCTCGTACGCAATTCTATTTTTGTTCACTAAAATTGCAATACTTGATAAAGGTGCTTGGCTCTTAAACGATCGCGAATAATTTTTAATAAGTTTTAGTTTGGTTAAGCTTGGTTTACAGCTTGCAGATGTAGTAGGAAACATAATAAATTCGGAGAGCAGTATGTTAGGAAAGGCATCCTGTAAATCGTGCGCATAAATTTATGGCAAGAAAAAAAGAAAGAAAGAAAACGCTAGCCTTTTTATACACCAAATAAAAATTGTGTATGCTGAGGATTTTTTTCAGCAACTTCTCTAACCCTCTTTAACCAATGTTCACTTTAATTTTCTGTCATTTTTGCAAAGTTTTAGGCAGGCCATCTGCTAAAATAGCAAAACGTACAAGGATTCTGTCCTCCCTTTGAATCTGTCACCACATAGAGTATTTAAATAAAAAATATGAATCTAGATATATAAAATTAATTATGTTTATATATGTATATATTGTACATACTTTCTTGATATTTAGAACTCGGGGTGACGGCCCGAGGAAGTTTCCACAAGTAAAAAAAATAAACCGTGGAAGGACTTCGAGAGAAGGAAACTTGCTTTTTAAAAAATTAATATACAATACAGGAAATAAAACAGATTCACATATGTGTTCACGAAAGAGGGTGTATATTTTTTAAAAGTTCCAAAAATTAATAAAAATCACCCTAATAGTAAACGAAAAATTGAAAAACTTTTGCGATGTGGTGATGGCAAGAGGTGATCTCTAAGAACATCATACTTTGAAGTTAACTATTTTACGATATATAAGTAGCTACTGATTTTTTAATACTTTTCTTTTGTTGCTGACATTAAAGTGTCGTTATCGTTTAGTCACTTCGGTTTTTTAATAAAATCCTTTCTTAATTTTGAGATAGTTTCCTAGTTTTAACCGAATTAGAAAAATACTTTTTAAATTTTTTTCGCGGATGGTGTCCGTTACGACGACGTGACGGTGTGCGTTAATCACCTCACCGGTCACTCGGTGATTGGTATCTGAGGGGGTTGCCCCACAGGAAAAATAAATTGCTTTCTAGATAGCTTTAAAATGTTCATCACAAAACATATATGTACGTGTTATAATAACTTATACTCGTATGAAGCTGTTACAATATTTTTTGTAAATGAGATTAGATGTAAAATAATTACGTCAATAATTAATTTAAAAAAGGAAGTGTATCTTATATAATAAAATACTAAACGGTTCAAACATCAGCTCTGAGGGAACAAAGATAAAAAAAAAAACGAATGAACGTGAGTTAAAAACGAAATACAAAATTTTGTAGTTCACCTCTATAAAATATGGAAAATAAAATATAATGAAACGATTTCATAAAACATCGAGTAGGTACCATTACCCGTCAGACAAATAAAGCTCTATGAGTTTTTTTGTTAGATAATAGTTCGAATCAGGATAGTGTTGAACAGTGAATAATTATAAACTATTTTGGTTGATTAATGCGTCTGACAATGTACACAGATATGTCTGTTGAATCGATTAATAATATGAACGCCAAGAGTGTTTAGAGCCAGAATATTTATGAGTTGCTCGTATTTTCGGGGTCAATTCCCCTTAGTGTAAATAATTGTTTAAATAAAAATGTTTATTGTGTATATACACGTCTCTTGTTGTATTTATTTACCAAAAATAATGTTTACTTTATGCATTTACACTGCATGAGGTGGTTTAAATAGTAAATAGTGTTTAACAGTTAATCTTAGGGTGTTTCAATATAAATAGATAATATTGAAAATATAAATAGAATCCAAGAGTTATGGCCATCATAATAATTGCAAATGCAAACAATTCAGTATGGCGACTAGCACTATCGCGGTCTACTGAAATGATTTTTCACGCCCTGCTTGGGGTCCTAAAAGTAAAAATATGAGATAAATTTGTTCTCACAGTGAGATGTTAGTTGGAATAGGTATTACTAGTATCATCACTTCACTATTATCATCTATTCTTTGCTTTGGGTCTAGAAATCTATGGAGCTACGTGTAACAATACCTTTGTAAACACTTAGTGTGTTCCCATTTAAATGTGTTCGACAGGTGTACCTTTGCCGAACCAAAAAGTTATATTTCTATGATGTGACTGAGTTTTATTATAAGGATTGATCTCGTATTGGGCGCGGTTGCGGGCTTCGCCCTACTCTCAGGAAGTCCTTGACCGACATTGCGTACGCATCACCTTATAGAATATTGAATTTTATGTGAATTTCTAACGCAAGCAGCAAAGGCAATCCTTACTCCTATTCTAATCCTAAGTAACAGAAGTATGTAAAATGAGTTATAATAATTAATTCAGGAAAACAAATAGTTACCAACTATTTTCTTAGTCTAAGGCCATGCAATTTAAGGATTATAATATAACGCAGTTTAAAAAAATATACAATGAATTTCGTCTTGAGTACATTTTTCTTGTAAACATCGTTATCTACTTATTTTTATGGCTAGGGCCATACTGCTATTGACGTATTTTTAGCTTTTAAAGTAACCGAAATAGTTTCTCCAAAATAGTTTCTACTTAAAAGAATGTAAATAAAATAACGAAATACTATATAAATATTATTTTACTATTCATCTACAGTTAGCCATACGTACATTACCAAGTAATGAGGACAATTACCATAAGCTATGCTTACTGATAAAAAATTGAACCCTTAGAGGTTAATTTGTATCTGCCTGACAAGTTATGGCAAGCTGGAAGTGAAGTGTTTTAAAAATACACAAAGAAATACAAGTACAAAAAATACATGACATATTTCGTTTTGGTGTGAGCAGGTGTGAAATTTATGACTGTGATTACTTTATAAATGGTCTTTTTTTTGCAGCAACATATCCATTCGACTTAACAAAAACAAGGCTCCAGATACAGTCAGAGGTGGCTGCTGCTAAACACGGATATAAGGTAAGCTCTTTATTTTAGACCAATGGTATTTCCTGATTTTTATTACGTACTATCTATCTAAAAATGATAATGGAGATCCAACTCCCTTCCTCGTCTACGATTTCACATTCAGAGTGCGGCAATCTATAGACGGCTTTAGTCAATTAGTAGTTTATTAGCAGTAGGCGATTCGTCTGCTTTTTGACACTACACCATAATAAGAACCTAATCTGTTCAAGAACAGTTTAGGAAAAATCCACCACTTTAGTCAATTTTACAATACTATGTTTTATTTATTACTCTCCATGTGGCGACATATTAAGAGTACGGAGTGTCACTACCTCTATTTATTCAAACTACGCAGGACAATGTCACTGCAAAGTGACGGCAAACTTAAAATAAAACATCATGAATCCATCGTCTGGCCAATGTGGTATTGTAGACCTAAACCTTGCTAAAGAAAAAGCTTGTCCAGCAGTGAATTATTTATGACGGTTTGTAGTTTTTGATAAGTCAGCAGTGCACTGACCGCCATTGACACTGTTGCGCTTACTCCTGGTAAATAGGTTATAGCAAATTTTTAATAAAAAGTTTTGTCTTCTGTTTAAAACATTAGGATTGAACAAAGGCGAAAGCGCTTGTAGTTTGACTCAATCTGATTTCGATATTTAAGAACGAAGATGATTTGCAATAGAATAGAAAACAAAGACTTTTGATTTTCACTAAATCAGTTATAGTTAGACATGAGTCTTGCTGAATTAAGAACTACCTACCAAAACTTTATTTAACAATCAACATATCGTTAGTATTGAGCGATAATTTGTATAGAGTGACTTGAACCGAAGAAATCTGTTTCCTACCTTTACAGCACAAAAAGTAAGCTACATTTACTTTTATTTGTCACCAGATGGAGAATCACGGCATGATTAAAACAGCAATCGGTATAGCGAGGAATGAAGGTGTTACTAAATTATGGAGCGGTCTGATGCCTATGTTTCAACGCCACGTCGTCTACTCGGGGAGCAGATTAATCTTCTATGAACAGTTTCGCGATAAGTTCAAAGACGAAAATGGACACGTCTCATTAGGAGTGGCGTCTGTAGGTGAGGATTTGTTTAAACCAGTTTTTAATAATATTGTAAACTAGTAAAATGTAGTTATTATTTGCAAATAACTAAAAATCACAATGATTTACATGACAGTGACAGCTGATTTGACTTTCAACAAACATTTTCAATCAGAAAATTGAAGCTGAATTGAGTAGATGACTGATTCGTAAATAAATACCAATGTCCACTTTATTAAAACTAATATCGTGAAACCTCTCGGCAAATACAATTAACATAGTTTTTTATCATTATTACGAATTTCAATTAAATATACAGTGAAATATATTGTTCAATTGAGTAGTCTAAAACAGTGACGTTACAATTTGGTATTTAGTACATTTTTCATATAAAATTGTTGTTTTGACAGATGATCAAAATTAACTAATTTGACTAAAGTGTCATCTAGCCTATTGATCAGATACACCTATGTATGTTAATTTAAAGTGATAGAATTGATCTATTTTGTTTTTTTTTAAGCTAGTAATTCCCATTTGCTTTATGGTATAATAATAAGAAATAACAATTATGAATCTAGAGTTTATAAAGTAAAAAAAAATTAACTGTCATTGATTAGATATGTATAATGCATTATCATATTAACGCTTGCAATACGTTAGACGATTAGTGAACTCGTAAAAAGATGATTAAACCTTAATTGAAGAATCGTTTCTTCTAAGTTTATTTTTATTGCAATGAGAATCACAGATCTTCTCGACATGGTTGAAGAACTGAATACTTATTTAGTCATGATATTTTACCTTAAGGATAGATGAAAATAATTGATTACACAGAAAAAGACAACAATACAAAAAAAAAAATTTATATAAATACAGCCTACTTGGAATTTATAAATAAACCGTGTTATGCAAAAATAAAAAAAGATTTCTAGGCATTCTAATATAATTCTATACAGGATTTTCTGCTAATAATTTAATTAGCTAAAGTTGATTGATACTCGTACAAATGGCAATTAAATCATAAAAAGCGTCACGGTTGTCGTAGGTCTTTGTTTCAACTGAACTGAAGTAACCTCACGCGTCCACGTCTATCTTTACACAAAAGAATATCGTCTTACCACTACTAGCTTACTAACGTAAATGTGACATTATAACCAAGTAGGATACTCAAACATTAAATAGTGGGTAATTATTTCGCTAAAGACAATTTTTGTGTTTACTAAAGTTCATCTCCACGCATTTTGTTGTAGAAAAATTGCAGAAAACGTTTACTTTACCGTTACATCTAATAAAGTACTGAATTTATCCTCTAGTGGCTTTACTGCCGTTTAGGACAGTAGGTAGGGCTGATACGTAAGACAGAGATCGATACTAGACACAGCAACTCGACATACTAACATACATTACATGGGCATCAGCAGGAACATATGGCTTCCTGATTGTGCCATCAGGACTCGGCATACCCGGTTATATCTGGTATGAGTATATTGCGATATTTTGTATCTTTATTTATTACAAATAAGTTACAAGTAATTGCATATTTCTATAGTAATTAATCTTAGTAAAATCAAAAACAAACATTCGCATTAAATGTGCAGTGAATTTACCCTGACACTTAGAGTGGGTTATCTTTGTATGTTATTATAATATAATAAATATATAATACATGTAAGTACTGAGATTTCCATAGTTGCTAGTTTTCCTGGGCAGATAAATTGACACATTAGGAATTTAGGGACAGTATTAAACACACTATTATAGCATATTCGTCATTTCTTGTATAAGTTTACCTTTGCACCGGCAGATAGATTTATTTACTTAAACCTACGAAGTATAAATGAATGAAAAGTAAACTCAACCAACTTTTGACCTTTCGCATTCACGCTATATGAAACTAATAAAATAGATTGATTAATGACCTTTCTCACAGTATTGAATGCAAAAGAAACTAGGAAAAATTTACTAATTCTGTGTTCATCTACTCGCAGTCTGCATGTTTTAGTTTCAGTTCTTATTGTGTGGTATTTAGTATTATTTACTGTATATATGCAATCAACTAAAAACAACGAGATATAATTCTTACGAAGTTCGGCAGGTGGGTTGGCAGCGGGATCCCTGGCACAGTTGATCGCCTCGCCGACCGACTTGGTGAAGGTACAGATGCAAACAGAAGGCCGGCGGATACAGCAGGGCAAGCCAGCTCGGTTTAAGAACTGCAGGCATGTCTACAAGGTTTTGTACGCTGAGAGTGGTATTAAAGGTTTCTGGAGAGGTAAGTCTACGTTTTTTTTATGTATTTATGTATATACCCATTACACTTGCGTTTATACGTCATTCTAGCTAAAAAAAGTCTTTGGACGTTTGAAAGTACATTCATGAAATACAGTATCCAAAACTCAAAGTTGCGTTCGAGTTTTCTGATTTAAAATGGCATTCACCGTGACGCATACTTAAAAATTCACAACGTTTTTGACTGCATAAGTTTCGTAGCTTTAAAGCGTTAGAATAACACTATCGTAAAATTGATCGGAATAAAAACAATTCAGTTTTGGCTTTCATTTTAAAATTTGCAAATATTAAATACTATTTTATGGTAAGCGAGTTTCAGTAAGTTAAAGCTACGAAACTTTGCGAGCGATTTCACTTGTGATTTTTAAGGCCATTGTTTTTAATCATGATGATTGTCGAATGCCTCCTAATAGTAATGAAAGCCCATCGGTGACCTTCAAGTAGGTGGATAGAAAAACGAACGATCAATACATGGAACGCTACTAATGGCTCTATGCAGTAGTTCAATGTAAACTAAATACCTTTAGTTGAAAGTATAGGTTTATAAATTTTTGTATATCATTTACCTTACATGCTGTCATAAAATCAATTTAAGTACATATACAGTTCTTTTATATTTTATTTATAGTTCTTATATTCACCTTTTATGTTCTTTTATATCAGTCAATCGTTGGTATTTTCATTATTTTGATTTGGATACAATTTAACCTGCAAAAGATCACAATTAAACACCTGAAGCACAATGCTGGGTCTCTGTTGGTGACTAGAGACATCAGAGACATACTGTGACAGATATGTATGTAAAATTTGTTAAAATCTCTTGCCTAATTACTGCGTGAATACGTAAGAAATAAACTACATCTTATTCACATATCCTACTAATATTTTAAATGCGGAAGTTTGGGTATGGATATTTGTTACTCTTTCACGAAAAAATTACTGGACGGATTTGGATGAAGCTTTACAGTAATATAGGTTATACATCGGAATAACATGTAAGTTACAATTTGTAATGATTTTATGTAATTTCAGTCGTAATATTACGATACATGTCAATTAAGTCGAAAAAAGAATCTGGCATCTGAGAGTTATTTTGGCGTACGCTGCCTAAACCATTAAGAAGTTACATAAAGATACTGTACCGTAGCATACAGCACATAGCACATACAAACAGTATGTTAAAAAAAAATTTAAAACGATCTGTTAAGAAACTTAATGTGGCAGACTAAGTGTCATGCGATCGAAGCCGCTGGCAAAAGCTAGTGTAACATAATTTAATGTTAACCAATTCTGATGTCTTCATTCTAGGCGCAGTCCCTAATGTGCAACGTGCAGCTCTAGTTAATATGGGAGACCTGGCCGCTTACGATTACTCCAAACAGTTCCTGATGCGTGAGTTCGGCATGGCAGACACGCTAGGATTGCACGCTGCCTCTGCCTTTGCGGCCGGCTTCGTCGCTGCCGTACTTGGCACACCTGCTGATGTACTCAAGACAAGGCTCATGAATCAACCCATAGGATCTGACGGAAGGTAATTTTATGAGATTTTTTACTGGCGGCACCCATGTCTAATAGGTTATTCTAAAACGAATATCGGGAAAACGCTTATGAAAGATGAATTATTTTAATAGTAATACACAAGACCACTGATTTTACTAGTGATGCAGTAAGTGAAAAAAGGACGTTTTATTGGTCAAACTTTGATCCTCATGGGGACCAAGCAAAGCATTACCATAAAAAATCCACAAAACAGATGTTTACTATTTTCTGGATCGATACTGGCGCTAAACTATCTAACTATAAGACGCTCGTCGCAGTTTTATTAAAAACTTCTTGGGCTTCATCAAATTAGGATTGGAGGCTATCACATTACAGCTAAAAGACCCTTGTCTAATCAGACTTTACCAAGGTTTCTGAAGCTGAAAATAAAGAGTGAACAAGAGGTTTTTGATGAAAATCTGATAAAGAATGAACTGAAAAACTAACATCGATTAAAGTCCTGTGATAGATATTATAAAATTTAATTGAACATTTAAGGGTTGTTTCTTTTTTATGTATAATTTTGAATTAATGTTTATCAAATATTATAGTTATCTGCAATCGGTATAGTAATATATATATATAATAGTTCATTATATAAATCACGTATATTAATATCATTTGTAACGGCAGCGTAACCTGAAAGACCTATGGAAGATTTAAGGTGTTTAAAACATTAAAATAAGTAGAAAAATACATATTTGATAAATTATATAATAATGTTTGTGATAAAAGTATTTTAATACAAATAATTAAACTTATAATTACAAAGTGCCGTATTCTTTGCAAGGTTAGAATTTAACACGTTCGTTATGAAATAATGAAATTTATATTTGGTCACTTAAACACCTTTCTTAGATTGAGTAAAGTGTAAAACAATTTAGTGTGGAAGGAATACTAGTATGAAAATTCTGAATAGTCAAATTTCTATGTGTGCCCGAAATTTTTTTAATCCTGGATCAGGTTTTGATTTTATATGTTGTGTGAGAAAGGATATTTGCCGAGATAGCCTATCATGATTTCATCAATAACAACATCCCGTCCAACAGAATAAGTCGATATGCAGTTTTTAGGAAACTTTTCCAAAAATACCTCGTATTGGTGCAGTTTTTTTCAGAGCACCACGAGATACTCGTGTAGTAGCATCGTTGAACCGTAACGAGTTCAGTAAAAATGTTGCCCTTTTTAGCGCCATAGTTGTTGGAAATATGAAGATATCTGTGACAAAGTAGCATATATATCTTCAGAATTAGAATGGAATATTTGCATAGATACCGCAATATATAATAAAGCTAATAATGCATGAACTTCAACAAAATTTGTTATTTTGATTAAAGTTTTTTGTATAAATTTCTTAGTGTGCGTGATAATTTCTACAATAATATTCTCACTAATAAATAAATTCCAAGTTTTTTCAATCGTTGTGACTATTACGTCATTTCTAAGAAGACCAGAATCTTCCGTCAGTATATTTTGTCTCTGACGTCTCACCCCGCTATTATTAGATTTTTTCCATTTTATCACTTTATTAAACTCCGTAAAAATCTATTTGTCTATGACAAGAGCATATCTTTGTCAGGATTCGAGGTTTGCTTGTTCTGTCGTTTGAATATCGTCATAACTTTTTAGTTCTGAAAGATGGTCGGGAACTTCTGATTCTTTATCACTGAGCGTTAAGCGTCACTCTCTAGATCTTCTTCTTGTATTTTTACGATTATTTGAGAGCCACGAATAGGTCTACCGACTTAGTTGAAAATGATAGAAACTTTTTAATGACTGGAGCATGTGGTCCTTTCGATACACTTACCTTGGCTAAAATAAAGCCTTTTTGTACGAAGTAGTAAGAATATAGCTCATTTTGTTTTTGATGAACTTAGAATATGGTATTTAGAAAGAATTGACGTGAGAATTAGATGTTAAAAAAAGAAATATTTCAAGTGCGATCGATTCGTCACCGCGCGCCTTCTTGATGGTTAAATATATCGATTTATCGGTACATATTTTATACTATTCTTAGTGTTTTCATGTGGTAAGAATCAGTAACTTTAGGTAGAGATTTGAGATTACATTAAATTAGTACAAGATTAAATATTAATTTATTTTAAACTTAAATAAAATGGTTCTATCACCAATACAATATGTATATTTTCAAATTATTTCATTCACATTTTCATACAAACTATATGAAATATCACTTTTTTTAAATATTGTTCTTTATCTTTAGTTATTAAATGAGTACCTCACATCATATTCAGTCCCATTCAATTACGTCATATTCACACGCATAAATAGTCAGCTGACGAATAGTGTTTATTCTAAATGTTTACGGGCTTAATGTTTTGGTTGGTTATTCACGGCTGTTAATAGTAGTGAATAGGCTGGTAATAAGTGTGGCTTGGCTGAGGTCATAGGAATGAGGTCAAAGTCGACCGTAGTCGTCGCGCCGATACGCGCAGGACGTGACTCACGCTCTAGTGGATCACCTTTCTAATTTCTTGGTGGTATCACATTGAACTTATAGCTGTGTGTGCTATTATAAAGTAGACACAGTACCTACTATAATACAAAGTAACTGGAGACCCTAAACTTGCAAGCTTTAAATGAATGTAACCTAGTTTTCTGTACATCATGTACTCTTTTCAATAGTTTATTTGAAAATTTATAATATAAAGTTTGCCAGAATTTCTGAATTAATTTGAGATGTCTTTATTGCATAACTCAGATTATTGTAGAACCCATACACCTAATTAAATAACAACATAATTGGTAAGTAATGGAATCAAACTGCTGATTAAGGCAATAATGCCGGAGCATATAAGTGTGTATTCTTAGAATGAGAACAATTATATGTGAAACAAAACAAAAATTATTTCTTTATGGAAATTGAAACGCGTTTTGAAAGAACCAATTTTTTCTTTTAATTTTTTTGTGAGCGATTCTAATTTAAACTCTAGTCTTAAATGAAGATGAGTAGTTGCCGTCAAAAAGTTCTGTCCAGTACAGGGTAACTATTTATTTGTATGTATGTGTGTATTTCCAATTTTTCTTTGTTTAATAGATATCTTTCTATTTTCAGGGGATTGTTATATCGAGGAATTATAGACTGTTTGCAGCAATCAGTGAAAAATGAAGGTATTCTGGCCTTATATAAGGGTTTCCTGCCTCTATGGATGCGACTGGGACCCTGGGCGTTAATCAACTGGGTCGCATTTGAGAACATTATGTTAACGATTGGCGGCCGTACCTTTTAATTGTAAGCATGTAAGGATTTAAAGTGTTTATGCGGCGATATGTTGAAGTAGGTATACCGATGTTATAAAGTATATTTATAAAGATTAGTATGCCTATATTTAGAGTGGCATTAGCCATTGTCTATTCTTAATGCATTATGTTTTATATTTTGACCGTGTTCAAATGTCTCTATTTAACCTACCCGGTCCACCTATGATCTACCTGTCATAGGAGTCAGATACATTTAAGTCCTCTGCAGCGTAGAAGAGTTAGTCTACACTAGTATCTGCTGAGAGTATCTTAGTACTCAAAACAAAGGGATTTTTTTTTGTACTAACGGAGAGCACGAGTCAATAATACATTTAATAGACAGACGTATAAACATAAATAATATAATTATGTTTGTACAGTGTAATGTAGGTATGTATGTTTATCAATCTTTGAAAGGTCTTATCCCGGTTCACGATTAATAGTTTCAAAATATTTTAGCCTGCTTTAAAATAGATGGCGTTAGTTATCATCACTATACCTACCCGTAACCATGATGAGATACTTTTATTATGATTACATGATTTGTGAGAGAGTAAATTACAGTCTTCCATTTATAAGCTTATATAAAATCGATATATTTTCTTATCTTAAAATCTCACATACTTACATTAATGAAAAGAAGAAAAATGCCGGCAGACTACATTTTGATTTTAATCAGTTAAGACAATACGTGTTCTTATGAAAGACAGTCCCGACCTCTGTAAATCTTGGCTAACATTGTTTGAAAACTAGACTTTAGTTCACGACTCAACATATTCGAACTTCTAATTCTGATTTATATAAATATTATATTTTATATCTTGTCAGCAACATAGTATTTCATTTAAAATATTATACGACAATTTTACTGTTAAAAATATATAAGCACTTCGATGTGAATAGATGCAATAGAGGGAGAAAAGAAAGGTTTATATGTATAATATACATATATCATAATATAAAAAACCCAAGAATTTAAAGGAAAAGTGCAAAAGATTTCCGTTTAAAGGTTTTCCCGTATGAAGCGGGTCGCTAATTAATGATAAATACAAAATCAAGTCAGTGCAAAGTACTTTGTCCTCCGTTTGCATACTTACTTTTTATTTGCCCGCTATAATATTCTTATCAAATGAGAAATATTAAGAATATTCAGTTGATATTTTGTAAACTATGAGAACTAGTAGCTACTTAGTGATATTACATTTTTATGTAAATATATACTTTTATCATTTGTAGAAAGTCACCGTTTCAAACAACTGTTACATACGAATATGTAAAGTGATGTAATTTAACTAGTATATTAAAAGAAAATATCTTCAGTTCTATAGATAAATACGTCGATTAACGATATTTTTGGTAGAGAGACGCGAAATGTATTAGTTAGTTAACCTTACCCGCTTTTGACTTAGTGATCTTGACTCATTCAATTGTTTATAACTTATTTTCTTTAAATATCATTACATTTCACCTCTCCAATGACTTTTGTGATACAGTAGATATACAACTCAACTTGCGCATCAAATTAAAATAATCTTTTCGAAAATATAAACACCTATTCAAGCTTATTATGAAATGTATACGCATTTATACAAAAGTTTTACTTATTAATGCAAAAAACAATATAAGGACTACGTAATTTAAGTATTTATTTCGTTAAAAATATTTATTTTTGTTAATATTTTCACTTTATTTTATGTTAGTCTTATGTTATGATATACACAATAACATATAATCTTCGTCGTAGGTACATAACTTGTTGAATAACTTATAAAGGTTAGATTGTAGATAACATCAATATTAGGTTGTTTGAAGCCACAGATTTTTCCAATATCAAGTTTCATTCCCCATAAGCAAAGTATGAATCACCGATTCTGAAGCTCACAACAACTACAGTTTTGTAAAACGTGGATCTGGACTATTATACTATACTAGAAATATTTGACTATTGCAGACATCTCCAAATTAAATTCCTTTCTCATGATTTCTACAAACATTACTTTAAAATGGTTTAAACTGTATACCTTGAAATGAGATGTTAGCAACTGAAACGATAGAAATCACTATTTGAATGTTTAATTCTGTAAATATTGTATCCTTTTTATAAGATTGTAGTGTGTGAGTGATTTCTGTAGCATCATGCATGTGATTATAGCACAGATTACCTCCTAATAGATACTGCATTATTGAAAATTTGTTACGATTCGACTTCACCAAATTCCGGGCTACGTACGGGATGCGCAGGACGTGTCTAATGCGCTGTGATTGGATATTTCAAAGCTAAACTTAGAATGCACCGAACCATAGTGATGGGACAGGGTAAGAACGTTGCTCGATACATTTTATTAGATAGTCTGGATATTTTTTAATTTTTTATTACATTGTATTTGTAAATAAATGAAATAATCAATGTTTATTAAATATTTATTTCAAAAATTAAAATTTGAATAAAAAGAAGTCGGTTAATAATAATTATATTAGATACGCATATTTACTTACTTTAAAAATTTTAAAGTAACTTACTTTAAAATTTTTAATGGATGTTATGGATATGGAATTTCGGATATGGATATGGATACGGATAGTGAAATTTTTTTATATCGGTTCCGGTTTCGGATATGGATAAGAAATTATTCCAAATTATCCGGTAGTTTCTGATAGTTTCGGTTACGGATATTAGATTTCTAAGGAATTTCAAAAGTAACATACAAATAGATAATCAAATGGTTTTATTTATAAATTAGGTCATCATTTGGCAGGTACTTCAATCTGCCTATAAGTAATAATTACTCACACAACTCATACAAAAACCAATTGATTGTTTGTTATCTAAGTACTAACTTAAATAAAAATGTTATAATTAATTATTTATTATACTTATTTAATTATTAAATTCGTATTAAAGAGAGAATATTTGGGAATCACATTGTACATATTTATTTACTCTAATTTAAATATGAATAACGTTTCTTTTATTATTTATTGGAATACTTAGTTATTTACTTAACTTTCATTTAGTCTAAAATTCTAAATCATGGTTTTAATAATCAAAACTGAGCAAAGGTAAATTATACTTAACAAAAAGTAACTTCGCAGCCTTATCCCCAGAAAGTCGATTTCTTAAGGGATCGTAAATTAACCTAGCGGCACTGAAAAGCTGCTCACTTGGTACACTACCAGGAGGCGGAGAGAGATACTGTCTTACTAAAGTACTTAAGCTGTTGTACTTGGTATGCATTTTCCACCACAAAAGTGGATTTTCATTTACTGGCAACCTCTTCTCTCTATTGTCATCATTTAGTAATGTTTTTTTAACAATGAGTTGATTATGCACAGCATCATCACCATCTATATTTTGCTCTTCCTCGTCACTTGTGCTTAGTATTTCAGCTAGACAAGACTAAATGTATGAATCTTTGCTTGAGCTAGCTAATGGCAGCTCACGCCGTGATCTCTTAGGTGAAGAAGGACCTTCATCATGAGAAGGTTTTGTACACCCAAGGATCCCTAGAATCTCTGACTGCACTTGTTCCTTAGTAATTTCTGTAAAAAATTTGAGCTTGTACCGTGGATCTAGATAAGTAGCTATTGTGTATATTTTATTAATCTCAATGTCCTGAAATCTGACGCTGATGTCCTGGATCATTTTTGCAATCATTAATCTAAAGTTTTCAGAAGTATTTTCTTCATTCTTTTTCTTTTCTAATGTGGTTTTAAGAGTATAGATAAATGGAATCACCGATGCTATTGTTGCATTAGCACTACTCAACTCCTTTGTTATTTCTTCAAATGGCTTCAGTACTGTGATACACTTTTCCAAGTCGAGCCATTCATCAGCAGTAAGAATTGGTATAGTATGCGCGCCAGAATACAGTATCAAGGAGTCTTTTAATTTCAATATTCTTTCCATCATATAATAAGTCGAATTCCATCTGTGAAAAAATAAAACATGTGAAACAAAACAACGCACAAAAAACATCACTAATATAAAGTTTTGATAAAAGATAGGTGTAAAAAAAAAAATATCTCACCTTGTAGAACATTCCTGAATTATACCTAGTCCTGTTTGGTTCAGTCTTTCTGTTTGAATCTGTTTCAATTCATTTTGAGCAATTAGGGAGTGATTGAAGTGAGTCGCAATTTTTTTACACTTTGTAATCACTGGCGAGAGAAATTCTTCGGTTTCCATTGCCAACCGAACACATAATTGTAGCTGATGAATAGTACAGTTTGCATCAGTTAAATTTGCCATATTCATAGCTTTTATCATATTAGATCCTCTGTCACGTAAAATACAATGAACTGACTCAGTGCTTAAGCCCCAATCTTGCAAAATATTGTTTAAATTATTCGCTATAATTTCACCTGTGTGTCGACCCTCTAATTGTTCACACTTGAGTATTACAGAAATTCTTTCATAGTTATCTGTGATCCCATGAGCAGTTAAGCTAAGTAATGAGACATTTGCGCTGGGCTCAGACCACACATCTGTAGTAAATGATAGCTTTTAAAATTGTTTGAGTAATTCCAGAATCTTCGACTTCATTTTATTGTAGATGTCAGTACACAGTAAATTAGTAAAATACTCCCGACCTCTTAGATTATAACGTGGTAATGCTGCCTGCATTAATCTTTGAAACCCTACACCTTCTACAAAATTAAATGGCAAATTTTGAAACGCAATCATCTCAGCCACTAATTTATCAATTTCGTTTTGTTTGGTATTACTTTGATCCCAGGCACATTTATTTTTTAAAGAATCTGTTAGAGACAACTGTTTTTTACACTCTTGCAAAGGTGTCAACTGTTTGGATGTTAGTGGTTTTTGTTGATTATTTTTTTCTAGCAGAATAAGTTCGTCGTATTTACTACTGTGTTGTGATTTAAGATGAAGTTTCAACGATGTAGTGCCACCTCCTTTTCGTGAAAAGTTTTTATCACACTGTTTACATTTTGCAGAATCTACATTAATTTGATCAGAAAATGACCATATTAGACTAGATTTATTTATTTATTAGACGCATTTTGTGCAGATTAATTAATACATATTACATTCACACATTAACTTTCACAAATCTTATTTTTCGGTTTACCCAATTAAGTATTAGTAATTTCGTAATTTGATTGCTGACTAGTTATGACTTGTACAGCAGAAGGAAACAAAAAACGCGCGCGGCGCGTGTCACTCAGCCGATCAAACAAAACAACTTGTCGTAACTTGTCTCATGTCTCATTTAGACTCCGCCCCTATCCGAAATTATCCGGAACATTTAGTTCAGTTTCGGTTACGGATATGGATATTTTTTTATTTCGAATATCCGATAGTTTCGGTTACGGATGTGGATATCCTTAACATCCATCCATCCTTTTAAATTAAAATAGTGTTGGCGTGTAATATTTGCGTAAATTTTAGAATATCATGTTTCATTCAATCCCTAAATGTTATTATTGTATAACCTTTATTGGAACACTAGTGTTTAAAAAAATAAAAGTCCTTACCAACACTGGCAAATATAGAGTAGGTAAAGCGGAATTAAACAGCCTTCTTCGATTTTTCATAGCATGAAAATTATCTTCTGTGAAATGTCTTGAGCATATCACAGTACTTTTAGTTAGAAACCATTCATTCCCTCGACGAGTTGCGTCGATACACATTTTTTTTTCTTTCAGGGCATTTAGGAAACCTTTAGCATAATTATATCACTATTAAGCATCACTTCCTTTAGAAAATATTTTACTTCAATAAAAAAAAAACAAACGATAACCAAACAAATCGACTTCTGAATCACAACATTATCGATACGCGTGCAATATTAGATAAAGACAACTATTGTAAATTACATTGTGAGTGAAAGAGACATTTCAAAAAGACATCAATGACTGCTTAACTATTATTGGTTTGCACTATTAGGTTACCGGTCAATACCATCTTTATGATAATTAGCTGTTTTAGATGACTTGCCACACCATTTTACTGCACAGTAAGCCATTAACAATACATTTTCAAAACAAAACTATTTTAAATTGCAAATACCTCGGTGTGTCTACGGGTCACAAACTTGGACGATACTGATGTCGTGATTTTTAGCATAACTTTATAAGCCTGTTATAGTAACTATGTGTGGCGCACGTTTGTGGCCCTGTATGCGGTATCTATTAGGAGGTGATTTGTGGATTATAGCTACAGAAATCACTAGTACGAATATATTTAGATAATACTCGTACAAACAACATCCAAGCTTGCACAATGGTAACCGAACAATACTTCATTTTATTTACAAATGTATAGAAGAGTGTGGTACACTGCCGAAATAAAAGTTAGCTACTATTTCCGAATTAGTCCGTAGATATACAATGCACCAGATAATAAGTTGATTTCGTGTGTATGTTACATAGTTGCAATTGTAGCCTAACCCCAACTGTTACAAAAGGTGCTATTAAACCTAAAATAACTACAGCAATGTGTTTAGAAGTGGATAATAAAATGTTGGAACATAAATGCCTATATTATTATCGAGAAAATACATGTTACATTGTAGAGGCAATTAGCGTAAGAAGGAACTTCAATAAATAAGCTTTTGACAACGAAAAAGAAAACTTATACATCAGTTTAATTCTTTAACGATTTTCTATTGGTCGAAAATGTGATCATTTGAATACTTGTTCGTTTAGTTGTAAATGAATGTTGTTTCTTCAATGTGATTTTGGACATATTATATATTTTGTTATAAAGAACTTATTTTTAAAGTCAAAGATTATAGTTATTGGTAATTTTAGTTTTTGTGCTATGTAGTAAAACGTGTATTTACTGCACACGCTATTTCTTGTTAGTAGAGTATGACGGAAGCTATATTTTGAGAAAACTGTAGAATAAAATTTGACGATTGACGAACCTACTACTTTTAGGACCAAAATACTGAGGTACTAACACTGTACATTACAAAAATGCACAAGTTCAGCGGGACAGTAGCGTCAAGTTGCTAAACCAAATTTAAATTACATTTAGGACAGTCGCGCATTGGTATTTGCGATTTGGTGATAAAAGCCTTGAAGGTTTTAACAAAGCGTGTCCCACAGGGTGCCTATTCAAACACATGACTAGGAACATGTTTTTTGTGATAAAAAAATAAAATAAAAAAAACAAATGTAATCATTACAAAGATATACTTATAATGATATACGCATAGAGATTTAGACATAGCTTTATTGTCATGTTGATTTGTAACTGTTAAAATTGTGATGTTATTATTTAATAATAAATTAAAATAATTGTTGTTTTGTTTTTTTTTAAAGGAAACCCATTATAAATAATTATTTTATATCAATATCTATAATAATAAAAAAAAAAAATTTTTTAAATGAATATAATATATTTAGTGAAATTTGTACCTAAGTAATCTAATCTAATGCATACATGATATTTGTTTCGTAATTTCTAAATTGCTTTTTATCAGCATTTGGTGATAAACTTTGTACTATATAACTTTTTGATCTTAATATTATTCATAATCTATTAGCAAAAAGGATGTAAGCATTAATATATTCAAATGTTTGAATGATAGCTGTGTGATAACCTGTGCCCAAATGCATTTTGAAGTGATACGTCATTTAAGAAATATGTAAGTCTAAAATAATTTACATAGTGAAAATACATTTATTGAAGCAGATAAATGGTTAATATGTATTGCAATACATGTATGCCTATTATATATAAAATTACGATAATATTTCCGAAAAACAATCTCGGGCGAAGAATTTGTTAATGCAGAATAAAAGAGTGGGTTTTTTACAAAAGTTATGGAGTAGATGAAATATTTAGATACTTTTAATGTTTTTTTATTTTCTTTACACTTTAGTGTGCTCATTTATTATTCTCGAATGTCTATACCTTTTGCGTCATCGTGATGGGCGGGAAAGTTTGTGTTGAGACTACAGCGCAAGAGAGAGAGTTGTTTTATTCTTAGGTGGAATTACTTTCTTGGAAATATTATACTATTAACACTTTAAACAATTAAATGACAAAACAGAATAACACATTATTGGTAAACATGCTAAAAGTCCAATTTTATTCCCTTTTATTAATGCCTTAATGCCTTTTGATGAGAGAAGTATTTCTTATGTATAGTGTGTTTGATAACAAACATTAGCGCCAGCGTCAAAGCTAATCTTGAGAATTGGACATTTCATCTTCACAGATCAATAAAACAGTGTCTAGAGTCAAGAGCAGCAATACACTAGTAAGGGATATTGCCGAACCTGTCCCTCTTATTTAGGACTCTGTGGTAACCAGGTACTTGGTGGCTGTTTTGTCAGCTTGTGCGGCTGAAACTGGTAACTAACACCTGTCTATATACCCTGAATAGTGATGAGAATTGTGATTTCATAAAAATTTCACAACCAACAAAAGGTACAGTAAAATCTATAAAAATACATAGTAATAAAGAATTCTGCATTTGGAGAGGTCTATGTCTAGCAGTAGGCTGCGATAGGTTGATGATAATGATGATGATAAAAAAAGAGAAGTTAGAGAAAAAAGTTGGCGTCCGGACGCTTCCCTGAGTGCTGGAAAAGCGGGAAGCTGGTCCTATTAAAGAAACCGGGACGGCCTGCCGATTCGGTAGCGGCCTATAGGCGCATTGTGTTGCTGGACGAGGTGGGTAAAGTGTTTCAGAGGATACTCTCTGCCCGCATCGTCCGGCACCTCTGCGAGGTTGGCCCTGATCTGTCGGACGCCCAATTCGGTTTTCGAGCGGGGCGTACGACAGTCGATGCTGTGTTGCGCCTGAGGGCCGTTACCGAAGAGGCGGTGAGCTGTGGCGGTGTGCTGTTGACGGTATCGTTAGACATCGCCAACGCATTTAATAGTCTGCCATTTAGCTGCATCAGGGAAGCAATCCACTACCACGGAGTGCCAGAGTACCTGAGGCGGCTTGTGGCAGACTATCTTGAGGAGCGTACCGGCATGTACGAGGACCGAGATGGTATTGTGAGGCGGCGGCCCATATCGTGCGGTGTTCCGCAGGGGTCTGTCCTCGGACCACTCCTGTGGAATATGGGATACGACTGGGCCCTTCGAGGTCGTCTGCTCCCCGGGCTGGGCGTAATTTGTTACGCCGATGACACATTGTTCACAGCCCGGCGGATGAACTTTCAAAGGCGGCGCGCCTGGCTACCACCGGTGTCTCTCTGGTGGTCGGGCGTATTGAGGCGTTGGGTTTGCAGTTGGCCCTGGACAAGACGGAGGCGCTTTTGTTCCATGGGCCCCGCCGTGGTCCACCCTCCCGCGCCTCTATCATAGTCAATTCGATCCTCGTACCGGTTCAGGCCCAGATGAAGTATCTGGGTCTGATCCTCGACGGCAGGTGGCTCTACGACGAGCACTTTCGACAGCTTTCCCCAAAACTGGTCGGCGCTGCTTCTGCCCTTGGGTGATTTTTGCTCAATTTTGGTGGAGCCAGCGTCGCGATGAGACGGCTGTACACGGGGGTTGTCCAGTCAATGGCCCTGTATAGTGCACCGGTGTGAGCGGCGGCTCTGACCGGCCAGAATATGGCTCGCCTCTGGCGCCCTCAGAGGATATTAGCGGTTAAAGCCATACGCGGTTACCGCACCGTATCGACGGAGGCGGCGTGCTCCTTGGCCGGAATTCCACCGTGGGATTTGGAGGCGGAAGTGCTCGCCGAAGTTTTTGGCGAACTACTGAATTCCGGACGGGAAGTGGCACTCGGGCCCCGCCCGAGTGGCGTGAGGCCGCTCGTCGAACCACGATGGCTAATTGGTCGTCCCGGCTGGAGGCTCCACGTGCTGGCTCTGCCACCGTGGAGGCTCTCCAGCCGGTCATCGCTGAGTGGGCAGGGCGACAGCACGGTACCCTTTCCTTCCGACTGATGCAGATTCTTACCGGGCACAGTTGCTTCGGGAAGTATCTGCACTCGGTCGCCAGGAGGGAATTGAGTCCCATCTGTTACCACTGTGACAACAGTGAGGACTCGGCTCAGCACACGCTAGCGGTTTGTTCCGCCTGGGCGGCGCAGCGTGGGGTCCTCACTACAGTTATTGGAGGAGATCTCTCGCTACCGGCCGTTATACGCTTCATGGTCGGCAGCGAAAATTGTTTTACCACGGTCGCAACCTTCTGCGAAGAAGTAATTTCGCGGAAGGAGGCGACGGAGAAGGCCCGGAAAGACAACCTCCACTCGAACCCAATTCGCCGCCGGTGAACCGGGCGGTGGCGGCACGCGTATCAGCGCCTCATACCGCCTTGAGTGTGGCCGCGGGTGGACGGGACGGGTTTTCCCCTCCATCCGCTATAGTGGCCACCCGCGAGGAGGCGACGTCCGCGTGTGCCGTACGTCGCCTAAATGGAGAGTTTATCCGCAGATGATGCCCGCGTTAGCGAGCAGGCGCTAGGAGGGATCTGGATGTCGTAATAACAGCTGTTCCCGGATCCCTCCTATGTCAGGCGCAGAGTGGCACACCGTGTGGTTTTAGTCGGTTCGTTTCCGACACACCACCTCACCGTAAACCCCGGTAGGGTGATGGCCCGAGGGGGTTTCCACCAGTTAAAAAAAAATCTGTCTACTATGACACAGGTGAACTTCAAATTTTTTACGTGTAGCGACTCCCACCAGACCTCTCTTACGGCTTGTAAGGGCGGATTACATATTGAATGGATAATATAGAACCTGTAAGAATGTCAAATCTCTGCACAAGTGCATCTGTATTTTTTTACGAGTCAATTGCTTTAAAATAACGAATTTGGACATATCCTAATAGCAACGGAATAAACAATAGACCAACAGTATCTGTACTTATTTTTTCTATCTAGTTATGCATTCCGACCCCATACTCAGAACTGTGTGTACTAACACTAAGGGCGCATCACGCCACCAACGCTGTCGATTAGCAATTTGACACCTACACCGATTTAGTATAATCATCATAAAACTAATGTAGACCAAACACATTAAATTAATTACCATGTACCAAGAAGCTACCCGTGGGTCCCATCACACGGACAGCACACACACACACTGTAATCCAGTATGTAAGCTAAGTTTAAGAATTAGATGATTCATTCTGGTCATTCTGTTCATTCTGTTAGTACCATCTTGCCCGTGACATACTGTCCTGCTAAAACTTGTATTCTTAAATAAAGTATCTTTTTTGTGAACAACAAGTGTTCATATTTGACTATCTTACTTTAAATTCGACTAATCGGGTAGGTAACTCAGGATTAGTAGTAGTCAGTCAGTAGGATTTGTATTTGTATTGAAAACATAGACTCAATAAGCTAATCGGATAAAGATCGATTTTTGCAAAATCGATTCTTTTGATCTCCATTTTTTTGTGCATCTATTTAATAGACTTCGATTCGAATTTATTTAAAAATCGATCTTTTTTGGAAAGAATCGACATCCCTAAGGCAGAGGTGTATTAAACGCCCACTTTTCGTCAGCTTTGGTCCCACGTCATAGAAGGCGAGCCTATTGTCACTAATCGAGATGTTTTGTTTACCAAAGCTTCGTGCGTCGATCGGGAGATGCACCACTTGTAAATGAGGTTGGTTTGGGGCCCTAAGTTTCTGGTGGGAAACCTATGCACAAAAAAAAGGATCATATAAAGATATTTAAAAATCTCGAAACTTAAGAACGCAAGCTTAATATTGCTTTTCTAGCGTAGTGAAATGAAATGTGTTTAATAAAAAATTAAAAACTCTATAAATTAAAGCATTATAGTTTATATTTATCACTTTGTAAATGGAAAATGTATTTCCGATCTAATTGTAACGGTAACTAAATTCCAATACAAAGTAATTACAATTTACCTTAAAGCAAAAGTTTTGTAATTTGAGGTAAATTGTTTTTACTAGAGATTACAAAACAAATGTTTTGTATTCGAGCAATTTACATTGCAATACAAAATAAATATTGTTAATTCTGATATCTGGCAATGACTAAACATTTCAAGAATAGAATGTGAAGGTTAGTTTCGCATAATATATATCTCGAAGTAGCCTCAGTTGTTCGATAATATCATATCGAGTGCACTTAAGAACGAACACACTGGTCGTTTCTAAACATTATTTTTCAAGTTTACTACCAGCAGATATGAATAAACCCGAACTTTATCGTCTAAGCAATACTTGGCAGAGAAAAGATGCAGCCGAATTTTTGGAAAAATACGCTCCAATAATGGTATGGAAAGAAAACAGTAATAAAATCATCGATATTGGTTGTGGCGATGGCAGTGTTTCAGATATGCTTACGAAGTATTTGCCTTCAAATTTCGATTTATTAGGCTCCGACATAAATGCGAACATGGTAAACTTTGCGAGCGAACAGAATCGCAACTCGCAGACTTCTTTCGTTGTTTTGGATATTGCGGGTGAAATACCAGAGGAAATGAAAGGAAACTTCGACCATGTCTTCTCATTCTATGTTTTACACTGGGTTCAAAATCAAAAGTAAGTGTTTTTATTGTAATATTGTTCTAACTCCAGTTGTGGATCTAACTATTCGAAGCATTCCATTGTTTCCTCTGTTTGGCCGGTTCCTTTTAGTTGTTGGGTGCTTTAGAATTAATATTAAATTTAAAAAAACCCAGCATAGTGGTAGTTTTAGTCTACATTTACCAAAGGATAATCTTGGTATTAAGCACATCAATCTATCAATCAATCAATCAACAGTATTTTGCAGTCCACTGCTGGACATAGACCTCTCCTTGGCAACGAGGTTTTGGCTTACTATACCACACTGGCCAAACGGGTTGGCATATGGTTTGTTTCAAATTGCCTTCTCTTTAATATTAGGCACAAGAATGAAGGTACATCATACTAGATAGTTAGAGAAAGCAATGTTAACACAATGTTACACTTGGTACTTACATGTTACTTACCTATGGAACATATTAAAATGTTTACAAGCATACCTGATAAGTGTCTGGTGATTATTAAGCGATTGATCGAAGTTGAACAATTTCATTTTCTGACACGAATATGTAAAATTCAATAATCTGTTTTAGTCGTTTTTAATAGGGAATTTCTATTTATTTTATTAACAAAGCCCTGTTTTGCTTTAACATTATTGGTTAATTATTTGTGGAATACATTTCGTGTGGCGGAGCGATCGAGCTTAAACATTGACATCACAGTGAATACGAACGGTAGTCAGTTCACTGTCATTTTTCTTGTGAGTCGCACGTAAAATAAAGACAGTTGTTTGATATAAATACTGCTATATTTTTCGCCGGGAGTAAGCGATATCTAATTTGTCTCTGCTTCCATTTCGGTGGCCCTTATCAGAGTAATAAAGTCACTACGTCGTAATTGATGGTTGTGTGTAAAGAGGTTAACAGAACTTTGGACTGCTGGAGTGAGGTCGAATTCTGGAAGTTCGTATTCCGATTCTTACAATATGTCGTATACCCATCACTTGTAAAAAATTTTGATCATAAAATTGCCTTCAATTTTCATTTTAGTTATTTTTTTATTTAAAACCTTTCTCGAGTTTAGACTGCGAAGACAACAAGAGCGCATCCGAGAGATCAAAGAGTTTGTTAATTATGAAATTTAACAATTTCAGTTCCATGTATCAATTATGATGTAGATAAATGACACTGCTTGTCTTTTTTCAGACAAGCTTTCAAAAACATATTTGATCTGCTAGAGGCAAATGGACAATTTTTTTCTATTTTTGTGGTTTCTGGCCCATTTGATGTAATCTTTCGTTCCATGTCTGAAGAAGCAGAACAGTACACTTCACCGTATAATGACTCAAAGGTATATTATTTACTCCCTGTTAGACTATTTTCTGAGGCCCTAGTGTGAGGTTATTTTGGATTGTTTTCGACTTACTGGATACTTATCGTTAAATTGATTCAAAATAAATGAAATAAAATAAAAAAATAAAATATATTATGACCGAGTTACCCAAAATCCCAATAAATTGTAAATATATCACATAATATTATGGCCTTATTTCGCATTTTGTGACTTAAGACAGAGAGACTATTATAAAATAATAAACTACAATTCTACATTATAGGAACCAGAAAAGGAAATTACGAATCTGATGGAAAGTGTTGGATTCATTGATGTCGATGTAAAATGTGAAGACAAGGTTTATCAGTACGACGACATGCATCTATTTAAAAGTAAGTAGACATCTATTTACACTAAATAAACATATCCTGTGTAGGATCAGTTTCACCAGTTAATGATGAAGTTTTAGATGCTAGTCTGTCCTATAACACTATTGAACAGATGACTTTAGTATATATATATGTGAGTGAGTGAGTTATATGTATAAGAGTGGGTGAGTGCTACACAAGATAAATTTTGCTCTTAGTAAATTTATTAAAAAAAATATTATTACTAGTTACTTTACTGTATTTATGCAATAAAACTAGTTAAAAGTGACTGCCTGCCAGTTTGTAAAACTCCTATCAACTTTCCTCACTATATTTCTTTTCACTATACTAATTAAAGCTGGAATCACTGCTGAGCATAGTAGAAAACCTAAGCAACATGTTCCATAGCAGAATGAGTAAGTTTGAAGCTAATCTCCAGAATACCACAAGCCCCCTGACTAACATTGCTGGCCTAGCCAGAGAGTTCTCTATATTCAGGGACTTTGTAGTAGACGTCCTCAAGAGTTTACAGCAACAAGTCGAATCACTAGTACCCAGTATGGACCAATTAGGGATGCAAAGGCGTAGGAAAATTCTTCTTATCCATGACGTTGAGGAAGAAAAAGAAGAAGACCTTGCTCTCAAAGCCCAAAATACAATACAGACTTGGCTTAAAGTTGAAGATTTCTCTCTAAATGACAAAGCGTTGTCATCGCCTCGGTAAACCTGCAACTCCACACAGGCACCGTACCATTCTTGTTAAGCTGCAACATGTATTTATCTGAGGCAAGGTGT
This sequence comes from Hypercompe scribonia, assembly GCA_949316085.1. Classification (NCBI taxonomy): domain Eukaryota; kingdom Metazoa; phylum Arthropoda; class Insecta; order Lepidoptera; family Erebidae; genus Hypercompe; species Hypercompe scribonia. The sequence continues at coordinate 8,176,119 of OX438975.1, forward strand.
GGTTTTCAAAAACTAAACTAAAAGGTTCAGGTATTGTCTGAATTTCTAACAAAACCGCGTCATAACCTGGTCCTGGCTGCCAGAGAGATGTTTGGTGTTGCAAAGTGTTGGACCAGGATTTGTATTTGGAGCAAATGGGGAGCGTCTTAAGATAAGCTCACGAGCAGAGTTAATAAAGCACGCTCCAGTTACTTCAGACGACACGACGAGTGTGGAGCCAACCACTCGTAAAAATGTGACTTCGAAGACCAAAAGAACAGCTACAAGGAAGTGAAAATCTTTCATCACATAATTGTTTTCCATAATTTCCATGCCAGTAGCGGAAAGTTGACTCCATAATGTCTTTCATTTTGTGTTGCCCGCTTGTGTTAGACATACAATATTCATAAAATCAACTGAAACTAAATAAGTTTAAAGTATTATTTTTCATGAAATTTCATATGCACGGTATTTATAGCTTAAATTAACTTTTTTCTATTCCTAATATATATATAGACAGTCCAGTGTCAAAATAAACTGTCATTCTCGTTAAACGTCAAATCACTATTGATATACTATGGCCGTGGTCCGAATCACGCTCACAGCGCTCGTAGCGTACCAACGTGCGATCCAATTCGTGCTTTTCACGCTCACTGTTAGCGTTGTGGATGCTATGACGTCACATGTGACGTCGGTACCTAGTGCTTACAGTACTGACGGGTCGGATCGTTAGCATCGTGAGCATTGACGTTATTTTGCGCCATTTATTTGAAACTATGAATCTATGATTGCGGAAAATACTTGAAATACAAGCATTTTACCATCTTCATCGGCTACACCATACTTCACTTATATTTATGTCAAAAAATGCTCTGTTAGGTTATGTTCAACTTTTTGAATTCGTAAGCACACTCACAAGTGGCCCCAGTTATCAATACTGCTAACAGACGTTGGCGCGCTCACTAAATCGGACCACACGTTAGCAGTTTAAACGTCGTCAGTTCTGTGAGCATGATTCGGACCTTAGCCTATTACAAAGTTAATACACTTACGTTCCGACTGACATTCTCGTCATAACACAATGATTAGGACCGATAGAATAAATTGTCATTACGCTCAATGTACTTAAAATTTTACTCTAAGTGTTTCTTAAATTCCTATTATTGTTCAACTTACCACTAGATGTTAACTATATTTTCATTCTAGATAATAATATATTTTTTTTACTTTTTCATTATTATGAAATCTAAAGCTCATGGTACATCAATTTTGGCAATTGTTTTTCTTTTTCTTATCTTGCAACTTTTCACTGGCATATTTTGAATTTGTTTTGTTATTGTTACTTTAATTTATTTTTATTTTTTAATTGGTTTTGTTCTGTTGTTCTGCTTTATTATATTGATTGCTTTTTTGTGAACACCACGCAACTGGCAGGTGGACTATACTGCGGTTGCTGTTGAAATTTGCATCTTCTAGCTTATAGATATATTTAACTATATATATTTCTTCTATTGCTATTTATTTATTATTTTATTTACTTATTACTTTTTCTCTTACTACATTGATTTTCTAGCAAATATTATGAACTCTGATAGTGATGAGTTTCATTCACTTAGTAGTAATGATAATGACAGTTTCGTTAGTATTTCACCACTGGCTGACACACTTCAGCGACAATTTGGCGATGTTTCACGTAATTTCAATGTCATCTATTTAAATGTCCAAAGTATTCCGGCCCATTTCCGCGATATGCTGACAAATCTTGATTGCCAGGATATTCACGCTATTCTTGTTTCGGAATCATGGCTTAAACCTTGTCTTCTTTCATCCTCTTACTCTTTGCCTGGTTTCACACTCATAAGAAACGATCGAACAACCGGTGGTGGTGGTGGTGTGGCTATTTATCTTCGGCACTACATACCACATAAGATGGTGAGTATATCTTCACAGCCACCCCCATCAAACGCTGGTGAACACTTCTTCGTGGAAGTCGAGCTACACCACTTAAAATTATTATTAAGTGCTTACTACTGTCCCTCTTTACGTGTCAACTTTTTTTCTTCCTTTGAGAATATTCTACAATGCCTTTTGCCATTGTATAGTCAAACCATTATTATGGGTGACTTTAACACTTGCTTACTGAAGAATGACTCTCGTTCTTCATCACTACTCTTCATCACAGAATCTAATAACCTTTTCCTTCTTTCTTTAAATGCCATCCATAATTTCCCTAACTGTACTCCTTCTCTTCTTGACTTAATTTTTGTTTCGTCAAGTGATCGCGTTGCCAAACACGGGCAATGCTCGGCGGACAAATTTTCTCATCATGACCTTCTTTTTCTCTCGTATACCCGTCCCCCTAAGGCAAAGTCGAGAATTTTAATGCAGCATAATTTTAATGGTATAGATCTTGGTCTTCTTAGAAAGGATGCAGAGAAGTTGGACTGGGCTCCTCTTCTGTCGGTATCCTCCACTGATGATATGCTGGAGATATTTAACAATAATCTGGTGGCTTTATATGACGTACATGCACCGATTCGACCTGTTCAGATGAAACATCTACCATTTACCTGGCTTACAGATGAAATAAAAATAATAATTAAGCGCAAAGCAGCGGCCAAATCTAAATTTAAAGCTAGACCAACAGATTACAACAAAGAAAAATATATAAATTTACGAAATCACTGCAACAAGGTGTGTAGAAATGCACAACGCCAATATGTTCATAGTGTCGTACAAAACGGTGATCCAGCCAAAGTCTGGAAATTTCTTTGGTCGTTAGGGATTGGAAAACAGCGTCAAGAGCTGTCTTGTAACCAGCTCGATATTAACTCACTTAATCAATATTTCTCTACTTCGTCTGTATTTAATAAGACAACTAAAACTAATACACTAAATTACCTTTCAGCACTTCCAACCCCTGACTATCCTCCTTAATTCTTTAGTCAAGTGTCTGCTTGTGATGTTGAGAAGAGTATCCGGTCCTTGACATCTAACGTTACTGGCTCCGATTCTATCAGTCGTAATATGGTGCTTCTTATCCTTGATTAAATCTTACCCATAATCACCCGCATACTGAATAAATTCATCATTAGCGGCGTATTTCCATCAAAATGGAAAGAAGGCCAAATTATTCCTTTACCAAAAAATCGTAATCCTGTATCCTATTCCGAATATCGACCTATCTCCATTTTACCTTTCCTTTCAAAGGTCCTTGAACGCCTTATCCACAATCAGCTTAATTCTTTCTTTGCAGAAATAACCTGCTTAACCCACTGCAATCCGGTTTCCGTCCCGGACACAGCACAACTACTGCTGTTGTTAATATAACTGACAATATAAGGCCTGCCCTTAGTGCCATGGACAGTGGACAGCTCACTGTGCTATGTCTATTGGATTTTAGCAATGCCTTCAAAACAGTCGACTTCGACGTTCTTCTTGCCATACTAAGCTCTCTCAACATATCTCCATCAGCTGTTGACTGGTTTCGTGATTACCTGTTTGGTCGCCGACAACCTACCCGTATTGATGACAACTACTCAATCTGGTTGAATACGTCCGCTGGTGTACCACCGGGTGGCATTTATCTCCTTTGCTATTTTCAATTTTCATTAATACCATCACTAATAAACTTATTTCTTCCTAATACCTATACGCAGACGATTTGCAAATATATTGCCAAACTAGTCCTAACGAGCTGCCTCTAGGCATTGATACTATAAACAGAGATCTGAGTAACATATGTCGATGGACAGCAATATATGGACTCAAAATTAACCCCAGTAAAACTCAAGTGACAGTCATCAGCAGCTCCAGATTTATTGCAAAGGTTGACTGGCTTGCACTACCACAAGTGTCATTCGAAGGAGTCAAAATACCAATTAGTGACAACACAAAAAACCTAGGGATATATATCGATAAAACGCTTTCCTGGAATGTTCAAATTTAAAATGTTAGCCGTAAAATATACACCTCTGCAACCTGTTTAAGAAGACTACGGAATTTTCTACCAACTGCAACTAGGATTGAACTTGCACAAACCACTCTTCTACCCATTCTCGACTATGCCGATGTCAGCTATCTCGATCTAACCGAGGAACAATTTGTTAAATTTGAGAGACTTCAAAATTTCTGTATTAGATTCATTTTTGGTTTACACAAATATGATTATATATCCGAATCTCGTACAAAACTCAAGTGGCTTCCAATACGACTTCACCGGAATACTCATATCATGTCGCTACTATGTAATATCCTATATAATCCAACAACTCCTATCTACTTAAAAAAACGTTTCACTTTTATTCATGAAACACACACGATGCTTGAGGTCATTAGAAAATCGAGCTTTAGAAATCCCAACTCACACCACATCTTTCGCTGATAAGTCTTTCGCAGTGCAGGCTGCACGCCTGTGAACCTCCTTACCGGAGGTTATTAAGCGGACACAGTCGGTGAGTACTTTTAAGAAACTCGTCAAGGATAATTATTTATCTGTTTAACAAATATATGCTGTATTTGTAGGTATGTTTATGTATGTATTCATATTATATATGTACCTATGTTTTTTTTTTATTTTAAGAGCCTACCAAAGTGACTCTACTCTGCCTGATGGAAAGCATGAATAGAATCCAAAAGTTGTAGTCATCGTACTCATTGCAAATGCTGACAATGCAGTATGGTGACCCACACTATAGCGGCCTATTAGGGTGCTTTTTACGCCTAACTTTAACGTAAAAGGCAAGACAGTCATCGTAGCATTGTATTGCATACACTTATCACGATAACTGCCATCCTTGCATCAATGTAAGCGTATGAATGTGTATTCGTATATATGTATGTGTACTAGTAGCTAATATACGTAAATTGCAATGTGCACCACAGACTACATAATACTATACAGTATAGTCCGTCTAACGGTTGCCTGGAAGAGATCGCAGACTGCGATAAGGCCGCTCATTGTACTACTGTTTTTTTTATTGTATCCTACATTGTATGTTTCCTACGTATGGAGTGCAATAAAGAGTACCTATCTATCTATCTATATATGTATGTATATCTGACATATGTATGTCTATTTCTAAGACTAGTGAAACTGACGTCTGTAACTATCTGGCAGATAAGTCACGGACTTCTTGCTGATGCAAGTGATGACACTGACCCTTATTCTTCTTATTTACATCTAGTTTCCTTAAAAAAATTCATATTCAGTGTTAAATTGCATCGTGAACGATACATTAATACAAAAAAAAATTCTTGAGTCTTATACACCAAGTTTTAATGATCATTAGCCATAATCCATATTGACATTATAAATTCGAAAGTAACTTTGCCTGTTACGATTTCATGGTGCCGATATCAATGAAATTTTGCATAGAGAATTTATTTAGGACATACACGGCCGGAGCCACGGGCAAAAGTTAGTTTGTTTAATAAAATCATTACTATACGAGTACTTATATAAAATCAAAATAAAACTGATGATAATTGAAATGAAATAAAAGAATTTACTTGTTTCGCATAACTTTATGATATTATCATGAAATCGTTGTGGGTACATTTTGACTGTAATACCAATAATTCTTCTTTTCAGATCACTTTTTTGCAATCAATCCCTTTAAAATATCTAACGAAACGATTGAAAGCGCTTTTGAAGACTTCATGCTAATTATGAGAAAAAATGAAATTGCACATGGCGTTAACAACCCTCCAAACATCGTCAACTTATATTATAAATTACTTAAAGTATATGGTCATAAACCCTCCGTTTATAATTGTAATGACCAACCGATATAGATTAACAATATAGCTTTGAGTCAAGATGGAACTTAGTGCTTTTAACACAACTTTTTAGAACATAAGTGAAAAGTGATATATTCTTATTATTTAATTTTTGCTTTATTGAAGAAATAAAATGGCAAACAAGAAATTTTGAATTTCAAAACAATTCAAAATTTAAATATTTATTAAATCTGTTAAATGTATTTGGGTATAGTTTCAGTACCGGGAAAAGGCAGAGAATCTAGAAATCTTGCTTGAAGGGGTAGAAAGGTAGGGTGGAAAGTAGTAAGTTTTAAAGAGGAATCAATAAACGCCGAGTCGATTTAGATGATTTAGATCGATTGTCGATATACATATTACACATATTTACTTGTTACCTTTTTTTCTTATAAACTATATGTACAACAAGTTCGAGGTAGGGGTAACATTTATCGATTTTTTCACATATTAGAGCTGCAGTGGTAAGTATAACAGAAGCTAGGGACAAGAAGTACTAATACCGCTGTGAACTTAAGGCAAGTTTATAAAATAAATCAGTGTTGAATACAATGATAAAAATAAAACAATTTATACTTTAACAAAATATTGTTTAATTTGTCATAGATTATTGATTCCGGATTGAAATTTAATTATGCGCTCGCTGCTTCCAAGGTGCTTCTTAAAGTGAAATAAGTTAATTACTATGTAACTACCACATACTATGTTTTATTTCGTTATAAGGAAAACTTATTTAAAACGGTCTAGGTAAGGAAAAGTAAAAAGTATCATTTATTTGAAATATCTACTGTTGGAAGACCATAAGAATTAAATTAAAAATTTAAAACATTTACAAATATATTTACTACACAGCATTTGTGTTTTCAGTACTCTCGTCTGGCACGTACATACATGTTATCAGCACTGTCATAAGAAAAGCAAGGAGTATAGGTGCACGACAGCACGCATGTCGGAAACACGACGTGCATTTTATTAGCACTGTTGTACAGAACAGTTGCGTTTTATGCGCACTGTCGACTATTCACTGTACTCCAGTGCTGAAAACACTAAGTACTAGTTAGCAGCGTAAAGTTATTTTCTGTATATTGTAGGCAGCAGCAAACGTGTTAGTAATATTTAGTAATACAACAGTCATCACGTCGAGAGTCCGCTAAGTGATAAATAAAAAATAAAAGGAACAGATTAGTTAAATAGATGTTATTAAGAACTAGCTACTCTAAGTATAGTATGAGATTATTGTAGGATGGTTTACTTTTATATCATATATTACATTACCAAGTTCCGTATTAATCTGTGTGGTAGGTTTATCCCGTGGGTATCGTATATCACTGCAAAAAAGATACTAAACAGTCTAGCGAGCGTGGTTTATTACGCTACAAAATTTCCTATCTAATAAGAGGCTTATTTCCAGAAGTAGATTATAAAAAGTCGTTGACGATGGTGATTACTAAAATTCTGTATTCCTGTGTATTTTACATGTATAGTATACGTTTAGGCTTGTTAAAAACACTTGACAAAAGGGTTGATATATTGATATCTTCGATTATCTGATCTTCATTATTTATAGCTATGTATATATAGCTAATCATTGCTAGAAAATGTGCTTTTAAATTGAAAAAACCGCATTTAAAATAGTTCATCCGTTCAAGAGCTATAATGACACATTTGGCGGTCAAACTTATGATACCCTCCTTTCGTGTCAGGAGTAAGCGACCTTAAAATATTTTTTTTAATCAATAAGTGCAATATTTGTATTTATTAATTGCAATAATATATTTGATACGAAAACATCTTCCAAAAAAACTGAAAATGTTTCTAATCATGATGATTGTCGAATGCCCCCTAATAGCAATGAAAGCCCAACGGTGACCTCCATAGAGGTAGATAGAAAAACGAGCGATCAATGCATGGAAAGCTACTAATGGTTCTATGCAGTAGTTCAATGTAAACTAAACACCTTTAGTTGAAAGTATAGGTTTATAAATTTTTGTACATCATTTACAGTACCTTATATGCTGTCATAAAATCAATTTAAGTACGTATACAGTCCTTTTTGTTATTCATCTTTTATGTTCTTTTATTTCAGTCAATCGTTGGTATTTTCATTATTTTAATTTGGATACAACTCCAACCTGCAAAAAATCACAATTAAACACCGGAAGCACAGTGCTGGGTCTCTGTTGGTGATTAGAGACATCGGAGACATACTGTGACAGATATGTATGTAAAATTTGTTACAATCCCTTGACTAATTACTGCGTGAATACGTAAGAAATAAACTACATCTTATTCACATATCCTACCAATATTTTAAATGCGAAAGTTTGGGTATGGATATTTGTTACTTTTTCACGAAAAAACTACTGGACGGATTTGGATGAAGCTTTACACTAATATAGGTTGTACATCGGAATAACATATAAGCTACAATTTGTAATGATTTTATGTAATTTCGGCCATAATATTACGATACATGTCAATTAAGTTGAAAAAAGAATCTGGCATCTGAGAGTTATCTTGGTGTACGCTGCCTAAACCATTAAGAAGTTACATAAAGATGCTGTACCGTAGGATTGTTTGTATGTTAAAAAAAAAAATTAAAACGATATGTTAAGAATCCTAATGTGGCAGACCAAGTGTCATGCGATTAAAGCCACGGGCAAAAGCTACTGAAATATAATTTAATGTTAACCAATTCTGATGTCTTCATTCTAGGCGCAGTCTCTAATGTGCAACGTGCAACTCTAGTCAATACGGGAGACCTGGCCGCTTACGCTTACTCTAAACAGTTCCTGATGCGTGAGTTCGGCATGGCAGACACGCTAGGGTTGCACGCTGCTTCTGCCTTTGCGGCCGGCTTCGTCGCTGCCGTACTTGTCACACCTGCTGATGTACTCAAGGCAAGGCTCATGAATTAACCTATAGGACCCGACGGAAGATAATTTTATGAGATGTAACAGCATGAGCGGCAGGAGGGGGTACAAAGGGGTGCTCTTGTACCTTCCTGTCAGAAAAGAAAATACTTAGAAAAAAATACATGTATTTCACCAAACCAAGCAAAGCGGTATATCGAAATAGGACAGACGAAAATTTTTTACCATAAAAATGCCACAAAACAGGTGTGTACTATTTACTGGATCAATAGTGTCGCTAGACTATCTAACTATGAGGCACTCGTTGCCGTTTTATAAAAAACTTCTTGGGCTTCATCAAATAAAGATTGGAGGTTATCATACTACAGCTAAAAGACTCTTGGACTAATCAGACTTTACCAAAGTTTCCGAAGCTCGAAATTACGAGCGAACAAGAGCGTTTTGATGAAAATCTGATAAAGAATTAAATGAAAAACTAACATCGATTAGAGTCTTGTGATACATGTTAAGAAATGTAATTGAATGTTTAAAGGTCGTTTCTTTTTTATGTATAATTATGCATTAATGTTTGTCAAATATTATAGTCATCTGGAAACGGAATAGTAATATATATATATATATATATATATATATATATTAGTTAATTATATAAATCAGGTGCATTAATATCATTTGTAACGGTAGCGGTCGCGCGGAAGCTGAAAAGCCTATTGAAGATTTAAGGTGTTTAAAACTTCAAAATAAGTATAAAATAGTTTATTTAGTTAAAGTAAGAAGAAGAAAAATACATATTTGATAAATTATATAATAATGTTTATGATAAAGTATTTTCATACAAATAATTATACTTATAATTACATTAGTCGTTAATTGTCGTTTCATCGACATCATTTTTTGTTTGATTATAGTACGTTATAATGCTTATCTTCTGATGATGAATGATAAATGAAGTGATGATAATAATATCCTCACACATCTCATACACGGTCGTCTGGTCCCAGACTAGGCAAAGTCTGTGTTGTGGTAACCAGAGCGCTGATAAACATATTTATATATTACTTGTTACATACATATTATAGATAAATTACACCCAGACACACAACAAACGCACGATCATTTGTCATCATTGATCATCACCCACAGAATTAGCCTGGGTGGAAATCAAACTCATGACCTCTGGATTAGCAGTCAGGATCATTAGGCACTAGACTGGCAAGGCCGTTCTATACCCAGAATATCGTGATATACTCGTAAGTACCACAGATCTTTTTTTGGTACCTACGACACAAGTTCGACTTTTCTCACGAAAAAATTTCGTCACAAAAGTCGAACTGCCTTGAATATTTAGGTCTACTTTCATCTGTGAAGCATTGGAGTATTTCTTTTATGTTTCTGTGCAAAGTTGACACGACTGATATCTTATGATAATTTACCAAGTCTTTCAACAAAGGAACACTAGTATGAAAATTTTCAAATTATAACAATAGTCAAGTTTCTATCTGCCCGAAATCGGTTCAATATGTATTTATCAGGTTTTGATTTTATATGTTTTATGCAAGGTCATTTGCCGAGATAGCTTGTCATGATTACATCATTAACATAATCCCGTCCAACAGAATAAGCCGATAAGCAGTTCTCAGGAAAATTTTCTAAAATACCTCGTATTGGTGCAGCTTTGTCCAGAGCACCACGAGATACTCGTGTAGTAGCATCGTTGAATCGCAATGAGTTCAGCAGAAATGTTGCCCTTTTTAGCGCCATAGTTATTGGAAATATGAGTACATCTGTGCCATCAGTAGCATATAAATCTTCTGAATTGGAATGGGATATTTGCATAGATATCACAATATATAATAAAGCTAATAATGCATGAACTTCAACATTATCTGTTATTTTGATCAAAGTTTTTTTTGTAGAAATTCATTAGTGTGGCTGATGATTTCTACAATAATATTCTCACTAACAAATAAATTCCAAGTTTTTTCAATCGTTGTGACTATTACGTCATTTCTAAGAACACCAGAATCTTCCGTCAGTATATTTTGCCTCTGACATCTCTCCCCATTGTTATTAGATTTTTTCCAGTTTATCACTTTATTACGCTTCTAATACCTATTGGTCTATGACAAGGGCATAACTTTGTCAAGACTCGAGGTTTGTTTGTTCTGTCGGTTGAATGTCGTCATAGCTTTTTAGTTCTGAAAGATGGTCGGGAACTTCTGATTCTTTATCACTGAGCGTTGATTCACTCTCTAGAGCTTCTTCTTGTATTTTTATGATTATTTGAGAATACCAACTTGGTTGAACATGGTAGAAACTTTTTAATGACTGGCTCGTGTGGTCCTTTCGATACATTTGCCTTGGCTAAAATAAAACCTTTTTGTACATCACGAGGTAGGTGGAGGGGCTAAGAATATAGCTCATTTTGTTTGTGATGAACTTAGAATAGGATATTTAGAAAGAATTGTGATGAAAGAATTAGATGTTAATAAAAGAAATATTTTAAGTGCGATCGATTCGTCACCGCGCGCCTTTGTGATGGTTAAATATTTCAATTTATCGGTACATATTTTATACTAACCTTAGTGTTTTCGTGTGGTAAGAATAAGTCACTTTAGTTAGAGATTTGAGATTACGTTATATTAGTACAATATTAAATATTAATTTATTTTAAACTTAAATAAAATGGTTCTACCACCAATACAATATGTTTATTTAACTATATGACACATTACTTTGTATAAATATTGTTCTTTATCTTTAGTTATTAAATGAGTACCTCACATCATATTCAGTCCCATTCAATTACGTCATATTCAGACGCATAAATAGTCAGCAGACGAATAGTGTTTATTCTAAATGTTTACGGGCTCAATGTTTTGGTTCGTTTTTCACGGCTGTAAATAGTAGTGAATAGACTGGTAATAAGTGTGGCTTGGCTGAGGTCACAGGAATAAAGTCAAAGTCGACCGTAGTCGTCGCGTCGATACGCGCAGGTCGTGACTCACGCTCTAGTACATGGTTGCACAGACTTATGAAGACTAGGGGCCACTCGGACAAATCATGAACTGATGGCGGACTGGCCGCCAGAAGTATAGGTAATTAAAGACAATAAAGAATTGATAATAATTTATTAAAATTCAAAAAGAATTTATTAATTTGAAGCGTGGCACTGCATAGTGCTTACAATCTTTTTTATATTTGGCTCAAATTTACTTGTAGCAACACGTAAAACTGCTTCCAAACTTTCATTTGCAAGGCGGTTTCGATTTTTTGTTTTATTATTATTTAGTATTGAAAAAGTTTGTTCACATATATACGTAGAATCAAATAACAAACATTTCAGAGAGTTTATGCGCAACTTTTCGTACATATTTTTATCAATGCAGCGGTAAAAGTTCAGCAAGTCTCCTTCGTTGAATTTGTTGCGTAAATCTTGATCGTTTTGAATGACAATAATTTCTAACTGCATTGACTTTGCCGCATTTTCAACTGAAATCGTGAAAGGATTGCTGAATATGTCCAACAGAGGTTTCATTTTTTAAACTCCGAAAATCTGTCTTGAAAAGATTGAATCATAATATAATATAATAATATAGCTTTTCTACATAACTGAAATTAATCGCAGTTTTGTTGAATTTTTTAGCCATTTTCTTATAATTTGGAAAATGATTGTAATTTCCAGAATTCAATTGTGATCTGAAAAGTGTCAGCTTGCATTGAAAGGATGATACATGAGCGTAGAGCTGGGATATCAGTTGATTTTTGCCTCGAAGCCGTGTGTTCAAGACATTCAAATGATTTGTAACGTTAACTAAAAAAGCCAAATCACACAACCAATCAGGATTTTTAAGTTCCGGGACATCCCTTTGCTTTTCCGCCAGAAATATTCCAATTTCTTTTATTAAATTGAGAAATCATTTCATGTCAATCCAAGGCTTAGCCACCTTACTTCTATATAATACAGTAAATCTCTGTATTCGCTTTCGAGGTCACTAAGGAATTGTTTGAATTGTCTGTGATTGAGTCCTCGTGATTTTATGAAATTTACAGTCGAAACTACCACTTTCACGACATTTTGAAATTTATTTTTTTAGAACAGAGGGTTTCTTGGTGTATAATGCAGTGAAACTGCATGAGATCTTCAGCGTTTATGTTTTTTCCTTGCATATGCTTTTTCAGCAAAGTAAATAGCCCGGAATTGACACCAATCATGGAAGGAGCACCGTCAGTCGCAACTCCCGATAATTTTTATAAGTCCAAATTAGTTTTTGAACACTCATCCAAAAGTACATTGAGTAAATCAACTCCTTTGGTTTGACCTTTCAATGAACACATTCTGAATAACTCTCCTAAGACTTCAAAATCTTGAGTAACACCTCGTATGAATATGAGAAGTTGAGCTGTGGAACTAATATCAGTGGATTCGGCGAGTGCTAATGAAAAAAATTCAATGATCTTAGTTTTTTCAATTCATTGTTCCGCAATATTACCTGACAAATACATAATTCGTCTTTGGATAGTCATACGATTCAGTTGAATTTTCTCAAATTTTTTTGATGCTTCTGGACACATTTTTTTAGCGGCAATTTCTACGCATTCTTTTACAAAATCGCCATGATTGAAGGGGCGACTTCGCTTTGCTATCATTCGAGAAATTTCATAACTAACTTCTGTAGCTGTTTCTGAATCTTGAATGGGATTTGGTAACATAGCTTGCTGACCAATAAACTCCCGTTTTAAAGACAACATTTTTTGCTTTCTTAATTCGCCTGAAAACTTGGTTAAAGAAGGATGCTGCGTTTCATAGTGCCTTTTATATTATATTCCTTTGCAATCGCAACGGAATTCTTGCAAATTAAACAAACAACTTTGTTATACGACCAGACAAAAAAGTATTTCTCAGTCCAAATTTCTTGAAACTGTCGCTTTTCATATTTAACCTTACGTTTTTTACTAGGTACTGACTTCTCCATGTTGCGTTCTAATCCTGGCTAGGATTAACGCAGCACCTAAAAACAATTACAGTACCTACTTAAATTATACATTCTTTTTTAAATTATTAAAAATAATTGATTAAATTCCCCAGAAATTTCAAGATTTTTATACTGATTTACAGATATCTGAAATAATGACGTAATTATTGCAGTTAGAGAAAATCTGATAAAAATAGTAATTTCTTTGTTTTATTTTAATATTTGGCCAACATTAAAGCTAAATTTGATTAAAATTGATTAAATAGGTAGGGAAACACTTATTAATAACAGAGTTTTACTTACGATTTCACAACACAATTATACACGACACTTGACGGGTTAACAGGAAATCTACGTTGAATGTGGATCAAAATGTATGACACCGGCTAGTCGAGTTAAAATCTACACTAGAACTATTACCTCCCCAAAATACTATTAAATTGCACTTATTCTCAATCACTTATTACTTCGCTTTATATTTTCGCGCTTATTTCTTTCTGTTGACATTTCACTCAAATTAAAACCGAACTGTCGGTCGCTTTTTTCTTTTTTTTTTTGATTGACCTTAGTTGTTGGCCTCGGATGGCCTCTACAACTTTACCCGGATTTTACGGTGAGCGCTGAGGGCTCTCAACCGGTCATTTATTAAGTAACATTGCCCAAGGGCACCCCCTGTGGGGTACGGACCTCGGCTTGGGGCGTTACTGCTAAGTTGGGGCGACCTACTCCCATGTTTGGTGGACGGTTTACGCGGCGCGTATTCCGCCCCCGACGATGGGGACGAAAACGCGGACGGTTCGTGTTTGATTCCCTAGCTGCATTCGCTCTACGTTGAGCGAGCGTAATGTCGTCGTCTTCTTCCCCTAACGCGTCTTTGGGTCGACGTATACTTGAAATTCTACTGGGTGGTAGTTAACGGCCGCAACCACTAGAGTGTTGGGGTGAGTCGGAGCAGAGTCAAAGTAGCTAAGAGAGCACTGTTTTATGTATTGCTTGATGGTCGGCAATCTGAGGTCGATGTGAAGATCGACGTTGCATACATACCACGGTGCTCCCGTAGCTTTGCGCATGAAATTATTTTGTAATGTTTGAAGCCTATGGATCCTGTGTGGCCTAACGTGTGCAAAGACTATGCTACCGTACGTCATTATAGGTCGTACACATGCCGTGTATAACCTAATTTTGTTTTTTAAGTCTAACTTCGAACGCGCGTTTATTAAACTGTGGGGACGTCGTAGCACGAAGGCAGCCCGGCTGCGGACTGCCTTGATGTGGGGGCCGAAGGATAGACGGTCGTCAAGAGTTATGCCTAAATATTTGGCCTGCCTAGCCCAAGGGATAGACTTGCTGAACATCCTAATCTGAGAGGTCTTCTCCAAGGGATACAGGCTTAGCTGTCTTGTGTGAAACAGCACCGCCTGGCTCTTCTCGGGGTTGACCTCTATTCTCCATTTCCGGAACCAAGCGCCTAGTGCGTTGGCTGAGGTCTGGAGTCTTTTCGCTACTGTCGAGGGGTTCTTTCCTGAGCAGTAGATGGCCGTGTCGTCTGCGAAAAGTGCCGTCTGCACATACCGATGCTTTGGAATGTCGCTGTCGGTCGCTGCGGTTACCGTGGCTTTTATACCGCGCATACGACTCTGGAAGCCTCGTGTATCTACTCGTACCTACGCGAGCAATCCAGAATTCGGGACTATTGCTATCTCGTTTGCTCGCACCGCGCTAGAAAATTCTTGATTTCTCTACTATTTTGAACTTTATATAAAGGCGGCAAGCGATGTTACTTGCCTTAGCATTTTTGGGCGCTAGATTCAAATAGCGCGCGCGCAAGATTCAAATTACTTTTCGAACATATTTTTTTTGGTTTTATTCTGGAATAGAATTAAATATTCTTCGAATGTACGAGAGTATTATTTTTGCTGTCGGCGGGCCACCAGTATTCGACAGGCGGGCCGCATGCGGTCCGCGGGTCGCGGTCTGTGCATCTATGCTCTAGTGGATCACCTTTCTAATTTCTTGGTGGTATCAGATTGAACTTATAGCTGAGTGTGCTATTATAAATTAGACACAGTACCTGATATAAAACAAAGTAACTGGAGACCCTAAACTTGCAAGCTTTAAATGAATGTAACCTATAATTTTTCTGTATATCATGTACTCTTTTCAATGGTTTCTTTGAAAATTTATAATACAAAGTTTGCCAGATTTTCTGAATTAATTTGGGATGTCTTTACTGCATAACTTAATTTCTTGTAAAACCCATACTCATGATTAGATAATAACACAATTGATAAGTAATGGAATCAAACTGCTGATTAAGGCAATAATGCCGGAGTCTAGGGTTTTACAAACCTTCCAGATAAAGCTTTTAAAGCATATAAGTGTGTATTCTTAGAATGAGAACAACTATATGTGAAACAAAACAAAAATTATTTCTTAATGGTAATTGAAACGCGTTCAGAAGGAACCCATTTCTTTCTTTAATTTTTTTGTAAACGATTCTACTTTAAACTTCAGGCTTAAATGAAGATGAGTCGTTGCCGTTAAAAAGTTCTGTCCAGTACAGGGTAACTGTTAATTTGTATATCCAGTTTCTCTTTATTTAATAGATATCTTTCTATTTTCAGGGGATTGTTATATCGAAGAATTATAGACTGTTTGCAGCAATCAGTGAAAAATGAAGGTATTCTGGCCTTATTTATGGGTTTCCTGCCTCTATGGATGCGACTGGGACCCTGGGCGTTAATCAACTGGGTCGTATTTGAGAACATTATGTTAACGATTGGCGGCCGTACCTTTTAATTATAAGCATGCAAGGCTTTAAAGTGTTTTTCGGTGATATGTTGAAGTAGGTATACCGATGTTATAAAGCATACTTATATTTATTAGCGCCTATATTTAGCGTGGCATTAGCCATTGTCTATTCTTAATGCATTATATTTTCTATTTTGACAGTGTTCAAATGTCTCTATTTAACCTACCCGGTCCACCTATGATCTACCTGTCATAGGAGCCAGATACATTTAAGTCCTGTGTAGCGTAGAAGAGTTAGTCTACACTAGTATCTGCTGAGAGTATCCCTAGTACTCAAAACGAAGGAATTTTTTTTGTACGTGTTGACTAACGGAGATCAGGAGACAATAATACATTTAATGGTCATACGTATAAACATAAATAATGTAATTATGTTTGTATAGTGTAATGTAGGTATGTATGTTTATCAATCTTTGAAAGGTCTTATCCCAGTTAACGATTAATAGTTTCAAAATATTTTAATTTCCTTTGAAATAGATGGCGTCAGTAATCATCACTATACCTACCCGTAACCGTGATGAGATGCTTTGTAATTATGATAACATGATTTGTGAGAGAGTAAATTACCATCTTTCATTTATAAGCTTATACAAAATCAATATACTTTCTTATCTTAAAATCTTATATACTTACATTAATATAAAGAAGAAAAATGCCGGCAGACTACATTCTGACTTTAATCAGTTAAGACAACACATGTTCTTATGAAAGACAGTCCCGACCTCTGTAAGCCTTGGCTAATATTGTTTGAAAACTAGACTTTAGTTGACGACTCAGCATATTCGAACTTCTAATCCTGATTTATTATTGTATTTCATTTAAAATATTATGCGACAATTTTACTGTTAAAAATGTATAAGCACTTTGGTATAAATAGATACAATAGAGGGAGTGACTTAAACAAAAGGTTTGTATGTATAATATACGGATATTATAATAAAGAAAACCCAAAACTTTGAAATGGAAAGTGCAAGGGATTTCCGTTTAAAGGTTTTCCCGTATGAAGCGGGTCGCTAATTAATGATAAATACCAAATCAAGTCAGTACTTTGTCGTCCATTTTGTGTCCTTACTTTTTATTTACCCGCTGTAATATTCTTATCAAATGAGAAATATTAAGAATACTCAGTTGAAATTTTGTAAACTATGAGAACTAGTAGCTACTTAGTGATATTACATCCTTATATAATTATATACTTTGATCATTTGCAGAAAGTCACCATTTCAAACAACTGTTACATACGAATGTGTAAAGCGATGTAATTTAACTAGTATATATGAAAAACTATCTTTAGTTTTGTAGATAAATACGTCGTCTGATGATATTTTTGGTAGATATACAATGTAACTAAAATTAAACGACGTCAACGAGAGAGACGCTAAGGCCAGCCGTACACGGACTGCTTCAAGCAGTTGGGACCGACAGCTTGAAGGTGCGACCGCACGGTGAACTATAGTCATTCATTTGTTGCCGTACACACGACTGCTCGAGCAGTCGCGACCGCTTCAATCCGTCAACTGCATGACGAAATTCCATCGTGCCGTCGACCGCTCGCGAGCGGTCGCGAGGCATACACCGACTGCTCGAACCGTTGACTGCGCTAGAGCAGTCGACAGCTCTCCAACCTCCCCCTCCTTTCTCTTCTGGTCTCGCGGCGTCTATCTGCAATTAGTGCAATTAAATCACAAGAACTTATTTGAAATTATAAACTTAAGGAACACAGCGACAAAATAAAGAAGAACAACGCATGGGCAATTATTTGTGCCCAAGTAATTGAGAACTTTGATGAAAATCCGTGACTCGACTGCGGTAGAAAATCAACTGCTCGAGCGGTTGGTAGCGACAGCTCAAGCAGTCAATAACCGACCGCTTGGGCAGTCGTCGCCGAACGCTCGAGCGGTCCGTGTACGTCGCTCGGCCGTTAATTGCTCGAGCAGTCCGTGTACAGCCGCTCTAAATGTATTAGCTACTTAACCTTACCCGCTTTTGACTTAGTGATCTTGACTCATTCACTTGTTTATAACTTATTTTCCGTAAATATCATTACATTTCGCCTCTCCAATGACTTGTCGTGATACAGTAAATAGACAATTCAACTTGCACATCCAATTAAAATTATCTTAATTAAAATTAAACACCTTTTTATAGCTTATTATGAAATGTATATGCATTTATACAAATTTTGTACTTATTGACACAAAAACATATTTATCTGGATAAACTGAAATATGAGAACTACGTAATTTAAGTATCTATTTTGTTAAAAGTATTTATTTCTGTTGATATTTTTCACTTCATTTTATGTTTTTCTTATGTTATGATACGCACAATAAAATATAATCTTCATCGTAGGTACATAATTTATTGAATACCTTATAAAGGTTAGATTGTAGATAATGTTAATCAATATTAGGTTGTTTGATACAACAGATTTTTCCAATATCAAGTTTTATTCCTCACAAACTAAGTGTGGTCCACCGATTTTGAAGATCACAACAACTACAGCGTCAGCTAAAACGTCAATTTGTGATAAAGGAGGGTTCACTCCTCCAGACACTGTCAGCCTTTATAGCCGGTCTAGTTGGGGCTGTATTGTGCACGCCCGCAGATCTAATTAAGACTCGTCTATGAATCAACTAGTGGGATCAGATGGAAAGTATGTTTCTTTTTATTTCGTATATGTATGGACCATGTTCAGATCTTGGATTGGATTTCTTTTATTTACCTATACCAGATTTTTATGCGTCGACGTATACGTTTATTACCGAGGACTTGGTGTATGTCACGGGAAATCGTTAGATACGGGCAGCACAGGACAAGTTACTGTGGAGAACCATGTCTAGTAGTGGACATCTTTCGGCTGAGATACTGTGATAATAATGATACATTGACGTTCCTAGGGACAAAATCATTAACCGAAAGGGGTTTGTTGGGAGTTCTGAGTATGTAAATTATAATTTGTCGTATAAATATAATTTAATTTAACATAAGTTATTTAGTTGTTTGGTTGGTGACAAAGGACACATATACTTAAGCATCTCTAAAAAATGACTAGTTATGATATTACCATGAACAACATTTATTTTTTAAACTCCTTTCTAAGGAGAACCCTATGTCGAGTAGTAGACTACTGGAGGCCTTTGATAATAATTTTATTTCTGAAGCTAACTGCAAACGATGACATTTTACTACTAAAAATGTCATCTTTTAAAATATCTTATTCGCGTAATTTGTAACTAGTTTTTGCAACGTTGTTTGTGCACACTTTGCTTACGTAACATAAAATTTAATCATATATTTATTTTTATATTAATCAATTGTTTTTATTGACAACGTCGAGTCGTTTACGCGTTTATTTTCTACTGCGGTGGTACCGATAGGGGCTTCGTTACCATCGCTACACTGGTGCAACTTGTGTTGATACTACGTGTAATGTACTAAACATAGCCTTGTCATGGCATTTAGTAAGGTTTAGTAAGGGGTCGTTTACCACAACTTCTATGTGAATTAATTATTTTCGTTAAAGAGATAAAAAAATTACTTGGGTAAATAAAAAACGTTTTGATTTGGTGATCGAATGTGCTTGGTTTATGTGGACTAGATTACTTTGGACCATTTCTTTTTGTTTTTTTTCTTGTTTTTTTAACGTGTGGCAATCCCCTCGGGCTGACACCCCACCGGGGTTTACGGCAGGGTGGTGTGGCGGAATCGGACCGACTAAAACCATACGGTGTGCCACTCTGCGCCTGAGATAGGAGGGATCCGGGAACCGCTGCTATTACGACATCCAGATCCCTCCTAGTGCCTGCCCGCCAAAGGGGGCACCATCTGCGGATAAACTCTCTATATAGGCGACGTACGGCACACGCGCACGTCACCTCCTCGCGGCTGGCCACTATAGCGGATGGAGGGGAAAACCCGTCCCGTCCACAGATTACTTTGGACCAATGACAACCATTATCAAGGCTTAAATATCCACATTTTAAAACAATTACCTATTCCACCATAATTATAAATGTTATTTATCAACTTTCAGAGGCACGCTCTACAAAAATTCAAAAATTGTTTAAAACAATTCAAACAATCTGTGACCAACGAAGGCTTCTTTGTTTTGTACAAAGAATTAGTACCATTATGGATTAGAATACGACCTTGGATGTTACTAAATTGGATCGCATTTGAATGTATAATGAGTACTATAGGTGGAAAGCCGTTTTAGTGCTATGTACTTTTAGTTCTTTGTACTAGTAACATATTTTAATGTTTACGGTAGCTTAAAAATAAATTATTTTCTCACAATCTACTATTTTTTTCATAGTATATAGGCAAGGTAGTCTTGTGGCCACTGCAGCTGAATCTAACATCATGTAGTGTAGGATGCCCTGCGGCACAATCACAGATTACCTCCTAATAAATATCACAGTATTTCAGTAAGACAGTGACAAGTTGCGTTGATCCACATTTTTTCCTTATGGAGCATTTAGGAAACCTTTGACATAATTATAACACAATAATACTCCACTTTTCAAGAAAATATCTTTGCATCAATGAAAAAAAAGCAGGTGACGATCAACTAAATGTCGACTTTTGAATCACAATACTATCGATACAGGTACTATATTAGACAAAGAGAAGTATTGCCATGTAATTGATGAGTGAAAGGGACATTTCAAAAAGGCATCAATGGTCACTTAATTTTGAAAACGGTTAATACAATACAA
Organism: Hypercompe scribonia; assembly: GCA_949316085.1. Lineage (NCBI taxonomy): Eukaryota > Metazoa > Arthropoda > Insecta > Lepidoptera > Erebidae > Hypercompe > Hypercompe scribonia. The sequence continues at coordinate 8,197,257 of OX438975.1, forward strand.
ATAAAATATATTTATGTATATGTCATATTTTTGGTAACTGGGAATTTTGACTGACTTACCACGCGGTAGCCATTAATTATGTATTTTGAGTACGAAACTATTTTAAACTGTCAAGAACTTGGATGACACTAATGTCGCAATTTTTAGCACCAAATTAGTGATAATTCGTACCGCTATTAACACTTCATGTGCTAGCTTCAGAAAACATGTAAGAAAACATGTAGTGCGCACGTTTTTAACCCTATATACGGTATCTATTAGGGGGTAATTTATGGGTTTATGGGCACAATGGACCGCGACAGCGGGTGTAAGTGGATGGCGATAGGTTGACGATGATGACCCACAAAATGCAATCATATCAACTTTAGTCGTCAGTTACAAGATAATATTATTTTGTAGCCATTTTTATATTTTTTAAACTACCGTAATCTCACAAGGAGAAAATACATAGGTCCAAATTATCAAGAACGCAATTGAGCTCACCAAAAAGAATTTTAATAAAGTACAACCAGGGTATAATAAAAGAACGCCTTCGACAAGCACTTCTGACAGCTTTCTCCAAAGCTGGTCGGTGCTGCTACTGCCCTCGGGCGTCTTTTACCCAATTTGGGTGGTGCCAGCGTCGCGACGAGACGGCCGTACACGGGGGTTGTCCGGTCAATGGTACTATATGGTGCACCAGTATGGGCGGCGGCTCTGACCGCCCAGAATAGGGTTCGATACTGGCGCCCTCAGAGGATATTGGCGGTTAGAGCCATACGCGGTTAGCTCACAGTGTCAACGGAAGCGGCGTGCGCCTTGGCCGGTACTCCCTCGTGGGATTTGTAGGCGGAAGTGCTCGCTGAAGTTTATCGGCCTACGGTTGACTTCCGGGCGGCTAGTGGCTTACGGTCCCCGCCCGAAGAGATACGCAAGTGGCGTGAGGCCGCTCGTCGAGCCACGATGGCTCGTTGGTCGTTCCGGCTGGAGACTCCTCGTGCTGGCTTTGCTCTCGTGGAGGCTCTCCAATCGGTCAACGCCGAGTGGGCAGGGTGGCAGACCGGGACTCTTTCCTTCTGACTGACGCAGATCCTTTCCGGGCACAGTTGCTTCGGAAAGTATTTGCACTCGGTCGCCAGGAGGAAATTGAGACCCGCCTGTCACCACTGCGGTTTAGTGAGGACTCGGCTCAGAACACGCTAGCGGCTTGTTTCGCTTGGGCGCCGCAGCGTGGGGTCCTCACTGCTGTTATTGGAGGAGGTCTTTCGCTACCGGCCGTCATACGCTCCATGGTCGGTAGCGATAGTTGTTTTACTGCAGTCATAACCTTCTGCAAAGACGTAATATCGCGGAAGAAGGCGGCGCAGAAGACCCAGGAGGATTATCTCCACTCGGACCCAATTCGCCGCCGGCGAACCTGGCGGCGGAGGTCGCGCCAGCACCTCATGCCGCCTTGAGTGTGGTCGCGGGTGGACCGGACGGGTTTTCCTCTCCATCCACTACAGTGGCCAGCCGCGAGGAGGCGGTGTCCGTGTGTGCCGTATGTCACCTAAATAGAGAATTTACCCGCAGATGGTCCCATCAGAAGCGGGCAGGCGCTAGGAGAGACCTGGATGTCGTAATAGCAGCTGTTCCCGGATCCCTCCTGTCTCAGGCACAGAGTGGCATACCGTGTGGTTTTAATCGGTCCGTTTCCAACACACCACCCCGCCGTAAACCTCGGTGGGGTGACCGCCCGAGGGGGTTTCCACACGCTAAAAAACAGGGCCCTGGGCTTTGGTAAACTGGGTTGCCTCGAAAAAATAATGTACTCTGTTGGGGGTAAATCATTTTAAGTTTTGAAAATGAACTTGTCACAAATGTGCATGTAGCTTACATTATCATTCACACATTCACATTTTTTAAGTGGTGTTATATTCATTTTAATTACTTACTTCAGCCTATTGCCATCCACTTCTAAACGAAAACCTCCCCCAAATAACATCTTAATTAAATAATATTATTATCATTTTAATAAATTTAAGAAAATTATTTTTGTTGATGATGTCTGTATAAATTATACAAATATAATTGAGATTTTTTGTAAGCAATGTTCAGTCCCTGCTCATATAGTTTCAATTGAGTTATAAGCCAATCACAATAATAAAATAAACAAAAAACAATTGTTTTAGATAATTAATAACAATTATATTATGTAGTCTGGGCCATGAATTAGTTAACATTTGAAAAAATCGTATAAAAACCATTTGATATATTATAAAATCATTTATTTAAAAGAAAGCTAATTAGTGGAAATTCATTTTTTAAAAATTATATTATCTAAATGACCACCGTTTCGACGTTTGCACTCTTCTAAGCAAGCACCGAAATTTTCGAATACTCGCCGGCAAAGAGACCACGAGATCGCTGATATCTCTTCGCTGATTTTTCTTTTAGTTGACGTAATGTATTTGGTTTATTGATGTGGACACGATTCTTCAAATAACCCCATAGAAAGAAGTCTGCTGGGGATAGATCTGGAATTCTGTGTGGCCGTGGAGTGTCGCCTCATCTGGCGAAATTTTCGGATACTCGTCAGCAAAGAGACCACGAGATCGCTGACATCTCTTCGCTAATTTTTCTTTTAGTTGACGTAATGTATTTGGTTTATTGATGTGGACACGATTCTTCAAATAACCCCATAGAAAGAAGTCTGCTGGGGATAGATCTGGAATTCTGTGTGGCCATAGAGTGTCGCCTCATCTGGAAGTTAGCTTTTCCAGAAACATGTCTTTGACCACCGGCAGGGACTCATAGGATGTGTGATAAGTGCCTTCATCTCATTGACACTATGTGTTACGATTGTAGGCAGCAAAGTCGGGTAGTATCAGTCCTAAAAACTACCGTAACATTTTCACATATTCAGCAGAAAACAATAACTGAACGACCGCGAGAATCTTCGAAAACATATAGTCCAATGATTCCTTTTGCTGAGATTGTAGCCCATATCTTGGGAGAATAAAGTGGCCTCTTGTGGTTTAGCTTTGGAATTTTCGCTGCTCCAATACCTGCAATTCTGTTTGTTTACATGTCCCTTGAGGTGAAAATGGGCTTTGTCAGAGAATAAGAAATTATCAAAATTACTGAATCATTCTAACATTGTTTCGGCATACGACTTGCGTTAATTTAAATGATTAGGTTTTAGTTCCTGCACTATTTCGATCTTATATGTATGAAATTTCAAATGCCATTTCAAAATACGGCATAATGATGTGCGGCATAATTCTAATTCAACCAAACGTTTGCGCGTTGATAAATCTGGATTAGGTAGAACAGAAGCGGAAACTTGCTGCACGTTCTCTTCGGTTTGAGAAGTCCGTGTGCCTCCACTTTGTTTCACATTTAGCGTAGGTAGCATTTCTTCGAACTTCGTCACCCATTTCTTTATTAAAGGAGTACTCAGACACTGATTTAAGTCGTGTAAATTGTATTCAACGCGAAATAAACTTGTTTAAAACTAAAGTAAAGAAGCTTTTACTGGCTGAATTAGTGACGTTTAGTTCATCACCTGCTATTATTTTACTTTATAGTGGTAATATGTGTGCACGGATATGTATGAGTTATATGTGTGTGTATTATATATGTATGTGATATATATGTATGTGATATATATTTATATGTTTATGTAAGTGTATTTGCTTATTTATGGTCAAATTAGTCTATATATACTAAATACTCTATCAACTCCTTCTTATCCTTAAGTGCACCTACCTCATGTTTTCTCTGCATCGCCCCATCGGTTGACTGGTAGAAAATACCTTAGGCATTAAGTCCGCCGATGCATGTATTTGTGCATAAAGTTGTAAATTAAATAAATAAAATAAAATAAATAAATAAACGTCTCACAGTAATAAGTGAACTGTTTCTAAATAAAATTGTATCATACAGTAAGCGCGCTGCAGCTTCGTGAAGCAATCAATTACGACAAAATTTAAGAGAAATGAGCAAGTGATCAAACACCGCTACGCGCCCGGCGCGCCCTCTGTTTGGGCAGAATGTTAGATTCAAATGTTAACGAATTCTTAGCCCACCCTGTACTTGCTACACAGCTCAGCTTTACACGGGTACGATCGGCGGCGGTCGCCACTCAGCCCGTACATTTTAACTCTCTGAAAATTTTCAAGATATTTATTTTGATGATATGCTTGGAAACGGTAATTTTGGACTACATTAAGCGCAGTGGCTGTCTTATTTAATTGGATAAGTTTTAAAACTGTATTGATCAAAAGTACTTTGAATGTAATATTAACCCACTAATTAATGAAATCTTGAAATATAAAAATGGTTACTGGGGGCTATCCGTATGATATAAACACACAAGTCTGTAGTACATCCTTTTGATATATTTAGTAAAGTTTCGTCAGTATTAGCAATAAAGTGTTTAATTTTTTTACGAAGCATTGACTTTTCTATATGTTTATTTATGTAACACCGGTGTATTATATATACCTTCCTTGACACTTTCTTTTTTTTTTTTTTTTTTTTTAACGTGTGGAAACCCCCACGGGCCGTCACCCCACCGGGGTTTACGGCAGGGTGGTGTGTCGGAATCGGACCGACTAAAACCACACGGTGTGCCACTCTGCGCCTGAGATAGGAGGGATCCGGGAACCGCTGCTATTACGACATCCAGATTCCTCCTAGCGCCTGCCCGTACCTCGGGCACCATCTGCGGATAAACTCTCTATTTTAGGCGACGTACGGCACACGCGGACGTCGCCTCCTCGCGGCTGGCCATTATAGCGGGTGGAGGGGAAAACCCGTCCCGTCCACCCGCGGCCACACTCAAGGCGGCATGAGGCGCTGGTATGCGCGCCTCCGCCGCCCGGCTCGCCGACGGCGAATTGGGTCCGAGTGGATATCGTCCTCCCGGGCCTTCTCCGCCGCCTCCTTCCGCGAAATTACGTCTTCGCAGAAGGTTGCGACCGCGGTAAAACAACTGTCGCTACCGGCCATGGAGCGTATGACGGCCGGTAGCGAGAGATCTCCTCCAATAACTGCAGTAAGGACCCCACGCTGCGCCGCCCAAGCGGAACAAACCGCTAGCGTGTGCTGAGCCGAGTCCTCACTGCAGTCGCAGTGGTGACAGGCGGGACTCAATTCCCTCCTGGCGACCGAGTGCAGATACCTTCCGAAGCAACCGTGCCCGGAAAGAACCTGCGTCAGTCGGAAGGAAAGGGTCCCGTGCTGCCGTCCTGCCCACTCGGCGATGACCGGCTGGAGAGCCTCCACGGCGGCAAAGCCAGCACGTGGAGCCTCCAGCCGGGACGACCAACGAGCCATCGTGGCTCGACGAGCGGCCTCACGCCACTCGCGTATGTCCTCGGGCGGGGGCCGTCTGCTGCTACCCGCCCGGAAGTCAGCCGTCTGCCGATAAACTTCGGCGAGCACTTCCGCCTCCAAATCCCACGGGGGAGTTCCGGCCAGGGCGCACGCCGCCTCCGTCGATACGGTGCGGTAACCGCGTATGGCTCTAACCGCCAATATCCTCTGAGGGCGCCAGAGGCGAGCCCTATTCTGGGCGGTCAGAGCCGCCGCCCACACCGGTGCACCATACAGCGCCATTGACCGAACAACCCCCGTGTATAGCCGTCTCGTCGCGACGCTGGCTCCACCCAAATTGGGCAAAAGTCGCCCAAGAGCAGAAGCGGCGCCGACCAGCTTTGGAGTAAGCTGTCGGAAGTGCTCGTCGAAGAGCCACCTGCCGTCGAGGATCAGGCCCAGATACTTCATCTGGGCCTGAACCGGTACGAGGACCGAATTGACCACGATGGAGGCGCCGGAGGGTGGACCACGACGGGGCCCATGGAACAAAAGGGCCTCCGTCTTGTCCAGGACCACCCGCAAACCCAGCGCCTCAATTCGCCCGACCACCAGAGAGACACCCGTGGTGGCCAGGCGCGCCGCCTCTTGAAAGTTTGCTCCCCGAGCTGTGACCAATGTGTCACCTGCGTAGCAAATTACGCCCAGCCCGGGGGGAAGACGACCTCGAAGGGCCCAGTCGTATCCCATGTTCCACAGGAGTGGTCCGAGGACAGACCCCTGTGGAACACCGCACGACATGAGCCGCCGCCTCAAAACACCGTCTCGGTCCTCGTACATGACGGTACGCTCCTCAAGATAGTCTGCCACAAGCCGCCTCAGGTACTTTGGCACCCCATGGTAGTGGAGTGCTTCCCTGATGCAGCTAAATGGCAGACTATTAAATGCGTTGGCGATGTCCAACGACACCGCCAACAACACGCCGCCACAGCTCACTGCCTCTTCGGTAACGGCCCTCAGGCGCAACACGGCATCGACCGTCGAACACCCCGCTCGAAAACCAAATTGGGCGTCCGACAGATCGGGGCCCACCTCGCAGAGGTGCCGGACGATGCGGGCAGAGAGTATCCTCTCAAACAGTTTACCCGCCTCGTCCAGCAACACGATGGGCCTATAGGCCGCTACCGATTCGGCTGGCCGTCCCGGCTTCCTCAATAGGACCAGCTTCCCGCTTTTCCAGCACTCAGGGAAGCGTCCGGACGCCAAGCTAGAGTCCAGGACTTCCCTGAGGCGGTGCGACATGTGTTCGAGGGCTCGGGCCAGCACTCGGGCAGGTATCCCGTCCGGCCCGGGGGCGGTGTTCTTAGAGCGGACCCGTAGAACAACCGCCCCTACCTCCGATTCCTTGACGGGCGGAACATCGTCCTCGTTCCCCCCGTCGTCTCCGACCATGAAGGCCATCGAGGGGGGTGTGTGTTCCACCCGCTGCGGGAAAAGGCCCTCGACCACTTCCCGCAGGAAGCTGGGCTGGAGTGTCTCTGTAAGGGGGGGGCCCGACGCACGGAGCTTTTGTCGCGCCGCACGATAAGGGCGACCCCAGGGGTCACGATCGAGACCCTCCAGCATCTCCTTTCTCTTAATTTCTTTGGCACCTTCCTTGACACCTAACACAGCCTAGATATAACAGATACGTTGGAAAATCTAAACGCGCAAGAAAAAAGCATGTTCATTTTATACTATGTAACGATTATGAATTTCTTACCACAAATATCAGTCCTTACAGTATACAACAACATAATTCTTAACAATCTTCTTGAATATTAGTTTGCAACACAATAATAACATACATAACAAGTGCAACAGTCAATGTAACTAAAATAAATATACCACTCGACTTAAACTTTTGAAAGAGCTCAAGAGGTATTAAAAAGACACCTCATCGGTCTAAATGATACCTGACTATAAATAAACAATTTACTTACATGTTATCTATTTATAGCCTTAATTAATGTGTAACAAATATTTTTTATTATTAATTAACAAGTTTTATTCACTTTAAGAACCACCCGTAAATCGATGTGAATACCTACGCGGCAACTAGTGTATCGATGAATTTGAGTTGAGCGATGAACTTAGCGTTTAAAGATACAATTGGTTTAGTCTAATATATTTACGAAATCATTCTCCGACCTCTTTCACAAATTAGGTTGAGGCATTCTGGCTACTATGACACGGTTAAACTTCAAATTTTTTAGGTGTAGCGACTGCCACCAGACCTCTCTTACGGCTTCTAAGGCCGTACTACGTATTGATTGGATAATATAGAACCTGTAAGAATGTCAAGTCTCTGCACAAGTGCATCTGTATTTTTTTACGAGTCAATTGCTTTAAAATGCCGAATTTGGACATATCCTAATAGCAACGGAATAAACAGTGGACCAACATTACCTATACTCTCTTTTTCTGCCTTTAAATTCGACTAATCGAGTAGGTAACACAATTAATTTTATACTAAAATAAAAAAGAGCTGATTTAAAAAAACTCATCCAATTCAAGGTTATTTTTAAAAAAAGGAACTCAGTGGTGAAAAAAAAACGCATCCACTTACTTATTCTCGCCCTTGTATTACAAAGATCACGTGGATACAAGGATTTGCAGACTTTCACATTTTTATACATATAATGCGGTTGCAGTTAAGGTTACTTAACTTCCTACAAACGTCAAATAAGATTCAGTCATCATCTCGTTAAAATAATTTCCATATACCTACATAAGGTACCACATATTGTATGTATTAAGGGGGAAACCGGTTTAGATCGATCAAAAAAATCGATTTTTTTTTATTGCATAAATCGTCAGTATAACTACTCAAGAATATGTGGTAAAAATTTTAAAGCTAAATTCGCATTATTCCCGATACTATGAGCACTTAAGTGATGTCAGCGCGTAACGAGTCAGAATAGACGCACCACGTTGGAGACGAAGGAAGCTCGTATAGCTCGTCAAGCGGAGATGCAAGCCCAAAATGAAGTGTACGAACTATCAGGGGGATTGCTATATGGTGCTGGAATAGCTGATTAAATGGTAAGAAGTTTATATAATTAATTATTGCTTTGAATTTTTCGTTTTCGCTACATTATATTTCAAACGCGTTTTTCTCGAAACCAGTTTTTTCAACTTGTGGGCATTCTAGCTTAAAAAGTTATCGACCAATCGTTATAAATTTTTTTGGGATTTTTCTTTATTCAATTCTAATTTATATGAACCCAATTCTGGGATTATATTATTATTAAAAATATTGTTTTCTAAGCAAAATAGATGAAAAAATATGGATAAAAAAGTTACATTGCCTTCGAGCGCCTCAAAAACATGCAATTTTCAATATTTTTTATCACAATTAGGTTCATATTTTTAGGAAATATGTTGTTAATAATAAAAAAAAATTTCGTTGATTTCAGACAAAAATTGCAACTTCAGGAATTCCCACCAGCAAGACACTCGGATGGCGATCGTCCGTGGACAGCAGGCTTTAACGCCACTATTTCCAGCGGAAATAGCCTAAAAAAATTTTAAATTGTACTTAAAAATATAAACAAAATACCCTCTAAATTGAAACAATTTGTGATTATTTCTTCGTTGTTCAAAAAATTCTTGAAAAACACCAAAATTTCGGCCTCCTAAACCGGTTTCCCCCCTTAAGCAACACTTTAAATATCTGCAAGGGCAACGTTAGGATCATGCATACATACATTAAATCACGTCTGTTTCTCCCGAAGGGGTAGGTAGAGGTACATATATAAAACGTCCACTTTTCGTCAGCTTTGGTTCCACGTCATTAGTGGTGAGCCTGTTGTCCCTAATCGAGATGTTTTGTTTGCCAAAGCTTCGTGCGTCGATCGGGACATGCACCACTTGTAGATGAGGTTGGCTTGGGCTCTAAGTTTTTGGTGGGAACCTAGGATCATATAAAGAACACTAGGATCATATAAAGAAATATAAAAATCTCGAAATTTAAGAATGCAAGTTTAATATTGCTTTTCTGGCGTAGTGAAATGAATTGTGTTTAATAAAAAATTAAAACTTTGTAAATGGAAAATGTATTTCCAATCTAACTGTAATGGTAACTATATTCCAATACAAAGTAATTACTATTTACTTTAAAGCAAAATTTTGTAATTTAAAGTAAATTGTTTTTACTAGAGATTACAAACAAATCTTTTGTATTCGAGCGATTTACATTGAAATGCAAAATAAATATTGTTAACTCTGATTCCGCCAATGACTAAACATTCCAAGAATTGAATATGAAGGTTAGTTTCACATAATATATATCTCGAAGTAGCTTCAGTTGTTCGCTAATATTAAGTTCGCTAATATTGAGTGCACTCAGGAACGTACACTCGGGTCGTTTCTGAACATTATTTTTTGAATTAACAACCTGCAGTTATGAATAAACCCGAACTTTATCGTCTTAGCAACACTTGTCAAAGAAAAGATGTAGCCGAATTTTTGGAAAAATACGCACCAAAAATGGTATGGAAAGAAAACGGTAATAAAATCCTCGATGTAGGCTGTGGCGATGGCAGTGTTACAGATATGCTTACGAAGTATTTGCCTTCAAATTTCGATTTATTGGGCTCTGACATAAATGTGAACATGGTGAACTTTGCGAACGAACACAATCGTAACACGCAGACTTCTTTCGTTGTTTTGGATATTGCGGGCGAAATACCAGAGGAGATAAAAAGAAACTTCGACCATGTTTTCTCATTCTATGCTTTACACTGGGTTCCAAATCAAAAGTAAGTGTTTTTTTTGTAATATTGTTCTAAGTTCAGTAGTGGATTTAACTACTTTTTCGAAGCATTCCATTGTTTCCTCTGTTTGTCCGGTTTCTTTTAGTTGTTGGGTGCTTCAGAATGAATATTAAAATTAAAAAAAACCAGCATAGTGGTAGTCTTAGTCTACATTTACTAAAAGATAATCCTGCCATTAAACACATCAATCGATCAATCAATCAATCAACAGCCTTTTATAGTCCACTGCTAGACATAGGCCTCTCCTAGGCAACGAGGTTTTGGCCTACTATACCACGCTAGCCAAACGGGTTGGGATAGGGTTTGTTTCAAATTTCCTTCTCTTTAATATTAAATAAATGACTGAAGGTACATCAGACTAGATAGTTAGAGAAACCAATATTAACAAAATGTTACACTTGGTACTTACATGTTACTTATCTCTGGAACATATGAATATGTTTACAAGCATACCTGATAAGTGTCTGGTGATTATTAAGCGATTGATCGAAGTTGAATAATTTCATTTTCTGACACGAATATGTAAAATTAAAGAATCTGTTTTAGTGGTTTTTAATAAGGAATATCTATTTATTTTATTAACGAAGTGTAACTCAGCCCTGTTTTGCTTTAACATTATTATTTAAATATTTGTGTAATACGTTTCGTGTGGTGAAGCGATCGACCTTTAATATTGACATCACGGCGAACCCGAACGGTAGTCAATTGACCAGTGCACTGTCATTTTTCTGCTGAGTCGCACGCAAAATAAAGACACTTGTTTGATACATTGCTGTATTTCTCCCTGGGAGTAAGTGACACCTAATTTGTCTCTGCTCCCATTTCGGTGGCCCGCATCAGAGTGATAAAGTCACTACGTCGTAATTTATAGTTGTGTGTAAATCAGCGTAAAAAGGTTATCAGAACTTTGAACTGCTAGAGTGAGGTCGAATTCCGGAAGTTCGTATTCCGATTTTCACAATATGTTGTGTAGCAATCATTTGTAAAAAAATTAGATTATAAAATCGCCTAAAATTTTCATGCGTTGTTTACATACCGCCGAACAGTAGTGAGATCGAGTATTTATTGTTATTTCAAATTATTGAACACTACTGTATTAATTATAGTAAAGTATTAGTCATTGGCGACTTTAACTTGCATTCTAGTTCACTTTATATTAATAATTATTTTGTAATAATGTGAAAAAATCTCAGGGTAATAATGTGAAAAATTGCAATAATAGGCAGCTAGATTTAGTGTTGAGTACGTTCGCGGGGAGCGGTGTGTGAGTGTGCGCGCGGCCGAGGTGTCGCTCGTGCCGGTGGACGCGCACAACCCACCGCTCGTGGTGTCGGTGCGGCACGGGGTGCGACCGCTTCGCTGCGCGGGCTCAGCTGCACCAAAATTGCACGATACCTTTCAAACATTTTCAGGCTGGAATTTTAAGAAGGTTGATTTTTATTCATTGTATTCCTCAATAGCAGCCGTAGACTGGACACCGATGTACGAATTAAATTTAGATAATAGTTTAACGTTTTTTTATAATACAATCAAATCGATAATAGACGATTGCGTTCCCAGAAAAAAGCGAAGTCAGGTAAACTCAAGGTACATTTACCCTGAGTGGTACTCTGTTGAAATAATTCGCGACATAAGGTTAAAAGCCGCACTTCATAAACAATACAAAAGGAGAGGTTTACGTTCCGATTATGAAGCGTTTTCTCAGTGTAGGTCGAAAGTTAAACGTAGCATCGCTTATGCACATGAAGAATACCAGCGCCGGGTTGAAAATGATCTAAAATCCGACCCAAAATTATTTTGGAATTATCTTAAATCTAGAAGGGGTGACAGAGGTCCAAAGTGTATTTCTAAGAATGGAGAGGTCTTAACAGATGAGCAATGTGCAAAAGAGTTTGCTGAATATTTTTATTCGGTATATAATACGAAACCAGCTGAGTTGAATGTAGACGCAGCGATAAGTCAAGCGGGCGGCGAGGACAGCGCAGCGCGAATTCATATTGACCAACTACAAATGGCGGACGTAAGTCGCGCTCTGCAGCAACTTAAACCAAAAAAATCAACGGGTCCGGACGGCATCCCGCCGTATATATTTAAGGACTGTCGAATAGTACGGAGCCATTACTAGACATATTTAATAAATGTCTAGAGAAGGGAGTGTTTCCAGATAAATGGAAAGTTACGCGCGTTGTGCCGGTACCGAAAGTGTGTTCAGGAGAAAGAACCGAACAGAAGTTTACTTCTGTTCCTGAACACACTTTAATCCTTTAGGATTACAGGCCAGTGGCAGTACTGTCAACGCCCGCTAAGGTATTCGAGGCGGCTATCCACAAGAGCATTTATCAGCAAGTGAGCGCACAACTTACTGACGCTCAGCATGGGTTTCGTCATACAAGGAACACAGCAAGTAACCTACTAAGCTATATGGCTAAAGTAGTGCCCGTAATGGATGTGGGGGGACAGACTGACTCAGCATACTTCGATTACAAAAAGCATTCGACCTGGTCGATAATGACATTTTGCCTAAAAAGTTTGCTGCAGTTGGTTTCACACCACATTTGCTTAGATTTTTTGCGAGCTACATGCGAGATAGGCAACAGTACGTAGAGTACGAGGGGCATAGGTCAGAACCGTATTTTACAAGATCTGGAGTGAGCCAGGGCAGTACTCTTGGACCCCTCCAGTTCATAATTATGATAAACGATCTGCCCACGGTAGTAAGGGACGCCCAATGTCTAATGTTTGCCGATGATCTAAAATTGGCTTTCGCCGTAAAAAGCGAGGATGATTGCATCAAGTTGCAAAAAGATATAGACAGGGTTGTAGCTTGGAGTAAATTGAACTTATTGCAATTTTACACCTCAAAATGCGCAGTGATATCTTTTACTCGAACGCACTCGCCAGTCCATTATACGTATAGCATTGATGAAGTTCAACTTCCTCGAGTTACAGAAGTAAGAGATTTGGGGCTAACGTTGAACACAGGATTATCGTATCAGGAATATATCATACAAAGTTGCAAAAAAGCTTTTAGAAATTTAGGGTTCGTTCTTCGTATGGCTAATGAATTTAAAAACATAAGCGCAATAAAGATATTGTACAATGCTCTAGTACGAAGTCAGCTTGAATGTAACGCAATCGTTTGGTCTCCACATGAAAGTAAATATAGGCTTATGTTGGAGAGAGTACAAAATAAATTTATTAGGTTTCTTTACTTGCGTCTGTATGGAGTATACCCATTTTTTACAGCAAAGTATCCTACACTGTTTACATTAGGAATGGTGGGATATAATGAACTTGGTGTCAGAAGAAACCTAACACTAGTTACATATTTATTTAAAGTTTTTATAGGGAAAGTGTCTAACCAAGACATTTTAGGAGAGTTAGGTATGGCGGTGCCGGATAGGTATGTGTCGCGACGTCGGAGGCCAGGCTTGCTGGTCGTACCGCGGGGTCTCACTAACCTCTCGAGTGCATCACCACTGACGCGCGCCATTCGCGCTCTGAATCTCATAGCGAACGATACTGATATTTTTTGCTGTACCAGGAATGAATTCACAAGAGTAGCATTACAAATTATATGTTATAATAATAGTCTGCTATAGGATTTAATTAGGCTCAACACTAGGGTTTCAGGTTATGGCTACACTATTATATTAGGTAAGTCCTGTAAAAATAGATGTAAAAGAGAGATTAAATAAATAAATAAATAAATAAAATAAATAAATTTTGGTTATTTTTTTATTTCCAACCGTTCTCGAGTTTAGACAGCGAAGACAACAAGAGTGCATCCGTACATAGGTGCATAATTACGAAATTAAACAATTTCAGTTCTATGTATCAATTGTGATGTAGATAAATAACACTGCTTGTCTTTTTTTTCAGACAAGTTTTCAAAAACATATTTGATCTGCTAGAGGAAAATGGACAATTTTTTTCTATTTTCGTTGTTTCTTACCCATGTGATCAAATCTTTCGTTCCATGTCTCAAGAAGCAGAACAGTACATTTTACCGTACAATGACTCAAAGGTATATTATTTACTCGTTGTTAGACCATTTGCTGAGGCTCCCGTTTAAGGTTATTTTGAAATTTTTTCGACTTGCTGGATGCTTATCGTTATATTGATTCAAAATAAATAAAATAAAATAAAAAATTAAAATACATTATGACCAAGTTACCCAAAATCCCAATAAATTGTAAATATATAAATTATATTATGGCCTTAATTTACATTTTATGACTTACGACAGACACACTATTATAACATAATAAACTACCTACAATTTTATTATACATTATAGGAACCAGAAAAGGAACTTACGAATCTGATGGAAAGCGTTGGTTTCATTGATGTCGATGTAAAATGTGAAGACAAGGTTTATCAGTACGACGATATGCATCTATTTAAAGGTAAGTAGACATCTACTTACACTAAATAAATATATCCTGTGTAGGAGCAGTTTTACCAGTTAACGATGAAGTTTTAGATGTTAGTCTGTCATATACCACTATTGAAGAGATGACTTTAGTATATATATGTATATCCGACATATGTATGCTGCTTCCAAGACTAGTGAAACCGAAATCTGTAATTATTTGGCAGATAAATTCATATCAGAGACTTCTTGCTGATGCAAGTGATGAAACTAGCCCTTGTTCTGCTTATTTACATCTCTTTTCCTTAAAAAAATACCTACTCAAGTGTTAAATTGCATCGTGAACGATACATTAATACAAAAAAAAAATCTTGAGTCTTATACGCCAAGTTTCAATGATCATTAGCCGTAATCCATGTTGATATTATAAATTCGAAAGTAACTTTGCCTGTTACGATTTCACGGTTCCGATATCAATGAAATTTTGCATAGAGAATTTGATTAGGACATACACGTGGATGAAGCCGCGGGCTAAAGTTAGTTTGTTAAATAAAACCATTAATATACGAGTACTTTTACAATATTAAAAATTAAACTGGTGATAATTGAAATGTAATAAAAGAATTTACTTATTTCGCATAACTTTATGATATCAATATGAAATCGTAGTGAGTACATTTTGACTGTAATACCCATTCAAATTATTGACACAATATAATTTCTTCTTCTTTTCAGATCACTTTTTTGCACTCAGCCCCTTTAAAATATCTAACGAAACGCTTGAAAGTGCTTTTGAAGACTACATACTAATTCTGAAAGAAAAGGAAATTGCACATGGCGTTAACAATCCTCCAAACATCATCAACATTTATTATAAATTACTTAAAGTATATGGTCATAAACCCACCGTTTATAATTGTAATAACCAACCGATATAGATTAATAATATAGCTTTGAGTCAAGGTGGAACTTAGTGCTTTTGACACAACTTTTTAGAACGTAAGTGACAAGTGATAAATTTTTATTATTTAATTTTTGCTTTATTGGAGAAATAAAATGACGTCTTTGACAATAAATTTTGAATTTCAAAACAATTCAAAATTTAAATATTAATTAAATCTGTTTAAATGTAATTGGGTATAGTTTCAGTATCGGGAAAAGACAGAGAATCTAGAAATCTTACTTAAAGGTGTGGAAAGTTAAAGTCACAAGTTTAAATGAGGAATCAATAAACGCCCAGCCGATTTAGATGATTTAGAGCGATTGTCAATATACATATTACACATATTTACTTGTTACCTTTTTTTCTTATAAACTATATGTACAACAAGTTCCAGGTAGGTAATATTTATCGATTTTTTTCACATATTAGAGCTGCAGTGATAAGTATAACAGAAGCTAGGGACAAGAAGTACTAATGCCGCTGTGAACTTAAGGCAAGTTTATAAAATAAAGCAGTGTTGAATACAATGATAAAAATAAAACAATTTATACTTTAACAAAATATTGTTCAATTAGTCATAGATCATTGACTCCGGATTGAAATTTAATTATGCTTTAGGTACCTCACTCGATGCTTCCAAGGTGCTTCTTAAGGTGAAATAAGTTAATTACTATGTAACTTCCACATACTATGTTTTATTTTGTTATAAAGAAAACTTTTTTGAAACGGTCTAGGTAAGGAAAAGTAAAAAGTACCATTTATTTGAAATATCTACTGTTGTAAGACTATAAGAATTAAATTAAAAATTTAAAACATATTTACTACACAGCATTTGCGTTTTCAGTACTCTCGTCTGGAACGTATATACATGTTATTAGCACTGTTATAAGAAACACAAGGAGTATAGGTAACAGCACGCATGTCGGCAACACGACGTGCGTTTCATTAGCACTGTTGTACAGAACGGTTACGTTTTATGCGCACTGTCGATTATTCACTGTACTCCAGTGCTGAAAACACTAAGTACTAGTTAGCAGCGTAAGGTTATTTTCTGTATATTGTAGGCAGCAGCAAACGTGTTAGTAATATTTAGTAATACAACCAAATTCACGTTTTTGGATCCATAAGTTTAGTAGCTTTAAAGCGTTAGAATAACACTGTCGTAAAACTGATCAGAATAAGGGCAATCCAGTTTTGACTTTCATTTCAAAATTTGCATATATTAAATACTATTTTATGGAAAGCGAGTTTCAGTAAGTTAAAGCTACGAAACTTCGTGAGCAATTTCACTTGCGACTTTTAAGGCTATTGTTTCTAATCATGATGATTGTCGAATGCCCCCTAATAGCAATGAAAGCCCAACGATGACCTCCATATAGATAGATAGAAAAACGAGCGATCAATGCATGGAACGCTGCTAATGGCTCTATGCAGTAGTTCAATGTAAACTAAACACCTTTAGTTGAAAGTATAGGTTTATAAATTTTTGTACATCATTTACAGGACCTTATATGCTGTTATAAAATCAATTTAAGTACATATACAGTCCTTTTTGTTATTCATCTTTTATGTTCTTTTATTTCAGTCAATCATTGGTATTTTCATTATTTTAATTTGGATACAACTCCAACCTGCAAAAAATCACAATTAAACACCGGAAGCACAGTGCTGGGTCTCTGTTGGTGACTAGAGACATCGGAGACATACTGTGACAGATATGTATGTAAAATTTGTTACAATCCCTTGACTAATTACTGCGTGAATACGTAAGAAATAAACTATATCTTATTCACATATCCTACTAATATTTTAAATGCGAAAGTTTGGGTATGGATATTTGTTACTCTTTCACGAAAAAACTACTGGACGGATTTGGATGAAGCTTTACACTAATATACCTAGGTTGTACATCGGAATAACATACAAGAAACAAACAATACAACAAACTTACAAGTATCTAGGTTTTTCACAGTCCTTGGGAATACCAGAATCTGGCGTGAAACAAATGTTACAGGAACGCTTCTTTGGCCGCCTAAAAAAAGTACTTAAAAGTCTTTTAGCAGGCGGTAACAAGGTGCGAGCCTGTAACAGTTGGGTCATGCTGGTTCTGATGTATTCCTTTGGTGTATTTAGATGGACTCAGACCGAATTAGATGCCTCTGACAGGAGAGTCCGTACATTGCTGACTGCATTCCGCATGCACCACCCACGTTCATCGGTTATGAGATTGTATATTCCGCGAAAGTTTGGAGGTCGTGGTCTATTAAATATCAAGACTCTACACAATCGCGAGATATAATAATAATAATAATAAGTTATTAATAAAGATGATGTAAGTTGTGCAGTCCGTTCATTACCGAATTGGAAATCACCTGGTCCAGACGGACTGCACAACTTTTGGCTTAAGTGGTTCCGAAGCTCACATGCGTGTTTGGCATCACAATTCCAAGCAGCTTTGGATTCTGGTTCATTACCACAATTTTTAACCACTGGTGTAACCCATTTACTCTACAAATCTGGTGGTGCCATGGATCCCAAAAATTTTAGACCTATTACTTGTTTACCAACTACATATAAACTTCTAACATCTATTTTGAGACTCAAAATTACTACATATATAATTAATAATTCGGTACTCTCTATTTCTCAAAATGGATGTAGAAGTGGGGCCCGTGGCACTAAAGAGCTCCTTATCATAGACAGGACCATTAGTCAACAGGTACGTCGTAATCGTAAGAGTCTGGCGACATGTTGGATAGATTATAAGAAGGCTTATGACTCTGTTCCACATACATGGCTTTTGAAAGTGCTAGAGTTGTACAAAATTGATGCAACTCTGTGCACTTTCTTAAAGTCGTGTATGAGTCAATGGAGAACAACACTTCGCTATCCAGGATGTCGGCAGACTGCGATAAACGACATACTTATAAAGATCGAGCGAGGTATATTTCAAGGTGACAGTCTGAGTCCCTTGTGGTTTTGTCTAGCTTTGAACCCTCTCAGCACTCTGTTAGAGGGTTCAGGGTTAGGCTATCGGTTGCAGAAAGATGATCAAGTTATATCTCACCTTCTTTATATGGATGATTTGAAATTACTGGCCTCCACAAAATTACAATTGACGGCGTTATTAAGGGTCACTGAAAACTTTAGTAATTCTATCAAAATGGAATTTGGTGTAGACAAGTGTGCAGTCATGTATGTAAAGAAGGGCGTGATTGTAGAATCTGAAGGAATAGAACTTTCAAATTCAACAAAACTCAGATCTCTGTCTGCCACCGAAACCTACAAGTATCTAGGTTTTTCACAGTCTTTGGGAATATCAGAACCTGGTGTGAAACAAATGTTACAGGAACGCTTCTTTGGCCGCCTGAAAAAAGTACTTAAAAGTCTTTTATCAGGCGGTAACAAGGTGCGAGCCTGTAACAGTTGGGTCATGCCGGTTCTGATGTATTCCTTTGGTGTACTTAGATGGACTCAGACCGAATTAGATGCCCTTGACAGGAGAGTCCGTACATTGCTGACTGCATTCCGCATGCACCACCCACGTTCATCGGTTATGAGATTGTATATTCCGCGAAAGTTTGGTCGTGGTCTATTAAATATCAAGACTCTACACAATCGCGAGATATACAATCTCAGAGAATATTTTCTACAGACTAATGTGGGAGTGCATCGCAATGTAGTTGCAGTGGATACTGGTTTTACCCCGCTCGCTCTGGCTAAAGAGAATTGGCGCAAACCTGTAGTACTTACTACTACTGATCGCAAGGAAGTATGGAAGGGTAAAGAACTTCATAGTCGATTTTATCGGGCCCTACACGGGTCTGATATAGACTTTAAAGCGTCGACGTCTTGGCTACGGTTTGGTGACCTCTTCGGAGAAACTGAAGGTTTTGTTTGTGCAATTATGGACGAAGTTATCATGACGAATAACTACCGGAAATATATCCTGAAAGATAGTACGGCTGACATCTGTCGGGCGTGCCACCGTCCTGGAGAATCTATTAGGCATATTATTTCCGGTTGTTCTCGTCTTGCTAACGGTGAGTATTTGCACAGGCACAACCAAGTAGCCAGGATCGTACACCAACAACTTGCCCTTAAATACCAACTTATCAATTTCGAAGTACCTTACTACAGGTATGTGCCCTACCCAGTTCTCGAGAACGGTCGTGCTACGTTATATTGGGATCGATCTATTATCACAGATAGGACTATTGTTGCCAATAAGCCTGATATTGTGGTAGTAGATCGATTAGAGCGCCGCGCAATGATTGTCGATATCGCCGTTCCTCATGACGAGAATCTCGTGAAAGTTGAAAAAGAAAAACAATTGAAGTATTTGGATCTGTCTCACGAGATTGCCGACATGTGGAATGTGGATTCGGTGATTATTGTTCCGATAATCATATCTGCTCATGGATTGATAGCGAAGAGCCTCGACCAACACCTTAAGAGGCTCACGTTAGAAGGTTGGATTAAGGGTCTGATGCAGAAGGGGTGCTGGGCTAGAAAACCTCCACGTGGTGCACCCTGGTAACGTTGGCGATGGCACTGTTTCTTCCTGTGCCATTTGGAAGAGGACATCACGCCAACGGCTAATATTCTAGCACGAAGAAGAGGAGGCCATTTTCTTCGGCCATTCGGCTGAGGCTTGGTCCAACAGAGCGGGCATTTATGTCGATTCCTCCGTTGGCTCTTCGCTCTTTGGAGCAATGAGGAGGAAAACCTCGATAAAAAATCATTAGGGTGGGACCCTTTCATGGGTCGGCATTTCTCCACTGTCAATGGTGGAGAAAGGAGAATGGGCTCGGTGTGTACTCACACTACCGCCGAGCAGGCATTGGAAGATTTAATCTTCCTGCCACCGTTGTCACATCGTAATCCCGAAAGGAGTGTGGTGGTTATGTCTCGCGACACCAATCGGGGGCGAGGGTCTTGGCTTAGCCGCCCGGACTGCGAGGAAGAAAACCTCTTTAAAAAATTACCCCGAATCCCGTGTTCTGGTGCGTGACCAGGGGATGCATGGCTGATGGGCAGTTCAGTCGTAAGCGCACTCCCAGCCGAGGCACCTGCGGACCCCTCGGTTGGGCATAAATTTACGCTTGCCCGGGTATTGGGGATCTCTGCCCGGGTCGACCTCTGTTCTCCCCATCTCGTGGGTTCAAATATGGAATCAATTACAAATAAAAATAAAAATACAGACGAAAAGAAGGAGAAAAAAAACAGAGGGGAAAGGAGTGCAAGAACGGACGACTTCTCTTCCAACAAAGAGGAGACATTGGTTAGCACGCCTATCTCGGTGGGGCTCCCAGAAGTCATTATGGCTGCTGGGAGCCGTAGAATATCGGAACGATTGCGTTCAAAATCTGTCGCGGGTGGTAGCTCCGGTGCGAAGGAGGACACACTGGAGCTTATGGAAACGGAGCTCTGTGCCAGTCGGAAACCCGGACGCTCCAGGGATGACGGCAGCGATACGTCTCAGGAGATGTTACCTCCCAAGGTTGCAAGCAGCCGTAGAGGGAGGTCACGAACTCCGGCCTCGGTCCCGTTGGGCTCCGTTTTCTGCAAGGCAGGAGCCTACAGAAGAGTCAGGGCGGACGGCGAAGCATTAGCGGAAGAGGAGGTCGCAGATCTCCTGCTTAAAATCAAGGAGCCGATGGTAGGGAGTTCTGTTCTCCAAACACCATCGTCCATGCAGGAGAGAGCAAACGCGGCGATGGCCATCATCCACAAAGTGGCCACCAAGTCTAGTAACCTTAAGGGCTGTTTTGTGAAGGCCCTTAAGGACTCCTCTGCCGCTATTGCGGGGGTCGTGGAGAGCCTTATCGGAGACATGGCTCGTCTCCAGGCAGCCAACGAGCGTCTGACGGGGCAGGTGACTGAGCTCAGTGCTCAGTTTGCTCAATTCCGGGCAGATCGCCCCGAAAGAGAAAGCTCGCCTCCGTCACAACTTACCCCCTCTTCCAACCTCGGGGGTATTCCTGATGCCCACCTGCGCCAAATCACGGACGCAGTTTGGCGCATGATGGACGGGCGTCTCGCTGGCCTGGAGGCGAGGCTGCCTCCGGCCCCAGTTGTCCGACCGCCGCTCGCGGCAAATAGACCTAAGACCGTATCGGTGCCATCAACGCCTCCCGTTGCGGGCGGTCGTGTATCCTATGCGGCGGTGGCGTCTGTGTCTGCTGCTCCTGCGGTTGCTCCGAGGGCACGACAGGCGGCTAAAGCAACAGCCAAGACAGGTGCACCGAGGTCAGGGCCCAAAACGGCGGCCAAGTCTAGAGCGGAATTCCCTCCACTCTCCACTCCAGCCGCTGTACCTGGCACCCCCACGTCTGCTCCCCCCATATCTGCCCCTTCCACGGAGGGTTGGTAGGTAGTCGGGGGGACTAAGAAGTCCCGAAAGCGGGGTAAAAAGGCTGCTCAAAAAGCAGCCTCTACCCCGCAGTCGCTATCGGTGGTAGTGGCCACTACGAAGAGGCCGCGCAAGCTGCAGGTGCCCAAGACCGCGGCGGTGGTGGTCACCGTATCACCGGAAGCAGCTAACGGCGGACTGTCTTACGCGGCCATCTTTCAGAGGGCCCGGGCTAGTCTCGCCAACGACATCGGGACGGAAGGAGTCAGGTTGCGCCTCGCTCAGACGGGAGCTCGTGTCCTAGAGTTCCCTGGAGCCGAAGGTGCAAAGACGGCTGATACGTTTGCCGAAAAGTTGCGGGGCATGTTTGCGGCCACGGATGGTGTTAAGATCGCCAGGCCCACCAAGTGTGCAGAGTTGCGCATCTCAGGCCTGGACGACTCCATAACGGCCGAGGATGTCCGTGTTGCAGTAAGAGAGAAGACAGGGTGCAACGCGGACAACATTAGGGTCGGCACCATCCGTCCCGGTCCAGGAGGGCTTGGCGCAGTGTGGGTCAGCTGTCCCGTAGCATCGGCCAAAATCTTGGGCGATGCCGGTAGGCTGCTCATCGGTTTCGTGAGCGCCAGGATCACAGTCCTGGCAGCGAGACCGATGAGATGTTTTAAATGTCTGGCATCGGGACACACACGTGCCAAGTGCGCCAGCTGTTTTGACTGCAGCGGATTATGTTTCCGCTGCGGTCGACCGGGACACAAGGCGGCTGAATGCTCTGCCGCCCCTCACTGCCCGGTGTGTGCGGCGGGTAACAAGCCCGCCAATCACCAAATTGGGCAGGGAGGCTGCAAACCTCCCTATAATTCTCGGCAAGCGTCGGGGGCTAGCCAATCGACCCAGGCTGCCTCTGATGTCGTTCGCATGTCGGCATCGTTGCCCATGGAGGAGGTTGTAGAGACGGTCGAGTAATGGCCCAAGTCTCCAACCTCCTGGTCCAGACGAACCTGAACCACTGTGCCGCGGCGCAGGACCTTTTCCTGCAAACCATGACACAGTGGTCGATCGGTGTTGCCGTAGCCGCGGAACCCTATTATGTTCCTCCCCGTCCAAACTGGTTGGGTGACCGGGACGGTTCCGTGGCAGTCGTTGGCTCCACGGCGGCTCATTCCCCGCCCTTGTCGCTAAGAGACAAGGGCACTGGATATGTTGCTGCCGAGTGGGGGGGGATCACTGTATATGGTGTATACTTCTCCCCCAACCGGAGTTTGAACGACTTCGAGGTTTTCCTTAACAACTTGGAAACCTCGATGCGGCGTCTAACGTCTGGGCACGTCTTAGTGCTGGGGGACTTCAACGCAAAGTCCATTGCGTGGGGTTCCCCCAGGACGGACGCTAGGGGCGAGGCCGTAGAGGAGTGGGCGGCCTCGGTGGGCCTCTGTTTACTAAACAGGGGCTCCACCAACACGTGCGTGCGACAGCAGGGAGGGTCGATAGTGGACCTTTCGTTCGCTACCCCTGCCCTCGCCGCACGAGTAAGGAACTGGCGTGTCCTGGAAGAGGTTGAGACGCTCTCGGACCATCTCTATATCCGATTTGAGCTCTCCCGGTCCCAGGACGCCAGTAGGGGTCACGCGGCGCGGCGTTCTTCTCGCTTTCCGCGGTGGGCTGTAGCCAAATTAAATAGGGACCTACTAGAGGAGGCGGCCATTATTCACTCTTGGCCGTCTCCGCAGGCCCCGACCGAGGAGGTCGACATGAGGGCTGGTCGCTTCTGCGAAGCGATTGCACAAATTTGTGATGCGGCCATGCCCCGCATCCGAGGTTGCCGGCCTCCACGGAAGGAGGTTTACTGGTGGTCCCAGGAGTTGGCGGACCTCCGTGCGGCCTGTACTCGTGCCCGGAGGTCCTACACCCGTAGTCGGCGGCGACACCGCGAAGAAGGCGGGGAGGACCAGCTTCATGAGGAGTACCGAGAGGCGCGGAAAACTCTGAAGCTGGCCATCAGCCGCGCCAAAGAAATTAAGAGAAAGGAAATGCTGGAGGGTCTTGATCGTGACCCCTGGGGTCGCCCCTATCGTGCGGCGCGGCAAAAGCTCCGCACGTCGGGCCCCCCCCTTACAGAGACACTCCAGCCCAGCTTCCTGCGGGAAGTGGTCGAGGGCCTTTTCCCGCAGCGGGCGGAGCACACGCCCCCGTCGATGGCCTTCATGGTCGAAGACGACGGGGTGAACGAAGACAATGTTCCGCCCGTCAGGGAATCGGAGGTAGGGGCGGTTGTTCTACGGATCCGCTCTAAGAACACCGCCCCCAGGCCGGACGGGATACCTGCCCGAGTGCTAGCCCGAGCCCTCGAACACATGTCGGACCGCCTCAGGGAGGTCCTGGACGCTAGCTTGGCGTCCGGACGCTTTCCTGAGTGCTGGAAAAGCGGGAAGCTGGTCCTATTGAGGAAGCCGGGACGGCCAGCCGAATCGGTAGCGGCCTATAGGCCCATCGTGTTGCTGGACGAGGCGGGTAAACTGTTTGAGAGGATACTCTCTGCCCGCATCGTCCGGCACCTCTGCGAGGTGGGCCCCGATCTGTCGGACGCCCAATTTGGTTTTCGGGCGGGGCGTTCGACGGTCGATGCTGTGCTGCGCCTGAGGGCCGTTACCGAAGAGGCGGTGAGCTGTGGCGGCGTGCTGTTGGCGGTGTCGTTAGACATCGCCAACGCTTTTAATAGTCTGCCATTTAGCTGCATCAGGGAAGCCCTCCACTACCACGGGGTGCCAGAGTACCTGAGGCGGCTTGTGGCAGACTACCTTGAGAAGCGTACCGTCATGTACGAGGACCGTGACGGTGTTCTGAGGCGGCGGCCCATGACGTGCGGTGTTCCGCAGGGGTCTGTCCTCGGACCACTCCTGTGGAACATGGGATACGACTGGGCCCTCCGAGGTCGTCTTCCCCCCGGGTTGGGCGTAATTTGTTACGCAGATGACACATTGGTCACAGCCCGGGGACTGAACTTTCAAGAGGCGGCGCGCCTGGCCACCACGGGAGTCTCTTTGGTGGTCGGGCGTATTGAGGCGCTGGGTTTACGGGTGGCCCTAGATAAGACGGAGGCCCTTTTGTTCCATGGGCCCCGTCGTGGTCCACCACCCGGCGCCTCTATCGTAGTCAATTCGGTCCTCGTACCGGTTCAGGCCCAGATGAAGTACCTGGGCCTGATCCTTGACGGGAGGTGGCTCTTCGAC
This sequence comes from Hypercompe scribonia, assembly GCA_949316085.1. Classification (NCBI taxonomy): domain Eukaryota; kingdom Metazoa; phylum Arthropoda; class Insecta; order Lepidoptera; family Erebidae; genus Hypercompe; species Hypercompe scribonia. Next base: position 8,222,257 of record OX438975.1, read on the forward strand.
GAGCACTTCCGACAGCTTTCTCCAAAGCTGGTCGGCGCTGCCTCTGCCCTCGGGCGACTTTTGCCGAATTTGGGTGGAGCCAGCGTCGCGACGAGACGGCTATACACGGGGGTTGTCCGGTCAATGGCACTGTATGGTGCGCCGGTGTGGGCGGCGGCTCTGACCGCCCAGAATAGGGCTCGCCTCTGGCGCCCTCAGAGGATATTGGCGGTTAGAGCCATACGCGGTTACCGCACCGTATCGACGGAGGCGGCGTGCGCCTTGGCCGGAACTCCCCCGTGGGATTTGGAGGCGGAAGTGCTCGCCGAAGTTTATCGGCGGACGGCTGACTTCCGGGCGGGCAGCGGCATACGGCCCCCGCCCGAAGAGATACGCGAGTGGCGAGAGGCCGCTCGTCGAGCCACGATGGCTCGTTGGTCGTCCCGGCTGGAGGCTCCACGTGCTGGCTTTGCCGCCGTGGAAGCTCTCCAGCCGATCGTCGCCGAGTGGGCAGGGCGGCAGCACGGGACCCTTTCCTTCCGACTGACGCAGGTCCTTTCCGGGCACGGTTGCTTCGGGAAGTATCTGCACTCGGTCGCCAGGAGGGAATTGAGTCCCGCCTGTCACCACTGCGACTGCAGTGAGGACTCGGCTCAGCACACGCTGGCGGTTTGTTCCGCCTGGGCGGCGCAGCGTGGGGTCCTCACTGCAGTTATTGGAGGAGACCTCTCGCTACCGGCCGTCATACGCTCCATGGCCGGTAGCGACAGTTGTTTTACCGCGGTCGCAACCTTCTGCGAAGACGTAATTTCGCGGAAGGAGGCGGCGGAGAAGGCCCGGGAGGACGATATCCACTCGGACCCAATTCGCCGCCGGCGAGCCGGGCGGCGGAGGCGCGCATACCAGCGCCTCATGCCGCCTTGGGTGTGGCCGCGGGTGGACGGGATGGGTTTTCCCCTCCATCCGCTACAATGGCCAGCCGCGAGGAGGCGACGTCCGCGTGTGCCGTACGTCGCCTAAAATAGAGAGTTTATCCGCAGATGGTGCCCGAGGTAGCGGGCAGGCGCTAGGAGGGATCTGGATGTCGTAATAACAGCTGTTCCCGGTCCCTCCTATGTCAGGCGCAGAGTGGCACACCGTGTGGTTTTAGTCGGTCCGATTCCGACACACCACCCCGCCGTAAACCCCGGTGGGGTGACGGCCCGAGGGGGTTTCCACACGTTAAAAAAAAAAAAAAAAAAGGGTCTGATGCAGAAGGCAGTCCTCCTTGACACGGCCCGTATTGTGAAGAGGTTCCTGTCTTTGGAGCCCTAACCACCGGTGTCTTGGTCCCTGTACCCGATGTTGGTGGTCTACTACTATTTTTTATATTTTTAAATGTGTATTTTTGTTTTTGATATATATTTAAAAATGTAACAAATATGTGTATATCACGAAATAAAGAGAATAATAATAATAATTCTTTATTTCATTAAACAGTTTTAACAGTTTAAAAAGTGACCACAGTGACCTTTTAAGCAAACAATGCCTGTGACAAGTCACTGTGCTCTTCCATAGTAGCTGTTTCAATCCCAGAACAGTCCTTTCCAAACCAAACATAGTTATCTTTACAAGTGTCTATTCAAACTAAGCTTTAATACATTACTAAATGAAAAGAAAAAACAAAATAATAATAAAAAATTAAAAAAATCAATAAGACAAACGAAACCAATATCTTAATACCTTATACGTTAACATTTGTGTGCGTACGTGCGTGTGTGTGTATGGTTGTGTGTGTATATGTGTGTGTGTGTGTACGCGTGTGTGTGCGCGTGTGTGTGTGTGTTTGGATGTATGTACTAGAACGGTATTCCATATTTTATATTATATGTTGCAAGAAGGACTCCATTTCTTCGTAACTTAAGGGTGCCAGAAAAGTAGTAACTTGTGTTTTACAGTCTCTTAATGTTTTTCTGCAAATGTCCAAGTTTCTATTAACTTTGGTGTATAAATGTACCGACCGGCTTTTGAACTGTCTGCTTGCAAATTCCGTTCTTGTTTTTGTGCGAGTAAAATTTTGTGGTCTTCTCCTTGTGACGCTGCTTGGAATAGAAGATGGTATTTTATGTTTTTTTAATATTGTATAGAGTACGTATAACTTCCGCACTGATAGAACGTTACTAATTGAGTATAGACTATTAGTCGGAAAACACCTTTTTTTAAAATACATTACCTTTAATAATGCTCGTTGTGCCCGTTCTATTTCCATCATTTTTGCTTTTCCAGCTCCTCCCCATATGGGGATACAATAAATAATAATGGACTGTGCTAAAGCTGTATATATTTCCTTTAACATATTCCTATGTGAGCCTTGTGTGTTTACATGGTTAGAAGGTACTACATGTCTTAAGGTCTTAAAAATCCATATTAATTTTCTAACTCTAGCAGTGAGCTGATCAATATGGGAGTGCCAGGACAGTCGTTGGTCAACTATCACTCCCAGGTATTTTGTTTTTTCTACCTTTTCTATTGTGGGGCAGTCACATGTAGCTGAGTTCGTAAACCCACCACACGAGTGTATTCGAAGATGGAATTCTAATTCTGGTTGCAAATGATTTTGAATACTGTAACAGATGTAGTTAGTTTTTGATGTGTTAAGCGTTAAAAGATTATTTTTCAACCATTCTGCAACAACTCTCATGCCAGCTTCTGCATTTTCTCTTACCGCCGCCCAGGTTTTACCACTGAAGACTACCGCCGTATCATCAGCATATGAGAAAATGTGTGCATTGTTGATTTTTAAGTTACATAAATCGTTAATATAAATAAGAAACAGCGTAGGGCCAAGCACACTGCCCTGTGGAATACCATATGATACAGCGGAGTCCCCACTAGTATACTGGTTAAGCCTCACTCTTTGTGTTCTGTCTGACAGATAACTGCTAAAGAGAGACAATTCAGCAGCTCTTAGCCCAAGCTTTGCCAGCTTGTGTATAAGAATGGGAACAGAGACTGTGTCAAACGCTTTTTTGAGGTCTATAAATATCGAGAGGCACTTGTGTCCCTTATCAAGCTGCTCAGTTACCAATTGGGTTACAGCCAAAATTGCGTCTTCAGTAGACACTCCTTGTCTAAAGCCGAACTGGGAGGTGGATAACAGCTTATATCTCGCCAGATAACTCGTTAGTCTGTGATTAAGAAGTTTCTCAAGTATCTTTGAAATAGACGGGAGTACAGCAATTGGTCTATAGTTGCCGACGTCATCTCTATCACCACTCTTATACACTGGAGTAATGATTGCTTTCTTTAATAGCGCTGGGAATATACCTTGTCGAAAACAACGGTTAAAAAGGTGCGTAAGTATTGGGACTAGTTCATTCTTTGCAAATTTTAGAAAACTAACAGGTATATTGTCCCAACCAGGAGCGCTATTTGATCTTAAACCCATCAGAATTTGTTCGACTTCAACGGGATCAGTATCTAGTAGGACAAATGAATTAACCTGAGGAACCATTTTGTGAGTTAGGTCATTTAGATGAATACTCGTAGTACTACTCGCTTGTATTTTACAGGCTAGATGTTTCCCTATGTTCGCAAAGTAATCATTAATATAATTAGAGGATTCGGTGGGATCGTTTCTAAGGTTCATCAATTCCGAGTTAACGTTATGTAGTTCACTAAAATAGGTTATACGTTTTATGTTTTGGCATAGAAGTTTGTTATTTTTAACCGAGTTAGCTAGGAGATCTTGTTCATATTTTCTTTTAAGTTTTTTGATTAGGTTATTGCAATAGTTTCTGTAACGTTTATACGTGACCTTCAATAGTTCATTGTATCTGTCCCGCCGTAACCTCATCTGCAAATTGTTCCTATGCCCAATGCAACGTAAAATACCGGGTGTTATCCAGGGCTTCAGAGTGCGTTTATTTTTAGGAATGTTACTTGTTGTGGTACTTGATTAAAGTTTGTGTGACAAGGGTAGGATCGTCACAAAACATCAATCTCGAGATATTTTTTTGTTGTAGTACACTAAGTCCAGTTGCGTAGTCAATTTTCGTTTTAGTCTTGATTACAGGATCGTTAGTCTTAGATTTAGCGATAGAGAGAAGGATGGTGAAATGATCCGTTACAGTGGTTTGTAGGACGGCAATAAATGCTGAGTACTTATTCTTATTAATTTTTAACATGTAGTGGTCTAAACAGTTGCAGTCTCTAGTGGGTAAAGTATGGCCAGCCAATATTCTATAGTTAGAAAGAGCACTTAGGTAGTTAACTCTGTTGTTGTACTCATAAGTAGGTTCGATTTCTTTGGGTGCAAGGTTGATATTGATGTCACCCGCTATTATGATATTATTCTGGCCAGTTAACGTGTCTAAGTGAGACGAAAGTGATTCTATGAACCCACTGGCGTTAGTTTTGGATGGAGAGCGGTAGATACATAATATAGTGTTAGAAAGAACTTCGAGTTGAAGACATGACGCATTAACCAACTTGACTTCCTTTAATTTACTTTGTAGAACTTTCTTAACATATACAACCACCCCGTCGTTCTGATTGAGCTGAGATGTAGTACAGAAGAAGTTGTAATTGTCAAGTTGCGGTATAGGTTTACTTGTGTTTAGTCTACATTCACTTAATATTAAGATATCCGCACTAAAGGGGAGGTTAGACAATGTCGCCAAAAAATCATCAAAATTGCGATAAATACTACGAATGTTTTGTGATACTATTGTAAGGTCGTTTTTATTAATAACTTTATATGATCTGAGCTCGTTACAGTTACATGCTATTGCCTGAGCAATTTCAACTTTGTCTATTACGTTCATAGTATGAATTGCGTCATCCATTCATATAGGGAGCCCAAGACAAGCAAGTCAATCCATGAGCAATACGACACTTTAAATTCACAATTTCATGTTTAAATTTTGTAGGAAGTGTGTGGGATATGTGTAATGTAAATATGAATTGTTGTATAGCGTAGATTTGTATGAATTTGTATGAGTTTGTGTGTTTGTGTGCAGTTGAGTTGATGTAACGTGGGTTCAAGTATGATCGTGGTTTAATATAACCCGTTGTAAGAATTCTTTTTACATTTTTACAAATCGTAATTAAAAATAATCGGTATGGTGATATTGGACTAAGCATAATTAAGATAGTAATTATTCTAAATATGTTAGGAACATGCATTAGAGAGATCATAGTAATCAACGGGTGATTACCTCGGACAATTGACCTTGCAGCTGATAGTCAGCCAGTGTGCATACTTTGACGCTGCGCGTTCATCAGTTGGTGTACTTGATTTTCATGTGTAATCATTATAATTGGTGAGTGTTCGTTTTCTCTTATATACACCTTTCCGTAAGCAGTCAAGCAAAATTTAAAGTTTTGTGTCTTGGCTAAGTCACGCGCCAAGAAATACAAGCGCGCACCTTTTGGGGTTAAGTGCTCGGATAAATATATAGGGGTATCTTCATTTACTCTAAAGCCTAGGTGTTTGGCGCACAGCTTACTTTTATTCCTAATATTAAATGACTTAGCGGATCTTAGAATGTTGTTCTTCAGTAATGTGGACTTAGTTTCCACAACAATAGGTGCGCTTTTGCTTTCAGCTGACTTTGGTTTCATACGGTAAATATCAGTGATATCCGATTTTAATATGTTGCAGTTTATGATCTCACAAAGACTCGTGACAAAGCCAATGAGATTTTCCTTCTCTAAATGTGCTAAACTTAGTAAAGAGAAATGTGAGTTGTATGATGATTTAGAATTGTGTATTTCTAAGTTAAAAAATTCTAGATTGAAATATGAAGTTGACACACAGGCATTGTTATTTAAAATTAATAATCTTAAAGACTCCTTAGACATACTAAATAACAAGTATGATATCTCTCGGAAGGAGATTCAGGAGTATTCCAAGGCTTTGGATGATCTTTTAAAACTATCATCAAATAATACAGAGCGCTTTGACTCATTGGTAAATAATCATTTATGTGAATGTGCTCGCTCACACAATCATCCAAAGCCAGAGAGTACGTTTCTTTTTAGTACGCCTGAATGTGACACCTTACATACCAATAAGAGAACAAAGCAGTCATTGGGTGCATCATTTCATGTACAAAGTACATTAAATGATGCACCACCACCACAAAAATCTATCATGTTCAGCGATGACATTGGAAAAAACATGGGCTCTAAATTAAGATCTAATCTTACTGGTCAGTCTGTTTTAAATATTTGCCTACCAGCTGCACCCTTTGATGTTATTATGCAAAGGATTGTAAATTATGATTTCACTGATTGCAATAATCTTATAATTTTAACAGGGAACAGGGGTAATGTTAACAAAAAAGCTTTAATTAAATATTGTGAGTCTCTGTTATCTTTAAGTGTTAATAAAATTATATTGTTTACATTCCCCTACTCTAAAATGTTGCCAGATGTAGAAAATAGACTTAGGTATAAGCTTAATGTTACACTGCATACCATATGCACTTACAATGACAAATTTCATTTGATAGATACTAACTGTGTTAGTAAGTCTTTTTATCAGACAAAGGGTAAGCATTACCTCACTCCTAGTTTTACTAGACAGATAGCATCTTCGCTATCCTTTTTTTTACAAAGTTTGACCAAAGATTTGACTACAAGACCTGCTTCTATTGAGCAGTCTTGTTCTAATAACATTCTTATTGACATTTCTAATAATTTAAATTGAATTGTGAGACAATAGAGGTAGCAACCTCTAGCTCCAATTTTTTAAACTCACCTTTAATTAAGTTAGCAGTACAGTCAAATGAACACTATAACACATGCTACACAAAATATCAACAAAATAATAATTTAAATAAATGTAATGTAATTAATCTGGTTCATCAAAACATTTGTTGCTTGACGGAGGGCAAGCAACTTGAGCTGGAATTATTCATGAATTCAGAGAATATTAATATTATGTGTATTACTGAGCATTGGTTAAAGGGGCATCAACTCATGTTTAATTTCAGCAACCACCAAGTTGGAAGTTCATTCTGTAGAGTCAACACAATACATGGTGGGTCGCTTATTCTATTACATAAAAACCTTAAGTTTAAGGAACGGAAAGATATTGTGTCCCTCTCTATAGAATGTTCTATAGAATTCGCATGTGTGCAATTAGAGCAATTCATTGTTATAGGTGTATATAAACCTCCCTCCGCGGATTTGAAACTATTTTTAGAAATAATGGATGAAGCCCTAAGCAAACTTGCCATCTCAGGTAAGAGCGTACTAGTCTGTGGTGACTTTAATATTAACATTCTTGATAAATCAAATTCCACCCTTAAAGTTCTTAGTCTTTTTAAGTCCCACAACTTGCTAAATTTGTTTATGGAGCCTACTAGAATAACCGCTACTACAGCTACTTGCCTGGACAACATCTATACAGATATTGTTCCTAGACATAAATCTATTATTAATAAGTTAGATTCTGATCACTCTGGTCAGTTAGTTAGTTTTGTAAGTAAAAAGAAAACAGTGCTTAAAAAAAACATTACTCTTGTACCAGTAACAGTTGATCGCCTGGAACGTATGAGAATTAACTTAATTAATAATTTACCTTCCTTAAATAACAAATTAGACCCTAATGCACTATATTGTTCCTTTTTTAATTCGTTCCTTAGTCTATTTAATTCAATATTTACCTCCAAGACGGTTACTGTTACTGATTGTCCTATATTTAGTAACTGGGCAACAGTAGGAATTTATAAGAGTAGGGAAACATTGTATAGGCTGTATCATGAAAGACAATATAATACTAGTGAGGACTTTAAGCAATATGTAAAATGCTATTCAAAGATTTTTAAAAGTGTCTGTAAATTAGCCAAATCTTTGTTTATTAAGTCTAAAATCAGAAACAGTAGTAATAAAATTAAAGCAACTTGGAAAGTTATTAATGCTGAGACTGGGAGAAGTGGAACAAAGGAGTCTGATTTTAAATTAAATTTTGATGGTCACATTACCAAGAATGACATGGAAGTGGCCAACACATTTGAAAAATTTTTTTCCACTTTCCCAGTCGCACTTACAGGTAATTTAGGCTCTTCCACCTCCACTGCAGAATCATTGATCAGAGAAAATGTACCAGAATTTTTTAATAATTTTACTTTTCAGTATATAAATCAACTTAATGTTTCAGCTGCCTTCAAATCTATTAATATAAAAAAGACAGCTGATCTTTGGGGAATTTCTGTAAGTGTCGTTCACTCAATAATTGACATTATTGTACCTGACGTAGTTATTATATTTAATAGATGTATAGATTATGGTGTGTTTCCTGACCTGATGAAGTATAGCAAGATAACTCCTTTGTTTAAATCAGGTAGTCCATTAGACCCCACAAATTTTAGACCAATTTCGGTCCTACCAACATTTAGTAAAGTTTTTGAAAAGCTGATACTTACTCAGTTGCTTAATTATTTTAATGAAAATCAATTGCTGCATACTAAACAATTTGGCTTCACTCATGGTCGGTCAACATGTGATGCTGGGGTTAAATTATTAGAGTATATATTTGAGGCTTGGGAGGAGTCACGTGACGCCTACGGGGTGTTTTGTGACTTATCTAAAGCATTTGATTGTGTGCAGCATGAAACACTTGTCAGGAAATTACACCACTATGGAATAAGAGGCAGTGCTTTGGATCTTCTTACTTCTTATTTGAGTGATAGGATTCAAAGAGTAGATGTTAATGGTAAATTATCCCAGGGATCAGCTGTGGCGGTGGGGGTGCCCCAGGGGTCTATTCTGGGTCCATTTCTGTTCCTTGTGTACATCAACGACTTGCCTCATCTTGTGAGGGATAACCATGAGATAGTGTTGTTTGCAGATGACACATCCTTAGTATTTAAAGTTAACAGACAGCAATCGGTAATTGACGATGTAAACAATGCTCTCTCTAAAATGGTACTTTGGTTTTGCGCTAATAACTTGTTATTAAACAGGAGTAAAACCAAATGTGTTAAATTTTATACTAGGAATGTTAAACAAGTAAAAACTAGTGTTTTGATGAACGGGGAGGAACTGGAATTGACGGACAAGGCTGTCTTCCTAGGTATAACTTTAGATTCACGGTTACAATGGGGCCCACATATAGAAACGTTATCTGGTAGACTTAGTTCTGCAGCTTATGCTGTGAGAAAGATTCGTCAATTGACGGATGTTGATACTGCGCGATTAGTTTATTTCAGTTACTTTCACAGCATTATGTCCTATGGTTTGTTGCTTTGGGGCAGTGCCTCTGATATCGATTCAATCTTTGTGCTCCAGAAACGAGCTATTAGGGCTATCTATAAGATGGGCCCTTGTGAGTCACTAAGAAACAGATTCAAAGAAATTAACATTCTCACACTACACTCACAATACATTTACGAGAATCTTTTGTATGTTCATAAAAATCTGTGTAAATTTAAGAAAAATAGTGATCTCCATCAATTCAATTTAATTTAAGAAATAAAAATAAACTTGCCTTGCACACTACTAGGCTCCATAAAATATCGAATTCGTTTGTGGGTCAATGTATACAATTTTATAACAAATTACCAAACAACATAGTATTATTATCTATTAGTAAATTTAAGAAATTTGTTAAGCTGAGGTTGTCCAAAAAGGCTTATTACTCAGTTTCAGACTATGTCACAGATTTAGATGTTTGGAAATGAATTGCTCTTTTTTTTAGACCTATGATTGTGAATATAACTGCTATTTTAATATTAAAAGATTTTGAGTTAAAAGAGTGGTGGTGAGTTTCTTTCCTGGGTTCTTTTCTCACCACTCTACCATGAACAATCTGCGAACCCAGCTAGCTATAATTTTAATCGACAGATTGTTCATCTTTCATCTTTTATTGTTTTTTTTTTGACGTTCATAAGTGTCTTTTGTGACCTAAATGAATAAATGAATTTGACTTTGACTTTGACTTTGACTTGTTTTCAGTACATGTTTTTGGGACATTTTTAATTTCAAAACTGGACTTCCGGCTAATCATTTGCATTTCTTCTATTTTATTCTCTAGAATAGTAATACAATTCCTGTCTTTCGTCGCCTGCATCTCCAACTCCACAATCTTCCGCTTAAACTCCTCATTTTGTGCTGCGAGAAAAGACACCGTATTTTCAATGTTGTGGTTAGATTGCTTTATTTCTTTAAGAGCGGTGTTCAGTTCCTTTAGGTCATTAGCTTGTAATGTAAAGTTAGACGTCATTAACTGCCGCATCTCCTCCTTGAAATCCGCCATTTGACTGGAGAACGAACCTTCCATTTGGGCCCTACATCTTTTTTTTCTTTGTGATACAAAGTCCTGTGGGATCGCGTGTGCCAGATCCGAATTGGAGGCAGATCTATTCAGAACGGCTTCTACTGATGCCATGGAATCTGAGCTGATTGGCATTGTGTTAAAAGCCACCTGTTCATTCATGGTGAGAGACGTTTTCGGTGGTGTTCTCTTAAGCGGCATGTTTACAAACAAATTGTACTAGGGTAACAGAAAATATTTGCAAGTATAACAAGCAAGCGTTAGGCGCAGGAGCTCACAAACAAGAGGTCAATGTAAAATGGTGGCTATCGACGCTCTCATACAATGGCACTTTCCGTCCAGTATAAGAAGACCTCTAATCCACTTGATCGATCATTCATTAACTTTCACTCACACATACGCCGTCCGCTCACCTGATATGTGTCCCGCCTCTCTCAGGATGGCTTGTGATTGTTCGAACGTTGCTACGCCCCTGAGGTCGTCGCAGCACAACAGTGGGCGTTAGTGATATTAGCAATGATGCATCTGCGGTTGGTTGACACGGGGCGCGCAATGCACGACCTCCCTTTGTATATGCACTCCTATTATTTTAACTAAAATTTATACGACACTAAAATGATTTTTTAATTTAAATAAAATAAGAAGCGGTTTGCCTTATAACGTCTGAACTCCTCAGAGGTCCGGGGGAAGAGCCGGATATACAATCTCAGAGAATATTTTCTACAGACTAATGCGAGAGTGCATCGCAATGTAGTTGCGGTGGATACTGGTTTTACCCCGCTCGCTCTGGCTAAAGAGAATTGGCGCAAACCTGTAGTACGTACTACTGATCGCAAGCAAGTATGGAAGGGTAAAGAACTTCACGGTCGATTTTATCGGGCCCTACACGGGTCTGATATAGACTTTAAAGCGTCGACGTCTTGGCAACGGTATGGTGATCTCTTCGGAGAAACCGAAGATTTTGTTTGTGCAATTATGGACGAAGTTATCATGACGAATAACGACCGGAAATATATCCTGAAAGATAGTACGGTTGACATCTATCGGGCGTGCCACCGTCCTGGAGAATCTATTTGGCATATTATTTACGGTTGTTCTCGTCTTGCTAACGGTGAGTATTTGCACAGGCACAACCAAGTAGCCAAGATCGTACACCAACAACTTGCCCTTAAATACCAACTTGTCAATTTCGAAGTACCTTACTACAGGTATGTGCCCGACCCAGTTTTCGAGAACGGTCGTGCTACGTTATATTGGGATCGATCTATTATCACAGATAGGACTATTGTTGCCAATAAGCCTCATATTGTGGTGATAGATCGAATAGAACGCCGCGCAATGATTGTCGATATCGCCGTTCCTCATGATGAGAATCTCGTGAAAGTTGAAAAAGAAAAACAATTGAAGTATTTGGATCTGTCTCATGAGATTGACGACATGTGGAATGTGGATTCGGTGATTATTGTTCCGATAATCATATCGGTTCATGGATTGATAGCGAAGAGCCTCGACCAACACCTTAAGAGGCTCACGTTAGAAGGTTGGATCAAGGGTCTGATGCAGAAGGCAGTCCTCCTTGACACGGCCCGTATTGTGAGGAGGTTCCTGTCTTTGGAGCCCGACGTCTTGACGAGGCGGGTAAACTGTTTGAGAGGATACTCTCTGCCCGCATCGTCCGGCACCTCCGCGAGCTGGGCCCCGATCTGTCGGACGCCCAATTTGGTTTTCGAGCGGGGCGTTCGACAGTTGATGCTGTGTGGCGCCTGAGGACCGTTACCGAAGAGGCGGTGGGCTGTGGCGGCGTGCTGTTGGCGGTGTTATTGGACATAGCCAACGCATTTAATAGTCTGCCATTTAGCTGCATCAGGGAAGCCCTCCACTACCACGGGGTGTCAGAGTACCTGAGGGGGCTTGTGGCAGACTATCTAGAGGAGCGTACTGTCATGTACGAGGACCGAAGCGGTGTTCTGAGGCGACGGCTCATGACGTGCGGTGTTCCGCAGGGGTCTGTCCTAGGACCACTCCTGTGGAATGTGGGGTACGACTGGGCCCTTCGAGGTTGCCTCCCCCCCGGGCTGGGCGTAATTTGTTACGCCGATGACAGATTGGTCACGGCCCGGGGAGTGAACTTTCAAGAGGCGGCGCGCCTGGCCACCACTGGAGTTTCTCTGGTGGTCAGGCGTATTAAAACGCTGGATTTGCGGGTGGCTCAGGACAAGACGGAGGCCCTTTTGTTCCATGGGCTCCGTCGTGGTCCACCTTCCGGCGCCTCCATCGTAATCAATTCGGTCCTCGTACCGGTTCAGGCCCAGATGAAGTATCTGGGCCTGATCCTTGACGCCAGGTGGCTTTTCGACAAGCACTTGCGGCAGCTTTCTCCAAAGCTGGTCGGCGCTGCTTCTGCCCTTGGGCGACTTTTGCCTAATTTGGGTGGAGCCGGCGTCGCGACGAGACGGCTATATACGGGGGTTGTCCGGTCAATGGCGCTGTATGGTGCGCCGGTATGGGCAGCGGCTCTGACCGCCCAGAATTGGGCTCGCCTCTGGCGCCCTCAGAGGATATTGGCGGTTAGAGCCATACGCGGTTACCGCACCGTATCGACGGAGGCGGCGTGCGCCTTGGCAGGAAATCCCCCGTGGGATTTGGAGGTGGAAATGCTCGCCGAAGTTTATCGGCGAACGGCTGACTTCCGGGCGGGTAGCGGCATACGGCCCCCGCCCGAAGAGATACGCGAGTGGCGAGAGACCGCTCGTCTAGCCACGATGGCTCGTTGGGCGTCCCGGCTGGAGACCCTTTCCTTCCGACCGAAGCAGGTCCTTTCCGGGCACGGCTGCTTCGGGAAGTATCTGCACTCGGTCGTCAGGAGGGAATTGAGTCCCGCCTGTCACCACTGCGACTGCAGTGAGGACTCGGCTCGGCACACGCTGGCGGTTTGTTCCGCTTGGGCGCCGCAGCGTGGGATCCTTACTGCAGTTATTGGAGGAGATCTCTCGCTACCGGCCGTCATACGCTCCATGGTCGGTAGCGACAGTTGTTTTACCGCGGTCGCAACCTTCTACGAAGACGTAATTTCCCGGAAGGAGGCGGCGGAGAAGGCCCGGGAGGACGACCTCCACTCGGACCCAATTCGCCGCCGGCGTACCGGGCGGCGAACACGCGCGTACCAGCGTCTCATGCCGCCTTGAGTGTGGCCGCGGATGGACGGGCCGGGTTTTCCCCTCCATCCGCTATAGTGGCCAGCCGCGAGGAGGCGACGTCCGCGTGTGCCGTACGTCGCCTAAAATAGAGAGTTTATCCGCAGATGGTGCCCGAGGTAGCGGGCAGGCGCTAGGAGGGATCTGGATGTCGTAATAACAGCTGTTCCCGGTCCCTCCTATGTCAGGCGCAGAGTGGCACACCGTGTGGTTTTAGTCGGTCCGATTCCGACACACCACCCCGCCGTAAACCCCGGTGGGGTGACGGCCCGAGGGGGTTTCCACACGTTAAAAAAAAAAAAAAAAAAAAAAAAAAAAAAAAAAAAAAAAAAAAAAAGGGTCTGATGCAGAAGGCAGTCCTCCTTGACACGGCCCGTATTGTGAAGAGGTTCCTGTCTTTGGAGCCCTAACCACCGGTGTCTTGGTCCCTGTACCCGATGTTGGTGGTCTACTACTATTTTTTATATTTTTAAATGTGTATTTTTGTTTTTGATATATATTTAAAAATGTAACAAATATGTGTATATCACGAAATAAAGAGAATAATAATAATAATTCTTTATTTCATTAAACAGTTTTAACAGTTTAAAAAGTGACCACAGTGACCTTTTAAGCAAACAATGCCTGTGACAAGTCACTGTGCTCTTCCATAGTAGCTGTTTCAATCCCAGAACAGTCCTTTCCAAACCAAACATAGTTATCTTTACAAGTGTCTATTCAAACTAAGCTTTAATACATTACTAAATGAAAAGAAAAAACAAAATAATAATAAAAAATTAAAAAAATCAATAAGACAAACGAAACCAATATCTTAATACCTTATACGTTAACATTTGTGTGCGTACGTGCGTGTGTGTGTATGGTTGTGTGTGTATATGTGTGTGTGTGTGTACGCGTGTGTGTGCGCGTGTGTGTGTGTGTTTGGATGTATGTACTAGAACGGTATTCCATATTTTATATTATATGTTGCAAGAAGGACTCCATTTCTTCGTAACTTAAGGGTGCCAGAAAAGTAGTAACTTGTGTTTTACAGTCTCTTAATGTTTTTCTGCAAATGTCCAAGTTTCTATTAACTTTGGTGTATAAATGTACCGACCGGCTTTTGAACTGTCTGCTTGCAAATTCCGTTCTTGTTTTTGTGCGAGTAAAATTTTGTGGTCTTCTCCTTGTGACGCTGCTTGGAATAGAAGATGGTATTTTATGTTTTTTTAATATTGTATAGAGTACGTATAACTTCCGCACTGATAGAACGTTACTAATTGAGTATAGACTATTAGTCGGAAAACACCTTTTTTTAAAATACATTACCTTTAATAATGCTCGTTGTGCCCGTTCTATTTCCATCATTTTTGCTTTTCCAGCTCCTCCCCATATGGGGATACAATAAATAATAATGGACTGTGCTAAAGCTGTATATATTTCCTTTAACATATTCCTATGTGAGCCTTGTGTGTTTACATGGTTAGAAGGTACTACATGTCTTAAGGTCTTAAAAATCCATATTAATTTTCTAACTCTAGCAGTGAGCTGATCAATATGGGAGTGCCAGGACAGTCGTTGGTCAACTATCACTCCCAGGTATTTTGTTTTTTCTACCTTTTCTATTGTGGGGCAGTCACATGTAGCTGAGTTCGTAAACCCACCACACGAGTGTATTCGAAGATGGAATTCTAATTCTGGTTGCAAATGATTTTGAATACTGTAACAGATGTAGTTAGTTTTTGATGTGTTAAGCGTTAAAAGATTATTTTTCAACCATTCTGCAACAACTCTCATGCCAGCTTCTGCATTTTCTCTTACCGCAGCCCAGGTTTTACCACTGAAGACTACCGCCGTATCATCAGCATATGAGAAAATGTGTGCATTGTTGATTTTTAAGTTACATAAATCGTTAATATAAATAAGAAACAGCGTAGGGCCAAGCACACTGCCCTGTGGAATACCATATGATACAGCGGAGTCCCCACTAGTATACTGGTTAAGCCTCACTCTTTGTGTTCTGTCTGACAGATAACTGCTAAAGAGAGACAATTCAGCAGCTCTTAGCCCAAGCTTTGCCAGCTTGTGTATAAGAATGGGAACAGAGACTGTGTCAAACGCTTTTTTGAGGTCTATAAATATCGAGAGGCACTTGTGTCCCTTATCAAGCTGCTCAGTTACCAATTGGGTTACAGCCAAAATTGCGTCTTCAGTAGACACTCCTTGTCTAAAGCCGAACTGGGAGGTGGATAACAGCTTATATCTCGCCAGATAACTCGTTAGTCTGTGATTAAGAAGTTTCTCAAGTATCTTTGAAATAGACGGGAGTACAGCAATTGGTCTATAGTTGCCGACGTCATCTCTATCACCACTCTTATACACTGGAGTAATGATTGCTTTCTTTAATAGCGCTGGGAATATACCTTGTCGAAAACAACGGTTAAAAAGGTGCGTAAGTATTGGGACTAGTTCATTCTTTGCAAATTTTAGAAAACTAACAGGTATATTGTCCCAACCAGGAGCGCTATTTGATCTTAAACCCATCAGAATTTGTTCGACTTCAACGGGATCAGTATCTAGTAGGACAAATGAATTAACCTGAGGCACCATTTTGTGAGTTAGGTCATTTAGATGAATACTCGTAGTACTACTCGCTTGTATTTTACAGGCTAGATGTTTCCCTATGTTCGCAAAGTAATCATTAATATAATTAGAGGATTCGGTGGGATCGTTTCTAAGGTTCATCAATTCCGAGTTAACGTTATGTAGTTCACTAAAATAGGTTATACGTTTTATGTTTTGGCATAGAAGTTTGTTATTTTTAACCGAGTTAGCTAGGAGATCTTGTTCATATTTTCTTTTAAGTTTTTTGATTAGGTTATTGCAATAGTTTCTGTAACGTTTATACGTGACCTTCAATAGTTCATTGTATCTGTCCCGCCGTAACCTCATCTGCAAATTGTTCCTATGCCCAATGCAACGTAAAATACCGGGTGTTATCCAGGGCTTCAGAGTGCGTTTATTTTTAGGAATGTTACTTGTTGTGGTACTTGATTAAAGTTTGTGTGACAAGGGTAGGATCGTCACAAAACATCAATCTCGAGATATTTTTTTGTTGTAGTACACTAAGTCCAGTTGCGTAGTCAATTTTCGTTTTAGTCTTGATTACAGGATCGTTAGTCTTAGATTTAGCGATAGAGAGAAGGATGGTGAAATGATCCGTTACAGTGGTTTGTAGGACGGCAATAAATGCTGAGTACTTATTCTTATTAATTTTTAACATGTAGTGGTCTAAACAGTTGCAGTCTCTAGTGGGTAAAGTATGGCCAGCCAATATTCTATAGTTAGAAAGAGCACTTAGGTAGTTAACTCTGTTGTTGTACTCATAAGTAGGTTCGATTTCTTTGGGTGCAAGGTTGATATTGATGTCACCCGCTATTATGATATTATTCTGGCCAGTTAACGTGTCTAAGTGAGACGAAAGTGATTCTATGAACCCACTGGCGTTAGTTTTGGATGGAGAGCGGTAGATACATAATATAGTGTTAGAAAGAACTTCGAGTTGAAGACATGACGCATTAACCAACTTGACTTCCTTTAATTTACTTTGTAGAACTTTCTTAACATATACAACCACCCCGTCGTTCTGATTGAGCTGAGATGTAGTACAGAAGAAGTTGTAATTGTCAAGTTGCGGTATAGGTTTACTTGTGTTTAGTCTACATTCACTTAATATTAAGATATCCGCACTAAAGGGGAGGTTAGACAATGTCGCCAAAAAATCATCAAAATTGCGATAAATACTACGAATGTTTTGTGATACTATTGTAAGGTCGTTTTTATTAATAACTTTATATGATCTGAGCTCGTTACAGTTACATGCTATTGCCTGAGCAATTTCAACTTTGTCTATTACGTTCATAGTATGAATTGCGTCATCCATTCATATAGGGAGCCCAAGACAAGCAAGTCAATCCATGAGCAATACGACACTTTAAATTCACAATTTCATGCGTACTAGTATGTTTAAATTTTGTAGGAAGTGTGTGGGATATGTGTAATGTAAATATGAATTGTTGTATAGCGTAGATTTGTATGAATTTGTATGAGTTTGTGTGTTTGTGTGCAGTTGAGTTGATGTAACGTGGGTTCAAGTATGATCGTGGTTTAATATAACCCGTTGTAAGAATTCTTTTTACATTTTTACAAATCGTAATTAAAAATAATCGGTATGGTGATATTGGACTAAGCATAATTAAGATAGTAATTATTCTAAATATGTTAGGAACATGCATTAGAGAGATCATAGTAATCAACGGGTGATTACCTCGGACAATTGACCTTGCAGCTGATAGTCAGCCAGTGTGCATACTTTGACGCTGCGCGTTCATCAGTTGGTGTACTTGATTTTCATGTGTAATCATTATAATTGGTGAGTGTTCGTTTTCTCTTATATACACCTTTCCGTAAGCAGTCAAGCAAAATTTAAAGTTTTGTGTCTTGGCTAAGTCACGCGCCAAGAAATACAAGCGCGCACCTTTTGGGGTTAAGTGCTCGGATAAATATATAGGGGTATCTTCATTTACTCTAAAGCCTAGGTGTTTGGCGCACAGCTTACTTTTATTCCTAATATTAAATGACTTAGCGGATCTTAGAATGTTGTTCTTCAGTAATGTGGACTTAGTTTCCACAACAATAGGTGCGCTTTTGCTTTCAGCTGACTTTGGTTTCATACGGTAAATATCAGTGATATCCGATTTTAATATGTTGCAGTTTATGATCTCACAAAGACTCGTGACAAAGCCAATGAGATTTTCCTTGTTTTCAGTACATGTTTTTGGGACATTTTTAATTTCAAAACTGGACTTCCGGCTAATCATTTGCATTTCTTCTATTTTATTCTCTAGAATAGTAATACAATTCCTGTCTTTCGTCGCCTGCATCTCCAACTCCACAATCTTCCGCTTAAACTCCTCATTTTGTGCTGCGAGAAAAGACACCGTATTTTCAATGTTGTGGTTAGATTGCTTTATTTCTTTAAGAGCGGTGTTCAGTTCCTTTAGGTCATTAGCTTGTAATGTAAAGTTAGACGTCATTAACTGCCGCATCTCCTCCTTGAAATCCGCCATTTGACTGGAGAACGAACCTTCCATTTGGGCCCTACATCTTTTTTTTCTTTGTGATACAAAGTCCTGTGGGATCGCGTGTGCCAGATCCGAATTGGAGGCAGATCTATTCAGAACGGCTTCTACTGATGCCATGGAATCTGAGCTGATTGGCATTGTGTTAAAAGCCACCTGTTCATTCATGGTGAGAGACGTTTTCGGTGGTGTTCTCTTAAGCGGCATGTTTACAAACAAATTGTACTAGGGTAACAGAAAATATTTGCAAGTATAACAAGCAAGCGTTAGGCGCAGGAGCTCACAAACAAGAGGTCAATGTA
Source organism: Hypercompe scribonia (assembly GCA_949316085.1). Classification (NCBI taxonomy): domain Eukaryota; kingdom Metazoa; phylum Arthropoda; class Insecta; order Lepidoptera; family Erebidae; genus Hypercompe; species Hypercompe scribonia. The sequence goes on from OX438975.1 coordinate 8,241,116, forward strand.
AAATGGTGGCTATCGACGCTCTCATACAATGGCACTTTCCGTCCAGTATAAGAAGACCTCTAATCCACTTGATCGATCATTCATTAACTTTCACTCACACATACGCCGTCCGCTCACCTGATATGTGTCCCGCCTCTCTCAGGATGGCTTGTGATTGTTCGAACGTTGCTACGCCCCTGAGGTCGTCGCAGCACAACAGTGGGCGTTAGTGATATTAGCAATGATGCATCTGCGGTTGGTTGACACGGGGCGCGCAATGCACGACCTCCCTTTGTATATGCACTCCTATTATTTTAACTAAAATTTATACGACACTAAAATGATTTTTTAATTTAAATAAAATAAGAAGCGGTTTGCCTTATAACGTCTGAACTCCTCAGAGGTCCGGGGGAAGAGCCGGATATACAATCTCAGAGAATATTTTCTACAGACTAATGCGAGAGTGCATCGCAATGTAGTTGCGGTGGATACTGGTTTTACCCCGCTCGCTCTGGCTAAAGAGAATTGGCGCAAACCTGTAGTACGTACTACTGATCGCAAGCAAGTATGGAAGGGTAAAGAACTTCACGGTCGATTTTATCGGGCCCTACACGGGTCTGATATAGACTTTAAAGCGTCGACGTCTTGGCAACGGTATGGTGATCTCTTCGGAGAAACCGAAGATTTTGTTTGTGCAATTATGGACGAAGTTATCATGACGAATAACGACCGGAAATATATCCTGAAAGATAGTACGGTTGACATCTATCGGGCGTGCCACCGTCCTGGAGAATCTATTTGGCATATTATTTACGGTTGTTCTCGTCTTGCTAACGGTGAGTATTTGCACAGGCACAACCAAGTAGCCAAGATCGTACACCAACAACTTGCCCTTAAATACCAACTTGTCAATTTCGAAGTACCTTACTACAGGTATGTGCCCGACCCAGTTTTCGAGAACGGTCGTGCTACGTTATATTGGGATCGATCTATTATCACAGATAGGACTATTGTTGCCAATAAGCCTCATATTGTGGTGATAGATCGAATAGAACGCCGCGCAATGATTGTCGATATCGCCGTTCCTCATGATGAGAATCTCGTGAAAGTTGAAAAAGAAAAACAATTGAAGTATTTGGATCTGTCTCATGAGATTGACGACATGTGGAATGTGGATTCGGTGATTATTGTTCCGATAATCATATCGGTTCATGGATTGATAGCGAAGAGCCTCGACCAACACCTTAAGAGGCTCACGTTAGAAGGTTGGATCAAGGATCTGATGCAGAAGGCAGTCCTCCTTGACACGGCCCGTATTGTGAGGAGGTTCCTGTCTTTGGAGCCCGACGTCTTGACGAGGCGGGTAAACTGTTTGAGAGGATACTCTCTGCCCGCATCGTCCGGCACCTCCGCGAGCTGGGCCCCGATCTGTCGGACGCCCAATTTGGTTTTCGAGCGGGGCGTTCGACAGTTGATGCTGTGTGGCGCCTGAGGACCGTTACCGAAGAGGCGGTGGGCTGTGGCGGCATGCTGTTGGCGGTGTTATTGGACATAGCCAACGCATTTAATAGTCTGCCATTTAGCTGCATCAGGGAAGCCCTCCACTACCACGGGGTGTCAGAGTACCTGAGGGGGCTTGTGGCAGACTATCTAGAGGAGCGTACTGTCATGTACGAGGACCGAAGCGGTGTTCTGAGGCGACGGCTCATGACGTGCGGTGTTCCGCAGGGGTCTGTCCTAGGACCACTCCTGTGGAATGTGGGGTACGACTGGGCCCTTCGAGGTTGCCTCCCCCCCGGGCTGGGCGTAATTTGTTACGCCGATGACAGATTGGTCACGGCCCGGGGAGTGAACTTTCAAGAGGCGGCGCGCCTGGCCACCACTGGAGTTTCTCTGGTGGTCAGGCGTATTAAAACGCTGGATTTGCGGGTGGCTCAGGACAAGACGGAGGCCCCTTTGTTCCATGGGCTCCGTCGTGGTCCACCTTCCGGCGCCTCCATCGTAGTCAATTCGGTCCTCGTACCGGTTCAGGCCCAGATGAAGTATCTGGGCCTGATCCTTGACGCCAGGTGGCTTTTCGACAAGCACTTGCGGCAGCTTTCTCCAAAGCTGGTCGGCGCTGCTTCTGCCCTTGGGCGACTTTTGCCTAATTTGGGTGGAGCCGGCGTCGCGACGAGACGGCTATATACGGGGGTTGTCCGGTCAATGGCGCTGTATGGTGCGCCGGTATGGGCAGCGGCTCTGACCGCCCAGAATAGGGCTCGCCTCTGGCGCCCTCAGAGGATATTGGCGGTTAGAGCCATACGCGGTTACCGCACCGTATCGACGGAGGCGGCGTGCGCCTTGGCAGGAAATCCCCCGTGGGATTTGGAGGTGGAAATGCTCGCCGAAGTTTATCGGCGAACGGCTGACTTCCGGGCGGGTAGCGGCATACGGCCCCCGCCCGAAGAGATACGCGAGTGGCGAGAGACCGCTCGTCTAGCCACGATGGCTCGTTGGGCGTCCCGGCTGGAGACCCTTTCCTTCCGACCGAAGCAGGTCCTTTCCGGGCACGGCTGCTTCGGGAAGTATCTGCACTCGGTCGTCAGGAGGGAATTGAGTCCCGCCTGTCACCACTGCGACTGCAGTGAGGACTCGGCTCGGCACACGCTGGCGGTTTGTTCCGCTTGGGCGCCGCAGCGTGGGATCCTTACTGCAGTTATTGGAGGAGATCTCTCGCTACCGGCCGTCATACGCTCCATGGTCGGTAGCGACAGTTGTTTTACCGCGGTCGCAACCTTCTACGAAGACGTAATTTCCCGGAAGGAGGCGGCGGAGAAGGCCCGGGAGGACGACCTCCACTCGGACCCAATTCGCCGCCGGCGTACCGGGCGGCGAACACGCGCGTACCAGCGTCTCATGCCGCCTTGAGTGTGGCCGCGGATGGACGGGCCGGGTTTTCCCCTCCATCCGCTATAGTGGCCAGCCGCGAAAAGGTGACGTCCGCGTGTGCCGTACGTTGCCTAAAAGGAGAGTTTTATCCGCAGATGGTGCCCGTGTGAGCGGGCAGGCGCTAGGAGGGATCTGGATGTCGTAATAACAGTTGTTCCCTTGTCCCTCCTATGTCAGGCGCAGAGTGGCACACCGTGTGGTTTTAGTTGGTCCGATTCCGACGACACACCACCCGGCCGTAAACCCCGGTGGGGTGACGGCCCGAGGGGGTTTCCACACGTTAAAAAAAAAAAGAAAAGGTCTGATGCAGAAGGCAGTCCTCCTTGACACGGCCTGTGTTGTGAGTAGGTTCCTGTCTTTGGAGCCCTAACCACCGGTGTCTTGGTCCCTGTACCCGATGTCGGTGGTCTACTACTAGTTTTTATATTTTTAAATGTGTATTTTTTGTTTTTTTTTATATATTTAAAAATGTAACAAATATGTGTATATCATGAAATAAAGAAAATAATAATAATGCTGACTTTCTTGATTATTTTATGATTAAGATAGTGAGAGTGAGAAGATTAGTATGCCTGTATTTAGCCTGGCATTAGCCATTGTCTATTCTTAATGCATTATTTTTTCTATCTTGACCGTGTTCAAATGTCTCTATTTAACCTACCCGGTCCACCTATGATCTACCTGTCATAGGAGTCAGATACATTTAAGTCCTCTGCAGCGTAGAAGAGTTAATCTACACTAGTATCTGCTGAGAGTATCTTAGTACTCAAAACGAAGGATTTTTTTGTACGTGTTGACTAACGGAGATCACAAGACAATAATACATTTAATGGAAATACGTATAAACACAAATAATGTAATTATGTTTGTACAGTGTAATGTAGGTATGTATGTCTATCAATCTTTGAAAGGTCTTATCCCAGTTCACGATTAATAATTTCAAAATATTTTAGCTTGCTTTCAAATAGATGGCGTCAGTAATCATCACTATACCTACCCGTAACCATGATGAGATGCTTTGTAATTATGATAACATGATTTGTGAGAGAGTAAATTACCATCTGCCATTTATAAGCTTATATAAAATCGATATACTTTCTTACCTTAAAATCTTACATACTTACATTAATAAAAAGAAGAAAAATGCCGGCAGACTACATTCTAATTTTAATCAGTTAAGACAATACGTGTTCTTATGAAAGACAGTCCCGACCTCTGTAAACCTTGGCTAACATTGTTTGAAAACTAGATTTCAGTTGACGACTCAGCATATTCGAACTTCTAATCCTGATTTGTTATTGTATTTCATTTAAAATATTATGCGACAATTTTACTGTTAAAAATGTATAAGCACTTCGGTGTAAATAGATACAATAGAGGGAGTGATTTAAACAAAAGGTTTGTATGTATAATATGCGTATATTATAATAAAGAAAATCCAAAAATTTGAAAGGGAAAGTGCAAGGAATTTCTGTTTAAAGGTTTTCCCGTAAGAAGCGGGTCGCTAATTAATGATATCTAAATACAAAATCAAGTCAGTACTTTGTCGTCCGTTTTGTGTCCTTACTTTTTATTTACCCGCTGTAATATTCTTATCAAATGAGAAATATTAAGAATATTCAGTTGATATTTTATAAACTATGAGAAGAGTATATATTTGTAATTATATACTTTGATCATTTGCAGAAAGTCACCGTTTCAAACAACTGTTACATACGAATTTGTAAAGCGATGTAATTTAACTAGTATATAAGAAAAATATCTTTAGTTTTGTAGATAAATACGTCGTCTGATGATATTTTTGGTAGATATACAATGTAACTAAAATTCAACGTAAAATTGAACGACGTCAACGAGAGAGACGCTCAGGCCAGCCGTACACGGACTGCTTCAAGCAGTTGAGACCGACTGCTCGAAGGTGCGACCGCGCGGTGAACTATAGTCATTCATGTGTTGCCGTACACACGACTGCTCGAGCAGTCGCGACCGCTTCAATCCTTCAACTGCATGACGAAATTCTAACGTGCCTTCGACCGCTCGCGAGCAGTCGTGAGGCATACACCGACTGCTCGAGCCGTTGACTGCGCTAGAGCAGTCGACAGCTCTCCGACCTCCCCCTCCTTTCTCTTCTGGCCTCGCGGCGTCTATCTGTCTCGTCTCATTTGTCGACTAATCTTTGAAAATGGAGGGCGTGTGCGATAGCGATGCGCTTATTAGTGTAATTAAATCACAAGAACTTATTTAAAATTATAAACTTAAGGAACACAGCGACAAAATAAAGAAGAACAACGCATGGGCAATTATTTGCGCCCAAGTAATTAAGAACTTTGATGAAAATCCGTGACTCGACTGCGGTAGAAAGTCAACTGTTCGAGCGGTTGGTAGCGACAGCTCAAGCAGTCAACAACCGACCGCTTGGGCAGTCGACGCCGAACGCTAGAGCGGTCCGTGTACGTCGCTCGGCCGTTAATTGCTCGAGCAGTCCGTGTACGGCCGCTCTGAATGTATTAGCTAGTTAACCTTACCCGCTTTTGACTTAGTGATCTTGACTCAATCAATTGTTTATAACTTATTTGTCGTAAATATCATTACATTTCGCCTCTCCAATGACTTGTTGTGATACAGTACATAGACAATTCAACTTGCACTTCCAATTAAATTTATCTTAATTAAAATTAAACGCCTATTTAATCCTTATTATGAAATGTATATGCATTTACACAGTTGGGTCACAAAAGGTGCTATTAAACCTAAAATAACTACAGCAATGTGTTTAGAAATGTATAATAAAATGTTGGAACATAAATGCCTATACTATTATCCAGAAAATAAATGTTACATTGTAGAGGCAATTAGTGTAAGGAGGAACCTCAATAAATAAGCTTTAGACAACGAAAAATAAAACTTAACGCACTTACACAACAATACACAACAACTTATCACACACACAAATTTAACATTTTGGACATATATATTTTGTTATCAAGAACTTATTTTTACAGTCAAAGATTATAGTTATTGATAATTTTAGTTTTTGTGCTATGTGGTAAAATGTGTAGTTACTGCACACGCTATTTCTTGTTAGTATAGTATGACGCAAGCTATATTTTGAGAAAACTGTAACAGCAAAGTTGACTATTGACGAACCTACTATTTTAGGACCAAAACACTGAGGTACTAACACTGTACATCACAAAACGCACAATTTCAGCGGGACAGCAGCGTCAAGTTGCTAAACCAAATTTAAATTACATGTAGGACAGTCGCGCATTGGTATTTGCGATTTGGTGACAAAAGCGTTGAAGGTTTTAACAAAGCGTCCCACAGTGTGCCTATTCAATCATATAACTACGAACATATTTTTTGTGATAAAAAAATAAAATAAAAAAACAAATGTAATCATTACAAAGATATACTTATAATGATATACGCATAGTGATTTAGACATAGCTGTATTGTCATGTTGATTTGTAATTGTTAAAATTGTGATGTTATTATTTAATAATAAATTATAATAATTGTTGACTTGTTTTTTTTAAAGTAAACGCATTATAAATAATTATTTTATATCAGTATCTATCATAACAAAAAAAAATGATTTTTTTAAATGAATATAATATATTTAGTGAAATTTGTATTCAAGTAATCTAATCTAATGCATACATGATTTTTGTTTCTTAAATTTTAAATTGCTTTTTATCAGCGTTTGGTGATAAACTTTGTACTGTATAACTTTCTGATCTTAACTTTATTCATAATTTATTAGCATGAAGGATGTAAGCATTAACATATTCGAATGTTTGATTGATAGCTGTGTGATAACCTGTGCCCAAATGCATTTTGAAGTGATACGTCATTTAAGAAATACGTGAGTCTAAAATAATTTACATAAAGAAAATACATTTATTGAAGCAGATAAATGGTTAATATGTAATGCAATACACGTATGTGTATTATATATAAAATTACGACAATATTTTTGAAAAACAATCTCGGGTGAAGAATTTGTTAAAGCAGAATAAAAGAGTGGTTTTTGCACAAAAGATATGAAGTAGATGAAATATGTAGATACTTTTAATGTTTTTTTTATTTTCTTTACAATGTAGTGTGCTCATTTATTATTCTCGAATATCTATACTTTTTGCGTCATTGTAATGGGCGGGAAAGTTTGTGTTGAGGCTACAGAGCAAGAAGAGAGCGAGAGTTGTTTGATTCTTAGGGGGAATTACTTTTTTGGATTTATTATTAACACTTTAAATAATCAAATGTCAAAATTGTATAACACATTGTCTGTAAACATGTTAAGAGTCCAATTTTATTTCCTTTTATTAATGCCTTTCGATGAACGAAGTATTTGTTATGTATAGTGTGTTTGATGACAAACATTAGCGCCGGAGTCAAAGCTAATCTTGCTATTTGGACATTTCATCTTCACAGATCAATAAAGCAGTGTTTCTAGAGTCATGAGCAATACACTAGTAAGGGATATTGCCGAACCTGTCCCTCTTATTCAGGACTCTCTGGTAACCAGGTACTTGGTGGCTGTTTTTTCAGCTTGTGCGGCTGAAACTGGTAACTAACACCTGTCTATATACCCTGAATAGTGCCGAGGACTGTAATTTCATAAAAATTTCATTGTCAACGAAAGAAACAGTAAATGTGATGATGTGTGATAAGTTGATGATAATGATGATGATAGAAGAAAAGAAGAAGATGAAAAGAAGATGAGTTAGAGAAAAAAGTTGGCGGAAAGTAAATTGATTTCCACCAACAATACATATTCTTTTCTTCTGTTTATGTATTATTAATTATTTATGTATTAGGCTCTTCGATAATTAATTATCTCTTATACAATCTTACACAAGCTTTGAAATTAACCTTAGGTGTTACATATGACTATGGACAGTTGAATGCAAAAATTTAATTCTCTTAGGAATCTCAAACAACTCTTAGTCAGCTGACCTTTCAAAATTAGGTGTCATAACATTTCTTCCCTTCACAGCAGATACATACTTTTCTTGATGTAACATATTTTGACATTATCAATAGTTAAAAGTATTTTATTGTAAAATGCTACTTTTAACTTCTAAATGGGCCTTGCGTTGCGCAAATTAAACAGACTTTTTTATAAGCAAGCCTTGTTAAATATGTATATAATTATTATTACGAGGAATTGCAGAGGCCTATATCAAGCGGTGGACTGTGATGACGCTGATGATGATGTATTGATATAAAAATATAGTCGAATCCTATAATTTCAATAAAGTAAATTGTTTCTTGTTCTTACAGTTACATATCCACTTGATTTAGCGAAAACCCGATTACAGTTACAGAATGAAGTTGCTGCTGTCAAAAGTGGATTACGTGTAAGCAATTATAAAAAATATGTAATTTTTTCTGTGATAGAGCGGGTAAACGAGCTGGCAGGTAAACTTATGTATAGTGTAGTGACTAACTAGCTTATGTACTAACTAACTTATGTAGTGACTAACATCATACACGAAAGCCCCATCAACTCAGGAGAAACATGCAAGAGTTTATTTTAAGAGCTTACCGATGTGACTTCTCTGACTGATGGAAGGTTTGAATAGGATCCAATAGTCGTGGTCACAATACTCATTACAAATGCAAACAATGCAGTATGGTGACCCACACTATGGTGGTCTAGTGAGAATCTTTATCACACCCCGTTTGGGGACGTAAATACATCACAGTCATCGTGGGAGTGTTAAGTTCACACACATACCACGTTAATTGTCACCCCTTCATCAATGGGATATAAATAGACATACATCTACAAAACTACATGTCCAACATATAAATAAAAACATGGTAACATGTTTGAAAAGTCAACCGCAAAGGAAGCTTATTTCATATTTAATGACAAAATCAAATAAGAGGCATTTTATCTGCTTGCTTACCTGGGGAAAAACACAAGTAGATATAGGTACGCACCTGCATTTACGTATAAGTAGCTTAAATTGTTCCTTATAACGTTAGCTATTTGACAGTGTTACGTAAATGAACTGGTTAAAAAAATGTACAATTGATTTTTTGATGTAAGCATAGTATATATTTTCATACACATTTAGCGAAAAGTTTCTAATTTGAAATGACAAACAGGTACTTCAATTTTATTTAATTGTATAGACATGTAATCACTATAGGTCAAACTACTTGTCATTTATTACATTTATACATTTAAATATTGCATCGAGAACGCACTGAAGTTTGTATCTTAGCAAGTACTTGTTGTTTTCTTGTTCGACTTTCGTGGCTAATGCGATTAAATTAACCGTGCCAGTCTTATTGTCTTTTTTTTTTGACATGTGGAAACCCCCACGGGCCGTCAACTCACCGGGGTTTACGGCGGGGTGGTGTGTGGGAATCGGACTGACTAAAACCATGCGGTGTGCCACTCCGCGCTTGAGATAGGGGGAAACCGAGAGGGGTGCTGGGCTAGAAAACCTCCACGTGGTGCACCCTGGTATCGTTGGTGACGGTACTGTTTCTTCCGGTACCGTTTGGAAGAGGACATCACCGCAAACGGCTAATATTCTAGCACGAAGAGGAGGCCTTACTTCTTCGGCCATTCGATCGAGGGTTAGTCCAACAGAGAGGGTGCACTCTTCGGAGCAATGAGGAGGAAAACCTCGTTAAAAAATCACGGAGGAGGGACCCTTTTCATGGGTCGGAGTTTCTCCACTGTCAGTGGTGGAGAAAGGAGGACGGGCTCGGTGTGCACTTACACTGCCACCGTGCAGGCATCAGGAGACATAGTCTCCCTGCCGCCGTCGACGTATCGTAGTCCCGAGTTGGAGTCTCGCGACTCCAATCGGGGGTAAGGGTCTTCGCTTAGCCGCCCGGACGGCGAGGAAGAAAACTTCTCTAAAAAAATTACCCCGAATCCCGTGTTATGGTGCGTGACCAGGGGATGCATGGCTGATGGGTAGGTCAGTTGCAAGCGCACTGCCAGCCGGGGCACCTGCGGACCCCTCGGTTGGGCACAAATTTACGCTTGCCCGGGTATTGGGGATCTCTGCCTGGGTCGATCTTTTTTCTCCCCATCTCGTGGGTTCAATTATGGAAATTCAAATTAAAACTATAAAAACAAAGGAAGGAAAGAAGGAGATAGATGGTAGGAAGCAGAAAAGTGCAAGGGCGGACTTCTGTTCCAACGACGAGGAAGCATTGGTTGGGATGCCTACCTCGGTGGGGCTCCCAGAAGTTATTATGACTGCTGAGAGCCGAAGAACATCGGAGCGATTACGTTCCAGGTCTACCGCGGGTGGAAGCTCTAGTGTGAGGACGGACGTGCTGGACTTCATGGAGACGGAGCAGTGTGACAGTCGGAAACGCGGACGCTCCAGGGATGAGGTGAGTGACACATCCCAGGAGATGTTGCCTCCTAAAGTCACTACCAGTCGTAGAGGGAGGTCACGAACCTTAGTCTCGGCCCCGTCAGGCTCCGTCTTCTGTAAGGCGGAAGCCTATAGATGAGTCAGGGCAGACGGCGAAACCTTAGCGGAGGAGGAGATTGCTGATATCCTGCTGAAAGTCAGGGAGCCGATGGTGGGGGACTCAGTTCCCCAAACACTATCCTCCATGCAGGAGATAGTGAACGCGGCGGCGGCCATTATTCACAAAGTGGCCACCAAGTCAAGTAATCTTAAGGGCTCCTTTGTGAAAGCCCTGAAGGACTGGACCCTGGACTCCTCTTCCGCAATTGCGGGGGTTGTGGAAACCCTCATCGGAGACGTGGCTCGTCTCCAGGCAGCTAACGATCGCCTGACGGGGCAAGTGGCTGAGCTCAGCGCTCAGTTCGTCCAATTCCGGGCGCGTCACCCGGCAGAGGACTCGGTCACGTCCCCGTCTCAGCCTGCCCCCTCTTCCAACCTCGGTGGCATTCCTGATGCCCATCTGCGCCAAGTAACGGATGCAGTATGGCGCATGATGGACGGGCGTCTGGCTGGCCTGGAGGCAAGGCTGCTACCGGCCTCTGTTGTCCGGCCGTCGCTCGCGGCGCATAAAGCGAAGGTTGCATCGGTGTCAGCATCGCCTCCCGTTGCGACCGGTCGCGTGTCCTTTGCGGCGGCGGCAACGGTCTCTGCTGCTCCTGCAACTGCTCCGCGGGCACGGCAAGCAGCCAAGGCAACAGCTCGGATGCCTGCACTGAGGTCAGGGCCCAAAACAGCGGCAAAGACTGAAGCGGAGTTCCCTCCACTCCCCACTCCAACCGCTGTATCTGGCACCTCCACAAGTGCTCCCTCCACATCTGCGCCTTCCACGGATGGTTGGCAGGTAGTCGGGGGGGCTAAGAAGTCCCGAAAACGGGGTAAGAAGGTTGCACAAAAAGTAGCCTCTACCCCGCAGGCGCCATCGGTTGCAGTGGCTGCCACAAAGACGCCACGCAAACTACAGGCACCTAAAAGCGCGGCCGTGGTAGTCACCGTGTCACCGGAGGCAGCTAGCGGCGGGCTGTCCTACGCGGCCATTTTCAAAAGGGTCCGGGACAGTCTTGCACACGATTTTGGGATAGTAGGTGTCAGAATGCGCCTCGCCCAAACGGGAGCTCGAGTCCTCGAGTTCCCTGGGGCTGAAGGCGCAAAGACGGCGGACAGGTTCACCGAGAAACTGAGGGGAATCTTTGTCGCCACGGATGGTGTAAAGATCGCCAGGCCTACCAAGTGCGCAGAGTTGCGCATTTCGGACCTGGATGACTCTGTGACGGCCGAAGATATCCGCGTTGCAATTGTAGGGTAGATGTAGTTGAGATGTAAGTATGAAGATGAAGTAAGAAATAACTAGTCCAAGGTGCACAAGAAACAGAATGAAAGTTTATTGAATAGATTTACACACTACACAAGTTCAGTTTAGAATAGAAGGAGTGATAGGAACGCAGAACGACAGAACATAAGTTATAGAAATAAATAGTATATCAAAGCGCGGTGAGTTAGTTTTCGGCGGTAGGACCAGGAAGGTACTGTCCGTCCTCTAATCTCGCGCTGGCGCGGTGCGTGTGCGCAAGAGCAACAGTAAGATATTACCGTCTCGCCCACACGCACACGGCTCACGTGACGTAGCCGGTCGACCGGTCGATGGACAATAGACGTGTCATAACAACGCCGGCCGATGACAACAAAATGATATCTACTAAGAAAGTCTGTTTGTATAATTAACATTCAATTTAAATAATTAATATAATAGTAGACAAATATAAAGACAAGTCACTACATCACCCCCTTCTAGAGACCATCAAGGGCGATAATAGTCAGGGAATTTAACGCGACGTTCTGACCGCGTCATTCTGATGACGTCATTGTCAGCGGAACGTAAGTCTTGATTATCCGCGTTAGGAGTGTAGTGATGAGTGTTAGATTTGAGTGGTGACTATGGTGTGTTGTGGTGATTGTTGATGGTATGTGTTGAGTGGGTATCCGCCACGATATTGTTTTTTCCAGATATATGGCGAATGTCCGTTGTAAACTGGGTTATCAAATCCAGATGACGGAACTGTCGTCGGGAGCAATTCTCTTTACGAGAGTGGAATGCGAAAGTGAGAGGCTTGTGGTCTGTATAAATCACAAAGTCGCGAGCCTCCACCATGTGCCGAAAATATTTGACACTTTCGTAAATGGCTAGTAACTCGCGGTCGTAAGGAGAGTACTTAACCTGTGCCTCACTCAGCTTTCGTGAGAAAAAAGCAAGAGGTTCCCATGCTCCTGCCTTTAATTACTGCAAGACTGCGCCAATGGCTTTGTCAGAAGCATCCGTAATCAACGCCAACTTAGCGTTCCAATCAGGATGAGCCAACAGTGCTGCTTGGCGAAGACTGTTCTTGCAGTTCTGGAATGCCTCGTACTCCTCAGGTGAAAAATTTATGGGATTTGAATCCTTAACGGAACCAACGAGGTAAGCATTCAAAGGTGCTTGGTAGGTAGATGCGCCTGGAATGAATCGCCGGTAAAAATTTGACATACCTAGAAATCTGCGCAGTTCTTTGACTGTCTTAGGTGCTGGGAAATTTTGAACTGCCTCGACTTTGGTAGGCAGTGGTCTGGTACTTTTGGCTGATATGTGACAACCCAAGAAATTAACCTCCGATACTCGGAAGACGCACTTGGAACTGTTGATGACCATACCGTAGTCTCTGAGCCTGGCGAAAAGCTGACGCAGGTGTAGCTCATGAGTTTTCCTGGTCTTTTGAGTACGCCAGAAAATTGTCACATTAGGCGTATGTGAAGTCTAGATCCCTGAGCATTTCATCCACAAAGCGTTGAAACGTCTGTCCGGCGTTCCGAAGTCCAAACGTCATGAATGGAAATTCGAAAAGACCGAACGGTGTTGTAATTGCTGTCTTTGAAATATCATCAGGATGTACTGGGATCTGGTTGTAAGCCTTCACCAGGTCAATTTGAGAGAATATGGTATATCCAGACAAACTATGAGCGAAGTCCTGAATATGCCGGATGGGATACTGATCCGGGATGGTGCGTGTATCCAGCATCCTGTAGTCACCACAGGGACGCCAACCATCATCTTTCTTGGGTGCGAGGTGAAGAGGCGAAGACCAAGGTGAATCAGACAGGCGACAGGTGCTACACTGCAACATTGTCTCGAATTCAGCCTTAGCTATTTTTAATTTGTCCGGGGCCAATCTGCGTGGTGTACACGATTCTGGTGGACCTGGTGTAGTACGAATATGATGTACTGTATTGTGTGTGATAGTGCGGTGTATATCATGTGGACGGGCGATGTCGGGAAATTCGCGTAGTATGTGTGTATATGCGGAATCACCAAGACTCACCCTCACCGAAGAGACGCCATCACAATGACGGACAGGCGACGCCGGGGTGGACAGCGTAGTATAGTTGTCAATCAAGCGTTGGTTTCTGCAATCAACAACCAAATTATAAGCAGATAGAAAATCCACGCCTATTATCGCCCTTGTAACGTCGGCAATAATAAATCGTCAGGCGAAGTCACGGCGCAACCCTAGATTTAACGACATATTAATGAATCCATATGTAGTTATCGGTGTCCCGTTAGCCGCACACAGTTGGTAGTTAGACTTTTCCAGTCGCTTCGATACTGCTGATCGGGGGTAGACACAGAGGTCACTACCGGTGTCCATCAAAAATTGCATTTTGTACCTTTTGTCGGTGATAAATAAGCGACCAGCACTCGGACAATCGTGGGTCGCCATCACTGATTGCTCCGTACATTTCCCGATTTTTATTTCCCGAGGGTAGTCGCACTCGTAGTTCCAGAGGCTTCACACACTTCTTAGCCTGCTCGCCGAAATTCTGGTGGTACCAGCTTAGTGAGTGGTCGCGGTAAATTGATTGCGACCCAGACTTCGAAGGGTGGTGTCGACGGCTGTTTGATTGTTGTCTCTGCGCTGGTCGAGATCGCCTGTCCTCGTTAGACAACGCTTTGACTTGTTCCGTGAGCGCAGCTATCTGGCGTTCCATGGCCGTAACAACATTGTTAGAGGTTGAGGGTATTGAAGTATTGGTACTGCATGTCGATGCGACGTATGTGTTGGGTGTTATGACGTCGTGTACTCGATCTGCGAGCTCTGCCAACTCCTCTAGCGCAGCTTTGGGTTGAGAGGCAATAATTGTTTGTGTGCCTTGAGGTAGGCGGCTTGTCCAAATGGTCCGTAGGAAGTCCTCAGGCACACAGGGACCTGCCAGGTTTTGTAGGTGACGGACAAATTGCGACCACTTCCGGTCTCCGAGCTCTTTGTGGATGAGTAGCTGCTCCACTTTTTTCTTTTGGGACGCCGAGAGACGCTTTAACAGCTCAGCCTTGAGCTTGTCATACTTGCCACTTGTTGGCGGCGAGGTGATGACGTCCTCGACTTCGATGACATATTGTGGTTCTAGCTGGGCGATCGTGTGGTAGAACTTTGTGCTGTCGCTCAATATGTTAGGGAGTACAAACTGGCCCTCCAGCTGGGCAAACCACAGTGCAGGTTTTTCTGGGTAGAACGGGGGTACCGCACGCCGACACGATATGACTCGCCGAAAATTTTCGCGTCGTCTTGCTGTTCAGTCGGTGCAGTCATTTTCCAAGTTCTTCGTGAACTTATCGGGGTCAGCAATGTAGGTCAATCAATGTAGGTCAATCGGGGTCACACGCACACGGCGGTGACCCCGATTGACCTAGCCGGTATGTATGTGACGTAGCCAGTCGACCGGTCGATGGACAATAGACGTGTCATAACAACGCCGGCCGATGACAACAAAAAGATATCTACTAAGAAAGTCTGTTTGTATAATTAACATTTAATTTAAATAAATAATATAATAGTAGGCAGATATAAAGACAAGTCACTACACAATTAGCGAGAAGACGGGCTGCAACGCGGATAGCATCAGGGTCGGCACCATCCATCCCGGTCCGGGAGGACTTGCGGGGCGCCTGAGGTTCGTTACCGAAGAGGCGGTGAGCTGTGGCGGCGTGCTGTTGGCTGTGTCGTTAGACATCGCCAACGCATTTAATAGTCTGCCATTTACGGGGCCTGAACCGGTACGAGGACCAAATTGACTACAATGGAGGCGCTAGAGGGTGGACCACGACGGGGCCTATGGAACAAAAGGACCTCCGTCTTGTCCAGGGCCAGCCGCAAGCCCAGCGCCTCACTACACCCTACCACCAAACAGACACCCGTAGTGGCTAGATGTGCCGCCTCTTGAAAGTTCATCCCCTGGGTTGTGACCAATGTGTCATCTGCATAACAAATTACGCTCAGCCCGGGTGGAAGACGACCTCCAAGAGCCCAGTCGTATCCCATATTCCACAGGAGTAGTCCGAGGACAGACCCCTGTGGAACACCGCACGACATGGGCCGCCCCTTCACAATACCATCTGGATCCTCGTACATGTCGGTACGCTCTTCAAGACAGTCTGCCACAAGTCGCCTCAGGTACTCTGCCACTCCGTGGTAGTGGAGTGCTTCCCTGATGCAGCTAACTGGCAGACTAGAAAATGCATTGGCGATGTCCAACGACACCGCCAACAGCTAGGCGGTGAGCTGTCCCCACCCCACCGAGGTCCCCGGACGATGCGGGCAGAGAGTACCCTCTCAAATAGTTTACCCGCCTCGTCCAGCAACACGATAGGCCTAGAGGCCGCTACCGATTCAGCTGGCCGTCCCGGCTTCGTTAACAGGACCAGCTTCCCGCTTTTCCAGCACTCAGGCGGAAAAGGAACTGAGGCGGTCCGACGTATGTTCGAGGACTCGCGTCAGCACTCGGGCAGGTATCCCGTCCAGCCTGGAGGCGTTCTTCTTAGAGCGAATCCGTAGAATAACTACCTCTATCTCCGATTCCCTGACGGGTAAAACATTGTCTTCGTTCTCCTCGTCGTCTTCAACCATGAAGGCCGTCGGCTGGAGGAGTGCTCCACCCGCTGCGGGAAAGGCCCTCGACCACTTCTTGCAGGAAGCTGGGCTGAAGTGTTCCCGGTAGGGGAGGGGGGGGGGGGCGATGTGGGGAGCTTTTGATTGCGCACGATAAGGGCGACCCCTTGGGTCACGATCGAGTAACGTGTAGCAAGAACTACAATAACACACATATAAACATTTATGTTAACACTATTTTGTGTTTACCTACGTAACCTGTCATAGTTACGGTCTCTTCGCTACCAATCGCAATGTAAATCTATTTAGCTTAAGAAAAAGACAAACATTACATATGTACAAAATTTGTACTTTTCCATTGATATCTTTGAGATTTGATTTGATTCTGTCAGGGTTACAATGGACTACCTCGCGAGTATATCCTTTCGAACACAAAAATATTGACAACCGACTCAATAGGACGGCAAAGTTGAGTTGAGATTGAGAATTTAACAAACATGGAATATTCTAAAATTTACTTCTGAACATCTTCAAGTTAAATACGGCGTTTGGGCACGTTTAAGGCATGATAGTCAGCGTGGCAGTGTAAGGCTGACACGTTTACCACGATAAGTGTTACCCCTGTATCAATAGACCACCGGTCTAGCTATCATTTACGAAAGACATAGCTCGGATGCTGTCACTTTAGATTAGTCTTCTGTGAGAGGGTTGTACTGCCCCTATTAATCTATTACTTAATATATTAAATAATAAAGAACGTAACTAGCAAAGTGTTTTATGTATTTTATAACAGCCAGAATCTAAGTTACATAACGGTTATTATTATTATATAAATAAGCACCAAATATGGATTGTTTTTAAATAGACTTTAGGATTGGAACTATAGGGCTCGCTTTTGCCATTGAAATTTTTACAGGCTATTACTATCTACAGGTTTCGAGTCAAACACGTTTCGAATTATTCAGGGTAGCTTTTTAATCGAACACAAAGCTTAATTATACTGAACAGAGACCTCATTTGCTAGATATATTTAGTTTTTTTTGTCATAAACAACAAACTGAAGTGGATCCTGGCAATAATCTATTTAATACTTTTTGATTCCATTCAATTTCTTTAGATGGAATACCGGGGTCTTATGTCCACAGCTATAAATATTACAACAAAAGAAGGTGTATTGAAATTATGGTCCGGCCTAATACCCATGTATCATCGCCACATGTTATACTCTGGGTGCCGTCTCGTACTCTACGAGCAAATGCCGACACTTATTAATGGATCAAAACGGGAGATTGTCTCTCGGATTTTCAGTAATATGTGAGACTTTACAGTATTTTGTTGTTAAGTAAAGACTAGCTGCGTACTTAGTGTTATGATTAGATTAGAGCTTACCCGCGAACTGTGACTAAAGCAGCAACTAATTCTTTGTACTTATAAATTATTCAACAAAAACAGCACTGACGTTATAAAGATTTACCGCATTGAGGATCTCCGCTTCACATATTGTAAATTGTTCAACCCACACAATGGGCTATCGAGTAGTTTCTTTACAAAACTTATCTATTCATTTTTTAATCTTATAACTATTGATTATTCGAATCAGCCGTTTCAAAACTAGATACTTCGTAATTTATTTTTTGAATACATAAATAATAATGTTAATGTTATTACGGAAAATACTTCAAGCAGTTCTATTGTTTTGTTTCTTATAAAAGATCAGTCATAGACATTCATACTCAAGAATCTAATGAATTTTAATTTTTGTTAATAGTAATTTTTATAAATAGCGACCGTGTTCATATCTCTGAAGTTCTTAAGCAGGTGGGGCATCTTGTGGTGCCTTAGCGCAGATTATTGCCTCTCCCGCTGATCTCGTGAAGGTGCAAATGCAAGCAGAAGGCTACCGCTTACAACAGAATAAGCTACCGCGATTTCGTGGCTGTAAGCAGGCCTATATGATGATTTACAAGAAATGTGGAATTTTGGGATTTTGGAGAGGTAAGAGAACAACAGATAAAAATAGTAATTTCTAGCGTTTATTCGCTAGATTACTTCAAGAACATCCAATTTACTAGTAATGAGAGAAACATGAAATTGTGGTCACATTTTTTTTACACAGAAAGACCTAAATTTAAGTTATTTCTCATAAAGTCTTCCTTAATAATTAGCTTTCAAAATAATCTCTGCAAAACCTTTTTTTAGCTTTTTTTTGTGATAAACATAATTGGCAACACTATCTAGATATTATGATTTTACAAATACCGTTTTTAGGTAGTTTTCTTCTAAGTTGGTTAATCAAATCATTATTCTTAAATTACCATAAAGAGAGAGAGAGAGTGCACTTACGAGTACATACACTCATGTGCTCTGTGCCGTTTTATTTATTGAAAA
The DNA here is from genome assembly GCA_949316085.1 of Hypercompe scribonia. NCBI lineage: Eukaryota > Metazoa > Arthropoda > Insecta > Lepidoptera > Erebidae > Hypercompe > Hypercompe scribonia. The sequence continues at coordinate 8,259,783 of OX438975.1, forward strand.
CTGCCAAATTCCGCTCGAAAACTTTTCGTTTACAAAATCTCTAAATGTTTTAGATGGTCTTTGCAAATATTCAGTTCCTAACATTATAATACCTCATCACAGAAACTTGTTTTTCTTTGCACATGGATAGGAACATCTTTGCACATGTTGGTCTAGACTAGAGGTTAGTGATCCTGACTGCTAAGGCATAGTTGGATTCCTACCTAGGACAAATCTTTGTGTGATGAGCGCGACCTATAATATATGTATATGTATTTTGAAATATATAACTATGTTTATCAGTAGTCTGATTATTAGCAGTTTTTGCCTAATTTGAGATCAGACGGCCATGTGTGACAACCGACACTACTATTATAAAACTGAGAAGTTTGTTTGTTTAGTTTAATGCGCTAAACTCAGGATTTACTGGTCCGATTGGAAAATAAAATTTGTTCAAAAGGAGAAGCTAACGAAATTGGACGGGCCACGTAGCTATTATAATTATGAAATAGGTTTCAAGAGTGTTGCCTCTTTTTGCGTCTGTAATATATGATTGAAGCAAATCTTTAAATTTAAAGGTGTATTACCAAACGCGCATCGTGCAGCATTGGTCAATATAGGTGACTTAGCGGCTTACGATTATAGCAAGCGCCATCTAAAACGTCAATTTGCGATGAAGGAGGGTTCACTCCTCCACACACTGTCAGCCTTTATAGCCGGTCTAGTTGGTGCGGTATTGTGCACGCCCGCAGATCTAATTAAGACTCGTCTAATGAATCAACCAGTGGGACCAGATGGAAAGTATGTTTCTTTTTATTTCGTGTATGTATGGACCATATTCAGATCTTGGATTGGATTTCTTTTATTTACCTATGTCAGATTTTTATGCGTCGACGTACAAATATGTTTACGTTTATTACCGAGGACCTGGTGAATGTCACGGGAAATCGTTAGACACGGGCAGCACAGGACAAGTTATTGTGAAGAGTCATGTCTAGTAGTGTGATGATGATGATGATGATACGTTGACGTTCCTAGGAAGAAAATCATTAACCGAAAGGGGTTTGTTGGGAGTTCTAAGTATGTAAATTATAATTTATCGTATAAATATAATTTAATTTAATATAAGTTATTAAGTTGTTTGGTTTTTGATAAAGGACACATCTACTTAAGCATCTCTAAAAAAAGCCTAGTTATAATTTTACCATTATAATATTCATTTTTTAAACTCTTTTCTAAGGAGAACCCTATGTCGAGTAGCAGACTACTAAAGGCCTTTGATAATAATTTCATTTCTGAAGTTAACTGCAAACGATGACGTTTTACTACTAAAAATGTCATCTTTGAAAATATCTTTTCACGTAATTTGTAACTGGTTTTTGCAGCGTTGTTTGTGCACACTTTGCTTATGTAACATAAAATTTAATCACATATTTATTTCATATTAATCAATTGTTTTTATTGACAACGTCGAGTCGTTTATACGTTTATTTTCTACTGCGGTGGTACCGATAGGGGTCTTCGTTACCATCGCTACACTGGTGCAATTTGTGTTGATATTACGTGTAATGTACTAAACATAGCCTTGTCATGGCATTTAGTAAGGTTTAGTAAGAGGTCGTTTACCACAACTTCTATGTGAATTAATTATTTTCGTTAGTGATAAAAAAACTACTTGGGTAAATTAAAAAACGTTTTGATTTGGTGTCTGGGCTTATCGGATGTGCTTGGTTTATGTGGACTAGATTACTTTGGATCAATGACAACCATTGCCAAGGCTTAAATATCCCGATTTTAAAACAATTACCTATTCCACCATAATTATAAATGTTATTTATTAACTTTCAGAGGCACGCTCTACAAAAATTCAGTGGATTGTTTGAAACAATCTGTGACCAACGAAGGCTTCTTTGTTTTATACAAAGGATTTGTACCATTATGGATTAGAATAGGACCTTGGATGTTACTAAACTGGATCGCATTTGAATATATAATGAGCGCTATAGGTGGCAATCCGTTTTAGTGCTATTTAAGATTTAAATAACAGTTTCTTCGCACTAGTAACATATTTTAATGTTTACGATAGCTTAATAATAAATTATTTACCCACAATTTACTTTTTTTTCATAGTATATAGGCAAGGTAGTCTTGTGGTCACTGGAGCCGAAACATTCTAGAGTGTAACACCATGTAGTGTAGGATGCCCTGTGGCACAATCACAGATTACCTCCTAATAAATATCGCTGTACTTTAATAAGGCAATAACAAGTTGCGTTTATCCACCCCTTTTTGCCTTATGGAGCAATTAGGAAACCTTTGACATAATTATAACACAATAATACTCCACTTTTTTGGAAAATATCTTTGCATGAATAAAAAAAAACAGATGACGATCAACTAAATATCGACTTGTGAATCACAATACTATCGATACAGGTACTATGTTAGACAAAGAGAAGTATTGCAATGTACTTGATGAGTGAAAGGGACATTCCAAAATGCATCAATGGCCACTTAATTTTGAAAACCCTTAACACAATACAAGTGAGACTTACCATACGGCAGACATTAATACTGTATTTTCAATACAAAACTATCTTTAAATTGTCAAGAACTTGGTTACAAACTTGGATGACACTGATGTCACGATTTTTAGCACCAAATTAGCGATAATTCGTAGCGCTATTAACACTTCATGTGCTAGCTTCAACAAACATGTAGTGTTAATAGTTTTTAACCTTGTATACGGTATCCATTAGGGGTAAGTTAAAGGCATAATAGACCACGACAGCGGGTGTACGTGGATGGCGTTAGGCTGACGATGATGACCCACAAAATGCAACCATATCAACTTTAGTCGTCAATTACAAGATAATATTATATTGTAGCCATTTATATATTTTTAAACTACCGTAATCTCACAAGGAGAAAATATTGCCAGGAATTGTCAAGAACGCAATTGAGCCCACCAAAAAGAATTTTAATAAAATACAACCAGTGTTTAATAAAAGAAGGAGAATTTATCGGGGATTAATTACTAAGGAATATCTATGCTGCTCAGCTCTGCTCAAATTCACCTATATTTTCAACCTTCAACTTTAAAATAAATTCTCCTTCTCAGTTCTATATAAATCTTTTCAAAAATTTTACACACGCCCGATGCCAAAAAGTAAGTTTGTTAAGTTGTGATAAATTATTTACTACTGCTTCATCACCACAATCAATAAAAAAATTGTATCTACCCCATTATATTATCAACATATCAGATGCAAAAGCTATGTAAATGTTCAACGATAGTTTTGCTTATTATATATATATACAAATTTCTTCATTCATGAACTCATTTACATTTTTGGGGAAAAAGAGTTTATGAATTGTGACTGCGTAGGCACCGAAAAACAGCATAAGTAGACTTCCCACAAATAACTCCATCGACCTGATGTAGGTAGCAGGAAATCGTTGGATGCAGGCAGCACAGGACTGGTTGTTGTGAAGAGTCTTGAGGGCGGTCTTTGTCTAACAGTGGGCGTCTTTTGGCTGAGATAATGATGATAGCTCATTTAATTGTTTCGCAATGGTATTTCATGAACATTTAGTTATATTGACACAATAATGACTGGATAAGAAGGATGAAACTCTTTTCTGTTTATGATTTCAGACCTTCTTAAAGTCAACTTTAGTTTTAATATACATATTTTATCGATAATTTTCATGACATAAGCTAATCGTGATTTGTTAACTGAAAGAAGGAAACAGAGATTTATTCATTTAATTTACTTGAGTAATACATATATTATTTATTTAAATGTTTAAGACTGAATATTGTTAGATTACATTATTATTTGCAAGACAAAAAATGCGTGGTATTTGCACTAGGTATATAGGTAACCTGTAATATTATAGATGTTAAACTCGACAATTTACGTACATAATAATAGTTTGCGAAGAAATTTACATATTTGTTTTTGGAACGAAGTTCCTTACGGCAGGCTTGGAGGGGATAGGGATTTCGCTGCGGGACCGAACTGAAAAAAATGTGATAGTAAAACCGTAAGAAAAAATCCGTGGAAAAAGTGCGTGGAATAAATCTGTGGAATAAATCTGCGGAAAAAAGTGCATGGAATAAAACCGTTAATTTTTATTATTTTTTTCTATTTTTCTATTTCTATGTAATTTTTAATTAATAATAATGTTGATAAAAAAAAATAAAGATACATATTTTTTTGTTATTTCAGTTGAAATTTGAATTACGATGTTTTTTTTATTTTAAGGAATTTCTTATTTTATTATTTTAAGGAATTTATTATTTTATTTCCTAAAATACTGAATTTCCTAAATACTTTCTTGTACTTAAATAAAAACTAATCAGCAAAATTTAAGAGAAAAATCAAGAAAACCTACATAAAACTGAGCACGATTTTTTTTGCAAATTGTGTCGATTCCACATTATCCGAAGGAACTTCGTTCCTACCTGGTGTCCCACGACACCATTCATTTATGTATGCTGAATGGACCAATCTTGCTGTTGAGTTGGACTGTTTACAGTCTATAATAAACTTTGTTGTCTTACCAATCCAATCTTCATACTTCGTTATATACAATACAGCAGCGTTATAAAGTTCTCTAATTGTCTATTACATTAACGAATGACGTTTTTCTACAGAGTAGTCAAGCGATTTCCACCATGAGTAAATCGGTGATGTTTGAAATTGAGACACAACAAGCGCCAAGATTCCGTGACTCAATCATGACAAGATACATAGTAGCCGTCTTAGGGTCGTGGTGTGCTGAGCTTGGTGAATACTTTTTCAATTTTTCACTTTGATATTACTTTTACGTCTTATTCCATTACAGAAGCTATATTGCGAAGCTATAAACCGAAAATAAATTATACTGTTTATCAACAATCCGTCTGGTGACTTTTTAAAAATGAGCCGACTAAGGGCAATTTATACAGAACAACAGCATTGTAAAGAGAAAGAAAACTCTAAACAAACCCTATTCTGCCTCATCTGGTCAACGTGGTATCAAAATATCCTTTCTAAGAACAGGCCTATGTTTAACAGTAAACGTGTTGATGTAATATTTATAATCAAATATCAATTATTAGTTGCTTACGTTAGAAATATTTACATGTCCTTTAATTTGTTACTGAAAATTTTGTAGAAAGTAGACGCGTTTTTGTCTCATTTCAAACGTTACTTGGTTCATTAGCATTGCTCGAATTAACTGAAAATCTTTAGCAATACGACTTACTATAACAACGAACACTAAATTCAACACAAATTTTAAATACTCATCTGCGAAATGCGAAAGGTCGTGATTTGGGAGCACTGGTGTTTTTAATTTTGTGTTTTTGGGATCCTAGAATTTTGACGAAATTTTTTTATTCAGATAAATTTTGGCAATATTCTTTTATATTAAGGCAATGTTTGGAATGATTTGAGTACACATATAGCCTTAATTTCATTTTCCGTGGTAAAATTTTATTGTTGGGCACATTGAAAAACAACTATTTTAATAAACAACTCTCATTTACTTGAACAAATGGTTAATGTAAGAAGGCATAAAAATATTTGTTGAGAACGATCTAATTTTGATCTAACTATGTTGCTTCTTTTTATTTTCAGTGACATATCCATTTGACTTGGCAAAGACAAGACTGCAGATACAAAACGAAGTGGCTTCTACCAAACATGGCATGAAGGTAAATATTAGGTAAACTTCTAGTCTATTTAATATAAACAATACATAATACAATATGCGTACTTTAATTCTAAGGATTACAGGTTTAAACTTCTGAGATTCAACTGAGATAAACTGGCATGAACATAATATTATCCTGACTCAACTGTATTATTTTAGTAAGAAGTATTTTGTAAAGAGGATATAAACTATTATTATTATTTTCTTTACTTCATGATATCCACATACTTGTTACATTTTTAAATATATAAAAAAACAAAAATACACATTTAAAAATATAAAAAAATAGTAGTAGACCACCGACATCGGGTACAGGGACCAAGACACCAGTGGTTAGGGCTCCAAAGACAGGAACCTCCTCACAATACGGGCCGTGTCAAGGAGGACTGCCTTCTGCATCAGACCCTTGATCCAATCTTAAGGTGTTGGTCGAGGCTCTTCGCTATCAATCCATGAACAGATATGATTATCGGAACAATAATCACCGAATCCACATTCCACATGTCGGCAATCTCGTGAGACAGACCCAAATACTTCAATTGTTTTTCTTATTATTTTGGTGAATTTATATTTTCTCAGCTTTCACTGGTAGTATTTTAGTGACACTTACGGACTCGGTCAAGTAAGTGCCACGGCTTTTTTTTGTGATAGATCAATTAAGTCTGTACTTCTATTGCATTGTTTAAGTGTTCATTTATTTGCAGAAACTTTCGGACAATTCTGCAGGTATTCAGTATAGCAGCTTTTTGAAGAAGTATGTAGGTATTGGGTTTCAAATCAAGGAGTTTCAAGCTGTGGTGTAAGTGTTTCGGAATTACACCAGTGGTGGATAATACTATAGGGATAATGTAAACCTTTTGTTGTTTCCAGATTTTCAGAATTTCGTCCTTAAGTTCTGTGTACTTATATACTTTCTCTGCTATTGTCTTCTGTAAGTTGTGAGTGTTTGGTATAGATATATCTATTAGGTAAGTGGTTTTATTGAATTTGTCTTGAACGGTTATATCAGGGCAGTTGTAGTGTATAGTCCTATCGGTCAGTATTGCACGGTCATAGTAAATTTTATGGGTATTGCTTTCTAAAACTACTTTAGGGGTATATTGATAGTATGGAGTGTGTGTATCCTGGATAAGCTTATATTTGAGAGCTAGTCTTTGGTGTATGATATTTGCAATTTGATTGTGTCTATGTGTGTAGTCGGTTTGTGCAAGGTTAGGGCATGCTCCTGTGATATGTTGTATGGTTTCTGATATGTTACGACATTTTCTACATCTATCGTCTGTTACTGTAGGGTCCTTGATAATGTGCTTTCTGTGATTTTTTGTATTTATGATTTGATCTTGGATTGCTATGATGAAGCCTTCAGTTTCCGGAAATAAGGATCCTACCGTGAGCCATTTATTTGAAGCTAATTTGTCTACATGTGGTTGCCCAAGATCGACCGTGGAGTGCTTTCTTTTTCCATTGTTCTATTTTACATATTTCAAAGTTATTTTCTATGTTGTCTATTTCTATCTCTTGGTTTAGGTTTAGTGGTGTGTAGTTGAGATCATTTTTAACTATTGCTTTATGAATTTAACTACTATTAGATTTTTTGAAGAAAAAAGATTTTAACTTAGAAATTTGTGTAGTCCATAGACCAAACACCCCTACCTCCATCCTGCCTCTTGATGGTAACTCTTTCTACTGCAGATTTTGGGTGTAGACAATTATGTTTAGTGAGATTCGTTCTTGTTGCTATTTGTATATTATTGATATCTGTTTTAGTACATTTTATAATACCAAAGGAGTAGGTTAATACAGGTATAGCATAACTGTTTATTGCTTTAATTAAGTTTTTGCCAGCTAAATTACTTTTACTTAAAATATTTACCCTATGTTTATACTCATCTTTTAAAGTTATTTTCAATTTATTATGGTCTATTTGCCTTTCGATTGCTGGTATCCTAAATATTTGTACAATTCATTTGGTTTCATGGCTTTGATTGTTTTTTCACAAGATACTACATAATCACCTGGCTGGATTTTACCTTTTAATATATGAATAGTTTTACATTTATCTAATCCAAATTGCATGCTGATATCTTTGCTAAATTTTGATGTAGCGTCTATTAGTGCTTTCATTTCATTTACTGTTTTTGAATATAACTTTATGTCATCCATGTAAATTAAATGCTATATACTAGTTTCAATTCTGTTATACTTTAATCGATATCCAGCTTTTCAATTCTGCAGTATCTGTGATATAGGATTTAGAGCGAGACAAAACCATAGAGGACTCAGGGAGTCACCTTGGTATATACCTTTTTTAATTGCTATTTCTCTACTAGTGATGTTGTTTAGATGAAGTGTAGTTTACTAGAGGGACATTATTTCCTTAAAAATTCTATTATAACGGGACTGATTTTGTATATCTTTAAAATGTGTAATAACCAGGAACGTGGAATGCTATCAAATGCTTTTTGTAGTCTATGTATGTACAGTGTAAATTTCTTTTATTGGTAGTTGCGTGTCTATGAATTAAAGAGTCTATAATAAGTTGTTCCTTACATCCCATATGACCTCTTCTACATCCCTTTTGTTCCTCGGCAAGAACATTGTAGTGTTCTATGTGAGTAGTGAGTTTTTGTGTCATAGCTGACGTGAGAATTTTGTATATAGTGGGCAAGCACGTTATAGGTCTGTATTGTGATGATTCTGATGTATATTGGCCTTTAGGCAGCATGTATGTTATACCGTTAGCTATGAATGGTAGTATGCTTTGTTGTCCGCGAAAATGCTAGTAAAGTTTTTTGCTATGATTTTGTGAAGGGTAGTAAATTTTTTGTACCAATAATTGTGTATCTTATCTACTCCTGGTGCTTTCCAGTTATGTAGCCTACTTGTGACGAGTTTTATATCTGATTCAGTTATATCTGTGAATTGCATTTCATCTACGTCTTTCCATTTTCTCTCCTCTTCTTGTATCCATTGTGTTTCCTTGTTATGATGAACTTCTGTCTCCCAACCTGCCCCGAATTTTTCTAAGTCATGTACTGCTAGGGTTTCTATGCTAGTGCTTATGGGTTTTTCTTTATTTGAATTTAGGTTTCTGTAGAATATTTTTTCATTAGTATGAAAGAGTTTATTGTCGTTTTTTCTTTGAAGTGCTTTTTTATATCTAGCTAGTCTATTTGATTTTAGTGCTAACTTTTGTTTTAGTGTATCCAGAACGTCTTCAGGTCTTTTATTACTATTTCCATAACTACTGTATTCTATTGTTAGATATAATTTTATTTACCCTATTAACTATCTTCTTCGACCGATTGTTTTTTAAAAATTGTGTTAGTCTACCGATGTTAGATCTAAGTTGTGTTATATCTCTCTCTAATCTATCTTGCCAGGCTGGTTTTTTATTAATGCGTTGGGGTCTGGATTGTGGTTCAGTGTTATATCCAAGCTCTCGTGATATTACTAAGGCACTACAATATGTGAGTGTATGAATATCGGTTAGTTGTGACTCATTAGAGAAGAACTCATGCAGTAAGGTATTATTAAAGAGATTTGTTAATTTGATAAGAAGCAAGCTATATTTCAGTTTAGGGAGTTGAGGCCTGAGTGTAGGATCTAACCCTGCAAATTCAATTATGGCTGTCTGTAAATGTTCTTTCAGTTGTTTTGCGGATGAATCTAACAGTACAGTAGACTGCTCTGTTTCTATTTCTGTTTCCATAAATAGTGTCGTAGTTTCAGTTTGTGTTGACACATGTACTCATGTGTCAACACAAGCGGTGTTTGTATATTTTATGTGGTAAATTCAGTTGCATTTAGGTAGTTATGGGATGATTGTGTACTTGTTAGGTCTGTTTGATGTGGGGTTAGACCTGTACTGTTAGTTCCTTGTCTCACGGCTAGGAATGGCTGTGATTGTGGAGAAATATCTTCTTGTTCTAATTCTAATCTAACTTTTTCTTTAATTTGCTCTAATTTTTTATTGTTTAATATTCTATTTCTAATAATAACTCGTCTTTGGTCGGAAACTCTTTGTTCTGAAACTGTAACATGGGGGTACTATTTAAGAAAGTGTTCATGTAGTAATTTTATTTATTTATTTATTTATTTATACATCATGCACTTTATGTACATAGGCGGAGTTAATGCCTAAGGCATTCTCTACCAGTCAACCTTTGGGTGATGCAGAGAAAATAGGAAGTAGGTGCGTTTCAGGTGTTGAATAGAAGAAATAGACACAAACTTTCATATACTAAAATTAATACAAATACATAAATACATACATATATATACTTAAGTTGATGTAAGTCTATATACATACATACACGAATAAATATCATAACAAGTATAAGATGATAATCATGTATTGGTTCATTCTGCCAGCTCTTTCACTAAATACTGCTTCACTTTTTTCTTAAAAGAAAAAGCGTTGGTAGCCATCCTGACTTCCAGGGGAAGCTCATTCCAGAGAAGAACGGACTGCACAAAGAAAGATGAGCCAACAAACTCAGATGTATGGGCCCTCCCATACATCTGAGTTTGTTGGCTCAACGAAGGAGAAGATTCTTAGAGGACCGAAGCTTTCTGTCGTGATTGCTACATAAGAGTTGGAAATAAGAGTTTAAATATGTTGGCGAAGATGGGTTATTAAGTATAGAGAATAGAACAGTGAGCGCCCGCAATTTTTGGCGTAGACGAATTGGTAGCCAATTGAGTTGCGAACGGAAAGAGGATACAAGGTCATATTTACGGAGATTATAAACAAATCGAATGCAGTTATTAAGAAGGCGGTCTAATTTATCGAGAAGATCTGCATTCAGGTCGTAGCAGCACACATCACCATAGTCGATTAAGGGAAAGATAAGAGTTTGCACAAGCATAGTCTTGGTTTTTACGTGCAGGAAATTTCTCAGACGATTTAGAGCCCGAAGTGTCCCAGTAACCCTCCGGCACTGTTTTGCAACTTGTTCACGCCAGGTTAGTGTGCAATCGAGGTGTAAACGTAAATCTTTCACCGATCCACTCACAGGTATGATAGTTCACAGATAAACTAAACCTTTGAGACCACGTGTTGATTGTTTCCAGATCGTGGTTGATCATTTGTATTGCTATCGAAATATCTTCCACTTTACTCTGTGAATAGAGCTGTAGGTCGTCGGCATACAGATGATACGCACAAAGAAGTTCCAGGGACAGGAGGTTAATATCCACAGAAAATAATATAGGAGAAAGAATACCGCCTTGAGGAACACCAGAATCAAGATCACACCAGCTCGAGGAAGATCCATCGACATGAACAGATTGCTGGCGTCCCCGAAGATATGATGAGAACCAATCCAGTGCTTCAGGTGAGACCGCAAGATAGGAAAGGATAGACAGGAGTATATTGTGATTGACTGTGTTGAAGGCATTAGAGAAGTCAATTAGTACCAAAACAGTAACTTCAGTGTCTTGCATACCTGCCTTGATATCGCCAACCACTTTAAGAAGAGCAGAAGTAGTGCTATGACCAGGCCTGAAACCCGATTGAAACGGGTTCAATAGGTTGTTTTTGTAGACAAATTCAGAAAACTGTTTGTGCACACAGGATTCTAGGACTTTTGAGAGGAAAGGGAGAACGGATATTGGTCTGAAATGGTTGGGGTGTGTGGGATTTGGCATTTTAGGTAAAGGGATGACACAAGCTTTGCGCCACAGTGACGGGAAAATTCCAGAATATAATGAATAGTTTATGATATGGGTGATTATAGGTAAAATGTGGTCAATAATTGTTACGATCATACGTCGGCTGATTTTATCACAACCAACAGCGTTGGATTTGATAGAGAATATGATTTTTTTGATCTCACCCGACGCAACCAGAGAAAATCGGAAGGGATTTATGTTAGGGCTATTTAAACTGTCAGGTAGTCAACAGTGCGATACTCGGTTTGGAGATCCAAATAAGCAGATAGAGAAAAATGGTGGTTCAAATCCTCCAGACCAACCGTCCCCTGCAGACCACCCGACCGCTGCTTACCAATACCCAGAGTTCCAAGGAACCTCCAAATAATGGCGGGAGAAGAATGGGAGATGTTGTCAAAAATGTGTCGGCGTTTGGCGTTGCGTATCATCTGGTTGCAGCGATTCCTCGCGATTTTGTATAAAGTGCGCTTTGCCTCGGTACGGTCCCTTCTGAATTTGAAAAAAGCTCTATCTCTTCGTCGCATAGCCAAAAGTACCTCTTTCGTCATCCAGGGAGCAGGTTGCCTCTTTACTTTAATACTATTGATAGGTGCATGGTTATCATATAGAGCGAGAAGTATGTGATTAAAGTTATGAAGCTTCTGATCTATGCTTGTAACTGACGTTACTGCATCCCAATTCAGACAGGCAGCATCCCTAAGTAGCTTGTCCACATCCATACGAGCAAAACAACGCATGCGCAAAACTCTTGGTTGGGGTTTAAGTGGTTTAAGGGCATAGGAGAGGAAGATTAGATCGTGATTGGAGAATGCCGGCGCTTCAAGTTGACCATGGTTACGGACAAGCATAGGGGCCGACACTAGTATTAAATCTAACCAAGTGTCCACCCCCAGGCTGTTATGATGAGTTGGCTGTAGAGGTAAAACATGCATACCGGTCGACTCAACAATCTGAAGGAGTTTGCAGGCACGTGAGGTAGGGCGGGTTAGGTCTGTATTGAAATCTCCCATGATGATGTGATGAGTGTATACAGACCCCAAGGATTCCAGCACTGTTTCCAGACTGGAGAAGTAATCTATCGAGGGAGGAGAATACACTGCCCCCAGGACCACCTTAATTCCTCTCACAAGGACCTCAAGAAATAAATATTCTACGGCAGCCGAAGAAGAAGAGGGAGAAGAAGCCAGAATTTTAAAAGGAAGAGAACTGTGTATGTAAATGGCAACTCCACCTCCCCTCCTGGTGACTCGATCATTTCGAACAAGGATATAGCCAGTGAGAGGATAGAAAGCAGAAAGAAGATTAGATTTGAGCCAACTCTCCGATATCAGGATGGCATGAACGTTGGTGTTACTAAAAGCCTCAGTCAAATCACTATAATGACTGGGTATGCTCTGTGCATTAAGGTGACACACATTAAGCAGGTGCTTTGACTGACAGTTGAATGTAAATTGTAAGCGTTCACCTAATGTCTCAGTTATAGAGGCAGAACTGTCATCTACAGAGGATAAAGTAGACTCGTGAGCAGTGTTGTCAGAATCATAATCATCAGTTATCATATGTATTAAATATAAGCAATAAAAATATACTACAAAATAGTAAATAAATATAAATGTAAAAAAAAAATTGAATTATTTATACGATAACTCAAAATATGCAATACCTTACTATGTTGGCACGAAATTACTCCTCTGCATCACCCACCAGCCAACACCACACAAAATTTGATAATAACAACTAAAAAGAAAAATAAAAATACAAGTGCAATAAAACGTATCAAATAGTGATAGTGTAAACAGCAACATTAAACGTTACGTTGTCTACCAACGCATTTCCGAACGCAATCCGTCATGCATATGTCACTTTGCGAATGTCAAATATGATACGTTAAATATGTTGTTGATGTTAAATAAACAATTAGACAAGGCCAAATAGACACACGTAAAATAAGACTATATTGTTTACCTGCCAGTTAGCCGACGAATTACGTTCAGGAAAACATACGTTAATGTGAATATGTCCGATGTATTATATTTTGACCGGACTTTTCTTGTGCGGGCCAGACGACTTATTCTCTTTGCCACTTCTGCCATGGGGCCCCACTGCATGAAGAGCTTTTGGGTGCTTTGAAATCAGGTCCGACAGCTCCTCAACGGTAGTGATCTTACAGCGGATGCCGGCAGCGACCATAACAACAATTGTGCCGTCATTAGTCCAACATGCACGGGTGCCGAAGTGATTCCGGGCCTTGGCAAATACTGTCTGTCTTGTTTTGGTGAGAAATTCACGAACAGAAACGGTGGTACCTTTAAGTGCAGATTTAGCCCGCCAGGCCGCCGACCGGAGTTGCAAGCTACGAAATCTCACCAAGATGGGCCGGTGATGATCTGTATCCGGTGTCCCTAGCCTGTGACAGACAGTGAAGGACTCCGCAGTGCACGTTTTCAGTTGCAGCTTGTTGTTGACTATGTCAAGTGCCACTCTGCCACAGTCTTCACCGTCAGACTCCGCAACCCCCATGAGTAAAAGTGCTTTACGACGATGCCTTGAATTTTCTGTAATTTTCTTAATTTTCTGTATATTGTCATATCTGTTTCTAGTTTAGTGATGCGGTAGTAGGTACGCATGATGAATACGTTTACATCTTCTGTCCATCTCATGCGTACACGTGGTTTACCAGTCTTAGTGGACGCAGGTAAAAGGATATTCACCCCCTGCGCAACATCTAAAGCTGGTGTGGCTGTGGGTGTTTGTGTTCTTGTAGACAGTTCTGGTGAAGTATGTGATAAAGTTGATGGACTATATAGTTCTTCTATTGATGAATATGGTGAGCTAATCCTGTCTATGTCGTCAGTCTGTTGGTCAAAAGTCAAGTTGGCTGTAGCATTTTCGGCTAACCCGGAGGGAGCCCGCCTATTCAACTCCACTCCGCGGACGGTTCGCATGCTGTCACACCCAGCGTCAGCTCCAGGTGTGCCCCGGCGATCGCCCCCGGGCAGCGGCCCTATACGTTTACTTTTCAAGCGCGTCTCCATATTTAATGGGTTGCCAAAGCCATGTTAGCCGTGCCAGTAATTTTGTATCACGTGTCCGCCCCCCACGTGAAACAGATGGTCGATTCGGACATATGGTTGGACTTTGGAGGGCAATATTATTATCATTCTCTTTATTTCGTGATATACACATATTTGTTACATTTTTAAATATATATAAAAAACAAAAAATACACATTTAAAAATATAAAAAATAGTAGTAGACCACCGACATCGGGTACAGGGACCAAGACACCGGGCCGTGTCAAGGAGGACTGCCTTCTGCATCAGACCCTTTTTTTTTTTTTTTTTTTTTTTTTTTTTTTTTTTTTTTTAACGTGTGGAAACCCCCTCGGGCCGTCACCCCACCGGGGTTTACGGCGGGGTGGTGTGTCGGAATCGGACCGACTAAAACCACACGGTGTGCCACTCTGCGCCTGAGATAGGAGGGATCCGGGAACCGCTGCTATTACGACATCCAGATCCCTCCTAGCACCTGCCCGAAACTGCGGGCACCATCTATGGGTAAACTCTCTATTTTAGGCGACGTACGGCACACGTGGACGTCGCCTCCTCACGGCTGGCCATTATAGCGGGTGGAGGGGAAAACCCGTCCCGTCCGCCCGCGGCCACACTCAAGGCGGCATGAGGCGCTGGTATGCGCGCCTCCGCCGCCCGGTTCGCCGGCGGCGAATTGGGTCCGAGTGGATATCGTCCTCCCGGGCCTTCTCCGCCGCCTCCTTCCGCGAAATTACGTCTACGCAGAAGGTTGCGACCGCGGTAAAACAACTGTCGCTACCGGCCATGGAGCGTATGACGGCCGGTAGCGAGAGATCTCCTCCAATAACTGCAGTGAGGACCCCACGCTGCGCCGCCCAGGCGGAACAAACCGCTAGCGTGTGCTGAGCCGAATCCTCACTGCATTCGCAGTGGTAACAGGCGGGACTCAATTCCCTCCTGGCGACCGAGTGCAGATACTTCCCGAAGCAACCATGCCCGGAAAGGACCTGCGTCAGTCGGAAGGAAAGGGTCCCGTGCTGCCGCCCTGCCCACTCGGCGATGACCGGCTGGAGAGCCTCCACGAGGGCGAAGCCAGCACGTGGAGTCTCCAATCGGAACGACCAACGAGCCATCGTGGCTCGACGAGCGGCCTCACGCCACTCGCGTATCTCTTCGGGCGGGGGCCGTATGCCGCTACCCGCCCGGAAGTCAGCCGTCCGCCGATAAACTTCGGCGAGCACTTCCGCCTCCAAATCCCACGGGGGAGTTCCGGCCAAGGCGCACGCCGCCTCCGTCGATACGGTGCGGTAGCCGCGTATGGCTCTAACCGCCAATATCCTCTGAGGGCGCCAGAGGCGAGCCCTATTCTGGGCGGTCAGAGCCGCCGCCCACACCGGTGCACCATATAGCGCCATTGACCGAACAACCCCCGTGTATAGCCGTCTCGTCGCGACGCTGGCTCCACCCAAATTGGGCAAAAGTCGCCCAAGAGCAGAGGCAGCGCCGACCAGCTTTGGAGTAAGCTGTCGGAAGTGCTCGTCGAAGAGCCACCTGCCGTCGAGGATCAGGCCCAGATACTTCATCTGGGCCTTAATCGGTACGAGGACCGAATTGACTACGATGGAGGCGCCGGGGGGTGGACCACGACAGGGCCCATGAAACAAAAGGGCTTCTGTTTTGTCTAGGGCCACCCGTAAACCCAGCGCCTCAATGCTCAATGCGCCCGACCACCGAAGAGACTCCCACGGTGGCCAGGCGCGCCGCCTCTTGAAAGTTCACCCCCCGGGCCGTGACCAATGTGTCATCGGCGTAACAAATTACGCCCAGCCCAGGCGGAAGACGACCTCGAAGGGCCCAGTCGTATCCCATATTCCACAGGAGTGGTCCGAGGACGGACCCCTGCGGAACACCGCACGACATGGGCCGCCGCCTTAGAATACCATCTCGGTCCTCGTACACGACGGTACGCTCCTCAAGATAGTCTGCCACAAGCCGCCTCAGGTACTCTGGCACCCCGTGGTAGTGGAGTGCTTCCCTGATGCAGCTAAATGGCAGACTATTAAATGCGTTGGCGATGTCCAACGACACCGCCAACAGCACGCCGCCACGGCTGACCGCCTCTTCGGTAACGGCCCTCAGGCGCAGCACGGCATCGACCGTCGAACGCCCCACCCGAAAACCAAATTGGGCGTCCGACAGATCGGGGCCCACCTCGCAGAGGTGCCGGACGATGCGAGCAGAGAGTATCCTCTCAAAAAGTTTACCCGCTTCGTCCAGCAACACGATGGGCCTATAGGCCGCCACCGAATCGACAGGCCGTCCCGGCTTCCTTAACAGGACCAGCTTCCCGCTTTTCCAGCACTCAGGGAAGCGTCCGGACGCCAAGCTAGAGTCCAGGACTTCCCTGAGGCGGTCCGACATGTGCTCGAGGGCTCGGGCCAGTGCTCGGGCAGGTATCCCGTCTGGCCCAGGGGCGGTGTTCTTAGAGCGGATCCGTAGAACAACCGCCCCTACCTCCGATTCCCTGACGGGCGGAACATTGCCCTCGTTCTCCCCGTCGTCTCCGACCATTAAGGCCATCGACGGGGGTGTATGCTCCACCCGCTGCGGGAAAAGGCCCTCGATTCTGCATCAGACCCTTGATCCAACCTTCTAACGTGAGCCTCTTAAGGTGTTGGTCGAGGCTCTTTGCTATCAATCCATGAGCAGATATGATTATCGGAACAATAATCACCGAATCCACATTCCACATGTCGGCAATCTCGTGAGACAGATCCAAATACTTCAATTGTTTTTCTTTTTTAACTTTCACGAGATTCTCGTCATGAGGAACGGCGATATCGACAATCATTGCGCGGCGCTCTAATCGATCTACTACCACAATATCAGGCTTATTGGCAACAATAGTCCTATCTGTGATAATAGATCGATCCCAATATAACGTAGCACGACCGTTCTCGAGAACTGGGTCGGGCACATACCTGTAGTAAGGTACTTCGAAATTGATAAGTTGGTATTTAAGGGCAAGTTGTTGGTGTACGATCCTGGCTACTTGGTTGTGCCTGTGCAAATACTCACCGTTAGCAAGACGAGAACAACCGGAAATAATATGCCTAATAGATTCTCCAGGACGGTGGCACGCCCGACAGATGTCAGCCGTACTATCTTTCAGGATATATTTCCGGTAGTTATTCGTCATGATAACTTCGTCCATAATTTCACAAACAAAACCTTCAGTTTCTCCGAAGAGGTCACCAAACCGTAGCCAAGACGTCGACGCTTTAAAGTCTATATCAGACCCGTGTAGGGCCCGATAAAATCGACCATGAAGTTCTTTACCCTTCCATACTTCCTTGCGATCAGTAGTACTAAGTACTACAGGTTTGCACCAATTCTCTTTAGCCAGAGCGAGCGGGGTAAAACCAGTATCTACTGCAACTACATTGCGATGCACTCCCACATTAGTCTGTAGAAAATATTCTCTGAGATTGTATATCTCGCGATTGTGTAGAGTCTTGATATTTAATAGACCACGACCTCCAAACTTTCGCGGAATATACAATCTCATAACCGATGAACGTGGGTGGTGCATGCGGAATGCAGTCAGCAATGTACGAACTCTCCTGTCAAGGGCATCTAATTCAGTCTGAGTCCATCTAAGTACACCAAAGGAATACATCAGAACCGGCATGACCCAACTGTTACAGGCTCGCACCTTGTTACCGCCTGATAAAAGACTTTTAAGTACTTTTTTTAGGCGGCCAAAGAAGCGTTCCTGTAACATTTGTTTCACACCAGGTTCTGGTATTCCCAAGGACTGTGAAAAACCTAGATACTTGTAAGTTTCGGTGGCAGACAGAGATCTGAGTTTTGTTGAATTTGAAAGTTCTATTCCTTCAGATTCTACAATCACGCCCTTCTTTACATACATGACTGCACACTTGTCTACACCAAATTCCATTTTGATAGAATTACTAAAGTTTTCAGTGACCCTTAATAACGCCGTCAATTGTAATTTTGTGGAGGCCAGTAATTTCAAATCATCCATATAAAGAAGGTGAGATATAACTTGATCATCTTTCTGCAACCGATAGCCTAACCCTGAACCCTCTAACAGAGTGCTGAGATGCCGGTTCAAAGCTAGACAAAACCACAAGGGACTCAGACTGTCACCTTGAAATATATCTCGCTCGATCTTTATAAGTATGTCGTTTATCGCAGTCTGCCGACATCCTGGATAGCGAAGTGTTGTTCTCCATTGACTCATACACGACTTTAAGAAAGTGCACAGAGTTGCATCAATTTTGTACAACTCTAGCACTTTCAAAAGCCATGTATGTGGAACTGAGTCATAAGCCTTCTTATAATCTATCCAACATGTCGCCAGACTCTTACGATTACGACGTACCTGTTGGCTAATGGTCCTGTCTATGATAAGGAGCTCTTTAGTGCCACGAGCCCCACTTCTACATCCATTTTGAGAAATAGAGAGTACCGAATTATTAATTATATGTGTAGTAATTTTGAGTCTCAAAATAGATGTTAGAAGTTTATATGTAATTGGTAAACAAGTAATAGGTCTAAAATTTTTGGGATCCATGGCACCACCAGATTTGTAGAGTAAATGGGTTACACCAGTGGTTAAAAATTGTGGTAATGAACCAGAATCCAAAGCTGCTTGGAATTGTGATGCCAAACACGCATGTGAGCTTCGGAACCACTTAAGCCAAAAGTTGTGCAGTCCGTCTGGACCAGGTGATTTCCAATTCGGTAATGAACGGACTGCACAACTTACATCATCTTTATTAATAACAATGGGTTCCATAGCTGTTATAGACTCACACGAACGTTTGACATCCTCCAACCAATCACCCTCTGTATGAGTGACAGGCACTGACCAGATGTTACGCCAAAATGAATTAGTGGTATTTTCATCTGGAAAATGCCCATCACTCACACATGGATTCGGTTCCTCCCACTTCCGGTAAACCCATTTCTCATTCCTTTGGAACATTCGATTCTGATTATACCGGTCAACTCGTTTTCTATAACGTCTTATCCTGTTTGCCCATGCATAAACTTTCTGCTTTAGAAAGTCTGATATTATTATTATTATTAATTATAACTTCATCCGGAAATACTAACTTTGTTTATTAATCAATAGAACTTGCACTTGCCAAGGAATATTTAATTTAAATATTTGTATACAGGACGCTCAAAGCTCAAAATTTTAAAATGAATTATTCAAACTAAGATTCCGTATAAAGATGGATTAAGAATACTGTGTTACCGATCCTATTCATCCCATGGGTGTCGTAAGACTGACTAAGGGAGCTAACTACGACGAACAACATTACTGTTGCCAAAAAAGGAAAACTTACGAAATACCTCTGGTTAGTATGGTGTAGACCAAAACCTTATTTCTTAGGAGAGGCCTATGCAATCAGTTAATTAACAAAGGCTGTTAATGATAATGAACTTAGACTAGCTAATTCTTTAACAAAAAAGAAAAGTAAAAAAAAACACTCTTATATTTTTTACCAGTAACAGAATTGTGTCTAAGCTATTACTGCTTTACAACTTTTTATTTAGACTAAAGTAGATCAGTTTAGTTCCACCTTCTTAAATTTATCACTCATGATTTTTACCCGCTGCTTAAAACTAGCTCTTTATAGACCTTTCTAATTCTTTTAATAATCCTTTTATTGCGTTATGTATCGTAGTTTCTCAATTCTTTGAACCAGATGGCTGCATTGTTTATAAAGCTATGTGTCATGTTGTTACCACAACTGTTTTAGATGGAAAACCGGGGGATGGTCTTAACAACTATTCATATATTCACGCATGAAGGCCCTTTCAAACTGTACAGTGGTATGTTACCCATGTGCCACCGTCATGTTATTTATTCTGGAACTCGTCTTGTACTCTATGAGGAGGCAAGAAATGTGTTAAAGGATGAAAATGGTAGAATGACACTTTTCCGAACAGCGATCAGTAAGGCTTTTCAATTGACTTTTATTGTAGAAAGAACACATTATAACGTTATTACTTAAGGTGAAAGTCAATCGAATAAACGTGATTAAAGGTTAAAAATTTGATTGAAAGTACTGTACTCAATGTTAAAAATCAAAGTCAATTGTTTTTTATTTTAATATTTAGAGACAGGCATAAAGTTAAAAGTAACGTCAAGCACTTGTGTGCAGTTTATTTTTTTAATGTTGAGCCTGTCAAAGTGATTTTGTTTGATATAAAGCATGAGTAGAATCCAGTAGTGGTGGTCACGAAACACGTTGCGAATGCAGATAATGCAGCATGGTGACCCACATTATGGCGGCCTTTAAAGACAAATTACGATACGTTAATTTGAGACAATTCACATTTAATTTTATTCACTTCCATTGAGTTAAACTTGTACATATCGCTGTCAGGTAAGAGTTTTCTAAAACGATAAAGATTTTTAGGGAAATAAAAATATAATTACCTGCCTACCGTGTTTTATGTTTCTAGTCAGACCGCTATTTACTGAGCTATTAGCATCTTTCATTAATGTAGCGTAAGCTGAGAAATAGTGACAAGCAGAAACAAGAGAAACTGTAACCAACTACGACCAACTAACTGGGATGATAAAGTTCTTTGCCTGAGTAGGTGGTGCGACATGTAGTGCAATAGCGCAGCTGACGGCATCTCCCGCCGACCTCGTGAAAGTGTAAATGCAGGCTGAGGGTCGCCGAATATTGCAGGGCCAACCACCTCGATTCAAATGTTGTCTAGAGGTGTACAGAATGGTTTATCAGCAAAGTGGTATTTTGGGATTTTGGAGAGGTAAGATAATGTACGAAACTGTCTTTTAACTATAACAATTCCAAAAATTTCACGCTATGTCTACTAATTAAAATATAGGGTGGGTCAAAAATTCGTTAACATTTAAATCTAATATCCCGCGCAAATATGTTACGGGAGTTCTTGGGACCAATACTATTGGAATTTGCTAGCTATAATCGTAACACATGGTTTAAACAAAATGGAGCCACTTATCACACATCCTATGAGTCCTTGTCGGCAGTCAAAGACATGTTGCCAGAAAAGCTGATTTCCAGACGAGGCGACATTCCATGGCCACCCAGAAGTGTTTTAAAAACTGTTATTGTGATGATGATGGAAAAAAAGTGGTTACCACTGACCAAAACGTTTATACCAGGTGCGGTCCCGAATATGCAGCGCGCAGCGTTGGTAAACATCGGTGATTTAGCTGCGTACGACTACGCTAAACGATTTTTAATATATGAATTCCAAATGCACGATAGCACGCTTCTACACACGCTGGCAGCTTTTGCAGCCGGCTTTGTTGCTGCGGTCTTGGGTACCCCTGCGGATTTTATTAAGACTCGTCTTATGAATCAGCCTGTGGGACCAGATGGAAAGTATGCTCTATTTTTCTTTAACCTATATACCTATGCAATAGGACTTATTACTCAAAATTGAACGAGCTCTTATAGAATATTACTCGGCTTGCTTTGCAGACTAATGTAAAACCTACAAATATTTTTAATGGTGTTTCATTACACACGGGTCACGAATCCATTTCTCTCAAAGAAAATTAAAAATACTAATCTTTTCTTCATTTTCATTAGTTTATAGTTTCTATCGATGAATCTAACTATTTAATTTTCGAAGAAAATTCACAGTCATCGGAAAGTATTGATTGGAATCTAGATTCCAACAAAGAGAAATAATTATGTTTTAGAAACTGGTTTCCAACACAGAATGTTGGATCTTCAATTGAAACTCTTCTTATATGTCTACAGAATCCTGGATTAGAAAACATTTTCTAGCTATTTACAAATATTTTGTATACAATGACAATACATCATCCAACTATCAGTTATCATATATGTCACGCGCTGATTAATATAATAATATATATTATGGATCTTTCCAAAACCTAATTCGTTATGTTAATGGGAAACCAGATTTCCAACAAAGAAAATAAATATTTTTGACAATTGATTTAAAATGATTAGTTTCTTATGTGGCCGTAGGGCTTTTGGTAAATACTTATTTTATTTTTTACTGCACTGTCAAATAGTGAATTCTGTTATAACACGGTTCACCATTAGGTTACCTCCGTATTTTATAATGGATGCAGTTTATAAATATTGGAAAAATTTCAAAAATTCATTAAATTATAGTACTTATTTATTATTATGTAGTCTACTATCAGTTTGTCAACAGTTAACTGTACTGATGTCGTAGAGGTTTAAGTGGTCGCCACGACGCTCTCTACTGCGTTGAGTTGCTGTGAGTTCAAACCTCACATGGGCAATACTTCATCCACAAATAGTATTTACGAGTCCAGGTGTTTTTTTGTGTCAGTTTTTTGCATATTTGTAAAGTTCAGTCTAGACACAGGATATATTCATAACACCAGAGTTTGCAAAAAAAAACTGATTACATTAAATCGATCGATAAATTGGAATCGTACCTGACACATAAATATGCTTTTATTTACAGAGGTGTGCTCTACACGGGAACTTTAGACTGTGCCAAACAAGCAATTACAAACGAAGGCCTCTTAGCTGTTTACAAGGGATTTGTGCCTATGTGGGTTAGACTAGGGCCCTGGGCTTTGGTAAACTGGGTTGCCTTCGAAAAAATAATGTACTTCGTTGGGGGCAAATCATTTTAAGTTTTGAAAGTGAACTTGTCACAAATGTGCATGTAGCTTACATTATCGTGTAGTATTCACATTTGTTTTTTGAGTGTTGTTATATTTATTTTAGTTACTTACTTCCCCCTATTGCCGTCTACTTCTAAACGAAAACTTTCCCCAAATAGCATCTTAATTAACTAATATTATTATCATTTTCAAGACCAGGAGGACGGTCTCCACTCGGACCCAATTCGCAGCCGGCGAACCGGGCGGTGGAGGCGTGCGTACCAGCGCCTCATACCGCCTTGAGTGTGGCCGCGGGTGGACGGGACGGGTTTTCCTCTCCATCCGCTACAGTGCTCAGTCGCGAAGAGGCGATGTCCGCGTTTGTCGTATGTCGCCTAAATAGAGAGTTTACCCGCAGATGGTGCCCGCGGAAGCGGGTAGGCGCTAGGAGGGATCTGGATGTTGTAATAGCAGCTGTTACCAGATCCCTCCTGTCTCCGGCGCAGAGTAGCACACCGTATGGTTTTAGTCGGTCCGATTCCAACACACCACCCCGCCGTAAGCCCCGGTGGGGTGACGGCCCGAGGGGGTTTCCACACGATAAAAAAAGGGCCCTGGGCTGTGGCAAACTAGGTGGCCTCGAAAAAATAATGAACTTCGTTGGGGGTAAATCATTTTAAGTTTCGAAAATGAACTTGTCACAAATGTGCATATAGCTTACATTATCATGTAGTATTGACATTTGTTAAGTGGTGTTATATTCATTTTAATTATTTACTTCAGCCTATTGCCATCCACTTCTAAACGGAAACCTCCCCCAAATAACGTCTTAATTAATTAATTTTATTATCATTTTAATAAATTTTAGAAAATTATTTTTGTTGATGATGTCTGTATAAATTATATAAATATATTTGAGGTTTTTTGTAAGCAATGTTCATTCCGTGCTCACATAGTTTCAATTGAGTTAAAAAACAACCACAATATACAATTATTTTAGACAATTAATAACAGTTATATTATACCCACGGCCACGAACTAGTTAACATTTGAAAAAATCGTATAATAAACCATTTGATATATTATAAAAATCGTTTATTTACAAGAAAGTTAATTAGTTGAAATTCATTGTTTAAAAATTACATCATCTAAATACCCACCGGTTCGACGATTACACTCTTCTAAGCGAGCACCGAAATTTTCGAATACTTGTCGGCTAAGAAACCACGAGATCGCCGACATCTCTTCGCTGATTTTTTCTTTTAGTTGACGTAGTTCACGTATTTGGTTTATTGATGTGGACACGATTCTTCAAATAACCCCATAGAAAAAAAGTCTGCTGGGGACAGATTTGGAATTCTGGGTGGCCATGGAGTGTCGCCTCATCTGGAAATCAGCTTTTCCGTAAACATGTCTTTGACCACCGACAGGGAGTCATAGAATATGTGACAAGTGCCTTCATCTTGTTGATACTATGTGTTACGATTGAAGCCAGCAAATTCTAGTAGCATCAGTCCTAAAAACTACCGTAACATTTTCACATATTCAGCAGAAAACAATAACTGAACGGCCCCGAGAATCTTAGAAAAAATACGGTCTAATGATTCCTTTGGCTGAGATTGTAGCCCATACCTTGGGAGAATAAAGTGACCTCTCGTCTTTAGCTTTGGAATTTTCGCTACTCCAATACCTGCAATTCTGTTTGTTTTCATGTCCGTTGAGGTGAAAATGGGCTTCGTCAGAGAATAAGAAGTTGTCAAAATTACCGAATAGTTCTAACATTGTTTCGGTATACGACGTGTGTTAATTTAAATCATTAGGTTTTAGTTCCTGCACTATTTGGATCTTATATGGATGAAATTTCAAATATAGTTTCAAAATACGGCGTAATGATGTGCGGGTTAACTTTAATTCAGCCAAACGTTTGAGCGTCGATAAATCTGGGTTACGTAGAACAGAAGCGAAACCTTGCTACATGTTCTCTTCGGTCTGAGAAGTCCGGGGGCCTCCATTTTGCTTCACATTTAGCGTAGATAGCATCTCTTCGAACATCTTCACCCTTTTCTTTATTAAAGGAAAACTCAGACACTGATTTAAGTCGTGTAAATCGTATTCAACACGAAATCTCTCGTCTCACAGTAATAAGCGAACTGTTGTCTAAATAAAATTGTTTCACACCGAAAGCGCGCTGCGGCTCCGTGAAGCAATCAATTGCGACAAAATTTACGAGAAATGAGCGAGTGGTCAAACACCTCCCCGCGCCCGGTGCGCACTCTGTTTGGGCGGGATGCTAGATTCAAATGTTAACGAATTCTTAGCCCACCCTGTACTAGCTATACGGCCCAGCTTCACACGGGTATAATCGGCGGCGGTCGCCGGTCTGCCCGTACATTTTAACTCTCTGAAACTTTCCAAGATATTTATTTTGATGATATGCTTATAAACGGTAATTTTGGATTACATTAAGCGCAGTGGCTGCCTTATTTAATTGGATAAGTTTTAATACTGTATTGATCAAAAATATTTTTAAATGTAATATTAACTTACTAATTAATGAAATCTTAAAATATAAAACTGGTTACTGGAGGCCATCCGTAGGATATAGACACACAAGTCTGTAGTACATCCTTTTGATATATTTAGTACGGTTTCGTCAGTATTAGCAATAACGCTTTTATTTTTTTTACGAAACATTGACTTTTTATATCTTTTATTTATATAACACCGGTGTATTATTTATATAAACCTTCCTTGACACCTAACACAGCCTAGGTATAACGGATATTTTGGAAGATCTAAACGCACAAGAGTAAGGTCGTTAAAAGAAATTATGAAGAACAAAGACTTAGGCATACACATCAAGAGAAAGACTTTCAACACATGTATTCTCCCCTGTATGACATATGGTTGTGAGACATGAACACTAACGGATAAGCATAGAGAGAAACTAGCCAAAACCGTAAGAGCAATGGAAAGAAGCATGTTGGGAATCAGGCTTAGTGACAGAATCCGAAATATAGAAATAAGAAAGAAAACAAAAGTAACGGACATAACAGCTCGTATTGAACATTTAAAATGCAGTTGGACCGGGCATATGCTACGTTGCAAATTGTTCAAATGGAGCAAGCAAGTAACCTTATGGTATCCAAGAGGGAACAACAGAAGACAGGGGCGTCCCAAGACAAGATGGAGTGACTATATCCGCTTAACCCTAGGACCATACTGGACTAGAGCTGCAGAAAACCGAGGTTATTGGAGAGAGATGGAGGAGGCCTATGCCAAGAGGCACACCGAAGTGCGAGATATAATTTAATGCATTCAATCTAAATGAAAAACACGTAATTCGGAATAAAAGGGCTTTATTATTATTATTTATAAACGCACAAGAGCGCGTTTAGATTTTCCTTTTTCTTTTTAAAGAAGCATTTTCATTTTATACTATGTAACAAAAATGAATTTCTTACCATAAATATCAGTCCTTACAGTACACAACAACATAATTCTTAACAATCTTCTTGAATTTTAGTTTCCAAACAGAACAATAAAATACATAACATAGTCAATGTAACTAAAATAAATGTAAGTACCACTCGACTAAAACTTTTGAAAGAGCTCAAGAGTTATTAAAAAGGCACCTCATCGGTCTAAATGATACCTTACTATAAATAAGTAATTTTCTTAAATATTATCTATTTATAGCCTTAATTACTGTGTAATAAATATTTTTATTATTAATTTACAAGTTTTATTCACTATAAGAACCACCCGTAAACCATTAGCGACAAATAAATACCTACGTGGCAACTAGTGCATTGATGAATTTGAGTTGAGCAATGAACTTAACGTTTAAAGATACAATTGGTTTTGTCCAATATTATATTTACAAAATTATTCTCCGGCCTCTTTCACAAAATACGTTGAGGCGTGCCGTCTATTATGACACGGCTAAACTTCAAATTTTTTACGTATAGCGACTGCTACCAGACCTCTCTTATAGCTTCTAAGGCTTCTTCTACATATTGAATGGATAATATAGAACCTGTAAAAATGTCAAGCCTCTGCACAAGTGCATCTGTATTTTTTACGAGTCAATCACTTTAAAATGCCGAATTTGGACATACCCTAATAGCAACGGAATAAACATTAAACCAACAGTACCTATACTTACTTTTTCTACCTTACTTTAAATTCTACTAATCGGTTAGGTAGCACAATTATTTTATACTGAAGTAAAAAAAGACCGATTTAAAAGAACTCATCCAATTCAAGGTTATTTTAAAAGATAAGAACTCAGTGGTAAAAAAAAAGCATTCACTTACTTATTCTCGCACTTGCATTACAAAGATCACGTGGATACAAGGATTTGTAGACTTTCAAATTTTTATATATATAATGCGATTGCAGTTAAAGTTACTTAACTTCCTACAAACGCCAAATAAGATTCAGTCATCATCTCTTTAAAATGATTTCAATATACCTACATAAGGTACCACATATTGTATGTATTAGGCAACACTTTATATGTACAAGGGCATTGTTAGAATCAAATAATAATACATACATTAAATTACGTCTGTTTCCCCCGAAGGGGTAGGCAGAGGTATATGAAACGTCCATTTTTTGTCAGCTTTGGTCCCACGTCACTAATGGTGAGCGTGGTGGGTGGCGAGCCTGTTGTCACTAATCGAGATGTTTTGTTTGCCAAAGCTTCGTCCGTCAATCGGGCAATGCACTACTTGTAGTTAAGGTTGGCTTGGGGCTCTAAGTTTTTGGTGGGAACTCTATGCATACTAAGATAATATAAAGATATCTAAAAATCTCCAAATTTAAGAATGCAAGCTTAATATTGCCTGTTTAGCGTAATGAACTGTATTTTATAACAAAGTAAAAATTCTATAAATTAAAGCATTATACTTTAAATTTATCACCTTGTAGATGGAAAATATATTTCCAATCTAACTGTAATGGTAACTAAATCCCAATACAAAATAATTATAATTTACCTTAAAGCAAAAGTTTTGTAATTTGAGGTAAATTGTTTTTACTAGAGATTACAAAACAAATCTTTTGTATTCGAACAATTTACATTGAAATGCAAAATAAATATTGTAATTCTAATTCCGGCAATGACAAACTTTCCAAGAATTGAAAATGAAGGTTACTTTCACGCTATATATATCTCGAAGTAGCCCTAGTTCTTCGCTAATATCACATTGAGTGTACTTAGGAACGAACACACTGGTCGTTTCTGAATATTATTTTTTAGTTTACTATCTACAGTTATGAATAAACCCGAACTTTATCGTCTAAGCAACATTTGGCAGAGAAAAGATGCAGCCGAATTTTTGGAAAAATACGCGCCAAAAATGGTATGGAAAGAGAACGGTAATAAAATCCTCGATGTAGGCTGTGGCGATGGCAGTGTTACAGATATGCTTACGAAGTATTTGCCTTTAAATTTCGATTTATTAGGCTCTGACATAAATGTGAACATGGTGAACTTTGCGAACGAACAGAATCGTAACACGCAGATTTCTTTCGTTGTTTTGGATATTGCGGGCGAAATACCAGAGGAGATGAAAGGAAACTTCGACCATGTCTTCTCATTTTATACTTTACACTGGGTTCCAAACCAAAAGTAAGTGTTTTTATTGTAATATTGTTCAAACTTCAGTTGTGGATCTAACTATTCGAAGCATTCCATTGTTTCCTCTGTTTGTCCCATTTAGTTGTTGGGTGCTTCAGAATTAATATTAAAATTAAAAAACCAGTATAGTGGTAGTTTTAGTCTACATTTACCAAAAGCTAATCTTGCCATTAAACATATCAATCGATTAATCAATCAATCAACAGCCTTTTACAGTCCACTGCTAGACATAGGCCTCACCTAGGCAACGAGGTTTTGGCCTACTATACTACGCTGGCCAAACGGGTTGGAATAGGGTTCGTTTCAAATTTCCTTCTCTTTAATATTAAACACATGCATGAAGGTACATCAAACTAGGTAGTTAGAGAAAGCAAAATTAACAAAATGTTACATTTGGTACTTACATGTTACTTACCTGATAAGTGTCTGGTGATTATTAAGCGATTGATCGAAGTTGAATAATTTCATTTTCTGACACGAATATGTAAAATTCAATGATCTGTTTTAGTCGTTTTTAATAAGGAATTTCTATTTATTTATTAACGAAGTGAAACTCAGCCCTGTTTTGCTTTAACATTATTGTTTAGCTATTTGTGTAATACGTTTCGTGTGGTAGAGCGATAGACTCCCACCTTAAATATTGACATCACGGCGAACGCGAACGTTAGTCAGTTGACCACTGCACTGTAATTTTACTTCTGAGTCGCACGCAAAATAAAAACACTTGTTTGATACATTGCCATATTTCTCGCCGAGATTAAGCCATACCTAATTTGCCTCTGATCCCATTTCGGTGGACCGCATCAGAGTGATAAAGTCACTTGATGGTTGTGTGTAAATCAGTGTAAAGAGGTTACCAGAATGATGGACTGCTAGAGTGAGTTTGAATTCCGGAAGTTCGTATTCCGATTCTCACAATATGACGTGTACCCATCATTTGTAAAAAAAATTGATTATAAAATTTTCATTTTGGTTATTTTTTTATTTCCAACAGTTCTCGAGTTTAGACTGCGAAGACGACAAGAGCGCATCCGTACATAGGTGTATAATTATGAAATTAAGCAATTTCAGTTCTATGTATCAATTAAGATGTAGATAAATGACACTGCTTGTCTTTTTTTTCAGACAAGTTTTCAAAAACATATTTGATCTGCTAGAGGAAAATGAACAATTTTTTTCTATTTTCATTGTTTCTAACCCATTTAACCTAATCTTTCATGTCCATGTCTCAAGAAGCAGAACAATACATTTCACAGTATGATGACTCAAAGGTATATTATTTACTCGCTGTTAGACTATTTTCTGAGACCCCAGTGTGAGATCATTTTGGTTTTTTTTCCGACTTACTTGTCGTTATATTGATTCAAAGTAAATAAAATTAAAAATTAAAATATATTATGACCAAGTTACCCAAAATTCCAATAAATTGTCAATATATCAAATAATATTATGGCCTTATTTCGCATTTTCTGACTTAAGACAGACACACTATTATAACAGTATAAACTATAATTTTATTATACATTATAGGAACCAGAAAAGGAACTTACGAATCTGATGGAAAGTGTTGGTTTCATTGATGTCGATGTAAAATGTGAAGACAAGGTTTATCAGTACGACGACATGCATCTATTTAAAAGTAAGTAGACATCTACTTACACTAAATAAACATATCCTGTGTAGGATCAGTTTCGCCAGTTAACGATGAAGTTTTAGATATTACTCTGTCATATAACACTATTAAACAGATGATTTTAGCATATATATGTATATCTGACATATGTATGCTGTTTCCAAGACTAGTGAAACTGAAATCTGTAATTAACTGGCAGATAAGGTCACATCCGTCTATCACGGACTTCTTGCTGATGCAAGTGCTGAAACTGACCCTTATTCTGCTTATGTACACCTAGTTTCCTTAAAAAAATACGTACTCAGTGTTAAATTGCATCGTGAAGGATACAAATAAAAAAAAAATTTTGAGTCTTATACGCCAAGTTTTAATGATCATTAGCCATAATCCATATTGATGTTATAAATTCGAAAGTAACTTTGCCTGTTACGATTTCACGGTTCCGATATCAATGAAATTTTGCATAGAGAATTTGATTAGGACGTACACGTGGGCGGAGCCGCGGGCAAAAGTTAGTTTGCTTTATAAAACCTTTAATATACGAGTACTTATAAAATATTAAAATAAAACTGATGATAATTGAAATGAAATAAAAGAATTTACTTGTTTCGCATAACTTTATGATATTATTATGAAATCGTAGTGGGTACATTTTGATTGTAATACCCATTCAAATTATTGACACAATATTGTTCTTCTTTCTTTTCAGATCACTTTTTTGCACTCAACCCCTTTAAAATATCTAACGAAAAGATTGAAAGTGCTTTGGAAGACTTCATACTAATTATGAAAGAAAATGAAATTGCACATGGCGTTAACAACCCTCCAAACATCATTAACGTATATTATAAATTACTTAAAGTATATGGTCAAAAACCCTCTGTTTATAATTGTAATGACCAACCGATATAGATTAACAATATAGCTTTGAGTCAAGGTGGAACTTAGTACTTTTAACACAACTTCTTAGAACATAAGTGAAAAGTGATATATTCTTATTATTTAGTTTTTGCTTTATTGGAGAAATAAAATGGCATTTTTGAAAAAAATTTGAATTTCAAAACAATTCAAAATTTAAATATTAATTAAATCTGTTTAAATGTAATTGGGCATAGTTTGACTACCGGGAAAAGTCAGAGAAGCTAGAAATCTTACTTGAAGGGTTGGAAAGTTAAAGTAACAAGTTTTAATGAGGAATTAATAAACGCCGAGTCGATTTATATGATTTAGATCGATTGTCGATATACACACATATTACACATATATACTTGTTACCTTTTTTTTGTTAACTATGTTTACAACAAGTTAGAGGTAGGTAATATCTACGATTTTTTTCACATATAAGAGCTGCAGTGATACGTATAACAGAAGCTAGGGTCAAGAAGTACTAATGCCGCTGTGAACTTAAGGCAAGTTTATAAAATAAATGAGTGTTGAATACAATGATAAAAATAAAACAATTTATACTTTAACAAAATATTGTTTAATTTGTCATAGATCGTTGATTCCGGATTGAACTTTAATTATGCGCTAGGTACCTCACTCGATGTTTCCAAGGTGCTTCTTAAGCTGAAATAAGTTAATTACTATGTAACTACCACTTACTGTGTCTTATTTTCTAGGTCTAGGTAAGTAAAAGTAAAAAGTATCATTTATTTGAAATATCTACTGTTGTAAGACCATAAGAATTAAATTAAAAATCTAAAACACAAACTTCAATTTTAAATATTTAATAATACATTTACTACGCAGCATTTGCGTTTTCAGTACTCTCGTATGGAACGTATATGTTATAAGCGCTGTCCTAAAAAACGCAAGGAGTAACAGTACGTATGTCGGAAACACGACGTGCGTTTTATTAGCACTGTTGTACAGAACAACAGTTGCGTTTTGTGCGCACTGTCGACTATTCACTGTATTTGTGCTGAGTGATAAATAATAAATCAAAAAAACAGATTAGTTAAATAGATGTTATTAGGAACTAGCTACTCTAAGTACAGGATGAGATTGTTGTAGGATGGTTTACTTCTATATCATGTATTACATTACAAGCTCCGCGTTAATTTGTGTGGTAGGTTTATCCCGTAGGTATCGTATATCACTGCAAAAAGATACCAAACAGTCCGCCGAGCGTGGTTTAGTACGCTACAAAACTTCCTATCCAACAAGAGACCTATTTCCAGAAGTAGATTATAAAAAGTTGTTGACGATGATGATTACTAGTATACGTTCAGGCTTGTTAAAAACACTTGACAAAAGGGTTGATATATTGATATCTTTAATTATTTGATCTTAATTACGTATAGCTATGAATCATTGCTAGAAAACCTGCTTTTAAATTGAAAAAACCGCATTCAAAACAGTTCATCCGCTCAAGAGCTACAATGACACATTTGGTGGTCAAACTTACGATACCCTCCTTTCGTGTCAGGAGTAAGCGATTTCAAATTATTTTTTTAATCAAGAAGTGCAATATTTGTATTTATTAATTGCAATAATATTTATAATGCCAAAACATCTTCCAAAAAAACCGAAAATGCTTTTGCATTCTATGATGTGATCGACTAACTTCGGATTAACATTGTACACTCCAAAGTACAAATATTTAGAATAAGAAAGCTAAGAAACTGACAATTATGTCCTTGTTCCGTTTCCGTGGTATTTAGTATTATTTACTGTATGTAAACAATCAACTAAAAATAAAGAGACATAATTCTTACGAAGTTCGGCAGGTGGGTTGGCAGCGGGATCCCTGGCACAGTTGATCGCCTCGCCGACCGACTTGGTGAAGGTACAGATGCAAACAGAAGGCCAGTGGATACAGTAGGGCAAGCCAGCTCGATTTAAGACCTGCAGGGATGTCTATAAGGTTCTATACGCTAAGAGCGGTATTATAGATTTCTGGAAAGATAAATCTAGGTTTTTTTATGTACGCGTATTTATGTATTTACCCATTACATTTACGTTTAATATGTTATTCTAGCTAAAAAAAGTCTTTTGACGTTTGAAAGTACATTCATAAAATACATTTATAAGCTGTAGATGACTACAGTAACCAAAAACGTCATAAATTGAACAACGAAAGACTTGCGTTTGAGTTATCTGATTTAAATTGGCATTTCACCGTGACGTATACTCAAAAATTCACAACGTTTTTGGATTCGTAAGTATCGTAGCTTTAAAGCGTTAGAATAACACTGTCGTCAAATTGATCGGAATAAGGGTAATCCAGTTTTGGCTTTCATTTTGAAATTCGCATATATTAAATTAAGTTAAGCCGTTAAGAGTGCATTGTTGTTTGTTTTATATAGCTAATTATAGCTATATAAATAAAAGTAATTATATTTCAAATTACCTAAAATTGTTGGGCAACCTTTACTAAACGTGAAATAGCCAATAAAGTCTTAATATTTTTTTTTCTTAACATATAATCCTAATGTCATACATATAGGACATACTGATTCAGACCCTAGAGTAAATAAATTTTTGTTTTTTCTAAATTTTCAGAAAATTCTAAATTTTTTGATGGTTGGGTAGTAATGGGTTAACCTATCCGGTCCACCTTTGATCTATCTGTCATGGGAACCAGATACATTTAAGTTCTCTGTAGCGTAGAAGAGTTAGTCTACACTAGAGAGTCAGTCTATCTGCTGAGAGTATATTAGTACTCAAAACGAAGGGCTTTTTTTTGTACGTGTTGACTAACGGAGATCACGAGACAATAATACATTTAATGGACATACGTATAAGCATAAATAATGTAATTATGTTAATATAGCGTAATGTAGGGCTAAGGTCCGAATTGTGCTCACAGCACTTACGACGTTTAAACTGCTAACGTGCGGTCCGATTTAGTGAGCGCGCCAACGTCTGTTAGCAGTATTAATAATTCGGACCACTTGTGAGTGTGCTTACGAATTCAAAAAGTTGAAAATAACCTAACAGAGCATTTTTTGACATAAACATGAGTGGAGTATGTGGTGTAGCCGATGAAGATGGTAAAATACTTGTATTTCAAGCATTTTCCGCTACCGAGGAAAGTCAATTCAAATAAATGGCGCAAAATACCATCAATGCTCATGATGCTAACGATCCGACTCGTGAGTACTGTAAGCACTAGGTAGTGATGTCACATGTGACGTCATAGTATCCACAACGCTAACGGTGAGCGTGAAAAGCAAGAATCGGATCGCACGTTGATACGCTATGAGCGCTGTGAGCGTGATTCAGATCACGGCCTAAATATGTATGTCTATCAATCATTAAAAGGTCTTAACCCAGTTCACGATTAATAGTTTCAAAATATTTTAGCCTGCTTTGAAATAGATGGCGTTAGTAATCATCGTTATACCTACCCGTAACCATGATGAGATGCTTTTATTATGATAACATGATTTGTGAGAGAGTAAATTACCGTCTTTCATTTATAAGCTTATATAAAATCGATATACTTCCTTACCTTAAAATCTTATATACTTACATTAATAAAAAGAAGAAAAATGCCGGCAGACTACATTATGATTTTAATCAGTTAATAAGTTAATCAGTTAAGACAATACGTGTTCTTATGAAAGACAGTCCCGACCTCTGTAAACCTTGGCTAACATTGTTTGAAAACTAGACTTTAGTTCACGACTCAACATATTTGAACTCTTAATCCTGATTCATATAAATATTATATTTTATACCTTGTTAGCAACATAGTATTTCATTTAAAATATTATACGACAATTTTATTGTTAAAAATGTATAAGCCCTTCGATGTTAATGGATACAATAGAAGGAGTGATATAAAAGAAAGGTTTATATATATATAATATACGTATATCATAATAAAGAAAACCCAAGAATTTAGAAGGAAAAATGCTAAGGATTTCCGTTTAAAAGTTTTCCCGTATGGAGCGGGTCGCTAATTAATGATAAATACAAAATCAAGTCAGTGCAAAGTACTTTGTCCTCCGTTTGCATACTTACTTTTTATTTGCCCGCAGTAATATTCTTATCAAATGAGAAATATTAAGAATATTCAGTTGATATTTTGTAAACTATGAGAACTAGTAGCTACTTAGTGATATTACATTCTTATGTAAATATATACTTTTATCATTTGTAGAAAGTCACCGTTTCAAACAACTGTTACATACGAATATGTAAAGTGATGTAATTTAATTAGTATATTAAAAAAAATATCTTCAGTTTTATAGATAAATACGTCGACTAACGATATTCTTGGTAGATATACAATGTAACTAAAATCAACGCCGTCAACGAGGGAGACGCGAAATGTATTAGCTAGTTAACCTTACCCGCTTTTGACTTAGTGATCTTGACTGATTCAATTGTTTATAACTTATTTTCCTTAAATATCTTTACATTTCACCTCTCCAATGACTTTTGTGATACAGTAGATATACAACTCAACTTGCGCATCCAATTACAATAATCTTTTCGAAAATATAAACACCTATTCAAGCTTATTATGAAATGTATACGCATTTATACAAAATTTGTCCTTATTAATGCAAAAAACATATTTATCTGGATAAACTGAAATATAAAGACTACGTAATTTAAGTATTTATTTTTGTTAATATTTTTCACCTCTTTTTATGTTACGCTTATGTTACGATATACACAATAACATATAATCTTCGTCGTAGGTATATAACTTGTTGAATAACTTATAAAGGTTAGATTGTAGATAACATTAATCAATATTAGGTTGTTGGATGCCACAGATTTTTCCAATATCAAGTTTCATTCCTCATAAGCAAAGTATGACTTGCCGATTCTGAAGCTCACAACAACTACAGTTTTGTAAAACGTGGATCTGGACTATTATACTATACTAGAAATATTTGACTATTGCAGACATCTCCAAATTAAATTCCTTTCTCATGATTTCTACAAACAATACTTTAAAATGGTTTAAACTGTATACCTTGAAATGAGATGTTAGCAACTGAAACGATAAAAATCACTATGTGAATGTTTAATTCTGTACATATTGTATCCTTTTTATAAGATTGTAGTGTGTGAGTGATTTCTGTAGCATCATGCATGTGATTATAGCACAGATTACCTCCTAATAGATACCGCATTATTGAAAATTTGTTAAGATTCGATTCCTCCAAATTCCGGGCTACGTACGGGATGCGCGGGACGTGTTTAATGCGCTGTGATTGGATATTTCACAGCTATACTTAGAATGCACCGAACCATAGGGGCAGGGTAAGAACGTTGCTCGATACATTTTGTTAGATAGTCTGGATATTTTTTTTATTTTTTATTGTTTGTAAATAAATGAAATAATCAATGTTTATTAAATATTTATTTCAAAAATTAAAATTTGAATAAAAAGAAGTCGGTTAATGATAATTATATTAGGTACGCATATTTTACTTACTTTAAAATAGTGTTGACGTGTAATATTTGCGTAAATTTTAGAATATCATGTTTCATTCAATCCCTAAATGTTACTATTGTATGACCTTTATTGGAATACTAGTCTTTAAAAAAATAAAAGTCCTTACCAAAACTGGCAAGTATAGAGTAGGTAAAGCGGATTAAACAGCCTTCATCGATTTTTCGTAGCATGAAAATTATCTTCTGTGAAATGTCTTGAGCATATCACAGTACTTTTAGTTAGAAACCATTCATTCCCTCGACGAGTTGCGTCGATCCACATTTTTTTTTTCTTTCAGGGCATTTAGGAAACCTTTAGAATAATTATATCACTATTAAGCATCACTTCCTTTAGAAAATATTTTTGCTTCAATAAAAAAAAACAAACGATAACCAAACAAATCGACTTCTGAATCACAACATTATCGATAAGTGTGCAATATTAGACAAAGACAACTATTGTAATTTACATTGTGAGTGAAAGAGACATTTCAAAAAGACATCAACGACTGCTTAACTACTATTAGTTTGCGCTATTATGTTACCAGTATAAGTTGAACTCCGATATATTTGAAAGACGTTAACGTAATGAAAATATAATGTACTTACGGATGAAATGTTATGGCATCTTTATGATAATTAGCTGTTTTAGATGACTTGCCACACCATTTTACTGCACAGTAAGCCATTTACAACATATTTTTAAAACAAAACTATTTTAAATTGCAAATACCTCAGTGTGTCTACGGGTCCCAAACTTGGACGATACTGATGTCGTGATTTTTAGCATAACTTTATAAGCCTGTTATAGTAACTATGTGTGGCGCACGTTTGTGGCCCTGTATGCGGTATCTATTAGGAGGTGATCTGTGGATTATAGCTACAGAAATCACTAGTACGAATATATTTACATAATACTCGTACAAACAACGTCCAAGCTTCCACAATGGTAACCGAACAATACTTCAGTTTATTCACAAATGTATAGAAGAGTGTGGTACACTGCCGAAATAAGAAGTTAGCTACTATTTACAAATTAGTCCATAGGTATACAATGCACCAGATAATAAGTTGATTTCGTGTGTATGTTACATAATTGCCATTGTGGCCTAACCCCAACTGTCACAAAAGGTGCTATTAAACCTAAAATAACTACAGCAATGTGTGTAGAAATGTATAATAAAATGTTGGAACATAAATGTCTATATTATTATTATCCAAAAAATAAATATTACATTGTAGAGGCAATTAGCGTAAGAAGGAACCTCAATAAATAAGCTTTTGACAACGAAAAAGAAAACTTATACATCAGTTTAATTCTTTAACAATTTTCTATTGGTCGAAAATGTGATCATTTGAATACTTGCTCGTTTAGTTGTAAATAAATGTTTTTTCTTCAAGGTGATTTTGGACATATTATATATTTTGTTATAAAGAACTTATTTTTACAGTCAAAGATTATAGTTATAGATAATTTTAGTTTTTGTGCTATGCAGTAAAACGTGTATTTACTGCACACGCTATTTCTTGTTAGTAGAGTATGACGGAAGCTATATTTTGAGAAAACTGTAGCATAAAATTTGACGATTGACGAACCTACTATTTTTAGGACCAGAACACTGAGGTACTAACACTGTACATGCACAAAAATACACAAGTTCAGCGGGACAGTAGCGTCAAGTTGCTAAACCAAATTTAAATTACATTTAGGACAGTCGCGCATTGGTACTTGCGATTTAATGATAAAAGCGTTGAAGGTTTTAATAAAGCGTGTCCCACAGGGTGCCTATTCAAACACATGACTACGAACATGTTTTTTTGTGATAAAAAAATAAAATAAGAAAACAAATGTAATCATTACAAAGATATACTTATAATGATATACGCCTAGTGATTTAGACATAGCTTTATTGTCATGTTGATTTGTAATTCTTAAAATTGTGATGTTATTATTTAATAATAATTGTTGACTTGTTTTTTTTAGAGGAAACCCATTATAAATAATTATTTTATATCAATATCTATCATAATAAAAAAATGATTTTTTTAAATGAATATAATATATTTAGTGAAATTTGCATCTAAGTAATCTAATCTAATGCACACATGATATTTGTTTCTTAATTTCTAAATTGCTTTTTATCAGCGTTTGGTGATAAACTTTGTACTATGTAACTTTTTAATCTTAATATTATTCATAATCTATTAGCAAAAAGGATGTAAGCATTAACATATTCAAATGTTTGAATGATAGCTGTGTGATAACCTGTGCCCAAATGCATTTTGAAGTCATACGTCATTTAAGAAATATGTGAGTCTAAAATAATTTACATAATGAAAATACATTTATTGAAGCAGATAAATAGTTAATATGTAATGCAATACACGTATGTCTATTATATATACAGTTACGACAATAGTTTTGAAAAACAATCTCGGGTGAAGAATTTGTTAATGCAGAATAAAAAAATGGGTTTTTCACAAAAGATATGAAGTAGATGAAATATTTTGATACTTTTAATGTTTTTTTATTTTCTTTACAATTTAGTGTGCTTATTTATTAATCACGAATATCTATACTTTTTGTGTCATTGTAATGGCCAATTACAATGACACAAAAAGTATAGATATCTCCAATTCAATCCATTATTAATGGGCGGGAAGGTTTGTGTTGAGACTACGGCGCAAAAAGAGAGAGAGAGTTGTTTGATTCTTAGGGGAAATTACTTTTTTGGAATTACCATTAAAACTTTAAACAATTAAATGACAAAATTGTATAACACATTGTTGGTAAACATATTAAGAGTCCAATTTTATTCCCTTTTATTAATGCCTTTCGATAAGAGAAGTATTTGTTATGTATAGTGGGTTTGATAACAAACATTAGCGCCGGAGTCAAAGCTAATCTTGCTATTTGGGCATTTCATCTTCACAGATCAATAAAACCGTGTCTCTAGAATCATGAGCAGCAATACACTAGTAAGGGATATTGCCGAACCTGTCCCTCTTATTCAGGACTCTGTGGTAACCAGGCCACTCTAGGAAGACACGCAAGAGCTTATTTTAAGAGTTTGCCAAAGTGACTTCTCTGAATGATGGAAGGTTTGGATAGGATCCAACAGTCGTGGTCACAATACTCATTACAAATGCAGACAATGTAATATGGTGACCCACACTATGGCGGTCTAGTGAGAATCTTTTTTACAGTCCTTCATCAATGGGATATAAATAGACATACATCTACAAAACTACATATCTAACAAATAAATAAAAACATGATAACATGTTTGAAAAGCCTAACCGCAAAAGAAGCTTATTTCATATTTAATGACAAAATCAAATAAGATGAATTTTATCTGCTTGCCTAACTCGAGGAAAAACACCAGTAGGTATAGGTACGCACCTACATTTACGTATAAGTAGCTTAAATTGCTCCTTATAACGTCAGCTATTTGACAGTGTTACGGAAATAAACTGGTTAAAAAATGTACAATTGATTTGTTGATGTAAGCATAGTATATATTTTCATACACATTTAGCGAAAAATTTCTAATTTGAAATAACAAACAGGTACTTCAATTTTGTTTAATTGTATAGACATGTAATCACTATAGGTCAAACTACTTATCATTTATTACATTTATACATTTAAATATTGCATCGAGAACGCACTGAACTTTGTATCTTCTACAAGTACTTGTTGTTTTCTTGTTTGACTTTCGTGGCTAATGCGATTAAATTAACTGTGCCAGTCTTGTTGCTTTTTTGTTTTTTTTTAACGTGTGGAAACTCCCTCGGGCCGTCACCCCACCGCGCCTTACGGCGGGGTGGTGTGTAGGAATCGGACCGACTAAAACCATACGGTGTGGCACTCTGCGCCAGAGACAGGGGGAACCGGGAACCACTGCTATTACGACATCCAGATCCCCCTAGCGCCTGCCCGCTACGGCGGGTACCATCTATGGGTAAACTCTCTATTTTAGGCTACGTACGGCACACGTGGACGTCGCCTCCTCGCGGCTGGCCATTGTAGCGGATGGAGGAGAAAACCCGTCGCGTCCATCCGTGACCACACTCAAGGCGACACGAGGCGCTGGTATGCGCGCCTCCGCCGCCCGACTCGCCGCCGACAAATTGGGTCCGAGTGGATATCGTCCTCCCGGGCCTTCTCCGCCGCCTCCTTCCGCGAAATTACGTCTTCGCAGAAGGTTGCGACCGCGGTAAAATAACTATTGCTACCGGCCGTGAAGCGTATGACGGCTAGTAGCGAGAGATCTCCTCCAATAACTGCAGTGAGGACGCTGCGCCGCTCAGGCAGAACAAACCGCTCGCGTGTGTTGAGCCGAGTCCTCACTGCAGTCGCAGTGGTGACAAACGGGACTCAATTCCTTCCTGGCGACTGAGTGCAGATACTACCCGAAGCAACCGTGTCCGGAAAGGACCTGCGTCAGTCGGAAAGAATGGGTCCCGTGCTGCCGCCTTGCCCACTCGGCGATGACCGGCTTGAGAGCCTCCACGAGGGCAAAGCCAGCACGAGGAGTCTCCAAGTCCCCTTCGGGCGGGGGGCGTTTGCCACTACCCGCCCGGAAGTCAGCCATCCGACGATAAACTTCAGCGAGCACTTCCGCTTCAAAATCCCACGGCGTAGTTTCGGCCAAGGCGCACGCTGCCTCCGTCGATACGGTGCGGTAACGGCGTATGGCTCTAACCGCCAATATCCTCTGAGGGCGCCAGAGGCGAGCCCTATTCTGGGCGGTCAAAGCTGCCACCCACGCCGATGCAACATACAGCGCCATTTCTTAGAGCGGATCCGTAGAGCAACCACCCCTATCTCCGATTCCCGGACGGGCGGAACATTGCCCTCGTTTTGCCCCGTCGTCTTTGACCATGAAGGCCATCGACGGGGGATGTGCTCCACCCGCGGCAGGAAAAGACCCTCGACCAATTCCTGCAGAAAGCTGGGCTGGAGTGTCCCTGTAAGGAAGGGGGCCGACGTGCGGAGCCTTTGTCGCGCCGCACGATAAGGGCGACCCCTTGGGTCACGATCGAGACCCTCCAGCATTTCCCTTCTCTTAAAGGCTTTGGTGCGGCTGATGGCTAGCTTCGCCGTACAAGTTAAATACGGCATTTGGGGACGTTTAAGGCATGATAGTCAGCGTGGCAGTGTAAAGCTCACACGTTTACCACAATAAGTGTCACCCCTGTATCAATAGACCGCCGGTCTCGCTTTCACCTACG
The DNA here is from genome assembly GCA_949316085.1 of Hypercompe scribonia. NCBI lineage: Eukaryota > Metazoa > Arthropoda > Insecta > Lepidoptera > Erebidae > Hypercompe > Hypercompe scribonia. Next base: position 8,301,755 of record OX438975.1, read on the forward strand.
AAAGACACAGCTCGGATGCTGTCGCTTTAGATTAATCTTCTGTGAAAGGGTTGTACTGCCCCTACTTATCTATTACCTAATATAATAAATAATAAAGAACGTAACTAGCAAAGTGTTTTATGTATTTTATAACAGCAAGAATCTAAGTTACATAACGGTTATTATTATTATATAAATAAGCACCAAATATGGATTGTTTTTAAGTAGACTTTAGGATTGGAACTACAGGGTTCACTTTTGCCATTGAAATTTTTACAGGCTATTACTATCTACAGGCTTAGAGTTGTTACACGTTTCGAATTACTCAGGGTAGCTTTTTTATCGAACACAAAACTTAATTATACTGAACAGAGACCTCATTTGCTAGATATATTTAGTTTTTTTTTGTCATAAACATCAAACCGAAATAGATCCTGGCAATTATCTATTTAATACTTTCTGATTTTGTTTGATGCCTTTAGATAGAATACCGGGGTCTTATCTCTACAGCTATAAATATTGCAACAAAAGAAGGCGTACTTAAATTATGGTCCGGTCTAATACCGATGTATCATCGCCACATGTTATACTCCGAGTGTCGTCTCGTTCTCTACGAGCAAATGCGACACTTATTAACGGATCAAAACGGGCGATTGTCTCTTGGATTTTCAGTAATATGTGAGACTTTACAGTATTATGTTGTTAAGTAAAGACTAGCTGCGTACACTAAGTTATGGTTAGATTAGACCTTACCCGCGAACTGAGACTAAAGCAACAACTAATTCTCTGTACATATAAATTATCCAACAAAAACGGCGCTGACGTTATAAAACTTTACCTCTTTGAGGATCTCCGCTTCGCATATTGTGCATTATTCAACCCACACAATGGGCTATTGAGGAGTTTCTTTACAAAACTCATCTATTCCCCTTTTTACCTAATAACCATTGATTATTCAGATCAGCCGTTTTTAAACTAGATACTTCGCAATTTATTTGAATACATAAATAATAATATTAATGTTATTACGGAAAATACTTCAAGCAGTTCTATTGTTTTGTTCTAATAAAACATCACTCATAGACATTCATACTCAAGAATCTAATGAATTTTAATTTCTGTTAGTAGTAGTTTTTATAAATAGCGACCGTGTTCATATCTCTCAAGTTCTTAAGCAGGTGGTGCATCTTGTGGTGCCTTAGCGCAGATTATTGCCTCTCCCGCTGATTTCGTGAAGGTGCAGATGCAAGCAGAAGGCTACCATTTACAACAGAATAAGCTACCGCGATTTCGTGGCTGTAAGCAGGCATATATGATGATTTACAATAAATGTGGCATTTTGAGATTTTGGAGAGTTAAGTCAGCAAAAAATAAAAATAGTAATTTCTAGCGTTTATTCGCTGGATTACTTCAAGAACGTCCAATTTACTAGTAATGAGAGAAACATGAAATTGTGGTCACAAGTTTTTTACACAGAAAGACTCAAAAACTTATTTCTCATAAAGTCTTTCTTAATAAGAGTATAGTCTTATCTTATCTGATCTTGAGTATAGTCTCTTCCCAATAGTCTTAATTAAGCTTTCAAAATAATCTCTGCAAGAACGTTTTTAGTTTTTCTTGAGATAAACATAATTGGTAACACTATCTAGATATTATGCTTTTACAAATATCGTTTTTAGGTAGTTTTCTTCTAAGTTAGTTAACCAAATCATTAATTCTTAAATTACCATAAAGAGAGAGAGAGAGAGTGCACTTACGAGTACATACACTCATGTGCCCAGTGCCGTCTTCTTTATTGAAAACTGCCAAATTCCGCTCGAAAATTTTTCGTTTACAGAATCTCTATATGTTTTGGATGGTCTTTGTAAATAATGAGTTCTTAACATTATACTACCTCATCACAGAAACTTGTTTTTTTTCTGCACATAGACAGGAATGTTGGTTTAGAGGTTAGTGATCCTGACTGCTAAGGGATGCTATACCCACTTAGGACAAATCTTTGTGTGATGAGCACGACCTGTAATATATGTATATGTATTTAGAAATATATAACTATGTTTATCAGCAGTCTGATTATTAGCAGGTTTTGCCTAGTTTGAGATCAGACGGCCATGTGTGAGATGTATGAGGATATCTACGCTACTATTATAAAACTGAGAAGTTTGTTTGTTTGGTTTAATGCATTAAACTCAGGAATTACTGGTCCGATTTGAAAAATAAATTTGTTCAAAAGGAGAAGCAAACGAAGTTGGATCAGCATACCTAGTTAATATAATTATGAAACAGGTTTCAAGAGTGTTGCCTGTTTTTGCGTCTGTAATATATGATTGAAGCAAATCTTTAAATTTAAAGGTGCATTACCAAACGCGTATCGTGCAGCATTGGTCAATATAGGTGACTTAGCTGCTAACGATTATAGCAAGCGCCAGCTTAAACGTCAATTTGCGATGAAGGAGGGTTCACTCCTCCGCACACTGTCAGCCTTTATAGCCGGTCTAGTTGGTACTGTATTGTGCATGCCCGCAGATCTAATTAAGACTCGTCTAATGAATCAACCAGTGGGACCAGATGGAAAGTACGTTTCTTTTTATTTCGTGTATGTATGGATGATTTCAGATCTTGGATTGGATTTCTTTTATTTACCTATACCAGATTTTTATGCGTCGACGTACAAATATGTATGTTTACGTTTATTACCGCGGACCTGGTGAATGTCACGGGAAACCGTTAGATATGGGCAGCACAGGGCAAGTTATTGTGAAGAGCTATGTCTAGTAGTGTGATGATGATGATGATACGTTGAAGTTTTTAGGAACAAAATCATTAACCGAAAGGGGTTTGTTGGGAGTTGTAAGTATGTAAATTATAATTTATCGTATAAGTATAATTTAATTTAATATAAGTTATTTAGTTGTTTGGTTGGTGATAAAGGACACATCTATTTAAGCATCTCTAAAAAAAGACCAGTTATAATATTACCATTATAATATTCATTTTTCAAACTTTTTCTAAGGAAAACCCTATGTCGAGTAGTAGACTACTAAAGGCCTTTGATAATAATTTCATTTCTGAAGCTAACTGCAAACGATGACGTTTTACTACTTAAAATGTCATCTTTTAAAATATCTTTTCACGTAATTTGTAACTGATTTTTGCAGCGTTGTTTGTGCACACTTTGCTTACGTAACATAAAATTTAATCACATATTTATTTTTATTTTAATCAATTGTTTTTATTGACAACGTCGAGTCGTTTACGCGTTTATTTTCTACTACGGTGATACCGACAGGGGTCTTCGTTCCATCGCTACACTGATGCAACTTGTGTTGTTACTACGTGGAATGTACTAAACATAGCCTTGCCATGGCATTTAGTAAGGTTTAGTAAGGGGTCGTTTACCACAACTTCTATGTGAATTAATTATTTCCGTTAAAGAGATAAAAAAATTACTTGGGTAAATTAAAAAAGGTTTGATTTGGTATCTGGGCTTATTGGATGTGCTTGGTTTATGTGGACTAGATTACTTTGGATCAATAACAACCATTACCAAGGCTTAAATATCCAGATTTTAAAACAATTACCTATTTCACCATAATTACAAATGTTATTTATTAAATTTCAGAGGTACGCTTTACAAAAATTCAGTGGATTGTTTGAAACAATCTGTGACCAACGAAGGCTTCTTTGTTTTATACAAAGGATTTGTATCATTATGGATTAGAATAGGGCCTTGGATGTTACTAAACTGGATCGCATTTGAATATATAATGAGTGCCATTGGTGGAAACCCGTTTTAGTGCTATGTAAGATTTAAAAAACACTTTCTTCGTACTAGTAACATTCTAATGTTTACGATAGCTTAATAATAAATTATTTACCCACAATCTACAATTTTTTTCATAGTATATAGGCAAGGTAGTTATGCATTCCGACCCCATACTCAGAACTGTGTTAGTACACTAAGGGCGTATCACGCCACCAACGCTGTCGATTAGCAATTTGACACCTACACCGATTTAGTATAATCATCATAAAACTAATGTAGACCAAACACATTAAATTAATTACCATGTACCAAGAAGCTACCCGTGGGTCCCATCACACGGACAGCACACACACACACACTGTAATCCAGTATGTAAGCTAAGTTTAAGAATTAGATGATTCATTCTGGTCATTCTGTTCATTCTGTTAGTACCATCTTGCCAGTGACATACTGTCCTGCTAAAAACTTGTATTCTTAAATAAAGTATCTTTTTTGTGACTGTGTGAATCAACAAGTGTTCATATTTGACTGGCGCAGCCGGGTCGGATATTTAAAAGTCGCGAAAAGTCTTCGTTTTCGTACACAAAAATAGGTCGTAACTTAGTACTTAACGCCTAGACGACATATCCGCAAGAACCTACCAAATAAATTCGTCAACGAGCACTCGACAAGAAGACAGAATCAGCATGGAACTGAGAAGCGTAATGTGAGTAAACCCTTACCCTACTCCTTTCTATGTCTTACCACCCATAATTATTTACGTTTAATTGGACTAAATCTCGTCAAATAAACGTTCTTGTAAAGTTGGTCAAAATCGCCGAATTACAAGATAATATTAAGCCGCGTATTCTAGACAAACATAGCTAGTTACGTATTAGTTATTTATTTGCCCTAAATTTTAATTATTGTGTAATTGTTAAATAATTCATTATGAATCAGATCCAGTTGATTCCTAAAGAGATCTAAAATATCATCCCGCGATTCGACGGAGATGAAAAATTACTTAATTTATTTTTTAATAAATGTGAATATGTTATAAATAGTTTTAGGGGAGATAATAATCCCGCTCAACTAACATATCTATACCATTGCATTACGAGTAGATTAATAGGTAAAGCCGCAATTTTAGTCAGCGAAAGAGAAAACGTCACAAGCTGGGAACAATTGAAAGAGTTGTTCGTCCAACATTTCGGTGATCCTAGATCCGAGGCTTGCATAGCCATAGAATTAGAAAATATTAAAATAAAAAACGGCGAATCTTACATTGACTTATGTCATAGGATACAGAATACAAGAAGTTCCTTAATTTCCAAGGTAAACCTTTTAACCGATGAGGGTATCAAAGCAGCTAAATATATAATCTATAATAATACCGCGTTAAATGTTTTCCTATACAATTTACCCGAAGAATTACTGCGTTTTGTAAGGCTAAATAAATGCACTAATTTAGAAGCAGCTTTGAGCGTCGTAACTGAGGAAGTAAACTTCCAAACACGATACAATTTAAAGAATTATAAACCTAAACAAATAACTCCCAATTCACAAGGAGGTATTAATAATAATTTTAAACCTAACGTCCCTTCAACACCATTTAAATTTAACATACCACAAAATGAACCGCAAATAACGCCACAGTTTAGGCCGAACTTTGTACCGAATAATAATAGGTTCACTACACCACAGCCTCAAGGCTATAGACCTAATTTTAATACTTTCAATAATAGGCAGATAGGTAGTAGTCAACCTCAGTTTCCGAGAGCGTTGAACAACTATAAACAGTCAGGATTTTTCCGACCAAACCCGAATCAGCAGTTTAAATTTGGCATTAATCGACCGCCACCTAAACACGATGCAGATGTCTCAATGAGAACCGTAAGAAATAATATGATCCACGATCAAAATGATTTATATATGCTAGAACGAGATGAACTAGATCATCATAATGTTTCCCCAAAGTTTCACATAGAAGCCACCCGAGGAAAATCCACCGAAATAATTAATTTAAATTATAATAATTCCTTAAGACTACCTCATATTAAGCTAGCAGAGATAGACTCTATATTTCTTATTGATACAGGTAGCACTCGTTCGTTTATAAGCCCCGCGAAGGCAAATCAGTTTTTCTCTAAATATAAAATAAGTAAACTATTCGAAGTAATTAGTACTCATGGTCGTAGCAAGCATAATGAAGCGATACACATACCGTTAACTAAAACTTTTAATACTAATATTCAACATACCTTTTTTTTTTACGACGTAGACTCAGTATATGATGGTCTTATAGGTACTGATCTATTGAAAGAGTTAGAAGCTAGTGTTGACATGAAGAGTCAAGTGTTAAAAACTAAATATGTAGACATTCCTATATGGTATACTCCATTTTATCAAATAAAAATACCACCACGTTCAGAATCAAGAGTAAAAATACCAACAATTTTAAAAAACGGTAGTGCTATTTTAAATAAAATCGAATTCTATCCAGGCGTACGCATGCCTCACGCTTTTGTAAATTGTGTAGACTCGTTTGCTCAAACAGTCATACAAAACACAACACAAAAATATATAACCATTACGTTTGATAGGCCTATGGATGCTATTAAATTAAAAAACGAATCTTGTTATATTAATTACACTAATAATACTGATAGTTTAGATTCAAATATAGAAGAAATATTACAAAGTAATCTATCTAAGTTAAGGTTAGATCATTTAAATAATGAAGAAAAATCCTACATAACAAATCTATGTGAGGAATATAAAGATATATTTCACTGTGAGGAGATCCCTCTTTCTTTTACAAATCAAGTTAAACATAAGATTAGGACTAAGAATGAAGATCCTATATATATCCGTCCATATAGACATCCTATAGCTCAAAACGAGGAAATTCAGAAACAAGTAAATAAATTATTAGAAAACAATGTTATTACAGAGTCTCACTCCCCATGGAGCGCCCCTGTACATCTTGTACCAAAAAAAATTGATGCCTCCGGCGAACGAAAGTTTCGTATGGTCATTGACTACAGAAGGCTTAACGAAATAACGATAGACGATAAGTACCCATTACCAAATATTTCAGATTTATTTGATAGATTAGGGAATGCTTCCTATTTTTCTACGATAGATTTAGCTAGTGGTTACCATCAGTTAGAAGTAGATAAAGCCGATCAACCTAAAACCGCGTTTACTACTCAATCAGGTCATTACGAGTTTACTCGAATGCCCTTTGGGTTAAAAACAGCCCCTGCTACATTTCAAAGGGCTATGGACAACGCACTCAGAGGATTGCAAGGAATACATTGCCTCGTGTACTTAGATGATATAATAGTATATTCAACTAGTTTACAAGACCACATTAATAAACTTAGAAAGATATTTGATAGATTAAGAGAAACTAATTTAAAAGTTACGTTAGATAAATGCGAATTTTTAAGAAAAGAAGTCCTATACTTAGGCCATACAATATCCAAAGACGGATTAAAGCCAAATAATGATAAAATAAAGGCAGTATAGATTTTTCATTACCGAAAACCCCTACGGAAATAAAAAGTTTCTTAGGACTAGTAGGTTATTATCGTAAGTTTATTAAAGATTTCTCTAAAATAACTCAACCACTTACGAATTGTTTAAAGAAAAAGAATAAAGTTAATCTAACTGAGGAATACATAAATTCATTCGAAAAATGTAAAGAACTATTAACTAATGCCCCATTATTACAGTTTCCAGACTTTAGTAAACCATTCCTTCTAACCACTGACGCATCAAACTTTGCGATCGGTGCAGTACTATCGCAAGGCCCTATAGGTAGTGATAAACCTATTGCTTACGCGAGTAGAACTTTAAATGACGCCGAAACTCGTTATAGTACTCCAAAAGGAACTTTTAGCCATAGTTTGGGCATGTAAACATTTTAGACCATATCTATATGGGATTAAATTTAAAATATTGAGCGATCATAAACCTCTTGCATGGATTCAATCTTTTAAGGAACCAGGTAGTAGATTAACAAGATGGAGACTTAGATTAGCTGAATATGATTATGAGATAGAGTATAAACCAGGTAAAAAGAATAATAATGCAGATGCACTGTCGCGTATAAAGTTAAATGCATTGGATGATGATATATCAATGATAGTAAACACTGGAGAACAAAATGATCCAATTCTTATTTCTTCAGATGATGAAAATAGTTTAAGTCCGCCTAACTATAAATCTAATTATTCTATACCTTCCGTTAGTAGCGTAACGCCTACCGCATCGGAAAAGCCAAACTCATCGATAGGAACGGTACATTCAGAGGAAAATACGGATTCCTCAGGTATTCCTATATTGCACGAAGCAATTGATACCAAGCCAAATCAAATATTAGTGTATACTTGGAATAGAAAGGAAACTACGGTTAAGAATCTTTCGAGAGATAAACAAAAAGTACTTGAAGTACACATGCCTATAAATAATACAACACTAATAAAGAATTTCCTTAAAGAATATATTCGCCCTAAAATAAAATATTTCATTTATTTCGAAGATGAACGCCATCGTAAATTATTTATAAACGTAATCATAGAAATATTTAAAAAGGATTCCATTCAAATATATGAATGTACAGAAAGAGAAAGTATACGTAGAGGATGAAACTGAACAACGAGACATAGTTCTAAAGTATCATGTAGGGAAAACATGCCATCGTGGCATCAAGGAAACCGCGGCACATTTAAAACGTACATATTTCTGGAATAATTTAGAACAAACAGTAGCCAGCATTATAAATTCTTGCGAAACTTGTAAACGTATGAAATACGATAGAAAACCCTTAAAACCAGAATTACAGTTAACGCAAACGCAAACAAAACCTTTTCAAGAATTATTTATGGATACCTTCTCAATCGAAGGAAACTATTTTTTAACAATTATCGATGCTTTTAGCAAATTGGGACAAGCATTTGAAATTAGTAATAGATCTACCCCAGAAATAATTAGAGCATTGCTAAAGTATTTTTCATTGTACGGAGTACCTACAAAAATCAGCACAGACCCAGGTTCTGAATTTAATAATAGCTTATTAAAAGAAATGTTAACCTTTTATAAAATAAATTTACATATAGGGACACCACATAATCCTAACTCTATGGGATTAGTGGAAAGATTCCATTCCACAATTCTAGAAATTTACCGACTTGCTAAATACGAAAGAAAAATTACTGACCCTGTTTCAGTAATGACATACTCTATTATGTCTTATAATCAGTCGATACATTCAACAACCGGTCTTACACCTTTCGAAGTTATATTTGGTCATACCGACTCCTCGAATATATTCGATGTAGACTTCGATAGAAATTACACCCAACAACTAGTGAGAGAACACGTTAAACGCACAAAATATTTGTATAATTATCTAACAGATAAAATATTACAATCTAAGGTTAAAACTAAACAAAAACATGGTGGAGAAACCAACTTCAATATTAAACCGGGTGATAAAGTATTTATCAAAGGCGTTAATACCCGCCGTAGTAAAGATAAACCGCGATACCAAAAGGCAGTAGTCACAGATGACGTAAACAGAAACACAGTAAAAGTGCAAACATAAAATAGAAATACTAAAGTACCCGTTAAAGATGTTAAACGTCCTTCACAGGTTCGTCCTGATGATAGCGACGCAAACAACCCGCGCCCTTCAACTTCAAAAGATTGAAGAAAATCCAGGGGTTCTTCCCGTCAAAGAAGGTCAAGCATTTGTAAGCCTCTATAATTGGCACATATATAAAGTATTAGATCTAGAATTAGTTAGTAATAGTTTAAACTATAATATAGAAAAATATAATCAAATCATTAGCTATATAAAAGATAAGTTAAACATATACATTTTAGACGATAATATAGTAGACGCTGAACTACAAACCCAATATTTAATGAATTTAACTATAGAAAGGTATAATCAATTAGTTCCTAACGTTAGAATAAAGAGAGGTATCATTGATCCCCTTGGATCTATAATAAAAGCAATCACAGGCAACCTAGATAATGAAGATGCCTTGAGATATGACAATTTGATTAACAAAATAGAATCAAAACAAAGCGCAATTGTCAATAAGATTACTTTAATTTCCGAAATAGTTGATACTTTTGTTAACTTAACGAATTCCACAAGAAATAACTTTATTGTACTAGATAAAACTATCAGGGAAATAGAAGAAATTTTAAATAAGACCCAGTATCAAAGAAGCAAAGATCTTGTCTTGCAGACGTTTAATTTAATAATTCATAATTTTCAAATAATATTAACACGATTGGATGAAGTGGAAACTGCTGTAGCATTTAGTAGATTAAATGTATTACACCAATCTATATTGGACTCAGATGAACTGTTTAACATCCTTAAAGAAATCGAGGAAACCGACAGATTAGTTTTTCCTGTCACTAAGGACAACTTGATTAATATAGAAAATTGTATAAATATAAAAGCCTATGTAAAGGGCAAACAGATAACATTTATCATGTCAGTTCCAACAGTCCAATTAGATGTGTTTGGATATTATAGACTACACCCTTTCCCAATGTACAACTCTGGTCCAAACCGTACATTCCTAATTATCCCGAAACATCCCTATATCCTTACAAAAGGGTCGAAAACTTTCTCAGCCGTGCAAAGAAGCCGACGAAGAAAAATTCTTGTGCTATGAAAACCACATCTCATTTGAAGACGAAAGTCAGTGCATCAAAGACTGAATGAAGTTTTCAACTAGGATAACATCATGTTCCCCGTTATCAGTCGAAGCAGAAGACATTAAGTTGAAATCCATACAGCCAGACTCGTGGATACTATTTACGGGTCGTCAAACTATTCTCACCGAGATCTGCGAGAACGACATGAGCCAACATGATATTATGGGTACATACATAGTAACCATAAATAATAAATGTGAAATCAAGATCGAAAAACTTACTCTACGCAAGCGTCGTGTACAAGCAGGCGAAATCATATATACAAGCACACCTAATATACATTGGCCTAAAATTGTCACTCCACTGGATGTCTTGAAGAAACCAATCAACTTAGATAACATCGACTTGGAAAATCTACAGTTCTTATCACACGTTTTAAGCAGGAAAAGTGAAGTGCTAGATACTGAAAGTCATTTTGTGAAAGTGCATAGTGTTAGTTTATGGACTCTAATCATTTACTTAATACTTACCTTTGTACTATTTGTAATTCTGTATAAATATAAAAATGTATTGTTATACAAAGGACAAAATCAACAGCCTCATAAATCGGATGATGATTTTGAACTTACGGAGGGAGGAGTTATGCATTCCGACCCCATACTCAGAACTGTGTTAGTACACTAAGGGCGTATCACGCCACCAACGCTGTCGATTAGCAATTTGACACCTACACCGATTTAGTATAATCATCATAAAACTAATGTAGACCAAACACATTAAATTAATTACCATGTACCAAGAAGCTACCCGTGGGTCCCATCACACGGACAGCACACACACACACTGTAATCCAGTATGTAAGCTAAGTTTAAGAATTAGATGATTCATTCTGGTCATTCTGTTCATTCTGTTAGTACCATCTTGCCAGTGACATACTGTCCTGCTAAAAACTTGTATTCTTAAATAAAGTATCTTTTTTGTGAACAACAAGTGTTCATATTTGACTAGGTAGTCTTGTGGTCACTGGAGCCGAAACATTCTAGAGTGTTTACCGATTACCTCCTAATAAATATCGCAATACTTCAATAAGACAATAACAAGTAACGTTGATCCACATTTTTTTGCCTTATGGAGCAATTAGGAAACCTTTGACATAATTTTAACACAATAATACTCCACTTTTTTGGAAAATATCTTGGCGTCAATGAAAAAAAAAGCAGATGACGATCAACTAAATGTTGACTTGTGAATCACAATACTATCGATACAGGTACTATATTAGACAAAGAGAAGTATTGCCATGTACTTGATGAGTGAAAGGGACATTTCAAAAATGCGTCAATGACCACTTAATTTTAAAAACCCTTAACACAATACAAATAAAATGTGTTTACCGATAAAATGATATGTCCTATTTTTGGTAACTGGGCATTTTGGCTGACTTAGCATGCGGCAGACATTAATATTGTATTTTGAATACGAAATTATCTTTACATTGTCAAGAACTTGGTTACAAACTTGGATGACACTGATGTCACGATTTTTAGCACCAAATTAGGGATAATTGGTAGCACTATTAACGTTTCATGTGCTAGCTTCAGCAAACATGTAGTGCGTACGTTTTTAACCTTGTATACGGTATCTATTAGGGGGTAATTTATGGGCACAATGTACCGCGACAACGGGTGTACGTGGATAGCGATAGGCTGACGATGATGACCCACAAAATGCAACCATATCAACTTTAGTCGTAAATTACATGATAATATTTGTATATTTTTAAACTACCGTAATCTCACAAGGAGAGAATATTGTCAAGAATTGTCAAGAACGCAATTGAGCCCACTAAAAAAAAAATTAATTAAAATGCACCCAGGGTTTAATAAAAGAATGAGAATTTATTGGGAATTAATTACTGAGGAATATCTATGCTGCTCAGCTCTGCTCAAATTCACCTATATATTCAACCTTCAGCATTAAAATAAATTCTCCTTCTCAGTTGTATATAAATCTTTTCAAAAATTTTGCACAAACCTGATGCCAAAAAGTAAGTTTGTTAACTTGTGATAAATTATTTACTACTGTTTCATCACCACGATCAATATAAAAATTGTATTTACCCCATTATATTATCAACATATCAGATGCAAAAGCTATGTAATTGTTCAACGGTAGTTTTGGTTATTATAGTCAAATTTATTCATTCATGAACTCATTTACATTTTTGGGAAAAAGTATTTACGAGTTGCGATGAGGTTATGAGGTACCGAAAAGACTTAGAGACGTGAGTAGACTTCCCACAAAGAACTCCATCGACGTGATGTAGGTAGCGGGAAATCGTTGGATGCAGGCAGCACAGGACTGGTTGTTGTGAAGAGTCCTGAGGGAGGCCTTTGTCTAGCAGTGGGCGTCTTTTGACTGAGATAATGATGATAGCTCATTTAATTGTTTCACAATGATATTTCATGAGCATTTAGGTATATTTACACGGTAATGATTGGACAAGTAAGATGAAACTCTTTTCTGTTTATGATTTCAGACCTTCTTCAAGTCAACTTTAGTTTTAATATATTTTATCGATAATTTTCATGACATAAGCTAATCGTGGTTTGTTAACTGAAAGAAGGAAACAGAGATTTGTTCATTTAATTTACGTGAGTGATACATATATTATTTATTTAAATGTTTAAGACTGAATTTTGTTAGATTATATTATTATTTGCAAGACGAAAAATGCGTGGTATTTTCACTAGGTATGTAGGAAACCTGTAATATTATAGATGTTAAACTGGATAATTTATGTACATAATAATAGTTTGTGAAGAAATTTACATATTTGTTTTTTATGTATACTGAATGGACCAATCTTGCTGTTGAGTTGGACTGTTTACAGTCTATAATCAACTTTGTTGTCTTACCAATTCAATCGTCATACTTCGTTATATACAATACAGCAGCGTTATAAAGTTCTCTAATTGTCTATTACATTAATGAATGACGTTTTTCTACAGAGTAGTCAAGCGATTTCCACCATGAGTAAATCGGTGATGTTTGAAATTGAGACACAACAAGCGCCAAGATTCCGTGACTCAATCGTGACAAGATACATAGTAGCTGTCTTGGGGTCGTGGTGTGCTGAGCTTGGTGAATATTTTTTCAATTTTTCACTTTTATATTACTTTAACATTTTATTTCATTACAGAAGCTATATTGCGAAGCTATAAACCGAAAATAAATTATACTGTTTATCAACAGTCAGTCTGGTGACTTTTTAAAAATGAGCCGACTAACGGCAATTTATACAGAACAACAACATTGTAAAGAGAAGGAAAACTTCAAACAAACCCTATTCTGCCTCATTTGGTCAACGTGGTATCAAAATATCCTTTCTAAGAACAGGCCTATGTCTACCAATAAACTTGTTGATGTAATATCTGTAATCATATATCAATTATTAGTTGCTTACGTTAGAAATGTTTACATGTCCTTTAATGTGTTCTGAAAATTTTGTAGAAAGTAGACGGGTTTTTGTTTCATTTCAAGCGTTACTTGGTTCATTAGCATTGCTCGAATAAACTGAAAATCTTTAACAACACTTTTTTTTTTTTTTTAACGTGTGGAAACCCCCACGGGCCGTCACCCCACCGGGGTTTACGGCGGGGTGGTGTGTCGGAATCGGACCGACTAAAACCACACGGTGTGCCACTCTGCGCCTGAGATAGGAAGGATCCGGGAACCGCTGCTATTACGACATCCAGATCCCTCCTAGCGCCTGCCCGCTACCTCTGGCACCATCTACGGATAAACTCTTTATTTTAGGCGACGTACGGCACACGCGAACGTCGCCTCCTCGCGGCTGGCCATTGTAGCGGATGGAGGGGAAAAACCCGTCCCGTCCACCCGCGGCCACACTCAAGGCGGCATGAGGCGCTGGTATGCGCGCCTCCGCCGCCCGGCTCGCCGGCGGCGAATTGGGTCCGAGTGGATATCGTCCTCCCGGGCCTTCTCCGCCGCCTCCTTCCGCGAAATTACGTCTTCGCAGAAGGTTGCGACCGCGGTAAAACAACTGTCGCTACCGGCCATGGAGCGTATGACGGCCGGTAGCGAGAGATCTCTTCCAATAACTGCAGTAAGGACCCCACGCTGCGCCGCCCAGGCGGAACAAACCGCTAGCGTGTGCTGAGCCGAGTCCTCACTGCAGTCGCAGTGGTGACAGGCGGGACTCAATTCCCTCCTGGCGACCGAGTGCAGATACTTTCCGAAGCAACCGTGCCCGGAAAGGACCTGCGTCAGTCGGAAGGAAAGGGTCCCGTGCTGCCGCCCTGCCCACTCGGCGATGATCAGCTGGAGAGCCTCCACGGCGGCAAAGCCAGCACGTGGAGCCTCTAGCCGGGACGACCAACGAGCCATCGTGGCTCGACGAGCGGCCTCTCGCCACTCGCGTATCTCTTCGGGCGGGGGCCCTATGCCGCTACCCGCCCGGAAGTTAACCGTCCGCCGATAAACTTCGGCGAGCACTTCCGCCTCCAAATCCCACGGGGGAGTTCCGGCCAAGGCGCACGCCGCCTCCGTCGATACGGTGCGGTAACCGCGTATGGCTCTAACCGCCAATATCCTCTGAGGGCGCCAGAGGCGAGCCCTATTCTGGGCGGTCAGAGCCGCCGCCCACACCGGTGCACCATACAGTGCCATTGACCGGACAACCCCCGTATATAACTGTCTCGTCGCGACGCTAGCTCCACCCAGATTGGGCAAAAGTCGCCCAAGGGCAGAAGCAGCGCCGACCAGCTTTGGAGAAAGCTGTCGGAAGTGCTCGTCGAAGAGCCACCTGCCGTCGAGGATCAGGCCCAGATACTTCATCTGGGCCTGAACCGGTACGAGGACCGAATTGACCATGATGGAGGCGCCGGAGGGTGGACCACGACGGGGCCCATGGAACAAAAGGGCCTCCGTCTTGTCCAGGGCCACCCGCAAACCCAGCGCCTCAATTCGCCCGACCACCAGAGAGACACCCGTGGTGGCCAGGCGCGCCGCCTCTTGAAAGTTTGCTCCCCGGGCCGTGACCAAAGTGTCATCTGCGTAGCAAATTACGCCCAGCCCGGGGGGAAGACGACCTCGAAGGGCCCAGTCGTATCCCATATTCCACAGGAGTGGTCCGAGGACAGACCCCTGTGGAACACCGCACGACATGAGCCGCCGCCTCAGAACACCGTCTCGGTCCTCGTACATGACGGTACGCTCCTCAAGATAGTCTGCCACAAGCCGCCTCAGGTACTTTGGCACCCCATGGTAGTGGAGTGCTTCCCTGATGCAGCTAAATGGCAGACTATTAAATGCGTTGGCGATGTCCAACGACACCGCCAACAACACGCCGCCACAACTCACCGCCTCTTCGGTAACGGCCCTCAGGCGCAACACGGCATCGACCGTCGAACGCCCCGCCCGAAAACCAAATTGGGCGTCCGACAGATCGGGGCCCATCTCGCAGAGGTGCCGGACGATGCGGGCAGAGAGTATCCTCTCAAACAGTTTACCCGCCTCGTCCAGCAACACGATGGGCCTATAGGCCGCTACCGATTCGGCTGACCGTCCCGGCTTCCTCAATAGGAACAGCTTCCCGCTTTTCCAGCACTCAGGGAAGCGTCCGGACGCCAAGCTGGCGTCTAGGATCTCCCTGAGGCGGTCCGACATGTGCTCGAGGGCTCGGGCCAGCACTCGGGCAGGTATCCCGTCCGGCCCGGGGGCGGTGTTCTTAGAGCGGATCCGTAGAACAACCGCCCCTACCTCCGATTCCCTCACGGGCGGAACATCGTCCTCGTTCCCCCCGTCGTCTCCGACCATGAAGGCCATCGACGGGGGTGTGTGTTCCACCCGTTGCGGGAAAAGGCCCTCGACCACTTCCTGCAGGAAGCTGGGCTGGAGTGTCTCTGTAAGGGGGGGACCCGACGTGCGGAGCTTTTGCCGCGCCGCACGATAAGGGCGACCCCAGGGGTCACGATCGAGACCCTCCAGCATCTCCTTTCTCTTAATTTCTTTGGCGCGGCTTATGGCCAGCTTCAGAGTTTTCCGCGCCTCTCGGTACTCTTCATGAAGCTGGTCCTCCTCGCCTTCTTCGCGTTGTCGCCGCCGACTACGGGTGTAGGACCTCCGGGCACGAGTACAGGCCGCGCGGAGGTCCGCCAACTCCTGGGACCACCAGTAAACCTCCTTCCGTGGAGGCCGGCAACCTCGGATGCGGGGCATGGCCGCATCACAGATCTGCGCAATGGCATCGCGGAAGCGACCAGCCCCTATGTCGACCTCCTCGGTCGGGGCCTGCGGAGACAGCCAAGAGTGAACGATGGCTGCCTCCTCTAGTAGGTCCCTATTTAATTTGGCTAAAGCGCACCGCGGAAAGCGAGGAGAACGCCGCGCCACGTGACCCCTACTGGGGTCCTGGGTCCGGGAGAGCTCAAATCGGATGTAGAGGTGATCCGAGAGCGTCTCAACCTCTTCCAGGACGCGCCAGTTCCTTACTCGTGCGGCGAGGGCAGGGGTAGCGAACGAAAGGTCCACTATCGACCCTCCCTGCTGTCGCACGCACGTGTTGGTGGAGCCCCTGTTTAGTAAACAGAGGCCCACCGAGGCCGCCCACTCCTCTACGGCCTCGCCCCTAGCGTCCGTCCTGGGGGAACCCCACGCAATGGACTTTGCGTTGAAGTCCCCCAGCACTAAGACGTGCCCAGACGTTAGACGCCGCATCGAGGTTTCCAAGTTGTTAAGGAAAACCTCGAAGTCGTTCAAACTCCGGTTGGGGGAGAAGTATACACCATATATAGTGATACCCCTCACTCGGCAGCAACATATCCAGTGCCCTTGTCTCTTAGCGACAAGGGCGGGGAATGAGCCGCCGTGGAGCCGACGACTGCCACGGAACCGTCCCGGTCACCCAACCAGTTTGGACGGGGAGGAACATAATAGGGTTCCGCGGCTACGGCAACACCGATCGACCACTGCGCCATAGTTTGCAGGAAAAGGTCCTGCGCCGCGGCACAGTGGTTCAGGTTCGTCTGGACCAGGAGGTTGGAGACTTGGGCCATTACTCGACCGTCTCTACAACCTCCTCCATGGGCGACGATATCGACGACACTACACACTACACTCACAATACATTTACGAGAATCTTTTGTATGTGCATAAAAATCTGTGTAAATTTAAGAAAAATAGTGATCTCCATCAATTTAATTTAAGAAATAAAAATAAACTTGCCTTGCACACTACTAGGCTCCATAAAATATCGAATTCGTTTGTGGGTCAATGTATACAATTTTATAACAAATTACCAAACAACATAGTATTATTATCTATTAGTAAATTTAAGAAATTTGTTAAGCTGAGGTTGTCCAAAAAGGCTTATTACTCAGTTTCAGACTATGTCACAGATTTAGATGTTTGGAAATGAATTGCTCTTTTTTTAAGACCTATGATTGTGAATGTAACTGCTAGTTTAATATTTAAAAGATTTTGAGTTAAAAGAGTGGTGGTGAGTTTCTTTCCTGGGTTCTTTTCTCACCACTCTACCATGAACAATCTGCGAACCCAGCTAGCTGTAATTTTAATCGACAGATTGTTCATCTTTCATCTTTCATTGTTTTTTTTATGACGTTCATAAGTGTCTTTTGTGACCTAAATGAATAAATGAATTTGACTTTGACTTTGACTTTGACGCACGAACGACGTCAGAAGCAGCCTGGGCCGACTGGCTAACCCCTGACGCCTGCCGAGAGTTGCGGGAAGGTTTACAGCCTCCCTGCCCAATCTGGTGATTGGCAGGCTTGTTGTCCGCTGCACACATCGGGCAGTGAGGGGCGGCAGAACACTCTGCCGCCTTGTGCCCCGGTCGACCGCAGCGGAAACATAATCCGCTGCAGTCGAAACAACTGACGCACTTGGCGCGTGTGTGTCCCGATGCCAGGCATTTGTAACACCTCATCGGTCTCGCCGCCAGGACTGTGATCTTAGCGCTCACGAAACCGATGAGGAGCCTGCCCGCGTCGCCCAACATTTTAGCCGACGCTACGGGACAGCTGACCCACACTGCGCCAAGCCCTCCCGGACCGGGGCGGATGGTGCCGACCCTAATATTGTCCGCGTTGCAGCCTGTCTTCTCGCTAATTGCAACGCGGACATCCTCTGTCGATACAGAGTCATCAAGGCCCGAAATGCGCAACTCTGCGCACTTCGTAGGCCTGGCGATCTTGACACCATCCGTAGCCGTAAACATTTGCCGCAACTTCTCGGCAAATGTGTCCGCCGTCTTAGCACCTTCGGCTCCAGGGAACTCGAGCACTCGAGCTCCTGTTTGAGCGAGGCGCAACCTGACTCCTACTGTCCCGAAGTCATTGGCGAGACTAGCGCGGGCCCTCTGGAAGATGGTTGCGTAGGAGAGTCCGCCGCTAGCCGCCTCCGGCGACACGGTGACTACCACAGCCGAGCTTTTAGGCACCTGCAGTTTGCGCGGCTTTTTCGCGATAGCCACCGCAATCGACGGTGTCTGCGGGGTAGAGGCTGCTGTTTGTGCAGCCTTCTTACCCCGCTTTCGGGACCTCCTAGCCCTCCCGACCACCTGCCAACCATCGGTGGAAGAGGCAGATGTTGAGGGAACACAGGTGGAAGTGCCAGGTACAGCGGTTGGAGTGGGAAGCGGAGGGAACTCCGCTCCAGTCTTTGCCGCTGTTTTGGAGCCTAACCTCGGTGCAGGCGTCTTGGTCGCTACCTTCGCTGCCCTTCGTGAACCTGGAGTTATTGCGGGAGCTGCAGACACCGACGCCGCCGCTGCATAAGTCACGCGACCGCCCACAACGGGAAGCGCAGACGGTGCCAATGCGGCCTTCGGCTTATGCGCCGCGAGCGGCGGCCGGACAACAGGGGCCGGTGGCAGCCTTGCCTCCAGGCCAGCCAGACGCCCGTCCATCATGCGCCATACTGCATCCGTTATTTGACGCAGATGGGCATCAGAAATACCCCCGTGGTTGGAAGAGGGGGTAGGTAGTGACGGACGTGAGCCTTCTCGTTCGGGGCGATCTGCCCGAAATTGAGCAAACTGAGCACTAAGCTCAGTCACCTGGCCCGTCAGACGCTCGTTGGCTGCCTGGAGACGAGCCATATCTCCGATAAGGCTCTCTACGACCCCCGCAATAGCGGAAGAGGAATCCTTAAGGGCCCTCACAAAAGAGCCCTTAAGATTGCTAGACTTGGTGGCCACTTTGTGAATGATGGCCACCGCCACGTTTGCTCTCTCCTGCATGGCCGATGGTGTTTGGAGAGCTGAATCCCCCACCATCGGCTCCTTGATTTTAAGCAGGAGATCCGCGACCTCCTCCTCCGCTAATGCTTCGTCGTCCGCCCTGACTCTTCTGTAGGCTCCTGCCTTGCAGAAAACGGAGCCTGATGGGGTCGAGGCCGGTGTTCGTGACCTCCCTCTACGGCTGCTTGCAACCTTGGGAGGCAACATCTCCTGAGACGTGTCACTCCCCTCGTCCCTGGAGCGGCCTCGTTTCCGGCTGTCCGGTTCCAGTTCCATTAGGTCTAGTGAACCTGTCCTCGCACCGAGGCTACCGTCTGCGCTATCCGATGATAAGGTGGATCTGGAACGCAGTCGTTCCGATACTCTTCGGCTCCCAGAAGCTGAAATTGCTTCTGGGAGCCCCATCAAGATAGGCGTTCCAATTGCTGCGTCCACTGTATTGGAGAGCTCGTCCGCCTTTGCGCTTT
The DNA here is from genome assembly GCA_949316085.1 of Hypercompe scribonia. NCBI lineage: Eukaryota > Metazoa > Arthropoda > Insecta > Lepidoptera > Erebidae > Hypercompe > Hypercompe scribonia. Next base: position 8,321,922 of record OX438975.1, read on the forward strand.
CCTCCTTCCTACTCGTCTTCTCCTTCTTCCCTTCTACATCTTTGTTTTTGTTGTATAATTTTATTTCATGTTCCATAGTTAAACCCACGATTGGGGGAGAAATAATGGTCGACCCGGGCAGAGACCCCCAATACCCGGGCAAGCGTAAATTTGTGCCCAACCGAGGGGTCCGCAGGTACCTCGGCTGGGAGTGCGCTTGCAACTGAACAACCCATCAGCCATGCATCCCCTGGTCACGCACCAGAACACGGGATTCGGGGTAATTTTTTATAGAGGTTTTCTTCCTCGCAGTCCGGGCGGTTAAGCCAAGACCCTCGCCCCCGATTGGTGTCGCGAGACATAACCACGACACTCCTTTCGGGATTACGATGTGACAACGGTGGCAGGAAGATTAAATCTTCCAATGCCTGCTCGGCGGCAGTGTGAGTACACACCGAGCCCGTTCTCCTTTCTCCACCATTGATAGTGGAGAAACGCCGACCCATGAAAGGGTCCCACCCTAATGATTTTTTATCGAGGTTTTCCTCCTCATTGCTCCAAAGAGCGAAGAGCCAACAGAGGAATCGACAATAATGCCCGCTCTGTTGGACCAAGCCTTAGCCGAATGGCCGAAGAAAATGGCCTCCTCTTCTTCGTGCTAGAATATTAGCCGTTGGCGTGATGTCCTCTTCCAAATGGCACAGGAAGAAACAGTGCCGTCGCCAACGTTACCAGGGTGCACCACGTGGAGGTTTTCTAGCCCAGCACCCCAAATCTTTAACAACACTACTACAACCACAAACACTAAATGTAACACTAAATTTCAAATACTCATCTGCAATGCGAAAGATCGTGATTTGGGGGTACTGGTGTCATTAATTTTGTGTTTTTGGGATCCTAGAATTTTGAAGAAATTTTATTATTCAGATATATTTGAAAATATTCTTTTATATTAAGGCAATGCTTGGAATGATTTGAGTACACATATTGCCTCAATTTTATTTTGAGTGGTAAAATTTTATTGTTCGGCACATCGAAAAAGTTTAAAACAAGTATTTAAATAAACGACTCTCATTTATTTGAACAAATGGCTAATGTCAAAAAGACAAAATTTGTCAAAAAAACTATTTGTTAAGAACGATCTAATTTTGATCTAACAATGTTGCTACTTTTTATTTTCAGTGACATATCCATTTGACTTGGCAAAGACAAGACTGCAGATACAAAACGAAGTGGCTTCTACCAAACATGGCATGAAGGTAAATATTAGGTAAACTTTAGGGGATCGATTTAATATAAACAATACGTTATACAATTCGCGTACTTTAATTCTAAGGATTACAGGTTTAAACTTCTGAGATACAACTGCCGGACCGACTAAAGAGCTACGAAAATAGAAAAAAACCTTAAACTGGCATGAAAATAATATTAATAACAACTTTATTCGGCAATACTGACTTTGTTTATTAATCAATAAAACTTGCACTTGCCAAGGAATACTTGTATACTATATTTTAAACTGAATTATTCAAACTAAGACTCCGTGATGATGATGGATTAACAATACTATGTTACCGACCCTATTCATCCCGGGGGTGTCGTAAGATCGACTAAGGGAACTAACTACGAAGAACAACATCACCGTTAAGAAAAAAGGAAAACTTAATAAATACCTCTAGTTAGTGTGGTGTAGGCCAAAGCCTTACTTTTAAGGAGAGGTCTATGCAATCAGTTAATTAACAAAGGTTGCTAATGATGATGAACTAACTAATACTATACTAGCTAATTCTTTAAGAAAAAGAAAAGTCAGCAAAAACACTCTTGTATTTTTAACCAGTAACAGGAATGTATTTAAGCTATTCTCTTTACAAATTTTATTTAGATTAAAATAGATAAGTTCAGTTCCACCTTCTCAAATTTATCACTCATGATTTTTACCCGCTGCGTAAAAATAGCTCTTCATAGACCTTTCTAGTTTTTTTAATAATCCTTTTATTGCGTTATGTCTCGCAGTTTCTCAATTCTTTGAACCAGATGGCTGCATTGTTTATAAAGCTATGTGTCATGTTGTTACCACAACTGTTTTAGATGGAAAACCGGGGGATGGTCCTAACAGCTATTCATATATTCACGCATGAAGGCCCTTTCAAACTGTACAGCGGTATGTTACCGATGTGCCACCGTCATGTTATTTATTCTGGAACTCGTCTAGTACTCTATGAGGAGGCAAGAAAGGTGTTAAAGGATGAAAACGGTAGAATGACACTTTTCCGAACAGCGATCAGTAAGGCTTTTCAATTGACTTTTATTGTAGAACACATTATAACATTATTGCTTAAGGTGAAAGTTAATCGAATAAACCTGATTAATGGTTAAAAATTTAATTGAAAGCACTGTACTCAATGAAAAAAAATGTATTTTGTTTTTTTTTTAAATGTACAGGCATAAAGTTAAAATTAACGTCAAGCATTTGTGTGCAGTCTTTTTTTAATGTTGAGCCTGTCAAAGTGATTTTGCTCCGCTTGGTAGAAAGCATGAATAGAATCCAATAGTGGTGGTCACCAAACACGTTGCGAATGCAGATGATGCAGCATGGTGACTCACATTATGGCGGCCTAGTAAGATACTTTTTCCTAAGTTTCTTGTAGCTATAAAAGGCGTTAAAGATAAATTACGATACGTTAATTTGAGACATTTCACACCTAATTTTACTTACTTCAATTAAGCTAAACTTGTACAAATCACTGTCAGGTAGGAGTTTTCTAAAACGATAAAGATTTTTAATAGGAAAAAAAAATATAATTTCCTGCGTACAGTGTTTTATGTTTCTGGTCAGACCGCTATTTTACCGAGCTATTAGTATCTTTCATTAATTTAGCGTAAGCTGAGAAATACGCCAATAAACCAACTACGATGAACCAAACAGGATGAGAAAGTTCTTTGTCTGAGTAGGTGGTGCGACATGTGGTGCAATAGCGCAGCTGATGGCATCTCCCGCCGACCTCGTGAAAGTGCAAATGCAGGCTGAGGGTCGCCGAATATTGCAGGGCCAACCACCTCGATTCAAAAGTTGCGTAGAGGTGTACAGAATGGTTTATCAGCAAAGTGGTATTTTGGGATTTTGGAGAGGTAAGATAATATACGAAAGTATCTTTTAACTATAACAATTCCAAAAATTACACGTGCTATGTATTTAATTATAGTATAGGGTGGGCCAAGAATTCGTTAACATTTTAATCTAACACCCCGCTCAAATATGTTATGGTAGTTCTTAGGACCGATGCTACTGGGATTTGCTGGCTATAATCGTAACACATAGTTTCAAAAAGATGGAGCCACTTGTCACACATCCAATGAGTCCCTGTCGGCGGTCAAAAACATATTTCTAGAAAATCTGATTTCCAGACGAGGCGACACTCCATGGCCACCCAGAAGTGCCAGTATTATAAACTGTTATTGTGATGATGAAAAAAAACTGGTTACCACTGACCAAAACGTTTGTAATAGGTGCGGTGCCGAATATGCAGCGTGCAGCAATGGTGAACATCGGTGATTTGGCTGCGTACGACTACGCTAAACGATTTCTAATGTATGAATTCCAAATGCACGACAGCACGCTTCTGCACACGCTGGCGGCTTTTGCAGCCGGTTTTGTTGCTGCGGTCTTGGGTACCCCTGCGGATTTCATTAAGACTCGCCTTATGAATCAGCCTGTGGGACCAGACGGAAAGTACGTTCTACTTTTCTTTAACTTATATACCTATGCAATAGTAGTTATTACTCTAAATTAAACGAGCTCTTATAGAATATTACTCGGTTGGGTTTGCAGACAAATGTAAAACCTACAAATATTATTTATTGGTGTTTCATTACACGCGATTCACGAATCCATTGCTCTTAAAGAAAATTAAAAAAACTAGTAATTATCTTTTCTTCATTTACATTAGTTTATGATTTCTATCAATGAATCGTAAGTATTTAATTTTCTTCACAGTCATCGAAAAGTAGTGATTGGAAACTAGATTCCAACAAAGAGAAATAATTATGTTTTAGAAACTAGTTTCCAACACAGATTGTTGGATCTTAAATTGAAACTCTTCTAATATATCTGCAGAATCCTGGGTTAGAAAGAATTTTCTACCTACTTACAAATATCTTGTATACAATGACAACACATCATCCAACTATCAGTCATGATATATTTATGTCACGCACTGATTAATATAATAATACGTATTATAGTACGAGATCCAGCTGCAGATTTGTGTAGTTATCGAGTACATGCTGAAATCTACATTTTTACTCATATTCATGATTAGGAGAGTAAAAATCTACCACGGTGCCAATCCAGATATGGCCGATAGTATTTTTAATTAAATTATTGTTAATTGACTTCGCGGGAAAAATTAATTTACCAAGTTTTGAAATAAAATATCGTTCATTTCACGGCAATAGGTGTAAAGACTTAGAAAAAATCGTAGTTGCCCTTGTGCACTTGGCCGCACCTCTTCACAGCCAGGTATAAACAGGTATGATTTCGATATATTTATACATCCATAACGTATGTTGATCTTTTATAGATCAAAATAAAGCTAATTTTTTTCTCATTATTATGATAAACGGTAACCTAATTAAATCTGGCCGCAAGTAGGGTACTGGCTGTTGAAGATGGTAAATATTGAAGGTTGAGTGAGAGGAAGCTAGCGCTTAACATCACCAGTCTAACAAGGATACCGATTGCCAGCTGTACGACGTTTTAAAGCTATTGCGTATGCGTCAGATGCTAGTGTTCTGAATCACCAGTTCAAATAATAGCAAGAACGACTAAAGAAATAAATACTCCAAGGGAATTGTCATCCTTTCAAAATTACAATTTTTATAGTTACAACAAAAACTTAATATTGATCAAAAGTAAAGCCAAGGTTACTTATGTAAAAGAAAACTATATTATGCAAGTACTGTATGAAATAATTTGTTATTTTATTCCAGTAATCAAACATTTATTACATATAAATCAAACGATCAAGTGTATGGAACATTAAAGAATTGTATCTTGTGATTCCGTGACTTATTTTAAAAAATCTGAATCATCGGAGCAGTTTGGATATAAATGCCGCAGCTGCTAGCATCTGACGCATGCGCAATAGCTTTAAAACGTCGGCAATCGCTATCCTTGTTAGACTGGTGTCGCTATCCAATATCCTTTATTTTCATCTACAAAAGATCAACATACGTTACGGATGTATAAATATATCGAAATCATACCTGTTTATACCTGGCTGCGAAGAGGAGTGGCCAAGTGCGCAACGGCAACTACGATTTTTTTAAGTCTCTATACCTATTGCCGTGAAGTGAACGATATTTTATTTCAAAACTCGATTAATAAAAAATTTCCCGCGAAATCAATTTGCAAAAATTTAATTAAAAATACTATCGGCCACATTTTGATTGGCACCGTACTAGATTTTTATTCTCCTAATCATAAATATGAGTAAAAATGTGGATTTTAACATGTACTCGAAAACTACACATATGTGCAGCCGGACCTTAGACTATTATGGATCTTTCCAAAACCTAATTCGTTATCTTAATGGAAAACTAGATTTCCAACAAAGAAAATAAATATTTTTGGCAATTGATTTCCAATTATTAGTTTCTTATGTGGCCGAAGGGATTTTGGGAAGTACTTATTTTATTTTTTACTGTACTGTCAATTAGTGAATTCTGTTATAACACGAGTTACTATTAGACACCCAAAGTGAAACCTGCGTAAAAAATCTATTTTATAACGGATGCACTATATAAATATAGAAAAAATTCCAAAAATACATTAAATCGTAGTATACTTATTATTATTTAGTCTACTATCAGTTTGTCAACAATTAACTGCACAGATGTCGTAGAGGTTTAAGCGGTCGCCACGACGCTCTCTACTGTGCTAAGTTGTTGTGAGTTCAAACCTCACATGGGCGATACTTCATCCACAAATTGTTGTTCCGAGTCCAGATGTTTTTTGTGTCAGTTTTTTGCATGTTTGTAAAGTTCCCTCTAGACACAGGATATATTCATAACGCCAGCGTTTGCAAAAAAAAATGATAACATTAAATCGATCGATAAATTTGAATCGTACCTGACACATAAATATGCTTTTATTTACAGAGGTGTGCTCTACACGGGAACTTTAGACTGTGCCAAACAAGCAATTACAAACGAAGGCCTTTTAGCTGTTTACAAGGGATTTGTGCCTATGTGGGTTAGACTAGGGCCCTGGGCTTTGGTAAACTGGGTTGCCTTCGAAAAAATAATGTACTTCGTTGGGGGCAAATCATTTTAAGTTTTGAAAGTGAACTTGTCACAAATGTGCATGTAGCTTACATTATCGTGTAGTATTCACATTTGTTTTTAAGTGGTGTTATATTTATTTTAGTTACTTAATTCAACCTATTACCGTCCACTTTTAAACGAAAACCTACCCCAAATAGCGTCTTAATTAATTAATATTATTATCATTTTAATAAATTTAAGACAATTATTTTTGTTTATGATGTCTGTATAAATTATATAATATATTTGGGATTTTTTTGTAAGCAATATTCATTCCGTGCTCACATAGTTTCAATTGAGTTAAAAACCAACCTCAATATACAATTATTTTAGATAATTAATAACAATTACATTATACAGGGTAGGCCACGAATTAGTTAACATTTGAAAAAATCGTATAAAAAACCATTTGATATATTATGAAAATCTTTTTTTACAAGAAAGCTAATTAGTTTAAATTTATTTTTTTTAAATTACATCATCTAAATGACCACCGTTTCGACATTTGCACTCTTCTAAGCAAACACCGAACGTTTCGAATACTCATCGGCAAAGAGACCACGAGATCGCCGACATCTCTTCGCTGATTTTTCTTTTAGCTGACGTAATGTATTTGGTTTATTGATGTGGACATGATTCTTCGAATAACCCCATAGAAAGAAGTCTGCTGGGGATAGATCTGGAATTCTGGGTGGCCATGCAGTGCCGCATCAGGTGACTGGGAATCAAGTTTTCCGGAAACATGTCTTTGACCACCGGCAGGGACTCATAGGATGTGTGACAAGTGCCTTCATCTTGTTGATACCGTGTGTTACCATTGTAGCCAGCAAATTCCAGTAGCATCAGTCCTAAAAACTACCGTAACGTTTTCGCATATTCAGCAGAAAACAATAACTGAACGGCCGCGAGAATCTTCTAAATAATAGAGTCCAATGATTCCTTTTGCTGAGATACCTTTGGAGAATAAAGTGGCCTCTCGTCTTTAGCTTTGGAATTTTCACTGCTCCAATACCTGCAATTCTGTTTGTTGATATGACCGTTGAGATGAATTTGGGCTTCGTCAGAGAATAAGAAGTTTTCAAAATTAGTGAATCGTTCTAACATTGTTTCGGCATACGACTTGCGTTAATTTAAATCATCAGGTTTTAGTTCCTGCACTGTTTGGATCTTATATGGATGTAATTTCAAATATAATTTCAAAATACGGCGTAATGATGTGCGGGATAACTCTAATTCAGCTAAACGTTTGCGTGTTGATAAATCTGGATTGCGTAGAACAGAAGCGGAAACTTGCTGCACTTTCTCTTCGGTCTGAGAAGTCCGTGGGCCTATACTTTGCTTCACATTTAGCGTAGATAGCATCTCTTCAAACTTGTCACCCATTTCGTTACTAAAGGAGTACTCAGACACTGATTTAAGTCGTGTAAATCGTATTCAACGCGAAATAAACGTCTCACAGTAATAAGCGAAATGTTGTTTAAATAAAATTGTTTCATACAGTAAGCACGCTGCGGCTCTGTGAAGCGATTAATTGCGCCAAAATTTACGAGAAACGAGCGAGTGGTCAAACACCTCCCCGCGCCATTCTTTTGATATATCTAGTAAAGTTTCGTTAATATTAGCAATAAAGCGTTTAATTTTTTTACGTAACATTGACTTTTCTATATGTTTTATTTATGTCTCCGGTGTATTATATATATAAACCTTCCTTGACACCTAACACAGCCTAGATATAATAAATACTTTGGAAGATCTAAACGCGCAAGAAAGAAGCATCTTCACTTTATACTATGTAACGATTATGAATTTCTTACCAAAAATATCAGTCCTTACAGTACACAACAACACAATTCTTAACGATCTTCTTGAATTTTAGTTAACAACAGAACAATAAAATGCGTAACACGTGCAATAGTCAATGTAACTAAAATAAATATATCACTCGACTAAAACATTTGCAAGAGCTCAAGAGGTATTAAAAAGGCACCTCATCGGTCTAAATGATACCTGATTATAGATAAGTAATTTACTTAAATGTTATCTATTTAAAGTCTTAATTAATGTGTAATAAATATTTTTTATTATTAATTTACAAGTTTTATTCAGTATAAAAACCACCCGTAATCATTAGCGCCAAATACTTAGTCTGGCCATAAATACTGTTACACTTAATTATAAAAAAATATTACATTTGAATTTCGAATCTGTCATTTTTATACGATTGTTCATTGTGTTTTCTCATTTTGGCGCCAATACATTGTAAAATATTTTGCGATATTAAAATGGTGTGGGGTGATAAAGAGAACCGAATCGCTGTGATAGCATTACACAAAGTAGGTATGGAGCCAAATGCAATTTTTAAAACTCTCCATACACTTGGTATTAGTAAAATGTTTGTGTACCGGGCTATTAATAGGTACAATGAGACCTCCTCTGTTTGTGACAGAAAAAGATCTGGCCGTCCACGTAGTGTTCGTACGAAAAAGGTGGTCAAAGCAGTAAGGGAAAGAATTCGAAGAAATCCTGTCCGAAAGCAAAAGATTTTATCTCGGGAAATGAAGATAGCACCTAGAACCATGTCGCGTATTTTAAAAGATGACTTAGGACTTGCAGCCTATAAGAGACGCACTGGCCATTTCTTAACTGATAATTTAAAGAAGAATAGGGTGGTAAAATCGAAACAACTACTGAAGCGGTACGCAAAGGGAGGTCACAGAAAAATTTTGTTTACGGATGAGAAAATTTTTACAATTGAGCAACATTTTAACAAACAAAATGACCGTATTTATGCTCAAAGCTCTAAGGAAGCTTCCCAATTAGTCGACAGAGTGCAACGTGGACATTATCCGACTTCAGTGATGGTTTGGTGGGGTGTTAGCTATGAAGGAGTGACTGAGCCATATTTTTGTGAAAAAGGTATCAAAACATCGGCACAAGTGTATCAAGATACCATTCTTGAGAAGGTAGTTAAGCCCCTTAACATCACCATGTTCAATAACCAAGTATGGTCCTTCCAGCAAGACTCGGCGCCGGGTCATAAAGCTCGGTCCACGCAGTCTTGGTTGGAATCGAACGTTTCGGACTTCATCAGAGCTGAAGACTGGCCGTCGTCTAGTCCCGATCTTAATCCGCTGGATTATGATTTGTGGTCAGTTTTAGAGAGTACAGCTTGCTCTAAACGCCATGATAATTTGGAGTCCCTAAAACAATCTATACGATTGGCAGTGAAGAATTTTCCCATGGAAAGAGTGCGTGCTTCTATTGATAACTGGCCTCATCGTTTAAAGGACTGTATTGCAGCCAATGGAGACCACTTCGAATAAGCTTTTTATATTTTTAATTGTTTTATATTTATGTATTAAACTGACACACTGTAAAAGTAATAAATGTTATTTGCAGTTAACAATTTTCTTTTTTCTTTATTACAATATTTATGGCAAGACTAGGTAAACACCTACGTGGCAATTAGTGCATCGATGAATTTGAGTTGAGTGATGAACTTAGCGTTTAAAGATACAATTGGTTTAGTCCAATATTATATTTACGAAATCATTCTCCAACATCTTTCACAAAATAGGTTGAGGCATTCCGTCTACTATGACACAGGTGAACTTCAAATTTTTTACGTGTAGCGACTGCCACCAGACCTCTTTTACGGCTTCTAAGGGCGGATTATATATTGAATGGATAATATAGAACCTGTAAGAAAGTCAATTCTCTGCACAAGTGCATCTGTATTTTTTTACGAGTCAATTGTTTTAAAGCCCCGAATATGGACATATCCTAATAGCAAAGGAATAAACAATAGACCAACAGTATCTATACTTACTTTTTTTACCTTATTTTAAATTCGACTAATCGGGTAGGTAGCACAATTAATTTTATACTAAAATAAAAAAAAGAACTAATTTAAAAAACTCATCCAATTCAAGATTATTTTAAAAGATAAGAACTCAGCGGTGAAAAAAAAAACATTCACTTATTCTCGTCCTTGCATTACAAAGATCACGTGGATACAAGGATTTGTAGATATTCCTATTTTTATATATATAATGAGGTTGCAGTTAAGGTTACTGAACTTCCTACAAACGCCAAAAAAGATTCAGTCATGATCTTGTTAAAATAATTTCAATATGTCTACATACGTTACCACATATTATATGTATCAAGCAACACTTTAAATATTTGTAAGTGCAATGTTAGGATCATGTAATAATACATACATTAAATCACGTCTGTTTTCCCCCGAAGGGGTAGGTAGAGGTATATGAAACGCCCACTTTTCGTCAGCTTTGGTCCCACGTCATAGGTGGCGAGCCTATTGTCACTAATCGAGATGTTTTGTTTACCAAAGCTTCGTGCGTCGATTGGGAGATGCACCACTCGTAGATGAGGTTGGCTAGAAGCCCTAAGTTTTTGGTGTCAACCCTATGCAGAAAAAAAAAATTATCATATAAAGATATCTAAAAATCTCGAAATTTTATTATGAAAGTTTAATATTGCTTTTCTAGCGTAGTGAAATAAATTGTGTTTAATAAAAAATTAAAAACTTTGTAAATGAAAATGTATTTCCAATCTAACTGTAATGGTAACTAAATTCCAATACAAAGTAATTACAATTTACGTTAAAGCAAAAGTTTTGTAATTTGAGGTAAATTGTTTTTACTAGAGATTACAAAACATCTTTTGTATTCGAGCAATTTACATTGCAATGCAAAATAAATATTGTTAATTCTGTCATCCGGCAATGACTAAACATTCCAAGAATGGAATATGAAGGTTAGTTTCACATAACATATATCTCGAAGTAGCCTTAGTTGTTCGCTAATATTACATTGAGTGCACTTAGGAACGAACACACTGGTCGTTTCTGATTATTATTTTTAAATTTACTACCAGCAGTTATGAATAAACCCGAACTTTACCGTCTAAGCAACACTATGCAGAGAAAAGAAGCAGCCGAATTTTTGGAAAACTACGCGCCAAAAATGGTCTGGAAAGAAAATGGTAATAAAATCCTCGATATAGGCTGTGGCGATGGCAGTGTTACAGAAATGCTTACGAAGTATTTGCCTTTAAGTTACGATTTATTAGGCGCCGACATAAATGTGAACATGGTTAACTTTGCTAACGAACAGAATCGCAACACGCAGACTTCTTTCGTTGTTTTGGATATTACGGGCGAAATACCAGCGGAGATGAAAAGAAACTTCGGCCATGTCTTCTCGTTCTATGCTTTACACTGGGTTCAAAATCTAAAGTAAGTGTTTTTATTGTAATATTGTTCTAACTTCAGTTGTGGATCTCACTATTCGAAGCATTCCATTGTTTCCACTGTTTGCCCGGTTTGTTTTAGTTGTTGGGTGCTTCAGAATTAATATTAAAATTAAAATAACCAGTACAGTAGTAGTTTTAATCTACATTTACCAAAAGATAATCTTGCCATTAAACACATCAATCGATCAATCAATCAATCAACAGCTTTTTACAGTCCACTGCTAGACATAGACCTCTCCTTGGCAATGAGGTTTTGGCCTACTATACCACGCTGGTCAAGCGGGTTAGACTAGGGTTTGTTTTAAATTTCCTTCTCTTTAATATTAAACACATGAATGAAGGTTTAATGAATGTTTGTATTACACTTATTACTTACATGTTACTTACTTATGGAACATATTAATATGTTTAGAAGCATACCTGATAAGTGTCTGGTGATTACTAAGCGATTGATTGAAGTTGAACAATTTCATTTTCTGACACGAATATGTAAAATTCAATAATCTGTTTTAGTCGTTTTTAATAAGAAATATCTATTTATTTTATTAACGAAGAGTAACTCAGCCCTGTTTTGCTCTAACATTATTGTTTAGTATTTGTGGAATATGTTTCATGTGGTGGAGCGATCGACTCCCCACCTTAAATATTGACATCACGGCGAACGCGAACGGTAGTCAGTTGACCAGTGCACTGTCATTTTTCTTCTGAGTCGCGCACAAAATAAAAACACTTGTTTGATACATTGCTATAGTTCTCGCCGGGAGTAAGCAATACCCAATTTGTCTCTGCTCCCATTTCGGTGGCCCGCATCAGAGTGATAAAGTCACTACGTCGTAATTGATGGTTGCGTGTAAATCAGTGTAAAAAGGTTACCAGAACTTTGGACTGCTAGAGCAAAGTCGAATTCCGGAAGTTCGTATTCCGATTTTCATAATATGTCATGTACCTATCATTTGAAAAAAAAATTAGATTATAAAATTGCCTACAATTTTTATTTTGGTTATTTTTTATTTGCAACCGTTCTCGAGTTTAGACTGCGAAGACAACTAGAGCGCATCCGTACATAGGTTGTTAATTATAAAATTAAACAATTTCAGTTCTATGTATCAATTATGATGTAGATAAATGACACTGCTTGTCTTTTTTTTACAGACAAGTTTTCAAAAACATATTTGATCTGCTAGAGGAAAATGGACAATTTTTTTCTATTTTCATTGTTTCTAACCCATGTGATCAAATTTTTCGTTCCATGTCTCAAGAAGCAGAACAGTACATTTCGCCGCATAATGACTCAAAGGTATATTATTTACTAGCTGTTAGACTGTTTTCTGAGGCCCCAATGTGAGGTTATTTTGGATTTTTTTCGACTTATTTAACGTTATATTGATTCAAAATAAATAAAATAAAATGAAAAATTAAAATATATTATGACTAAGTTACCCAAAATTCCAATAAATTGTAAATATATACGTAAATATATCAAATAATACTATGGCCTTATTTCGCATTTTGTGACTTAAGACAGACACACTATTATAACATAATAAACTACAATTTTATTATTTATTATAGGAACCAGAAAAGGAAATTACGAATCTGATGGAAAGTGTTGGTTTCGTTGATGTCGATGTAAAATGTGAAGACAATGTTTATCAGTACGACGACATGAATCTATTTAAAAGTAAATAGACATCTACTTACACTAAATAAACATATCCTGTGTAGGATCAGTTTCACCAGTTAACGATGAAGTTTTAGATAGTAGGCTGTCATATAAGACTATTGAACAGATGACTTTAGTATATATATATGTATATCCGACACATGTATGCTGCTTCCAAGACTAGTGAAACCGAAATCTGTAATTATTTGGCAGATAAGTTCACATCCGTCTATCACGGACTTCTTGCTGATGCAAGTGATGAAACTGACCCTTATTCTACTTATTTACACCAAGTTTCCTTAAAAAAATACGTATTTAAGTGTTTGATAAATGATACGTATTGCGTCGTGAACGATACATTAATACAAAAAAAATATTCTTGAGTCTGATACGCCAAGTGCTAATGATCATTAGCCATAATCCATGTTGATATTATAAATTCAAAAGTAACTTTGCCTGTTATGATTTCACGGTTCCGATATCAATAAAATTTTGCATGGACAATTTGATTAGGACATACACGTGGGCGGAGTCGCGGGTAAAAGTTAGTTTGTTTAATAAAACCATTACTATATGAGTACCTCTACAATATTACAAGTGATTGATTGATAAGTGAGTGAGTGATTGATGATAATTGAAATGAAATAAAATAATTTACTTATTTCACATAACTTTATGATATTATTATGAAATCGTAGTGGGTACATTTTGACTGTAATACCCATTCAAATTATTGACACAATATAATTTCTTCTTCTTTTCAGATGTCTTTTTTGCACTCAGCCCCTTTAAAATATCTAACGAAACGCTTGAAAGTGCTTTTGAAGACTTCATACTAATTCTGAAAAAGAAGGAAATTGCACATGGCGTTAACAATCCTCCAAACATCGTCAACTTATATTATAAATTACTTAAAGTATATGGTCATAAACCCTCTGTTTATAATTGTAATAACCAACACATATAGATTAACAATATAGTTTTGAGTCAAGGCGGAATTTAGTGTTTTCTACACAACTTTTTAGAACATAAGTGAAAAGTGATATATTCTTATTATTCAGTTTTTGCTTTATTGGAGAAATAAAATGGCATCTTTGAAAAAGAAATTTTGAATTTCAAAACAATTCATCTTAATATTAATTAAATCTGTTTAAATATAATTGAGTATAGTTTCAGTACCGGGAAAAGACAGAGAATCTAGAAATCTTACTTAAAGGTGTGGAAAGTTAAAGTAATATCATCATTATCAATCAATAAATCTTCATCAATAAACGCCCGGCCGATTAAGATGATTCGGATCGGTTTACACATACATATTTACTTGTTACCTTTTTTCCTTATGAACCATGTTTACAACAAGTTAGAGGTAGGTAATATTTATCGATTTTTTTTTCACATATAAGAGCTGCAGTGGTAAGTATAACAGAAGCTAGGGACAAGAAGTACTAATGCCGCTGTGAACTTAAGGCAAGTTTATGAAATAAAGCAGTGTTGAATACAATGATAAAAATAAAACAATTTATACTTTAACAAAATATTGTTTAATTTGTCATAGATCATTGATTCCGGATTGAAATTTAATTATGCGCTAGGTACCTCACTTGATGCTTCCAAGGTGCTTTTTAAGGTGAAATAAATTAATTACCATGTAACTTTTGTACTTTTTGTTTTGTTATAAAGAAAACTTATTTAAAACAGTCTAGGTAAGTTTTTTTTTTTTCTTTTTTCTCTGCTTCACGGCAATCTGTTGTGCACAACAATAAGCCACTACATTGTCCGATAAATCATCATATTCATATCTGCTTGTTGTTTATAGGTTGGAAAGACACTTCTTAGTTGAGTGTCTCATTCCATCCTGCTAAATCTATCCCGCAATGTTGGAACACTGTGTCTTTTCAATATTTTGTGTTGAAGGCCTTGCTCGCCACTCAGTCTCAGGGCAAGTTCATTTTTATGTGTTGTTAGTCTCCTCTGATACGCGCCGCTATACTTTGTTATCTCCTGTTTGACAGTTGGTAATTTCAAGTCGAGGTAGATGTTCTTGTTACTGATGTAAAAAGGGATGTCAAACATGACTCTCAGTGTTTTGGTCTGAAATCTTTCCAGTATCTCTATGTTACTGTTACTGGTTGTACCCCATAGTTGGATGCCGTAGGTCCAAATTGGCTTTAGGATGGCTTTATATACAGTCAGCTTACTCTGTGTGGTCATTTGCGAGTGGCGTCCTATAAACCAATACATATTACGCATTTTTAAATCTAATTGCTTTCTCTTTGTCCAAATGTGTTTTCACCATGTCAGCCGTCTGTCCAAGTGCATACCCTAGTATTTTGCGCTGTTTTCTTGCGGGATTTGCTGATTGTGAAGTGTGCCTGCAGGGCATGTGTCTCTCCTGAGAGTAAAAGTTACATGGATTGACTTGCTTTGATTTGCACGGATTCTCCAAAGTTCGAGCCATTCCTCTACCTCGTTGATGTGGTGTTGCAGTCGTTCTGACGCAGTTACTGGGTCCGTATGTGTGGATAACAATGTTGTGTCATCTGCATACGTTGCAACCATTGTTTTATTTGTTGTTGGTAGGTCGGCAGTGTACAGAATGTAGAGAACCGGACCAAGTATGCTTCCCTGAGGAACTCCTGATTCAATCTCATGCAGGGCAGAAAGTTCGTCGTGAAACTTGACCTCGAAACATCGTTTACTGAGATAAGACTTAATTATTTGAAAAAATGAATGAGGAAGCAGCTTCTTGACTTTATATAACAAGCCCTCATGCCACACTTTGTCAAAAGCCTGGCTGATATCCACAAAGACCGTTGACCAATATTTCTTGTCTTCCAGTGCTCTACTTATAATGTCGACGATTCGGTGGATTTGTTCAATTGTTCCGTGATTCTTTCTGAAGCCAAATTGATGATTTGGAATGATGTCATCTAAGTATAGCTTCATCCTTTTTAGTATAAGTTTTTCGAATACTTTGCCTAGTAGTGGTAACAGGCTTATAGGTCGGTACGAAGTAACTTCATTAGGCGATTTATCGGGCTTAGTTAGCATAATCACCTGCGCTATCTTCCATTGTCCCGGGAAATGGTTTAGTCTGAGACAGGCATTAAAGATGTTGACAACTGCTACTATACCCTTTTTGGGAAGGTTTTTTAAAAGAACTTTATCTATGCTATCGTATCCCGGTGATTTTCCGTCCTTGAGGTGTTTTATTTCATTAATCACTTCATCGTATGTTTTACCGGGAGACACATTTGTTCAGCACTTTCCAGGTAAGTTTTTATGTTCACAGTATGCACCGGTCTCAATTCGGGGAATGGTTGGAATACTTTACTAAGATGTTCAGCAAAGATTATTGCCTTCTCTTTAAGAGACCTTGCCCAGTCTCCATTGCTTTTCCTAATGGGAGGGATCTGGTTGCTGGGACGTTTAAGTTTTTTTGTTGCCTTCCACAGAGAATAATTAATGTCTAGACTTGGAGTTAAATTATAAAGAAAATCCTGGAGATTGTCGTTGGTGAATTTTTTGATAAGGTCTTTAAGTTCGTTTGATGATCTGTTGAACGCTGTTTTATCTGTAGGATATCTAGTTCTGTGCCATATCTTTCGCAGGTTACGACGTTCCATTACTTTGTCTTTGATGTTTTTCGGATATTCGTTCATTGTTAAAGGCAACTTTTTTCGCACTTTAGTGGAGATACTGGCAGCTTCATATATGATCTTATTCAGGTTCTCAATGGCATCTTCTATATCTTCAGCTGTTTTCAGTGGGTTTAGCCTAATGAGCCCTGTTGTGATTTTGTCTTGGTATATCTTCCAGTTAGTATTTTTATTGTAGAGCCTTTTTGCGGGTTGCACCAGTACCACAGTGGAACTTATGTTCAATATTACTGGCGTGTGATCGGAGGATAAGTCTGTGCAAGTTTCGGTAGTCATGTAGTTTTTACTGATGTTTTTGGTAATGTAGAAGTCTAGCAGATCCGGGATTTTATTTCTGTCTGTTGGCCAATATGTCGGTTCACGTGAGGTCATGCATTCGAGCTTCAAATCCTGTAGTGTATTATACAGTTGTTTTCCACGATGTGAAATTAATCTTGAGCGCCAATACGTATGTTTTGCGTTCCAGTCCCCCCCGCAAACGAATTTAGAGCCTAGGGAAGTAAAATATCTGCACTGCGGACAGTAAATTGCAGAGAAAGCTGTTTGAACTTTTTCATTGAGTACAACCATCAATGATGTGGCTTGTATTTTATCTGTGGCATATTTTTCTAGTTCATAGTGCTTGATGTTGTTTCTTATAATTACTGCAGTTCCACCGTGACTATTTCCAGATGGATGATTTGTTGTATACACTGAATAATTTTGTATGTTGAAATGAGATTTTTTGGTGAATCTGGTTTCAGAAATCAATGCAATGTCTATTTTTTCTAGACGAAGGAATGTTTGAATTTCTTGGCGACGTTCCGTCAAGCCGTTGGCGTTCCAAGTAACGACTCGGAGAGTGTTTATCATTTTGTTACGAGGCTTGAAACTAGCTGGACCATGCGGTCCATCATTTTGTCCATCATATTGATCATGATTTATTGAAATTTGGCGAACATTAGCTCTAGCTTGTTTGAGGAGTATTCTGCATCAGGTAGGTTTTAAATTGGTGGTTGTTGGTTTGCTACATCTGCATAGCTTCTTTTGTCATTGTGATTAATTTGTTTTAGGTTTGGTTTTGCTATTTCTACTAGTACTCTGTTCTCTTTTGCATATGGATTTGGATTTTCTTTGGTCTTTGGTTTGGTTTTTAATATTTTTTCCTTATATTGTTTGTATTTTGTACATCCTCTATAGCTTGCAGGATGATTTTCTTGGCAATTTGCACATGTTGCATCTGTTTCTGGTGTTTTGGTGCATTGAGAGGTAGAATGATCGTTTCCACATTTCACACATCTGAATGGTCTGAAACATTGGTTTTTGGTATGACCAAACCTCTGACATCTTTTGCATTGTATTATTTCTTTTTTCTTATTGGGAGCTTTAAAAGATACCCTCATTTGACTTAGATATTTTAATTTGAATATTTCTTTATTGTTTTTATTCGGTTCAAGATCTACAAAGAATATTGGTAACGGTTCTTTGGTCGATCTGTGAAAGACGTTCACAATTTGTCTGACCTCATGTCCTTGTTCCTTCAGTTCTGCTTTAATTATAGAAGTATCTTCAGTGGAGTGGAGTCCTCTTAGTACAACCCTATACGCTCTTTCGCTCTTTAATTTATAGGTGTAATGTGCTATATTATATGCTATGAAGTTTTCACGAATTACTTTGTAAGTATTTATATCATTTGGCATTAACTTGATAATATGGCCAGATCTTAAGGTTGTCATTGTATATGATGTATTCTCAACAATTTTATTGATTGTAGCTTTTAATGCTGTTACATCCATAACGCCCGTCACAAAAATAGGTTCAGGTTTTGGTACGTACTCTGTTACCGTAGCAGGTTCTTCTGTTTCTTCACTGTTCAGCATATTAAATTTGTTGTGCGTAGGTACATTGTAGTGCTGAGTATTCTTGGATTTCTTTGTATTGTTTTTTTGTATAGGGCTTGTTTCTTTTCTTTTTTGCCTTATGGAAGGAACTTTGTCTCTTTGCCACTGAACTGTAGGGTTTTCAGTATCACATCTAGAATCTGTTTCCTTGTTTTCAATTTGTGTGTTACTAACTTTATGTGCTACTAATGTCGGTAGGCTGTTGCTACGATTTATGATAAACATGTTTCTGTTCAATTTCTGCTGGATCATTTTGTTGGGGTTATTTAAATTTTCATTTGGTTCACTCATTTTGTTCCCACGAGTCAGGACGATCTAAAAAGTCACTTGAAGAGTGACGCCTATTCCCTCAAGAAGGCTCCTTACATCAACGTTAGCCAGGTCCGTTGAAGTTGACGTTAGGAACTTGCCACCTGCAAGCCATGCATCCTCTCGGCACGTTTCTTACCTTAGGATTAGGGTGAATTTTTAGAGAGGCTTTCTACCTCGTGACACAGACAGTGAAGCCAATGCCCCCGATTCCATCATTGGAGTTGCGGGTTGTGGAGGTCATTTGCTACCCCCAATAATACTTGCTTGTTAGGCAAGCTGATTCGGGTTAGTAACCGCCGCCCGAGATTCGGCGTTGTTGCTCGTTTGGCACCACCCAGGGGAGACGTGTAGGGTGGGTCTAGAAAAAGATGGTGAATCCTAGGGACGCGAGCAACGTCCCTCCCCTTCTAGGTAAGTAAAAGTAAAAAGTACCATTTATTGGAAATATCTACTGTTGTAAGACCATAAGAGTTAAATTAAAAACTTAAAACACAAACTTTAATTTTAAAATATTTAATAATATATTTACTACGCAGCATTTACGTTTTCAGTACTCTCGTTTAGAACATATATACATGTTATAAGCACTATCCCAAGAAAAGAGGAGTATAGGTAACAGCACGCATGCTGGAAACACGATGTGCGTTTTATTAGCATTGTTGTACAGTACAACAGTTGCGTTTTATGCGCACTGTCGACTATTCACTGTACTCGTGCTGAAAACACTAAGTACTAGTTAGCAGCGTAAGGTTATTTTCTGTATATTGTAGGCAGCAGCAAACGTGTTAGTAATATTTACTAATACAACCATCATTACGTCGAGAGTCCGCTAAGTGATAAATAATAAATCAAAAAAACATTAGTTAAATAGATGTTATTAAGAACTAGCTACTCTAAGTATAGTGTGAGATTATTGTAGGATGGTTTATTTTTATATCATGTATTACATTACCAAGCTCCGTGTTAATCTGTGTGGTGGGTTTATCCCGTGGGTATTGTATATCACTGTAAAAAGATACCAAACAGTCTGGCGAGCGTGATTTAGTACTCTACAAAACTTCCTATCTAACAAGAGACCTATTTCTAGAAGTAGATTATAAAAAGTTGTTGACGATGATGACTACTAGTATACGTTCAGGCTTGTTAAAAACACTTGACAAAAGGGTTGATATATTGATATATTTAATTATTTGATCTTAATTACGTATAGCTATGAATCATTGCTAGAAAACCTGCTTTTAAATTAAAAAAACCGCATTCAAAACAGATCATCCGTTCAAGAGCTACAATGACAAATTTGGCGGTCAAACTTATGATACCCTCCTTTCGTGTCAGGAGTAAGCGACTTCAAAGTGTTTTTTTGATCAAGAAGTGCAATATTTGTATTTATTAATTGAAATAATATATTTGATTCGGAAACATCTTCCATGGAAACCGAAAATGCTTTTGCATTCTATGATCTGACCGACTAACTTCGGATTAACATTGTACACTCCAAAGTACAAATATTTAGATTAAGAAAACTAAGAACCTGACAATTTTGTCCTTGTTCCGTTTCCGTGGTATTTAGTATTATTTACTGTATATATACAATCAACTAAAAGCAACGAAACATAATTCTTACGAAGTTCGGCAGGTGGGTTGGCAGCAGGATCCCTAGCACAGTTAATCGCCTCGTCGACCGACTTGGTGAAGGTACAGAAGGCCGGTGGATACAGCAGGGCAAGCCAGCTCGATTTAAGACCTGCAGATCCCTGCAGGTCTTCAGGATTCTAGAACCTTATAGACATCCGTCTATAAGGTTCTATACGCTAAGAGCGGTATTATAGATTTCTGGAGTGATAAATCTAGGTTTTTTTATGTACTTGTATTTATTTATTTATCCATTACATTTACGTTTATACGTTACTCTAGCTAAAAAAAGTCTTTTGACGTTTGAAACTACATTCATGAAATACATTTATAAGACGTAAGTAGATGACCACAGTAACCAAAAACGTCATAAATTGAACAGCAAAAGACTTGCGTTTGAGTTATCTGATTTAAATTGGCATTTCACCGTGACGTATACTCAAAAATTTACAACGTTTTTGGATTCATAAGTATCGTAGCTTTAAAGCGTTAGAATAACACTCGTTAAATTGATCGGAATAAGGGCAATCCAATTTTGGTTTTCATTTTAAAATTTCCGTGTATTAAATTAAGTTAAGCCGTTAATAGTGCATTGTTGTTTGTTTTACATAGCTAATTATTGTTACATAAATAAAAGTAATTATATAATTAAAATTACCTAAAATTGTTGGGCAACCCTTACTTTTACGTGAAATCTATACATATAATAAATCTGTAGAAGGGTCAATTCTGTACATTGAATATATTAAAAAAATAAATAGCAGGGGGTGTTACTGGATCGATACCAAACCCAAATATGTGATTAAAAAACACGTAGAAAAAAAAAATCTCAATTTTTCAGTTTTATCCATAGACGTTGTTCTGTAGAACCGCGAACACACATTGCGCTACCCGCAGTGGATTCAGCGCCGTAACCTGTAGCGCCGAAAGTCAGATTTGGCTTGAACCGTTTGCGGCACACGCGGGCCTCACGACGCCACGCCTCCCCGACTCCTATATATGAACGGCGTTCCGCGCCGCGCGATGTACTCTTAGCTACTTTGACTCTGCTCCGACTCACCCCAACCCTCTAGTGGTTGCGGCCGTTAACTACCACCCAGTAGAATTTCAAGTATACGTCGACCCAAACACGTGTTAGGGGAAGAAGACGACGACATTACGCTCGCTCAACGTAGAGCGAACGCAGCTAGGGAATCAAACACGAACCGTCCGCGTTTTCGTCCCCATCGTCGGGGGCGGAATACGCGCCGCGTAAACCGTCCACCAAACATGGGAGTAGGTCGCCCCAACGTATTAGTAACACCCCAAGCCGAGGTTCGTACCCCACAGGGGGTGCCCTTGGGCTATGTTGCTTAACAAATGACCAGTTGAGAGCCCTCAGCGCTCACCGTAATACCCGCGTAAAGTTGTAGAGGCCATCCCAGGCCAACAGCTAGGTCATCACAAAAATAAAAAAAAAAAAAGCCGCTCGATGTCAGCTAGGGAATCAAATACGAACCGTCCGGGTTTTCGTCCCCGTCGTCGGGGGCGGAATACACGTTTTAACATGGGAGTAGGTCGCCCCAACTTAACAGTAACGCCCCAAGCCGAGGTCTGTACCCCACAGGGGGTGCCCTTGGGCAATGTTACTTAACAAATGACCGGTTGAGAGCCCTCAGCGTTCACCGTAAAATACCGGGTAAAGTTGTAGAGGCCATCCGAGGCCAACAGCTAGGTCAAGTCAAAAAAAAAAAAAAGCCGCGCGATGCATATAATTTCTGAATTTTGATGCGAGCGGACGTGTCCAGTATGGCGAGCGGTCGTTCTTATTGGAATTAATATTGTATGCGTGTAATTTTAAACAGTGCTTTTCAGCGCGACCTTTTTGATTACTGGGTTTGATGTCATTTCTAAGACTGTTCAGATCAGTTATTTGTAAATAGTTTTGTAAATATTATAGTACGTACGTAGTTTAAGTTTTCATCGTAAGTTGGTTTATTTAGGTTGGTATTTTATTTTCTTTTTGTTTATCTTTGGAAACATAGGTATAGTAATTAGGTTATAAGGTAAAGTAGGTTAGTTATTAAACTCATATTTCTCTCTCTCATCTCATTTCATTGTATTTTTGTATATTTTTAATACAGTTTTATTGTAACACGATGCCTGCCAGAAAGCGATCTTCTCTTACTAAAACATCGAAACATGCTAAGCGAATGAGACTAGCTAGATCACAAGAATCAACTGAAGAGCGAGAATTCCGATTAAACCGCATGCGAGACAGAGCGGCTGAAGCAAGAGCACGTGAAAGCAGTGCCGATCGCGAATTGAGGTTAAGTGCTGATCGTCAACGTCACTCACTATCTCGCTCCTTTGAAACATTTACTGAAATGGATATACGCCTCACTGCCGACCGTGAACGTCACATATTGTCTCGGGAGTCTGAGACGTACCCGCAATATCAAGATCGTTTAACGGCTGACCGTGAACGTCACGCGCTGTCACGGGAGTCTGAGACTTACACCCAGTATCAAGATCGTTTGACGGCTGACCGTGAACGTCACGCGCTGTCACGGGAGTCTGAGACCTACACACAGTACCAAGATCGTTTGACGGCTGATAGAGCTCATCATGCTTTGAGTCGATCTCTTGAAAGTGACGAAAACCGTTTGCGTCGTTTAGAGACAGCTCGTGAAAACTACGATTTAAGAGTTCAAAATAATATAGATAATTTGTCAAACGAAAGACAAAGAATAAATGATATTCGGTCATTAGAAACAAATGAGCAATGTGAAGTACGACTCAGTGGAGATAGATTTCGTCATAATATTGATAGAGTTTTAAGTTCATCAGATCATGACGAAGTTGAATCTTTAGATTTGTTGCCATGGATAAATAAAAGCAAAAGTGGATTTCCTTATTACGTTAGAATAAATTATGAATCTTTTGCAGAGTTAGGTGAGATGAATATAGTTTGTTCTCTTTGTGATTCCTTGAAATAGAGACATGAGTCTGCTGGATTTTGTTGTTCTGGTGGAAAAGTGAATTTACCGCTATTTGAAGATCCACCAGGGCCTTTGAAATCACTGCTCTTAGGAGAACATACCCATTCCAAACATTTTTTGGATAACATTCGGTCTTTTAATAGTGCATTTCAAATGACTTCTTTTGGCGCTCAACAAATATCCGAAGGCCCATTCATGCCTACATTCAAAATTCAAGGCCAAGTCTACCATCTAATTGGATCACTGTTGCCAGAAAATCAACCGAAATTCTTAAAAATTTATTTTATATCTGATTATAACGAACAGTTAGCTGTACGAAATACAAATTTCCAACATCTTAATGCAGAATTAATTTTGGCACTTCAGCATATGTTACATCAGGTCAATACATATGTGCATAGTTTTAAGTCAGCATTGGAATCTATTCCTCAAGGGTAATGTGATAATTATAATGTTGTAATCAATGCCGATAGACGTCCAAGTCAAGAACACCCCAGACGCTACAATGTGTCTAAGACTAATGAAGTTGCGGTAGTATTAGTCGACCAAGAATGTGATAGACGAGATATCGTGATTCGTACTAGAGACAACCGTCTGCAGCGTATTTATGAAACTCACAGAGCATATAATAGTTTGCAGTACCCTTTAATTTACTGTCGAGGAGAGGATGGCTATAATTTTGCAGTGTACCATACTAACCCGGTTACAGGTACCTTAAATTACAGAAAAAAAGTTTCTTCTCTTCAATTTTATTGCTATCATTTGCAGATTAGACGTGATCAACTATGTATTCCAATAGTTAGAGTTACTCAAAATGGAGAAATAAACCATCCACGCGAAGACCGACATCCGCGCGGACGGAGTCGCGAGCGGAAGCTAGTAGCTAATAAAGTCGTAATAATATATTTTTTTCTTAACATATGATCCCAATGTCCTACATATAAGACAGACTGATTCAGACTCTAGAGTAAATATTTTTTTGTTTTTTGCTTCACATAATTTTTTCTTACTATATTAACAAATATATTTTGTGATTTGAACAGAAAAATCTAAATTTTTTGATGGTTGGGAAGTAATGGGTTAACCTATCCGGTCCACCTTTGATCTATCTGTCATGGGAACCAGATACATTTAAGTCCTCTGTAGCGTAGAAGAGTTGGTCTACACTAGTATCTACTAAGAGTATCTTAGTACTCAAAACGAAGGGCTATTTTTTGTACGTGTTGACTGACGGAGATCACGAGACAATAGTACATTTAATGGACATACGTATAAACATAAATAATGTAATTATGTTTGTATAGTGTAATGTAGGGCTACGGTCCGAATTGTGCTCACAGCACTTACGATCTTTACACGTGTGGTCCGATTTAGTGAGCGCGCCAACGTCTGTTAGAAGTATTAATAATTCGGATCACTTGTGAGTGTGCTTACGAATTCAAAAAGTCGAACATAGCCTAACAGAGCATTTTTGACATAAACATTAGTGGAATATGTGGTGTAGCCGATGAAGATGGTAAAATACTTGTATTTCAAGCATTTTCCGCAATCGAGGAAAGTCAATTTAAATAAATGGCACAAAATAACGTCAATGCTCATGAAGCTAACGATCCAACCCGTCAGTACTGTGTGCACTAGGTAGTGACGTCACATGTGACGTCACAGCATCCACAACGCTAACGGTGAGTGTGAAAAGCGGACCGCACGTTGGTACGCTATGAGCGCTGTGAGCGTGATTCGCATCACGGCCTAGGTATGTATGTTTATCAATCTTTGAAAAGTCTTACCCCAGTTCACGATTAATAGTTTCAAAATATTTTAGCTTGCTTTGAATTAGATGGCGTTAGTAATCATCACTATACCTACCCGTAACCATGATGAGATGCTTTTATTATGATAACATGATTTGTGAGGGAGTAAATTATCGTCTTCAATTTATAAGCTTATATAAAATCGATATATTTTCTTATCTTAAAATCTTACATACCTACATTAATAAAAAGAAGAAAAATGCCGGCAGATTACATCCTGTTTTTAATCAGTTAAGACAACACATGTTCTTATGAAAGACAGTCCCGACCTCTGTAGACCTTGGCTAACATTGTTTGAAAACTAGACTTTAGTTCACCACTCAACATATTCGAACTTCTAATCCTGATTCATATAAATATTATATTTTATATCTTGTCAGCAGCATAGTATTTCATTTAAAATATTATACGACTATTTACTATTAAAAATGTATAAGCCCTTCGATGTAAATAGATACAATAGAGGGAGTGATAAAAAAGAAAAATGTATATGTATAATATACGTGTACGGAATAAAGAAAACCCAGAGAATTTCAAAGCAAAAGTGCAAAGGATTTCCGTTTAAAGGTTTCCTCGTATGAAGCTAATTAATGATAAATACTTGTATAAAATCAAGTCTATGCAAAGTACTTTGTCGTCCGTTTTGCGTCCTTACTTATACTTTTATCATTTGTAGAAAGTCACCGTTTCAAATAACTGTTACATACGAATATTACATATTAATAATAGCGATGTAATTTAACTAGTATCTTAGAAAAAATATCTGCAGTTTTATAGATACATACATATGTCGACTGACGACATTTTTGGTAGGTATACAATGTAACTAAAATTAACGACGTCAACGAGAGACGCTAAATGTAATTAGCTAATTAACCATATCCGCTTTTGACTTAGTGATCTTGAACCATTCAATTGTTTGTAACTTAGTTTCCGTAAATATCATTACATTTCACCTCTCCAATAACTTTTGTGATACAGTAGATAGACAATTCAACTTGTACATCGAATTAAAATTATCTTTTCGAAAATATAAACACATATTCATAGCTTATTATGAAATGTATATGCATTTATAAAAAAATAATACTTATTAATGCAAAAAACATATTTATTTGGATAAACTGAAATATGAGGACTACGTAATTTAAGTATTTATTTTGTTAAAAGTATTTATTTTTGTTGATATTTTTCACTTCATTTTATGTTACTCTTATGTTATGATACACACAATAACATATAATCTTCGTCGTAGATACATAGCTTGTTGAATAAGTTATAAAGGTTAGATTGTAGATAATGTTAGTCAATATTAGGATGGTTGATACAACAGATTTTTCCAATATCAAGTTTCATTCCTCATAAGCAAAGTATGATTCGCCGATTCTGAAACTCACAACAACTACAGTTTCGTAAAAGGTGGATCTGGAGTATTATACTAAAAATATTGAACATTTTGCAGACATCTTCAAGTTAAATTTCTTTCTAATGATTTCTGCAAATAATACTTTAAATGGTTTAAACTGTATAGCTTGAAATGACATGTTAGCAACTGAAACGATAGAAATCACTATTTGAATGTTTAGTTCTGTAAATATTGTATCCTTTTCTTATAATTTTACGACAAAATTTATGAGAAACGAGCGAGTGGTCAAACACCTCCCCACGCTCCATCTGTTTGGGCAGGATGTTAGATTCAAATGTTAACGAATTCTTGGCCCACCCTGTATTAGCTACACGGCCCAGCTTCACACGGGCACAATCGGCGGCGGTCGCTGCTCTGCCCATACATTTTAACTCTCTGAAATTTTCTAAGATACTTATTATATTTTGATGATATGCTTGTAAACGGTAACTTTGGATTACATTAAGTGCAGTGGCTGTCGTATTTAATTGGATAAGTTTTAATACTGTATTGGTCAAAAGTACTTTAAATGTAAAATTAACCCACTAATTAACGAAATCTTAAAATATAAAAATGGTTACTGGGGGCTATCCGTAGTATATAGACACACAGACTTGTGGATATCAAAAGGATGTACTACAGACTTGTAGTACATCCTTTTGATATATTTAGTAAAGTTTCGTCAGCATTAACAATAAAGCGTTTAATTTTTTTACGTAACATTGACTTTTCTATATGTTTTATTTATGTAACACCGGCGTATTATATATAATATATATAATAATAAGGTTTATATATATATAAACCTTTCTTGACACCATTTTTTTTTTTTTTTTTTAACGTGTGGAAACCCCCTCGGGCCGTCACCCCACCGGGGTTTACGGCGGGGTAGTGTGTCGGAATCGGACCGACTAAAACCACACGGTAAGCCACTCTGCGCCTGAGATAGGAGGGATCCGGGAACCGCTGCTGTTACGACATCCAGATCCCTCCCAGCGCCTGCCCGCTAAAGCGGGCACCATCTGCGGATAAACTCTCTATTTAGGCGACGTACGGCACACGCGCACATCACCTCCTCGCGGCTGGTCACTATAGCGGATGGAGGGGAAAACCCGTCCCGTCCACCCGCGGCCACACTCAAGGCGGCATGAGGCGCTGGCATGCGCGCCTCCGCCGCCCGGCTCGCCGGCGGCGAATTGGGTCCGAGTGGATATTGTCCTCCCGGGCCTTCTCCGCCGCCTCCTTCTGCGAAATTACGTCTTCGCAGAAGGTTGCGACCGCGGTAAAACAACTGTCGCTACCGGCCATGGAGCGTATGACGGCCGTTAGCGAGAGATCACCTCCAATAACTGCAGTGAGGACCCCACGCTGCGCCGCCCAAGCGGAACAAACCGCTAGCGTGTGCTGAGCCGAGTCCTCACTACAGTCGCAGTGGTGACAGGCGGGACTCAATTCCCTCCTGACGACCGAGTGCAGATACTTCCCGAAGCAACCGTGCCCGGAAAGGACCTGCGTCAGTCGGAAGGAAAGGGTCCCGTGCTGCCGCCCTGCCCACTCGGCGATGACCGGCTGGAGAGCCTCCACGGCAGCAAAGCCAGCACGTGGAGCCTCTAGCCGGGACGACCAACGAGCGATCGTGGCTCGACGAGCGGCCTCTCGCCACTTGCGTATCTCTTCCGGCGGGGGCCGTATGCCACTACCCGCCCGGAAGTCAGCCGTTCGCCGGTAAACTTCGGCGAGCACTTCCGCCTCCAAATCCCACGGAGGAGTTCCGGCCAAGGCGCACGCCGCCTCCGTCGATACGGTGCGGTAACCACGTATGGCTCTAACCGCCAATATCCTCTGAGGGCGCCAGAGGCGAGCCCTATTCTGGGCGGTCAGAGGCGCCGCCCACACCGGTGCACCATACAGTGCCATTGACCGGACAACCCCCGTGTATAGCCGTCTCGTCGCGACGCTGGCTTCACCCAAATTGGGCAAAAGTCGCCCAAGAGCAGAAGCAGCGCCTACCAGCTTTGGAGTAAGCTGTCGGAAGTGCTCGTCGAAGAGCCAACTGCCGTCGAGGATCAGGCCCAGATACTTCATCTGGGCCTTAATCGGTACGAGGACCGAATTGACAACGATAGAGGCGCCGGGGGGTGGACCACGACGGGGCCCATGAAACAAAAGGGCCTCCGTCTTATCTAGGGCCACCCGTAAACCTAGCGCCTCAATGCGCCCGACCACCAAAGAGACTCCCACGGTGGCCAGGCGCGCCGCCTCTTGAAAGTTCGCCCCCCGGGCCGTGACCAATGTGTCATCGGCGTAACAAAGTACGCCCAGCCCGGGGGGAAGACGACCTAGAAGGGCCCAGTCGTATCCCATATTCCACAGGAGTGGTCCGAGGACAGACCCCTGTGGAACACCGCACGACATGAGCTGCCGCCTCAGAATACCATCTCGGTCCTCGTACATGACGGTACGCTCCTCCAGATAGTCTGCCACAAGCCGCCTCAGGTACTCTGGCACCCCGTGGTAGCGGACTGCTTCCCTGATGCAGCTAAATGGCAGATTATTAAATGCGTTGGCGATGTCCAACGACACCGCCAGCAGCACGCCACCACAGCTCACTGCCTCTTCGGTCACGGCCCTCAGGCGCAACACAGCATCGACTGTCGAACGCCCGGCTCGAAACCCGTATTGGGCGTCCGACAGATCGGGGCCCACCTCGCAGAAGTGCCGGACGATGCGGGCAGAGAGTATCCTCTCAAACAATTTACCCGCCTCGTCCAGCAATACGATGGGCCTATAAGCCGCGACCGAATCGGCCGGCCGTCCCGGCTTCCGTAGTAGGACCAGCTTCCCGCTCTTCCAGCCCTCAGGAAAGCGCCCGGACGCCAAGCTGGCGTTTAGGACTTCCCCGAGGCGATCCGATATGTGGTCGAGGGTTCGCGCCAACACTCGGGCAGGTATCCCATCTGGGTGTTCTTAGAGCGAATCCGTAGAACGACCGCCCCTATCTCCGATTCCCTGACGGGCGGAACATTATCCTCGTTCCGTCCCCCGTCGTCTTCGACCATGAAGGCCATCGACGGGGGTGTGTGCTCCGCCCGCTGCGGGAAAAGACCCTCGACCACTTCCTGCAGGAAGCTGGGCTGGAGTGTCTCTGTAAGGGGGGGGCCCGACGTGCGGAGCTTTTGTCGCACCGCACGATAAGGGTGACCCGAGGGGTCACCTTCCTTGACACCTAACACAGCCTAGATATAACAGGTACTTGGGGTGTTGGGCTAGAAAACCTCCACATGGTGCACCCTGGGAACGTTGGCATCACCGCCAACGGCTAATATTCTAGCACGGAGAGGAGGCCGTTCTCTTCGGCCATTCAGTCGAGGCTTGGCCAACAGAGCGGGCGTGTCTGTCGTATCCTCTGTTGGCTCTTCGCTCTTCGGAGCAATGAGGAGGATAACGTCGTTAAAAAATCACCAATCCTTCCTCGAGTCGGAGTTCCTTCGCTTTCAGCGGTGGAAAAGAAGGACGGGCTCGGTGTGTACTTACACTGCCACCAAGCAGGCATCAGGAGATGTTGTCTCCCTGCCACCGTCGGCATATCGTAGTCCCGAAAGTAATGTTGTGGTTATGTCTCGCGACTTCTATCGGAGACGAGGGTCTTGGCTTAATCGCCCGGACTGCGAGGAAGAAAACCTCTATAAAAATTACCCCGAATCCCGTCTTCTGGTGCGTGACCAGGAGATGCATGGCTGATGGGTAGTTCCGGCGTAAGCGCACCCCCAGCCGAGGCACCTGCGGACCTCTCGGTTGGGCATAAATGTACACTTGCCCGGGTATTGGGGGATCTCTGCCCGGCTCGACCACTATTTCTCCCCCGATCGTGGGATTAAGCATGGAAAATTTAAATAACAAAAACCGAACCATAGAAAGAAAGAAGGAGAAAAAGAATAGAACACAGAAAGGTATAAGAGCGGACAATCGCTCTTCAAACGAAGAGGACGCATTGGTAGGAACGCCTATCTCGGCGGGGCTCGGTAGCCGAAGAACTTCGGAACGATTGCGTTCCAAATCCGCTATTGATGGTAGCCCCAGAACGAATATGGACGTACTGGAGTCGATGGAGAAGAAACCTTGCGAAAGCAGGAAACGCGAACGCTCCAGGGATGAGGCGAGTGACTACCTCCTAAAGTGGGCAGTAGCCGTAGAGGTAGGTCGCGAATATCGACCTTGGCTCCGTCTGGTTCTGTCTTTTCTAAGGCAGAAACCTATAGGCGAGTTAGAGCGGAGGGCGAAAGTGCAGCAGAGGAGGAGATTGCAGATCTCCTGCAGAAGATTCGCGAGCCAGTAGTTGTAGTTTGCAGGAGACAGTAAATGCCGGGGTGGCCATCATCCAAAAGGTGGCTACCAAATCACGGAACTTCTTTCGTGAGGGCTCTTAAAGACTCCTCCTCTGCCATTGCTGGGGTTGTTGAGACCCTCGTTGGGGATGTAGCTCGCTTTCAGGCAGTTAACGAATGTCTGACGGGGCAGGTGGCAAAGTTGAGCGCCCAGTTTGCCCAATTTCGGGCGCATGTGGACATTCCAATATTGCAGGACATGGCTTCGAAGCAACCTGCCTCCACTACCGGTTCCAGTGACGTTACTGATACACACTTGCGGCAAATTTTGGACGCAGTGTAGCATATGCTGGACGGACGTCTCGCAAGCCTGGAGGCGAGACTGCCTCCTGCCCCTGTTGTGCGGCCACCACTCGCTGCAGACAGGCGAAAGGCCTCATCAGCTTCGACTCCGCTGTCTGTCGGGAGTGGCCGCAAATCATATGCGACAGCCGTGTCAGTGTCGGCACCTACACCTGCTGTTGCCACGAGGACACAACAGGCGGCCAAGGCAGCAACTAAGACGGCCGCAGCGGTCGTAGGGCATAAAATGGCAGTAAAGAGTGGAGCAAGATTTTTTCCGCTTCCCACTCCCACACCTACACCTGGTACGTCCACATCTGCCCCCTCCACATCTGTTCCCTCCAATGACGGTTGGCAAGTGGTCGGAGGGGTTAAGAAGAAGTCCCGAAAGCGGGGTAAAAAGGATGCTCAGAAAGCAGCTCCTACCCCGCAGTCGCCATCGGTGGCATTTCCCACCAAGAAGCCACGGAAACTAAAGCCGCCAAAAACCGCGGCTATAGTGGTTACCGTATCGCCGGAGGCGGCAAGGGGCGGACTGTCCTATGCGACCATATTCAAAAAGGCTCGGGATAGTCTCGCCACTGATTTCGGGACGGTAGGGGTCAGGTTGCGTCTCGCCCAAACGGGAGCTGAAGGCGCAAAGACAGCAGATTTGTTTGCCGAGAAACTGCGAAATATGTTTGCAGCCACGGATGGTGTCAAAATCGCCAAGCCTACAAAGTGCGCGGAACTGCGCATTTCAGGCCTAGACGACTCAGTAACGGTTGAAGATGTCCGTGTTGCAGTCCTCTCTCGGACTGGATGCAACACGGATAACATCAGGATTGGTATCATCCGCCCCGGTCCAGGGGGACTTGGTGCAGTGTGAGTAAGTTGTCCCATAGCGTCAGCCAAAGTTTTGGGCGATGCTGGCAAGATACTCATCGGTTTCGTAAACGCCAAAGTCACAGTTCTGGCGGCGAGACCGATGAGGTGTTTCAAATGCCTGGGCGCGGGACACACCCGCATCAAGTGCGACAGTTGTTTTGACTGCAGCGGACTTTGATTCCGCTGTGGTCAACCGGGGCACAAGGCAGTAGAATGCTCTGCTACCCCTCACTGCCCAGCGTGTTCGGCGGGTAACAAGCCCGCCAATCACCAGATTGGGCAGGACGGCTGCAAGTCTTCCCGCAGTTCTCGGCAGACATCAGGTGCTAGCCAATCGACCCAGGCTGCCTCCAACGTCGTTCATGAATCGATGTCGTCGCCCATGGAGGAGGTTGTAGAGACGGTCCAGTAATGGATCAAGTCTCCAACCTTCTTATCCAGACGAACCTGAACCACTGTGCTGCAGCGCAGGATCTCTTCCTACAAACCATGGCACAGTGGTCGATCAGTGTGGCCGTAGTCGCGGAGCCCTATTATATTCCTCCTAGACCAAATTGGTTGGGTGACCGGGACGGCTCCGTGGCAGTCGTCGGCTCTACAGCGGCTCATTCCACGCCCTTGTCGCTAAGAGACAAGGGTACTGGATATGTGGCTGCTGAGTGGGGGGGGATCACCGTATACCAGATTTGCGATGCGGCCATGCCCCGCATCCGAGGTCATCGGCCTCCACGGAAGGAGGTCACTGGTGGTCCCGGGAGTTGGCGGACCTCCGTGCGGCTTGTACTCGTGCCCGGAGGTCCTACACCCACAGTCACCGGCGTCACCGCGTAGACGTCGAGGAGGACCAGCTTCATGGGGAGTACCGAGAGGCACGGCAAACTCTGAAGCTGGCCATTAGCCGCGCCAAAGAAGTGAAGAGGAAGGAGATGCTGGAGAGTCTCAATTGTGACCCTGGGGTCGTCCTTACCGTGCGGCGCGACAAAAGCTCCGTACTTCGGGCCTCCCCCTTACAGAGACACTCCAGCCCAGCTTCCTGCAGGAAGTGGTCGAGGGGCTTTTCCCGCAGCGGATGGAACACACGCCTCCGTCGATGGCCTTCTTGGCCAGAGACGACGGGATGGGGAACGAGAATAATGTTCCACCCGTCAGGGAATCGGAGATAGGGATGGTTGTTCTACGGATTCGCTCCAAGAACACCACCCCTGGGCCAGATGGGATACCTGCCCGAATATTGGCACGAGCCCTCGACCACATGTCGGATCGCCTCAGGGAGGTCCTGGACACCAGCTTGATGTCCAGACGCTTTCCTAAGGGCTGGAAGAGTGGGAAGCTGGTCCTGTTGCGGAAGACGGGACGGTCTGCCGAATCGGTAGCGGCCTATAGGCCCATCGTGTTGCTGGACGAGGCGGGTAAACTGTTTGAGAGGATACTCTCTGCCCGCATCGTCCGGCACCTCCGCGAGGTGGGCCCCGATCTGTCGGACGCCCAATTCGGTTTTCGAGCGGGGCGTTCGACGGTCGATGCCGTGTTGCGCCTGAGGGCCGTCACCGAAGAGGCGGTGAGCTGTGGCGGTGTGCTGTTGGCGGTGTCGTTGGACATCACCAACGCATTCAATAGTCTGTCATTTAGCTGCATCAGGGAAGCACTCCACTACCACGGGGTGCCAGAGTACCTGAGGCGGCTTGTGGCAGACTATCTACAGGAGCGTACCGTCATGTACAAGAACCGAGAGGGTGTTCTGAGGCGGCGACTCATGTCGTGCGGTGTTCCACAGGGGTCTGTCCTCGGACCACTCCTGTGGAACATATATATGTGGATACGACTGGGCCCTTCGAGGTCGTCTTGCCCCCGGGTTGGGCGTAATT
Source organism: Hypercompe scribonia (assembly GCA_949316085.1). Taxonomy (NCBI): domain Eukaryota; kingdom Metazoa; phylum Arthropoda; class Insecta; order Lepidoptera; family Erebidae; genus Hypercompe; species Hypercompe scribonia. The sequence goes on from OX438975.1 coordinate 8,356,244, forward strand.
TGTTACGCAGATGACACACTGGTCACGGCCCGGGGATGAACTCTGCAGAGACGGCGCGCCTGGCCACCACGGGTGTCTCTCTGGTGGTCGGGTGTATTGAGGCGCTGGGTTTGCGGGTGGACCTGGACAAGACGGAGGCCCTTTTGTTCCATGGGCCCCGTCGTGGTCCACTCTCCGGCGCCGCCATCGTAGTCAATTCGGTCCTCGTACCGGTTAAGGCCCAGATGAAGTATCTGGGCCTGATTCTCGACGGCAGGTGACTCTTCGACGAGCACTTCCGACAGCTTACTCCAAAGCTGGTCGGCGCTGCTTCTGCCCTTGGGCGACTTTTGCCTAATTTGGGTGGTGTGGTGCACCGGTGTGGGCTCTGACCACCCAGAATAGGGTTCGCCTCTGGCGCCCTCAGAGGATATTGGCAGTTAGAGCCATACGCGGTTACCGCACCGTATCGACGGAGGCGGCGTGCGCCTTGGCCGAAACTCCTCCGAGGGATTTGGAGGCGGAGGTGCTCGTCGAAGTTTGTACGGTTTGGACGGCTGACTTTCGGGCGGGTAGCGGCATACGGCCCCCGCCTGAAGAGATGCACGAGTGGCGAGAGGCTGCTCGTCGAGCCACAATGGCTCGTTGGTCGTCCCGGCTGGAGGCTCCACGTGCTGGCTTTGCCGCCGTGGAGGCTCTCCAGCCGGTCAACGCCAGCAGGGCGGGCGACAGCACGGGGCCCTTTCCTTCCGTCTGACGCAGATCCTTTCTGGGCACGGTTGCTTTGGGAAGTATCTGCACTCGGTCGCCAGGAGGGAATTGAGTCCCGCCTGTCACCACTGCGACTGCAGTGAGGACTCGGCTCAGCACACGCTAGCGGTTTGTTCCGCCTGGGCGGTGTAGCGTGGGGTCCTTACTGCAGTTATTGGAGGAGATCTCTCGCTACCGGCCGTCATACGCTCCATGGTCGGTAGCGACAGTTGTTTTACCGCGGTCACAACCTTCTGCGAAGATGTAATTTCGCGGAAGGAGGCGGCGGAGAGTTCTCGGGAGGACGATCTCCACTTGGACCCAATTCGCCGCCGGCGAACCGGGCGACGGAGGCGCGCATAGCAGCGCCTCATGCCGCCTTGAGTGTGGTCGCGAGTAGACGGGACGGGTTTTCCCCTCCACCCGCTATAGTGGCCAGCCGCGAGGAGGTGACGTGCGCGTGTGCCGTACGTAGCCTAAATAGAGAGTTTATCCGCAGATGGTGCCAGATTTAGCGGACAGGCGCTAGGAGGGATCTGGATGTCGTAATAACAGCTGTTCCCGGATCACTCCTATATCAAGCGCAGAGTGGCACACCGTGTGATTTTAGTCGGTCCGATTCCGACACAGCGCCCCGCCGTAAGACCCGGTGGGGTGACGGCCCGAGGGGCTTTCAACACGTTAAAAAAAAAATTCAGTCTGCTACGAGACGGGTAAACTTCAAATTTTTTACGTGTAGCGACTGCCAAAGACCTCTCTTACGGTTTCTAAGGGTGGATTACATATTGAATGGGTAATATAGAACCTGTAAGAATGTCAAGTCTCTGCACAGGTGCAGTTGTATTTTTATACGTGTCTATTGTTTTAAGATGCCGGGTTTGGACATACCCTAATAGCAACGGAATAAACAGTAGACCAACAGTACCTATACTTACTTTTTCTACCTTACTTCAAATTCGACTAATCGGGTAGGTAACACATTTAATTTTACACTAAAATAAAAAAGAACCAATTTAAAAAAGCTCATCCAATTCAAGGTTCTTTTAAAAGATAAGAACTCAGTGGTGAAAAAAAAACGCATCCACTTACTTATTCTCGCCCTTGCATTACAAAGATCACGTGGATACAAGGATTTGTAGACTTTCACATTTTTATTTATATAATGCGGTTGCAGTTAAGGTTACTTAAATTCCTACAAACGCCAAATAAGATTCAGTCATCATCTCGTTAAAATAATTTCAATATACCTACATAAGGTACCACATATTGTATGTATTAAGCAACATTTTAAATATGTGATTGATGCAAGAGTGACAGTTATCGTGGTAACTGTGTAAGCCTTACGTTGTCACGATGACTGTCATCCCTTTTACGTCCCCAAGCGAGGTGTGAAAAAGCATCTCACAAGGCCGCTATAGTATGGGTCACCGTACTACATTGTCTGCATTTGCAATGAGTATGGTGACCACAACTCTTGGATTCTATTTATGCTTTCCATCAGGCAGAGTAGAGTCACTTTGGCGGGCTCTTAATATATAAAAAAAAAGTGCCAGGGCAATGTTAAGATCATATAATGATATATACATTGAATCACGTCTGTTTCTGCCGAAGGGGTAGGCAGAGGTATATGAAACGCCCACTTTTCGACAGCTTTGGTACCACGTCATAGGTGGCGAGCCTATTGTCACTAATCGAGATGTTTTGTTTGCCAAAGCTTCGTGCGTCGATCGGGAGATGCACCACTTGTAGATGAGGTTGGCTTGGGGCACTAAGTTTTTGTTGGAAACCCTATGCACACTAGGATCATATAAAGATATTTAAAAATCTCGAAATTTAAGAATGCGAGCTTAATATTGCTTTTCTGGGGTAGTGAAATGAATTGTATTTAATAAAAAACTAAAAACTTTTTAAATGGAAAATGTATTTCCAATCTAACTGCAATGGTAACTAAATTCCAATACAAAGTAATTACAATTTAACTTAAAGCAAAAGTTTTATAATTTGAGGTAAATTGTTTTTACTAGAGATTACAAAACAAATTTTTTATATTCGAGCAATTTACATTGAAATGCAAAATAAATATTGTTAATTCTGACATCCGGCAATGACTAAACATTCCAAGAATGGAAATTGAAGGTTAGTTTCACATAATATATATCTCGAAGGAGCCTCAGTTGTTCGCTAATATCACATTAAGTGCACTTAGGAACGAACACACTGGTCGTTCTTGAACATCACTTTTTGAATTTACTACCAGCAGTTATGAATAAACCCGAACTTTATCGTCTAAGCAACACTTGGCAGAGAAAAGATGCAGCCGAATTTTTGGAAAAATACGCGCCAAAAATGGTATGGAAAGAGAACGGTAATAAAATCCTCGATATAGGCTGTGGCGACGGCAGTGTTACAGAAATGCTTACGAAGTATTTGCCTTTAAATTTCGATTTATTAGGCTCTGACATAAATGTGAACATGGTGAACTTTGCGAACGAACAGAATCGCAACACGCAGACTTCTTTCGTTGTTTTGGATATTGCGGGTGAAATACCAGAGGAGATGAAAACAAACTTCGACCATGTCTTCTCATTCTATGCTTTACACTGGGTTCCAAATCAAAAGTAAGTGTTTTTATTGTAATATTGTTCTAACTTCAGTTGTGAATCTAACTATTCGAAGCATTCCATTGTATCCTTTGTTTGCCCGGTTTCTTTTAGTTGTTGGGTGCTTTAGAATTAATGTTAAAATTGAAAAAGCCAGTACAGTGGTAGTTTTAGTCTACATTTACCAATGGATAATCTTGCCATTAAACACATCAATCGATCAATTAATCAATCAACAGCCTTTTACAGTCCACTGCTAGACATAGGCCTCACCTAGGCAACGAGGTTTTGACCTACACCACGCTGTCCAAACGGGTTGGAATAGGGTTTGTTTCAAATTTCCTTCTCTTTGATATTAAACACATGAATGAAAGTACAAGATAGTTAGAGAAAGCAATATTAACTAAATGCTACACTTGATACTTATATGTTACTTACCTCTGGAACATATTAATATGTTTAGAAGCATACCTGATAAGTGTCTGGTGATTATTAAGCGATTGATCGAAGTTGAATAATTTCATTTTCTGACACAAATATGTAAAATTCAATAATCTGTTTTAGTCGTTTTTAATAAGGAATTTCTATTTATTTTATTAACGAAGTGTAACTCAGCCCTGTTTTGCTTTAACATTATTGTTTAGCTATTTGTGTAATACGTTTCGTGTGCTTGAGCGATTGACTCGCCGCCTTAAATATTGACATCACGGCGAACGCGAACGGTAGTCAGTTGCCAGTGCACTGTCATTTTTCTTCTGAGTCGCACACAAAATAAAGACACTTGTTTGATACCTTACTATATTTCTCGCCGAGAGTAAGCGATACCTAATTTATCTCTGCTTCCATTTCGGTGACCCACATCAGAGTGATAAAGTCACTACGTCGTAATTGATGGCTGTGTGTAAATCAGTGTAACAAGGTTACCAGAACTTTGGACTGCTAGAGTGAGGTCGAATTCCGGCAGTTCGTATTCCGATTCTCATAATATGTCGTGTACCCATCATTTGTAAAAAAAGTTGGTTATAAAATTGGCTACAATTTCATTTTGGTTATTTTTTTATTTCCAACCGTTCTCGAGTTTAGACTGCGAAGACAACAAGAGCGCATCCGTGTATTATTGTGGTGTATTATTATTAAATTAAACAATTTCAGTTCTATGTATCAATTATGATGTAGGTAAATGACACTGCTTATCTTTTTTTTTCAGACAAGTTTTCAAAAACATATTTGATTTGCTAGAGGAAAATGGACAATTTTTTTCTATTTTCGTTGTTTCTAACCCATTTAATCTAATCTTTCGTGCCATGTCTCAAGAAGCAGAACAGTACATTTCACCGTACAATGACTCAAAGGTATATTATTTACTCGTTGTTAGACTATTTTCTGAGGCCCCAGTGTGAGGTTATTTTTGATTTTTTCGACTTACTTATCGTTATATTGATTCAAAATAAATAAAATAAAATAAAATGAAAAATCAAAATATATTATGACCAAGTTACCCAAAATTCCAATAAATTGTAAATATAATATATGTAAATATATCAAATAATATTATGGCCTTATTTCGCATTTTATGACTTAAGACAGACACACTATTATAACGTAATAAACTACAATTCTACATTGTAGGAACCAGAAAAGGAAATTACGAATCTGATGGAAAGTGTTGGATTCATTGATGTCGATGTAAAATGTGAAGACAAGGTTTATCAATATGATGACATGCATCTATTTAAAAGTAAGTAGACATCTACTTACACTAAATAAACATATCCTGTGTAGGATCAGTTTCACCAGTTAACGATGAAGTTTTAGATATTAGAATGTCATATCACACTATTAAACAGATGACTTTAGTATATACATGTATATCTGACATATATATGTCTGTTTTCAAGACTAGTGAAACCGAAATCTGTAATTATTTGGCAGATAAGTTCACATCCGTCTATCACGGACTTCTTGCTGATTGATGCAAGTGATGAAACTGACCCTTGTTCTGCTTATTTACACCTAGTTTCCTTAAAAAATACGTACTCAAGTGTTAAACTGCATCGTGAACGATACATTAACACAAAAAAAAATATTGAGTTTTATACGCCAAGTTTTAATGATCATTAGCCATAATTCATATTGATATTATAAATTCAAAATTAGCTTTGCCTGTTACGATTTCACGGTTCCGATATCAACGAAATTTTGCATACAGAATTTGATTAGGACATACACGTGGGCGGAACCGCGAGCAAAAGTTAGTTTGTTTAATAAAGCCATTACTATACGAGTACTTATACAATATTAAAATAAAACTGATGATGATTGAAATGAAATAAAAGAATTCATTTGTTGCGCATAATTTTCTGATATTATTATGAAATCGTAATGGGTACATTTTGACTGTAATACCCATTCAAATTATTGACACAATATAATTTCTTCTTCTTTTCAGATCACTTTTTTGCAGTCAACCCCTTTAAAGTATCCAACGAAACGATTGAAAGTGCTTTTGAAGACTTTGTGCTAATTATGAAAAAAAAGGAAATTGCACATGGCGTTAACAACCCTCCAAACATCGTCAACGTATATTATAAATTACTTAAAGTATATGGTCATAAACCCTCCGTTTATAATTGTAATGACCAACCGATATAGATTAACAATATAGCTTTGAGTCAAGGTGGAACTTAGTGCTTTTAACACAACTTCTTAGAACATAAGTGAAAAGTGATATATTCTTATTATTTAGTTTTTGCTTTATTGGAGAAATAAAATGACATCTTTGAAAAAGAAATTTTGAATTTCAAAACAAATTAAAATTTCAAAATTTTAAATATTAATTAAATCTGTTTTAATGTAATTGGGTATAGTTTCAGTACCGGGAAAAGACAGAGAATCTAGAAGTCTTACTTAAAGGGGTGGAAAGTTAAAGTAACAAGTTTTAATGAGGAATCAATAAACGCCCAGCTGATTTAGATGATTTAGAGCGATTTACTCATATTTACTTGTTACCTTTTTTTCTTACTATGTTTACAACAAGTTAGAGGTAGGTAATATTTATAGATTTTTTCACATATTTACACAGAGTTGCAGTGGTAAGTATAACAGAAGCTAGAGACAAGAAGTACTAATGCCGTGAACTTATCACGTGATACCATCACGATATGATATCAGAAAGATACCAAACAGTCTAGCGAGTGTGATTTAGTACGCTATCAAACTTCCTTTCTAACAAGAGGCCTATTTCCAGAAGTAGATTATAAAAAGTTGTTGACGATGATGATTACTAAAATTTTGTATTCCTGGTTTTTATTTATATGTATAGTCAACGTTCGGGCTTGTTAAAAACGCTTGACAAAAGGGTTGATATATTGATATCTTCGATTATCTGATCTCAATTACGTATAGCTATGAAACATTTCTAGAAAACCTGCTTTTAAAATAAAAAAGTCACATTCAAAACAGTTCATCCGTTCAAGAGCTACAATGACACATTTGGCGGTTAAACTTATGATACCCTCCTTTCGTGTCAGGAGTAAGCGACTTCAAAATATTATTTGAAATCAAGAAGTGCCGAAAACGTCTTTCAAAAGAAACCGAAAATGCTTTTGCATTCTATGATGTGACCGACTAACTTCGAATTAACATTGTACACTCTGAAGTACAAATATGTTGAATAAGAAAACTAAGAACCTGACAATTTTGTCCTTGTTCCGTTTCCTGAGACATAATCGCAATGCAATGATAAGAAATCGCCTGACACAAAACTTATTGTGATATAAAAACAAAAATGTAGTCTTCTCAAAATTTCAGCTCATTTCTGCATATTTGCAGTGATACATGATATATCATTTAAACTTTGCTTGTTTAGGTTAGTTAAAAGACATATACGGCCTTATATCTTTAGAGTTTCTTGTGTTATTTATATTATTTAATAACATTTTAGATTGAATCGGATTTTTAAGACGAAGTTAATATTTTCATCAACACAGAAGGATAATATCGTGAATTCTTCTTAAAATACCTCAAATTGAGGATGACGAATTGCATATAAACATGCATGAAGGGTCTGAAATTAAGGTACATTACTTGCCACGTACTGACATTTTCGTCCGGAAAAAATGTCCGACTTTTGCGAAAAAAATGTTTATTAAAAAAAATACAGTGCGTAGTCGGCCACGTTCTAAAAATAACAAATGAATTTTCATTTACTTTGACGTTCGTGAATAAATACAAAATGAAACAAAAAAAATATAATATTAAATTTATTAGTAAAAAATATTATACATCTTCCACAATATTGGAGAATCATAACTTAAATTATTTAAATATTTGATTATTATAGATTACAACACTTCCGATTTATTGAAGACTTGCCTTTACGAATTGAATCGTTCTAGTTTAGCAATGAAAGCACATAATGCCGCACTTTTGTGTTGTGCGATACACGGGCCACCAGCTGGCCAGTCCCGCAGGGATACGGGCTGTACCATACTTATGCTATAATTACACACAGTTTAAATGCTTCGATGAAAGGGAAATTGTTTAAACGATACAATAAAACATGCACGGTCAACTCATACTCCTCACATTACAGATACGTCCGTCCACGTCTAACGATTGGCGCTACGGATAACATCGACTCGACTTCAGTTAAGATTAAAATTCTATCAATTATGTTTCCATAAATATAGTTATTTTGGGTACAATACAATAACAAAAATAAATATCTACATTGGATCAACGATCACTCAAAGATTTTTTTATTAATTTCAAGTCTTGACTAAATGTTAAACGCTAACTAAGTACAATGACACTGCCGAGTGTCAGGTGATACTCCAGATCTTTGACTATCGTTAGTCACTAGCGACTACCCCGTCTTCTTACTATTAAATCGAATAACCAAGCATTTTAGACATTCTCATTTATTACGACTGGTAAATGGTAAATATACGTAGAGGTAACGTAATTTGCGTCAAACTAACACGTCAAAGCTATCAAAAGCGCGGTGTTACAAAATATAATATCGTTATATAAAATACATCGCTCACTATACACTCCGTCCTATCATTAAAATGTCCATGTATAAAATAATTCCAGACTGACAATATTCGTGGCCTTGTCAATTGTGCGTAACACAAGTAAACCTAAGGAGAGCTAAGCTTTTAAAGGAAATTATTTGTAGTCTACATGATTACTGAACCAGATTATACAAAGCTGTATATGCTGATATATTAAAAAAATAAGATCGAAATTCACGTAATCCGAACTTAAAATTATACCTAACTAAAATATAAATGGTACATATTTTAATAATGAGCATTAAAGACTAATACGGGGATAAATAATGGTCATATTTTAAAAATCACATCAAATAAGAAAATCTATATACTTGAGGGAGCAGTCAGCGCAAAACTGAGTTGATCCCTTTCACCTTGTATTACTAAAAGTATATTTTAAAAAAACTACAAATAACATTCTGGCACGTTTTCGAGGATAAAATATTCACTCTCATCCAGAGCTTGTCACAATATAAAAATTAGAGGACAATAAATTCGTCACAGAACAATGAATAAGATGAACACGACACAAATTTTTGTACTACCAAATTACGGTATTGCAAAATCAAGGCAGCTTCAACACGCGAGTAAAATGGACAGTTATACGATTACGATGCGAGATTATTGTTACAATATATTATGTTAAAAACATCGTAATCAAACTGTTGCATGACACTAAGCACCATATACTCGTCAAACATTATACAAAATCAAACAACTTTAGGGCGAGACACCGACGACACTCGGTCTCCAGACAACCAATAACTCTCGTGACACTCTAAAACTGCGTAAAATCGCTAAATACGATACGACATGCACTAGTAAAACCAAGAAAACTATAACGTTTTCAGCGACAGCTTTACTTATAATATAAATTGAATTTCGATGTAAATATTTAGCGCGAGTTATTGATATGATGATAGATACGCTAATGCTAGGGTGTGATCAAGGTCCGGCGGGGGCTCGGTGGAGGCAAGGGCGAGCGCGCGGACACTATGAGTGGTACGCCGTCACGTACGACGCCGGGAACAGGCCGCGGCGGTGTGCGATCTCGCCCTGGAATGTACAGACCGTGTGTCAGATTACACCTTCCGTGTCATGCAGCGGCGCTTACGACACTATATAAGTTACCAATTAGTAAAGGAAGTGTGGAAGTCTAGCTTTAGGCTCTAGGCAAATGTTTGCAATAGTAAACGTTTATGTTGAGAGTGTTTGCAAGACAACAAGAAATAGTATGAACTCAAAATTTAAGTATTTAATGTTCACTATACTTCTTACCACAAAGATAACAAACTCAATAATATAATTATTGCCTTGTTCTAAAAGTAAAAATTAAAATATATTTATATATATATATTTGGACTTAGATTCTCAGAGAGTGTTATAGTTTGAAACTGTATTTGTGAAGAATTGAATCTCTAAAAATCCCTCTATATGTACCTAGCTTATAAATGATATGTAAAGCTTGGTACATAAAAGCGTTAACTTCCGTATTAGCATATAATTATCACAATATGTGTAAGTTTAAGCTAGTATATTCATTTATTATGTTAAATGTAATCATTATGCAAAAAGCTCACCTGCCACCAATGTTGATCACTGCGGTCGGTGACAGTAATGACGTCACCACGTCTGAATTCAAGCTCGCCGGCTTCCTGCGGCGTGAAGTCGTAAAGCGCCTGCACGAGCATCTGTAATGCCAACCATAAAACCTCGTCACTATTTATTAGAATCACTAACAACCAAACACACGTACACAAACTTCAGGCGCGAGAGCAGAATCTAATCACTCTGAATATTTAGATGTTTGAGTTCAATCTATCGCAACTAAAATACATTTATAATTCACTTTTCCTACTGTCGTTGTGCAAAAGACCTTTAACGAACTTTTAGTGTTGGTGTTGGAAAGCAGAGGTATCTACCCGATCTAACATTACTTGAATCGATTCATTGTTGGATGTTATTGGCATTGATTCTAGTTAAGCTGTAAGCATGTTGTGACCGGAATGGGACGCCAGCGGGACTGCGGTAGGAACGCATTATGTAAGTTAATGTGTAAAATCCTTGGTTGATGTGGTCTTCGTGACATCGTTTTATCCATTGTTCAACGCCAAATGGAACCAAAAGCATAAATTAAACCCTAGGAAAATCAAATTCCAGCTACTACTACGTTACTCTAAGTGATTTAGTAATTCTGATTCGTAAAATAACTTTTAATTTTTTTTTTTCAAAGTTGCAGACAATCGAATTTAAAAAAAAAACAAACTTAAAAATATAATAAGGAGAATTTTAAAAGTCAAATTTCAAAGTAATTACACATTTGAATGTTCAAATTTTAAAAAAGACGATTTCTTAATGTTGAGAAATAAGTGTAATGACATTTTTATTTGGCTCTTTAACTACAGGACCAGATTGCTTTTTGTGAGCCCGTTACAAAGAAATATTATTAAACTTATTCATAATGAAATTATTTTAAACTTAACATTACACTTATTTTCATTACCATAAAATTTACTTTCATTTTTCTTTTGTACGAGCTGTAGTGAAGGTGATCCATAGTAGTTATTAAAAAGACTATTATGCAAATAATATGTTAAGTTTATGCATAAACGTTAAAGCCTTACACATTTCAAAGCATAACTTAGTAAAGATCCTGTTTCAACGTAAAGCATAGGGCATGTCACAAGTTTACAATTATTTATTAGAATATATTTTTTCTACCAAAGAAGTGCCTTCGATGCTACAAGAAATATGACATTCAAACTTGATCAAATACAAAAATTGTCTATGTTTCTCATTCCATGACAACCCATGGGTGTCGTAAGATGCGACTAAGGCAGCAAATTCCGCGGGACAACATCACGAGAGAAAGGATAACTTGAAACAATCCCTATGTCAACGCGTCTTGCCAGCATGGCATAGTGGACCAAAACCTTCTCTTCTCTCTCCTCTCTTCAGAAAGTATTATGTCCAGCCGTGAATAGCTGTTGATGATGATGATTTACGAGGGTAAGTTTTTAAGTTCGCGGAATGACAGTGAAAAAGGCGGGTAAACGCGCTCTTTTGATGCCTACCGTATTCAGTGACTCATAATTAGTCTGCATAGTAAAATTTGTTGTGATTGGATCATTAGTTATTAAACTATCGTTGACCAAGTATTTTAATCGGGAACGAAGTGAAAAAAATGGAGAAAATTGAATTCCGTGCGGTGATAAAGTTCCTTACTAAGCAAGGAAAGTCTGTTCAAACCATACTCAATGAGATGTCATCGGTTTACGGGGATTCTTGCCCAGGAAAAACAATGGTCTACAAGTGGCATAGTTTATTTAAACAAGGCAGGGAATCACTTGAAGATGACCCGAGGCCGGGGCGCTCCGTTGAGGTGACTACGCCAGAAGTTATTGCAAAAGTAGAAAAAATTGTATTGGAAGATGCTCGACTAAAAAAGAAACAACTCGCAGAAATGGTTGGAGTATCGGATACAACAATTTTTAAAATTTTACACGATCATCTTGGCATGACTAAGGTTAGCGCACGGTGGGTGCCGAGAATGCTCACGCCATTGCAAAAACAACAGCGCGTGGAATGTTCACGTGCGTTTTTGGACCTCTGCAATGAAGACAAGGATGGCGTATTGAATCAAATTGTTACTGGGGATGAAACTTGGGTTCATTATTATGAACCCGAGTCCAAACAAGACTCCATGCAGTGGCACAAAAAGGGCACAGCACCACCCAAGAAATTTAAGGTTTCACAGTCGGCTGGGAAACTCATGGCAACGATTTTTTGGGACTCAGAAGGAATATTATTGATAGATTATAAAGATAAAGGCATTTCTATAACGGGGGAATACTACGCTTCAATCTTAGAACAGTTAAAAGAAGCCATCAAAGAAAAAAGACGGGGAAAATTAACGAAAGGTGTCCTGCTATTGCATGACAATGCTCCCGTTCACAAGAGCCGAGTCGCACTGGCTGCCCTGCATAAGGTGGGCTTCGATATTTTGAATCACCCACCCTACAGTCCAGATTTGGCTCCGAGTGATTATTATCTCTTTCCAAAAATGAAAAAAGAATTACGTGGTAAGAAATTTTCAACTGATGAGGAGGTTAAGGAGGCGGTTTCGGCGTATTTTTCAGACAAAGATAAAACTTTTTTTTACGAGGGAATAAAAAAACTAATTGAAAGATCTGAAAAATGTATTCGTGTTGCAGGGGAATATATAGAAAAAGAAAAATAATTTTGTGTTTTTATTATTACTCAATACCCTCCATTCCGCGAACTTAAAAACGCCCCCTCGTATGTTTCATAAAACAATACACCAAATACATTCTACGTGTCTTTTATTCAGCACCTTAATAATTAACGGTACAATGCATGTCACTGTTAACTTATAGCAATGTTTGATGCGCAAACTTAAATGTAATGTGATGTTTTATTACGTAAGCTTGTGATACGTATTAAAGCAGTCAACTCTACCAAGTAATTTCCGCTGCTGGACATAAGCCGCTTCTTAGAAAGGAGGTTTTGGTTTTGTATGGTACGCTAGTAAGACGAGTTTGTGTGGTATTTTTTTTTAGGTTTACCCTCTTCTTCTCTTCTCCTTCGGTTTTATAGTGCTGTTTTCATGTGAATTGGCTTCCTTAGTCAGTTCTTTCGTCGGCTACATCCACAGGATACATAGGGATAGTGATGATTCTTAGTCTGACACTACACGGAAAATATGAGATTGTAAGATGGTACTTTTCCCGTCGACAACATTTCTGCTTTGTAGTTAGTGATGAAATGCTACAAGGTAAATGATAATTGAATAATGTTAAATATTGATTAATTTCTGTAGGGAAATAAATACTATAAATATGTATAAATAAAAAGAAATTTCGGTTGTAAATAAAATAACTATTTCACCATATTATAACTAACAAACAAATATTATTTGTTAGTACAATTTGGAAGTAATTACTTAACGCTCTCTAATACAGTGGGGTCACGATTACCTAATTCTAATTACATTTAATTATTTTTTTTATATGCTACACTAGTCTCAGTTAGACTATTTGATAATTAAAAAGAGTGGCTAATTAATGACTGAAACCGGTCGATTGGCATTGCCAACTAAATATTATTGTCTAATAAATTATATTTATAATAATTATTTTACTTGCACATAACACATGCAACATTTTTACTACTATTTTTAAATTATTTATTATGTTAAGCGATGTTTAGGTATTTTATGTTTCTTTTTTAAGATGACTTTTAACTGTGACGCAGCTTTTACTAAAATATAAAATGTTAAATATGGAGAACTATGAATAATTTCCTTTTACTGTTATCAGTTAGATTTACTATCATCATCAGGTAAATTTATCTAAGTCACAAATCTTTGTTAATTATTGGTCACCTATTTCAAAATGTTACTGTTTCCGAAGCTGCTTAAGTGACATCTAGTATATATGACTAGCGTAACTAGTCATAGAATAGACTTAAAAAGGACGACGAAAATTAAAAAGTAACTTGTAAAAGTGAAAGTGCACGTATACTTATAAATTTGAGGGGTTTCACGCCCAATTTAATGTGCGCCAGAGCTTGTTGCGACCATTTATGGACGCCACTAGATGTGCGCTCTTTACACATTATAAGGTTCTGCTGGCGCTTGACCTTAAATTAAAGAAAATGTAAACCTGAAGGTACATACAGGACTGAATTGTGAGCTTTGAGCTATTTATATAAAATATAAAGGGCCTCACCTAGTGTTATAAAGACAGTGGTACTAGAAGAAAATAAAGTATTTGACACCAAATCCTTTTTTAGACTTCAGAATAAATTCATAGTAGGTAAAGATAACATCATGCTCTCTTCGTTATAAAAAATTTTTGGTGGTTTTTTTTTTAATAGTTGCTTGCTCACCACCACTTTCATCAAAGGTTCGTATTAATAGTACGTTATTAACGTGTATTTACTAAATAATTCATTAATAATAAAATGAAAAAGAGGCAACTCTCTAACAAAGAGCGGCAAGAGGCAACAACTATATGTTATGTTCCAGATGAGTATAGGTGGTGCGGCGGCGCGCAGTGCTTCGAATCTATTGGTACGGGAGGAGCTAGCAACGTTTGAAAAGTAAGAATTTTAGGTCAGCTGATTTTGTGATATGTCGTCCTTCTAGCACTTTCGGTTAGAGTCTGGGCTATCTGGCTGGCGGTAGCGGTTGCGTTTATTAGTGCGCATCTTACCTGTCCAGGTAGTAATCCTGAATTTTAAAAACATTTTAGAAGGCGTAATTTTTAATTTTTTGTTTTTAAATAAGTCTACCTACCTACCTACTTTTTATTGCCAGACATTTTTGTCATTGCTAACTATGTGCCATATGTGATTTTTTTTATTTTTTTTATAAAAAATTCAAAGTATTTTATATTGTCTGTAATTTTAATATTATGTTATTTAAATATAAGAAAACTTAAAATAAATTTGCCAGACATTAATTCGATTGTTAAGTCTTGAATTAAAATTAAAGTCTTGAAGTATTGCAGTATGATGCTAGTAGTCCGAGAGAGACAGCGGAAGGCGCGAGAGAGATAGACAACGACAGTGGCGCGACAGGCAAGTTTGCAAGATGGCGTCAGTCTAATGTCACATGTTTGTTTTTGTTTTGATTTTAATGTTTATTTTTTAATTTGGTTACAATGGCCAGCGATAAAATAAAATGTGTTTTTTGTAAAGGACATAACGATAACATAATACTTTTCATATAAAAGACT
This sequence comes from Hypercompe scribonia, assembly GCA_949316085.1. Classification (NCBI taxonomy): domain Eukaryota; kingdom Metazoa; phylum Arthropoda; class Insecta; order Lepidoptera; family Erebidae; genus Hypercompe; species Hypercompe scribonia. The sequence continues at coordinate 8,371,391 of OX438975.1, forward strand.
GAAACAACTTGAAAAACTTAATATTAGTTATTTATAATTTACATTTAGTAATCAGAACAATTTAAATAAAAAGTGTTGTTTTTTAAATTTTAATCTAATTTTATATTCCATTTTATACTTAAATTTTTTTGAATCTTGCTCTGACTGGAATGATTATTATTATTATTTTCTTTATTTCATTATATACACATATTTATTACATTTTTAAATATATAAAAAGTAAAAAATACACATTTAAAAATATAATAAATAGTAGTAGACCACCAATATCGGGTACAGGGACCAAGATACAGGTGGTTAGGGCTCCAAAGACAGGAACCTCCTCACAATACGGGCCGTGTCAAGGAGGACTGCCTTCTGCATCAGACCCTTGATCCAACCTTCTAACGTGAGCCTCTTAAGGTGTTGGTCGAGGCTCTTCGCTATCAATCCATGAACAGATATGATTATCGGAACAATAATCACCGAATCCACATTCCACACGTCGGCAATCTCGTGAGACAGATCTAAATACTTCAATTGTTTTTTTTTTTCAACTTTCACGAGATTCTCGTCATGAGGAACGGCGATATCGACAATCATTGCGCGGCGCTCTAATCGATCTATCACCACAATATCAGGCTTATTGGCAACAATAGTCCTATCTGTGATAATAGATCAATCCCAATATAACGTAGCACGACCGTTCTCGAGAACTGGGTCGGGCACATACCTGTAGTAAGGTACTTCAAAATTGACAAGTTGGTATTTAAGGGCAAGTTTCCCTTCAGATTCTGGTATTCCCAAGGACTGTGAAAAACCTAGATACATATTATTATTATTTTTTATTATATGCACAGTGAAAAGTAATTTACTTTCATAATGGTTCTCTGTATCATTCTCGACTTATTCTGCAACTGTCTCTCTCGGACTACTAGCATACTGCAATACTTTTCATGACTTTTTAATTTTAATTCAAGACTTAACAATCGAATTAATGTCTGGCAAATTTATTTTAAGTTTTCTTATATTTAAATAACATAATATTAAAATTACAGACATTATAAAATACTTTGAAATTTTTATAAAAAAATAAAAAAAATCACGTATGGCACATAGTTAGCAATGTCAAAAATGTCTGGCAATAAAAAAAGTATGTCAAGTAGACTTATTTAAAAACAAAAAATTAAAAATTACGCCTTCTAAAATGTTTTTAAAATCCAGGATTATTACCTGGACAAGTAGGATGCGCACTAATGAACGCAACCGCTACCGCCAGCCAGATAGCCCTGACTCTAACCGAAAGTGCAAGAAGGACGACATATCGCAAAATCAGCTGACCTAAAATTCTTTCTCGAAAACGTTGCTAGCTCCTATACTATATGATTCTAAGGACATAGGGACGAATTTTTACTGTTTACTTTTTTCTTTATGGGAATGGATTATTTTTTTTCCTAAATTTCATAGTTTGGACAAAGAAACGTATGTTTTTTTATTTGGAAGGAGCTGATCAAGTAAAATTAAATTTCTGCTAAGTACCGTTTAATCGTGCTTTGAAACCTCATTTTTCTTATTACGAGTGAAGGCTTTTAGCTTTTGGTGCTATGCATAAAGTTGCAACTCTGCCAAATAAATGGATCGAAATAAAAAAATACATTGAATAAAAGTTAGATTTTTATAATCCTAAGTTCCTTTTAGTTAAATTTAATATAGTATAGTAAGTAAAAACATGTAATTATATAAATAATTACTTAAGACCTAACTACAATATTTTTAATAGGAAACTAATTAAATTAACTTAAATGTACTAATGCACTGGACCATAAATTACCATGATCACAGTATTTTAGTGTGTTTTTTGTAGTTTGATATAATAATATCTATGTGGTTACATTATCGTACTGGCCTGGGAGCCTGTAAGAATAATGTAAAGCATGTATGTAAATAAATGAATAAAAAAAATAGACTCAAAATCAGAAGAATAAAAAAAACGAGTAAATACAATTATATGTGAACAATTAATAATTGGGTTACATTGTTTGCACGAGTATGAAGCCATTAGCTTAACGAAGTGAGTAGTACGTCACTCGTACGTACCAATTACGAAAATTAATTGAAGTAATTCAATTTAGTAAGTGTTAGTAAATTAATGTCTACGCCAATAACAGCTACAGCTGTACATTTGTGACAGTGACGATCTTGCCGTGGATAGTTATTGAGATTGGTTCTACGATTCATCCTTATTGCTACAGAAGCATTATGAAGTATTACGAAGCATTTACTGACATACATAACATTTGTCAAAAGAGTTATTTTAAAATAAGCTGACTAGTGCAACACGCTACGTCTGTTTTTCTCAAAAGGAATAAATTTACCCCGTTTTTGCAACACTTTTTTTTGGAGCTCGATCCCAACTGGTCATAGCGTGATGTTATATAGCTTACAGCCTTTATTGATAAATGAGCTATCCAACACTTAAAGCATTTATAATTCTAAGCAATAGGTCCTAAGACTGGTGCGTTCAACTAAACAAAATCTCCAATTTTGTAAGATTGGTATAATTTTAAAGAATACAACCAAGTCTAAGAACGATTCTCTAAAATCATTACCTAATAACACATCTTATTATTAACATAAAGCTTTTGCTAAACTTGACATCAAAAAATATTTGTAAATTTTTAGTATTTCAAAAAAAACACTTATTTAAAAAAAAAACAGTTTCCAACTTGTGTAAGATCGCGGGACAAGGGTAAGAAAAGAGGTAAAGGTAAGTAATTAGGTTTTCGAATAATTTACGACTTGAAATCTCACTGATCTGGAGTTTGGTTTTAAATATAAATTCAATGAATTTATTAAATGATTCATGTGTAATTTATTACTAAGTTGAAAATTTCCTGTTAGTATAAAGTCACAAAGTTACAATAGTCATGTAATTTTGTGGTTACATTTAGAGATATACAAACCATATATATTTTTTATCTACATTCTAAATAGTTTTACCTTACCGATACTAACGACATCAATTCGGAATTGGTCCCTATGTTTTTTTTAAATGTAGAAGAAAAGAAAGTTTTGACACTAGCGCCTCTACTCTCTTTGGAAAATCGTCAGTTAACTGTCTTATTATAACTAAGCATGCACATTTATAGTTTTTTTACTAGTGACCTTACAATAGCGCTACATCTTACTAATTCTATTGTTATGTAATGTAAATTTGCACAAATATAACTGAAATATCATATTTTTGAAAGACTAACAAGTAAGGTATTCCCTGAATTTTGTGTTAAGTCACTACAATGAAATTACGAATCGATTAATGAATTTTAATTTTGTAGATGAATAACACTTATGTAAGTCCAAATACAATAAGTTATTTGAACTAATTATGATTATTTATGATAGACATTGTAGGTTTATCAATCATCAGCAGCCCTCTACAGTCCACTGCTGGACATAGGTTTTGGCCTACTATACCACGCTAGCCAGACGGATTGGTATAGGCTTTGTTTAAGTGTTGCTTCTCTTTGCAATGGCGTTGTTCTGTGTAATACGTTCCCTTAGTCGCCTATTACAACACTCATGGGATGAGTAAGGGTGGTGACACTCCGTATTACTAATCCGTCACCACACGGGCAGGTTTGACATTGTCGGTTAAGTTAAAGTTTGCCAACTGTTATTTTTCGTACTTACATATACAACATATATTTAATACTTAACTAATAATAGGTATTTACCGTCAGTCCGTTACTAGGTTAGGCCTGTAAAAGTTTTATGGTACTATGCATGGGTGTATCCAGAAAAATGGTTGTGGGGGTATTGACTCCACTAAGTCGATGAAAATAAAAAAATGATATGGAATTACTCTCAGAACCAAATCCTAGAGATGCCCATGATCGATAGTGATTTCATAAAGAACTAAAGAAGACAAATTTAAAACAATTATCTGTGTAAACAATTGTCACAAGTATAAAATATAAATATGTACTATCTACGACACAAAGGAAAAATAAGCCTAGAAATGATATGCAGATTTTTCTAACACAGTTTGGAGCTTTAGAATACTTAAAATTATGCAACCAAATACTCAAACATATGGCTAACCGACAATATAGTCAGTAATCATTCAATGAAATGCAGTAGCCCGACACGCCGTGGGAAAATTTTAGAATGCAATTGTCGCGTACATTATCTTCGTTTATGCACACGAATATCAGTTAAATGAACGACTGAAGTAAGGAAATGTACGAAGTAGAAACTTGTATGTAACTCTATTTTGAAAATATATAGTATTATACTATCTCAGAATTCAATCATTTATGCAAATGAGGACAGATAAGTTACTGGAGCTACAAACATAACACCATAGGCAAGTTTAAAAAAGCAACTACGTAGTACAAAGTAAGCAAAAGGCATTCCAATTCCTAAGCTGAGAAAGATAGCAGAACATCTGAACATCTAAAATTAACTTTAGACAAACAAAATTATAGTCACAAACTATCGAAAAAAAATATTATGAAAATTCAATTTTACTTTTCTATTCTTCTGAATCTATATTTTTTCCTAGGTTTTATGAAACATAAGTTTAATAAATGGACATTTTTTCATCATAAAGTTTTAGCATTTGATATTTTGCAGAATTTAGAAGGCATACGAAATATGTTAGTAGCAAGGAAGGTAGTATGCTTGTAATCAACGTATCGTATCGTAGTTCTCAATTCTAACCGAGTTATTTTAGTTGTATCAGGGTCACAGCGCCCGAGTATTTACATAGACAGTCCAGTTTTACGCAAATGTGGTGAGATGTGCTAAAATCGAGTGTAAGGGACTTTTCTATCGTCATACGTACAAATAATACGTTTAGATTTTTGTTTTGCGTTTCTATTTTTCATTCTGTTATGGTTGTTGTTGTATTTTACTATATGTGTTTTCTTATTATAACATTCCACGCACAAGTTTTCTAAATTAGTAACGGTATATTTCATATTAAAATTTATAAACCTTACCTTTCGCATATTTTACAAACACATAAGAGAGAGCCTACTCGTCAAGACATTAAACTGCTTAATTAAGTGGTTCCTCTTCTGATACTGTTTAAAGTACGTAATCACATTTATAAATACGATTTTAACTTTAAAAGCTGGTATGCTATTTTGTAGTAAAAAAAAACATTATAGGTACAAAAGGGGAAACAGTAACGCTGATCAGTTATGGCGTAAAATATTTTTTTAATGTTTGCGAACCCAACTGTCACCTAGTAATAACGGGGCACTTGACCCGGGTTATTCGAATAATACTTTATTACTATACCAGAGCATTACCATATATAAAGCTTTAAAACAATTAACTCTTTGGTAATCCAAGTTTACTTTTACGTTTTTGTTTATACAGGTTCTACTTCCATCATCAGTTATAATTAGAAACAAGCTAAGGAAAGCTTAGACGTGAATTTCGATATTGTTGTGTAACTTAATTCACAGTTTTCTATCTTCATAAATTCTTGACCAGCAAAAAACAATTAATATCAAATATATATATATTAAAAAAGGTAAAGAAATATCAATTTCTAATTCCATAATAGATGTAAAGTAATCGAACTGTTAACTGTTGATTAGATGCACTTAATAATTTTAATATATTACTCTTTTAATGTAACTTATATTTCCAAACATATAACTTCTACCTTTTGCAGATTTAACCAAGACTTTTTTTTTAATAGTACATTTCATCGAGCCCAATAACACTTTTATATATTTATCAACAAAGAAAAAAACACTAAATACAACAAAGAGAAGTGTTTATAATTACATGATGACTTTATATCCAAAACAATAAATAAAATTAAACAAGCTGAAATTATATTCTAAAAGTCACACAATTGGTGAAGAACGAACGCTCAAATTTGACAATATCTTTTCTAAAACTACAAGCAAGTTTCGTATTTCAAGGATACGGAATGAAATAAAAAAACTCTATTAGAATCCGCAGATTTTCATAGCATGTAATATATGACCTAAACACTCTTTCTCTTTTACCGCATTTGTAAACACGCAATACATATTACGCGTTTAACGCCTCATCTGACGTTCGCCATGGCTACTGAACAATTTTATTGTAGGTAAAAACTGATTTTATACTTGACTAAATAAGTTTCAAGGGGAAAAACAAAGCAAAGTGTTTTAGAATTCGCTTTCGTAACAACAGCAAGGTGTCTGATGCATGCACGAAATGAATCAAAAAAAATACGAAGATCGAACCCAAAGGTAACATTAACTTTCATCTATCTAATTCTACCTACATAATTACATAATCATAATAAATAAAAATATCAATCAATTTATGAATCAATAGCTTATTTAAATTCGATCAATTAGGCTATTTTAAATAAATCAATAAGCCTATTTCAGACATACCTCTTCGGGTACAACATCTCTAAGCTTGACATCTTGAAGGCGGCTGACTGATGCAGTACGGTGATAGTCGACCAATTCATTCAGAGAATTAAACTTTACAACCCACAGGAAGAATTTGCTGGAAGCATCCCGAAGCACCTTGAAATGTTGTACGCCATCGGGACATCTGAGAAAAGATAGATCGATTGACGGTTAATAAATTCTGAACAAACATATTTATACAACTAATTGAGTCGTGACGCAATGTGAACGGAATTGTTGATTTTGTAACGATACATAACTATCTATATACATATATATAATATATATCTGTTTGTTTGTAATAACACATATCTGATATCAGAATGTCAAGATTAGCTAGGCAGGCTTTTAGGAATATATCGCGTTGTCAAATAATGTTTCAAAAATCGTGTGATTCTAACCCTTTGTGAAGTTCGTGTTTTTGTATTTACAAATGAACAGGAATATTGAGCGAAGGCCTCGGACTTTCCGATAACAGGCAGTTGAAATAATGAAGAACGCGATCGTGACCTGTTGTTACCTATAATTCCTAATCCATTCATATAACCAATATGTATTTCCTGTCATTGTCTTTCTATCTACCTATTTTGTCTTTTAGTACATTATTACTCGAAATTTTCACCAACGATTTCCTAATTAACTGTTCTGTTGAAGACAACAGGCTTGGCTCCAATTACGTAAATGGGATTACAAATATAGTTAACAAAATGCGCGGTTTCAAACACCTCTGCTCTGCGAAGTATTGCACGTATGTCAATTACCTACCCATTTAAGGTTCTATGATTATCTAATAGATTAGGTCCTGTTATTTCATTCGTTTTGCCGTATTTTAGAATAGTTAGTACGTAACCTTCAGAGTGAAGGGTGAAGGTCATGTTAAACCACCGATAGCTGTAAACAGATTACGGCACGTACCCGCAAGCCCAAAGTATGTCTATGTAGGTCCGAGGTACAGTACTGTATGCGCACAAATGACAGGAAATTAAGTTTCCATCTCAAATCTCTAAATTTGCTTCCTTAAATAAATTAATAATAGCCATTTAAATGCGCCTTCACCATGATAAATAAACTGTTTTCTTTATTATTTAATTTTTAAACCTTTCGAGATGGTATTTTATCCTTTTATACCTTCAAGGTATCAAACGAGAAGTACCTACATCTTGACTCCCCTTTGGTCTTTTTGGTTAAAAATTGACTCATAAATGACCTTATGGTAAATTGTGTAAAAGTAAAATTTGCTATGTCTAGTCAAACCTTTTTTTCTTAAAAGGCATGATTTTGGACAAATAAAAATAATTTAGAATTTCAAACGGTACTCCTCAAGCCAAATGAGGCCAGTTTAATATATATAGCCCAAAACTGGTTTCAGCGCAATCTCCGTACCGCTGATTCATACTATTTAACAAGGGAACTGGTTTCAAATAGAGAGAACTTCACAAACTTTATGACTGTTTTTTAAATAGGTATTTATAATTTTCACACATACTGATTTTATCAACACTTTCTAATGTGCATACTTTTATGCAGAAAACAAAATGTATATTTCAACATTTTAAAATATCTCATTTCCTAATGTTCAACACCTAACAACATTCTACAGACAGGATACGATCGGTTCAATAACATAGGTCAAGAAGATCGAGCGATGCGAGCCGCACAAATTCATGTAGGCCGCTTAAATTCGTCTAACAATAAAACAGATGTAAAGGCCTGCCGGCGATCAATCGATACACAACGTTTCAGAGAGGATTTACGATATTTAATATTACTCTAAGAAGTTCTGATCATTGTAATCTAAAATAGCATAACATATGTCACTTTAAATAAGTTAGCCATCGACTATCATTGTCGATCCAGTAGACATGAATATGACTAACGCGTACTAAGACAAAATAAAAACAAAACTTAGCAAAGTAAATTCGTGAGTCATGACATGGCGCGCTCCCGAAGCGCAAACCTTATTTTTTTATATTAACAGCCAATTTAGACTAATGAATTTTATTGTTTGTTGGGCGTCACGTATGTCGTAGCACTATTGACTTATTCACCAGTCCACAATAAGCTTATAAGGAAATGATCTGCAATTGTGGACGTTGATAAATGTTTTTATGATTTCTTTTGGGTTCTGTTACTTTGGGCGTATGCTACATTCTGGAAATGGAATTAAATTTTGATTACTCATCTAAATTAAATTTTTGGTGGACAGATTTGGTTTCAAGCATGAGATTCATATAAATAATTTGGATTTTAATAAATGGTTTGAAAGGAAATAACCTGCTAGATAAGATAGACATTTGGTAAACATTTTGTTTAATTGTAATTTAGCTTTTTATACATAGTCAAATTGGCAAAAAAAGCATAGTAAATTGTATTTACGCAAACCATTATTGGGCTTTTTTTGCCAATCTGATTGTAATTCCCAAAAGATTGATTTGGGTTTTAGGGTTTTGAATGGTTTCTATTGTGACCTTTTGTGTGCCTGGTGACAACCCTCTCAAACTTTTGGGAATGTATTTTTTTCTAGAATTTGATAAAGTAAATCAATTTGAGTAACAAATGTTAGAGCAAGAGAAGACGAAGGCTAAGGAGAGCCATAAGATTTAGTCCAAAGCAGCCAAATTATCATAGCCTTATTTGTCTGATAATAATAACTTAACTTAAGACTATAATATTCATGTCAATCACATCAACCTATTGCCGTCCATTGCTAAACGAAGGTCTCACCCAAGAAGTGTCAACTATCCCAGGCAATTCGAACCATTCGCTACCAGCCACCTTCTTCAAGTCCTCGGTCCATCGCGCGTACGGCGCTCTATACTATGTTTTGCCCAATCGTGGTCTCAACTCCTAGCACACATCTCCTCTAGCGATTATCGGTTCTTCTGGAGACATGACCGACCCACTTCTACTTCAGCATACTGATTCTCAGTGTGATGTCAGTGTAATATTCATGTAACTATTGATAAAAACAACTTTCAAGAGTTCTAAATGTTTCAATTTCAGACTTCAATTACTTCCTCAATTGCATTTAATGTTTTTTCTATTGATTTCAAAAAAATTCATGAATCTTTCCCACACTTGAGAGCACTCTCATTTCCTCAATTTTCAATGAATTTAGGTATATGTGTATAAGATGTACTGAACATATTCATAATTGCTAATAATAGGTAAACTGGTAGAATTACGGTAAGTCCCTCTTATATACTCAATATAATTATATTACTGTACTTAGTAATAGCACAAATACTTATACTCGCCTTATAATAGCTACTTTATTTATATACCAACTAACAATGACATTTATTAATTACTTTATTTTGATTAGCCACATATGTGAGAAAAAAATGATAAGAACACTTGATTATTGTTGTTCACACAGTGGTAACAACTTCATACTGCACAATTCTGTGGCAGTTATTTTAATAACAAACAGTCAATTAGCATAATCACATGAAGACCATGTGATAAGAAATAAGTAGAAATATAGTGTTAGATAAAATTGTTTGTGTGCATATTACAGGGATTTGTATGCACAAATAAGCTAAACACTAAAAAATACATAAAACCAATATCCTGTTATTAGTAGCAGGATATTGGCCCTGGCCAACTAACCTGTGCAAAGCTGAAAGTTAAGGAATATGTGGCAAAGTGTTTAATTTAAAACTGACACACACACAGAAACACTAACATTATATACATATACATACTCTCGAACTCCCACTCACACAAGCCACAATACAAACACTCATACATATTTCAAGTTACACACGTTTTTATTTGCACACACACACATACAGATACAGAAATATTTGATGTTCACAATTTTTGATTGAATTTAAATACATTTTGTTGTCACATTCTTCAAATGCAGATGTACACTTCAGTAACACTAAAGTGAGAGCCTGGAGAATTTGTCACAATCCGATGGGACGGTTATTAAACATGAAAAAATACTTAAGCACACATGCATACTTTGTATGCAAGTCTCTAATGGAAGTGTCATAATAGCTCAAGTCAAGTACATATATCATATTCATAAAAATTAATCCTTCAATAAAATTCTTAAATAGCTATATTGTTAGTAGCAGTCTTCTGCCATTTAACTTTATACAAATTTATAATAATTCTTAATTGATTGAATTCTTCATCAAAGTGTGTTTAAGTGGTGAAAAGAAATGTAAATATCTTCAAAACAGAAAAGGTTCTATCACATCTCAGCACACTGATTGCTACATTTTTCTGTCATGTGATGTACGTTACAGAAGTTGAATAAGTGAGAGTTAAAGCAAAAGGAGTGGTATCCTTCTAGTTACTTTTATTTTTTGACAATTACAAATAATTAATTGAGAAAATACTTTTGAAATGTTTTCTGCAATTAGCATAACTTTATATCATTTTTGTAAGTATTTATGTGCATAGCATTTAATTGGCAGATAGCAAAAGAATTGTTTTTGTGTTGAGAAAGCAGTATTTTATTCACTGCCATTGTTTTTTAGGATATCTACTTCAGTTTTATACAAATTCACATCAACTGCTTTTAACAGTCCATTGCTGGACCTAGGCTTCTCTTTGTTATACAAATTATTTGTCATAACCGAGTTATGCTTACAATATTTCAACATGTTCTATGAAAAAAAAAAGCTAGTGGTAAAAAATAACAGATGAAATAACTAATGATTTATATATTGTCTTGGTCCATTGAAATTACATATTCAGATTTATGTCACTCTTTCTATATCAGGATGAAACTAAATGTAGCAAAAAAAAACATTGTAGTCACAATTTTGGTTTAAAATTGGAATTATTCAAATTGATTAAAATTAAATCCACAGGTTAACATGTTTATAATGCATAGTAGGCATGTTAAAGTAAAAATATTATGATATGATACATTATGAACTGTGTCGATATCTCAATACATAAGCTATATCTAAAACTATCATTACCAGTACTACATCCGTAATTACAAGGTCCTTTGAATTCATGGACACATAAATATAGATAAAATTATAGATTTATGTATGCACAAACACTAAATAAATATACACACAATGTGCACACAAATTAAAAATTTTTTGACATAATATATCTACTAGAATAAAATTTCTTCCTATGTTTATTATTAATTGACAAGGAATTTCCCACAAGCAACATTTACATAAACTGATAATGACATTGTAAAAGAGATATACATTATCTCATATTCAATTTTTAAAGTAAGCTGTACCGCATAACCCCTTCGCTAATTCTCATGTAAAATTATAAAAACATTTCAGCCTATTTAAATATAATTAGATAACATTAACTATGAAAACTTGAATAGCCATTATAATATTTATGGCAGCAATTAGAATTATTCAACTTGCTAATTGATATGAGTGACAGGAAATCTGTACATATATATACATTTACATATATGTACATATACACACACATATACTTAGTCTGGCCATAAATACTGTTACACTTAATTATAAAAAAATATTACATTTGAATTTCGAATCTGTCATTTTTATACGATTGTTCATTGTGTTTTCTCATTTTGGCGCCAATACATTGTAAAATATTTTGCGATATTAAAATGGTGTGGGGTGATAAAGAGAACCGAATCGCTGTGATAGCATTACACAAAGTAGGTATGGAGCCAAATGCAATTTTTAAAACTCTCCATACACTTGGTATTAGTAAAATGTTTGTGTACCGGGCTATTAATAGGTACAATGAGACCTCCTCTGTTTGTGACAGAAAAAGATCTGGCCGTCCACGTAGTGTTCGTACGAAAAAGGTGGTCAAAGCAGTAAGGGAAAGAATTCGAAGAAATCCTGTCCGAAAGCAAAAGATTTTATCTCGGGAAATGAAGATAGCACCTAGAACCATGTCGCGTATTTTAAAAGATGACTTAGGACTTGCAGCCTATAAGAGACGCACTGGCCATTTCTTAACTGATAATTTAAAGAAGAATAGGGTGGTAAAATCGAAACAACTACTGAAGCGGTACGCAAAGGGAGGTCACAGAAAAATTTTGTTTACGGATGAGAAAATTTTTACAATTGAGCAACATTTTAACAAACAAAATGACCGTATTTATGCTCAAAGCTCTAAGGAAGCTTCCCAATTAGTCGACAGAGTGCAACGTGGACATTATCCGACTTCAGTGATGGTTTGGTGGGGTGTTAGCTATGAAGGAGTGACTGAGCCATATTTTTGTGAAAAAGGTATCAAAACATCGGCACAAGTGTATCAAGATACCATTCTTGAGAAGGTAGTTAAGCCCCTTAACATCACCATGTTCAATAACCAAGTATGGTCCTTCCAGCAAGACTCGGCGCCGGGTCATAAAGCTCGGTCCACGCAGTCTTGGTTGGAATCGAACGTTTCGGACTTCATCAGAGCTGAAGACTGGCCGTCGTCTAGTCCCGATCTTAATCCGCTGGATTATGATTTGTGGTCAGTTTTAGAGAGTACAGCTTGCTCTAAACGCCATGATAATTTGGAGTCCCTAAAACAATCTATACGATTGGCAGTGAAGAATTTTCCCATGGAAAGAGTGCGTGCTTCTATTGATAACTGGCCTCATCGTTTAAAGGACTGTATTGCAGCCAATGGAGACCACTTCGAATAAGCTTTTTATATTTTTAATTGTTTTATATTTATGTATTAAACTGACACACTGTAAAAGTAATAAATGTTATTTGCAGTTAACAATTTTCTTTTTTCTTTATTACAATATTTATGGCAAGACTAGGTATATATATGTGTGTATAATTTGTATATATATATATATGTGTGTGTATAATGTGTATATATATATACATATACACATTAATTTTTGAAGTAGTAAGAGTTAAATTCAACTTCTATTATGTCAAGTAATGATTCATAACTCAATAGGGAAACCTAAACATTCTCAGAAGAATAAATACATTTTGATAAGTACATTATTCATATGTTACTTACTTGACAGATAAGGAGAAGTCTCCAGGGCTTGATTCACTGATTCTTATCAAGAAACCACCTTCTGGTTTATTTGCTAGAAGTTTTTCTGCATCGGCTCTTGTGATTTTACCATAATACCAACTAAAAAAATTTTATAATTGAAATGGTTTTCAATTTATTTATACTATAGTAATAATAATAACAAGCAGATAAAGTAGGGCTATAGTAGCAATTAAGTTATCTTCTTTCTAATATAAATTAAGTATAGAATAAAATGTTTCTGGGTAACTATATACCTATATAATTGTTTTTATTTTCTACCATAGATGGATTAGTAGACTACTACACATTAAAGAATTGTAACCTCTAAACTAAAATTTAAGAGACATCTAACACTAAGTTTAATAAAAAGCTGATACAAGTCCGATTAGCAACATGTTGCGAATACGGGATACTAGATTTACGTTATACACAACGGGTGTTTGTTATTCTTAACATAAATAGCTATCTTGTTAAACAAACTACTTTAATCGTAAGATTTATGTATGACTATTAATAGATTTAACAGATTTTTTTACAAAATATAATTGCTTACCTGTGACTTTTCATTTGTATATAATTACTAGGAATAAGTCCTTCTTTTCCGTCTAATTCAGCCCTGTACCAATTCATATCTTCCTCCATGTTCAGTATCTGTAATACCAAAAATTCTAGAAAGAACCTGTCATCTTACGACATAAAACTATATTCTCATTAGTCTAAGGAATGTTCACATACCTTAAGAACCTGATTCTTCCTAAAGCTGAGCTCATCATCAGCAGTTGCAGTGAAATCGTGTTTGGCTATAGCCTCCATGATTAAATTAGGCACTTCACTAAAATGTCACCGAATACCAAAATAACTCACAAAGTATATAAACACTTATCAACGCTTGAGGTCAGGGAAGTAAAGTAATCATAATGTATATATTGTCTTACAGAATAACGTTAAATTATTGCGTTTTATTGCCGATACGAGAAAAATAATCTCCGTTCACGGAACACACATCAGTCACATCACCAGTCACATAAGTACTCAAATGTTGCTTTGTTAAAAAATAAGTGCCTTAGTACAGAATTGCCATGTCAATAGAGAAATGCAATCTATGATATCAATATCGTCACAATCTCATTTCAAACAAGAAAATTAAATTAGGTCGTGTATTTATTTATTACTTATCAACTAGTTGGTGACAAGTGCTATAATAATGATGTTCAAGGAATAATAAAATTTTAAACTAGAAAAGAAAAATATTTAAGGAATTTACATATTTGATATGGCAATCGTCGCATTCTTTGTGTGAGTAGTTACAACGTTGGAAAGAATTTGTGAAGTTGCAGAAAAGAAGATTTAACATAAGAAGAACACTAAGAAAAGTTTTCGACTCGACTCGACTGCACTGCCAGCATTTATTAAAGAGTCGGCGTAGCAAGTTAACCACCGAGGCACCCTCACTTTCCAGAATCTCATTCAACACTGTCATATCCTGCAGCCTTGCCAGCTTTAATGCCTTTCATTGCTCTTAACATTTCATCCATACTCATATCCGTTCGTAACCTCTAATATTACTCGCACTTATGTGATTTGCAATCTGGGCATTTTCTGGAAATAGACATGAAAAGAGCCAAACTAGTGCTTCGATACCTGAAAGTACCTAAATAAAAAGCCTAAATAAAGATTCACATATAACTGTCAGACGATAATTGGGATGATGTAAGCTCGACAGGAAATCGTTTTCCAGTTATTGTTTCAAGTATAGAGGAGCATGTTTAAGCTGGACGAGTAGAAAGTTAAGATGGTGAAAGTTAAAGTTGCTTCGGTTAGCAAAATGTAGCAAAATATTTTGCTAACCGAAGCAACCAAAGAAGCAACTAACCTCGCAATGTTGCACCTCTATTATCGTCATGGATAATGCAGGATATGATACCGTCGCACAGATGAAAGTTTCAACATTAGCGAATAAATGTATTACAATAACTTAAAAAAATGATATCAGAATGTAACGATAATAACTTCATGAAGTAACAAAGACGTGCAAAACAGAAGCATAGCATGAAGTAGATATAAAAATTAGTGAAACTGAATGAAACGGTAACGTCGATAAATGTAATGTCGAAACCAGTGACGAATCAATGTCAGACCTGCTAGAAATATACGGCACAGAAGTAAACACCAGCAGTTTACACTTTTAGGCATTTGAAAACACTCAATTTTTAAATTTTAATTTATTAACGTAAATTTTAAATGAAATTGTTTCACTTAAGCCGAATATTTTTTACTCTACTCTATTTCCACGTATTTCTTTTTACCAAATCCTGGGTTTAGTTACAAATTTAGTTTAGTTTACAAATTTAGGTGACAAACCCAAAAGGAATTATATGTATTGTAAAGTCTGTCTGTAACTCTGTAAGCAAATGCAAAGCTCTATAATGTTGCAATGTTGTAGAAGTAAGTAAGTACTATTACTTTTCTCATTCTTAAATAATAAAAATAAAGCTTGCAATTTGAATGCCAAGGACATGTCTACAAACTGTAGGAAATCGATAAGTAATAAAATATAATTTGATTAATAACTTATGAAGTATCAAAACGAGTTAAGTAGTTGATGCTGGGTTACCAGGTGAGCGAAAGTTACGCTATACTATTTGTTAAAAGTGGTAAAAACGTTACAATTTTTTTAAAACTACTCTTATAAACGTATATTAAAATATTGATTAAAAGCGTCCTCATGCACCTTGAAAAATGTGTCATTTGAAATATCTAAAGATATGGCATTTTTTTTACCATGGCGGCGTACTTTTTTGCAATAAAACACCAGTAAGCAAACGTTGGTATGATGATAACTAAAGCGATGCTTGTGATGGTGCCAAAGACCAGCTTTGATCTTGATGAAACAAGTTGAGGTATGCGCAGACGCAAATATCCTTGCTTGCGACTCACCGACCCTTGTTTATTTACCGGACTATTGGAATAACTTTGCAATTGACCTTGGCAAACTGAAGGATTGTGATTTAAGAAGGTTGTTTCGATATAATAAATAATGGGAACAGGGTGCTGACATGTTGTTTCCGTGTTCTGTTTTAAGGAAAAAAAATATGTTTATTTATTAAATTTATTGTTTAGTTAATTAAAATGGTAAAAACCAATTACATTAATTAACATGGATATTTTAGAATTGTATGATATTAAAAACAAATAGAAAATAAAAAAATAGGTGTGGCACTCGGGGACTGCCACGGTAAAGCTATTGCATAGCATTTTTTATCAACTTATGCAATTATAATATTCCGGAGCAGCTCGTCTCGATCTGTGTGAGTTTCGTACAGTCTACACGCATACGTCTAGTCACACGCATACAAATACCGTGCCGAAGTTTACCGAACTGAAACGACGTTAGACTATGCACGGCTTTTAACGCCGCACCTCTGTGCCGGTCGGAGTGGGGGTTGTTAGGTTTATTTTCGTTACGGAATTTCCTGATTCGGTCGCCATACTCGAAGCAAGAAAAAATAGTAAGAATATAATAATAAGAACACAAATATAAAATAAAATCAATAATATGTTACAGCACTTAAAACTTATAAAACTACTTAAAAAATTTAGCACCGTGGACTCACAGTCACTTTCTTGCAAAACATTGAACACACTCACAATTTTACTCCATTGATTCACAAACAAATTACACATTTTATATGATAGCTTGCTTCAAAGTTGCCCGGAAGTGTCTAATTATATTTAACAACATTAGATAATACTTACAAGTTTTAATGATCTTAACAAAAATGGTGCGCCACAAGTCGGATTTTTTTTTAATTTTCCGACATTTACCGGGGTATATTTGGTCATTTGATTTTGTACGGCATCTGTGTCATACTATTTAAATACTGCTGCTAATCCATTATTCCGCAACGCCGTACAAAAATCATGCGACAAGGGGAAAAATCGAGGGTTGCAATCCCCTCTCTTTCCATAGTCCAGGGGGTGGTTTGAAAAAGTACGGCTTCGGTTCCAAAACATTATCTAGCACTCAAAAGTACTATTAAAAGGAATGCCGTCAAAAAATAATTGTTCGTTTGAATGTATATCAATAATCATCTTAATTTCATCGTATCCTTGATTTATAGAGCTGTAAAGTCATTTGATCCTGTATGGGAACTTTTTTTTTAACATGATATTGTAAAATACAATTGTTATATAGTATTGCCGTTCAAAAGAAACCGTTCTAAAAAAATTATAGAGAAATGCAAAACTGAAATTTTGCAAATTATTGTAAAAGTTCTAAATATCATAGATTAATGAAATATAGCAGTTTTCTACATTTTATCTCTTGTTTTAAATAGTATTAACATAGATAAATTAGGAAAAAATGATGCCGTACATTTTTGTACGCTAGTGTAGTGACGCTAAAATTTTAAGGATACTTTATGGCCATCTGATACAGTACGGTATTAACATATTTTTGAAGAGAACAATTGCTAATATGATAAAATCACTATGACGTCTAATTGAATTGAAATGGTGTATACATTATGTCCAAGAATTGAAACTGTCAATCCCAGTATCAACAGTTTTAAATACTTTTTGGTTTAATATATACTTCAAACGTTATTGATACATACATATAATTGATTTGTTTCATTGTAATGATGGTAATAAATAAACCAAAAACATTTTTTTAAAAATTCGATAAATTTAATGATGATAATAAAAAATATGGTTTTGCTTTCAATTATTCAGTATCGAAATCAGTTGCTGAGTTGTTATCGGAATCAACGTCTTCATCGACGTCCAAAGTACGCAAACACCTTACTCGGGTCCAAGCCGAGTACATCCGAATAAAATACGATATTCTCTACAAATGCTTAACGTCGTAACAGAATGTCGCTCCAAAAATGTGCGAGTACTTATGATAATTTCATTTCGACATGTAACAATTTTTGTATCAACAAAATTAGTACAAATAAACTATCTAAATACCGTATAAAAAAAAATCACTTACATTTCGTTATATGGATTTTTTCTTTTTGATTTTTTCTTTTTCAGTTTTTTTTCCCCTTTGAACCAACGAAAATGTACGGCACATGAAAAAATATTATCTATGCATAAAATACTTTCAAAATAAATTTATTTCATGTTGTGTCAAATCACCCCCTGGACTACGGAAAGAGAGGGGATTGCAACCCTTGATTTTATCCCCTTGTCGCATGATTTTTGTACGGCGTTGCGGAATAATGGATTAGAAGCAGTATTGAAATAGTATGACACAGATGCTGTACAAAATCAAATGACCAAATTTACCCCGGTAAATGTCGTCAAAATTAAAAAAAAATCCGACTTTGTGGCGCACCATTTTTGTACGGTACTGCGCGTTTTCTTATTATTTTTAATGGATCTATGGGTGGTAAGAATGCCGTACAAAAATATGTGACCAAAATGTACTCACTCTACCTGTACTTTCGCACACGTAATTCACACCTGCACTCAGTTGGACAGCTTACAAGTGACGGCATAGTGCTGAAGCTTGTTATTTTATGCTCTTATATCGTTCTAGATAGGTCACCTGGTGGTTCAAATGACCCATAACTTTTTCAGCATGGGCCAGTAGTCTATTAATCAAATAGTTTAGTTCATCTTATTGGTTAGCCTTATATTATGAAGTTACTACTACTTAACAGGTGTTGTCCGTCAAATTAAGAAGTTTCAAAGTCATGTGCATAGTATACATTGGAAATAATATTTTTCGCTTGAGAAGTAAATCTGATGACTGAGACATTTTACTATTCAACAATATTTATTTTGTTAAACTTGACCAGTTTAATTTCACGATGTTCTCAAAGGGTGCTATAATAACTACTCCCCACTTAGTATCTATCTTAAAGTTTCTTAAAATTCAAATAAATATTATTGAACAGCACATGTGACTTCATTCAACACAATATTGCGAGTTCCACCAAGTGTGATAAGTCAACAATGGAAATAGTAGTATTTTGACATTTTCATTGAAATTTCAGTTCAAGACATTAACTTCAACTTTAGGTAAGGGTTTGTCAAGTTATTATGTGTGTATGGATGTACTAAAATTTCTTTAACATCATATACGAAGGACGTCTTGAACGTGTGATGAGGACGTAAATAAGAGATTGAAAGAGGATTGTATGTAATAGTGTAGTATTGTATGTAGTAGAGAATTAAAGATTACCTTAAATTTTTAGTTTCTCGTGTCCTGATTCTGTTGTATTTAAGTATTTCTCAGCCAGATTTCTATCTTTTTATAAAAAAGTATGTTTTATTGAAGAAAGAGATACATATATTATATATATATATATATATATATATATAAATATACCTGGTTTTCTAGAAATCAAGATTATCTAGAAGTTAATATTTATACCTATAATATAAATATTAGGTAGTAGAGCCACGCTGATTTCAGCACGAACGGGTCGGCTCGACCGTGGCAGTACTACCCCCTCACAGAAGACCAACCTAAAGCGACAGCATCCGTGATGTCGTGTTGCGTTGGTGAGTGCGAGATCGGAGGCCTATTGGTGCAGAGGTGACAGTTATCGTGGTAACTATGTGAATCTTACACTGCCACGATGACTGTCATACTTTTTACGTCCCCAAGCGGGGTGTGAAAAAGCATCTCACTATGCCACCATAACGTGGGTCACCATACTGCATTGTCTGCATTTGCAAATAGTATGGTGACCACAACTCTTGGATTCTATTCATGTTTTCCGTCAGTCAGAGTAGAGTCACTTTGGCAGGCCCTTAAGGTAGTAGTCTGGTAACTTATGCCTATTATTATGACTTTTTTGGAGGGTGGTTTTTTTATAGGAAAATAAAACTGAATTGTCTTGAATATTTAGAGTGTTTTTATTTACATATTGAAAATATAAAAAATATATTATTTGAAATAATTTAATAGTTTATTACTATTATTATTGTCACTCGAACTTAGAACCTCAAAAAAAATGTACGTGGGTGGCCCGGGTGATTTTGGCTCTTGATGTTATCTGAAATCTAATATTTTTGATTATTCTTAATCTATAGACATGTCATTCTGGTCGGAACTACTGAAGTTAAATTTCAAGGGTAAATAACAAAATGGTGGACGTTGAAAAAGAAATCCTTTTATTTTAGCAAAGAAATGGTTGTAAAATAAAAAGTTAGGAGTGAAAAAAATTATCGTTAGTTCCGACGAGAACTATAAATATGTAGAACTACCTGTTAAAATTTGAGAGCAATCAGTTCAGTAGAAAAAAAGTTAGGACCCGGGCCGACCAGAAAAACAATGTCTTGAGAAAAACGCATTTAAAGTTCAACAACAAATTTTCATAAGTAAACTTATACTTACGTCAATCGTCTATGCCTGGAGCTTATAATATGCCTTCATCCTCGATTTTACGAAATCGCTGCTTTACGAAATAAAAATTTAGCAACACCTTTAACAGCAATATGTATTGTATCAGGGATACTGTAGTATCCGCTCTTACATAACCTTGGTCCCAAATCCATTATGGCACAAAAAATGTTTATACCTGATAAACCAACACCGAGTAGTCGCATAACAAAAGTAAGACGTCTGTTGACCTCAAACGCATTCCTCACTTTTATGCAAGAATTAATGGTAGCAAATTCATCGCACTTACACTTTATACACAAGTTAAATCCTACGATGCTTACGTGTCAACGTACGATCAAATACTAACAGAGTACTGTGAATTTTAGCTTAAATATATTTTAAAATAAATATATATTATTTATACATTATAAATTATATATATATATAATAGAATAACAGAGTCAACCCAGGTATAATATAATAATATAGTATAGGTAACAATGGAAGGGTCCAAGCGGTTGCAGCTGCCGGTCGACCTTAAAGGTTGGACTCCGAGGCGCTCTAGGAAACTCGTTATAAAGCCCGAAATATTTCGAATTTCTGTCTGAAATTTTCACAGTATATTCTCAAGACAAATACTTATACTTTCAAATTAAGCAAAAAAAAATTTTTTCATTTTTCGAACCCAAGTTACCAGACTACCTTAATATGTAAAAAAAATTTTTTCCAATTGTAGAAAATTTTGATAGTTGGCAATACTAACCATTGTAATCTTTGACGTATACGATTGACATTTCTTTTTAGTCCGAATTGGCTCCCAGTGGCATTATACGCGTAAGTATTTTATTAATCTTAAATTTTCTTGTAAATCTATCAAGGCAATTAATACAAGTGTATGAAGTTACAATCGTAATATGTTAAATTAACAGTATTTGATTATATTTCGGATTTTGCGAATACGGGTATATTGGGGTGAAACTTAAAAGTGTGACTTTGGTTCCAGGTTTAGTCGTAACTCATTTAAACGCAACGATGTCGGGAGGTTTAGACATACTAACCCTCAATGAGGAGGATGTAACTAAGATGCTTGCTGCAACCACCCATTTGGGATCAGAAAATGTACATTTCCAGGTATGTTGAAATTACAAACATTGGTCTAACCTCAAACTTATCTACATAACATGATGATTTAAGAATCCGTTCCATTATATTTGTCTGAAAATTTTGACGATTCATTCTCCCAACTGACATTTAACCATTCAGTTTTACTATCATTCTTATATGGTCTGTTGTTTAATAATGGAATCGACACATTACAGATGGAAACATACGTGTACAAGCGCCGTTCAGATGGCACACATGTGATCAACCTACGTCGCACCTGGGAGAAGCTGGTCCTGGCTGCCCGTGCCGTAGTAGCTATCGAGAACCCTGCTGATGTGTTTGTCATCTCATCACGTCCTTTCGGACAGCGCGCTGTCCTGAAATTCGCCGCCCACACAGGAGCTACTCCTATTGCTGGACGTTTTACTCCTGGTGCATTCACTAATCAGGTATACTGTATAAGCCTGTGTCTCGGAGAGTACTTGCTGTTAAAAGCTATTGATTCTGTACTTGATTTCTCTTTGGTCATATCAAATAGTTGTCCTATATAATCATGAGAGTGAGGGAACTGAGAGTGCATTCGTGTTGTGCACTATAATATCTACTGCGTAGTTGGCTGTTATCTGTTCAGACTGGCCACATTGGCTAAAATCTGTTATGAGTACATCATACTGTATAACCTTCTCATTTGGTTAAGTATTGAATTTTACTAAGTCATATTTTAAAAAATCGGTAGGTTACAATTTTCTTAATGAATTACCAATTAGATTTGCTTTGTACTAATTGCACTTATAACTTTATCAAGATTCTTTTTAAATAAGTCACTGTTTTAAATTAGTTTTGTAATAACAGCTTTTTATGATCTAGTTTACTAAGAGCAAGATATATAATTCCACTGCAGATTAAAACATTGTTTGTATAGTGTAATCTTTGAATTTAATGATGACAAACAAACTAAGGAACCACTGACTGCATACAAGCAGATATGATTAAAATTTTTTCTGATTAAATTATTTAACTGTAATGTGTATATGCTTTAATTGATGACCAAAATACTAATTTTAAATTATCAACAGATTCAAGCTGCATTCCGTGAGCCTCGTCTCCTGATTGTTTTGGATCCTGCTCAAGATCACCAGCCTATTACTGAGGCTTCATATGTCAACATACCAGTTATTGCATTCTGCAACACTGATTCTCCCCTGCGTTTTGTTGACATTGCCATTCCTTGTAACACTAAGGTGAGTGTTCTTCATAGGGTATATCATTATTTTTCCTTTTTATGATTGTTTTTTTTATTTGTAATTGAATATTTTACAATATAAAAGTGTTTAATAATTGTTGAAATTGATTATTGAGGAATGAAAGAAAATAAAATGTCTTGTCAAGATGTCAAATTATGGCTATTGAGATTTTCATAATAGTTTAAAAAAAGTTTGAATTTGTTAATGAATGTACTATTTTTCTCTTGACATTTTTCTTACAAAAAAACCCTTACTACATCCATGTGGTGACAGATTACGAATACATAGTGTCGCCAAATCTATTTATCCTGTGTGTCGTAATAGGCGACTAAGGAAGCAAATTAGGCAGGACATCTATTCAGCGTGATATAAAAGATCAAAACTTCCTTTCTAAGGAGAGGCCCGGGTCCAGCAGTGAACTATTAGAGGCTGTTCATGTGATAAAAGTTCTGTTACAAAAGGGAAGTACTGCCACATTCTACAAAGTAAAATATACCAGCATCAATAAATTGAATTGAATTGTTTATTGGGCCAAGTATGTTTGTATACTTAACATTAAGATCATAAGTTCACACATTTTTTTGTTGCAATACCTTAAATTCGGCTTGAAACCAAAATTTTGTTTAGCTCAGTGGCTATGTGTGCAGCTAACCCAGTCCTCTGTATATCTAAAATAGATTTGACCAATAGGATTCCAATCATATTGTAAATTAATTTATCTCTGAGGATCATCTCAAATGGGTGAATTTGCTAAAATCAAGGACTTTAAATAGGCTTATGGAATAAAAAAAACCTTACTTGCCACAATTAATTTCATAAGCATTTAAATCTATAAATTTATTTTACAATGTTTTCAGTCATCTCACTCAATTGGTCTTATGTGGTGGTTGCTCGCCCGCGAAGTTCTAAGACTGCGCGGCGTTCTTGCTCGTGACCAACGGTGGGATGTTGTTGTAGATCTTTTCTTCTACCGTGACCCTGAAGAGAGTGAAAAGGAAGAACAGCAGGCTAAGGAACAGGTATTAATTTTAGATCTCATTTTTACATTATCAATCATATATAGGTGCTAATTTGTACCAAGTTTTTGAGTTTAGCATGGTGTGCAACATTACACAAATTTCTATTTAGTATTATCTATTTGCAACCTAACATTGATATTTGATATACAGCAGGCCGTTGTCCCAGCTAAAGTTGAGGTACCCGCACCACCTGTGCATGAAGACTGGAATGAAAGTGTAGAACCCGTCACTTCATGGGCTGAAGATACTGCACCACCACCGGCAGCTGCTACTTTCGGCGCACCGCCCCCAGCCCAAGAAGACTGGGCTGCACAGGTAAAATAAATATCTACAGTAGCAGACCCACGCCATTTAGTCTTTTAGTACCTCTTTATCTGAAAAGTAATAAATTTTCCGTGTTACGTAACATTTTCTAATTAAACTCGCCTTTGTTGATATCGTAGCGTGATATTATATAGCCAGTAATTTTCCTCGATTAGTGGACCATCCAACAAAAAAAATTAGCAGATTTCGTCCAGCCATTCATATCTGATATTGTGTTCAAGGAAAATGCGAGATTCAATTTTATAAATACAGAAAAAATTTCGAGTCTACCTTAAAATTTAAGGAAGTGTGGAAAACCACACTCAAATCTTCAGTCTATTCAATACAATTTTGTCTGCTATCATCAGGTACAAGAAGAGTGGGGCACAGCCGCTCCTGCTCCTGCTCCCGCTGCACCTGCTCCATCGTGGGGAGGTTCTGCTCAAGACTGGAGCGCGTCATAAACATTGTTTTCTATAGTTAATATAACGTGAAAACTATTTTCTGATTTTTATTTATTATCCTTTTTTGAATATGAAAACACCAGGATGAGTGTATGTTAAGTAACGTGATGATTCTATACACATGAAAGCAAACTTCTAGAATGCTAAAATAAAAATAGTTATTTAAAAAAGTTAGTTACCGCAAACCTACTATCAGAACGACGGCGTTTTTGGCGACTAATTAATGAATTTGTCATTTAAAAGTTTAGTCTGGGACCATCTATTCCATTTTGGCCACGCTTATATCAATAACTATGGCGTCTAGCGAAGATTAGTAAAATAGCTAACGCGAGCCTAAGTAGCATTGAAAAAAAAAAATTTCAAGTGGAACACTTTCCACTATCCACTTGCTTGAGCTTAATTGTGTTCGATTGAGTACAAGGTTATAGCCCACACGATTATTCTTCAAGCATATTTATCTTGTATTGGCGTGCTAGCTAGTAATTAATTCTTGCGAGAGTTGTAATTTTGTTGTTATACTCTTCAATACAACGTAGATGTTCATTACTTTATTAAAATAAAACATTTGAACCACTTAAAAGATTATTGAACAGTTAACTTAGTTATACATTAGGTATTAATATTAATATCATGAATAGTAGCTAAATCCTCTATGTTTCCGTACAAGTGAATTCTGTAAACACAAGTGTACTTTGCATTGCCTTGGTTCGTCAACACTCGAAATATCAACATCTTCCATTCAATTTGCTTGTGCGTTAACTGATAGTATTGTTTCGCTGAGCCCTCGGCACGATATTGCCCGTTCACAACTTTGATCCGAGTATTATTTGCGAGAACCCCCTGAAAATTGTGTACAAGTCAGTGTGATGTTACTCAACATTAGCAACTTTAGTTAATTTTCACAGATTGATAATGTATTTGCTAAGGTATAACCTCGTAATTTGGTTTAACAATCAAATGAAAGTTTATATTTTAAATTTAAATTAAAGAGTACATAAAATATTCTTTTACTTTTTATATGAGAAAGAGTTCAATGATTTACTAACATTCTTGTTTCTATCTGAAAACCTCGCATAACCAATTTCTCTAAAACTGTTCATTTAAAATTCAGGCGGATTGCCTGAAGTCTCGTGAGTAAGAATATTGTTAATTTCCAGAAGCTCTACATCAGACTTCCTGCCACCCGTGATCTAATTTTCAACAGTACCAAATAGATTTCGGTTGCGAGTTGCTACGGGACTAGACATTTTAACACTCAGACAAATTATAATTGTTTTCACGATTTCTGGTTACTATTAAGGAACTCCTGGGAATGAGAATCCTCCTACACGGGAAAGACAGCGAAGCATATTCCTTTCTGCCAGTCCATATTAAAACTATAAAGGTAAAGAAAGTTTTTTTCAAAATTTTTTTACAAGACAGCTGTTACTGATTGCCATTAGTGTTATCAGACAATTTAGGATTAATTATGGTGAAAAAATCATATTGGTCGATGATAATACGCGGGTACATCGAGCTCGACGAGCGAGCACTACTCTCGGAGTACTAAATCACACGGTTAGACTTTAACTTACTGGCTCTCTGGACTTAAGCGAAATCAAACACATGATATGCTCTCAAGTGACCTGTGTGGAGGCGTCAGCCATCTCCAAAAAATCTGTTAGAGATCAAGAAAACTGTCATCCAAAAATGGGAGACAGGTTACCACAGACTACCATGGACAACTTGATCAATAGCATGCCCTGGAGAATTTCTGCATACGTTCAAACCAAGCGAGGAGTCACTTTCAATTAAATTTGTAGGTTTAAAGCATATAAACTAGTTATTTAAATCTTAATTATTGAACAAATTAATTCTTTAAATCACTAATTTTATAGGGATTAAAATAACATTTGTTTTAAGAAAAAAAATGTTTAGAACTTTTCATATTAAATAATATATTTTTAAGTGTGAAAGCAGTAAACAATGTATTTAGGTATTAATTTTATTTTGACACGATAAAAAAATCTTAACTTTTCCAACTGAACGTGAATCTTTTTTTGATAAAGTTACGATTGTGTACATCGGAATCGGGTCGACATGTTACATAATTATGAAATATTATGACTTGTGATAAGCTTAGTTGTAACTATTTGAAGTAGTCGCAAATAGTCAAGGAATTACAAGGAAATACAAATTTAGTTTTAATCAATACCTCTTTTTAACGTTTTTATTACAAGACATGAACTGAGTTAGTTAGAATAAAATTCTCAGAGCAACTACATATTACTCAGTCAATGACCTAGAGACGTATAGAAACGAACGTGATACGATATAGAAGTTCAATACGAGGATAACATAGATGCAAAATATATGTAGCTATACATTCCGTAGTTTTAGCGTTGTCGTCGATAAACACATACAAATATGGTGTTACTAACGTATATAATGAAATGTTTCGGCGCACTCAGTGCCGTATCCGGCCGTATGTGTTCAACAGTAACGTAGCTTATCCTTTGAACTTTTGGTAATTGTATTTTTATTTCACCATATGAACCACTGAAACACAAGTTAATTAGAGTTTGTAACAAGTCCAACTTTTTCTTAGTTCCGAGCACATAAGTTTATTTTTTGCATGGGTAATAATCATTTTTTGTTTTGAACTAAAAAATAATCGTAAAATTCTGTTCTGTACTAAAATTTAGAATAAAACCATTAAAAAAGATCTCGGGCAGTTGGTAATCAATTTTCAGTGCCTACGCAGCCTAAATTTCTAAAGATATGTATATGTATATGTATGATATGTATGTAATGTTAGCTAATCAGCAGTTAATATTGCTGTTTTTCTAAAATTAAAATTGCTTATTTCGCGGTCCAATCAAGTATGGCGCTTAATATACTTACATAAAAGGCCAACAGTCAGACAGGGTCGGTGCTCGTAACGCGAGCACTATGTCCGCTGGAGGAGTGGCCTGCCACAGCGGCACTATACCCCACAGAGCGACGCGACCATCCCACTCCTTTGTGCCAGCGCCCTTTGTGGCCGAGGCACCCGATATGTATCGTGTACCTATGTGGACTGAAAATGATCATACATTTTAGATTAGATTAAGCGGATTGGTTTGTTCCATTGGGTAGATTTATCTTATATCAATCAATCTATTTTATTCTGAGCTTTTGACATTGTGTGATAAAATACAAAAGCAAACAGAAACATTTTGTAAAATCTCATTTGCTTAAATGTACTGCGAATGTAAACGCACAGGTTTTTTGTAAATTGTAGATTTTTATAAATAGTTTTTCCAACTGTTGTAGTTTATCTTCTTGTGATGAATATCAGCCTATTTCTTTTTCTATCCCTCTAACAACGACAATGCAAAGTTTTATAATGATCAGTTAGGAGCCGTAAGGATTGCAAGTCTTTCAAATAAACTAATTTGAATTTGGAACATTAGTTAAGATTAAAATAATTGATTCCTTAATGGCTATGGATTCTAATAAAAAGCTATATTATTATTATTTAGAAGCATCAAATCTGTTGTAGTCGAAAATTATATTCAACATTTTCTTACAGTGTGATCCCAAAAAAAACTTTCCGTTGCTACCATCGCTCTGAGTAATATATTTTAAAGATTTTTCCGTTACTTTGCCCATCAAAGTCGAATTGAGGTCTATGTATAAACTGTGTGCGTACCACGGTTCTGAACTAACTTAACGAATGTAATTGAATTTATGGATAGATACGTAGGTGCTGTAGTTAGTAAGGCGGGTCTTCACGATCGAACGATTTAAACACACAGGCACGTCTCGTTAGAAGACACAACGGTACAGTAATACACTTTCTTAGCGATTATAAATATTTTTAGTTACTAACATCATTTACTAAGTGTTATCGTTAGCCAAGTGTGTAAAAACCCACAGTTGGCATGTTACTAGGGTGTCAATACACGTAGTACATTACGCCGCACGTCAAAAAGTAATTAAAGCGGTACTTAAATATGTTACCTGTCTTCGATCGCGACGACAACATCATAGTCCGCGAACGAAGTGTATTCCTGTAATAACATGTTACTTTTGAAATTGGTTGATGAGGTGGATATCTGATAAATTGAACAAAAAAACGGTGATTTGTAATTTGTAAGCAATTTAACCCTAATAGGTATCTTTAAAGAGTAGCTACTTTGCCAATGTAACACTGATAATAAAGCTTCGGAGCTTATAAGAACATTTTTTAGTCTATTGTATAGGTATCGTCTTATCTTTAAGGAAAAATTTCTGATGGCTTTGACAGTATTTTCATAAACTTTTAGAACCTTTTTTTGTTGTATTAACATTACCCTTTGACTGTGATTCGATTTCGGTAAGGATAATAAATTAATCGGATAGTTTAACCAGATACCGAATATCCGGCTAATTTATAAGTTAGCTGGGTAGCTGACCGACTGCAGAATATTCTATTCTGCTGAAAATTGTTGATTATTTGTTATGCGTTTCTGAAACTGAGGAGTAACGATATACGTTTTGATATTCATTGCGTGCCATTAGAATAAAAAAATCTAAGCCAAGAACTCCTGATTTATCCTACACAAATGGGCCTCGTTGAAATCTTAATTATAAAGTTTTCTAACGACTTGAGTA
Source organism: Hypercompe scribonia (assembly GCA_949316085.1). NCBI lineage: Eukaryota > Metazoa > Arthropoda > Insecta > Lepidoptera > Erebidae > Hypercompe > Hypercompe scribonia. The sequence goes on from OX438975.1 coordinate 8,400,875, forward strand.
ACTTCAACCACTCAAATTCAGAATTATGAAAAACTAAGTGGAGGTTTTTACATATTATTTACCGTTGCCACAAGTTAACCCCTGCTAAAAAGAAATAGTGATAAAGAGTCTCACCAATTTCATGCTGTTTTGCATGCTGCAACGACAAACTCTGAGATATTTAGCTAGGTACTCTAGATTTTAAGTAGTTACGTAAATACTCGTTTCAGCTCTAGTGTTATGTACATTTTGACTGTGTTCTTATGTTCTAATAAAAAGTTTAGTTAATGCTCTAATTTAAGAATTCTACAATCAAAGTTTTCTTTTCACGCGTGCAATAGTTTAGTAAGTTTAATAGTTAAGAAAAGTTCAATTATTACCTGAGAGTTTGTTCAGCTTTAGCTAGTTCTTCGGTCAAGTACCTCAATCTATGACAACATTCTAAGCTGACTGATGTACTCGTATCGGAGAAGGCTAAAGCAATCAAAAGATAATCGGTTACTGATATAATACTCTGTATTGTCTTAAATCAGTGCCTTCAGTATTCCTACTTAAGTGACGGGTATTCCACAACTTTATTTAAACAGGAATCTTGATGTAAATATACAATGTTTACTAATACTTATTTTCACAAACACATGTAAGCATAAGTTTTAGGAACACATTAGAAAAGGACACATATTATAGGTACTATCGACCTGCACCCGTCGTCACTAATATACTCAGAAAAGTTAAATTGGAAAAGATTTACTAAAGTTGCTAGTAGTTACAAAGTTTACTTACGTGTTGTATTTAGCTTTTAGGACTGTGGGGAAACGAGAATTGGACGAACCAATCGATAGGGAATAAGATTAGTCAGCAGGTAATCTGATAAATTTTGTATTTCAAGGTAGACACTTGGCAATGTTAAAAAAAAATAATGTACAGTAAATTATGAAAGTTAAAACTGCATGAAAAATAACTTTAAATAAAAATAGAAAAGAAAAAACAAGTTAAGTCCAGAAGTGTTGAAAGCAATTTAATGTTGACAACATTGAAATAATTTCAAAATAGATACGCATTTAAAGTAAATAATAGGTAAACATTAACTGCAATCATCAGGAGCCATATTAAATTTTAAATTAATTATGGATTATTTAATGACAATTAGAATTTATTTGTTTTTTTTATGCGTGTATCGATTATGTTGTTATTATTATTCGATCATGAATGGTGACGCTGCCAGGTTTGAAACTAGAAATACATACATACGTAAGTAAAACCTAATATCCAGTAGGACTACTCAAACTTGAAGGTGTTGTATAAGTACTTAGATACACTATTTCCTTAATTATTATTGTGAACTTGTCTATTACAAGCATGAATAAAAAAAAATACAATAAGGAAGTTACTGTTGCTCTTAGATTTACCTCATTACAATTTGAATATTGTCTTGTCATCATTTAAAAAAATGCAGTGAAGCGCTTAACATGAATTTGTTTCTCAACGCTTCTGACACAATTTATTTTGTAAACATAAAATTAATGAGTGTTTGATATACTCAACAAATTTCCTTAATTGTTCACATAACATTGTCAAATGTCTTAGTTTAACCTGGAATACTTTTAGTTATTCTAATAATAGTTGTTAAATAGGACCGTAGATTATATTGAAAAGGAATATCCGTTTTTATAACCAATGAACTTTTATTCAGGACGTCATATTTTCTTGTATAGAGATGTGTCCACGGACAATAAAATATAGGGACTAGATGCATCGGGAGTGCACACTCTAGTGAGGTGGTGCTGCGATGGATTATGATTAAAACTTTACCATACATTATAACAATAGTTACGTACAATATTAATTTGGCATAACTGTTTAGAACTTCGTCAAGTATAATATTTACGCGGCGCATAATTAGCTCCAAGTACTAAAGTAATAAAATACTTTTTGTATTTAAAAGAAACACGTTGGCGGCATTTTATCAACAATGACAACAATAGAGTGAATTTAGGGATGATTAATGGTTATTGTACTAAATTACTCTAATCTACATGATCTCTTAGCCGATTTCGGCCACGGCATTCTGTCTCAATGGAGACCAATCAACTTAGCAGGCAATATTATAGTGTACAAGTGTGTGTGCAAAAATAGTTGCACTCTCTGTTCCCTTACTCGCATATTCTAATGACAATGGTGGACATGGTATATAAGGTAGGTATATATGGAGAAGAAGAAAACAAAAAATATACGTGTATTTAATAAGCACGAAAATGGCATACGTTTAAAATTTAATAATTTTTTTCAAAAATATACAAGACAAAGCACATGCTCTTGTGACACAGTATGGGCGGCGGTCCTGAAGGCCAGCAATATCGCGCTACTGCGACGACCACAACAAGTGTTCGCCATCAGGATCATAAGAGAGTACCGTACGATCTACTTTGAGGCGGCGAGTCTCCTGGTCGGAACTGCACCATTGAATCTGAAGGCGAGAACCCTTGCAGTTCTTTATCAGTGGCGCAAGGAGATACAGAAGTTGAGTCGGAGTCCTAAGACTCAAGAAATCGAAGATAAGAAATTCCAACACTGCCAGGCCCTTGCTGAGGAGCGGAAGAAACAACTTAGGCAACCAAACACTGGGCACACCGTTGTTTGGGCAGTAAGATCCGTTATGGAGGACTGGCTTGATAGGCATTCGGGACCATTTCATACCAGCTGACGCAGGTGATCACCGGAATAGGATGTTTTGGAGATCACTTGTGTTTGATCCGTAAGGAGCCAACGCCTGAGTGCCATTACTGCGATGACTGGACCGGGCGCACAACGCTCCCCATCTGCCAGAATATCCAGCATGAGTGGAGCAGAGGCGTGACCTCGTGGTGGCCATCGGAGTGGTGATATGGAGCGAGAGCGCATGGAGCTTCGGTGTCTCTTTCTGTGAGCAGGTTATGCTTGCAAAGAAGGGGGTAGAGTGGAAGCTAGACCCGGGAACGGGTTACGTACCAAAGAAAACTCACTCACCTAAGATCATTAAACGATTGCCGTCCTCCGTAAGCGCAGGCCTGGGGGTGGCAGGTGAGGCCATCTGTTACCTTACTAGAAGCAGGCCGGGATGGCGATACGAGCGCTACGGACTGCGCACGCCCCTTTGGGGACAGTAAAGTAACAACGAGATTCCCACACGGGAAGGGGCCATCTACAAGTCGTAAGTGGCCCATAGCATGGGCTTTGTAATACACATACTACGGATATGCAATATACATACATAACATTACTGTATAATATACAAGTACATATATTACTAAATACATTATATATTATCAGCATCATCAGCATCTTCAACAGTCCATTGCTGCACATGGGCCACTCCTTAGCAATGAGGTTTTGGCCTAGTCTTCCACCTGGTCCGACTTGTTGGTATATTTATATACTCGTATTTATTATTATACATTTATAATAATAGTAATATAATATGTATACTCGTATATTTTGAGTGAAAATTGTGAATAAATGCGTATAAATAACTAAACTATGTTACTATCACGCCTTTTGATCTTTATGCCAAATTAAATTAGGACAAAAATAAATTAGTCGAAACAAAAGGATCCCAAAGTAAAATCACTATTACGTACGTTAGTCTACTAGGATATTATTTTGTTTTCAAAGTATTAAACCTTTTCTTAAGGGAAGGCTCCAGATATTTCATAATATTTTTGATCGAAACAAGGAACTAAGAGTCAGGAACAAACAATATCTCGAGTCTACCATTCTTACTATTATTCAAAATAGTGAATAACACATGTCACGAGCTTAAAATAATTCTATGTAGTACAAAGGTGACAATTTAAACTTGTAATGAGGTCTGAGATAAAGAGGTTAAATAACAGGATCAGTACATCTATGAAAGACATAGTTCATCGAGTTGACATAAAAAGGCCTCATTGTCTTGCAAATCGTATCCATACTGAGATTTTGTATCTAAATCTTACGTGTCCCGTTTATAAAGAGATCCATCAAGCTTCTTAATGAAATACTATTATATCAATTATCTCTTAAATAACTAAGAAACAAAGAGACTTTGTTACGAAAAACCAGTGTGATTACTAGTAATTGACCTGAATGTCTTAAGAAATACAATTACGTAGGAGGTACTTACATAATGAGATTAACTTCGTTAAGTCTCCTTCAAGGTTCTTCTTCCAAAATGACACTGAAACTAAGTTAATTATCTCTTTTGATGCTACAATACTAATTTTATTCATCGCTTAGTTTGAGCTGAATTTATCTATATCTATACTTATACTAATATTGTGAAGAGGAAAGGTTTGTGTTTTTGTTTGTATTGAATAAACTTAAAAACTACTAGGCGATTTTAATTATTTTTTTTGACCTTTAGAACGCTATATTAGTCCTATTAGTATTTATTATTAGAAAATAATTGATATCTCTACTAAAACTTCAATAATGTAGCCCAAGCTGTAAAATAAATGCTATGAAACGGCTTTTTTTGCATTCACTGCGGAAGATATTGTTGATAGAACAAAAAAATAAATAAATATAATATATAAAGTTTCGTTGGTGAGTGAGAAACCGGAGGCCCATTGATGCAGGGGTGACAGTTATCGTGATAACTGTGTGAACCTTACACTGCCACGATGACTGTCATGCCTTTTACGTCCCCAAGCGTGGCGTGAAAAAGCATTTCACTAGGTCACCATAGTGTGGATCGCCACACTGCATTGTTTGCATTTGTAATATCAGGCAGAGTAGAGTCACTTTGGTAGGCTCTTCAATCTTCATATATAAAAACAAAGATCAGAAATGTGCTGAAAGCGGCTAGAAATACATCATCATTATCGGGACGGGATCGGAAGTTCGGGACTAGATGGTGTTGTGTGTCGTCCGAGAAATATTATTATTTAGTTTAATGTACCCAAAATGTAAAACTGCAAATATATTTCAGCCTCATGCTTACATTTGTTGATTTATTTTGATTTAATTTTACAATGAAACTACAAAAATATGAAGTAAAGATGTGTTATATTCATAATCATCATCATCATCATCATCATCTCAGCCAAAAGATGTCCAATACAAGGTTCTCCACAGCAGCCGGTCCCGTGCCACACGCATCCAGCAGCTTCCCACGATCTTTGTTAGGTCGTCGGACCACCTTGTGCGGGGTTTACCAACGCTATGTTTCCCAGTACGCGGTCACCACTCCAGAACTTTATGGCCCCATCGGCTATCGTTTCTACATGTAATGTGGCCCACCCACTGCCACACACAGCAATTTTACTGGCAATATCGGTGAACCTGGTTCGTCTGTGGTTCTCCTTATTCCTGATTCGATCACGCAAAGAAACTAAGCATTGCCCTCTCCATTGTTCTTTGGGTGACTTTGAGCCTTCTTATCAAGCTCATAGTGAGTGTCCTCGTCTCTGTGCCGTAAGTCATCACTGCTAACATACACTGGTCAAAGACTTTTGTTTTGAAACACTGCGGCATTTGTGACGAGAAAACGTTACGTAGCTTCCCGAACGCTGTTCAACCTAGCTGGATTCAACGATTTACCTCTTTTTCGAAGTTGTACCTACCTAACTGGATGCTTTGGCCTAGGTACACGTAGCCGTCAACAACTTCGAGGGTAGATTCTTCTCAAGAGTAGATGTTATTTTAATTAATTAATGATATAAAGTCCAGTAAAAAAATGATAACCCCATTAAATGAAACCCTATTAAATAAAATGCATAAACAAAAACTTTGAGAATAAAATATATTCTATGGATTAATATATAAAATGTTATTAGCAAATTACATAATAAAACAGAAATTATTTATATCCTGCATAAATATATAAATATACATACTACACGTTTATTTCAAAATGTTAAAGAAATTATGTCTACTCGTGCGAAATCAGTTTAAAATTTGTTCGAAAATAAAAGTGGAATTCAGAGGATTTTACGGTCGTTTCTACAATAAATGCTAAGTATCTGTTCTTCTTTTAGCAGTAAAAACATGAGTTTGAGTGCGTAGTTAATTAAAAAAATATACTAAAGACACTTAACAACTATAACAACTGACGTTAGGGAATAAAAGTACTATGAACAGTTTCCATTGCAGTTAGATTCAGAACATTCAGATATAACCATTTTTGTTTTTATTTCATATCGCTTTTATCGTAAATGTTTCTCCCAAACATTTAAGGAGTACGTAAAAACCTAATTATCCTTATTACTTGAATTAAATACACACGACTGCACAACATGAATCATCTTCACTCACAAGTTATTAGCAAGACCAACAAAGTCTGTATGTAGGTACTAACCTATTGTTCCCACCGCTAGGATCAATATAACAAACAAGGAAACCGTAGCTCTACTACACGAACGATTTTGAACTGATGTTTGTTTACATCTCTTGGTTCTTCTTTCCTTACTACCGAGGAAGTTTTGTTCCACATTATCTTCGTATAGATATTCCCAGATGTTTTCCCGTAACGGGTACGTGGATCGCATTTCCCATTTCGGTCTTGCAACTTGCCTGGATTTCCTTCGATCGTGAACTTTCCCTTTAAAAATATAGTAAATTAAATACGTCAATTAAAGTAAAATAGTTTTTAACTCATTGCATTTTTTGGTTATTAGTATAGTATAAGAATAATGTAAGTGTAAGGTTGGAGTAATATACATCAAAGAAGACTCCAGATACGTTCATTATAAAAAAAAAGTATAATGGCCAGCTGCATGAATTACACGTACAGTGTAGGGTTCGTTATTTTTTGTTGTGTGTTGTACTTATTTTTAAATTTAATAAGCCAACAGTTTAGCTCATTATGCATGACTTATGTATTCGTAATTTGAAAAATATTGCTATACTCTCTCAAAGTTTTTAATAAACCTGTAAATCGATAGCTCGAATGGTACCGACGAAGAATTGAAATTGTGAACACAAAATATATTTATTATTAATATTTTCAGTTACTGTTGTTATACTTGTGACTCCTTCGTCATCGTTTTTCTTTATTCATCTATTCTTAAAACATAGAAACGAGTCGGGCAAAATCGATTCTGGTGTGATAAATGGGCCCATAAATTAAATTTTATGTTTCATTATTCTCTGTAAGAAATCTTTAAGAATATGAGAGCCCCAGGGAGTGACTACGACATCCTCTTCACCTAAATTTTACGGATGTATAGAACCGAGTAACCGAGTGAAATCCTTTGTCTTTTATTTTATGTTGCACTGAGAAGGGTGGAGTAAAGGATGTTAGGTGTTGATTCAATCATAGTAGATGTCGAAACTCCTTGAAATTCGAAGTAAATCAATACATACCTAATTATGACTTAAGTAAAGGAGGTAACGTTAGTTGTGACGGTTTTGGAAAGTTTAGAGGAAATTGACAGAATGTGCATGAAGACTAAAATTGAAAAAATATGTAAATGAAGATAAAACATCAGGGCCCCCAAGCTCAGGATAACCGAAACTTCACCCACCTTTTTAATGTTAATTAAAAAAGAATTAAACCGACTTCAAAAAACATCAATCGAAAACTACCTAGAAACTGACTAGAAATGGAAAAATAACTGACGAAAAACGCTCTCGATTTTCCTCTAACGCTATTTCGTCTTTACTAAATACTACTTCAGTCCAATAAGACAGTGTTTTATTGCAATTTATTGTAACAAATACAACAACAAGTAATGACGTAATGACAGTACTACTTTAATTATGACAGCTTATCTAGTAGTGTACTGTTAATTATTATTGATGTAATGTGATAATACAATAGTCTTTTACATGTAACATATACGTGTATTAGCCTTTCGATGTACTTCGTTTCATTGTTCAATGGCATTATTCTTAATCCAACTGTGAGTTTCCAAACACTTCATATGAAGAAACTGAAACGATTGCTAAAATTCACACAAGACATGCCATGCAATGTGTGCTGAAGAGTTGATTATAAACTAACATTTTTCACCTTCGAAGTATACATTGTATTACCATTATGTATATTTATTTATAATTTTAAGTATAAATATATATAATATTAATAGAATATATGGATTTGTTATGTGCATACATGACATGGATATTTTTATAACCTGCAACGAAATAGAAGGTTTTTTTATTTTATTTGTACATGATGTCCTGATAAATGCTAAGCCGTTTAGTTAGCGTCCCAGTTATTATTTACACTTCACGTCCCTTGCTTATTTAGTTACGCCTCTGCTTTTGTTACTTATTATTAAGTGCAATATCAGCCAGGTCATGTGGTTACTTCATCCGCAACAGAAATAACACTCAGTAAATAAATGAAAAGTGGTAAATCATGTACTTGTATACATTTTATCACTATTATAATTGTCATTACAATGTTTTATAAGAGACCAAGAAAATCTAGAGAGGTTTTAAGTAGAAGAAACCCGAGTTTTAGTGAATTTATAATATTGTGCGATGCGGATCATTTTTATTTCAATATCGGTATTTTTTTTAATAAAAACTATTTCTTTTTGGTAGTCGCTATCAGGTAACCCTTCTTCTCGCTTATCATCTGTAGCATAAAACGAAGAGAGATGACCTACATTCAATTTTTTATTTGATGGACAAAACCATAAATACTAAAAACATCTTAACTTAAAAGAAAAGTATTACATAAACAATATGGACGTATACGAGTATAGTATTTTCAGTTTTAATACTATCGTAAAATAAGTACTCGTCGTGCAATCGCACTAAAACGAAACAAATCAAAGGATGACATTTTATTAATTCGTTGATAGCGGTAACATTTTATCGCGGGCTAGTAGTAATTTAGTGAGTTTTATTGCCCACTTTACGATTGCTTCGGTCTAGCCACAAGATAGGCTAGGGTGGGCTTTCTATTTAACAATATTTTAGACTATCAATACTGACGTCCTTGCAGCAAAACTTTTGGTAAATTTCATGCAAAATATATTAAAAAAATAAATTTAACATCTTATTTAGAATTCACCAGCAATGAAGGGTAACATATATCCACATCAATAAATAAATAGGGCAGTTGCTAGTTCAATGAGTATGTACCAATGTTGAAGTTCATAAAATAAAATCCTATTAAATAATTTCCAGCAATTAGTTTTATTGGGATGGGAAGATTAACGGTAATGTTTTTTTTCCTATATAGGGTAAAACCGAGATAGACGCCCCAGTGGGAGAGATGCCCCATATTCAAAATACCTAACTTCCCGAATTCACAACAAAAAAATAATTGTACAAGTAAGAGCCACAGTCTCCCCGCACCTCAATTATCCACGGACATTCATGCAGTGAGGATGCGTTTTGCACCTGTGAGTAAATATCTCCGCAGCAAAATTTATAAACGCGTCAAAGTTTTACAGGTTAGTATTTTGCGATGTGTAACTTTATAATTAGTAATCAATTCCTTTATATTTTTTATTACGTCGATATATTGGTTCATTAAGTCTGCATCTAGGTGTAGATAGATTCTATTTTGTTTATCATTTACTTAAAAAATACTATGGCATCTATCCCTATCACAAAGGATAGTTGCCCTGATTTTTCGAGGTATAGGTGCCCTTAGGGGCATCTATCCCTTTATACTCATGAAGTTAATGAGGTAAGCATATGGAGTTAAGTATATATTTTGAAATGCTTTTTTTTGTGTATTTATTAAATTAGCATTTTATGTTTTAAGTATATTTATCTTGGAACTTTTTACTGACTTTAACTCTACTATGCCACGAAAATATAAAAGAAAGGAAGAGTGCGAGCTCGAGTATGTTCTTGGACTGCAGAGAACCTACAGTCAGCTTTTGATGAAATGGATAAAAAAACTATTTTTTCTATATTAAGAGCCTGCCAAAGTGACTCTACTCTGCCTGATGGAAAGCATGAATAGAATCCAAGAGTTGTGGTCACCATACTCATAGCAAATGCAGACAATGCAGTATGGTGACCCCATTATGGCGGCCTTGTGAGATGCTTTTGGATAAATGGGGATAAACAAAATATCCCGACAATTTGGGAATTCCATCGAGTACATTGCGAAGACGATATGCTGCTAAAAATTCAACAAAGTTGACACTGGGTATGTATTAAAGATCATTAGTACAATATATAACATTTTTTTATAAATAATCTCTGTCCATTATCAACAGGTTTATTTACGTAATTTTTTTAGGAAAACATCGTATTTTGGATTTTGACAACGAGAAAAGGCTAGTCAAGCACATTCTCAAACTTGATGATACAGGATTTCCCCCAAATAGACAAGCCATACGCATGTTGGCTTATCAATTTGCTGAAAAACTAGAGCTAAAACATAGTTTTGACCACGAAAATGAAATGGCTGGAGGTGCGTGGTTCAAAGGTTTTATTGAACGAAATCCGGAACTATCTATCAGACAAGCTGAAGGCTTATCCGTGGCTAGAGCTAAAGGTCTTAGTAGAGAAGAAGTAAAAAACTTCTATGATCTTTTCATCAAAGTTCTGACTGAAAATGATCTGTTGGATAAACCAGAAAAGATCTACAGCATGGATGAGCCCGGAATTCAATTAAATAATAAACCCGGAAAAGTTATAGCAAAAAAAGGAGCAAAAGTTGTCAATTCAGTCGCATGTGCCGTGAAAGGTGAAACCATGACAATCGTTGACTGTTGCAATGCAAACAAAAATAGATAATTAAAAACAGAATAAGGGAGAGAATAAATAAGACATTGAAAATTATAAGTCAATTATTGCGTTCTTTTTAATATAAAAATGTATAATTGTGCAATGTGGATGTTGATATTTATAATATTAATGTTTTACAACAACAATTTATTAAGAATTGTAATTTTGTTGTAAAATTTAACTTAAAATATGATTAGCTATTTGAGTGATATTAGAATTATTTTTCAATAAAAGCAATTAAAAGATTTAAAAAAAATAGTATTTTATTATTATGACTCATGTTTGGTGGAAACAATTACTGTTTTAAAATTAGAACTAGGTACTTAAAAATTGGTTTCGTTTTTTCGTTAACTCGGTATAAAGGGCACCTATCCTGCTCTGCAGTCATCTATCCTCCTCAGTATTTTCATAGTGGGGCAACTATCCATATAGGTAGGCATCTATCCTCAAAATTAATGTTTCACTAAAAGCTATTTTTTGCAAAATCTGTATTTAATTTGTTCAAAAACAATAAAAGATATTCATCACAAAGGATTGAACTATCTAAATAAATACAAATTATTCCTATAAAATGTATTTTTATCTAACTGGGAGGCTATTTAAAAAAATGGGGCATCTATCCCGGTTTTACCCTACATTTTTTCATCATTTAAAATTTTTGGTATGTAGTTGCCACTTTTATAAATTTTCAAAAAGGAATAGGCCAAAATAATTCATTGCTGTGCAAACCTAGCCAACTTTACAACGATTTAAAATCCGGTTATAACTGGAGACCCAGATCTTATCATCACAAAGGTCCTATGTATTGTGCATTCTACAAAATATTCTCTCCATTAGACCGGATGAGGGGCAGACAAGATCCTCCAAACGAAAAATAACTTTCACAAGAAATTGTATGAAGTCTGTCAATATAAACATAGAGTTTTGATCAAGTCTCGACCAACTAACTAAATTTCTAATATCAAAAACTTTTTGAGCTCCAACTTTGACATAAGTTAAGTTGGAATGAGTATAATTAGACAGAAACGCATAATTGGTTTCATATTTTTAGCAAGCGAGCGTCGTTACTTTCAGTAGTGACAGGTGGCAGCATGCTCCAATTGCATTACGCCAATTCGGACCAGGCCAAATCTGTTTTTAGATTGCTGGGATTATTCTAATATGGACTTAATTTTCTGCTAATAATTTCAGCTTTATATTTTCCTCTTTTTTGTTTTTGTATTTACAAATATATTTTTTTATTTTGTCTATGAAGGTGGAGTATACCTTTGTTTTGTCATGATTAGGATATCATTCGTAGACAGTTGCGAATATGAAATCTGATATTTAGTCCTCATTCTTTTGTAGAAAGTCACATTATGTCTGAACAATGTTCTCATACGTTATTTTTGTTATAATATGAATTATAAGGGTATTTATACGAAGCGTTAACACTAAATTATGTAAGTAATGTTAAAATTTTATACATTATTCAATAATTTTTGAATGTTTGTTAGAAAGATCAGCATGTTTTGCTTAGAATGGCGTTATTTTATACCTAACTAAAATATCATAGGCATAGATAATTTTTAGACAACTTTAAGTAACGCTAAGCTGAGTACACAAATTAAAATCTAGGCGCAGATATAATCTAAAATTTAATTCATAAGATTCTATTAATATTTATTAAATTATACCTTATTTGATACTAATAGAAAGTTGAAACGTCATTCCCTTTTGATAAAAATCCCAAGAAGCTGCCTAAGTCATCAATTAAAACTAAGACACACAAGTTTCAAAAACTCGACTTTGAGTATACGAAGACTGCCATTGTTCTAATAAAGAAAGCTCAGGATAAAGGTGTTCTGAACTCGGTTGGGGGCATAAGGCGCTCGCCGCTCTAATTGAAAGTAATAAATTTTAATTAATATGCACACTGATTAACACGAACCTATTTTATAAACACGAATAACTTATATTTTAATTCATACTCTCTTCGACGAAGAGAGGTGAAGGTGATATTTAATAACCTACAAAGAAATCAATAATGTAAATTATCAAGATGCCACATAGTATGTTAATGTTAACTTGCAGAAATGTTATTAGCGTGTTTAAAACTAATTTACTTATACGCGAATTTATAGACTTACAAGAATTGTGGTTACATTGTACATGTCCAACAATTTATATGGTGTATTGCTATGGTTGTATAAATACAACTTTTTCAAAATACAAAACTTTGAGACAATAGGGTTAAATACTACCCAAAGAAGGAGTATATTTTTGAGTTCCATGCATGCCTGTCTGTTTCTATATTTACAGAACTAAAACAGAAGAGAGGTAGAGTAGACGTTTAGAGTGAAGTTCTAATTGTTATAATACATTCACTTCTTCTTTGATAACTGATATTGTTATTAAAACAATAATAGTGGGTAATTTAATGGGTGTGATTTATTTATGATATATTTTTAATTAGAAATATATAGATATGTTTATTTGTAGTCTAGTTACCATAGCACGGTTTAGTTTGAGATTAGACTACCGTGTATGTGAGATGTGTGATATTATTCTTAGTAGTATTAACATAACTGTTGTTGATACAACGTGAAATTCATAAGTGTAGGCGTCGGGAAGTCTATTGTTATTTTCACTAAATACTGTGGTGGCCTACCTCGGTCCCACTGTAGAGAAACTCCAGAAACGCATCGGCAGTTGCTGAACCCCGTGTCTGAGGCCACATTTCGGGGTCATCGTAGTAACTGTAAAGGCAGACTTCCTGCTCTACCTGTTTTAGATCACACCACCAACCACACTGGAGTGTCACCTGCCTCGGGTCGTTAACAGTGGCTACATCGCCCCAAGCTATGGCTGCAAAAACCCTTCGAATGGGGTGATTGGGGAGCTAGTGATCTGCGGCTTCCTCAAGCAGGATCGGCTCTATCCCAATCCAGCGCTGCTGTCTCCTTCTGGAGTTTGACATCCTCACAGAAAGAGACCGCAGCCGCCTATTGCTTACCACTCGCTTGTGTCGCCGTGATCTATGCTGACGAAGACAGAGTAGTTCTTCAGTGTGTGCAAGGCGGAACACCGGTCAGATAAATTTTCGATTCGATTTAGATATTCACCATAGTATCTGAATCAATCGGTAGGTGAAACAAGGTTATTCATTAATGAAAAATAACTCTGTTTCAGAAACCGGCTTCAAATAATTAGTATCCAATGTGGCCGAAGGCAGCACAACCGAGCATTCTAAGCTCCTGATCAGGCACAATCTGTTGCCCATTTTGACTGACAGAGTGAACCTAGTCATAGAAATTTGCGTCCATGTAGGTCAGAATGTTGGAAGGCGGAGATTGCACCAGAAACTTTGTCACTTCATACGATCGCGATCCATTTTTCCATCAGTCACTTCAAGGTCCTGAGTAAAAATTTACAACAGAATAGAAAGTGACTATGGCTATTCATCCTGTGATCCTCTGCAATTGAACCGCAGACACTGTAAGGCACTTGCTACACCTTCTATTTAGGAGACTGAGTGGTTTCTGGCTGTTTAAAGGCCATGGAACCATATCGTCTCAGTTCCCCGAGACACTACCTAGAAGGCAACCCCTGTTCAGCGAGACGAACCATCTCCTTTTATCCTAACCTCCTAATAGGTGTCTCGCCTACGTAGTAGATGACACTTAGGTCAAACTAAGGGTCCAAAACAGAACCTCTCATTCTCGTCCCAATTAGAATCGATTGTCTAAGCCGTCACCAAAAATGGTATCCTAATTCTAATCATTTCTTTAGTTTTCTTAATTTTGCCCAACCCCTTAGTAAATAATAGGTACACTCATAGTGGCAACATATTGCTATTATGTATTTTATTTATAAATTCTTTGAATAAACTATAAACTCTTAAAATAATCACAATTACCTGTCAGAATCGATTGAAATAAACATTGCGAAACGCTTTCGGTTACAGATGAACTACCACGGACTATGCAACGTTAAAATGGCGTCCTGCCACTAAAATGGTTCTAAAGTGGAGTTTATTGTCATGTAGTAAAAGCTATAAAAATGTTACGCTTATGTTATGCTCGACATTCAGTCATTTTCAAATATAAATTCTTATGTGTAAAAAAGTACAAATATGAATTTGTTATCAGGTTCGAAGGCTTGGAATATTTAGCAAAAGTCAGTTCGAATTATCATTATAACTTATTTTTCTAATGGCAGTATAGGTAGCGAAAAAAAAGAGTTAAAAAGTCCTGGAAAAGGGTATTGGATATGTATTAGAGGAATTTAAAAATATCGTACTCGGACACAAATCTGGCAGTAAAAGTTAGTATGCCATAAATATAACTTATTCTACATCTTGTTTTAGACTTTTGATGCAATTCTGTTAGTGCTCTGTACTTCTACATATTAAAAAAGTATGGTACATTTTCACTTCATAAGGATTTCTGTGACTAGCGGGTCACGCCACTAACACTGGTGTTAAAATTCCTTTGCAGTAGTATTTAACTTGGTAAGGAGATCGACATATGTACGTCCCTACACAGTTTTTGTGTAATGATTCATAAGACTCAAAGTTATAATCTTCAAATACTTGATAAAAAATTTATGAAGAGGATAACTGTACAAAATAGACTGAATATTTGTAAATAAAACTTAAATTTAACAAAAGAAATTTATAATAAATGAGTAACGAAAAATTTTGTTGGTTAACAATGAGCTTTTAAAACAGGAAACCAAAATATATAACTTTAAAAATAAAATATTCAGTACATTTGACACACAACGTCATCGAGTTTCAAATTAAGCAGAGCTTGTGTTTTGATAACTAGACTGACTGATAGAATACTTGTATTCTTTTTTTTTGTAACTACATACATATTATACATAGAAAACATCCAAACTTCGAAATAAATATTTGCAGATCAAACATTTAGTCCGACTCGGGAATCGAACCCAAAACCTCAGGCACAGTAGATACATTGTAACGATTTCTATTATGTAATTATTTTGTGCTCGTAAGAGAGTTACAATAAAAAAAGAACTGTATTCAAGTCTACCTTAAATCAATAAACAAAAGTAGGTGATAGTGCTGTTCTCATTGTTTGCTGGTTTAAAAGAGCTCGCCGTATCCAATGTAGTGCTCTATGAAGTAAAACGAAATTGTAGAAATGACATGGCATTTTACATTTCACCGAGTACCAAGGTCACGGGGTGTTAGCGTTTAGAACTAAATGCTCTCATTACTCTAAGTTTTTATACTTTTATACAAATCGATTGACCCCTTTCTCACAGTGAGACACAAGAAACGGATAATATTAAATTTAAGCTAGTGTCTTCGGGGTTGGCCAGTGCGTTTACCGGCTATATAAAGTTTGTTCATTAAAACATTGAGACTAAAAAGTTACTTTAATTAGAGTTCCACATAAATACCGAAGTTAAATAAGTAAATAACCTCACACATCTCATACGACTTTCTGATTCCAAATTAAAAAAAAGCCTGTGCTGTGGTAACTAGACTGCTGATAAACATACTTAAATTTTTCTAAATACGTACATATCATTACCTTAATACATATATATAAACTGGAAGTGTCTGTCTGTGTTTCCTCAAGTGCTTATAGCTTTTACAGGATACTAAAACATAAACTAACGTTTCTAAACTTTTTGTCTGTCTGTTTATTTGACCGAAATAATCTCTAGAACCGCTAAACCGATTTTAATGGCACTTTCACTAGGAGATAGAGTATGTTACTGGGTTACATAAAGGTTAATTTTTATCCCGGATTTCCCACGGGATCGGCATTTACACAATGAAAAACATATCTCAACTAATGAGAACTGTCCGCTGAGATAGGTTTAAAATAACCAGACATTTTTACTGTTAAATGTTACCTAAGTATCAATATCATCAATACATATAAATAAATCCTACGCGAACGTTCCACGGGCACAGCTAGTTACCTATAGATAAATTACACCCAGACACAGAACAAATAATCTTTCTAAAAACAAATTGTTGTTTAGTATTAAATACTCGGATCTGTTAATACAGGAATATTTCTGTAATTCCGGTGTGCATTCGTTGTAGTGAACAATAGAAGTAAAGTAAATATATGACTGCTATGATCACAAATATGATAGTTTATAAACAGCTCATAAGTTATTAAAAACTTTTTAAAATGTGTGTCTACACGTGTTCCAAAACCTTTGTATTATATCCCTCACAAGATAGGTACGTACCAATATAAAATGATATGGGCTCTGTAGTGACTTCAATAATACATTAGGTAATGTAGGATTGAACTGATCTATTTTATTCATGAACTCCATGCTAGCTTTTCTGTACGCGTTTGTACTCGTGTATTTACAATTTATTTATTTACTCAATCACAATTTATTTCAGTACTACCTAGTTTAAGAAATATGTCTATAGGTATGTGTTCTTTGTAGTTAATAAAACAAATATAATGATCTTGATAATAAACATTGCTATCATTAGGCATAGACATTGCCATTCCACCAACAATTCAAAGGTGATAGAACTAGACATAACATTATAACCTTTGCGTTCTTAATTCAAAAGAAGTATTATTATCTGTAAAATGTTAAACTTAAAAAAATGCAGAAAATATTTTTAAAATGGCTAGTGATTATTCTGATCTTTTATTATTATTACTTAACAAGTATTTTCACTAGTTACAAATTTATCATAAGACGGCATTTAAATCAATCTTTATTTATAAAGCATAATATGTGTATGAATTTAAAACAAACTAACCCGACGAGCACCAAGGTGGAATAACATTTTTTTGTGACGCATCACTGCTATTTGAGCTTTCAAATGATTTTTTGTATGCGCTTCTTGTAAGCATAACCATTTGTACGTATTCACATTAACTATTTCATTTATTTTGTAATATTTTTTATTTATTTATTTCGAGTCGTAACCAACGAGATTGATACTAATTTTTTTTTTGTCCTCGCAGTGTGGCTAAGGTAAACAAGTTTAAAAAGCCTAGTCAGGATGTTGATTTTTTATTCGGCAATTTATTGTTTTTTTGATGCACTAAAAATAAAAAAGAACGTTCATAGCATTGTCAAATATCCCTTATGGTTTTAATATGATAAATATTTATTTTACATATTTGTAATGATGACACGAAATACTTTTACTAATTACCCAATTGTTCTGAAACCGTAGCAGACCTTTGCGCTTGTACCGTTACTTTAAATTATACTGTGATAATTATTTATCTTTGCATATTACATCTTGAAATTTAAATTTCATGGGCGTGGTTTTAAATTACCTGAACTATATGAAGCGGAACAGTTTGTGAGCTATGTTCGTGTTGTTCGTATTGTTTATTGTGGCATCAAGGGTGAGCTCTCAAGATCATGTCTTGAGTACAGCGACGCCATCGCAGTCACTTCCTTTACCTTTTATGGATTTATTTACTGGTGCTTCGAACATATACTCGGAACCCTTACGTAAGTCTTATAGCGACTCATCGTACTACGTGTCATGCCCAAAGAGCGATACTTTATCATCTCTAGCAAACGTAATTGGAAGTGCAGCTAAAATTTTGATGTCAGCAGCAGTTATAATATTCCTAAAACTATTGGTTGGAAAAATGCTTATGATACCAATTGTGCTTACACTTTTTATGAAATTAGGATTAAAAGTATTTTTCCTGTGGCCAATGCTATCAAAAATTATTAAATATTTTAAGAAGAAGAAGAGAAAAGGTCACAAATCAAGAATGATCTCAGATTGTTCACAAAGAATTGCCTGCGTTATGCAAAGATCTTCGAGGAGTTCTTGGAGTAGTTATATAGGTGCCACAGCTACATTTTTTTTAATCGATGATTTGGAAGAAGATAGTACCATTGCCAAAAGTATGCTTAGTATTTTAGCTGACGATAAAATAGCTCAATGTATGTCCTTGGACTGCAGTTCCGGAATCGATATAAGCTGACCTCTTGATGTTTACTAACATACAGTTAAGTAGGACAATGTAGTTGCCTCACTCATTTTGCAATCCAGATATTTTAAATGCATAATGCTAGCTTGCACATTGATATTTTATTAATTTGTAAGTATTTAACTGTGTCACAGTTTCTCTAAGTACTTAGTCACCATGTGTCGAGTGTGCATACTTGTGTTCGTGTTAGTGAAGTTTCTACCATTATTTGGATATCCGGGTGAAACTATAATGCGAATGCCACCATTTGAAGTTCAAACTGTGGATAAGTATCCAGTTTCGTCACAGTTTCCTACCAGCAGAAATTCTCAGCGATCACAACAGCAAATATTACATACTAATGGTGATTCTTCGATGACCACATCCGATTATAATAACCCTAATCGTGAAACCCGTTTCCATGAGTATATTGAGGATTTTAATACCATACAATCCCATCAAAAAGAAAAAGAAGCGTTACAATTTCGTACGGACAACATCAAACGTAATGGTAATGATTCTGCGTATCGGGCGTATCCCGGTCTGTATCCACTGTTAAATTCACCAGAATACGGGACGACTCAAAATTATCAGAAGCCGACATCCACCCCAATAACGCCAGAATCACTAATACCCAAAGCTGCATTGGTGAAACCTGGTTTTTCAACGTTTTTCAAGCCAATGTCTACAAAAATGACGAGTAAAGGCAGTGGTTTGTTGAGCTTAATTCTTGGCTTATTCTCCGGATCTTCCTCAGATGGTCTAGAAATGAACGGCTTAACAGACCTCATTCTAAATGGTATAGTAAAACCGCTTTTATTAGCTAAAAGTGGTATAAAATCTCTTATGAGTAAACTGACTATTCCTTTAGTAGCTTTGCTTTTAATAAATCTGGAAGTAATGGTAACCGTTTGGTGGTTGTGGGAGGACTGTGAAAAACCAAAACCTTCTGCTCCAATTCACGCATATCAAAAACCATCTTACAACTATGATACCCACAGTTCGTATTGATAAGTTTCCCAATATAAAGACCTTGTCCCAGTTAATCGTACTTTATAGGTTTTTTTTCTATAATATACTCGTTTGTTTTTATATAGTTCTAAGACTGACTGACTGTAAAAAACTAAATAAATATTTGAATAAAATGTGTTCTTATTTCAAAAGGTGTTTTTAATTTTCTTGCGAATTAGATTTAAATTTTATACTGTTTTAGTATTCTAGTACCTTAATGTTTGTTAGACTTAAACCAATTAAAATAAAAAGTGTTCCACCCGGCTATGCTCGTGCCGTACCCTCGCTGGACCATCTACACCACAGGTACGAGTGTGCTCGTCACAAGACGCCCCTTCTAGTAACATAGTTAAACCATTCAACTCTTTGATTGCTCAGTAACCGGATGATGAAAAATTTTGTTTACATTTCTTAAGTAGTAGTTTTTAATAGATATACAAACTACGGGATTTGTAACAATGTAATGTTGAGTCAGATAGTAATGTTGAGATGACTAAGACAGTCAAGGAATCCTAAGAAATCTACAAGAATCTCTACAGACTTAGGTAACCTGTTGCACGGGGAACCTAAGTTCTCTCGAGAAAAAAATTAGGTATCCTGCTATTTACTTTTTCTACCTATGATTAAAGTTGCCACCTGTACTTTATAATAAAGTATTGTACGTTATTTCGGGTAATTGTACTCTATACTTCATGAGAACAATAAAGTACACGAAAATATTTGCTGTGAAAATGTTCAGTCGAGACACAATTTTGATGCAAATTGCAAAACACAATAAAAAATATGTTTAAAAAAATAACAATAAAGAAAATTAAATTGTAATTTATTGAGATACTATATGTTTTTGTTTCTTACCTGTGTACTGGAATTGCCACAAAAAGGTGGCAACCTTACCTATAATCCTTGTAAAATGGACTAGTTTCGTGACAAAGGCATTTAAGTAAGGAAATACTAATTGATTGTTTATTAATTTAATTATTAACACGAGTTTTAATCAATCTTTTGTGAGGAACAAAGGCACAACAAATCTAGTTTTTCTTAAATACCTTAGAGTTATACCCGATTTACTAAAGCAAGTCAATTGAATAATGTCGTGGTGGTGTATAAAATTATGTATGGCACATTTAATCAACACAAAATTATATCATTTTTTTTTACTGCTACAGCAATGATATATCATATACATTTTATTTTATTACAAAGAAGCTAAGTAATTAGTTAAATACATAAATACAGCGCAGTTCGGCACCCATTCACAACGCTGCTGTAGCCGGCGATATTTGCGCGCGAACTGACAAAACTGTTGATTATTACTATCTCGCTCAATTCAGCGACCCTAAACTTTACAAACGAATTATAGCTGTGTTACTGGAATGTATGGTTATATTTTAAGACATTCATTTCAGTAGCAAAGCTTTAGCTTTAGTCCTCAAACTCAATATTACAGAATTAGGTGAGTGACAGAATAAGAAATAATAATAATATCCTCACACACGGCCGTTTGATTTTAACCTGAGTAAAGATTTTTTTTTTAACATTTGGAAAGCCCTCGGCCCGTCACCCCACCGTAGTTTACGGCGGTGTGGTGTGTCGGAATCGGACCGACTAAAACTACACGGTGTACCACTCTGCGCCTGACATAGAAGGGATCCGAGAACAGCTGCTATTACGACATCCAGATCCCTCCTAGCGTCTGCCCGCTGCCGCGGGCACCGGCTGCGGGTAAACTCTATTTTAGGCGACGTACGGCACACGCGGACGTCGCCTCCTCGCAGCTAGCCATTGTAGCGGATGGAGGGGAAAACCTGTTCCATCCACCCGCGGCCACACTCAAGGCGGCATGAGGCGCTGGTACGCACGCCTCCGCCGTCCGGTTTGCCGGCGGTGAATTGTGTCCGAGTGGTCCCGGGCCTTCTCTGCCGTCTCCTTTTTTAGATTCAAGATATTTGTAAATTTTTGTCACTTAATTGTTATCTACTACTTACCTCATTTATAGAATTTGAATTAGTGTCAATATTAGATTTGGTGTACTTACTACTCACGGGATGCTGTACGTTTTATTTTATTTTGTTTTAGGTATTTACCGACACAATATTATTATAATTTATTTATAATAAATGGTCACAGTTGAAGTTTGCTATAATGTACCTTTTGAAAAGTGTCCGTGGAAATGCGTCAAATTAAGATGACGTTACTGTAGCTAGTGGTAACAATTGAATAACGTGTTTATGAGCCTTTTTCCTGGGAAGATTAAAAAAAGATCCGCTAGGGGCAGCACCGGTGGGGGGTACATATGTTTTGAATTCTCTATTGACAACAACGTTAAACGTACGTTTTATTACTATAAGAATAAATAAATATTGTGGTTAAAAAAATTAAAAAACAAAATTTATCATGCCTACTAAACATTGTGCGTTTGCTAATTGTACATCTGATAGTCGTTACAAGCAGGATGGTGTTAAATTCGTGCCTTTTATAAAACCACAAGTTCACAAAAAAAAATGTTTGGAGTGGATTCACTTATCACGAAGAGCGGATTTAATAGTTGAAAAAATTAAAAAACATACTTATGAGTGAGTAATACATTACTTATACATGTGAGTGCATCATAACCATAACGTACAGTATAATCCTCAAGTTTATAAAGTAAAGCAACAATATGAGAACAGTTCTTTGAAGAAGATGCTGGACACTGACACTGAGCATCTATAATTTTGCTACTATTCTTATCCAAAGCTATACTTATTTTATACTTTACAGTGACTCGAAAAGAAGATTGTACATCTGCTCTTAAGTAATATACCAAATCATTAGCATTATCTTCCAGATTTAACACAAAGTCACTCAGACAATATTGTCTTCCTCTTTGAAGTGCTTTCGAGTTTCCACAATTTGGAAGTTGTTCATCATCGTCTGATAAAGTTGCATTCAAATCTAAAGTATCAATAGGACCGGTAGTGATATAATTATACATGATAGCATAGCCAAAAGAACGAGGGATAGCTTGGGATGGAAAATTTGCCCAGTTTGTAATAGGAAAAGTGCAGGATGTTGAATTTGGTAGAGTTGGATTGGATAATTTCATGCGTTGCTGTTTTTCCGCTAAACATTTACCACCATCAATTCCAATGAAAATTTTTTTATCATTACCATTCGCAATGCATTCTTCAATTCTTAAATAGATAAAGAAAAAAAAACAACAACAAAATTTATTTAAAATTAAATAAATTTATACAACACAATGACATAAACGATAACATTTATAAACCAACTAACCTTTCAACTAGGACATTTTTATTACCAGACACGGTTAAGCCACGACATGCCAACCATCGTTTTAAGTCTCGGACAAGATGATCTTGCACTTTTGCAAATTTAAATTTCGCCCCAGGTACTTCATCTTCCGTTAATTCCATAATAATTCTAGATATTTAACGTTGTTGTCAATAGAGAATTCAAAACATATGTACCCCCCACCGGTGCTGCCCCTAGCGGATCTTTTTTTAATCTTCCCAGGAAAAAGGCTCATTAGCTGGAGTTCGAAGATTCATTGTTCAACCAGGATAAAAATTGTGCAAGGACCACGATCATGTGTTCTGTGTTTGGGTGTAATTTGTCAATATTATGTATGTATTTAGCTACATTTAAGTATGTTTATTAGCCATAGCACAGAGTCAGTCTAGTTTGTGGTGTATGATATGTGAAATTTATAAGTAAATAAAAATAAATAAAATAATAAAAATAAAAAGACGAAATGGTTAAAACGAGATCGATAAATGAACAACGAAAGAAATAGTTTCGTGTTATTAAAGTTTTCCCACACAGGCGCGTTTTATCAGTCGATAATATTAGATGCGTTAATCTGATAATGCGTCCCAATTACTCGAAAGTAAATGTGTTTTTATAGTATGATAATTCGTTTTCGTCTTTTTGGCAGGTTTTTCCTTAATGTGGACAGATTCACCATTTTTGTGATGGTCACACTTATCTTCCATAGCTACTGTGAAAGATAAAAATTCTTTGTCTAATAACAAATCAATATCCATGTTATAGATTTTTAGAACACTATTGATAAAATTAAATTTACATTTTAACGTACTAAGAATAATCGGGACCAGTGTCCTATTTGTGTCAATATAAATGTCCTTCTATTGTGTCGTTATTAGTGCAGCAGTATGTAACTTCGTAGCCGTCCTTAACCATAATGTATTAAAAATGGCTATTGCAATAGCGCATATGGTATTATCGATTGATAATAGCGTGCCTGTGTGATAGAGCCTTTATGGAACATTTTTCGAAATAAACACAAAACTACAACGATACAATTCAATACACTTTACGTTGTTGTATAACTGTTTGATTCGCTTTTATTTTATTATATATATATATTCCATATTTACTATTATTATTATTATTTACTTCGTTCAATGACATTATATGACTTACAGTGATTTTATATTAACTTATCGTTACTTTAAAACATGTACAGTTTACGGATATTTTCTTTAATGTTCTATTACTAAATATAAATGTATTAAACGGGTACTTTTGTAATTGAAGAAATAATAATTATGTATAATAAATGTATTTAAAAGCAGAGGGTAGATAAGAGAAGAACGCAATGAATATAATATGTTCTATTTATACTGTTGGACTGGGGATAGATCGAAAATGTGGTTGTCGCATACTTGTAGCTTTTACTTTGACTTCCTGACAATAGCCAATTAACAGGAAGTCGGAGCCTTCTCAAATATTTATTTATTCGTGTTTTAGGACGGTACGAACACTTCAAAGACGGATTATGATAATGTCATAGTAATACAAGAACTACGGTTATTAAGTTGCCAAAAAGGATCCCATAGGTGATATAGTTAGGTGTCTGGTATAGGTGCTCGTAACGTAAGGTGCTATTATCCCTAATTGGGTGAAATTCTAACCAATTGTTATAGAACAAGACTGTATTTCACGTGAATTGTAGTAAAAAATAGAAATGAGAATATTTTATCCACATTGATTTATACCATATAACATAAAAAAAATATGCAATGGTAGGTATAGTTAGTTTTGTTGTGGATGATGTGCTGATGGTGGTGTGGTTAGACATGTCGATGGAAGCGACGTGTGCTTTGGTCGGCATGCTTCCGTGGGATTTGAAGGCGGAAGTGCTCACCGAAGTTTATCGGATGACGGCTGATTGCCGGGTGGATAGTGGCATTAGGCTCTCGCTCGAACAGGTATGCATGTGGTGTGAGGCCGCTCAGCGAGGCACGATGCCTCGTTGGTCGTCCCGATTGGAGGTTTAACGTGCTGTTTTTACCGCCATGGGGGGTTCTTCAGCCGATCATTGACGAGTGGGCAGGCCGTCAGCACGAGATCCTTCCCTTCTGGCTGCTGCAACGACTTGCCGGGTAAGGTCGCTCGATTTCCACCTGTCATCGTTGTGATTTCAGTCAAGACTCGGTTCAGCACACGCTGGCTCTCTGTTCCGTCTGGGTGACGCAGCCTGGGGCTCTCACTGCAGTTAGAAAGACCCAAACGGGCCTAGGTATTATGTCGTAATAACAGCAGTTCCTGGATCCCTCCTATTTCAGGTGCAAAGGAGCATTCCGTGTGGTTTAAGCCGATCCGATTCCAGCACACCACCCGCACATTCGAGTGGGGTGACGGCCCTAGGTAGTTGCTACACTTAAAAAAAAAGGGATAACTAGTTTCTTTTGTGTGGAATACCAACAGCATTAATATATTAAAGTTATGCGAGAATAGAACCGTTTACAAGTAGCTATATAAAATGTTAACAACATTACGAGAACTTCAACGACAAAAAATACTTTTGAAAAAAAAAAACAATATCATGATTTATCAGTTTTTTGCGCTCATTAATATAGAACCCAAATTATTCTGTATTTGGAATAAAGGTCCTTGAGGAGTATATACGTATCAGTAGTATGTATGGGTATATAGAGATATGAACAAATATGTATGAAAATATTCTATCAATTTTCGAGCGACAAGATTTTTTAAGGTAGATGAAGACTTCTTATAGAAAGGTACCTCCTATAGAAGAACAATTTTAAAGGTTTTCATTCCCAATACAAGCGTTGCCTTTTAATAAGTTGATTTTACTTGACTGACTTTTCTTTTAAAATTCTTCTTCAAAATAAAGGTCACACGTTACATATTAATTTATTGAAGCTTTTCCGTGTAGCTTCTAAGATAATGTAAAATCGATTATTGTCATGTGATCATGATATTTTTCTTACACTTCAATGGATATCGTTAAAGGGTTTGCATAGTAAAACTTACATTGATATATCATACTTGAATCTATATATGAAAATATTTGCTATAAATTTGCTTTGTAAATTTAGACCTGCTAATAACAACTTGTATCCCATAAAATTAGGATAAATTGAAAAATTAACAAAGCGTGTAATGTCATTAACCGTCGAGGGGAAGCAGTAACAAGTTTACGTCACATTTGGTCCACGTTCATTTACATTATCTTTGTCATCAATTGTTAGTACTTAATACATTCACTAATATTGTAGAAAATTAATTGAGTTGATTGAAGTTACGTAGTGTCTACATATCACTGCTTATTTTATATTACGTACTTTTTATGTTAGATTTTACTCAAGGTGGACGGAACAAAGTAGGGTTAATGTCAATGTGATTTCTATATATTATTCCACTAATAGATCTTTAGGATTTGGAAGTTTTCAGCAGTAAAAAGAGTGGTAAAAATAACGTGTCCTTCAAGCGTTGTCATAATGACTAGGTTATTTAATCAGTGTTTAAATAATTAGCAATAAAGACCTATTTCATTGAATATTCTCTTAAAGTATTGCGTTTATCGTTTATCGTGTGTTGTGTATGTATGTATATATATTGTGTTTATCGTACTCTTTATGTAGTCAGCATTTAGGCAATATAATAAAATGTTAGTAGCAATAGCCTACAACCTATTTATGCATACTGTTATCGTTTAACGATGATTTCTATGGGCTCTGATTAACTCAAAATAAATGTAGGGGATATTTAACGAATCATTCGGTGTTTAGCCTCGAAGCGAAAGCATGAACCAATCACGATTATTACGCATGAATTATAGCCAATAGCCGTCAAGTCTGTGGGAATGCTGATTTTCTATTAAAATTTAGAGAAATAAAAAATTCAAATAGGTAAACGTTAATAAAGTTTGATGTGGCTGTATCATTGATTGTTTTATATGTATCTGGCATTTATCATATATTATTTTAATTAAAATCACCACTACGATGTATTTAAAACTACAGATTCGTCCAACTGTTGCCGCCTGATTTTAGTTTTAATCTGATCAAAGTATATTCTTTGACTTCAGCCTAAGTCACTAATAGCTAAATATACTAATTTTCATATGATTATTAATATGACATAAATGCATTTGGAATACAAAGGATAACCGTAATATTATCACTTGGCGGTATTGATATTGACAGTGTGAATTTCAGTGTGGTGTTACAGAAAATTCAATTACGTTTTTAAAAAACGTACGTTTCAAGTTCATTGCAGTCCTTGTTGTAAGTCATGGCAACGCTAACAACATTCTAAGCATGCTCACTAGTCGGTTAATCTGTATTTTCATAAATCACTGTTCCACAGCTGCCAATAGTGTTGCGTGATCATTGTTAATGTTATTTTCTTTCAATTCTTAGAATTTCAGGCGTTATTTTGTGGTAAGCTTTACTAGCTGTATTTACTAAACAGCCTTAGCTTCGCTTTGTTAATAGTTTAGAAAGACAGATAGGTTTTTTAAATATATATTAACACACAATTGTCAACATTTTAGATCGTACAAATAACAGTCTACATGACTAATGGTCTTGCTTCTAAAACTGAACGCTAAAACTTTTTGTGAAACAATAATAGTCTTATTTACAAAAAGATCCTGAATAAGTACTCGCTGTTTTTTGTTTAAAAAAAAACTTAAAATCTTATATTTACAATCACTGTGCTCAAAGTATTGTCCATCATTAGAGACCATTTTGTACCATCTCTCTAGTAGTAATCAAAACCCCGTCGAAAAAACGATTCACGTTTTGGCGCAATACATTAAAGAATGGAAGCGGTGCTCGCTCAAGCCATGCGCTATCGACCGAAACTAGTGGTAATCGGTAGGTAGTAAGAGGGAGTTTCGGGATGTACCTCAATTGTGAGGTACGGCAGGGAGGACTCTAGAAACTGCAAATGCGTTCCTGGAGCTCTTCCCGACTGCTGTGGTAGGCCTCTGCGCGTTTCAGCGAGTAGACCGGTTCTCCGGAAGTCCCATACACACCCTTCGTTCCTCCGGAGGGTATGGAGCGAAAAATATTGCCCGCAAAAAAAAAAGTAGTAATAGTCATTCTTATAAATAATTATAAATTGTAGAGTGCTGGACCGACAGTATGTATGCTTATAGTATACATCGAGTATATTATATATTACTTGAATAACGAACAGTGATGGAGTTGTAATTATAATTATCTAAGTGATATGAATATTTTTTTTAACTGCTTAATAGTAAGGTGAAAATGCAGAGACCGTTTTTGCACACTCCTAAAGGTCAATGTATATTTATAATAATTTCATTATCAACTAGGTGTAGGCTTCACAACAAATTAAGCATGTAAATTTCATTTGACTTATTTCGGTCAAGTAAAACAGTGTGTGTAAACTTTATATTACTGTTAGAGTACTATGTTGAAGGATAGAATATGCATTAAAATTGTACAGGAATCCGAACAGTTTTTACGACACTGAATAAAACAAACGTGT
Organism: Hypercompe scribonia; assembly: GCA_949316085.1. NCBI lineage: Eukaryota > Metazoa > Arthropoda > Insecta > Lepidoptera > Erebidae > Hypercompe > Hypercompe scribonia. The sequence continues at coordinate 8,429,266 of OX438975.1, forward strand.
TATCCATTACGCTGTAAAATATACTTTTAAGGTTCCGTTACCAAAATGGCAAAAACTGAATCCTTATGATTTCGTCGTGTCCTACCGTCCATCTGTTCACATCATTTCTTACATACGATTAGTGCTAGAAACCTAAAACTTCGCATGAAAATATTAATCATGCCGACAAATTGGTAAAACAAAATATTGAAAAATATTTTTTTAGGGTAACTCTAGTTCCAGGATGGCAGGGCGACGTGCTACGGAGCACGCGCTCCTTTAGGGGCAGAAAAAGGGGCATCTGCAAACCGTAGGTAGATGGCCCGAGGTACGTCGGGATTCCAGGGATTTCCTTCGTAGTTACACCTGGTTTCCCGGCTACTGGTACCTGAGACGGCGTGCGGTTTTTGATCAGTTCGAGTCCGACATAACCACCAGGAGGTGGTATCCGAAGGTCCGATAAGGTGTGTGTATCCACACAGTACAAAAAGGGTACTTCTAGTATTCTTTAAGGTAGGGATATTGTTTTACATATTCATAAACTCCATGACGTCAGGTATTAATGGATAAATCTTTTTAAAAAAACAAAGGTTTATAAATACAATATTTTAATTAAGATATCTATTTGTGAGATGTTAAGCTTTAAAGTGCTAATTTTTGTTGTTTTGTTTTGTTGGAGTCGAGCATCCCTTTCTCCCTCTCCTAGACAAACGGTAGAATTTGGAGGTCTGGAATACAGTAGTACCATATATAACGAATTGAAAATAAAAAATACCACAGCTAAATAGACTTTATTAGTGTATGTGTAATAATTGACAAACTAGTTTGACGTTGTAGCTTAACGTAATTATTTTCCCACAAGGAATCCCACATTGGTCGTGGCTCAACACGCATAATTATTAATCGTGTCTCGATAAAAGTATTAAACTTTATAATATTCTAAACCCATAATGTTGCAAAAGGTCAAAACCAGGTCGAATTGTTGAAAAAAGGTTAGAGGATAGTCTAAAATCCGAAAGCACTTGTCGTTCAAACTTGACGGCATTGTGCTTCAAAACGGTCGAGATTTTAAACTCTAACGATGACGATAAAATAAAAAAGTAATTTATTATTTTAAGTTAAAAATAATCTATAACTTTCGATTTAGTAATAATATTTGTGTTTTGGATCTGAAATGATATGATCCGGGTCTTTCTCAAAGTAAACAGGTGCCTGAAGTCGGCAGTCGAGGTACTTTTGGTGGAAAGGTACTTTTTCGAAAGTATTTTCCACCCGTAACCAAAAAATACACGTATTTTTTTTAGGAATTGCCATGAGTAGAGTTTTACAATATTTAATTATAACGTTCATAAACGCTTAATTTGTTTAGTATGCGTGAGTGTTTAATATTTCCTGTTTAACTATAATGTTCAAAGCTTGAGTCACTCAAAAAAAAAGTTAAACATGAAGCTTTAAACCGAATAATGTTCAAAAATACCGTGATAAAAGTACTTGGAGTTCTATTACGTGATAATTTATTAGGGTTTGATTTTATCTTAACTTTTGTTTACATTTTATTTTGGTACTATACTTGCTCGAAAAATTAAAATGGGGAATTATCACTTTAGGTATCGCTGTCAAGTAAGTTGTCACTCAAATTTAAGATTTTAATATTTCTATTTATATTTTATGGATTTAATCTGATAATAAAAAAATTGTATTGCGACAAGCAAAGACAAGAGCGTTAAAAGATTCTCTTTTATTTTTCCTCAGTTTCCTTCTGCTACGAGTATATTTTAAAGGTAATTCGGTTGAAATATTTCAAATAATCTTACTCGTTTAAGCAACGTTATTATAATATTTTTTTGAATTTATATGTACTTGTAAATAATTAGACATTTAACAGAATATGACATCTTTTTTATTGTTTGCTAATGTCGTAACCAAGAGAGTGTGTTGTATACCGGTAAATTTTTAAATATCTAAATTATTTACACAATTATAGGTATATTTATTTAGAGATGGAAAAATTTGTTCGTCGACGCGTTAAAGCGTACGTCGATTGCAGCGTTAACCAATCAAAGGTTTTCTATAACTACGTAAAAATTTAACATACTATGCATGAGTTAAGTACGTATTTATTAAAGCAGTATTGATATTTAACTTTTGAACACTAGGACTGTATCGATGTTTTCCCGCGAGAAGCGGTGAATTGTTAAATATGTATTTTGCTTTCCGATATACATACATACGAGTACATTAATTTCGTCATATCAAAGAGACTTTTTACTTGACAGAACGATCTTCGTAGCGACGCTAAATACTATGGTTGGTTTTAACATGCTTCTTTATAAGTATACACTACTATCAATTGCTTATACTTTCAAACTGTCATTGAATGAGTGACAACGACAAGAGCTTTCAATTATTTTGGTATAGTTTTCAGAGAGAAAAATTACCGGCATAGTTTAAATGTGCATCATTATAAGAAAATACTTCACTACGTGTTGACGTTAACGATAGTAGTAGGATTTAGAATTTTGAGACCCTTTAGATTTTTTTTCAAATATCTTTTAACAAAATCGTAGGTTTGACTGAAGAATGGTATTTTCGAAATTATAGATGGTCATACTTACAAACTTCTTAGTTACATAAAGAAAACATTCGCTATTGTTTATTAAAATTAAAAATTATAATGAATGAACTCATTCATTTTTGTTTTAAACATTCACATTTGAATTTCATATTCAATTTTAAACTAGGTTTTTAAGCTAGAATGAATTAAGGAAATCTAGGAATATAAATATATCATGAATAGGGTTATCATTTATTTGTACCTACCATAGCTTGCGTGTTGAAACCCGCTTAACAGAGCCTGAGAGATTTCCGTGTTCTCATTGTTTTTCTTCGGAAACTAAAGTATCCCTTGACCCCAAATTATCCGATAAATTTTCGATCTCAATCTATTTAGTCAAACATGTCTCAAGAAACCTTTTGCACCATTATTTTACTTTCTACGACCATGGTTGTAGGATTTTTTGTAGAATGCTTTAGCAATGGTTCGTGTGCCTGAAAGAACAAAGGAATAACTATTTTTCATATATTTTCATTGTGAAAAGTCTAATAACGTTGGACTCAGATTGCGAGTGTTACTCGGTTAAGTATAATTATAGGCCATCAATATTGATTAAGAATGGACGTCCTTGTTAGTTAATAATTAAACTTTTGTTTTTATAGGCTAAATTATCATGTCAAATCTTTTTTACACATATCTTTGACGAAACGGTGGTTAGCTAGTGGTGCAATTTACCCTGTAGTACTTTTATAAGTAAATCTATACTAAAACTACAAAGTTGAAGAGTTTATTTATGTGTTTAGTTGAATGCACTAATCCCAGCAACTACTGGTTCGATTAAGAACATTTTTTTCAGCGTTAGATAGTTACTTTATCGAGGAAAGCTATAAATTACACATTATCATGCTATAAATAACAGGAGCAGTGTCAAAAAAAAATTGAATAAACAGAACAAAATTATTGCATTTGAGAGCTTATGTGGTTAACGTTACGCAAAAATTATGCATGAGAGTATTAAACTTAAAATTAAAAAGTCCACGATGGCATAAGTCTATCTTTTAAGATTGGTTGACTATAACCTTTATCTATTTACAGTATATAACACCACACTATGATCAATATGAGACATAAACAAAGTTACGCTGGTGAGCTAGAAAATTATAATCTCAATAAATGACACTAAGAGCCGTCTCTCTAGGCCTCTACAGTCTAGGTCGCCATACTGAATTATTTACATTCGTAATGAGTATGGCGACCGCCACTTGAATTCTATTCATGCTTTCCATCAGGTAGAGTTGAGTCACTTTGGTAGGCCCAAAATAGAAAAGGAAATCTTTATTGAAATCACAAGCGCTTTGAAAACCGTTTTATTTTACGCTTTCGGCCAACAGAGAATTTTATTTATTTAGTAACAAAGAGTTTGCACATTTATTCAGTATACAACTATTAAACACACTTAGTAGCAAATATTCGTATACACGTGTGTTGTTTTCTAACATAAACTTGCTTTTCCAAAGTTCTTTTCATTACATACATACATCCAGATTTTAATGATAATCATGTTCTACTAGTCGCCTTCGGCCACGGCAGCCGGTCTCAACGGAGATCAGATAACTGGACAGGAGATATATATTATAGCGCACAAATGTATGCACAAACAAAGGTTCACTCTCTGTCCTCTCACTCTCGCATTGCGAAGGGGTGGCTATTCGAATTCGGCTTTACGTGTTCTCCGACTGCCATATTATGCCGGCTGTTATTAAGTACTCTCAAATTAAAAATAAACTCAATAACGCTCTTAGGTGCGACAATGATCCGGGAATCGAAACCAATCGCATAGATAAATGAGACAGTGTTTGATAATTAGTAATTAAAATTACCCAAAATTTTCAAAGTGACCTTTTAAAAAGGTTTTATGTATGTCAAGGCAAAGACATGTTCAAAATTATACACCTTAAATTGAGTCAACCGAGAACACACGGAGTTGTCAGAAGTTGTAACCATTTCCTGCAAGTGACAGCCAATTAAGGGAAATAGGTCGTTTTGGCGGTCGTGGATGACATGACACTGTATTTGCTTATGCACACAGATGATCTAATTTCATATTATACAGCTGCAAACTGGTGTCTCTAATATATTCCTTAGTTTTATTAGATCACGCAAGTAACAACAACTACATATTACTAATGGATGTAGTATGTAACATTTTGACTTATATAAGTACAAATAATGATTAATTTATAGTATTTAGTGAAAGTAACATACACACATTGTCAGAAGTATAAAACTCTATGTATTACAAGAGGTTTTTGTTATGAAAATTAGCTATTGATATTGATCGAGGGACAGTGCGTGCAACAGGTACTTTTTAAATTGATTTATTTGAAACTATCAATACGATAGTGATAGTAATTCGTTAAATTTTAGATTCCGATCTGAAAACTGGCAGTGGTGGTGTTAAATACACTTTGTATTCTTGTGTTTCAATCTGGTTTTTCAATCAAGACAAATTGTACATAAAACAAATTTTAACTCAATCTTGCATATCTATGTGCATATCACTATTTAAATGGAAAAAATAATGCCAGAGTAGCCACAAGTTATACTGTGGCCTCAGTCGTAAAAATAGGTATGTTTTTAATACACCTACTTTTTCTTTCAATGAAATAGATTTTAGATTTAGATAATAATCCATAACCCTAATACTGAAATGTTAATAGTGTTGAGTTTATTTAACTACACACATATTTAGATTATTCCGATACATAAATATTTATTATACACTTTTTCATGGTTACATTTTATTAAATAAATACCAGCAACATTGACACGGTTTTCTTCATTAATAATATAATTAAATGGCAAGCAGCACTTTATTGCGAAAGATCCATCGTTATTCGAACAAGCTACTCTTAATTTGACCCGTGTAATAGCAACAATTGACAACTGGTAGACGTTACGTGACTAGCATCGATATACCTCTCGGCCTTCGAGTAAGTAACTAAGGTCTTGCCTTCTTAATTTACTCGGGATATTCGTAAGGTACGTTTCTCATTTAACTAAGATGCCGATTCTGTGATGGCTATTACCCTCAATGTGTGTTAATCAATATATATCGTGAGTTTACAAAGCACGTTGGTTAGTATATAAATAAATGTGGATATGTACACACGGCAAACGGAATACCTGATCAGTAAGATCTGGGAAGTGTCCGTTATTTTAAACGAATCATTATAAGAGTAATTGATCTAACGTTATTAATAACGTTGAATGATCGGATCCTGGTTCTTCACTAAATTCTTAAAAATAAAATAATATATGGGTTCTTTGTGTGTGGTTCTAGCTGTTTTATATTTTTGTCAATAGTTAAATGCCAAATCGCCGTCAGTAAGAAATGATTGTGTTTATAAGAGTAATTAAAATACGGACTTTCAGTCAATGTTTTTGAAGATTCTTTTTCATAAACCAAAAAAACGAATATTCTAATCATGCTATGGCTGCTGAAAAAATAGGGAAAAATTATTCAAATTGAGACTATACATTGCGTGCGCTATTAAACGGTTAGGGTTTCACAAAAATAATATATGACAGAATTCCTTTTAAAAAATCTAAAAAAAGTTCACGATAATATATGTAAAGAAATACGCTTGTGTTCACAATAGTAGGTAATCATTACACAGACATTCAGACTATCCAATATAATGGAGAAGCTTTGGACTTATGGACCAAAGGGAGTCAGAGATGTACATCAGTGCCTTAAACATTTTATAGACATATATACACGTATATGAAAAAGATATTTATAGAATATATGCTGTGAGGCGGGGGACTTCTTCAACATACATGAATCGGGCACAAAGAACACTTAGACTCACAACAACAATTTACTCGTATATGTCACACAAAGTGTAGTCCCATGTGGGGATCGGAACTTTAACACTCAGCGCAGAAAGGCCAAGGTGACCGCTTAACCTACTACGCCATTCGTGCAGTCATTATAGTGAGTAACATAGTTAATATAGTCATAGTAAGCAATGAATGTTTTGATTTTGTGTTGTAAGCCCACATTAAGATTTTATTATGAAGAACAATAAAACTACCAATTTCAGCACTATAATAGTACAGGGGGTACTTTAAATGCACACAAGACCACAATTTAACCAAACTTAGATAATAGCTTACTCAGCTTTACTTTGGTCGCCAGGGCATTAAGTCGATTTGGTTGGTAAACTACAAGAAACTCTACATACTAGCATATGTTGTATTACATATATATTATATTTGCTTATCTTAATCTGCTTTCCTGATAATCGAAGTGTTCTACTTTACGAAATCAGGTCAATATTACCGTCTAAATAGGTACTATACACAGGGAGAACGCGAAATTTTATCCTAAAATATTAGTGTCACAAAATAAGTTCTTAACCTAATTTGTTCGTGGTTCTACAGTTTCAGGCGTTTTGGGTAGCCATTTCTACCCATTCGATGTTGTAAAATTATTAAAAGAAAGTTACTAATTAAAATACTTGTTCGGCATGGAATTTTTAGCCTTAGTAAACATCTTGGGTCATTTACGCAAATATGGCTTACAGTTTCTGTTCCAATCAGTTTGGTCTTTCTAACTGTGTGAACAGACCTATTAACACAAAGTACGTTTTTTATACCTTTTGTACATATCACGTTAAAGATCATTTAAACGGAAGCACTCCGAGAACAAATGCTCTTTTTACGAGCTACGAGCTTATTGCCAAATTGGGTTATTTCAATAAAATCGGTTCAAATTAACGTATTGTGTGAACAGGATACTGGAAATAAAAGAAGGATATAGAAGAGAGTCGTATTGCAATCGAGTGTTTGTGTCTGAATAGAATGAAGTAAGCCACGAGTGAGTGGCGCGGTGTGAGTGCGCAGCAGCGTGAGGCGTCGATAGCGCACCGGCCTGACGTCGCCGCGAGACGGCGCACTCCGCACCACCCGACACCCTCCGCGCCCCGCGACCACGAGCTACGACGCACGTCACACTCGACACCCGCGACACCCTCGCCACCCTTGGTGAGCCAAACCGATCACCGCGCCACCGGGCACGCGCATCGCTGACATTAAACTGACTGTTTACTGTGTTACACGATCAGACATACCGATAGCCATCATTGAGTGATACAAAGAAGATCTAACTAAGATTCTGTGCTGGTGAAAACAAACACATCACAGAGCATTAGCGCAGGCGCGCCGCCAGCGGACATGAAGAGAGCGGCCATCTTGGTCGAGGACGCACTTTCGCCTCGCCCCAGCTTCAAAGATTGTTACAGAAGCTTCATATAAGCTTTAGAGAAGGTGCCATGCGTCGAGGCCTAAGATTCGCGGCGTGCGCCCTCTGAGGCCGCACCGTGCCGCTATCGATCCGGTAGCGTCATGGCGCCCGCGGAGTGAATGCGGACATCGGGACAGCGGCGCAGCCCCCGTAAGCCTGCGGAGTGCCTGCCCAGTGATAGTGCTAGAGTGGTCGCGCGGTATGTGAGACAGAGTGACGACGTGGTTGGGAGGGCGCGCGGGCGGCGGCGGGCCCTGACCGCGCGCCATGGGCGAGGAGTACCCGCGCTCACCCTGCGAACGCTTCCCGGCGACGGGCGCGTTCAGCGTGGCGCCCCCGGAGCGGCTCAGCCCACCGCCGCCCGCGCCGCTGCCGGATCGGTTTTCAGCATCCCCACGGAGGGTACGTCGTTGCGCCGAGGCCGAACGGGCACGGCGGCCGCGGTACGTGCCCCCAGCGGCTCACGTGCCAGTGGAACGATATGTCCCACGGCCACCAGCACCGCTGCGGCCACCACCGCCGGTCTACTGCGGGTTGGCGTGCAGGCCACCGCCACCAGCGCCACGCAAGTGCTGCGGACCCGCCTGTCGCGAGGATATATCTGGTTCGCCACCACCGTCCCGATATGTGGAATATGTGGGAGCGGCTGCAGCAAGACGGCTTGCTTGCACGCCGCCGCCACCGCCACCACCCGCACTCCAGTTGCCTTGCGAGCCACAGGAGCCACCTTGCTGCGTACAGGCTCGGAGGAGACCGCATCCTCCACATGATTGGTAAGTAGCAACTCTTTAGGTATATTGTTTTTCCTATCAGTTTTAGACTATGGCAATTTTATGCACAGTCAAAACAATCAAAGTTTTATTAAGGATCAGAAGATTATGATTATAGTAATTGTGTGATACTTGGAAAATGTATAAACGATAGGAGGCTAACGATCGAAAACTCTCGTGTTTGTTTCGTAACACACCCTTGTTAGATTCTACGCAATATTTACTTTGAAATGGATTTATGACAATATTTAAAACTTTCGTGTCGACCCATACTATATTTAACAAGATCATGGCTTTAATATTCTTCGTTTTGGTCAACGTTGTTGTATTTGATACATAAAAAAAATATAATTATAATGCAATACAGTGATTTTATATTTATGAAACATGTGCATAAACAGTTAACGTAAAATCGTCTGTACCTTAATTTTATTTACATATTTTACTTTTCAACACAAAGTATAATTGATACCTAGTGCAAAATACGATATGCATGTATTTTAGGTCCGTATTTATAATTTTGATTATAAATAAAAAAATCATTAATTATTATATAATTTCAATGGAAATAAATGAGAATTTAAATTTAGTATAAGATATGATATCTAACAATCTCCTTTTACTACCAATGGGGCACGACTTAGTTAAACGCTATCTGTCCCACTAGTCCCATGTTGTTGACGATAATGGGACTTCTGGGACCAAAACACAGGTGTCACTTGTGCAATGGGACTACTGAGATGAAAGTGTCAATTATCCCTTTATGGAACAACATCATGTAGTAGGACAGACTGGATGTTTGAGTGTACGTAAGTGGTAATTTTTTTTAAAAACAATAAATTTTTACTTGTCTTGTAATTTTTTTTAAATTAGAATTTCCATTAATGGTATTATGATTATGTAAAGATTTCATTCGTTGATTTCAACTAGTTGTAAGATAGACTCTACTATATTGTATCAAAGAAATATTTTTTGAATGTAAAAAAGTGAGTGTATGTCTAAATATACCGTGGGTAGAGCCCTAGGACACAGAATTTCGTAACTTTAAAAGCCTTGAATATTAGAAATCCTCCAACATACTCTTTCAAGTCTCAGTTTGCTTAGAAATCAATAGATGAGTTAATTTATTGCGTGGTAAGTTTTTTCATGAAATGTTTACATAATAAAGTAGATAGGTACCTGCCTACAATTTTTATAGAATTCAACATATTAGCAAAAACTAAAAAATTACTTTTTTGCTCAATTCTAGTTTAATGATTATAAAAACGGATTTTACAGCTGAAAAATCTTTAGAATAGTTTATTATTCTTTAACGCTTTTGACGTATTTGATCGATACAGTTCATAATATTTTGTCTGATTATTTATTATATTATGTTTTTTAATGTCTTGTTAAATCGAAAGAATTTCGATAGCTTTTAGTAATGTGTATAAAAGCAATAGTTATAACTATCACATTACGAGCAATTCTATGTTTATCTCTTTATTTATGTATGTATATATTTCTTTGTTTTTGATTTTGGTCACTAAACAGTGTTAAGCAAATTGTTCAATAGAAAATTCTAAAAATAATACACCCGCTGTCGTTCTCGCCCATTAGGTGCCAAGTGGGTACGAGCATGCTCAAAAATTTTGTCCTGTAGACCTAAATTTACACAAACCTAAACGACAATACGTACTTACAGGTAAAATAATTTTAAAAATTCATACAGTTGCTTTAAAACTAAATAACATCTAATTTAAATTCAAGCAGTAATTTTAGTCTCTTGTGAGTTTTAACAGGTAAGGAAGAAAATATATTTTCCACAATATTTCTGCTATATGACACTTAGACAAATCAACTGTTTACTATGGTCGAAATGCATTGTCTTTGTGTGTAAAGTGTGTTGAAATTGTATGTTATGTGTGAAATAACTTACGAAAATATATCTAATTTATTGACCTAATTATTTTCAAATGGTTATGGTCAGCAGTGGTCTGTGGTAGCCAGATGATGACGTGCAATGCAATGTATACAAACACTATTTTAATCCTTTGCGCTACTCACATTTTTGGTACTGGTAATGAGAAGCATTAAGAATATTATGATTAGATGTTGTTTTTCACGCAGTATAATTTTAGGGACATTTTGATTTTGGTGTAGATTAGAGTCGTTTTACTACATGGTACCTCCAATCTTCTCTAATACAATTGGTATTTTATAAGCATACACAAAGTTTTATAATCACATTTTGGTTATAAAAGTATGTACGATCAAAAGGCCAAAATTTAATCAAAACATCAGGTAGTAAATTTGTTATAGAATGCACACTGCAAAGCCTACATCGTCGGTGCAGTGACCATTGACCTATATGTATATAGTACGATGTCTTCGACCACATGCATCCAACTTTTACGTGTTATTTTATGTTGATACAGTTGATAAATCTTCCAAATTTATTTATTTTCCAATGTTAAAATTTTACTTGAAATGTTATGTTTGAGGTTTTCTCCAGGACGATGACTTGGCAGACTTTTGTACAATACAGTGGTTTGTAGCGCGTATAATACTTGAATATGTGCAGAAACGTTTCCTATAGCGCTGAGTTTTTCACTGCGAAATTGCAAAAAAAAATACGCACTTACGTCAGCAAATTATTATTATTTTAAAGTAAAGTCCCTTCATAAGCGTCGACACTTATGTGACGCGATGTTCGTGTATAAGGTAATAACCCATAAAATTGAATGTACATAGATACTAAAGGGCTTTGATTTTCGCACTCCCTTTAAGGATCTCTCCCACAACCATACAATGGTATGGATGTGGGAGAGAGAGTGTACTCACCAATCTAAAATGGACAGTTCTAGGCATCCATTCGCCAAGTGCTCGTTTTTGCAAAGTCATCAGTCAATAGTTGTAGTAACTTGACTGACCTAAACTGTAACTCCCTAAGTAGAATAAAATTTTGCTTACTTAAGAGCCTCCCTGATCAGTGGTAACGGTTGTATGAATATAGGTTATAATTTGTGAACCAGTGCCCATTCTTTTTATTTCTTTTAATTGTAATTCTGTGCTGTTTAATGATTACTAAGTAGCGTAGAATATTGTTTTAAAATTGAAATTTATGTGAAGATTGACATTTATTCACTACTGTTATAATATATGTACAGTAACATACGGCACAACCCCATTGATACATGCGGAGTTTACTTTTAATTAATTGTTTTACTATTTCTATTATTTTTAGTTATTTGTTTTGTAGTATACAAGTGTTGGTAACCCAATAAAATAAATGATATTTTAATAATTCTTCATAACAGTCTTATTCGTAATAGTACTGATCAAACTTTAAGTTAGTCGAATGCTGTAGATTCTTGGACTGGTCATTGAGTTCTAGCTTTACACACAGATAATAATAAATCTCATTGGCACGAATTAACTAATTGATGCAAAATTTATATGCAGCTATTTATTCTGCCATGTTGTCATAAGACCGATAATTTTTGTCATTTCTCTTCAGTTACAAGTGTTTTTTTTTTCATTTATTGTATACCATGGGTTCGATTCTCATCCAGAATAAATCTTAGTAGAACACGATCATTAGTTCTGTGACTACGTGCATTATCTATAGAACATGAATATGTTTAGAAATGTATAAGTATATAAAGTTTGCCTAGTTTGGGATCAGACAGTCGTGTATGAGATTTGTGACGATATTGTCATTATTATTTTATCAATAGACGGTTATTTATTGTTAACTTAAATCGAGTGTTTGATCGAGTACAAGTACACATTTACATCGACTTTTATTACGATTTTTTGTCTGTGACTGCGCGATAGTGAGAACTGGTCTTAAACTATCTACTAACATATCACACATTAAGGAGAGAAGGACAAAAACATTGACAGCGCTTTCCGTTTTTGCTTGTAATGTCTTTATGTTCAGATGCTATAGCCTCACTGATATTTAGAAGCTTTGAATGTTTATGAACTGTCATAACCTAGATACGACACTCTCTGCTTTTCGACATAACTTTTTACGCCAATGGTATCTTCACAAGGAGATACTTAAACATTTTTCATTCTGTGTACAATGAAAGCTATTTCAAATGATTTGAAATACATCTATTACTGGTGACGTCAAAACAATATTTATATGTTCAATGAGGCTTGCATTGACTAAATAACAATTGCAACATGACTAAATAACAATTGCAACATGACTAAATAACAAACGTAGTCGTATTAATACAGTGAAAAAAAAATCTAAAGACCAGCGCTGCTCTATGCACCTGTCTGATTATTATACTCTTTCATTTTACTAAGTAATAGCATAGGTTAAAGGAAAAACTTCATAATTCACTAGTGACCTGGTTTCACATCCAAGCTTGAAAATCCATAGATGAACGTTTATAATAATCACATACCTCGGATAGCACGTAAAGCTTAATCGTTCGTGATATTATGGGTCATTAATATTATGATAGAGACGTAAAGGGCCCTACCTAATAAATTTTGTTCGATAAGTAATTATTAATAATAATTCTTTTCGAAAATCCTTTTTAAAATATGATTTGTAAAATAATATAAGTATTGAACAGTAGCCAAAGATTAGTGATACCTAAAACACTATCTACACCAATAATGTCATAGCTTCCTTTCTATCTTTGGTGATGAATAATAATAGGAAAATTAATAATTAATGTGACACCAGGACTATTTTCTTTAGCGGTGGTCTTATTAAGGCTGATGGTTATTTTGTAGTTTAAATTCCTCAAAGCGTATGATTTCCATAAAACTCTATGAAAATAAAGGTAGTAGAGCCACGTTGATTTTAGCACGATGGGGATCGGTTTGACCGGGTCGGTACTATCCTTCCACAAGAGACAAACCTAAAGCGACAGCATCCGTGCTCCGAGATCGGAGACCTATAGATGCAGGGGTGACAGTTATGGTGATAAATGTGTGAGCATTACACTGCCACGATGACTACCATGTATTTTTCGTCTCTAAGCGTGACGTGAAGAAACATCTTACTAGCTCGCCATAGTGTGGGTCACCATACTTTATTGTCTGCATTCGCAATAAGTATAGTAAACACAACTAACAAAATGATAGCGAGAAGATTAACATTACAAGATGTACTCGTTCTGTCTTGTGTAAAATTGTGAACACGACTGTGATTTGCAAGATCTGCAGTCCGTCTCGTAATAATAAAGACTACGACCGCAGACATGAATGCGGTGCGATCGAGTAAAAATACAGTGTACCGATTAAGGCACAATCTGTAGTTTGTACTTGAAATTACAGCAACGGAATCAATCCGGCCACTACCCTATTTCTTAAATTGTAACTCTCACCTATAAATGGCTTGCTGTACTGATGTTCTGAACATATAATATTATAGTACATTTCAAAGGTATGTAGTTAAGACGTAATTAATTGCCAACATGACTGTACTCGTATATATTTTAATTATAATACACGTGTACATATATATATAATATTCTCCTAATATCATACTCGTATGTGTATCTAATTTGTCTTAATATTGTCCTTCTTTATATTCAAGTAACTATTAAACTACTTCCTACAATTTTGTAATGTTTAAATATGTGTATATAAGAAAGTCTCTTCTTTAACTGGAATATTGACTATTTATGACTGATTTCGAAATAAGAGGAAGTTCTCAATTTGACTGCTTTTTGTAAGTTTGTAACGCGATTTCTTTGGCAATTTTCGACTGAGTATTGAAATTATTGATATAATCGAAAGAGTATGCTCACTAGGTTGTACCAACATTAGTAAGTCACGATCTGATTTATGAGGTCCAAGAGAAATCGAGGGAACATGTTTCACGATTTTTTTAGACCATGCAAGTATTTGTGCCTGTGTACATATTTTACTAAACCGATTTTGGAAGGTACTTGACTTTTAGAGGACAATTCTTGGAATTATATGAACACGTATGAATATTTCTGTAAATAAAAAAAACAAGTAATAAGTTTATGAAGTAACTGTTTTAAGTGTGCGTTCTCATTAAGGGAACATGTTTGAATTAAACTGTATTTTACCATAATTTGACCATACTTTAATTCTTCAATATATCTGATCAACTGCCTTTAATAGACCAGTGCTGGAAATCGGCAGACGTTGGTTTTTCGTTACCTCAGAACTCCTTCATTTATCAGTTCCTTTAAGAAAGTCTTTTCTATTTAAATTTACATTTTTTTCTATCACGTCTTGTCTTACACATACATACATTAAATCACACAATTTTCTCCAGAGGGGAAGGCAGAGGCATATTAAATGCTCGCTTTTCGCCAGCATTTTTGTCCCACATAATAGGTGGTGAGCTTATTGCAGCTAACCGGGACGTTTTGTTTGCCAGTCTCGTATGTCAATCAGTAGGTGCACCACTAGGTAGGTGGTCAGGTTAGCTTAGGGTCTTAAGTTCCTGGTGGGGACCATATGCACTTTTGGATATGGCGTTTGGTCTCATTAAAGTTTAAAGACAAAATATCATGGTAATGGTGGTGGTGGTGGTGGTGGAAAACGTAGATTTTAGTTTATTATAATCCTTAATGATACTTTTTAAAGTTAAATTTGTATTTTAGATTAGGTCAACGTAGCTATCTCATCCCGGCATACCTATATAAATTCCTTAGCTAGCGACTACTACGTAATACTAAGGTGTTGGTCTCTTATCAAATTTATTGAGTAAGCATTTGTGATAAGATACGGGCGTGCCTTTGTATCATTTGATTGTTTGGCAATGACAACTACAGTGTTAAAGACAAATTGATTACATTCAGGTGAAACACTCGTGGTTCTGGGGTAAAGTGTAGTGAAGTGTGTGAACGACGGTAATGATCAGTATTTGTCTCGTGTTTTAGAAACATCGTTAAGGCTAATTAATTCATTCATGGAAAAAAAGTAAGTAAACCATTTGTATTAATACTATCACAGTTAGGTATATCAACGTAGGAGCGGTGATATAAAAGTGTCTTTTGTTACTGTTTGAAACGACAGGTAAAACTATACGTGCAAAACAAATTTGTTCAGCTCTTTTAAAGCAGGATTACGATTAGAAATCCGATTATAAATTATATTAAACTTTTGTTTTTTCTTCTTTTTTCTTTATGCTTAAGACGATTGACAAAATTATTTTTACACGATCGTCGTGCTGGCATAAACTAGTATCATTTAACCGATAATTTAAGCTATTTTATTATTTTTCATGATATAAGACAGTGGAGAGATTACAACAGGAAAAATGTATAAACCTGAATTATTTTGGACTTTTTGGCTCTAATACTCGTACCATACATTTTTTGCCTTTTTTTAACTTAAACATTTTCTAACAAATTTAAAATATTTGCACATGTGATACGTTAAGACGTGTATGTTATGACTGTTTGCTAAAAACATAGCACGACCTGGTTTTATTAAAGACAATAAAGTAAATGTTACGTGTGTTGAGTGTTCTTACTTTTGACGACTTTTTACGGTGTTTTCAGCCAGTGAGTCGCTTTGTCTGTGAACGCAAATATTACACTCTTGATTTTAAAGAGACAGGTACATGCGGGTAGCATATCGCATATGCTTAATTTATCTAATTATAAAACACAGATGTTTGCACAATAAATAAATCGTAACCTTATTACACGGCCCTCGATCGATATTTTAAGAAGAAAAATAAAAAAATTCAGCTATGTAAGAAGTACTTACTTATAGTGAATGTGATGACTTTAGAAATATGTTGGCTATTTCATAAAAAGTACGTTATCTATACATATTTAAATTTATTGATTTTAACTGTACTCGCATAAATGCAGATGAATTTTTTGAGGTAGAGATAAAGGTCGATTGTCCCTTTTACCCAATTTGATGAAGTAGTAAGAAAATAATATTGCGTGAAAAATGTTTACACTGGATTATATTTACATTACAAAACAACAAAAGTGATTCCAGAAAAAAGGAGGCACTGATTTATTTTAGAATATCTGTACTATTCTGTATCAGTTCCCGGTAATGATTCCTCGACGGACGTAAAGCAGTTATTTTTTTTTTTGTAGTAAGCAAATAGTAGTTGTATATTCGTAAATTGGAAAAAAAAATGTATTATATTATTCTCTACTCATTCTACAGTCATTCTAATTTAAATCTAAAGGCAAAATTGCTTATAGTGTTTTGTAATTCGTTCCGTATGTTTTCAGATTACCCGTTGAAGGGAGTAGGCTTGAAAAGTTTATTTCTTTTCTAGTAGTTTCTTGGGAAACTTGTATGTTGAAATTGTATTTCGGACAGAACATCTAGTCGAAAGAAGTATCAAGATTTTATTAGTAAACTAGTCGACTTAAATCAATAGTTCGTAGACAAAGGTACACTTTTTATTAGAAAAATTGTCAAAATGATTATATTTAAGACTATGCTTGTCTGTGTATATGAAATGTTAATCTCGACGTGCCCAATGTATATCCATAAGACATAATTAGCTCAGCTCGTTGGGATTTGTATACAAAGAAAATCATTTTCAGTTCTGATTTTCACGGGATTATGTTTAAATTATAAACCAAGGTTTTCGTGTTCTACAAATACAGACACTAAATAACATAACATTTTATCTTTTATAAAAAGCATTCAATGAAATTAAACAGTGACTGTGTGATTTAAGTAAAAGATGTTATGTATTTTATAACTACATAGTGATAAAATAACTTTAAAGAATTAATATAGAATAATAAAACCACTTATTAATGATGATTTAACGGTCACCAAGAAACATGTAGTTTTTTTTAAAAAAATATACAGTCAAAGAATTTCATGTCTCATCTTAATTTACAGTATAAGCAAAATTTAAGTAACGTTTTAACTAAAATGTAGATTCATGTAAATGCATATATATTTGACTACACGTAACTTTGACAAGATCTGGGCAAGATCTGCCCATTGATGCAGGAGTGACAGTTATCCCGGGACGGTTCCGTGGCAGTCGTCGGCTCCACAACGGCTCATTCCCCGCCCTTGTCGCTAAGAGACAAGGGTACTGGATATGTTGCTGCTGAGTGGGGGGGGATCATCGTATACGGTGTGTACTTCTCCCCCAACCGGAGTTTGAGCGACTTCGAGGCTTTCCTCAATAGCTTGGAGACCTCGATGCGGCGACTAACGTCTGGGCACGTCCTTGTTTTGGGGGACTTCAACGCAAAGTCTGTTGCGTGGGGTTCCCCCAGGACGGACGCAAGGGGCGAGGCCGTAGAGGAGTGGGCGGCTTCAGTGGGCCTCTGTTTATTAAACAGAGGCTCCACCAACACGTGCGTGCGACAGCAGGGGGGTCGATAGTGGACCTTTCTTTCGCTACCCCTGCCTTCGCCGCACGAGTAGGAACTGGCGTGTCCTGGAAGAGGTTGAGACGCTCTCGGATCACCTCTACATCCGATTTGAGCTCTCCCGGATCCAGGACTCCAGTAGGGGTCATGCGGCGCGGCCTTCGTCTCGCTTTCCGCGGTGGGCGATTTCGAAGCTGAATTAGGGACCTACTAGAGGAGGCGGCCATTATTCACTCTTGGCTGTCTCCGCAGGCCCCGACCGAGGAGGTCGATATGGGGGCTGGTCGCTTTGGTGATGCGATTACGCAGATTTGCGATGCGGCCATGCCCCGCATCCGAGGTCATCGGCCTCCACGGAAGGAGGTTTACTGGTGGTCCCGGGAGTTGACGGACCTCCGTGCGGCTTGTACTCGTGCCCGGAGGTCCTACACCCGCAGTCGCCGGTGTCACCGCGTAGACAGCGTGGAGGACCAGCTTTATAGGGAGTACCGAGAGGCACGGAAAACTCTGAAGCTGGCCATCAGCCGCGCCAAAGAAGTGAAGAGGAAGGAGATGCTGGAGAGTCTCAATCGTGATCCCTGGGGTCGTCCTTATCGTGCGGCGCGACATAAGCTCAGTACGTCGGGCCCCCCCCTTACAGAGACACTCCAACCCAGCTTCCTGCAGGAAGTGGTCGAGGGGCTTTTCCCGCAGCGGGTGGCACACACGCCCCCGTCGATGGCCTTCTTCGCCAGAGACGACGGGATGGGGAACGAGGATAATGTTCCACCCGTCAGGGAATCGGAGATAGGAGCGGTTGTTCTACGGATTCGCTCCAAGAACACCGCCCCTGGGCCAGATGGGATACCTGCCCGAGTATTGGCACGAGCCCTCCACCACATGTCGGATCGCCTCAGGGAGGTTCTCACGCCAGCTTGATGTCCAGACGCTTTCCTAAGGGCTGGAAGAGTGGGAAGCTGGTCCTGTTGCGGAAGACGGGACGGCCTGCCGATTCGGTCGCGGCCTACAGGCCCATTGTGTTGCTGGACGAGGTGGGTAAATTGTTTGAGAGGATACTCTCTGCCCACATCGTCCGGCACCTCTGCGAGGTGGGCCCTGATCTGTTGGACGCCCAATACGGGTTTCGAGCGGGGCGTTCGACGGTCGATGCCGTGTTGCGCCTGAGGGCCGTCACCGAAGAGGCGGTGAGCTGTGGCGGTGTGCTGTTGGCGGTGTCGTTGGACATCGCCAACGCATTCAATAGTCTGCCATTTAGCTGCATCAGGGAAGCACTCCACTACCACGGGGTGCCAGAGTACCTGAGGCAGCTTGTGGCAGACTATCTACAGGAGCGTACTGTCATGTACGTGGACCGAAACAGTGTTCTGAGGCGGCGACTCATGTCGTGCGGTGTTCCACAGGAGTCTGTCCTCGGACCACTCCTGTGGAACATGGAATATGACTGGGCCCTTCGAGGTCGTCTTCCCCCCGGGCTGGGCGTAATTTGTTACGCAGATGACACACTGGTCACGGCCCGGGGGATGAACTTTGCAGAGGCAGCACGCCTGGCCACCACGGGTGTCTCTCTGGTGGTCGGGCGTATTGAGGTGCTGGGTTTGCGGGTGGCCCTGGACAAGATGGAGGCCCTTTTGTTCCATGGGCTCCGTCGTGGTCCACCCTCCGGCGCCGCCATCGTAGTCAATTCGGTCCTCGTACCGGTTAAGGCCCAGATGAAGTATCTGGGCCTGATACTCGACGGCAGGTGGCTCTTCGACGAGCACTTCCGACAGCTTACTCCAAAGCTGGTCGGCACTGCTTCTGCCCTTGGGCGACTTTTGCCTAATTTGGGTGGAGCCAGAGTCGCGACGAGACGGCTATACACGGGGGTTGTCCGGTTAATGGCGCTGTATGGTGCACCGGTGTGGGCGGCGGCTCTGACCGCCCAGAATAGGGCTCGCCTCTGGCGCCCTCAGGGGATACTGGCAGTTAGAGCCATATGCGGTTACCGCACCGTGTCGACGGAGGCGGCATGCGCCTTGGCCGGAATTCCTCCGTGGGATTTGGAGGCGGAGGTGCTCGCCGACGTTTATCAGCGGACGGCTGACTTTCGGGCGGGTAGCGGCATACGGCCCCCGCCTGAAGAGATGCGCGAGTGGCGAGAGGCCGCTCGTCGAGCCACGATGGCTCGTTGGTCGTCCCGGCTGGAAGCTCCACGTGCTGGCTTTGCCGCCGTGGAGGCTCTCCAGCCGGTCATCGCCGAGTGGGCAGGGCGACAGCACGGGACCCTCTCCTTCTGTCTGACGCAGATCCTTTCTGGGCACGGTTGCTTCGGGAAGTATCTGCACTCGGTCGCCAGGAGGGAATTGAGTCCCGCCTGTCACCACTGCGACTGCAGTGACAACTCGGCTCAGCACACGCTAGCAGTTTGTTCCGCCTGGGCTGCGCAGCGTGGGGTCCTCACTGCAGTTATTGGAGGAGATCTCTCGCTACCGGCCGTCATACGCTCCATGGTCGGTAGCGACAGTTGTTTTACCGCGGTCGCAACCTTCTGCGAAGATGTGATTTCGCGGAAGGAGGTGGTGGAGAGGGCTCGGGAGGACGATCTCCACTCGGACCCAATTCGCCGCCGGCGAACCGGGCGGCGGAGGCGAGGCGCGCATACCAGCGCCTCATGCCGCCTTGAGTGTGGCCGCGGATGGACGGGACGGGTTTTCCCCTCCATCCGCTATAGTGGCCAGCCGCGAGGAGGCGACGTCCGCGTGTACCGTACGTCGCCTAATTAGAGAGTTTACCCGCAGATGGTGCCCGCAGTAGCGGGCAGGCGCTTGGAGGGATCTGGATGTCGTAATAGCAGCTGTTCCCGGATCCCTTCTACGTTAGGCGCAGAGTGGCAAACTGTGTGGTTTTAGTCGGTCCGATTCCGACACACCACCCCGCCGTAAACCCCGGTGGGGTGACGGCCCGAGGGGGTTTCAGTTATTGTGGTATGTGCATAAACCTTACCACGACGACTGTCATGCCTGTTACGTCCCTAAGTGGAGCGTGAATAAGTATCTCACTAGACCGCCATAGTGTGGATCACCATATTGCAGTCTGTATGGTGACCACGACTCCTGCATTCTATTCATACTTTCCATCAGGCAGAGTAGAATCACATTGTCGGTGTCTTAAAAAAATATTCTCTAATTGAATACATCAATATTAAACCAATGTCCTTAGCACTGTTTAAACGCCTATTGATAAAAATCAAGACCTAATAGTTTATTGATCGTAGGTTTTATACGTCTAGACATTGTGCCTAAGCTTTTCTTTTGACTATTGTGAATATTTTTTCACAAAACATAATAGTCTAGAATTGAGGGTTATCACTGATACTTGCTGTGTTCTGATACACGTTTAAGAATTTTGAATTCGTAGTATGTTACTCTAGCCTTTATATAATTAATGGGGTTTTAAGTATCACACACAAACTCACATTAAAATAAGAAGTTAAAATTTTTCTGGCATGAGTGCGATTCTAATTAAAAATACGTATAAGACTTAGACTAGTGGTAAGTTAAGTTAGTATTTCAATACTTAGATCTCCTGTTATTCCATTATTTATTTTTCTCTAAATTTATTTTACTTGTCTACGCACACACGTGTAAAAAGTAGCCTTCAACTCCAATTGTACTGTAATTTTTACAGATAGTAGCTACAAAGAAATAATTTCACAGAAAAAGGTAATTTTGTCCGAACCTTTCAATTATTAAACAACGATTCGTAGGCAGCCCTGTATAAAAAATATACAAATGATTTTACGGACAAAGGCAGGGCTACTAAAGGTAAAAGAAATTATCCAAAGTAAGGAAATAAGGCACGTGATTTATTGATAACCTTGCTGAAAACATAGTAGCAAAACAAGCGAGTAAGGAAGATAAATGAAATTACTTTCATTTTGGAAAAATCCATTTGTAAAAACCCTAAATGTTTATTAGTGTGATAGATAGATTTCAGTTTACATATTAGTGTAACGTTGACAACTAGGTTAGTAAATAAGAGGTAATGTGTAAGTGCAACATTAGTTCTGAGTTTCGAGTCACGTTTAACTATTAGTTCAAATTAAGAAATGTTATCTTCATTTTAGCTTCAGTAGATATTAAATTTGTGGCACATATTTTACTTATTTTTATATTACCTTATGATTTTATTAAAAAAAATTGTAACGCAATACGTACGTAAGGCCTTATATACATATGTTTTAATGGAATCTATAAAATATTTATTCTTTTATATAATGTTCTATACCTTAAATTATTTATGTATCCTATTTTATATCAAATTACTTGTATCAAATTACATTCTTAATTACTGTATACAATTACTTAATTATTTCGTTTCTTTATAACTAATACATGCAACCAGTTTAAACTAGATCTCTGTTGTGAGTAATTATGTGTACAAATAAAGTAATCCATGTTAATTCCTAAAACTACTGATGGGTCCTTAATTACATGTGCCACTAAATTAGGTACTTTTGTAAAGAAAATATTTTGATGTGATTTAACAATTAACCAAGCGAAAACTTTTAATTAAAAATAAGCAAAAATAACCAGTAATTGGCCGTTGCAAGATAAACAATAGCACTGATTTTGCCATGCGCTCGGTTGAACAAAAAATCTGTTTTCCTTTGTTCGGCCATTTTATTTATAAAGTATCTATTTTAGTCTTCATTTTATGATTTTTTTTAAATTTCTACCTAACAATGGATAATAGATTTAGTGCAATTCATAATTTACCCATCGTTTCAATTACGGGTCTAATTTTGATTCAGTGGTCTTTATTAATTGACTAGTAAGTTTTTTCATATGAAACCAGTTTAATGAATCGTAATACATACAACTTAGTATAAAGTCAGTTCAGTGGTATGAAAATAAACTATTATAATTCTACTATTTATTTCAGTCACTTCCTGTAAGGTATACTGTACAAGCTGGATTTTTTGGTCACATTTGTAGGAACACCTATTCGCGTTTGCCCTTTGTTGAATAAACATTTGACTTTTCTTAATGTACTAATAAGAATATTCTGCGTTTTTGAAAAAAAGAGAAAGCTAGTTGAAAATTTTAAAAATCTTTACAACTAAGTTCTCTATCGATCGTCAATTCACTTGCGAATAATCGCAGGCAATATACGTAACGATCGCGGTAAAGGCATAGTCAAAAACACCTCGAGAAATAAAATTATTTTTGCAATAAATTAAGTAGTAGGTTAAAAATTAATAGTATTTTTAACATAATATATCATTCATTTTATGTGCACGTATTAAGTTTTAATATATTAAGTACAATATTAGTTCAGTGTGTACCATAACCACTCAATATCACTTAGACCATAAGTGTGCAACGTACTATAACATCGTACAAGCTATTTCAATATTAAATATCAATGTCGATACGACCTCAGTTTCGACATCGTTAGTTTTCAAGTCTGGTTATACTAAAACGCTTCTAATTCGAAATTATAATTTTACAGTTATACGAAAATACTGTGGTTTGGTGGAGTTTGATAGTAGTCTTTATTCGCTATACCTTTATTATTCATGGCTTGAACATCTACAAAAACTAAATTAGACTTTGAGAACTGAGTGAATTCAATTGAAATAATTTAAAATACTATTGCAATCCATTTTCTTACAGAAACAGATGATTATTTAAACAATATATTGTGTCATTGTAGATGACTTTTAGGCGACACGGCTGACATGGAACGGAGGATGTAGAAGTTATAAAAGAAAAGATAATACAAAACATTTTTCTTACTATATCTAATATAACAAAACCGAAGAAATTAGTTTAGTTTTGTTACTAATCTCAGGTAGGTATTATTAGTTTGAATTGAAAAGTCTTTAAATGTTGGATAACTCAGTACGCCACGAATGGGAGCTTAGCACCAATAAGAAATGTTACAATAATGGGAAAAATATTTGTTTTGAGGGAGGCAAAGAAATTGCCGCGGGTAGGCTAGTAATCTATAACTTCATTATTTCTATTGGTTATTATGGTTCGTGTAAAATGGATTGGACAAAAGATTTGTGTCCGCTATCAGTCTGTGGTCGATAATAGAAGTATCATGTCAACGCTCTTTAACGATTCAATAGGAAGAGAGTATAATGTAACCATATATGTCATAACAATTTCACAATATAATAAGATTGTGTATTTTATCGACATTTCCTGTACTGCGTGCGAAATTGTATTCGGGTGGCGATCGGTCATCGCTGCGCGTGCTACAGCAATCAGTTTTCATTATCACATCAAATACGCATCAGTTTTAGTTATCAATGAATGTGATTAGTCTTCGTAATCTATACTGATCTATCATCATTATCATCAACAATCTTTAATAGTCCACTGCTGGACATAAGCCTCTACTCTCTCTCTCTCTCTTCGAAAGGAAGTTTTGGCTTACTTTCAGGATTTCATTCTTTGTTCTGGGTAGTTTGATACTGTACTCACTTCTCACGACGTCCATGGGACGAATAGGGGTGGTGACATTCGAGTTCAGTTCCCATCCAGTACAAATCATTGTGTGATAAGATTGTAGTGTTCGGCTATACCTAGTTTGAGATCAGACGGCTGTGTCTGAGATGTATGAAGTTATTATTATTACACTATATTAGGTCTGGACAGTAAACATATCTCACATCTACTTCTCACACATTCACACTATCTCTTAGAGATATAAAGTTCTTCATCAAAAAGGGCATGTCTGCAACCGCTTTTACATTTGATTTTATGTTTATACTCTAACACATTATTAGTCTTGGCTTATAAAATTATACCTTATATTTAGCACTTTCCTGGGAGTTTTGAGTGATTTCATGTCTACAAAAATGTCCCGCTGGCGGTAGTGTCTTCTTGAATTATATCGGTTAGATAGCCCGATGGCTGGGGCTCGTATGCCGTCTGTAAGGGCAGGCCGACTCAAAACTATGGTCCTTTTTCCAAAAGGCTAACCCAGACCCTAGGCTGTACCCGCATATCTTTAGTTCAATTAATGTTAACGAATATAAAAAAAGACATCTCTGTGGTTTGTTTTGGTGTTTCTTTCTAAGGTGAATCTTAGAAAATACCGGCGCCCACTAGCTGTAAGGTCGACTTGTAAAAAACCTGGCAAAGATTTATTTCCATAAATAAACATCATTTATTATATAAAGCATCATACAAAAGTTATCAAAGAAGAAAATTAAAAATACATTCAATTGACTCGTGGAGCTCTTACAACAGCTTTAAATGTCAAAGTAATTTATTTTAGTTTGATCAATACATAACATCTACAAGTACCTGAATGTTTGATACTGTATGTTTTACTTAAATTAGTGACTGTTTAAATATACTTTATTACATGTTTATTTACATGTTTCGTGGAAAATCGTCTTTCGTTGATCATCCACAAGACCAAAGTGGTAGTTATATAGAATTGACCCTATAAATGTATTTCTTTCATGTGTACTTTTCAGTTCTGGTAAATACTTTGTCAAAGACAGAAAACTGACATTACGTCAAAAGATTTTTGTTACGTTAGTTGTTGGATCGACCGCCCCCTTTACAGAAGGACGTGGCCTTTCAAGTTTATATACTTAAAAGCTTTTCTCCGAGCTTTGGATCATTTCCGTGTATCATAAATGTTTGAGTTAACACTTAAAGTAAGTGCAAATACTGGTTTTAGCTCGTTATGATTATTACGTACCTATATTTTATCTTTTTTTTTACCCGTTTATGAACCCATTGCATTCTTTTTTAATAACACAGTGTGAATTTTTTCATATTAAATTCTGTGGAGAGTTTTAACCTTCAATGTTAACACTTGTTTTAAGTTGTTCATGCGGACCCGATTTCACAGCGATAAGATTTGTGAGTTTTGCTCCTTCCGTAATATGGAACGTGTTTTCATATGTCAATAACTAAGGCTTGAGAAATAATTCTGGTTATTATCTGAAAGTATTTATCAAACTTTAAACTAGTAGCTGACTTCAAATTGGGAATAATAAATGCTAGGAACAAGAAAAAACTTTGTATCATATCATTTCAATTACTAAAAAGTTATGATATCAGCGTATGTCTTTGACCTACATGGGATATTTTTAAAAATTTAACCAAAAATACCACAAAAGGTTTGTTTAACATTGATAAACATCAGGGCATAATATGATTTCCTCGAGGATACTATCTGAAATTTTATGATGACTGTCCTTATCGCTGTCTACTTAGGTATTCATGTAAAGGAGAGCATGATAACTCATCTCGCTAAGCCTGCCAGAGCCTGATAAATGAGCTGCACGTAGTGATTAGTTTATTTTGCGGGCCTCTGATATTTGCCGGAGTTGTATTAAAATGAAAAATTTGCTTCTTGTGAAATTTCAAGTAAATATGATTTTTTTCTTAAAAATATTAATAACTCATATTATTAATCAGAAATTATTTACACTACAGTAACCAAAATCCAGCCTTCTATATTGTAAATACATATACAAGGTGGCTTACTAGCATATCAGGTTTAAATTTCAGAATCGTTTCTGATTCTACGTTTTAGGTTGATTTAATTTCTACTTTAATTAATTTGATTCCCATCTCATTCTTTTCTTAAATCTTATCTTGTTGTTATAACTTTTAAACTTTTGAAATTAAATTTTTAAAGATCAGACTTTTTGCAGATTTTACATAACATAAATTACAGTTACAATACCATTTTTTAATAAGTAAATATGTCGAAATTATGATCATGTGTTTATGTACTGTTACGCATCATTGCTCATCGATCAAAATTGTAATGATAAGTGACATACGTCATGATTCATTCATTATTTTTATCATGATAGTTTCCATTGCCTTACTTTTTATTTGTGCAGGTGAATTGAGCATCTGAATCATCGGATCGGTTAAACGGGCAAGCCCTTAGTGAAAAAGCGTAAATTAAAATATTGTGAAATAGTGTCCAAACATTGCCCACTAAGTTCTTTTTCGCTTTTACTAAATATGTAAACTAGCATGAACTTAACCTAAATTAGAATAATAAACTCAGCTCTTTTATTTAAATTATTTTTAGTGAGTCATCTCACCTAGACATGTAAATTATTGTAATTTATGTAATAAAATCTCAAATATAAACACTTTTGATTTTGCGTGCACGAGCTTGCTTTTTATAAGTTTTATTATAGAAAAAACTAACTCCATTGACCTTATAACCCAATAATAACTTCAGACTAAACTGTTGCAGATTAAGCACATTTATTTTTCTTGGTACTTACGTCATTTCGGAAAATCATTTGCCTTTGCCTAACTAACGAGAAGTTTTTTAAATTCGTTGCTGTTCTTATGAACTTATCTTATTCAAATATAATTTGTATGCTTAAGGTTGGCAATTATTAATAAAAAAAACTTCAAAAGTTGAGCTGACTGACAAAATTTGTAAGTGAGTATTTATATTGTCTTTATTATCGTCTCTTATTATATGTCAGTTACTTTTTATGTTATTTATATGATTAAGGCTATATTTTATACTGAAAAATTTAGTGTTCTCATGGAATTGAAGAAATTGAAATGTGGGGTATTCTACGAATTAGCTGACATTTGAAAAAAATAAAAATTAGACACATTTATTTACAAGAAAGCTAATTAGTTGACATTAACTTTTTAAAAATTAAAACGTCTAAATAACCACCACCACATTTGCACTTTTCTAAGCGAGCACCGAAATTTTCGAATACTCATCGGCAAAGAGATGGCGAGATCGTCGACATCTCCTCGCTGATTTTTCTCTTAGTTGACATAGTATATTTGGTTCTTTGATGTAGACATGATTCTTCAAATAATCCCATAAAAAGAAGTCTACGGGGGATAGATCTGGACTTCTGGTGGACATGAAATGTCGCCTTGTTACCTCACCGAATCAGCTTTTCTGGAACATGTCTTTAACCACCAGCAGGGACTTAGATGTGTGATAAATGGTTCCATCTTGTTGACATGTGTTCACATGTGGCTCCATGTGTTACAATTGTAGCCAACAAATTCCGGTAGCATCGGCCCCAAGAACTCCCGTAACATGTTTGTGCGGGATGTTAGATTCAAATGCTAATGAATTCTTGACCAGGTGGGCTAAGAATTTGTTAACATTTGTATAACATAAATATACTTAAGTTTACTTGATAAACCACTGAATTACATGTATATTTAGATGATAAAATAACCATACATTTATTGATAATAGGATGACCGCGACAAAAAAAAACATTACTGAATTAATTTCAGTAACAAATTCAAGACTTTGAAACACTTTTCGTGCATGTTTTTTATTATAAGCTTCGAAATTTAATTTGAGTTGTCAATTTATTTTGGCTTATTTGTTTTAAAACTATTTGAAATTTAATGCATTTGAAATCCAATAATATAAATAACAAAACGAGTCTGCTTCTAAAGAAGTTGTTGAACGAAATTAAAAGACAACGAACGAAGCTGAGGTTTATTTACAGAACAAAAAGTGTTTGACACAAAACACTGGACGAACTAATTAAAACGAGCCATCTATTTACGTATTTAAATTTGAGTCGATGTAGTTAATTAAACTGTTTGTTCACCAAATTGGTTTTGATGATCAATGGTTAAAGTAGCCCTCTCTATACTGCGTCCTCGGACCACTCCTGTGGAACATGGGATACGACTGGGCCCTTCGAGGTAGTCTTCCCCCCGGGCTGGGCGTAATTTGTTACGCAGATGACACATTGGTCACGGCCCGGGGAGCAAACTTTCAAGAGGCGGCGCGCCTGGCCACCACGGGTGTCTCTCTGGTGGTCGGGCGAATTGAGGCACTGGGTTTGCGGGTGGCCCTGGACAAGACGGAGGCCCTTTTGTTCCATGGGCCCCGTCGTGGTCCACCCTCCGGCGCCTCCATCGTGGTCAATTCGGTCCTCGTACCGGTTCAGGCCCAGATGAAGTATCTGGGCCTGATCCTCGACGGCAGGTGGCTCTTCGACGAGCACTTCCGACAGCTTTCTCCAAAGCTGGTCGGCGCTGCTTCTGCCCTTGGGCGACTTTTGCCCAATCTGGGTGGAGCTAGCGTGGCGACGAGACGGCTATACACGGGGGTTGTCCGGTCAATGGCGCTGTATGGTGCACCGGTGTGGGCGGCGGCTCTGACCGCCCAGAATAGGGCTCGCCTCTGGCGCCCTCAGAGGATATTGGTGGTTAGAGCCATACGCGGTTACCGCACCGTATCGACGGAGGCGGCGTGCGCCTTGGCCGGAACTCCCCCGTGGGATTTGGAGGCGGAAGTGCTCGCCGAAGTTTATCGGCGGACAGCTGGCTTCCGGGCGGGTAGCGGCATACGGCCCCCACCCGAAGAGATACGCGAGTGGCGAGAGGCCGCTCGTCGAGCCACGATGGCTCGTTGGTCGTCCCGGCTGGAGGCTCCACGTGCTGGCTTTGCCGCCGTGGAGGCTCTCCAGCCGGTCATCGCCGAGTGGGCGGGGCGGCAGCACGGGACCCTTTCCTTCTGACTGACGCAGATCCTTTCCGGGCACGGTTGCTTCGGGAAGTATCTGCACTCGGTCGCCAGGAGGGAATTGAGTCCCGCCTGTCACCACTGCGACTGCAGTGAGGACTCGGCTCAACACACGCTAGCGGTTTGTTCCGCCTGGGCGGCGCAGCGTGGGGTCCTCACTGCAGTTATTGGAGGAGACCTCTCGCTACCGGCCGTCATACGCTCCATGACCGGTAGCGACAGTTGTTTTACCGCGGTCGCAACCTCCTGCGAAGACGTAATTTCGCGGAAGGAGGCGGCGGAGAAGGCCCGGGAGGACGATATCTTCTCGGACCCAATTCGCCGCCGGCGAGCCGGGCGTCGGAGGCGCGCATACCAGCGCCTCATGCCGCCTTGAGTGTGGCCGCGGGTGGACGGGATGGGTTTTCCCCTCCATCCGCTACAACGGCCAGCCGCGAGGAGGCGACGTCCGCGTGTGCCGTACGTCGCCTAAAATAGAGAGTTTATCCGCAGATGGTGCCCGAGGTAGCGGACAGGCGCTAGGAGGGATCTGGATGTCGTAATAGCAGCGGTTCCTGGATCCCTCCTATCTCAGGCGCAGAGTGGCACACCGTGTGGTTTTAGTCGGTCCGATTCCGACACACCACCCCGCCGTAAACCCCGGTGGGGTGACGGCCCGAGGGGGTTTCCACACGTTAAAAAAAAAAAAAAAAAAAAAAAGCCCTCTCTATACTGCAGAATTTTCTTATGTTTCTATTAAAGTATTTTACTAAATTGTCCGTTTTTAGAAGTATTCAAATTTTAATAGAATTAGTTAACATGTAGAGTAAAATGAGAGGTTTATTGTCACACCGTTTTTAAACACATTTTGTATATGCAGGATTAGTAAATATTCGTCTATTTGTTGATCTATGTTGAATTATTTGTAATAGGGATGTTTACAGTCATCATAAGTTTTATTCTCTTTAACCAATAGACACCCAAATAGTTATTTTTCAAAAAACGAACATATTTTTTGTTTTTAAAATCTGTAACAAACTTTATTACGCTTAAAAATTTTCTTTTGAATTTGCCATTAAAACTCTTAATTACTATAATGTAACTGCCCCCACCCACAAGCATGTGGAAGATGCGGTTTTATTTATTAAGCATAAGACACACATTAAGCGTACGTAGTGCCCTCTCGCGCGCACTGCCTACGCTTAATGTGGTGGCGAACAGTGTTAATTTACGAGTATTTTCGTGCTCCCTGAATGAATTCTCAAAGGTCACTAATTGTATTTTAAGTAATAATTCTCCACAGAAACTTTGTTGTTAGTTATATTGATTTCTTTGATATCTTTGTTTTTTTTATTGTATTAGTTGTGTTGTATTGTATGTGTATATGTTATTTTATTTTTTAGTTTTTTTTGACAGGGTGTAGTATGATATTAAATAAATAAATAAATTTGCGGGAGATTTTATATCTCTTATAGGATAACAAGTGACACTGACATAAATCTTTAAAACTTAAGTGAACGTTCCCAGGAGGCAAACCAAAAAATATATAATAACCTTACAGATGAAGTCTTAGCTAACAGAAAAATATATATACAGATAGATTATTGCTCGTGTTAAAGTAAAGAAAAACCATACGCTTACCTAACTTTTAATAAAAAGTAACTCTTACAGTTTTGCGTTTTAGTAGTATTGAGAATACGTATATATAAATATATATATATACATATACGTATTCTCAATTAATATATATATATATATTACATAAATCAAATATTTTTTTAAATACATATACATTAAAAAGCATTTTTGATCTCAAAAGATATTTTTCAGGACAGGATGAAAATGTTTCTAAATTATCCATGTACGGTGTATGTGTAATGTTAAGTGGAGTGGAACAGAATCTGTAGAAAAAATTATGGTCTTTGAAATCATTGTTTCAATGTATACAATACATTGATCAGTTTCGTTGTTAAAATAAGACTTAATCAATGTTGTGTTTTGTACGTTTCGATGCTCGCTCTATCTGAGGTCCTATTGATTGGAAACCTTACTGAGGTTGGTGTTGATGTCAGTTTGATGAAAAAAGAGACATTAAAAGTTTTCTTAGTTTTGTATTATTTCCTTCTGAAAACACTTGCGTTTGTTTTTGATTTGTGTAAGAAATTGCATTTTTGGTATCGAAAAGTATAAACATTTATATAAACTGCAGGTATTTGTTATTGAGGCTGTGACTTGAAACCAATATAGTAGTCGATATTGTCACTTCTGTTTATTGTTTCTGCACACCCAACTGCAAAAGTACACATATTGTGAAGCTTCAAACAGCTTTGGACGTTAATATTTACGAGCAAACCTGCTCCAAAACATATCTAAATGTTCAATTGAATTTGATGCATTTCCTAGAAGAAGTTTTATATTATTCAGTTTAATTTCAGGTACAATATTTTAAGAATTTCTCAATTTACTAACACTTCAGATAACTGACTATTTATAAGATGGGCAGAGTCATAAATCAAAGTATAATATCCTCTCCAACTACCTAATTACGAGTATTCATCGTTCAAAATGTGTAATGTTCTGTTTTTAAACGTTATGAAAGGCTGTGATTAATTTCCATAACATGGAGTGGCACTTCCCATTAATTTATTAAACTATTTGTAACTTGAGTAAGTACAGGCTCGAGAATTAAAACAATTGTGAGTTAAATACACAGATTATTTTCTAGTAGATTCCGCATACAGGGTCACAAGCGTGCGCCACACATAAGTATTTTAACTGGCTAACAAAGTTACGCTAAAGATCGCGACATCAGTATCGATCAAATTTGTGACCCGTAGGCACACCAAGGTATTGACAATTTAAAAATAATTTTGTTTTAAAAATATATCGTAAATGACTTCCTGTCCAGGGAAATGGTGTAGCAAGTCAGGTAAGGTATTCAATTATCAAAGAAATGCCGTAACTTGTCATCGGTAAATACATCGGTAAATATATTTTTATTGCGTTAACAGCTTTCAAATGCGATGCGATTTCAATGATGGTGTCTATTAGGCGATTATCTGTGGTTAAATATCTATTGTGTTGTAGTAGAATCAAAAAAAGGAAAAATAAATAGAAATTTTACTTTATCCTATGATTTTATATAAAGGTATACAGTTCTGCAAATATCGTTAAGGTTCCTGTGACTGAATTACGATTCCCGATTATTTTTCCTTTTTTGGAAAGTTTTTGAACTACAGCTCTGAAATGCTTTGTCAGAAATTATGATTATTGTTTGATAAACTAAACAAAGAACATGCCTTCATGACGATCATAACCTGTTTCGGGACACGTATTTGATTCCAGCCAATTTTAGATTATAAATTACATAGTTTGATTTAAATGATCTTAGTTTCTAACTCTCATATTTAGTACGAGAGTTAGAAAATAAGATTGGTTAACGTTGTTGGTAATTTAATTATTACAAAATGAAGCTATTTTGTTTATCTAAATACAAACGAATGAGCAGATGAGTCACCGGGGTAAGCGACTACCGACGCTCATGGAAACTCAACTGATCACCAGTTACCTATGAGGCCGTTACTGTTGTCGAGCAATTAGTGCCGAATCATGGATCCCGCCAATAAAAAGGCGAGTTAAAATGAGAGCTGTTTATTAGAGTTTGCACATTGTCGGCTTTGTTGGACATATATCTGCAGACACATATTAGCCCCTATGTCTGCCTGTATTTTATAGTGTCTTAAAACTGGTATCTTTTGAGCGGTCATCGATCGTGACAACGAGTACCGGCATTTTATGAGTCCGGTGGCGACCATTTGTTACTGGTGTTCATATATCGATTTGCAATCGCTGTTGTAGACAGTTACTGTGTCGGAATACACTGGTGTTTTCTTCACTGTATATTAACCTCAAATAAAACTAATGAAATAATATGGAATTATTGCAAAATATAGTTTTTGCAAAGTATAATACTTATAGATTTATTTGTATTTCGTTTATTTGTCTTAGGGGATTTTTTTTATTAAGTGACGTGTTCTAAGCGAATTCATCTATGATTTAGCTACAAAGTATTCAAATCAATATATGACACCATCATCAACAGCCTTTAACAGTCCACTGCTGGACATAAACCTCTCCTTTGAAAGGAGGCTTTGGCTTACTGTATATGTATTTGTAAAGACAATGTACATATATCTATATATACAGTAGGCCGAAGCCTATATATATTGAAAGATAGAAAATCTGTTAAAATAAATTTCAGGATTTATTATTATTACCAAATACTATAATACTAACAAAAGTCGTTTTCAATACACTCCCATAACTTTTTCATTTTTCTAATTTCGTAGACTTATTCAAACCAATAACCTTTTTTACTATTTCAGTGGGTTCTATTTTACAGTTCGTTTTACGACTGCGTCCGTCAGGCTCTATATAGTAACATACATACGAATAGATTTATGGATAAAAGTACTTCAGAATTCTCAATAAAATTTTAAAATGTAATACCATTTTTATTTAATATGCTATCATATATTTTAAACTTTCTTTACGTTTAAATATCGAATTAGTACTTAGACTAATATAATCTAAACTGGTTGTTAGTGCTCAAAAAAGAAAAAATAAGATATAATTGTGTACAGTCATCCAATGTGCAGAAGCACCGAGCCAAAAACATCTATTGTACTTTGGATAACGTTATGTTCATCTGCAGCAAAAACTCATTTTTGCTGTATAGAAATGCGACTGTATTCAGTTCTCATATTACTGTATTATACAAATATGAAATAAGGGCTATATCTAAAAGACAAAGTTGGTAAGTTTACGTCTTGTCTGTAATGTTGGCGCGGTACCAAATCGTCTTGTGCCCTTGGCAGTCTCCTAAACGACTAATGATGACATACACTTAGCGGAATCTTGTACATCTTAATTTAATTAATTAAGGACTATATTCAAGTAACATTTATTATTTGTTTGAATACTACTCGTACTTACTACGTATGAAATACTGTTTTTGTGAAGTAAGTAAGTGTAGCTGATTTATATATTTTGAGTAGGAATTAATGGTCGTAGTTTTCTTTGATGGTGATAGTAAATATTAGGATAAAATAACTGGATTCAATAGAGTAAATATAGTATAAACATGTAATGAGTGGCTTATTTATGGAATTTTTGCGTTTTCTAACATATTATCAGAGGCATTTTGATGACGGTGCTTTTGCTATACTTGTCATCACTAGTTCTAGTAGTATTTTAATATTTTTCTCTTTTCATAGCACATTCCCTCATAATAATATTTATTTTGAAGTAGTCATGGTGATTCTTTTTTACATTTTATAAATTTTATTTTATTTTACGCATATGTGTACACTTTCTGTAGTACGTTCTGGTATTTTTATGTGCTTTACACAGTATACAAAAATACCAGAATAAAAAAAATATATTCTATAAACTACTTAAGTATAATATTTCACAAAAGAGGTACAACAACCCTTGAATAGGTAATCGGTGTTCCACCTCTACCATTAAACGGTCCTTGCGTAAAGGTATTTATTAAACCGAGCCTTACCCACAAAGGAACTCACAACATAATTAAAAGTGTTATCTTTGTATTCGTAACACGTTTAAATGAAGCTTCCGCTAAACATTGCTATTAAATTGTATGTATTACAACTTGTATTTTTATTTCAGAGAATAAACATTAGGTATAGTTTTTGACGAACTAATCATTAAACGAGCCTAAAGAAATAAAAATACGAAAGTATAGTAACTATTTAAACTAATTTACAAAAGAAAACTCTAGACATTTCTGGATTAGTTGATAATTGTTTGGTATATTTTTAACTACTGACGGCTCTGCGGTATATTTAATGATTTAATATCTTTTACGGATTTGTTAACGTCAGAATTGATTTAGATGAGGGTCACAGAAGCCTAAAGATAGAAATTTTATTTAAGCATATATATAGCTATTATCACTAATTGTGAAATGGTACGGTCACGTGGTACACTAATGTGAAGTTGACACTACAGAATTATTAAAATTAAGAATATTTTAATTTCAGCTGCCTCTCATATCTTTGTAAATGTGTGTAAATGAAAATTTTAGTGATGAAGTTACCAACTTATATATATACAGATGAATATAAGTACACTTAAAATTTTTAAAGTTAATATATGTATATACTAGATAGTTTTAAGAGTGAGACCAGACGACCATGTGTGAGATGTATGAAATTATTATATTCATGGTGATGTGATTAGTCCCAAAATAAAAAATAAGAACAGTGAGTACAGTTAAGTAATCGTCTAAATTTATTACACTTTTATTTATTTCAAATCTGTAATTACTTGCTAATCGCTGCCGAATTTCTGAAGTAGGTTTGTTAAGATGCCGTTCAATTTCAAATATCTTTGATCTCGAGTTACATCTTTGTGGGATTATAACAAAAAGATCAGCTGTTGAGTCTTTCTGTTGAGCTTCTTATAAGTTGTTATGTCTTTTTGTGTTTCCGTTGAAGGATGGGCTATTTACAAGTATTTATTGGGTGTAGCAACTTAACTTACCGATCACTTTTCGATCTTAAAGAATCGTAAATTTTATGGATTGCCTTACGTGGGAAAAGCGAGATTGCCACCTCGGTATATTAGCTATTTACACTCGAAGTTGTGCTTAAATTAATGTTTATATGCCTATCTTTAAATTGTATAAACAGTGAAGGATTTTTTATTCTTTTATTCCACATAGTATATCAAACAAAGTATGGAGCAACATATTCGTGAAAATATATCTGCACGTGTAATTGTGGAACTTTCTTCATTAATGAAATATAGTTCTATATTATAAGGATAGAAAACAGACTTTAACGATTTAATTAAATTTATTTAACAAAAACGTGTTTAATTAAATAATTTCTTTAGGTTTGGTGGTCTAGTGGTTTGCGATTCGGGCAACTAAGCCTGGTAACTGGTTTAATTATCAACTAAAATAAATTATTCGGTTAGTCGTTGAAAGCGTAATTATATTATGATTGCCCATATTTGTCCTGATTCTGGGTGTACTTTATCGTTGTACATTATAATTTATTAACTGACTGGCACACGCTCCACCTAATAATATACTTAGAAGTCCCCGATAATTGTTGGTCAAATCAACCTATCGCCGTCCACTGCTGAACGAAGATCTCTTCCAAGGAGCGCCAACAATTCCGGTCTAGGGCAATTCTCAACCATCCGCTGCCAGCCACCTTATTCAAGTCGTCTATCCCGCCGCAGGGCACCCAATTTGCCCTACGTTTGCCCAATCATAGTCTCCACTCTAGCACACTTCGGCTCTAGCGACCATCAGTTCGTCTAAAGACATGACCGACCCACCATGACCGACCCACTTCTACTTCAGCGTACTAATCCTCCATGTGATGTCACTTACTCTCATTCTCTGTCGAATAACCTTGCCACAAATTTTATCAACTAAACTAAACACCCAGCATCACAGGCTCCATCGCACGCTGAGCTACTTTAAACTTGATGACCAGTCCAATTGTGAGTGTCCATGTCTCGGTTCCGTATGTCATTACAGGTAGAACCCACTGGTCAAATACTTTGGTCTTTAGTAATTGTGAAATCGGTGACTCGAAGATGTGACGCAGCTTTCTATATGCTGCCCAGCCCAGACAAATCCTCCTATTGTGCTGGCTAAGTTTAATTGTTGGTACATTTGTAGATTTATTTCTCCATGCAAAGCTTTCTGTTAATAAAATATTAAAATGAAACAAACAATTCTTCGTACTATACAAAGATTTACTTATTGAATTGATGATATATTTACATTTATTACATACGTTCATTCCAACAAATTATCTCTAGTTGAAGTAAGCCAAGTTAATATTGTGCTTAAAGTTAAGTATAACTAGTAACTATTAACATTTATTACAAAGAAAGCCACTAGTTCTGGAGCGCTAACACATTGTAGTATAATCTCTACACTATTCCCGACAGTACCTATTTAGTAAATGGCTAGATCATTTTAGAGTTTCGAAATCCAGTTGTAAAGCCACTTTGATAAAATTACATTGTTATTACTTTTAAGACAAGTCTTTCTTTCTTTCCTCTTTTTATATTGGACCAGTATAGTATTATCGGGAAAGTGAAAACTTTTTTTGACTAATTATGCTATAATTATTCGATTAAAAAACTATGACAAATAAACAATTAATAAAGTATAATTTGACAACTTTCTCATTCATCTCATTTATTAATCAGTAAGTAGAAACCCAAGTTTTTAAAATTGATTAAATTATAAGTTGACCTACTTTTTTGTTTTACCCGGGGAGTGCTTTTTTCACCATACCCACCATTGTGGGGCTTTCGCAGAACCAATCTACCCACTAAGCCCCCAGCAGCCTACCTCAACAGTTTAGTAGAGCTTTAGGAACTCATCAGCGGTTTCTAGAGTCCTCCTTGCCGTACTTCATAATTAAGGTACATCCCGGAATGACCGTAGTTAGTTTACGAGCAAAACGCTGCTGTGGGCTTCACTACGCTACACGGTAAGAGGCACAACAGTGCTTCGCTTCAGGTGACAACCCCCAGCTTCAACCCAGGGTGTTACCTGTTTCAAGTCCTTTGCAGTGTCAAGAAGGTATCACTAGGAGAATTTTTAAGAAGAAATGATATTTGTTTTATATACTCGTATCCTCTTTTTTTTACATATTTTTTTTTTTTATTTAGTAACACATTTACGTTTTATAACTAACAACAGCACGACCTAAGAAATAAAGCCTAGTTCTGCTATTAATAACTAGTAAAACTGCTTAGGGTATAGACAAAAAACTGGCCCCTAAATTGTATAAAAGAATAATTTGTCTGAATTCATTCATTCATTGTATAAAAGTGTAATTTGTTTAATTGATATCTCGTAAAACTTTATAAACAGACATAAATCGAGTAGATTATTTAAAACTTTCCATCTAGGTCATATATTGCAGCTACAATTTTTTTAAGTGAGTAACATTATACTGAAATAAATAAAATGCAACATGGCCGTCAGAATAAATGTAATACCGGCACGCGACACGTACATTCTCGTCTATAAAAATATATATGCTAAAGTATTTATTGGAGTATTTTATACTTTATGTTGACGGAATAAAGTAGCACTAAATATTTATTAGTAATCAATATAAGATGATAGTAGGTATGCAGTGCCAGCATATTGACGCTGCAACTCACAACTGGGTCGGTCAGAATACTCGACCCGAAACTCGGTTCATATTGAGGACAACCAATTTCATACACAGCACATTTTAAATCTTTTGAGAATTTCATATATTGACATGAGGAAATAACGTTCGAAATATTGTGAGATCGAACACATACTTGAGTTTAATTAAAATTTCAATTTGAATGTGTTGATTTCTATTAAGAGTCGTTCAACGAGATGTATGTTACTTTATTAGTAAAAATATTTTTATCGTAATGGATATACCCCGTAGAATAAATACTCAATGATATGTCTCTATTTGAAAGGATTAAACGGAATACTCGTTTAATCCTTTCAGGTGGAGACATACAAAGTATGGCTTTTACTAAGTTTCTGAATAGTCTATAGTGGGAGGGTAGTTTTGTTGTATGATAATGCATATGAACGGGAACCAATTAGACCACAACGATTCTGACGCTGCGACAGTGGGCGTCTGTTAGTGTGCCTGCGCTTAGTCAGCGTTATCTAGCGTAACGAAAGAATGCAACGGCAATAGTTGTAGAACTACTTTTCATTATAGCGTATGATTATATTTCGGTTTGTTGGATTTGTTGGTTAGTACTCCTGAATATTTACCAGAGGTTGTGGCTTCGATTCTCACATAGAACAAACAATTACACCATGAGTATGATTGTCATATTGGTTCGGTACCTAGAAATAGTGTATTCATATGTATTTTTATTATACAAATCAATCAGCTTTACTGCTCATTGTAGAACATTAGTTTCTCTAAATATGCACTCGCGTCTCTGCCTTCTGCATTCACTCTATCACAGTAACTCTCTTCGCATAGTCAATATATCCACTCCCGTTAAAACTGACATCTACTAAGTGTCCCCAACTCAACAAGATGAAACTTCATTAAGCAATCGCAACAAAAGAATACTAAGTAATACATACTAGTAAACTCTTCGTATTCAACTTAAGAAATGAAATTATATGGGCAAAGAAGTTAAACCGACTGTTTTATATTGCACCAAGTTCTGTGTATTTTACTTAATACAATCCACTTCCTACATCGGTTTCATTATTCGAGTTCTAACTTGTCCGGCAAAGTTGTGCAATTCGTTTCAATATGCAGTGTGATGCCTAGAAATAACGCAGCAATGTTTTTTCACAACGTTAAATTATTAAAGTTTATAAACGATAGACAGTAATATAAAGTAGAAATTTACTTTAGAATTTAAAAGTATTGTTGACAATTGTTTAGGAATCAAAAATGAACTACTGCTGATAAATTAATACTAAGATAGATCTTTAGGAATGCCAGTATTTTTTAAAGGTTATTATCAAACAAAATATGTAAGAAAATTGTCATTATATTTGTTATTAGCAAAACCAACTAGTAAAAGACATGACACAGTTTGAAAATCCGTCATCTGCTAAAAAGATTCTCAAATAGCGGTTGCAGAATCAAAAATACGGTGCAGGATATCCGCCATTAGGGGATAAAATTATCAAAAACCGTTAAAAGAAAGTGACGTAACAGTTCTTGTAATTAAAGTAGATAGGACTTCATCATACGTCTTATTATATTTTCATTGCTATAAATTCTTAGGAATGTTAAAAACGTATCTGTATTAATATTATAAAGTTGAAAAGTATATTTGTCTGTTTGATTGAAAGTGCTCAAGAATGACTACTCTGAATTGAGAAAATATTTTATTTTTGAATAACATATTACATAATCATACATATGTATATTACCTACCTAACTATCTACCAAATGACTCAGATATACACCGTGCACGGTTGCTTCGATGAGTTTCTGATTAAAATCAGGCTTCAAGTTACAAAAATACTCTAGAGTTTTTGGTTAAAGAGCTACCAAAATTCTTATAAACATATCACAAATTAACTTTATTAAAAAGGATGAAGTCACGAAATCCATGGAACAAAAGATTAGAATGTAGCAATTAGATTTAGAATACAATGTAGCAATTAGTCCATAGCCCCGTAGACAACACTGTCGACAGACCGTCGCGCGGGTTCAGAAAATAAACGCACCCAATTTTAATTCAATTCAGAGAAACTTTACCGTCGAAATGTTCTGAGTATGCTCTCGTGTAGAGGCAGATTAGAAATTAAGGGTTGCGTGTTGGAATTCCACCGATCGTTTTACCGATGTGAATCTATTCCGAAAACTCAAATTTTTAAACAAGAGCTGGTTTGTAGAGCGATTTTGTTAGATTATGTTTCTGATGAATAAATGAGCAATAGTGTAACTTTGTTGTTCCTATAGTTGTGTACAAGATTATCTTAAGTAAACGTTAAAAATATATTTAATGAATATTATCCCTATAATGTTAATTAACACACACATAATTAACATTAAATTGTATCTAAATTAAGAGTTATAATTTATTAACCTGTTTTGCGCGGTATCATAACAAAATATCAGATAATTATAAATGTTAAGTATAAATAAGTTTAGATCCAGAGTAAATTGATAACTGCGTAAACGGTTTCAGCAAATTATTTTGTTTAGGTACAATAGTCTGGGTATTAAATTATCTTGGACTTACAAACATTTAATAAAAACGTACTATAAACTACTGTTTACGTTTTATATCATTATTTTTTCTCTTTTAATTAAAATATTACTTGAGTATGTCGATTACTATTACACATAATTATATGTAGATTTTGGAAGGGAAAGAGCTGGAAGATAATTGTAGAATATCATTGAAAACACAACATTGTTTGATAGATCTATACTAATATTATAAAGAGGAAAAGTATGTAAGTGTATATGTTCTGGATGATTTCAGGAACTAATGGTTTGAATTGAACAAAAAACTGTATAGGATAGCCCTTTTATCGAGAAAGAATATAGGCTATATAACTTAATGCTACGATCAATAGCCAAGCATTAATGAAAGATATTGCGAAAATGAGGAAAATTTATTCATTTTGACTGGAACAGATTACACAGACAG
The DNA here is from genome assembly GCA_949316085.1 of Hypercompe scribonia. Taxonomy (NCBI): domain Eukaryota; kingdom Metazoa; phylum Arthropoda; class Insecta; order Lepidoptera; family Erebidae; genus Hypercompe; species Hypercompe scribonia. The sequence continues at coordinate 8,470,888 of OX438975.1, forward strand.
CAGACAGACAGACTTTGCAAAATTTCTTTCTATGTTTTTCGATTGGAATCTTCTAATTATGGAACTATAGCTATTGCAAACACAGAGTAGTAGAATTCTTTGCGTAACTCCAGTATAGTACTGAAATTTCTTCTATATGTGTAATACATTTAACAAAAACAGTTAAATGCAAGACTTTGCTTAATTTAAAATCACTCAAGGATGTCGCTGGTGCAGTATCTGTATAAAGATCACGATAGGCCGCGTTCAGAAGCGGTCGAGGCTTGGCATGCGCCCAGCCAGCTTGGCAGCCAAATGCAATGTAGCATCTTCTTTGATGTCGGTTTCAAATTATTAAAATTTCTATTAAATAAGTTTATTTTCTTAACCTTAAAGCAATTTTCTGAAACATAAAATACGATGTCTTTTAAGTAAGCAAATTAAGTACGACAACAAACTTAGTTACAAAAGAGAATTTCATTCGTGTTACATTTGTTACTAAATTTTCTTTCTACTAGAGTAATATTTGGTGTAAAAAAAAATGTATTAACTGCCTCGGTGGCGCAATATTAACGTATGCGACTGCTGTGCTGGAAGTCTCGTGTTCGATTCCCGGGTCAGACTAAATGTTTGTATGATTTGCAAATATTTGTTTTGGAGTTTGGATGTTTTCTATGTATAATATGTATGTACTAAAAAAAGGTATACATGTATTTATATCAGTTGTCTAGCACCTAGTATATGCTCTGCTTAGTTTGAGACTTATTCCTATTCTCTTTAGTCCATATATACACATATTAATTACATTTTTAAATACATAAAAACAAAAAACAAAATTTACACTTTTTAAAATATAAAAAATAGTAGACCACCGACATAGGGTACAGAGATCAATACACCAGTGGTTAGGGCTCCAAAGACAGGAACCTCTTCACTATACGGGCTGTGTCAAGGAGGACTACCTTCTGCATCAGACTCTTGATCCAACCTTCTAACGTGAGCCTCTTAAGGTGTTTTGGTCGAGGCTCTTGGCTATCAATCTTTGAACAGATATGATTATCGGAACAATGATCACCGAATCTACATTCCACATATTGGCAATCTCGTGAGACAGATCCAAATACTTCAATTGTTTTTCTTTTTCAACTTTTACGAGATTCTCGTCATGAGGAACGGCGATATCGACAATCATTGCGCGGCGCTCTAATCGATCTATGAGCACAATATCAGGCTTACTGGCAACAATAGTCCTATCTGTGATAATAGAACGATCCCAATATACGAGGGTAAGTTTTTAAGTTCGCGGAATGACAGTGAAAAAGGCGGGTAAACGCGCTCTTTTGATGCCTACCGTATTCAGTGACTCATAATTAGTCTGCATAGTAAAATTTGTTGTGATTGGATCATTAGTTATTAAACTATCGTTGACCAAGTATTTTAATCGGGAACGAAGTGAAAAAAATGGAGAAAATTGAATTCCGTGCGGTGATAAAGTTCCTTACTAAGCAAGGAAAGTCTGTTCAAACCATACTCAATGAGATGTCATCGGTTTACGGGGATTCTTGCCCAGGAAAAACAATGGTCTACAAGTGGCATAGTTTATTTAAACAAGGCAGGGAATCACTTGAAGACGACCCGAGGCCGGGGCGCTCCGTTGAGGTGACTACGCCAGAAGTTATTGCAAAAGTAGAAAAAATTGTATTGGAAGATGCTCGACTAAAAAAGAAACAACTCGCAGAAATGGTTGGAGTATCGGATACAACAATTTTTAAAATTTTACACGATCATCTTGGCATGACTAAGGTTAGCGCACGGTGGGTGCCGAGAATGCTCACGCCATTGCAAAAACAACAGCGCGTGGAATGTTCACGTGCGTTTTTGGACCTCTGCAATGAAGACAAGGATGGCGTATTGAATCAAATTGTTACTGGGGATGAAACTTGGGTTCATCATTATGAACCCAAGTCCAAACAAGACTCCATGCAGTGGCACAAAAAGGGCACAGCACCACCCAAGAAATTTAAGGTTTCACAGTCGGCTGGGAAACTCATGGCAACGATTTTTTGGGACTCAGAAGGAATATTATTGATAGATTATTAAGATAAAGGCATTTCTATAACGGGGGAATACTACGCTTCAATCTTAGAACAGTTAAAAGAAGCCATCAAAGAAAAAAGACGGGGAAAATTAACGAAAGGTGTCCTGCTATTGCATGACAATGCTCCCGTTCACAAGAGCCGAGTCGCACTGGCTGCCCTGCATAAGGTGGGCTTCGATATTTTGAATCACCCACCCTACAGTCCAGATTTGGCTCCGAGTGATTATTATCTCTTTCCAAAAATGAAAAAAGAATTACGTGGTAAGAAATTTTCAACTGATGAGGAGGTTAAGGAGGCGGTTTCGGCGTATTTTTCAGACAAAGATAAAACTTTTTTTTACGAGGGAATAAAAAAACTAATTGAAAGATCTGAAAAATGTATTCGTGTTGCAGGGGAATATATAGAAAAAGAAAAATAATTTTGTGTTTTTATTATTACTCAATACCCTCCATTCCGCGAACTTAAAAACGCCCCCTCGTAATATAGCACGACCGTTCTCGAGAACTGGGTCGGGCACATACCTGTAGTAAGGCACTTCAAAATTGACAAGTTGGTATTTAAGGGCAAGTTGTTGGTGTACGATCCTGGCTACTTGATTGTGCCTGTGCAAATACTCACCATTAGCAAGACGAGACCAACCAGAAATAATATGCCTAATAGATTCTCCAGGACGGTGGCACGCCCGACAGATGTCAACCGTACTATCTTTCAGGATATATTTCCGGTAGTTATTCGTCATGATTACTTCATCCATAATTACACAAATAAAACCTTCGGTTTCTCCGAAGAGATCACCATACTTTAAAGTCTATATCAGACCCGTGTAGGGCAAGATAAAATCGGCCATGAAGTTCTTTACCCTTCCATACTTCCCTGCGATCAGTAGTACTAAGTACTACAGGTTTGTGCCAATTTTCTTTAGCCAGAGCGAGTGGGGTAAAACCAGTATCCACTGCAACTACATTGCGATGCACTCCCACATTAGTCTGTAGAAAATATTCTCTGAGATTGTATATCTCGTGATTCTGTAGAGTCTTGATATTTAATAGACCACGATCTCCAATTTTTCGCGGAATATACAATCTCATAACCGATGAACGTGGGTGGTGCATGTGGATTGCAGTCAGTAATGTGCAGACTCTCCTGTCAAGGGCATCACATTCGGTCTGAGTCCATCTAAGTACACCAAAGGAATACATTAGAACTGGTATGACTCAACTGTTATAGGCTCGCACCTTGTTACCACCTGATAAAAGACTTTTAAGTACTTTTTTTAGGCGGCCAAAGAAGCGTTCCTGTAACATTTGTTTCACACCAGATTCTGGTATTCCCAAGGACTGTGAAAAACCTAGATACTTGTAGGTTTCAGTGGCAGACAGAGATCTGAGTTTTGTTGAATCTGAAAGTTCCATTCCTTCAGATTCTACAATCACACCCTTCTTTACATACATGACTGCACACTTGTCTACACCAAATTCCATTTTGATGGAATTACTAAAGTTTTCAGTGATCCTTAATAACGCCATCAATTGTAATTTTGTGGAGGCTAGTAATTTCAAATCATCCATATAAAGAAGGTGAGATATAACTTGATCATCTTTCTGCAACCGGTAGCCTAACCCTGAACCCTCTAACAGAGTGCTGAGAGGGTTCAAAGCTAGACAAAACCACAAGGGACTCAGACTGTTACCTTGAAATATACCTCGCTCGATCTTTATAAGTATGTCATTTATCACAGTCTGCCGACATCTTGGATAACGAAGTGTTGTTTTCCATTGACTCATACATGACCTTAAAAAAGTGCACAGAGTTGCATCAATTTTATACAACTCTAGCACTTTCAAAAGCCAGGTATGTGGAACTGAATCATAAGCCTTCTTATAATCTATCCAACATGTCGCCAGACTCTTACGACTACTACGTACCTGTTGGCTAATGGTCCTGTCTATGATAAGGAGCTCTTTAGTGCCACGGGCCCCACTGCTACATCCATTTTGAGAAATAGAAAATACCGAATTATTATTTATGTGTGTAGTAATTTTGAGTCTCAAAATAGATGTTAGAAGTTTATATGTAGTTGGTAAACAAGTAAAAAGGTCTAAATTTTTTGGGATCCATGGCACTACCAGATTTATAGAGTAAATGGGTTACACCAGTGGTTAAAAATTGTGGTAATGAACCAGAATCCAAAGCTGCTTGGAATTGTGATGCCAAACACGCATGTGAGCTTCGGAACTACTTAAGCCAAAAGTTGTGCAGTCCGTCTGGACCAGGTAATTTCTAATTCGGTAATGAACGGACTGCACAAATTACATCATCTTTATTAATAACAATGGGTTCCATAGGTGTTATAGACTCATACGAACGTTTGACATCCTCCAACCAATCACCCTCTGTATGAGTGACAGGCGCTGACCAGATGTTACGCCAAAATGAATTAGTGGTATTTTCATCTGGAAAAAGCCCATCACTCACACATGAATTCGGTTCCTCCCATTTCCGGTAAACCCATTTCTCATTCCTTTGGAACATTCGATTCTGATTATACCAATCAACTCGTTTTCTATAACGTCTTATCCTATTTGCCCATGCCTAAACTTTCTGCTTTAGAAAGTCTATGCGCTCTGTGACACAGGACATGTACTGTTGAGGACTAATGGTAGTCCCCAAGAATGCCTGTTTCACAAAGCACATGACTCTTGGCCGTGTATTACCACTTTTAAAACTAATTAATTTACCGATGAGTGTCCTAGTCTCAGCAATAAGACGTTTAATTCTATACTGCCAAGCTGGTACACTATTTTCGGGTCGAGTAGCACTTACACGTTCAATAAATTTAACACCAGCTACTCGACTAACTGCAATGGCCGCACAGTATAGAATTGAATGTGTATCACTAAGATCTTCGCTATTATCAAAATAGTCTGATAATAGCGAATCCAGGGCACTCACAAGCGCTAAATTACGTTAATGAATGGGCAAACGGCATAACCGTGGTCTAATATTATCATTTATAAATCGGTATTTTTGAATCGCATCCTCCAAAGCACTCCTTATCTTATAATTATGCGGGGTACTTAAGGATATAACTTCACTCTCCACTAGTTCATCGACACCTTCAATACCTGATACCAACTGAGGTGTGCTATTGGCCACCATAGTGTGTGACGATGTAGGGGTAGTAAAGCTTATCCGTATGTCAGAGCGTATCCTCTCAAGTACTGTATCATTCAGCAGGTGACAGCGCTGTATAGCTCGTACTTGATCCGATAACCGTTGTGCTGAAACGTTGATGGCTGGTTCAAGCTTCTGAAACAGAGATACTAATCTAACACGGTACACAGTAAGGTTCGTTCTCAACTCTGTAGCCGGAAAATATGCCCGCATGACACTCTCATTTATTGATTTTGTCCACTTCATGCGGCGCACATCACCACCGGTAGCGGGCACCCTATTTGAAGTCAGTGGTCCTCGTGATCCCAAGCTGGTCGGTGGCCGGGTACTCTCCTGCCGACGTGCAGGTCTTGGCGACGTGGGTGGAGAGAAAAACTCGTCGCTGAAGCTAGTATTATTATTATTTAATATGGAAACTGTTCTAAGAATCTCTAATTGAAAGTTTGTTCAAAATTCAGCAAACATAGATATGCGCAACATTTCTGCGCTTGGCAACACATCTACTCATATGTATCTGTTACGTACAGATATGACATTAGTAGCAAAAATCTCGTTCATTTAGTTTCACTGATTTCGTCTCTTCTAAGAGGTTATTACTTAATCAAAGACGAATTGCGTTATAAGAGAAACATACTTCTTTTTGTTTGTATAATGTATGAATTCTTCTGAATAATAAGTGCTCTCAATATTTAACGAAAATTGATTCTGATGTTGAATTTGTGTTTAACATAAGTTATTTCAACAGAATTCTTGTGTAAATAATAAACATTCTCATAACAAACCGCAGAAAACTCGTCGACAAAAGTTATAAACAAAAGAACTTCTGCATTATTTATGAGTTTAGTCCTTTACAACAGGAAAAGCTATAAAATATGCATGTAACCACCATCCTAGGCTTGGTTTACTTAACCCGAAACGCAAAATCGTAAGTTTTGTAGTCTAGTAACTATTGTAAAGTTCCTCTGTTCACTTCTTAGCGATCACCAGATCAGCTGGAAGGTGACGATGTTCAAAGACACATACTTTGTATAGTTAGCTATATTACTTGATATTTTCACTATTTAGATAAAATGATTGACTGTATGTTATTAATATTGATGAAATCACACTATACTTAGATTTAGTAAGGATTCAGATAGCCTAGTTTTTTACCATTATTGTATCGTAAGAGTTTAAACCAATACCATTTTTAATTCTCTATAACAAACATAGCTACCAACATAGATATACTCACGCCTGTATTTCCGAAGGACTAGGCACAGTATGCTACATTTTGCCAATCAGAACTTGATTCTACTCATTCGCGTCCTCATGGAATATTGCCGTTAGCCACTTTGGAGATTAAATATAGAAAACTTGGATTTTAATGACGAGATGTTTAGAAAGGAAAGGTAGTAGAAGCAGTAAACATATTACATATACTCATGGGTTAGCAAATGTCAGCAGTAGCCCGAATCACCTACTCGAACTATTGATCATACTAAGCAATGTCATTCGTAAATCAAATTGACTTTTCAGATCCCTTTGTTTCCACGAAGTTGAAAAAAAAATACATTTCTGAAAAAGAGACCAATCCTACATTACGATATTGGTTCATATTGCGCGCAGTCACGTATTCTCGACAGGTGAATTAAGTCTACCGTAAGTAACATGAAAATTATGTCAAATTGGAATAAGCTACTATGGATGCATTAAGTAAAATGATATGTAGATTTGATTTACCCATATGTTTATCCTACGCATTTTGACTTTAAAAATATTTTTCAGATATATATGAAATGTATGAGACGTGGCCGTAAAAAGTACATTAATATTTGACGCAGGCGTACGCACATACCCACACACAGTTTAGTTAAACTGGGAATCTCTAGCTCTATATTTGAAATGGTTTGAAAAAGGAAAGTTTCATATTGCTTTAGTTTTATCTGAACAATAAGGCTTTCGCTGCACAATACTTATATTGGATTGAAAGTTGATAGTTTTATAAACCTGATATCGAAATCAAACCTTGCCCGACTTGTATGCATATTGGATTAGCAAATTAGGACTCAACCTCACTAATAACGATTGTAGTCACGGGTAAACCGTTAACCTGACTTTATTTACGATCACGAACTTTATTCTTAATTGTACCTTCAGTTATGGTTTAATTTTTAGTCTTTTGGTTAGGTTATATTGAAATATATATGGCTGTGGGTGCATTTTACAAAATTAGTAATTGAAGACATTATTATACGCCGCGTTATTCTTAAAGCTTTTTTTCATTTTATTTATATAGCCTGCTAAAGTGACTCTACTCTGCTTGATGGAAAGCATGAATAGAAACCAAAAGTTGTAGTCACCATACTCACTGCGAATGTTGACAGTGCAGTGACCCACACTATGGCGGCCTATTACAATTTTTTACGCCTCACTTGGATACGTAAAAGACATGATTGTCATTGTAGCATTGTATTACACACACTTACCATGATAACTGTCACCCTTGCATTAATGGGCCTCCGTTCTCGCACTCACCAACGAAACACGTCAGCACGGATGCTGTCGCTTTAGGTTGATCTTCTGTGGGAGGGTAGTACTGCCCCAGACGAGTTGGCCCGCTTATGCTGAAATCAGCGTGGCTCTATTACCTGGTGAAGTTTGCCATAACTTACATAAATATATACATACGTTTTCTTAAGAACTCGCTTCTCCATCGACTAGCAATCTCTTCAATTCTGATTGATTTTGCTTCACATCAGGAATAGTGGTCAAAGAGGTCTGACGACCTAGTGAAGGTCGTGGGAAGCTGTTGGATAAAGACAGCACAAGGTCGATTGTTGTATAGAGCCTCAGGGAGGCCTATATCCAACGGTGAATATCTTTCAGTTGAGGTGATGATGACGATAATTCACATCAGAAGCAAAGCGATCGTTGAGATTAGCGATCTTTGTGCTCTCGCCGATATTCATTTTTCTTTCGGATTGAAAATGCAACTTCTTCCTGCAATTTTATGTTCATTACATATAAATAGACATAAACCGATTATATCTATTAAAGAGTAAAAACACTTACTTACAATCATAGCCTGGTTTTATACAGTATCAAGGCGATCACGTGACTAATGGATTGACCTGGTAAAAATGTGTAATATACAGTCAGTTTAATAAGAACGTGACCGCTATTTATTCAAAAAAAAAAATGCGCCGCGGCGCCATCTATTTTTTCTGTCATAATCTATGACTCATTCCCCAATGTGCAATATAACATCTAGTGGTATTATTTTGTGAATAATGGCGGTCACGTTCTTGTTAAACTGACTGTATATTGCACATTTTTACCAGGCCAATCCATTAGTCACGTGATCCCCTTGATACTGTATAAAACCAGGCTATGATTGCCATGAAGTTGTATACCCCAATTTACATAATTTATAATTGTTTTTCTTGTTCAGGTGTTTCATATGAAACTCAGATCAATAACTTTCTAGTTAAATGCTCAGCCTGTTTAAAAAGGTTTTGCTATGAAAAGGTTTGATTGTCAGTTTTAATTAAATAAGTATTTTTGGAAACGAATGTTCAAGTTGAAAATATAATTTTTTGTTTCTGAAGGACTAATTGAAACTGACTTCGAATTAAGAAAAATAGTAATTGAAAGATATTCTAATAATATTTATTGTTTTTATTTTATATCTTCATACAAAATCTAAATTTTTACCTATTCCTGCTATTAGATGTTCTACTAGCAATAATATTTTTTTATAAAATTTACAGCTAAAAGATCCGGCAATAATTGTTGCAACACTTAAGCCTTTTTTTCTTTTTGTAAAAAACAGTTTTATGTAACTTTATGTTGCTAACATCATGCTCTAGCAATTTATTTCAAGGTTATTTACAAAAATTACGTAGCGAGATGTGTAACTTATACTACCAAAAATGTTATTAAGAGTTAAATACATGCACTTAGACAATGCAAGCGTAATTCGAAAATATTTGATATATTGCATATAAATATAGAGTTACTGTGAATTTGCTAATGAATTTAATGATCATTTTTTTAAATTGTTTAGGAAAGTTTTAAATATTTTAAAATGTATCAATAAATAAATAAATCGTTTACGGATCTATATCATAAGTGGTTCTATCTAGATTAGTAAGTCTATTGTGGTGGCTAAAAAATAGTCTCATATTGAATTCTAAACTCAGAATCAACAAAGAAATAAATATAAGAAGACTATAAAATAATTGAACATTTCTGATAATATAAACAATGTAATTTTTGTTAAGTAATTTAGTCAACATATATTTTTTATCGTCTTTTGATTCGATTGTCTATTGAATACATTGTTTTTTTAAGAGCATGGTAGTAAGCAAGCAAATTATAATTAGTACAATATACATACACGGAGTAAGTCTTATTTTAATGTAATGTATCAGGTTTCGAGTTATTTCCTGCAGGAGATATTTCATATAATCCCTTCAATTGTTTTTAGTTATAAACATCTGAATATACGTTTTCATTAAAACATGTCTAAGCGCCACTTTTTACTCTGTCTAGAACTGTTAAAACTATCGTGACCACTACATATTTCAGTTGCAGCAAAAGCATATAACAGAATTATGTAAGTTGTAATAGTCTGCTTTTGCAATCGAAGTAATACGAATGCTGATAAATTTTTAGAACGGTTAAACATATAAAATACGTTTAAATTTTTTATCAATTAATTTTATAATAAATAGAAAAAATCGTATTATAGTTGTGCGAATAAAGTCTTGTGATCTCGATTACGACACAATGTGTTAAATAAAATACTGCCAAATTGTCAATCAAAGATATAGATCGAAATTATAGTATTCACACCGTGACGTAGCGTGCTCCGGTTGGCGTTTGCAGTCATGTAATGTTGTACATTGGTTTCACGCATTTCTTATTGTTCTTAATTGATTTATATTGCATACTTACACTTATAAAATTATTTTTACCATTCTTATGTTTTTTGATATTTTAAAATATAACTTTTTATATACGCGCGATTCATGACAACATGTTGTGATTATATCAAGTGTTGGAATATTACGATAAATTGTGTTAAGTAAGAGGTTAAATACAAGTGCTAATTAATGACACTTGACACCGCTCATCGCTTCTCAAACATGTAACCCATTTCCGTTGTATGTCAGAGGCTTTAAGGGGCTAGACAAACATGTTACTTGTCTTTGTAACGTGTGAATGTGTACAATATAAGAGTAAGTAGGGATAACACGTATAATTAAAGATACATCTTAAATTGAAATACATATTTAAAAGACAGCTCTCGCATAGGAAAACAAATAACATATAAAAGTAGCAAATATAAGTTTTTGCTTAAATAAAAAATAATATTAAATAATAACGGTAACAGTGAACTATATGTACAGTAATTTACAATTAAAAAACCAACCAACTGTACTGTATCTTATCAAAACAAATTAAATTTTCATCTGTTATTTTCCGTCTCTATGGGTGGAATATTTTCTTCAAAATGAAAGTGGCACCCGCCTGAAGACATCCCACTCAATCACAAAATAATTGATTGAAAATCACAAAACAAAATAGATCAAAAGGTTCTGTAATCTTTAGTATTTTTCGTAAAGTATAGTTTTGTAGCATAGCTCTCATAGCACTACTTCTAATAGGATCTCTTTGAGAATGTTATTTTTTTCAAGTATTAGTATAACTGTTAAACTTTATCACTGGATGGACTGGAAACAGTTAAATCGAAAAACATTTTTTTTAACACAAGTGAGTAAATATAATTATCGAATTATTGCTATAAATAATAATAAAACCTTTATATAGATAATTTTACAAAATTAGTACACACTATCCAAGTGAAGTACAAAAATTTGTATGGAGTACCTCTGACATGACATGTGACTCTTCATGTACATGACATGTCTGTGTCGAAGCCATCTTAACATCTTTGGACATTACGGTGTGTTAGAAGGCATTGTCGTTTGTTGTAATGCCTTTTCTAATTAAAAAACATTTCCAAACTGTTTCAAAAATACGTAATAAGCATTTGACACACTTTTAGAAAAACAAGTTATTGACAAAAACGAGGTCATGAGTCAGCTGATTATTATTTGTTGTTTTAAGATTAATACATAAACATGTCTGATCACATTGAAGAATTGATGAGTAATGAAATTGAATATTAGGAGCTCTGTATTGTGAGCACGAACTTTGTGTGAATGCGTCAATCTATTTAAAGTGAAAAACAGTTATCGAATTTTGTCAGAATTTTAAAATTTATTATAATAATTACAGATTTTTCTTGATTCTAGATTATAAATGCTCGTCCTATAATTTTTTCTGTATGTTCTCTTTCGAAAACGATATTTAAAGTGCATCAAAGTTCACAGTTGTAACTGCTCGAAAGCGCTTAGAAACTAGAGTTGTTAACGGATAATAATAAATTACTAATATATAATATTTTGAACTCGTTATGGACTTGTTTTGAAGCCAGCCAACAAAATATGACTTCAATGAGTTTTGATGAAACTCAAGCGAGGTACATAAGGGTTCCGAAGTTTATCGGCGGACGGCTAACTTCCGGGCGGGTAGCGGCATACGGCCCCCGCCCGAAGAGGACTTGGGGACTCCTCGTGTTGGCTTTGCCCTCGTGGAAGCTCTCCAGCTGGTCATCGTCAAGTGGACAGGGCGACAGCACGGGACCCTTTCCTTCCGACTGACGCAGATTCTTTCCGGGCACGGTTGCTTCGGGAGGTATCTCAACTCGGTCGCCAGGAGGGAATTGAGTCCCGCCTGTCACCACTGCGACTGCAGTGAGGACTCGGTTCAGCACACGCTAGCGGTTTGTTTCACTTGAGCGGTGCAGCGTGGGGTCCTCACTGCAGTTATTGGAGGAGATCTCTCGCTACCTGCCGTCATACGCTGCATGGCCGATAGCGACAGTTGTTTTACCGCGGTCGCAACCTTCTGCGAAGACGTAATTTCGCGGAAGGAGGTGGCGGAGAAGGCCCGAGAGGACGATATCCACTCGGACCCAATTCGCCGCCGGCGAGTCGCGCAGCGGAGGCGCGCATATCAGCGCCTCATGCCGCCTTGAGTGTGGCCGCGGGTGGACGGGACGGGTACTCCCCTTCATGCGCTACAATGGCCAGCCGCGAGGAGGCGATGTCTGCGTGTGCCGTACGTCGCCTAAAAATAGACTGTTTTACCCATAGATGGTGCCGCGGGCAGGCGCTAGGAGGGATCTGGATGTCATAATAGCAGCGGTTCCCGGATCCCTCCTATATTAGGCGCAGAGTGGCACACCGTGTGGTTTTAGTCGGTCCGATTCCTACCCCGCCGTAAACCCCGGTGCGGTGACGGCCCGAGGGGCTTTCCACACGTTAAAAAAAAAAAGGTACATAAGAGTTGGCGTGGGCACATTATAGGGTTGGTCGTAGGTTGATTAAAGAGTAATTTAAATATTTAATCCAGTTACAAATTAATTGTAATGTCTAATTTCTTAAGTGACATTAAGTTTATCCTGTAAAGTAATGAACATATTTGTTATAAAGATTAATATTAAATTTGGGCTCTTGTTATTTTAAAAGCGTTTAAGTCTACAGTCAGTATTATATATAATAAGCATGTAAGATATTTATAACTTTCTATAGACCAAATCTTCTTTATATTTACTAATGAATTATCCGTAGAAAGCAGCCTTTAGCCTACTATGCCATGCATTTGTATTATTATTGCAATATATAAATTGAAGATAAATATTAAATAAACTTTAACGTTGGTCCATATTGTGGTTCCATTTTAGTTTTGGCAATGATATCAAATCTGTCAGTCGTTATATTTAGTTCAAGTAAATAAATAGTTGTTTCTATGCTAACGTGGAAAGTTACAAGAAGAACAAGATTTTGTTTAAATTATTTGAGTCAAGAAAATTTATAAACAAATATGAAATATTTTAAAAAGAGTAAACTGCAGTAAAATGTACATATATATATTGCAAACTAAATGTAACGTAAGAATTAAGAAACTTAAAGTGAATTTCTTCAAATAAAGGACGATTTTTTTGCTAAGTGATAATGTATGCTAATTGTTTTTCATTCTCGTGTTTCTTCAGAGTATGATGTGTTTCATGTATAATATCTTTAAGCCACTAATCATGTAATAAAAGAAATTTAAACAACTTGCCCTTTTCATCGAATTAAGAAACTTAAAGTGAATTTCTTCAAATAAAGGACGATTTTTTTGCTAAGTGATAATGTATGCTAATTGTTTTTCATTCTCGTGTTTCTTCAGAGTATGATGTGTTTCATGTATAATATCTTTAAGCCACTAATCATGTAATAAAAGAAATTTAAACAACTTGCCCTTTTCATCGATTTAGTTCGGCTACGAAAGGTTTGACCTTTGCCCTCAGACCCTCAGTTTTATTCGATCTCTTAAGTTATGCCATCTAGTTTCAAATTAAGTCGAGTATGAACTATGAGAACTAGATTGATTGATAGAATACTAAAATACTTTTTTATTGTTAATAGACACATATTATACACAGAAAACTTTGTAAATTTGAAAACCAGTAGCTAAATCCTGGTTACTAGCACAGCAGTCGCATCATATAACTGTTTGGATTCTATTTATGCTTTTCATCAGACAGAGTAGAGTCACTTTGGAAAAAAGAACATCACATCAACAGTTTTTAATAGTACGCCGTGTGATGGTTCGCCCTTAAAACCTAGTACGAGTATAGTACATTTTCGGTTATTTAATAAGGTGTTTTCCTACAAGCCAGCACCCTCCAATGTGGAGGGAGGTCTAACGCTCCACCAAAATCTGTGTTAGACTGTAGACCTAGACTCCTCACTGGATATACTCCCACTGGCATACAACAATTCAAATTAATAATAAGAAACTACGATAAGAGGGAATCAAAATGACAGATTATGAAACAATTAAACACATTTCTGTTGATTGTGTTGATCACTCTTTCATCCGCTGTGCACTTAAGATTTAGGAGAATGAACTGACTTTAACTCGAGGGAGTCTAGAATGCTAAGTCAAAACCTATAATTGGCTTTGACAGGTGTATTCAGCTGTATAAGACCGAAGCTAAGCGCTTTCGCACCTCCGCCCCGACGTAAGATTGCAACCCATCGGTTCCCTGTGTACTTAACTCGCTATAGGCGTTAACCCGCCTACTGACCGCCGTGCATCCGCCCCCTAAGACTCTTAGCAGTCAAGCACACGGCAAACACCCATACACGTTTTAACTACAATATAAATATACCACAATAATAGATCACCAAGATATAATCGAGCAGCGGTGGCCATCCGGTGATCAGCCGGATAGCACCGCTCGGTCATAAATTGACTCTCTACACCGCAGAGACTTATAAAGAGTTCTATTCATATCTCTATCAAAGGTACGGATAAAGGTACAGATACCGAAAGGATAAACTAACAGTAATGCATAGGAAAATAACGGAGAGGTTATATCTAATTATTCAACGATTATTACTATACTCAGACCGGGATATAAATACAAATAAATCATTATCCTACGAATATATTAGACAACAAAGACTCACCAAGCTACCTTCAGTGTTATATACTCGTATGCTAACTTACTCAACGTAATGGTAACCCACACGACCGGCTATGCCCAGCTTTCATGAGCGTCCTGCCTTCATCCAGCACTCTCAGTGACTGTCCTCCTCTCCCTGTCTCCGAATGACTTCCCTGGACTTCCCTTGTTAAGAACCGTTTCCAAAGAATTCGTGTCAAGAGTGCAATAAGTCTTGTTTATAATTGTACAAGAATCACTTAAGAAATCTGTTTGTTAAGTTCGACCCTTTTTTATCGTCTGCTTTTTCTTTACATGCACATGTAGCCAACGTCTAAAAATGTATTTAAATTCTTAATTACGTAATGGTAATACTATCACAACTGCTGGGAATAAACAAGAAAAAAATGTTTTGACAGATATTTTCTCTTCAAAACAATAGTCTGTTGAAATTCGGTTATTTAAACGGAACTGCAAAATTAGTCACAAAACCGGTTTTTATAGATAATAAACGAATTGTAACATGGTACACTTCAATTTTTATATAACTGTAAAGTTTATGTACTGGCCTTAGCTGACACAAGCGCCATTCATGGTCAGTATTTGAACTAAGTACTACTTACTACTTACTTTTTGCAGGCCACTTTCAGTATGATTCTACTGCAAAATCTTGCTCTTTATCTCTCCACTCCACAGCAACTGACACGTAATCTGGAATTTCGTTTTTATATAAATTCATGAAATAGAGAATTTATAACAAATTATATTTCATATTATACATATATATTTATACATGTTATGTTACTTTAAAATCTGAAAAAGTTCTGCGATTGAGTTCAAAGTTTGATACTATATAGAAAATACTTCAAAGATGGTTAAACATGGTTTCTACATTTTTTTTTAAAGTGAAGCAGCAAGGTGTGGCATGTTACATCTGGTAATCTGTCTAATAATACCAACTGATCCGCGTCTCCCAAAAGGTATAGATTTTCCTCCTTTTCGCAACATTTTTCATTTATTTTTGATCTAAGACTAATTTGTCGATTAATACACCTTTTCGTTGTATTTTGTACTTTGTGGTTTAATTTCTCTGTGATGCGTTTTGTGTAGCCACAGTCCACAGCTGGACTTAGGTCTCTCGTTAGAACAGAGGTAAATCACACTGGTTAAAGTTGTTACCGAGTTTATGCACATATCGTTTTCATAGAATTACGGTATTGTATTCCAAAGCGTTTTGTTTTAATAATTGCATGCGTGTGTGCGGATATAAGTCGATTAGTTGATGTATCTTAACGTGATTTATATATATTCTAGTAAAACTCGAATTCGTAAAGTAATCTTGTCCCCAAAATGTATTCTGTTATAAAATGGGTATTAAACTTAGCAAAAGGAAAACCAATAAACAAACTTTACTTCAATAATATTTTCTCGTAATCTAAAAGACATTTAGAAAAATGATATAGTTGATAAAAATATTATCTGTCAAAGAAGTCGAGAACTCTTTTCTCCTTGTTTTTGTTGAATAATGCCGTTTAGTCAAAACAAACAAATTATTTCTAATAAAATAATAAAACAAAAGATTTCTCTACTCGATTTTAATACATATAAAGTACGTTAACTTCACAGAAGATTGTAGATTGGAAAATGGAAGGTGAGGCTGACGACTTGCAGAAAGGTAGGTAGATTTACAAGATTCAAAATATAGATGAAAAAATTTATTTCATTAATCATTAAAAAAAGAGGCAGTATTTGAAATTTTTAGAAAAGTATTCATCGATCACATATTTTCACTATACTAGCTTCTGCTCGGTCCTCGTGCCCGTAAAAGTAATATTGCTCTTGTTTCAACATTTTTCCTTACGTCCTTTACTTTGGCCTTGACAACGTGTAGGCAAAATTTCATAATTATCGGATGAACGGTACGGCGTTGATACGAACAAAGAATTTTTATTTATTGAAGAATATTAGCATGCTGAATGTGCGCAGCATCAATTACTTCTTACCACCACTAATTGTGATGGCTCAGAAACGATCGGCAGTCTTCAAATCGATCGCACCGCTTTCTTCTCACTTTATCAGCTCTACATTGAAGTGCGAATACCCGCACAGATGTCGGTAGGTAATATAAACGCGTCGTTGGGTGAGTTGCGATGTTGGCGCGCCGCTCAAGTACGGTAGGGTTGCGGGTGAGGGACCTATGCGAAAGTAGGTCGCCCCCTCCGCCCTCAGTCCCCTCTGTTGTCGCTTTCACTGCGTCCGTTCGGGATAAAGCCTAATTTTATTGCGTTGATTTCGATCGTGTCTTTTACTTACGGTTGTTTGGTATAAATAATTCGGATGATCTAATGTTTGTGTGTGTTAGCTGTCTCGCTAATTAGTTGGGTAATAGAAGCTTTTACGCTCAATATTAACATGAAACACTCAGAGTTAATGATCTAGAGATGAGGGTAGATTTGTTATTTCGAAAATTATCTAACATCTATGACAAGCAACATTTCAATTTTGAAGGGGTACAATAAATAGATTAGAGATGGAATAGTCATTCTAGTAGTGGCTGTTTATGACTATAAATGTATTCTTAAAAATGTGAATGTCATTCGAGTTGCAATTTTTCTCATCAAGAACTAAAATAAATGAAAAATTATAAAACAATAAATAAAAACCTTGAATAAACACAATCAATGAATCGCCCGCTATATTTAACATTTGTGTTATATATAACTCTATTTTTAGTTTTAATTTGATTATCTATATTATAATTTCTATTAATGCCTATTTTTAGTTATTATGTCGTGTAAAAAATAATAGAAAATGGAGAAAACCGAGCAGCTACCTGAAAACTGTAAACTAAAACAGAATATTTTATAGAGTTAGAATTCCATTAAAGGTGTCGTCCGGTTCAACCGGCAAAGAGACGGAACCGGATAATATCATCAAAATATCATACTTCGCTTGAAAAGAGTTTGAACAGTTTCATTTTAACAAAGTTGTAGTTTATCGCATAATACTTTGAATATCGTTTAGAATATTCAATTCAGTTAAGTTTAATTCAGAAAATTATTTCTAACTGATAACCGAGTTAGCACACCCAACCGTTAGCACCTAGTAAAGTTAAATAATCCGTGTCTGGTCAGTGTATGAATGGCTTCTTAATACAGTGAGAGACCCCCATGATCGGCGAGTACGTTTAGCATCATTTGGTCAATCGTCGTCCGGTATTTGTAGCCCTAAAATGTCCGATAATACTCTGTCTACAGAAAAAACCTATGTCACCTAAAACTTGAGTTGTGAAAGTTTGATGGCAGTCGCTTTATGTAAAAAAATAAGTTCAGCTGTGTCGTAGTAGACTGAAAGCCGACCCCAACCTAGTTTGAGAAAGGGCTTGGAGAATAATGAGTTCAAAATTGCCTACTTTATAAAAAGCTCTAATAATTTTAAAGTAACGTGATCTACATTTCAATAATGTTAGTTCAAGTCAACCACCTTTCAAGGCATAGAAAAAAGTGTTTTACATTTGTTAGAATAACAGCTTTCACGCAAATTAAAAATAGTATTGCTCGTTAAGAGCACTCACAGCTTATTTGCTACTCAAATGCACTTTGTATTACCCTATATAGCTGAAAGAACGCACCCTCACGTTACCAATGGCCTGAATTTTTTACTTTAAAAAATGTCGCAGTATTCTGCAGTCATGAATCACTCGCTGACATGGAGTTTTCGAGTTTTTTTGCGTTATAAATTGTTTGCAGTCAAGTATGGTTCTATCATACACATACAAGGTGTATATTTACACACACTCTTACGTAACTGAGAAAATGCTATGATAAAACATATCTAACATGTTTTGTAGAAAATTTGAACAACAACAAAAAATTTAATTAATTTATTTGCCTTTGTGAAAATAAAACTAAGCAGATAATAAAATACGTGATGAAAACAAGATGAAAGAAATACGGCCTAGAAAAGATAAAAAAAGATGAATAGTGATGAGAAATTCTGTCTTAGCAATATCAAAGAGTTTAAAATTAATCGATTATGTTACAATTTAAAATCTTGGATTATATCGTCTTGTAGCGCGACAGTTATGAAATTAATTTAATAGACACTTTAAATTATTGCCACTTTCAAGATGAAACATATACATATAATCACTATTGTGCACGAAGCCACAATACAAAGACGAATATATCTATACTCGATCTAGGTATTCTTTTTATACATGTAAAATTATTACAAGTGTAACATTAATTTAAAATCCAGAAGCGTTGTGGACATGAAAACAATTTGTTTTTTATGACCATGTTATAAGTCGCTAATCTTTACGTTCCGAATGGCAGGGGTCGTCTGGATCCTTATATAGTATCCTAATTCTTTGCATAAACTATCCGTGTTCAAAGGAGCTCTATAATATTTTACATGAAAAAATAGGCTGGCGATATTTTTGGTGCGATCTTTTTTAATATCAGCCCATGTTTTTAGCAGTCACTCTATCGAGATAAAACTAACAACGCGTTTTCTTTTCATTTCAATGTGTATTACATAGGTCTCTTTGGGTAAATAGATAGATAGACAAATAATTCTTTATTTGTACTACAGAGTTACAATAGATTACATATAATAAATGTTACCAATAGTAATCTCTTCGATGCAAAGTTAGAATTAAAATATTTCGGGGAGACAGTATTTGTAAGTGTAGATTGTGTCTTAGACAACTAATATTATAGACCAGAAGTAAAGAAGCTACGTAACGTACGCTTCTTCTATCTACCTGCGTTAGTTTTTATGAATAACTTAAATATATGAACAACGTATTCATGTAAATAACTAACTTGTGCCCGTGATTTGATCTGCGTTGAAGAAGTGCTTCGGGTAGTTCAGTTTTATTTCAAAATTTCATTTAAACAGAGAAAAATCGAGAGATCTTGTATGTCAAGTATTGGAAATGTTAGGGCTTTTAACGTTTTGTGGGTTAACTTAATCCTCTTTTAAGCACATTACATAATGTTGTCAATTGATTTTTTTCTTTAGATATACTCGTACAAGTTATTCTCTTTTAAGGTCAGAATACACATATGTTGCTTTTAAAATAACAGATGTTATGGATATTTTTGTTGCATAACATACACTTTTTCATAGTCACCAAAAGTCTTTGAACTTCATATGTTAATTATATGTTTTATTTTAGGTTAGTTGCCTGTCTAAGTTCAGTACCCGTATTTACATTTAAAAACACACTTTTAAACACATTTATAAAACAGTTTACTTCGAATGCAACTGAAGTTAGTATAAATATCTGTTACATAAACTGCGTAAAATCAACTTTATGGTTAAAAACGCTAAAGTAGAAGTGTTGATGAATTACTCATACGAAGTTTCACTGTAGCGACTCTTTTAAAAGTTTCGTATACCATGTGCAGTAGCTACAAACATAAACATAAAACAAATATTGGTAGGTCTCCCAACATTTGGTTCGTGCCTATATCAAATTAATCTTCAACTCATAGTACTTTGCTCAACGAGCCGTGAGCACCGACTATCGTGAGGCACGTTTTGAAATGCTGTGGACATTGTGTCCCACGTTTTAGACTGGTTCTACTTTATTCTAACGATATACACTTTTAAAATTGGTTTCCACAATCGTATTTGTGAGTAGAGTATATAATACTATAAATTCAGCTTCCAATACATTTACTGTATTCAATTATTGTGTAGATAAACGATAACTAAAATAAGTATATAATTATGACAGATTACAGTTTTTGAATATGAACTACTTACTTAAAAACAATCCATGAACTCCACCTAGATTGAATGAGAAATGAATGAGTGAAAGTAGTGTATCATCATTAGTATACGACTCATGGTTGGAGTAAGTACATTTTGAGATGTATATTTTTAATGGGTTTTACAAATCTATCTTACTTAGTTAAAAGTTTTTAAAACTTATTTGTAAATTGACTTACAGAACAGTAAAAAAAATATTTATATTGCAAAATAAAATATACATACTTCATTTGTTTCATAGATGTCATATATTCACATTGATACCGTTTATCACAGACATTTCGACAAGTTTTGCCAAGTTTGAAGCATATTGCAAACGTATCATTATTGTTTGATCACAAAAATTATGACGATAATTATGTGAGTTCTAGTTTTAATGTGACCTACTTTCGAAATATAAAATTTAGTGAGTGAATAAAGTCATGTTAGCTGAATACATTAATAATACTAACTGGGTCTCTCAATACCACAGTATGCGGTTATATTGGCAATATTCCTAGAATGACGCATTGTACCGGTACATTTATTTGAACGAAAACTCTACGGAGTAGTGTTTCGAAACGATTATTTATTTAACAGGAAATTAAATTTACGACTTGAAATGTGTTGTGTTGGTGTTGATGAGCACTTTACTATATACAGTACCCTTATAAGAACATAAATCATAAGTATGTAACTTAAGAGAAGAAATTATATAATACAAGCTTATTCCCGCGGCTTCGCTCGCGTGGTATTTGGCCTGCCACATTAAGTTTGGTAACAGATCGTTTTAAATAAATATATTTTTTTAACATACAAATAATCCTACGGTACATCATCTTTGTGTAACTTTAATAGTTTAAGAAGCGTACCTAAAGATCTCTTTACATTACAATTTTTATATTACGACCAAAATTATATAAAATCATTACAAATTGTAGCCTATATGTTATTCCGATAACTTATATTACTGTAATGTTTCATCCAAATCCGTCCAGTAGTATTTTCGTGAAAGACTAACAAACATCCATACTTATAAATGTTCGTATTTATTATATTAGTAGGATTCTACAAGAAAATCATACTATAATTCTATTTTCAGGTTTATTGAAATAAAAGTAATGTGTAATTAAAATGATTATTTTTTCAATATATATTCACACATATTTATGTCTTATTGTGTAATCTATGCAAAAAACTTTTTGGCTACCATTTAAAGTTGCAGACATTTGATACTTTAAAAAATACTACAAAGGAAGATCATGTTTCCAATTTGTGAAAGTTTCAGCGTAAAAAACATACCTACGTGTATTATAGTTATATTCCACCTTACTGTATATTTAATAAAAAGTAATGTGACCACCGCTGTTGTCAACGGACACCGTTTTTATGTGGGAGATTCTGCGTTCATCATCTATAAATTTTTGTTCTCATTGGTTTTAGGTTCAACACTTTTGTGACTCAATCGACTAGCTTGTATAGGTTCACGTTGTGATTATTCATTTATAATCTATTTGGAAGATTTAAGAGAAAGTCATAAGTTTAATTTACGAATTTCACCAGTTTCGGAACTGTTGGTATGTCTGTTTGGTGTGAAACTAGATAGCGTTATGTGTCAAATGTCCGAAATATTTATGATTGTAGTGATTATTAAATTTCACAGTGCCCATTTGTGTAAAATAGATGTAAATATACTTAGGGGGGAGACATGGTGTCCAGAAACACAAGCTTCGAGCTTAGCTTAGGCACTAGTCTTCAAGATTGTAAAAAATATAATGTGTACATATATTCTCTAAATGTAACATGCTATAATTGTGGTAAGAAAATAAATAATAATTATTATTATCAGTTTTATGAATTATTCTACTTTTCCTATATAGTAGAATATGATTGATACATATATTTCAAAATAAAATGGATTCGAAAATCTCAAAATATAAATTAAAGTAAACGATAAAATCATAAACTTATTATATTTTAGTATTATATACCACTATTCGTGTAGCGTATACTTCTATACTATATATTCGTGTTATATACCTCTATCCTTGTGTTGATGGATTCAGAATACAGAGCGTTATCACCTCTATTCCTCTCAAGGACGATACGACAGGTGAGTAAGAGAAAAAACAAAATAAAATTGAAAGTAACCCTTTACCAAATTTTCCAAAAAGCCAAAAATTCTTTTCCAAAAAGAGGTTTATGTCCTGCTGTATACTACGAAAACCTGTTGATGATGTTGACGGTGATGGTGATGAATATATACTTCAACTGCTGTAGAATTTTATTGTGCTTTGATTTCAGTAATTGAGAGCCTTTTTAGATGTATCCAGTTCACCACGACAACAATTCTGAGGTTAATTATTAATTTTCAAGTATACGTACATATTCATACATAATAGTAAAAAACATTCCAACGTGTACAGCAGTAGACTATGAAAGGCTGTTAATATGCAATGATTATGACGTGTGGAGAATAAGGATAGTAACAAACTGATAATTCACTACATGTTTAAATGTAAAATTAATAAATAAACTGCTTGTTGTACTGTAACACAACAAGCAGAATACCAAAATGTTCTTTGTAGAACAATGAAAAAATATCAAACTCTATAAATATAGAATTTGTTTTGTTTTTGGTTGAGTACGTGACTCTTTCATGCTTTCATTTATAGCAAACCAATTATTCGATTACAAAGCAAGAACAAAGAAAATAATGTATGACATCGACTCCGAGCAGCAAATAGTCTTTGTACCATAGCGCAATCCATATAAAAATATATAGAGTTATGAAAAGCAATAAGTACTGTCGCATCGTTAAAAATGAAATGTGATTCTTTTAACATGGTTGCAGTGTTGTTAAATTTATATGAGAGTGCCCTGTTTCGATGGTCCATATAGCTTTGTAACGACTTCCTTTGATGTGCTTACTTGTAATGTAACATAAAATTGTAATTTTAATGAAACATAAGTTTCAACTTTACGCAGTAGTGTGCCGTGCCAGAATCCATACGTGCCGCTTTTGTGTTTAATCGCCATTTTTGGATTAGAGTTTATTCATTTTAAACGTTTTATTTTTTAAGATAAACCATTTTTAAGATAAGCTGAACAGTCTTTATACTTTTCATTCTATATCTATATATGCTGGATTCCAATAGCTTTCATAATTTTATGATACATATTAAATCAAAAGTTTAGTTTTACTTCACTTATTTTAACTATTTACTTTTCTTTTGTATTTAACTGTTCGTTCCTAAGTGTTCATATTTTAGTCCAGGTTTCCTACAGAATAGACTACCTGAGTGGTTTTACTGGATATATCACATACTTCAAGCTCTTGTGTCGCTAAGGTGTCGGAGATATGAAGGGAATTTCCATCTCGTCATTTAAAAAAATGTGTGCGAAGTATGCTAAACTGAGTACAAAAATCTCATTCTTTATAAAAACATAGATATATAATGTAGCAACACAGATAATAATACCTTTTTTCTGTTAAGGCGTAACAAATGGTTCTTTTGCTCTTCGTACGGTGTCAAATGAGTGAACTGTCGGGAACGCTTTGTTACTGCGTCGACGACTAAGCTACCGAGTAGTTTTTTTAGCTCGAGTAGAAAAAATCCACAAGGAACATATCACACTCAAACATGTCATATGGAATATTTAGTGAAATTGGCACACCAGACACAAGAATAAAAATGTTCTACATATTTCAGATAGAAAAAAAGAAGGTTGTACGTGAAGTTTCCCAAGTGTAATTTATCAATTTCATTTATGCTACACTTGATTCATATTTTAGACCCGTTTTAAAAAAAACGAGGAGGGTAGCTTGCTTTACCTCCCTCGGGGTGGAGTATAAATCGTGACGTAATTCGTTTGAGCTACCAACGTTTTAAATAGGCGTCATTCAACTCATTTGACGTGTAATTATTTTCATTTCGCAGGTCGGTTTCCGAACGTGACCCTCTCACGGCTGCGTTCCAACGGCGGTTTTTGTCACTAACAATTCTTAATTATGTTTCGTGCTCTTAATAATTTAATTTTCATATTTTCCCTGGATCTAAAGAATATTATATCATTATATTATTCTCGAAATCTTTGTATTTGGCGATATTTCTGGAAAGGGCATCATTGAAATAGTCTAAGAAAACACAGTTTTAAACTTAAAAGCAAAAGTAATAGGAGATGTAATATAAAACTATTTTCATAAAACCTCGATAAATCGTAAAAGTATAAATATTTTAGATTTAAAGTTTAGATGTTGCTATTTTTGATAGTATAGTAATCAAAGCCTAAAATCATGATATGTGGCCGGTGGGGATATTATTTCTACACATTTTACAAAAACCGTATTTTGTATATTCCATATTTTCTTGATTTTATTAGTACTAAATTTTTACAATATCTTAAGACAAGCAAAAACTTGACAAAGGCTTACGCAGTTTACTTTTTATATCCAAAGTATGTTCAGCATTTAAAGCTCAAAGAGAATATTTCTAGAATTTTTTGATCACTTTATCTTAAAATGTTTTATTTAACATTGGACTAAAAATATTGTAAGTGCTAATCTTGGTAATGATTCCATTGAAATTTGCCTTGAAAATATCAGGGGAAAAGTAATTCTAACTTTGTATGTGATAGATCTACTATATTTACATTCCTACTTTGACATTTAAATGTCAACTTATGAATTGGTTTTCTAATAACGTTTTCTTGGATGTTTTTGATCTGTGTGATCTAGTAAAGAATAAATAAGCTTGGAGTAGTGGCTGTCTAAATGTCTCAGTGACTTTGTGTTGTATAAATGCACCGTGACCACCAGGCAAGACCACCTCGCCTGGTCGGAGCATCTTGCCTTTGCATTGGAGGGATATGATACTCGTTACTCCATGCAAATATCAACCAAAATACACTTACTTTCTGTTTTCTCGGCAGCAAGGTTTACTGTGTTCAATTTGATCAAATCGATTCAAATCGACAACAGTGCGTGATGTATTCAATGATTAAATAATAATATTTAAATGGAGATTCCTTTTCTAGCGTGTCTTTTAAATATCTAGTGAAAAAATTTATAATTTGATTTATTCATGAATATGAAATTTAAGAATTTGCTTTTAACAAAAAATTAGGCTGGAATTTTAGAAGGTTGAAAATTACTTCGTAAATAAATGTTAAAACAGTAAATAAGGTAAAAAAAGTAAGTAATTAACGTCTACTTTGTTTAATAGGTAATGTAAATGAAACTTAAAAACAAAAATTAACCTACATTAAGAAATTAACAAACTAGACAGTAAAAATGATTAAAATATTTATAGTCTTGTAAAAATTTCATTTTCTCATGAATAACAATTTTAAGAAAGCACAGTTAAGACACTAAACTTGAGAGCAATGAATCATGGCCATATAAAAATACCTGAAAATTTTAAACACCGAAAAACAGCTGTTATATTTATTTTTATTTTAAAATATTCTACAATTTGTTGTACCGAACCAACATGTTTTTACGTTCGTTTCATGAATGTTTGTAAAGTTCTCCGTGGTACAGGATACATTTCTAATTCCATTATCTTTCCATTATCGAATAATGGTAGCTGTCTCAGCATCTAAGTGAATCTATGGAGGCGCTAGTTTCCAGCGTGTCGTTTATATACCTAATTCAAATTACGATCGATTCGATTATCGATCATATGAATCTTTAAATATTTATCATTCAAATACTAACGCGTTTTATTATTTATTCTTTTACTGTTTTAGTACCGGAATGGTGTACATAATTTACTCAAAAATATTCTGAACATAAGCCTTTTAACTTGTGAAATGAAAAGAATAGTCTTAACATTTTATTGGGGTGTGCCTTTCTGACTTCTGTCGACTTAATGCACTGTGAACATAGTTCTAAATGTAAATATACTTGCCTGACTTTTGTAACTTAAAAGAAAAAGTAACTTTTGTTTTCAAAACTTCCTGGTGTATATTTTAATTAATTACTTACGGTATTTTATGTCAATTTCAATCAATCAATCTACATGGTTTCCTTTAGAATCTTTTAATAGTGTGGTAAATATTACACTTTACTATTTTTCTGTTGACTGTTCAACTGACTACTTTAACTTTTTTTTTGTAAAATACTATTTTTCAATCGATATACTTCTTAGTTTTTTGATAATAAAATAGTTTTTTTAAACATAAAAATATATTTTATTTGAAATAATTATAAACGACCGTTGGTTTATTTTCTTCCTTTCAAAATTTTTTATTGATTTGAAAACAATTTTTACATATCGAAAAGTAATAAGTGTAGAACAAACCGATAGTCAATAAGTGTAACTGAAATGAACAATCAGATAGAAAAAGAGAGAGTCTATTGATTTTAATAATAATTTTGTTTTTCCTACACTTTCTAAAATATTTTTGGTAAGCCATTTCAGTTAATAGCGTAATACTATTTAAGAGCTTTTAATACCATTGACAGGACACGAAATGATATCGTTGCTTAGTATTTTAAGAAATAAATTATTTTAAGTTTCCTAACAAAAAAAAACTGCTAAAATTGCATGTTTATCCTTATTAACACAGCCATCAAACAGTCTTTTTTGTAACGAGACGTGTACGTAATTTTGTATTGGGATTGAATTTATGTGTATCAAGGATCTTAGTATGCAGCCTTTCTGTAATACTGCTCTCACAGATACGTATTTAAGTACTAGTATACGTTTTAATATACATAACTTGCTTAAGAAATCTTATATAAAGTTTAATTTCTATACTGCAAAAAATACTTTAGAAATTCATTGAGCAATGCATAGACCTAATGGAGAGTAAATGAGGGTCCAACCAGGAAAGCAGAGGACTAACTGTAATACCGTTTTTGTGTACTTTTCAACTATAGAACACTATGTAATGTGTTTTTGTGACAAAAGGGACGGCGGTAATGTCAATGGAATACATAATGGAACGATGTGCGTAATTTATGTGCGAACTGCTTTATAATTAAAATGGCGTTTGTGAATATGGGTTCCTACTATAAACCTTTTATACAAGGGCTTTCACATAAACAACGTAAAGAGATGTGTTTTGTATGGACGTCAAGATATGTAACAAGGAATCGAGATTAATACATATGAAAAGCAACACCTTATACAAGTAGTTAATGGTAACTGGACAAAAAATCTTATGAACACTTTGCTAATCGCAATTTCAAAATAAAGGTCTACAAGTGTAGATTGTAGGTTTGTGGTCATGGCACAGTTCTCTACATCCACATTATACAAATAAATTTAAGCTGTTTACGTAATATTGAACACCTACTTTTAATTTGAAAGTTACAATATAAGTTATACATAAGTACTATTTTAAAAGCTGTTTCTAAGTTTGATTGAGCTTTATTTTAATAAATTTTTGGCTGTGGTTTTACTCGAATGAAATTATTTTTCTATCTGTGTATGGATGAGCGATACAGTAGTGTATAAAAGTACACTTTTGTTTTTATAAATGATGATGACAATGATGTACTCTTACCTATGTTAACTGGTCTCTCAACGGAGACCAGTTAACAACGCAAAAGATATTAAAATGTACAAGTGTATGCGCAAACACAGGTGCACTCTCTGTTCCCTTACTTTCACAATCTGAGAACAAGACCAAACGCTTTACATGTTTTCCGAGGCACGGTTAAGATCTCAATTTTCAAACTTCGGCCTATTACTAAGTAGTAGTAGTAACCCCTTGTAGAAACATTTGATCAGCAGTCACATACGCTAACCGCTAGGTTAACGGAGATAGAGAATTACATCTATTCATGTTTTAAAACAAGTAGTTCTCTTAAACTAACAGATTTAGGATTTTGCTTTTTACACACTCTCTGAACGGTTTTTAAGGATCGTCTATATCACACTATGGGATAGACGAGAGTAAAAATAAACTTCTCTACTTGTCTTGTTAGGAATTGACTTTATTGCTGAAAAACAATCTCTATCATTACTCGAACAAATTTACCGCAAAAAAAAGAAACCACGTAAAATATGACTTCGAGTTCGCTTGTACTTTCGTTTTACATTTCATTTTTTGCCGTATTTGTTAGAATTATTATACAAAGTACAAGACACTTTTTTCTTGAACTCCTCCACTCTTGCTTCTGATGTTGTGTGTCCTCTTAAACTGTTCCTTACAAAATGTCCCTCTAGGTCCTTTACTTGGAAATACTTCTATTGCGGTGGTGAAACTTGCGTAGTAACATTAATGATTACTCATTTGACTATTTCATTAATTTCGAAATAAAAGCCAATCAAGTAAGAAAATGTAACTTATAGTAGTGTAATGGTCAGTTTTTTAACATAATTTATGTCACGCTATAATCCATCATGCTTTAGTTGATTACTGTAATATTTTAACCTATATTTGTTATGAATGACATTCATGAGGTTAATTCAGCTTAAATAGCTACTGGCTATAGGAAACTATAGTCACTGTAATTATTTTAATTTGCTCATTCTAAAATGCTCGTATTATTTTTGAATTTTTTAATTACCTAGCTAATATCAACCCGTCTAGCGAGCGTGGTATAGTAGGCCAAAACCTACTTGCTAAGGAGAGACCTATTGCCTACTATAGGCCCACAGTTGGACGCTGTGGACTGTTAAAAGCTGTCCTTGATGATAACATACAACAAACATAGCGAATGTAAAAGAGTCTCGAATGAAAATATATTATTAATTAATTGTTTGTTTCATAATAATAATTCCTTTGTTTATCTAAGAAAAGTAGATATGGATAGTGTAAATAAGTTTATAACAAGTTAAAGATTTGTTATTGCCGTAGGGCCAGTAACAAATCAAGAAAAAATAAGAAAAGACAAAGAAACTTTGTGCACATCTAACTGTAAGAAATTAATAGAATGTACCAATAACATACTCGTTGATCATGAGCACTTTGATTGAAAGTGATACATGGAATAATTTGTTTGAATATACGGTTTTGACAAGTTGAATCCGCAAAGATTTTGGAAAGCTATTATACATATAATTCTCATAGTTCATTAAGAAATGTGCTTTTAAGGAGGTATATTAAACTATAAACTAAGAACCAGGCAGACTCACCCACCTGTCAATTGTATAAGCCGAGTTAGACCGTAAACCTTAGTGATAATAGTCACATATGAATTGGACCCTCCTAATTAAAAATTAACTAAAATATATCTTATTATTAGAAGTCTTAAATCTTACCAACACAAACATTATAGAACTGAAAATGCTAATTAGAATTATTTTAAATTCATAAATATACTTCTAAGCACTCGATTTAATTTTAAGATCTTGAAAACAAGTTTTCTTACTTACGATGAATTATACAACCAACCTTTGAGAGTCCTCTAAAGAAGTTTTTACAAAGTAACTTCCTCGTCTGATTATTTTTTCAGAAGTTTACCCAAAAGTTTGCATTTCTATTTTAACGCTTAATGAAAGCGACCTAGTTCAAAATTTGAACGTTATAATGTGATTACAAAGTAGACGTTTTTAATTTGTGACAACTAAAATTTATTTGCGCATTAATCTACAGAGTTTTACTATAACAAAGTACTTGATCTGATTTATAGCCATGCTCTATATACACACTTAATATATTTATTCGGGGTCAAAGTTTTATTACGTCTTAGATTATTAACACGCTGAGAAATAAACTAATGGAATACATAATTATTATATTTTAGGGTCGATACACGATGTGCGAAATTTTGCAGAATCTCTTTTTGTTCAGTAACCAGTGGCGCGTGTATCCTGCTGACAAGACCCTCTTTTATCTATCACGTTGCCATTATAAATGTGTGACAAAAATCTACGCAGTTTCTAATCATAGTTTTTAGTAGGTTTTTATTAGCACAGTTTTTATAGCTATGAGACATGTACACTCCAGTCGTATTATTACACTATTAATTAGGTAATGTTACAAATCTTCATGCTGGTCGTTATACTTTATTGGCCTACTAAGTTTAGTTCTACTACTGATTTAGGGTGAATAGCTGATGTGAAACACTTTTTAAACACGTGGGTAACTACACATTTGAACTAGTTCTAACTACGATTAGATTCCAATCATTAGAAAAGATTATAAGATTTTAATTAAAATTATTAACCAATAAAACAATTAGATCAATAATTTTATTTGACATTAGTTTTAATAAAATTACGTACTTAATGTAAGACAATAAAGATAAAGTAATTTAAATTAAGATTAATTTATTTTGTATGTAAGGAATTTCGTTAGGACTTCACAGTTTTTTTAAGTATCCTTTTTACAACATCCGCACTAACAATATTCCTGTATCACGGGTGATTTTGCAAACATACATGAAACGGATACAGAGAATACACAGACTCAAAAACCACAACTTGTAGGTGTGAAAAAACACATAAAGTGTTGTCCCATGTGCGGTTTGAACCCACAACATTCATCGCAGTAGAAAACGGCGACGCGACCGCGTAAACCACTACGCCATCTGTGCAGTCAATTTGTGTATCAAATCTCGTTCAAATGCCTTAATTGGTACTCGCTACCAACAAAATCTATTGTTTAATAATTCTTGTAAAGTTTTGGCGAGAGATGCTGGTAGATATTTATTTGATAAGGTAAATTAGAAATTCTTGTGAACTACCTACCAAGTGATACTCTACAATATAATTATTGCGTAAGTGTTAATGTTAGAAAGTCCATG
Organism: Hypercompe scribonia; assembly: GCA_949316085.1. NCBI lineage: Eukaryota > Metazoa > Arthropoda > Insecta > Lepidoptera > Erebidae > Hypercompe > Hypercompe scribonia. Next base: position 8,502,158 of record OX438975.1, read on the forward strand.
TAATGTTAACTTAATTGGATAAGCAGCAGCAATTTTCAATCAACAACTTATTTAAATTATATAAGTGTCGAAAATTTGTTATTGGTCATTTGAAAGTATTCAGTCTTGAGACTTTAAATACTCTTGAACAGGACAGATTTCCTTTTGTAAAAGCATAACTTTAAAAAGGTGAAAAAGTAAATTAAAGTTTGTGCATAAGAGATTCTACGTAACTCTCATGCACAAACGATCACCAACCAATCTTTACATCTTGTAAAATAAAGTCGTTTTTCTCATGTTATAATAGTTTAAATCTTACAAGATACGCAACAGATTTGAATGCGGTTTTCGTCAATAGAAAGAGTAATTTAAGATGATGGTTCATATGTCTAATACATATATTTTATACAAAGGAAATCCGAAATCCGAAAGCCAATTTTGTGAAAATTGTGTTTCTGAGCCCTTAAATTGCAAAACACTGGCTAAACTTTACAATATAGAATTGTTTATCTTAAACAGATCCATGAAAAAATAAGCAATAAAATATATCTATGTCCTAAGGATAGCCTACAATAACCATTATTACTTTTTAATATTTAACAAAAAATGACACGATCAGTCAGGCTACATGTCCGTTGCGAGTGTCAGAGATCGGTTTACTTTATAACATCACGTTACGACGAGTAGGAGCCGAGCAATAATAAAAATTAATGCAAAAACGGTGATATTTTATTTCTTTTAAGAGACGTAGACGACGTTGCTCGGTTCAGCTAGTTAAATATAAAATCAAACACAAATTATATTTAGTTCATAAGTAGATGATTTAATTAGAGAAAAAAACTTTATAGCAAAGCTTATATTTGAATAGCAATTAGCACGTAAGATGGTATATTAATTATCTACATAGTCTTCAGTGTCATATTTGTATAAGATAATCTGAAACGAAGAGAGAACTCTTGACGAAGTGACATGAAAACTAATTTACTAGATAAACAATTTACTTTATACATATGAGCAAACTTTATATTATTGTGTAGTTCGTTATATGTGTTGTGTTGGGTAAATGACAAAATATTTATACTAAATCTATTCTTGTTTGGAGCTCAATGTAACGATTGACCCTTCTCAGGATCAATTGTGCTCCAAAACAGACATCGTTGTCCGATCTCGTTATCCGTAGGGCAGGCGTCGCAAGCCGCTATGACTGGGAGCTTATAGAAATATTGTATTGATGTGATGTCTTGAGATGCGTTGTAAGCTAAGCTTATTTCGTTTTGTTTATTTAGTGCATGGAAAACTTATAGCCAAGGAATTGTGAGTCTTCACATATAGAAATACATACAATATTGAAATGAAATCTAGAAAACTGAAAGGAAATATACATACATAAGTATATATACATAATTTATATGGAATATATTCTAATACATTCTGTGTACTTCAGTAATTGAAACAAACATTGTTTCAGATTCTGTTGTCACTGTCAATAATTTTTTTTTCAAAAAACTTTATACAATTGCATAAACTTGGAGATATTTGTACGGTATATAAAGTGGTCGATGCATCTCATCCCATCTAATAATCTAAAAAGAACAGAAAAAAACATTAGCACTGACATACATATTTTGTGAATTACAAAAAAATCGTAAAAATTTAACCTCAATCGAATGTTTGAGTCTGGAATATTAAAAAAATAAAACTGGCCGCACGTTACATTGCGATATGCTAGTTTGCTAGTTTTTGTTGACAAACTAAAAAATAAAAGGAAAACAAGGTTTATCTAGAGCAGTGCATGTTCGAGTTTACCGGATTTATGTTATAGTGATTGTAGACTATAATATAAACTAATGATAAATAACAAATAAAAATTTATAATAAATTAATGAATGCATGAATGAATATTTGAATATTTCGGTCATTTGATACCCAACGTTATCTAGTTTCAAACTAAGCAGTTTTGCTATGATAACTAGACTGACTGATAGAATAAGTACATACTTTTTCTTGTAAATACATATATATTATACATAGAAAACACCCAAACGTCGACTAACTATCCAAAATATTTGCAGATCATACAAACACTTGGTCCGAGCCGGGAATCGAACCCGAGACCTTTAGCACAGCAGTCGCATTCATTACCGCTGCGCCACCGAGGAAGTTAAATACTATTACATCACATGAACAGCCTTTAACAGTCTACTGCTGAACACAGGCCTCTCCTTAACCCATCTGGCCAGCGTGTTATAGTAGGCCAAAATCTTCTTGCTAAGGAGAGGCCTAACATAATATAATTATCAGTAGAACTCCATTCTCTTACTTGTAACATGTAAACCAAAGTGAAATCGAGCTTCAAAATAAATTAAAATAGCATCCTTTTAGTCAGTAAAGGTACACATATTTAATTAAGAAATAGAGTATTTATTTAGTGGTGTATTCATTCTGTCCAAAGTCAATCATCCGAAATGGCTGTTCAGTAATTATGAAACTTGTGACGAACCTGTTAACAGTAATTAAGGTTGTGCATAGTTTCTTCATATAGAACTTTTTTGAAGTGGTATTTGATATTTTTACTTGCGGAACTACACACGGTTGTACATGTATATCATAGCAACGGCCATGTTTCATGTACTTCAGTATGATTTTTCTAATCCATGACGTTATTAAATACGATTAGGCATATGATAGTGTTTAGAAATATATTATTATCTTTTAATGTAGTCATAACAACTTTCTCACACAAACAGGCATATTGTTAGATTGTTTCGTTAAACTAAACTAAAGTTTTGTTTTATGCTTTATACCAAGTACAAGTTTGAACTTAATCAATTTTTAAATATAAATAATTCACCTTTCACAGAGAGAAAATAGAATAAAATTATTTACTACTTTACAACTTACTAAAAATGAAAACCGAAGTCTAAGGTTGTAAAGTTGAAGATGTTTTTTTGTTATGTTTTAATAATACTCACCTGAAATACGTCACTCAAATAATAAATAAAGTACATATAATTATATTGTTACAACGGTCGGTATATATCAGTGACACGATCATTGATCATGTGGTTTATATATTATTAATACCGTAACATATCACATTTGCCAGAATTGTAAAGCCCGCAGCAGTCAAATGCATATACATACATCAATACCCACATGACGTGTACTAAGATTAAATAACTCTTTTGTTATTATTTTCATCTCTTCTATGAAGTGAATTTATCTTGATTTACTTATATTTGAAAGATCTTAAGTCACTAATAGTGTAATAACTTGAGCTGTAATTAGCAGAGCGAAAGCTTTGCAATTCAAAATTAATAAATCATAGATTTACTAAAGTTATTCAGTAATCCTTGTCACAATGGTACAGTTTTCATGTACAAATAAAAGGATAATGAACATAATTATTTAAATTCTAAGTCACACAATTTAATATAATCAGAATTTAGTAATTAGACTATATTGTAAAAACAAATAGCGATGAATAAAAATATAATAAATAAATATAATAAATATTTTGGACATTTGACACACAACGTCACCTAGTTTCAAACTAAGCAGAGCTTGTACTATGATAACTAGACTGGCTGATAGAATACTTATATATATATATTTACCTAAAATTAACTATTATTTACCTTCCAGCCGACTAAACAATTTTAATTAAGTTCAAGTACGTCTATGAAGAGCTATTGAAAGTATTTCTAATTTCTATTAATATGTTAAGTAGTTTGTTTATTAATTCTGAAGAGAAAGTAACTGGCAATACTATATTCTTATAATTACGCAATTTAAGTATCAGCGAAATAAAGAGTTGACCCTATAGACTCTGGGCTGAGATGGTGGTATTCTATGTGTATTTCCTTTAACTGTTGCGGGAGCAAATTCTATAATAATAGGGTTCTCCGTGAATTCTATTCCAAGGCACATTTGGTCATTTAAAATAAGTCTACTGGTGAAGAATTAACATATTGTTTATAACTTCGATTTTGTTGGTTTGTGAAGTCTCCTTATACGAAAAACATATAAACTAGAGAATTTTTGTCGTATTAGTAAGAATCGAATAACCCATTTCGAATAAAAGTTTTATTTTTATTAACATATTTTTATAATTCGTTTTTCAAAACACAATTCAATTTTATTAGTAAGTAATAAGAGTCGACACGTCAGTTTTATTATTAAGAGACATAAAACTTTAATTTTTGCTTGTTAATATTGCGCTAAAACCTGCTGTAAGACATTATTACGTAATATGAAGTTAAGTTTGAAGTTTGAAGTAACATTTGCAACACAACAACAACATTTACTTTTCATAATAATATGTATAAGCGGAGAGTTGAGAAAATGGTTTTACATTAAAGTAGAGTACCTACCTCGTATTGTAGAGGTCGATGTACTTAGAAAGCTCATTCGAACTACTCAACAGAGAAAACAAATGAAGACTAGTGGTACTGACAGTATATAAACAATGAACATATTTGTGATATTTTGCGGCATCTCTAAATGATTTTACATGCTGATAAATGATTTGATAAATGATGATCTTTACTATATCTACTAGTATTTACAATACATAGTGTTATCACCCCTATTCATCCCGTGGGTGTCATAAAAGGCAACTAAGGGAACAAAGTATGCAAGACAACATCATTACAAAAAGAAAATTTGAAACAAATCCTATTCCAACATGTCTGGCCAGCGTGGTATAGTAGGCCAAAACCTCTTTGCTAAGGAGAGGCCTATGTCCAGCAGTGGACTGTGGGAGGCTGTTGATGGTGACTATGTCTATTAGAGATTGCACCTATCAAAACTGATGTGCGATTGTCACTAAAGTAGCGAATAGAGGGATAAGAGAGGAAGATGGAGTAATTCAATAGTAGCAACGTACAAATTTAGGAAGTAGGTAGACGCAACGTCGAAAATTGTACACTAACTAGCTTTTGCCGTGAAAACGTAACAGACAGACAGAGTTACTTTCAGATTTATAATATTAGCATGAATTTCATACTAAAATTTACAAGGTAATATTATTACTATTTATCGTTCTGCATGTAATCATCATTATTATATTATTACGTTACACATAATCATCATTTTTATCGTTTTATATGCTGGTAATATTACGATCACGATGATTTTATTCGTTATTGATATTTTTGCATTCTTATTGCTTTTATTGTTTTAGGCTGAACAATATATTTACTACACGATTTTCAATATGAACCAACCCTGACAGTGCTGTATCGACATTTATATTTTCTTCGCGTCAGTATTCGGAGCACGGCGTCATAGTGCATCAGCATGTCGACAAAACTTACGTAATTTTCTTTTTCTTTGTAAATGTACCTACATATATAAAACAAAATGATTTGAAGCTTAGTCTACTTTAGTTATTATTTTTTAAAATAGCATAGTAATAACTTGATATACTTGTTTGTAAAAAATTAGTTGTACTATGATTTCACTTTTTCGTGATTGTTTTTTACCAAATGTATTAATTAAAGCAGAAATTATAATTATTATTTCTTAACAATGTTAAGGATATTTAAAGAAATATTAATTCATGTTAATAATTATAGTATTTTCTCTGTTATAATGGACTTAGTTCTCATAATTTACTTTTGTATCCACAACGAAGACTTGTTGTTATTCAAACTATTGTGGACAATCTGTATATTACATATATGGTTATATTATCTTTTGTATGTTGTATATACATTATTAATGATTAGCAACAAAGTTACTTAGATAGTTGTTGGTAAATATTCGTCAGATATCAGAACAGTTGTCTCCAGTTTTGTACAAAGTATGGTTAAAATCATAATTCACAAACCATGAGTTACAAAGAAAACATCAGATATTTTTCGTCTAGACTACAAATACTTTTAAGGTTATCTACATCAATACCGATAAAATTGCAGGCAATAATTGTCTAGAACATACACGACAGTAATTTATTGTACACATGTTTGCTCAGATTGGATACATTAAGTTTTACTGTTATGGTTAAAATTGGTTAAGAAACTTATGAATAAATTACGTCACTGCTAACTAAAAATTACTCTCATTTACGAACGAATCCACTCAATCAAGCGAAGAACAACTAATCCATGTTCATAGAAGCGTTGAACACGAGTCACCTCACTGGGTATTGCGGTGTACCTGCATGGACTATATTGATGCAGCTCATCAGATAACACCAAAGGGGCTTCTATGAATGAAAGTAGCGTCAGTGCTTTTATATTTATCTTATATTGATTCATGGTAATATGTAAAGGGTTTTCCATATAAAAACATATTACACTAGTGTTTCTTCTATGGTTGTTAATGGCCCATGGTAAATATAGGTGGGCCCAAAATTCGTTAACATTTGAAGCTAACATGCCGCGCAAATATTTTACGGGAGTTCTTAGGACCGATGCTACTGGAATTTGCTGGTTACAATCGTAACACATGGTTTCGAGAAGATGGAGCCACTTGTCATATATTCAATGAGCCCCCGGCGGTGCTCAAAGACATTTTTCCAGAAAAGCCGTTTTCCAGACGAGGCGACATTCGATGGCCACCCAAAAGTTCAGATCTATCCCCAGCAGACTTATTTTTATGGAGTTATTTGAAAATTCGGGTCTACGTCAATATGATCGTAAACCGAATACACTACGTTAACTAAAAGAAAAAAATCAGCGAAGAGATGTCGAAAACTTCGGTGCTCGTTTAGAAGAGTGCAAACGTCGAAACGGTGGTCATACAGACGCTATAATATTTAAAAAATAAATTTCAAATAATTGGCTTTCTTGTAAATAAATAATTTTTATAATATACTAAATGGTTTTGTTATACAATTTTTCAAATATTAACTAATTCATGGCCAAAACCACCTATTTTGTTTCATACTCTTGTGGAACAACATTTGTAAATAATCATTTAGTGATATTCTATTCCTCATGTGCATCATTTATAATTCATACATTCCAATTTGATAACCTGATATTAGAAAGTGTAGAAGCATATAATTAATTGTAATAGGCTGATGAGGTCTGGACGTAATTGAGCAATTATGGAAATAGTGGCTTACGCCCAGAGCACGTGATTGTTGGGTATAACTTCGATGAAACACTATCAAGGAGAACTCTATTTCGTTTCTTAAAGGTTGACATCTATTTTTACATAAATATTTTTTGTAAAAGGGTTTCTGTGATGAAAGATACGATAATATTAAAGCACTCGTTAATATACTCATAGTAACGAATCTAGAGGAATCCTTGTCCTGGAGCCTCGCCTAAAAATTAAAATGAAATTAAATAAAGCAGTGAAATTTTGTGTAAGCTGTTAATAAGCTACAAAATAGATTTTTGCTGATTCTCCAATCTATCAGTGACCCACAAGGTTTCCGAATATATTTTAGTATAACATGTAATGATTTTTGAAGATGTATAATATAATTTTTTTCTCAGACGTTTATGTAACTTTACTTGTATTAAGGGTACGAAATTAGTTTGAAATAGTTTGAGTAAATATAACACGAATTCAAGAGTGTACTAAAGTGGATCTCAAATCGTTCGAGAACGTCTCAGTAAACTCCCGCACGTTTTAATACTAATAACGTTACAAAACTGAAAACTCGTTACATTGAAATCAATTTATATCTATATATATTTGTCTATACACAGAACAAGAAAGAAATCATAGTTAAATATTTTTAGAAAAGCTATTGCTCTAATAAAATTTATCATTAAGAAGCATTTACAATTATATTTCTAATTCAAATTATCATTTGAATATCCAGCTTCTAAAAATCTTTAATAAATACATAACGATTCAATAAAATCATTAACAAATCTGAAATTCATTTCATAATATTTAGGTATGCTTTTAGCGCAATTAATTTTAGTTTAACTATTTCATATGGATTCTGATAGCTCAGAGGAATAAATTTATCAGTGTTTGTGTTGATATAGTCGAGGGTCGTGTAGTAATGTAAGTGTTCATACTTTAGTTAAAGCCTTAATAATGTTAATCATTAATAATGCTGTTTCGGCTAAACTTTCAAAGGGTTGAATTTGATACAATACATAAATACAGACAGATTATCAAAGTTATGATTTTTTGAGTTCAGTAAATACGATCTTTATTTTGTTTAATTAAAATATGCTATCAAAAATGTGGCGTTCAAAAATTAGTTATATCAATATTGAAGTGATTATTGTAATAAAAGCAAAATTTATAATTTCCTATAGATACAAATAGAGTATTATGTTATTTCCTAAGCAGATACCGAATATGGCACACAGCCGACATCTGGTTCAACATCAATTTAAGGAAATTTTACTGAACAGTTGAGAATTAAAATACTATTAAATCAGAATTAACGACATCTTTTGTTCAATAATGTTCATATATTTTTTTCAAAAGCGTTCTAAGTTTAAGAAAAAGCAGTGCGTTATATTATACGTATAAAATTTTAGTAGTTTCTTGATTTGAGTTCCTATTGTGTTTATGTTTCGTGCTTTAAAGGCAGAATCTTAATCTTAATACAGACGATATGACTGTCAATGGCGTAATAAAAAGAAACGTATCGGGTAAGTTTGCAACATCCTGCTATACAGGTAGGATTATGACAACTCTTGTAATATATATTTTTGTATTCAAATTTAAAGGCTTAAAATAATAAGGATAATCATAAAACATTTGTTTTTGTTTAAATAGGCATAAATTCTTACGTACATAAGTATTCCTTCAGTAAAAAGTAAGAAAACCAATATTGTTTAAAGTATTTATTTAAAACATTTTCTTATAAATACGTAGTACCTAGATACCGAGCTCTGCTCGGTATTATTATGTGATATTCGATTCCCGATTTACCAACTTCTTTGGTTCCAATTCTTAATTTTGTCACATAGATAAATGTCAAAGCGGGTTAGTAACACAAACATTTCATTGCTTGAAAATACGGATAAAACAGAGTTTTATAAAATGAAACCTAGCTAGATCGATTTATCGCACCCGAAACCCCCCGCATTCATGAAAATCCCTGGAGCCGTTGCCGAGATTCAGATCATATATGCAAGAATTACTCGTTTAAAGGTATTAGATTTGTATATACTGTGAACTTTTGCAGGTAAAGTAATATTCAAAATACTTCGCCATTGCAAATCCACATCTATATAATTAATTACGCGAGTGTACAAGTCTCGTAAACTACCGAACCGAAACAATACAAGTTTGACTCTTCGAGACTCGAGTCGAGATGAGTTCCTAATTATATAACTCCGGCTCAACCTATCTACATTAGGACATTGTTACTGAAACTTTCCTTTCTATTAACATCTCTTGTTTATTTCTGTTATAAATATTGTTAGCATTGAGACTGTGTTGAACAATCATGCCACAATGTTTGGTTTGCTTTGTATATAAAGGAAGATATTGATGATAATAATTTTGCTATTAAGAGCCATACTCGTATATTGTAACATGACAATAGCTTTGTTTCGTACAAAACTGGCCGGGTACCATATGTATTCATAATTAATGTGGATAAATACGAAAGTAAGGTTATTTCTACGCTTTTTACAAACTTTTATTTAACTTGCAATGTATGTATGTAACGAACCAACAGAGGTTTGTTAGGGGGGAGTCTTGTAAATTAATTTTGAAGCATATTTCTTCAACCGATTGTACTGAAATTTGGACCGTATGTTCATATATGATACGTGAGCTTATCCAAGTAGATAAACAAGTAAATTAAATAAACTGATTTCATTGATTTCAGTTTTTTAAACAACGTAAATACGAATTCTTATGCAATGCAATATAAGTTGTTAGAAAAGTTTCAAGGAATAGTTTGTTTTATTCTTTTCGGTGTAAATTAATAAAGCTTGTTTTTAAAGAAGTATATTTCTGTTAATTTACTTATTTTAACTGCTTAAATAATGACCTTAGGATTTGACCAAGCAACTTTAGTGACAAATGCAAACAAAAGGTTGTATTTTGAACATGAAGTAAAGTGTTGATGATGACAACGATATATAATGCAGAATATAATTAATTCTAGTCACGTAATAAACACAAAACCTACGATTGTCAATTGGGCATTTGAGAAGTCAAACATACGAAAATTAGGAGAGTATAAATATTACTGGGGAGGATAAGTTAGAACTTATGGAAAGGTATATTGTTTTACGGATGATTTAGACAGTGTACACATTGGCACAATCAGTTCAGGGTTACAAAACAGGAATAAACAGGAATGTTGGCCGTTGAAGCCACCGGCATGTGATGTCATGTTTATGGCAACCATAATTGGGAACTCAGTGGCCTCTAATAGTCAAATTCAGTTCGCCCTCAGGGTTGTGGAGGTCCAATGCCAGTCACTCAGTCACAGACAATCAGTCACAGTGTGATGACGGATTAAATGTTACCACCCCTGTTAATCCCATGGGTGTCGTAAGAGGCGACTAAGAAAATAAACTACGAATGATAACACTGCGAAAAACGAAGAAAAAGAAACCCTATACCAATTATCTGGCAAGGCTGGTATAACAGGTCAAAACTTCCTTTTAAAAGAGAGGTTTCTGTACAGCAGTAGGCTACTAAAATCTGTTGATAATGATGATGATTTTTGTCAGGTCATTCTATCACTCCGGTCATATCTGGCACTTTTGTGACGAAGCCAGATCCCCTTTTTTTTCTGATTCCCCCGGATACCAACTACTGGTGGTAATATCGGACTCGAACCGACCAAAAACCGTACGCCGTCTCAGGTACTACTCGCCGGGGAACCAGGTGTACCCTAGAAAGGAAATCCCTGAAATCCCGACGTACCTCGGGCAATCTACCTACGGCTTGCAGATGGTCCCTTTTCTGCTCCAAAAGAGCATGTGCTCCGTAGCACGTCCCGCTACCATCCTGGCCTGCTTCTGCTAGGGTGACGGATGGCCTCACCTGTCACCCCCAGAGTTGCGCTTATGGAGGACGGAGATCGTTCTGCGATCTCCGGTACCCGAGCCATCTGTGATACCGGACCCGTTTCCGGGCTTGGCGGACCGGGAGAGTTCGAAACATCTCCCGGTCCTGCTCCGACATTTCCTTTGCAATCATAAGTTGCTCGCAAAAGGAGACGGCGGAAGTTGGATCCCCTACATAAGAAAAATTATAAAATAATGATTATTGTAAGTTCTACAGCTGTTAATAGACGTTGCCGTTAGTGATATGGCGTAAATGATTTAATGAGTGAACGTAGAATAATATATATTCTGATTGAGGCCACGAAATTTTTTAGCATGATTTATGTCAAAACGAAACCAATGCTTTCATTGAAATATATTTGAATGATGCGTTAGGTTTTGATGGCAGTTAGCTTCACAGATATGAATAGATGGTTTACGGTTGTGAATGATTAATGGTAGTTTCGACATAACTGTTATAATGAAGCTTGGAACTTTAAGTAGGTAAGCGCTATACATAATGTGAAATAAGACTTAAATATATTTCTTGAATCACCTTCAACATCTGCCTGCCCTTTTCAACATTATTTTATATTAGCGTGACGAGTAATATCGAAGTGTTTTGTTTTATAGCCGGTCGCTTTCCTGATAACCCTGTTTAGAATTATAATCACGTTCAGAAAAGAGGAAAGAAAAAAAACAGTAATTAGGAAAACAAAAATAGGGAGAGAGCTAGGGGATAGAATATAGAAAGTCTTGGATGGAGAAGCAGAAATTAGATCCCAGAGTCGAGACCTAGCCAGTCTTTGTGGATAAGAACATCAATTGATATTTTCGTTTTTTTAATTTGAAATTAATCTACTTCCGTGCCTTTAAGCGCTACCATCAAAAAACTATTTCTTCTCTCAGTCTCAGATAAAGAATCAAATTATATAGTTCAGAAATAATTAATTTGTTTTCTTTGTTTCAAAACATATGTATATATAATGTTTATTCGTTTATTCTATGTATTTTTTTTGTAAAATATAACCCAAAATAAATCAATACATAGTAAAGTATAGCAATATTCAAGCAAAAACAAATATATTTACTCAAAAGTATCATTTTTGTAAGTTTTCTACAGTTTAACAGTAAAAGACTCATAATAAAATAATTCTTCTGTTAAAATTTGTAGAACAGGAAACAAATATATGAAAATAAGTAGTTATGTGTCAAGGTGACACACTTTAAAAATTAATAGTTAGTGAACTAAGTTTACAAACAACATTCGTAGCTAAAAGGTCTACGCCGTAGTTTACATGTAGCAAATGTGTACACAAAATTAAATATATAGCACCGTGTGTCCGTGATCAAAAAAAAATTGTTCTTATTTATTGTTTTATATTATATAGTAATATAAGTTTATTTATTTTCACAAAAACCAGCTATTCAAAATTGGCCACTATTAAATAAGGTTTCATGTTTCATTTTATTTAACTATCAAATATTGTGTTACATGACATCATATAAGCGTTCAACTTATATTTTAATAAGCGTTTCCATATTTATTTTTATGTAAATAATTTACATATAGCGATAAAAAAGTTTTAGCTTTCACTTTATGTCTTCTACAATTAAACATTGGATATTCTAAATATAAGAATAGAAAAGAGATTTCTTCGCGTATTGTTATTAATATTAAGCGATATTTAATGAAGGTGAATCGTTTTACTAGCGTAAATTTTTCGGCGGTGAAAGTTTTTATTCTAAGTTTAACATGTTTATGGTTCCCATATAATTCTTCAGAGATAATACTCAACGAGACGAGAATTTACATTTTTATAAATAAAAAAATTAAGTGATGTAATAAAGGTACAGCTGGCTCAACGTCACATTTATTTGTAACAGTGTTTTGGGTGAAAATACAGAATTAGGAAAATTTAATGTATTATGGTAAATTTCTTAAAAAGTATAATTAAATAAGACCATAGTTATTTATCTTTAATCCTATATTAAGTTATCTATTACAATTACACTATGGTTTCACAAAGTTAATATTTACTTTAGTAGCTGTTAAAACTAAATGGTGTTACTTTTATGGGTATTTTCTGACCGTCTATTTTTAATCAAGAGTCATTTTCCGAACCGCTACCCAATTACGCCGCAAATAAAGGCCATATTTGAAGTTTGTAAGGCTTAGCCTAAATGTTAGAGGTTGATACTATACGCACTTGGGACTATGTCGGTTGGGAAACGCTGTTTTATTTAATTATATACTGAAGGGTAATGTACCAAGCCAAATCTTTTTTCATTACTGAAATAATAAGGGAATGGTAGTTCATTTATTACTAAAATTTGTGATAAACTCTTCAGGTGATCTAAATACTTATAATGTGTTGTAAATAATAGGATTAGAGTGGTATACGTTAAATACCGGAATTTAAACCCGCTACTTCATCATAAGATCGCCGTCTTTTTTTCCGTCCATCTATATGCCAATAGCAGCGGGCATTCATATATTAAATTAATCTATGGTTGTGATGTATGTGGACGAAGCAAAAGAGGTGCGTAGCAAGTGGGGACCAACTTTCTCTGCCCAGCCTTATGGGAAATACGCGTGACATTATGTAACTAACAAACATACATACATCGTTAGCGACTCATCACATCTTAAAAAAGTCATTTACAAGACGTAGTTATATCTGTTGCTTCCTGTATTTACATAAACAGTCTTCAAATAAATAACATCTTACAACACAAACACATTTTGTCAAGACTCTAGTGGTTTACAATTCCATACAAGATATATGTATACCATAGGGGTCACCTATAAAACGACACCCATCCGAGAAGCGTAGCCGTCATAAATCTACATCACAATGTAGAAATGTATCCCTTGGAAGGGCTACATAGGCCTATATAGGCCTACGTAGCCGCATGGGTTCGTGTAATACGTGCCATCTATCTTGACGTGACACTGGGCCATGTAATTGCTGAAAGTTTAAGGTTGAGAGCTGCTAAGGATTTGTGATAGTAAAGACTTCTACGATTAGTTATTTCGCATTCCTTTTTTTACGGTCTATACTATTCTGTGTATTCAGCGGCAGTTCCAAAACCTGTAAGGTCAACGCCCCGAATGAAACTCTAATAAGTTTTAAGTAGAACCTACAATTTATATGTGAAAAAGGACGTTGAATTGTGTGACCTCTTTTATTTGATCCCTGAAGGATTTTCAGTAGAATGTTGTAGGTTACAAGCCTAGCTAGAATGTTAAATTTTACAAATAGAAATTTATGTGGCACGAATCTAGCATTAAAAAGGGTAAGTAAGCAATTTAACTTAACATATTACTGAAAACTATTGTTACAAGTAAAAAAAGTATTTACCAAGGTAACTAATGAGGTCAACTCACATATATGTCTTTTAAAGAAATTTTGTGTAAAAAATACCTCAACTTACATTGGTAACCAAATACTTTGCTAATGTGTTTATGTTAATTCAGTGCCAATGGTAATTATATATATTAGTCGATAACCTTTTTAAAAGCATTTATTTTATACTTTTAAGAATAAGATACGTTTGTAAAAGTGAAACACTACATACTGTTATGTTTATTACCTAACTATAATGTGTTCGATCATATAAAATTAAAGTTATTTAATACAGCAAATAAAACTCAACACAGCAATATAAAATACAAATTAATCACCATATTACTTCATTTCTTACCATTAGGAATCGTTCCTTTTTTCATATTTGGAAGGAACCAATGAAGAAATTTTATTTCTCTGAGCCTTCCTTCCCAAACAACTAAGTTTGTCGGCTTTAAGTCTACTACGATACGTTTGAAATTCAAATTGTGAGTTTTTGTAATTTGTGGCGAATTTTGTTCGATCCAGATGTCACGGAGCTATTGAGTAACAAAATAACTAAAAAAAATTGGTCTTGAGAATATACTCTTTTTTTAAGTCGGTTAAAAAGAGGTGGGCCTCTCGGGAAATCATTTAAATATTATTTGGCTGTATTTATATCGAAAACGGCAGTACAAGGTAAAACTTTTATTTGTTGATTGGTAATGTATATACATATATTAACATGAGTTGCCTGGAAAATTGTCATTGAAATCAAATTTATTCAGTTAAATTTTAAACACCACTAATCCCTGTCTGGCACTGTTTAATAACTTAATACGACAATTTACTAATGACAAATATATTTTCCGTTACAGGTATGTACCTGAAATTTCAAAACCTTGGTAAGACTATCTTTTACTTGCACTGGCAATAAAATTCTGCAAAATGAAAAACAGATGCTTGCATTTCTGAACGAGGATGAATATTTTATGTATCATTTCGCAGTCCCAGCGAATTCATCTCCACTTGAAAGATTTATGTCGAACGAAATCTCGAGTTTACAGGCGGCGTACATTTGAGTGTCGCAATATAAGTAGGTACTTTGATGGATACATTGCATTTTTTGTCGGTGCATTTTAAAATAGGATAGAATTCATAAACAAACAAACAGTGAAATAAAATTGCATTTGAATGAATTTGGATACATTTGACTAACAGATTTAAAAGATTTTTTTTTTAATACTCCATATTTTCACAATGATGAGATAAAAATATTGAAATAAATTGAAAGTCCAAGGAAATGAAAAATGCTACGAAAGTTGTTAGTGTTGTATCTAAAACACATCAAAGTTGATTGTGACTTATTTGATGAATATAAAAAGTAAGTTATGCTCTTTTGTCCTAAAAATAAGGCTGATCCATTTTAACATTTAGCTAGTAAGTTATTTGGATTATTAGTATGTAAAACAATATGTTAACCTAACGTCATGCCTCATCGTGCCTCATCATGGAAATTAGATTATGATCATTGACGAAGTTTGAAAGAAATGTGAAGATTTGATTTGTTTGAATATCAACAGATATAAAACTTTTCGCAGAAAAATAAGTATAGATTGAAAATTAAGTAAATCAAAATATGTTTTCGAAATAACTACCAAAAATAATTATGCTTTTAAATGCGATTTTAAATATGGCACTTAATGTGATTCTAGTCTATTAACGACATTATTTTGTAATAAGGGTTAGATTTACTTTCTATAGTTATTTGCTAGTTTAAAATTATATTATATGAAGTCGGACTCAATGTTATTAGTAATCTCTGCTAATTGTACTCTAATCTAAATCAAATTATAATCTTTTATTATGAAAGACTAGTATTATCTTTTTGTCATCGAGCATTGGAAATCTCCTAAGTTTAACCCTTATCAAATTGTAATTAAACACGACTTTTCTCCTCTTCATCTTCAACGTCTTGATAGCTTTTTTTTATATCTCCGGTTTTAATCTAGGTATACGGTTCATTTTACTGCAAAAATACGCTAAGCAAGCTCTGTCGTTTGAGATTGTGTCTACTTATATTTGTTGAGTTGGAGAAAAAATGAAAAAGTACGTAATAGACTTAAACTTGGGGTTCGTCGTGGGGCAGTAAGAGTCATCTCTTGTAGCTCTGTAATTGTAGATAGTTTAACCAATAACTAAGCCAGATAGATGACCCAATTTTTATTTTACGCATCACCTTGAATGACCTACCTTTTGCGGTCTAGGTGATATATTATTCTAAGAAATTACCTAGAGTTAATTTTTATACTTAGCTTTATACCTGAAAATTGTTTTAAGTGTAATCTTTGAAATAGGATTGTAAAGTTACTAAGTCAGGGTTTTTGGACGGTTTAACATAATAACTGAAATCAACAAAGTTTAGTAAGGCAATTACTGTGCCTTTGGATTCTTAATATTTTACAATAGTACCTATACATTCAAAAGACTTCAAACTTATTTCTATCACTAAATTTTAATGTTACTGTTAGGAACGAAAAAAATGTTTAGAGATTCATGAATTATCGTTTTTCTTTCCAAAGCTATTTATACTTTTGAAATATCTTGTAATTTGAAAATTGAATATTCTGAATGAGGTGATGGTTAATTTAATTTAAAAAAATTGATTTAATAGTAATAAAATAAACTATTGAAAACTTCTTTGTCGCTAAATCTTCAAGGAAGCATGTTATTAATATAAAGATACACAAAAGACTCTCAGATAAAAAGTCATTAAAAAATGGAACGCTAATGACGACTTGCACGATTTATTAACAAAGTGTTAATTATCCAGGTGCATTTGTATTGATATCCTGTTTTATATTAACTTAGTAAGTTTTTATTTCATCAATTTAATGAGATAATGTCTACCCGACGAGATAATGTAGTTATCTAAAGACGAAATAACGTTAATTGCAGAGCACGTGTCGTCTAAGGTAGCCTTCCACGTGAGGCATTAAAATTATTAAATTCGCTTGACCTATTTTTGCGCCGTCACTGGACGACACTGTAATGGTGTTGAAATATAACAGCTTTCACTTAGTTTAAAAGTTTGTTTACGTAATTCAGTTGCCAAATACATTGTCATTATTGTACATATGCTTTACAGTTCATGTCCAATTCCGTTTTAAATAAATTAAGTTTGATACGTGATTTCTTTTTCAGCGTTCTTTTAAAGATACTTTGAATAAACCATTGACATGCTAGAACATTAATGTTACTAATCTGTGAGCATTTAATATATGTAAAAAGTATATATTGTAAAAAGTGTTTTTTATATAACATACGGTTCTAAATTAAAAAAAAAACATTTATAATTATACATATCTGTCTCCTTCCGTTACATCACATATGTGTACGTATCTAACAGATGTAAGTAAGTTACGTGTGCGTATCAAATATTTACTCAAGTTTTCTCTAAGCAAGGCATTATTCATCAATAATGTATGGAGTAATTGACCAAATGCTTATTTGATCAAAGTTGTTATATATGTTGAACAAAATTCTTACCTGGAGAAGAATTATAAAAGAAAAAACAATAAATCTTCGTCAGAATAGTTTCACCGCAATATGTTTCACGCGTACATTACCGCGCCTAAATACATCCATCTATATTTAACCTTTCAAGTATCGTTCTCGTAAATGTTGTGTACAAAAATACGTATATATCTCTTGAATACTCTGCGATTTACATTTTATCTATTACTTTGAGAAATATACAAATAAACTAAAACCATATTTAAGATTACAGTGTTTTATAATTCAGAATTAAAATTGACATTATTAAAGTGTAATAGAACCACCATTGTGGAGAGGGCTTAGTAAAAGCCCCCTTCGAAATTATTCTTAATAGCATCATAAGCGGTTTTTCCCAGCATCCAATTTATTTTCATAAGATAACTCGTTGGGAAAATTAAACGAAAATAGAGTGGTAATGGCGAGAATAAAAATACAGAATGCTAACGTATTATTCGTTGGCGTGTTGTAATTTCATAGTTGATCGCTCGTGGAAGTAAGTGGCTCTGTATAACTTATATACATGCTTGTTAAAATTCAAAGGCACGTCATTCGGTTAAGCATTCGCACAGTGTTCTGCGGCGCTCGGAGCGTTATCGATTTTCCGCAGTCTGGGGTGGAGGTAAGTCGGGCAGCGAGACGCGCGGGGAAGGCGAACTCAGCTGGGCACCCCCACCCCCTGTAAACATAAACACAGGCTCCGGCCGCTCGCGTCTCAGGATCGACATCCGTCGAGGTGAAATAACGACACTGAATATTTATGAACTCCTCGTATCAGAGATTAAGATTCGACTTTTCTAGGTCATCAATTCGAAAAGCATTTGTTACAGGAATACTTATGGTGACCAAAATATTTTTTCCCTTCAAAATTGAATTAAGTATATCAGGAAATTATTAATTTTAAAATGTAAATGAATGTTCACTTAGAATTGACTGGAAACTAAAGTTATTTACTGGTAAATTCTACAGATAATTAAGTTTGAAACACAACAGTGCTAACTAATCAAACTGAAACTGTAACTCGAGTTTTATTATGAAAGGTTAATGAAGCACAGAAGTGAGTTCAAAATCTAAAATAGGTTATGTACGTGTTCGTTAAACTTTCATGTGAAATCTGTTCACGAAATTAGGTAGTCAAATGAAGTAGTATTGTGTAAAATAATTGGGAGGTAATCATTTTGTTTACGAACAACAAGGAATACTGGTTTATGTACTATTAGATTTAGATATTTTATTTTTACATAGTAACAACGTAATTTTTGCTTACGAATGACCAGGCGAGCAGTCATTGGGCCGTTACTATGTTGGAATCGAAGAGACTAAATCCACGCAGTAGTTCTCAGGCTTAAGACAGATCAAGCAATTAGCCCATCACAACTATTTTATAAATTCAGACAGATAACACTATAAGTGTGCAGCGGAGCTGTTTGAGATACACCGCCCGCAAATTTACCTACAATAGATCATGGCAAAACTACAGTGGCAGGTTAGTTAAGTTCAATATAATGTCGCTTTAAGACCACCGAAAAAGGTGTAATCTCTTTTTCTTTCATTGAAATCAATTTCTGAGATTCATTCACTTGTGATGCGCCAGATTAACTTTGTGTGGCCTCGGTATTAGTACCAGGCACAGGCCACGCTCTCTCAACGTTTTGTAGATAAAAATTAAGAAAAAGTACACCTCTTTTTGTAATCCAATCGTGAGGACGTGTCGTTCATTTAAGGAACTGACTCGAATTGAACACGCGGACGTATTTAATGGTAGATTCTCCCATTACAAGAGAACGTACATATATAATAAGTGTACAATGTACGAAGTAGATTTTTTCTTGAGTTGTTTTTTTCTTTTTAATAAATACAGTTTTAATTTTATGTATTAGTATACTTAAAAGTATACTTAAGTGTATTTGAGTAGCATTTGTGTTAATTAAGCGCGGCAAATATTTTTATTTCCTCGTGTCTTGTGGTGGTGATGTGTGTAGTGGTTTGAATCCATTCAAAAGGTCATATTTACGGCTGAATAGCTCACGTCTCATAGACCAATTTTCCATCTCATTGTGATTTCAAAATATTAGGTCTACCTAACACTTTAGGTAAATAGGTTAATATGCTAAAGTTTTGATATAGATAAATTCTATTAAATAAAGTGAGTCAGTGATCTAAAGTTTATTCTAAATGAAAATTATTACACATGACAAATTTTCGGAAAAATTTTTAACACACTCGCACACCTGAATTATTAAGGTTTTACTTTTGTCAGTAATGTAAGTAGGTAGATACCTACAATCTACTATTAAACGAAACTATGACAGTTTTGTAGTATAACATTATAGTATTGTATAGCAATTTATTTCTGCTTAGCTACCATTAATTGGTGTAACTATCAGTAACTGGACAGAATTATCATGAAATCTATGGATAATGGCAACTTACATACCTATAGTTTTTATTAAAAAATGGATTATACTACTTGTGTATTGGTATAAGCAATTATCACGCCGCTTATACCATGCGTTTAAACTGCGCTGAATGTTACAGCTTCGATCCTCATTTGTTAAAAAACTTTGTATGATCCACAAACTGTAAATCTGAGTCTGGGTGTTCTTTATGTGTGTTTCATATATGTCTGTGAAGTTCTACTCTACACAGCATATTTTCCTAATGTAGGAGTTGTCTTTTTAAGAAAAAAAAGGGAAATATATAGTTACATCCTAACTATTATCAACATTGAATACGAATGAAGGTTTATTCCTTTGTTCATTGCGCTTTCAGGCCTAACCCATTTTATTGTTTAATGTATACATACCTTAAAGCTACATTAAAAAAATAACTATGTTATCAACAAGTTACATAGATTGTGGTGACGGATTAAGAATACAGAGTGTCACTACCCCTATTCTTCCTATTAGTATCTTAAGAGGCGACTAATTGAAGGAAATATGTAAGATGACATCACTGCAAAGAGAAGGAAAATTTGAAACAAATGCTATATCAACCCGTCTTGCCAGCATCAGACTAAGAACTAAGCTGCGGTGAACTCTATTTCCAGCAGTGAACTATTGAAGGCTGTTGATGATGATGATCGATGAATATATGTATATGTCCGCTATCACAGTGATAACGGACATATACGATGGTGGACCTGTGGCTAAAATAAGATTTAAATAGTAAATAACTTTTGTGAGAAATAAAATTCAATTCTGAATACCTTTACCAATTAAATCTGTATTCTATACGCTAAAAATGTCATTAAATGGTCAGTAAACAGCTTACCGTATATGAAGGTATCCATAATATACGATACCCTGTATATGTATTTTCTCAGTAATCTAAGTAGGTAGTACCATGTACGTGTAATATATATTAAGGATGGGAGTAATTTGAAAAAAAAAATAGTTTAAAATATATTTTTCTTACAAATGGTAAGTAAAAGATTACCCTAAGGCCTGTGAAGTAATAAGATAGCAAAATGAATAGGTAGTTATTCCACCGGGACGGTAGCGACAGTCTGCGTACTTTTCTATTATGTAAGATTTTGAACTAGGCCAAGAAGAAAAGTATGTTTTATATATAGGGACACTTTTTTAGTACGTTAGATACTTAACCTTTTTCCCTTGAAATGAAATGAAGTGAATTATTATTTATTTGCCTTTTTAGAGAACTTAATGCTTTGCCATTGGTCCTTTGACGTTCGCTTCTAATTTTTTTCATATAGTTAGATCTTGGTTTATATCCTAGATTCCGCGAAATGTTTTTGAAATCCCGTTGAGAAAATAAAATAAAATAATTATTTCTGTAATAAAAGATTTCAAAGTCACAGCTTCTAATTTGAGGTATATCTGTGTGTTTTAAATATTTTATACTGTCACTATTTTATAATGTCGAGATACAGAATTTGAAAGCTTCTCCTATAGTCAAGTCTTAAAAATGTTCACATACGTTCAAAACATATTTCCAATTGAAAAATATAGAAAAGTAGTATTATGAAAGAAATGGAATCGTATCGCTGTCGATGATTGCTAAGCAATAAAATTTATTAATAGCTTTATTCAATAGTATGCACACATATATACTATACGTACATAGTTAGGCAGTGTAAGCTCACAGGGGTCGTAAGGACTTACTGATCGAGTATATGTATACAAATATCTATTTATAAAAAATGCTACACAAGAATATTCACTCTATATCGGTGCTTTATTTTCTGCACATAAATGATGCTTTCATGTTAAAATAATTGTCTGCAATAAGATTTACGATTCGAAGCTGATTTTTGAATAGTACACAAATCAGGAAAAATTACTTGGAAATGAGCTTCAATAAAGTACTTCGCCAAAAAACAATTCTTATACTCTACCGGTAAGTAAGTATATCTCTTCGTTCTCCATTACAGTTAAAGTATCATTACTCTCTTAAATAGAGACCTTCGCCGTGTTTCTATGGATTATTTTTACGAGCACGTAAAGTCCCAAATCCAACCTTTTATCTAATATCATACGTTATAAGTGTCTAATAGACAAGAATGTACCTTTAACATATAACATAAATTAAAGTTATTTACGGCACTTATGGCTTTTACAACTGTAAAAATATTTTAGCTTATTTAGGCTTAAACATTGATTTTTAAAAGACGACGAATAAATCCTGTGTCGCGGGGGACTTTACAAACATACATCAAACGGATACAAAGAACATCCAGACTCAAAACAACAATTTATGGATCACACAATATGTTGCTCCATGCGAGGTTTGAATCCTCAACACTCAGTGCAGTAGAAAGCGGCGATGTGCTTAAATCACTACACCATTCGTGCAGTCATAAGAATCATTGTTATTCCAAATATTTGGTAGTGACAATAAGTATGATTAAGGCGTCTTCTCACTTTAGGCGCCTCGAAAATAGGCTATTTTCTCGATTTTTCTTCGAGGATTTTTGCTTAAAATTATGGGATAAAATGGATTCTATGTAATAAACACTTCTTTCAAGTACATGAAAAATTTTTATTTTTATTTTTTTGAACAATTATTATAATACAACAGTAGCATCGAAAAGTCCGTCTAAAAATGTTATGGTCGTGGCTTGTTGATGGTATCTCCGAGACGGGTCATCTGAAACAAAAAACTAAAACTGTTTTAGATTCAGTATGTCAGTGGCTATAGCGCATATCATTAGATTTTTGATATTCGCGAAAATAACAAAATGGCGCACGTTTTTCGAAAAAGTAAAAAAAACGTGATTTTTTTGCAGTTTTTTGTAAAAAAAAATTCTTAAAATCGGAATTTTAAAAATCTGATGATATGCGTTATAGCCATAACTATGAAGAATATGTCATTTAAATTTCATGACAATCGGCCGGAGAGTTTCCGAGAGAGAATTTCATCAACAAGGCACCGAAAAATCTTGTTTTGAGATAAACGCGTTTAAAGTTTTGGTTGCAGAAAAATCATGAAAAAACCTTATCTCGGGTTAATCAGCGATGCCTGCTCCATGTAATGGACCTTCTGATTGTTAAAAATTAAATTTAATTAAAATTTAATCAACAAAAAAAAATCGATTTTTTTAAATTTCCAAAGTGAGAAGACGCCTTAAACTCCTTTGTTTTAATCCGACCCTCTTAATTAACTTCACTGTTAGTAACTATTTCTGTTTATTTTCAGGATTATTATGTATCATGTACCAATTCATAGTGAATGATAAATAAACATTTTTATCTATAGCAATCAGTAACCACCAGAGAACTTCATTACGCCATCGTCATTGTGTAAACTCTGGGGACTTTTTGTACACTCGATTTTCGTTTCATAATGTGCTATTACTTTATCCATAATTGAACAGACTTTATTTATATAATAAGGTTCAAAATGGCAACTTGTTTATTGTTATGTACGTTTATTGATGATAAGAGAAAAGGAACGGTGTCCCTAGCTAGGAAAACAAGCAATGTACCTATTCGAATAGCACATAAAGTTTCATTGTTTAAACAATATTTGACATACAACCAAATTTAAAAGTCAATACATTTGTGCATCATGCGCAAGTGTTTAAAAGTCAATACAAGGTAGGTTTCAAGTAACAATATTATTAGAGCCTAATTACTCCTATACTTTCGACAAATCCACGCAAATACTCTCGCAAAATTGGTATGGCTTAAACCACTTCAGTAATATGAAGGGCGTCGTAAATTAAATGAGTTATTTCGATAATGTTGCCGTACATTACCTATATCGTGGTACTTATTATATTGCTATATATAGAACGTGTGGCAATATGCCGTACTAAAGTGTTTAAGATGAACCTGATTTGATACTAAGAAGAAAGATTAATCAAGTTGAAACAGCCGGAGTCGAAATCAAATCCACGCTTTCTAATTCACCACTGAAAAGTTTAAAACCACTAACTTCTAGACCAATAAGCCTCTAAAGCTAATAAATTCTAAGTTAATAAATTCTCTTCCTTAAGTGTATACAAGTCAATTTCATAGCTGATAGTTACATAGAAATAATTATCTTAACTAAACCCAAAATGTATGCTCAAGTTATTGTATCAACAAGCAAAACAGTCTTTGGGGGAGGTTTTTATTCAACAGTGGATAGAAATAGGTTGAGGAAAAAGAAGTAGTATTGTAAAAGAAACATTCATTTCGTGAGAGAATCATGCTTTAATAGAGAGAGAGAGAGAGAGAATTAGATGCTTCTGATAGATCACATTGACATCATTACTTCACAGAAAATCGATGTGAAGTATCTTTCATTACATTTCATCGAGTATATGAAGTTACAGGAGGAGTAACTCGCTCTATGAGTGAAGTATTAAGTTACTCACTTACTCTTTGTTTCTCACACACCCTGATTCAGGAGCGCACTAAGAAACTCACATTACACTTGTGAATTTCCACTCTAGCGTCAGTGTGTTAGTAGCCTCTTATCATCAGGTAACCTGTTGGCTCGTTTGCTTTGTTTATCTCAAAATAGGAGAAAATCATAAAAAATCTTTGAACTTATCAATAAAAAATATAATTGTTTAAATAATTGAATAATTAAATTTTTTATGCTCGAGATTTTATATTCGAAATTTAAGCACGCGACTTTTATTACTTATAAAGAGCCGAAGTTGGTAAATTAGTTTTGAAATTGGATCTTTGTAAGCTTATAACTTAAATCACTTTTAATTTTCTGTGTCTAAATAAATATATTTTAAATAACTAGAAAATCTATAATCATTTTATTATTCATGTTAAGCTCATTCATAGAATATATATAAAATAAAAAGTGTATGCATGAAAATAAAATTGGTTTGTAAACATGGATATGTTGCGGGTGTTATAAACGGCTGGGCGACGCGATCTAGTCCAGTGGAATTTCATCAAACTTCCTGCAAAAGTAAAGGTACATTTCAAAATATTACCGTGATTAAGTTCTGACTAACGTTGATTTTTAATATGATTATGCGTTCTTTAAATATTTAAAAATAGGGTATGTGAAATGGTTTTTCAGAGTTGGCAAAAAGTTCTTATACATATGATGCCCTTTTGTGACAATAAGCATTTTGTTCTCATCGTCGGCATTTTTTCATTATAAAGACATTTATTAAATATTCGAAGGACAAAAGTAATGTCGAGGTTACACACATTTTCAATTTTATCCCCACAGGGATGACATAATATTGTAGCATGTGATAAAATAATTTACATGCTACATTATAAGCTCTGATGTTTGTAATAATTAAGCACTAAAATATAATTTGGACATTTAATTAAATTCTGTACTAAAATTCTTGACTACTCAGACACGATGACAACTGAGTACGACTTCGGTCATCGTGATTGTTATCAAAATAAGATATTTATTTTTGTAAAAAATGTCAAACGGGTTTTTTTAGGTGACCCTGCTGAAAGTCGCAAGTAAAACAAGCGACGCATTAAGTCTTCATAACGGTGTAAAACATTTCAACATGTTACCTGCTCGAAGCTATTTTACTCAAAAATAATATAATATACGAGTACTTTGAATTTATTGGCTTGTAATTTCTATTCTGTAATATAGAATTCATATTTAAAGTATTTTGAAGCTATTTCACTGAGTACATGTTTCTTAAAGACTGTGATTGTGAACTTGTGATTGAACAACCATTATAAGATTTTACATGCTTAGAGATGCATCGCGCAGTGTTGCTATACTTACCTTGGAAATTAATCAAACTACTTTA
This sequence comes from Hypercompe scribonia, assembly GCA_949316085.1. Lineage (NCBI taxonomy): Eukaryota > Metazoa > Arthropoda > Insecta > Lepidoptera > Erebidae > Hypercompe > Hypercompe scribonia. The sequence continues at coordinate 8,528,170 of OX438975.1, forward strand.
GATTTTTCCTATAAGTTGGATATTCATCAACGCTTCGTTTTTATAGCATGATAATGAATAACACAAAAAATACACTATACATTTAGTATTATCTTGTCACATCGTAGAGCTCGCGTGCCAATGTATTGACTCCTCGGTGAGTAAGAGTATGGTCCAACTGCACACTTTGTGGGTACTATGTTAATTATTAGTGTTATGGAGTAATCTAAAATATAAATTTGCCAAACATTTAGTATAATAAATACACATCGAGTGATATTTATAAAATAACTTATTTATATCACTCGATATAATTATAGACTGATCTATTGAGCAACTGAGATTTTTTTGGTGTCGTTTAATGGAGTGAGTCGTTTGATTTTTTTAAAACTGTAAGTAGTTATTCGCGGCTTTTTATGGACGTGCCTCTTTATATGAGTAAGTATCAATATCTTTTTGAATAGCTAAGTGTAATATAATAATTTAAAAGTGTACGTAATTTATAAGCCATGGTACAGTTTTAAGTTTTTAACAGATCGCGGTGAAGTATTTACTTCCATAAGTCGAAAATGAAACTTAATAAGTTGTACGACAATAAGACTTATTGTTCGTCTAATAATGACAACAAAAAACTTTCGAACATAACAACGATGTCATTTGAGTTCATTCCAATATTAAATCACTATGCCCTTTGTTTTAGTACACACAGAGCTTGATATCTTATTGTCTTGAAATTTCATCAGAAAGGTGAAATATTGAAATATTAAATTGAGGCATAAACGTGTTTCCCTCTTAATTAAATAAGTTCAATAAGTCATGAGACTTTTATGAAGTCGAACTACTGCAATAAAACTATGTCTAAATTTGTGCTAAGATATCACTAAACACAATAAACAATATTTTACGAGATTTTTTGAACAATTACGTACGTTATTATTAAGTATAAAAGTACACTTGTGGTCTTTAAAGAAGTAACGACATATTTTGAACCGATATTTTAAAATTTGTTAACGTCTTTTAAGTTTATATATTTTGTAAAGAAATCTGAATACTTGTAATAGTAATTCTAGAATGTGGTAAAATCCTTACAAAGAATTTATTTACTCATCATTTCTCAGTCATAAGATTTTATTGACTTTGCGAAACCCACAGATTATTCAGATTCTCATAAACAATTGACTAATTTAAAAATTATATAATGTGTTAATAACCTGATATGAGTATAATATTATGATGCAATCAATTAATGATTTATAATATTTCTATTACATTGAGTTTCTCTTTATTCGTGAGGTAATTAATAATCAAATATCCACACTGAAATAATTGTACCACGAACTGATTGTGCTAGATAGTCAGAAAATAAACTGAATTAAAAGCAAATGAATAATCGATTGCTGTATCTAGGTGACCTAGTGTTCACATTTTACTTTAAAGTAATTAAAAGGGTTAACTGAAAAAGAATCTATTAACCTAGTTTCAGTGCCAGGTGGCAACAGCTATTCTTAATTAAATACGAGAGTCTTATTAGTCGGTAGAAGTTTACTTTAGGATTTTAACTTTCACTACTTCATAGAATTTCTAGTTAAGGCGAGTGCTATATAGCTTAACATATAATAGATAAAAATAGCGAGAATTAAAATTATGATTTAAGATAGAGATATATAAAAGAAAGTTATTTGAAGCTGCTATTGTTTCAAAGTCAATCTTTAAAATAATTAGTTTGTATTCTATCTTAGCATATTATTTTACGTTGACTTTTATGAGGAGGAATGACCTCTCTTATACAGTCATGCTGTGTGGCATTCTGTGACACAGGGGTCCGATAACTTGTAATTATTCACATAAAGAAGTAATGAACCAAATGTTTTTGACACAATAAATTTAAATCAGTGAAGGTTGGTTTTCTTCTTCATTTTGGTTGTGTTAACTTTTTGGAATACGAATTCGGTATATGTACGGAGTGTTAGTAACCTAAAACATACTCTTGTGGATCGAATCGAATAAAATCTAACAAATTTAAATAGAATTTTAGTGGGTTAAAAATATATAAATTGAATTTTAAATTAAGAACATATTTAATAACATTTAGAAAGTGTGGCTTATAAAATCTTGTACCATTATTTACGATTTCTCTATACGTATTGTTAGCTTATGCTCCTTTGAAGGTTCGTTTACCTCTAACAATATATTTTCGGCACTGACTTTAATTGATATTTAGTAAATAGTAAGTTAGTAAGTAGTATATACTTAATCTCACGATATTCAAACCTTTAATCACCAACAATAAATTGAAGGCTAACCTTGAACAGATACCCTAAACAGTATTAAATTTAGTTGGTTAAGAGTCGTCTTCAATAAGCTCTATTATCCGTAATATTATCATAATAACAACATTTCGGACATCTGACATACAACACCATCTAGTCCTAAAGCAAGCAGAGCTTGTACTATGGGTACTAGGCAACTGATATAAATAAATATATACTATTTCTTACAAGTATACACATATTAAGTATAGGAAATATCCCAACTCCGAAACAAATATTTAGAGATGATACAAACATCTGGTTTGACCCAAGAATCAAACCAGAGACCACAAGTACGGCAGTCGTATACGCTACCACTGTGCCACTGAAACAGTCAATATTAATATATTAGAGAGAAGAATGAAAGTAAACTTTCTTTTTAGTATCCCATAGTGCTAAGATTTGGGGTTCGGTACGTGCAGGTAACTTTGAGTCACAATGAGCACGTGTCGGGTTAACTTAACGCCGTGTGCGTGTTTCTTTTCCGTTACATTTTTGTCAGTAAGTTCCATTTCAGATTGGGTCTGACGACATTGTATTATTATTTCAAAGTTCTGTTTTTTATTCACCTTAGGAAACCTTGTAGTAGTACACTTTGCTTATACGAAAAAGTAGCAACAATACACCTTAAAAATTCTATATTAAACTCTTTAGCAAAATTTAGAAATTACTTCATAAAATTGAAAATTGAGCCCGTTTTAAAACAGTACCTGCTAATCGGCATGCTTGATAATATATGGATACAAATTGTGTTTAAACTAAATTTTTAATTTTAAAACCATATCGAGTACAGTCTCTTTCTCATGGACGCTATTTTCATAGCAAAAGCGTAAAGGTACTTGCGTACCAAATTATTGTACATTTGACAAAAACGGTGCAGAAAACTGTTTTAAAGATACGTACATATGTACATAGTATTACTGGCATTGAAAAAAAGTGAAAATAGTACAATGAATGCACTGCAACACAGATTTTTAGTTTACTTGGCACATCAAGCCAGTCGATGAAAAAGGCCACAATACGTCAACAAAATTCCTCGACGTTTTTGGAGTTTCTGAAACTGTTTTTAACATGACTAAATAAAGTCATGACAGTTCTTGACTCCATCTATCATCTTATAAATTTCTTTCAAAGGGTTCACTCTCTCAGTCCTTTTAACCTCATATGTCGTCGGATTCCAAATTTTCCTGGCGTGTTGTAAATGAGGGCGAACATTTGTGGAATGCAGAATTTAAAAAAAAAAAGGCATTTTTGAAGTGTCTGGATATGCGCATGGTAAAGCTGAGAGATTTTAAGTATTCTTTTACTATGGAGTCTATGTGATAGCCGAACAACAATTTAGAGATTTGCAGAATATCTAAATCTTCAATTATATCAGCTACTAGTAATTTTGATAGATATCTACGAAGTAACGAGCAAAGACTGTCCAGTGTTAACACGTGACGCAAGAAGGTAACTTTGTAGTATGTAATTTTACTTTTGAACATAACAGTTAGCAATTAGTTTACGTAACTGATTATTTAAAAAGTGTGGCTTCCTCGTGTAAGTTGTCAAGAATACCTCTAATTTCTAATTTATTGTATCTAATCTAATCTTTTTCTAATTACATCTAATCTAATTTATTGTAAGCAAAATTGTATGTGGAATTGATTTTGAATAAAGAATTATTATTATTATTCTCTTCATTACATATAAATACACATATTGATTACATTTTTAAATATATAAAAAAATAAAAAATACATATTTAAAAATATAAAAAATAGTAGACCACCGACATCGGGTACAGGGACCAAGATACCGGTGGTTAGGGCTCCAGAGACAGAAACCTCCTCACAATACGGGCCGTGTCAAGGAGGACTGCCTTCTGCATCAGACCCTTGATCCAACCTTCTAACGTGAGCCTCTTAAGGTGTTGGTCGAGGCTCTTGGCTATCAATACGTGAACAGATATGATTATCGGAACAATGATCACCGAATCCACATTCCACATGTCGGCAATCTCGTGAGACAGATCCAAATACTTTAATTGTTTTTCTTTTTCAACTTTCACGAGATTTTCGTCATGAGGAACGGCGATATCGACAATCATTGCGCGTCGCTCTAATCGATCTATCACCACAATATCAGGCTTATTGGCAACAATAGTCCTATCTGTGATAATAGATCGATCCCAATATAACGTAGCACGACCGTTCTCGAGAACTGGGTCGGGCACATACCTGTAGTAAGGCACTTCAAAATTGACAAGTTGGTATTTAAGGGCAAGTTGTTGGTGTACAATCCTGGCTACTTGATTGTGCCTGTGCAAATACTCACCATTAGCAAGACGAGAACAACCAGAAATAATATGCCTAATAGATTTTCCAGGACGGTGGCACGCCCGACAAATGTCAACCGTACTATCTTTCAGGATATATTTCCGGTAGTTATTCGTCATGATAACTTCGTCCATAATTGCACAAACAAAACCTTCGGTTTCTCCGAAGAGATCACCATACCGTAGCCAAGACGTTGACGCTTTAAAGTCCATATCAGACCCGTGTAGGGCCCGATAAAATCGGCCATGAAGTTCTTTACCCTTCCATACTTCCTTGCAATCAGTAGTACTAAGTACTACAGGTTTGCGCCAATTCTCTTTAGCCAGAGCGAGCGGGGTAAAACCAGTATCCACTGCCACTACATTACGATGCATTCCCACATTAGTCTGTAGAAAATATTCTCTGAGATTGTATATCTCGCGATTGTGTAGAGTCTTGATATTTAATAGACCACGACCTCCAAACTTTCGCGGAATATACAATCTCATAACCGATGAACGTGGGTGGTGCATGCGGAATGCAGTCAGCAATGTACGGACTCTCCTGTCAAGGGCATCTAATTCGGTCTGAGTCCATCTAAGTACACCAAAGGAATACATCAGAACCGGCATGACCCAACTGTTACAGGCTCGCACCTTGTTACCGCCCGATAAAAGACTTTTAAGTACTTTTTTTAGGCGACCAAAGAAACGTTCCTGCAACATTTGTTTCACGCCAGATTCTGATATTCCCAAGGACTGTGAAAAACCTAGATACTTGTAAGTTTCGGTGGCAGACAGAGATCTGAGTTTTGAGTTTTTTATTATTATTAATTGTTATGATATACTTTGAACAGCTTTAACAATGATATTTAATTTATCACGTTCGCATCTAGATGTTTTCTTTTACATATACATATATTTATTCGCTATTTATTGTACATAAAATGAACATCACATTTTGAAAGGCAGGAAAATAACATAACATACAAACGCGAGCTTAATCTGTATTCGAGTTTTCTTTAAGCTTCTGAAGAGAAGACAAGATAATATAACGTGAATGGTTTCTTACTTTGAGTAGTGAAGAGATTTATAATAAATAAAATGATGTATAAACGAAATATATTTTACAACATTTGTAAGTAGTATTATATTACTGATACAGTTTAATTGCCACTTTTGTGTTTAAAAATTTAAAAATGGATTGCAATTCATAACAGTACTATCATCTAATCTAACGAAATAACTTTTGTTCTTTGTGTAGAAAAAGTAACTAAATTTTGCCTTGTCGTCAAACACAGCACTGTGTTTCTTCAAAATTCAAATTTTAACGAATTAAGATTCAAGATTAATTATTCAGTTTCTATCACAAATTTGATTTTTACCATTTCAGTACGACAACACCTAACGTATGTTATAAACACAATGAAGTTAATATTTTTATAATTAAAATCTGCAATCGTTCTATGTAAGCCTCAGCGTATTCATTTTCCATTTAACTATGGGTAAATCTGATATGTCACGTTGAAAATGCTTTCAATACTACAAATATTTTGTGTAAGATGAGTACTTACAGACTCTTTGACTGTGTGATTATGTAAATCTTCTCGTTATATTCCATTTACTATCTTTATACTATATTCGGGAGCACTGTAATGAGATCTTGAAACTCAAAATTCAACTTCTCTGACTCAAAAAATAAAAAATATAATTTCAAATAAAATTTCCGATCCGATTCCGACTTCAACTCCAATGGACTGTATCTAATCATAGTTTTAAACCAAAATCATTGGAACAAAATAGTTCTCGAAGTTTCTACACTTTCTTAGTATAATTAAAGTCTTTTTATCATTTTGTATTCCCAAAACCACCCAATACTTTAAAAAAACATGCAACATTGTTGTCTATTATTGAGAATTAAAAGTGGTTGCAAATGGTTCGTGCATTGTCATACACGGATGCTGTTCGAGCTTGGTTTGACATGTGCACACGTGTTAAGATTATTCAAGTTACGTAATGCAGAAATAGTTAAGATTCAAATAGTCTAGAAAAATTTCTTTGAGCTTTGATTTTCTTTATTAGCTTTGATTATCCTGTAATCTATTCTATTAACTAATTATGAACTGTAGTCTAATACGTTAATGACACTAGTCATAAATATGAAATGTTTAAAATTTAACTATACAAAATCTATAACAGTTGCTGTACCGTTCATAGTAAATCGTTTTCCATTGAAAAGTGCCGAATTTGTTGTGATTCCTAAAATAAGTAAATTTATCAATACAATACGAATATGTAATGCAAGTTTGTAGAAGAGGTAACCCAATATAAAGAAAACTTTGTATAGTTTTGACTTCTGATCGTTTTGAATAAGTCTTTAGTGTCCTGTTTTATTGTTAGCCTCCTTAAAGCGTTTTTAAGTAATTTCTTTTAAGTATATTTAAAATCTGTATGTTTTCATATTTTCTTCTCCAGCCGGCTATTCCTAAACGTACGGACGGAATAATAAAATTTTGTCTATTGATAATCAGTCTTTAATAGTACTTTAATTTTATTATTTCTAAAAGCCAAATTAATTTTCCCACCTCTTAATTAGTAGTATGCTTCAATATTTAGTTTTAAGAACTCTCAGACGATGTTTGAAACTAAATTCAATTTGTGAAATAAATTACGCATTTTCTACAAAGATGTTATTATTCAAAATTCTACGGAATACTGAACGCTAAATGGAAAAATAAGTTTACTGTTTAATGAGTTACAAATTAATACTTAAATACTATAGCATTTTTTATTTCCTGAGTTGACTTTGTTTATACTGAGTTCGACATTTCCCTCTGATGGTTGATTGTTTTTAGGATATAAGGTTATTTTTATGTACTGGGTTTATATTCAATTTCAACATCAGTAGCCTATATAGGAGTGGATAACGATGGGCGTTATCCATTGCTATATAGACCACTCCAATTGCACGCCACGTGGTGTGCATACTATTGCTTTTCGCATTGAGCTCCTGCCAGACATCTTGCGTAAGTCGTCACTTCAATTTACACCAACAGTTATCGGATCTACGGCTAATGTGGCCAACCCCTACCACTTCAGCTTCCTAATTCTGTGAACTATGTCGCTCACTTTAGTTCTCTGCCAGATCAGCTCATTCTTGATACGATCCATTAAGGAAACACGGAGCATAGTCCTTTCCATAGTACCCTAAGCGATTTTAAACTTGGGGACCAGCCGTACTATAAGTATCCACGTTTTGGCTCTATATGTCCTGACGAGTAGGACGCACTGATTGAAGACTATCGTCTTTGTGTGTAGAAGCCTGGTTCTAGCTTCTCAAATGCCACCTGATTTAGTAAGCATGTAAAAAAATGATTTTAGTTTTTCGAAAAAAGAATAGCCTTTTCACCTTTCAGTATTCCTCAAACGGAACTAGAAAAGTTTAAGTTAAAACAGTTACGAATTAAATTCTTTGTTTCATTTATGGTATTATGTACCTAAAACCTAAGTGATTTTTTCTACTAACTTTTTGTTGGGTTACTTTCGGCTAATAGTCTGCTGAGTCTCAAGCAACTTACAGTATAATAATTAATAAATTGTATTTGTCGCGGGTTTCCATTATCTTTTTTTCAATTACAAAATCGAATGTCAACAGAGATAATAGTTATTGAGAAAATTAGTAAAAGCGAGATTTGACCTCATACTTAATTATATCATATATTTTTTAAACAACATATCATCCAAACGTAACCTATGTGGGTTACTATGATCACTCACCTTGATCTTATACTAGCGGAGAATGCGATGATAAGCCGTTATGGTGCCATAGAAGTATTACATCATTTCAATACTAACTTTTATCTGATACTTATTTGCGTTAATTTGTCAATCAATTGATATTACTTTCATTTGATTCGATATTTACTATTAACTTTGCTGCAGAAATAATTTGACTTTTCCATTTACTGTTCAAATTTCTAATAACAATATCATAATGGTCGGTTCATTAGTTAGGGAAAATGTAACAAATTTTTTAATAAACAAATATAAAAAATATTCCATTTCACATTTATGATATTGCTTACGATGTTAAATTGTGTTTGTCGTGCTGGAAAATCTGAGCTCCGTTCGAGATTAGTTTACATGATTTTTTTATTTTTACCAGTTTATTCATTTCCTCTCATAAAAGACAGCAAAAAATTCACAGTTCAAAGTTCAAAACCGTACGATTAGGCATCAATACCACATAATATTCCAGACAGAGATTTATTGATTTGGAGAGGACCCAAAAAGTCTCATAAATAACGTGTTATCTATGTATAAAGATAAAAAAAATATTGCTTTACCGACATGTATTACGGTGGCCTCACAGCCTTACCTCTTAATACATAATAATACAACTTACTTTCTATCGCCATCGAACGAGCGAATATCGTACTTTCGGTAGCATTTTTATGTCACTACACATAAATTGTCGCCTATCTTCTTTCCGAACTTCCTTGAGTATCGAAGGTTGCCATGAGGTGACAAGAACCCATCAAATTATGTATGACTCACTACACTGTCTGCAGTAAAGTATTTAACACTTATTTTTTTCACATATTTCATTCTTTACTTGTAACTTAAGACATTTAAGTATGAACCACAAAAGTAATGTTAAGTGTTATATAAATAGCAGACGCAGACAAAATAACGAATAAATTGAACCAATAGTTGGTAAAAGAAGGATGTTTTAAGTTTAACTTAAGTTAAGGCGAATGTAGAAGATTGAATGACGCGATCTGTTCTGCTTTATGGTCTTCTTCTTCTTTTATCTTGTAAACTTTAGATTAAACGTATTTGTTCTAAAGTTAGTTATAAGTTTAACTTCTAAATTATATTTAAATATCAACAAGATAAAAATGGAAATTATTATATTTGTAAAAGGAACATATGGGTATGATGGAGATCTAGGCCACATTTATTCTAATTTTACTGAAAATAGGTTAAACTTTTAAAGGAATACATTCAGTGTGTGTGTAGATTAACAAAATCAAGGGGGTTTTATTTACTTACTTTAATTATAAATCTGTTTAGTACGAAGTAGTTAAAGCAAGACGTATAATTACAATTCAAAGCTATTAGAACAACTGAAAGCAAATTTCAATTAGTATATAGTAACATTTGATAATTAAATGTGTGTGTGTGAACCGAAGAGGATATTTAGGAGGTAAATTTCTATTGGGTGTAAATATCAAGAAATTATTTAAATTCTTAATTTGCAACTACATATCAACTTTTAAGTCGTACCACGTTCTTTATGTGCGCGAGGCACCTTTGACGCGCGCGCTGCTCATACTCAAATTTATAGTGTGACAAGGTGCTTATATATTTCTTTGTATCTGAATAATTTCACAATTATAGCACTTTGCGAAATTTCTTACTCGTAACTTTAAATAGTTAGTAATTTAGGAACAATGTAACATCAATATCGCATTGGACTAATTCTGTAAGGGTATTGCTAAGTAATAAATAAAAATAAAATATCTTCAAAATGTATTACTATATAAATCTACGCCCGTGTGGTGACGGATGAAGAATACATAGTGTTGCCACTCCTATTCATCCCGTGGCTGTCGTAAAAGGCGACTAAGAGAACAAAGTATGCAAGACAACATCACTACAAAGAGAAGGAAAACTTGAAACAAATCCTATTCCAACCCGTCTGGCCAGGGTGGTATAGTAGGCCAAAACCTCCTTGCTAAGGAGAGGCCTATGTCTAGCAGTGGACTATAAAGGCTGTTGATGATGACAAAAATCTAAGGCACGTGAGAACAGAAAGGCTAGCTGCGGATGAACGAAGACTTCTGAATACCATAAATACTTAAGTACGCTCTAAGAAGTTAGAGGCATGGATCATTACCCTGTAAAAATTGCGTTTCCTTAGAATACCAGATTGTTTTTAGATAGCTCCTTTGTTTTCTTTTGTTTACAGAAAATTTAATTATATCCAAGTGTCATATCTCACCCGGTATTTAATTAAAATATCAAAGACAAATCGAAAAAGACAGACTTTCATGTTTTTTCAGAATTCTGTCTTTTCTGTTTGCCATTTAGTTTTCATATAAATTTTTGGATTTACAAACCTTCAAATTGTTTAAAATTTTTAGTTTAAGAAACCTTGCTTAAATCTACTTCAAAGAAGGAAATCCTTTGAAGGAATTTCTTCAACGTGACGGTTACTGATCATCGAAGACTATCAATATGAATATAATTATTATATGAAATACATAATCCACGTGATTTTTTAGATTGTGGGATACTAATATTGAGAAATTGTGTACTCAGTTTCTTATGAGCTCTATTTGGTCTATAGAAAAAAACTAAAAACTAAAGTTACTCTATCGACATTACATCGACAGGGCTCTGTTTACCACCTCCTTTAGTAAGTTGTCATATCCTCTGTATGTTTTATATGAATTGTATCTTTTTTATATTCTTAGTAACGTCGCAGTTCACGGTCATTTTTATTTCAATGGGGGCCGAAATTTTACAAGTAGGCATAAGTAATCTCACTAATTGCACGTTCTACGCTGGTACCACTATCATTTTAAGTTCACTAGTATGAGTTTCTCCGTAGGTCACTGATAAAATGACAATTCAAATTGTTTTGTAATTGATTCATAGTGGAGGTCAATAGGAAATGGAACGCTTTTGTTCGTGTACAGTGTGTGTGTTAAAATTTTGTAAATAGAAACAGACATAGATTGCGAGTAAATAATATTATATTAAAAAGATTGTGTATGATCTGCTATAAGTGGTTTATGAAATTTTCTACGTGCTATCTCATAAGAGTTGAAAATTAAATAAATCGATAAAAAAAATTCCTGTATAACAAACAACTCTGCATAATTATCCAAACAAATCTCTAGGTTAAGCGCTCTTCTTTTTAGGTGGCTATGTCCCTACTTGGTACTATAATCGTTTTTATATGTGAGAAAGTGTAAGGGTCGGAACGCAACCATTACATTCACTTTACTCACTCGCTCTTAAATACATGTTTCTTTCTATTACTATCTTGTGTAAGTCATGTGCTAGTCTTTTCAATTAACTATCTATTGAGTAATTAAGTGTTTGTTTGAACACAAAGCAAGAATATTTAACAAGGTAGGAAGTGGTTAAGATGAGGGTAGTTAGGATGAGGAATGCTGCAAGTCCCGGATGGAACGTAGACTGCATTAATTTAAAGAGATCAGGGTGCACTCGAATCCCTGCTCTGCTATGAGAGAAGAAAGTAGGCCACTAATATCAAATGGCCTTCTCTATAATACTATGTACTTTAATAATGAAAGTTCATGTAGATCTTTAAGACGATTTGTTTAGTTGCACTATTGTATAGGGTGGTCCAAGAATGACCTAGAAATTGAAATGTAGGGTGTTCCACAAATTAGTTAACATTTGAAAAAATGCATATAAAAAAATCCTTTGATATATTATAAAAATGGTTAATTTATAAAAAAGTTAATTCTAAACGACCACCGTTTCGATGTTTGAACTCTTCTAAGTGAGCACCGAAATTTTCTAATACTCGTCAGCAAAACAGACTTCGAGATCGCTGTCATCTCTTCGCTGATTTTTCTTTTAGTTGACGTAGAGTATTTGGTTTATTAATGAAGACACGATTTTCAAATAACTTCATAACAGAAATCTGCTGGGGATAGATTTGGACTTCTGGGTGGCCATAGAATGTCGCCTCGTCTGTAAATCAGCTTTCCCGGAGACAACCGGTAGGGACTCATTAGACGTGTGACAAGTAGCTTCATCTTGTTGAAATCATATGTTACGAGTGTAGCCAGCAAATTTCAGTAACATCTGTAGCAACTCCCGTATCATGTTTGCGCGAGATGTTAGATTCAAATGTTAACGAATTCTTGGTCCACCCTATATTACTCACCGCGCTAATAAACTTCATCCATGTTCATCATAAGTGTTGTACTCCTAAGTGACCAAGTACAAACAAACGACTTATTAAACCATAGCATATAATGTATTAAATTTTTAATTATCAAGCAATCTCTAGTATTGATAAGCCCAGACCACTTCAGCCCCTTCGTTTTCAGTATTTGACTCGATAACAAGCTATTAGTTTTCAGATACTAGCCTAACATTATTATTGTAAAGTAAGCAAGTTAATTTCTGTTCAATGTCTATTGTTTGATTGTTTATATTGATTCGGTTGAAGAACAAATTTGATTCACGTGCTACACAGGTTGAATTACGATTTATTTAATTCATTTAATCCACTAGATTTGTCTGACGTATTCACGAGTATTCATTCAATACACATGTAAGTTCGAATATATTAGTTAAAGGTTTTTAATGTTAAACATTACAAGATCAGTGAGGGCCTTTAAAACATGAAATCTTCTCAACTTTCAATCTTTGTGATAGTGAGTACGTGATAACAATTACGATATCGATAATAATAATAAAATTTGATTCTTTAAGTTTACTATCTAAAGTTACATTATTCAAACTTTAATATAAATATAACAAATATTCAAACAACTAAAACAAAAATACATTTGTGTTCTATATTTAGTATCATATTCGTAAAAAATAATTACAGACTTATTTTATTTTTTTTATGTTTTATGTTTTTATTAAAATATACTGGAAATTTGATAATTTATTTGATACTAATATTTCAATAAATTTAAATATTATGAATTAAACACAAAAATATAACATTGGCTTTACTAAATATGTTGCAAAATAACGGTTTCGGAGCCGATACCGAAGCCGATTAAAGTTACGTCACATGGTTAACCCGCCCCTAAAGGGTATTAAGGTCAGGTCAAGACACGTAAATAGGTCGAATTTTAGATAAGACCAGATCGTTAAGCGATTATGTACAAACAAAAGTATAAATTTCGCAGTTCACAGCGAAATTGCTCCTGATTTGTCAAGATTAAATGTTAAACTGAATTAAATATTTAATCATTTTTACAAACAACCCTCCGTAAATTACAAACCGTTGGCAATCTCTAAGATTAATAAAATGCTTCATAATTTTGTACCCCCTGTTTTTCCCGTAGCTTTTGAAGAAAACGGAGTCTTAATGTTGTAACTTCCACTGAAAGTCAGAACTAACCTATTTTTATAGGCTTCTCGGAACGTTACAAAACTTAAGATGTACTTTGAAACTCATGAAAAATCTTCAATTTGTCTGAAGATAAAAGATCGTTAAATGATAGTACGTAAATGATTAATTACTTTATTTCACGTAATGGAAACACAAAAATCGTGACGTCACATATCGTTTTTTTCTTTCTAAATTTTATATCTTAAAATGCTTGCAAAAACTGTTGTTCTACTTTCTTAGAAAAAAAATTTTCAAAGTTGAGGTGAAATATTAGAAGTGGAATAGGATTCATTGACACGCTTATTTCAGGTTCAGGGCGATAACTAAGGATTCGATTTAAGGACCTGTTCGAAACATTTTGACTGAACAAGTAACGCCTTTTCCTCGACGAAGAAACACTACTAACAAGTATAAGATACACGAAGTTTCTTTGAAACCACCAATATTATTAATGTTCAAAAGAAATGCAGTAATATCAGAAAAAGCAGAATCAAATCCAATTTAAATTTTTATTTAAATGTTTAGTTTTAGATCTCAATATGTACCATTATTGAATGAAAGTTTCATTCAGTATCATGAACAATGTCTACAGTAAAATTTCACTTCGTTCATCTAACAACGAATGCTTTAGTTTACCTCGACGGACGAGACAATAGACGAATAAGAATATGAAGGGTCTGTTTCGTAAATGTAATTGTCATTATTTATTCATAAATGTAGGACTTGGATAGCAATGGGTTTGTTTTTGTTCCTCTTGGGAAATTGTAGCTAGAATTTTTTTAATAAAACATGTTACAGACAGCCTTTAGAGGAATATGTTGTCTTCATTCTGACATTCCTTTAACTGGGAAATTAAAGGTTATTTATTTCGTGTTGGCTTAATTCTACAAATGTTATGGATAAAGTTATAACAGATATATTTAAATACATTATTTTGAGCGTTTACTTTTGTTTGGATAATGTGTTAATAATGATTAATTCGATAAGTCGTTTGGTTATGGACTAAGCAAGGTTTTGCGAAGGGTTTAGATGTTTATTAGATATTGCAACGCAAAATATTCATAAATCGGATTGTGTGTGTACAAATTGTGTACGATATGAAGAAACATAATAAAACACATTGGTCGTAATATGAATGGTAATTAATACGTTATGAAGTTTTTTTTAAGAATCATAACAAAATATAAAAAATATTCCAAAATCTATGTCATATCTTAATAAAATAATTTCATCCTTGTAATTATAAGTATAGGACTTATAATACAATTAAAACTATTAGGCTGTTACTTGACAACTTAAGTTAAGATGTATTATCAGTTTATGCTCCATCAGGTACGATGCGGATGCTCGCTGTTATCAAGCAAACTCTTCTTGTTAAAACTTTGGGAGAACTGTAAAGCGAAGTTTGAAACCTATTATAGAGCTGTCAGCTTATTTCAAGTAAATTGATGCTAGTATGGAGTAAAATATATAAAAATAAAAGAGTTAACAACAGTTAGTTTTAGAGTTGGTTGGAACATGCTGGTTGAGGGATAAAATGAAGTTCTACTTATGATAAAACGGCTTGTTAAAGGAGCCACTAAATGTCTTTTAGACATGGATGCAGAATGGAGTCGTAATGGCTTTTCACTCACACAGCTAAAACCAGTTTCTAATACAACTTTTGAGAAAGGAGGACGGTACACAACGTCATTGATATCTTTTGTTATTTATACGTGATAAAATTTGTTATCAGGTGAGGCGTGTATTGATTTGGCGCATTAACTTTTTGTTGTAATCATTTTATTCACAAATCTTATTAAGAAAGTAATCAAGCCATTTATTTCAGTTTACAACTGCAATACAGCTAAAATACAGAGAAAAACCAAAATATTTTTAAACATTTAACACTGTTACTGAGTTCTTACCTGCATACCTATCGCTAGTCTTCTTTTTTTATTATCAAGTTATTAAATTTAATACAAATACATTTATTGCCTATTTGAAAAATTATTTGATAGTTACACGTATTAAGAAATCTATTAAAACATTTTTTTGCGGTAGTTATTTTGCCATCCATGCTTTGTAAACATGCTGACTATTTAACACCTTATGCTTAAATTTAAATATGACAACATAGGCATGTCCTTTTTAGCTTTGAAGTAGAAAGTTTTATGAGATGTGTGTTTAAGCTATGGCGTTCGCCGCTGGATCTCTAAGTCATCCTGCCATCTAGCCAGAGGGTGCCCCACTCTACATTTTGCCAAGACATGATCTCCACTCCAGAATACGCCTACTCCAACAGTTATCGGATTTACAACATATGTGATCAGCCTACTCTCAATTCCAGCGGCTAACTTTTAGAGGTATGTCGGTCACTTCAGTGCTCTGATGGATCACTTCGTTCGGAGTTTTGTCCTTTAGAGAGTCTCTGAATATAGTTCTTTCCATAGCAAGTTGAACGAATTTAAGCTCATGGACTAGTCACACAGTCAGTGACCGCGTCATGGCACTGTACGTCATTACAGGGTGTACTTATTGAAAACTTTTGTCTTCAAGTTCCATGATATGTTCGACAAAACTATATGGTTCACGTTCCTGAACACTACCCAGCCAAACTGAATCTTCCTATCGGTTTCCATTTCGAAGTAGTATACACCAAACTACATTAATTACCCGAGATAGATATATTCCTTGACAACTTCGAGAGACGTATTATCAAAGTTTACTGGTCCCGAAGCTATGAATATTGTACATAATCTTCGTCTTGTCCAGGATCATCTGGAGATCAATTTGTTGGGTCGCTTCATTTAGGCCGTGCAGCATCTCTTGAACTTCCTGCAGTAATTCTGCCATGACTATCCTCGGTGAATCTTAGAAGGCGGAGGCCCTCTTGTTCCATGGACCCTATCGTGATTCGTTTACCGGCGCCATCACCATTGATCAATTCAGTACTCGTAACGGTTCAGGCCCAGATGTAGTATATCTGGGCCTGATACCCGATGGGAGGTACTTCCTTCACGAGCACTGCCAATAGTTTGTTCCAAAGTTGGTCGACGTTGCTTCTGCCCTTGCGCGACTTTCGCCTAATTTGGGTGGAGCCAGCGTTGCAACAAAACGGATGTACACGGAGGTTGTCCTTCCACGCGACACAGCGTCGGACCCTCACCACAGTCATCGGAGAAGATCTCTCTCTACAGGCCGTCCTACGTTTCACGGCCGGTAGCGACATCAGTTTAATTACGGTCGTGAAGTTCATTCACGAAGACGTCATTCAGACGCTAGGAAGGGTCTGGGTGTCGTAGTAACAGATGTTGTCGGATCCCTCCTGCCTCAGGCGCAGAATGGACACCGTGTAGTTTTAGTTGGTCCGATTCACACATACCATCCTGCTGCACACCGCGGTAGGACGACGATAAAGTTTTCCTTTGTAGTGATGATCTCCTGTGTGCTTTACTCCCTATGTCGGTTTCTGTGATATCCACGGGATGAGTTAAATGCAGAAGCATATTTATATTTTATATATTTTTAGTTATGATTTTATGTTGCGTTGTAGAACTTTTTAGAGTAGGTGTTTTTGTTTGCTTTGTAAGTGAAATTTTTTGAAGCATGCGTGGTATAAGTCTAGAAAGGAGAGAATTTATGAGTTTACATAAAAATTTTTAAATAATTTCATGATTTTCATAATATAATGTTTAAAGATGTATTTGATGAAATAAATTATTAGTCAATCATGCCAGATAATTGACAGTTGAATGAATACATGTAATCATTTTGTACAAAAAATATATGTAAGCCTATTAATTTACTTTACTTGTGTATCGGCTATGAAATGAAAAAAAAAACGGCTCCGTAACAATATGTTTAATATAGAAACTAGTTGCTATTTCTGAATGTGCTTACATGATTACATAATTTAAATGTTCGAGTACATAGTTAGGTTTATAATTACAATTTTAGGTCAGCCTTCACAGCTTAACAGAAACTAGGGCAAACACACAACATAACAACTCGCTGTTTCTGAGGATTTTTTGCAGAAAGACAAAAAAACTTTAATATATTAGTCCCATACATAAGTGTTTTGTGATAAGAGGCGAAATCTCACAACAAAGTTTCACTCCTGTGCCAAATAGAACCGCTTTATATTCCGAGGAAAAGGTCAAACGTAAAATGTTTCAAAGCGGTGCTTACAGTTGCTCAAGTTTTTTTTATCAGATGCTTGAGGCTGTGGAATATTATTAGAATAATAATAGACTTACAGTATGTATCAAACAGCATTGTTTTGAAGTAATATGTGGCTCAAGTAATAACTAAAAGAAAAAGTCAAGGTTGGTTAGCATTACTTTTATTTTTATGACTTATACCTAGAAAGTTTTCAAATTGTAATTACGTCTAATTGTAGTAATGTGTTTAGCTGAACAGAATACTTTAGGCTTTAGATTGAAAAATATATTTTGAAACTAAAACAACCAAAAATCTAATGCATTTAATGCTTTACATTAGCTAATCATAGCCTACAATTTAATTCTCTAAAATTTACGATAACCAGAAATGAATCCTAAAAAATTTATTATTTTTTGTTATTCTAACCCTACTAAAGTGACTACTCTGATTGATGGATGCAAAGCATGAATAGAATTCAAGAGTGGTGGCCGCCATACTAATTGTGAATGCAGCCAATTCAGTATTGCGATCCACATTATGGCGGCCTAGGTGCAAAAGATGTGTGTGCGATTTAAGGGTGTATTTAATTTTAATTATTCGGCATTTTGAGCTAAAACTTAGACATTTATAGAGTTATTAAGTTTAAATGGAGTTTTAAAAGCAAAAGGATAGGGCGTCAGTGCGTTGGCAGCGTAAAATATGAAAGTAATCTGTAACATTAAATTCACATCCTACCTAGTTTGAAGACTTTTTTAAAGGTCAATCTATATTATTCCTATAATATTCTTCATAATAGGCGTTTTTATGCATTTTTTTTTCAAGAAATTTGAGTACCTTTGGAGTTATTATAATTTTTCCTTTTATTGTGACCTGTGCCATTTACTCACTGATTGACTCTTACATTTATCGATGTTAAACTTTCCAGTGTTCTTCACACCAAGAGTGTTGTGAAGAACAGTGAAAATTTGAAAGAAATGGGGACAATACCCAAAACAAAATAGCTAGCCGTAGGTTGCCAGTGACTATAAAGAGGAATGTATACAGATACAAACATGTATTATTCGCTCTTTTTCATCCAGTGTAATCGTACTAAAAGGCGAGAGCACTACGTCACGATACCAACTACTATTTCTATGCTAATTTGCTCTTGTACTGCCTTTGTTTGGCTTGGAAAAATTACTTTATTATACATGTAAAAGTTCCAGTAAACATATAAGTGCGGCAGTTAATATTTTATAATACGGTTTTGTGAGTTTAAAAAGCTAATTTTGTGTGTTCGACCTTTCACTACAAAACCTTAGTAGTAATTATGCGCGTCATTAACATGTTAAATATTTTAAACAGTTTAAAACTTTATCTTTTGAACAAAATTTCATCGAATACAAATTAAATAATTATCTAAAAACCTATGCCGAATATTACACAGTTTTATTTGTTTTTGATAAAGGTAATTGATATCCAAATACCGAATGAAGCTTGCTTTCATACTTTTTATCTATGCTTCTGGCAATAGTCAATCTTGCTTTCAAAGTTTTAAGTCTTTTTGGTGTGAGAGCTATCTTAGATTTAGAAAGTTATATTGCATAAATGAAAATTTTAGAAATCGAATAACAATGATATATTCTGTACCCATTGCAACTCATTTGTGCATTCTTATTACTATCCACAACAACAGCACGACAAACTACACACTAAACACATAACACACCATTTCCCTTTACCCTAGTTGTGTAAAACTTAGCCTGCAGACGCCAGACAAAGCAGCGGAACATGGGTTATGACGCCCATATAAATGGAAATTGTTGCGATTTAACCTCCCGAGTTAGTCACTGCTTTCGGAAACGACAAACCGGGTGGAGTTGTGATGCGGTTGCAAAACGTTTGGTTTTAAAATACACACAACAAGCACCCTAATTATGGAAATTAAGGGATCTAAAAAATGCCTTAACCAAATTCCTAAAATTTTCATAGTGGTAAAATAACTTTGATGCAAAATATGGTATTTTGTTAGATGTAAATAATATAAAGATTACAAATTCTTTGATATTTGTTCGATAATCAATCGATTCTTTAACTTTATGTTCTAATAACGTGATAGATAGGATAGATTGATTTATAAGAGTACTGAAATTTGCGTAACCTATTTGGAAAATATTAACTCACTTAGCCTTTAGTACATTTGTAAGTCTAGGTAGGACAGGTAGATTAGTGTTTGGTTAAATATCTTTTTCAGTTAAATCTCTCTTATAACTTAGTATACTTGTTATGTAATAGAGATAGTTATCAGTACTATGTACTTTAACTATGTTTGTAATAACCAGCTGTACTTTAACTTCCATTGAGATGAATGACAACTTTTACCGAGGCGTAAAAATAATGTGTTAATATTTAGAAAACATTAATTTTGAAGGTTCTCACATCGGCGGTTTGCAGAGGACATAGCCATCCTGGCAGAATGTCTGCATGATCTGGAAGAAATGTTCAAAAATCTGGATGATTATTCAAAATAAGTGGGACTGAGGATGAACATCGAAAAAACGAAAATCATGCATTATTATGCTTATTGGTATGTATCCCCGAGTCCTGTAACCGTTAATAGTACTGTGATCGTGGTTGTGCAAGAGTACATCTACCTTGGGCAAACTATTAAACTTGTCCGGCACAACTTCGATCGGGAGGACGATAGGAGGATTCGTCTGGGCTGGACAGCATACGAGAAGCTGCGTCACATCTTCGAGTCACCCATTCTATAATCATTAAAAACCAAAGTATTTGACCAGTGCGTCCTAGCCGTAATGATAAACGGAGCCGAGACGTGGACACTCACCATTGGACTGGCCTACGAGTTTAAAGTATCTCAGCGTGCGATGCTGGGTGTTTCTCTGGCTGATAAATTTTGTAACGAGGTTATTCGACAGAGAACTGACACCGCACGGAGAATCAGTACGCTGAAGTGGGAATGGGCCGACTATATCTCCAGACGAACCGATAGTCGCTGGAGCCGAAGTGTACTAGAGGGGCACCCTGCAGCGCAATAGACCGACGATTTGAAGAAGGTGGCTGGCAGCGGATGCATGCCCAAGAACGGCATAGTTGGCGCTCCTTGGGTTAGACCTTCGTTCAGCAGTGGACGGCGATGAGTTGATTTGATAATTTTGAAGCACAAAATTATCTCAGTAATACAAACACAACGCAAGTCTCATACGCAAATTATCACCTTATGTTTAAATCTTTGTTTGTTAGTCGGTAGAGTTAACAAAAACTCGTTGAAATCAGTCTCATAAATATTTTATTCTCAAGAGCAATAGTCTTGGGAATGTCCTAGGGCCCTTGCAAGATTTTTGTTACAACACAATTTTTTTATCGTATATATTTCTTCCAAAAATGTTATCGCGGTATCGAGTGAAAACATCCCAGAACAATGAAGTATAAAGTGTAAAGCGTCGTGAATATTAAGACGTGAAGCGGACTACAGCGTTGCGGAGTAAAGTTAAAAAGAAATCAGTTATTGTCGCCAGCGTATTCAGAAGTCATTTTCAGTTGAATATACTTATGCATGGAGAAAAAATAAGATACAATTATGGCAGGTACAAATTGGGGTTTTAGAATTACTGTATGTAAATTATTTAAAATAAGAAAAAGTCCTTGGTAAACGGTATTATATCTTGTAATTTTTTTGAGAAAAATCTGAAACAAATTTGTCTTATTTGTGTTTAGTATCTTGTTTTTTTTATTTACTTATACCATTAAAGTATTTAAATAAGTCTTTGTCAGGGTCTTATTGCAACAAATTTAGTATTTTTAATTTCGAATCTGAAGTTGGTGTGGGATTTGAACACGCAAAAATTCAATGGTGGCATATGGAAAGGCGAAATGAAAGTGAGTGACTATCACTCTTGAATTATATTCATGTTTCCATCAAGCAGAGTAGTCATTTTGCAGGCTCTAAATAAAAAAAAATAGAAGTACAAACTGCCATGACTGATATATCTAGCGTTTCCTTTCACGATTGCTACGTGCGTGGACTGTATAACTATCTGGTTCTCTAGAAAATTACTTTCAACCCGATACCACTTTCATCCTTTCATTCACGTGGTGCAGTCTACTTTGTTTAAGTTGTTAAATTTATTATTTCTTAGATTTTTTTAACAAGTGAAAACATTATAGTTTATAAATTTAATTAAGTCTTGCCTTTCCTTTTTCAATAAAGATTATTTTTTATTGTATTAAATGTAATTTAATGCATTATATAAATCCATCTAATACTTTTAAACGAGCAATTCTTATATAGAATTTCTATATAATAATAATAACATAATCCTATTGTCAGGAACGGCTCCAACGATTTTCATGAAATTTTGAAGAGAGTTTCAGGGGCGATAAATCGATCTAGCTAGGTTTAATTTTTAGAAAACGTTGTTTTATAAGTGTTTTCAAGCGACAAAATATTTGTTTAATACGCCTATTTTGACACTAATCTATGTGACAAAATTAGGGATGGGAACAAAAGAAGTTGGTAAATTGCGAATCGACTATCACATAATAATACCGAGCTAAGCTCAGTTTCCAGGTACTGTATATTATAAATAAAATTTGGTTTAATGCATTATATGTAACACTTTTAACACATAACTTATATAAAACCTTAGTAAATTTTACACCTAAGCCTTCATCATAATTAAACCTTTGGTGAGAACCGTATGGAAATCAGTTCGATGCTGTTTAAGTTTAGAGCGTTCAGAGAGACAGAGGCGGTGATGGATTTTGTTCTATAATATGTAATGACAATAATTTACAATCATTTTAGAATATAATTGACAGTAAAGAAAGAAAAAAGAAGAAAGTAGAGACTGAAAGAAAAAAGGAGTAATCTATTAAGCAGGAAAGCAGTAATTTAACTAAAACGGTAAAATTCTTCGACGTGTAAAAATATCTGTAAAAGATTTAATTGCAGAAATAAATACCATTTATCATTTTTCTTCAAGAACTTATGTCTAGACAGATTCAGAAATAATCTTCGAATCCTAAAATCTCCGCCGGTGCGAGCGAAACGGGCTCAGGTACCCAACATTCGTGGCAAAACTCACGCACACAATGTGCTTATTCATTATGTTGTAGCTGCAGCCTATTATACGGAAGCGGTTAAGTACGCAGGATACAGTACTCCCTCTCCTTGTTTCAATACGCGCTCGATAGCAACTATACGCTCTCTACTATCGTCCTAGGAAATAGCATAGCGCGGACTCGGTTCGCGACCGCGAACACCGAGTTCACTAACTAAATTTTATATATCTACATGGGGTTGCCTTCCTCGCCGGATCAGGCTATCGGGATATCTGCAAGAAGTAGTTACAGTATGGAAATAATAGGGGATAGGGGAAATATGGTATTTGGGTTCAACATAGGGTACTAGGAAGGAGCTAGCAATGCAGGAGCTCATGATAGAGGCCGCTGAGTGCAAAATGGCTGTCGCTTTAGTACAGGAGCTTTACGTGGGTGGGATTCGACGAATGAAGAGCTACCGAGGAGTGTGAATTTATCAATGCGAGAACGATGGTAATGGGACTGTAAAGGCAGTTTTCGGTTGTAGTTTTCGTAACCTTTCCACTTTAATAAGTGACTTACCAAATATCGTTAAGTTATCAAGGTGAAAAATTCATAAATTTTCTATAATTCCGAGACTCTTGCGCTACATGAGGAATCGTGACAAACTAAACTCAAAATCTAAAAAATGGCTTAATAATGAAGACATCAAACGTCTTATGTTAGATATTGCAATTTTTGCAATAAAAAAGCTGAAGCAGAATACGAATAAGCAGAACTGTCAAAACACCAGCAAAATACAAAAAAATATGGAAAACAATAAAAACATTACCCACACTATGAAGCAAAGCATTTCAGCTATTGATTTAATTGATCCAATTTTATCCGTTTTCAATTGAATTCCTTTTTGGAAGTTTCGAGATAGTAACATGAGTTTTTTTTATAGTTTTTGTCTATTTTTCTATGCCTAGTAGTATTTTTCTATACGTGAAATAGGTTTACTCTTTACAAACCGAATAAAATACCTTGAGTCTAAAATACTACTATTCACAAATTAATTCAACTTTCGGCTGACAGATCAACTAGTGATGCTGAATACGAACTCACCGATACTATAGTTTCCAAGCTTGACAATAAAGAAAAGTTTTTAATGTATTTTGCCAAGGCTTTTCAAATAGTTTCTGCACCGCTCTTGCTGGGAAACCTGGAAAACCTGGAATTTGTGACAAATACATTACTCTGACACACACATACACACTCACGCAAGCGCGCATGTCAACACACCCAATAGCCAATACAATATTTGTTGTTCCTTACTAAAATTTAGAACTATGAAATATTTTATAAAAGCTTGCTACTATATCCGGTACGCGGTCACCACTGAAGACCGCGTACCGGAAGACGAAACGTGGGTAGGCCCCCCACTAGATGGACCGACGACAGTCCGAGTCGCGGGGAGCCGATGGATGCAGTTGGCGTCCAGTCGCGTGGCGTTCTAGGAGGGAGGCCTATGTTCAGCAGTGGACGTCTTTCGGCTGATGATGCTACTATATATTATTAAAATATTTTTAGTACTTAAGCAACTTTTGTCCTAGGGGGCCCGGTAATTAAAGTGACAGAGACACCTAGTGCGAATGTTAGTCTACCAGAAAGGAGTTAAGAAGCACATATTTATTTTTTTTAAATTTAATGTTAAGGAGCCATCGTAGAAGAGAATAATGTTTATTCCTAATATTTCTACTCTTTCATCAAACAGTGTAAATGTTGTTAAAAAATATGAAGTTGTAATATCTGAGGAATGATAAAAATACACCTAAATTGTAGCATACGAAGGATTTTTCCTTTTAATTATTTAACATTATTAATTGAAATCGTCTTCTGAAAAGTATGCTTATGATAATGAACAAACTTTACTGTAACAAAATGTTTATATAACAATCCTCATTGTTACAAATTACTTAGTATAAGTAACATTTTCTAATCTCCTACAGCTTTGTTACGTCGAGTTTTCTCTGTATCAATATTGGTAAAATTGCTTCACTGCGGTAAGACGATAGTAGACAAGTTTAAAATGTTATAGTTCTACTGCGAAGCACTGAGTGTCGATTTTAGCGATTGGCTCCTGAGCTTAGTAGGCACTATTTTATAGTCTATTGAGTTGCCAATGGAATTGTTTCTTTGGCTGTCTGGCTGTCTTAGTGTTATTTACTGGATACGTGATTTATGAATTACTCATTATTAAGTGTAAACTTTCATAGATATTTGGCAATATGCCACAATCTAGAGAGTAAATCTATATTACAGTACTAGATATAAAAAATATGCCTCAACTATAAAGAAATAAATGTTGCTTTCTCACAACTTCAAATATTTTTCTTCAAAAACATATCATACTTTCAAGAATATATAATAAAAAACTTTTTTGTCTGACAAGAAACAAACTGCAATCATAATATATATTTATCTCGATGGTTTATTTTCACAAGAATTCAGACGCAGATTCGGACAATATGACGATTCAACCATTGTGCAGTGTGACGGTATTATTCATGCCAATCTCGGTCTCGGCTCCACTACCAAAACAATAGTATATTATACTGTTTACTATAGCCAAAGTCTATTGCCAACCAAGTCTGTAAATCGAGAGTATTTACAATATGACACATGACTCCGGAAATTCCCGTTGAATCGGATTATGTTGCGTCCTGAATAGAAACATCTTAAAATTAATTTTTGGGGATTACTACAGTTTTACATATCTCATTAACAGCTTTTATCGGTCTACTCCTGGATATAAGCCGATATATATATTACCGACGTGGTATCACTCGCCAGACGTTCCCTAGCCGCGCAGGTGCTCCTTGATTTCAACCTCCTTGCTTGTATTTCTGCACCTAAGTAGTTATTAGATCACGTAGTACATCTCATATAATTTCATCCAGTGTCAATAACGTAGTATTTAGTATATATATATATATTCTCTGAGGTAGTTAATAAACAGTATATTTCAGTGATCTAATTTTAATTCAAATTACACATATATTGTACTGGTAAATACTTACCTTTTGATATACACTTCTAGACTCAGATTCCCTATACAATTTTCACATCAATAATATCTTAATTTATACGAGAGACAAACAAGTGATCTGTATAATTGAAGAAGTAGTTAAAAGTGTGGTACCTGTCTTTTTAATTATATCAAAAACACTTTACTTGCAATTTTTTCCATCATTTATTTATTGTAAAATTTTTAATTACTAATTTCATTGGTATTATGAAACAGAGAAATGTAAGTTTCATTTTAAAAATATTGTTTTTGGTAATGAAAATTTTAAAAAAGTTCTATTAAGAAAAAATTTCTATAACTTCACGGTGAGTAGTTGAACGAAATTACTTTTGATAAAATAATTTAGTATATTCAACTCGAAACTCGCGTTGTAATCAGCAACACTGACCTATATTTTTTAGAGCACATTTTCCTCAGTATCTCGCTGTACGTATCTCAATACCATAAAGTCGTATATGGTAAAGTGAAGCAAGCTTGTATTGTAGAACATGTACGTACATACTAATAATAATTTCATATATATATATAAAAGCATATATAAATATATAGTTACACGTTACAGTACAGTTTCTCGTAATAACTATCTCTTGCTAGCAATTAGCTTTTTATCTGGATTTTAACTGACTACAAAATAAAGGTTAGATTCGTTTAATTTTATGGTATTTTTAAAAAATGTTGTTTGCAACAACTGGGAATAATCCATTTTTAAGATGAAATGTCATTTTTTGTGCCCGTGCCAACGTGTTTGCTTCAAATATTCAGCAGATTAGTTAATATGTTAACACCTTAAATAGATTACTTTTGTATTTAAGTTTTGAATTTTCTAAGTTAGCTCTATTTATTATACATAAGTGATTAGTGTTATAACATTCATACATCCACATATTTCATTCCCAAACGGGTAGATAGATGCCTACATTTGCCGATTTAAGTTTTAGTACCATTTTTGTAAGTGGAGCCAAGCCTATTTCTATCAATTTGACCCACATATTTTCAAATAAATATGTTTGATTATTTCTTAATACATACATATCTTAGATAAATTAAGTCAGAGTAAAAAAAAATTCTAATTTTATTTAAAAAGCTACCCAACAATTATTACTTAAATCATTTAATACACGCAATGGGCTTATTGTAATCTAATTATTCGTTTTTAATTCTGACCTTTTTACGTTTGCTTACGTTACGTGACTAAGTTCTATCGAAAGGGTTCTAATTTATTGAAGCTAATACTGTTAGCATGTCAGGTTGATAACCTGACAAGCTAACAGTATTTGTACTGCAAGAATTCTAATTTATCGCCTGCACTTTCTTTTGTTATTCTATTTCTTTCAATATCTTATCAATAATTTTAGTACAGTTACGTCTTTAAAAACTACTGAACTAATGAAAAGAAATCTTAATTTATGATAACGGATAGTGTCATGATTATACCGGTTACCTTGCCGATTGGGTTTGATCCTCTCACAGGATAACACTGTGAACAATACATACGTATAATTCTCAAATTGTTGTTTGAAGTCTAGGTTTTCTTTATATGCGTTTCATGATATATTCATAAAGCGTGAGACGTCTTTAAAAAAATATTCATTCTATTAATATTACTTGAATACAGAGCTTTGTTCTTGTGCCTTGATCCTCGTCAGTTTATGACAAGTTCCTGTCATGCATTTATGGCAGACGGGTTGAGCGTTCCCTATCAAATTGTAACTAAAAAACTAAAAAAAAACTGTACAAACAAGTGTGTGAGAGGCGAAGTTTGCTAACGGTAGTTTTCATTTTCTGGAATTATGATTGGGCCACGTCATAACCTTACGGCAGATGAATAATTCATTGTACACAGTTGTAGATTACATTTTTAGTCTTTCATTTTTTATTTAGAATGTTTAGAAGGTTTATTCAACATATTTTCATTTTATATTGTAGTCTTTTTCATCGTGATTGGCAAAATAAACTAAGGGTTGCTCATAATGAAACAGGTTCATCACAAAAAGGATAATTATAGAGTAGTAGAATTAAAACTTTTGACTGTCGTGAACAAAAACACACGTACAAGGTTAGAATAATTTATTAACGCATTAAAACCTCCGTTATCCACGTCATAGGTTAAACTGTAACTTATGTAGTACTACTACTACGAATACTCAAGGTAGTAGAGCCACGCTAAATTTCAAGTCCGAAATCACCGTAGCTCTACTACATCTACCTATGCCCTAAAACTCTATGGAACGGATCGGTTCGACTGGGGCAATTTTACCCTTTAACAGAAGATAAACCTAAAGCGGCAGCGTCCGTGCTGTCGTGTTTCGATGTTGAGTGCGGGACGGGAGGGTCATTTATGCAGGGGTGACAGTTATCATTGTGTGTGAGCCTTACACTGTCACGATGACTGTCAAAACTTTTATGTCCACAATGGGGTACGAAAAAATCTCACTAGGTTGCCATAGTGTGAGTCGCCATACTTCATTGTTTGCATTCGTTATGAGTATGGTGACCACGATTGTTGGATTCTTAATATAAATAAATAGGCCCTTAATAAGAAAAAAAAAAGGTGACATCGGTCGGTCAAGCTTTCTAGACCGCCATACGGCGTTGTCTGCATTCGTAATGAGTATGGCGACCATCACTCTCGGATTCCATTCATGCTTTAAATCAGACAGAGTAGTCACTTTGGTAGGCTTTTACAAAAAAAAATGAATCTAAATTTGGCTGGAGAAAGTACTTCCTCTGGGAACCCATAACCCAAGTACTAGACAGTATCTAGCTTCTGTAAAAAGACTGTTGTCAGGCTTTTTTAGAGCACCAAGTACTCATTACGAGCGTCACAAATGTTCATAAGGCAACTACGACCACCGACTAACGACTTAAAGGAGAAAGAACTAGTATTTCAATAAGATATATTACTTTGTTTCGAATGATATCACTCCAATTACAGGGTGCTTGGATAAGGCGCGGTGTGAGTTACTATCCCACTCGACTTTCTTAATTAGGACACCGATTTCAGGCCCTGATTACGCCAAACATGCAATCTACTGCGGTTATAAATGTTAACTTTTGTATCGTTTTTCAATGTCGTAAAAACATTTTTGTAAGATAAAGTGTGTCTCTACATATCTGTTTGTGGTATTTTTGTTTGGGAGATCACTATTCAGTTAAAATAAAACCGAATTCTCATCGCTAGTTCGAGAAAATTAAAACAAACAGTTTTTGTCATTTTTTTATACTTGTCCATTTGTTAATTATAAAGTTTTGTCAGAAAATAATTAATTGTGATATAACCGAACAATATTTCTTTCTTTTAGAAGTGATATATTTTCTTCTCCTTTTTTTATAATACTAGCTGAACCAACTAAATCCTGTCAAAAATGCCATGATTTCTTATACCTGAATCTCCGCTTCTCCAGGAAACTCTTCCAACTTTTCTTTGACTGAAAGCCTTAATTGAATTGCTAATAACCATTCAATTGAAATCGAATCAGTGTAATCACAAATTACTTCACTGGTTTAACCTTTTTAAGAGTTTTGTGCTTAACAATACATTTAGCTATTGATTATAATTTATAAATATTATCCCTACGTTCAAAAATCTGGGCTTAAACCTTCAGAAACATATGAATATGAAAATTTTATATTAATGAGTGTTCAAATAAGTCATAGTGCATCCGGCTTTATTTATTATTATTTGTACATTTACTTGTTTCTCACCTATTATCACCAGAAATGCAGTTTTAGGTTTTCCGTTCACAGACATCACGTAATGTCGAATTAAGGCTATAACGTCACTTCTCTATTTCTGCGATATCGTTTATTGAATTTCTTAACAGAGTGCGTTTACAATGTACCTCACCTTTATTTTACTTATATGTTAAAACTCTATGTTTGTTGATAACAATTCTAGAAATATCATTTTGAATTTTTCGGGATGAAAAATAAAGTTGGCTAAAGTGCGTTCCTATTCAACTTTGCCTATAGCCTATAACACATACAAATGCCACAGTAAATAACAAGAAAATACTAGCACAATAACAAACTAAAACTGCTGAAACTACTTGCAGACACTAAAACTGTACGACCTTTCTTTTCATCTAAAACTACTGGCATATTTTGAAAATATATTTTTATTCTTGACTAGAACAATCTTTAAAGAATTAAATATAGGTTTATATTATTAAATATTAGTTATAGGTTGCTTATTATTATGCTTACGGTTATCACTTAGCCACTAGCCAGCTTAAGAAATAGGCAAATAAAATATTTATAGAAAGACTATACGAGAATATGCTACAAACTTAAAATAATAATAAGCTCTATTTTAAATATTTGATCTATCATTTAGTAGTGATGGAAATAGTTTGATAATTGAAATTGGTTGTTTCTCTAAAAATATATATCTATATCTCTATCATATAAATAGAGATATATCTATGACATAAACAAAATTTTTACGTTTCCTCTTATTCTATTATTGTACACTTACCGATATTACAAATGTGAGATGGAACCCATATTGTGCTAGAAAATATACGGCAGTAACAAATTTTTATGTCTGTTCCGAATTCCTGAACCAGTTTTGTATCACTATTTTGTTGTCTCATTATTCATTTACGACCACTATGATACTCTACTCAAAAACAAAATTAAGGGAAAAATCAAAAAGTAAACATGTCCAGGTCCAACTTAGAATGATTTTTCGGAGAATTTCTTGAAGTTACTTAATTTATTAAAAAAAGTCTGAACCTTGAAAAAAACTTTGAACTAAATTTTTTCATACAAGAAGGTAATTATATTAAAATACAATGCCCCTATTGGATTATATGTTCGGCATATGAGTTATTAAGGTCTGGCACCAATAACTTAATGTAATATATAGTATTCTAAATATTGATAACTAATATTCCGCTTTAGAAAACCTACTTCGGCCATCACTCTAAACGTCCAATACAAAAATTTTCTTCTCATAAAAGTTTTCAGTGCAAAACTGGACTGTTATGTGTTTAAGTCGAACAGCACGCTGTAACTACACACGTGGACGAAATTCGCTTGTGGAGTAATTAAGATAGGTATCAACAACTCAAAATATAATATTTCGTAATCGTAAATAACAGACATAGGAAATAAATATGACTGTGTAAACATTTTATTGTTTATTTATTTTCAAATAATGAGCCTGCCAAAATGACTACTTGACGGAAAGCATGAGTAGAATCCAAGAGTGGTGGTCTCCATACTTATTGTGAATGTAAATAATGCAGCATGGCGCATCACGCTTCACGGCCTATTGAAATGCTCTTTGACGACCCACTTAAAGGATCCGAAACCATAGTGGGCGTGAAGCACGTGCACTGGTATTTATTTTTATTTTCTTACTTGTCTACTGAGACTGTCAACTAAAACTATAAGGATAATAAATATGTAGCATATAATGACTGTCACTCTATTGTGTACTTGTTTACAAAGATAGCTACGAAGGAATCTCTTTAGGGAAAGGTTGAAAATAAACCTTCCACCCAAGATTATATCATTAGTATGTGTGAGTGGTTCATCTTTTGGGTTAATCCACGTATCTCTGTAATAGCAGTAGGCAGTGTAGAAAACCACGAACGGGTTAAGAGGAGGTCATCATTTGTGGTATCTTTAAAAGCTGCGAAAGTGATACGTATATGAGGGTACTCCATGAGGGTAAAAAAGCCATAATCTTTCACATATATATAAAGTTTCTAGTTGAGTTTCATAGTTTTTATTATTATTTACACAATGAGCTATTAAGCCGATTAGTGAAAGTATTCTGTAATAGTCATACATTTTCTGTACCACATGTAGTACGTAAGTAATAAAAAATATGAATTAAGAACAATATTTTTGAGCTAATTGCATATTAAAACATCCAAGTACTTTGTTTTCACGAATTTCTGGTAATGGTCTAACCTAGCGAGTGTGCGTTAATAAAAACTCTCTGTAATTTTATTTGACTTACTTTTCACTAATTATAAACTCCTTGGGGTATTTTAAGAATTTGACCTTTTGTGATGTAATTTGCCTTTGAAAACAATAAGAACATTTTCAATTCTTTTTGTGTTGGTTTAAACCATTTAATTTTTATTGATTGTTCATATGAATGAAGTGGTTTCCTTGATTGTGTTTTTGTGACCCAACTTCCTGCATTTTTTATTTATATAACAAATACGTTTATGTTAAATAAAATTATCAGTTAAAGTAAATTATAAAGTAGACCTGATTCAACATTGTTTTAAATGGTAATTATTGTGATAAGTACAAAAGGATAAATTGTCACGTCCCGCCCGGTATGTTCACCTTGTCTGTTAGGACAATTTTCCTATTGTATTGGAGGAACATGACATCCGTTCCTCCACAGTGGCTAAGGAAGTAAAATACACAGGATAAAATCACTGCAAAAGAGAAGTAAAATTTAAAAAAAATACTGTCTACTCCGCGTAGTATAGTGAACGAAAATCTCATTTCTAAAGAGAGGCCTATGTCCTGCAGTGGGCTATTAAGGAGTATTGACGATGATGGTTATATAAAAAGAAACTTAGGATTTAACCTCAGGAAGATCAACTCCATTTATATATATGTAAAAGACTACTGTCAATAGCTGGTAAAGTACTAAGTGCTAATTTGAAACAATATAATCTATCTATTCTCAGGGTCTATAAGAATACATTATCTATAGGAGTTTTAAAACATTTCACTTCTGGTGTCTTAAATTTTTATAACAGTAACAATTACTATCGACACATTTTATCTATTTATTTTCTGACATATTTTGAGTTATTTGCGACATATTCATAATATTACTTTCTTGAGTATTTTATATTTTAACTACAATTGTTCATTAATTTGTATATTTAAACGAAAGCCTGGGATACGTAAATAAAAGTTAAAATATCATCATCGCTAAACGTATAACATATTGTTGTACATTTACATAGTCAAGAACTTGTTAAAATTTTCTTGGAGAAATTTAGTGAACCTCCAAATCTAATCTTTTGCTATACCCAATGGACTTCCAAACGATTTGACAATTACGTCTCAAATTCTACGTGTCCGTTCAGAAGGAAAGATTTGAATTTTTCATTCTAAGATTGTTTTTATTTTATCTACTATTTCTAACTTTTTACATACTAATTTATCTACTGAATAATTATATTATTAGAAAGAAAATGAATGGATAGCTCGTGAAATGGCAAGAAGTGTCTTCGGAATCTTTATGATTTTATCAGCTTATAATTTTGTTGTTCTCATTTTTCTTATGAAATTATTTTACCTGAATAGACAATATACAGTCCTAGAGAACTCTTCAAACGTTTTCTTTTATGATTTAATTTAATTATATACTTTGTGTATCAAACCTTGATAGTTACTACTATTACCTATGTTTTTTATGACTTATTGTGAAAGAATAAACCAATTTCTTTTATTAAGACATGGAAATCTTTAGAAAACAAAATAATGTTTCATATAATAAATAATAACAATTGTACAAAAAATTCCTTTTGAAACCTACATTAGATATTAATATTAACAAAAACATGAATAAAATACGAAGATGTTATACAACTTAACCTTATTTCGGCTAATATGTAAATCCAGTACAAAAATTATGAATAATGACAGAGCTTCTAACTCATTCATTATCAAGTGTAACTCTGCCGCATAATGTTCGCAGTATTTTATGCTATAGACCTCTATATGTAGTATAAATTTACAATGAATGTATAAACAGACTTGGGGTAAAGAAGAAAAATTTGCTTTTAGCACAGAATTTAGGAGCCTCTTTCGCTTTAACGTTTGGTGTCTCTAAATATGGGTTTAATAAAGATAAGCGACTTGTTTTTATTGTTTCGCTAACTTTGTTTAGAATTCTAGCAATACTTATTAACCACTGTGAATCGAAAAAGAACATAACTGTTCAAAACAAAACACATGACCAATGTAACAATATTTATTCTGTTTTAATTCGAATAATGAACAAACTTTTTTTTTTAAATACTAAAATCACTACTTTGCCTGTTGGAAAGCACAAGTAGGATCCAAAATTATCCTTACTATAGTCATTGCGAATGTAGACAATGCAACCTGGTGATCCACACTATAGGCGTCTAGTAAGATACTTTTTATGTCAATTAAAAGTCAATTAAAAGTCTCGGAATTATAGTTGGAGCGAAATACTTGTACAAGTTCCAGGTTTTGACTGATTGGCATAAGAAAAGCCGAGTCGTTTATTTCGCGAACGTATGTCACTGGAAATCGGTGACTTTCAGTTAGAAGAGCTCGTTAGAATATTTTTCATGGTAAAGGTGATCGAAGACACCATAGAGGCGATATACAGAAGCTGCAGAAGCTCATGTTTAAGGTGGTTTCGGAACTGTCGATAATGCGGAATGCTCGTCTTCGTCGTCGGACAGAAGGCACACATCGACGTATTGATAACATCAAAGAACATAATGAACCCATTTATTTGGAGGTTTATCAATACAAATCGAGATCAAATTGAATTCTCTACTTTTCAACATCTTAAACCAACTGTTTATAATCAGCCCATCACAACGTTTTGGGGAAATAATCTTTTGACACAATTTCTAGATTTTGTACTAAATAGGTAGAAATGAACGAAATATTTTTGATATCTAATTTATCCAATGTATGTACGACTCCATCCATTTGAGTTCAAATATAATTGAAAGTAAACAAAATTCATTTAAAACAAAAAGAAAATTTATAACTTCGTATTGTTTCTATTCAAAAAAGTGCTTAAAATATTAAACTTTATTTATCTCACCTAAACGTAACGATATGTATGTCTTTCTATTCTGGCTTTCAAAAAGTTGTTTAATTTGTTAATAGGTACTGGAAAAAGATTCCTAACCTCTTGATTTTAGAACATAATTTGTACAACCACTTACCACTTACATTGCTAGTGAATATGTCAGTAAATTGTTATTATTTACGAAATGTTCCATTTAGTTAATAATAACAATTTACTGACATATTCATTTTAACATTCAAATTAATAAAAGTGTTATCAGAAATGCACCACTATGTCATTAGGAAACGCTTTGTCACAGTCTCATTTACAAAATTCACAATTAGAATGACGGTAAATGGGGATCACCTCAGGTGACCTTAAAACAAAGCCCCATAAATGGTTTAAATCATAGAACTGACATTTGTATTGTGAAATGTTAATCCAGACACATAAATAACGTCTTTGGATATTCCCATTAAGCTTGTCATAATCGTGTAACAATCGAAATACAGTACAAAATATTAATCAAAGGTTCGTAAATGAATTAATTTGTTTAATAAATTAAACCGTGTTAAGCTGTTTCTGCGACATAATTGTGATGACCCAGTTTTGTCCGGGACATTAGAATGACTCCTTTCAAAACGGTCGATGAGCGAATGGAGCGGAATGGAGATGAAAAATGTTTGATTTTTGGTTTTTTTGCTTGGTTCGTTACTTTGGTGTGTTTATTCTACTAAATTAGCTAGCAATCAATGTAGAATTTTTCTACCACCAAATAGGTTACGAGCATTTTTAGAAACTTCCATTTGTATTATGAAAACAACTTGCTGCGAATAGTTTATGCTTAATTATTATTGTGACATTTGGTGGAAATAATTTTAATCAATCTGTTACTAAAAATCTTGCATTGCAAAACGAAAGTAAAACTTTTTTAAATTGGCTGAAATCGAGTCAATTATGTATAGCTGACATAGTAGAGACATACACCTTACCATGGTTAATTTTAATAACAATCCAACAGAAGGATTTATTATCATAAATCCAATAAAATAACTATAAAACTGCAGAACTTACACTAAATTTCTAAGATATTACTCTTCAGAAATGAAATTCAAATGCTGGGTCTAGAAATTAGTACGTTCACACTTAAAACCATTAGTTTATAGACATAAGTAAATTTTAGTTTGGTTGTTTAAGTTTACTTCCAGTTGGTTTGACATGAAACTTAAGCATATCTTCCACTCAGAGAGTTCTGCATCAATTTAGTTTGACTTTCGGTTGACTTGGTGTTTACCTAGACGGTTAGAGATATAATCTAAATATGTACATATGTATACATAGAGTTCATCATTGACTTTGTTTTTCTATTATAAGTTATTTATTATTGTTAGTTATTGTATATACATATATCTTTATCGTCAACATTCTTTGTTAGTAAACTACTGGACACAGGCTTTTGGTCTATTATACCACGTTAACCAGATGTGACTCTCTGCCGTGCTGTTATCGCGTATTCTTACGACGTCCATGTGTCAAAGAGGGATGGTGATACTCCGTATTCTTAGGCCATGACCACATGGACCAAGATTTTTTCGAAGGACTATAGGTATATTGGTATATTATCTATAGATAAAAATAATCAAGTAACTTTAAAAACAGCAACTATGTGTGCTAATCGCAAGTTTCTTGTTTTCTGCTTGTAAATAACACAGTGATCTACCTTCTGAGGAATTTACTGTGAAATGAATACATTTATAAACTTGGAAGCTTTCACAGATACACACATTTCTGGTTTAATCTTCAAGTAGTACTTACGAGTTACAAACTTTAAACTGAAGTTAAGATATCGGTTTTACCAAGTTTAAAGTTTATCTAATGGTTTGTCCCTAAATGGAAAATGAACGCACACTTCGGTGAGACGAATGTTTGTAAATTTTAACTTTAACGGAATCAGATAAGGTTGAATTTGCAAGGAATTGAATTTGAGTATCTTACATACGGAAAAATATAGGAATATGTATTGAAATCTGTTTACTAAAACTATATGTAGTCTGTTCAAAATAAATGTTCCGCTAGTATCACTCAATACCGAAAAAACTTGAAATTTTGAAATGGGAAAATCAGTGAATTAACTTATTAGTATATTTAAATGGATTTATAAATTTAGAATTTAACACTAAAGTGAATACTCTAAACTTATACACATTAAGCTATTATCCAGAAACAACTGACAACAATTTTAAATCTCCATTCACCCTTTAGTAACACTGAGATTTAATATTCTTATAACAAGTTCACTTAAAATATTAGGAGAGACATTAGATACGACTAAGTGTTGCCAGAGGATTAAAATTTTTACTTATTAAAGTTAAAGATTTAAGAATTAATAAATCCATGTTTCTTAAATGATTAAGTTTTTTCTTAAGGTCGGGTAGTCAAATATACCATCAAATAGTCCTATATTTTAAATTAAACTTAAGTTTCTATGATTGTTACGAGCTTAAGATAATTTTTCTCAATGAGAACTCCACGACAGATTCGTACTTGAAAACATATTTACTAAACGATTAGACAATGGACGCTATGTCACTTACTTATAAATAGAATTTGAGTCATTTTATTCCATTTTAACAACTTGATATTGATCTATTTATCGCTTTATTAATCAACCTTGGAACCCAAAAATACAACAAAGATTGACAGAATGCGTAACTGTTTCTGATTTTCGCAAGCAGAAACAAAATATTTTACCTTCATTGTAACTCATTATGAAATGGATAAGTTTATGCCCTTCACAGTTAGGACTTAGGAAAATTCAGGGTACTCCAAGGACAATTTATAAAATTTATCTGAACTTTACCTATCGATTCGCGAGGTTCAAAATTTAATGGGTTGTCTCCGAAACGGTTGCTGTTTAATGTAAAATGACAGCACTTTCAACGTTTTATTTGAAACCTGAAGATAGTCGAGGTAGAGGAATATGGATTGTTTCACTAAAAAGGTGTAACCTGGAAATTATTTTTTGGGAAACGTTACGGGATAGTGTCTCAGATTATTGCACTTATTTGTAGTTTTGTGAGACGTTGGGCTTTAATAAAAAGTTATTAAATGTAATCTGTCCATTATAGTATAAGTTTTAAAAGTCCACCACTTGGGATATGCCTTTCCTTAGACGGGAGACCAATATCTAATAAAAAACCAAAAGTGTGGTTTTGTAAATATTCATAATTACTCTGACTCTACATTTTATACATGCTGTTTAGGATATATTAAAATTATTATAAAAAAAAGGATTAAGCTAATCTTATTTATGTCATTAAAATATATTAATAGAGTTTAATCATAAACTTATTGAAAAGTATTAAAAATTACAATAAACATTTTCAAGCTTTGTTGACATCATAAAAATCCCAATTCTAATTGTAGTCATTTCTATAAATCATTCCAATATTTAATAAATAAAGATTTCTGACTTCTAACACTCAATATCATCTATTCTCAAATTAAGCAGAGATTGAACTATGAAAGCTAAAATAACTGATAGACTAATTATATTTTTTTTTTTTGTTAAAACTCATGTATTAAACAAGATCTAGAACAGTAGTCGCATGCGCTGCAACTGAGCCACCGAGGCAGTCTGTTATCAACCTACTGCTGTCCACTGTTGAACGAATATTGTCTGAATCTTAAACAATTCATTTCTTTTTGTTCTGTACAATTTTATTAAAGTCATCCTCTCGAGGATCGAACCAAGTGCAATTTGAGAGGTGTATGTCCACCAATGGACTGATAGGTTGACGATGATGATAACAGTCCTTACGCTGAGGCTAGAAGAACTATGTCATCTCTTTACACACCAAGGGTCAAAAACAAAAACAAAACATATACTTAGTGACGTGTAGTGTATCAAACATAAAATATTTATATTTTCTTTCCTCCATATATGTCATCTACTGTCTAGTTCTATTATTTTATCATCAGTTAATAAATTTGTTAGAGACGTGTGTTGTTTTATCGATATGTAAATGCTTGTTTCATGTAATATTTTGTATTTGTTTATAAAAGTAACTTGTTTATTTCTTGGATATTCTTCTAGTTATAAATTTGATGGTCTTTCTTAGAGAGCGTAACTTCCTGCCTTGACGACGTGTAACACTGTCGAGTTAAGCACTATTCTCTTTGAAACTAGTAGTGCCGCTTAATAATATTATCACTCACGATAATATCTAGCATTATCATTGATATCTTTTAGGTATACTATTTATTTAGAAAAATGTGGAGAAA
Organism: Hypercompe scribonia; assembly: GCA_949316085.1. NCBI lineage: Eukaryota > Metazoa > Arthropoda > Insecta > Lepidoptera > Erebidae > Hypercompe > Hypercompe scribonia. The sequence continues at coordinate 8,567,188 of OX438975.1, forward strand.
GGTCTGAGCAATAAACATTCAATATTTTTCAAACAAAACAATAATGTAATACAAATAACGGTCACGATGAAAAACGAAAAGGAATTTTACGAGTATATACAGTGTTGTTAATATGTATGTGAGTGATGCCAAGTATCAGCAAAATGCGTTTTGAATGTCCCATTATCCATTCGTTTCCACGACTCGTTACAGTTTGTTATAGTTCATACGTTTGAAATTCTGATTCTGATTGATCGCACATTACCACAAATGTTAGACCACGTCGAGCTTTGTGTTGTTCTACATAATAAATCTTGGTTTGTTATAATTTCAGTTATATTGAACTACCTGTTAGATAGATTATACAATACATATATTTTAATTATATCGAGTAGTAATGTTTCTAAATAGGAAAACGATTTCTCCTAATTATTTTCTTCAAATTTTTCACAAATATAAATAGTATGAAAATATAAAATATGGAGTCGAGTATTGCTATTGACACTTTTATACGCTTAAAATAATGATACGTTTTACGCGCAGTTAAACTAACGATTTAATTTTCAATTGAAATACTATCGTGTGGAGATAAATTGCCCAAATTATGCCATGCTAGGGGTTGCTATAGTTTCCAGTTTATTCTAATTTGACCATTTCCAATTAAATTTGTAGTTTGCTTATAAATGGTAAGCTTTGTGGATGTGTTCTGAGTTTATAACACGTTTCTTTTGGATATATTTGAAAAGAAAAAAAACTATTAGGTCAATGAAAATATTACTAACAAAGGTCCGTTCTCAACACAAAATAAAATCAAATGAAAGTTGGTGATTGAGTTGTGTACGTTAGGAAGCGAAATCTGATTGTACAACCATCAATAGAAAATGTAAAGAGCTGAAAAAAAAAATTGTAAATAGGCCACTTCAGGTATTGAGGGTTTATAATGTGGGTAGACGTACTACTATAATAAGATTTTAAATGGTCAAAATTTGTTTGTTGTGATTACTAAATGTGTACATACACATTAACGGTGATTCACAATCGGAAATTGACAAAGATAATGCGCAACGACTTTGTAATGAAGATGCATCTACATCGATTGCTGTGGTCAACTTGATATAACGAAATCTTTGATTCCTTACAGCATATATTTGACAATTTGTACAAGACCAGACCACGCCTGAACATAGATATTATACATAGGTCCCGGAGCGTTAAACCTACGGTGACGACGACACTTTATAAGTAAATACATTGACAGCGGGTAGTGTGTAAGTCTATCTATTTTTAAATTCAAAGCTAAAAATAACAAATTTAACGGAAATTGTACCTATTATACAACAATTTTACCTTTTAGAAACATACATGTACGATACAAATTCTTAATTATATCGATAGTTGAACATTGTTACTTGAACACTATGTAAAAGGAAACACTGTTATCGAGTACGCAACTCGTACTACATCGGCAAGTCGATAGTCGGCAGTTTCCGCAGCGCGTCGTCTTTCATCGCAACGAGATATCGTTCATTTCCTCACGTCCCGACTCCTAATCGCCAACATCTACCGACACCCAGTCTACCACTTTACGCTACGAGTTTTTGTGCCCATTTTTTCATTTGCGCAACCGTATCTTGATTTGTCCAAAATAGGTTTTATCGGCAGAGAAATACAAGTAACAGATTACGCGATAAAAATGGTCGAGGCATAGGACCGAATGCGTATTCTTGTTGGTAATGGTCACTTTTTTAATTGAAACGGTGTTTATGATTATATCCTGTCTAATAATATTGCCATGTATATATACAGTTTTAATATCAAAGAATATGATTCTGCATATTATAGTCTGTGTTTTGTTTTAGTTTTGCATTAACAATACTTATTCCTTAATAAAATGTTCAATGGCTATTTTTACATCAGTCTTATAATAATTATTGAAAACATAGCAAGCACGGTTTAAAAAAAAATCTGAAAACATAATTGTATTATATAATATAAGTTTTAACATTGTGTAAGAATTATCTTGATTAGAGGCAGAGCTCCTAAAGTTTGCCTGATAATCCATTGCTTTAACAATTATTGTATAAATCTTTTTTTTTACTGTTGTGGCTATCTATCTATCTAGGTTATCTAACCTAACAGTTTTGGAGTCTGGTAGACTATAGTAATATTTTTATCAATATTATTATAATGTTAAATATCTTACTATGGTATATATTGGTAGCTACGAATTTGCATAAACATAAATAAAATTGATTCTACAACAAGAGTTACTCGGGATTCGCCACACCCATATTATACGTTGTAAAATGTTCAAAGAGAATGGACGTACTGTGGTTTCTGGTGATCTAATGACCGTTCAAACTTTGTACACATTTTTTTTTAAATAACTGTAACCCAGAACAACTCCGACTGTCATCCGAACATTAAATGAAATGCGAAAAGTCGTTTGATTTAGGTTGTGGATAAAACATTATATATCCATTAGCTAACTCACACATTTAAGCATGTTACACGTACGACAGTTTTTTTTTGTGTTTTACAAGCCGTATGCGACCGTAAAATGTGAGGCGTCACAACTTTTGTCTAAAAATGGACCTTTGAAATATGAGCATATTCAAACACGTGGAGGCCGCGACCTCTACGATAATCTTACTTACATTTGACGAGCTTCATATTCACTATATTAAGTACGTTGTTGGTAGCCTGGTTTGCGTTATTGACACGTGACGTGTTTATTACATATTCTAAGAGCGTACATGTGTTTCTTAAACGAGTTACGTTGGTGTACATCTGAGTTAATGAAATTCAAGGTAAGCATTACGAAGCATGTTTTTCAATAAGTTTGGCGTATCTAACATCGTTAGGTGTGTATTTATAACGTAAGGCATTTTATCGTTTAAGGTATTTCGCTCAGCAACTGACATATTTAGATATAATACTTTGTTACCCTTCCATTTTCAATAATAATGTCAAATGAAAAGTGTGTTCTAAGCCTCCTTTATAAATTGTATTGATTTGAGCATAAACGAACTTTGTAGCTTTGTTAGATTCGGATATGTGGACATTTTTGGTTTTTAATTGTTTTTCTTGCATATAACACCATACGGTTTTTAAGCCTGCTTATGTAAACCCAGACACAGCTAACAGTTTAACAGTTGGAAATTGCTAAAAAATTTTGCGTACCTCTAAGTATTTTAGAGATAAATCTAACTAGGTAGCGATTTCGTTTATGTATAATATAAACATATAAACCTGTGCCCACGGAGTAACACGACCCACGTCTTTCTGATTAAAGGGGTCTAGCCAAATAAGAGTGTATTTATAAAAAAAAAAGCAGTGGCAGCTATGAGGACTGCTGACACCAGGGCAAACAAAATTGTATTTTGAAATTTCAAAATGATTGTCTTTTCTTCTTCCTAGACTTTTTTATTCTCAATAATATTTGGAGTCGGGTACTAGTTCATCCGGTTTTATCTGAATATCATTTTTTTCACTTAGCGACTAGCATTTGACCTCCACAACCCTGAAAGTGAACTGAATTCGAAGGTTGAGCTAGTTGAGGGCACTGACTTCCCAATAATAATTGCCATAGATATTTATGATAACTACGACCGACGCCTTAAAGTGCTGCCCGATGTACGGGAAATTTCAAACTGATTGTAATATTAAGAATTATATTAAAAATTTAAAATTGTTAACATTAATATCGGTATATATTGTTTATTTATACGTAAACATAGTATAAAATATAAATACAAGATAATGAAAATAAGCACACACACAAATACAATCGGATATATACGATGCATCGCAAGTTGTTGTCGTGAATCTATGGGATTTTTCACTACCAAACGCGGCTATAGAAGTTTTCACTTCAAAAGCGTCGCTTAAGTAAAAATAAGTTCAGCTCTTATAACGTAGAAACAAGTATGTGACCTTAGGATTAGCGAAGGTGAATATTATCATATGCTGTGAAGTAGCTGTGGAAAAATGAAGGCTATTTAGATCTAAGTAATGTTGTAATTTACTGTTGAGAATCTTAAATAATTTCTAGATTTCATACAATTCAGACCTCATGGTGAATTGCTGAAGTAAAAATAAATTTTTAGATATAAAAAATAAATATATGTTTAGACGTCTATTTCTAGTAGTGAACATCTATAGATTGAAAAGCATCCGACGTATTCAGAAATGCACACTCGGTAATTCGACATAAAAATATATTAGTTGTAAGTACGAACTACTACAAATAAAATCCTTGACTCATTCGTAGCGTGTGAAAAGTGTTATAAATAATCAAAATTACCTTCCATAAAATCCTTAATATTTCTGTTGAAAAATATTTTCCGTCAATATTTTCTGATAGTGTTATTTACCTGAGTGCTAAATTATACTTTATTGTTTAATTTAATGAAACGTTTTATTTATAGTTCTTTAAAAAAGTGATTGCGTTTTTATGTCTGTAAATAGAAATAGTGATTTTTCATATTTTGTTTTAATTATTAGCCGCAGGAGAGCCATACTTCATAAAAGGTTTTGCACTTGTCTTGTCTTGCCACGCGAGTAAGTTGATTGTTTACAACTAACAAATTCTAGATCAAAACATAAAGAACCCAAAGTGTAGAAATAACGAACTCGAAAAAACGTTGGTAATGAACAGAAGACCAAGTTATAGGTAAATCAAATATATATTAGCAGTAACCTCCGTGCGTTGCTACGCCATCAACTAAAATAAATTTGCATTAAAGATATAAAAAAATATATTCATTTCTACTCAGAAACCTCCGTGGGCTCATGTACAACAACTTTGCTAAAGATAATCCCATGATCAAATGCATAGTTTTCGATTCTATAACGGACACAAAGACTGACTCATAGAAAAACATTTTATATATATAAATTAAAAAATCAATGAATATGTTCGTTATTAAATTAATATATTTTCAGTAAGGAAAAGAAATTAAAAATTATAAGCGGATCTAGAATATTACTTGGCAAAATATGTAAAAGATATTACAGACTTTATTTCTATTGCGAGATACAAAAGCTTTCGTATTTAATTAATTGCCGTTGTCAGCGTTTTATCTTTAAGGAACTGGTAATGGTTCATGTGATATTTACGTTCAATTAATTTTTATTACAGATTTTATACTTTCAGTTTTATAAAATGTGTATTAATTTTCTTATTGTCAAAGGAACCTCAAATAAGCAATTAAAATACAAATTAAAAAAAGTAATATGCTGTTTATAGATTAATATGTTTAATATAACCATAGTCCTGTTTATAATTACATAGCTTATTCGTCATTTGTTACACAACTAATTTTAGAATCAGTCATTTAAAAAGGACTACGTGTTTATGTTAACCCCTTCATTCCTGGTGTCCATCTCAATGGACCTAACTTTATATTTAATATAACTTGCGATGTTGTTAACAAAAGCAATATCTAAACGTTGTAAATTACGCAGAATTTATCTAAAAACGTCGGTATAAACAAAACACAGTTGCCTTTTATGTGGGTAGATCATAATATTCAGTCAAGTAATGACATTCGCCATGAATCAGCGCAAGGCAGGTAAGTGTTCAGATTTTATTATTATTTTTGATGGAAATTAGGCATATTGCTCAATATATATTTTTTTTCTTGTAGAATAGGTACTTATTGTGGATATAATTTACATGTAAACACAATTGATTAACATATAATATTACAAATTCAATTACTTGTTGTGTCCATTTCAATGGACATCAGGTCTCAAGCGTTGTCAAGCTGTAAAGTATTGTTATTCAGTTGTTATTGATAATAATGTTGTATTTAAACTTTGTTTTAGGTTTTAATCTTACAAGAAGTCAAGATGTTAACTCATTACTTGACGTATTAGATAACGGTTTGATATCAGATATTGAAGAGCAAAGCGACGACGAAGTTATAACAAGTATGGCTACTCCGCAAAACCTAGTGCGTGTGGGTAGTGATGATGTACCTCCAAACGAAGCTACTACAATTATTGATTATTTTGACGAAGAAGAAATTCAGGAAGAGGAACCTGTTGCTGAACCTGATACAAGTAATAAAAAACCAAGTAACATCATATGGAGAAAACATATAGAACTGGATATACCGAAGTTTACCTGGTCATTCCCACCGCTTTCTGAAATTGATAAACCACTTACACCAATTGAATATTTTTCTAAACATGTAACAGAGTCCATAGTCCAAGACTTGGTTTTCAATACAAATTTATATGCCACTAGAAAAGAAGCCCGTAATTTCAAGTCCTGTACTGATATTGAAATAAAAATAATGTTAGGTCTTCACATCATAATGGGAAATTTGAAATTTTCTCGCATATGGCTATATTGGAATTTTGGTTTGGGTATAAAACTGTTTTTGGATAACATGGCCAGAGATCGTTTTATTCAGCTAAGGAATAATTTACATGTTATAGACAATGATGCAATTCCTGCAGATAACACTGATCGCCTTATAAAAGTTCGGCCGATTTACGATACAATTCGAAAAAGATGCTTGGAATTGAATTTGGAACAAATACTGAGCGTTGACGAACAGATTGTACCATTTCGCGGCAAATTAGAAATCAAACAATATATCAAAGGAAAACCTGAGCCATGGGACGTAAAGATATTTATGATTTGTGGTAAAAGCGGAATTGTTTATGATTTTATAATTTATCAAGGTGCTACCACAAACCTAGAAAAAAGGGACATCTTGAAGTACGGCGCATCAGCTGCTTACGTGAATCTGCTATCTAGAAGAATAACCAAATCTGGTCAATACTTGTTTTTCGACAATTATTTTTCTAATTATCAATTATTGAGGGATCTACGAGGACGAGAGATATATGCTGGTGGAATGATCAGAGTAAATAAATTTGGAAAGTTGCCACTTGTAACAGACCGAGAAGGAGCCAAAAAAGAAAGAGGGTATACAGATCAAGTAACGAACAATACCAGAGATGTGGTTGTAATAAAGTGGATGGACAACAAGGGTGTCGTGCTTGCTTCAAATTTTGCTGGAATAGGAGAACAAGATGAGGTAAGAAGATGGAATAAATTGTCCAAGCAATATATAACAATTCCACGCCCTGAACTTGTGCGTTTGTATAACCATGGAATGGGGGGAGTAGATAAAACTGACCACCTTATTAGTTTGTACCGCATCTTCATTAGATCTAAAAAATGGACATTACGGATGATATTCCACGCCGTTGACTTGGCATTGAGTAATAGTTGGCTTGAATATCAAGAGGATTGTAAAACTTGCAACATTCCAAAGACAGATATCCTAGATTTGTTGCACTTCAGACAGCGAGTTGCTGAGGCTCTTATAAAACTTGGACAGCCATTATTTATAGGAAAACGAGGACGGCCTTCATCTGGTCCCAGCAGTCCAGTAAATACGCCAACCAGGACACCAAAGCGACGTCCTCGAGCAGGTGCTGAAATTAGGCCTGTGACTGAAATTCAACATGATACTGTAGACCATTTGCCCGATTATGATAAGAAAAAAGAAGCTACACGATGCAAGAGACCGGGGTGTAAAGGTAAAACACATGTGTTCTGCTTGAAATGCGAAATCCATTTGTGTTTTATTGGTGAGCACAATTGTTTTCGAGATTTCCATAAAAAATAGTTTTTTTTTGTTTCATAAAGGTATAGAAGCTGTTACCAAGAATCATAGATATTTGTATTTGATTAAAAAGCTAAAATAATCACTAATAAGCCTTTTATTTCGTGACTTTTAGTAAAAAAATATAAATATGAAGGTGATCAAAAATAATCCGTTCGACAACACTGGAGACCTGCTGTCCATGTGGATGGACATACAATTCCCAAAAAATCTAAAAAGGAAAAATATTTTTTTTATATCAGAAATTATTACTTACTATACTAATGATAAGAAAATCCGGTTAAAACATTTTTCCATCTCATTATGTAAAATCAGGTTCGAAGGGGTTAAAGTATTTAGTTTTCTCTTAATTGTTCGAAATATGGAAATATTTTTCCAATTACAAATTGTCCATGGCAGTTCAAATATTTAATTTTAAGTAATAACCTTAAAAAATTTCTTTAAAAGAGATTCTTCTTTCTAGATTCAAAAATTGTTAAGTGCAATTTCATTAACTTGAAAGTCAATTTCAGAGTGTAAAAATAATCGTTTGTTAATCTTTTCCAACAGTACAAAAATGTGGCTTCTCAATGCAATTGTCTTGGTCCCTATTCCCATACAAGACTTCAAGAGTTCACGAAAAATCACGCTAACATGAGGATCTGACTATCCTCCTTCGTCCGTCTGTACATTCTTTTATCTCTCCCTACCTAAATTCCTCTATCAAGCCAGAAAAAAAGGGGTTTGCAAAAAAACTTCGACACTAGAAAGGTGCTCATTTTTAATATCAAACAGATATAACCTTTTGCAAAAAAATATAGAGAACTCCAGAAAAATAATGACGACATTGATTATTCGAGGAAAACGCTAAATACTTAAGTGTAACACATGCCATTCTGTAATACACTTACCGTTATATTAATATCACCATCGTACCACACTTAGAAGTATTTTGGTACTGTTTCTACTTTACCATTTATGTCGTGAGATATACTGGCCTAACAACTAACAAAACAGTTCAAGGTTTTCTAGAAATCCTATTGTTATCGTACTATGGCATTTGTGCTTGTAAAGGTCACAACCTTTTTAAATCCTGCAATAAATCATGTTTGTCTGAAAAAAAACCTTTGATATGATTTAGTTGATTCTTGTGGTAGAAAAATACAGCTTTATCACAATCGTCACGTTTATATTTATTACAATTTTTAGGTTTTTTTTTTGTATTATCTCGAAAATTCATCTAAAATTATACATGTTATTGTTAGATTTATGTTGTAACACCCCACTATACACGCTAATATGTACAGTAATAGGGTTTCAAAACTTGTCGTGGAATGTAAATGTTTTGCAAGGAAAAGGCAGTACTGAAGTATATCTCCTGACTTAAACTATCATAATATTTTAAAGAAATTACTGGAAAAAGATAGACGATATTATTCTGAGCGTTATCTGTTCACAGTAATAAAATCACAAAAATACATTCTATTAAGTTACTGTGAATTCTTTCAAGTTAAATTTCGTTCGGTCATTACAAAATTGAGACTCATTACTCAAGAAGGTTGCAATTACAAAGACAATCACTGGCGCCACCTACCAGGGGTATTAATGAAATAACTCATAATTATTAAAGTGGATTCTTGGCTCATTTCCCGGGAAATGGGACTCTTAGAATATTTGTCGGACTACAAGTCTTTCATTGCTAATTAATTTATAATTTCTCAGTAACTTTTCACAGAAATTTGAACTCGACGAGACGGTACAACTCCATAAATATTACTTTAGCCTCCTTCAAGTGTGTGTGTGTGTATTTTACATACATAATGCAAACTTTTGGGTTCCAATTTCATTTGAATAACAGTAAATTATTTCTGAGAATGTGTGAAGCCCGAAAACTTAATAACAATAAATAAGAACACCTAATTTTTTTATGTACTTTAGTTTAGTTTATATATTATTGTTCCTTATTTTAATTTGAAGTTATTATTGTTAATTTACACAATAATAATATCGTTGTTTGAACAGTGAATAATTTTTTCCCCAAACATCATTGCCGTAATGCTATTAATCTAAATTCTGATCATATGTTATCAAGTTTTGTTGTTTTTATGTGATTATTTTATATTTTTGGAAACGATAATATCAACTGTAGATACTTTAATTGTTAAGTCACGTTATTATTCGATGGCAACAGAGGAACGATATTGTTTTCATTGAATGAAAAGAGTCTTTACTGTTTTTTCTAGCTAAAAATTCTAAGACAACATTAACTTTACCTTTAAACCACGACTTAAAATTATTAAAATTATTTAAAATTTCGATGATTTTATTTAAAATCTTTAGAGATATTTGTTACTAAGCAATCGTCCTAAATTTATTGTATAATAATTCAAAGAAAACAAAAAAACTTCAATAACAGCAAAACAAAAGGGTCAGTAATTTTCGTCTTCTGGTTACAACTTCAGACAATCGTTTTAAAGCAAACTCGGTTGAACTAGTCTAAGCGAATCATTTTAACCTTAACTCTAAGAGTTTGTTAGTAGCCACTAAGGAGGTTGATTTAACTTTTTCTACTTTAATATCAGATCATATCTAAGATTCCATATTTTAGTAGTACCTGCAAAATTTTAAAAAGTTCTCATACCACAATTACATAGCAGCAAGTTAAAATTACTTTTAAAAGTTTATTAAAAAGTTAGCAGTGTAGTAATCAGAGAGTGCCAATTTTTTTTAACATTTCACTACGAATCCACACTATGTCTGTATCAAGATTTAGCCTACAATTCCTGTTATCCAATCAACATTCCTTAAGCGCAATGTCAAACAGTCCATCGGTTATTTGATTAATTGAAACCAATACTTCATGTGCAAAGCTACGCGAAGCACGCGTGATCACTAAATGGCTACGATCAGAATTTAGATTGAAAGCATTACGGAAATGATGACGCGAAATGGAAATCTAAATTGGCCATTTTCGGATTATCTGCAAAATTCATATTATAGGTATTATAAATATTTCAATTTCAACTCTAAGAAGGATATAAAATCTATTAACACAGGAAAAATTAAATGTACCTCTCAGATATACCTTCTTACCGTAATTTATAGCACGCAATACGCAGTTCCAGTTTCGTCGAGAGCTTATACTCGTAAAATAGTCAATGGAGTAGGTAACTATTACCAAATACCATGTTTTTTTCATCACGAAAACATAGTTTTTGTAGCAATTTCAGTGTAATGAAGCGAGATAAACTTGCTTATAAAAAAATAATCTCTGTAGTCTAATGAAAGGAAACCCGCTTTTAAAAGTCAAAAAATAATAATACTAAAACATTAATAAATATTCTTCCTTCACATTGTGCTACTGAGAAACTCAATAATCATTACATACTAATTGAAATTAACTGAAGCTATAAAGCAAAATACGTATATGATTAACAATGTGCTATCTATAACATCCGAGTAACATATATACGTATCAGACGTATTATAATATATCACATAAATCATACATGAGTGTTTACTTTCAAACTAAGCAGAGCCAGTGCTATGGTAACCAGATCAGAGGTATACAGATAACCATACTTAAGCATTTATTAATACGTACATATTACATATTGTCATTTCGTATTTACAAATATGGCTCGAAGTCTGATTCGAGAGCGACAACTTTGGCCACAATGTGGACAGACGTATTGTTATATTCTTTTATAAATTATCCTAGGCTTATACTACACGTATTATCCATATTATATGGTAGACAAATTACATTTAGACACAGAATAATTGATTGTGCTCCTTTCAAAATTATTTGTCCTGGGGGGAATAGAAGCCACGACCTGCTGATTTGCAGTCAGGGCCACTAATTCCCAGACTAACATGCTCGTCGCAGTAAATATAATATATAATCATAGACATACTTATGTATATACTTTGGGTGTATATTACACTGAGTATTCATTAACCATCATGAATTACATTTAAAACCATATAATGAATTAGGATTTTCGAATTCACGCTGTACTATCATAGGTGGTCTTTGAATGATGGTATATAAATTGTACATATGTACAATGTGAGTTTACGTGGCTAATGGCAGTTTGAATATTGTAAACAAGCAAGCACCAGAGCCAAACACAAGTCAATACAGTCATCGTAATGTAGAATATGATGGAAGTAAAATTTTACCTAGTAAATATATGGATATAGTAATTCATTTTAAGGTGTTCATTTCACGGTTTGTGAATTTGTTTTAGACTTTTCTTCTTGAGTTTGATTGACGTTAAGTACTTACATGGATTAGAATATACAAATTAAGAATCATTTCACGAAATGTCGCTATTATTTTAATTTCACTTCGATTCCTCTATCACTGATTTCTCAAAAATCTTCTTTTATGTATATCTAAACTGTTTCGCAGAGTAACACAATATAAAAATGAAACAGTCAAATCTGTCAAGCCAGTCTAAAAAGTTTAAATCAAAGACAATTTTCATCCATATTTTCTTGTTTCCGTGCTAAGTTTTTATATAGAACATAAGCGCATAATCTCGGCATCACGTTCCTAAAAACTGAAAGCTTTAAAATGCTGTCTTGGAAGGTTTTAGGACTATTTTTATGGATATCTTTGTGATTTTTAGAAAAGTTTTTTTTTGATATTACTGACATAATAAAGAGAAAGAAAATAAAAACTTTATTAAAAACTTCGCAAGCCATTGTGTTTACAGTTTTAAAGTAAGTTCGTCGTATTGTATATAAGTTAATAAGTACAGTGTATTGGTTTAGTTTCTTCATATTATTTTCAAAACCTTCAACCTAATTCTTATATTACTTTTTCCAGGTATGTACTCATCAGTTTCTTCAAACTTCTTGGTAAGGTTACTTGAGACTTGAGCCCATATTAATTGTATTTTATCGTAATAATAACTATTTTCTTTTGTTTCAATCCGACATAAATTAATAAATAGATAACTTAACTCGGAACAGACAGAAAAATAATTTCATGTTGTAAAATATATTTAAAACTACCTCGGTGATGCAGCGGTGGTGAATACGGCTGCTGTGCTTGAGGTCTCGGGTTCGATTCCCGGGTCGGATCATATGTTTGTATTATCTGTAAATATTTGTTTCGAAGTTTGGGTGTTTTCTATGAGTAATATGTGAGTATTCACAAAAAAAGTCTAGTTATCATAGCTGCTTAGTTTGAAACTAGATTGCGTTGTGTGTCAAATGTCCAAAATATTTATTTATTTATTATTACAAACATTGTATAATAAAGGTCTTTATCAAGCCTACCTTTTTAACTAAAAATAGTACGTAAAATATTTTATTTACGTAAAATATATTCACTTAATAAGGCAGTTTAATTATACTATGCAGCAGGTACTTCACTGCAATCGATCCGGATGTCTTAATAACGGCTGTTCCTGGATCCTACTTATCCTAGGCACAGACTGGCACACCGTGTGGTTTTAGTCGGTCTGATTCCTACACACCACCCCACTGTAAACCCCGGTGGAGTGACGATCCGAGGGACACGTTAAAAAAACGATAAGAGATTTTACTGCAATACAACTCGATCCGTCAATTGATAACCCTAATCGAAAAAATCTTTTGATTTGTAACGTTTTCCGCTGACATTCAGTTGTCAAGTTGCTGATGGAAGAAATTTAAAACTTTAAAAGATAATTGTTTTATCTTTTACACAAGATTTATCTTAATACATTACACAGTAGCAGTAGTAAAACGTAAATTGCATTTAAAATAACGGTTGCAAAATAATAATTAATTTGTTATTATTTAACGTTTAAATCAGAGATTATCGTCACAACATTTACACATATCATAATTACATTCGTACACAGTTTTGTCAATATAATAAGCGCCACACTTATAAGTTTGAAATTGATATAACCACAGATACGTTATAAATGGGAACCAGGTCACCTCTGTCCGATATCGCTAAACAATTCATGACAGAACCCTTATATCAAGCAATTTTCTGTTCGTGGAGCACATTTTCAGTGAGCACTTTAAGTATTCCTTACATCAAATACATGTATTATACTTTTAAAATGTGGTATTTGTGACTTGTACCTGAACAATAAATATGTTAGGTGAAAATAACACACACTAACACAATTTTAATAGTTAACAAAGCAATAGATTAGTGAGCTTGATCTACTGAGAAATGGTAAATTTGAGTAAAGAAAGAACATGTAGATATGTGATCGTAGCGCATTCTAGATTTTACTTAAAAATAATACATCTGCCTTAGCTTTGCTTTCCTTCCTTACATATTTATATACCTTTCCTTAAAATTGCCGCGACTTTAAATAATGTTTTGACTAGTGACTTGTAATTATTGTTTTTGGTATCGGATTAGTTTTAAAATTTATGATAAAACTAGCTCCTGAAAATTAAGTCTCATTATTCTACTTGTTTAAGTATTTATATGTCCCAGTTACAGAATGATAAACTTTGTGACAAGAGCTCTTTGTCCAAGTTGCATACGCAAGTTTGTGTAAAACAATATCGCCTGAATACTAACTTTGAACAACTTTGTAGAACTTATTTTTGCTCGGATGATAAGAACTATGAACACCTATTGTTATCAAATAGAAGAAACACAGTGTTTTCTAGTTCAATTTTTTTCCTTGGAATTTTCTTGATATGACGTCACCGTCTAAAAAGACAACTTAAAAAAATGGTTCTTACTCTATAGCCAAATAAAGTTTTATTGAAGTAAGTAAAAATGGTTTAAATTAAAATACAACTGAAGAAAAGAGTATTAATATCTGTATTTTTAATGATAACACTTTAGTTTAGTACCGAACTCTGTACTTATAACCTTTGAACATTTTCTTTTCGTCAATAATCATATTCTTTATACGAGGACGTTGCTTCGACAAAAACCTAGTTTAAATATTATACGAAGACAGATGAAAAACACGTTTACACGGACTTAAGTCATTATCATTCTTTGCACTTAACTTTGTAACATTTCTTTTAAAATAAAAACGTTGACTGATACCATTGCGTTTTTTTCACTGATGGTAAAAACTTTACGTTAATAAATTTAAAGGTTTTAAAAAGTTTGGGAAGGATGTAAGTATTTCGCATCTATACATTTATATTATGACATATTATGATCGCACATTTTGGCGCGGTCAGCATTTTACATCCACAACGTCGATTTTATAACAATTATGAATTCATTCACCTTCAGCAAGCTTATTGTGTACTTTTCAGCATAAATAATTATCATTTTATAGCATTATTTTAATCAGTCGCTTTGTGTGCAACAAATAAATAACGTTAAATCAAGTTGAAAAGGCTTCGAGTTAAAACAATTTGATTTATAATAAATTGTAGGGGTTTTTAATCCTTGTTCAAACAAAAATTGTTCATTATGCTCTTTTTTATTTCTTGCTTATATTTATACCTATTAATTTAACCGTTAAAATAATTTTAGTTTTCACTATCAACGTCACAATGAAACACGAATAAGTGTTTAAATATTACGTAGCATGAGACAGGTACAGTATCATTAATCCTCTAACAAATTGAGCTGTGGTCAATTTGTGGTTAAAACGAATCAATTTAAACCACACCCACAACCCTACAAACCATAGTATCTGGTTACAACGTTATTGATTGTCTACTGTGTACTCTATCACCGGATATTTAGCTAAATGACCTTATTAGTTCAATTTGCATGTGCTTATTCAAACATTGATA
Organism: Hypercompe scribonia; assembly: GCA_949316085.1. Lineage (NCBI taxonomy): Eukaryota > Metazoa > Arthropoda > Insecta > Lepidoptera > Erebidae > Hypercompe > Hypercompe scribonia. The sequence continues at coordinate 8,582,535 of OX438975.1, forward strand.
TAATATGGCTCTGTATTTGAGGCTAATCTGGTATATATTAGTATTGTAAATACTTATTTAACGTAAACAATGACTTTGGTTCAACGTCTATATTAAATTTGTATATCAATACAGATCACGCATGTGTAAATTTGCTGAAAACTGGACATAATGATCTGAAAATACTACGAGTACTCTCTTAATCCATTGGTATTTGTATTATCCGGGTTTGATGGATTAAGAATACAGAGAGTGTCACCATCCCTATTCATCCAACGAGTGTCGTAAGAGGCAACTAAGAGAGTAAACTACGCAGAAATAGATCACTGCAAAGAGAAGAAAGACTTGGAACAAACCTTATACCAACCGATCTGGCCAGCGTGGTATTGTAGGCTAAAACTTCATTTCCAAGTGAAGACCTATGCCCAGTAGTGGACTGTAAGGACTGTTGATGATGATTCACTTTATTATACTTAATTTGAGGATAAAATAATATAAACGACCTGTATGTACATATAGCAAGTATAATTGGTGATTTTATCACCTAAGGCCATCGCCACCATACAACCTTTACTCGCTTATTGATAAATAAAGTCATTAGGCATACACAAAACGTGTATACAAACATAAGGACTTTTATGTACCTATTATTATGTATTAGATAAATATAATATCTACGTATATATCCTACGTGTAAATTGTCAATAACTACTTCATTATTATAGTCACAAGTGTGTTGAGATTATTTTGGTTCATTTAAAACGTAATCATAATTATCAGATTTTTTTTATGTTACTTAAACCCATTTTTATTGTGTATGTGTAAGGAGCATACATAATTTATTAGTTATTTATTTTTCTCTTTGCATGAGTTCTATTCACAAACATTAAGTTCGATCTAAGAATCTAATCCGAGACTTCACCACAGCAGTCGCATATGCCACCACTGTAACATCGAGGCAGATAGTGATATCAAAAAAAAAATATACATTGGTTAATTTAATAAGTATTTCTCTAAGAGTATTATTTCTTATAGCTTAAAACTTAAAAGTAATTTGTTATAACAAGTAAAGTATCTTATGAACTATGTAATAATATAATAATATATAATATATTATTATTAAAACTAATAAGGAGAGAATTATGCATTTTAAATTTTGCTATGAGCTCCTGCGCTATTTATTTAAAGTTAATTGATCGCGTAAAACAATAACTACATCCAGATGAACAAAGTATATTATGATGAGGTGTATTCTCGATTAACAACTTCAATTAGAATTATAATAAATGAATTTAATGTATATTCACCTAAACCATTAGTGGTTTTAAAAGAATATATAATCTACAAACGTTATAGTTTTTAAAGAAATTCTTTGTTATTCATAAATAAAACCTCAGAAGTGTAGCAGTAATTGTATTGGTAAATACAGGTAGAAATCTTTTTCCTGCGGACAATAAAATGTGTTAAAATGCGCAGGAAACTACTTACAAAAGGAATACCATTCAACGCTCACGGACTGTGATGTTACAATATGTATAGTTATATAGAGATGATAGAGAAACTTTTTTATGGTGACCTTGTGCTACAGGAAACTTACTATGAAAATGTTTATTTATAATGGAAAAAGATATATAATATTTATGGAAATCTGTAGCATGTGTAGCAATAACCATCTGTAGTTACATGATACTAATAAATGATTTTTACGCAAAAAAATGAAAACAAGCATAGACGTCCACTTGATAGTCCTAGTGACACATAATGAACTATACTACAATAGCTTTAAAAGTAGCTCCCATATTACTTAATCTGAAAATAAATTTGCCTGATTAAAAAAGTTACTAAAAAAAGTTGCAAATCTACTTACATGTTTAACAAATATCAAGCGTATAAAGATCGCATGTCAATGATGGATGAAGCTAGTCTCCAATAACTATTATTGGAAGGCGTTGAGATCTAGGGAGAACCCGAGCTAGGGATCTCGAAATCGATTCTCGTTAAACGTAGATTATCGATTCTCGTAAAACATTTATGAGTATGTTAATTGTAATTACGGCAAAACTGTCCTCCTTCCTTACAATCCCAATGGTTATTCGTCGTACGAAGTCAACCTGCATGTTAAACCATATTTATTGCAATAAAGAAAGAAAACGAAGCGTTGTTGAATAATATATCATGGTTCATAAGTCACACAAAGGGATAATTCGTAGCTAGGTTGAAATATCGATCGGCCTCCATTAACTGCAGTTGGCGCTACTATGCGCTACTTATGATGTGGCAGTTACCGCTAACAGCTTATGCACCTTGCTAGACATGAATACTTAAGACACTAAAAAGCTCTGAATCGGAACTAAAAATTTAATATTTACTTCCATCAAGTAACCGGAACTGTTAACTAATACTTTAAATACATTTTTCTTTTGAATTATACTAGGGTAAATAGTGGCTCATATTTGAGTTTATTACCTTTTCAGGTCGGCGTGACCTGGACGAATAATGTTCTTGACTTTGAACAACATTGATTTGAACTAAAAGGTCTCTGTGATAAATAAATATGTACATAAGGTGTTTTTCATTTTACGTAAATTCATGTTTAAGGGGCTAGGGGTACTCAGAGGCCTGAAAAAATGATGATTTTCAATATATTTTTTATTGTAGTTAATTACTTTATTTGACAAAAATAAAAACATAGCTTTATTAGGACACGTTTTGATTTGACTTCACGAAAATTTCAAAAAAAAAAATTAATAATTCAAAAAGTTATCACTGTCTTTGTAGAGCCCGTTCCTCCCGAAGTCCTTTGCGGTGATCATCATAAGTCCTTGGAGATTCATCTAAAATCAATCGGACAAGAAAAATTAGTTTTATTAATAGATAATCTTGTGCCTGATAAAAGTTTTTTTTTTTTTCGAAATTAACAAAATGGCGGCCGCAGGAAATTTTTTTTCAAATTTTCGAGAAAAAGACCGACAGTTAATTGTTAAAAAAAAATCGAAATTTTTTAAAATTCTGACTACCCCTAACCCCTTAAATAAATAACCTTCAGCTTTCTTTAGTGAACAGTGTGGTGTTTGATTGAAATCTTTACTTAATAGTACGTACATAATTTTTTAATTATGTCTGTTGCATCAAAATGATAGACTGCGACATATTAAACGCCTACTTTTCGCCAGTATTTTGGTTCTACGCAATAGGTGGGCGAGCCTTTTACCATTAATCCGGATGTTTTGTTTGCCGTCGGTGCATCACTTGCAGGTGAGGTTGACATGAGACCTTAAGTTCTAAGTGGAAATCCTATGCATCCTATTTAGTAAAAGTAGTTAAATTATGACAATAGTAGATATTATCATAAGCTTATCATCTTCCACCGCTGAATGAAATTCTTCCCCAAGAAGCGTCAATAGTACACGTAGATACACTGACAATAAAATATACATTGATGAAGAATCTCGATATGAATTTTTTTGCACTAATTTGGGTAATATTTTCCTGTAATATTCTTCTTGCACGTGATATAACAAATATTATAACTTTTTTTTTTTGATACTTAATTCTACCAATAGTCGAAACTTTACAAACGGCAAAGATATAGTCTAAAAAATCGTAGAATTGTCGCAATGTGTCGCATTAAATTTTGTTGAGAACAATTTGCCCACTCACACACAAACACATACTCCGGTTTGAGAAACCTTTTTCTTCTTATTTTAAAAAATACATAAGATATGTACTATAAAAAAATTAACGTATTAGAGCAATTGTTGGTTGTTTGATAAAATTTACATTTAACCGCAGCATATTATCTATCGCTAGAACTATCTCTAACGCTTTGTTAGTCTAGTAATTTATTGCTTATACACTATATAATTTGTTGTACGTGGAACTATTGGATATCCGGTATACGGTATGACCTTATTAATTAGTAGTGTTGAGCTTCATAGTCTGTGGTTATTGTGTGTGCAATGCTCAATTGTGATTAATAAGTACTATTCAAAGTCACTTGACAATGTATTTAACAAAAATCAACTAGCACAGGTTTACTTTAAGTACTTTGTGTTAATCAGATTCTATAATAGATAGTCACTATTATTGATTGGAAAAAGTGTAAATTGAATATTCATATGATTATGAAAATTGACACGTAAATTTCAAATTGTAATGTAACGTAAATTTCATTCGTTGGTACCCATATCATAGTGAGCGGTGTGATAATTATTTAAACTGGGCAATAACTCAATAAGTCTCGAAAATACATAATAAATAAATTAAATATTATAAACTGTTTACTAAAAGTGACTTTTTACTTAAGTAAATGCTTTTTGTTGGTATAGGTAGGTAGACTTAGGGTCCATGGAATTTCAAATAAGAGGTTTTTCTTTGAAATACATTGTACTTTCTTTGGAGCAATAGTTACGTGACGGGTTACGGACGAGTTCTGAGGAAAAGGGCGAGCTCCTTTGTTTGCTCACAGTCAATTGTTGTTATTCAGGTTTATAATAAAATCTCGTAAAAGGTTTACAGATTATTGATTTCCCATCTTGCTATCTTATTTTACTGGTACCTCAGATAAAAAAAGTCATTCAGCAACTTGTACTACTAATGTCGAATTAGAATTTTAGTGACAGTTGACTATCGAGGTATCAAATTAAAATATATCACAGCGATTTTATGATTGAAATCGATCAGCATTTATAGCAAATGCTGTTATTAAGCACGATATTTTTCTAATCATCCTTAAGACGTTTTGACATCTCAGTTTGATTGCTATGCTATATACAATGATATATTAGAAATCTACCTTAAGATAGTATTCATTTTTACAATGAATCGTGCGGAGAAACTTACGCTTAGTGACAAACGATTATAAGAACTATGTATATGCAATTCTATATCTAATATTAAATATACAACATTATACCCTATTCCTGTTTCCTAAAGACTCTTTTGGCATCACTCGCCAGTAGTATGGTATTGATACTAATTAACAGACTGCTTAGCTATAAATATCTAATAAAGTTTCTAAAATATCCAGATTACTACGTGCCCGATGCCTTTATCAAACAAAGTTTCCTTCGTATACCTCGAACCGATGACCTCAGAGTTTCCACAGGCAACATTATTTCCTCATAAAATTAAGATATAAAGTGTTACAGATGAGACAAAATAAATCTTATAAGATAAGCTGTAGTTATACTGCTATTTGTTCCTTTGACCAATATCGGTTCAACGTCCCGTATATTACTACAATCAGTGTAATGAAAGAAGGTGAGCTGAGAGTGGAAAATAAGGTCTTTTGGGAATCTTATGAATAAAATACATGCTGATAAAAACAAGTAATTGATGCTATTAGCATTAATGAATTGTTTTTTTCGTGTAATCACAATGTTTTAATGACGTGTATATCTTATTCGCTTCAGATTCTTACCTAATCACTTATGTCAATTTTCTACTAATGTATTTGCATTATCTACAAGATATGTAAGATTTTATTTTATTAAACTTATGGAATTGCGTATTATACTTTTAGAAAACGACTCATTCACCTGAAATATTGAAAAACCCTTTTATGACCAAATTTAAAAAAAAAATCCGGAGCCATTCTGTTATTTATTATCGGCAAAAGTACTAAGTTTTTGCTTAGGGCTGCTTAGAGGACGACTCAATGATATGTTAGAAATAATTTTATAACAGCTCTTTTAAATTATTCTTGTCAATTCAAATAATTTATTGACTTATTTTTTCGAAATAACCACATGTTTTAGTTTAAACTTTAATCAGACTCCAGCACTTTGGGTAACTTCAAATAAAAACTCTGAACCATATATTTATAATATATAATCCAATTAGTAAACCTTTGCATCTAGTGCTTGTGATTACGTACACTCAAATTACGCATCACACGCTGTTATTATTTGTGGTTCATTTTAGAACGCGCCATTAATGTAAATTTATAATTTAATAATCTAGAAAATACGATGTATGAACTTCGTCATCAATTAATAATAAAATAATAATATGTAATTACTTTGATATTGTTGGACTAGTATTAAATATTGGCCTCAAGTTTTATGTATATATATCTGATATATTGTAGCCGCTTGACACGGTAAGAATGATTTCGAGTGCATCAGAAAGAAAACCATCAACATTCTCATAATAATATGCCGAGGGTTTGTGCAAGTGGGTGGCTAGCTTTTTGTCCGGCAGACGCATAAAAGCCGTCGTCGATGGTAGCTGTTCCGATAGCATGGACATAAACGCTGGTGTCCCGCAAGGCTCCGTGCTATCTCTAACGCTGTTCTTGCTGCATATCAATGATATGCTGTCCACGGATGGTATCCATTGTTATGCGGACGACAGTACTGGAGATGCGTATTACACGGGCCGAGCTAACATCCCTCGTACCGTTGTAGTAGAAAGTCGCGAACAACTTGTGTCTCAAATCGAGAGCACCTTACACAGAGTCTCCGATTGGGGTCGGGATAACCTGGTCCAATTTAACCCCTCTAAGACACAAGTCTGTGCGTTTACCGCTAAGAAAACCCCGTTCACTGTGGTTCCACAATTCCAGAATACACCCCTTACCATCTCACAGAGTATTGGAATCCTCGGTGTCGACATCTCCAGTGACGTCCAATTTCGAGCTCATTTGGAAGAGAAGGTCAAGCTGGCATCAAAAAAGCTTGGTGTTCTGAATAGAGCGAAGCGATACTTCACACCGGCACAAAGGCTACTACTTTACAAAACACAAGTTCGACCTCACATGGAGTATTGCTGTCATCTCTGGGCGGGAGCACCGAAGTACCAGCTTGAGCCTTTCGATTCAGTTCAGAGACGTGCTGTGAGAATAGTCGACGATCCTGATCTCACAGACGGTATCGAGCCACTAAGTCTTAGGAGAGACTTTGCCTCCTTGTGTGTGCTCTATCGTCTCTACAATGAGCTGTGTTCTGAAGAATTGTTTGATATGATGCCCACAGCCACTTTCTACCATCGCACCGCTCGCCATCGTCAGGGAGCTCATCCACATACATTGGAACCTAAATGGTCGCGCACAGTGCGGTTTCAGAACAATTTTCTCCCGCGAACAATCCCGTTATGGAATGAGCTCCCTGCCGAGGTTTTCCCTGGAAACTACAGTATGGGGCTCTTCAAGAAGGGGGTAAATAGGTTTTTAAAGGGTCGGCAACGCGCACGTGATGCCCCTGGTACCTCAGATAAAAAAAAGTCATTCAGCAACTTGTACTACTAATGTCGAATTAGAATTTTAGTGACAGTTGACTATCGAGGTATCAAATTAAAATATATCACAGCGATTTTATGATTGAAATCGATCAGCATTTATAGCAAATGCTGTTATTAAGCACGATATTTTTCTAATCATCCTTAAGACGTTTTGACATCTCAGTTTGATTGCTATGCTATATACAATGATATATTAGAAATCTACCTTAAGATAGTATTCATTTTTACAATGAATCGTGCGGAGAAACTTACGCTTAGTGACAAACGATTATAAGAACTATGTATATGCAATTCTATATCTAATATTAAATATACAACATTATACCCTATTCCTGTTTCCTAAAGACTCTTTTGGCATCACTCGCCAGTAGTATGGTATTGATACTAATTAACAGACTGCTTAGCTATAAATATCTAATAAAGTTTCTAAAATATCCAGATTACTACGTGCCCGATGCCTTTATCAAACAAAGTTTCCTTCGTATACCTCGAACCGATGACCTCAGAGTTTCCACAGGCAACATTATTTCCTCATAAAATTAAGATATAAAGTGTTACAGATGAGACAAAATAAATCTTATAAGATAAGCTGTAGTTATACTGCTATTTGTTCCTTTGACCAATATCGGTTCAACGTCCCGTATATTACTACAATCAGTGTAATGAAAGAAGGTGAGCTGAGAGTGGAAAATAAGGTCTTTTGGGAATCTTATGAATAAAATACATGCTGATAAAAACAAGTAATTGATGCTATTAGCATTAATGAATTGTTTTTTTCGTGTAATCACAATGTTTTAATGACGTGTATATCTTATTCGCTTCAGATTCTTACCTAATCACTTATGTCAATTTTCTACTAATGTATTTGCATTATCTACAAGATATGTAAGATTTTATTTTATTAAACTTATGGAATTGCGTATTATACTTTTAGAAAACGACTCATTCACCTGAAATATTGAAAAACCCTTTTATGACCAAATTTAAAAAAAAAATCCGGAGCCATTCTGTTATTTATTATCGGCAAAAGTACTAAGTTTTTGCTTAGGGCTGCTTAGAGGACGACTCAATGATATGTTAGAAATAATTTTATAACAGCTCTTTTAAATTATTCTTGTCAATTCAAATAATTTATTGACTTATTTTTTCGAAATAACCACATGTTTTAGTTTAAACTTTAATCAGACTCCAGCACTTTGGGTAACTTCAAATAAAAACTCTGAACCAAATATTTATAATATATAATCCAATTAGTAAACCTTTGCATCTAGTGCTTGTGATTACGTACACTCAAATTACGCATCACACGCTGTTATTATTTGTGGTTCATTTTAGAACGCGCCATTAATGTAAATTTATGATTTAATAATCTAGAAAATACGATGTATGAACTTCGTCATCAATTAATAATAAAATAATAATATGTAATTACTTTGATATTGTTGGCCTAGTATTAAATATTGGCCTCAAGTTTTATGTATATATATCTGATATATTGTAGCCGCTTGACACGGTAAGAATGATTTCGAGTGCATCAGAAAGAAAACCATCAACATTCTCATAATAATATGCCGAGGGTTTGTGCAAGTGGGTGGCTAGCTTTTTGTCCGGCAGACGCATAAAAGCCGTCGTCGATGGTAGCTGTTCCGATAGCATGGACATAAACGCTGGTGTCCCGCAAGGCTCCGTGCTATCTCTAACGCTGTTCTTGCTGCATATCAATGATATGCTGTCCACGGATGGTATCCATTGTTATGCGGACGACAGTACTGGAGATGCGTATTACACGGGCCGAGCTAACATCCCTCGTACCGTTGTAGTAGAAAGTCGCGAACAACTTGTGTCTCAAATCGAGAGCACCTTACACAGAGTCTCCGATTGGGGTCGGGATAACCTGGTCCAATTTAACCCCTCTAAGACACAAGTCTGTGCGTTTACCGCTAAGAAAACCCCGTTCACTGTGGTTCCACAATTCCAGAATACACCCCTTACCATCTCACAGAGTATTGGAATCCTCGGTGTCGACATCTCCAGTGACGTCCAATTTCGAGCTCATTTGGAAGAGAAGGTCAAGCTGGCATCAAAAAAGCTTGGTGTTCTGAATAGAGCGAAGCGATACTTCACACCGGCACAAAGGCTACTACTTTACAAAACACAAGTTCGACCTCACATGGAGTATTGCTGTCATCTCTGGGCGGGAGCACCGAAGTACCAGCTTGAGCCTTTCGATTCAGTTCAGAGACGTGCTGTGAGAATAGTCGACGATCCTGATCTCACAGACGGTATCGAGCCACTAAGTCTTAGGAGAGACTTTGCCTCCTTGTGTGTGCTCTATCGTCTCTACAATGAGCTGTGTTCTGAAGAATTGTTTGATATGATGCCCACAGCCACTTTCTACCATCGCACCGCTCGCCATCGTCAGGGAGCTCATCCACATACATTGGAACCTAAATGGTCGCGCACAGTGCGGTTTCAGAGAAATTTTCTCCCGCGAACAATCCCGTTATGGAATGAGCTCCCTGCCGAGGTTTTCCCTGGAAACTACAGTATGGGGCTCTTCAAGAAGGGGGTAAATAGGTTTTTAAAGGGTCGGCAACGCGCACGTGATGCCCCTGGTGCCGCAGGCGTTCATAGGCTGCGGTAACCGCTTACCATCAGGCGGGCCGTATGCTTGTTTGCCACCGTCGTGGTATAAAAAAAAAAAAAAAAAAATATGATTTATTCATGGCAAATAAAAGTAAATAAATCACAAAAAATATGAAAGTAACAACAGTTATGCCGAGAGCCTTCATTTGTACGGTCACTAAGGATTTTATGTCGCAATTATCAAGAGAGTAGTATGAAGTAATTTAGCCCTTTAATGTTCAGATTTTAATAGTGGAGTTATGTTTATACTCTCAGTTGTACAGCAAGCACTGTACCACCTAAAAGCTTTTAGTAAGCTAATCCTGGATTAAGCGTTTTAAAGCTTTAAGTTGTGGATATTTTATTTAAATAAAACATATATGCTCTTGGTAATACATATCTTAAAAGGCTTGTTAGTCTAACTGTTAGTGTGTGCAACCGCCGATCAAGAGGTCTCCGGTTAGATTCCTGGATTGAGTCAAAAAGTATTATTGAGTTTTACTGTTTACGGAAATACTAAATAACAGCCCGGAGTTAAGAAATTGGGGTTTTAATCATCGTGCCTCAAAGAGTACGTAAAGCCGTCCGTGCTGCGTTTGATCTTTTCCCGGATGTATTGGATAACTTACCCATCGGATCGTGAGAGTGAAGGTACAGAACGTGCACCTTTGTTTGGGTACACACTTGTACATTTTAATATCTTCTGCGTAGTTGGCTAGTGTCCACTGAAACTGATTGCCGTGGCTGAAATTGGCTATGTATGTACTCCACATCATTATAATATCTTAAAAATATTAAGATGCTATTCTTTTCAGTTTGAAGTTAATTATTATTTTTATTTGTTTCATAACAATTACACCGAATAAATTCCATCCTGTTCTTGCTGAAAATCTAAAAAAAATCAAACAAATTGTAACACCTGACTCCAGGATTACCATTGTCTATTAAGTAGTTTTTTGAAAATCGATAACTCTGGAACCTTAAGAAAAGCAATGAATAGGTTTCTATTAGACACACATATACTCTCTATTGCTTATTTAATTACATATATAGAGTGGGCCAAGAATTCGTTAACATTTGAATCTAACATACCCCGTAAACATGTTACGGGAGTTCTTGGGACCGATGCTACTGGGATTTGCTAACTATTATACAATCGTAACACATGATTTCAACAAGATGCAGCCACTTGTCACACATCCAATGAGACCTTACCTGTGGTCAAAGACATGAATTTCCAAATTCCAGAATAGCTGATTTCCAGACGAAGAACATTCTATGGCTACCCAGAAGTCTAGATCCATCCCCAGCAGATTTCTTTTTATAGAATAATTTGAAGAATCGTGTCTACGTCAATAAATCAAATACACTACGTCAACTAAAAGAAAAATCAGTGAAGAGATGTCGGCGATCTCGCGGTCTCTTTGCCGACGAGTATTCGAAAATTAATACGAGTTTTTCAAATGTTAACTTATTCGTGGCGCACCCTATACTACAAAAATATGTCTACCAACATTTTAAAACCCACACAAACAAAGCTCATAGTGTAGGTGATGTATTGCTGTTTTTAACTTTGAAGCCAAGTTGCCATTAGTTGGTACGCCTACACGTCGCGATTCCACATTATATGTGCGTCAGGGGACCGCTGAGGAAGTTTGTGGGAAATGCATTGTAGATAATTTCGTTGGATTGAAATGTTGTAGTTCTGAACTTGGTTTGGTGCGCCGTCCAAGTTTTCATAATAACGGAGAACAGTAAAGAACAACCTAAGTTGGCCTTTGAAATATTATTAATCTAAATTTATGAATCTTAATCTAAATTTGTAATAGTTTTGATATTTCTTTAAAACATTTCAGCTTTTACCTGTTTGTATTATTGATTTATACAAAATAGTTGTCCAATAAAAAATTGCTTTGAGCTCCTAACATTTGCGCAATTTGTGTATATTATACTAGTTGTTGAATTGAAGGTCTACTTGATAAACCACTTTTAAGTTTATTTATTTGAATTGATGTAAAAAAACATACATATCTGTATTTGTAAAGAGTAATATAATATGGTGTCATCATCATTAGCATTTAATATTCAACTCCTGGACAGGGGCTTCTCCTTAGAAAGGAGGGTTTGGTAAAACAATTTTGATATTATTACTTGACTAACCAAAAATGACTAACTAAATATGCGAAGCTAAGATATACTTACACACACGAAATACATGTGATATAAGTCTGTGTATCTCTTCTATACATTTTCTTGTCGTCGATAGACTTACATTAAATATGCATGTCGTGATACTAGAATACTATCTCATATTAGTATCACACTAGTAACGTCAGACGACGGCATCACTTTACCATCGAGATATTTAGTAATAAATTAGTAAAAATTAGTAATAATTAGTACATATTGCCAAAGCGTTAATCATTAAATAGCTTAAAATTAAATTTTAGAATAAGAACCAACTTTTAAAAGAGTATGGTTGACTTCAATATACCTACAGCCCATGTGCGAGTTCCAAGGAATTGGAAGCTGTGAAAGCGTGCGGGTATACTATCCGCCCGAACGTCGCTCCGTAGCCTGCATTCTCCCAGTACTAGGTTGACCTTGATGTTAGACCACGGTTATCATGTCTTTGTTTCTAAGTTTTGTAAAATCAGTATTTTTTTCTAGAGTAAATTGTTACTACACTATTAACACGAGTTACAAGTACAATAACAAGTTTTATGTGTGCGTAAAATGATATGTATGTGTAATTTGGATATAAAAGAAACGACATGCACAAGAAAAATAACAATAGACAGAAAACAAAAATGAATACATTAAAAGCAGAAAGCTAAAGTATTACACTGGATAAGGATTAATATGATAAGGATGAAATTGCTTGGAAAGTATAACCTATTAGTACATATAAATTTAATCTTAAAACAAAATAATAGTTACTGTGTGTCATCCGAAGGATATAGATATTTACCATCGCAGACTGTTTTGTAGATATTTTTAAGGTATATAATTTTGTAATATATTATAATTTTATATATTTAGTAAACTTTGATAAGTATTAGCAATAATGGTGCCTAACAATTCTGAACTTTTACAAAATATTGACTTTTTATAAGTTCCATTAAAATAACAAGGGTGTATTTAAACTTCTGTAACACAACAGTATTGAAATCTTTTAAGAAGTTTAAACGTACAGTACAATGGAAGCAACTTTATTTTAGATTCTGTAACGATTTACACGCGCTCGAAGGTTTGAGATGTGTTAATATCGAACGCAATATCGACAACATCGCAACCCTAATTAATTACATCAACATTTCTTCAGATACCGTGAAGCTCGCGCGCGGACTTTGCATAGACATTAAGATGTTTCGTATTAAACTCGACTGCACGGTTGGCCTAGTGGTTTAAACGGTCGCCACGTCGCTCTCCACTTCGCCGAGTGTTGTAGGTTCAAACCCCACATGGGAAAACGCTTTGTGTGATCCATAAATTTTTATTCTGTGTCTGGGTGTTTTTTATGTACATTTCTTGTATGTTTGTAGTCTCCCGCGACACAGGATTTATGCCAATGCGGGCGTTGTCTTTTTCTAAAAAAAAACCATATCAATTCTCAAATTTTCTACCCTTACTTTAGTATTCAAATTTAGATGTAGAAAGACAGGTAACCCATGTTAGGTTGAAAATAAAAGAAAGACTTTGCTACTGCTGGAGTTTTAAAAAACAAAACAAAATATCTACTGATTTGAGAATTTTTTCCTTTGTTAGAACTTAAAAGTGCCTCAACCCAACAGACAGCGCCCAACTTGCCTCACTGGTAGTATAAAGGGGCCTTGTTTAATACCCATTACACTAACACAAAATAGTGATGACACTAATTCTAAGTAAGATATTATATTAATCTATTTTTCTCAAATTTTGACTGAAGATGTTAGGTAGAAAGTTCAGCATTACTGTTTGACGAACTATTGAAGCTGGTTTTCCTGATAGATCAAAGAAATATTTGATTAGATTGATTTAAAAACCAATTCCGTAATTTGTGATTTCATACAAACATTAACTTGGTTAAAAGATCTATTAAAAATACACGATAAAATCGTCATTTGCGATGAGGTTATGGTTTATGATTTCTTTTAGATTTTTTTATGGGTTCTAATCTTGCTATATTATTTAAACGTTAAGTTAACTCATCACTGCTATCGAAGTTCTTGTTCAATAATTAATTTAATTTAAAAATGAAAACTTAACAGATTGATCGTGTGATATCGTTCGACGAAAACGCTAATATGTATTTATAAATATATTTAATTTAAGAGGCTGCCGAAGTGACTCTACCGTGACTACACACGGTCGTCTGATTCTTAACTAGGCAGTGCTTGTACTATAATAGCCAAATTACTAATATTGTACTATAATAGCTTGTATTTCTAAATACACACGTACCACGTATAAACTATACGTAAAATTCGTTATGAGTATGCAATTTTAACCAATTGCTTTCAATATATTCAATAGACTTATCAATAAAACGATTACTGTCAATTGGGATTTTCTTTTATATAATCAAAGCTTATATGCAAATGCAAAATGTTTAGCTTAGTGCAACACTTTATTAGTGTAACGGGTAGTAAAAAGTACAGAGTACAGAATGAAAATTTCAAGCGTGTTACGTAAAAGAACTTTCAACTGACCTTGTTTGACCTCTACGTAATTTGGTAACAAAAAGAGTCGCTGTCACTAGTACCTAACTTTGTGAATAATAATTATAAATCTACTTTCACTCTGGCACAAATTTGTTAGAGATAAATTTTGGGGGCTCTGGGACAAAAGAATAAATATTTACGAAGATGGAAATCCAAAAATACTAAATAGGAATAATGTTTAGCTTATTATTTCAAAGAAACAGTTCTTAGTACCTATATATATTTACATAACAATATTTACCTGGTTTTAGTTGGTTACCTTTAAACAAAAGCTGTAATCTAATAGAAAATAAAACAGTGTTCAGTAACTTGCTCGTGAAATATAAAACTTTCAAGTGTTTTTTTAGGCCCCCTATCTCTGAAGGTCTAAATATCATAAAGAAATGAACTGATAAAATAATCATAATTAATAAAAGACTAAAAAGATACTATACCAAGGCCTTGTTATCTCTTTTAAAATTAAGAAAAATAATCACCCGACTCTTATAACTTCTAAGTTACATGTTTCTATTAACATAAAGAATAACAGTTGCCAAATGTCTACTCTGAAATGTTTGAAATATATCATATGGAATATAAAATTCTTAAAAATTACGAACACGATATCTTCTTGCGTATAATAATTTATATAATATAAGTCCATATTGGACGTGTCCTGATACATGTCAGTTTCTTTTTACTTTTGTTATCAGTACTGTAAATAGATATAACATTGATTAAATTTTTTTTTTTTTTTCATTCTTAATAATTTTTATTGTATGACAATATATAATTGATTCCCATGTAGCTATCGTTATGTTGTATTTGTGATCGTAATTGAGATTAAATATTTATAGAAATAAGCTAGCACCTCGGCATTTGCATCTAAGGTTTCAAATATTTTAGGGTGGTTTTTCTTTGCATATAAATCTAAGTACAACCCGTTTTTCTAGTTGGGTGTTGTACGTCTTATTGATTTCCAACATGTTTGTAAGGTTAGTGTCGTATTTCACGTTATACGAGTATACGTTAGTGTGGCACAGAATCTTTCGTTCTAACTGACTGCGTAACTAACGTTTACTAACATTGTACATACTAAAAAGTCATGACTAATAAAAAGTAATTTTATAACAAGTTACTGCAACATAAAGAATATAAAAATGTACCTTCTAGAAAGAAGTCTTACGTTAAAAAGTTACTTGGCATCAAGGATGTATGCATTTATATATGTATGTTCGTAGCAAGCAGTCTATTCATTGTCTAAATGTATTTTTTTTTGTAATGACGACTAGTCAAAACGAGTAAGGTTTTTTGCTTTATTTTGACATGAAATTCCTGCAATTATTTATTTATGTCAACTGAATGTCTTAATATAGTTACTAAGGTCTATTACATACTGATAAATTATAGACTATATTCTAAAATAAAAGGATTATTATTGTAGTTCAAAACAACATATATATATACATTCACAGATCCAAGTCTCATACCTAAGTCAGTTAGGTTTTTAGGTAAAAGTATAAATTTACGTAACATGACTGGATATAATCATCATGTTTTACCTCCAAACTTTGAGATATTGTGAAGATTTTCTGTAGAATAAAGTTTCCAATGTTGCGTCGCGTTAAAACGAATCTTATAATAATAGAGATGGGATGCTGTGCAGCGCTCTACTCGTACCTGCTGAATTATTAATGTACTCTCTCTGAGGGACATGATACTTGGCGACATCGGCACGTAGACTTATATCTACTACTATCTGAATAGATTCAGGATAGTTTCCGTCGATGGAGATTATATGTAAAGTTACTCGTGTGAGATAAACTTTATCGTCGTGTTTTATAGCGTAGTTTAGTAAATCAATTTAGTTAACTAAGTCAAATAGTTTTACCTGAAGGTAAAGAGATTTCATGTCAAAAATGGATTCTGAATTGTTATAAACTCTGGAGAAAAGATACTAAAGCAAAAAGTTTTTCAGTTTTATTTTTAAAAATAATAGGTATGTAACGCACGTTTCCTCATTATTGCGTCACTAACATATTCTAATAAATAGTTCTTATATATAATAACTTATATATCTTATACATTTCAATTCAGTATACTTTTCAATAAAATACTATTACTGAAGTCAATTTTCATTAAAATTCTAGCATATGGTGTACCATAGTTTACTATGTAGTTATGTATTGAAAACGAAATGTATTCAGTAAACTAGAATAGATTAGTTGAAAGTAATTTTGAGCATGAATTCACACTGAGTCTTCCTGCAATACTCACTTTGAAAACTGTGGCCAATTTGTCAGCAATAGTTTTGTTTAATTAAACTTGCCTTATTGTTGATATAGAGCAAGTCACGGTTACAAGAGCCTCAGCGTGACTTTGTATTTAAGGTTTCAACTGTGTTTTAGAACGCCTGCAGCATTCTAAAATCGACCTTATTTTATTCTATGAACGTAAATAATACTCATCTAAATAAAAAATAGGTCTTTTAAATAATGAAATAAACATTATCTCTAGTATTTTTTGGATTTCTTTTTTTGTACCTTTATATATCTCCATAAAGTTAAATGTATTTTACACAGATCTCTGTAAAAGTTGAAGTATTTTTAAATATTTCTAACAAATATTCACCAAGTTGGATACCCTTTTTATTACCAGATTACGTCGAGGTCAAAGAAGGTCAGCTGAAGGTACTTTTACATAACACGCTGGAAATTTTCAACTATTCCATTTTCGAATTTCATTACTCTCAGATGAAAACAAATTTATACAATTTATGTCAGTGAAATGTGACAGTTTTGTTCACGTCACTGAACCTTGTAGTGAAATTTAAATTTTTATTTTATCTTCATTTAATTGTATCATGAGTCTTTAGAATACAGACTTTTAAATTATAAATTCATTTAATGTTAGAATAGTAATTTATGTATTGTTTATTCATCATCAACAGCCTTTAATAGTTAGCCACAGGACAAAGACCTCCTTTTAGAAGAGAGATTACGGTAGTTTACTCACTTAGCATGCTTTTGTGATCAATACCGATGTATACTCTGTATCTTCAATCCATTACTATTGAAATCGGGCAGTATTGATTTTTTGTGGAACATGTTATTTTTTTTTAATTTGAGTTTTAACTAATTTAGTTCTCATAGCTTCAAATATTGTAAGCTCTACGAAAGAAAATGTTACAAGGTACATGCTCAATAACGTTCCATATTTGCACTAAAAATCATTACACAGAGAAATGCGGCAACTATTGTATTTAATGTCAAAAGTTTCAACATGACAGTAGCATTAAGGTTCATGCTCCAATAGTTTGCTCTGCAAATAGAATGGCAGCCGGCTTCCGTCGAGGAAAAGATGCACTCGATAAGAATGACCTTACGTTATATTGCTGGGCAACACGCTACTGAAATATGGATACAGTTAGTGTAAACAGTAATGAACTAAATTATTTAATGATATAAAGAACTGTCCGGCTATCCTGTAGGTGTGATCGGTTACGTCCATTTTTGTAATTATGTTACCATAACGTAAAAATATTTTTAGGTTACGTTTCAGAGACTTACTTTGTGTAGGTATATAGAATTATTGGCGAAAACTGATATCAAAAAAATGGTTATACAAATTTAGTATATTCATATATACGTTGAGAAAATATATAACATAAGGAAAGTCTAAGAATGAAAGTTCAACTTACAGTGGCAACAAACAAAAATCGTAATTGAACCACTAAAGCAATTCGTCGCTTTGTATAGATGGATGGATAAACATACTGAAGGTAGTAGAGCCACGCGGATTTCAGCATGAACGGGCCGGCTCGACCGGGGCAGTACTACCCTCCTACAGAAGATTAACCTAAAGCGATAGCATCCTTGCTGTCGTTTTTCGTTGGTGAGTGCGCGATCGGAGGCCCCTTGATGCAGGGGTGATAGTTGTCGTGGTAAGTGTGTGCAATACAATGCTACGATGACTGTCATGCCTTTTACGTCCCCAAGTAAGGAGTAAAAAAGCGTCTTAATAGGCTGCCATAGTGTGAGTCACCATGCTACATTGTCAACATTCGCAATGAGTATGGTGACTACATCTTTTAGATTCTATTCATGCTGTCCATCAGGTAAAGTAGAGTCACTTTGGCAGGCTCTAAAAAAAAAGAAAAATGCTCTATGCAATAAATGTTGTTGAAACTGTTAGATAGTAGTTAGCACGTGACGTAAGCAGGTATGTCAATAATGAACTGCTAAATTTGGTTTAGGAAAATAAGGGGATTTTTATTATTGCCTGTAAAATATACAGAAATAATTGTTGCCATAATTAGAACCTAAGATGAGATAAATTGCTTTTAGTAAGAATAGGCACAGAGTAATGTAGTGAACACTTTTAGTAATATCTTTTTTAATTTTTATTTATAACAACAGTTAATTAATTCTTTGTTGTCCTTTTAGATTATTTTCATGTATAGTTATGAAATGTTAAAAAGCTAGGATGGATACAGATCTTGAGTAAATATTTAGGACTAACTAATTACTAAACACAATTATTAGTCATGTGGCTATGTTTGCCAAAAAACAATTTTACAGAATTTTAAATAGGATTCATTTTTTGCTTGTGAAAATTAATAAAACGAACTACTTGAAAGCAAAAAAGTCTAAATACTAACTTTTGTACTCTACAGATAAAACCGCAGCCAACCTGCTCCTATTTAAGCTTGTTATTTATACTCCGCCGCATTTAAAACATCATAAAAGTCCAAACACTTTTAAAACTATTTAAGTACAAGACATGTAGCCAGATTAAAGCTTTCACCCACCGACCTTCTTAAAGTTGTATAACTTTAAAACTATCGGCTTGTTCTCAGAATGTTTGTAAGCAGATAAAAAAGGTTCCTAACTGTCCACACTAGAAGTAATCTACCGAGAATAGAATGACACTGGAGTTATAACATTTTTATGGTATATTTGCTAAAATATTGAATCGTTATAATATATATTTTACGATGTTCCCCTCAATAACCGAAGGAAACGAGTTTACTGCAGTAAATTTCACAACGTTTGAAACGCAATAGATAAGTATGTAATTATATGAGCTTTTCCCTTGCTATGATTTCTCGTTGTATTATATAACTTTTAAAATAAAAAATAATAATAACAGAGTAATTCAATCTACCACATCAATATTGGAGAGTTAAATTCATTATAAGCTACCTGCGTCACTTAACGATGGGTTGCTTTATGTGATATTCGTTCCCATCACAAATAATCGTGTTAAGTAATTAAAATTTTAATTTTCAGTAATTTGATTATCAGTTTTACACAAAATATTTTACGTGACAGACTTAAATGTTTATTCAATGAGTTCATGCCCATTCTAGTTTTTTAATATTCGATTATTGTACATGAAAATAATCTAAAAGGACAACACTATTGCTTTTAGAAATTTTTTAACAAGTTGGAAGTTTTTGACATTTAAGAAACAGGTGGTTTGCGTGAGTGATGGGTACGAAACAATTATTCTGTCTTTTAGTCCTCTCCTTTGTCCTAAAACCAGATTGCATTACGGGTGCAAAATTTTAATTAAAAGAAATCGTATTATTCAATGTCTAATGGTGTTAGTCTTGCAGATTACGTAATGTGAAACTTCTTTTATTTTTTATTTTCCTTCTGTTTTTCTATGTTGTTTCATTTGCTTTGTGTATTTTGCATTTATTTAATGCTTCATTGAATAAACCAATATTTTAACAATGGTATTCTTGAATCTTTGTAAAAAGCTTATACAAAAACTAAACTGAATTAATAATGAATTGAAAACAGAGAAAAGTAGTTGTAGTACAATAAATATATACAAAAAAACCCTTTGTTATCCAAACGTGCTTACCAAACATTTGTTATAAAAAAAAAGTTTATTTAATTAAACCTTTAGTGGCATTTCAAAGATTTTAAACTGAGAAATGTACACTTTATACAATCTCGTAGCATACTTTTGTTCATTTACCAGGTTGGTGTAATGGTAAATTTTAATATTAATTACACAACGTTCTTTTAATATATCCTTGACTTTTTTCCACATTGAGACTGAAGTTATTCAGTTCGTGTTGCGCATTATAATTTACGGCTACATCGTAGCTACTGTAGACGGTGATAAATTTTTAACTTCTCAAACGAACTAGAAATACTCGTGTTGTTCTTGTAGAACGTTTATTTTAATACTAAAATTTACTAAACAATCATTATTATAGACTTTAGGCTTCAGTGATTTCTGAACTGTCCTATTTTTTTATTCATGCATGTAATAGTCAACAAAGACATCTAGCTACCTTCAGCGTTACACATCTAAACTTACTTAATGTAATGGTAACTAACACGACCGAACACGCCCAGCCTCTATGAACGTCCATCCTTCACCCAAACCTGAGACCGACAGACAGTACTCAACCCTTGGCACCATCATCTACTAAGCTCCACTCCATCGGCCTCGTCAACACGTACACTTCAATCATTTATATAATGTTTAGTAGATATCGCCTGGAATCAATGTCAAAAAATGGCTGTTAAGAACCCTTTTTTAAGAAATTTGTATTAAAAAAATTGTCTTTTGTTTATAATTGCACACAGTCACTAAAGAAATATATTCATAATGGTCGAACCTATTTTTATCGTTCTAGGCTTTTTCTTCACCTGTGCCTGTAGCCAACATCTAAAAATATATTGTTGCAACTTTGCAGATATTACAATCACTGTAAGTCTTTAATTACATGATGATTATGATTATTACTATCACACTGCATCTCAGTAAACAAATAATGAAATTCCTGCCTAGCTTATTTAACTGTGTTACTCAAAATAAACATAATCCTGTCTGTATCTTTGCGTGTTCATTGTTTAAAATGACATCAATGAGTCGTTTCCGATAGAGTAATTATGAGTCCATTTGATTGTGTGTTTCGATCTCTAGTGGTTGAATAGTTTATCAATTTATATGAAATTTTAATAATTTTAAGCGAGGCTTTGTTTTTGCTTTAACTTTTTGAGAAGGTAAGCCGTTTGTGGTGTCTAATCAGTGGTAATATGAATATTAACGCAGGTATCCCAATTAGCTGTACAAATTTTCTGTCTAAATAGGTAGCAATATTTTATATAGACGCAGCAGTAATTCCGTTCCTAATGAATTAACTTTATATATTAAATTTGGACTGTATCTGTTATGTAAATTATTATGAACGAAGTAAATGAAACAGTTATTCTGTAATAGTATCCTTAAATCATTTTAAACTGAGTAAAATAACAATTGTTATAAGAAACGTTTAAGTAACTGTAGAATACTCGTATTCTCGAGTATATTGACTGTGTCAGATATGAAATTAAAGAGTAATAGTTTTGAGACTAATGTAATTTGGTTGAAATACTAGAGTCGGGCAATTCAAAGGCTTGTTACATAAATCTTTTATATTATTACGTTTATTCATTGAAAACATAATCATATACCATTGAACGTGATAGTTTAAGTGGTAGCGAATTAGAGTTGTTTGGTTTGGTTTTCAGGAATGAATATTAGTAACTTGGTAATGAATATTAGGTAATAGAGCCACGTTGATTGCAGGACGTACGGACCCGATCGGCCGGTAGTACTACCCTCTCACAGAAGACCAACCTAAAGTCACAGCATCTGTGC
The DNA here is from genome assembly GCA_949316085.1 of Hypercompe scribonia. Lineage (NCBI taxonomy): Eukaryota > Metazoa > Arthropoda > Insecta > Lepidoptera > Erebidae > Hypercompe > Hypercompe scribonia. The sequence continues at coordinate 8,604,731 of OX438975.1, forward strand.
CGTCGTGTTTTATTGATGAGTGCGAGATCGGAGGCCTATTGATGCAGGAGTGACAGTTATCGTGGTAAGAGTATGAGCCTTACACTGCCACGATAATTGTCATGCCTTTTATGTCCACAAGCGGAGCGTGACAAGCCTCTTACTAGTCCGCCATAGTGTGAGTCACCGTACTGCATTGTCTGCATTCACAATGTGACCACAACTCCTGAATTCTATTCATGCTTTTCCTCACTCAGAGTTGACTAAAGGAGCAAACTATGCAGGACAAAGGCACTGCAAAGAAAAAAAGAACTCGAAATAAACCCTATAAGTATCATCCCAGTGTCGTATAGCAGGCTTCAAAAATCAGCAAAACCTCCTTTCCATGTCTTTATTCTAAAGGAGAGACCTATGTCTACACTGTTAATCAGATTGTGGTAAAATTTTGTATCTATGTTGAAAGAGATATAGTAAAATACATACGGTACTTTCATCAAGGTAATTAAAAAAAATTACGTCATTGAGTTACAAAGAAAAGCATCATATTATAATGTTTAAACGTACGTAAAATAAGAATTTTGATTTAATTTATTTAAACATCTTCTCAATAGAAAAAAAAACAATTTACAAAGACGACTCGTTTCATCTTTTACGGAAAGCACATGGTTACTTGCAAGGCACTTTCATTATTACTTTTCCGTCGGCAGAGACTGAAAGCGATATGGCTTTAGGCTTAATAAACGTAGAATTAAAAACAACACACTCATCTTGTTACGTTCTGCTTAATATAACAAGATTCTTGTTTCATGAATGCTATACAACCCTGGAATACATTATATGGTTAAAAAATTCATTATCTCCAGTTCTTACAAAATCACGTTGAAATTTTTTTTTATAAGACTTAATTTCTTGCTCGCAAAATGTAAAATATTGTAAGTTTTTGTGATAATAGTTATAATTTTCTTTGTAATATTTTACGAGTTACGGTAGACAGTTCTCGAACTTCGAATAAAATTGTTAATTTTATTACTCTAAAACAATTATAATTACAACTTTATTATAAAGCAGTAGCTAGTTACGATAATATCATGGTATTTAAGATATTAAGATTATCAACGCTTTCCCTATATTTTATAATATGATATATTCCATATTATATAATATATCATATTATAAAATATAAGGTCTGAGTATTAGTTAAATAGCAAGCAATTATTAATATTAATTTCACAGACAAGATGGTTTAATATTTCATGGCTGTTCCAGATCATCTAACCGATGCGATGGAACGAAAAGATTTATTCATCAATAAAGACAACTTAAACACCTTTAGAAAATGAACGATTTATTTTTAAATTGATAGATCGTTAATAATAATGAGCTATCAGTGTTTGCTTGAAAACGAATGGAATAAAAGTTCATAAAGAATTTATAGAATGATCACATTGCAATTATAGATGTGGAACAGACGTAATAGTGTTTGAAATATTTTTGTTCAAATAGGTATCGTTAAGCGACATAGACAATATTTGCGGCTACAATATCTTTCAGAGAAAATTATTTAGTTGTTGTTCTTGGAAAACTATATAAAACTTTTGTAGATCCAGTTTGTGGAATAAAATCTATTATGTGATTTTTTTGTTATAGTTTTGAAACAGTTTATAGAACATGATACAGCATATAACCTATTACTTCATAAAATAATAACAATAAGAATACACAACGCGGACACGGTCATCTGATTTCAAGTTAGGCAGAGCCTGTGCTAATTAAAAATATAATGGCAGTTGGCATACGCCATTACTGATTGTAATCGAGGAAACTTGAGTGTAGGCTTTAATCAAAACATGTTCTCAGCTCACGTGTTCTTTGTTTCAATGTTCCATTGCAATAGTGCATTGCAATGTTGCAAAACTAAATACTTAATAGATTAAAAAGCTAGTCTATGGGACGCTCTTTTCATAGTCTTTAGTATCTATATTTATCCCGTAATGCGACCGTGATACAAAATCTGTTCTTAGCAGACGTGTCTCAACTTTATATTTTTCTATTAAGTTTTAAATCTATAGTCAAAACAAAATACGTGTTATCATATAAACTTGCATTATATATACTATTTTATCTGCATTAAATGTAAAAGGGAAAAAATTGTATGTTTTTTTATTATATATATATATTTACAACAAAACTTCGAAGAACTTCAATAGAATGGTTTATAAAGACGCTAATTCTATGCAATCGATGAATTGGTTTCGAATGAAAAACTTAATGCACACGACTAAAGTAAGATAACTAATTTTGACTTCAAAACTTTAGGAATGGGTTGAATCTCACTTTATATGTAGATGTCAGTTACCTGTAGAATAATTACCAGTAATGTTTTAGAAGCAGCCGAGGAGGTTGCTACTGTAATTTAGGTAAGAAGCTGATCATGTGGGTATAGACTGGTAACTTGTCCCACAAACTGATTTAATAATAATCTCATTTCCTAATTAATTTATAAGTATTTGTAAAGTACGATTGTGTGACTGTCTAATAATGAAAAGAAAACAATATTTCTAGGGTACCATGTCTCGATCTGGATGTCGTAATAGCAGCGGTTCCCGGATCCTTCCTATGTGAGGCGCAGAGTGGCACACCGTGTGGTTTTAGTCGGTCCGATTCCGACACACCACCTCGCCGTAAACCCCGATGGGGTGACGGCTCGAGGGGGTTTCCAACCGTTAAAAAAAAAAAAAAGGGTACCATTTCTCAACTAGACAAAAACTAATCCTAAAATGATCACTTCCATGGCTGCCATTTTGTTTATCTGAATAATTTCTTACAAGATACAGTATTCAAGATATCAGATTAAATAAACATCAATGTTTAAAGTCAATAAAAGTTACAAAAATGAAGTTTCTAAGTAAACACAATCAGAGTATCTGTACCGTTTTAAATTCTAGTATGGATATTAAATGAAATCAAAAGCAACCGTCATTATTAATTTAAACTATTAATATTAACACACCATTGATAACGTTCAACCATTAAAAGCAATTCCTACAAGAGAAGTAATCCGATAGTCGTTAAACGAAACAGAAATATTAGTATTTGGTGATTACAAATTTAAATTCGTACTTATATAATACCACTTACCACAATATATTCTTTGATTATCTCTTTAATCTCTCGAGGTAGCTTAATAACAGCAGTTTCCGGATCCCTTCCATTTCAGGCTCAGAATGGTACACCGTGTGATTTTAGTCAGTCCAACAGTGACACACTGTGTGATTTTAGTCAGCCCGACAGTGACACACCGTGTGATTTTAGTCAGTCCGTTACTGACACATCACCCTGCCGTAAACCCCGGTAGGGTGACAGCCCGTGGGGATATCCACACTTCAAAAAGAAAAGTTGATCACTCGAATATCTCGTAAGAAATTCTGTCATCGATTTACAGTGATTGTAGACTTTAATTAGTCATACATTTTGTTCCATATTTTTGTCACATGAATTTCTTTTCTCCTATATGCCTACAATGGATATTTGAACAAAAATTCAAAGAAAAAATTGTCGTTCCTATACAACATTTTGCATGTACCCAATTATCTCCACGCAGCTGATGTCTTTTGACACTGCCAAGACATATGCCTTCACAACGTGGGCGATACAACGTAATATGTAACGATATTGGACGAGCGGTAAGAATAGCAATCAGGATGATGGAAACTAGGTATCTGCATTATTGGTCCGATGACGTGATGCGAATTCTGAACAATAATCGATTATGTTGAGCAAGGGTATCTTACATTGTATATTTTGTTCTTTCTGTGCAGTATTTGTATTTTTATTACATCCTTGAATTAATCTTTTTTATATATTTTTATTCAGTATTCCGTTTATGTTGGTTAATGTAACATCTTTACTTTTTTCTTTTGATGTACAAAACTTTTAAGAATTCTAAGGGTTGGAAATATCCCCAGTCGATAGTTAGTAGGTAGCTTTTACTATACGATACCCAGTGGAATTACTGATGAAATTCAAGTGAGAAAGTGAGTCTCCGTTTGTTTTTTATTTCAGGAAGCTCTGATTTAATAGGAAACCTAAATCGAATGGTATTTACAACTCTTAAGGTATATTTTTTATTATTGTAGCTTTATTTTGTGAACATTGTGATTATAAAAGTTTGAGTGTGACTTCACAAGTTACAAACACTAAAAAATAGTATTATTTTAATCGACAAAGTTCATTAGCATAATGAATTATAATGAATGACGATGAATTTTCTCTTAAAAACTATGATGAAAATAAAATATATGAACTCTAATAAATAATCTCTAAATATCTTGTAAGAATTTATATTTTAAATATATTAACAGAAATTTCGCACACAATATCATTATTGTGTAATTTTTTTAAATCCTTGTTATCATATTTTTTTTATTGTTAGTCTATCACTTAACGTATGCGATTGTCGATCAAGAGGTCTTGGGTTCGATTTTTGAATCGGGTCACAAAGTATTATTGAGTGTTTTGATTACAGAAACACTTAATGACAGCTCGGAGTTTAAAAGTTGGGGTCTTAACCACCGTACCTTGGAGAGCACATAAAACTGTCGGCCTTGCGCCTGATGTCTCCATGTGTATTTGCAAAATAGTGGATATATATCTTATCTCCACAGAATTTTTGAAAAGAATTTTGAAAAATGAAATATTGTTTTTTAAAAATATGTCTTCTTAAAAAATTTAGACCAAACAGCACACGATGCGATTATATTTCCTTTACAAATACCAATATTCGCTAAATTACTATATTTGCACATAATTTCATACTATTACTATCACGTATTTTTAAGCCAGAACGTTGTAATTAGCGGGTCACAGTACGAGTTGTATTTTAAACTGTAGAAACAATAAGAAAAACATTTCGTGCAAGTTTTATTCGTTTCCAACATCAAAATGGAAATTGAAGTAAAGAAATACTCGTAAATGGACAGCCACTATGAAGAGAAAAAGTTAACAACTTAATCTTGTACGATGTTACTGTATATATATATCTCTTTTACCATACTGAATGAAAAATTACAACCCTTTTGTATAAGCTTTAATGCTGATGGGTCCCCATGATACCCAAAATGAAATTCAAAAAATTCTGGTAGCTAGAAGCGCTGTCATCGTGCACATAGCGAAAACGTAGAACACTATTTCCGTTGGTACTGTTTCAGTAGTGTTTATTATTTTCAAAACTATTATCTTTTATATACTTTTTACTATTTAGAAATGAATTTAAAATGAGAAAATTAAATTATATCACTGTTTATTTGGCATGTCTTGTCCTTAACTAAACCTGAAAATGGTATCTTAAAACTTTACAAAAGTTTACTTGTCAAATATAAATATGTATCTGTTTATAGGTATATAGTATACAAGTTTAAGCATATTAATAAAATAAATAAACAAATATTTACACACAACACACAACGCCATCTGGTTTCAAACTAAGCAGATATACTATATAATATATAACTAGATAACTAGACTGACTGATAGAATACTTATATACTTTTTTTTTCGTAAATACATACATATTATACATAGAAAAGGATTCATATGATAGGCTTATGTGTAATATGTATTTGAAACATCGTTAGTTTGTTTATTCTCATGCTCATATCGAACAAAATGCACCCACTTTTCTACCTCACCCAATCTTTGAATGATAGAGAATGCCGTAGGTAGTCCACCAATGTGTATAAAATAAATAAAATAAAAGCTTGAACAATTTCTTATACTATTATAAAAGTTTTCTTCGATTATTGACAAATACAATAGTATTTATATTGGTTTTATAGTTTTTAAGAGTCTAGTGAAAAAGTTTACTTGTTAAAAAAGGGATTATAGACCACTTTATGTGTAGTGTATTATAATTTAATAATATGATTTAAAAATAAATATAATATATAAAAGTTTAAGAAACAGCACCAAAACAAAGTATGATCGCTAAGCCAAAAGTCCTGGATAACATCTTACCCAGGACAAATAATTGTGTGACGAGTGTGGTTGTTGGTTAATTGCTTTGACAGAATTTGTACATAGCATATACATATTAAAAAACATTTCAACACAGTGTGAGACATTAAAATATCGAGTAAATTTTAATCCTCACAGTGTTCGAAATAAACGTTATTTTTTTGTGTATAGAAAATTTCACTAATCACAAATTAGCATTGTATTAAAACACTGTTTACGCGTCTAAATTGCCCTGTGGTAGCCAAAATGGTACTTTATAATGTAACAATAGTATAATGTTGATGATACACAAACGATTCATTGTAATTTAGACAAATTTCTGAAAGTTAAACATCTAAAGTATTTATGCACACTAGTAACATATTTACTCTAAAAATAAAGCCAATTATTATGAAATAACTGATGAAAATGAAAACAACATGCCTTCATATTCCACGGCTAACCTCTTCAACTTTTAACCATATTTTATACAAATCAGCATAATTTGTACATGAAATACGTACACACGTATAAAACATGTTAATCCTTTATTCAGGTCGGCGCTCTGCCTCGTGGCACAGTAATAAGGTATATTTGTCAAAGGCATTGCTTAGCTACAGTACTGTATCTTAATTTACCGTTTCTAAGCTTGTACTGAGTGCGAATTATGGCTCGTTCGAGGCACACCTGGGCCTGCCTTACTTTAATACTGTAGAAACATAAATAGTTGAAATACAGTTATGAAGTAAATCATTTATAAATGTCGCTTCGAGTATTTTTTGAATAAGTATAAAGGTATGATGAAGTTATATTTCATTTTTCAATAAAAATGTCTGAAGTAGCGATTTAGAATATCAATTTGGTATATTAGATTAAGATAACATATTTGTTTTTTATTTATTAGATTTAGGCAGACAAATATATGAAATGTCCATGGAAGTTTATGACTAAAAACCAAACTTAATAAATGTACCCACTACGTTTTCCACAGATTATTTTTGGGTTTGAAATCTATATACTATAAAAATTACTAAGTAATTAAATGTAAAAATAATGCGTCGTTAGTTAGTTTTTCTGACCTGATTACTAAACAGCCTCGTTGACGCACAACGGCCACAATTCTATCCCTGTCTATAGTTTTTTTACAAAAGCCTGTCTAGCAGTTCAAGTAAAATTGTTTTTTATTATTTTTACTTGTACAGTGAATAAAACATTTGATACATTCTAACAGTAACATAATTTACAATGAAATCCCGATGATTGAGTACAAGCTGTGCAAATCGATTTGCATCGGAATAACGGAATTGCAATCGGAAATACGGAATGAATTCGGCCAATTTGCCGATGACTCCGGTGCCGAGATAACGAATTCCATTTCTCCTCATCTCTACCAGTGTTGTTTTGTCTTATTTTTCTATGTAATGGGTTTGTTTACTTTCGTTTTTTATTTTATTAATAAAATTGAATTCACCTTTCAAGGCAAAAGTATGGAGAGAAAAAAATCATGCTACCTGCTTTATCGTATACTACTGTAACAAAAAATTTGAATTCTTGTCGGTTTTTGGCGGTTATTATTATTATTATCGGTTATTATTACTTATTTTTTTTTATTTCTGACGTCCTAACCCATTTTAGTGGTTTCATTACTCTTCTAACATTTAGCAGTCAACAGATTAATTAACATCGTAGCCTTCATAAATATATTTAAATACTCATAAATGTATTTATTTTTGTTACAGGCGATCAAGTGCGGGTCTACTGGCACCGCAGTTATCATGTCAAACATCATCACCTGCGACTGCGCCACCACCTCATCCACCAGCATCACCGCCCCGCATCGTGTCTGCGCCGCCCGCACCTCTCGCCCAACCACCTCCCGACCCCGCACCTCAACCCGCACAAGAAGATGGAGTCAGATTACGGCGTGTACACACCGTTGCAGTCAGGGATTATCTCAAAAGAGAAACGCAAACGTTCTTTGGTGTGCAAAGGGACAATGAGAGGGAACAAAGGAGGCTATGGTATGAGAGGCGGAGGAGACACGCAGCGCGGGCGCTTGGGGACCTCAGGCCCGATCTACCACCGGATCACCATCCTGATGATGATGATATTAGGTAAGATTGAATTATTTAAAATATACAGTAGAATTGTACACTTACTTTGTGCGGTTTTTTTTTCTGTTGAGGTTATAGCCAAGCATCCCATTTCTCTTTTTGATTTTTTTGATTTTTCGAAAATTATTGTAATGAAATGAGTATTGGTTTTCATTTTATAAAAAAATACGCCATAACCGCTCGCTTGCCCGTGTGGACTAGTAGTCCACAAAAAAAAGCATACATTGCCCGTGATGACTAGGAGTCCACATCGAATTTCACTCTAAAATGCCCGTGTAGACTAGTAGTCAACAAAAAAAAAGCATACATTGCCCGTGGTGACTAGGAGTCCACATGTCCCCTGCCACAGAAAAATGTAAATATACCCTATATTTATTGAAATAGAGCTTAGTTTGTATTATTTTTTCGATTCTATGATATATTGTCTATCGTATTAATCCCAGTCGAGTTCGTCCCAGTTTGTGTACGATATGCCATGTTAAGTTTGACATAAATTACGCCGCGCGGCGGCAGATAATGGCATGGATTCAAAGGCCTGTAAAATAATAAATATATATAGACGAGTGTATGTTTTTATTTCTTATCATATTATCTACTATCTAAATAACATAATTAAACATTAAAAACTATACTAGGTCATCGCTTTCATTTTTCAGGTATGAGCTTTTAAGTGCAACACGAGTTTAAAAAGCCGTTATCTCAATTTCAACACAATATAACTCGACACCAGAGAAATAATCTGATAACTTAAAGATAACATTGTACAGCTAGTTTCATAGTAAACTAAAAAAATACAACACTTGACAACCTTTCAAAAAAAAATGAGTCATAAGAACAGATTATGTGTAATACGTCCCGTAATTTTATTTCCGTTGCTGAAGCTGTACGTATGATGTTGGTAACCTTCAATACTTTCAGTTCTTGTTTAAAATAAATACAATATTATTACACACTATAAATTTGTGCCATTTATATTGATGCAATGTCAAAAAAGGCACAATGTAATTGAAAATTAGAAGAACTCGTATTGGTATTGTTGAATTTTTTTTTGAGAATTTACGTAATGTACATCTCGATATCACTGTTTCAAGAGTTTTCAACACGTCATATTATACTGATAGTCTCTCCACGACATACTTAAGTATAATTTATTAAGTAAGCACACTTAATATCACTTAATTTAAATAAAAAAAATATAAGGAAAAGCCACAACCACTTTCGTAAATTAGTCCGGTGTCTGTTTTTGGTAAATAAAAAATGCATAGCGTACTTAACTGTAAGAAATTGTTACAGTAGTTAATAAATTTATTGGAGAGACGCTTCAAAGTATAATCGAATAAATAAATATTAGTAAAACGTTGGAATGACTATTTTCATATAAACAAACGTTTAAATTCTAATGCATATTTTAGTGTACTCACCGGTGTTTTTCCTCTTTTTTCATCTTTTAGAGCACGAATATCATAATTGCTACAGCTAAAAGGAACATAAAAATTAGCTTAAAATCATATTATCGACATAGGTTAGCAGTAAAGTAATATTTCAAGAAGTACTAGAACAACATAAACATGTAGGGGATGTTCAAGGAAGTAAGTCATGTTAAAATGAGTTGTTTACCCGTCGGGACGTCCGGATTGTGGGAAGCTTGTTAATGTTCATATTAATTCCTGTATCCTATAACTTCATAGAACTTTGGTTGTTGGCGAGGCTACAACTGTTAAATTTTGATTTGTTTGTTATGGTGTTTGATCGAAGTTTGAGTTGATATAAATTCTAGCCTTGAGACTTAGAATCTTGTGTAGCCTTATCGTTGTAAATTATATAGGATTCAATAATAACGTACAGTTTAATTCGGTTTTCAATAGCTTATGATTGCTTTGACTTGCTTTAATATAATCGTGAAATAGTAAAATTAAGCGTAATGAGACGTGATAACCTTCACATATAATTTATACTCGTGTTAGTCTCTTCGGTTAGAATGGGATACTATTTAGTGTTTAAACGGACAAAGTGCTACTAGTGATGACCAGTTTTGTCATTTATTTAATTACTTCCTGCTTTTTGATTTTTTAAATAATTCGATATTTTTAAAACAGTATGTTTTTTCATGATATTTTTAATTCTACGTGTGTTAAACACTAAATTTCTAGACGGTCAGTTGAGATGTTACAGACTTTCAGTTTTTCAGATTTTTCTCATAATTTTGGCCAAATATGTGCTCGTAAATTTTGTCAGTCACTTCAGGTATTCCTCTGGAATAGTCATTCCTATAACTTTTCATTTTACTCAAGTTATTCTCATCCTGTTAATTATAATTTGTGCTGTATTTTCTGATGATGACGTATGTAGTTAATGCATAAAAGTCTATTAGTTAGTTTATATAGTAATTCATCCTAACAATTTTCCTATAATAATAATATTTTTAGAATTTTGCTAAAATAATCTAAATTCTTTTCAAAAACTTGTTACAATTGTAATAACTTAACGTTCGTGTTGTCAATAAAACACATTTCTACGTTTTATTAACTTGCCATACTTAAGCTCTGTTTAGTGACAAACTAGATGGTGCTGTTTCTCAGATATCTGAATATATTATTATTTTATGTAAACATTAAATTACTTAAAAACAATAAAGTATTTAAATTAATATTTATGAATAAGCTCATTGTTTTTTACATTTTTTTATTGTTTATGTAGATCGTACAGATTAAACGAAGTAATAATAAAATGAATTATCGGAAATAAATTAAGATTTATTCATAATTTTTGTTGAATAAATTCTATTGATCGTGCTTATTGTAAAAAAAAGTGATTAAAATAATTTAACGGCTGCATTTTTAAGTGACGGATCAAGAGAATCATAAAGAAATGATTTTGATTTTAAAAATATGGTACTACGCCATCTTGTTGACAGCAATGACAACTTATTTGTGACAACCAGCTGTCACAGGTTGTAATAGGGTTTTGGTATAGCTTATACGTAAACTACAAACTGAAACAGCTTTTTAAAGTATTTTTTTAAAAACCAGCCAAGTACAACAATAACATATATACAACGGTCCCTACCATGTGATACACAAGGCGGTACAAAAGTCTCATACAAACAAGCTGTCATTCTTTCTGCTACGAGTACTTTAAGTAGAAAGTGTTAAGAGAATCGGCACGTGACTTGTGTGATGGAAGGAAGGTACCATACAAATGCTAACGAAGAGTCGTACGTAAAAGTTTTAAGCTGCTTTTTGTAATCTGACAAATTTATACAAAAAAATACTTTTTTACTTTTACTGACAATCAAGTACTTAATTAAACAGTAACAATATGCTATTATTTAAAGAAACAATAGTTATCAAAACTTACTTTTATTCCATTAAACAGCAGCAAAACACGAAGTTATTTAAATTATTTTGAACACACATCGCCTTTGTAATGAAACACATTTCACCCGAATTTTTAACCTGAATTCCGATGAAGTTTGTTCTGTATAAGCATTTTTATTGGTACCGCATACATTACTGGCACAAAAGAAATTTTAAACTTTTGTGTTCGTCTATTCGTTCAACTTTAAACGTTTCGATTGAGCTCTCTTTGATTTTTCATTTCTCTTAGGGTTCGCAAGGTTTGTATGTACGAGTACATTCAAACCCTAAACGTTCTTTGTCTTTTAAAATTTTGATTATATTCTCAATTATATTACCAATAATGCTAATAGTAGAAGTTCATTAATTTTCCTGTGATTGTTTTACGTTTGTGTTTCTTCATTAAATTTTCCATCGAACAGGCTATAAAACCGCTAAATAATTTTTTTCTGAATTAATTAATTAACAATCCTGTTTAACGAATTTTAAATGTTCTCATCACGAAAATTAATACGTACGGAAAATGAAGATGTGAATGAACTATGTGAACAAGTAGAATAAACAGATTATTCAATAGTTTTTCTCAACTTTCTTTACTTTTGATATAAAATGCACTCAGAAAAATGAGGAAATATGTGTGTACTCCACAAAGCTATCGCGATAGTTAGATCTTTAGAATATTTTTCCAGTTTTCCTTATGTCGATGTCGGATATATATTTGACGTCTTTCATAAGTTACGTCTGCAATGCCAACGTTGAGCTAAAAATTGAAGGCGAAATAAATTTAAGACGAAGTATGAAAAATGTTGTTACAGCGAAATAACTTTAAAACGTTTCCAATAAATATACTTCGAATATATTTTTTCTTTGTGTTACTGTGTAATAAATTATTTGAAACAAAAAAAATATACCGTTGTCTGTTAATTTGAAACATTTAGTTATTTAACATCAAAGTTTTGGAATGGTGCAATTATATGTATGTATATTTATACAGATCATAAATAAGTCATGACTATAGATTGCATATTAATCAATCCTGTTCAGTTGGTTAATCGCTTAACAACTTCAACGAGCTTCAGTAAGTTTTCAACTTAGTTAAAAACTTCATTCTAGAAAAAATAGTATCCATCAACACGTTACTTCTAATACCAGACTCTTGAGGAGTGGAGATTTAGAATAAAATAATAAAAATATTTTGGCCGTTGATGTATAATTTGTGTAGATTACTTTTTTATTCTACAAAAAACGACAGAAAATTTTGTTAAAATACATTTAAAACAAATTAATGACGGGGGAAAAAAATTATGTTACTAGTAAATAAATTGAAACATAGTACAACAAACGGCCCTTTATGTTCCTCTACATAAAGTCGTTTCTAATTTAGAGTGATTTAAAAAATCCTTGTCCATTTGAAGAAATTAGTTTGAATCTTGGTTTTTGTTCTCAGTATGTACGGAGCATCGGGCGCAGCGCCTAGAGAGGCTCGGGGGCGAGCGCGTGAGCGGCCCGACGTATTGCCTGCGCCGGCGCCGCTCGAGGAGCCACCGCCGCCTACGCTGCCTCACCTCGGCAAGGACAGCGTGGCACGGCTTACGCTCACTGGACTGTCTCTTGTTGTTACCGTAAGTAGATCTTATTTCTATGAGTTCATAGTATATTTCTGTAAACATAATACTTGCTGTGTAAAAACGAACTATATGATGAATTAAATGACCTAATGGGCAATACCAGCAAATTTATTTGTCATTAATCATTTTTTATTAATATTAATGTAGTTTGAATACAGATGACATATTTACTGCATAGATGATTGGTTTAAATGGTGACCTCATTCGGCCACAACAGTTTTGTTAGTCGATACCCATCAAGGGCCATAATCTGAGCAATTTATTTATTTAGGTTCATATTATAATTCATACCTAATTTATACAAAAGATGTGAATATGGCAATACAAACCTGTAATGTAGATGGAGCATTTTTATTCGTAGTCTCGGTATAATGTATAATAAAGGACATGGAACAGTTTGTATTGACTTTTAAACAACGATTTATGGCTTATATTATTAACGATTTGAGTATCAACATTCAGACCAAGATGACTCGGTGTCCTTTAAGTGCTTTAAAGTGTATTTATTGAGCTGTGGCTGTTCATGGGTGGCAATAGTCACTTGCCATGAGCTTACCAGTCTGCTCGTTTACGCCGTTCACCATGCTATAAAAATAATATATATAAAATAAATCTGGACAAGTTAATTACTCTCTCAAACACACGATGTGTAGTTATGAACTAAAAGATCCTTGCGTCAACTCTGTTAGTAAAGTCAAGTATCAATGAAACCCAGTGTGAAATGTACTAAGTGGTACGTTCCTTCTAGCCTCCATACCAATATCTGTTTATTTTTAAATACATATTTATAAGAAAAAAACATTTCGGATCTAAATCTTACTGATTTATTAAAGAATAAAATTACTCGATCTCCTTTGACGGTACATTTTAGATGTCATTACATAATAATGTAAGTCATAAATATTGTATGTGATGTCTGACTGGTGATGGTGATATCGATATTGAGTGCCGTGTGCCGTACGGTAGAATGTATAAAATATTATTCGAGAATATCTAGTTACTTAGTAACACTTTGTAGTACATAATATGCATGTTACAAGTGTATCCGACAATAATGGTTTAGATGAAAAGAAATATTGACGAATAAATGTGGCAATAAATTAATTTATTGTAGAATAAAACCTTCTAGATTTGTTAGCATTTATTAACGTAAAAACTTTATAATTTGACAGTTTTAACATAAACACACTCAAGATTAGTTTTATACTGGATAAATTACTAATACAACTCGAACTTTTCGCTGCTGGTAATTGCACACACTCGATAAAGAACAATTAATGAATTGCTTACACCAGTTTTCTGTGAGACCTTTATTATTTCTGTCAGGTTGCCCATACCTACTGAAATATTAATCTATTTTGGCACACTGATATAAATAAAAATGATATTTATATCTGCAAGCAAAATGTTTTAAAAATGTTTTTAGAAGACGTTGATATTTCCTAAGACTCATTCGGGTCTCACTATTATGGTATCAAATAAATTACAACTCAAGTCGCTTTCCTTACATTTTGTACTGTGTTATTCAATTCGCGAAACGATGATTTTATTTCCTGAGTTGCGGTTGTTCAATAATATTAGAAACTCGAGTAGATTGTCACGTGCATAAGAGTGTGCCTTGTTATGATAATAGCCGGCACTAGTAAGAGCGTGGCGCGAAGTTTCTAATTCGTTGAATTTACCCAGGTCGTACGTGGATAGACTTACAACATTGTCTGATAGAGAAATACTATGAAGAGACAAATATTCTTACTCAGTGGAATAATAATATGAATGGTCAAGTTTGGTTATTTCGAATGTCTACTTGTTACATTTGATCTCTGAAAGGTTAGTTGAATGGGTGTCCTTTTCCTCGGAGTTTTAAGTTCTGGCCCTGACCTATTGGACCTTAATCCATAATGTACGTATGTTATCCTTTATGCTCGCTTAATGCTTGGCTCTTATTGGCCGTAGCGAGATGTGGTCAATAACATAGATAAAAAATACTCTATTTTTTGAAATGAGGTCAAAATATGTTTAATTATGAAATTTGATCAAGATCGATTCAGTAACAACAAAACACTCATCGTGACACAATGTTTTTGCACATGTAAGAAATAATAGTTTAATGTTTATCGTTAAATTTAAAAGCAATTTTTTTTCTTTGTCAGAGGTCTCGGGCCTTTCGACTATAGTCAGTTTGAGTTATAGGAATGTGCTCTGTACTGTTGCTTGCTCTTTTAATTTTTTTAGTTATCATAATAGTAATAAATATTTCGGACATTTGACACACAACGCCATCTATTTAGTTTCAACCTAAGCAGAGCTTGTACTATGACAATTAGACTGACTAACAGAATACTTATACACTTTTTTTGTAAATACACACATATTATACCTATAAAACACTTAATCTTCGAAACGAATACTTGCAGATCGTACAAACATTTGGTCTGTCCTAGGAATTGATCCCGTCACCTGAAACACAGCAGTCACATTCACTACTACTGCGGTACCACTACTTTTAACATTTACATTTTGGCAACTTGATACCCATTTTTTACCTGTAACAAAAATTTCCTGATATTGCCTTTCTTATCCATTTCTCCTTTGAATAAACTCCTAATTTTCCTAAATAATCCCTAAAGTACCCGATTGAGGCATAAATTTCTACCTAGGTGTAACGGGACTAGTAAAATAATAACATACTGATAAAATATGCATATTTTTAATGTTTTAACTATTTAAAATATGTTTAAATGAAATATAAAAACTCAATTTTCCATTTTCCTATATTTTCATTAATAATATCTCTTTGACTTTTTTATAACATACTTAAACACACAACATACTTTTTATGGTAATACAAAACGTAATTGGTTGTTCAAATGTTAACTAAACTTACAAATACTTGTGCAAATAAACGGGTACGTGGTTTGTTTAGTAATAAAATGGGTCTACCTCCTCAAATATAAAGAGAGGTCACGATAAAAGTTGTCTAATTAGGTTAAGCGGGCGTCTCAAATTAAGAAAAAAATCCTGTCCAAGTTTCTCTTAGAACATAATATTTTTGTAAAAGGAAAAATAAGGACTCTAGTGCCATTTTGTTGTTTAATAATATTATAATGACACTTTTTTCGCTCAGTATGTGACTTACTTTCGTACTGACACTTGGTGAGAGCACATTAAATACTTTGTTTCTAAGACAATCACTCTCGGTAGCATATTAAATAATTGAAAAGACAATTACTTAAGTTAACATAAGGCGGCCACACTATATCAGTGTTTAAAATGTACTCCAAAAGTAATAAAATTTTATTGTATAATTTAAACAAAATCCCAATAGTTTACACATTTCAGCCCTTACAAAAACCAGTGTTTTAATTACATTCATATAATGTTAATAATATTCGGCACTCTTTGATCTAGAAATTTTTTTCAGGGATGGTGGCAGTATGCTAATAGGGGATCATATTACGCTTAAACTACATTTTCAGTCCACCAGCTCTTTACAGTATCGGTAACTAATGTTGTAAACGTAAACAATTTACGCTAATGGTCTATCATCTCATAAAGTCGTAGTAGAATATTAAAAAGTTCTTTAGTAGCACTCCGTGCCATGTTCAAAGTCGCTTGACGCGATGGTTAACATATTTTACAAGAATCCCTTAGAATATGATAATATATGAACGAATGAATTAGACCACGATATTTCCGTGTAATAAATTATATAAAAACGATGTCTTTCGGGTCGACTGTTATGGCGTCGTAAATAATAGCTGTAGTCGAAGGCTCGCGTTCCGGTTGCAATTTTCCCGGGAGGAACTAGTTGGACTGCAAACTATTGCTTCCTACAGGAATTTGGCTGGCACGATAATTTTATTTGGTGTTATTAACTTAGTTACTATAACCGTTTCATGTATGTTTAAAATTTAAGTCAGGTCTTGCCTTCGTGATAATTATTTAATACATAACTATCCAACATGATAGTTGTGCTTTAAATAATTATAACAGAAGAGAGTAAAGAGCCAAGAGAAATATCTATGGTAGTTTATCCACAGGCGAAACTAAATACTTAACTGGTTCTTAATCACTATATATTAATCTGTAAAGTTGAATAAATTATTTATACTCCTTTGAGGTCCTTAAGGGAAAATTTTAATTGTTATAATTTCAATTTGGTAATGATTGTTACAATTCGGATAACAAATGAAAATGAAATTATAAAGTTAAAACTTATATTTAATAATGTGTATAATTTAAAAAATATATTTTTCAAATAATATAAGACTTTTGGTACAATATTACGAAGTTTATTATAACACAGTACTAGATATATTGACATCCCTTTTGACCTGACCTGAAGAATAATTTAATTACTTTATACACGCTAGTTCAGTGTTTGCAAGCACGAATTGGTGATAGCTGCTATTAACAACTTTTAATTTATGGTGTTTAGAAATAGCATTATATATTTAACAACCACCCATATATATCAAAATTTATAACCTTAAAAATGTATTATGTATAGTTTAAAGTCTAGTGAAAATATTAATGTTTCATATTAATTCGTAAACAAATTTTATATGCCTAACAATGATATGGATAATCTGTAAAGTAAATTAGTTAATAACGAGAGAAGAGTCTACACGCACACACATTAATATTTAGATTAATTATATAAAATATTTAGTTCCAATAACTTAACAGACTTCATTTTCCTAAAGAAATTCAAATATAGGGATATTACGATATGCTAATGTGTAAAGCTTAATACAGACACTATACGATTGGCTCCTTTGGTGATGTACTGTAATCATGCAAAGCAGATAATTGTTATAAATTTGCAATTGACAGAGATATCACGGTTCATATCGACATGGCCAACGACCTTACCAGGGGAATTCTTCTGTGTACTATTAAAAAATGTGTGACTAAATTAATTTTATTTTCTCCAGGCGGTGACGCGACGTTCACGTCAGTCAACGTCAGCACAATGGTCGAGATCGTTCCGGGGCAGTGCGATGCCGCAGGACGATACCGACATTGATGACGTGCTTTTCCTGCCACCGACGTCAGCGATAGCATTACAACATCATGACGAAGGGGATCAGGTTGATGCGACGAAGGGGTAAGTAACTTACGCTTGTTAAAGCAAATATTATTGAAATAATTAGTGTGAAACGCCTAGAGGTGATTTGTTACACACAGTATTCTTAAAATGTTTAATGCCATTTGATATAAATACTAGTTTGCCGGCATAATCATAACTTAATTCTATACTGAATTAACTTCTCTATATTATATTTTTTATGATTAATTTTAATGTGTTCCTACTAGTTTACTATTACAACTAGTGCTTGTTTCTTATTTCTTTTCTTGTGGTTATTCGTGACATAAATTGTGAATTTTGAAAGATTCGGCAATATATTTGGTAACTAATTATGGCATAGTTTTTGTCCCAAAGTACATGACAATCCCAATCTAAATAGGGTGAAGACATAAAGTATTGTAATACATACTGCTGCCCGTCATTTCTGAAAACGACATAAGTTAGCTAAAAAACTCAAGATCTCTATTATTTAACTGCCTCGGTGGCGCAGCGTTAGTGAATGCAGCTGCTGTGCTTGAGATCTCGGGTTCGATGCCCGGGTCGGATCAAATGTTTGTATGTTCCGTAAATATTTGTTTCGAAGTTTAGGTGTTTTATATATATGATATGTATGTATTTCCAAAAAAAAGTATATAAGTATTCTATCAATCAGGTTAGTTATCATAGCACAAGCTCCGCTTAGTTTGAAACTAGAAGACGTTGTGTGTGAAATGTCTGAAATACTTATTTTATATTAGTTAACTTTAAAGCAGAACTAAACATAAGAAATTCACAACTTAAACAACAAACTTACTACTTACATACAAAGCTTGTGATACACGGTAACTGTTCGGTGGCTTCAAGTTATGAGTAAAATTCGGTTAATAATCCTGTTCAAGCCAGACTCCTCTTACGTCACGTAACCGAATCGACAGTTTAATTAACTAGAAAATTATTACATGTTTCAACACCGCATGGTTTAGTGCATTTTCATAGTTCCGTTATGTGGTTTATCGTGCTGTAATGTTAATGAAAATATCGAACTCAGCAAAAACTGATTTTATTTGACTCGCTGATGCGACCTGTTCTATATGTGTTTCCTAACGACTGAATATTTGAAAGCCATCTTAAATCTAAAATTTGAAATAATTATTTAAGACGACAGTTATTTGAAAGTGATACTTGTTTGTGTGGGAGTCAACAATCTTCACATCAGTTTTTTCTTTACTTCTCTCACTTCAGACTTCACTATCTTTCAATTCAGCGTTATAAAAACACCTAAGTTACTTTATTTTGCTGATGATTTTGTTAGTCAAATGCCTTTAATAACTATCTGGTTTTACGGGTCAATCGTTTTTTAAAGCATACTTATTTCAATAGTTTTGTTTTTTAAAAATGAAATTAACTATTGTGTGAATTCAAACTTATTTCCAACTAATTATTTAGCATACAGGTGCAACTTTTGTAATCGTTTTAAACTACTCTAGAACTTACTCAAGAAAAATTATTGTTTACAGTGCCGAAATGTTAAAAGAATATCAGTATAATTTCATAAAGTTAAAAATGCATGACAATAGCTCTGCAAAAAAATGGAAAACTTGAAATAAACTCTTTTTCTTACGTATCTAAATCTCGGTTTGCGGCGGGATGGTGTGTCGTTGTGCCACTCTGTGCCTGCAACAGGAGGGATTCGGAAATTTGCTGTTATTAAGCCATCCGGATCTCTCCTAGTGCCTGCCTGCTAATGCGGGTACCGTCTTTGGGCCTATCTTCTCTTAGGTGGTGGGTGGTGCCAGGCACCTCAACTCGGCGTTACAAATTACATTCAACCCGGACAGAGAGGACCTCGAAGGGCTCAATCGTA
Organism: Hypercompe scribonia; assembly: GCA_949316085.1. Lineage (NCBI taxonomy): Eukaryota > Metazoa > Arthropoda > Insecta > Lepidoptera > Erebidae > Hypercompe > Hypercompe scribonia. The sequence goes on from OX438975.1 coordinate 8,624,734, forward strand.
TATCATGATCCACAGCAGTGATCCAAGGACAGATTCCTGTAGAACACCGCACGACATGACAATGGTAGGTTCCTCTAAATAGCCTGCCATGGGTCGCCTCAAGTTCTCTGGCACCCTATGACAGTGGAGTGCTACCCAAATGCATATAAAGGGCAGTCTATTGAATTTGTTGGCAATATCTAACGACACCGTCAGCAGCACGCAGACATAGCTACCGCTTCTTCAAGCCCTCTTGCGCAAAACGACATTGACCGTCAAACGCCTCGCTTGGAAACCGAATTGGGCGTCCGACAGATCAGAGCCCACCTCGCAGAGGTACTGGACGATATGCTCGCCTGGTCTAGTAAACACAATGAGCCTATTGGCAAGTGCGTTTTCTGCTGCAGGAAAAATTCTTCAATCTTTTCCCGCAGGAAGCTGGGCTGGAGGGTTTCTGTAAGTGGGAAACCCATCATGTGGAACTATTGTCACGTCACACGATTAGTGACCCCGATTGTCATAATTGAAACCCTCCAGGACATCCTTTCTTTTTACTTCTATGGCGCGGCTAATGGCCAGCTCCAGAGTTCTCCGCGCCTCACGGTACTGCTCATGTATCTGGTCCTCCCCGCCGTCTTCGTGGTGACGCCGCCGGCTGTGGTAGTACTATCTTCGGGCACGAATACTGGCCGCGCATGGGTTTACCAGCTCCTGGAAAACTTGAAATAAACCCTATGACAACCCATCTGGTCAGCGTGGTATGTTATGTCAAAACTTTTTTGGTAAGAAGAGATCTATGTCCAGCCGTGGACTATGCAGGCTGTTGATGATTAACATAATTATCTCGATTTTAAATATGTCAATGAAACGTATATTTTAGGCATGTAGATTATTAAGGCCAGTTTCAGCACTTGCTGATAAAGTCTCTGGTAGTACAGATTTCATTTAATATTTTCTTGGAGAGACAAATATTTCGTATGTATGTATGTATATTTACATATGTTTATCAACAACTTTTATCTGTTAAGTAGTGTTATATGACAGATATCATCTAAAAGTTTATTATATTAAAAGTTTCACCAGCTGGCCCATGGAGTTTTGCTTTTATTTCTACTAGCAATTTTGTACCAAGATTTGTAAATGACGAACACGCATAGGCATTAGTATCCCATTTCATCTGATAGATAGGGTACTTTATTTTTAATCAAATTAATTAACAGTGATTCTACAGTTTATTTAATAATGCATGTGATCATGAGTGGAACAATCTTTTATTCCTATGAACTAGAGCAGTTTCTATTCATTATACTATAAAAGGGAAGCGAGTAGCTTCATAAATTTACTTTGTCATTGTAAAGTTTCATATATAATGTAATTACGATTAACAAAGCCAGAATGACAGCGCATCAAAGTGTCATCTGAAGAAAAAAGGAAGGAATTTTTAACAATACCTGTTTAATAAAGCTATTAAAGGCACGTACCACACATAAACTATCATCATCATCAACATCTCAGGCAAAAGACGTCCACTGCTGGGCATAGGCCTTCCCCAAGGTTTTCCACAACAGTCGGTCCCGTGCCGCCTGCATCCAGCAGCTTCCCGCGACCTTCAGCAGGTCGTCGGACCACATAAACTATAGTAACCTGTAATAAAGTAAAAACATAAAGAGTTAGTTTATTTTAGTTTCGTAGATATTTTTTGATGTAGGATTGATTTGATGTATGATTGATTTCCGCAAATTTAAATTTATGAAAAATGTTAAGTTCATTTTTCTTAATATCGTCATGCGCTTACAATAAACAAATGTGGGTCAAGGGTATTACACGAGGTCATAATAACTGCCTCGTTGGTCTAGTGGTTAGCTTATGCGACTGTCGATCAAGAGGTCTCAGGTTCAGTTCCCTAATCAGACCAGAAAAATTTTATGGAGTTTTTCTGATTATAGAAATTTTAATAACAGCTGGAGATTGGAAGCTGGGATCTAAGCTTCCATGCGTCGGAGAGCACGTAAAGCCGTCGGTCCTGTGTCTCATCTCTCTCCGGCCATGACGAACAGCCGTCCCATTTTTGTGACAGTGAGGAAACAGAGAGCGTTGGTGCAGACCCTTGAGCACTATAATATCTCCTACATATTTGGCTAGCCTCAATTAAGGCTAGCTGCCGTGGTCAGAACATCATCACATAGGCGAACATCATCACACAATAGTTAAACAAATAAATGTTTAAGTTACTTTTTTCTGCTTTTAATAGCCATGAAAGTTATATAAATTCCACGGATATGATTTTGTAAATTCAATGTTATGTACCTACTTCAATAACATTAATCTAACTAAGTACAGTGTAAGTTTTTTTCTTTATATGTAAAATATATATCTTAAAAATGTTATTCTTTAAATTTTACTGTATTTGCGTCTGCCCTTCTTCAATAACAATATCAAATATTTATCTATTACGGAATAATATAATTATAACATAAGCTTTTGTTATACTCGTAAGTATACTATATTTATAGAAAAGAAATTATCTATATGTAGATCATAGTAACATTTAAGACATTTTAATTAATTGGTCTTCTTATATTCGTAGAACCCTTTTATATTACGATATTTCTTTAATAAATTATTAAGTAAGTAACAACGATAATAATAATGTGAATGTTGTATCGCCAACAACATTTTCTTTAAAGAGATTGACATGGACTAATATTTATTACAAAGTATTGTGGAAGTCATATCATAAACTCCAGTGTAAAGGTACCTAGAATTTAGCACCTAGATTTAGTATTCTCAGTGAAATATTCTTACATATTATACAAATCTTTATCAGCCTGTGACATCTTTCTTTTGCTGTAACTTTTCAGAACCCATTTTCTTTGGTTTCCAGGGCACGATCACCTTTGGGTTCTAGTAGCGTGGAGTATAGAAGGCCAGAACGGAGCGTGTCCTGGGGTGCGGGGGGAGCGCGCATCCATACACCGATGTTAGAACCTCTAGCAGATAACTCTAACCGAAGGCAGTTCGGTATGGGTGTTGTTGGCAGATTCTTTAGGTAAGTAAATAGGAGTTTCATTAAATTATTGAATCTCAGTATCGATCATCTTTAAAGTGTGTAATGGCTCTTGAATTGTACATTGTATAAAATGTTATCCTAAATTAGTCGGTTAATATGTGACTATGTAGAATTAATGAAAATTAAACTTGTTCTTTAAAAGAAATCAACGAAACGTAGAGTAAAATTTATAATTTTAGAGTGGACAACTCACATCGTTGCTATTTGTGATCTAGTGTTATCATTATTTAGTAACGCATTACTCAAGTATCAGGGTCATACTGATGTTACACATATAATTATTAATACATAATTATTCATACATAATAATTCATCAACAGTTTTTAATAGAATTAAAACCATTTCAAAATTATTAATGTGATGTAATGGTGAGATCAAAAATCGAGTGACCTTAACACCACTCTAATTAGTTATAGGATAAGAAGAGATTTTCTTGTAGTGTTATAATGTAGGTCTATACATATATACTCGTATAGTATAGGCTGAGCCCGTAGCCAATGAGTACGACTATATAGGTCAAAGGCAGTAAAAACAGCCGTCATAATAAAGTTTACTGCGTGGCCTAGAACTACCATCATATTATAATTTAGTTTGAAAGGAGTATTTAGTATAAATTGTGTAATTATACTTTGAGGGACTTAAGGAAATTATAATAAATTTTGTTGAGTGAAAGCCTGAGTTATCGAATTTTTCCTGAAGGAAATAATAATGGTAAAATGATGATGGAACTAGCATTCTGTATATAATTTAAAGCTGAAATTAGTAAATGATTTTTGTGTTGGTAGCTGCAAAGTAATATGGTCCAGGGTCGCAGGAACATTTTGCATTGTTATTGTTATCAACTATTAGTTTTCCGTGGGTTTATTTTGTTGAGACGCTCAATTTTTTTTCTTACAAAAATTCTCGATTGTGATAGCTAACAGAAGTAGCAGAGATAAAGGATCGATCGATTTGACAGTTTTTAAGTTCTTTTTTTATAAACAAGAATGTTTTTATTAAATCTTAAGAGAATTATCCAAATTATTCAAAAAAAAAATCATCGATGAGTCCCTTTTTTCCCGAGATGATTTTTATCAATATTTTGATAATGGGTTTAGTACAATGTTAGTAAATATATGTGCTAGTTAGTAATCACTTTTGATGACCTCGTTATTAAAAAAAAATTGACATTTAAAATTAGCCCGTGATCCTGGCCTATCAGCTATTTTACGACATTAATATAACATTTTTTAATCATATTTATTAATATAATATTCGGATTTGTAGTATTATTACCTTCATTATTTTGTAAATGTAAAGCTCAGCTAAAATTAGTTTAAGCTTTGTGCAAGCTTTTTATAATCTTTACTAATAAAATTTGAAAATGTAGGCTTTTCAAACAGTTATTTACTCATTGCTTACTAATCTATAATTGGATTGGAATTTACTGCAGAACTAGTACATTAGTCGTCTTTTACAACTAAATAAAAAGATAAAAGTTCGACCTATTTTTAAAAACGCACATTCAATTAAAACTATGACTTTCCTTGCAGGCGTTCTCTACGAAAATCAGTTACGCATCAAGATGAGGTAGCTCGTCAGTTAGATGAGCTGACGGACTACCGACCGTACTTCACGTGGTGGGTCAGTACGGTGCAAACGTTGGTGCTACTGCTATCTCTCTTGTGCTACGGCTTTGGACCAGTGGGGTTTGGTAGGCATACGCACTCTGGCCAAGTTTTAGTGAAGAGTTTGAGTTTACAACAGGTAAGTTTTACTTTTTACTGATATTACCAATCCCGTTTACTATTAAGAGTTTTATCATAATTAACTGGTTTAATCGCAGAAATGATTTACGCGCTTTTATGCAACAATTTAAATCGTATCCGATATATATTATACCAGTGGGAATAAAGTGAACGTTGTAGAGCTCTGCAAAATAATTTCAGCTTTACAGTAACGGCAGTTTTTACTTACAACACATGGAATAAAAACAGCTTTTATTACTCACACATTACCACTCCTGTAAAAGATGTGAAAATGAGAACGTCTCGATTTTATTTTATTGACGGTAAGTGAATCACAATTCCGAGAAGATTTCGTAGAGATCACCAACTTGAATAGGTAATTTTATGAAACGTTTCACGAAAAAAAAAATAAAAAAATTGTGTGAGTGTTCAAAATCGTGAAATGTGTGTAGTTGAAAGTGATTTATAAGTTCACACGTATGTGGAGATACTTACGTTTTTTTAGTTTTATTAAAATTTCATTTTCTCTCAAAGTATGTATTAACAAACGTTTTACCTAACGACTGCTATATAAATGGTAAAGCAATTACGTATACAGCTTACGTTTTTCGCAATGTAAATAATAATATCTTCACACAAACACGTTCAGAGACGGATTTTAGTCGAATGTAGGTTAGTGAACCAGGTGCTGAGAAAAAGGAGTGTAGACTTAACATCAGGATGACGAGGATTGTACATTTTATTCTTCGATATTCTTATTCAGATTTGGTAACAACTTACTCTATTAGTACCTGCAATTTTTGATACTGCTTTATATGACAGTGCTCTTTAGAAAACTACAGAAGTAGAGCACTACAACCTGAAAACCTGGTAAAATAGTTTGATAAAAAAGTTGCAATATGATAAACTAACAATTTTTTTTTTAAATTAAGAAGTTGTACACATAGAAACAAGCGAAATTTTAATGAATCTTCAAATGAGACTAATCTATCTTTGCGCCAGAACTGGCTATGCCCAGCAGTGGACTATTAAAGGCTGTTGATATGATAACCTACAATTATAACTCCTGTACACCAGGATCAAAATCAGTAATCCACGAACACACCTTTTTTACATCCTCACACATCACACATACGGTCATCTGACTTCAAACAAGACCAAACCTTTAATATGGTAAGCAGACGGCTGATAAATATATTTATATATTTATAAATACTCGTACACATATTGTATATACAAGTTACACCCAGACGCAGAAAAAAATTACTGTGCTTATCATACAAAGCTTTGTCTTGAATTGGAATTAAACCCACGACCTTTGGCCTAACAGTCAGTATCACTAACAACTAGACGAACAGGCTTATCAATATTAAATTGTCTTAGAACTCATTATGGAATTAGAAGTAAACTGGAGTAGTCAGAAATAAAAAAAAATTACTGCATACATTAGCGAGGCCGCTGACAAAATTAAGTCAAAATGACCATATACCTTATTAAATAGGCAAGCAACACAGACACAAAAAATACTGGTCATAAATAAACTGCGTTTCCTACAATATGTATGGTAAAATGGCTGAAATGCACAGAAATTCTTTCTAGTTTACATAAGATCCGTATAATCACCTGTAAGCCATCATTATGTAGGGTGGGCCAAGAATTCGTTAACATTTGAATCTAACATCCCGCGCAAACATGTAACGAGAGTTTTTGGGACCAATGCTACTGGAATTTGCTGGCTACAATCGTAACACACGGTTTCCACAAGATGAAGCTACTTGTCACACATCCAATGAGTCCCTGTTCAGACGAGGCGATATTCCATGGCCACCCAGAAGTCCATATCTATCCCCAGTAGCATTGTTTTATGAAATTATTTGAAGAATCGTGGCTACATCAATAAACCTAATACACTATTTCAACTAAAGAAAAAATCAGCGAAGAAGCGGTCTCTTTCCCGACGAGTAATCGGAAATTTCGGTGCACGCTTAGAAGAGTGCAAACGTTGAAACGGTTTTCATTTAGACGATGTAATTTTTAAAAAGTAAATTTCAACAAAAGAGCTTTCTTTTAAACAAACAATTTTTAAACAATTTCAAATATTTTTTTATACGATTATTTCAAATATTAACTTATTCGTGGTCCACCCTACACCATGTTAATTGTACCAAAGATTAAATATATATTGCTAGAGGATACGATAAGCAGAATATTTACAGTTAGAATTAGACTCATGTAGCATATTTAGGTATACGGCTTTGGTAAGCTTTTATCTCGGTGGCTCAGACCCTGACCTACTTTATTATAAGTACCACAATTAAACCTAGACTTATATAAAACTTTAATAAAACTATTACGACACGTACATTATATTTTATACTTTAATAAAAGAAACAAGGCTTGTCGCCTGTTAGAAAGAAAAAAGAAATGTATATATAAACTAAATTAGAACTCTTTTCTAACCCTGTAGTCGTTTTTTTAATGTTTCTTTCGCAGTTAGTAAATCGCAATACTGTAGGAATCTTAAAGCATTTAGGAAGAGAACTAGATAGCTATGATTTCCTACCAACAATGAAACTAATAACATGAATATTTCTCTTCTTCTTCTCTGAATCTTTAAATTCTACTATCCCTTAAATATCTCTCTTGGGAGTGAGCAGAAGATAGTAGAGAAACGTTCACTAGAAGAGAACTAAGATTAGGTATAATCTCGGCTTTGTACAAACCCACTTCTTGTTTTTAAGATAAGTTAATCTATTGTCTACAATACTACTAATATTGTCAAGATCAGCATAAATCAGTCACATTGTTTTGTATTGTATATGTGTGTGTTCAGTAAATGTATAGAGAAGCTTTAACATATAAATATGTATGTGTTTGTGAACGTTTCCTTATAAGGTTCATCATCTACCAAATTTCGTTTCTTTATAAAAGACTTAGTATAACAAGGTTATATGAGGCAAAGCTTTTAGACAAAACACGTTGACGGAGATTTAATGCTTGAGCTCGACAATACATGTTATTTACTCAAGGGATATAGTTGCGGTATTTACTTAGGTTTTTGTTTCGAATTCAATTATTTTATTACGTTCCAGAAGATTATAACTTAATTTGTGCTCTTAATTCTATCTAGGAATTTGTGGTTTTAATCTACAGTTCAGTTACATTTGATAGATATATGCATTTTTTTTTAAATATAATGATAAAAAATTCAAATCTTCGTAGCTAAATATTTTATAAGCCGGTTTAAAATGCGTATAAACTTAGTTTATACACGATCTAGCATAAACTAGACTAAATTGGTTAAACTATTTTTATTAGTCAATACATTAACACTGTTTTTGGTTTATTTTACCTCTTTCAGCTTTGATCACAAATATACAAATTGTCTATTTGATGGAAGCTTCTTCTAATCAAAGCTTAAAATTTGTATTGCAAAATAATTACTTACTTTGCCAATTTTTTTTTCTCTAAGCTATACACGTGACTATTTTAATACTCCTCAATAAAAAAAGAATTAGTAAGTACTGAACCACAAAGAGTGTATATTCGTTGTCATGCAAGGGAAAAGTAACACAAAGTAAGAGTATTAGTAAGCGAGCTCCAAATGTAGGTCACACAGGCTTTGTGTGCGACTCTTTTGTCTACTTTTTGCTGCTTAGTGCGGTCTTTCACGATGCTATCTTCAAGCGAGTGACCGCAAAAGATCTTGCTACATAATTCGACGTTAGTCCACCTTTGATTTCAAGTTCGAAAATGTTTGACGTATGTGAATATCCCAATTATTATCTTCAAAATACAATGTGATCTCTGTGACAGTTGCCAATCATATCATTTTCGACGTTACCGGGTACATTTTAGGTGTAAATGTTTATAATGTATTACACTTCATTAGTGATAAAACGGCCACGTAAAGAATGTAAATATAGATTATGCAAATTAAAATCACTTGATACTTCGTTGGTTTTGTAAGTGTCACAGAGACCAAGCTATTTTCTAAGGACTAATTAGTTACTAATAGATCTAGTAATAAATTTTAGGTACTATTTACGTATATATGTAAACACCTAAACGAAATAATACCTACCAATAGTAAGAAATACAAGAAAAGGATTGCATAGCATTACTAATTAACGTATGTGTCCTGAAATATTATTCCTGTTCTCTTCTAGATGAGACCTTGAGTGACTATTGAATATCACAAGTATATTTGATAATACCTGCTCAATAAGTGTTGTCCTCCACCAACTGTAAAAACGGTCTTTAACCTTATCGCAGTATGTCTATATACTCCAGAGGGATAGATAGCAAATTTTAGCAGTGTCCGTCCATTACGACATTGAATTTTTCCTTAGTTATCAACACAGAATATTTTGGCATTCGGCAGTTTGAAGTGCTATATAGTTGTTGCACAATTTCTTAAGTTATGACATAAAAGTAGACAGAAAATAAAAGGAAAATTCAATATAGCTAAGTTCCCTGTCTACGACATAAGTAATAATTTCTGAATTCCGTTTGTACAAGAAATTCGTAAAGTTCCTACTTAAAATCTTTAATTTATTTTAATTTCATAATTTTAAAATAGAAATTTGAGCTTAAAGTTGTATTTAAGAATTTTAGATATAATTGTTTTTTCATTATATAGCTTACCATAAAGAAAACAGTAATGTCTTAAGTTTAAAGAACAATGAATAACAGTACTAATTGTATTTTTTTTGTTTTCAGGTTGAATGGGAAGAACCCGCCTCCTTCTGGCTGGGCCCCAGAGCAGCGGACTTGATTCATTTAGGAGCGAAATTTGCACCGTGCATGAGAAGAGACGCTAGAATAGCAAGGGCGATAGCAGCGTCAGCAAGGAGGGAAAGAGATACCGCATGCTGCATACGGAATGATGATTCTGGATGTGTGCAGTCTTCTAAGGCTGATTGTTCGGTAAGTATAAGCTAATACAGGGTCGTCGTTTGGCGCTTTAAAATGCAAAAACTACATATATACAATTATATAAACATCTTACAAACTTCTTCAATTTGCGCATGCTACCATAGATAAGAGGATTAATATCAAAGGTAAGCTCAACTTAATTATTTTTTATTTAGGGCAGACGGTACCGATGTAGATTCTGTAAAAATATAGCAAATATGTAATACAAATTATATGAAACAAAAATATACTAAAACGCAATAAGTACAATGGCACATTAGACGTAACCATTTTTTTTGTTGTAGCAACTTTTCAGATGTTATATAATTACCTATTATGAATATATTTCAGAATACAATATCGACATGGAAAAAGTGGTCTTCGGGTGAGTCTGGTCCTGGAGGTCGGATATCGGGTTCTGTTTGTGGCTTAGATCCAAAGTAAGTAGACATTTATTTCAACAAAAAAAGCTATTAAATAAGTAAAAATTAAACGGATTCGTTCGTAAACTTCAGGAGAGTCTGTTCATTAATTGTTTTTTTAATATTCCTTTCTTTCTTTAGATTTTGTGAAGCTCCAAGATCGATAGCGCCACACGAATGGCCTGATGACATAACCAAATGGCCGATCTGTCGAAAATCAGTTCTCGATGGGTCAGCTGCAGCGGGACGAGCAGGACATGCAGCAGAACACATGGCTTGTGAGGTCATAGGCCATCCCTGCTGTATAGGAGTTCACGGACAGTGTGTTATAACAACCAGGGAGCATTGCGATTTTGTTAAGGGCTATTTCCACGAAGAAGCATCGCTGTGTTCACAGGTTAGTTATTGAAGCCATTTTTTTCAAGCAATGATATCTAATTTTGCTAGACAATGAAGTTAACAAAATGAGATAGATATAATCTCTGCAAATATCTCGAGAAAATTTAATTTTGTCTTACCTAATTTCAAACATAACTTTAGTTTACACATGTGTATATGTATGGGAATAAACACGATTATCTAGTAGGTAATACGTACTTTTGAATTCCATAATGTTTCCACCAAGTTACTGTTCGCTGTAATCATTCATGAGTGCACGTTTGTTGTCGTCAGTGTCGTAATATCACCACATACACACCGAAACCTAACAGTTCAGTCTATCTGAAAACTATTTTCATTTGACAACTGCTAATATTGAACTTAAGAACAACTTGTTTTATGTTGTTATGTGTAAAGAGTCAGGTCTCTTCAACTAGAGTCTTAATACTAGTATCTGTTAGAGAATTAATTCGTTATTGATCGTTAAGATCGAAGTATGTATTTCATCTGGTACCTTAAACTGTAAATATTAGCAAGATTTTATCAAAATTTTGTATTTTAAAGTAGTCTCATTTGCATCTAGTGAGTGAGGTTGTTCAATAATTTTGTGGTAATATTACTTCCATACCATTTGATATTGAAGTAATAAGGAAAATTGACAGTACCCAGTTAAGTGCCAGTTTAGACAATAAATTGTTTAACTAAATATGCTTTTTATATCTATTGTACATTAGATACATAACTACAATTGCACACGCATTAAGATTTTAATTTACTCAATATGTATTATGAAATTTCAGGTTTCCTGCCTAGATGACGTTTGCGGTATGTTACCATTTATGCGTCGTCGACGTCCAGATCAGCTCTATCGCGCATGGACATCACTATTCGTCCACGCTGGGCTACTCCACCTGGCAGCCACCTTAGCTTTACAATGGCTCTTCATGAGAGACTTGGAAAAAATGGCTGGTCCAGTCAGACTAGCTGTAATTTATTTAGGAAGTGGAGTTGCAGGCAATATGGCATCAGCAATATTTGAACCCTATCGAGCAGAGGTACGTTTTACGTTCAATAAAATTACCTGTAAAAAGATTAATTATCCACAATATTAAAATATCCGAAAATAAGTTAAGCTTCCTTTCCTTGAATGTTATGATTTATTTATTAAACAATATATTAAAATCACATTTACATACATTTACATTCAGATAATAATATCAATGTAGGTACATATTCACGTGGAGACGATCCGTCTGGCCAACATGGTCCAGTAGGCCAAAATCTCCTTTCTAACGACACGCCCATTTCCGACAATAGACTATTACAGATTATTGAAGTGATGTGATAAGTAAATACAAGTATGTTCGACAAGTGTTCAGTGAGAAAATTGTGACAATACTTTAATTAATGGATTTCGTTCTCGAGTTAAATACAATTGGCCTCAAGTCATTTCTCTCATGCATGCAGTATGGCAGGGATGTCAAAAAACGAAGATGTGAAGTAGTTCTACTTAATCTTTGTTTGGTTACAGGTGGGACCCGCTGGATCACATTTCGGACTTCTCGCGTGTCTAATAGTAGAAGTGATAGGGGCGTGGCCTCTTTTGAGGCATCCAAAACGTGCTATTTTAAAACTGGTCGGTATAGCAGTGGCGTTGTTCCTCCTGGGTCTTCTACCTTGGATCGATAACTTTGCGCACGTTTTTGGCTTCGTGTTCGGTTTTCTTCTGTCGTACGCATTGCTACCGTTCGTAACGTTCGGGCCTTACGATAGGAGGAGAAAAATTGCATTAGTATGGGTGTGCATGGTATCGGCGGCGGGGATGTTGTGTGCGCTGGTGGCGTTATTCTATGCGGCACCGGCGTATGAATGTGCGGCGTGCGCTTATTTCACATGCCTGCCGTTCGCTCCCGACATGTGCGAGTCGCAGGACGTGCGCGTGCGCCAGCTGGACGGAGTATGACGGCGCGCGGCCCGGGCGCCCCCGCCGCCGCCGCCCCCCTGCCCCGCGCCGTGCCCGGCGGGTGCTGCGCAGTCCCGTTGCGTTGCGTTGCCCCGTCGCGCCGCCCGCGCCTAGCCTGCGCCGCCCGAGCCTGCGTCGCCGCGTCGCCGTCGCCCACATTACCTTACAGCATCACCTCACTACTACCCGAACACGTGTACGGGACCTCAATTTATCTAACACTCTGTATTTGTATCATTGCAACACCTTTATGCTAAATGCTATATTAATATTGATTGTTACTGTTGAGTATCACTTAAGAGATTTTAAATATGTACAACTTTGTTACTCACCAACCTCAATTTATGATATAAAGTAATGTAAGTTGAGATTCTGTATACGGTGTACTGTGTCGCTACTGCCCTTTGATTGATCGTGTCGTTAGGAGAGTGCGCTCTAGTTACCTAGGCGATCTTTAAGATTTTATATTCGTCGAACTAGACTATTATAAAAGTGTATGCGAAAATTTCATCGATTAATTTATTTATCGATAGAGACGTGTTGCTGTGTGTTAAGATTTGTTGGTATGTTGTTTTGTGGACTACGGTTTGTCTCTGAATTTTGTACGTATGAGATCGAATTTATTCTACGAACATTTCTGAACTCTATATTATTCTAAAACGTAATGTTTTAAGTCTGATTGTTAGAATTGATGGTTAGAACAGCTATTACTGGCGCTGCTTGGTCATAAAATAAATTCGATTCTATGAATTAATATTAAAAACAATTGTGCTAAATTCACGAATACAAAACTGTTGCGAACGCGACTTGCTATTGTAAATATTCTGTAAAATAAATAAAATTACTTAAGTATATCGTGTTACTTGTGATTTATTTCATCATTTTTCATTTTACGCGTATCACGTTACGTCATGATTTTCTCTATGTATGGAATTTCTAACAGGTTCATTGTTCAAGATACATTTCAAGGATACGTTACTAAAACAATAGATTACAATAGCTTTTCATTTATGCTAGAAGTGTGACGTAACGTGGTTCCGTAATAGTGTCAAATATACATAATTTAGTATATTACTAAATAATGTAAATATTATATACTTAAAAAACATATTTTTCATCTATTTAGTTAACAGTATATGAACGAGTTATACCTAATGTGCAAGTGTCTACTCATTAATAAATTTTTATTTCGTTAGTTTTATATCAGTATCTAGTTTTCATAGCAATATATTTATTTTTAAAATATATGGTAGCTATTATATGTACCTATAGTTACATTTAGGGATTTTTATTTTACTACAAGCAGGTTTGGCCAGATTTATCGTTCGCTGTCATTGATACTTAACATCTTTTATTACGAATTTACATTTAATACTAGTCACTATGTTAATATTGATATTTTCAGTTTTAAACGATGATGTAAATATATAAAATTAACGGAGCAAGTGGTGATCTTTGTAATTTAACAGTTATTTTGTTAAGGAATGATAATCGAGAGTTAGTATGTGTGTGAAGGTTTTATACAGTCACAGAAACATTGTAGATATATAAATTGATATTTTGTTTACTTCTAAATGTTCAATTGCGCACAATATTTACTTCTATGAATGATTTCGTTTGGTCCTACTTGACTAGTGCCGCATTCATTGTATTTGACCTAATAACATAATGTTCAAGTGTTTGTCTTCCTCTTCGTTATTACTTTGTTTGTCTAATGTCAGAAACGCATTACCCTGAGACTTGATACATTGATATTTAGATCTATAATAAATGGGGATTGTATTATGGTTTATAGAATATGGCATCTATAAATCTGTTTGTATATATATAAAAACATATACATTCACCGAGGAAAATTCAAGTTTCGGTGCAAATGGGCTGCCTTGACCAGAGTGACTCCACATCTGCCGACTGATAGTAAAAACTGATGTTAACTACATATTTCGTTTCTTTTCATCGAGTGAAATTACCGAAACCCGTATCCATCTTGACTCGTTTGTATTTTAGCCCTTCATACTGTAAAAAAAAAACAAGGAATGGTATCATAGTATTCATCATTTACATGAACATCAAATCAAATCAAATCAAATCAAAAACTTGCTAACTAAGTGTACATGTTATTTTATAAAATAGTTCATTTCAACTTAGTAGCCTTTTCCAGGCATGCAAATTTGAGAAAGTATATATTATATACACTTTTAAACAATGGTTACATGATTAATTATGAAAATTAAAAAAAAATATAAAAGACAGGAATTAGTCACTATATGTAGCTGAAAATTTGAAAATGAGGTAATGAAGTCATTAATCAATTTCCACACCCACATCGTTATTATTTTTAAGAAAGTAATCCACTACCGGAACTAGGCCTCTCTTATTGCACGCCATAATCGATTTTGGACTTTTCCAATCACATCATAAAGAAAAACAGTATTGGTAGTGTACAACACCCCCATGTCACAGATTCCATTTGTAAGTATAATTTGTATTATAAAAGTCCTTTACTTATTCAATAAATTCTTAATATAAAATACAAATGCAGTCATATATGTTTTTGGCATTAAATATGTCCAATGTTCTATGTCATATGACATCCTTAATTCCTAAAAGTTGAGTAAGAAGCAATTCCTTGTTATCTCTGTCTTGGAGTTCTTGCCTTAGCGTGTTTAGGTATTATTTATCTTCAGATATGCAATGTTTATAAAAACACTTAGAAGGCATCAAACGAAAACAATGTCGTACTGAACATATTGCACAAGAATTACTGCTCTTTTGTAAGTTTAAACTGTAAAAAAGACGTCAAATTAGTGTAAAGTAATATGGTTTTATTTGAAAAAAAAAACCATTACCTACAAAAGTACTTAGGCGTTATTGGCACAAATTACCAAATATCACGTAGATATCAATATTTTTTTATATTAATAATTTTGATATATTATTTAACACAATTAATTTTACTCCATATAAAATTAATTAGTTAAGACACGTATTTACTTCTTATGAATTAATAATAATATTTAGTGTATTTATTACATACCGCTTCACGGTAAATTAGACACTATAACTGTATATTACTTACATTATTCTAATTTTCGTTACCGAGCTCAATGTTGTAAATTTTAAAGTAAAAAAAAACGTTATTGAGCTATGTTGTAAGGTATATTTTACCGTGAACTGCATATATTTTGCTTAGAGGTTTCCAATTATTACAAGCAATAAATGAACACTAGTGTCTACGCTATGAATGTGTTCGATGCAAATAAAATGTCACAAAAGCAATGGTTTTGTTCTTAAGTCAAAAGAAACAACGTGTGTTGTGTTGTAATCAACAAAGATAGACGAATCGTTAAAAACACATTTAGATATTTGGAATAATGTTTTGTAACTTAAAGTATCTAAACGTTTCACGTGAAATTTAATACAGAGATCGTTTTCAAATATTCTTTTTGAACCAATATTTGAAAAGTCAAACATTTTTACAAATTCTTATTCTGAAATAATAAAGTATGCTGAATACTTGCTGAAAAATGTATGTAATCCATTAAATGGTGTAAATTTAGTGACTTTTAGTTCTCAAACGGCCAAGTATTGTCAAAATTATTTTTAATAAGAAGCCCACACTATGGCGAGGACTGTAAATGATAATGTGATTATATTTTATTATAAAGTGTTTGAATGTGTGTGTAAAGCATCTCGATTACTTTCTTATAAAGTTAATTAACAGTGAACATTCTCGAAGTGCCCTTGTGACCGGCGGCTCGGCGGACTGTTTCAGAATTTAAGACAAAAAACATAACTGTACATTGTGAACATACACCTAATTATTACTTATATGTTAAGGATGGTAAAGTAATCTTATTGTAAACTAGTATTAATCGAACAAGAAACCTTATTATCATAATAACGTCGTCTTTTATTTCGAACTATCTTCACTATGACAAATTGGTAAAATAAAAAAAACTACCTTTTATTATCGAAACAATTATCCTTTATTCTACAAACTTAACTTTTTAAAGACTTTTTTATGTCTTGTATGGTGTAGAGTCATTACATCGTTTGTGATTAGCGCCGCTTTTGGACCCTTGCAACCAAAGAGACACAAGTATAGGGTGTGCCACGAGTTAGTTAACATTTGAAAAAAACGTCTAAAAATACCATTTAATACGTTATAAAAATTGATTATTTGAAATGAAACTAGTTAGTTCGAATTTATTTTTTAAAAATTACATCGTCTAAATGACCACTGTTTCGACGTTTGCATTCTTCTAATCGAGCACCGAAATTTTCGAATACTCGTCGGCAAAGAGACCGTGAGATGACCTACATCTCTTCGCTGATTATTCTTTTAGTTGACGTAGAGTATTTGGTTTATTGGTGTAGACAAGATTCTTCAAACAATCCCATAAAAAGTAGTTTGCTGGGGATAAAACGAACGAACGGGCCGGTTCGGCCTATCCTCCCACAGAAGATCAACCCAAAGTGACAGCATCCGTGCTGTCGTGTTTCGTTGGTGAGTGCGAGACCGGAGGCCCATTGATGCAGGGGTGACAGTTGTCGTGATAAGTGTATGCAATACAATGCCACGATGACCGTCATGCCTTTTACGTCCCCAAGCGAGGCGTGAAAAAGCATTTTTCTAGGCCGCCATAGTATGGGTCACCATATTACATTGTCTGCATTCGCAATGAGTATGGTGACCACAACTCTTGTGACCACAATTTTCTTCCTCTACGGTAAAGAGTAACCTATTCGCAGCAGTTTAACCGTGAAACTGTAACGGACAGACAGATAGAGTTACTTTCGAATTTATAACATTAGTATGGATTAACAGCAAAAAGTATTTGCTCTATTTTTACTTTTAAATTTATCGATATAGTGTAGCATATCTATACACATTGAGGTCAACTGAAAAATCAGCCGAAAATGTTTAAGTTTTAGAATTTTTGTTTATTTTTAGTATTGGGGGTAAATAGGCAATGGATGATGATTGGCCGGCTCACCTGTTGCCAAGTGACTACTGCTACTTATAAATATTCTTATTTCAAGAGGTACCACTGCATTTTTTCTTCGAGTGACTAAAAGACCTTTTTCTAAGTGTTAAAAGTTCGAGAGCTCAACTTCTGCTATTCTTTTTAAAAATTAGTTGTTATTATTACTAAACGTAAATATACACGTTAACGTTCATGACTAGGCTCGGGCTTTCAATCAAGGAATCTAAATATTTCAATTATGATAGTTGAAATGCGTCATTTAGTTTGACCTTCAATCAAAGACATTATGCGCTGAATAAATTTGCTTACAAGTCTTTGAATGTTGTTACGTTATACTATTTTCTTTTTACTCTTAACTCAAAGTAATAACCGGAATAATCATAAAATATCGGTCGAAACCAAATTCACCCCGATTTAAGTGTGGTATGCTGAAAAAGTGAATAATTTGTGTATAATTTGAATTAACAATACGGAGTCACTACCTCTAATCAACCCGTGCATGTCGGCAGACTAGATTAAAGTAAGAGAAACTACACAATATATCAACAGTGTAAAGAGAAAAAAAAACTTGACACAAATCCTATACTAGCGCATAGTCTCATTGACCAAAAACTCTTTTATAAGAGAGGCCTATGTCCAACAGTGGACTATTAAAGATTGTCGATTTCTGAATATTTGGAGACAAGCAAGTTCAAGTATAGTACACGTGAATCTTTAACTTATCACATAAGATAGAAATCTACCATGAGCCAGCAACAATAACTGTTGTCTTTATAACACAGATCCTCCGTGACAGGTATTGACGTCAAGATTGACTGGGTACTACACTCGTTCGCGATCTAAAATCATGATAAGTTTGAGATAAACATTTCACGTACACATATATGTATAAACATAAGAGCCTTCTTAGTTATCATCTTGAAAATATAGATAATAGCAATGATAATGTCTCAGCAATAAGTGTTTAGAGGGGGTAGACGTGGTGTGGTAGCTACAGTCTTATACGGGCACTTATCTCGTCTAAGTCGTCGATTGTTGCTTCTGATTCTACTGAGGTGGTATCAGAATCTTCTAAAATTTACATTTAACTCAATAGACAATAGTGGTTCTTCTTTCACGGATAACCTTTTTTATGCAAACCATACATATATATATTTCATCTTATTGTAAATTAAATAAAGCTGAATTTATATACGTCATTCCGCGAAGTGTTACAACATTCACTTGCATGCCGTTAACAGTGGTGTTTCTTTGAAACGTACTCTTTAACACAAAATGTTTACTTTGACAGCTGCAACAAGTGTATATTTTTAAAAAACATGTTTTATATAAAAAATATTCTTTCAAGTGTAAATAAAGACGTCGGGTTTTAAATATAAAAGATGAGATAAAATAATGTTGAAAGTTTGAATTGACGAATCTTGAGATATCAATAATCTATTGATATAATCTAATACATACATGTCAAGAACATTAATTGTGTTATAAAGGTGACTCGCGTACAACTTCAAATACTTTGTTGTTAAAACAAAAAAATAGAAACTGTTGATAACTAACATTCCTTCACACACATAGTTCGACAAACATGTCTATAAAATGCACTGTGAAGTAAAAATATTTAATTGAATTAACATTGAATTCTACAACTAGATATTACTTTAATACACGAGATTAAGTTGTCAGCAAAACGAGCAGAAATATTTTACCTTGATACAATATAAACCTTTCTTTTGGAAAATCCGGGGTGGAAAATCCCGTTGGATCTCCGGCTTCTCAGGGACGCCGGAACCTGGAGTATGTGGTGCTTCCACTAAAAACCAATCCAGCGGCCGGTCTACGGCGTCCTACTCTGATATTATTTCAGGTCCCCTCCAGAATGAACACTGCGCCTCTAAGGATAGAGGCGCAGTGTTCATTCTGGAGGGCGGGCTGATAGGAATCAGCCCCGCCTATGAAAGACTTCCCCGCCTATCAACCCGTTGTTAGAATTTGGTGCGGCCCGATTTCATTTTTGCAACCAGGCTGCTATCCTATCTCCGACTGCTGCGAATAATTTGCCAACAGAGGTCTACACTCTCTGGTGGCTCGCGGTCCCGTCGACGGTTCATGACGTCGCCGACGTTTTCCTTGTTCGAGATCAGCCCTCTCCCGATCCCGTTCAGCGGTCTCTTTCTGAAGCATAACAGCTTCGTAGAAAGAGATGACTGCGTCCCAGTCCTCCTCACCCGCCAGCATGGTAGCAACGACTGCTGGTCCAGAGACAAGTTTCATCCAATCAGACATCCACGCGGGGCAATCCTCCAGCGTATGTTGGGCGGAGTCCCAGTTGGTCGTAGCTCGTCCTGGTCTTCTCCGCTCTCACTCTGACGGGTAGTACAAATCTGGTCATAGACCCTCGCTCGCATCGACCCTCTATATCTGCCAGGATATCAAAAGGCAGGAAACATGGCAGTGCTGTCACCGCCTCCATACAATATCAATCTAAAAGTAGATTTTCACGTAAGAGTTTTATCAGACCTCCGTGAATTTGAGTATTGATCTACGTAGAAAATATTGATATGGATGTTTGCTACGATTAGAATGAAAGATGAGAAACAAATACATGCGAGAAGCCTAAAAGTATTGCCAGTGAACGTAAAGTTATAATGCTATTCTGGTCATGTAGACATGTGAAACATAAATATGAACAACATATTGACAAACGTTTTATGTTTGGGAGTTTACCGATGTAGCAGTAGAGGACAACAAAAAGAAGATACATAAACTGCGTAGAAGAAGCTATAGTTAGAAAGTGACTGTACAGTAAACTGGCGAGTGTTAGAGGAAAATGGAGGAAGAAAACTTACTGTGCAACTCAATATTAACTAAGTAGAAGCGAAAGAAAATTATGGTGATAAGGAGTTGGTGCAGTGCTCTCTGGGCGTATTGGGAACTTAAATTTGTAGATTCCTTGCATAAACTGCGATTTAGCTTCACAGGAACATAGCAGATCCTGTATCACTAGTAAAATGCAATGGACGTTAATCAGATTTATATCGTTAATAAAGTGAATCATCTGAACATAATGAACTTCACTAAAACAATTTAAATTAATTTCAAAAAGATATTACAACTGCTATAGTAAAACATCATGATTAAAATTTACTTATGTGAAAGCTAGATAGCGTTATGTGTCAGATGTCCGCGAATAGCTTCTATGTCATTATTAAATATACAAATTACATAAAAAATGATAAAAATTTAAATAGATATTTATAAACGAGTTTACTAGTGTATTTAGCAGCAAAGTAACATTTTATCAATGAATCAAGAAAATCGTAAATGAGTGATTTTGATTTTTAAACATATGGTATTACGCCATCTTGTTGATAACAATGACAAATCATTTGTATGAGCGACGATTACCAGCTTTCATGTATGTCGACTTTAGTGCAGTCCTAAATTACAAACCGAAATAACTTTTTGACACAAATGTCCAAAAATCTGGCTGTTTAAAATGTTATTGTCGGTGATATTACCAACCATATAAATATAAAAATAACCCCTTTCATGAGATATGTAAGACGGTGCAAGTTTTCCATACATGGCATAGTCCTTTAAAGAAAACAGCAGCATGTATCTCATTTTGACACATATATTTATTACGTTACCTTCGCTGGTCATCGAGAAATTGGAATGTTTATGATGATGGTGCAATCGACACAAATTTTATGTGTATTTTTGTATATTTTAGTATCCAATATTATATTTATATTTATTTTATTATTGCACCTCTTGAAACGTCAAAAAAGATAAGGATTTAGGTTCATATAATTTGCTTTCACCATCTCCGTTGTGTTAATATTACTTACATTTTATAACTCTACTACTTCGTAAAAGTAGTACACTTTTTATAAAAACACGAACAACTTAGTAAAGACATTACTCGATAGACTTGAATTCGGAATAATAAATAGTGTAGGTAAATTCGAAATTAAAAAGCTCTATATAGTTTATATAAGGAGAGATGTAAAATGCAATTTGATGGAACCAGTTCAATTGATTGAGAGCGTTGTTAATACATAATTAAAAACATTTATTTATAATATACAGTCGATTTTTGGACTCCGATTTAAACTTCAAATAAATAAATAGTGCAAAGAAGTATTCGGAATTAGAAAAAGTAGATCAAATGACCACTTTAGATGGTTTTGTAAGAGTATGCTTTTTACGTGTAAACTCACAGAGCTGCATTTGCGTAAATTTTCAAGACACACTTTCTAATCAGTAAAATACAAGAAATAGCTCAGCGGTGTTAACATTTTTAAAATTTACGTAATATTTTAAAAATATAACTTAATAAAGACAAATTAGTTTTGGTTTTGTAATTTCTACTGTTTAAAATTTACACTTTTATTTTTATCAAACAATAACTTCATCACCATCATTATCATCATGTCAGTCAAAAGACGTCCACTGCTGGACATAGGCCTCCTCCAAATTTATCCACAACTCCAAACTTATTATATTTCCACTTATATAATATATTGTAATAAACAAATGCCTCTTGGCGTATGCAACTGTCGATCGAGCATATAAAGCCGCCGGTCCTGCGCGTGACCTCTCACTGGTCATGTCGGATACCCATCGTATCTGGTTATGAGAGTGAGAGAACAGAGTGCACTTGTGTTTGTACACACTTTTGTGCATTATAATATCCTCTGCGTATTTGGATGGTCCGAATGCCTCGCAGAATTGGATGCGAGGATGAACCGATGGCCATGTAAAGTGCCATATTTTGGCGTTATCAGAAGTCCGACGACAGGGTGAGGATATAATAACCCCAGATTCGCGCATCCTTCTCTATTTTCTAGAAGGTGACCAACCATCTCAAAACGGCATCAGATTTATGTTCCACAAATTGCTCAAAAGCGGCATGAAAGAAATTGGCATTGTGTCGTCAATGGTAGTGTACCTTGTCTTAAAACTATCCAAAAAGTATTCCTTAAAAGTTGTACAAGTGACGATGTGACGATGAGGTCGAGGTTATGTACGAAAACAAAACTGCGTATATCATCGAGCGTAACCAGAGTGGGAGCCTTTGGTTATAGGAGCAGAAATTACCGGGGACAAATACTGGTTAACTGCCTCGAGGCTCAGGGCCTCTATCTGATGAACACTTTCTTTCAAAAGAAGCCTCAAAGAAAGTGGATCTGGTAAAGCCCCGGTAATGTGACAAAGAACGAGATCGACTTCATTTTCGTAAATAAATGCCAAATATTCAGACATGTCTCTGTGATCAGTAGGCTTAAGATTGGAGGTGATCATCGACTCGTAAGGAGCTCTCTGAATTTATCCATTAGAACAGAATGGACTTACCTGATAAATTCGTCTATTAGACCATCTCTGCCCCAGATTGAGGCTGGATGTGAAAGCTTTCAGCTGGAACTTTGAAACCGATTCGCTATTTTGGTAACCATACAGGACGTAAACTATAACATCTTACATAAACTTTTTATATATATATATTAATTATATTATAGATATAGATAGATACCTATGTAGAAAAATAAACTATAATTGAGATGTCGTTTTTTTGTTATACCTACATAGAGAACAGTCAAAGAGTTTCGTTACCTATCTGGAGATTTAACTATCATCTGGATTTTCTCTTTAAACATAAAATCATCAGCTTTTTTTCACATACGATAAAATATCTATTCAATTCAACTTCAGAAGATCTCAGTTAAAATAACAATATTCTATTAGCTTGATCTGACGCACAGACGTAGATGCTAATCTTGCACGTGATAAATCCATGGATTATTTTCGTGGATAAAGCCTCCTGAGACTTTATCAATGTCTTTAGCGAACTTAGATTCAGCTCAGTAAGTGGCCAAAGCAAAGATATTTGACATATTTAAAAACACTTATCGTATTCTTATCTGTTGATAAAAGAATAACTTCAGTGACCGAGTGCAAGACTTATCATAACTCTATAATTTTGATGAAAGTATCGGTCACAGATGCTAACAAGAAAACGCAAATCGCATGTCAATAAATCAACAAACTACGACATTAAAACTTTTAATAAAAATAGTAGTATCAGTTTAATTAGAGAAATTAGTTGAATTAAACTTCTAATTAATCTCTTTGTCTGTTTAAACATTTAATATAAAATTTGTTACTTTAGCAGCTGATTTAGTAAATTTTTTTAAGTTACTTGAAACAAATGTACAGTGGAGACGTTGTGCCAATTAAATAACATTTTGTTCTGTGATATCAATGTGACATGTCTCACTATACATTTATGATAGTTTGTAATTCTACTGTTGTAACCTACTACTGCGCCAAGATATCGACCTGGATACGAACTATGCGCTGCATAATCATCTTTTTGCTGGCTAAATAATAGCCCGGCACTAAATGGTCGCTGGAGTGTACTATAGTCGAAGTGTACTATAGTGGATACCACAATATTGCAAACGCAGCGTAGGGCGCCCTGCGGCGCGATGAATCGACGACTTGAAGAAGGTGGCTGGCAGTGAATGAATACGAATTGCTCAAGACCGGGATCGTTGGAGTCCTAGGGGGAGATCTTCGTTCAGCAGTGGACGGCGACAGGTTGATCGAGAATAGTTATCTCTCAAATTCGTTCCTTCTCCTGGAGGCTGTCTGGGGTAATAAGACATTTGCACACGATTAAACTAAATGCAATCCTATATATTGCAATCAGGATTAACTAACTCTGCCCGGGATAATACTGTGTCGACTCGCTGATAGTCGTAAAAGTAGCGGTGTTTGATACAGACTTATGTATAACAATTCAATTCTATTATAATAAACTTTATTTATTCGACTTGTCTTGTTGAAACTGTCACGTTAATTTCCAGACACAACACTGCGGTTGTCAAGCACATTTTTGACCTCACGTTTAAGCCATAAATCTAATCGGAATCTCTTATCTACGAAAAGAACAAGATTAGATAACACTATGTAAAAACAAAAACAATCGAACCTTGGATGCGACATGTTTATCTAAACCTTTAAAGTTATCCGAAGAAAGTCTTGCAAGTCATAGAGTCACGTTTGCGACGAAAATTCTTCACTTGGTCATTTAAAATATCTTTTTTTTCACTCGTTGAACTTATCGAAACCATTTTTGCTTCAAGGTGACTTTAGGACGTCACCTATATAAAACTATTTTCTTTGAGCTCATATAGACTCATATAGACTGTGATATTTTTACAAGTCATAAGAATCAACACAAAATAAACAAATGAAAATTAAACTACCTAGTCTTATTTTAGATAAACTCTGTATTAAGACTAACTCAACTGTACTTTATCTACAGTATTTACCCTTCAATTTCTATGGTCGAAATGGTGAATTCATGTACTGAACTTTCGTAACATCGAATCCACCGAGACGGACAGCCAATATGCTATGGGATATGTTGATATATTCATTGAGACAAGACTGACTAGACAAGACTAAGGCACCATCACATTGCATCAAATTAATAACACCCTGTTGAGCACATAAATTTCTGGCAGACTGGCCACTTTCAGAGCCAGCTGTGCGAAGGTGGTCTCTCCAGCTCTGGTATTAGTTTTACGTTAAAATATTTATCTAACATAGCAATAGCTGTATATATCCAGAATACAATTCTGCAACTATAAACATAGTGAAAATGAAGGTAGGCATGGTTCAAATGCAAGTCTTTAGGTCTTTAGGGCTTAAATACCCCGGTTACCTATAATGCTCTTAGTACTTGACGCTTTCTTATAGCTGTGTGATGAGCGCTTTGATTTAATTAATATTATCGCAATGGCCCGTTTAGACAATTGTCTGATAGATAAGCATACATGTATTTTTACAAGAAATAATTTAAAATTAAATCAAAATTGGCTATTTATATACGGGATAGTCAAAGTAAATCTTAGAAGCTCAACAGATTAACAATTTAAATAAGTACAATTGTAACGAAGGCTGCTATCGTTAAATCTAATCTCCAATATCTTGCAAAATATCTCTCATATTCTGAAGGTGCTTTTTTTCATTTACTTTCCCTGCGTTATTTATTTACCTTTGACTATACATATTTTGTGTTACGATCGTCTGTGTAAAGGTGATTGATGGTGCAATAGTGAGCCTTGGAGTTGTTATACGGTCTACAACTGACGTATTGTCAGCGATGACAGGAATAATGAGGAGAGAGTTTTCCATACTAATGATAAACGTGATCTGCACCTGAGTACCATATTCAGGCGTAGTTTTAGAGATAAGTAAGACAATTTTTAAATTAGTGTTGAACCTATTAATTGTCAATTACAAGCTCGAGTTTGGGACCATTTCCTAAGTAAACTGTCCACATCGAAAAGTCAGCAGACAGGGGTAAATATTAATTATAAACTTGTAGGTTTACGCAGAGAAAGGAATAACAGAAAAGATTACTATTCAAACTATTTATAAATAATGTAATGTTTTAATTAGGCTGTTTTTTTCCCAAAAAGAAGTCTGCATTACGTGTTTATTTATGCTGATGATGATGAGATGTCTTATGCTGTTGATTTGGACATGTTAGCTCAGTAGAGACTAACACGTAAAAATAAATCATTTTTTTCGAATTGCTTCTTCACTATTACTTCACACTAAAAAAAATAAGTATTTATAATACAGAGTGTGCTAAGAATTCGTTAACATTTGAATCTAACATCCCGTGCAAACGTATTACGGGAGTTCTTGGGAACGAAACTAGTGGAATTTGCTGGGTATAAACTGGGTTTCCTAGTGGCTGGGTTTTCTAGTGTATCTCACTCACCGGTGGGCTTCAGCCATTGAGAGTCAAGGTGAGGCTTTGGCAGTTGGCCTGGATATAGCAAAGGCGTTCGATCGGGTCTGGCACAGGGGCCTTCTATCGAAGTTACCGTCCTACGGCCTGCCCGAGGGTTTGTGCAAATGGGTGGCTAGCTTTTTGTCCGGCAGACGCATAAAAGCCGTCGTCGACGGTAGCTGCTCCGAAAGCATGGACATAAACGCTGGTGTCCCGCAAGGCTCCGTGCTATCTCCAACACTATTCTTGCTGCATATCAATGATATGTTGACCATAGATAGCATTCATTGTTATGCGGATGACAGTACTGGAGATGCGTATTACACGGGCCGGGCTAACATCCCTCGTACCGCTGTAGTAGAAAGTCGCGAACAACTTGTGTCTCAAATCGAGAGCACTTTACACAGAGTCTCCGATTGGGGTAGGGACAACCTGGTCCAATTTAACCCCTCTAAGACACAAGTTTGTGCGTTTACTGCTAAAAAAACCCCGTTCACTGTAGTTCCACAATTCCGGAATACACCCCTTACCATCTCGCAGAGTATTGGGATCCTCGGTGTCGATATCTCCAGTGACGTCCAATTTCGGACTCATTTGGAGGGAAAGGTGAGGCTGGCATCAAAAAAGCTTGGTGTTCTAAATAGAGCGAAGCGATATTTCACACCGGCACAAAGGCTACTACTGTACAAAGCACAAGTTCGGCCTCACATGGAGTATTGCTGTCATCTCTGGGCGGGAGCACCGAAGTACCAGCTTGAGCCTTTCGATTCAGTCCAGAGACGTGCTGTGAGAATAGTCGACGATCCTGATCTCACGGACGGTATCGAGCCACTAAGTCTTAGGAGAGACTTTGCCTCCCCGTGTGTGCTCTACCGTCTCTACAATGGGTTGTGTTCTGAAGAATTGTTTGATATGATGCCCACAGCCACATTCTACCATCGCACTGCTCGCCATCGTCAGGGAGCTCATCCACATACATTGGAACCTAAATGGTCGCGCACAGTGCGGTTTCAGAGAAATTTTCTCCCGCGAACAATCCCGTTATGGAATGAGCTCCCTGCCACGGTTTTCCCTGGGAACTACAGCATGGGGTTCTTCAAGAAGGGGGTTAATAGGTTTTTGAAGGGTCGGCAACGCGCACGTGATGCCCCTGGTGTCGCAGGCGTCCATAGGCTGCGGTAGCCGCTTACCATCAGGCGGGCCGCATGCTTGTTTGCCACCGTCGTGGTATAAAAAAAAAAAAAAAAAAAACGTAACACTTGGTTTTCACAAGATGGAGCCACATGTCACACAACCAGTTGTAGTGCCTGACCCTGTGTTGTAGACCCTGTTGGTAGTCAAACACATGTATCTCAAAAAGCTGATTACCAGACGAGGCGACTTACCATGGCCACCCAGAAATCCAAATCTATCCCCAGTGGACTTATTTTTTATAGGGTTATTTGAATAATCGTGTCTACATCAATGAACCTAATACATTACGTCAACTAAAAGAAAAATCAGCGAAGAGATGTCGGCGATCTCGCGGTCTCTTTGCCGATGAGTATTCGAAAATTTCAGTGCTCGCTTAGAAGATAGCAAACGTCGAAACAGTGGTTAATTAGACGATGTAATTTTGAAAAAAAAAAAATATTTCGACTAATTAGCTTTCTTGTAAATAAACATTTTTTTTAAAATGTCAAATAGGTTTTTTTATACGATTTTTTCAAATCTTAATAATCCGTAGCCCACCTATACATAGTAGGTACCCACCCTATACATATATAAAATAAATATGTTGCGTAAGTATCATTTTTAAGAGGAAGTTAGAAAACTAAAATAATCTATAGTTAGAGCGAATAGCACAGTACACGACAAGAAATTAGAGTTTCTATAGTTTACATAGTTTTCTCTTTATGTAATGACATTAATTGGTTAGGAAATTCCACTTTCATAGACATTTACGACTCTTAATGATTTACCAGACGTTAATTATAGATAATTAATAAAACTATAAACGATAGCGCGATTCAGATTCACACAATGCCATCTACCGAGTCTCATATTCAACAAAAAAGTATACAGCTTGTGAAAGGTAAGTGTGAGCGAATAACGATTACCTACACTATGTTTTTCTTTTTTGTTTAACAAATGATATCTTTTTTGAATACTTATAAAATAAAACTTTAAGTCATAATAGGAATGTTGCTAAGTCGATTATGATGATCTATTCAAAATGATGAACTAGTTTGCACTCAATACCTTATGCACAAAAGCTGGTTTCAGTGCCGATAACGTCAATCATAATGATAATCAAATACCTACAAGAACTAAGTAGGTGTATATGAAAATAAAGTTATGAAACGTGTTAGTGGATGTGCCACAATTGTCTTATATCTCAAAGAGAAACCTCGTCGAGTGTGTTTATAAAAGTATACAAACGTGTGTCGTTATTCAAAAAATATAGTTGTCAAATTACAAGTGAGTAAAATTTGAGTTTATATTATTTTAGGATTATGAATTATAGAAACGTTTTTACAATAATAAAATATGAGAATAAATTCTTTACATCATATGGCTTGGTCTTACAATATTTGTGATAACAAACTTCTTTTCAAGAAAGTAATTTATGTTTGTGTCAGGAGACTCTGGTTATCCGTTAAATAATTTTATTTTGGATATTAATACGAAAAACCCAACAATTCTTAGTTAGTAAGTTATTTTTTTATATATTTTATTAAAATCATTTTATATATTAAAAATATTATCTATAATGGAATATATAAATTAACAAGCAAGAAATAAAAAATGTTGTTCGTCTTTTTTTCATAAAATAACATTTGTTGTCATGTTATAAAAATCGTTAACTTCATGATATAAAATATATTAAATAAAAATAATATTTAAAATCGATCAGCCTTTGGTAGTGGATCGTAAGTCTTTGATAGTGTTTGGTTATTGGCAATAAATTAATTTACAATGATAGGTTTTTGTATCAATAATGTAAATTAGATGAAAAATTGCTATTTGTATACTAATACTGTGTCTAATTTATATAACAATAGATGATCTCAAAATATACTAATACTTCCCTACTAAATTTGAAACTTGTGAGGTTTCTCGTAACCCCTAAATCCGTTTTGAATGCGTGAGTACCTTTTTGTTTTCACATACATAAATAAATTTTTAAAAAACCTATAGTAAAAAACATGGTGTCAATTTTTTTCTGTTAGGAAATTTGTAGCTATTTCTTGCATATATACATAATATTAGAGGAAAACTTAAAAAAGCGACAACTAATTATTATGTAAGTCAAGATTTTGTTACAGTAATGGAAACTGTGAATGATAACAACTTGAATTCTTGCCGAAATATTTACCGGTTACAGTAGTGTTATAATCTTATTCAAATAATGTTATGATAATGAATGTCACACGAATTAGTTTATAATAGCTTGTAGTAATATTTAAGTAACATTAAAGACAATGATAGTGATCAACGGAAAAACAGAATAGAGCCACGGGAAAAGAAAAAATATGAGTACAATGCATTTTTGACCTTTACGAATTAACGTTGTGTAAACTTATTAATAAAGGCTTGCTCGACAAACACTTTTGTCAATTCTTAACTTCCAATAGTAGTTATAACTAAGTTTTACTATCCAACAAGATTTTTACACCACCCGAAAGTTGACTGGTAGAGAATGTCGTAGGTATTACACAAGTGTACAAAGATCTGCCTATAATGGAATAAAAAAAAATTGTCTGCGTTTTTAACCAATATTATATTAGTTATTAAATAATTTTATTATTATAAGATTACAAAACAATCTACCTACCACTGAGAGATTTTGGGAGTTGAAATGCGGTATCACGAATCAGCAAACAAATAGTTAATTTCTTTGTCTCATTGTGACTTTACGGCGAAAACAGATAGAAAAAAGAGTAAACTTAACATGCAGGTAAAAATATTTTAATCTCTGATGTGATGTAAATGTTATGAGATCAATTCAATATCTGTACCCCTAGCAGACATAACGACCGACATGATAACATTATTATTTGTTTCACCAACGTCGTTTATATAAAATTCTAAGATAAAACATTAGTATCACGTATGTTTCATGTACATAGAAAAACTCCCGAAATGTACACTCTAAGACGGTTCGCTGTTAACCTCGTTAGTCCCTAGTAAATTGGCTTATTATACCAATCTTCGTTGTTGCGGCCGTGACTCAATTTTTACAAGGCAGGTAAAATAACGCCAAATTAATAAAAAGTACTTTCATGATTTTTATGTTGGTCGTATTTTTTTATTGAAAGGTCTCAGTATTGATGCTTGTAAAATTGGATTTGATCTTCTCTTCAATTGTCCTTTTAATCTTAGAAAAAGTTTCTACATATTTTTGACCTCTTAAACGAAGTCCCTACAAAACGAAGTCAGTCACGTAGTGACTATGGACTGTTGAATTGGCAAATATGTATTTAGTATATATTAAAAGCACAGTACATAAATGCCGTCTATTTCATTATTTATTTATTATTATAGAATTTAAATTAACACAAAACACTCAACAAGCTGTCTGTCAGATCACCACAAACATCGGATTAGTATATAATATAGTATAGTCTATTCAAGTTATAGCCAATGTCGGGTTTATATGCATTTGTATACTACACGATACTGGAATTTATACACTTACAATCCATTTTCTTGTTGCGCGTTGTGGTCCATCTACCGCGCGATGTCCACGTGGTTGCCGTCATCAACGCGGACACGGCACGGCGCCGTCTGGAAGTTTATATTACATTAGTAGAAAAATAGGATGTAATTTTCTGTAACAATGTGAACTTAAATAGGCACACGAGTTAACCACTCGTTTGCCGCTGCATGTAATTTGAAGCGAATTTTGTCGTGAGTAAACATGTCGTAAACTTTTAAATAGTATGAAAGTTTCCTAAAATTTGATAATCAAAAGTTCTATGTATTTAAACTTAGCTGCTTCTAAAGTTACCATAAATTATCTTAATTTGGAATAGCAGAGTCATTAGCTAGCCAGTCTAATGATAGAAATGCGACTTAGAATCCAACACGTGATCGAATGGAACAGCTGTGAGGTTGAACGTACGTTAGCAAATATATATGAACGACATGATCCGGTAAACCACAGTGCAGAGCCGGTTTTAGATATACCTAGTCTTGCCATAAATATTGTAATAAAGAAAAAAGAAAATTGTTAACTGCAAATAACATTTATTACTTTTACAGTGTGTCAGTTTAATACATAAATATAAAACAATTAAAAATATAAAAAGCTTATTCGAAGTGGTCTCCATTGGCTGCAATACAGTCCTTTAAACGATGAGGCCAGTTATCAATAGAAGCACGCACTCTTTCCATGGGAAAATTCTTCACTGCCAATCGTATAGATTGTTTTAGGGACTCCAAATTATCATGGCGTTTAGAGCAAGCTGTACTCTCTAAAACTGACCACAAATCATAATCCAGCGGATTAAGATCGGGACTAGACGACGGCCAGTCTTCAGCTCTGATGAAGTCCGAAACGTTCGATTCCAACCAAGACTGCGTGGACCGAGCTTTATGACCCGGCGCCGAGTCTTGCTGGAAGGACCATACTTGGTTATTGAACATGGTGATGTTAAGGGGCTTAACTACCTTCTCAAGAATGGTATCTTGATACACTTGTGCCGATGTTTTGATACCTTTTTCACAAAAATATGGCTCAGTCACTCCTTCATAGCTAACACCCCACCAAACCATCACTGAAGTCGGATAATGTCCACGTTGCACTCTGTCGACTAATTGGGAAGCTTCCTTAGAGCTTTGAGCATAAATACGGTCATTTTGTTTGTTAAAATGTTGCTCAATTGTAAAAATTTTCTCATCCGTAAACAAAATTTTTCTGTGACCTCCCTTTGCGTACCGCTTCAGTAGTTGTTTCGATTTTACCACCCTATTCTTCTTTAAATTATCAGTTAAGAAATGGCCAGTGCGTCTCTTATAGGCTGCAAGTCCTAAGTCATCTTTTAAAATACGCGACATGGTTCTAGGTGCTATCTTCATTTCCCGAGATAAAATCTTTTGCTTTCGGACAGGATTTCTTCGAATTCTTTCCCTTACTGCTTTGACCACCTTTTTCGTACGAACACTACGTGGACGGCCAGATCTTTTTCTGTCACAAACAGAGGAGGTCTCATTGTACCTATTAATAGCCCGGTACACAAACATTTTACTAATACCAAGTGTATGGAGAATTTTAAAAATTGCATTTGGCTCCATACCTACTTTGTGTAATGCTATCACAGCGATTCGGTTCTCTTTATCACCCCACACCATTTTAATATCGCAAAATATTTTACAATGTATTGGCGCCAAAATGAGAAAACACAATGAACAATCGTATAAAAATGACAGATTCGAAATTCAAATGTAATATTTTTTTATAATTAAGTGTAACAGTATTTATGGCCAGACTAAGTATAAAGCAGGTACTTTATGAAATAACTTTAAAATCTATTTACATAAAGTCACTTGGTTGATTTATAAGGTGCCACAGTAGATTTACTCTTGAACTAGAGTCACTTGATTATTCAGCTTTCCTAACATAGGGCAGTTTCGTTC
The DNA here is from genome assembly GCA_949316085.1 of Hypercompe scribonia. Classification (NCBI taxonomy): domain Eukaryota; kingdom Metazoa; phylum Arthropoda; class Insecta; order Lepidoptera; family Erebidae; genus Hypercompe; species Hypercompe scribonia. The sequence goes on from OX438975.1 coordinate 8,657,617, forward strand.
TTCTAATTATTGAGTGCCGCAAAACTTCCATACTTAGAAGCATCAGTGGTTTCTGTATGAATATTGAATTAGACGTAATAACAACCCATGATAATTAAACAATAGATTCGAGGATATCACATTCAAAGTTTAAGTTAGTTTTCGAATATTTACTTACAAAATTATATTTTAGAATTAGATTCAATATTATAAGCGTTAAAGTTTATTTCCTAGATTTCCACGCTTTATCTCATCTCTATTCATTATTTCACAAATATTTTGCATTTACTTTCTTAGGGATATCGCAAAAGGACATAGAATATCTTTTATTCAGTGATATTGTACTGATTTCTACAAATCCGATCCGTATCGCGACCTGAGTGAAACTACGGGTAAATACAACTAACACTATTAGCATAAAAACAAGTGTATTGTAACAATCACAAGCCGTGTATGCTAGTAATGTAAGTGACATTACAAGTAAACATAGTTTGTATAATTAAATGATCAAAACAGAAAAATTAAACAGATATGATTATTTTGACACAGTATTGATTTAGGAATATCATTGAAAATGGTTCTTTTGTGTTTTAAATGGAGTAGAATAAGACTAAGCTATCAGAAACCCAAGAATAATAAAAATATAAGTAATCTATCGGTATGTGGTTGTAAATGCAAATGCAAACAGCAGTCTTTTAACTCAAGAAATTAATCATAAAGTAAATACGTTATCTTTTTTCATGAATTGTTTTAATACTACTGCAATGTTTGAGCTGAGTAAACTGTTGTAAGATCTATTTTATTGAAAGTGTGACATATTCCTTTAAAGAAATAGATCCATCGTTGCCCGTACAGTGACAGATTAAGAATACGGAATGACAACAACAGGACTGTAAAGAGAAGAAAATCTTCCAACAAACTCTAAACCAAGTCATCTGGCCAACGTGGTACATTAGCGCAAAAATTTCTAAGGAAAGGCCCTTCACCGAATAAGGACCATAAAAAGCTATTGACTATGATACGTTCTTAGTGAAAAGTGATCTGTCAGTGCCATCTTATTATCTATCCTTCTCTTTCAATATACTTGCAATTTGTCCATGTTTACTTCTCGTAACGTCTAGTTGACATAAGTAGGCATTACCGTAATATGGTGGAAGAGAGTGATGGTAAAAGTAATCTCCATCAACTATGGTAATTTAATTTTAAAAAGAAAGTTTATTTGTTTTTAAACATTCACTTTTCTACTTAACAATTAGTAGAATCAAAAATATTATATACATCTTGTCAGAAATAAAATAAAATCTATTTTGTATCATTATGAAGCAGATGTCGTATAGTTTCCGCAGGATTGAAGAAGACAAACTTAAGGAAATCTTGTAATTCAATAAACTCTAAATTTCACCTGAACTGAAATTATTTTTCTATTAAATTAAACGGTGTTATGTCGTAGGAAATACTAGTTTTGCAAAATAATTGTGATTTAAATTATATGTAGATGATGTAAATATTTTCTTAAATACTGACCTAAGGCATGTTAAACAAATCCATGCGAATAAACGTCTCCATGTTATAAACAAAAGTAATACCCACAATTCAGAAATTCTTTGCATGTTTGTTTGATATCATCGATTATTATTTAAACGATGAATAGATTTGAGAATTTTGCATTTTATGTCCAATTCTACAGTTTCATCTATAGAGTAGAATTATCTTAAATTTAACTTTTTAAAAAATGACTTGCATAACAAAAAATATTTCAGTCTATTTTATATCTGTATCAACTTAAGTCTTAAAAATAAAAAATGGTAGTATTTGAAAATAAAATTATAAAATTTTGTCACTTCAAAGTACTTTATACTTAAAACCATAAATAAAAAGTTTAAAACTCACAAACTTGTGACAAAATAGGATTTGAGGTTGAAACACACATATTATTTTTTTTATAATACCTAATTCCTTATTGAGCTATAATAACTTTTTACGATACAAAATTTAAGATCATGTATTAGTGTATCATTTACTCATAGAAAAGAACTATCGTCTAGATAAATATATTATACATTGTTTTGTGTATACTTTACCATAATTTACCTATTTGAATTTCTAGGACTATTCGTACACGTACAGTTTCTTCGTGTATTTGTGATGTAGTCATGGTTTAACGCACGAACTATAAAAATATAAGTAAAACAATAAATAACAAAAGATCATTTAATGATTTATGCTAATGCTCTTTGTTTCGATATTTCGCAAGAATTCGGCAAAATATATTAATAAATGGATACAAAAAACACGTGTTCTTTAGAATGTCATTCACGTTTGCCGTCATAAATGTGTCTATATAGCTGTTAGAGAAATAATTCAGTGATATTGTACCAGAGGTTTTCCAATTACATGAAATAGAATCCGCAGATATACCTACATTAATGAAATAAAAAAGCAGAATTAACAGTAGTTTATATTTCGAAAGATTATGTATCATATTATTATTATTGCCCAAGACCCGGATGGTTGGCGTTCCTTTGGGGAGACCTTTGTTCAGCAGTGGACGGCGATAGGTTGGTTGATTGATTGATGTAGCCATATTAAACAATGCATAAAAAACTCCACTCTGCCATTGAATTTTTGCCACTTTGAATATTGTTAGATACTTGAATATGGATATCGTTAAAATAATCGCACTGTTCCAAAGCCGATTGACGATCTGCTATTCAGTTGAAGACCGGTGAACCTAGGACAACTCAGTGAACTTACTCATGATGGAGGTTAGAGACGGGCCGTAGGAATTTATCATGTCAAACCATGCACTAGAACTACTCAAATAGTTTCAATTATTCCTTGTATTATATACTACTCATTCAATAGAACGAGTGTTAAAAACGTGGTATAAATTAAAACTGACAAACGTGACGTTTAAAATGGACTATCATAAAAGCCATTACATTATTATGTGGGTACGTTCATTTTATGTGAATCGTATACAATTTCAATAAACACCGTGAACACGGCTCATCAATCATCATTATATGTTTACGTATGTAATTTTACGTCTGAAACAATAATCACCCATACTTTAGTGTTTTATATTCATAAGTTTATGAGGTAATAATTGAAATTTGACTTTTTATTCATTGCACCCTTTATTACAGGTATCAATATTAAAAGACCTCAATATAAATGTTTCATACGTATTAAGTTCTTCTCGTATTTACATTACAATACTGTGTACGTGGTTGTGTTTCATAAATATGTTATGACTATACTCAACACCTAAATATTAGAATAAACATGCCAATGAAATTTTATGTTACAGTATGTATTAAATTAGCATTCAGAATGGCTTAGTTACAAGTCTTGTAGTAATTTGACTTGTTTTATATATATACTTTATGTAAAAAAATATTAATCCAAAGTTTTAGTTAAAAATTTAATTTAACTATCTGCTTTTGTCATAAACGAGGGTTTCTGAGTTATTTCAAAACAATTTGCAATACTTATTTATTACTAGCTGTACCCTGTGTGCTTTGCTTCGCCGCCAACTAAAATAAATTTGAAGGAATGTCATAAAAAAAAAAATCATACCAACTCAGAAACCTTTGTGGGCTCATGCACAACAACTTTGCTACAGATAATCACATGATTTAATGCATAGTTTTCGATTCAATAAAGGACATATAGACAGACAGACAGACAAGCATTCATTTTTATATTTATACCTAGTCTTGCCATAAATATTGTAATAAAGAAAAAAGAAAATTGTTAACTGCAAATAACATTTATTACTTTTACAGTGTGTCAGTTTAATACATAAATATAAAACAATTAAAAATATAAAAAGCTTATTCGAAGTGGTCTCCATTGGCTGCAATACAGTCCTTTAAACGATGAGGCCAGTTATCAATAGAAGCACGCACTCTTTCCATGGGAAAATTCTTCACTGCCAATCGTATAGATTGTTTTAGGGACTCCAAATTATCATGGCGTTTAGAGCAAGCTGTACTCTCTAAAACTGACCACAAATCATAATCCAGCGGATTAAGATCGGGACTAGACGACGGCCAGTCTTCAGCTCTGATGAAGTCCGAAACGTTCGATTCCAACCAAGACTGCGTGGACCGAGCTTTATGACCCGGCGCCGAGTCTTGCTGGAAGGACCATACTTGGTTATTGAACATGGTGATGTTAAGGGGCTTAACTACCTTCTCAAGAATGGTATCTTGATACACTTGTGCCGATGTTTTGATACCTTTTTCACAAAAATATGGCTCAGTCACTCCTTCATAGCTAACACCCCACCAAACCATCACTGAAGTCGGATAATGTCCACGTTGCACTCTGTCGACTAATTGGGAAGCTTCCTTAGAGCTTTGAGCATAAATACGGTCATTTTGTTTGTTAAAATGTTGCTCAATTGTAAAAATTTTCTCATCCGTAAACAAAATTTTTCTGTGACCTCCCTTTGCGTACCGCTTCAGTAGTTGTTTCGATTTTACCACCCTATTCTTCTTTAAATTATCAGTTAAGAAATGGCCAGTGCGTCTCTTATAGGCTGCAAGTCCTAAGTCATCTTTTAAAATACGCGACATGGTTCTAGGTGCTATCTTCATTTCCCGAGATAAAATCTTTTGCTTTCGGACAGGATTTCTTCGAATTCTTTCCCTTACTGCTTTGACCACCTTTTTCGTACGAACACTACGTGGACGGCCAGATCTTTTTCTGTCACAAACAGAGGAGGTCTCATTGTACCTATTAATAGCCCGGTACACAAACATTTTACTAATACCAAGTGTATGGAGAGTTTTAAAAATTGCATTTGGCTCCATACCTACTTTGTGTAATGCTATCACAGCGATTCGGTTCTCTTTATCACCCCACACCATTTTAATATCGCAAAATATTTTACAATGTATTGGCGCCAAAATGAGAAAACACAATGAACAATCGTATAAAAATGACAGATTCGAAATTCAAATGTAATATTTTTTTATAATTAAGTGTAACAGTATTTATGGCCAGACTAAGTAGATTGATTAATTAGTTATATTCTTACGTGACAAAATGCTGCAGTCTCTATTTCTCATGTATTGACGATAAAAATAACAAAAAATCTTTTCACGCAAATAACTTATTTGTTTTATCGTTTACGCTATTCGTTTTTTAATATAATCTGTAAAAGTCAATTACTCGTTGCATGAGCCCAATGCTACATAAATTTCCTTCCTGAAGATATGGCCAATGACCTTTACAAATATCTTCTACTAATAGGACTACTTACGAATGTTCAAACACTAATATTCTGTAAAATTTCAGTACACGTCACTTGTTATTCATTGCAGAAATATATTGAACTAATACGGTATTATTTTATTCATGAAGAAGTGACAAGAGTCCTTGACTCCGTAATCCGGTAGTGTCAGTTTAATGAAAACTCTGTACGCAAACGTCGCTACACTTTTTCCTGATTAGCCTCTGAATTAAATAGTCGTGTCGGCAAGCAATTGTCACAAATGTTCTATATACGATTGAGTGTACAGTGAATAGTTTGAGCTTGTGGTTGTGCTAACCTGAGTTGTTTTATTTGTTAAAAGGTAATTCAAAATGTTAACGGGATGGCGACTGGCGGTGTCAAAATGTGAGTAATAATTTACAAAAATAATAATTTAACATGACTGAAGTTTAAAACAATTTTTAAAGAAATGAATTGTCAATACATTGTTTACTTTTTAATTCTTTTAAAATATATTTCAACAATTGAATGAAATATATTAATTATACAAATAAACTGTTTCAATAGAAATTTACTTTGGAGAGAAGGACAATTTTCAAAATTGTTTATTTTTGAATATTAAACAATTAAAAAAAATGTTATATTTATATTTTTAATTTTTCTGTTACATTTCATAACACAAAAACAGTATTAAATAATGATATAAAAAAAAATCTTATTGTATTGTTCAAATTTTCCTAAAAAATATATATATTTAAAACTAATTAGGCATAAGACTTAAGATTTTTAAACAATAAATTATAAATGGATTTATTTTTCTTTCTTTGAATCTAACACCGTGCTTGACCAATCAGTAGAATGCTTTCTTTCAGAAAAAAATGATAATTATCCTTAGAAGTTTCCACATAATTAATATTTTTTTGTTACTATACCACACTATTGAAAACACTTCTAGTAATAACTGTAGATAAAATAAATATTTATAATATATTTTAGAATTTACATAATACATTTTCGAAGTTTAAAGTAACTTAAATTTTTTTCAGTATTCATAATACCACAAAGATATGTTCTGGCAATTATGGCTTTATTGGCTGTGGCCAACGCATACACAATGCGAGTGTGCCTTAATCTGGCCATCACTCAGATGGTGAAGAAGAGTACAGACACATCAGAGGATGGATCACATATTGGCTCTGAAGTGTGCCTCGATGAGGAGGACAGGACTTTAGCGGCTTTGGCTGCAGCTGCGGCTGCTCTTATTAATCAAACCCTCATTACCACGACCACCACCACAACCACTGAGAGTAGTATTGTAGAGAGTAGTTTACTTAGAGCTGCCGATGGTGAGGTAAGTAAAAATATATACTATTTACTATTATTTTAACTTCTAAGTCATTTCAACTTTAATGAAATTAATGGAAATCATCTAAGAATCTCCTAACAGTTTGTTGAAGTAAATCTTGTATTACGAAATCTTAGAAGCATTTTTTAAAGTTAATCTCACAGCTTCTTAAAGGATTATAACACTTTTGCAAGTGAATCTATCTAGAGATGATAAGTCATAACTATCAGATCATTGTTTCAATAATAAGCGATGTTTAAATTTATTTCAAAGAAATATTCTTTAAATAATTATTCTGTTCTGTAAATATTTTCTTTAAATATTATATTTCACTACAAGAGCAGTTTAATTCAGATGATAAGATATTTAAACAGCCAAGGAAACGTGAGATGATAATAAATTGTGATCTAAGCCAAGATAAAGTAGTTTGAGCTAAATATATTAAAATTATTCAGTAAAATTAATTACTAGGGTTTATATTTGAATAAAATTTTATACACTTTCCTAATACTTGGAAGGTAATAAAAGAACGTAAAGGGTATTTGTAAGTAGTTGTGACAACTTTTTAGTAAAAAGGGCACCCCTTGTATCTTCATCAGATATTCCCGGTAAAATAGTGTAAGTAGTATTTATTTAGTAGGTGTAGTAAGAATCGATTAAAGAACAAAATCATACAGAATAACCGCGCTACAAAGAGAAGAAAAATTTGAAATTAACCCTATACCAATCTGACGCACCACTGTGGTATCATAGGTCAAAATATCCTTTTTAAGGAGAGGTCTATGTCCAACTGAGGACTTTTAAAGTTCTTGATGATAATGATTCCTAGTAACGGAAGTATCCTGTTGATTAAAAATTAAGTTTTTTTTTATATTCTGTTCTATACGTCATGTACACTTGACTTTTTGTAGTTGTGTATTTTCGAGATAGATGCTTAGTAGAAAAACCCACTTCACTTCCTAAGGTAACATGTTTACTATAACCTCTCATGAGATGTGAACAAATATTTATGCAGTATCTAAGAAGTTGTAGGTACATAAAGTTCATAAGACAAATATTTTTTTCATCGTACTGTCTTATTGAACAACTTTATGACAGATGTTTTATTATGAATTCAAATAAAGCGGTGCCAAATTGTTAAAGGAATATAAATTTAGAAGATGCTATTTTTTAGAAATAGACTTCAGAATAAGTTAAAATCGGTTTGCCTTTTTGAAAGATTTTATGACGCTAAAAAGAATTCATGGAGTATATCAAGATAACAAGCCTGTGGGTATAATTATTCGTTTCGGTTAATCCTGAAGGCACAAAAGTATGAGTTTATAAATATTTATTCAGCCACGAGAATCTAACAAAAGGACGAAAGATTCATAACTAATGTATTTGATTCAGTTTCCTTTCCTCAGAAAAAGTTATTTAAACCTATTAAAGGAACACTAAAGAAAAATTACACTCGACTTATGTGCATTGATATTTTATTAGTACAGGTGTAACGGTCTACATACGGTAATCAAAATTTTTTTATAATTAAAAGTAAATAATAAGTAAACAAAATCTTTTCAATATTTTTTTTAATTATGTAAGTTGGAAAAATATGAAATTTATTTGCCTGAAACAATTGCATATTATTATTGCCGACTAGTAATCATAGAAAATAAATGAATCTTTATACTACAAAGTCACTTTTTCTCATGACACTATTCTTTTCTTTTATTTTATCTCGTTGCTGATGTTGAGTATCGGGTTGCGTCAAGGTCCGACGTACACTAAACAGTTCATTAAAATGATGTTACAAACGAAAGCTAGTACATCACATTTTCGATAACTTACGTCGTTGATCAATTTACTGTGCTTATAGTGAAGTGTTTTGGGAGTTCATAAGTTCAATTGGTAGCAAATTCGTCGTAGAAACACGTGTTACAAAAAACACAAGGTCATTCTGCTCAAGTTCAATTTTAGAGATCAAACATTTTTTATTTCGTTCAATCATATATCATTCAATTTTACTTATGTTTTTATGAAGATCAATAGTGTATTTCTATACATTTTATTGCCATGAATTAAATTATATCAAACGTTTATAATGGTTATTAATATTAATAAGATTTGTTATCTACGCATTAGTTTAGTTCAATGGTACTTGCCAATTAAAAAAAAACGTTTGGTTAACGTAATAAGAGGAAAATATAATTGAAAAATTTTTGTCTCTAAAATATGTGATATATAAGTGAAAAGAAGGTATCCTTTACAACAATTTATATATATCATATCAATAGCCTTTAACAGTCCACTGCTGGACATAGTCCTTGGCAAGGAGTCTTGGCCTACTATACCAGGCTGGCGAAACGGGTTAAAATAGGGTTTCTTTAAAATGTTTCTTCTCTTTGCAATGATATTTTCCTAAATAGTTTATTTTCTTGGTCACCTCTTACGACACCCACGGGATGAATAGGGGTGGTAACAATAATTACAACAATTAATTCTCTTCAATTTTCCAATGAAAAGCACGTTAAACTAAGTAATATGCTGGAGGTAATTTTCTAACAACTCTTAAATAAGCTAGCTTTTTGATATTTATTTATTAAATTATAAATTATAAACAGATCAATAGGCCACAATATATTCTGGGCTCATGGAATAGTTTAAAAGACAACTCTAAATATTATTGAGTGTTTTGGGTATCAGACAAATATGTCTACGGTACTAGAACATAGAATTGACAACAACTCAATCCGTGTGGTGACATATTAAGAATACGAAATGTCACCACCCACATTTCATATTATACGACTTACGAGAAGGATAACTTGAAGCAAATCCTTGCCGAAACTTTCTTTCCTAGGAAAGGCATATGTCCAGCTGAGAACTATTAAAGGCTACTAACGTAATAGTGTGAAACTCTTGAAGATAAGTCATTAAACCCAGAGCATATATTTTTATTACTAAAGATTATGTCAGCTATTACTGTACAAAGATAGAGAATTAATTAAAGAGCGGCTATTAACCTTTCTGTTCTTAGCATAATTATTGAAATAAATAATTAAATTATTTGTATTTCTGTATTTAGAATTGGTCATTTATTTATAAAGATATGAATGAATGATAAAAATAGCAAATATTGCTATACTTTAGAAAAAGTGCTTAAAGTTTTTGAGTAGTCATAATGAACTTGACGATCTAAGTACAACAAACTCGGACTATTTACAGAAGAAGTATTTATTTTGTTTATTAAAAAATGAAACTGTAATTTGAACTGCACTGAAACTGAATGAACTTGCTTCAATTCGTAATCTAAATTTTTGATTTGCTTTGTTACTTACGAAAGGTTTGACTAGTTCTTAATTATATATTTTAATTTTATTGTATATCTAATATAGATAGATAATTTTAGAACGAATACGTAATATATATGATATTATTGTAAGTTTGATCAATAGTAACCATGTTTGCCCCACTTTTAGTCTTATTTTGTATTAAATCACTTAAAACAACTGAAAATCTATGGATTTGAAAAGAAATAATTCGTTTCTATTATTATTTCACAAACATTTCATTACTATGAGTATCAAAGTTTCATTTAAGTAACAGAAATGAACGTTTTTCTTGAGATGTTCTAAAAGTTGTAGTTAATTATATTTAGGAACGGTTTCCAACAGGTACGTGGAACAAAATATAAAACAAAAGACTTACTTTATTATATTCGTAGGTACATAAAATTCTATCCAAAGTTATTTTTCTCAGTTTAATATTAACTTCATAGTGCGAATCACCGAATAAGATTAAGTTGTGTTCAAATTATGAAAATATTTTTCCTAAAATTAAAAAAAAATACAATATTATTTATGCATACCAATACGCATCTTAGGTTCCGATACATAGTCCCACTGTGAGCCCCGGTGGGTTCCCACACGATAAAAAAAGAGAGCAAATATATTGCAACTATGTGCATACATCATTGCGTCTAACATATCAGGACAGAACTGAAAACAAAACAATTTATCAATTTATTTTTTTTAATTTTGAAAAGAGTTTTTCTATGTACAAACCTTCCTCAAAGTGCCCTTACGGCCTTATTTGCCTTGAGTTAGAGAATTTAATTACCTCAATTGCGAAAAATATTAATAAAAACTATCAAAGAACTCATTATTGCTTACATTATAATTGTTCTTTTCCTAGCCCTGGTTCCTTTCTTGAGGCAATTGATAATATCTTGAAGTTGTTCCGGCTATTCGCACACTAAATTCACATCACGATTTTGTTGAGGTCTTCCAAACTTTAGAGGTTACTCATATCCCGTTTCCTTGTAGGTATTTATTTGAATGATTTTTACAAGTAATTTAAAAATTCCAGTGATAATCACGAGTACTTTTGTTAATAAATAATAGTCAGATATTATATAAACTTACGTTATACAACAAAGTCTTAAAAAATCTGAAATTAATTAATTAAATTATTTAAATAAACTACTGCCATTGAATAACACTCGAGTTAAGATAAATAAGATAAGATTTCTAAACGATAGCACTGATTTTTCGTAAAAAAAGTGAAGTTTAAAAGCACTCATACAAAAGTCGGTTACCAGCAAATAAACGAACAGATGAAGATAAAAAAAGCGTGTTAAGAACTCTTTAGCAAGTAATTTACCAGCACTGTCTCGTATGGCAACATTTATTTATTTCGGCTCTATAAGTAGTAGTATAGATACTTGAAAGTATTTGAAAATATTTCCGTAAGGCTAAAGGGATGGGATTTTAAGTTTAAATGTTTATCAACATTGTTCACGAGAATCCCAAAATCTGTCAGAGTGGCGTGCAATGGAAGAGACCCAGCAGTAGACTGCGATACGCTGATGATGATGATGATGATGATGATGATGATGAGCATTGTTTAATAAAATAAGACCAAAAGTGTGCTTGTTATTCATGATATCTACTTTAAATACTTTCAGTATGGCACCGTTACACCTACAGTTTGTTTTCTCTATTTTTCTTATACAAAGGTTGTCTGATGATAAGACCATATATTACACGACTCCCTATCATTAAATGTATATAATTGTGTGGCAGTAATGGTTACAAAGTAGAATGCAATAAAGAATTTCGTATTTATTTGCCAGTTCAAACTAAAAAACAAAAACTTGTTCAACTACTTGATTTTATTTTTCTCACAAAACGTAGCTTCAAAACACTTCTAACTTAGCGGTATTATAAGATATTTTCACTTAGATTTTTTCTTTCACAGACTGTGCTGTTCGAATGGAGCGAAGCAACACAGGGCCTGATTCTCGGGTCCTTCTACTATGGTTACGTGTTAACTCACATTCCTGGAGGCATGTTGGCGGAACGGTTTGGTGGCAAATGGGTGCTTGGCTGTGGATTGCTATCTACGGCTTTATGCACATTTATCACGCCTATCGTAGTGAAAGTAGGAGGAGCTTATGCTTTGTTCATTTTGAGAGTAATTGAAGGCTTTGGTGAAGTAAGTCTATTTTAAATTTATTTAGATTTACTCAATTTAAGTGCCTAAGCAGCAGAATCCCATGTAGTGTAGGCACATTGACTAAGCTCAATCCAAAAAAAAGTATTTTAGCTACAAAATTGATAAGTTGCCATTTGTAAAATACACAACTTATATTAAAGGTGATTTGGTTGGAAAATAAAAATGCGGTAAACTATTTCGGTACTAGCAGAGTTACGTTATTACTACACTAACTCGTATAATTTTGTCACTGGTATTAACGAAAAGTTGCAAGAGGCTACTGTCAAAATACTGTTGGTATAGTTTCTTGATATGTTTAGTTTTAATTTTAAAGCCTTTTTTTGTTTTCTAGGGCCCAACAATGCCTGCTCTCATGGCAATGTTATCAAGGTGGGCACCAAAAGCTGAACGGGCACGATTTGGTGCAATTGTATTTGGTGGAGCGCAAATTGGTAACATCGCTGGATCATTTTTCTCCGGTATAATTATGCACAACGGCACTTGGGACAATGTATTTTATATGTTTGGAGGACTTGGACTCATTTGGTTTGCTTTATGGGTAAGTAATCGATTACTATAGATGTTCTATACAAATTTAGAACTGGCCATGCTAGTTAATATAAAAAATAGTAGTATTATCTCTACAAAAGAAAAATCTCCTGGTCTCCTGGCCTACATTAATTTATTAAGTACAGATAAATTGTAGCAAAATGTTTTAATACACATATTCAAAAAGTGTTAAATAGAAGTATAACTATTCTAAAATATAAATAAATATTTTACGTTTATGTTCACGAGTAACAATGTGGAAACAAGCGATATGTATTCTTATAAATTTATGTCTTTACAGAAATATCTGTTTGTTATGTAAACCTGATTTTATTTTGTGGGAGGTTTGTGATGCTCATCGTATTATTAATATGTTATAGTTTTGACGTGCATGACTTACATATATTCCAATGTGTTAGAAATGTATTTTTGGTAAACATTTGGTTACTAACACAATATAGTAACAACAATTTTAATAAACTCTAATGAAGTTCTACAAATTCCATCATCATAGTCATTCTTACTATTATACATACACATACATACATACATGTATTTATATATTTGTCCCATGCGTCTAAGACCACGTAAAGCCATCGATCCTGCGTCTCATCTCTCCCCAGTCGAGTCGGATAACCTTCCCATCCGATTGTGAGAGTGAGGGAACAGACAGTGTACGAGTATTTGCGCACACATTCGTACTCGTACATTATTATATCTCTCATCATTTATATAATGATATGTATAATAATAATTTATTTTAAGTAAATTTGTTCATAAATATTTTATGTAACTACGTATATAAGATACGTATAGATTTAGAAAAAAATCTTGAAGACAACGGAGTCTCATATAAACTTGTGATATTTTAATTCAAACTGGAAGTTACGATAGTCTGAGATATGTATTTATTAGAAAACATTCAACACGTGAGGTAGACCCAAAATAGTGCCCCTCATAAATCAATTGTATAAAAAGACAGACAATTGCATAAATTAATGGCATGATATGCACGAATACTATAAACAACCACTTTAGAGCAATATTGGCTAATTTGGTTCTTGATGACGTGTTTAGTTGATACGCATTTCGATAACCTCTTTATTGTCTTGTATATTTAGTTACATTTTTATTATTTAGGTGATTTTTTTATTTATTTTATTCTTTATTATTCCTTTATATGTGTTTATCGTTGGCGAGTATTGAGTGGATATTTTGTTTTATCTTTATGGAAACATGAAATAAGCAATCGATGTAATTTCTACTAAAGTTAACAAGTATATAATTTTTTTATTATATTTTAGATAAAATATGTTTTGCTATGTTAATTTCGATGGTTAGACTTTAGTGGACAAATAAATATAAAAATAAATGTATTATGAATAGATTCTCTAAGGATCCGTTTTCGCTTTGTCGCAGAAATATTATACAGAAAGTAAAATAAAATTGAGACTTGAGTTTTTCTAAACTAATGTTATGAAGAAGAAACATTAATTTTTCATTTAGAAATGACTCCACCGTTTTCGAAAATTCTTTTATCATTACAAATTACATTTTCACCGAATAACACAGGCTATATTATATTTTCATAAAACATGACATCCCTACCTGAGCAATATATAGAATGTAGAGCAATGTAACATGTTTACGCGAGATATTAGATTCAAATGTTAAGGAATTCTTGACCAACCCTATTGTTAAACCACAGTAACGGTCTTGGTTTAAATGCTTAGGTTCAAATACGGATAAAATCGATTAGCGGTGATATTGGTATTATGAATGGTCTAATAATTAAGGCTGATTAGGTAGGTGTAAATTCCGCTTCAAATTATTCAGATCGGATTTTTCGTTTAGAAGTTACGATTGACATACAAATTTTCTAATTAAGAATATTGATGCAGTTTATATAAACTGTCCTAAGTTTAGTTTATCCACCTTACTTTCGTACCGGTATAGTTCTGTGAACAGAAGTACACTCGTGCGAAGCCGGACAGGGTTATTAATATCTTATATAGGGCTATTAAAATCGATAACAATTTACAGTCAATTATACGTAGGATAACTTAGAGCCTAGTCAAAAAACTAATTATAAGGCAACTTCATTTCTCAGAACACATTCTCGTGATTGTGGAGTGATTAATTACAAATAAGTTATAACTGTGTGTAGATATTTGTTTTCCTCTTGAGTTTATAACTTTGAACAGAGGTGGCTGAACTTTGTTTTGGATTTCCAATGAAATGTATAAAAAACTTAAGGAACTAAAAAAAACGACGACAATCAGTGAACACATTTAAAAGTGATTAGGACAATCCAAGTTTAATAATAAATATTTCAGTTATTATATTGGTACAGTTCAAACCATTATTGAATTCATGATTATTTCCTAATAATTCATGATTACGTGTGAAAAATCACATGTGTTAATTATAAAGTAAAACACAGGTGTTTTCTTTTGAAGTGAAAAACATGTATATATACATATAGATATACAACATACGTCGTTTCCTGATCCAAAAACACGGAAAACAGAACATTATATTAAGTCAACATTACGAGTATTTTTTCCTTGAGCTCAAAATTTATCTAATCTTATCTTCGCTGTGACATTTTGTATTGAATACTAACATACAGGTTAGGGTCCTTAAAAATTTATGTAAATATTGACACTGAAATGTGTCATCATTTGTAGTTATAATATGTTATAGGTGCGTTCTCAACTATTGATACCTACTCAAACAACTCGCTGTTTTTACACCATTTCAAATCCAGTCAGAATAGGTTTTTGGTACTGTGATCTGTGTGTGCAGTATTTGTAATAATAACGCATATTCTATACGCCTTTTTTGTTGCTTTTTTTTTGTAACTGAAAGAAGTCTTACTTAAAGAGCTTTTCTTTATACGCGTGGTGCCTAGGGATAATACGACACGCTATGAATTGATAAAGTTAAAAACAAAATTGAAATTTGCCGCTTCTAAACTTTTTTTTTTTTAAACTCAAACGTATTGTGTTATATTAACATAAAATTCCATTCTGCCTCTTAAGGTTAGCTGGTATGGAGGGGTAATATAAAATCTGCCCTTCACAGTGATACTTCTGCTAAGCTTACACTTAGCGTAAATAAAGAAATAATCTTAATACTTACTGTTTGCGATAAACAGAATAAACCAAAAATGATAGCATTTGAATTGACACTAACACTAATAATAGTAATGTTATTTTCTATTCTACAATTAACTGTTATTTATATTGTTTTAGTCAATCCTGTGCTACAGTGACCCGAACCAACATCCATTTATATCAGATAGCGAAAGAAAGTTCCTAAATCAGAATGTGGACGCTTTAATGCACAAAAGGAAGAAGCTTGACCCCACCCCATGGAAGGCCTTGGGCCGATCAATACCTCTATGGGCATTAATTATTGCTGCTGTAAGTAATGTTTCAATTACTTTGACTTTAAGGAGAGGCCTATCTTCAGCTTGTACTGATAAATGCGATAATATGGCGAAAACCTAGTATTAAAGTCTTAAAGACTTTTTTTTTCAACTTTAGTAATATTCGTATATTATATTAATTTGTTCACTTACACTTTTCACAAATTTAAATTATTTTTAATTTACTTTCAAATATATTTTACCAAATATAGAAACCAAATGAGGTTTTTTTTTATCGTAACTCTGTTCAACACGTTGTTTAATTTTTATATTTATTTTTTATCAACAGATTGGACACGATTGGGGCTATTTCACAATGGTGACAGATTTGCCCAAATACATGACAGATGTTTTGAAATTTAATATAAAATCGACTGGTTACCTGTCGTCTCTGCCGTACGTGGCTATGTGGGTTGCTTCTTTCATCTTCGGTTCTGTGTGTGATTTCTGCGTTAAAAGAGGATACCATAGTATAAGCAGTGCTAGAAAAATTTATACTACTATCGGTAGGTTAATTTGCGATTTCACATCGATGTAGTAAAGTAACTATATCGAGCATAATTTGTAGCTAGAAGAAAATTATGACGTCTCTTTTACAATATTTTTAATTTGATTTCAGCTGCTACTGGTCCAGGAATTTGCATAATTTTAGCTTCTTACTCAGGCTGTAACACGACAATTGCCGTTGTATGGTTCATTGTTGCCATGACTCTTATGGGTGCATATTACAGTGGTATGAAGATTAATCCATTGGATATCAGTCCAAACTACTGCGGTACCGTTACAGCCTTGGTTAATGGAACTGCTGCCATTTCTGCGATCATATCGCCTTATTTGATTGGTCTTTTGACACCAAATGTAAGTAACAGTCGAAATTTATTTTGAAACTTTAATTTTCTATTACTCTTAAGACTTTTAAAGTAACTTCATTGAAATCACTGCAAAATTCACTATATTTAAAAACTTAAAGATTTTTTTTCAATATCACAGTAACATATTAGTATTTTTACAGTTTTTGTTTGAAAACAATCAAGCTTTAATGAGCATAATCTCTACAATAGATTTTTTAACCTAAGAGTATATTATCAAAACCTAAATTATTCCACATAGCACGTACTATTGGAATCAAATTAGCGGTAAAATGAATATTTATATTTCATAGAAAGAATAAAGATAGTTAGCGCTATCACTATGGTTTTTTAACAACTTTTACGTTTTTCTTTCAGTCGACCTTAGAGCAATGGCGTATAGCGTTTTGGGTATGCCTCGGCGTGCTAGTAGTCACAAATATTATTTATATAGTCTTCTCAAAAGCAGAACAAGAATGGTGGGATGACGTCAAACTCCATGGCTATCCTAAAAACTGGAAACATGGACCCCTACCCACAAGAAGCGATGACCCCGAAGAACAAATAAATGACAACAATAAAACAGAAAAGAACTGATCAACTAATTGTTAATACATATATATTATTTTGTACATAAATTGAGGCTTATTTATATATTTTAAGTATAATTGTAATATAAGAAACTATAACTAAGTAACTTTGTTTTTCATTTAACATTCCCCAACTCTATGACGTTGTTCGCTAGTCAATATAACAAAGTATATAACGAGAATGCCTAAGGTATTAAGTTCACTATTATACATTACAATTATATTATTAATTATAAATAAATAAATAAAATATAATAACTCGTATAATAAGCAATCTGAGAAAGCATGTATTATTGAAACATTTAATACCTAAGGAATTAGTTAACATTTGGGAGCTACGATGCTACTAACATATCTGTTTTTTTAGTGCTGGAAGTTAGACATTCATAGTCATAGCTAATGGGATACAGTCAAAGGACTTAACTTGTCAGATAAAATTTATCTATTAAATGTAAAAATGGACATAAATATTTACCAAACTGTTAATTTTCGAAAGATCTGCAGTTAAAGTGTTTTATTTCAATCATGACGGTTTTATTTCAGTCCTTGTCTTTACCTTTTCTCTTAGCTGTAGTAATTTCGCTTAATAAAATTAAGTTCGAACTAGTCTCTTAAGAAATTCGTATCGTGTTCCCGTTTTGATAGTTGAAATAACATCTCTGAAAACCATTTACACATAGGTTGATAATTTTCAGATATTCAGTCATTTCCCTGTTTTTTAATAGCCGTGACAAAACAGTCTTTTATATTTTTTGCGAATATTATGTTGAAATAGCAGAATTCTTGAGCGGAGACCGCGTCTCGGCAAACGTAGTGTAGGGCACTCACAGGTCAGATGGAGTGACGATTTTAGCAGGATGGCTGCGACAAGCCCAAGAACAATCAGAGTGGCGTGCAGTGGGAGAAACCTATGTCTTGCAGAGGGCTGCGATAAGCTGGTGATGATGATGATGATGGTGATGAAATGAAGAGGCTTAACTGAATTTTTCGCATAGTTTATTATAATAGGGAAAATAGGTAGTATAAATAGAGACCATTGAATTTATAAGAAGAAGTTAAGATGATTTATAATTTTAAATAATTTAGCGTTACTTGCATATATATATATATATATATATATATATATATTATAACGTACCTTACTTAATGCACGATACCACGAATTTTTGTTGTGAAGATATGTGACAGTTACCAAGAACTAGGATAAGTTAATATGATTTAACTAGATTAAATTGTTACAAAGATATCGATATAGATATCACTCAATGAGATTTAGATTACCTTTTCTAAATATGTCAAAGATACTATTTTTTCTCGTCATCTTGAATTGAAGTTCATAAGAAGCAAAGATAAAGCTAAGTATGCTGATATCGACGATTGTACTATGACAAACTGTAGGGGGTAATATTCCAATATCTTTTATCCCACTGCTAAATGGGTTATCAATGAAAATATTATAGAACGTATCATTTATTAAATATAAATTAAATGTTAGTTTCTTATTGATCGACAAGTATGCAAAAGATCCAAAAGAAGTGAATAATTTAACAAGATTGATTACGTTCTTACAGCCAAAGAAAATATTTAAACAACATAATATTAAACTGGGGACCGAAATTTCAATACTATTCTGAGACACACTCTACTTTAAGGCACGATGTGAGATACCCTTAGATTTAAAATCAAGATGAAATAACGTCGGTTCATTATTACAAAACATTTTAGGTAAATGCATTTACTTGTTTAAAAAAACTTTTTGGAAGCTTTCAACACAATTTCACATTGAGATCATATGAGAGTGAATCTCATATGATCTCAATGTGAAATATTATATACAGGGTGTCCAAGAACCTGGCGTCCAACTGGATTCCCACGATGCCCCAAGTTCTAACAGTACTCAGAAAAATATTTTAAAAAATCCACCCCATGTACTTACAGAATTATACTGATTTCAAAAAAAAAGGGGAAATGAGCACCCTGTGACATACTTTTGAATGCTGTGACTGCTAATGCTGATAATTTCGATATTTCTTGGAGGTTTTGTAATCTAGGGTATTGCTGTGTCTAAATAGAATGTAAAAATAAAGTACTTTTTGTACCATTTTAAAATAAAATATTATTTTAACTAAAGGTGATATGGAAAACTATTGAATTTCGCAACTTTGACCGACTGTAGTGTAAAAAAAATGTACCAAAATAGTATGGCAAGTGACGTCAAATTTTGACGCGTTTATTCCTCTTTTTAAAAAGGTATAATACTTACACATTAATTTGAAAAAAAAAATTTTGATAATATTTTTACTCAACAACCCAATTTTTACGAAGTGCCTACCTACTAACGGTAACTGTCGGACCCTTTCTTATCTTAGAAACTGTTATGTTACTACTATTATTTACTTCGGTTCCAAGAGTGAGCAAGAAGGAAATACACACAGGTAGATGGGTTCCCAGTAGAATAAAAGCAAAGAATGTTAGTTTAAAGATATTTTATTACAATAAATGTTCAAAATGTTGACCACCCGCGGCAATACAAGCTCTCACTCTCCTTAAAAAGGACCGCTTTATGTTTCGCGAGTGACGTATCACCTGCACTGCTTGTGTTATCTTCTCACGAAGGTCAGCGATGTCATTAATGGGCTTCGCATAAACGAGCTCCTTCATAGTTCCCCAGAAAAAAAAATCCAGCGGATTTAAGTCAGGTGAGCGGGCTGGCCACGGGATTGTTCCTGATCGCCCAATCCACCTGTTCGGGTATTGCTCGTCCAAAAACTCTCTAACGGATACGCGAAAATGTGCTGGACAGCCGTCGTGTTGGAACCACATATCTGGTGGGGTCTCTTCTAGTAAGTTTGGCAAATCATTTTGAAGAAAATTTAAATATGATTCGCCAGTCAAATTCTCGGGCATCTCAAATGGACCAATAATATTCCCACAGAGAATACCGGTCCACATGTTCACTTTGAACCGGTACTGGGATCTATCTTCTCGCATCAAGTGCGGATTTTCCACATGCCACTCGTGCAAGTTGTGTAGGTTCATGTAGCCATCTTTCTTAAATGTTGATTCATCTGACCACAAAATTTTGTCGATAAAGTTTTCGTCTTCTCGATGTTTTTGCAGGATTGTTTCACAAAACGCGACTCGGCTCGGATAGTCTCGAGGTAAAAGACTTTGCACTCGCTGTACGTGGTACGGATGATATTCTTCTTTTTGGAGAATACTGTGTGCTGTGCTCTTCGGTATCCCCGTATCAGCTTCTATTCCTCGCACAGAGATGCTTGGATTTGCCGACACCGCCTCTAAAACTTCATCGCGTATGAAGTCATTTACGGGTCGTCCTTCACCAGCTACTTGATTGGGGAACCGCCCGTCACATAGTGATCTGTGCACATTAATGAAAACTCGATGGTCGGGATATCGCGTAGCCCTCGGATACCTTTCTCTGTAAAGTCTCGCTGCAGCTCGTCCATTACCTCTACATTCTCCATAAATGTAGTGCATATTTGCGTATTCTTGCGGAGTGTAGGTCGCCATGGTAGCACACACAAAACACAAACTGTCCAAACACAGGCAAAGGTCGTCGTAAAGAGTTCGTTTCAAAGTCCAGAGCACAAAGAGTAATCGAGTCCAATAAACAAAGCTTTAAATCGTAGTACGTGATCAATGGTAACAATAAGAGAGAGGTGCGTAGTAACGGCAGGAGGCAGTGACGTGTACTGACCGTACTGTTATCCTAAATAGCACGATCCCAGATAGCGTCACTATCTATCTCACTCGCACCTCTAACCTTTTTCTCCCTCACTCTTACCTGAATAATGGGGTACCATAAAGAAGAACCAGCAAATCGCAAAGATAGTTTCTGTCTTGCTCCCTCCTGTTGTAATAACGAATCACTATGGTGAGATGCATGCACATACCGTCCCTTACGGTCTAACCTGTTTTTTGAGAGGCCTGTTGTTATTTTTATGAGCATACAATAGTAATTCTTTAGAGGTTAGATTCAATTCGTCGTAAATTTTTCTTTCTAAGAATTCTGTAAGACATCGTAAAAATTGGGTTGTTGAGTAAAAATATTATCAAAATTTTTTTTTTCAAATTAATGTGTAAGTATTATACCTTTTTAAAAAGAGGAATAAACGCGTCAAAATTTGACGTCACTTGCCATACTATTTTGGTACATTTTTTTTACACTACAGTCGGTCAAAGTTGCGAAATTCAATAGTTTTCCATATCACCTTTAGTTAAAATAATATTTTATTTTAAAATGGTACAAAAAGTACTTTATTTTTACATTCTATTTAGACACAGCAATACCCTAGATTACAAAACCTCCAAGAAATATCGAAATTATCAGCATTAGCAGTCACAGCATTCAAAAGTATGTCACAGGGTGCTCATTTCCCCTTTTTTTTTGAAATCAGTATAATTCTGTAAGTACATGGGGTGGATTTTTTAAAATATTTTTCTGAGTACTGTTAGAACTTGGGGCATCGTGGGAATCCAGTTGGACGCCAGGTTCTTGGACACCCTGATTGACATCATATGAGATTCACAGAAGAGTGAATCTCATATGATTTTATAACCGGCATTTCAAAAATATGTTGAATATTTATCACGGCGTTAAATTTCTCATCAAATTTAATTTATATTACAACGTAAATCTTGTAACGTTCGTACAGTGAAACTATGTAATCATTCTTTGTTGAATATATTTAATTATTATAAACCTTAGAACAGTGTTATCATGATTAAATATTATTAAATTCAACATCTGTTATCGTCACCGATAAGAAGTTACCTCGTCCGTAGCAAATCCTAAGAACAGCTGTAAGGTCACGGTGAACCTTAAAATAGATATTTTATAAAATTACTGCTGAATGAAGGCATCCCCCAAAGATTGTCAACTATCCCGGTCTTGGACAGTCCGCATTCATCAGCCCAAATAGATTATCGTATATAACGTATATTTGATATGCATATAAAGGTACAGCTGTAATCAATTCTTTGCACAGTAGTCTTATGAACTTTAGAACATATTATAAGTGGCTAATATAATGTTTTCTCGCTGGGTGTGAGAAGGTGAAAATCGATCTAAGTGGAATTCCATGGGAGAGGCTACGTCCAGCAGCAGACTCATAGTGATAATAACGATATTGTTGATTAAAACTTAATGAATTTATTGAGTTGTACGTATATATTAGTTTTCTTGTTTCGTGTTGCCGCAGTTTCATTAAAATTATAAAAAGTATAAATATAGTTGTTGCTACTTCGGTGGCGCAGTGATAGCGTATGCGACTTCAGTGCTTGGAGTCTCGTGCTCTATTTGGACCAAATGTTTGTAAGATCTCAAAGTATTTCTTTTGGAGTTTAGGTACTTTTCATATATAATATGCATATATTTACAAAAAAGAGAAGTATAAATGTATTTATATAAGTTGTCTAGTAACAAAACCACAAGCTTTACTTAACTTTGGATCAGATGGCGTTGTGACAATTAAAAAAAAAATGTTATACAGTTTGTTATACAGAAAGAAGTCTTAAAGTTGCAAAGGTATTTGAGAAATATTTGAAATAAACAATTTTATGTAAATCAAAATTGAGTTTAACTTAATTTGTATTTCTGATAAGGATACCTCATAGTTACGGTGCGACATATGTGACAGTAATTAAATTGTAAATGCTTAATATTTTTGGTAGAAATAAGGCTATATGGGTTGGTACAAGGATTGTTTCGAGTTTTCCTGCTGTTTGCTGTGCTGTTGTCCCTTAGTCACCTCCCTACGACCCCTACAGGATGATTAGGAGTGGTCACACTCCACATTCTTAAACCGTCATAATATGGAAACACTTAAATTACAAGTTATTGTAAATATAATTTATTCTAATTGTATTGAAAAATACAATTTATTCCCTTATTTTTAATGCAAAACAAGAAATAAAAGTTCAATACATATTTGACCTTCTGATGTAAGGCAATCAAATTCTACATTGTAATATTTCATTACTTTGAAATGTGTCCACATCAAATATAATGAAATAAAAAACGTTTTCACGGAAACAACTCGTTGATTTGATTATTTCGTGCGCTTTGTTTTTTAATCTATAAAAATCAATTATCCGTTAAATCATTCCAATGCTGTTCAGATTTCCTTCCTGACTAAAAAACACCGTAAGAGTTACGGTATACAATTCTTAGAGGGCATTTCACGAATGTCCAACTATTTGTCTTCCGTTGTCATTAATCAAAAGAGCATATAAATGTCATCATCATCATCATCATCATCATCATGACAGCCAAAATACTTCCACTGCTGGACATAGGTCTCCCCCACGGTTCTCCACAACAGCCGGTCCCGTGCCGCCCGCACCCGTAGTGTATTTGAATATGCTATTTAAAATAGCTTTTACTAAATGTATTGAATACTAGCCGAATGATATCAAAGAAAATTTTTATAAAAGTTTTTGTCTGTCCGTTTATTTCTTCCGGCTAGCAGTAAGTTATTACTTCTACTCTGAAGAAAATAATTCAACACAAAAAGATACTTTTACAAGAGTTAAACCGAGGAAGCTAGAGATAGTGATTTTTAAGATCGTGGCTAATGGCCTTGTCTTCAAAATTCGATTACGACATGATTCGATTCCGTGACAGTTGTTTAATTTGTTTTTCTAATTTTGAAAATGATAGTTCATAACAGTGAACGATCAGAAATAAGAGCAAAGACAAAAATCGCTGTAATACATCCTCCATACTGTTGTGGTTACTTTGTTTTGAGTAATGTAACACACCGCTAAAGTTCATGTTAACTTTTTAATATTGTAAGTCTATTAACAATGGTGCCAATTAGCGGGAACTTTCAAGTGATGGTTCTTGGTTACCGGAATATAAATGTTGGATATAGGTTAAATAACAATAGACAAATAATTTAATACTCTCCTCAAAGTTATACTCAAGAAATAATATATTATCTACATTGACTGCCTGAATATTTTAACGACGAAGAGCCTAAGTTACAGGGGGTTTAAACTGAAAATTTTGGTAACTAATGCTTTTTGTGTTGTAAGAACTCACTAGGAAAGGCTTTAAGAAAGAGCGAAATTTTCATTTTTTTTCGTATATATAATTATATGACTATGATTATATTCTAACACAAATAAATAGTCGATTTAAAAGCTACGTAATAGGTAAAGATGATTTTACATCGGATTTATTTTACATCGAAAGTTTTTCAGCGCTTATTACGCTCAGTTAACATGTTCGATGCTTAAGATCAAAAACATAGCAAGTGAGTTTGCTATATAAAAACATGCAGGGGCAGATTTATTATTTCACATCTACGAATTTGCCACAAATCATCATCATCTTCATTAACAGTTTCTAACAGTCCGTTACTGGACATAAGCCTCTCTTCGGAAAGGAGGTTTTGGCTTAGTATACCACACGGGCCAGACAATCGTACAATTCATAGAGTAGTAATAGGCCACTTCCATTCTAATTTTATTTTTTCTTTTACATTTTCGTTTTCTTTTTTTTTCTAAATTTATATATATATATTTTAATCCTAATAGAGATGTTTGAGTTTTATTTCCAATATAACTTCGAACTATTATTTACATAGTGATGATACTGTAATACCATCTTTCTATGTTACCTTTGTAACACTTCAATATTAGCTTACTTTACTTATGTTAGCTTCACCTCTATATTTATTTGTGTACTTGTTACGTACGTGTAGTAACTGATTTTCGTAAACGTGTTTTTAGTGTTTTAAATTATATTTATTTCATTGTAATTTAGAACACGCCATGATAAATTTTTCAAGAATAAGTTTTAGCTTAAAATAATTTACACCATCACATTTACGTCGACCAAGAAAAAAGAAGTAAGATTAAACAATTTTTTAGATTTCTATGCGAAGTTAGAATCCGTAGAATTTAAATTTCTATGAGTATGTGGTATAAATTATTTGAAGTAGCTTCGTACCTGAGTTCGATTTTCTTTAATTTAAATTTATAAAGCATTAATAAATTTGTGTGAGAGCTATGCTTCAGCACAAACGTAACATATTAAGATTGTAGCCCATAAACTAGATTGACCACTGTGATGGAAACAAACTTTTGCAGAAAATGGCTAAACAGGAAACCGATATTTCAGGGACTGAGTGAGGTTGTATAAGGGCCGACTATTTCTGAAAAGGTCACTTACTTGAGCAGGATTGTTACTTTTCATCTTACCATGATATGTACGTAAGTATGAAACAACATTTAAAAGTAATTGGAAATCTATTCAGATTATGCTACCATGACAGTATCCAACAATGTAACCAACAATATGTAATTCACTTTAGAAAATCATGTTCATAAACAAAATGATCTAAATATTTATTACCACTCTTGTCGAAAGCGTGTTCATGCATGTGCCTTATAAACGATAAAACTGAAACCATTTGTGACTATGTTTCGATCCGTCTTATTGTGGGATTTGATTATGGCATCTATAAAAGTTTTTATTACTAGTAATAATAATATTAATACAGTTGCCGTGGACACTGATTTTTCCCTGCCCGTTCTGGCTAAAGAGAATTGGTGTAAACCTATAATACTTAGTGCTTATGCTTGCAGGCAAGTATGGTCGATTTTATCGGGCCCTACATAGGTCTAATATAGATTTTAAAGCGTCTACCTCTTGGCTATGGTATGGTGATCTCTTCAAAGAAACGGAAGATTTTGTTTGTACAATTATGCTATTGCTAACAGTGAGTATTTGCACAGGCAAGACCAAGTAGCCAGAACCGTACACCAACAACTTACCCTTAAATGTCAAGTTGTCAATTTAGAGGTGCCATAGTATAGATACGTGCCAAACCCAGTTCTCGGGAATGATCGTGCTACGTTATGTTGGGATTTATCTTTTATCACAGATAAGACTATTGTTAGCTATAAGCTTGATATTGTGGTGATAAATTTATTAGAATTCCGCGCAATGATTGTCGATATCACCATTCCTCAAGACGGGAATCTCGTGAAAGTCGAAAAGGAAAAACAAATTAAATATTTAGATCTATGTATCTCATGAGATTGTCGATATGTGAAATATAAATTTGATGATCATTGTTCCGATAGTAGTGTTTGCTCATGGATTGTTAGCCCAGAGCCTCGACCAACACCTTAAGAGGCTCATGTATAGCGAGAAGGTTTCTGTTTGTAGAGTCCTAACCATTAATGTCTTGGTCCCTGTACCCGACGTCGATAGTACTCGTATATGACTTTTTAAATGTGTAGTTTTTTTCCTTCTTTATGTATTTAAAAATGTAATCAATATCTTTACAAATGAATTAATGATAATAATAACAATTAAAAGTTAATCATCTCAAAAGAAGGAGGTTCTAGATACATTGAAATATTTATTAATATTTTTCATTTTAATAAATATTTCGATATTTTCATTTAAATTAAAATGAAAAATAAGTATTTTATTTCTGCGATTTTATATGATTGTAAAGCAATTTAATCTCATTGTACATAGATTGCCCACCTAAGGATATCAAATCTACAAGTTGAAAAACTGTTTGTAATTTGAAGTCGGCGACTGTTTTTTTAAAAGATCTTTAAGAACCATCTGTATAAGTAATTTAATAAGATCACACTGCGAAATAATTACTATCACTGCTTAAGCAGTTAAAGAAAATAACTCCAATTATTATTAAAAATAGTTTGTACCCTTTTTATTTTTCTTTTAAGTTACATGTACCTACACACCGACCAAGATTGATGCGAGGACACACTTTGAGAACAAAGCTTAGAAACAAACCCAGTTTATAATTTGTAAACTATTTAAATAAAGTTTACAGCAAAATAATTATACATTTCATTAGTAAAGTATAGCAATGCCACAGTTGCGAGTAGATATGAGTACTTAGTGTTTAAATGTTGAACGTACACAAACAAATCTCCAGGATATCTCTTAGCCCGAGTTAACGTTAAATCGAGTAATTATAATAAGATATTCTGTATACATTTTTTTTTATTGATAAGGTGGAAACAGGTGGTTTTTCTATAAAGCAAGAGGCTTCATAGGAAAACGGGAGCAAGGACGTGACGATTCCACCAATATTACGATATTACGTGATTTCAGTATTCGTTGAATCAATCCCACTCCTAACCAGGCCGGAAGCTGAAAACTCAGTAGCACTAAGATGTAAACGGATCTTAAGGAAAATAAATCTGCATAATGTTCCAACCAACCTATCTCACAACTTGTACCAACTAACAAAATCAAATTAATAGTATATTAATTTCCTATTCAAAACAAATGCTCTAAGTGGAATAAAACGAGTGCTTTTATTCTTTTCATTTCATATATTATGTTTAAAGATGATGATGATGATGATGATGATGATGATGTACTCCTAAACGATTATGGCCACAGTGGCCAGTTTCCACGGAGACCAGACTACTGCGCAGGAGATGTTACAGTGTGCAAGTGTATGCAGAAACGCACGTACATTCACTGTTTGCTTACTTTCATAATCCGATAGGATCACTACTTGACATGACCGGGGAGAGATCAGGACCGACTTCTTTACGTTATTACGTACGTTAATATGCAGTACCTGGAAACCTTTACCAACATCTAATTCCCATCGCTAATTTTGTCACATACATAGATTTCTTCGCACCTAAACAGGCCTATTGGGTAAACATTTCATGCTTGAAAACACGGGTAAAACAACGTTTTCTAAAAATAAAACCTAGCTAGATCCATTTATCGCCCCCGAAACCTTCTGTATATTAAATTTCATGAAAATCGTTGGAACCATTTCCAAAGTTCTGTATATTCCAAAGTAATCTGAATATAAATAAATATATATATAATTAGTCGTTTAAAAGTACCTGTGTAATGTCAAATATTGATCATTTCCTCGTTTTCAGAAAATAACACGGTATAGAATAATTTCAAATGAACTGTATTGTAATGATGTTTGCTTCATTTAGACTCACAAAAGACAAACACGATACGCTATCTCAGTGTTCAACCTCCGAGACCGACGCTTTAACAATACTCAGTTGTTATCCACGCGATGAATTGCATTATAATTTTAAAGACTGGTGTTACATTTATTGTTCCAATTTTATGTACATTGCTCTTACAACTGTGAATTTGTTCAGTTTAGCCTAGTTTAGAAAATCAGAACGATTTAAATAAGATCAAAGATTCGTTACTTTTTACAGTTGCCAGAAGAGTATACTTATAACATTACTGACTTATTGGGTCCATAAACACAAAGCCAAACCGCAAGGGGCTACACACTTAAAATTTTACTAACTAAAACTTTTAAACAAACAATTTAAACACTTTGAATTAATGTTGAAAATTTCATCCCTAACGCAGTAAAATAATTGACAAACTCTTGTACAAAAGTGAGTCGTTTTTTAAGCTAAAATACGAAAAAATGTGTAATTACACAAGCGACGCAATTTTCAGTATGTGGTTATTATATATTTCGATACTAGTGTCAATACAAAATGTTAATAGAACAACCGTATTTTTCTCTGTATGTCGTCACATTGTTTAAGTTTGCTCGGTCATTAGCAGGCTGTAGCTGACTGTTAATGATTTTATTATGTTACAATGATGTAGAAGTCTTTTTGAAGGTCGTTTGACTACTCAGTGAATTTAAAGATATTATTTTAACTCGAACAATAGCACAGAAATATGGAATGTGTAGGGAAGCACAAATAAGGTTTTTTATTATTTAATACTAGTATTAGTGCTATTTAATTACTTCAAAATCACAGTTTTTTCATGAATATATATTATAAAAGTGAATACATTTGTGAATTGAAGATGTTTCGAATTTAATTTACATTATCTGTTGAAACAAAATTAAACTTAATGAATTACGTTTGAAATGGCGATGCAAGCGATCTCTAGTAATATCGTGGGAAGTTAATAACAATAGGAATTTAGACCAATTTTGTATAGAGGGCGTTGCCTACATTCCGACGACAATTTGAAAAAAAGTGCAGTAGGTTCTTCACACAGAAAAAAGCTGCGATCTTGGAGTGGCTTTTCCAGGTCAACAGCCTGTTCAAGTTGTGACTTCTTGATTTGTCCAGTGGTTTAAGCGGTCGCCACGCCACTCTTCACTTCGCTGAGTGTCGTTGGTTCAAATCCTACATAGGACAGACAACATTTTGTGTGATCCACAAATTGTTGTTCTGAGTCTGGGTGTTCTTTGTGTCCGTTTCTTGTATGTTTATAAACTACCCAGCTACAAAGGATTTGTTCCGAATGCGGGCGTTGTCTTTTTAAAAAAAAGAAAAAAAAAGTACTCTTCCTCTTGCCACAACAGGTCAGTCACTTAGTTAGGCGTGAATGAGCCTATTGGTAGTTCCGGCGTGGCAATCCGATGGGGGGCGTACCTAATAAGCCTTTGCGAGTAGTCCCGCGGGGCAACTAACTTTCTAGTTATGACCGGCTTTTGATCTGTATCACCTCCTATGCTTAATGAGGATCAGTTCTGCGGGGTGTGGACCCCAGCCAGCCAGGACTGCTACGGAGTCAAGATTTGGTGGTAGGTCATGCTTGGTGGTCGCCGATGGTATAGCACTTGCTCTCGTTTCACTCCAACAAACTTCGAATTTCCACATTTGCTTAGGAATGGAAGGGATTGAAAAATAACTCGTTAAAAAGTTATTGCCTTGAATATATTTAGCGTCTGTGAAAGGTTTAATGGTGGTTTAGATTAAGATTAGAAAAAATATCTGAGCTGTTATAATTTTCTAGTGTTCGGTAATAATGAAAACAATACAAACTCGTGATACTTCAAAGGATCAAGAAAAACCCAGAAAACCCAGAGAATAACTTGTGTCATACTTAAACGTTTAAACAATTTAACTGACAATTGTAATTGTGATTATTGCAGTATAATGTAAGGGTCTTTGCGCTACATAGGTACTTAAAGTATGTCATCATGTAATACATTAATAATTATGCTTGGAGATTATTTTTTACGAATTACCATATTTTTGAAATTAAAGTCATTCGATTACTATTTGCTTCGTTCCGTAAATGAGATGTTATCCTACTTTCAAACACATTATATAGCTCATTCATAAAACTGGTAAAAATTTAAATAGGTATTTTGTCGGTTTTCATTGTGATTTATGTTTTATAATTATACTTTTATACTTTTTTTTTTAATACAACTGTCACAATGCCATTTAGTTTTCATCTAAGCAAGTTATAAGCATAGTTTAGAAAACATAAACATGAGTTCTGTTAATGCAGTTGTAAAAACTATTTGAGATGAATTTAAATTCTTTTATCAAAGAGCTTAAAATATAATAATGACGTGAAAATAGTTATGATTCACTTTATATTCGCTATAATCTCATAATTATCTATTACATATTGCTAGTGGTACAGGATCTGCCATTTTCCTTTGCCGACCTGTGTTATGTGTACTGGTTGCGCGCACTCCAGTGAGTTTATACTTATCGATACATTCACAACTGATTCAAACGTTAACACGTTACGTGAGCATGGCAATGACGACATACTTACATGAATTTATTAAATCCATCTAAGCCTATATAAATTTTCACTTTAAAAAATATATAGTAAAATTGAGGATATACACTGAGTTCTATGTGATATGAAACCACAATTGCTGAAAAAATTTCGATGGAAAATTCAAATTGCAAACTTCCTCCTGAATTTTGCAAATACACCACAGAAGACAACAAACGCTTTACCAATACTAATAAACTTTGTATATAAATACAACACAGTAATTTTCTAATTATGTTTGTTTATTCTTTGGTAGTTGTTATTTCCAATAAAATCATAAAATATTTTGGGCGGGCCAACGGGTGAACTGTTTGCTGCTAGTCAGTCACGCTTCTCTGAATATAAGTATTCTGTGGTCACGTTCCGGCGTTCGTATGCGGAACACTCGTCCCTCCCTCGTACGCCTACCTGCAGAATAGTGTTTAAAAAAATTTAGGGTAGGTACGCCGATTTTGATAGACTAAGCTCCTTTAAGTCGAGATAATAGTATTGCTATAAGTTATTTAAACGAAAAATAAATCTAATTCGTTTTTTGAATAGTAAGAGAATGCCAATTTACGTAGTTAGAACTTTTCATGTTTGAAACACAGGATTTATACCAGCACTGAAGAAAATTAGACAATTTTGTGAAATAACTTAGTAGTGTGTGGTTTATTGATAATTAAAACAACAATAGTGTAGTACACACAAGTTTCATATTGAATTAGTGCAATGGTAAACAAGTAATTAATAAGTTATATTTCTCCAATTTTATTCATAATAGTAATGCTGGTAAATAATAAAACCCGGTCGGTAGCCGATGTGTCAATTTATCGAAGATTGTGGACGCAATCCGACGAATATTATTTCGCTTAATAAGAACATAATAGTTCATACAGATTGCCTACAATTTAGGGTGTAGCTTATTAAAGTGCAAAAATACAATTGTTTAGTGAGCAACCACTCATTTTTAAAGAAATTTGTTTGATTTACTTATAAACATAGGTTAAACAGGTGGTTGTTCACCAACATAATGGAAATAAAACCATTAGTTTGAGGTCACTATATTTTAGCATAAGAGATACATCTATACTCCTCCATAGTAATATTATAAATGCCAAAGTGTGTCTGTTTGTAGATTGGTTCCTCAAGTTTACACACTGAACAAATGTAGATAAAATTAAGAATAGAGATGCGAAAGTGTATTTGTTAGTATGAATATTTGTCTGCTTTTCACGTTGCAACGGAGCGATTTTAAGGTATGATTTCTATGTTTCAAGATAGTTAAGAGGCTGGAGAGTAATATAGGTTACTTTTTACCGTGGGAAAACATCTGGTTCCGGCTGGTAAGTTTTCTAGATTCTGATAAATGACGCTATTAAGTGTTTTCACCTGATTGCTTACGGTACAAAATCAGTCATTACACTTTATAAGAAAATACTCACAGTTTCCGATAGATGGCACTGTTCTAAATAATGTATCTAGACTTTTTATCGATAAGCTTTTTGCCATTTTTTTAATTTCAAATATAATAATTTTATTAATTCTGATAGATGGTTATTAGGTTTTATCGCTCGACTCCACAGGGTACAAAATGTTTAAGACTTTATAAAAAGTAGGTACCCTTAGCTTTTCCGGCAAGGACGCTCAACACTGGATGCTATCGAACGCGTCTGCTCCTTGTCGGATGAGGCTGTCTGTCGGGGGGGAGTGGCGCTAGCTGTTAGCATTGACATAGTCAATGCCTTTAACTCCCTCCCGTGGCGTCCTGGAGCTCGCCGAGCAGGGGGTGGCTTGTGTTGTCCAACAAATCGAAGGACTAGGTCTAAGGGTTGCACCTCATAAGACGGAGGCACTGTGGTTCCACAGGAAACGCAGAGGTGCCGTTCCCCCCAGCTCATTAATCAGAGTTGGGGGAACGGAGGTCGAGGTTGGCTGGCACATTAAGTACCTTGGCCTCACCCTGGACAGTCGCTGGAGCTTCAAGGAGCATTTCGAGCGGATGATCCCCGAGTTAGGGGGATAGCGGGCTTCTTACAGAGGCTATTGCCCAACTTAGGGGGTCCGCGGGAGGAAGTTCGCCGCCTCTACAGTGCGGTGATACGATCCATGACCCTCTACGGGGCGCCGATATGAGCCAAACGCCTATCGGCCTCCTCCCGGTGCCGAGCTAAGCTCAACCAAGTGCAGCGGATAGCGGCCATTCGGATCGTACGAGGATACCGCACCATCTCGTCGGAGGCGGCGACAATCCTGGCACGTTTCCCGCCTTTGGACATCCTAGCGGATATGGACGCGAGGGTTTATGATCAGACTCGCGCCATCCGTCGGGGTGAGAGCAGGGAAAACCAGGACGAGCTCGAAATGTGGCGGGACGCTCACCGACAGGCACTGGCACAGTGGCGCGTGCGGCTTGAACAGTCGCGGAACTCGCGTCAACGCGCTGTCGGTGCCGTTCTGCCTAACCTTGAAGCTTGGGTAGGTAGGGAGGGAGGTCGCGTCACCTACCACCTGACGCAGATACTCACCGGGCATGGTTGCTTCGGTGAGTATCTGAATAAGATCGGTCGCGAGGAGACAGCACAATGCTACCACTGCGTGGCCGACCGGGACTCCGCCCAACATACGCTGGAGGACTGCCCCGCGTGGGCGTCTGAACGCGGAGTCCTGGTCGACCAAATCGGACGTGACCTGTCCCCGCCGGCAATCATTGCTGCCATGCTGGCGGGTGAGGAGGGCTGGGGCGCAGTGGTCTCTTTTTGCGAAGCTGTCATGCTCCAAAAAGAGACCGCTGAACGGGATCGGGAGAGGGCCGATCCCGAAAGAAGAAGAAGACGACGGCGTCATGATCCATCCGTCGGGATCATGAGAGAGTGGGGTCTTTAGGGGCAGAATAGTTGCTGCGATAGGGGATATAATGACGGCCTGAACGGTAGTACCCTACAGTCGGGCCGCCACGTCAGAACTGTGGGGGAGAAATATTTTCCCCCGGGATAGGGTCTAACAGGGCATGGTGTCAATTTGGGGGGGACCTGAAATCATATGGTCCGGGTCCCCTCCAGAGTAGGGTGCCAGAGGCCGGCTGTCGGGGCGGTTTTTAGTGGGCACACCACATACTCCTGTCTCCTGCACCCTAAGGAACAGGAGATCCGAAGGGATTTTCCGCCTCGTCAAAAAAAAAAAAAAAGTACCCTTAGCTTCTGATACATAGCAGTGCGAATACTAGTACAGTACTAGTATTTGTATATGAATAATGTACGAGTACTCTTTATCGATAAACTTTTTAGTATATTTTCAACTTTAAATATTATATATAACAGTTTGTAAGGATGCATGAACATTTGTTATTTTTTACATTAGAATAATGCATAGAAACTGACACAAAACCACTGGTAAAAGCTAGTGTTCCCGAACTATTACATTTTTTTACTTATCAAATGTGACGAAAACGATTCAAATGTGATGAAAATATTGCACTAATCAATATACAAATAAAGTTGTTTAGTGACTAATTTATTTGAAATTAGAATATTTAGCCAAACAGAAAGCATTTAATTGAATGTGGCCAGTATCGTAGAATGGAAATTTCATATGCACCTACTGGCACCGCTACTAGATAGTGGTAACCAATTATTTAAAATATAAATAAAATATAATTTTCCAAAGTAGTACAGTAGTACAGTTCCAGTAGCAGGAGTACATACAGGATTCTTTCTTAGAAATCTCAGGTGGATTCTTTCTTAAAAAGGCAATTAGTGACTCATGTCATTATTTAACTTTTAAATTTAAATATTATATTCTTAATCTGCATTAATAGAGGTACTAATATTGATTATTAACAGTATTATAAAAGTAAAGAGTTTGTATGTAAGTTTAATTGTTTGATTAAATGCACTAATCTCAGGTAGTACTGTTCCGATGTGAAACATTATTTCAGTGTTAGTAGTTCAGTTATTGAGAAAGGTTACAAATTATATTTCATCATGCTACGACCAAAAGGTACCAAGTATCAATGCAAGATGTTGCAAAAACGGGTAGAAAATTATTACTTTTGAGTGTGAGCGGATAAGTTTCCCAAAAATAATGTATAAAAAATCATCCCCTTTAAAAGTTTTAATAAAGTCAGTCTATCTTTGAAGGTTGGTTCATCTTTTTAATATAAACAAATTTGTTCACGCCTTCTAACATGACGCTACATGCATTAAGAGACGCAGACGAGATTGCATGGGCCAGATAGTTGCTAATAATATTTGAGAACTATGTATCTCACATAATGTTTATGCAAAAGTTTATAAGTGACATCACTATTTTGCTTGTACAAGTTATATTATGCACATTCTTCAGTGACGATATTTCATTTTATTTAATATCTCCCTGTAGTTATAGAAAACAAACATCACATTATCTAATTGAAACTAATAATAAAGGTGCACAAAAGCGAAAGGTATTGAACGAAAGAGGTCATGGCACTTCCAGCTACGGGTAATGTCATTGACCAGAAAATGGAGCTGCTTGTATCTCTGGAGTTCGAATAACCTGTGATATTAGCTCAATGGCTTCACCTTATGTATTTTCAGATAGAAAATGGAATTCACGTGAAAGTAAAGGGAAAAGTTTTTATTTGTACTAAGATGAAATCAAGCGGTAATAAGTGTTTACAAAAATTTCGATAGATAGAACTGTTGGTCACAGTATGTAGTATCACAGCTCTTTTAGACTAATACTAATGGAGGTTCTCTTCTTCTAAAGAAGCAAAAACTTTATATAATTTGTTGGAATGTATGTTAAAGTTATAATCATAATCTATCGCAGCGCCACCTCGCTAGAGAGTGCGCTCCCGATGCATCTAGTCCCTATATTTTTATTGTCTGTTGATACACCTCTGCCCTTAATTAGAGCTCATTGATTATTGTAATGGATGTTCCTTTTTCAATGTAATCTGTCGTCATATTTAACATGATCATTTTATTATCTGTCATAAGTTAATAAGAAAAGCGTAATACTGTAAAGAACGAGCTTATATTATTGTGAACTCCATTAATAGATTTAAG
Source organism: Hypercompe scribonia (assembly GCA_949316085.1). Classification (NCBI taxonomy): domain Eukaryota; kingdom Metazoa; phylum Arthropoda; class Insecta; order Lepidoptera; family Erebidae; genus Hypercompe; species Hypercompe scribonia. Next base: position 8,693,669 of record OX438975.1, read on the forward strand.
CATTCTAAATCTTAACTAGATTAGGTTTCCATATTTGATTTCTCATTAAAACTAAAGTATGTTTGTGAGTTTTTTCGCCATTCTTTTTTCACATAAATTTAAAAGGAAAATAGCTATTTACGGACAACTCTTTATATGTTAACCATGCGTATTAATACTACTGTTTCCTTTTACTTTCTTGAGTTACTTGAGAAGAGACCTCCTCTTCAGTAGTGTGCTCTTATAAGCTGATGTTGTGTTGTAGCCAAAGTAGAGTATGAATTTTAAATATATTATTTTGTGGTTGAAAATTTCTATAGGTTTCGCGGAAACATCCTTCCTTGGCTATAGAGATACTACGACTATAATGACGGAAGATCGTAGTACTTTATCGCTAGTTCTGGTAAAATAAACTACGTATTTAGAGAACACGTAAAGCAGGAAAATTTTTATATGGCTGCGTCATACTTAAGGAATGTTAAATGATAAAAAATTCTTGTGGGAAAAGATAAAACCTTTTCTGTTAAGAGATAAAATATTTCGGGTGTTTTTGTTGTATACGGGTATAATAATTAAATAAAGCAATTATAACAATCATCATTGTGTTATAATCTTATGACAGTAGATATCCTTTTGTAAAAATAAAGTTTTTCAAGTTTACGACTTACTTTCTTGGAATCTGTATTACGTGTTAGTATGTAATTTGAATTGAATTGTCGATCCGTATGGTGACGGATTAAGAATACATAGTGTTACCATCCCTATTCATCCCTCCATCTATCCATCAAAGTATGCAAGACAACATCATTGCAAACAGAAGGTAAACTCAAAATAAATCCTATTCCAACCCGTCTGGCCAGCGTGGTATAGTAGGCCAAGACCTCCTTGCTAGGGAGAGACTGTAAAAGGCTGTTGATGAGGATGATGACGATGATGATGTGATTTGATGTAATCATTAGAAAATTGTTAGGTACTGTAAGGTTCAGGTAATAAAACGCACAACATCTCTAGTGTGACGTGAACGTGAACACGTGTCGCTAAGGTTTTAACTTTTGCGTGTAATTGATTATGAACGAGTTAAAGGAGGCAGTAAGTCTAACTTATAAGTCGGAGCAGCCTTTTAAATGCGGAGTCAAACATCAAGTAACATCATTAAAGACCTTGTATATAATCTGATAATTGTGGCTTGATATAACCATCTTTGGTTTGTTATTTTATATTTTTATTAACAATATGCCTGGTATAACTAACTGAAGCTATGACAATATTTTTATTAATCAATTTTACTTTATTGCTTCTTAACGAACGCATTCATTAAAATATCTGTCAACCGGAGCTTACTCAGAGTTTATTTGAATGCCTATTGTAAAAAGAAAAGACACAAAGTTGTAGAAGCATTCTTTTTCCATGTCTTCTGTTATAGTTCTAGATTAAAAGATGAATGAGGACTATCAACATCATGATCATCAGCCTCTAACAGTCCACTGCTGGACATACGCCTCTCCTTAGAAAGTAGGCTTTGGCCTACTATACAACGCTGGCTAGATGGGTTGGTAAAGGATTTATTTCAAGCTTACCTTCTCTCTACAATGATGTTGTCTGCGTAATTTGTTCCCTTAGTCACCTCTTGCGACACGCACTGGTTGAAACGGGATGGTGACTTAATTCGTTATCTCACAGAAATGAGAGCTATATAAATTATATATTCTTGTGTTTATATTATTAGGAAAAAAATAACTTTTTTTATCATGATCACCATGAAGTTATGCAAATACTAGAAAAAGATACGGAGGTATCTTTAATTTACAAAAAACTAATAATCTCGACGGATAGCAAAAAAAAATAATTTGAGACAGAATTAGTAATATATAAATTTATATACCAGTAAAAAAAGGAGGTCCTGTTCTCAGCTTGACTAATATTCATATCAGGTCATAGATATAACAATCTATGCAGATGAAAGTAATAAACATGATTGTAAAAAGCTTCCAAGAAAAAAAGAATTATGTTTGTTACGCAACTATTTTTATATTTTTTATCTCCGAAATTCTTTATTAAAATATCACTTTTTTATTTTTATTTGGGAGGATATTCTTCTCGTTTATTTCCAATTAAATTTGAATATTAAATATCAGGTGTTTTTCGTAAAAAATTAAAGTATGTAGAATAAAGCCCATTACATAACTACGTCGCAATATTGAATATTTTGTTAGTTTTTTTTAAAAGATATTTATTTAATTTTACAATTTTATACCTGTTTTAAGTTCTAAACGAAAGGTTTGACGCGAATAATTGACACAGTTGTAGGTACATTCCAACATAAACAACCTTGATTGTAAAACTAGTTAGTTGGATAACAAATGATATCGTGATATTATTGTCGTCATCTTTCGATTGAATACGTTTCTTGATTGAATAATTTAAATAAAAGTTGTGGTTGCGCGTAAACTATTTATAGATCTGTAGATTTTTTTTTAATAATGATGAATACTAATTCTACGAGTATGTATTTACATGTTGTTATATGTGGCTGCCTACTGTCTCGTATATCGAGCAATTAGTGTATACTACTGCCGATGAAGTGTGATTGAGTTTTTCTGATTATTCGACACTCATAATAGCTCGAAGTATGGAAGTTGGTATCTTTAGCCCGTGCCTCGGAGAACACGTAAGGCCATCAGTCCTACTCTTGGTCTCTTCCCGATCGTGTCGGATAACCGTTACATCGGATTATGAGAGTAAGGGAACACAAGGTGCACCTGTGTTTGCGCACACACTTGTGCACTATAATATCTCCTGCGTAGTTTACTGATTTCCGTTGAGACTGGCCACCGGGACTGATATTAGCTAGTAGAATTTCATATGTTTATTGCCTCTAAAAATAGTAATGTAAATGAAAAAAGTCTAATAATTGACGATCACGATTTATCAGTAAGTAATAATATTAACTTCATACATTCACACAAAGCCGTCTACCCCTAAGCTAGGCAGAGCCTGTACTATGGTAAAAAGAGACATAGATAAATTATGACCAGATACCCAAAAAAATGATAGTGTTAATCACAAAATTTCGCGTCTTTAGCAAGTTGGTACATTTACTTTTTCTAACTTCAACTTACGGATTTGATGGGTTACACTCTATGGAGACATGATAGTTATAAGGTACTTTTATTTTGGCGATAAAACGCATCGCTATTTAAGCATCACTTAAATAGCGATGCGTTTTATTTACTTTAATGTTTTATTTTAATTTTTCTTGTACTATCGGGTGGGTCAAGAATTCGTTAACATTTGAATCTAACATGACGCCCAAACATGTTACGGGGGTTCTTGGGACTGACGATACTGGAATTTGCTGGCTACAATCGTAGCACAGGATTTCAACTATATGGACCCACTTGCCGTCCGGTGATGCTGGTGGTCAAAGACATGTTGCTGGAAACGTTTATTTCCAGATGAGGCGACATTCCATGGCCACACAGAAGTCCAGATTTATCCCCAGGAGACTTCTTTTTATGAGATTATTTGAAGAATCGTGTCTACATCAAAAAACAAATACACTACGTCAAACAAAAGAGAAAATTAGCGAAGAGATATCAGCGATCTCCGGTCTCTTTGCCGACGACTATTCGAAAATTGTTCGGTGTTCGCTTAGAAGAGCGCAAGCGTCGAAACGATGGTCATCATCTAGATGTAATTCTTAAAAAATAAATTCTAACTAATTAGCTTTCTTGTAAACAATTTTCATAATAAAAAATATTTTTTTATATGAATTTTAAAATATTAACTAATTTGTGGTGCACCCTATATATTAGTGAATAGGCTTGACTACAAATAAAATACAAACATTTATAGAAAACGATCTATTAATTACATACTACTTAATGGATTGAGGTTATTGTAATCTCTTTTTAATTAATAGCATGGAAATGTACGAGTACCATTCGACATTTTTTGTTTAATGTTACATCAGTGAAACTTAAAACGACGATAATTGTAATACCTTCTTGGATAAGAACCAAATAAATTTTTATTTTGCAATGTGTACGAATACAGTTACAGAAGTTCATTATTTGTACAAAAATGTTGTATCCTTTTTCTTCAAAATTTTTGCACATTAATGTGATGTACAGCTTTTTGTATTTTTTGATCGATTTATTCGAAGTTGAAATAACAAATAAACAACATAATTGAAAGTAAAATACTTCAAAAATTTGATAACAGAAAAGTAAAGTACATCTGAATAAAGTCGTAATAATTGCACAGATGACGTAGTGGTTAAATCTGTCACCTCGCTGCCATTGGTAACGTACTGCATATTATGAGTTCGGTCTTTGTGTTTATCACACTTAATGTTATCTACAAATCGTGTCGAGTTTGAGTGTTCTTTGTGTCCATTTCATAAATATTGACCCCGCAACACAGGATATATTCCTAAGGTGATACCTGTCTTTTTAAAATAAAAACATTGTTGTTGGATAACCAAAAAACTTAACATTTACAAATTAAAAATTTAGCTGGTATGCCCTTGTAGCACAAGGAACTGTATGTATGAAAGTAATATGACAAAATTAATACAAAGTTGGCTGCTGACACGTGTAAAGTCAATTTATTGAAATGCCACAGACGTTTATAATTACGGATTAATTATTACATTTTATACAACAAAGATTATAACACAGACTATTTAAATTATAAAAGTAAATAGTAGAAACAAATAACAGTACTTTTAAATATTCGAAGAGAAAAAGAGAAATCATAATAATTTATAACATTACTTAGATGTTAAAAATATATTGAAATCAAATTTAAGTTCATGTAATTAGCAGTGATTTAGCAAAAAAAAAGTACACTTACGAGTATAGCAGTTGAGTTAAACATTGAGTTCAATGTGTTAGCGTTTATGATTAAATGCAATAAAATACTCAAGGTTGTTTCGGTAATTTAGCATGATTGGTTACAATTCTTTCAAAATATTGCATGCTACATTATGTTAATGACAAATAAAGCTACGAACATGGCATTCTAATTCAATACATAAAACGTAACATTACAGGAAAATAACATTTTTAATTCTTTTTATGAATATGACAATAGAACATTTGTAACTTGTTTTTATTTAATCACAAGGATTATATAGAACATATTTTAATTAAAAAAGAAACATACCCTTTAAAAGATTAGATGATTTTCTTTAATCAGGTATTTACACACGTAATATAATCTATGATAGATTGCGGAGGCTGCGTGTGCGCATTGCCCCACAAGTCGGCTCACCGTACGCCAGTTGCTCGGTTGTCGGTCGTTTAACTTGACTTACTTTACGTGGGTAATCGTGCAAAATATATACAAGATTTAATTGGTAAACAAAACTTGTTGTGGGATATTGGACAACACAATCTTGTTGGACTTTTTTACAGTGAGTTAATTTGTCCCTATTTTTTTTTTAATTATTATTTCAGTGATATATCAATTTTAGTATGTAATTAAAAATTAATAATGTTCAAACATAAAATACATATAGTGCCGAATTTGTAGTTAATGTCTGTGTTCAAGTAACATATCAAAAACACGAAAACACATGTATAATTTGTTTTCTATTTCTTCAAGTTATGTTAACCTTATTACAGATATTAGAGATTATTTTTAATTGTTATGTGTGGTTTATTTTTTCAAGTATAATCAATAGTGATGTAAAATTTCAGTGACATACAATAAATATATTTTTTCTCCTATGTGATTAAGAAAGGTTCAGACCTCATAAACCCGACATGTAAAATAGTGACTGTGTAAAATTTTGTCAATTTTTCATTAACATTTAATATATTTTACGCACTTTAAGTCACGTTAGCTTTAAATTGAATTGAAGTTTTATTATTGTTTACATTTAAAACAAACTTTAATTTCATTTCATTTATCCTTCTTTTTAAGTATTAATTGATAAATTATACTTTATACATAATGAATTGATAATTTTAAACATGTCTGACAACGTTACATTCTTTTTTTCTTAAAAAATACAATTGTTATAGTATTAAGAATAATTTCTGTGTTGCAAACGTCATTACAAAAATCTACAAATCGGACGTATGAAAAATCTGGACCCATTTCTACCGTTTGTCGGTCAAACTGTGTTGTAAATTCGAAAACCACGTAATAGCGTCAGGCGACCATTGCGCCATCCTTACCATCACTAAGTTATGAACTATTTATAAAGTCTATTCCTTGCCTACGCAACAGAGGATAACCAGTACCCGAAAATATTCATTACTTTAATTTTGAACTAAATGCCAGTCGAAAGATGTTTAATTTCTTTCTAACAAAAAGGTTATGATGACTATCTACTTAATATGTGTTATTAGTTACGATAGTAATTACGTTTAAAGGTATTTTAAAAAAATATTGAACGCAGCAATATGAAGGTTTTTGAGTGAGAGAACCCTACTAGAAAGTGGTACAGGTTACCTCACCAACTAAGTGGAAGGATGTTTTGAACCGAGACTTTATAGCAACATCATATGACTTATCTTTAGAGTTATCATTAATATATTTCTTTTATTTATTAGTAAAATAGAAAATGACGAATAATAATACTGTGCTCAAGTTAAAGTTTACAAATGTGGTATGAGTTGTACATTTCATGGATTTGTTGTTTTATGAATGCTCTTGATGTAAAACTATATTCATCTATTACTTTAAAAATATAATAGTTACATTTTAATAAAAGCGAAATAAGTAGTCATTTTTCCAAAGGAATGCTATAGACTAAGTATACCTATAAATCTCTGTAGAATTTTGAGGCAATGCACTAAGTTAGCAAAGTAAAAGTAAGGCGAAATGTTGATATAGAAATGTTGCGACCCTTTCAAGAAATATTAAAAAAAAAACGAAAAAGTATTGAATAATTAACTGTATAGTATTTTTTTCCTTCAAACCTGATATAAATTGCGCATAAACACGCCAGTTTGGCACGAATTTACCTTGAGATTGTAAATACATAAAATCTAATTTAATACCTACTCAACGAGGTAGTGCTTTTGACAATGTTTGAAATAGCTTTCATGAATCGATTGAAATAAGTGTTATTATTGTGTGTTGAAATTTGATTTGATTCTGGCCTAGTAATTTAAGCGGTCGCCACACCGCTCTCTACTGTGCTGAGTTTTGTGGGTTCAAGCCCCACATGGGACAACACTTTGTGTGATCCATAAATTGTTGTTTCGAGTCTGGGTGTTTTTCTGTTCATTTCTTGTATGTTTGTAAAGTCCCCCGTGACACAGGATTTATTCCTAGTGTGGATGTTGTTTTTTTGAAAAGAAAAGAAAATAAATTAGCGAATGGTCTAAAGTCTAAAGGAAAGACGGGTCAGACATACTCGGAACAGGCGAATTCATCTGAGAATACTAATGAGAGTAAAGAGAGTTTTGCTGTACATTAGCATATAAAAATGATCAGTCGCTGTTTCTGAGTAGTAAAAATTAAAAAAGGTATATGAATTCACAAATAACTACTTTTCTTTCAATTATTTCATTTATTTCATCAAAAATGATATAAAAATAAACACTTTAAAAGAAATCAAAATCGTTATGCTGTAATTTCCAAGACGAATCTGATGTAATTGTATATTAATACCTATAAAAATTCAAAATGGTAGTCATTTATTTTTAATAGTTCAAGGCAAACGATATTAAGTGATTTCCACAAAAAACTTAATACGTGTTGACTTATTAACAAGATTCAATTAATTCTTGATTTCACTTTATTATACCACACAGACGTTGGATAATTTACAACGTAGAAATGACAGATATACACATGGCTAATAAAATATCTGCTCAGTAGTACGAAGTACCTGTGATTTTGATAAACTTATTATTAGAGTAGAGCAAAACCTCCTTGACTTATCAAGGAGGTTTTGCTCTGTCCTTAGACAGGCCTATGTCCAGCAGTAGACTGTTAAAGGATGTTCATAGTGATGATTATTAGAGAAATTGTAACTAATAACGCAAAATTATTATAAAATCATAATAAATTTAAAATACATAAGTGAAAAAACGTGTTATTCATCACAAATGAAAACTAATAATAACATTCTTAGCGGAATCATACGTACATGTAAATAGCACTCGGCAATGTACATATGCTAATACAGTACTATATTGTACCTATAATACTCAGTCTAAGCGGTCTCTTCGCCTCAACTAGGCATCACAATGCATTCGTCGAAAGTTTTTATTCAAGTGTTAGATTTGACATTGGATTCAATTATTCATTAACATTTTTTATTATTAGAGTTTTTGCCAATCGACCAAGTAACAATGTCAACAATCCTCAGTGATACAGTTTATTGTAAAATATTTTATGCAACGGTGATGACTCTTTGAGTTCTTATTGATAATTTGTAAAATTAAAACCCACATTGTTGGTTTCTTACATACTTAGAAATAGATAAAAACCTTAAAATGATTAAAAATATTAATAATTTTAGAGATGTTTCTTTGCTGTAATAAAAACAATACATTTACATATAATTGCACTCAGTCGGCAACTTTTTTTGGTATGAAAGTATTTCCTCAAAGTTACCAAATAAGTGAATGTAATAAATATTACACGTTTAAGAACTCCAAGGTTTTTCGGTGTTGAATTATATTTCTACATGAACATCCTTAACAGATTACGTAGATACTTGGCTATAACTTCCTTTACTTATACTATCCTTTTTGTTTTATATATCTATCTATAACCGTTGAAGTGAAATAAACAGACTGTTGCACAGTCAGTTAAACCTTAAAATATGGATAATGTTACGCATATCTGAAAGCGTTATAAACTTGTTTTGTTATTATTGTCATATTGTAATTTGTATTACTATATTATATGAATAAGTAATATAAATAATGTTGTGTTATTCACATTAATAATAATAAATAATCTTGCACATCTCACACACGGCTGTTTAATTGCATATGAAGCGACTATGCAATGGTAGCCGGACTACTGATACACATACTTAAATAGTTTTAAATACATACATATTTTAAAGAAATTATACTCAGACAGGGAACAAATAATTATGCTCATCACACAAATATTTCTCGGGGATGGGAATCGAACATTTACACAAATATATTTGTGTAATATTATTATTTAACTGCCTCGGTAGCGTAGCGGTAGTGAATGCGACTGCTGTGTTTGAGGTCTCGGGTTCGATCCCCGGGTCGAACCAAATGTTTTTGTGATCTGCAAATATTTGGTTCGCGTTATATTAGCTCTGCTTAGTTCGAAACTAGATGACGTTATGCATCAAATGTCCCACATATTTATTTATTGACATTACGTTATACAATGTGTAGAAAAAAGAAAATTTAAAAAATCAACAAATAAAAACACGTGAATGTAAAAAATAAAAAAGGTAGATAAGCCAATTATCAACATTATAATACTTTTATTGCCCTGCAACTAATGAGTTGAGGAGTGGAAGTATTAAACAAAAACGTTAAATACGTAGCGTGTAGTTATAAAATAATTTAACTCTTTTAACAATATTTACATTAACATCTCTCTATTATATATATATGCAAACAGGTTTATAAATATGTAGTACATAATTAATTGTTCGCATTTCTTGTGGTGCAGTAACGTTACCATTATAAATTTTGCATACCAATTCGTTCTCAGAGATACAGTAACGAACAGATTCATATTAGTAGTATCCCAGAGCGAAAAAATATGGCTTGTCTGACAATAAATTCATTGACGAATGCTTGTATTATATATATTGCCCATCGATGCAGGGGTGACAGTTATCGTGGTAACTGTGTAAGCCTTACACTGTCACAATGACTGTCATGCCTTTTACGTCCCCAAGCGGGGGGCTTTCCATCAGGCAGAGTAGAGTCACTTTGGCAGGTTCTTAAGACAGAAGATATATATATATATGTGAAGCCTTTGTCCAGCAGTGTACTAGTAAAGGCTATTGATGATGATGATGATACAACAGCAATTTACGCTATAGGTATACAATACTTTATACAAGGAAAATTGTCTACATATTGCAAGGAAAAATATATTTATTAAATGGAAAATTCAGATATTTATTCTTACGAGTTTCTATTTAGATTTAATTTAATTCAAATAGGCTAACAATGTAATTAATAGACATATGCATCCCTATTGAATACCATTGTTTAAAAATAACAATATTGAGACATTTTCACCTGTCTTGTTATAATCTATAAATTACCAATTGAAGTTGAAGTTGATCTTAAAAAAACTCATATAACAAAATATTTGAAACAGTTGTAGGGCCGAATATTTGAACACTAAGTGATTTACATTTTTGAATAAAAAAAATTATGAAGATTTTTTTTACTTATTAAGAAATAAAGACCAAAAAATTTGCCTTAAACGCTTTAGTGCTAACCGTGTACTAAGTGCTATAATAAAATACCAAAACAGTTTTATTTCACCTATTATTAAAATGATCGAATTTCGATCAGTAGGTAAACACCACTTAAGATTAATGTACGAAGTTTAAATATTATTGCTTGAGAATGATCTAATCATTTATCACCGTAGACGTGTTATTGTAGTTATATATTAAATTGTAGTGGTTTTACAAATGTTGTTCAGGGGAAAAACTTTTTAACCAACCGGATCTCTCAAGAAGTCATTGCTACAGAATCGAGTATCAATCATAGATCATTGAGTTTAACGGGTATTTTTTGTTTGTTCTATTTTTGAAAACAAAACAATCTTAGGATCATTTATCTAACTTTAATTTATCAATACTATAACCGTAGACAACTTTTTTCTAAACAATTTTTTAGATCTTATTATACATATTATAAATGTAATGTAAATGTAAATTAAAAGGTTAGACTCATTTCTGATAAAATTAAGTTTTGTCTAAGTTATATTGTGTTACATGAAAAAGAATAAATACAAATACACCTTAAATAGGTTCGTATCAGAATTCTAAACAAGAAATATGTTCTTGTTCAGAATACTAATAAAGTATAAGAGTCAGGTCGGATAATCGGAGTTTAAGATTTTCCATTTATCAAATGCTTCAGTCCAGTTCCATTTATCAAAATCTTTACTGTATCATATTTAACCTAACTCTTAAGGCCTTATGTCAAATATAAATGCACTATACTCAATACCTAAAAGTTTGGGCCTTGTAGTCCATTGGTTAATAATCCTGACTGCAAAATTAGACAGCGTGGGTTTCCCACACACTATGAATAATTGTGTGACGAGTACGACCTTTCGTCTATGTCTGGGTGCAATTTATCAATAATGTGTATGTACTGTTTAGACATCTATGTTTGTTGATCTGAAGTCTGGTCACTTTGACACAAGTTCTGCCCATTTTCCGATCTGTAGGCTATGTATGACATAAGTGTGCTTATTATTATTATAATTAGTCTATGCTTAAGACTGATAACGACAGGTCGTTAGAGATTGAAATTAGTTTGAATAGATCTTAGGATAGATCGTAGGATCCATAAACTTATTGAGTTTACAATGATCAAGGCTTTGAATGATGAAAGTAAGTTATTACTAGTACTACTACTATTAAATTACCAATTAACATGGCGATGCTGCCAGCCATCTACTAAAGTCGGCTATGATGAAGCTATCCGTGTGGTGATGAAAAATTTGAAGCACATTATTTTTTTATTTTTTTTTAACGTGTGGAAACCCCCTCGGGCCGTCACCCCACCGGGGTTTACGGCGGGGTGGTGTGTCGGAATCGGACCGAATAAAACCACACGGTGTGCCACTCTGCGCCTGAGATAGGAGGGATCCGGGAACCGCTGCTATTACGACATCCAGATCCCTCCTAACGCCTGCCCGCTAATGCGGGCACCATCTATGGGTAAATTCTCTATTTTAGGCGACGTACGGCACACGCGGACGTCGCCTCCTCGCGGCTGGCCATTGTAGCGGATGGAGGGGAAAACCCGTCCCGTCCATCCGCGGCCACACTCAAGGCGGCATGAGGCGCTGGTATGCGCGCCTCCGCCGCCCGGCTCGCCGGCGGCGAATTGGGTCCGAGTGGATATCGTCCTCCCGGGCCTTCTCCGCCGCCTCCTTCCGCGAAATTACGTCTTCGCAGAAGGTTACGACTGCGGTAAAACAACTGTCGCTACCGGCCATGGAGCGTATGACTGCCGGTAGCGAGAGATCTCCTCCAATAACTGCAGTGAGGACCCCACGCTGCGCCGCCCAGGCGGAACAAGCCGCCAGCGTGTGCTGAGCCGAGTCCTCGCTGCAGTCGCAGTGGTGACAGGCGGGACTCAATTCCCTCCTGGCGACCGAGTGCAGATACTTGCCGAAGCAACCGTGCCCGGAAAGGACCTGCGTCAGTCGGAAGGAAAGGGTCCCGTGCTGCCGCCCTGCCCACTCGGCGATGACCGGCTGGAGAGCTTCCACGGCGGCAAAGCCAGCACGTGGAGCCTCCAGCCGGGACGACCAACGAGCCATCGTGGCTCGCCGAGCGGCCTCTCGCCACTCGCGTATCTCTTCGGGCGGGGGCCGTATGCCGCTACCCGCCCGGAAGTCAGCCGTCCGCCGATAAACTTCGGCGAGCACTTCCGCCTCCAAATCCCACGAAGGAGCAATCCGGCCAAGGCGCACGCCGTCTCCGTCGATACGGTGCGGTAGCCGCGTATGGCTCTAACGGCCAATATCCTCTGAGGGCGCCAGAGGCGAGGCCTATTCTGGGCAGTTAGAGCCGCCGCCCTCACCGGTGCACCATACAGCGCCATTGACCGGACAACCCCCGTGTATAGCCGTCTCGTCGCCACGCTAACTCCACCCAGATTGGGCAAAAGTCGCCCAAGGGCAGAAGCAGCGCCGACCAACTTTGGAGAAAGCTGTCGGAAGTGCTCGTCGAAGAGCCACCTGCCGTCGAGGATCAGGCCCAGATACTTCATCTGGGCCTGAACCGGTACGAGGACCGAATTAACCACGATGGAGGCGCCGGAGGGTGGACCACGGGGGGGCCCATGGAACCAAAGGGCCTCCGTCTTGTCCAGGGCCACCCACAAACCCAGCGCCTCAATTCGCCCGACCACCAGAGAGACACCCGTGGTGGCCAGGCGCGCCGCCTCTTGAAAGTTTGCTCCCCGGGCCGTGACCAATGTGTCATCTGCGTAACAAATTACGCCCAGCCCGGGGGGAAGACGACCCCGAAGGGCCCAGTCGTATCCCATGTTCCACAGGAGTGGTCCGAGGACAGACCCCTGTGGAACACCGCACGACATGAGCCGCCGCCTCAGAACACCGTCTCGGTCCTCGTACATGACGGTACGCTCCTCAAGATAGTCTGCCACAAGCCGCCTCAGGCACTCTGGCACCCCGTGGTAGTGGAGGGCTTCCCTGATGCAGCTAAATGGCAGACTATTAAATACGTTGGCGATGTCTAACGACACCGCCAACAGCACGCCGCCACAGCTCACCGCTTCTTCGGTAACGGCCCTCAGGCGCAGCACAGCATCGATCGTCGAACGCCCCACCCGGAAACCAAATTGGGCGTCCAACAGATCGGGGTCCACCTCGCAGAGGTGCCGAACGATGCGGGCAGAGAGTATCCTCTCAAACAGTTTACCCGCCTCGTCCAGCAATACGATGGGCCTATAGGCCGCTACCGATTCGGCTGACCGTCCCGGCTTCCTCAATAGGACCAGCTTCCCGCTTTTCCAGCACTCAGGAAAGCGTCCGGACGCCAAGCTAGCGTCCAGGACCTCTCTGAGGCGGTCCGACATGTGTTCGAGGGCTCGGGCTAGCACTCGGGCAGGTATCCCGTCCGGACCGGGGGCGGTGTTCTTAGAGCGGATCCGTAGAACAACCGCCCCTACCTCCAATTCCCTGACGGGCGGAACATTGTCTTCGTTCACCCCGTCTTCTTCGACCATGAAGGCCATCGACGGGGGCGTGTGCTCCGCCCGCTGCGGGAAAAGGCCCTCGACCACTTCCCGCAGGAAGCTGGGAAGCACATTCTACACCAACCCGTCTGGTCAGTGTGGTATATTCGGCCAAGCCCTCTTTTCGAAAGAAAGGCTTATATCCTGCAGTAGAATATAATAAGATGTTGGTGATGAATTAATATGCAAAATATTATTTTGAAAACACTTGCATTTTCTTCGAAGTTCGATTATTCATCGAATTCGATTCGATTGTATCCGTAAATATGGTATTTTGTTGTTGTAATATAATATTGTACCCAATAAGCGCAGATACATTCTCAAACCGAATTGACATCTCTTCGTGTATGGAAATGTTATGTAAATGCATAAATAAAATAGTCACGATTACGAACTTTGATTAATGGGGTTGGTTGAGTTCTCTTGACCATACACAGAACTGACATACGTATATTTGTTACCATACAAGACAGTTTCGGTAAATCAAAAAGTAACAGTAGGTTAAGAATTTAGGGCTTAAGTTATTAAGCCAGTGTTTAAAACAAAATGAGAGTATATTGACAGTTGACACAACAGATCCTCGATTTTGCTTTTTAAATTTTAAATCATCGGCAAATCTGTCTTTGTTCTTCTTAACTATAATTAACTGATTTACTTATTTACTGTAATCGATGTCAATGAAGATTATCTTGTTTATGAGAAATTCAAAACACACGTAGTGTAAAACTGAGTAATTGTACTATAATATGTCATAAGAGTAATGTTTATCACATATTTTGCACCTGAGAGTGCAGATAAGAAATAATCCTACAGTTTTCATGACGATTGTTACGTCTTCAACTACTTAGGTTTTCAAGACATTTACAACTTTTTATCTAAACCGGTGTTTTGAAATGATATGAGTGTTTATTTAAACACTATATAACATTTTTTTTCCGAAGGTCTTCTCGTGCATACCACGATATGAAAGGTCAAACACTTAGGTAGTATTAAATTAATGAAAGTTTCTGCATACTTGATAATTATATTCAAATCGATCGATCAATCACAAGTGTATTGAAGTTCTTCGACCTCCAACTTATCAATGCCAGTTATTTTTATTATAAGTTTGATATTGGAGTGTTTAACCATAGAGTCTTGAGAGTTTGTGTTTTTATATTACAGACAACATGTGATTTTCAAACCCGAGCCTCCATTGTCAATTGACCGTACACGTGTTTCATTATATAAGTTTTTATAGCTCAGCACCCATAAATTTTCTTAGAGCTCCACTTCTTGCACGACAGTCCATTAAAATATTCACAACTGATACATGCTAAAAATGAAACTAATATTACAACAGCTAGTTACATTTATTTAGCAAATAATCTGAATTTTAAAAAATTATAAATTGACGTAGTTTCTTTTGTACCGGTATAATTACATTGCGAAGATTTTTTTAAAATTAAATATTATAAAGATATTACGATCGTATTTCTTATGTTAATAAATTAATATATTGTAATCTTTAAAAGATTTATTGAACTTGGTTCACCTTGAGTTATAATAATATTTATAAAAACCAGTAAGGTTTATAAATTAACATTTGAAATGTTTAATTATTACCTATTACCGTTGAATTGAGGAAACAAAAGAATATAGTACCTAAATGTAACGTTTCGAAAGTATTGTCAGTTATGCGCACAATTTTAACTTGAATATTAGTATTTATAAACACGCTTTTAACAGCTTCACTTGTGTGTTTGTTTGTTATTTACAACCGACTATTGATGGCGTCTTTTTAATCTACATTTATTTTTAAATTGAATACAAGTATATTCTGAGGTTCTGAAGTATTATACAAAAAACATTCTATGCCTCTTTGTTGATATTTGCTTGTAAATAATCCACGGCGACGTTACTGTGACATGATGAACAATGCAAACAATTAAACTTAACACTTACAGTCGTTAATGTTTTGTACTTTTGATTACCTTGTTTATACAATGTTTATTCTTATGGTAATAATCTCGGTACGATTCGAATTCAAATTCGAAATAACTTGAGTGATCCCTAGAGAAGACTACCTACGTTTGAAGATGTACCTTAATTTGAATGGAGAAAGGCACATGCCAAATTTGTAAATGCATGAAATTCGTGCAAAGGTTGTCTGTGAGAGATCGCCATGAGTAATAAGACCACTGATTGTTACGTTTATATAATTTTTAATGCTTTTTCTTTTGTTCCTATTGATATGAAGACAAATAATTAAAAAGAAATAAAGCTATATCGATAAAGATACTTTAAGAAAACACTAGTAGCGTGTTGACATTAACGATTTATAAATGAGTTGTGTAAAAAACTCAGTTTATTTAATTTATTGCTTATTAAATCTACGACGGAGAACTTATTTTCTAACCAGACTTAGAGTTAAGTTATATAAAAACAAACTAATAAAATCTTATTTCATTGAAATTTCACAAAATCTTTTTGGTACAAAATTACTTCCCAATTTAGGCCGTGTCCACAATTTGATTGTTTAAGATTTCGATTAAAAATGATGATTCGAACTATCTTTATTTGGTTAGCAAAAAGCATCACTGAAATTTCGCTGTTGACTTTATTTACTATCTTGCAAATACGGTAAATTAGATTAGGTATGTTTGTAAAAGTTACATAATCTTGACACTTGCAAAACCGTTTTTTTAACAAGAATATCTCTCACACTAGACATATATTGTATTGCATTTTATACACAATTAAGTGATGCGCATAAAAAAACAGAACGTTACGAAAAGTTGATGCAGAGGCTATTATAATTCTTAAAAGCGTTATCCGTTTATTTTGCTGAAAGTTTTTCCAAACACTATTTTCATTCTATAGATATTGAGACTATTGATATTGAGGTATACGACATGATCATTTTGTATACAATATTTACATAAAAACGTATGCATTCGATGGTAACGACCAAGGCCATTTCAACAAAGTAAACTATTGTAGATAAATGTTATACTCTTAAGAGTGAAAGGAAAATGTTAACAATAATACAAAATGAATATAAACATATGTGTATGTATGAAATTTTTTTGATCCTTTGCAAATATAAGGTTCGATGGGCCGGTTGGTCTAGTTGTTAGTGGCCTTTACTGCTAAACCGGAGGTAGTAGGTTCGATTATCACCCAGCACAGATATTAGTGTGATGAACACGATTATATGTTCTGTGTATCCGTGTAATCTATCTATAATATGTATGTATTTAGAAATATTTAAGTACGTTTATCTGTAGTCTGGTTACCATAGCACAGGCTCTGTCTAATTTGGAATTAGACAGCCGTGTATGAAATATGTGAGGTTATTTATTATTTATTTATAAGACTTTCAAGCAAGTTTGTTGAAGCCATCTAATATTTAAATGTTTAGGTACTAGGAGTTATTTTATTCTTTCTTTTTTAACAGACTTCGAATCAAAAGAGGAGGATTTCAATTCGATAGTTGGCCTTTTTTTTTTGTTTGGACTGGTTTTTGAAATTGTCTTTGTGTTCCAAAAGATATGTATACTTGTATGTATACTTTTAATACTCTATCGCTGGACAACAGTTTCACCTTCGAAATAACATTTTGACCCACATTATCCGGTAGTCAGACTGGTTGGTTCAGGATTTTTTTAAATTTTCCTTAGTACTTTTATTACTACTTAAATTTTCCTTAGACTCCTTAGAACAACATCACTGATGTTGTAGTGAGGAGTGAGTAATGTCAGGTCTAAAAAGTCTTTCTACAGACTTCGATATCGTCTAGTATTTGAGTTCTAGAGGTCTGATATCAGTCGCTTTGAGTAAAAAAATCAAAATGCAACCGTATCGTAGTAGACACGCAGGAATACAATTGGCTCTTTGGTTGTTTCCAAAATGGACGAAAAGATACTACTAATGGTAAAAATGAGGTAATATGGAAAACAATTTATTTACGGCTACAAATTTAATTTCTATTACCTCATATAAATATCAGATTTATGAAGCAAAATTTTATATAATCTACAATACTACAATTTGGTAATAGATATTACAGTACATAGTGTTTTAATTATCGTATCTACTCAATGCAAACGTATCTTAGACTAAAAAGGGTAAAATAAATATTTAAAAAGTGTTTCCAAACAATTTTAACAAAGAGATTTAAAAATGAAAACATCATTCCAAAACTAATTAAAAATTAAAACAAGTGTGCTCCTTTATAAAACGGGTAACATTGTAATAGTAATAAAGACCTTCTAGTCTGATGAAGCCGAATGCAAAATAAATGAGACTGAGGATCTGTGTCAGTTTTATATCATCTCAATAGGGAATTAGGAATATAATATAATTGTAACGATATTTCATTAGAATTAACTATCCTACTATATTCTACTATTATTAATTACCTAATTTAAAATTGTAAACATATACACACATATATATATATATATATATATATATGTATTATTCATTATCATCATCAACGGCCTTTTACAGCCCACTGCTGAACATAGACCTCTCCTTAGCAAGGAAGTTTTGGCCTACTATACCACGCTGGCCAGACAGGTTGGAATAGGGTTTGTTTCAAGTTTCCCTTCTCTTTGTAATGATATTTTCCTGAATAATTTCTTCCCACGGGATGAATAGGGGTGGTAACACTATGTATTCTTAATCCGTCACGCCATGGATATACGTTTAGTATGATAAAATACATTTATTGAATACTTTTCTTTTCTCGGCTATAAGCATATTTTTATTCTTCATTATTTCGCTAAGCGATCACGTTACTCTTCGATTTTCCTCTTCCTGCATTGTGTGCTCTACTGATACCGGTTTAACCTAAATAAATAAAATTGTTGACAATTTCAATTACCTCTCTGTATTTACTATATGTCTCTGTATGCACTTCTCTATGGTGTTACTTATAACTTTAGTCTTTGTCGTGATCATTGAGAAACCTAGTTTTGCACTTACATTAGAGAACTTCTGCAACATTTTTCGAAAATCTTTGAAAATTTCGAAAAGAAACATTAAAATATCGGTGAAGCGTAAATGGTTAATAGTAATGGTATGGTATTTTTTTACATTTGCATTAAGCCCATAGTTTGACTATTTCGGTTTCCTATTAGTACCCTTTATTAATTATCTATTTATGAATTAACAAAATCTGGTCTATATCACAAATTTTGTTCATTAATAAAGACCACTTATGATGACTGTCATGCCTTTTAAGTCATAGTCATAGAGGCCATAGTCTGGGTCACCATACTGCATTGTCAGCATTTGCAATGAGTATGTTTATCGCAACTCTTAGATTCTGTTCAATCTTTCCATCAGGCGGAGTAGAGTCACTTCGGCAGGCTAAAAAAAAAGAAGAAACCAATCAGTACAATACCTACTCAAATGTGGCAAGTACTTAATAAAGCAATGAAAATAATAATATCATTTGAAATGTACATAAGTCAATTTGTCTCGTTTAGTATGTTTTGCGCAACCTGAAGACCCTCGCAGCCGCCGAGTCACCTTGTACCTAGTCTATAAAGCAGGTAACTATTGTGTTTGGCATCAATTTCAATCAGACTAGAAGGTTTCTATCGCTATTTTGATATCATTATTATTATTGAGGATTGAATTTTAGTTTTATGTATATATGCACTCGTATGTGTATATATAAACACTTATGAAATATGAGTATCAGTAATTATTAATTGTATATGTATTTATCGGTAAGAAGATTCTATTGTCAATTATATAGAAACTTTTAGTATATGATATTCTATATATTTGCACATTATTATATTATGGAAAAAAATGATTTTGAATACCTGTGTATCTACCATATTACGCTTTGCATCGGACCAAGGTTGACTGGTAGAAAATGCCTACGGCTATAAGTCCGTCTTTGTTACATTTGTGCACAAAATTTAAATAAATTAATATAATTAATAAAATCACGACATAAATCTACAAAATATTGTTTTGGGTCTGAGGGTTCTTTTTGTGAGTGTTATAATGCATGTAAAGTCCCTCGCGACACAAGATAAATTCCCAGTGCAAAATTTACCTTTTCAAAGAAATAAAGAGAAAACAAAACATATATAGCAAAACTAATTAATATTCATTACTCAGAAAATGATAATTTCTATATATTTAGAATTGTATTTGAATAAGTTAAATACCATAAAAAAAATATCATGCAGTTCAATGGGATATATTTTAAAATGCTGTTACGATTTAAAGATAACCCCGAATAGCAGTCAAAAGTGTAACAAGTACGTATCACATCATATTAAATGATCAATAAAGTTTTAATAGGTACATAAACCATTGAATTTTATAATATTACATTGTAAGTACAAGAGACTTGACGATGAATATGGTTATTATACAGTACTTTTCTTTGGTAGTTAAAAGAAGATTAAAATATTGTCGTCGTGACTTTTTGTTTATGAACTCACGTCTTTTATCCCCGAAAGGGTAGACAGAAATGTATTAAATGTATCTATATTTTGTTGACTTTAATCTCAGTACTACTTACGTAATGTGGCCTATTACTATGAACCGAGTATAAAAAGGACATCAACTTTGCATGGGCTCCTTACCTAGACATGTACAATTTATTATTTAAATTACAATATAACTTTTCAGAAATATTAATAAAGAAAATATAATTTTATAAAGTTTAGTGTCAAGCTATTTACATAATAAAAATAGGTTGAAATATAAAAACGAACACAAAGTTACATCCATGGTACGATTGAGCCGTACAAAGCGTATTGACAAGTGACGCAGGTGGGAATCACGGATTGACATTAGCAAAGTGTTGCTAAGAAAGAAAAAAAAATATAATACAGTAAATTATATTTATTATGTAAAAATAAATTAAAAATTTTAAGGAAAAATATGTTAATGTAGTTCTGTGGTTTGTAAAATGTTTTCATCAGTCGCTTAGGTTTTGCACTTGAGTAGTTTTCCCTACTGTAGTTCATTATTCATTTACGTGACAACACAAATTGTTAGTACTACTATACATTAAAAAAGATTTTAGGAAAATATTTTTTATTATTTATTGTTTTAATATTATTGGATTGTGACTATGTCTTATTAAATATTTATAAACAATTGTTTATGATTTATATTATTAGCAAATCAGCAGTCCAAGTTCAGGTCAAGATTAATCGGTATTCTTTCTAAACAAAATATATATTTATATTTCTCATATACTTTTCTAAATACATACACCTTTTTTACATACTGTGACACAAAGTTTCTTTTTACTTGTGCGCTGAAATTTTCAAAGTACCTAGTAGATTCAAATGCGGAAAACTTCGTAAAAATATAGAATTTTTTAAACGCCTTGTTGCTAATACTGACGAAACTTAACATATCTAGTTACGTATTAGAATGATGTACTGAGGAATTGTGTGTAATAAAAATATTTAAAAAATTAGCTATGGTATGTCTATGTAAAATTGATAACCCACGGTAAGCATTTTAACGGTTTCAGATTTAATTAATTTGGGATTCATACTTTTAAGGCAATAGTGACCAATATATTATTAACCCTTATACGTTGATCGTAAAAAACTGCACTTCATGTTTAGTAAAATTTCCTATAACTGAATGAAAATTTTACAAGATATCAGAGATTAAAATATACAGGCAGTGGTGCCAAAGATCGTTACACCTGAGCAAAGCCGGGGTGGATCGCCAGTTATTGATAAATTACCCAAACACGTGATAGTGCCCACTCGGGAATTACTATTGCCAGCTCGCTTCACACACAAAATATAATTGAGAAATTTTAATTCAAGTTATTTGGTCTTCAAAAATTAAAATCTTTATTTCATCTAATTGTCTTTATGATCAAACCGATTCAAAATATAGTTAGCGCTTATTTGTTTAACAGTTCAAAAGGTAAAATTTTATATTCCCTACCCGTCTTATTTTATGAATACAGATTCGAATGAATTAGAAATATGTCCGCCATTTTGTCCTCGTCCTGATTTTTTCGCTTCTTTAGAATCCTTATAATACTTTATATACCACGTTACGTCTTCCGGCTGTCGATAAGGTAGAGAATATTCTAAACCTTATTTAAATGCTGTCGACAAAGAGGAAGCGCTTTACAATATCTGCCGCTGACGGCAAGGCCTTTATCTCACTCTAAAAAGAAGCGAGAAAAACTGAAATACAAAAAGATTCAATAAGATGTCAGATATTATATGAATAAGAAATAGAAATAATATTTTTAAAAAGATTTTCTTGCACGGTGTGTTCTATTTCTAAGTTATTTTGTATCAAATTTTTTAGTGCCATTTTTACTAACTGTTATATAGTGAAGACTAAGCTCCATTCTACAGTACTATCTTTACACAAAACAAATAAATTTTCCAATTCATACAATTACGCATAAAAAATTGTAAAACTTGAAATCAAAATGCTTTCGTCTTAGAAATGAGAAATATAATTTTTATGGTACAGGAAGCAAATGATTATATAGATGGCTTTGGTCTTCCAGGAAGAAGCTGAAAACTACCAAAGGATGACTTAATATCAATTTTCTTCAAGGTCGTGGTATCACTCGATCAAGTAGACCCATTTGTGATTAAGTCTTTCCCACAATAATAACATATACTTTAAAAAACTATGTTTCAAAAAAGATAAATATGTTCATAAAAATCTAAGACAAAAATTTTACACGTCTCGTCTTAAAAAACTTTCATCGTCATCCCAGCGTAAATACTCTAATTTTCACTGAAGTGGGTATAACATGGAAAACCGCCTTGTTCGAGAGGTTGGAAGTCATCTAATCTATGTTCGACATTCGTAATGATTCTCGAGAACAACTTAGGGGCTCAGAAGAGAGATGGAGCAGGGTATTATCGCCCTTTTTGAAGAAAAGCTCACCACACCTCAGAGCCATATATAATATTTGTAGAAAGATTTTTAAAACTGGCTTTCCATCTGTTTTTAGGAGTTCAGTCGCACATAATTCTGTCTTCACCTGGTACCTTGTTGTTTTTAAGCAGATTGAGAACCGTGTTAATCTCACACATACCAACGTGCAGTATATCTTTGGTATATATTATTTATATTATAACCCTTAGATCTTTGGGTAAGTCAATAATAGGACCCAGTGGTGCTGGGCTAAATGACCATAGAATCTCTTCACCTCACTCAGATATTATCACTCAGATCACGATGTCAAAATTCTACCATTATCGGTCTTTAGTTTCGTAACCAACCGTACTGACACTTTCTACTAGCAGGTTACTGTGTTTGTTCGTATCAGCGCAGTTCTCAAGGATTTCGAATTGATTTCGAAATTCAAACTGAATGTTTGTGGGATTTTGCATAGGGACAGGTGACGGTCCGGTGTGGACTTCATTAGACGCGAACTTTCAAGCTTGGTGTTGATATTTAATGTGCTCTTAACCAGTCGGTGATCGCTTCTGTTTTTAACCATATTAATCACAGAGACATCATTGAATGTTAAAAAATTAACGTAACATAAAATTAAAATATTCTTCAGTTAGTTTCTTATTTGATGTTTCCATTATTTTATTATGTGTTATACTTAAGTATAATCTTTTTAAATTATATGTATACTCGTATATCATTATTTATGTATTGTCCTTTCCTTATATTAAAGACACTCACATTAATAACTGAGTTTTATATGTGAAGTGTGTGATTGATGATTGATCAGAAAACTGAATAATTATCTTTTTCTTTTGCTCCATTCTTCATTATACACAAGGATAAGTTAAATAAAGAAATAATAACAAACAAAAAATTTGAGATTACCTATGATAGTTATGTTTTAGATGTTTGCCATTAATATGACGGAGTACGAGAGCAAATACTGCTGCAGTTTAAAACACCTATTAAAGCCTTCAATAACAGCTATACTCGACCTACCTCATTTCTTGGAAGAAAAGGTCAAAGATTATTCAGCAACAAACAATTTTAGTTTTGTGAGACTTTAAGTGCAATTTAAAATGGTTTATCATTTTGAAATTTTGTTAAAAATGGTTCAATTATTATAACCAAATCATTTGTAACAAAGACCACAATAAAATACACATTTTTTTTAATTTAAAATGAAAATATAACATTAAACAGATGTAAGAAACGTCGATAACAACTACTGAAGTTGAATATATAAAAAAACTCTAGAGACAAAGTTTGAAGCCAATATTTATTATAATTCAATATTGGTCATGTTTTATTTGTTTCATCTAATCTCTTTATCTAATAAACAACTAAAGAAGTGCCGCTCTCGTCACTTTATTTTATAAAGTCATGAAACATTGTTCGTAGAAACCCTTTGTCGTCTTGTTACCACCTACAGAATAATAAACTACGATATTATAAACGTCATGGCTGAGGTTATGCAGCATGCTTACATATGTCTGATATGACAGATACAAGAAATGAACACACAAAACCGGTAAAAAAAGATAAAATAAATCTTGCAGTATCAATGTTAAGTGTGATTAAACCAATTGTCTTTTATCTTTATTCTTGTCACTTGTCTGCTTTCTGTATAAGTGTGTATCAACACTAAGCCAATGTTATCCATTTTGATCCACGTAAACTGTTAACATAAAATTATATTGTCAATCAAACAATCAGTATATCGTTGTCTACTGTTGAGAGTAGGCTTCTCTCAATAAGCGCCAATTACCCTCATTTTTTTACTATCCGTCATCATCATCATCTTTAAACAGTCCACTACGAGATATTGACCTACAATACCATGCTGGCCAGACAAGTTGGTACATGATTTGCTACAAGTTTTTCCTCTCTTTGCAGTGATGTTTTCCTGCGCAGTTTGCTACCTTATTCGCCTCTTAACGATACGCACTGCATAAATATTCTTAATCTTTGCTGCAAAATTTAACGCCACTCATCCTACCTTTCGTTGGAGTCAACTACTGTTTTGAAGAATAATACCAACTGCACTTCTA
The DNA here is from genome assembly GCA_949316085.1 of Hypercompe scribonia. Classification (NCBI taxonomy): domain Eukaryota; kingdom Metazoa; phylum Arthropoda; class Insecta; order Lepidoptera; family Erebidae; genus Hypercompe; species Hypercompe scribonia. The sequence continues at coordinate 8,718,555 of OX438975.1, forward strand.
CTCCTCAGATTCGCTAGTTTTTACAGAATTAGAATTCCACTTGCATTTAACAATTGGATAGTAATTCCAAAGTTATTATTCAGCAGTTTGAGAGCTATTTCTATATGACTTTGTATCTCTTGATCACAATGACGCTTTTTATTAGTTTTTGTAATCATTATTACTGATTCAATAACCAAGATCAATGATGCGTAATGCAGTATCATGCGGAGGAAATCTTAAACCTCTATGTCTCTGTCACTTTCAGTTTTGATTGTTGTCCTCAAGATGGGACTTCCCTAAGTGTTGAACCTATACTAAAAGTATAGGAATGATACTCAAAAACAGTACATTTAGATCTCTTAAAAAATAATATCGAGACTGAAACAGAAACTAAATTTTAGTTGTGAATAATTTATTTAGCTTCCATATCCGTAGTGGCTATTCATAATTGTTGTTATTAGAAGTGTTGGACCATGAATGTCGCCATTGAGCAACTAACCTTGGTTAACTTGTTATATACAGTTAATTGTTCGGCTTCAACTATGAGAGTGAACAACTTATATATTTAGGTCACTTTTGTTTCATTAAGTAAGTAGGTTTTTCTTGTGATTACCAAGAAAGCCTAAAACTGACCTAAAATATCATGTTCGAAGGAAGGGTTTAATGAAATATTTTTGTCGAATAATTATAATAGGTATACAAAATGAGACAGAGGATATCTTTAACAAACAAAATTATTACTGACGTAAAATTGGCAAGATGAGTGATGTAAAATTAGCAGCAAAAAATGAATAAAAACCAGCTAGCAGGTCCGATAGATGTCTCGTCCGAACTTAATTAAAAATCATAAATAATGAAATCGACAATAAGACAAATATGTTAGTACCTTTAAACAATAGCAGTTACGTGCTTTGATAAATTTATTTAAAGGCATCTATTAAGTTCAATTGTGAATTTATACCATTTTCACGTAGGCATATTCATGTTGTCAAACGTCATGTTTTCTAACAATTCAAACACACGTCCTAAGAATTAAACCAATATATAAGAAAACAACTCAGATGAATGATCTCCTTCAATAAATACTGTGTGACTATCCGTTTGCGGGTGGTCTATGCCGTCCTATGGTCTTAGGTCAACTATTACAATAAAATACAAGAACTCACTTATAAACAATATTTGTATGATTAAAAGTTTGACGTTCGTGTAACAATTACTAAATATTATTATTTGCAATAGAATAGAATTTAAAACATTTTGCAAGGTGAGCCCTCTCGCATTTTACACTCTGATAACCACAAACTAGTTTGTTTAAAAAATAATTTTATGATTTAAAAGTAATAATTACAGGTACACTAGTTATTTTTATCGTATAGTGTATCTTATCAAATATAACATGAATCCGGTTACTCGGAATAGTTAATGTACTGAATTGAAGTAGTTATTTTATTTTTTATAGGACATATTTATACAACAATTGGTAATTAAATATAAACGTGATTCAGTCGCCTATCACAGGGCTATCGTTTGACGCAGTTCTAAAACTTTATTATTTTACACTTTACATCAAGAATCGTTTAAAATTTATTGAAGCTGATTTTACCACTTGCTGAGGAAGTCCCGGATAGACTATTCTAAATTTACCTGTTTTGTTATTGATTAAATAGAAATTTATAGAATCAATCCAGAAAATAGATGAAAATATTACATTCATAATATTATTATTTACTACTTCATTTTATTACGTAGTACTTTAAAGAGCTGTGGTGTGATTCTATTTTGGTTACAGGTGACACGTTTTTCAGGTACTTCGTCACTTTTATCGAATACACTACCATTGAGAAATCAATTTTAATAATTTCTATATATATATAGAGTTGTAATTATTAATTATGAATTGTAATATATACAATAATTTTGATAATATTGTACAACATAAGGTCAGAATCAATTTGACTTAAGCCTTCAAAAGTTTTATAAGTAATTAATTTTACTTATGTATAAAACTTTTGTACGTATGCTTGTAATCGAACAACATATATACTTAAAAACAAATGTAAACTCGTGCAATAAGATATCGAAAAACAGGAACAAAATAAAAATATAATGACAGTATCATTTATTAAAACAACTTGCCATTGAAAACTTTAAGTTATAAATACAGTTATATAAAGAATGAAAGCAAAAATGAAATATCAAAGGACAATTTCAGGAACTTATGGGAATTATTCACTACCTTGTGTATTTTATGGTAGGGACTGTTTCTATATTTATTTGGTTTGTAGTATCATATGCAATAATATTTAAAATTCCCAAATTTTTAGATATTTACATTAAAAAATATTTCAGTTTATAGTTTGCAATGTAATAATACAGAGGCTGTACAAGACAACAGACATGACAGCTAGTTATCATGGCTCATACAAATGATTCATTGTTATCAATACGATGGCGTTGTACTATATTTTTAAAATCTAAAGTATTCTTTGTCGATTTTCTTGATCAGATAATGAAATGTTGCTCTGCTGCTTAATTCACTAGTAAGCTCATTCATAAACATCGATTTACATATTTAATTATTTTTTATGTTGTTTTATATTTTAATTTTAAATGATATTGTATGTTAAGAAAACGTAGAAATGCATGTTGTTATTGCAGTTGTGTTTAAATTATTGTAGTAACTACATGAAAATAGAATTATACGCATTTTAAACTGTGCAAATCTCACAATTACCCATTATGTATTGCTAGCGCTACAGGATCTGCTATTCTCCTTTGTTAATAATTTCAGATATCTCTCGGAAATGTTTGAATGAAAAGTGGTCTTGTCATTTCTTCTGCTCTCGAACTTGTTTATTCAAAATTTTATGATGATCAGTTAAACAGTGAAGATATAAATGTTAGGATGGAAAATGATTACTTTGTCCTTAATATAATCAAAAGTTTTCAGGGGAGCTATGTACATTGTTGATTTACAATGATTGGATATATCATTATGTTATATAAAATAGCGTTGTTCTAACTGCACATATATTTTTATTTCAAAGAACTTGTATAAAATTTAATTCAAGTATAAAACATTTCTTAGCAAAAAATAATAATTAAATTTTAAATAAATTTGAAAATATAAATTGCATATAGAATTTAATATTTCAATGCTAAATGAAAGTAAAATTGTTCCTAGGTAAATAATATTACATATTTTTAGATTATATAATTTTTACACGAGATATAAATCATCTGTAGCGTTACTTGTGATCATAGTATAATATAATTATATTAAAGCATATTACGTGGTGCTAAAGCTTTCATTGATCTTGAATTATGCATTATAAAATAACAAAAAAAATTTAAACTATTTAACCAAATAAAAAAACAACTAAATACTGACAAGAACTAACAAGATCGACCCACTCTAAGTTGATTAGTACCTAGTTATGTTTAATATGTCTATTTTATGTAACGATTGGTGAGTTTTATTGAATCCTCAAAACATATTCTTTGATTGTATCGTAGAAGATTTACAGGAAAACAAACCAATAGACCAAAAAGGTCTTAAATAACGTTTAATTTAAAAGAATTTGAAAGAATACGTAATAATATTTAAATTAATGATAATTTATTTATATGAAACTAATATTGAATGATATGACATTTAAAATGCTATATTGTAAAATTACAGGAAGAAAAAACTAAAAATATGAAGAATTATCTTTATTTATCACACGGATGGACGTATTCTTAAAAAAACCTATTTTACACCTGTACTCCAAGGTTTTTATCAAATTTTTTAGTCATAGAAATCGTTATAATAGTGTCTTATTATTATGATTTCTGTGTTTGTGCGTCTGAGGTTAAGAAAATGAACGCTGGCAGACCGACGTGTGTCTAATATCGGGCTTCTCTAAGTTATATGTACATCGCTTACCGAATCAAGTGGATCTTTTTAGGTATTTAATATAAGCTATGTCAATCAACTAGATAAAAAACAAGACTAAATGAAGTATAAAATTCTACTTTGTGAATATTAAAATAATTTAAATTTTAAAAGTATTTCAGTCTGCGAAGGTTTGCATTCCGATGGTACCTCGTCTCCCCGCTCGTCCCTTGCTTACCTGTGCAATGTCAAATATACATATATAATTTGTTCGCTGCTCGCTGCTTTAAAAGACAATCAGTGTATTTATATATAAAGTTATTCTTATCTTGAACAAGTGATACAAGCTACTATAATACTTTTACATTTCATGATGGTAAAATTTAAATTTAATGTTATCCTTTCACTGACTGCAATAACACCTCAGTAGTTTGAAAAGTTCTATATAATAATCTAAGTAAGCAAGCGTCAAAAAATATGAACTAACAAAAGCTGCGAGTATCTATACTATACTCGTATATCTGTACCATGCTATTCCACGTTATGTTATTCACTGTGGGCTCAGATATAAGGTGAAAATTCGGTCGACATAATTCAAAAACCAATTAAGGTGCATTGAGGCCAAGGTATCAAAGTCACATCAAGTTTATTTAGGACTCGGTGTGGACTCTACAGTTATTGTTCAAGCCAGAGATTATTTACATTGCACGTTATTAAAATATGCACGTATTCTGGTAAATTCTGATACATACTAGAATTGATTTTCAGCATCATGCAATTATTATTTTTCAGCATCATGCAATTATTAAAATCATAAAAGAGAAAGGTACGACTCAATAATTTCCTGGGTTCAGGTATAGCTTAAGCATATTTCATTTATTTGTAAGAGTGTACAATGCCATGGCTGTACTGGAAATTGGGTGATTTTACTAGCCATTAATCAAGTTAAATGAAAAGGACCAGTCACAATGGTAAAATTCACACAGCGATCCATGTCTTTAATATCCGGTCAATAGATAGATTGAAATGCGATGGAGAGGCAGGTAATTCAAGATAGCAAGGACCACCGAAAAGTTCTTTTTAATAGTGAAAGTATGCACTCAAAATGAATTAATGCAATGCATTTTCTGTCTATCTGGTGCTGTCATCTAATACTCGGTGACCAGTGTTGCCAACTGTAGGAAGAGTAAAAAAACTTTATTCTCTGTGAATTGATTTCACTAAACAATTTTGAAAAATTGATCTCTTGATTTTAATACTTATTCTCAAATTTAACCAATATATGCCCAATCGATTACTAAGAATTCAGATGCATTGTATTAAATCAATTTTTTATTACATATTTTATGTTAAATTTTCTCGCTTCCTAGCTAGAAACATAGTAATATATTTTGTCATTTTGACCCGAAATTATCTTTCTCCTTTACGCTGATTATAACTTTAGCGCATTTATAAATAGGGGGTAACTCTGTTGTTAGATACTAAGCACTTTAGAAATTATAAAGAAGGTTTCATTATTTCATAAATCAAAGTATACTTTTCTTTTAACATTAAACGAAGGAAGGAAGACATTTGTAAGCATATTGCTAATACGGATGAATTGAGGAACGTAAATAATAACAAAGAAACAAAAAGCACGTCAGGGCCGCATATTTTGTAACTCGAAATGGCTGTTGCCAGGAAGGCTGGACTATTAATATGAAAAAATATATATTGAAATATATTTATTATATTTCAAAGTTATATGATATAATGTTATTAATGAAATTGGGTACATTTCCTTCTAACTGTGATCTTCTGAACTGATCTGATCTCGAAAATCTTAAAGAAACACCACCAGAAATAAATATGACAAGTGCCGATCTATTTTTTACCCCAACGGTATTATCATCATCAACATCGCCGCTAAAAGACGTCCACTATTGGGCATAGGCCTTTTTCAAGGTTCTCCACAAAAGTCGGTACCATACCGCTTGCATGCAGCAGCTTCCCGCGACCTTCACCAGGTCGTGGGACCACCTTGTAGGAGGCCTACCAACGCTGTGTTTCCCAGTACGCGGTAACCACTCCAGAACTTTATGGCTTCATTAGCCACCGTTTCTGCGTGTAATGTGACCTGCCGACTGCCACTTAAGTTTAGCAATTTTACTGGCAATATCGGTGGCCTTGGTTCGCCTGTGGATCTCCTCATTCATAAGTTGGTATAATGGTGAATAAACTTTAAAGTATCATTATATTAGTTAATGAATTTGTGTTTAGTACTCAGCTTTGCTCTTCAAATTATGCAACGTGCTACTAGGAGTTCATGAATGTCTCAGGAAATGGAAAGTAAAATTACAAAAACATAAAACTGGATAAAACTAGTTTAGTATAGTTATACACCGATACCGAGGACAATCATTATGTAATCAGATTCTTAACAAGTTTCCTGAGAATTAGTTAACTAGATTACAGGAAGTAAATTTTAATGAAGTCAGACTATCTGTCCTCTACAGTTTTTAATTTGTTTCCGTAGATCAAATAATTATGTTGCAAGCTTAGTTGTTCTTATTAGTAGAGTAATTAACATATATTTACTTATATAATTAAAATTAAAAATTATAGTTTCTATAATTTATGATTGTCTTAAATAAGCATGGTAATGGTCTTCACAAAACGTTTTCATTGAATAAATGCTTTTTTTTCTAAACAGGATAATTGCCTCCTCAAAGTTGTGAAATATCAACGTACGTAGTAATATTCCATTATTTAGTGCATTAATATGTATTAAATATGTTTTAAATATGTTACTAAAATATTTCAAACCATATAAATTAAATTTATTACTGCTGGCTACATAACACAGAATACGTGGCAGCTTTATACTTTGTGGCACTGAATTAGTTACTCGAAAGGTTACAACTATAATAGTTAGCTAAGCTCTTTCGTTAATCGAACGGTTAGCGTATGCGACTGCTAATCAAGAGGTCTCAGTTTCAAAAAAATGTTATTAAGTTTTACAGATTATAGAAATGATTAATTGATTATAGTCCAGAATTTGGAGCTTGAGGTCTCAGCCCCCGTGTATTGAAGGGCACGCAAAGCTGTGCTCTCCAAATTGAGCTAAGGATCAACTCGGCTAGTACTGGAAGGCCGGGAGCTAGAGCGTGTGATCCGGAACTACCACATCCAGCTCTGTGTGTAGACTTAAGAGTCTGGAGTACTAAAGCCTGATAAAACAGTAAAATGTGCAGTCGCTCCGTTTATTTACAGACGGCAACAACTTATAGGGCATAATTAACACCACACTGTCAATATGGAACAGCCAGGCCGAACTGTGGAGCCAAAAACTTTGTTGACAATATATTGCACAGTTTACCAAGCCAGGCTTTTGGTCATAGGCAGAACTTTGAGCGAAATGCTCAATTGTAGTGAGGGAAGCTGCGGCATGTACAACGGAGGCAATGCTAGAGACAGTGACAAGCCTCAGAATCCTACATTCTCTAGCGACCCAGGCGCGCCGAAGCCACAGCAAGGGCTTTACTCAAGGCAAACATATGGTTTTATACGGGATCAAGGGCCATGTAGGTATCAACGGTAATGAGCGCGCCGACGAGTTGGCTTAGGAAACGGCACATTTAAGTTGGAGAAAACCCGACTATAACTCATGTCCTGTTTCTTTCGTGAAACACCTGATATGCATCGAGTCACTCGGCTTACGTCGTGAAAATGTTCTTCCAGGACCTGAGAGATGCATATTACTTGGTGTAAAAGATCAAGCCCCAAGAGGTTGTTACGCAAATATTTACGACACATGAGGAATTCTCCCAATACTTGTATCACTTCAAGTACGAGACAGTCCGTCGTGTGTCTGCGACCCAGTTTAGTAGGAGACCGTCCTTCATGTGATTTATTCGTGACACTATGATATAAAGCTGAACAACGCCTTGGAAGTACATAAAAATAAATTTAAAAAATAGTAATATAAATAAATAGCAAAAGAGTCTCATGTCATGCAAGAGGTTGAAAATATGTTTAATAATAAAAATAAAGATGCTACTCAGCCTTTTTCATGATAAGAGTCATCAAAGGAGGTAAAAATATAACATATAGAGTATATATCAAAATATTATCTACATACATGTTTACTTAAGTATTATTTTTCTTCACACGTATTTACTACCATCGTATAGTAATTTAAAATTTAAACACGTGAATATAAGCAACAGATGAAACTGAAAGTTTCTATTTCGGTATGCCGAAAAATAAGTTCTGTCGAGATACCTACCCGTAATTACTTCGTATAATAATATCACTAATTTCCTCATACTCACTTTTATTTTGTGAAAAAGCATGTGAAACATTAGTTGTACAAATAATATACACGATATGTATTTCTCGGAATATGCACAAAGCACTGGCCAAGTATACTTGCTTCTATTATTTCTTTTAGAAATGGACACCTGCTACTCCGCATTTTAGCAAGAATTATCAATTGTTATTTTAAAAATACTAAACGTTACCCGTGTAGTGTGGTCGTACACGGTACAATGCCAAGGTCATATCTACTCAGTGATATGAGTAACTTAAAGTAGTTTATTTTCTTAAATTTTGAGTACAAGAGATTCAATGTAACAGAAATGATTAAAATAATTCATCAATGACAAAATTATATGTATCTAACATACAAGCAAAAACTGTATATTGATTTAATAAATATCTTCAAGTTAGATGCACCACCGCGTAAATTTGATTTAAAAAAATGTGTTTTTGTTTTTCAGTTTAGCTCCAATATAAGAATCCCTAAAAATAGAATTGTTTTACAAACTCATCATTATCCTCTGAGCCTTTTCCTCCTAGGTCGGGGTCGATTTTTTACTACAACATAGTTTAACTAAAAATGGAATTATTTATTTCACAAAATAATTCGTGGTCTGAGTGACAAAATAAAGACTTCCTAAGTATTGCTACGTGTCGCAAATTCAAACACGTAGCATTCATATTAAAACGCAAAATATTGGCAGAAAGTGGTCGACCTTACGGCTGTCGAGTTGATTAGATTTGTGCACTGTCGCCTTGTTGCTCAATTCGTCGAGAATATAAGATTACACGCAGTCATGTTCCCCAAATGACATATATTATTGTGATAGATATGTTTGAGGGTATGCTAAAGTCACCACAACAACTCTGTTATCAATATTTGCGTTTTTGCCATTTGTTTTAAAGATAAATTACTTGTTTACGCCTTTCTTTAATACTATAGGACATATTTGTGTTTTTTATTTTACTACAATACACCGTCTGTAAGCATACTTAAAATAAGTACATATTAACTGGCACCACACAGGCTGCTTAGAAAGTCATTTCCAATTTGTTTCTGCCTAATATGACAACTGTGTGATAGTTTTTTTATATGAAACTTATTAAAATATGTATAAATTATCATTTTATGTGCAATTGTAATGTTGAAATTCTAAGAAATATTAAATCACTTTTTGCGTTGTTGTTTAAGCTATATCCTTGATCTGTGATCATTTTATTTAACAATTTATCTACACTAACAATGAAATCGTTTATTTACGAGTAAAATAAATTGTCTTGTGGTTATATAACACAAGAATATGTAACGATTACATTTTGTGGTTTGTCTTCTGTAAGTATAAAAATGAGTATCACGTAGCTTGTGGTGTAAATATTGAGTATGGGTACTCAACTGTTTGTTCTATGGTGTTAATTCTTATAGACATTCATACTACTTCCCTAGTTTATGACATTGCTTTAACTAATGTTAAGCTTTAGTTCAACGCAATAATTATTTTAATTAATTTTAAAACATAAAAATGAAAAGCTGTTTACCATGTAGGTAAACTGCTTTTAATTATATGTATTATTATTCATAAATAACAATATCACTATTATTTTACTACTTTATAAAATAACAGCAGTCCTACCGCAATGGTACAAGTCACATTCTGTATTAAATTTATTTATATACTAAAAGTGATGTACTCTTGACTACCCACTTATATACACGCGACATAATTACTGACACTTACTGACCGATTAAAATTAAGGTTAAACTTTTGATGAAATTAATATCATATAAATATTGAAACGTAGGATTGATATATAAACCGGTTCTAAAATATTTTTAATAAACTATAATTGTTTGTTGGACTTATATTTAAATAGATAATAATTAAATTTATTTTTAAAAAAAAAACAGTAGCAGTCGTGGGACTGCCGATAGAAGTGAAAACGGAACTATTAAGTTGAGAGTAATTAAAACTATATGCAAAAATTATATGAAATTTTTTATGTTTCATATATAGCTATATATAATATATAATATCATATATAATATATATATATATCATATATAATATATAATATATCATATATAATATATAATAATAATAAATTTCATATATAATATATAATATCATAATCTCTATAGCTATAGATATACTATTATCATTAGCATGTCGGTGACGCGAACCGAGGATTTTACCCTCTACCAAAACGCTCAACGCGCCTAAAGAAATTTTCACTTCAATAAAATTTAAAGTTTTTTACAAAAATAAAAAATAATTCATACATTTATTGAGGTCAATTAAGCATGTAGTTTTATAATTGAGGTAAATAAAATAAACAATAGGTGTGTAACACCAATCAAAGTAAGTTTTAAATGTAAACGTCATCATTGTGAGTGAGACTAAATACGTTTTAGTTATATGTATGTTATGTTAGATAAAATCATAAGTCTCTGTAACTAATGCTTATGATAATAATTTTAAATAATCACTAGAGCGTAACTCATACAAGAAATCCACCAAAGGTTTACTCTTCCTACGCAGTTTATTCTTTTATATTTCCCCTGCCTTCCTTTCCCCCCACAAGGTGGATATTTCATTAACCGACCTGGTCAAGTACCTACTACATCTCAGTCTCGTATTCCTATTCGATAACTGCAAAGTCGATTTTACTAAGTTTAATTTTCCTTCTTGCATTGTCCATCATATTCTCAAGGAAGGTTGGCAATGTCAAACAAGTAGACGGCAATGAAATATACTTTCATTTTTTGAGTTCGCACTTATACCACCACATTAGTTACAAACATATGTGTTAATCCTACTAATAATTTAAATGCGAAAGTTTGTATAGATATTTGTCACTCTTTCATAAAAAAACTACTAAACGGATTTGGATGAAACTTTACAGTAATATAGGTTATACATCAAAATTAGTCGTATTATAACTGATACATGTCAATTAAGTCGGAAAAAAATCTGGCCTCTGAGAGTTAACTTAGCATACGCTGCCTAAACCATTAAAGTTACACAAAGGAGATATACCGTAGGATTGTTTGTATGTTAAAAAAATGTTTAAAATGATCTGTTACGAAACTTAATGTGGCAGACCAAATTCCACACGATTGAAGCCGCACGTAAAAACTAGTATTCTATATTTATATGATTAATCAAATCGATAGAATTTGAACGTAAAATTTAAATAGTCTTAAATTTTACCTTTTGCAATTCCCCCTGAGTTACGTAGTATTATGGCAACCCATGAGCGAGTACTATGTTTATTTTATGGTGGTATAAGCAGTTATATAACATAACTGCTTATACTTTAGAACAATGAAAGATTTTGTATTTACTTAAACAATTATGATAAAATTAGGCGTAGGTAAAAAATTAGTTAAAAGGTGGCGTAGTTGTAGCTAATGCGTCTGCTGGGTTTGAGATCCCGGGTTCGATACAAGGATCGAACGAAATATTTGTATGATCTGCAAGCATTTGTTTCAGCGTTTGGTTGTTTATAATATGTATTTATACGAGTTATATAGTACCTATAGTACAAGTTCTGTATGGGACTAGATGACGTTGTGTGAATGAGATAGAACATTACATTATATCAATATTTGCAAACAGTAGTCTCAAAAAGCAGTGGTTAAGTGTTAAAATGATGTTAATATTATATTATAAATAGAATATTGATAAGTGATTTGTTACTTCTGAGGAACATTTCAAAATGTTTACAAATGTTAGAATACGTATTAGAATACAGTAATGGATATACTTGAATGAAGAAAAATACGATTATATAACTCAAAATATTCAAACATTATTTTAAGAAGAGACTATAAAGATACAGAGATATATGTGTATCATTACCATTATTGACAGCCTCTAAGACACTGCTAACTGCTACTTCTAAGACCACTGCTGGACATAGGTATACTATAGAGTATATATGTATAAATATACTGTTGTGAATTCTTAAAAATCAGCTTAACTCAACAAAAATTGAGTGAGAACATGTTTCATATACTAAAGAAACATGCTACTGAATAACATTTATATTGCTGGAGTCCAAATCACTAATACAATTTTAAACGATTTATAATTACCTATTGCAAGTTAAACAAAAAGTTTTCGATAAATTTTCATATTGTAATTAGCTCTAAAGTAAGGTTTTACTACTTATTGTTCTTGAATGAGATGACCTTATCTATTGACTCGACCAGCTCAGGAACTTCTTTGCAAAAAATAGCAGGGGCAACCAGAAAAATGACTTTTAAAGGTAACAACACACGTGGAAAAGAGAGAAATATCGCGGTATCACGAAAAATTAACATAATTAAATAAATTAATAAGAATCACACCATTGTGTGATCTTAATGTACTGAGATATATATTTATATTGAATAAATTACACATTTATATTAAAAAAACTATATTTAAGTATCGAAGTAAAACAATTTTAAAAACAGCATCAATATCGCTAATGAATGGAATTCCACGGTCTTTAAATGTTAAATGTGCAATCTCACGATCTAATGTCACAAACGATCACAATAGATAAACCTTAGTATATGTATTTATTGTTAAATCTGTTACCGTGCAAAGTAAGAATGATTGAGACATTTGTGATATCTATCTCTATTTACCTACGTAGATAATTGTCACATCAAGAGCTGTGATATCTCAAGTTTTATTTATCTATTTCTCAAAAGGATAAACGCTACACGATAACATTATCCTCTGTATTAATAAAGTTTACTCACAAGTGCTTGTTGTTTTTTCAGGTAATATAGTATCAGTCTCTGAAGAAAGTACCACAATGCTACCAAGATGGCGACAGACAATATCAAGGCGTAAGTTTCAAGCAATACTCTGTGATGTTTTATGATTCTTTTTTAATCTAATGCTTATTAGTTACTTTTTAACACAAAAATAATTTAAGAGATCATCTTGAAATGTGGATACATAGTCAAGTGCAGTGTAATTGGTATAAATCCTGCGTTATGACTTTTACGTTAATTTATGAGATAGATTATTTGTTTGATGACGATTATATGTAAAATTTTTTTGTTCACTTTTATTGTTTACTTATACATTTATTATTAATTATTCCCCTTGTCACGTACCTGAAAATTATAAATGCAACATAAATGTAAAATTTCATGATGATCGGTTGAGTAGTTGGGAAGTGGCACCATAACAAACAAATCCTCTCTTTGCATTTTTTAGAATATTAAGCATTAGTTATGATTTTATGTAAATAAACTTGATTTTAATTTTACAATAAATACAAGATTAACTATATAAATTTTAAAGAGTTAAAATTTTGAATGACTGAATTATTGAACAACAGCATGTTACTTAAGAGAATATATGAATAAGGTGTTTAACTTTTGTAAGCCTATATTTTAATAATCAAAATGAGTGATAACGTTATTAGCTCTATTTGTTATTACGAACTCGGACCTGATACACACCCTTGAAGTACACCTAGGTTCATTTAGATAACAATATTTCTGCTGCAATACTACTACACAAGTCTATTTTCTCCTCTTAGTGTTCCTAATTCCCCAGCGGTATGTCTTGGGCATCATGGGATTGCTGGCTGTGTGCAGCGCGTATACGATGCGTGTGTGCCTCAACCTTGCTGTGACGCAGATGGTCAACAACACAAGTTCAGGATCAGATTATGTTGACCCTAATGCCTGCCCAGATGAGAGTGAGTTCATCACAAATGCCACTTCGAGCTCAAGGCCTGTAAGTTTAACATTTGACTTAAATTTCGTAAAGAAGAACATGTATAATGGCAATATTAGCTAGGCAAGGTTTAAAAATATCATTTGATTCAAATTAGCTCAATGAAAAATGTTATCGAAAATTTATTTATGCAGTCATTATTATAAACTTAAGCTAAATTATCGACTCATTAATATCTTTACAAATTTATTTGGGTTCAGCATATTGCAAAAGACTTTGTCTAGTCGTTTTTATATGGGTTCGAAAAACTATTTATATTTTATAGAGAGTACAGGTGTAGTGAGATGAAAATCAGGGACAACACAAATATCGAGTCTAAAATCCGTGATTGCAGTAAAATTAGGAAGTTAAAGTGTCGAGATAGACAAATCTACGATTTTGTAAAACTCTTTAACGAATCATACATATAAGTTGTGATATTATAACCAATGACATTTTAATGTTTAAATGACCATGTAACATGGAAATTGAAAATATTTCATGGAAGTGGTTTCTAAGGCGTGTAAAGAAAATGAAAAAACGTTCAAAGTATTGTGAATATTAACAATTAGCGCTATAATCTGCAATGTAAACACATCTCACAAAAATCTCAGTATTGAATTTGACAATTAGACTTATCGATTGCTTCAATAACAGTTGTCACAGCTTGCTTGAAATTATTGCGAGCGTGGGTCACGATTTACAAATAATCTTTTTAGTATAATTATCTTCACAAATGTAATGAAAATATACTTGCGGCCTATACTTATATTCCTCATTAACAGGTATCTAATCTAAATATTTTTCTGTCTTTATTTTCTCATTATCATCATCCTCTAAGCGGAAAGATTTCCACTGCTAGCTAGTTATCCTCTAATTTCTGTTTTATCCATATTCATTTTAAGACCTACTCGTTGAAAGGCCATACTAAGGTTGTCGAGTATTGTGCTAAGATCTTCCATAGTTTCAGCCAACAACAAATCGAAGGTGGATGATATACTCACCATTGATATTTAAGCCAAGTCCATTCCAGTCCAGAAGCTAGAAGGTATACCAATGCTTCGATGCTACTCTCTTGAAACTATCGACAGAGATTTGGATGGTACAATATGAAAACTTACACAATAATTTCTTCGAATTTATTTTTACAATAATTTACTTTTTATGGCGTTTTTTGTTTTTTTTTAACTTTATTTATTAGTGTTAAATTTTAATTACATTATTTACTGTTTAGTAATGTTTTAATCAATATACTAAGAAAACATTGTAGGTTAGTCATAAAAACCGATCGTTTTACTATTCAGAGTAGTGTTTTGTAGATAGTCCTTAATGTAAGGACAGGGTATTAACAGAATTTCAAAGAGTTTTCTTGTACATAGCTAGTACACTTCATAAATCATGAAAAATTTTTCAATAACAAGAATATTTATTCGAAACAAACTTCATTTTCACAGTATGCTATATTCGACTGGTCAGAATCCACTCAAGGACTTATACTCAGTGGGTTTTACTATGGATACGCTTTAACACACGTCCCAGGAGGATATTTAGCGGAAAGATATGGAGGAAAATGGACTTTGGGCATTGGGCTACTGAGTACGGCAATATTTACACTACTAACACCAATAGTGGTAAAAGCTGGAGGAGCTACTTGGCTATTTATCCTTCGAGTCTTACAAGGAATGGGTGAGGTAAGAATAATACATATGAATCTTGAAAGAAAAGAATATTATTTTCATCTTTTTGTTGTTTTCCAGTATGTGTACTTGTTTGAAACCTACAAAGGTAGATCAGTTGTTTAGACTACAATTTCTTTTCAAAAGAATTATATCCTTCAAACAAAAGTTTTTTTACGAAAATTATAAGTAAAGAGTAACCGAATTCAAGCCAGCTAAATCATTATAATAATAATAAACTTATAACCTCACAACTCTCACACACGGTTTTCTCTTTTCAAATTAAGTAAAGCCTTTACTTCATTAACCAAGCTGCTGATACGATACTTTAAAATTTCTAAATACGTACATATTATAGATTTATTGCATCCAGACACAGAACAAACAATCATGCTCATCACACAAATGTTTGTCTGAAGTGAGAATCGTTAAAATTATTTGTCATTTTAAATTATAATTACCTGCATTCTTTAGTTCATAATAGTTTTATTCTTAGAGATGAATTTTATCTTAATTGCCAGAATCTAACGTCATTGCTCGTCAGTCTTTACAGAAATTGGTTTGCTGTTTTTCTATATTCACAAAAAAGTCCACGTGACTTTATGTCCAAAACGAACATATTATAGATAAATTACATTCAGATATTCTATTACAGATACAGATCTTTTTAATTTCTATAGAATTTTTCCTTAGACTTTAATATTACATATTTAAAAAATGGATCAAAGATAAAGAAACACAATAATACTATCTTTTATTTGAGGAACGGTCAATAAAATTTCATTGTTATTGTCAAGAGATGATTTTTGTTGTTGTTGTTGCCAGATTTGATTCAAGCTCAAACAAAAATTTTGGTTGTATATACTAGTGCTATTTTGATCTTTTATTTTTTTATTAGTTTTATTATGATTCGTAAACTTAAATTACAAAATATATTAAATAAATATGAAAAGACTTTGTTTTTAATTATCATTTACGTTGCAACACCATTTGAATTGAAAGTTATAGGTACAATATCAATTAAATTAATTTAATAATAATAATTATAATTAATTTAAATTTAATGATAATTAATTTTGTTCTGAGACTCACTCTGGCATTGGATATAATTAGAAAAAAGTACAAAATTATTTAAAATTGACTTTAAATAAAGACATTTAAAGATGTTTCATATTTCCACCAACTGTTATTTCGCCATTGTTTTTAATAAACCAACCAACACCAACGTTTGAGTACATCATAATTTGATAAATCTGTAATTGACCATGCTTAGACCAAAAAACAACTGTAAATGTAAAATAATATTGCACTGGAACTTGCTAGCTGGCGAAACACCGTGCGAAGATGATCACGTTCATTTTATTGTTTGTAAATGAATAGATTAGGCCAAACAATGTGGTCAAGCAGGTTTAGAAGAAAAAATTAAACACAAATTTATAATAAGACGAATATGCAAATAAAGGTAGAGGCGATACGATATCACGATGTTTTCAAATAAGTTTGTGTTATGTTTTTACCTGAAGGTGGGTAATATTTATGTTTATTTTATTTTATAATAACCAGCCAAAGTGACTCCACTCTGCTTGATGGAAAGCAAGAATAGAATCCAAAAGTGGTAGTCACCATACTCATTGCGAATGCTGACAATGTAGTATGGTGACCCATGCTATGGCGGCCTATTACGGTTTTTTACGCCTCACTTGGGGACGTAAAAGACACGACCACAAGGACAAGACCAACCTAAAGCGATAGCACGTATGCTGTCACTTTAGGTTGGTCTTCTGTGTGAGGGTAGTACTGCCCGGGTAATGATCTAGTCATATTATTATTTTTAATTGTTGTCTGAAGGTGGGTAGTAAAATAGTTGTTTTCTTTGTAGATGTATTTTTTTAAATAAAGCAGTAGATAACAATAATATAGGTAAAAACAAAGTGTTAAAAATAGTCTATATTTAAGATTTTTTTCCTGGTAATATTTTGTTACCACATTACTCATAATATCGTCACAAAGGCTTGTTGGAATAGATAAAACAAAATTCCTGCAATTTAAATTATACTTTAATTTATACAGTTTTTGTTAGCTAATTTATTAAATTTGTCACATTACAAAAATTGTATTGTAAATTGTATACGTAAACTTACAATCAATGTGATTAAATTACTTTACTAACACAAAGTTTAACAGAAAATTTACTTCTTGACTTCGATGACAAGAGAAAGTCAATTAGTATCATGTAAACACAATCACAATGACCTCAGCCTTGGTTTTATTAAACTGACCTTTAGGGCTCCTCTCACTAATTACTACAAGAAGACACAACAACGACCTTAGTTACTGTGTTTTCTTGTATACGTAATAAAATTAAGAATGCACTTGAACAATTAATTGCATATTATGCGCTTGCGAAAGACCAAATGGAAGAGTATAAATAGATACATATTATTGTGTTTATCTTCTAGTCCAGCATAAGGAGTGCTACTAAGTTGCCAAAGTATACAATCTATTTGAATGTAACTCATTCTACATTCCATTTATAAAAAAAAATATTCATTTATTCACAAAGTTTCGCGACACATGATATTAGAACTAAAAATAAAGATAAACTCGTGTTGCCAACGACTAGACTACGAAAAGTAAGCGAGTCTATTCGATGTCAAGGTGTGTGATTCTACAACAAAATTCCATACAAATTTGAAGAACTAAGTATTAATAAATTTAAGTCCTTAGTAAGACAAAAATTATGTGTAAAGGTTTACGACGTCGTTGTAGATTATTTTGACGACATATTTGCTTGAGATTAATGCTGCTTACTCCCGCATTTATGTACGTTCCTATCATGGCAGTTATATTTGAAATAATGTACATTTAATTTATATTTGTATTTCATTTTTTTTCATTTTTTTTTTATTTGAATTGTATATCGAGTTTTTGTATATGTAAATATGAGTATATTCTAAGTTTGTAATTTTAGTTTATATTTCGAGACTTGCCGGTGGTTTTGAGTGTTTACACGATGTACTCAAATGTGATTCTGGCGGTAGTGTAGCGCTTTGTGTCGATCTTGACTAATGACGATTTGGGTTTGTGATAATTGGCGCTTATATACTGTCTATATTGACACGTTAACGTAAAATTATGGTCCGTTCTTCAAAAGGCCAACCCGGACCTTATACTGTACTCGCATACTGGTCGTGGATTTGGTTCCACCTGCGATTAATAGTTATATGATGAGCATGATCTGTTATTCTGTATCTGGATGAAATTCATTTTTAATTTATCTTACAATTATAGGAAAACTTACAGCTAAATAAATATAGTAGACAAACATAAGAGGAAAAAAGAAGTCCAGTAAGAAGTTTTCACAGATAACATAACAAGTAAAATAGAAGGCAATACGAATAGACAATCACACAACATAGATACTATCACTTGGTTTTCAGACACAAAGAAGGAGTCACATAGAGCTATCCTGCATTAACTATTTCCATGTATAAGCAAGAACATATCAACACTCTGACATGCCGCATTGAACATACGGCTCGCTCAAATAAAAAAGGATTTTGTAAATAGGTTTTATATAATTTAGGTGTATGTTGTAAGTGAGATTTACGTAGGAACGTAGGTGGCTCATGCAACCCTATTTTACTCACCCTTAACGTTTATGGATCCTTTCGCGATTCTCGAAAGTAATGATAGATATGTTACCTTTATTCTTTCCTTTTACGGAAAAAAGAGGATTTTTTTTACACCTGCTGTAATAATCAAGTAAATAGTAATGAATACCTACTAAAATCGATCACTCCTGAAGTCAAAAACCTTACCTATATAGCCTCTAAGCAATTTTGGAACTCAAGGACATGTGTTCGAAAGATTAGTAAGCAATTTTTATGGGTTTGATGTTCTTGAAGTCTGCTGTGACTTTGAGGACGAAATCCACTGAGTGGGTTGTTTTTTTATTGTTTTCAATATGCATATCGAACAAAAGTTTCTGAGTTCAGAGTGACCCCGAGATCCCTAATCGTAGTCACTCTTGCTAATGTGGTGTTCAAGAACTTATAAATATGTATTATTGAGATAGGTTTACTAGTGAAAGTGCTAACATTGCATTTAATATGATTGAGGTCAAACTTGTTTGTTACACAAAACGTCTAAAATCGTAGGTCCTAGCGTCATCAATAGAATTCATTTGCTTCATTACGTTCATGTCAACTGTGTATTAATTTCTTAATAGAGTTTTGTAATGCCGGATACAACAATTAATGTTATTAATAAAAATATTCAATAAAATTGGTCCTCACAGGGATCTCTGGGAAAAACCGAAAGAGATAAAACAGATCTAGAAAAGCACCAACTCAACGACTCAGACTGGTGCCTTAGTCATTGATGTCTTAAACCATCTAAAGAGATTATCTCTACTACCGATGGCAAAAAGTTTCTTTATTAGGGTGACATGATCAATTTGATCAAAACTTTTGCTGTAGTCGAAATATATAACGTTGACTTATGGTTGTTGTGAGACTCGTACAGTTCAATATCTATAACATGTACGAATTAAGTTTGTCTCTCAGTAGTTTGGTTACTACCGTAGACTGTGTGAACTGTGTAAAATTTTAAAATATATGATTATAATGTCTTCAATGTTATCCACCCATGGAGTGTGAGAGACCTTTCGCATTACCAAAAACTATTACAAGATTAACAATAACGTTTTCTCTTTACGAATTTCAGACATTAAGAAAACATTAATAGGATAGACTAAAAAAAGAATATGATTTCAGGGTCCCACAATGCCTGCTCTAATGATTATGCTCGCCAGATGGGTACCACCCCATGAACGATCAAGACAAGGTGCATTAGTATTCGGTGGAGCCCAAATCGGGAATATTTTTGGTTCCTTTATGTCCGGTTTCCTAATGGCCGGTGATGGAAACTGGGTCAACGTTTTCTACTTCTTTGGATGCTTCGGCATATTATGGTTCCTAGCTTGGGTAAGTAATTTTAGTTTCTGGATATTTTATTTTATAAAACTTTATGTTTTAGATGAAATATGCTCTACCAGAGAATCTAAAAACATTGACTTTCTAAAAACTTTATTTTATAAAACTTTGTTATATTTCTAGGTAAAAAATTAAGAATTTTAAAGAGAAGTGTGTTAAAGTATTCATGTCGTTTTTTTAAACATTTTTACAATTTGTTTTGTTTTTATCCTTGAACAAATTTCCCTACTGTATTTGATTATTTATTTACGTAACAATACGAACGAATAGGACTAGCGTAAATTGAATAAAATCTTATGAAAATCATCAATATAAAAATATTATTTTGATACTATTGTATCGTGACCATTATTTAATAAATATTTGAAAACTACTATTTGTAATTATATTATTAACAAACCGGCTGTCCACGTTTAGACCAACATGTGTCGGCGTCTTTTGTGTTCCTCAAATAGCTTTAATATTTTTCTTAAATTTGAAAACCAAACAGATGCGTCAGTTTTAATTGAAATTATAAAATCTGCACGCTATAAATTCTTTAAAGCATTACCAGTATTCTAGTGTATCTTCGAAAATTAAAACAAAACCTTCTACTAATTTCATCGAAGTAAGAATCGGTCTCTTTATCTTAAAACTGGTTAAAAATAAAAAGCATCTATTCATCATATTGCTTTTTTACAATAAAACTAAATCTTGGTATTTTACTCTCAACAAATAAAATCTTTTAAACATCTTTCTCTTTCTATAATAATCAACTATCTATTCAAAGTAAAACAATAATTAGTCTCTTTAAATAGTTAGTTTAGCAAAAGTATCTAATTACCTATTCAATAGTCATGACTTGTCTTTTAAAACTAGGAGTGTGTTTACGTAAGTGAGGGTTTATTTTATAACTTCACTCTGCATTCTCTCTTGTGTGTATCATGACTGCTCCGAGGAATTGTTCGGACTAATATCGGCCGTAACTTTCCGTCGTCGGTTCACACGACGAAATTTTTATCAAAATCGCTTGGATTATGGGCCACTCTGTGCATTACAAGACACTTTCTGCCTTACACTACCATTCTATGTATCAAATTATCTTAACGTATAATATTTTCACCCCAGTTTAAAATCCAACTAGAATGGGGAACAACAAAATAAAAGCAAATATTAATTACGTTTACTCTAATACTAAAAAAGCGATAAAACCTCTGTAATAAACTTATTACTAATGTTATTTGGCGTGATATTCAACTACGTACCATGTTCAAATAATTAGATATGACCGTCTGGAAACAGGATTTAGCTACCATTTTCTTTGATATATATATCACTTTCCACGTTACCATTTGAAAAATAATAATCGTAGACAAATATATAAACACTATTTCTGAAACTCTTTTATAGTTCGAGGTTCTTTCTTTTTTAATTATAACGTTACTATGTCAATAATAGGTGCAGTGCCAAGAATAAAAAGGATCACAAGACTTTAAACTTGTCTTTTGTTCAGGAATGAACACCTATAGCTGAAGTTAATTTCTACATTCATGATGACAAGGATAATTTCATTTGTAAAATAAAGGATTGAGGTTAAGTCGAATATTTTTATTAAAATTTGTAAGCAGAACTATATATTTCTATACTAAATTATTAAATTACACTATGTAAAAATAAATAAATATGTTTTTGAAATGACTCTTAAAATATGGTAAACTAATTTAAATAAATTTGGCAGAATTATTTAACAAAAATTGAAATATTTCACGAACATAGGTTGCGATAGAACGTATAGTGAGTAAGTGTGTTTAGAAACAAAATTAACTAACCTCGTAGCCTGTGTATGTATATTTTGGGATTTTTGAATTTGAAGAAAGTTAAGTTTTTTTTAATTGAATTGATTTAAGAATTTTGAAAACAGAATGCTTAGTGAGATATAAAATGACGCAAGTGATAATTTGTCAAGCTTGGAAGAAATGATAAAATCAAAGTAATTAACATTGCACAATACTTAAACGGCAGACATGACTTTCTAAAATGTGTATATAAATAATAAAATAATAAATTTAAAACGAACAAAAATTAGATTTGAAGCAAAATAAATATTTAATAAAATGTTTTATATAAACCATTTTTAAACAGATGATAGTAAAACAATGTTCATTATTTAATTATACGTTGGTACATTTTATATTAATTGCATAACAGTAATACCGGGTACATAACACGGCGAGTGAAGGTTATCGACTGCACTTTCAACATAGTCTAACCACCTGTTACAGGAACTTTAAACACTTTAAAGGTATAATTTAGAACGGGTTTAAATAGCATAGGTATTTTGCTCTTAAAAGATTATATACTAAATACGATCTAATCCTCAAAGACAGGACTGCACGGATGGCACTGAGTGTTGTGAGTTCAAACCCCACATGTTCTTTGTCTCCTCTCCTCTTAGTCTGGGTGTCCTTTGTGTCCGTTTCATGTATGGTTGTAAAGTCTCCTGCACGATAGGATTTATTCCTTTACAGACTTCCAAAAAGAAGTAAAATTTAGTATACATAACATAAGATAAAAATAACATTATAATATTTCAAAATCGTAAAATCACTTGATTTTCTGTCTACAGATTTATGCTTGACTTGCGTGATTTGATGTACTACGTCCTCTAGACATGGTAGAAGGTGTTCACAGTAAACCTTCTATGCGATTCGTCTTGAAACGCTTGTTTTCACTCCACACTTAGTTGATTTTATCGTCCTGTTTGCTCTTGTCCGTCGCCAGGTTTACTTATGACAACCACGTTTGCGTTTTCCTTAAGAATTTCAATTCATTGCCTGCTTGCGGATTGGATATGTGTCCCATTAGGGAGCGTAGCTAATCTAATTTTATGGAGTCAGACAAATGCAGGATCATTTTTTTAAAACTTTGAACATAATTTTTGTGAAAACAATTTCGTAAAGTTAGGACAACCTCAGTCGGATTAAAAAATAAATTGATGTAAATGACAACTCTTAACAGACTTGTCTATATGTTTGACCGACTGTCGATATGATAAAATTCTCACATCCTGTTTCTATAGCTGTTCTCTGTAGTGGTAGATAAATGTAATTTTATAGTTTTCGTGTTTCTAAATTTTTTTTTCTAATTTTCAGAGCCTTCTTTGCTTCAGTACGCCTAACACGCATCCTTACATTTCTGATGAAGAATTAAAATATCTGAATGAAACGGTTACCAGTGCTGATACCAAGAGTGTTAGAGATCCTGTACCGTGGAAGGCGATTGTTAGATCTGTACCTGTATGGGCTCTACTATTTGCTGCTGTAAGTATGTTTGTATGCACTATGTAAGTTTCAAATTAGAATATTACTTTTATTATTTTAAATCGCTGTTTGTACACATACATACACATACACACACACATACACACATACTGTCTGATAACGTAATAATAAATGAAAATATAAGAGTTATATTTCAAAGAAATAAGTTAAATATATTTAGGCAACAAGTGATCGGTAAATTTTAGTTCCAGTAATAATTTTTTTCTTCTTATTCACTTCATTTTGGAGTATTCAGTATTATGTAATCATTTTAATCATTATCAACAATTGTGTTAAACAGAGTGTACTACAGAACGTGCCGTTGATATGATCTATGTAATATTCAAATGGTAGGTAATTATTTATCGCGAAACATTTGCTAATCTCAATGATCGAGGACATTTGTACATACACCTAGATGCTTTTATGTGTCCGTTAATTGAATAACAAATTTAAGCGCAACTAAATACTATTTACTAATCAACTATCGTGACAAAGTTCCCCAGATTGCATCTTTATATAATAGATATAAAAAATAAATGTAACTGTAAGCAATTTTTAATATGTTTTGATTGAAATTGTTCTCTTTGAAACTTTCATTATATATTTTGCAATGTTTGTAGTGAAAGGTAAAATAATATATTATACATGCAATTAACTTGTAAAGTTAACTAATTCAATTTATTATTTAGTATTTTTAAAAACCCTGATACATTGCCGGTAACCTCGAAGTATACACGAGAGTAAGTTGAATTGAGAAAGTCCTTTTATTACTTTATTTGAGTTGCTTTAGATAATTATTTAATTTGAAGTAATATAGGATTTTTTCAAATCGTTCATTAATTGACGGAGTTTTGAAGTTAGAAGCATTAAAGGCAGCCCTTTGTGTACTATATATCTGACGATGTATATATTCCCTTGAAACTCTATAATACAGTGTACAAATAAAGAATTTTCTATTTATTTATGTAAAAAATGCAACAATATTAAGGAACCATTTATTCGATTAAAAGTACACTAAAAATGTAATGTACAGTTGCTTAGTCAGTTGAGTTTCTATAAAAAGGGAACGTAAATAGTCACAGAGCAACTAATATCTACTTTCACATCGTAAAAGGTTTATTAACGAATTATGAAAAACGAAGAAGATAGGACGAACTTATTTAAGAATCTGCTCATTATAACTTTCAAGTTGTTTTAAATCTTTAATGCTCAATATTAGACTTACATAAAATAAAACACGACATCATTTGAACCATCGAGAATAACTTCATATCTTCACACATTTCTCACACTGGGCTAGCTAGCCTGTTGAAATATAAACTTATTTAAATATTTCCTTGTTTTTATTTCTACTCGGTATAGTTAAATAACATCAACACAGACACGCCCACATAGACTCAGCTGTTACGGTCACTAAACACTAGACCATCAGGCCAGTCATAAGGGTGTCGAGGACATCCGTTGTGGATGCCATCCAGGTGCAGTGTAGCATAAACAAAGTTTGTAATTTATTAAGACATATTTTATTTTTGTATCCAAGCCTGTAGCATAGACCTACACTGACAATTTATTCTTTCCGGTTGACATAGAAGCCGTAGTTAATTTATCAGTGGCTTTTTGTCGTTCTTTGTTAATCAAATTGCCTAGTTGAAATTCAATTTTGTGATTTTAGGTTGGCCACGATTGGGGTTACTACACAATGGTGACAGATCTACCAAAATATATGACTGATGTACTGAAGTTCAACATTGCAGCGACAGGCACTTTGACAGCGATACCATATCTAGCCATGTGGATAAGTTCGTTTATCTTTGGATGGGCGTGTGACGTTTGTGTCAAGAGAGGATGGCATAGTATTAAAACTGGAAGGATTATTCATACAACCATAGGTAATATAAACTTTTATTTAAATACTTATTAAGTTAATTGTAAGATAAGATAAGATATTTTATTATTATTTGTTTTGCGAGAAAAGTGTGATATGCGTTTATCTTGATTATCTTCAAATATAAACTTTCAGTATAATATATTTCGTCTAAGTGTAAATAAACTTACTTTATAATAAGTGTCTTATACCTATAGACAGATATTAATTGCACTTACATAAATTTTCATTCAAAAAAGTATAGATCAGTCTCTTTATAGATAGATTGTATTGTGTGCCTTAGCCCTGGGTATATTTAGTACTTAAAGCTAAAAAACCATGAATCCTCTTACTATTTTATTATGTTATAGATAAAATAGCCAGCATTCATTACTTGAAATAATTTTTAAAGAGTTATAGTTTTGAGTTCTTTGCCACATTATTATATTAAACGCTATAAAATGTTACAAATATATATTATAAATGAACCTTCTTTCCGGTTCGTCCCCGATGACAAGGTTGACCATTACCATACAACGTGGCAATACTGCAAGTGTAATGGGCACCTTTCCACTGGAGACGATCAGGGATGAGTTAATTAAGCTGTAGTTGTGTTACACTTAAGTTTATTTATTACCTCTATTGTTAATAATAAGCTTTTTTTAACAAAGTTACAAAAATATATCCGTGATAATTTTATCAAATTAGTTTTTTGTCTTCTAGTAAGCTTATGTATTGTTAATTTGTAGTACAATATTTTCTCAAGACATAAAAAAACACATTTGCAATAGAAGATACAAAAGAACAAGGTAATAAACTACACAGTTTATTACAGAAGATTATATTGTTATTGTTTTGAAATTATGTTAACATGAAAGGTGTTACAACTATAACAAGGTAAAAGATGATAAGACAATGACAGTAAAGAAACAATTACAAAAAAAAACAATAGAGTAGTATTTATAAATATTGTGTAAGGCTACCGTACATTTCATATTGAGTAAGTATAAAGAAGCGACTGTTAGTATTAGGTATCATTTTCATTCGTATTGTCAGATAAAACAAGCCTTGTTACTACAAATTATCATATGTATATAAGTTTACGTTAGAAATTATACAGCAAGTAAACTCGTCAGAAAATTGTCTACGTAAATATATACAGGGTGGGCCACGAATTAGTTAAAATTTGAAAAATCGTATAAAAAAAATCATTTTAGATATTATAAAAATTCTTTATTTAAATGAAAGTTAACGAGTTGGAAATTATTTCTTCAAAAGTACATCGTCTAAATGACCAACATTTCAACGATTCCACTTTTCTAAGTGAGCACCGAAATTTTCGAATACTCCTCGGAAAAGAGACAGCGAGATCATCGACATCTCATCGTTGATTTTTTCGTTTAATTGACGTAGTGTATTTGGTTTATTGATGTGACACGAATCTTCAAATAACCTCATAAAAACAAGTCTGCTGGGAATAGGTCTGGACTTCTGAGTGGCCATAGAATGTCACCTTGTCAGGAAATCAGTTTTTCCTGAAATATGTTTTTGACCACCGGCAGGGACTTATTGGATGTGTGACAAGTGGCACCATTTGTTTAATCCATGTGTTACGATTGTAGCGAGCAAATTTCAGTAGCATCAGTTCTAAGAACTCTCGTAACATTTTCACTTTTCCAGCAGAATTAATAGAAACTGAACGGCCGCGAGAATCTTAGAAAAAGTAGGGTCCAATGATTCCTTTTGCTGAAATTGCAGGTCATACACCTTGGGAGAATGAAGTGGCCACTCTTGTTTAGCTTTGGGATTTTCACTGCTCCAATACTTACAATTTTGTTTGTTTACATGTCCGTTGAGGTGAAAATGGGCTTCGTCAGAAAATAAGATGTTGTCAAAATTACTGAATCGTTCTAACATAGTTTCGGCATACGATTTGCGCAAATTTAAATCATTAGGTTTTAGTGCCTGCACTATCTAGATCTTATACGGATGTAATTTCAAATGTAATCTCGAAATTTGGCGTAGCGATATGCAGAATAATAATTGAACGTTTACACGTCGATGAATCTGGATTACGTCGAACAAAAATGGAAACTTGCTGCACGTTCTCTTCGGTCTGAAAAGTCCGTGGGCCTCCAGTTCGTTTCACATTTAGCGTAGATTCCGTCTCTTCGTTCTTCGTTCTTTACCAAGTTCTTTATTAAAGGAGCACTCGGACACTGATTTAAGCTGTGTAAATCGTATTCAACGTGATATAAGCGTCTTACAGTAATAAGCGAACTGTTATTTAAATAGAATTGTTTCACTTAGTAAGCGTGCTGTGACCCCGTGAAGCAATCCATTATTACAAAATTTCTGAGAAACGAGCTAGTAGTCAGACCTCGCCCCCCGCGTATCATTTGTTTGCACGGGATGCTAGATTCAAATATTAACGAATTCTTGGCTTACTCTGTCCAATACATAATAGGGTATTTAACTAAACAGTCGAGATATTTTAAGCAAATCAGATCCTCAATTAACGTCGATCACTTATTTAGTGACTAAATCTAATGCTAAACTTAAAATAATTACTACAATACTAAATATAACTACGTACGTTCTTTCAAGTTTCTAGGTTTCTCACGACACGCATGCAATATATCGGTGTATTATCTGTTCCAGCTGCTGCCGGGCCCGCAATTTGTATTATATTGGCATCATATGCGGGATGCGATCGGTTTGCCGCAGTTGCCTATTTCATCGCCTCTATGGCTCTCATGGGAGGCTTTTACAGTGGCATGAAGGTACTGAAGTAATTTGCCGTTATGTGAATCTAAATTGAACAATAAAGTCGATAGTTTTGTTTTGTTTCTTCAAAATGATTTTTACCAAAATTGTAGTAATTCTAATAAATGTTTGTTGTATATAATAAAGTATTTATGTAATTTAATGAGCGCTTTCTAAATTTTTACAATAAGTCGGTATATTATGTTTAATTGGTAACTAAAATAATGTCTTGTATCATTATTTTGCAATTTCATTTGATCCATATTCCAAAGGCCAATGGCAAGGCTAGTCAGTAAATTATTCAGAAATATTAGTAACACATATTGAATATCCTTAGGTAAATGCTTTGGACTTGGCACCGAACTACGCGGGTTCCTTGACGGCCATGATCAATGGAACGTCAACAATATCTGGCATCATCACGCCTTACTTAATAGGCCTTTTGACACCTGATGTAAGTACTTCTTCTGTTACCTCACACCACACATCTCATACATGGTTGTCTGTTTTCATATCTGGTGAGCCTGTGCTATAGTAACCAGACTGCTAAAAAAACAAACCTTATTTCTACTCACATAAATATTATAGATAAATTACACTACAGAAACAGAACAACTAATTATACACATCATACGATATTTTTCCTGGATTGGAATCGAGCCCACGTCGTACGGTTTAGCAGAGCTGTTTCATATAATGAAATTTATAAAAAAATTCAATGGTAACTTATATACTATAAACCCAAAAAAAATCTAGTTTTGTAATTCATCACTTAAATTTTTTTTGTCTGTGTCAAATTTAAATAAAAGTCTGACGATTCTGTCAATTTGGACGTCTTAGCAATGACAGTATTGTTGACACATACATACATTTCTTTAGAATATTACATTTAAATTATTTTCGTGAATAAATATTTGCTAATTTGTAATACTCTAAAAACAATTATTGATTGGATTCAGAATTAAGACTAAGGCTGAGATTTTTAAGTAAAGGTTTAAAGACGTAGATATATTTTTAACATTCAACAATTTTTAATTGTTTTTTGTTATACAAGTAGATTCTAGCACTTATTTCATGATGTTTTTTCAACAGTCAACACTAGGTCAATGGCGAGTGGCGTTCTGGGTATGCTTTGCTGTTTTGGTTAGTACAAATATTATCTACATCATCTGGGCAGATGGCAAGCAGCAATGGTGGGATGACGTCCGACAGTATGGCTATCCTGAGGGATGGAAACATGGCCCATTAAAAATGTCCAACCAAGACACGGAGAAAAGTAAAAAGAAGGAAGCGAAAAAGTCAGCAAAGTAAGCTAATTTTGTAAGAAGGGAAAAGTCTATAGATCCTAATAAATGTGAAATATCCTCAAAGTACCTTAATTAAGAAATGTTTTACAGATATTGACAAAGTTCTTATTATGTTACACACTTGTTTGAAACAGTAGTCAATGTTGGTTACCAATTACTTGGTAGAACTACCATATTTGCCCTAAGCTATTTTTGAGCATTTATATTTTATACTATCAATAATTTTACCATTTAAAACGGAGTAATTCTGGGTTCAAGACGTCCTAATCTATTTTGTTTTGAGTTAGGCTATACAGGCAGGAATAGTGTCGTGATATATCTAGTTCAGTGGCAATAAAATAGAAATGTGCGCTTAATTTTAAACGTGTTTGTTATACTTGTTCTTTAAGCGTGTGGTAATAAATGTAAATGGAATGTTTTTTATAAATATTGACCTATACGGGACTAGTGCAGCCAAAATAATGTGATGGATTTCTATTGCTATTTGAAATCACAGAATTTGTCTAGTACCGAATCCAAGTGAGATTTTCATTTGTTTTTATTTTTATGTCTTAGCTTATTACTTAGATATTAGTTAGTACAACATAGATAAAAAATAAATAGTACAGCAGATAATGTATTTACTACTGACTAATTACCTGGCTTGATTTTAAAACTGATCAATTTATAGGCAAACATATCAATGAGTACCATCCCTGATCACGTAGTTTTGTTCCCAGATTTTCTTTCCTCATTTTAAAATTAGTATTGTGTTATTGTAATATCATACTAAATATATCTAAATACTTTATTAATTAACATATAATACTTTACATATCAAGCAAAGGTAAAATAGTAAACTACGATACAGTAAAACTAAAAACTAAGAACTAATAAAAATATTTTATCGCACAAATATGTAACTCGAGGTAAGGCAACATCTTAATATTTTTTTAAAAAATGTATGATGTGTCACCAAAATATTATATTCTTTTTTCCTTCTCTTAAGTTCTGAATTGATTATATCTAAATTCAAGCATACACAGTCAAAGTTGTTAGTGTTTTCATCTTGTGCTTAAAACCTAGTCAAGCTCTGTTGAAACATTTCTGTATTTTCTGTTTAATCAAACGTATTTAAAAATCTGGCAAACATTACTATCGTACCTTTTTTGTTTCTGAACAAACTTGTTTTAATTAGTCTAGTATTTATTTAGATTATTATAAAGACATATCGTAGTGGAAATACACGTGCCATCTCACTATCTACATATTTCATATGTCTATAATGAAACATAATTTATTCAGCATTTATGCGCATATTTATTTTAACTACATCTTTTGCAATAAACTATTCTGTCTTGTGAATAAACCTTTCGAACTTATTTCTGATGTTACGATCACGATCAAAATAAGTATTCTTTTTGAAAGTCTCGTATTCTTGATTAGTAGTAGTCATAAATGTTCACAATAGAAAGATTCATTCTTCTGTCAGAGATACTTGTCAAAGTAAGTAATATTTTCACGGATAAATAAATTTTTGCCTATCAATTCGTAGTCTTTCAAAGATATTTTTTAAGTAATTTTATATAAATACATTTAATGATTATTCTAATTAACAATTTGACTAGTAACTTCCAATCGTAGGACGGACAAACGTTTATGCAACCCCGGCCACTATCTACGAGCTGCTGCAGTCTCAGTCCCTTTGACTATCCGAGACTTACAGTATCCCTTACCCTTGCTCTTTCAATCAATTTTCGTTATCCCAATTAACTTCATTTCTTATGTCGTCCATAAGAACCAGACACAACTTTTTCCAATCTCAAATTGCTTTGGGAAAAGTTAGACTGGTAACGTCATTTACAGCATTATCTGGAAATCTTATTCCTGGGAATAAGTAATCACTAGTAAACATTTACATTAAGTGTAAAATTAGTAATAAGTTAATTATTCCAATATAGAATGTAATTTGTATTTTAAAATGCAGCGAATGTGATATATATTAATTGTTTAGCTTAACAACTGTAGAAATCCATGTGAATAATAATTAGTGTTAAGTGCATTCTGTAAATATAATTTTGATTCCTATGGTTTAATATCCCAACAATTTTTTTTATTTGTATTTTTTCTTATCAATAGGCACGTATAGAATAAAGTTTTAAAACTTAATTCTGAATTGTTTTATTTTTATTGTCTTTAATGTTCTTAGGGGCTATTCACACATCACGAAAATAAAATTCCATAACTTTTTTAACTTGTGTCGTCGTATTCATCATCGTATTCAACTTTCACTTCGTTGCTATGAATATTGTAGCAGTACCAATAAAAGTATGTTAAAATTGTCATAAAAAATGTAAATAATAAAGATCATTAAAGATACTGTCAACTTTACTTTCATAGGCTTTTCAACATTTTCAGAGAATAGTGTTTGAGAATGGCTTACGAGTATATCTACCAAAGACAAGTGACCATCACAATTGTGACATGTATTTTAATTAACGAGAATTTATTCCATTGTTTTGAGCATAGGTACGCGCAAGTATCACTTTATGGTCTTGTCAACAAAAAAATAGACATCTGAAATGTTTACGGTGTTAGTAAGCCTTTAGTTTCAGTGTGATTCGATTAATTTTGGAGACTGGTTGTAACGCCTAATAAAATGTTTATAGCAATGCCTCATAATGAAAATATTTTGGTATTATTTAGTTTCATATGTATCTAAGTTAATTAACATGTGGCAACTGATTAAAGTTCAAAAATTAACTGGAAGTGACACAGACAGTCATTAACTTAGGATCCTAGATTAGACTCTAAGGGATAGTTGCAAAGAAGTACACCGGTTTCTGAGCCGCACTGTCCTGAGAAGTATTTAATGTCGGATCATTAATTGTTAACCTCTTCTAGTCTAAATGTTTTAGCGAAGTTTCATTACTGTACATCATCTGAATCCGTTTTGATCTCACTTGACCTCAGGACTAGGGATTCGTATCCGTAGTCTCGAGTGTTACTGATTGAGCTTGTTGAAAAATCACCGGATGGTACTAAGACACCACTCAAGGTAGGTTTCTTTTACTTCTAGAGGCAAACGTTTCTCAGGTAAGGCCTAAATTTTAGTTAGGATCTTACGTTTAATTTATTTGTAGTTAGTGTCAACTATATTAAACAAATACAAAATAACACCAACAGTTCGCTTTCGAAAGTTATCAAACTCAAAATGCAAACGTGCATGAAACTTTTCAAAAAGAAGAATACCTAGTTGAATCATACACGAAGGCGACTTTTCCTGTTCACAATTAGTTCTTAAAGTAGACTTTAAAATACAGTTTATAGGAAAATCAAAAGTGCCAGGGATTTTCGGTTTGGCCTAAAGGACTTATTGATATTAGTTCACTGTTTAGTGTTCGATATATTCTATTATAGGTTAGTTTGTGCAACTTGCGAAATATTTTTCAGAGACTGTTGGCTCCTCATATTTTTTTTCCAAACAATAAATAAATATAAAAAGTTAGAAAGAGGTGAGTGAGAATTTAAGGGTTTAAGCTTATATTAATTAAGTGAATTTACAGTGTTCGTTGCTATTGCATTGTGATTGTAGTAGACAACAAGCATTGCAACTAACAATTCACCCACAAACAAGAACGGTGCAATCCGATTGAAACTTCAAATAAAAACTTTTAATCACCAAACTATCAGTGTCATAAACTTAGTTAAAGTGTATGACGGGCACAATAGATTAACTTTGTATTGCAGTAAGATAGTAGCTGTTTTAGTAATAACTTATCTAATTCTGTATTTAAATGATGGATTATGTATTCTACATACCTTCTATTCTACTCGCGTCATGCCATTGGAATAGTAAGCAACCGCTTAGCCTTGTCGATAGTACATTATGTAAATTATCTTTGGTATCGATATGAATAAATATATTATGACATTATATTGTTATGTTATTTTGTATTGACGAACTCCAGTACAAAAAGTGAGTGTGAGTAAGTCTTAAATACTCACATGAATGCCTTTGCTGTCTGCTTAGGCTAATACTTCTAAGGAGTTTTAACCTACTACACCATACTGGCCAGACGGGTTGGTATAGAAGTATTTGGGCTTGATCCTCGACGGCAGGTGGCTCTTCAACGAGCACTTCCGACAGCTTTCTCCAAAGCTGTTCGGTGCTGCTTCTGCCCTTGGGCGACTCTTGCCCAATTTGGGTGGAGCTAGAGCGTCGCGACGAGACGGCTATACACGGGGGTTGTTCGGTCAATGGCCCTGTATGGTGCACCGCTGGGTGGTGGCTCTAGCCGCCCAGAATAGGGCTCGCCTCTGGCGCCCTTAGAGGATATTAGCGGTTAGAGCCATACGTGGTTACCGCACCGTATCGACGGAGGCAGCGTGTGCCTTGGCCGGAACTCACCCGTGGGATTTAGAGGCGGAAGTGCTCACCGAAGTTTATCGGCGAGCGGCTGACTTCCGGGCGGGTAGCAGCATACGACCCCCGCCCCGAGGCTCCACGTGCTGGCTTTGCCGCCATGGAGGATCCCCAGCTGGTCATCGCCGAGTGGGCAGGGTGACAGCACAGGGCCCTTTCCTTTTGACTGACCCAGATTCTTTCCGGGCACGGTTGCTTCGGGAAGTACCTGCACTCGGTCACCAGGAGAGAATTGAGTCCCGCCTGTCACCACTGCGACTGCAGTGAGGACTCAGCTCAGCACACGCTAGCGGTTTGTTCCGCCTAGAGGGCGCAGCGTGGGGTCCTCACTGCAGTTATTGGAGGAGATCTCTCACTACCGGCTGTCATAAGCTCCATGATCGGTAGCAACAGTTGTTTTAGCGCGGTCACAACCTTCTGCGAAGACGTCATTTCGTGGAAGGAGGCGACAGAGAAGGCCCGGGAGGACGATCTCCACTCGGACCGCCGGCGAACCGGGCGGCGGAGGCGGGCGTACCAGCGCCTCATGCCGCCTTGAGTGTGGCCGCGGGTGGACGGGACGGATTTCCCCTTCCATCCGTTACAATGGCCAGTCGCGAAGAGGCGACGTCCTCGTGTGCCGTACGTCGCCTAAAATAGAGAGTTTACCCACAGATGTTGTCCGCGTTAGCTGGCTGGCACTAGGAGGGATCAGGAAGTCGTAATAGCAGCTGTTCCCGGATCGCTCCTATGTCAGGCGTAGATTTTTACACCGTGTGGTTTTAGTGGGTCCGATTCCGACACACCACCCCGCCGTAAACCCCAGTAGGGTGACGGCCCGAGGGGGTTGCCATAAGTTAAAAAAAAATGTTTCAAGTTTTCTTTCTCATTACAATGATGCTGTCCTGTTATTCAGCTAAATATGTAATGTTGATAGAGGTATATGTTTCAGAAATCGTTAATTTTTTGATCCCAGCGCCGCCGAGTAACATACTGACCAAATTATTTTTTTAAATTAAATAAAGACAATTCACATAATAAAGATAGAAGAAAATATTCAGTTCATTTTCCATTTTCTGAATCTGAATTTAGATATAAAATTAAAAAGGATTGAC
The DNA here is from genome assembly GCA_949316085.1 of Hypercompe scribonia. Classification (NCBI taxonomy): domain Eukaryota; kingdom Metazoa; phylum Arthropoda; class Insecta; order Lepidoptera; family Erebidae; genus Hypercompe; species Hypercompe scribonia. Next base: position 8,753,850 of record OX438975.1, read on the forward strand.
TACACTTAACTGCCTCGGTGGTATAACGGTAGTGAATGTGACTGCTGTGCCTCAAGTCTCAGGTTGGATCCCGAGTCGGACTTAAAGTTTGTATGACCTGCAAATATTTGTTTCGAAGTATTTACAAAATTGTATTTACAAAAAAAAGTATATAAATATTCTATCAGTCAGGCTGAGTATCATAGCACAAGCTCTGGTTAGTTTAAAAATAGATGACATTATGTGTCCAATGTCCGAAAACTATTTTTTTATTATTACTTGACGTAGAGAAGGTGACGAGAGTGAGAAGAAAATTTTTGTAGACTCCTTTAATATTATATTAGTACGCAATATTAAAAATGTATATTTAAACGATTCGAAAAATGCTACGATTAATGCTTTAATAACTATTAGAAATAATTATTGACATTGTGTTTAAAATTTAAAGTTTCATCATGAAGTAGAAATTGTTATCAAATACTCTATTTGCTTGTCTTCCTTATTGTTACCGATAAATTCGTGTGTATTCATAACAAGTAATAAAAGTTTACTTAATTGTTAATAAAATTTTGTCATTTGCTTTTATTCAAATTAAGTTGCCGTTCCAACTTGCCGGCTTTTTTTTGTTTCTCTACTATATAAGAGAGCATTGTGTCCAAGTCACATAAAGATTCCTGAAAACCTTAGCTTAGTAAAAGGGTTCCTGAATGATAATTTTTTGTGATTGTATTTTTGACATTACTTTTTATATGAAAAATACAAAATATATGATCAGCAGTTGATAGTTCTATACGATTTTTTTTCTTCATTATGCTCTAAATTATACATTTGAGATCATCGTAACAGTTGTGTAAGTTATTAATTATAAAAACAAACAGACTGACATCATTGTAGTTGAGATGAACATCAACTTTATTTAAATTAATTGCGTGTGATGCATGTAGTTGATGACATTACAAGACAAATAGAGCCAATAGGTGTTAATAGTTATAAATATGACTACTCTTATTTAAATATCCAGTATAATGACAGGAAAAAATCCTGTTGAAAAAAATATATTAAGTATTTTCTTATGGGATATCAGTAGTAACTAATTTACCTTAAAAATTTAATCTAAATGATCATGTATTTTTTTTAACCAAAATGTCCGGAAACCACAGTATCTATAAAAAACACGACCTTCCTACGCATAACCCGCACGGAATAATCTCACACCTGTCAATCAACCGCAATGGGAACAAAAGAACCACGTGGTAATTCGATACAATATATATTTAGTTACTTATTTTGTAATTATTTTGTTCTGCAATGTGTTCATAGAGCCACGGCTTATAATTAAAAAAAAATAGAATCCAATTTTTATATCAAAACTTGGGCAGTGGTCATATTTCTTTTCATAAATTACTGTAAAATTATTCATTTGTAATAAAAAAATTCAAATGACTTATAGACCCCATGACAATATAAACATTCTTTCTAAATTGTCTTATTATGACCCGTCTGGTCAGCGTTGTGTAGTAGGTGAAAACCTCTTTTCTAAGGAGAAGCGTACTTCCAGCTGTGGACTATTAACTGATGACTCTAAAAGTGATTGATGTAAGCATAATAAATTTTTTGAAGTTACCGATCTGTGTTAGTACCAAATTAGAATAAAATCTTTTGAAAGATGAACAGATATACGAGATATATGATGTATAAGAGAGCCCTAACTTTTCATATGGACGCATGGAACTCTAAAAATGTATATAGTCTGCCTATAGTCGTATACCACTATTTGTACTTAGAAATATTTAAATACATTGTGTTCATTCAACCGAGTTCATAGTACCGAGGCTGAATGAACATGAATAGTCATGTAGTTAGACGTCACCGTAATAAACGAACCGAGGTTATAGTGTTTCCTGACTTTTTTTAATTGTTCATAAGTACCAATTAAACGAATGATCAAAATAATTGCTTAATGACAAGTGGTAATAATGAACTCTCTAATATGTATAAATAGCTAAATATATATAAAATTTGTACAGTTGTACATAAAAATATATATCTATTAACTACCTCTAGGGAAATCTCCAAAAGACGTGAAAAGAGCAAAAATAGGCTTTCGACAAAGTGAGACCTTAAAAATACACGTTGGATGTTATGCTTTATTCTGAAATTCTGGTGCCTAACCATTATCAGATCAAGAGTTATTGCGATGTTTAACATAAAACATCCTCGAAGTCAGGATGTCCACAAACCGTTTTACATTCAAAAAGAATGTACATAGTCTCCTTCTTAACGAGATTGAAGAATCGTCTCATCGTTAGTTGGCTCAGCTTACAGTCCAGTTGTCATAGTGTACGAATTTAATCTAAATGTATGTGTATATTTATGTATATATGTGTATTTATGACGTATGTATGGCATGTGTTCATGTATGTATACGTACTCATGTATTATATATTTTAATTGTCAATATAACCTCTGTGCACCTCCCTTACAATATTTCTAAACCACCCTAAGGTTGACTGGAAGAGAATGCATTGGGCATTAAGTCCGCCGATGTATAAAGTGCATAAAGTGTAAATAAATAAAAAATACATAAATAAATGAATAAAACATATGTCTTTAAATATTTGCTGTTCAATTTTAGTGTCCTTTCGTTGATGACGTTGATTTTTACGTTCATAATTCAGCCTAGATGAGTAATTTTGTCATAAAATGTGTAATTAGCGTTATTATACCTACAACATAACAGTTGACGTATAATGTGTAATATCCGGGATTTTTAATGCAGATGTTATTCTCTAATTAATATGTGAATGAGTATTATGTAACACGGCCATCGATTATTTTCAGTCTCTCACACTTTTTTTTTTTTTTTTTGTTTTTGTACTGTGCGGAAATCCCCACGGATACCACCGCAGGGTGGTTATGTCGGACTCGAACCGACCAAAAACCGCACGCCGTCTCAGGTACCAATAGCCAGGGGACCAGGTGCACCCTAGTAAGGAAATCCCTGGAACCCCGACGTACCTCGAACCAACTACGGCTGCAGTGGCCCCTCCTGTGTGGAAAACTCATGGTTTCTTTACTGCCCTCCTTCCCCCCGAAAGGGTGCGCGCAGTCCGTAGTACTTGGATATCCCCCCCCCAACCTGCTTCTGCTAGGGTGACAGATGGCCTCATTTGTCACCCCCAGGCCTGCACTTATGGAGGACGGAGATCTTCTAGTGATCTCCGGCGCCTGAGCCTTCTGCGGTACCTGGCCCGTTCCCGGGCCTGGCGGACCGAGAGAGTTCCAAACCTCTCTCGGTCCCGCTCCGCCATCTCCTTCGCAAGCATAACCTGCTCGCAGAAAGAGACGACGGAGTTCCACGCACCCTCGCTCCGTATCATGGCCGCAACCATGTTACCGAGCGAGAGAGTCCCCACTTCGATGGCCGCCATGAGGTCACGCCTCTGCTCCACCCATGCCGGGCATTCTGCCAGCGTGTGGAGCGCTGTGTCCACGATCCGGCCATCGCAGTGATGGCACTCAGGCGTTGGCTCCTTACAGATCAGACACAGGTAATCTCCGAAACATCCTTTTCCAGTGATCACCTGCGTCAGTCGGTATGAGAGGGTCCCATGATGCCTCTCAAGCCAATCCTCCATAAGGGGTCTTATCGCCGAAACAACGGCATGTCCAGCGCTTGGCTGCCCAAGTCGTTCCTTCCACTCCTCTACGAGGGCCTGGCGGAGTTGGGATTTCTGATTTTTGATGTCTCGGGTTTCAGGACTCCGACCCAACTCCCGCGCATGCTTGCGCCACTGATAGAGAGCTGCAAGGGCTCTCGCCTCCAGGTCCCATGGTGGAGTTCCGGCCAGGAGACTCGCCGCCTCAAAGGAGATCGTGCGGTACCCCCTTATAATCCTGATGGCCAGCATACGCTGTGGTCGTCGCAGTAACGCAATATTGCTGGCCTTCAGGACTTCCGCCCATACTGGGGCCCCATAAAGGGCCATGGACCGCACAACTCCAGCGTAGAATCTCCTGCATGAGTCATCGGGTCCCCTCATGTTCGGCAGCAAACGTGCACAATGCACGCGCTGCACCAACTAACTTGAGGACCAGACTTCGGAAGTGATGTCCGAAGTCCCATCGGCCATCGAGTACTAACCCCAGATACTTCATAGAGGCCTCGATGCCGATGCAAGTACCTCCTACTGTGAGGCTGAGTCTATCAGGTGGCTTCCTCCGAGGCCCATGAAAAAACAAGGCCTCGGATTTGTGCAAAGCCACCTCGAGACCCAGTCGCCGGATTCGCTGCACGACTTGGGCAACACCGGCCGTGGCCCTCAGGGTTGCCTCACGGTGTGTCTTGCCGCACGCCGTCACAAGCGTGTCGTCCGCGTAACATGTGACGGCTACACCATCTAGGTATGCATCGCGAAGCACCCAGTCGTAGCCAATGTTCCACAGGAGAGGCCCTAAGACTGACCCCTGCGGAACACCACACGACATTTCACGTCGACCGAGACCGGTTCTACTTGGGTAGATAACGGCTCTTTCCGACAAATACGCCCCGACAACGCGGCGGAGGTAGAGAGGCACTTTATGATATACTAGCGCCTCTCTGATACAACTCCAGGGCAAAGTGTTGAACGCGTTGGCGATATCTAACGACACCGCCAACACCACTTCACCCCGAGAAACGGCTTCCTCCGCTAGAGTCCTCACGCGCATGATCGCATCCACGGTGGAGCGCCCCTGACGGAAACCGTACTGGTTATCCGCCAAATCCGGCCCTACTCTGAAGAAGTGCTTGACGAGGCGCCATGCAATCACTCTTTCATAGAGTTTGCATACCTCGTCAAGCAACACTATGGGCCGGCAGTCTCTCACACTGAATTTCAATTTATTTTAGAGAAGGAACACATTTCTAAACCATGTTTAGGTACTAAGTTCGATGTGAATTACAATTATTATTTTTTATAATAATGTTTATTTATTCATTTTACATGTCATGGTCTTTATTTTTAGTATTATACTAAAACTATTCTACGTCGTTAAGTGATATAAAATAATCAATTCAATTAAAAAAAAATAAAACAGTCATAAATTCATCTATTTATGATGATGCATTCAGTTGTAAATGTTCATAAATTTGATGTGGATATTCTCGTAAAAACTCGTAAAAAGTGGAACATTGACCAAATTGTTTCATCTTTTCAAATACCTATTGCTTACTCCTACGAAAGTAAGCTGTCTGTGTTATTGTCCTTATACAATTACTTTGTTTAAAAACACAATTATTTCGTCCTCCGTCTTGTTTCAGCCCATCTGTCCTGAAAATACAAAAACAATAAAACTTTATTATCATCGTGCTATTGGCAGTTTTTTTAGCAAAAAGTTTCTAGCAAATGTTATTAAAAGCAAATAAGTACAAGTAGTAACCAAAGTACATTGTTCCGTTAGCAACTAAAAACTAGAACTCTCACTTTACATTAGTTCTTTAAAATACTTTTTTTTTCTGTATAAGGTAGATTGTTTGTATATTGGTTTCATTAACTTCTCTTTTTTTTAATTACATTCAAAAGCTAAGATCTACTTCTTAATACTTGTTCTTTATAAATAAATAAACGTAGCTATGTATTACTTTGTTGGAGTAGTTTTATGGCGAAATATTGTGTCGGAAAACAGGTTTTAAGTTCTTTATCACTCCCATATAGGAAAATGACGTAATACAGAACTCAACTATCAAGGCTAGTGATGTTTAAAGCAAATAGTTTTGACATGTTACTCTAAAATAACTTATGGAGCCATCTATATATATAAAAGAAAGTGGTGTTAGTTACACCACTTATAACTCAAGAACGGATAAACGGATTTACCTGATAATTGGTGGGGCGGTCGCTTAGAACCAGGAGAAGGACATAGGATACTTTTTATCCGGTTCGACCGCGTTTCAGTCCAAAATCAAAAATATGCTTATTTACTGCCTATAAGGCGGAACAGAGTTCGCGGGGTAAGCTATCTATATATATAAAAGAAAGTGGTGTTAGTTACACCACTTATAACTCAAGAAAAGCTAAACAGATTTACCTGAAAATTGGTGGGGCGGCAGCTTAGAACCAGGAGACGGACATAGGATACTTTTTATCCGGTTCGACCGCGTTTCAGTCCAAAAATTAAAAATATTCTTATTTACTGTCTATAAGGCAGAACAGAGTTCGCGGGGTAAGCTAGTTGTAATATAAAAGAAGTCTGGAATACCCTGGTAAGTGGATATGAAAAATCGTGGAAGACGTGTTGAACATGACAAATGTTTCAATTATTTAGACATTATGTTTTAAAGAAATTAGATGTCTTAGAATTTATTCGTTAGCAACAATGAGTACGATTTAAATACATCAAAATGTTTGTATGTGGTATAAAAAGTGTTGAATAATAACTGTTGCTTGCAATTACAATGGCTGTTGTATAATTAGATTTCATCCTAATTGTAATGTACCATTTTTTATTTTCAAGTTATTTTAAAGCGCTTTTTTGACATTGATATGTAATTGAGAATATCTATCGATTTTATTTTTTATGCAGTGATTAGGAAGTATCTACAGTTGTACTTTAAGTATATTGTTTTGTAAGATTTTTAATTCATTTTACCTATATTGAGTGTTTCATTAGATTTGTCAAAGTATAAATAATAAATATGAGTAAAAATAATAAATATAAATTATTAAACTTACACGTGTATGTTACTCAATGTATGTTAAAATAAAATAGACTGCTAAATGTAACAAATATCATAATATTAAATTAACAATTTTAATAAAAAAATGTCTAATAAAAGACAAAGAGACAGGAAAAAGAAAGGTTTTAATTAATTTAATTTATTTATATTTATATTTCCTTAAAATAAATCACCGAATAATAACCGCCCACTGAGTATGAAAATTTGCGAAATCTTTCGCTCTCACGTGTTTATTTTCTGGAAGCATCTCTATTTGTATGAAAGTGCTTAAAACGTCAAATACTGTAAATTTTTTTCATGTCATACGAAACAAGTAAAAAAACAGGAGTTTCAAGTACCTATCTGTGTCACCGTGTGAGGTTTATTTACACATAAAGACCTTGTTGATATGACATATTTGATAGCGGTGTCATTTATGTAACATATAATCAATCATTTTATCTATTGTTTGAACACGAGTGTAACAAACTGGTAGCAAATTTGTCATTGTTCAGTTCGTGGTTAACTGATATTATTTATATAGAGAGTTTGCCATCAAGTGGAATACATGTTTATTTTTTTAATTTAAGAGCCTGGCAAATTGATGTAAAAGACGTAAAAGGCTTGACAGTCACGTTGGCAGTGTAAGGTTCATACACTCACCACGATAACTGTCACGATAATTATAACTCTTCAGTCTATTTCTCCATATTATCAATATAATTTATTTGTAAATATTTTTTTACCATTATTTTGTTGTCTATGCCAGGTGGGCGAACAAGTAGTTGAATTACCTGATTGAAAGTGACTGCCGCCGTCTAGTTGTATTGTTGTAAAGTTAATTATCTCGTTTGCATATGGATTTGAATACAATATCAGTTTGTAGTTGAAACATTGAAAAACTTGTCGGTGATGAATGTGAAATGTGTGTATATATACCTAAGCATGAAGAAGAAGTACCAAAGTAACTTACGAAAGCACTTTTTCTTGTTCTTCATTCTTTATATATGGTACTTAAGTATATACATATAAATAAATAAATAAATAATAATAAATAGTGTATCTTCTTCGTGTGGTGGTGAAGTGAAGTGTTCTGTTTGTACCATGGGTGTGGTAAAAAATGACAATATTACTGTAAGGAGAAAGAAAACTCAAAATAAACTCTATACAAATCTTTGTTTAACAGTAGGCTGTCAAATACTGTTGATGATTATTGAAATAGAGCGTAGAGTACGTTTCCACATGTTACATATCTGCATATACTACAACTGGATATTATTGCATCTACCGATGCAATTGTGAGTGGCCTATTAATCTAGAGGCTAATAATCCTTATTGGGCCAGAGTTCTTAGGGTAGATTACCACCAAGGTCAGAATAATTGTGTGATGAAAATGATTATCGTGGGACAATCGTGCATTGGCACATATGGCATAATCTCATAAAAGCTGTCACATAGCGTTCAACAATTATTTTGTTACTTTAAACTGGGTTCTTAAATCTACTGAAAACATTAAACTTTAGCTCCAGGGCCATTGAAGACCGGCAACGCACTTTCGTTTCTTGAGTTACAGATATTATTTACCATTAGGAACTCCTAATTTACGTAATGCTTTCTATTTTTTGCAAAAGAAAATATATGGTCCATATCTGGGTATTGATCTATCTCTGAAATGTATATTGTATCAGTTTATGTATGTATAAAAATCTTCTGTTATAGTACATGCTCTGCCTAGTAATGCAGACGGCTGTCACAGACTCTTTAAGTGTTCGTTGTGCGACTACCTATGTCTAATCGCCTGTAAAATTTATTTAAATGTAAAAAAAAATAATTTTAAAAACTAAAAATATTTACTTACTAAATATTTGCTGCTTTAATTACGTCAAATTTACTTAAACATCTTATTAATTACAAGAAAAAAGCACGCGCGATTATAATGTTTTCGTCAACTATACCTAGTCTTGCCATAAATATTGTAATAAAGAAAAAAGAAAATTGTTAACTGCAAATAACATTTATTACTTTTACAGTGTGTCAGTTTAATACATAAATATAAAACAATTAAAAATATAAAAAGCTTATTCGAAGTGGTCTCCATTGGCTGCAATACAGTCCTTTAAACGATGAGGCCAGTTATCAATAGAAGCACGCACTCTTTCCATGGGAAAATTCTTCACTGCCAATCGTATAGATTGTTTTAGGGACTCCAAATTATCATGGCGTTTAGAGCAAGCTGTACTCTCTAAAACTGACCACAAATCATAATCCAGCGGATTAAGATCGGGACTAGACGACGGCCAGTCTTCAGCTCTGATGAAGTCCGAAACGTTCGATTCCAACCAAGACTGCGTGGACCGAGCTTTATGACCCGGCGCCGAGTCTTGCTGGAAGGACCATACTTGGTTATTGAACATGGTGATGTTAAGGGGCTTAACTACCTTCTCAAGAATGGTATCTTGATACACTTGTGCCGATGTTTTGATACCTTTTTCACAAAAATATGGCTCAGTCACTCCTTCATAGCTAACACCCCACCAAACCATCACTGAAGTCGGATAATGTCCACGTTGCACTCTGTCGACTAATTGGGAAGCTTCCTTAGAGCTTTGAGCATAAATACGGTCATTTTGTTTGTTAAAATGTTGCTCAATTGTAAAAATTTTCTCATCCGTAAACAAAATTTTTCTGTGACCTCCCTTTGCGTACCGCTTCAGTAGTTGTTTCGATTTTACCACCCTATTCTTCTTTAAATTATCAGTTAAGAAATGGCCAGTGCGTCTCTTATAGGCTGCAAGTCCTAAGTCATCTTTTAAAATACGCGACATGGTTCTAGGTGCTATCTTCATTTCCCGAGATAAAATCTTTTGCTTTCGGACAGGATTTCTTCGAATTCTTTCCCTTACTGCTTTGACCACCTTTTTCGTACGAACACTACGTGGACGGCCAGATCTTTTTCTGTCACAAACAGAGGAGGTCTCATTGTACCTATTAATAGCCCGGTACACAAACATTTTACTAATACCAAGTGTATGGAGAGTTTTAAAAATTGCATTTGGCTCCATACCTACTTTGTGTAATGCTATCACAGCGATTCGGTTCTCTTTATCACCCCACACCATTTTAATATCGCAAAATATTTTACAATGTATTGGCGCCAAAATGAGAAAACACAATGAACAATCGTATAAAAATGACAGATTCGAAATTCAAATGTAATATTTTTTTATAATTAAGTGTAACAGTATTTATGGCCAGACTAAGTATACTGTAATAATGTCCATTTTCATTTGTAAAATATTTTTAACGTGTAATTACACAAACATTACCTACATACATATCCAGTGATATATGAGTGAATGAAACAATAACTTTCGTTATATATTGACGAGGAAAGAAGTTCTTCAGAGAAGAGGAGGATTACAGCTATGACAGTTTACAATGAAATCTAAAAACAAAAATTATGCGAGTTCAGTATAGAGTCTGGGATGGCCTTTCGAAGAAAGGATCGTAGTTTTGAATCAACCTTTCCGTACAACCGGCATACGGGCCCCGAAATGAGTCAAGATCAACGACCCATAGCTTTCGACGACTATATCGTCAGCAGGACATTTGGGTAGGCTTAGGAAAGACTAAAAATCACCACAAATATGCTACAACTGAAATAATATTACAAACCTAGTCTATTCTCAAATTTATACTAATAACAAAATAGTATACAGTTAAATTTTCAGGTAAGAAAAGAAAAACATAGGTGTAAATAAAGTGAAGAGACGAAATACAGCAAAAAAATTAAATGAGCATCACTTTCACACATCATCGACAAAGGATATCGACGAAAATCGACCCTAAATCAAAAAGCATATGATTTACACCATTATTAATTATCTATTTTAATTTATTTAAAGCAAATATATTAAATGGATATTCTGTTATTCAAAATAGATTTTTAAAAATATTTAAGCAAGTTATACATACCTAAACGAACGACGCAACCCGTGAACTTGGATATAATTCATATTGTTTAAGTGTGAATATGATGTTCAGTAAAAATTAATCTTGTAGAAAATAAGGTTAATACTAAGGTTAATACTAAATCTTTTGTATCTTTTTTTGTAACAAAGTGTACACAAAAAATAACACTTCAATTAATATCAAACAAAGCATAACCATTGTGGAATAATATTGCCACGTAATAATGTGATTTTAGTAAACAAACAAAAAAGTAGATTTATATGTAATAAGAAAATATTTATAATAGTGATTCAGTCGCCTTCTATATTATTTGATTATAAAGAGTTATATATTCACAGGTTCACTTTATTTAATGTGAGTACATACGTTAACATGAAATTCGATTGAATCGATTGATTAAATGAATTTCTTTTCGTTTTACCTGACAACACTAAACGTCAAACATAAAATCATAACAAATGTACATTCGTTTTTCTTTGATGGTGCTGTGAATGCTGCTTCTGATTTATTGACTTCAGCTAGACTGAACATTTATAAAATAATTTTAATTTCTTAAATCCACTCAGGGTATAAATAAATATTTTAAAAAATATTAATTAGAACGTAACCTCAAAATCTGAAACTATCTGCAATAGTGGGCGATGGATTCAACGATTTTGTTGTCGAAACTAGAACATTCGTGAAATACGATGTAGCAACATCTAAATCATATCAAGTTGCTTACTTTACTATCAATAGCCAGTTTGTAATTATTACATTTATTCTTTGTTTTTTTCAGCATTGATGTTAAATATTTCCTAGATCGTTCTGATTTTATTTAAACTATTATTAATTTTAGATCTTAAGTAATCAACCTTTGCAGCGTGTTATATTTTTTCAAATGAATTGGAATATTGTTTGTCGTACCTCAAAATTCCATACCAGTAATATAATATCTTTTTTCATAAAGCTCGTAAAAACCAGCTTTATGAAAAAAGATATTATATCATGATATTAAAGTAGAACAAGGTTTTTATATATATAATATATAAGATATTATATATATAAAAACCTTGTTCTACTTTTATTTGTACCAGCCATGGTTCATTCATTGAAAGTTGTCCACTGAAACTTTAACTGATAACTTCTAGGGAGCAAAAGTTTATTCAAAGTTTGAACAATATATGTTAAAAAAATGTTGTATAATTAATTAGAATCGTCACTGTAATCTAAGTGGGAAAGGTCATACAGTAGTACGTATGAATTACAGTTTTAGGTACTACAGTAATATCTCACGCTACCACCGTTTCGCTCTTCATAGCAAAAATACATGTCTATCCACAATGATCAATATATAATTTCTTTACTATTTCTTTGGTTGTGTGGCACTACGTCAGAAAATATATTATTTAAACACCTACCAGTGGTGGCATTGGTACTAGGAGGCTCCGAAGAGGTCTTATACAAGATCATACGATCAAAATCAGTTTTTAAATCTTTAATTAATGATGTATCTTCCAATATTATTATATTAAAGTCACCGCACACAACAAAATTGTTGTTTCTTACATTATTTCTACAAAACATGTATTTAAATTATCAATTTGTGTATGATTGATACAGCTCACTCCCATATTTACGTTCCTATCACTGCTGTTATATTTAAAAGTACATTTGAATTATTTCATGTACTTTGTATTTCAATTGTTTTCCATATGTTTATCAAATATCGTGTTTGCGGTAGTGTCACGCTGCGGGTCGTTACTCTTGATTAATACTGGTTTGGGTTCACGATGTCTGGGGCTCGCATGCCATCTGCTGGGCAGGCCGACTCAAAATTATGGCCCTTACTTCAAAAATCAAACTGTACACTGCACTGTAGTCGCACACTTTTATTTTATCTTATATTATTAATATACACAAAAAGATACTTTTGTGGTTTGTTTCAGCATTCCTTCCCAGAGTGAGTCTTAGAAAATTCTAGCACTTTCTAGCTGTAAAGTCTAAAGTGTAAAAATTACTTACTAAAATAAATTCATTATTTCATCATTATTTCATTATTTCATTTTACAATTTTAATGTTTCAATAAAATAATATAGCGATATGGCTAACTGTTGTTTACAAAACAATGAAAGATAACATCTATCTTTCGTCATATACAAATACGTAAGTACAAATACGTCAATTTTTTTATTGGCTTTTTTCAATAGCACCAGTATTTTTTAATGGTTAATAAAAGTTTTACTCGTACTACTAAAAAGGCGGTCAACTTTCTCTGAAAAATTAAAAGCGAAGGTTTCGCTCTCCTTTGTAAGCGGTCCAGTGGGAGAAATTGATACTGCGATGCCCCTGCTTCGAAATTAGAGCAGTTTGATATATATGTGTCTTTTTGGGTTAAAACGGATTACATTTAGTAGACTTCAATCTGAAACCTCCACCATAAAAATTTCACTCCTTTTTAACACTTGATGGCGTTTTCCCAAGAAAAATTAGCATTACTGTCCTACAATCTGCTTAGCAATGGATGTTACTACTTTGCAATACATCACAAAAAGTCACAGTATGGGTGAAAACTCACAGACTTGCGGGACACAAACATCATTTCTCGAAACGGAAGTTTCGAAAGAAGTGTTTTATGCCATCCCCAATATTCAATGTTATACTTAATTATGCATTTTAAACCTATTATGACAACTAACAACAACTATATTCTTAGTTATTCCTGCAATATTATAGAGGTTTAATATAATTATGGAGAAAAAAGATTTTTAAATTGTATAGGTGAGTAGGTTGATAATATGTAAAGTTGACGTGTGCAAAAGTATGAATTCTTTGGCTTCGTAATATTATTATAACATTTTACATATTATCAACAGTCACGGTATTCGTACAGTCAACCCCACTTGCACACGGTGCATCCTGCTGACCAACGGACAAAGCCTTGGTAATCGATTCCTGGTGGTATGACCACATCACTGTCTGAATCACAAACAGTGATACTGGTGACAGACCGCAGCGTCATAACGTAAACTGTCCACACCACTACGGTTACCAACCTACCTACCAAGCGTAGTGACTGTCGAAAAATTGCTTCTATGGACCGTGACTACTTTACACGGCCTCCAGTTCCCGACAGTCGTATCGATCATAGTAATAATGCAATAAGGCGTACAAAGAATCCTCGGGATGTTACAGGATACCACCGATGATTACGTCTGGTGATCTATAATAGACCATCCTGAGAACGAGGTCGAAGTTATGTACAAAGGTATAGCTGAAGCTCTGTGTCTTACCAACACTTCTTGTACAGTTCTCATGGGATATTCCAACGCCAGAACGAGAGTATAGGGCTAATTCCTCCCACACATCTACAGCTGTGACCCCTACATACCAGAATTAACAGCATTAATTCAAGAACACACCGAGTTATGATACTCAGAAGTTCCAGGCAAAATTAAACTATCTTGGAATCCACAACAAGATTTATCAAAAGAAAACTAGAAGAGTTGGAAATATAATTAGTCGACTTTAGTCCTTAGCAACACAAGACACAAAATAGGAGAATAAGTAGGCAAACACCCTTTAAAACAGGGAAGCAACATGGACCAAAAATACTATAGGTTCTAAGTAAGCTATATTGGATTTCACAAGATAGTAAAGTCACATTGATTTCAGCACGAACGGGTCAGCTCGGCCCAGGCAGTATAACCCTCTCACGGAAGACCATATATACGTTGTGTAGTGTGTCGAAGAAACCTCACAGAAAATGGACTCGGTGAAGCCCCAATAGCATTACAAAGGTCGAGGTTGGAGCTTAATTTTTTAATATATTTTTATAGAAAACAAACGATCATAGAATCAAAAACTTATTAACTATACCTGGTTAAAGAGTTTTTTAATCTCCTGTGAAGACAATGTGTTCCTCTTCTGCCTTTGTTACTCCGGGTATGCAATATTGTCTAACATAATGATTAGGATTAGATATATGAAACTACATATTATAACGTAAGATATTGCGTATTTAACTTGTATTTAATTTTATTTCCTTTTTAACTTTGAATTTATGGCAGTGCCAATATACTCGTAATTGTTTCAAATCTAATACACAAAATTGATTATAATCATTTTACAAGCTCCACATTTCCAAAATAAAGATAATTTATACAAATTAAGATATAATAACAAGAACAAACAAAATGCATTAAATTTTCCAATGAACTATTTTGCCGTGAAAAGTATAAAATTTCCATGAGAGGCAAAATTCCTGGGGGAACAAATATTTTTAATTTTACTAACGCTGTCACCGAAGTTAGACTTATTTAATGAAAAGGAAATAAACGACAGTTGGGTAGGGAAAGGTGATGATGAAGAATGTTTCAAATAGCAGAAATACATTTTACATATCGAGAATTTAAAATATTTCAAATTTATATATTTTGTAACAAAAATTAACTACACAAATAAATTTATAGTAATCGAATGTCGATGAAATATAAACACAAAACTAGAGTTACCTTAAAATATTAAAATCAAGCACTGTTAACTTGAACTTCATAGTCATAAGTCTATAAGTACTCCAGTACACATGAGGCTTCTTAACCGTGAAGGACAAACAAGTACAACATACTTATTACATTGTTAAGTCACGTTGTTGATTAAGCTCGCTTTAATCGCCATAAAAACTTACTAGTTGCTTGTTTCGAACTACGATTACAAATGTAGTTGTAGGTTTCTCATGCCCACGATTCTTATGTGACAATATTAGATTACACTGACATGATTTTTTTAACAAGAAATTTAATTAGTAAGCTAGTTATAGTAGTTGCAGCTACTAATACATTGGAGCTAAGCATTTAATAGTGTTTTTAGATTTATTAAATGTATATTCGCGAGTTTATGTATTATATTCCTTCTAAAAAAATATTAAAGGAAAACAGAGATAAAATAACTCTAGAGCACGTGCTGTCATAAGTCGGCTGGGTCTAAACTAATAATTGGCAAAATATATATTTATACATATTATGTTCATATGTATATAGGTATATGTTGTTAATACGGAGTACACGAATATACATAAAAAGTCTTATAGCGCACATTATGATTAACGTAACACAAACAAAATACAGTTGATAAAATACAGGTGTTTAGTTTAAACAACTGTATTTTGCCATATTTGTGAATTAACACATGTACAAGATATATCTACGAAAGTTAAGACCATAAAAATGATAATACTGAATTAATTACAGTATTTAATAACTTACTACTGCTAAAATATACTGGGTATATATATAAAAATGCTGGGTGCATTAAGTAGGTTTTATTTATGTATAAATGGTGTAATTACTAAAATTATTTATTTATTTATTTAAACTTATTGCTCTTGTTGAAAGGCGGACTTAATATCATAAGGCATTCTCTCCCAGACGACCTTCCGGCGATGTAAAAATAAGATGCGATAGGAGCAAAGTTATTGAGTTTATAAATGTACTTTTAATATACTACTAGATAAATAACAAATGCGCAATACATACATACATACATACACATACTTAAATTTAATATTGTATGATACATAGTCTGGTACTAGGGTTGTGATTGTATCGATTTTGAATATTTCAATTAATGTGTTTATTAAAAATTGGTTAGCACTACCTAAAACTTAACAAATAAATTGCATATTATTATGGTTGTTAGATGTTTACTAGTAAGCTAAAAGAAGTGTTGGTTATCACGTAATTGAAGGACACTTTGCGGCACAGAATATATAACAGGTTATAATAATTATAATTTAGTCATCGAATATTGTTAATTTAAAGATTAAGTAAAAATGATGTTAGAAATTTAAAGAAACTAAATTTAAAAATTAATAAGACAATGATTTTGATCACTGAAGTTTATTGGCGATTCGTAGAAGTAATTGAGATCATATTCATACAATATATTTATTAGGCTGTAAAGAGTTCATTAGTTAAAGACTACTTGGTATAGAATAGGGCTACGATGCTAACCCTAAATGGTAACTCTGAAAAACAACCGAATTAACTTACTCGTAAGCTTGATTTTTCATTAAAGTGCTAAATAAGCCTTGTGGGTACGAGATCGAATGATCAATTGATATCTAACCATCCCTGGACCTGACCATGCTTAAACACTCTGTCACTTGCAGTTTATGCTCTGTAAGGTCAAGTAGATACAACAAGGCTACCAATATAACGGTTGGCATTTAAACCTACAACTATTAGTATTGGTGTATCTAAAAATAATACCATAACCTTGAAGGAACTTGAGTTGATTCACCTTTTTTTGTAAGTTCACATTGTTTAATATATTAGTCAAACACACAATCCGTTGGTTTCAAGGTCACCATTGGCATTAAAACCAACTGTTGAATGTGATAACATTATAAAGTACATTTGATATATACGATTAATTCATTCAAGATGTTCTAAATTCTAAAAATGATGTAAAATAAGGTTAATGTCGTTGCATATTAATATTAACCTACATTGCACCGAGCTTGGAATGTAGTGCATGCGATGCGACGGCGAATATTGAAATATTTTCTTCATTGCATTTTGTAGCATTACTCAACTTTTATTTATATTAAATAAATACTACTGGTTGCATATATGTATATTCAGAGTGGAGTTAGTTTAGGAGTTTTATTTTGACTTGAATAATGTCATATAGAGACCACTTTTGATTTATAAATGAAATTATAGTAACTGGTTTAAACAAGAAACTGGGCCACTCATTACTATTGACAATTCCTGTTCGCGAGATGAAACAACTATTAAGCAACTGATCATAAAATATTACGTCATGTCGCCATCAAGTTGTAGGAAACGGGTCAAGAATAAAAAAATATTCGTTACCATTTTTTCTGTTTTAAGGATGTCATAACTTTGTTATTGAGTTAAGAAGTCACAAACGTACCAAAGTTGTGTTTGTTACTTTTGTGTAAAAATAAATTTTTTATTAAAAGATAGAAATACAGTCAATTATCATAACAACGCATAAGTAACAACAAAAAAAATGCGCTCTTACCATCTAAAGATGAAAAATCTGATTAAGGTACTCAACAGCGTAAAGAGTCACTGATAGTACCATTAAAAGCTCGTTATGTTATTTAGTTATTTGGGTATTAGTTAAGTTTACATAAAAACGACTCAAAAAGTCAAATCGTGGTTAAGATTATACGATTTTATGAAAAAGAAATAGGTGTTATTTTTCTGTCCTTCAGAAACCGAAACAACTTTTATTTTTGTTTTTTGTGAAGACGAATGGTGGGTTGACCACTTACAGGGTGATCTGATGACCTGTTCGTAAGCCGTTGGATGCGAGCAACACAGAATCAATGATTGTAGAGAGCCTTGGGGAAAGCTTGGATCTAGCAAAAGACGTAATGACAAAGATGAATTCGAAGGTCGTACAAGAGTGATTATTGAAAAGCCTTGGTACATAGCTCTATTTGTCATCATTAATTTCATTTCATCGAAAGGTCCTTTTAGGGCAAATTCAGAAATTTGCCTGTAAATTTTTAAGAGTTCTGCCAATTACTCTAGGATCACATCATCAGGTCTTAAGGTAAGTATATCTCTGTCTAACCTTTTAGTTAACTCAAACAGAAAGGGCAATGAGAAGTTTATTCCCTTTGTATCGATCAAAATTATAGTATGATAAATTAGAGTGGATGCAAGGCTTTATTAAGGAACTAGTAACAACCAGTTGCTGTGGTCGTTGTCTTATCTTTTTTTTTGAGTCAAGCCAGGTCGTCTTCGAATTTATCTAAAATAAGATTGCGTTAACCTACTACTCATTAGATATACAAAGATACCTTGATATCGATTGTGATTTATTCCGATCTCGAATTTAAGATGATTATTAAATGAAGTAGAGAAACATTATCTTTCCGACTGGTTTTGAGGTTTGTTTCCAATTTTTAATTGTAAAAATTTTACGTTTAATGGTTATTTTGAATGTTATAAGTTATTGTATGGCATAAACAATGTTTTAATTTTTCGTTCTATGAAGCACTCTACATCAACATTCCTTAACCAAATAATTATTTCTAGTAAAAAATTCGTGTGGCTAGTTTTAGTTTGTTTAAATAGTGTTATTTTAAATAAATTTTAAATTATAAGAATTATAGGCGAAGAACAAAAGTTTCTATTTTAATATGGTTATCTAGAAACGAGAAATAGATGACTGAAACTTTTGTGTTATAAATATTTTTTTGTTCTTAGATTTTTTTCTATAAAACAACGGCTGGATGAAATTATGCAGCACAGCACAGGTATACCTGTTGCATTTATTTTTATATCGTAATTTTGAAAAAAATAAAATTAATTTCTTGTAAAAATGTATGTGTTACGTTTGTCGCTAGCTTAGCGCCACTCGATGATCCAGGCAGGTATGGTAACGTGTATAATACAGTTTATGCGATTCAAGGCCGACAACCTCGTGTGCCTGGCTGAGCCGCGATTCAACAGAGTTCAGTTGACAATATTCGCCATGCGCCGGCGTCGAGCACGCGGCCCGTAACATTACAACCTTTAATCTTGCGCACAATTGATAAATGTAAAATACAATAAATACGATAAAGATTAGGTACGCGTGTCACTGTACTTCTTACAGCCGTTGTTGTGTGTTGTGTGTAAAATATGTAATTAGTAGTGATTTGCGAGTGAATTCTGCACTGTTTCGTTGGATTATATTTTTCGATACAAGTTTACGAGAATTTAATGTAAGTTGGAATATATAAACGAAGCGTGTAATATGTTACCGGTTGTGGTTATTTTATAGCAGTTTATGATTTATATGAGAAACATTACAATTTTATTTATTTTATAGAAAAACTCTTGTTGATTTGTTTCCAATTTCGCATAAAACGAATCTTGATGAAATTTAAAATAAAATCAAAATTTTACTATTTACTTCTGAAATATAAATTATATATTATATATATATATATTAAAAATATAAACATAAAAATGGTTTGTTTGCTTCGTTTTTGCTCTTTAAATACATAATCGATGCTTGTGAATTTTTTCATAGTATCTTTTTATTAGGAAAAGGGACAACAGATACTTGAATTTTTAGACAAAAATTTCATTTCAGCGAACAACAGTGTGTTCAATACCCAGTTGGTTTTAAAAAAACTAGATCACTAAACTTTAAAAGTAAAGTATTGAGTTTTTAACTCTAATTGATTTATCGCTTCTACGAGTAAAGTTTCTTGGAAATGATTATAAATAAAGCTTTGACCTTAAAAAGACCCGGTTACGGGAATCGTGATCATTTAATTAAAAGATAGCAAAATTTGTAATCGTAAGGGAACGAATCAGGCATATTTAAAATGTATCTAAATTGCAAAATACGTAAATCCAGTAGAGGGGTATATTGTAAAATTCCTCATAAAACGATTATTTCTAGAAATATTACATTTTAAAAAACACTCTACATTAATGAGTAAATACAAACATCGAGGCCAACATCTGTGGCTGTAACCCCCAAATTATTAAACAGGGACATATTCCAACAGTTGTTTTCTATATTTTATATAGATATTATTTCATAAGTTTGATAATTACTGTAGGTGAAACGACACTAAGAACCTTGGCAACGCAGTTGTAGGTAAGCAGTTGAAGTATCGACTCTTGAATTATCTAAAGGTCTAGGTTATTGTTGTTTATGACTGATTAAAATTATCTATTCCTAGATACTTTACGCAGATGTCTTGATTACAAAATTATACGTATCTAAGTTCTTATATCAAATAATTAAATGTGTTTCATTAGCATTATGTTTAATAGGTTCCGGGTTCCTTAATAGGTGTGGTAAAATATTCAATCTCATTTATAAGTGCATAAGTTAACACTTAATATAACTTTATATGTTTTCTTGTTACTAAATTAGTAAATTAGTTGAGTGTAGTCCTCTAATTGGAATGAAATAACCCAGGAATAAACCCAACAATGCAGGCGATCTACAAGATCAATATAAACCAAGTTACAGATTGTATAATTTTCTAGTTTGTTTTCTTGCACAGCTTTGGTGGAAACGCACCTTATGTAATTTTACGATACCTGCTCAAGGCACATTGTAATTTTACGAATGTCTCATTTCCCATTCGAAGTTGCTTTATCAGGTAGATACAAGGTCAACATTAAGTTACAAATTTTTATAGACATCCAAAACTGGTCTATGTTAATTAGAACAGTGACCGGTATCTTCAACTTTTCATAAAATTTAGATACACTTATTACGCAAAATAATGTTACATAGTTTTACATGTAGTTGACTTTTTACCAAACAATTTACTGAATAAAATTAAATTCAAAATTTGAAAAAGTTGAGTAGTACAAGTTTGTTAGTTTTAATAATTTAAGATAGAGAAAATTTCATAACTTTACTTATACTTGTTGGTTTGGATCTTTTTGATGTACATCTACGTACAGATTCATTCTTCATTCTTCTTCATCATTCTTCTGAGAAAATAGTGAATGTATCACGTAAAATATTATGTCTAACACCTATACTTCTGGCCTAGGTAAACAAAACAACGGTAATCTTCTTTCAAAACGTTATGCTAAAAGTTGTACGAGTACCGTGAGAACGAGTGAGAACGATAAGAATTAGTTATACTTATAAGTTCACTCGATTAAGTTTGGAAATGGACAATAATTAATCTAAAATGAGATAGATAATGAATCCAATAAGATTTCGCAATTGTAAAATTAATTAAAATGGTTAACGTAAAATTAAAGTACATTATAAGTGATCTATTGACAATTTGTGAACAGTTTCCTTCGTATCAAGAAAACCTTGTTGTCCGATATCTTAGGCAAAATAAAATTATGTTACTTTGTGACTTATGTATATTATTATTTTCATTAGCTTATAGTTAAAAAGTTCTCAGGTATTAAAGTTACGGTAAATACAACAAGAGCAATAAAATTTATGTAAATAAATAGCATAATAATACAGTAACCCTACTACATGCCAATAAACGTGTTGTTGAAGTTATATTAAGGGCGTTACAACTTTACATATGTGTTATTATTTTGCTAATGAGACAGTGCAATATTTATTAAAAAATTGTTTACCGTTGTAATTAAAAATAATCTCAGAAAGTTCGTCGGTGAAACAAAAATTAACGAAGTTTCTACTCTGAAGTTTAGACTCAAAGAAAAACTTAATAATTAAAACAAAAGTACACATTATAAATGAAGATCATCGAATTCATGAGACTGAATTTGTTTTCCGCGACATTTGCTTCAAAAAGAATCAAACTGCATCGGTGGCGCAGCGGTAGTGAATGTGATTGCTGTGCTTGAGGTCTCGGGTTCGATTTCCGGGTCGGAATAAATGTTTGTATGATCTGCAAATATTTATTTCGAAGTTTGGATGTTTTCTATGTATAATATGAATGTATGTATTTATAAAAAAACTTATAAAAGTATTCTATCAGTCAATCTAGTTATCATAACACAAGTTCTGCTTAGTTTGAAACTAGATGTCGTTGTGTGTGTCCGAAATATTTATTAAAATTAAAAATAACCTATGAGTTGCTACTACTTTTTAAAATTTTAAAATTACTACAGTGCACTAACAATACACATAAAATCCTGTGCAAAAATTCCTACAACAGACACGATTCTAGTATTTCGGTAGAGGTAGGTAATGTAGACGTATTACCATATGATTTAATATTATGACTTATCAACAATACGCAGTGCACATCGCGTCATTTTATGACGCGGTGGGATTTTTGATCAGTAAACAATAAACTTTCCAAAGGAATTCCTTTTATCATTCCTATTTAAGTGATACAACACTTTCATACTTTGCAACACTACCAATACTATATGATATTGTAAACAAAGTAATAAATATTGGTATATAAATATGTCGTCTGGCGTATTGGCGCAAAAGGCGTGGGAATTTTTTTATTTATAACATGAAATTAAACTGATATGACATAAAATCATATTTTTACTGTGGCGGTAGTGTAGACAATATTTCTTTATATATATATATGTCTACACTACCGAAAAAAATCTCATGGAATAATTAAAAATTACAGTTACATATATATATAATGTATACCACATGTATATAATGTAAACAATCATTGATGACATGACACGTGATATTGCTCTTCTTGGAAATCAAAAATAAAATCGCTCTTACATCTTAAAATTAGCATTTATCGCTGAGATTTTTTTTAGAGAGAACAGTTAATTAAAAAAATCGTAAAAATAAAAAAAAAAAGGTTGTTCGTATTCCTGACATCTCTTTTCTAGACTAATCTGATGTTGATAAAGTCCAAATATTGCACATACTGTCATACATATTGATAAACGTGTTTAAAATAGAAGTGCATGATGCTCTAGAAATAAGAAGGCAGCACCTTCTTCAACTTACATAAAATGATACTTTTAACAACTATATTTGTAATTGGCTATTATTATTTAAATCTTATAGTGGTAATGTCCTTTAGAGAGAGAAAAAACTTCTTTGAATGTTTTTAACCGGCTACGCGATGGTACCGACAGGGCCCTAGCCCAATTATCCGGATGTCGTAATAACAGGTGTTCCCAGATCCCTCCTGTCTGAGGCGTAGAGTGGCACACCGTGTGCTTTTAGGCAGTCCGATTCTGACACACCATACCGCCGTAAACCCCGGTCGGGTGACGGCCCGAGGGTGTTTCCACACATTTTTAAAAATAATTTATAAGTTAGGAATATAATGTTTGCTAAACTCCAATGCGTTGTATAAGATCTAGATGACATTGAATTATGATTGTATACTCTGTAAAAGTTGCCCTATAACCTTTTGTTTATCAGTAAAGGAGACAAAACAAATACCTACTTAAGATAAATAATCCGTAATAAAGCGAATATATACCCCAGACTTTAAGCCCTATCAATTCTAGTCAAACGTGTTTAATTTTTAAAATAAATACACCATAACAAGAATATTAAGTGAGGAAATTCACATACCCATAACCCGCAAGCAATAACTATTAAATCAAACTATAAAATAAAATTACTATATTGAACATAGCATTGTCAATAATAAATTCTCGTATTACTTGGAAACAGTCATCTGTACAACAGTTTTATCTCTTAAGGTTATAGATAAGTGGTATCCAAGTATGTAATTTTTTACAGTTTATTTGACGTAACGTAAGATTTTATTTACTGTAAACATCTTAATGAAGTTCACGTGCTATTGTCGTGATTGATGGAATTATCAATTTTAACATTAAAATGTTTGAGGTGATGTGTAATAATCAATATTCTGGAATGAATACACAGACAATACTAACAGTGTTAAAAAATACAAAATAGTCACTATATTAATTGAAACGCTAAAATAAGTGTAACCCTTAATTTCACTGGTAACAGAATAGCATTAGATATCTTTTAATAATGATAAGCTAGGGTCATTGCACCGGTTTCGCGACCATCTGCAGTAGGCGGTCATTTAACCGACTACGTTCCTTTAAAACACGATATTTAAATTTTACTCAATCACAACTTGTTCGTGTTCTACAGAAAAGTTTTTCGTTTAATTAAGGCAATCGTTAAGTTTATGTGTTTTGAGTTATATTTTGCTATTTTTGTGCAGAACATTTAGATAAAACTCGGGTAGTCGGTAACAGAAGTGCTAACTTATCATAAAAGTTCGATTATGACCACTTGGTCGCAATTCGACGTATAGTATTATTTTATTATTTTGTTTACTTACAAACATAGGCTAAAAGTGGTCACTAACCGACACAATTGAAATAAGGACTGTGACCATCATGTTTTGGTATGAGAGATATAACAGTGGTAAAAAATCAATAAAGTCTATACCAATATTGTTAAACCACCTCGCTAAGAACAGACTCATCCCAGTAGTGGACTGTTTAAGGCTTTTGATTATATAATAAATGTTACAGTATGTCTATTTGCCTATTACCTCTTTACACATAAAACTGAAATGACTTAGATGAAATTCGAAGTGTAAAATTTTGTCATAAAAATCGTCATCTACACTAAACTATATGGTATGGAAATTGTTTGAATCGTGGGGATGGACATAAATTAGTTTTGATCTCCGAAATCATCCCATAAGTTTCTAAAATATTAAAAAATAAATTTATATAACTTATTCCATCTGTCTGTTATTGCTGAATATGTTGTAATAAAATAAATCATGGAGATACTTCAATTATATTTTAACGTTTTATTAAGCAGTTGATACGTTTAAGTAGGTAATTAGACTAATTAGTCTATATTTATCAACGAAAATGTTTAAATAAAATATTTTATAATTTTCGAAATATTGCCAAGTCTAAATTCTTTATTTAGCTGATAGAAAATTTATATACTTGTATAAATCGATATTCCAATATACTAGAATATAGTTGTTGCTACCCTAAGTTAAACAGGCAACATAATAATACTACCTATTTAAGTGCGGGTTGTACTTATTTCTGAATAATCTGGACTATGAAAAAACAATCGATACTAGGGCATTACTTGAATCCCTGCAGCGATGCCAAATTGACTATAGGTATATGGAAATGTTGAAGTGTCTGTACAATACCGCCACTATGTCAGTCCAACTACAGGACCAGAGCACGGGACTAATCCAATTAAAACGCGGCGGACAGGGAGATGTTATTTCTCCGAAACTATTCACAAACGCATTGGAGGACGTTTTTAAGCTCTTGGACTGGGAAGGATTTGACATCAACATAAATGGCGAGTACATTGCTCACCTTTGTTTTGCCGATAATATAGGCATAATGGCGGAGTCGTTTGAGGATCTCAGTACCATGCTTAACGACCTTAGCAGAGTTTCCCAGCAGGTTGGTCTTAAAATGAACATGGACAAGACGAAGATTATGTCTAACGTAAACAGTCGAAGTTGTTGACGAGTATGTTTACCTAGGACAAGTAGTCCAGCTAGGTAGGTTCAACTTCGGCAAAGAGGTCGTACGAAGTATCCGACTCGGATGGGCAGCGTTTGGGAAGCTACGACATGTCTTTTCGTCCAAGATCCTCCAGAGCCTAAACACGAAAGTCTTCAACCAGTGTGTGTTACCAGTGATGACATATGGAACTGAGACGTGGTCTTTTACTGCTGGCCTCATGGAGAAGCTTAAAGTCACTCAACGAGATATAGAAAGGGCTATGCTCGGTATTTCCTTGCGTGATAGGATCCGGAACGAGGATATTCGCAAGAAAACTAAGGTTAATGACATAGCTCTTTGAATAAGCAATTTGAAGTGGCAATGAGCAGGCCACATCACTCGTAGAACCGAAAACCGTTGGGGAAGAAGGTTCTCGAGTAGTGACCACGTACCGGAAGACGAAGCGTAGGTAGACCCCCCACTAGATATATACGACATAGTCCGAGTCGCGGGGAGCCGATGGGTGCAGTTGGCGTCTAGTCGTACGGCGTGGCGTTCTAGGGGCGAGGCCTAGGTTCAGCAGTGAACGTCTTCCGACTGATGATGATAATAATGATGATGTACTCCTTTCAAATTTTAATTAAAATGTTGATGGTTTTTTTTAATTTTTAGCGCTATTACGCTATTATTTAGACAATAGTAACACTATTGTCAAAACGTTGTATAAGCTTATTTATTACTTTATTGTATACATATTTGTATAATCCAACATAAACTCTTACAAACATCTTGAAATAATAAAACAACTCAATAACAAAAATATGTTATTGTGAGAGTTATCCTCTAACTCCTAAAGGTCAAGGACCCTTCCATCATCGTCTCAGCAACATAAGGTGACTATCAACAACAAATACCCGCATAGTTGGAGAAACTAGCTAATGCACTTCTTCTTTAAGATTCCATCACTAGATCCTGGTATGGAATTGTTGAAATCATCTAAGGACCACCTTTAAGTGAGCAGGAGTGATATTATGTTACGATAACAGCAATCGTAGCTGATTTGCTGTTATTTTTTGAAGATTTCCATTGTCTCATTCCGAAATTCATCAACAGGTCTATATAAAATTTTAATAGGACTATTTCATAATAAACCCCTTTCGAACGAAAAAGGAATTTTGCAAATCTGCAGTCTGAATTATGCCCAAATGTATATAAAACATCTGAATTGAGAACTGCCTCCTTTCTGAAACCGGGTACCATATTAATATATACTTCTTTATCTCCCCACATATTATTATGCACATATAATCCCTATTGTAAATTATTTCAAGTCAAGATAGGAGATATGATAAATGTTCTAAATGTAACTGTTAATGTTTACAATGAAGATTTTCTTTAGATAAAAACGATTAAATATTTACACATTATGTAAGTGATATTTAACAGAATTATTTGTGTGACTAAATAAGATCTGCAAGTTGACAGGTTTCTTTTAATTCACAGGAAATTACATTTTCATATAAACAATAATGTTGGCCATCTATGTATTTAATGAATTCTTCCACATACACACTATATTGATAGCTTTTTATTAAAACAGAACAAACTACTAAACGTCATTTATCATCAATCAACAGCCTGTAATAGTCTACTATTGGACATAGGCCTCTTTATAAACGTTATTATTTTATTTTTTTTTTATTTTAATGGCCTGTCAAAGTGACTCTACTCTGCTTGATGGAAAGTATGAATAAAATCCAAAAGTTGTAGCCACATTGCGAATGCTGACAATGCAGTATGGTGACTCACACTATAGCGTCCTATTAGTATAGGAGCTAGCAACGTTTTCGAGAAAGAACTTTAGGTCAGCTGATTTTGTGATATGTCGTCCTTCTTGCACTTTCGGTTAGAGTCTGGGCTATCTGGCTGGCGGTAGTGGTTGCGTTCATTAGTGCGCATCCTACCTGTCCAGGTAATAATCCTGGATTTTAAAAGCATTTTAGAAGGTGTAATTTTTAATTTTTTGTTTTTAAATAAGTCTACCTGACATACTTTTTTTATTGCCAGACATTTTTGACAATGCTAACTATGTGCCATACGCGATTTCTTTCTTTTTTTTTATAAAAATTTCAAAGTATTTTATAATGTCTGTAATTTTAATATTATGTTATTTAAATATAGAAAAACTTAAAATAAATTTGCCAGACATTAATTCGGTTGTTAAGTCGTGAATTAAAATTAAAAAGTCATGGAAAGTATTGCAGTATAGACAGAGAGAGATGGACAACGACAGTGGTGTGACAGGCAAGTTTGCAAGATGGCGTCAGCCTAATGGCACATGTTTGTTTTTGTTTTGATTTTAATGTTTATTATTTAATTTGGTTACAATGGCCAGTGATAAAATAAAATGTGTTTTTTGTAAAGCACATAACGATAACATAATACTTTTTGTATAAAAGGCTGAAACAACTTGAAAAACTTAATATTAATTATTTATAATTTACATTTAGTAATCAGAACAATTTAAATAAAAGTGTTGTTTTTTTAATTTTAATCTAATTTTATATTCCTTTTTATACTTAATTTTTTTTTGAAACTTGCTCTGACTAGAATGATTATTATTATTATTTTCTTTATTTCATTATATACATATATTTATTACATTTTTAAAAATATAAAAAATACGCATTTAAAAATATAACAAATACTAGTAGTCCACCGACATCGGGTACAGGGACCAAGACACCGGTGGTTAGGGCTCCAAAGACAGGAACCTCCTCACAATACGGGCCGTGTCAAGGAGGACTGCCTTCTGCATCAGACCCTTGATCCAACTTTCCAACGTGAGCCTCTTAAGGTGTTCGTCGAGGCTTTTCGCTATCAATCCATAAACAGATATGATTATCGGAACAATAATCACCGAATCCACATTCCACATGTCGGCAATCTCGTGAGACAGATCCAAATACTTCAATTGTTTTTCTTTTTCAACTTTCACGAGATTGTCGTCATGAGGAACGGCGATATCGACAATCATTGCGCGGCGCTCTAATCGATCTATCACCACAATATCAGGCTTATTGGCAACAATAGTCCTATTTGTGATAATAGATCGATTCCAATATAACGTAGCACGACCGTTCTCGAGAACTGGGTCGGGCACATACCTGTAGTAAGGTACTTCGAAATTGACAAGTTGGAATTTAAGGGCAAATTGTTGGTGTACGATCCTGGCTACTTGGTTGTGCCTGTGCAAATACTCACCGTTAGCAAGACGAGAACAATCGGAAATAATATGCCTATTATTATTATTATTATTATTTATTATATGCACAGTGAAAAGTAATTTACTTTCGTAATGGTTCTCTGTATCATTCTCGACTTATTCTGCAACTGTCTCTCTCGGAATACTAGTTATACTGCAATACTTTTCATGACCTTTTAATTTTAATTCACGACTTAACAACCGAATTAATGTCTGGCAAATTTATTTTAAGTTTTTCTATATTTAAATAACATAATATTAAAATTACAGACATTATAAAATACTTTGAAATTTTAATAAAAAAAAAGAAAAAAATCGCGTATGGCACATAGTTAGCATTGTCAAAAATGTCTGGCAATAAAAAAAGTATGTCAGGTAGACTTATTTAAAAACATAAAATTGAAAATTACGCCTTCTAAAATGCTTTTCAAATCTAGGATTATTACCTGGACAGGTAGGATGCGCACTAATGAACGCAACCACTACCGCCAGCCAGATAGCCCAGACTCTAACCGAAAGTGCAAGAAGGACGACATATCACAAAATCAGCTGACCTAAAGTTCTTACTTTTCAAATGTTGCTAGCTCCCGTACCATATTACGATACTTTTTTACGCCTCACTTGGGGACGTAAAAGACATGACAGTCATCGTAGCATTGTATTGCACACACTTACCACGACAACTATCACCCTTGCATCAATGGGCTTCCGGTCTCAAAATAAAAGTGATTATGATTGTCAAATATCTGAATTTTTATATTAAATTATTCTGTATGTAAACTTATGTGCTAGTAAACTATATCTATTAAATCTATCAATTAATTAATAACAAGGGTAAACACGTGTATTACTTTATTTATTATAAATCACGGGAATCGCCGCGATCGCTATTATTTTACCTTTTAATCTTGTGCCGACGTAATGGCGCTTACTTTGCGTTAGTTGTTCTAATCCATGGTTAAGTGAGATAGTATAGTTAATGGAGGATTTACAATAATAAATGGAAGGTTTATGTTATAAATTTTGAAGTTTGGGTACCACAAAATCAATACGATATGACGTCATGAGTTGTCAGTCAATCTCCTTCCCACTGCGTAACTATGGATGCCTGAGGTTTTATGTAAATCAGAGACAGTTGTTTACAAGTATTAAAAGTGAGAATAATAAAGGGATAAATTTATAGCACTGCCGTAGCTCCAGGACGTTAAATAGAACCTACAGTGCAAAATAACGATCAAATCCCTAGAGTTATTTGCCCAAGACAAACCGGTATAATTACAAATTAAACGTTAGAAAATTTAGTTATTTTAATAAATCTTGTGTAATGAAATAATTCTAAGATAACTTATTTTGTTTCCAGACGAGAAGATTTGTTGATAAACGAAGCTAAGCTACAGCTGTCAACGAAATGGAAGACCAAGAAGCGCAGGTGCAAGCGCATAAGCTTCTTGGACAGAAAACTCAGATACCTCAGCGGTACGACAATGCATACACAAGAGCTCTTCGATCATGTAAGTACTGTTTCTTTTTTGTTTACTGCTTTGTTGATCTAACGAGTAGCGTATGCAACTGTAACTGCCAATCAAGTAGTCTTGTGTTCGACGCCCGGATCGGACCAAGAAAAATTATTGAGTTTTTCTGACTATAGAAATGGTTAAAGTCAGACCGGAGTCAGAAAGTTAGAGTCTTAATCCCTGTGCCTCGAAGAGCATGTAAAGCCGTCAGTCCTGCGCCTAATCTCTCTTGGGTCGTGTCGGAGAGCCATCCCATCGGATTATGAGAGCGAGGGAACAGATAGTGCACCTGTATTTGATTTTTTTTCAGTTTTTAATAACCCATAAATGTGTAATAGAATTCAAACTCATTAAAAAATTAAGTAACTGAAACTTAAAACACTATATGCGTCGTCCTGTACAGCTTTGATCTTAAATACTACAGTGAAAGTATTATAATCATTGATGCTACGCATGAAATAATATCAAATAAGTATATTATACGATCAATATTTTATATACAAATGAAATCCGTAATATGTAGCAGTATGTTAGTAACATCTGCTCTGTACATAACTGTTTTGATAAACGGACACATTTCAAATTTAATCAAGCAATGATTTGCTCTTACGCACAAAATGTTCTTACTGGAATTTCTATACGTCTCATAAAATAGTACATTCTAATTGTCTACGTCAAAGGCTAATTACTTTACAACTAATATCATTGATACGTCAAGCCGAAGTCCAAAGATTGTACTTTACTCTTGTGGAAAGACCAAGAATTACTTTAAACTAAGAAAATAATTGCGTATAGAAATTTTGGGTGAAACATCTTGTTAGTGTATTGCACTAACAGTTTAATCATAAACCTTGTCTTAACAAAGAAGAAGTTTTCTGCTTAGAATTTTCTCTTCCATTACACACCACTCTGAACGATTTTGAGCTTCTCGCTCCAGCTCTTGCCAGCCATCTTGAACAAATCTTCACTCCTCCTGGCCTATCGGCGTCCTACACTATGTTTGCCAAGACATAGTTTCCACACTAAAGTACTTTTGACCAACGGCTTTCGGTTTTGCGACTAATATGGCCAGCTCACTGTCGCTTCAGCTTGCTAATTAATGGGAGAGGCCTATGTCCAGCAGTGGACTGCGATCGACTAATGATGGTAAATTTTATTTCTCCACGTATTTGCTATTATATAAAATGGTATATACACTGAAAGACATTTATTTCTCCTATTGTCTGTAGCGGGATGTTTTAAAGCGTGAATAAATTTGGTTACCAAAAAGGTTAAAATGAAGCAATTTCAAAAGATTGACATATGTTGCAGCAGATTTTTTTTGGAACCTTTAGTTGAGTACATTATTTTATATTATATTATTTTTATCAAATATTGTAAGAATTTTTAATCCCAACCAGTACTTTCTGAGATTAGCGCATTAAACATACAAATAAACTCTCCAACAAGAAGTAGACAATTCAATAAAAACTAGTCCATGCGAATTAAAATACATTTTAAGCATGAAATACAACTACTGTGGGATTCTGAGTGGAAATCTAGCAACACAACTAAATTACATAACATCAAACAATCAATTTTCGATAAATCTCCGTTTCATTTTTTTGCAAGAAAGACGACGTTGCAATAACAAGACTTAGCGTTGAACTTACTAACATAACTCATATTTATCTCATAACGAAAAATAATAATAATAAGTGCAAATGTTGTCAAGACTTAACTGTTTCACACATTTTGAATTGATTGTGTGTCTTATATACAAGAAAGAAAGATTTGTAATGTGTCTATTACATAATTTGAGAGACTGTTTAAGTCAAGGTGGATGTATCAAAGTACTTATGTTCTTAAAAGCAATTAATAAGTACAAAATAATTTAAGCACTCTCAGTGGTCGCTAATGACCTTAGTTGTTAAAAAGTGACCTTAAAAAAAAATTAAAAAAAGACACTCTTCAGCTTTATAATATTAGTGTAGATATTAACATACTTATTATTCAGACAGTCTGTTCCGTGTCCTACGCTGTACGAAATCGGTTTCCATTAGAACAAATTTTTCGAAGACCACTAATTGTATAAGCCAGCCAACATTGCTGTGGTTTATTTAAAATATTTTAATGTGCGTACGGCAACAAAGAATATCATATTCAGTATGTTTTTATTTGTAGAAATTATATCATACTTTAATAAAAAATGATAATCGTCCCTACTATACCTACAAGTGCAAAAAAAGTTAATGAGAATTATTTGCGAGTCGATAGAAATAAGGAATGGAAAAAACTTAATCAAAAGATTCATTAACATTCGTAGCCTAATTAAAGCGAAGAGTCACAGATCAAGTTCATGCAACGATTAAAAATACACATGCTGGATCGAGTTACATTACAGTGTCCTACTTTATATCACAATTTATGAATCAGCGTGACAACAACAGTACATACTTTTACGAGAATTACGGTAAATTCATTGTTATCGTATTAAATATAATTGACTTTAAAATTTTCAAGGTACCCTACTTTTCGTTACTAAGGAACAGACATCATCTGTCACCCACACTGATTGATCGACGCATTATTTTGACAGTTACTTATTGGATTTTTACTATGTGTATAAATCTCTCAAACAGTCATAATTTACGATATGTTAAACCTTATATACACTTGATCTCAGAAATATTTTTAAAAGGGGGTTTTTGTTTTGCAATTGACGATTAAAGGCTGTTGGTGTGATGTGATATACTTAAAGTTTACAAATAACTGTAAATATTTAATTGAGTGCAAATAGTAGAATTCTAAAGTACTTTCGGCACTTGAAACCTTTTTTACTTCAGAAACTTACTACTAAACATTATAATAGAGTTTCGTTTACATATGCGTCTTTCTGTAGGTGTTTGTACATTGTAATTGTAAGTACTAACTACAGAATATAGGCGCAGATAGTGGCCCGACTGCAAAATTTGGGCTATATCTGTATTTGTAGGTTTCATTACAATGTTATCAGGAAAAAACAAACAACGAGATCAAATCCATTCAGCATAAATTTATTTCCAAATAACATTATACTAACAAATTCATAAACAAGACCTAAAAGGTTAGCATACAATGTTAGCATTTTAGTCTGACGGTTAGACGTGAGTGAAGTAGGAATGTAACTTTAACACTACTTAACGGTGTTTGCGCACGTGATGTAATCTGAATTTAAATGTTCGGTAAGTTAGCAAGAATTATACGTACAATAATATGTCATGAATATGAATACCACCCACTCACGAAATTTAATATTTATGATTATTCAGTTAATATTCTGAATAGCAAAAACACAAGACAATGATAATTAATAGGTCCATCAATAAATATTTCATAAAATATGATACATTTTAGTTAACTTTTATGAAAGAAAATAAATAAAAATTAATAACGAAAGAAATGTACTGTGGATTAAGCGCAATTCAAAAATAAACTATATTATATTCAGCAGGTTTCGATATCTTCTAGTAATCGAAATCCAGTCGTGACGTAGTAGATTTAAAGTCGACTCATGTGCGAAAAAAGCCTCGAAAGAAAGATATTCTGATTCTGACACACGTCATGCATAGAACCAAATTAATTTCATGGCATATAATAAATACACATGATAACAAAATACGACGTACAGTGCTGGGTATGTATGTAATTAGACTACTTACTAAGCGTAATAAGCTATATGATATTACTCTTTGTTAAGAGCTTAATTGGATTTTGCCTAGCATATGAACTCGGCAGGTTAATAACTGACCTTTCGTTAGCTAATACAAATATACTTTGTACATCGTGGAAAAAGGTAATTGCTAAAGGTGCACGAACATTATACGAACAATAGAATTTCTATAGAGCTACATGGTGTTTACAAAGCTTATTTATATAATTCACAACCGTGAGCCAGTCTAAAACTTTATCATAGAAGAAGATTCATTCGAAGTATTTGGATTTTGAAATTATTTAAATCGTGTCATCTACTGTTAAAATATGTATATTTATTCAACAGTATTGTTTTATTTCCTCTAAATTAATGGAGGTGATGCTACCAAGAAATAAAAAAAAAATCACTAGGTACCTAATGTACAAGCATTTTAAGTAGTGTATTTATGTAAAACTTGTTGATATTAGTTGCAGATTTTTTAAATTTTAATGATCAATAAGTATCTTTATTTCTATATAAATGTTAATATTATTTTAAAATTTCTTCGATAAACCATTATTAATGCACAATACAATTTAAAACAGTAGTGCTTATTATACTCAAACAAATTATCGCTTGAGTATGATTCGCGTTGCCAGCTATCCTGTTTACTTGAAGATAGTAATAAATTATGCTGTAATGAGTAAAAATGCCTATTTACTTTATTTTGAAGTTAACTCCATTAAACTCTACTTACTTATTTCAGTTTTGACTATCCTCAAATATCTCAAGAAATAATTTTGATTTCAATTTTTATTTTACGTTAAGGAAGTGCAAGTAGCGGCCTAATCACCCAGAGGAAATCTCTTACAGGTAACTACGGAGAATTAGATATATATTTATCACACAATTGAGTCGTGTAAAATACGGACTCCCCTGTATTTACAACAGGGCGCTGCTTTATAGTTTCTACTGGCAGTCTCGAACAAAACAAGATAATACGCATCTGCCTTATTATTTCACGGTTCGGTGGAGTTTCTTGAGTAGCGTTATTCCAGCAGTAATTTTAAAGTTTGTACGTTAGTTTGCGAAAATGGCGATGGCGTTAGAGATAATATATGTATATAGACAATAAGTTTTATTTATTTATTTATTTATTTATACATCATGTACTTTATGTACATAGGCGGACTTAATGCCTAAGGCATTCTCTATCAGTCGACCTTTGGGTGATGCAGTGAAAATAGGAAGTAGGTGCGTTTCAGGTGATGTTGAATAACAGAAGTAAACATATATGTACAAACTTATAATATACTAAAATTTATATAAATACTTAAATACATACATATACATACTTAAGTTGATATAAATCTATATACATACATACATACACAAATAAATATCATAACAAGTATAAGATGATAATCATGTATTGGTGGATTCTGACAGTTGCTTCAGTAAACACTGCTTTACTTTTTTTTTTAAAGAAAAAGCGTTGGTAGCCATCCTGACCTCGAGGGGAAGCTCATTCCAGAGAAGAACAGACTGCACAAAGAAAGATGAGCCAACAAACTCAGATGTATGGGAGGGGCAACGAAAGAGAAGGTTGTTAGAGGACCGAAGCTTTCTGTCGTGATTGCCACATATGAGTTGGAAATAGCATTTCAAATATGTTGGCGAAGATGGGTTATTGAGTATAGAGTATAGGACAGAGAGCGCGCGTAATTTTCGGCGTAGACGAATTGGTAGCCAGTTGAGCTGCGAACGGAAAGAGGATACATGGTCATGTTTACATATAAGTTACGTCGTAAAAAGTCGTTAAGTTAAGCAGAGATCATCATCATCAAAAGCTTTTAATAGTTCACAGCTGGACATTGGCTTCTCTTTAGAAAGGAGGTTTTGGTCAATTATTTAGGGTGGGCCACAAATTCGTTAACATTTAAATCTAAAATCCCGCGCAAACATGATATGGAAGTTCTTGGGACCGATGCTACTGGAATTTGCTGGCTACAATCGTAACACACGATTTCAACAAAATGGAGTCACTTGCCATACATCCAATGAGTCCCTGCCGGTGGTCAAAGACATGTTTCCGGAAAAGTTGATTTCTAGACGAGGCGACATGCCATGGCCATCCAGAAATCCAGATCTATCCCCAGCAGACTTCTTTTTATCGGTTCTTTGAAAAATCGTGTTACCATCAATAAACCAAATACAGTACGTCAACTGAAAGAAAAATCAGCAAAGTGATGTCGGTTATCATGCAGTCTCTTTGCCGACGAGTATTCGAAAATTTCAGTGCTTGCTTAGAAGAGTGCAAACGTCCTCATTTAAGCGATGTAATTTTTGAAAAAAAAACCTCAACCAATTAGCTTTCGTGTAAATAGACAATTTTTATAATATATCAAATGGTCTCTTTTATACGATATTTTCAAATCCGACCGCGCCAAGCAAACAGATTGCTATATATAGGGTTTGTTTCAAGATTTTTTTAGGAATGATAATAATTTAAATAAATAAATATTTCAGATATTTGATACACAACGCCATCTAGTATCAAACTAAGCAGAATTTGTACTATGATAACTAGACTGACTGATAGAATATTTATATACTTTTTTTTGTAATTACATACATATTATCTGTACATAGAAAATGCTTAAACTTCGATACAAATGTTTGAAGATCATACAAATATTTCATCTGCCCCGGACATCGAACCCGAGACCTAAAGTACAGTAATCATATTCACTACTAAAAAATTAAAATGATAATATTTCACTGTTTCTTAACATATACATACGTATACGTCTAATGACCTCACGTACACAAAATGGATTAAAAATACTTCCAAGCATTACCTGCGTACGAGTAAAGAACTGAAAATCAAGAATGTTAAAAATGTTAGATATTTTATAAGTTTTAAGGAAACTAGTAGGAACTAGGCCTATCATAAATATGTACATATATACTCCAGTCCTAAAGGATATTAATGGAAGTCCAGTTTATAAAGTGAAACGATGGCCGATGGGGCCATAAATTTCTGGAGTGGCGACCGTGTATTGGGAAACGCAGCGTTGGTAGGCCCCTACAAGATGGTCCGACGACTTGATGAAGGTTGTGGGAAGCTGCTGGATGCGGGCGGCACGGGGCCGGTTGTTATGGAGAACTTCGGGAGTGGCCTGTATCAAGCACTTGACGTCTTTTGGCTGAGATGATGATGATGATGAGTTTATAATAGAGGCACTCCCGCAACCGAACATTTATAAGAACATAATCAGAATTTCCATAATTTGAAACTATTTTTGAAACCAGTTGTCTAAATGTACTGATCTTACACGCTTCATACAACACGTACACACTCAATACACAATAATCACACGTCATACTTTAACTCCCAACATATAGCCTTTCATCTCACAATATTTTATTTTATTAAATTTTGTTTAGCCATTGCTACTATTAGTCCCCATACATAAAGTCTGACTGTAATTAGTAGAATAGCTAACATCGATATATAATTATGTACTTATGGGACTGTTAATAAAGATTATTATTATTACTCTCTTTATTTATTTCTTTATTATTATAGCCATCGTCTCTTACAAAAGTTGACACGCTTTTGCACCCATGCAGTATTTAATGCACAGGATGTTAAGTGTAGCACAGCCCGAAACAGCCATGTCCTAGGAGTAGATTTGGTAGAAAACGCCGCAATATTTATTTATCAAGTGCTTTATCATAGTCTAATTTATAACAGTAGGATAATTGAATCCTTAAAATTAAAATCAAAATATAACAATGACTGCACAAAAGGTGTAGCGGTTGCAGCGGTCGCCTCCGCTGTTTGATCGCCACATGTTATTTTGCTAAGTCTGGTTTCTCTGGGCCTGTTGAATGTTTTTTGAATACCTGTGTACCTGTGATGTTTATTTAAAAAAAAAAACAAATATAAATCCACTTGTATTTGTATGAGCTTTACAATGCCATGTGTGCACAATTCTTGGATTCTATTCATGTTTTCCATCAGGTAGAGTAGAGTCACTTTGACAAGTTCTTAGAAAAAGAAAAAGAAATTCACTAAAAATAATAACGTAGCCCTTAGAAAATCTAAATATATGTTACAAAACTAGTTCTTCAATTTTTCTTCAATGAACATTATATTGGCATATTGTAATTTTTATACACATTTAAAAATGATATTTTAACATAACCATTTGTTAAAATATTTTCTTAAAGTGAACCTCATAGGTTATAATAGGGAATAACATCAAGTAGGTCAATCTGTAACCTATAAATACTTTACTAATTTAATTAAAGTTTTCGGCTGATTTGGTACCTGTATTTCACATAATAGTCGTCATTATCGTATTTATATTCTGTCTATATAACCTCCTAGCTTGCTATTCGAGCATTCTCGTCGCCAATATTAATTAACATTGATGATTAAACATGTGTTATGATGCGTTTGAACTTTGTCACATATAAACGCTTAAAGTGCTAGGTAATAAAAATAACTAGATAAAATAATGATAGTGTAGATAGCCTTGAACTCATGTACACTCAACATTGAGTACTGGTCACGCTTTTGCAGAAAATTAGAGACCTAAATCAAAAGAAATATTTTATTTTCCAAAGCGGTTGTGATTGTTTGAGGTGTAAAATTATTCGTTAACGTTGTAGGGTCCTATTGTTATCTGTAAAGCGAAATTTTTAACAAATATAACTTTTAAAACAAGGCTACTGCACGGAATATGTAGATAAGCGCTTTAGCAGCCCATTGAATCGATTATGCATGGAAAGTAAAGGGCTTTAATCTGTTCGTGGGCGGAATATTGTGTAACTATTATATTGAGGCCGGCCTCGGTTTCTTACTTGCACAATAAATATTTA
This sequence comes from Hypercompe scribonia, assembly GCA_949316085.1. Taxonomy (NCBI): domain Eukaryota; kingdom Metazoa; phylum Arthropoda; class Insecta; order Lepidoptera; family Erebidae; genus Hypercompe; species Hypercompe scribonia. The sequence continues at coordinate 8,792,720 of OX438975.1, forward strand.
CAGTGTGGGATACTGTTTCTCATTAACTTCGTGAGTATCTTGACTACATTGGTTTATTGGCACTGCCTTTTAATAACCATGCCATTTACTAAAATACGTTTTATTTGTTGCTGTATAAGAAAAAAAAATCTTCTTTTAGGGTCTGTCATATGTTCAAGTGTAAGAAGATATAATATTTACCCAATTTGCTAGTCACTAAAACTAACGGGAGTTTTTAGTGGTGGATAAACAATAAACCTCTGTTCATATTTATTGAGGATACAGGCCTGAGAATATGTGTATGCTGTTTATTATAGATAAATACTATTATTATAGATAAAAACTATAGTAAATTTTCAAAATCTTTTAAGTACATTATGTTATATAATGGATGGATGCGAATTGCCCAAGACCAGCATGGTTGACGCTCCTCGGAGGAGATCTTCGTTCAACAGTGGTCGGCGGCAGGTTGATTTCATATTATATACTTTATATTAAACTTATAGTTTAATAATATAGTCCCAATATTTGCCAACACATAGGTGACGTACGTTCGTTTATGGTTTTATTCTAAGCACAATGAATAGTCATTATACAGTACCTTATCTATGTATAAACAGCCAAATGTGTGAATGCATTAATATCGGTTCTACCTGTAAAGTAGTTTCATAGTTCATCTACATGCATACAATACATACTGCAGTCATTAGGTATGTATGCAGATATACTATTAAACTACTATAATGAAGAATGTACCGCCCATCTTCTGTCTATCACTAGAGTCTGTTCTATCACTAGATCTAATCTTAATCCCTGAAGTTCAAACGAAATGAAAAATAGTAACTCTTGTTGCGGCAATCAAAATCAAAGGACGGTAACGCAAACTTCAACGGAAAAATATTTGTGAATTCTATGTTGACGGACCTGTTGGTTGGATTTGATTCTTAGTAAATATGTTTCTCTGTGAAGAACACAATTATTTATTCTGTCAGAGTATGAGCTATCGATAATAAGTATGTATTTAAAAATGTTTAACTATGTTTATCACCAATCTGGTTACCATAGTACAAGAATGAGACTACTGTGTGTGCATTGTGTAAGGATATTGTTATTGTCTTTATTACATTTATATACCTATTAATTATATTTTAAATACATAAAAAGGAAATCAAAAGCATATATTTTAAAATATTAAAAACTAGATAACCGACTTCCGGGAGGGGGATCAAGACACTAATGGTTAGAATTTCTACCTCATCATTATACGGACCGTGCCAAGGAGGACTGCCCACTACATCAGACCTTTGATCCAGCTTTCTAATGTAAGCCTCTTAAGATGTGGGTCGAGGTTATTGGCCATCAATCCACGAGCAGAAACGTCTCACATATCGACGATCTCCTAAGACTGATAGACGTGAGATCCAAGTATTGTCTTTGTTTTTCTTTTTCAAGTTTTACTAGATTCTCATTATGAAAAACGGTGTTATCGACAATCATTATATGGTACTCTAATCGATATATCACCACGATATCGGGCTTATTAGCAACAATAGTACTATCTGAGGTAATGGATCGATCCCAATATAACGTAGTACGACCATTCTCGAGAACTGAGTCGGGTACATACCTGTAGAATAGGATCTCTAAATTAATGAATTAGTAAATAAGTGCAAGATGTTAGTATACAATCCTGTCTACTTGATTGTATCTGTGTAAATATTAACCTTTAGCAAGACAAGAACAACTGGAAATAATTTGCCAGATAGATTCTCCAGGGCGGGAACATGCACGACAGATGTCAACTATATCATCTTTCAAGCTATATTTATTATAGTTATTGATCATGATAACTTAGTCCAGAATCACACAAATAAAACTTTTAGTTTCTCCGAAGAGATCACCGTACCATAGCAAAGACGAAAATGCTTTGAGATCTATATCAAACTCATTTAGGCCCTGACAAAACCGATTCTGAAAGTGTTTATCCTTCCAGTGATCATTAATACTAAGTAGCACAAGTTTATGCGAATAGGCTAGATGACACCTTAGTCAAATTAGTTACTTTTTATCATCTGTCAAAATGATCATTTTGTATGAAAAATGTACTAAATATCAAATTGTGACGTCACTATTTTAGACTACTCAGTTGAACAATATATTTCACTGTATATTTGATTAAAATTCGTAATAATAATAAAAAGCTGTGTTAATTGTATTTTCCGAGATGTTTCGCGATATTAGTTTTAATGAAGTGGACATTGGTATTTATTTACGATACAGTCATTTACCCAATTCTCTTAAGCCAGAGTGAGCGGAGTAGAACCGGTATCCTCTGCAACTATTATACATCGCGATGCGTTACCATATCAGTATATTGAAAACATTCTCTGAGGTTCTATATTTCTTTATTGTCTAGGGTTTTGATATATTTATGTAAGTCCACGACCCTCAAACTTTTGCGGGATATACTACAATCTCATAACCAATGAACGTGGGTGATGCGTACGGAATGCAGTCAGCAGTGTACGGCCTCTACTGTCAAGGGCATCTAATTCAATCTGAGTTTAAGTATACCAAAAGAAAACATCAGAACTGGCATGACCCAAAATATTATAGACTCACATCTTGTTACCCCCTGATAAAAGACTTTTACTTCTTTCAGTCAATCAAAGAAGCATTCCTGCAGTTTGTTTCACACTAAATTCTGGTATTCCTAACGACTGTGAAAAACAGATACTTATACTGAGTTTTGTTCTACAATCACACCCTTCTTTGCATACATGACCATTACATACACCAGAGTCCGTCTTGATAGGTATCATTATCAAAATTTTCAGTGACCTTTAGTAACACTGTCAGTTATAATTTAGTGACGCAAATAGTTTTAAATAACCCGTAGAAAGAAGGTGAAATAAACTTGATCATCCTTCTGCAACCTCTAACTTAACAATGAGCCCTCTAAAAGAGTACTGAAAGGGTTGAAAGCTAGACAAAACCACACCTGTCACTTTAAAATATACCTCGCTTGACTAATATTAGTATATCGTTTATCGCAATGTGCCTACATTTCGTCTAACGATTTGTAGTTCTCCATTGAGTCATATAGGACTCTAAGAAAGTACGCAGAGTTGTATCAATTTTATACAACTCGAGTCACCTTATTATAATCTATCGAATATGTCGCCAGATTCTTACGATTACCACGCACCTGTTAGCTAATGGTCATGTCTATGCTTAGGAGCTCTTTAGTGCCACGTTTCTTCATCTGTTCTGGGAAACGGCAAATATTGATTTGTCAAAAATGTGTGTAGTAATTTTGAATTTTATTATGGAAAAATGAAACAAACTTTATTATTAACTTTCATGATCAGTGGTAGTCAGGTGACCTATTCGCGTATTTGCCCCTATATGGTGCCCCATATGCATAAAAACAAAAACATTACTTACATGCAGCTGCTGCATGACAACAATATAGAATATGATGTAAATTATGCTGTACAAACATGTAGGCATATACATCCGTATTACTTACATTTTTCAATAGGCACTTTTATAATATTGACTTTCAAAGATTATCTACACACATTTCGGTAACACTGACCCCAGAGCCGAACATAAACCTAATATGCGAGTTACGCTTAATGTGTAAACTTATTTGCATGTAAATAAAATTCTAAAAATAATAAAAAACATTTTACGTGGTAAATGAGAGTACAACTAAAAAGATTAAAGATACCTTTCAAAGCTTTTTCTTTTGTATCTTTTATGTCGATGGGATTTTTGTAGGTGCTTTTTTCTGACTTAGGGTAAGAAAAATGGGGCACAGAGAAATTTCCGCTTGTGTCGTCCCCTAGGGAAGTAAACTCGAAATACATTTTTTTTATGTTGTCTCTAGACATATTTATAACGAAATCACAGAATACTACTTATTAACTATTTTTAGATGTTCAAGTAATATGAAAGATTTTAATAAACTTATATCTATGCAAACAGGAGACATAAAATGACCTTATTATGGAATAGAAACTTTATTATATGTATTTACTAATAGTAAAAGAAACATAAAATATAAATATATAATTTAATATAATTTAAATGTTTTGTTTCCAGCTTGAAGTTTAATATGTTAAACGTAGATCTTTAAACTTTATTAGCTCTTTAATTATGTTGTAGCGTTTGCAAAAAAAACATTAATCAAATACAAACTTGATTTAGCTTTTCCCATTTCAAGCAAAATACTGAAAGTCTCATCTGATTTATTGTACCGACAACTAACAGGGAACTGACAGTTGGATGAGTAAACGATCGTTCAGCAGCAAGCTCGAGATTAACCTATTTCCTCCAATCAACTCATATCACCCTCGGGAAATGAGAATGTGAGCACTTAATAGGCTTTCCACGTACGTCACTGGTAATGCGCCTTTACTTTATTGGGGTAAATAAGTTTTAGATGTGTACAGTCAGCGACAAAAACTGTATTAGACTTTTTAGTATACATACATATACATATACTCAAAATATCACATATTATATAACAATTGTTCGAAAGTTTAAATCATGTTTAACAATATTACACTTTCTTGAAATATGTAGTTTTGAGAAAACCAAAAACGAGAGGTTTCGTCCTTCCTTTGTTTAAGCTAAAATATTTATTATTAAGTACATATCTACTCACACTTGTAGCCGTAACGAACAAAAGGGCGTGAGTATAAATGCGCAGAGGTCAAACATCAACATTTAGTATGATTATAGGGTCCCAAATCGCCAGCTTAATGTCATTTAGTGAACGGTTTATTTATTTAAGTAGGTCGAATGGGAGAAAGCAGGAAATATAGATACAAAGATAAGGAAATTTGAGAAAAGGGATATTGCTATGATATAAATAGGTCGATAATTGTATTCCCACATACGACCGCGTAATTTCGCCTGCGTCTCAGCAAAATTGTTCAATAATATACTGCTTCTATTGATGGTAACCTTATGTTATACATATATTTTTGCCTCTTTCCTTGATAAATGGGCTATTTATCATAGAATTTTTTTTCCAGTCTGGACTATGGATCTTAAGGATAACGCTTTCAATAAAACAAATTCTTTAGCTTGATAGTATTTGTACGAATTCTGTAATAAATCTTATTTATGTTTCGAAAAAGCATAAAAAGATAAAGTTATTGCTGAACTTATTTTTGTTGTCTTTGATGTTAATTTTATTTTTATTTTTACTAAAACGCTAAGGCCCTGTTTCGACAGTTCCTAATAAAGTTTTAGATCTCTGCCATGTAAGACTATTGAACAGATAAAAGTTGCTGATAAATCAGTACTTTTATGTATTGCGTAATAAAGATTAATTATGGAAATCCTTTTGTATTTTAAGCATTTGTATCACACCTATGCTAAGCAGTATGTCACTCGCTTCCACCTTTCACGATACCACTCGGATTAAATACATCTAATCATGCACAATAGTGTTATATTTTATATTATTCAAGGCGGCATACTCTCTCCTCTGCTTTTCTCTTTGTTTATTAACCTCACAACTCTTGAACTTCGTAGTGCGTATCATCTGTATGCTGACGACTTGCAACTGTACGCTCAAGCCAGCGTTGAAGACATAGCAACAGCAATCGATTTCATTAACACAGATCTTAAAGCTATGCAAAACTGGTCGGAGAGGTTTGGGTTATCTGTGAACCCGACAAAGTGTCAGGCAATAATTATCGGCAACAGCCGTTTGATGACCCGAGTCAACCTTGAGGTGCTGCCCAAAATTACTTTAAATGGTGCCACTATACCCATTTGTGCAACAGTGAAAGACTTAGGCTTACAACTTGATTGTACACTGAACTGGCGTGATCAAGTTACATACGTGTGCCAGAGGGTTACTGGAATCCTGAGAACACTATACCGCCTGAAAAACTTCCTTCCCGTGAAAACTAAGGCAACGCTCGTGCAATCTCTAATCCTCCCTCTGATCGACTATGGTGACGTGTGCTATTACGACCTGAATGCAGATCTCCTCAACAAGCTAGAACGTCTTCTCAATAACTGCATTCGATTCACCTTTAACCTTCGTAAGTACGATCATGTCTCCAGTTTCCGGACCCAGCTCACATGGCTACCTATTCGTCAACGCAGAAAATTGCGTGCACTCTCATTACTATATTCTTTTCTCAATTCCCCATCCCCTCCCACTTATTTAACGTCACAAATTCAATTATTGAGCAACAACCATAATAGAAATCTACGTTCGGCTAATAATCTCCTTCTACTCTGTCCTTCTCACTCCACTGAGTTTGTCGGTTCTTCGTTCTTCGTGCAGGCTATCCTTTCTTGCAACGCGCTTCCCCTCGAAGTCAGGATGGCTAAAAGTCGCGACTCGTTTAGGGTTCGGGTGAAGAAGCTTTTGCTGGCTAAAATGGCGAAGTCTTAGTTCACCACCTGGTATTAGTATATCTTATAGTGGTAATATGTATGCACGCATGTTTATGAGTTGTGTGTATGTGTATTATATATGTATGTATGTATGTGTTATATATTTATGTGTTTATGTAAGTATATTTACTTATTTATGGTCTATCTGGTCTATATATACTTCTCTGGCAAGTGCACCTATCTCATATCTTCTCTGCATCACCCAATCGGTTGACTGGCAGAAAATACCTTAGGCATTAAGTCCGCCGATGCATGTATTTGTGCATAAAGTTTTAAATAAATAAATAAAAAATAAATAAATTATTCTTTAACTGAATAGTAAGAAACGCCGTCTGATAAGTTAAATTGAATGTGTTAAATTTTACACAACGAACAATGTTTCACATGTTTTATAAATATTCCAATGCTATGAATCAGGAATACACACATATCTTAACTATTTGCCTGTACATCGTAGTCCTAATCCTTATTTATATTACAGTTGAGTTCGTTTGTTTATTTGTATGGTGTGCTTATAGGTGTTGCCTTATATAATAATTAAAGTGAGCAGCACAGAACATCAGCTAAAAACTGATTTCTAGTAAGCATGCTTCTATAAAGTGAAATTAAAGATGCAACCATCTGGTGCCATAAACTTTTGCAATATATTTAAATGTCGTAATTTATTTCAATGCCCTTCATTACGAAAAGTGCAACAGCTTAAGGAAGGGAATTCACCATTTGGCCGGAGTTATAACTTTTTAACAGCGCTTCAAGCTGTGTTTCATAGCCAAACTCCTTATTGTATTTATGGAATTGAATTACTGTAGTATATAACGATAGTTATGTAATTATTGAGGCAACACAGCATGTGAAGTAAAGTTTATAAAATATAGAAGGCACAATATTGAAATTAAATTTTAAATTGAGTGAGTGCGTGAGTAATGTCGTTGTAACTGTGTGCCAATTACTTACATATTTTTTGTGATAAAGTGCAATACAGTAAGGAGTAAAAAAACAGTTTAATGTTCAACTGGTTTTGTAAAGTCAAATGAGTTTGAAAAAGACAATTGTTCAATTGCCATAATGCTATAATATCCTAATTAGAAACTTTTGAGATATTATTATTGTTAATTTATTAAAGCGGGGAATCATTAAATCAACTGACATCTTTGTATAGACATAATGTGACAAAGAACCCAATATACGTGTTTAACGATATTCTGTTACAATGTCATAAAAAAATAATTTATGTTTGCTTTCAGGTTGTATTATACCGCAGCGCTACATACTCGGTGTGATGGGTCTCCTTGGCGTGTGTAACGCTTACACAATGCGAGTGTGTCTCAATCTTGCAATCACGCAGATGGTTAACCGGACTAAAGCCGTCGGAGACCACTATGTTGATCCTGACGCGTGTCCCAGTGATGATATTGTGACCAACACTACAACAATTGTTAACAGACCGGTAAGTGAAAGAAAATATTTAGTGTTCTCGGATTACAAGCTTCATTAACAGCCTTTAACTGTCCATTGCTGGACATATGCCTCTCCTTAGTAAGGAGATTTTGACCTACTGTATACTGTCTATTACTTCGCGGGAGGAGGTGTGTCCGATTGCTACACACCGCCCCGCCACAAACCCCGACGGGGTGACGGCTCGAGGGGGTTTCCATACGTCATAAAAAAAGGATTTATTTCAAGTTTTCCTTTTCTTTGTAGTAATATTTACCTGAATAGTTTGTGCCCGTTGTCACCTCTTACGACACTCATGATGATGAACAGGGGTGGTGACACTACGTATTTTTAATCCGTCATCACACGGACGATTTCCTCGTGCTTTTCTCTGGTATTATTGGCTAATATTTTGTTTTAACCACGTGACTTAGCGTTAGGAACCGTTATTCATATACATTTGTTAGGATTATGAGCTTAACTCCTCTCTAATCTCGTCTGACACAGACAGATCGTTGCAAATGACTTTGGTAAGTCTGAGTACACATACACACATAAGTGATTAGGTTTTGACAGTGATAACACTATTAGATCTTAATCATTTGCTATCAACCAAAATTTTCGATTTACAGTTAAGTGAAATTTGAAAATTAACGTAAACATCAAAATGACAAAATATAAGACATTTTTTTAATCTATAAATTTAGTTGATGATTGCCGTTAGTGTATACGTAACGTTTTCTATAACATTATGCTAAAATTCTTGTTAGCTTATTTCGACATTTACTTTTCTTATTGCAGTATATAGTAGGCTAGAACCTCCTAGCTAAGTAAAAGGCCTATGTCCAACAATGAACTGTTAAAGGCAGTTGATGTGATTGCAGTATAACTGAATTATTAGTCTGGTGAACATGTAAAAATAAATGAGTACAAGCTGAGTATCGCAGGATTAGTCGTTCAAGCGTTTTCTTCTTATTAATTTGGGAAAAGAATTTAGAAATATAAAACTCAATGTAAATTAATTATTCTATACAGGTTTAAATTGAATAAAACTAAAAAGAGAATCAAAATCAATATCAAATCATTTACACGAAATAAAATAAAAACCCTGAACTAAATATCCAGCGGTTATGACGACAGTTGTAACACTAGACTACTAATGTATACGTACACCCAACACTAACAATGAACTTAGTTGAAGGGGTTAACTAGAATAGTACTCATATTTATATGTTACTAGCTTCTGTCTGCGGCTTCGCTTGCGTGGAATCTGGTCTGCCACAGATCATTTTAAATAAATATATATTATTTTTTGTTTAATAAAGCGTATTCTATGGTACTTCTAACACCTCCAAGAACATGTGTACAAAATTTCATGATGATCGGTTGAGTAGTTTTCGCGAGGAACTGTAACAAATAAACTTACATTCGCATTTATAACATTAATAGGGATTTTATGACGTAACAGTGCAAATGAACCAAAGGGTTACCTCACCTACTTGTTGTTTATTATTATTATTACCTACTTATAAATAAATTAATTAGAGTACCGGCAACAAAAGTTCTGTTCCAATTTTGTCTAGAATGACTCTAATAGAAATATACTTAGTCTGGCCATAAATACTGTTACACTTAATTATAAAAAAATATTACATTTGAATTTCGAATCTGTCATTTTTATACGATTGTTCATTGTGTTTTCTCATTTTGGCGCCAATACATTGTAAAATATTTTGCGATATTAAAATGGTGTGGGGTGATAAAGAGAACCGAATCGGTGTGATAGCATTACACAAAGTAGGTATGGAGCCAAATGCAATTTTTAAAACTCTCCATACACTTGGTATTAGTAAAATGTTTGTGTACCGGGCTATTAATAGGTACAATGAGACCTCCTCTGTTTGTGACAGAAAAAGATCTGGCCGTCCACGTAGTGTTCGTACGAAAAAGGTGGTCAAAGCAGTAAGGGAAAGAATTCGAAGAAATCCTGTCCGAAAGCAAAAGATTTTATCTCGGGAAATGAAGATAGCACCTAGAACCATGTCGCGTATTTTAAAAGATGACTTAGGACTTGCAGCCTATAAGAGACGCACTGGCCATTTCTTAACTGATAATTTAAAGAAGAATAGGGTGGTAAAATCGAAACAACTACTGAAGCGGTACGCAAAGGGAGGTCACAGAAAAATTTTGTTTACGGATGAGAAAATTTTTACAATTGAGCAACATTTTAACAAACAAAATGACCGTATTTATGCTCAAAGCTCTAAGGAAGCTTCCCAATTAGTCGACAGAGTGCAACGTGGACATTATCCGACTTCAGTGATGGTTTGGTGGGGTGTTAGCTATGAAGGAGTGACTGAGCCATATTTTTGTGAAAAAGGTATCAAAACATCGGCACAAGTGTATCAAGATACCATTCTTGAGAAGGTAGTTAAGCCCCTTAACATCACCATGTTCAATAACCAAGTATGGTCCTTCCAGCAAGACTCGGCGCCGGGTCATAAAGCTCGGTCCACGCAGTCTTGGTTGGAATCGAACGTTTCGGACTTCATCAGAGCTGAAGACTGGCCGTCGTCTAGTCCCGATCTTAATCCGCTGGATTATGATTTGTGGTCAGTTTTAGAGAGTACAGCTTGCTCTAAACGCCATGATAATTTGGAGTCCCTAAAACAATCTATACGATTGGCAGTGAAGAATTTTCCCATGGAAAGAGTGCGTGCTTCTATTGATAACTGGCCTCATCGTTTAAAGGACTGTATTGCAGCCAATGGAGACCACTTCGAATAAGCTTTTTATATTTTTAATTGTTTTATATTTATGTATTAAACTGACACACTGTAAAAGTAATAAATGTTATTTGCAGTTAACAATTTTCTTTTTTCTTTATTACAATATTTATGGCAAGACTAGGTATATCTAAACGAAAGATTACAAGATTGCATCACTTCAAAAAACAATACCATGTATATGGAACGAATACACCGGCGCAGCGTATATAAATTAATTCATCACAAGTCGTTGTACTCTAGTGATAAGCCAATAGCCATGATAACAGATGACTACAGTATAATCTAGAAAACCGCAGACACGAAATCCGTGGTAGCGACGTGGCTTAGCGGTGCGTTCCAAGCTATAGATTTAAATGAAACTATACCCATAGCCTAGATGCAAGTGTTTCGTGTCAATTCTTTTTCTGCAATCGCTAACACTTCTAGTCTCTTGTGTTATTAGCTAATACTTTGTTTCAACCACGTGACTTAGCGTTGAGGGACGTCATTCATATACATTTATTAGTTTTTTAGTAGCGTTTACATTTGTAAAATATCAACTTAGCTAAGGGGATGGGCTGGCTTAGAAGGCAGCGGCGTAGGGAGTGATGGCGCATATTGCTGCGCTGCTGAATTGATCGTGTAGTTCTAGAAGCCAGATTATACTTTAAAGAATTCTTAAAAAAAATCATAGATTTTTGCTTGTTGTTGATTTAAAACCTGTTAAAATATGGAACAGAAATATCGCACTGCTACTGATTCGACTGAGCGAAATGTAGTACTGTCTTTTTAATTACCATATACTTTTTCTTTCATTATACTCCGAATTTTTATCTAATTTCTAAATTCCCTCACACTATTCAGGCATATCATATTGACTGTCTGCCAATAAGTTTGCCTTCTTCACTTTAACAGATCTCCCTCGGTGAAAAAAAATAAAACACTAAATCCCAACCTTTGATAATAGAGCGAAACCGGGTTTTCTTAATTTTAATTTAATTAAATAGTTGAATTAAAATAAAAGTATGTTTTATTTAAAGAATATATTATAAGAAATTTTATCAAGTGCCGACAATCGAGGGTATAAATTATAACAAAAGAAAAACTGAACAGTGATTCTCTGCGAGGAAAAGTGATTGGCCGACCCGGCCTCTCTTAAGCCGAAAAATGGCAACCGAACACTGCAAGTACTTTAAAAGTTCAAATATAATCTCCATATGATAAAAGACACATAATAAACATTTATATAAGCAAATCTGTATGCCTTATAAAAATATTAATTCCACTTGAAATATAACAACAAAAAGTAATTTCGCAAGCTTTTGGTTTAACACACCTGCCCTTAGTTTATTGCTTCCTGCAACATGTCTGGTGTGAAACTCGATATAGTAGCAAATTTGTGGACACCCGTTTATTTTGTATACTTTTTTGGAGCATATTATTACATAGTCAAGATCGTCAAGTGCTTAAATTTCGACAGCTGTGACTGTTTTGTCTTATTTATTGACTGCTAGAACTTAAACTGTCTTTGTACATCAACCAGACCATTTGTCATTATGTTGACCTCTCTATTTCTCTACAGTTTTACTGAGACGATTATACCTTCTTCTTCCTTTATAGCGTGAATTGTTTATAAAAATAGCTTTAATGTATTTCTTCTACATGATAATTCCAAACGCAATTAAGCTTTCGTGCGCCACAGAAGCTTATCTCACGGAAAATTTACTTCACAAATTAACATTCATTATGGGTCCTTAATATTCATTTTGAGCTTAAAGAAAAACAATATACAACCATAATGTTGACCATTGTACAAAGTTCAAAAATATTATTTTATTTGCTGAGCAGTAAATGTGCTTAGTATAACAGTTTAATGTTGTTTTGTTTACTTTATAATTTTCTTCCCCGTTAACGGTTGAATGAATGTACTCTGTTTATTCTTGACCTACCAACGTGACTCTACTCTGTCTGTTGGAAAGCATGAATACAATTCAAAAGTGTTGGTCGCCGTACACAATGCTATCGCAGACAATGCAGTATGCGACTTAGTAATTCAAATAGTAGTAATGTAATCTAATGCAATTTAATATAATTTAAGCCTAGTGATATACTAAATGTTAATTATATTCTACTCAAATATGACACTAAATGCAAGATTTAATAGTTTAGTGACATCAAAATATCTTAACTCAGTTATTTGTGACCTAAAATTTTTTCACATTTGGTACAGCATTCTGCAGCAAAGATGCAGCTGAGAAGTACAAAAAGGAAACAAAATTATTAGCTATTTTGTTTTGTAAATTAAATATTTCACTCTTTGATTTATTTTTATTGTCAATTAACTTTGTAGTGTAGTTTAAATTAGAACATTTGCATTAAATACTTTTTCACTACGATTACGTATGTAAGTAAAACGTTTTTTTACAAGGGGTCGTCCAACGTTAGTGACAATATATTAAATATAAAATTATAATAACTACTTTATTGAAAATCTTTAGTATCATATTGAGAAATTCAATAATTAAATAACGCAATCTGAGTTAGCTAATTGTAATACAAACTTGTGACCAAATTCTATTTCAATGTTACAAAAAAAATATTGTTTGTATTATTACTTACCTACTATATGATCTCACCAATTGTATCAGCAGTGATAACTTGTATTTGTTTTATATGACGTGTTCGATTTATGTTTAAATAAGATTAATATACCTACGAGTGATATCGAGTAACATATTAGTCGTTATCAATCGTTGACCTAATTGTGAGCCTTTAATATCTACTGACGTTTGCCGCCAACTTTTGATTTTGCAAATCAATTCTTTCTAGATAATGTAGCCTGTGTGAAATTTCAAGCTACAAAGTTATTTTTGTCATTTATTTTCATCCAATTTTGTTCGTTTGTTTTTGTGTTTTTACAAATAAACATCCATCCTATCTTTCGCCTTTATAATCTTATTCTATTGTCGGTTCTTACAGCACCTATGAGATGAATATGCCACCAAATTAATCTACACACTACCACCATTTTACATACGTATAATCTCTTTTCTATTATTTTTATCAGAACTCTTTACTTTCTATGTAAATGAACTCTTATCTTACATCTAGTTTATAAAGTTTTTTCTGTCTGATGGTATTCTTCTGATTACTCGGAACTTAAAAACATTCCAAAATTCGTCCGTAAGGTTTAGATAAAAACCCTTCAAATACATTTTCTGTTCCCATCTTAATTCTTATGAGTGCGTATTTTTTCTTACGATTGTGGGCATACAAGTCTTTACTTCCTTCTTATTTTAAAGTATTATACCAAAATGGTTACTATGCCTGATGGAATTACAAAATATCTATTTCATTCTTCCACTTGTACACTGTTGATAGAAAATATGTATATTATATTTAAATTATGGTCATTTTACTTTTATGAAATATTAAAATTGTGTTCTTTGTACATACCTATACAATTATTAAAAAATAAATAAAAAAAATACTCTTATATTATATCATCTTGTCATAAAAAGTGAAGATTAGAGATAAACTGAACGTATTATGAGATAAGAAATGATGCAAAGCGACGTAAAATGTACACACTCTTATATATTTTGCTATCTTACAGCGGTCTCTGAGTAGTATGTAATTAATTATATCACCTGCAGTCCATTAATCTAAAAGGTACCGTATGACACTTCTGACACATTGAATAATAGTGAAGGAGTCAAAGAAATCGATCACTGCAATATCCGATTCTCGATAGAATTTCCTTATATTTACAAATGAATTTCAGTTTTAGTAACTGACTAGACTAAATTTATAACAAAGTAATTCCCTATCGATAAAAATCTCTACGGTCAATAATGGAAACAAGTTATTTTTAAATTTTTACTTCAATGAGAGTTAGATTTCAGGTGAAATTTATGTATCAAAGAATATTAAAAAACGTTTACATTGAAAAAAAATAGTTGTAAGTTCGATTGATCGTAAATTTTAACGATATTGGTATAAAATTGAATTTTAGAAGTCACATCACTGTGGTAAAGGACCTTATTACGTGACTTTGAAAAACAGTTGCTGTGTTTATGTTAATTTTTATAGTTTACTATTGTTAAGGGTTTACATTTAAATGCAGTTATAAAAAAATTTCGGACAGATTTGAACCAACCAAAAAATCGCACGCCGTCTTGGATACCAGTAGCCCGGGAACCAGGTGCATCCTAGTAAGCAAGTCTTTAGAGCCTTGACGTACCTCGGTCTACCTAGGGATTGTAGATGGCTCCTTCCCGTGTGGGAATTTCGAAGTTCCCTTTGCTGCCCTCAAAAGGGCGTGCACAGACCGTGGCGCTGGCATCACCAACCCGGCCTCATTCTGCTAGGAAGATGGCCTCACCTGCCACCCCCAGGCCTACACTTGTGGAGAACGGAGATCTTTAGCGATCACCGGTGCCTGAGTCTTTTACGGTACCTGGCCCGTTACCGGGCCTGATGGATCGGGCGAGTTCTAAACCTCTCCCGGTCCTGCTCTGCCATCTCCTTCGCAAACATAATCTGCTCACAGAAAGAGATGATGGAGTTCCACTTGCTCTCGCTGTGTGTTGCCTATACAAAATTGCTTCATGTTGAAAGTATAATACGTCAAATGGTACCTCTTAGATTAGATGGACTTTGTAAAAGCAATTGCTAATTAAACCTGATATGACACTGTGCACTGTAATGTGTTTTTTATACTTATTTATTAAAGTAATAATAATTTGTTAAATAATATGACACACATTAATACTTAATAATAATAAATTTATTGCAAGTAATTAAAAATAACTTTAACTTATCTTACACTTAACTGTATGTTTTACTTATCTGAGCAGAAAAATACTATATACTACTACTACTACCATGTACAACAACGATATTTACTTTTTTGTACTTTTTTTTAAGAACTACAACAATAGTATTTACAAGAAAAAAATAAAAGGCGGTTATTATTGAATTGTCTTTTCTCCGACACAATAACATAACTTCATAAGAGTAAACTCGTAAAGGTCCCCATAAATTGGTTTGCCCAAAACAGTAAAACCTTACCTAATGACATTATTGGCCAACCTCAAATCACTGTCATCTACTGAACTTTATTATATTATATACACTATTACGGCTTTGATATTTGAGATGTTTGTGTTTAAAGTAATTATCCCACAATGTAACAAATATGTCCCTATTATCCTTAACAACGTCTATGATACGAGGATATTTTAATGATGTCTCATGGGAACTACCCAAGGGTCAATAGATATGCCCATCTTCATTATAGTCCTATATTTCAACTCCGGTTTGACACAGTTGTTATTGTGTTGTTTATAACAGTTAAATACTAAAGTAATGGTCACCTTGTCAAGGGAGTTATCATTACACTTATTAAACTCTAGTGTATCTTAGAATTAAAATAATAAAGGAATTTTTAATTGATGTGATGAATTCATAAAAGACATAAATTACTATTACCCTCAGAAGTATTTTATCACAATCCTTGAGTATTATTACTATTTAGGAAAAAAATTGATTTAAAAGGTAAAGTGGAGAGTTGAGGCCCACAGTCATCCCAACAGAAGGAGGCCAGTGTGGCAGCGCGAAGCGCCATCTTTTGGGGACAGAAAAGGGGTTATCTGCAAGCCCTAGGTACGAGTAGATGGTCAAGGTTCCAGTGATTTTCTTTCAAGGGTCCTGGTTCACCAGCTACTGGTACCTGAGACAGTGTGCGGTTTTTGGTCGAGTCCGACTTAACCACCAGTAGGTGTATGTAAAAAATTTTAAAGGAAAATCCCGTAAACGTTATAATGTAGAGAAGTTTTTTTACTTGTAATCATTTTAACGCAAGCGAAAAAATGCACACAACCTAGTAAACGATTCATTTTAAAAATTGTATTCGCAATGCTCGGAGACCATGCACGTTTGCGAAATAAATTTATTTTCATGATTTATGTTGCTGACATAACCAGATGCGATGATGTCACGGACAACCTTATTATAAATCTTTCCTTTAAGACAAGAGCGTTATAAACAGAAAATTTGTATTCTATACGCATTTAATAACCGGGAGTTAAACCGGAGCCTATGAGTATATGACATATACTAGTTCTTTCACTAATATTTAAAACATTACATTGCTAACATTTATTTATTAATAGTTTACCACATTACATTTACAGTAATATATCTTTCGCTATTTTTATTCATTTCTACAGAGAATATAATACCCTCACACATGTAAACATAACACAAAGCCTGTACTATGGTAACCAAACTGCAGCCCTATTACGTTCCTCCCCGTTCAAACTGGTTGGGTGACCGGGACGGTTCCGTGGCAGTCGTCGGCTCCACGGCGGCTCATTCCCCGCCCTTGTCGCTTAGAGACAAGGGCACTGGATATGTTGCTGCCGAGTGGGGGGGGATCACCATATATGGTGTCTACTTCTCCCCCAACCGGAGTTTGAGCGACTTCGAGGTTTTCCTTAACAACTTGGAAACCTCGATGTGGCGGTTAACGTCTGGGCACGTCCTTGTGCTGGGGGACTTCAATGCAAAATCCATTGCGTGGGGTTCCCCCAGAACGGACGCAAGGGGCGATGCCTTAGAGGAGTGGGCGGCCTCGGTGGGCCTCTGTTTATTAAACAGAGGCTCCACCAACACGTGCGCGCGACAGTAGGGAGGGTCGATAGTGGACCTTTCGTTCGCTACCCCTGCCCTCGCCGCACGAGTAAGGAACTGGCGCGTCCTGGAAGAGGTTGAGACGCTCTCGGATCACCTCTACATCCGATTTGAGCTCTCCCGGACCCAGGACCCCAGTAGGGGTCACGCGGCGCGGCGTTCTTCTCGCTTTCCGCGGTGGGCTGTAGCCAAACTGAATAGGGACCTATTAGAGGAGGCAGCCATTATTCACTCCTGGCTGTCTCCGCAGGCTCCGACCGAAGAGGTCGACATGGGAACTGGTCGTTTCCGCGATGCGATTACGCAGATCTGCGATGCGGCCATGCCCCGTATCCGAGGTTGTCGGCCTCCACGGAAGGAGGTTTACTGGTGGTCCCAGGAGTTGGCGGACCTCCGCGCGGCCTGTACTCGTGCCCGGAGGTCCTACACCCGTAGTCGGCGGCGACACCGCGTAGATGGCGGGGAGGACCAGCTTCATGAGGAGTACCGAGAGGCGCGGAAAACTCTGAAGCTGGCCATTAGCCGCGCCAAAGAAGTGAAGAGGAAGGAGATGCTGGAGGGTCTCGATCGTGACCCCTGGGGTCGCCCTTATCGTGCGGCGCGACAAAAGCTCCGCGCTTCGGGCCTCCTCCTTACAGAGACCCTCCAGCCCAGCTTCCTGCGGGAAGTGGTCGAGGGTCTTTTCCCGCAGCGGGCGGAGCACACACCCCCGTCGATGGCCTTCATGGTCGAAGACGACGGGGGACGGAACGAGGATAATGTTCCGCCCGTCAGGGAATCGGAGATAGGGGCGGTCGTTCTACGGATTCGCTCTAAGAACACCGCCCCTGGGCCAGATGGGATACCTGCCCGAGTGTTGGCGCGAACCCTCGACCACATGTCGGATCGCCTCGGGGAAGTCCTAAACGCCAGCTTGGCGTCCGGGTGCTTTCCTGAGGGCTGGAAGAGCGGGAAGCTGGTCCTACTACGGAAGCCGGGACGGCCGGCCGATTCGGTCGCGGCTTATAGGCCCATCGTATTGCTGGACGAGGCGGGTAAATTGTTTGAGAGGATAATCTCTGCCCGCATCGTCCGGCACCTCTGCGAGATGGGCCCCGATCTGTCGGACGCCCAATACGGGTTTCGAGCCGGGCGTTCGACAGTCGATGCTGTGTTGCGCCTGAGGGCCGTGACCGAAGAGGCGGTGAGCTGTGGTGGCGTGCTGCTGGCGGTGTCGTTGGACATCGCCAACGCATTTAATAGTCTGCCATTTAGCTGCATCAGGGAAGCACTCCACTACCACGGGGTGCCAGAGTACCTGAGGCGGCTTGTGGCAGACTATCTGGAGGAGCGTACCGTCATGTACGAGGACTGAGATGGTATTCTGAGGCGGCGGCCCATGTCGTGCGGTGTTCCACAGGGGTCTGTCCTCGGACCACTCCTGTGGAATATGGGATACGACTGGGCCCTTCGAGGTCGTCTTCCCCCCGGGCTGGGCGTAATTTGTTACGCCGATGACACATTGGTCACGGCCCGGGGGGCGAACTTTCAAGAGGCGGCGCGCCTGGCCACCGTGGGAGTCTCTTTGGTGGTCGGGCGCATTTAGGCGCTAGGTTTACGGGTGGCCCTAGATAAGACGGAGGCCGTTTTGTTTCATGGGCCCCGTCGTGGTCCACCCCCCGGCGCCTCTATCGTTGTCAATTCGGTCCTCGTACCGATTAAGGCCCAGATGAAGTATCTGGGCCTGATCCTAGACGGCAGGTGGCTCTTTGACGAGCACTTCCGACAGCTTACTCTAAAGCTGGTCGGCGCTGCTTCTGCCCTTGGGCGACTTTTGCCCAATTTGGGTGGAGCCAGCGTCGCGACGAGACGGCTATACACGGGGGTTGTCCGGTCAATGGCACTGTATGATGCACCGATGTGGGCGGCGGCTCTGACCGCTCAGAATAGGGCTCGCCTCTGGCGCCCTCAGAGGATATTGGCGGTTAGAGCCATACGTGGTTACCGCACCGTATCGACGGAGGCGGCGTGCGCCTTGGCCGGAACTCCCCCGTGGGATTTGGAGGCAGAAGTGCTCGCCGAAGTTTACCGGCGAACGGCTGACTTCCGGGCGGGTAGTGGCATACGGCCCCCGCCGGTAGAGAAGTGGCGAGAGGCCGCTCGTCGAGCCACGATGGCTCGTTGGTCGTCCCGGCTGGAGGCTCCACGTGCTGGCTTTGCCGCCGTGGAGGCTCTCCAGCCGGTCATCGCCGAGTTGGCAGGGCGGCAGCACGGAACCCTTTCCTTCCGACTGACGCAGGTCCTTTCCGGGCACGGTTGCTTCGGGAAGTATCTGCACTCGGTCGTCAGGAGGGAATTGAGTCCCGCTTGTCACCACTGCGACTGTAGTGAGGACTCGGCTCAGCACACGCTAGCGGTTTGTTCCGCTTGGGCGGCGCAGCGTGGGGTCCTCACTGCAGTTATTGGAGGTGATCTCTCGCTGTCGGCCGTCATACGCTCCATGGCCGGTAGCGACAGTTGTTTTACCGCGGTCGCAACCTTCTGCGAAGACGTAATTTCGCGGAAGGAGGCGGCAGAGAAGGCCCGGGAGGACGATATCCACTCGGACCCAATTCGCCGCCGGCGAGCCGGGCGGCGGAGGCGCGCATACCAGCGCCTCATGCCGCCTTGAGTGTGGCTGCGGGTGGACGGGACGGGTTTCCCCCTCCATCCGCCAGCCGCGAGGAGGTGATGTGCGCGTGTGCCGTACGTCGCCTAAATAGAGAGTTTATCCGCAGATGGTGCCCGCTTTAGCGGGCAGGCGCTGGGAGGGATCTGGATGTCGTAACAGCAGCGGTTCCCGGATCCCTCCTATCTCAGGCGCAGAGTGGCACACCGTGTGGTTTTAGTCGGTCCGATTCCGACACACCACCCCGCCGTAAACCCCGGTGGGGTGACGGCCCGAGGGGGTTTCCACACGTTAAAAAAAAAAAAAAATAAAAAAAAAAAAAAAAAAAAAATATGTACATAGAAGTAATAGATAAATTACACCCAGATAAAATAAATGATCGTTCTCATCACGCAAAGGTTTGTCCCAGGTGGGAATCTATCCCACTATCTCTGCCTCAGTAGTCAGGATCACCAATCACTAGGCCAATCACATATCAATGTGTTTTGTTTTGATAAATAAATAGAAAAGAAAATAAAAAAAGACAAGCGTTTAACCGTAGGAGAGAAATACTTCGGCAAAAATGAGCTGTAACGACCTGTGTGACACCAAGAGCTTACAGAAAATCATTGTGAAAAAGTTCTTAACTAAGTAACTTTTCGGTGAGTAAATGAGGTCCCCGTAGTCATCATCCATCCCTTATTTCTGTGCGAAGAAGGCTTAAAAGGTGACAAAAAATTTGTGATTTTTGAGTCTTAAATGTCCATTGGCGTCGGTAATCACTTACCGCCATTATTGTGTAGTATTTAAGATCAATGTTGTTGATCAATCTCGTGAATACAATTATGTAGAAATATTTTACCCAAAGTAAAATCCAAAATTTGGTATTTGCTATAAGAGATTTTATCTATAATTAAAGAAGGTTGAAAGACCTGACATATCTGTCAAACAAGCAGCATATCTTCAACGTTATGAAGACAATAATACGAACGCATTAAACCTCTTGTTTTCTTTGAGATATCAATATTTATATATGTTTACACTGTAATACTTTTTAAGCCACACTTGTATAGTACCATAATGGCCTGTAATGACTGAAACTGAATAAAATTGTCTGTTTTCTGTTGCTGTAAAGTCATTACAAAGAGTTTGTCATTTTACTGTCAAATATTCGAAAAAGAAACTTAACTATAT
The DNA here is from genome assembly GCA_949316085.1 of Hypercompe scribonia. Taxonomy (NCBI): domain Eukaryota; kingdom Metazoa; phylum Arthropoda; class Insecta; order Lepidoptera; family Erebidae; genus Hypercompe; species Hypercompe scribonia. The sequence goes on from OX438975.1 coordinate 8,813,849, forward strand.
CCTTATTATAATTTTTGGCTTGAACAACAAATAGATAATGAGCAAGATAAAATAAGTGTACACATATACGTAAGAAAATAAGTAAATAAAATCTAGCAAGCCGTCATATTTAACCAGTTTTTGATAGCTGTCGATTTTGTAAACCACGGGTGTTGTCTCAACTTGTTCTAATTCAAGCGTATCTTTTAGCTGTGGAGATACTTGAGATCAATAAACGTATATAATTGAGTCCTATATCGTGGCACAATTTCCTCAATTAGCTAGTTAGAACACCGGAATTGAAAATAAAACTATTAGATTACATTCAGTTTGTTGGTTAATCGTTAAACCTGCGGTTAATTATTACTGCTTACGAAACACGAAAACAGTTACCTATTTTTTCTTTTATTAGAAGTATCATAATGAAAATATTTTTACGTCTAGTACTTATCCGAGTCTGAATAAACAATAAGATAACAATAATATAAGATAAAAAGGAAATCCAATAATCTTAGGACATAAGTCTACTTATCAATGTATCAGGTGTATTCTGTTTAACAACACAAAAATAAACTTATTTTTACTGAACTGAAACATATATGATGATATTATGATGATATTTTACTGCCTCAGTGGCGCAGTGGTGGTGTATGCGACTATTGTGCTTGAGGTCTCGGGTGCGATTGCCGGGTCGAACCTAATTTTTTGCATGATCTGCAAATGTTTGTTTCCGAGTTTAGATTGTTTCTATGTATTATACCTAGTCTTGCCATAAATATTGTAATAAAGAAAAAAGAAAATTGTTAACTGCAAATAACATTTATTACTTTTACAGTGTGTCAGTTTAATACATAAATATAAAACAATTAAAAATATAAAAAGCTTATTCGAAGTGGTCTCCATTGGCTGCAATACAGTCCTTTAAACGATGAGGCCAGTTATCAATAGAAGCACGCACTCTTTCCATGGGAAAATTCTTCACTGCCAATCGTATAGATTGTTTTAGGGACTCCAAATTATCATGGCGTTTAGAGCAAGCTGTACTCTCTAAAACTGACCACAAATCATAATCCAGCGGATTAAGATCGGGACTAGACGACGGCCAGTCTTCAGCTCTGATGAAGTCCGAAACGTTCGATTCCAACCAAGACTGCGTGGACCGAGCTTTATGACCCGGCGCCGAGTCTTGCTGGAAGGACCATACTTGGTTATTGAACATGGTGATGTTAAGGGGCTTAACTACCTTCTCAAGAATGGTATCTTGATACACTTGTGCCGATGTTTTGATACCTTTTTCACAAAAATATGGCTCAGTCACTCCTTCATAGCTAACACCCCACCAAACCATCACTGAAGTCGGATAATGTCCACGTTGCACTCTGTCGACTAATTGGGAAGCTTCCTTAGAGCTTTGAGCATAAATACGGTCATTTTGTTTGTTAAAATGTTGCTCAATTGTAAAAATTTTCTCATCCGTAAACAAAATTTTTCTGTGACCTCCCTTTGCGTACCGCTTCAGTAGTTGTTTCGATTTTACCACCCTATTCTTCTTTAAATTATCAGTTAAGAAATGGCCAGTGCGTCTCTTATAGGCTGCAAGTCCTAAGTCATCTTTTAAAATACGCGACATGGTTCTAGGTGCTATCTTCATTTCCCGAGATAAAATCTTTTGCTTTCGGACAGGATTTCTTCGAATTCTTTCCCTTACTGCTTTGACCACCTTTTTCGTACGAACACTACGTGGACGGCCAGATCTTTTTCTGTCACAAACAGAGGAGGTCTCATTGTACCTATTAATAGCCCGGTACACAAACATTTTACTAATACCAAGTGTATGGAGAGTTTTAAAAATTGCATTTGGCTCCATACCTACTTTGTGTAATGCTATCACAGCGATTCGGTTCTCTTTATCACCCCACACCATTTTAATATCGCAAAATATTTTACAATGTATTGGCGCCAAAATGAGAAAACACAATGAACAATCGTATAAAAATGACAGATTCGAAATTCAAATGTAATATTTTTTTATAATTAAGTGTAACAGTATTTATGGCCAGACTAAGTATGTATGTATTTATAAAAAATGTATTTATATCAGTTGTCTAGAACCCATAGTACAAGCTCTGCTTAGTTTGGGACTAAATAGTGTTTTCAGTCTAATGACCGAAATATTTATTGTTATTATTTTGTTTTTATTATAAAATGCAAGAGATAATTTGTTAATTGACTTTTGTTTTCAGTATGCGATCTTCGATTGGGATGAACAAACACAAGGTCTTATTTTAAGTGGCTTCTATTACGGTTATGCGGCGACCCAAGTGCCTGGGGGCTACCTGGCAGAGAAGTTTGGAGGAAAATGGACCCTAGGTCTCGGGCTACTGAGTACAGCGGTGTTCACATTTTTAACTCCAGTGGTGATCAGAGCTGGTGGAGCAACGTGGCTATTTGTACTTCGTATCTTACAAGGAATGGGAGAGGTAAGATTATATTTTATGGCATAACGGGTTTTTCTTAGTGGCATAACGACAGATTGTTGTAAAAATTTATTGTGATTACCCTAGATTGCAATACTATAGGCATTAATTTCAATACTAAAGCCATTGACATTCACATAATCTCTCGAAATTTGAAACATTTAGATTTAAAATGTATTTTTTAATATACGTTTAAAATTAATAATAAGTTTTTAAAGTTCAAGCTTTACTTGTACTAATTTATATTTTTATGAATAGGAGAAGTCAAAAAACCTCCAGGTATAGCGATTTTTCTAAACTTTCAAGATAATCATCGCGATCACGGCTGAGCCTACTAGAAGATTTGATTAAATTGAAGATTAAATTGAAATAATCCTTTTCATATTTATTCTTTTGTTTCTTAGTTATAAGGAAGACATTAACCCTCACGTCACAGGGACCCTTAGTATAGTGTCTAGTAATAATAAATTACTATTACTATTAATTATTATTTTTGCATCTTATATCTTACACCCTTCATGCACCGTTTCTATAGAAAACAAAATAAATTTAATAAATTACTAATAATTTTCTTGACACAAACTTTAACAATTTCTTTCATGTAACAGAAATATTTTTGTCAACATTTCATCGTATCTCGGAAGCCTATATGTTGGAAAATATTGAAATCATACCATTAAGACTCTTGAACACGTCAAAATAATCAAATACTTTCAATAGTAACATATTATGTACAACGGCCATTTATCGGCAAACGCACGAAAAGCACACCATAGTGGTTTGTATCAACATGGATAAAGCAATTAAATGATTGCCATACTCGTGGGTGTACAAATCCACTTAACTTAAGTACTGATCAACATTATCATAGTTGGCTACGACTACGCTGTATGCAATAAACTGATACCATTTACAAGATTTTAGTATGAATTTATCAATTTAATATCTCTACTAAAACCATAACTTATAACTTCTTTCACTTTGAACACTCCATGAAATCATTTGTACTAAAATGGAGTAACAAAGTCTAAAAATACATTTTACATAACAACTTTCTGTTGTTTTATAAGTTCTAAATACAATTGATTATATTGTGTACAGTATACATACAGTGTATACTAAATAGATAGATTTAATACACAAATGATAAATTAAAGTATTCGTAATAGATTCGAAGCTGCAACTTCTGTAATTTTATTATGTTTTTATAAGATTAAATATTGTTTACTACGGTTCCATGGTAAAAAAAAAAATTTGAGCGGCCGGGATTTATAGGCCGTGCATCAAATACACAGTCACAATGTTGTTTTTCATGAACTCTATTAGATACAAAGTATTTCCCTGAAATAAATGTTAAAAGAAGTAACTTGATTGAGATTAAATACTTTTTCTGTTTGAAGTGATCTAGGTGCTAACGACTGTAGTACGATAGAATAATCTAGATCCTAAATGTATTTCATTTATTTTTTAAATGATTATATAATCTTATATGAATCTTTAAATGATATACATTTATTTGACGCGATAACACGGAGAAGAAAAAGAATCAAAATCAAATACAATTCTATAATCTTTATCTTCTATTCTACTAACATATAATAGCAAGATATTTTACTTCTTAAAGTCTCAAGGACAGCATGAAAACCCTCAAATGGAGTGTAAGCTCTTTGGGCAAACTATTTTGTAAGTTCCTCTTTATGAGGCATAATAAATTTTATTTCAGTTAATGAAGACAGTTTATTTTATAGTTAAAATTAAGGTTTTAGTACACTGAACAGTTAACTTGACGACGTGCCATCGACAACTGGTTCAAAAACATGAAGAATAAAAAAATGTAGATTTAATATAGCCAAGGAAAACAAATGGTATCCTCTTTAACCAACAAATATAATTTCCAGTACAAAATAACGTTAAGAATTGTAAATGAAACGCTCGTCAACATGACAGCTTTATTAAAAATTGTTGGTGTGTAAAAATATTTCAAAAGAAAAACGTTCAACGTTATGAAATTTGAGTGCGATAGAAGCAGGCAAACAGCTTTCTCATTGTTAAGGTTTAATCGCGAAATAAAACACTCATCTAAAATTTTACTTTAAGTTTTGGTAACGTATCGTAAGCATATTATAAATTTCTTTAGGTGTTAAATTATAAGAAGAAAAATTGCTACAACACGAGTAGCGATCAATAATAATAGTATTTCACTAAGTACTTCATTGGGTCAAAGTTTATACGCTTATTGTAATGGGCGTACATAACGATGAATCACGTACATATATATACTCGTGGTGTATCATCTTTCAACTGAACAAGTACCAAGAATTAAATATGTTTTATTAGCTTTACCTGTTTGTTTGTTTTTAATTGACTTTTGTATTTCTAGTTTTCATACTATATTTGTTAATTTTATTAATTATTACATTAACGTTACTTTACGATATTTTTTACTAAAAATATGACATTTGAGGAAGGTGTCAAGCTTCGTTTTGCTATATTAATAAATTTGACTGCCTTGTTAATCTAGCGGTTAGCATATGTAACTGGCGGTTAAGAGCTCTCGGGTTCGATTCCTGGGTCAGGCTAGTAAAGTATAATTGAGTTTTTCTAATTATAAAATGCTTAATAACAGTCTGGAGTTTAGAAGTTGGGGTTAAGCCTCCGTGATTCGGAGAGCACGTAAAGCTGGCGGTCCTGCACCTGATCTCTCTCCGGTCGTGTTGGATAGCAGTACAATCGGATTGTGAGAGTGAGAGAACAGAGAGTGCACCTGTGGTTGCGCTCACACTTGTGTTCTACAAAATCTTCTGTGTCTCCGTTGAAACTGGCCGCCGTGGCCGAAATCGGCTAGGAGAACACCATCATCATCATAAACCTAAAAATATGTTTATTTAAATATAATATTAAAGTCAACCATCTTCCAACCAAACTCTGTCTCTTCTGAGGGATCTTTTTAAAAATAAAGTAATGTGTTTTGATTACTTTATATCTACTTTAAATAAACTTTTCTAAATAACAATGCCCCATCTTTAACAGGGCCCTACAATGCCAGCTCTTATGATCATGTTGGCGCGCTGGGTGCCACCACACGAAAGATCATTTCAAGGAGCCCTGGTCTTCGGTGGTGCACAAATCGGCAATATCTTCGGATCCTTCATGTCTGGCATTTTACTTGCAGATGGGAGAGACTGGTCTTATGTTTTCTACTTTTTTGGAGGCTTTGGAATTCTCTGGTTTGTGTTATGGGTAAGTATAATTTTAAATAATTAATCAATAAAACTAAAAGTGATGTGTTTGACAATTTGTGTTAACGCGTTACACTCTAACAATAACATTTGTATAGTTTATCATGGTTACTAGAGAAGTTTGTAGGCAATAGCCTGTCTAACTAACTGACTTCTCGTTAGTATCTTTAGAGTTGGAGCAATAATCACAAGCACAAATGAAACTGCAGTGAATAGCTTGTGCTTAAAATGAAGAATTTAATAGTCTTTGTAAAATGACTACTACAAAAGCTTATTTTGTTATTAATTTCAAGTTAACATTTTATTTTAATATTCCATTACGTACACATAGATTCGTTGTTGCGGTCACGAGTCTACCCGCGACCACAACAACACAACTATGCTTAATCCGTTGTAACACGAGCGGTGTAACCTGTTTGAAACGTCGAGATGTAGAAGGAATCGTAACTTTTAAACAATCTTATCGTGAATAAGTGCCACTATAAAACAAAATTGCATATGTAAATATTGCGAAAGTCTAAAAACAGTTGTTCCATTACGTATATTTTAAGACTAAATTGGCGTTGGTTACAACATGACTCGCCCATTACGCTGACCCATTCAACTAATTTAATTGCTTGTGTCAGCACCATTTTCATGTTGGCTTATAAAAGGAAGGGCTTGAATCCACATACCGCAACCCTAGATTCATTAGAGATATTGTTCATTATTATGCCATTCAATAGATTACTTAGAACAGCTAATTATAAAGTTTCGGATTTTAGCATTTTTGTCTTTTCATTGGAGTCTTACTATTAAAAATGGACCTCTTGTGTTAGAATATAATTATTATTATTAATGATACTGTTAGTTTATCTGAAATATTTCAAATTCAATATTCCTATTGATGGATTACTTTGATTTATCTAATATCACATATAGATTAGATTCGATAGTGTCTATAGATTTACGATTCCTATGGCTATGTTGATAAAGTATAATATATACCTATGTATTTGTTAAACATAACAATTTTTAATGTGTAAATTTAGGTATCTTTCTTGTAGTCCAATAGTTTATACCATTAAAATGTAACCCAACTCTGCTAACTGCTGGACAATTATTTGTGTGTTTCATAGACAACTTTATTTTATTGTTTTTTTTTTAACGACAAGCAGGATAATCAATATATTTAAGTAATGTTGACACACGCTGGTTTGACCTAACCATTAAACCTGCCACACCGAAAAGGTTATATTAAAAGATATCAATGTTTAAGTAGATATATAAACTTAAATTATTGTTATTTATTTAAATTTGAAGTGATTTATTACAATGTATCATTTTCTATTTCAACCCAGAAAGAGCTTTGTATGTCACATGTGTTCTATTTGGAGTCATTATCTCAGAGCCATCGATGTAATGACTGGTTTAGTGTGTCAATCCTACAATTGATTGTTTTAAAATATACTCTCTTTTTATATCACTCGGATATGGTACTCGCAAATATTGGGCATACATATTATAGTTAGAACGCTAAACATTTCTGCCTTTATACAATTTCTACATGCATATCAATAGCAAGTAGTATCTATTCTAGGACGTACTTAAAATATTGTTTTCACTCCTTATCATTACAGACACAGACATTAATTCTAAAGATAAAATACCAAGAAAAACACCTTTGTTGTTAAAATATGCTTGAATAAAACGATTTGAATATTACTAAGCTGGCCGTAAACCCGTTCGGCACGAAATATTTTTAATACTAATTGAGAGGATGCCCAACAAATCGCCCGACAGCTTTATATCCCAATTGATTGGTAGACGCTTTTATGTCCGCTTTTGAGCTAATAGTAGTAGGTAACTGTCCTAGTAGCCGAGCAAATCGTCGATAAAAATGGAGTGTTTAGCACATTATTTATTAGCGGGCTTAAGACGTAGTGGTATCAGATTATTCTGTAAAATGTTATGATTTTTTTACAGTTTTTTTTTCAACAGTACCTTGCAACGAGTAAATTTAATAATACGTAGTTCTTAGTCTACTTATATTTATAAAATATGCATTGTTTGTTACGAAGTTGGAATATTTAATAGGCTTATATGTAAAACATCTGTAGTTATCTGAATTTATTTAGAATTATGTAATAATAAAGAATGAAATTATAATAATAGTTATGCAAACCATCCAAATACTCGGTTTGTACAGTACAGTACGACAATTCCACTTAAAGCCAAAGAAAGTTTTCAAATTAAGATTTCTTTCACTCACTTAAGGGGTCTTTTCATTGGAGTAAACGAACCAAAGGTGAAGTGACGGCTTTCTGGGACTTAATATCTAAATACTTTATTATAAATAGAATGTTTACCATATTTAGATACAGGACTCGGTTAATATGACGTTTATAATAAGTATGGTAGTTGGATCAATGCATCTTAGCACCTAATTCAATATCAAAATACCTAGCTTTGGCCAATGTTTATCTACTATTGCATTATTATTCTATGGACAGTTTTGAATATACGAATTCGTAAACATCAACGTACCTTTCAAAAGTAATATCGTCTCATTTTTTATCATTTTCAGAGTTTGACATGCTTCAGTACACCAAACTCGCATCCCTTCATATCAAAGAAAGAACTCGCGTATTTGAACAATTCCGTTACCACAGCCGAAGTTCAGTCAGCTAAGGACCCTGTGCCATGGAAGGGACTCCTAAGATCTGCACCTGTGTGGGCTTTAGTCTTCGCTGCGGTAAGTAAACACAATTATCGTTATTTTCTGAGATATATGACTTTCAAGTGTCAATAAAAGCTAAATACGTTAATTGACACGTAAATCATATTAACTGCAGTCACAACATCACGTACAACATAACAGCCCATTCATGCATCTGCGACACACTATGCTTATGTCAAAATTACAGAGAGTAGACGAGCTTAACATATCTTGGTGACTTTCTAGGTAAATACTTGACATTGAATAAATATATAGAAGCTAACAGAATCGGGAAACTAACATGTATTTTCAAAAATTTATGACGTATAGCTGATGAAGAAGCCATAAAAATACTTACCGTGCCCTTTGTCAAAGTCGTATTTCTTTAAGGGCCCTCCCCGTAAAAATGTTGAAATTGGAGAGAGTTGACAAGGTGGCTCCTCTCACTCAACTATAAACACACAGAGATGTTGTTGATGGTCGTGAAATAGTGAGATAAATATGAGCAAAATACATAAACACACACGCACACATTTCAACACAAGCGCAAAAGAGTTAAAAATCCCATCTTTAAAGTTTTAATGTTAAGGAACCATTGTGGAAGAAAAATAAATATTTATTATTAATAATAATTATGTTATGATTGTGTTAGTGTATCAATCAATATTTTGATTAGATCATTTACAATACTAACTTAATTAGCCAATGAATAAACTAGAAATATTTGAAAACTATTATAGTTTCACAAACGTACAAACCTGCTTAAATTGAATTAATCTGTGAGCATCAGTTTTATATGAAATCAAACGCCCATAAACATCGGTACAATATTTTAAAATTGTTTCATTTAATAAATAATAATAATAATAAATATTTTGGACATTTGACACACATCGTCATCTAGTTTCAAACTAAGACAGTTTCAAACGCTACAAGAGCTTGTGCTATGATAATTAGACTGAATGAAAGAAGACTTATATACTTTTTTTTATTATACATAGAAAACATGCAAACTTCGAAACAAATATTTGCAGATCATACAAACATTTGATCCGACCCGGGCATCGAACTTGAAACGTCAAGCACAGCAGTCGTATTAATTACCGCCGCGCCACGGAGGTAGTTTGATTACTGATTATTTGATTATAAACAAAATAAAAATGCATAAGTAATATACTGAGATACTTTAACCACAGGAATATTCATGCGATTCTGGTATCATAATCTTAATTAGCCAGTTAAAACGTATCACATATTTTGATCCAATACGAAATGTAAAAGTACTTTTTAGTCCTCGGGAAAAGACTTTTACTGAAAAAAAGGTGCGTACTCTTTCTTTGAAACCAGGTTTTAAGACTTTATTCAATGAATCCTAGAAAAATATGATCATACAAATTAATTACCATTATTTAAAAATAACAAAAAAAAATCTAATTTATTTTTGCATACTAGTCAGCGATCCGATGCTGGAAGACTTAAAAAAGCATTCTATGAGTAATTTACGTTAAAAAATAAGTACCTAACGTGGATTGACTAAATTTTATGGTATGTAAGTATAATATAATTTTTTAAAGTCGCTACCGGTACATTTGGCACAAAACACTTTAAATGCCTTAAGATAGTACAATTAATAAACTTCGTTTTGATAATAATCAGAAAAAAATACAATATTTATAAGAAACATGTCTTCTGTTTATGGTTAACGCCCCAATTCTAAATGATTGCTTATAGGAAAACTGTCAAATCTATTTTATAGCAAGTCCACTGAATTTCGCAACAGCTGCAGAACAAATCGAAAAGACATTTATGAATGAACGCGGTAATAATATGTCGTATTGGATAACTACACATCTGTTTCCTGTCGTTTCTACTTAGTCTGTCTATGTGAAATACACGTAGATATTGTATACATTTGATACCAGAGCTATCGTCCTTGATAAACATTTATCCCAAATATTTTTCTATTTTTTTCTACAAATCTAGAATCTTCCACACTGAAACTGAAGTAGTATATTATAACAGTTATAGTTTATTATCAAATATTGTTTAAGATAGTATCTTAAAAATATTACCTAAATAAAGAAAATGTAATAAATAAACTTACACTCGAAATTATATCATCAAATACAATTAAAATTACATTTTAATTACCACCATGTTATATTATATAAATAAATATTAATTAAGTACAGAAAAGAAATTGCATTCAAAAAATTCTGCTGCCTAAAAAATAAATTTAGCATTGTTTATTTGTTTGATTCATAGGCTTATGTAGTAAATTACGTTAGCTGCAATCGAAGGATAGTCAAAAAACCGAAATGATTTTAAATCTATTATATCTATTTAATTAAATAAAATTAAATTACAAAATTAAACCTAATGAACGATGATTCTACTTCTAAGTAGTAATATAGAAAAATCGCTTTTACAAAATGTTGCAATAGTAACAACTAGTGACATTAGTTGACGTCATAGATGCATCAGTGATTTGGTGTAGTCAATAGGTATTGGTACATATGCAACATTAGCGATCTTCATATAATGGCAAGATGTAATTATACATTTAAATGTATAATGTTTGTATCATTGCATTTATTGTGGCAAGAAGACACATTACATGAGTCAAGTCAGTACATACGTACGAGTATGTTTTATCACGTATTATAAAATGAGTCTTTCGTAAAACGTATGATTTACTTGTAACAAATTATGCCCAAGGTTAATAAAAGTGTCTGGTTAGTAATGTGCTCCCAGTATTCTTATTAATTCTACTTTAACTAGTAGGTGTTAGTTTGAATCCTCTTGTTCCTGCTGTTAAAGATAATTGTCTTTCTACAAAAAAATAAACTAAAAAGAAAAACTCTTACACCCAGATGCACTTCAAACTCATGTATATGTGTGTAAAACACGTGTGCAATAAAAGTAGAATAACACATATGGAAAGATGATGTTTAAATGTGAACCATCTGTACAACTTGATCTACAAATAAATAGATCTATATTTTATTATAAAAAAAACTTATGAATGTTACTACTTCTAAAAAATATAAAAAAATTTCAAAATTAGGATTCGTTTCGTTCAGTAAGCAGTCAAGTCTGACGGGGTCCACAGTTGTTTTTTTTCTAGAATAAATTTGAAGTATTAGCCATTAGCCTTGTTGTAGAACCACCACACCTAAGCTTGAGAAAAAAAAATTTAGCTATATATAAACCTTTGATTGTATTCTATTCCTGTCTTCAGTAGTATCTTTATTTGTAATCAACATGTTAATGTTAAAGAAGATCGGAAGACCCGACATATCTGTACATTTTTATAGAAGCGGCTAGGAGAATAAAATTGCTACACCAAACTACATACATTCAGTTTATACGTATGTGTCTCTTTACACTCTCTTTGGCGTTAACAACTAGATTTTTTAAGAAAGTTAGGAATCCATGACCGTGATCATTTTATTAATCGACAATAATAGCAGTAATACTTTGGCAGGTTCTACATTAAAAAAAAAAACAAAAAATGAATTTAATCTGTCATCTTAGGCTATAGTTATTATGTAGTGGTGACTTAATCGCTTTGCTGGAAACATGATCTTAGTTGGACAGTAAAATAGAAACAGCTCATAAGTGCAAACGTTGATGAAGGCCGCACGTGAATGTTGTTTACAAACACTTATTGATCTGTTTGTACTGATGTTGGGTCAGCTCTCTAATATAATTTGTTTGCTTTGTTGCTGTTGTATCTATGGGCTGGTTATGGACGAAGTAAGGAATCAATATTGTGCTGTGAGCACAAAGTTGCGCAGTTGTATTAATGAAAATATTAGCATCAGCTAATTTGTAAAACTAAATATAATGCATACATTGAAGAAGCTAGTCACTATTAAATCTAATCCATGTCACCTGAACGTTACTAAAAATATATATACTCGTATATATAGCAGGAAAACCGCCCGCAAAGGATAAAGTATCAATATGTGGCTGACATTTCATACCATTGTATGTAATTTTCAATTTTTATCAGATAAGATAGTGTTCCATATTTATAATACTCCTTCAATTGATTGATCGCCCTGAAAGATTTCTTAAAGAAAGACAATGCTCTTACCTCGGCAAACAACGCTATTGAAAAGTAAAATTTATAATAGTTTTTAGTACATAAATGTACAGTCACAAATATATTGGAAAACTAAGTATTTATTGCATCAGGCTACGGGTAACTATGTGTACCTATTGGCATTCAACAATAGCATGCACGTAATATTGTATTGTGCGCTAAATAACTAGAGCACACAACAATATGTCAACAGATTCAACAGGTATTTCTGCAATAATTCATTCAACTTGTGACAATATAATTAATTGTTGGTCACGTAAAATCCAACAGGAAATCATTACCGATGTTGGATGCTTCTCTAACGTAGTTAACATTTAGGTACAGTATGCATGTCAATTATGATTACGTGTGTAACCGCGAGGTTAGATGATAACGACTAAACACAAAGGCTGTAGCTCAAGTATTTAAACATTAAAATTAGGTCTAACGTTTGTTGAGCTCTATAATAATATGCTTATCGACAAACCGCAAAGCAAACATGTAACAATAGAGTTGAAATTGCAACCACAAGATTCAGAACAGATTCACAATTAAAATAAATATTCACAGACTACACTTTAAAATAAAATAGAGCTTGGAAAGTACATATTTATTCTCTGATTCAGTTCCGTTTCGTTCCTCTCTGTATACTTGATAGTGTTATTACGATTTGATTATTTTCGATTCAGTAATAAAAGAATTGAAATGCATAACAAATAAAACGTTTTAGCTTATTATAAATTAATTAAATAGTTAAGATTTCGAAGTTGAAATTAGACAGTACGTAAGATTAGCAATGTTTTGAAGATCCATGTTTGCTCTATTATTGTTATAAAATATCGATACTAAGAATAATTCTAAGATTTGACGAAGCTCCGACAAAGAAACACTCCTCACCTGTGCTTGGGATAGTCAATTTATAAAGATTATAAAAATTCAACCCCGAACATAGGCTACACGGAAAGCTTCCTAGAAAGGTGAATTTTAAATGCCTTCATCTAAAACAACTGTAAAAAGTGAATCTTAAATGGTATTATATACTATAATAATCATTACTGAAAGATTAACATCGGTCTGTAAATATTTAAAGGGAAGCTATACTCCTATTTAACATTGAAAAGTACACTTCTTTTCCACGCTTCGTGTATAATTCTCTCAATGACGAGTTAAAGATATTCTGAAGGATCTATTTACGGCGGCTGTTTTGTTCTTCATAAGTATTTGGTACAGTAAAGGATTTATTTTTATTCTTTGTCCGGCCATTGCAGTGGTGGCACTCAGGCGTTGGCTCCTTTCGGATCAGACACAGGTGATCTCCGAAGCATCCTTTTCCAGTGATCACCTGCGTCAGCCGATATGAGAGGGTCCCGTGATTCCTCTCGAGCCAATCCTCCATAACAGGTCTTACTACCGCAACGACGGCGTGCCCGGCGCTTGGTTGCCCAAGTCGTTCCTTCCACTCCTCCACAAGGACCTGGCGGAGTTGGGTTTTCTGATTCTCGATTTCTCGAGTTCAGTCAGGACTCCGGCCCAACTCCAGTGCCTCCTTGCGCCACTGATAAAGAGCCGCAAGGGCTCTCGCCTCCAGGTCCCATGGTGGAGTTCCAGCCAGGAGACTCGCTGCTTCAAAGGAGATTGTGCGGTATCCTCTTATGACCCTGATGGCCAGCACTCGCTGTGGTCGTCGCAGTATTGCGACGTTGCTCGCCTTGAGGGTCTCCGCCCACACTGGAGCCCAGTAAAGGGCCATTGACCGCACAACTCCCGCGTAGAGTGTCCTGCAGGAGTCATCGGGTCCCCTTATGTTAGGTAGTAGCCGCGCCAACGCCCGTGCTGCTCCCACCAACTTTGGGACCTGACTTCGGAAGTGAGTTCCGAAGTCCCATCGGCTATCGAGTACGAGCCCCAGATACCTCATGGAGGACTCAATGCCGATGCGAGTATCTCCTACTATGAGGCTGGATCGATTTGGTGACTTGTTCCGAGGCCCATGAAAGAACAAGGCCTCGGACTTGTGTAGAGTTACCTCAAGACCCAACCGCCGGATTCGCTCCACGACTTGGGCAACCCCGGCGGTGGCCCTCAGGGTTGCCTCACGATGTGTCTTGCTGCATGCCGTCACAAGTGTATCGTCCGCATAACACGTGACGACGACGCCATCTAAGAAAGCACCGTGAAGTACCCAGTCATAACCAATGTTTCACAGGAGCGGTCCTAGGACCGATCCCTGCGGAACTCCGCACGACATTTCACGTCTACCAAGACCTGTCTTACTTGGGTAGGTGACGGCTCTTTCCGACAAATATGACCCGACTATTTGACGGAGGTAGAGAGGCACTCGGTGATATACGAGTGCCTCCCTGATGCAACTCCAGGGCAAAGTATTGAACGCATTGGCAATGTCCAAGGACACCGCCAATACTACTTCGCCCCGGGAAACTGGTTCCTCCATCAGAGTCTTCACACGCATGATCGCATCCACGGTGGAACGCCCCTGACGGAAACCATACTGGTTCTCCGCCAGATCCGGCCCCACCCTGAAGAGGTACTTGACGAGGCGTCGTGCAATTACTCTTTCAAAGAGTTTGCATACCTCGTCAAGCAACATTATGGGCCGGTAGGCAGATGGTAAGTCTGCCGGGCGCCCCTCCTTTCGGATGAGGACCAGTTTCCCCGTTTTCCACAATTTTTGGAACTGGCCCTGCTCGAGGCATGCGCTGAAAAACTCTCTCAGTCGGGGCTCGAGAGCATCGTCGCTTAGAGCCAGGACCTAAGCTCGGCCTGGTATGCCATCTGGTCCTAGGGCGATGCTTTTTGCTTTAAGCCGTCGCACCGCTAGCGCTAGTTCTTCCCAAGCGACCTCTGGCACGTCGTCGTCATCCACGTTAGGTGTTTCGGGCGCCGAAGGTGGAGCGTGCTCCACCACTCGCACCGGGAACAAGGAGCCGACAACCCGCTCAAGCAACTCTGGCTGAAGACACCGGGTTAGCGGTGGAGCCCATGGGCACATTTTACCCCTGACCATACGATAGGGGCGCCCCCACGGATCTCGCTCCAGGGTCTCCAACAACTCGCGGCGGGCCTCACTCTTGGCCCGCTTTATCGTTGCTTGAAGGGTCCTTTTGGCATCCCTGTATCCCGGTAACAGCTCCGCTTCCCGAGCTGTTGCATCCGCGGGGCGGCGACGCCTTCTACGGAACCTGGACCACTGGCGGCGCCCGGTCACGCAAGCTTGTCGCAACCTTGTGATATCCGGTGACCACCAGTAGACCTGGCGCCTGACAGCATTTCGCTGGACTCTAGGCATCGCCGCATCGCAGACGCGGGTCATGGCCTCCCAGAACCATTCTGCCTCCGCTTCCACGTTGACAGGCCTGTCCGGTGCAGGGACCCAGGCCTGGACGATAGCGGCTTCCAGAAGGAGCTCACGATCTAAGCCCTTGAGCGCCCAACGTGGTTCTGGTGGAGTCACTCCGGGCGGCGCGTCACTTGTAGGAGCGTAGACTTCAAACCGAATGTATCGGTGATCCGAAGCTGTCTCCTCCCCCACAACAACGCGCCAGTCCAGAACATGACGTGCCAGCAAGGGGCACACGAACGAAATGTCAACGATCGAGCTGCCCCTCGCCGTAACGAATGTAGGTACGGCTCCCCGGCTTAGGACAACTAGGCCGGATCTTTCGGCCCAGTTCTCCAATGCCCTCCCCCTTGGATTCGTGCGCCGAGAACCCAAGACAACCGACTAGGCGTTGAAGTCCCCGAGTACAAGAACCGGAAGGGGTCGACAGGCATCGACGACGACGGCTAGCTGAGCGAGCCATTGCTCGTACTCAGTTATGTCTCGGTTTGGCGTGAAATAAGCGGCCACGACCGCTATATCCCCAACCACCGCCGCTATGCAGCCCCGTTCCCTAGCAACCACAGCAAAGGGAGGGGTACCAGCGGCAGTGCCGTGCACCAGCGCAGCCGAGCCGTCTAAGCCGGTCTCCCAGGCAGCTCCGAGAAACCGGTGGACGTATGGCTCGGCGACCGCAGCAATGTGGATGGACCTCTGTGCCATGCTCTGGAGCAGAAGATCCTGAGCAACAGCACCGTGGCCCACGTTCGCCTGGAGGATGCGGAGATTTGAATCCATTATTGAGTTTCCACCTCCACATCCCGCCGCGAACCTTGCCGTTCTCTAGCGACACCTTCCGACAGCGATTTGAAGCCAGAGGGCCGACCTCGCAGTTTCGGCATCGACGCGACACAAGGCTTACTGCCAACCCGGTGGTCGGCAGGCTTGCCTTTCGCTGCATACCTTTTTTTTTTGTTTTTTTAACGTGTGGAAACCCCCTCGGGCCGTCACCCCACCGGGGTTTACGGCGGGGTGGTATGTCGAAATCGGACCGACTAAAACCACACGGTGTGCCACTTTGCGCCTGAGATAGGAGTGATCCGGGAACCGCTGCTATTACGACATCCAGATCCCTCCTAGCGCCTGCCCGAAACTGCGGGCACCATCTATGGGTAAACTCTCTATTTGAGGCGACGTACGGCACACGCAGACGTCGCCTCCTCGCGGCTGGCCATTGTAACGGGTGGAGGGGAAAACCCGTCCCGTCCACCCGCGGCCACACTCAAGGCGGCATGAGGCACTGGTACGCGCGCCTCCGCCGCCCGGTTCGCCGGCGGCGAATTGGGTCCGAGTGGATATCGTCCTCCCGGGCCTTCTCCACCGCCTCCTTCCGCAAAATCACGTCTTCGCAGAAGGTTGCGACCGCGGTAAAACAACTGTCGCTACCGGCCATGGAGCGTATGACGGCCGGTAGCGAGAGATCTCCTCCTATAACAGCAGTGAGGTCCCAACGCTGCGCCGCCCAGGCGGAACAAACCGCTAGCGTGTGCTGAGCCGAGTCCTCCCTGCAGTCGCAGTGGTAACAGGCGGGACTCAATTCCCTCCTGGCGCCCGAGTGCAGATACTTCCCGAAGCAACCATGCCCGGAAAGGACCTGCGTCGGTCAGAAGGAAAGGGTCCCGTGCTGCCGCCCTGCCCACTCGGCGATGACCGGCTGGAGAGCTTCCACGAGGGTAAAGCCAGCACGTGGAGTCTCCAACCGGAACGTCCAACGAGCCATCGTGGCTCGACGAGCGGCCTCACGCCACTCGCGTATCTCCTCGGGCGGGGGCCGTATGCGCAACTCGCCCGGAAGTCAGCCGTCCGCCGATAAACTTCGGCGAGCACTTCCACCTCCAAATCCCACGGGGGAGTTCCGGCCAAGGCGCACGCCGCCTCCGTCGATACGGTGTGGTAACCGCGTATGGCTCTAACCGCCAATATCCTCTGAGGGCGCCAGAGGCGAGCCCTATTCTGGGCAGTCAGAGCCGCCGCCCACACCGGTGCACCATACAGCTCCATTGACCAGACAACCCCCGTGTATAGCCGTCTCGTCGCGACGCTAGCTCCACCCAGATTGGGCAAAAGTCGCCCAAGGGCAGAAGCAGCGTCGACCAGCTTTGGAGAAAGCTGTCGGAAGTGCTCGTCGAAGAGCCACCTGCCGTCGAGGATCAGGCCCAGATACTTCATCTGGGCCTGAACCGGTACGAGGATCGAATTGACCACGATGGAGGTGCCGGAGGGTGGACCACGACGGGGCCCATGGAACAAAAGGGCCTCCGTCTTGTCCATGGCCACCCGCAAACCCAGCGCCTTAATTCGCCCGACCACTAGTGAGACACCTGTGGTGGCCAGGCGCGCCGCCTCTTGAAAGTTCATCCCCCGGGCCGTGACCAATGTATCATCTGCGTAACAAAGTACGCCCAGCCCGGGGGGAAGGCGACCTCGAAGGGCCCAGTCGTATCCCATGTTCCACAGGAGTGGTCCGAGGACAGACCCCTGCGGAACACCGCACGACATGAGCCGCCGCCTTCGAACACCGTCTCGGCCCTCGTACATGACGGTACGCTCCTCAAGATAGTCTGCCACAAGCCGCCTCAGGTACTTTGGCACCCCGTGGTAGTGGAGTGCTTCCCTGATGCAGCTAAATGGCAGACTATTGAATGCGTTGGCGATGTCCAACGACACCGCCAACAGCACGCCGCCACAGCTCACCGCCTCTTCGGTAACGGCCCTCAGGCGCAGCACGGCATCGACCGTCGAACGCCCCGCTGGTATGGAATACCGAGAGATTATTAGGCCAGGTTTATGAACAAGGAACAATCTTCAGTAGTCCATGATGCGCACCTAAAACAACACAGTGGGGCGCTACAACCACCTGCCTTATGACCGGCTTGACCACAACGGAAACAAAGGTCACCTATGGTGACCGCCGCCGTACATTGAACCCCCACATGTCCCACCAACAGGCACCGGAAGCACCTTGTCGGTCGGGCCTGCAGGAGCCGTGCCTGTGCCCTCAGGAAATCTGCAACCAGAAGGGTATGTCCATCAGCGACCTTCTGGGCCGCCGCAATAGGGCAACTGACAACTGCTGCCCGCTGTCCACTTGGGCCGAAGCGAATTGCTCCGACCTATACATGTTCTAGGGGGCAGCCTCCGGTCTTCCTCACTGCGAGTTTGAACTCGTCCACCGTGACGGAGTCGTCCAGGCCTGTAATGCGTACTTCAGCGCATTTTACGGGCCTGGATACTCGGACATCAGCTGCGTCCAGTGATTCCCTTAGCTTAGCCGCTAGAGCGTCGGCTTTGGGCCCACTGGTTAGCTTAGCCGGGCTCCCGTCCGTATGTTTTTATACCGGACGCCCGGTATCTCAAGAGCCTTGAGGTTAACTTTGGCCTTTATTTTCGCCAAGACCTCGGTGTACCCCAAGCCCCTCCCTGCTGCCTCCTCCGTTAGAGTGACGACGACGGCCGCAGAGCGAGGAGCGCGGAGTCTCCTCGGTGCTGCCATCGCGGCGACAGTGGCCTTTCTGGCTTTTTTGGCTTCTTTTTTGGCGGCCTTCCGCTTCTTCTTTTTATCCCCAGCCACCACCCAGCACTCTTCCAGCGGGTGCTGTATGGTATTGGCCGAGGTTAAAGCTGGGGTCTGGGTATGACTCGCCTTTCCATTTCCCTTTCTTTTCTCCTGGGTGACTTTAGTAGGGGCCGTTGACGCTGGCTTGGTGACCACCCTACCTACTGGCTGAGCTGTTGAACCAGCTTTGGCAGCGGCCGCATAATTTGTCTTCTTTGGTGGAGCTAGAGGTGGGCGGTAGTGGACACTCTCTACTGCCGAAATACTCCTCATGAGCCGCTCCTCCATCTCCACCATGAGTCCAACTATGTTCTGTTCCACCCGGCTTGATGATATCGCCGGTGGCGATGATGCTAGCGTAGCCCCAATGTTGGTACGCGTAGAGCCCGACGCTCTCTCTCTGGCTTCGGCGAGATTCACTTCGAGGCGGGCTTTCTCCCTTTCATGAGCCTTATTCTCGGCTACGAGAAGTCTTCCTGCCTCGACAATGGAGCGCACGAGTACCAAAAGGGCCTCATGTTCAGGGCTCTTTGATACTTCAGGTGTCTGAAGTAAGCAATCGGCTAAGCCGATTGCCTGCTCGATCCGTTCCACGAGGTTGCCAACTCTGCGGCGTAGCTCCTCCAAACTTACGTCACTCGTGGTGGTAGTCGTTGTCATATCGGATGCGACCTTTTCAAGTAGGGCTTTGAGCAAGAGCTCACCTTCGGCCCTCTCTGATGTCGCAGATCCGCCAATCTGCCTCTCTTGGGCCATCCGCCCAGTCTTGGGAGGTCGACCTCTGCCACGAGGCCCCCGACGGTTTGTACCCCCTTTGACTAATGTGACCTCGTCACTAGAGGCCGACAGCATGCTTTCTTCTCCTGCGTGGGTCTGGCGCCTTTTTCGAGCAGTCCGTTGGTACTGTTCTACAGCTGACATCAACGGGGTGCTCGCACCACTCCTTTCCGAGGCAGTGTCACGATCTAACACCGCTTCACGGTTTTGCGCGTTCTTCGCGATATGTTGGTCGCCGGATTTACCGCTCGGCGACGGGCGGGTTTGGCAGTGGTTGCTCCCCCCAGAATACGACTGGGAGCTGCCGGAGCCGTTTGGCTCCGGAAGGGATTCCCCAGGCGAAGTGCGTCTGGGACCCTCCTGGGTAGGTGAGACCTTTACTTTACTCATGCCATGTTTTTGAGTTTAGTGTCCTCCGACAGTAGGACGCCTTCGGCACTGGATTCCCTTCAGCGACTCAGCCCATTGCCAGGCGTCAGAACGTGGGCTTGGGGTTTTTTTTTAGAGAGGTTTACGTTCTCGTGGGTCCGAAGATCCACCGGTCCTGTCCGTTTAGGATTACGGCTGGGCCGGACGGGGTCTGCACCAGACCGGGTCCGTCCGCCCCAAGGTTTTTTAAAGAGGTTTCCTTCCTCGTAGCCCTCGAAGAGCCGTCGCTCCTGACTGCAAATAGTCAAGTTTACGACTTGGCCGGACGGTGGTCTGCATCAGACCAATGTCCTCTACCTCTGACAGTGCCAGTGGTTGAGAACCCGTCCGCCGCATATGTCCGCTGGCATACTCTCTACTATGCCCTCTGCTAAACAGACGGACACGTAGAAAGTCTCCGAATGACCCTCACAAGGGTTTTTTTTCCCACCTCGGCCGAATTCGCCGTAGGCGGCAGCGTCTCTCCCATTTGACGAGAGAGGCGCTGCCGCCTCCGTTGCCCAGGGTGCACCACGTAGAGGTTCCGGACCCCGCGCCCCTGAAATACCGATACTAAGTTTTTGAATGGTTAACTTAAAAGGCTAACTAATTTTTAATTAGTTTTATTGCTATTTTGATAGTGTGCGCTTGGAATGTTAAACTGTTCTCGGACTTTTTTTAATGTAAACATCTGAACGTGAATAAAGGCGTGGTTTGAAGTGCAAGTTATATTGTATCAGAGACATGGTGAATTAAAGTCAGGAATAAATAGCTATGAATAAACAGTTTTATTTTACTGTTAAACTGTTTACGTTGGAGATTCTCTGAATTAATGTATTAATTTAATGCGTGTATTTATCATTCCCTACCAAACCGTGAGTGAATCATTAAGGGTCCAACATGGGTAAGGAATATTAATTAACCATTAGTACCGGAAATTGCAAAACTCTTAGCAATATGCTGACGGTTCGAATAACTTGGCTTTAATTAAACTTGAATTAATGTGTAATTCATATGAAATAGGTTAGAACTTGGTAACTGAATGTTCGAATTGTAATTGCTGGAACGTGGAAGCCCCTTTGGTATTCATTGTGTAGCGCTTTCTGTGATACCATGACTTCACAGAAAATCGCTGTTAACAGAAAACAAAAGGAAGGCCCTTTTGTTTCTCTTCGCTCGGTGGAGTGAATTTACAGGAGCACAAATCCCCCTTATTTTACGATTCTATAGGGAAGGTCTTAAAGGCGGGTAACTCACATATAATTTTGAAGTTGGAAGTGTACATGGGCTTCAGTAGTTAACTACAGCTTCCATCAGGTGACTCGTTTGGATCTTTGCCCGTTTATGTCATAAATAAAGTTTTTTATTATTGTCAACACATAGTCGATATCACAAATACTATACAAATCAATAGCTAAAAGAATATTTCAATGCACACAGAAATATATATTTATTTTATATTCTAAATGTTTACCAAAAAATGAAGGTATTTTTATTTCTGGTAACTTTGTTAGATATTTTGTTTCCTGACCAGGGAGCTACTTTAAATTCAGAGTTAGTTGAAGCACTACGAATATTGGGCAACATTTCTTTTAACATATTATTATAGTCTATATAGGGCTCTTCAACTACATTATGAATACTATTTTAATAGTATTTCGAATTTCGTACGTCGGCTTCGTAGTTTCTAATATTTGCGTATAATTGCCATAAAACGAAGCACATTGTCGTTTCAAGTTTTCTGATCTGGTTACTAAATACAACGTAGTTATTCGTTCCTTAGGAGATATTTTCAAGTTAGATAGCTTCTTTTATCTTATCTTTGATATAATCCTGTAAACTTTCGAACGACTCCATTTTTGACAATTACAAACAATGAAATTTATAGATATTTAAACTATAATCTCTAATGATACAAAAACAATGTAAAAGTGAATGTTGTCTTGCTATATATGTATATATATATGCTATATCATACCTAGAAAACACCCAAACTTTGAAACAAATATTTACGAATCATACAAACATTTGGTCCAACCCGGGCATCGAACCCGAGATCTAAAGCGCAGCAGTCGCATGCAACACCGCTGCGCACCCAGGCAGTCAAAAATTTAAAAAAAACTAATGAAACTATACTCTTTAATCTATTGAGTTTAAACCACAAAATTTTCTGCTTGTTTTGATTGTAATTAAAATGAATCTAAATATAAAGTTTAACATACTTTGAAGTTGAAATTTCTTTAGTTCTTTCTTGAGCTTCACTAATCTCGATGTACACTGTAGGGGATTGCTCTGAACAGCGATCCACTGACCAGTATACCCGACACAACAAGCGATAGCCGTCTCACCGCCGAAGATTATCAAAAATTTGCTTCAACCAATCAAAATCTTAAGAATCATGAACATGAATCGGATTCGTGAGCAGAATAAATAATACATGGGTTATCGAATTTGCTGTTGCTAATATAATATGCAAACCTGTATTCGAAGCTGGACAATAATCGTCAAAACATTTAAACACATACACAATAAAGCGAACGAAATCATATCGTGATCTAACTTTTCATCAACGTTATCTATCGAGTCAGAACATAAAAATATGGTTTCATTGCAATCGAATATATTTAAGTTTGATACTAAACTCTTAATTTTTAGTATAAAAGGCCCGTGGCGCAAGTTTTAATATTATTATATTAAAAACATTTTAACCCGTTCACAAAAGTCCATCAAATTAATGAGGAAATAATTGATTTAAATCAACATTGTGAAGAAGATTTATTACATGCGTTAGAGAGCAAGCTCCCAGTCCGTTGCCATGGTAGTATTGATCGTTAGAAAACAATAAAAACGAGTTGAAATACACTTCTCTGAACAATCCTAAAATGAATCAACGGGTTAGTTTCTAAACAATTCGATCTTTTTAATTTCAGGTAGGTCACGATTGGGGTTATTACACAATGGTGACTGATTTGCCTAAGTACTCTCATGACGTGTTAAAGTTCAACATTGCAACCACAGGCACTCTCACAGCTTTGCCATACATTGCTATGTGGATTTGCTCTTTTGGCTTCGGTTTCGTCTGTGACTTGTGTGTAAAGAAAGGTTGGCACACTATCAAGACTGGAAGAATCATTCATACGACTATTGGTATGTATTTTGCCTTGTTTGACTCCATGGATGGTATAGTAATTTAAGTGGTCGCCACGCCGCTTTATACTGCGTGAGTGTTGTGAGTTCAAACCTCACACGGGAAAAAACTTTGAGTGATTTTGTTGTTGTAAGTATGGGTATTATTTGTGTCCATTTCGTGCATGTTTTCAAAGTCCCCTGCGGTAAAGGAAATACTCCAAATGAGGGGGCTGCCTTTAAACAATAATTATTGAAATTATATGAATAGAACAGTAGTTTATACATTTACGTTGTAAATGAAGTCTTCTGACTTGTGGTTTATATTCATTTATATTTTATTTCACTCAGAATAATATTGTTCACAAAATACATAATGTAAATATTTATCAAATAGACTATAAAATACAGGTCGAATGACATACATACACACACGTACATACATGTGTATGTACACGTACATACACCAAGTCGAATGACGATGTTAGAGTTTTAATAATATTTGAACCTAAAACTTTCATATTCCTAATTTTGAACTGTGTATTGCAAGTAGTAAGTAAATTGTGAAGTTACGGTGCTCTTCGTAACACGTTACTTAAAGTGCTAATGCAAGAGAGAGTGCACTTCGACCGAGTGACTCAGGTGCAATGTCTACTCTGTTATAATACTAAAGTTTTACGATCTAACCATATCTTCACTAACTTTTTACTTAAAGTAATAGTTGCACAAGACTGTATATGATGAGCGCTATTCCGTGTCAATAGTTTAAAATATGAAATAAATAAATTTATATTGTATTGCAAATGCACAACATGATTGGTTATTTAAAAAATATACAACACAGTCATACATAACACAGTTTATGACGACGATGATGAAATGATGCTAACAACGCCATCTGTTATAAGGAAGCCAGAACTAAGTTACATAAATATTGAAAAATCGATTTCTAAAAGTTTTAAGCAAAATTCAACGCACAAATAGTTGGTAATGATGTGTTAACGATTGATTAAGGGCTTTTTATAATACAGTTCGTTGTGAAATCCAGAAGTCACCTACGTAAATAAAATTGAAAGTCACATTGTATTTTGATAATTTTACTGAGAATGAGTATTAAAGTTACAGTTAGAATACAGGATTTGTTTAAATTTTACCTTTAACAAATTATCTTTATATATTTATTTATTATTTCAGCTGCTACTGGTCCCGCTATCTGTATTATTTTGGCATCATACGCAGGCTGCGATCGTACGGCGGCTATGGTGTACTTTGTTCTATCTATGGCTCTTATGGGAGGATTTTACAGTGGTATGAAGGTACGTTACAATTTATGAAATTTCGTCATTCCTATATTATAAGCTCAAGTAATAAAATGACGTGAGGTAAATGTAAACTTTAAATTAAAATATAATTTCTATTAACTTTACCTCTTAATCCAGTGTTCATAGACAATGATTTTTTTCTTAATACCTCCTCTTTTTTATCACAATATGGTAGCCTCTGTACGATTTATCTTGAAAAGATTTTATTTTTGTAGAGTTACTGGTTAGAAAATATCATACAAAAGCCATTGTGTGCCGTTCTAAAGCACACTAGCCTATTATAACTTGACAATGTAGAACTTACATCTAATAACGTCAGTTACCAACGTTAGAAAATAACTTTATATTTTAAAGGTACATTTCTTCATTTTAATTTGTTTACTTTTTATTTTTATATATATATAGGAAAAAATCTCGAAATTGTACTGTGCGAGTGCAGTTATATACTATTGTATAAACATATTGCACTAAAAATAATATAGCATATTGTTATAAGCAAAATCGTTTTCCGAAGTCTGGAAGAGCACCCAGACTTATACAGAGCTCATGACTGAGAAAATATATTCTACTTATTTCAAAAAAGATTATATATTTTAACAATATTTATCTCCCTTATAATTTATCACAATGTTTTATGATAATATATCTTTCTATATACTGCAATAAAATACATGCAATGAAGTTGTTGGAAGCATGACTTAAGTCCTTGTACAGCGTGTTACATAACGGTGTGGTTAGATTTTGAGATCCTAAAGTATACCAATAGTCATCATACTTGTATTAGAAAACAATGAGAATTTAAAATATTCGCTTACTTATATAATAGTTCGTGTGTTGTTACTTCTCTTTTGAAATAGTGACATTTTCTGATTTTTTATCAGAAATTATCACTGTTTCAAAAGAAAAACTTCTGCTAAAAAAGTCAAATGTAATTTTACTTTCGCTTTATTTCCAGCAATTTAAAAAGTAATAATAAAAACAAAAAGCAAAATTTACTCTGTTTTTTTACACAAATTTTCCACAATACCTATTTACTTTTATAAACAAAGAACTTGGCATACTTTTTATACTTTGTTATAAATTTCACAAAGCCTCGTTTCATTCTCAAGGGAGAATTTTATCAAGAATCATGGTACTTAGTCCACGGAAATGTTTTAATCCGAACCCGCATAAATACAATTCCTGAAATTTCCTCTTTTCCCTTGGTTATCGTTTATCGTGTTAGAAGGAGGCGTAAAGTAGACTTTTATGGCGAGCTCAACCATAATAATAACATATTGTTATGTATACTTAGACGAAAACCTTAACCAAGATACGTATAGTATGTTTTTTATCATCCTTATTTCAGCCAAAAGACGTCCACTGCTGGACAAAAACCTCTCCCAAGGTTCTCCACAACAGCCGGTCCCGTGCCGCCCGCATCCAGCGGCTATATGTTTATTATAATAGAACGTAAAACTACTGAAACCATAAACCATAATGAATATTTTCACCAGTGAATTTATACTGTAATTTAAATAAAAATTGCTTAGTTTTTCTCCATAAATTTCCTTACGTTGTTGTAGATTTCATCAATCAATCTTTCACTTCCGTAAGAGACTTACGATCGAATAGCTATAGTATTTCTTTTCATGGCAGGTATTTCATGTCCCTTTTTATATTTCTGGCAAATTATGTACAAAATTTCGATAATATGATCGATGGAGTAGTTAAGACATAAAAGTTTTCGAATAAATATATACACACATAAATATCATATTTTTTTTTATTTTCTCATCATTAACTGTATTTTTTTTTTACTTTTCGTGAGATTTTGATAATATTTAATGCATCAAGTCATGACTGAGTTGGATACTTGTATGTTTATACATCGTGTTATTTAGAAATTAATTTTTATTTTTCATTTCTTCAATTTTCAATTCCAATATTATCTAAATTTATATTATTTTTCATATTTTACAGGTAAATGCATTGGACTTAGCCCCAAATTACGCAGGCACTTTAACTTCTCTGGTGAACACTACGTCAACATTCGCTGGCATTGTTACCCCTTATCTTATTGGACTATTAACGCCAGATGTAAGTGTTACATTTACAATATTATATAATTTTGTATCATAATCCTACCTTAAACAATTAACGTATAACTTAAAACAATTTCAATTCAACTAATTTCCTTGTAACATGATCGTCGCAATATATGTCACTCACCTCACTAATTATGTATGTCGCAGCCAACTAGCTTAATTATCCGTAGCCGTAACAGTCAAGTCTCTTTACTAGACGACGCCGTTCAACTAGCGCTTATAATAATATTTAGTCGAAGCGTCTATAACGACATTTAATGAACTGGTTAGCTGATGCTTCAGTCATATGTAGAAAAGGGTGACCATGTCATGAAATATCTGACATGATAAATTGTTTTCTTAAATAATGTAAAATATCACGTATTCTTATTCAGAACTAACGAGGTCAAATAGTACAACTTAAAGTATATATACATGTAAGTAGTAAACATGTTGTTTCTTAACGCAAGTTATATTTCCATGGTATTTGGTTTTTAAGACAAACACGTATATTATTGCGACACTGGTTGACAGTATACTCATAATCAGAGAGTGAAACTAAATATAAATAAATAAGCTAGACAAGTATATAAATGTTATTGATCTAAGTCATATATGTGGGTGTTTGATTAAATGGTTAAATACTAGTCAGGCTGCTAGTTAAATGAACCCGTATTGTAAAGAAATTAGGTTGATCATTAAACTATACGATCCATCGATTGGTTGAGCACTATAAAGTCTATTCGAATAGTATAGATTTAAATAGAATTGCATTAGTAGAGCTCTTAGATTAGGACGATACACGTACATTATGAGAGTTACATTTTGTCCCTATTGCACTATTGTTGTACATTTATCTATATATATCTACAATCTACTTATTTCTACTTTACGGACTGTGTGAACAAATAATAATGGACTAGATTCAGTAAAACAAAGAAAACAATATTTGGTATAAGAGATCCTCTGTTTGAATATATATAGCCAATACAACGATAGTGATAGTTACAAAAATATTTTATGTTTACACTCACTAATAAATTATTTCAGCACTTGATCAAACTCACTTAATCAACGTAAAACAAATAAATGATATGTATATGAACTACGAAAGTGAATCTTTAATATATCAGTATCACTAAACACATACATATAATTCACTAAACATTGAATTTTTATTACAACTTTGATTGAAAGCAATAGTTTTAAATGATTTATAGATTATAAAATCAAACGTTATGAAGTACAATCGTTGTATTGAATCTGTTAATATTAAATTCCATTTAAACAATAAATGTCAAGAACGAAGTGCTGTATCTCTTACAATGTTTCGAGGTCAACACTCAAAACACGATAAATCATATTCAGAGCCTAATAAACAATGACAGGGACCACATGGTACTGGTTTATCTTATTCCAAGTATTAAAACCAACTAACCTTGAACTATTCTATTATTTTGTAGTTATTAGTAACTCTTGAAAATTCATTTTACAGTTAATTTAGTATAATAAGCATACATACTGCATTGGATAGTATGGGTGGGTGGCAAATGACTACCTGAGGTCATGGCACAGAAATCATAATAATAAATAGGGCACTTATCTACCTTGTCTTATTGTAACGATTTCTGTGAGTTATAATATAGTTTTGAAGAGAATGGCCTTTTACAAAAATAATATTTTTCTAATATAGTATAGTAATACATATAATTATATCTTCTGCTGTATTTTAAACGTGAACATTTTAAGAGAAACTTGCATAAATTTACCATTAACGTTAATATAAATATAATTTCCTATGATATTTTAAACAGTCAACATTTTTTTTTCATAAAATATTATCTTCCAAAATAATAAAAAGAAAATAAGAAAACAGGACAATAAATAACTTCAACTTTTATTGTTCCGTAAATAATTTTACTTTCGTATAATTTAATGTTTATTGTTTTTTGCAGTCGACATTAGCGCAGTGGAGAGTTGCATTTTGGGTATGTTTCGCTGTTCTTGTTGGTACAAATGTGATTTACTGTATTTGGGCGGATGGCAAGCAACAATGGTGGGACGACGTACGGCAATACGGCTACCCTGAAGGATGGAAACATGGGCCTCTCATCAGAGACTCAATTGAACAACCCGAAGGAGTGAGACTTGCAGGTCACAAAGAAGGTTCATGATGTTAAAAAATAATAAATTTGCATAAAGACAATATAATCCGTGTAACTAGTCAATAAAGAACATAATAATTGCAGTGCCTTATACTTAAGTTCAAATTAAAATAACAATAGATGTAATATTCTTACAATGTTGTAATTTACTTTCTAATAAATCTCCTTTTTATGATGTTTTTGATTTTTTTAATTGATTCACTCAATTTTTTGTTGTTTAAAATACTGATTTATAATATACAATGACGGGTTTCACACAGAAAGAGAAATATCGCGTAGGGTGTTTATTTATTATGCAAAGGTGAGAAGGTGTTAGTTGTAGATAAAAAAACAAACTATATGTTACATACAATTTGATTTATTAACTTTACTTTTAATTGAGGAATATGAATAAAAAATAAAACATTTACAAATGTAAACAGTTAAATATAAAAAATAAAATAATGTTAGTTAACAAATCAATGAAATTGAAATAAAATCGAGACAGTTAGTGAACTTTTACAAGAAGTTTATTGATAATTCAGAATTTAATTAAACTCAAACTACTTCTTCATCTTAAATTCATTTAAAAATACGTCATCTTTCGAGCTTCTCTTAGCTGATAACTAATGCTAATTATCTGAGATTTTAGAGCTTCCTTGGCTTTTCGCAATCTCACCACCTTTAAAATTTAATAATTTTTAAAATTAATTACCTAAGTAGAAAAAATAGTATTATCTTTGTGACCGTTAATTGTGACAAAGAGATTTTTGATTGCTGTGTTGACTAATAAATAGCCACCCATAATGGTTAAACTTTGTTCAGACTTGAGAGCTCGCATCGTTTACTTATGGTTAATATAATCTAGAGATATTAGAAAGACAATAATTCTTAAGACTAACATAGACAGATATAAAAACAAAAAGGCTGAGGTTTTAGCACACAAACATATGTGTTGATTAGTTTTTTTTTTTAAGTAGGTTAGTTTGTTCTTGTAGAACAGGCCTTGTGTTTCCATAACGTTAACGAGTTTCATAAATACCAAAATGTTGGAATCAACTACAAAAACCACATAGCTGAAGAAGAGACTAAGTTGTTAACAAATCGAAAAGATTGAGAAGTAAAGGGCACATACTAAACGGTAGGAATAAGTAATATTAATAAGTAATAATAGCAATAATTCAACAATAATCTTGAATTAATATGTGTCACTGTATTAAAGCTATACATACCACGAGGGTTGATTATAAATTTGTTTGTCATCACAAGAGTATCGAAGCCGAGCTGGACTAACGTTACAAGTTCTAGTTTTACTAAACAAAGTTATAGTCTGATTGATGTCGCTCTATAACCAAAATAAATTAATACATCTATAAATACCTCATCTCTGGCATTTTGGAAATCACGCAATAAATCCTTTTTTGTCAGTAAGCCTGCCTTTTTCTGTTCCGCTTCTAACAACCGTCGTAGCGTATTACGTTTCATCTGTTAAAGGACAAACCATTATTATTCTAATAAAAACAAAAGTTTCTATTATCAAAATTATCTAATCAAATTCTATTATCAAAATTATCCCTTCATGTTTTGTTAATTTTGTCAGTTCTGGCTCCGATGAAGATATTTTTTGCAAGCTTTTATTTAACTTGCTGCATATGTATGTAAATAACTACGTTTGTTCGGATAGAATCTTGCAACTCAGATATTTTCAGCCGAATGAGTTTAATGGGGTATTCAACCTTTAGTATGGATCCGTGGCATATTTCTTTTTCTTTCACCAGTAACAAAACTTAGGTCATAATTAGAGGATTATTTCAAAAGCCCATAATAAGAAAAGAAAACACTCCTTAAACCATAAACAATTAGAGATGCTTCTTTGTTCTAATCAGACATTATTTTTACAGAAATACATACATATTGACTTGTTTTGGTGGACACGCTTTTTGTTTTTGTTTAACAAGACCTTGTGCCTGAGTAACTAAACTTAGTATTAGTTAGTATGTTTTTTTGATTGAGCTATGC
Source organism: Hypercompe scribonia (assembly GCA_949316085.1). Taxonomy (NCBI): domain Eukaryota; kingdom Metazoa; phylum Arthropoda; class Insecta; order Lepidoptera; family Erebidae; genus Hypercompe; species Hypercompe scribonia. The sequence goes on from OX438975.1 coordinate 8,845,147, forward strand.
CTACCGTTGATGGGTGACTTAAACCATCTCGTATATCGAAACTCCTTCGTACAAAAACTTTGACAACCAGTGGATACTGTACAATCTTGATGATTAACAATATTTGTAACAATATCTTGCAGTCGTCTCACTGCTATGTTTACTAAGTCAAACGTACAATCTAAAAGTGAAGCCAGAGGAGTCAAGTCTTGTTGCTATCTCGCTAAATATCTTCTTTCTAATTATACATGCATTTTATTGCCCCTCTAACGAAGAACATTTGCCGCCTCATATGTCCAGACAACTAAGCGGTTTTCACGATTAAATGAAATCCTTCAAATTGTTGTATGTTTAGGCTACTTTCTTTATATAGTTTGATAAATTAAGACTTTGAAAAGCGATCGTTCTATAATTCTTCTACAAATGAGGAGTTTCGATATGTAAGAGACAGTTTTGGTAACCTATCTACGGATCAAGCGTGGCAGGTGTAGCTTAACCAAAAAAAAAAACGTGAACCTGTGTGAGGATTACTTTAGTACAAGATACTATAAACACAAACAAAACATTACCGATATCTACCAAAAAGTCAACATATACGTATTGCTATAAAAATAACGCCTGATTAGAACAAAATAGCAATCGCCATATCACGGGTCGGTTACGATTTAGGTATTTAATTATTTGTTTTATGAACTTCTTAGATAGTTTTTAAATAATGAATTGAATTTTTTTACTTGCGAAAGACAAAAAAACATGCCAAAAAGTGAATTTTCTACTAATACAATAAGCAACAATAAAAACGTAGTTGCAGGTATTCTTTTTCACATGGAGGCAATGAGTTGTCCCATAGTACTGGACGATGCAGCATTGGCAATCAATGAGGAATACTCACAACGGGCGTTACAACCAACAGCTTGGTAGTTAAACTTGATGTCAATTCATGAAGTAATTACACAATTTGTATGATATACTCGTAAAAATTTGTTATAAGATTTCTCTTTGTAGATAAAGAAGTTTAATTAGATAGATTTTTTATTTTCAAATTAAATCTCTCGACACGTTTATGTATTATATCTTATAAAGTGGATATTAAAAGCTTTCAAGGAATGGTTCATTTGCCTCTTCTTAGTACATGAATTAAGGATTATGTTTAAAGAAGTTTAATGTTTTCTTCTATTTTATTTTTTTTTATTTTGAAAGTTTTTGTAGAATACATTTAAAATTTTTGTGAAAGTAAATACTGCAAAAAAGTGATTATTGATAACCAATAGATTAATATGTTGTAAATATAAAGATTTATTAAATCATATTTTTGACTTATCAACATAATTCATTTTAATAACTTCACGGTTCAAACCACAAGGTTCGGACTTCTCGATATCTACTGTAGACGTAAAGGATTGTACTTCAGACGTAACAGTGAACATTTACCTCAAAGAAGTTTGTTTAACCAATGTTTCAACCGCATCATACAAATGTGGTCTGAGGAGGGTGCAAGATTCGTAACTACGATCGGGATTATACAACCAAAATGTCGGGCAATTTTCACTGAACTTTATTAATATTATCGCTATGAAGTCCCCATATTTTAAAAATTATATATTTAATTTTGCACTAATAATCGTCGTTCTACTTGACATTTAAATATTGGGTTAAGTATTGGGTTTAGAAAAGTATTTTGACAACTTTGAAATCTTTTTTTGTTTACCTTTTCCTCTCCAAGATGTTCTCTATAATTTTTATAATTGATTTCAGAGTCTCCAAGATCACACTCAGCTATGTCGATAAGTTCTTCCGTATGATGCATTTTTTCCCTTATATGAGATAAAATTTGATTGTGTCCTGTGCACTTTGTACGATTTTTTATGAGTTCATCTTCACGTTCTGCCAAAGGTTTGAAAATATATACTCGTAATTTATGACCAATATTAAAATTATTTGAACTGTGCAGTATAATTTGGCAATGAACCGTTTTTTCAATACAATGAGAAAAAAATCAATCATAACGGGTTCACATTGCCTTGCAATTGGATTAAAAACATTAAGTCACATGTACATATGTCGCTCTGCATTACGTCTTACCTTCAATTTTATTTCTAAAATTTTTGTTATCTATATTAAGCTGCTGATATAAATGTACAGAAAGACCAGGGCCTATAGTTTCCAGCTCCTTTAACACAGCTTCCAATTCAGCTACAGCGTTTCGAGCCCTTATGTATTGTAGGGAAAGTGTGGAAGCCTGTTCACTTTTCTGAGCTTGTAATGCAATGAATCTTGAAACAGTCTGTAATAACATACAATTTGGACAAACTTTTAGTTTTTTTTTGTAAAGACAAATAATAGTGGCCTGTACTTATCTTTGGTATCATTTTGAGCCTGATTTTGAACCAAATGAATCACAGAACCTGAACTTAACCATTTCAAATAACATCACATCAACAGCTTTTAATAGTCCACTACTGGACATAAGCCTCTCCTTTGAAAGGAGATTTTGGCCTACTATATTACGTTCCACTATTGAACATTAGCCATTTACCATGCTTTATAATATAAGCATTACACGTGAATAAAGATTGCAAGATTAACTTAAAATTTTAAAATGTACTAACTTTGTCAGCGATTGGTTTGCCTTTTCTAGAATAAATAAGACCCGTACCAATACTTCTTTCTAGATTTTGCAAAGCAATAAATTTTTTCTCAGCACCTTCTAGTCTTCCTATTATAATGTTTTCTACTGCACAAGTTTTTGTTCGCATCTAGAGAAATTACAAGGAAAATAAATTTTAAGACTTCAAAGGCCCATGATGTGTTCATTATGTTCGTGAATTAAAGTAATTATGTAACTTTACAATTTAATCTACTACAATTTAAGTATCTACTTTCAAACCGAATCTTGCGGTATACGTTATCTTGGTTCTCTCGTGGTTTTGAACGAGACGAAAGAAAGACACAAACTCTATCTACAGTTATTTGATCGGCTATATCAAAGATTTATTTCTGACATTCAAGCTTATTCAAAACACCCTTAGAGCTAAAATGGGGCACAGTACGTAATGTATGTATTTTACATTTATATTGAGCGCACTTACAAAAGGGGAAAGCCTAATGACGCAACGTGAAAATTTGCGCTGAAGGGAAGAGAATATTGCTTATACGAATAGTTCGGCACACACAATCAATAATTTTAGCGTGATAGAGTTTTACAGTAGCATTTTTTATATAATACTATTAAACGAAAGTTCTAACATATGTTGTGACGTGACATTACTTTAATAATATGTTATTGGACTACTAGTATAACTTACATCAACAATTTCTTTATCTGTTTTTTCTTTGAGTTCTTCATACGACATGAGTTTCTGTTGATATTTTTTTTCTAAATCTGCAGTACCTTGAAACGGTTTAAATACATGATCGAGCTTGCGTTTCCTTAAATGATAAAAAAAAAATCCTTATAAAGTAGGGGTCAACTTTATTGTGCATTAGTTGAGTAAGAATACAATATAATCAATTTTGTAATGTATTTTCACAAAAAAAATCTGAAAATAACTATATTATATATATATATATATATAATATAGTTATTTTCAGCCTAGACTTTGATTTTTTTTGTGAAAATACATTACAAAATTGATTATATAATATAATATATAATATAATATAATATATAATATATATATAACACTGATATTGATAAACAAAAATGTTCTTTAAAAACAAGCAAAGAGCTCAACAATAACTTACCTATAATACTCGGCAAGTCTACGATGTAGAACATTATTCCTTATTTGCATATGCATAGCTTCATTTAAAAGATCTCTGTAAACTTGTAAACATACTTCTCGGCTGTTTGTAATATTTTCTTTTACAATATTTTGTTCAACTGCATTGGTGTTTTCTTGTTCATTTTCAGAAGTAGTTTCTGATAAAACATGTATAAGTTAAAGATAAAAAATTAAAAGCCATTTTACTTGTTTTACATATTACGTCGTAGTAAAATAACAATACTATCCTGTTTTATATTGTATTTGAAACTGGTGCCTTCAGAGGATACTGGCAGTTAGAACAATACGTGGTTACCGCACCGTGTGTACGGAGGCGGCGTGCTCTTTGGCCGGATCTCCCCCATGGGATTTGGAGGTGGGAATGCAAGTCTAAGTTTATCTACGGATGGCTGATTTATGGGTGGATAGTGGCATTCCGTCCCTGCCTGGAGAGATATGAGGCCACTCATCGAGTTACGATGATTCGTTGGTCGATCTAACCGGAGACTCTACATGCTGGCTTTACCGCCTTGGAGGCTCTCCAACCAGTAATCGTTAAACAGACAGGGCGACACAGGTCCTTTCCGGGCACGGCTGCTTCAGGAAGTTCCTGCACTAGGTCGCTAGGACGGAATTGAGTCCCGTTTATCACCACTGCGACAGCCGTGAGAACTTAGCTAAGCACACACTAACAGTCTGTTGAACCAGGTCGAAGCAGTGTCGGACCCTCACCGCAGTCATTAGTAGAAATCTTTTGCTACCGGCCATGGAAGGGCGGATGCTCGGCAAGCCGTTTTACAACTGTCGTAATTTTCTTCGAAGAAATTATTTCGTAGAAGGAGGTGGCAGAGAAGGCCTCAGAGGACGGATTCAATTCGCAGCACGCGAATCAGGTGGCTGAGGCACAAATACTAGCGGGACAGGTTATCCCCTCCATCACAGTAGCCAGACGCGAGGACATGACGTCCGCGTGTGGTGTACATCGCTATATATACGTTATAATAGAAAGGTCAAACGAAAGTGGTGCTCGTACAAGCGGGCAGGCGCTAAAAGGGATCTGAATGTCATAATAACAGAAGCTCCCGGATTCTGGTGATTTCTAGTACTTCTTCCAAAAATAATAACTATTAGCTATGTTCATGTCCTGGGTAACTAAAGTAAAATTTCAAATTAGGGATGACATAACAATTGATGCGGTTATACATAGATTTAATAGTTTTAATAATAGTGGTGTGTTAGCTAAGAAAAGCACGCTATCTTACCATATGTTTCATTATCTTCATGCTCGTCATTTCTCCCCGTTTTTGGTTTCTTAAGCTTCTGTAACACACCATAAGTGTTCTGTAGTCCCGTACTTTTTTATTTTAATTTTATGTGACCATTCTACTCTATTTTCTAGAGAAATTGAAAATATATCGTGCAATAGTGAGCTCCTAGGAATACTCGTAAAAGCTGAGGAAGTGTGCACCCCTACAAACATCATCGTCGCTCCTTACCCTGCATTTTCGACCTTGACGCTAAACCACGTTTATTGAAGCCTTGTTTTAAATTTTGCGATATGATTATTATTTTCTACTGTAGTTACTAAACTTATAAGTTTTATTTGTGTACGCTAATAATAATATAACTTGGATAAAAAAATAAATGTCAAGCACGAGTAACAACAACAGTTCGACAGAACAAAAATGAAAACATCAAACACATAACACATCTAACGCGTATAATTGGATGGAAATTACTTTAAAAGTACAACACACATACAAATCAAATCATAAAATATTTGTAGCGGACATACAAACACACACTTTGTCAATTCACCATAAACAATACTAATATACGAATTTAATATTTAATATTTATTACATATTACACATTATATAATATTATATGAATACAAACACAAGCAAACGTTAAAAAAAAATGTAATAGTATTTGTCTAAAAATATTTTTTACACATCCGACAAATTATAGAATGCCGTTAGACGTAACTAGAATAATTTCTCTTCGACACCCGATACCAGTGACAACTGACTACCATGATTAATGCTTTCGGTGCCTTACGTTAAAGAATGCTAACAAAAATATTTTTATAACGTCCATACCTTAAATATATATAAACTTCGTGTCCTATGTTTGGTGAGCATTAAAATGTTGCTATAAGTAAAGGATTATTTATTTTTCTTACAATTGTAAGTAAAACCACACCCTATAGACCTTTTTTTGGAAAATCCCTTCGGATCTCCGACTCCTCGGGGACGCAGGAGCCAGGAGTACGAGTATGTGGTGTTTCCACTAAAAACCACCACGGCGGCCGGTCTCAGGCATTCTTCTCTGAAGGGGACCCGGACCATGTTATTTCAGGTCCCCTCCAGAATCAACGCCGCGCCTAGACAGACCCTATCCTGGGGACGCCACAAAGGCAACCCCACCTATAAGTCCGGTTGTTATAATTTGTTGCGACCCGATCACATTTTTGCTACCAGGCCACAACATATTATCCTATCGCAGACCGCAGCAACTAATCCGCCACCAGAGGTCCCCACTCTCTGGCGACTCGCGGTTCCGTCGACGGCTCATAACGCCGCCGACGTCTTCTTCGCTCGGGATCGGCCCTCTCCCGATCCCGTTCAGCGGTCTCTTTCTGGAGCATAACAGTTTCGCAGAAAGAGACCACTGCAGCCCAGCTTTCCTCACCCACCTAAACAGAAAAATAGTTGCTGTAAGTTAACCGTAAGATATAGACATTTACCACCATGGGTTATTTTGTTAATATTTTTAAGTTACACAATACCATAGTACAGAATCTTGATATTTCTAGTAAAGTTTAGTCAGTATTAGCAATAAAAATGCATAAAAATTCTTTGTCTTTACGAGACATTGACTTTTATATGTTCTGCTGTATGGGTGCATTATATTTATAAATATTTCTTGAAATGTAACCTAAACGATGGTGGAAACCGCATTAAAATCAGGAGTTGGAAAGTTTTAAGCGAATATCACAACGGAAGCGGTTTCATTATACATATACTATGTTACAATTGGCACCCGTCTGGAGGCTTGACATGTAGTATCGAACGTAATATCGATTTCTTCACAACGCTAACTACTTACGTCTGTATCTTTATTACAAAAATGTGCAGATATATAGGATATATTTTCTTTTTTTTTATTCTTGGCCCACCAAAGTGACTCTGTAGCACTTAAGAAATTTCAACTCGTAAGTGGCTAACAATTTTCGAGTAAGAATCTTCTACTGTCTTGAATTTTAGAGTGTATGCGACCAGTTCATGTTTATTTTAATTTAAGAGACTTGTACCTTCAAATTAGGCGATGGCAAACCAAACAAAAATTTTGTTAACTAGCTTTTTAATGTTTTACTTTAATGTTTGTTTTTGTTACCATTGTTTTTTTCCATTCATTATGTTAAGCTATGTTGATGTACAGTTTGGGTTTTAGTGACTTCGAGGCTTTTTTCTTTTTTTTAAACCCCACCTGGGTTTACGGCGGGGTAGTGTGTCGGAATCGGACCTGAGATAGGAGGGATCCAGGAACAGCTGTTATTACGACATCCAGATCCCTCCTAGCGATTGCCCGCTAGCGCGGGCACCATCTTCGGATAAACTCTCCATTTAGGCGACGTATGGCACACGCGAACGTCGCCTCCTCACGGCTGGCCACTATAGCGGATGGGGAAAACCCGTCCGGTCCACCCGCGGCCACACTCAAGGCGGCATGAGGCGCTGGTATGCGCGCCTGCGCCGACCAGCTCACCGTCGGCGAATTGAGGCCGAGTGGACATTGTCCTCCCGGGCCTTCTCAGCCGCCTCCTTCCGTGAAATTACGTCTTCGCAGAAGGTTGCGACCGCGGTAAAACAGCTGTCGCTACCGGCCATGGAGCGTATGAGGGCCAGCAGCGAGAGATTTCCTCCAATAACTGCATATCCGTCTGGGCATGTCCTGGTGCTGGGGGACTTCAACGCAAAGTCCATTGCGTTGAAGTCCCAAACGTACGCATAAGCCACGCACAACTTCGGTGGGCCTCTGTTTATTAAACAGAAGTTTCACCAACACGTGCAAGCAACAGGAGGAGGGGTCGATAGTGGACCCTTCGTTCGCTAACCTTGCACTCGCCGCATGAGTAAGGAACTGGCGTCTCCTGGAAGAAGATGACGTTGAATGCTCTCAGATCATCTCTAGGTCTTCGACGGTCCCCGACCGAGGACGTCGACATGGGGGCTGGTCGCTTTCGTGATGTGATTACGCAAATTTGCGATGCGGCTATTCCCCGAATCCGAATTCGTCGCCCTCCACGCAAGGAGATATATTGATGGTCTCGGGAGTTGGAGGACCTCTACGTGGCCTGTACGCGTACTTAGAGGTCCTACACTCGCAAATGGCGGCGTCAACGTGAAGATGGCAAGGAGGACCAGCTTCATGAGACGTACCGAGAGGCACGGGAACACTTCTTCTTTCTTTAGAGTTTTGCCACGCCTAATGTTCCGCCCGTCAGAAAACTGCCTGTCAGATAGGAGAGGTTGTTCTATGGATTCGCTCCAAGAACACCACCCCTGAGCCAGACGGTATACCTGCCCGAGTGTTGGCGCGTACTTCGTAATTGTGCAAAAAACGAGTCATTTTTCAGGTTCTTGCCTAAATGTTTACTACATTCAAATTTATTACATATTTACATAGGGCTCGTCGAGACCCGTCTAACGAGAACTCATTTGCTAATATCCGGCACATTCGAAGAAATTCGAGAAATAAACTCGACACTGTGTTTTATACCTTCGGACCCACTTCGCCGCCGGCAAACCGGGCGACGGAGTCGTGCTTACCGGCGCCTCATGCCGCCCTGACTGTAACCGTGGACAGACGGTACGGGTTTTCCCCTCCATCCGTTACAGTGGACAACCGTGAGGAGGCGACATCCGCGTGTGTCGTATGTCATCTAAATAGAGAGTTTAGCTGCATATGGTGCCACCATCTGCAATAAGGGGTCTGGATGTCGTAATAGCAGCTGTTCCCGGATCCCTCCTATCTCAGGCGCAGAGTGGGGCACACCGTATAGTTTTTATCGGTCTGATTCCGACACACTACCCTATCGTAAGCCCCGGTGGGGTGAAGGCCCAAGGGTGTTACCAGACGTTAAAAAAAATGTAAAAAAGGCAGATGCCGGATCCGGCAAACTTTTGATGACCAAAGAGGCTAGGTTACATACAAGTGGTTACTCATAGAGTCAAGAAACATTTCGTAGGCGACTAGATTTTATCCACATGGCTAATTATTAATCAGCAAAAAATTATATTAATATCTTCTATGTTATTAAAAATGTTACATTATTTTAATATCTGCCATCACTTAGAAATATGTAATATTCAAAGCTAAAAAAAATTGTAAACCAGGCTATAAACAATGGTAATTCAAACCTAAACCTATAATCACAAATGTCTCAAATTTCAAGTTTTAACATTGTAATTTAGTAAACAATTTAAGTACCGAACATATTATTCTAGCAAGAACTCTTCGACAGTAAAAAAAACGTAATGTTTAATAACTAGAAAAGTAATATCTCAGAAATGTACTATCGTAAAAATATCACGTAGATTTTGTGTTCCAAGTTACAAATAATATAAATGTTAGTAACAAAGACACGAGGGATAGGGGTAGTGCAAAGTAAACGGCGGCAGAAGTTGACGTAACAACCAGATTGCATGCCTGGTAAGCAATGTTAATTAAATTGAAAGGGACAAAAACATCAATATTACCTTAGAACCGGCCATATCGCGTGATCCGCTTGAATTACCGGACTTATTGATCTGTTTAAGGTTCCAAGCCGAAATTATTTTACTCCATTATCTCGACAATACAACATGCAAGACCAATGTAGCGTTGCTATGGTGACCAAAAAGCGAATATTGAACCATCGCGACGACACCAGTTTTGATGCGACGCAGCATTTTCGGCGTTTTAGCAAAAAAATATTGTATTGTCCATTATGATTAGTTTAGGTATACAGAAATATCAGTTTGTTGCAATTTTATAAGTAATTAAAGCTTATAAAAACTGAAATAAATGTTTGTTTCTCTGTATCTGTATTTAATATTACAGAAGCTTATTTTGTAACAAAATTTTGCCTCAAAAATAGTGAAAGTAACATCTACATATTTTTTATTTTTGTTATGTAAGCCTCGTACCTCATGATTGTGATAGGAAATATACAACCATGTGTATAATATTGTAAAAGTAACTACAATACGGCACTAAAAACAAACTAAACAGGATTTTTTACTGGAAAAATGAATCAACTCAGTTACAAGAAAAATTTTATACAAAAGGTAGATAAGGATGAAATTAGGAAAAAATTGCGATTACAGGTAGCAAAATACTTACAAACACATTTTTTGTCCAAAAAAATATTTGAACCAGCATCCGATGAAACTTAAATTCGTTATATGAATTTAAAATTATATCGTACTGTGTGTATCTTATTTCTTGTTATCTACGAGGCTACCTACGGCGTAAGACATGCAAAGTAGTAGCGCTATAATGGTTGCTTTTAGCTAGTCATGTAAGATGCGACGACATTGATGCCAATGGATTATATTGTTCACCATAGGCATATATTTATTTCGTCTTCATAATCATTTTTAAAATGCAAATTATTATATATCGTTTGATTTATTCTGCGATTATATACTATAAATGCCTGAGGACGAAGAACAATTTTCGAGTTTTTAAGGATTTTTTTTCGTTTGACTATGGACCATAAACAGACTTAATGGAGTACATAACTTCTTTAATATTATTATAAGTTTATGTTTCCCTCCTGGAGCAATAGGAAGATACGTAGGAACTCAGTCTACCTGCCATTCTGTGTTTTCTTTTTACATGCTTCAGGAATCTCCTTTCATATAACAATTACTTCATAGTTACATAGACCACTACTAAATGGTTTTATTTCTGGTCCTCTATTTTTATTTTTACTTATTTATCGTGATAACTTTGGTCCAAATTACTTAAAAAGTAAAAAAATATACATACAAACACAAAATACGTATCTGAAATAAGTGAGACGTTTTGAGTCGAAGCCAACCTTCATTTCTAGCAATGTCTAACATATCCGGCACTCATTCCCGAATACAACCTAAAAAAATTATAAAAATAATAAATCTCGTAACAGTAAACACAAAAAACGATCAAACGATAATAGGAAGATCGATCGCCAAGTAATAATGAGTTATCAGGCAATGTTAAGTAAATGTAAATGTGTAGTGACATGCATTTAACAGATACACAGAGTGGATTTAAATATTTATAGAGGTAATACGAGTAGTTTGAAATTTTATTACGGTGTAGTTGATAAAAAACTGAAATTCTAGCTTAAGCACACATAAGCATAAGCGTGTATCGCCATACTGCACTGTCTTAATTCGCAGTGAGTGTGGCGACCACCGTTCTCAGATTCTATTCATGCTTCCCATCAGGCAGAATAGAATCACTTTGATAAGTTTCCATGTAAAAAATAATAAAGTATTTATCTAGCTTTTGGTGTACATTACATTAATAGCAATATTTTATTGAATGGGATAAACAATTTTAAATTTTCCAAATACACTCTTCATCTTAATAACTTGTCCGTTTACAGGATAGAACAGGGATACAATTTTTTAACAATTACTAGAGTATTTTTTGTACTATTAAGAAAAATTAAACAAATAATTTAAAATGAATTGTATAATCTAACAATATAATAACATAAAATTTAACTGTCCATCGACTACTCAATTTAATTAATCTAATTAAAAAAATCCTTGTAGAACTGTATTTACGTCAATACAAATATATCAAAGTTTATGAAACATACTCGTTATATATTTTGTCAAAGTCTTTGTACTTTGTAGACTTTGAACGTCCTATTTTGACAATGCACTGAATTAATTTATCTCGTTACAGTTACCGTTTTATAATTCATCACATTCGCATGAGAGTAACATTAGCTGTTCAAAACGTGAGTAGTAAAATAAATGACTAATGACTAATTATGACTTGTAAAGTAAACTATTAATTTTATCCCATATGTAACTTTTCACTTTGACGAATTTCTCTCAACTTTTTATTTATATTTTCTATTTGAGATTGAAGTTCTTCTTTTCTTTGTCGTAAAATCATGACCTGTAACAATTGTGTTGAATTGTTTTAAGCGACGTGATGATTAAACTACTCTACGTATTGGTAACGCTGTAATCCAAAGTCTATTGACACTAAAATAGTATCAGTATTGATAAAATACCTCAGCTGATATTATATTTAGGGGCTAATTGAAAATTACCGTTAGGTTTCATCTAGCATATGCGGAACTAGATCCTGTTCTGACACGTTCGCAATGCAATTATCGCTGGTAACGTATTTAAAAAATTGTAGTAGCTAAGCTTTTCTTTGACGTTATGTCTTCTTGTGCACATGTCAAAGTAAATTTTCTTTTCTTTTCATTCTTTTTCTTTGGTAAATTATTAAATTAGTTTCCGTTTTGTAATAGGTCTTAAAGTCCTCAACATTCACATTCACAACGTCACATTCAAAAACTCACAGTTTGATTAGTCGGTCTCCAGTTTTGTGTCAACAGTCCTGCATGATTAAGCATAAAATATAAACTATTAACAACTTCACTTAATTATGTTACAGTAAACTAGAACGTTTTAAAAGAAAACAAGACAAAAATTACCCCATCTGAGGCATCTTGAAAATCGCGTAATAAATCCTTCCTGGTAAGTAAACCCGCTTTTAGTTTTTTAACTTCTAGCCACGTACGCAATTTATTACGCCGCGCCTGTATGCAAGAACATATTTTCACTTTATTAAAACCTTATTACATTTCGTATTTTCAGAAATATATTAAAATATAAAAGGTTCTTTATTATCCATTATATGAAATACTACATGTACTAACTGCTACTCAACAATTAACAAATATTGAAAGAACAAAAAGAAAATATTCTTTACGATTTTTGATAAGCTGTTTAGCTCTACTTAAGTTGAGTGCATTAACTAGTTAAACTGATAATAAAATATAATCCATGTGATCTAAAATTTATTGTGAAATTGAGATAATTAAAAGTCTTTTATCGTAATAATAATCGATACATTTGATCAAATTAATATCTCTAGATATCTAATGTAATTTAAGAATGGAAAAAATTACATAAAATGAAAATTATATTAGAAAGAAATATAATGAACACATGACAAACTACTGAGTTGCTACTGACCCTGCAAAGTACATTCGAAGTTACCGTATTTTCTTCAAAAGCAACGCATTATATTCATAAGTAGTACATTTACGATTTATTAATTATCCACTAATACCTTTACAACACCAAGATCTTCTCTAGCTCTGGTAAACTCAAGTTCAGCTTCTCCAAGATCACATTCAGTACTATCTGTAACTTCTTCAGTGTGATGCATCTTCTCTCTTATGTGAGCTAACATCTGGTTGTGCTCAGTGCATTTTGAACGATTTTTCAATAACTCATCTTGACGTTCTGTATAGATAAATTATTCTGTAACCTTATGTTTAGTACCTTGTTTTTAGAAGTAATATGAATATTACTTTTCTTTTTTAAGTGAGCATGAATAGGATTCAAGAGTTGTGATCACCATACTTATTACAAATGCAGACAATACAGTATGGCGACCCACACTATAGTGGCCTAATGAGATGCTGTTTCACGCCGCACTTGCTGACGTATAAGGCATAACAGTCATCGGGTCAGTGCAAGGGACCCTACACTTACCACTACTACCGTTACCACTGCATCAATGGGCCTCTAGTGTTTAACTCACCAACGAAATAGGACAGCGCGGATGCTGTCGCTTTAGGTTGATCTTCCATGAGAGTGTACTACTGCCTCTAACGATCCGGCCTAGTTTTCTGTTTATGTGCACCATTGTTTCAAACAGCGACTAAATACAAGGCAGAACTATCTACCACTTTACATCAAATATGAAAAAACAAATCGAAAATAGCTACCGTATTCATAGTCTATCAGTTATGACTAATGCGCTTGATCTACAACGTGTAAATGCTCGAAATATTGTTTATTACACGCCTTACACAAAGAACGTACTTTCTCAACAAATGTTTTAGTAATTTAATCTAATGAAAAATGATTACAAATTAGTCATTTCGTTAAAAAACAAATGCAGCGGGACCTGAATAATCGGAAGATTAATGGACCTACGAGTTTGATTCATTTAAAGAGGTATTCCACTTACCCCTGTGACTTAGATAAATAAATATCTGTCTCGTTTACAGAGAGCTCCAGCAATGGAGGTGAGGATAGAGATTCTTTAGTTAAAAAGGTACAATTACTAAATAAATAAAGAATTATGTGAACCTTATAAATATCTAAGTAGTAATCAAAATAGTAATCAAAGAAATGAATGATTCTATAAAGAGTAGAAGGGTTGATGATGTAGAAGGCAAAGTTTTAGCACATTAAAATCGAAACAGACTTCATTACGTGTCTTCTTATTTTCATAAACGGATATTATATTTAGTTTTAGACGTACTAATAAAGATTGAGATTGATTAAGAGCCTTTGATTCGGCATTTATACAATAAACATCTGGGTGATAAAACAATACTGAAACTGGTGGTGATTACCGGGTGACCACCATTGATGATGATGGACTATAGATTAGCTATTTAGTGCAGCATTTGCGGGTAGACTAAGAATTAGCAAACAAAATGGAAATTTATGTGTAGATTTAGATGAAACAAGAACGTAAAAATGCATACCAGATACTAAGATTTACTTTGTCGCACTAAAAGAAGTAATTCAATGTTAAAGTGTCGGGACGTCAGAATGAGTTCGAGCTATAGAGGTTTTGCACTCAACCAGGTCCCACTTAACCAAGTTTCATTATTTATTATTAACACTATTCACCTTCTATTTTCGAATTGTAGTTCTGATAGTCAATATTCAGTTGCTCGAACGCGTAAACGTAAAGGCCTGGACCAATAATTTCAAGCTTCTTAACTATAGCTTCAAGTTCTGCCACAGCGTTTCTGGCTCTGATGTATCTTAAGTAAAGTGCAGAAGCTTGTTGCCATTTGTTCTTTTGCAGTGAAAGAAAACGTGACACAGTCTGAGAGAGCAACACATTAAAGTTGAATTTTCTATCCGTTGTGGTAAATTATATATAATATTCACAGCGAATGGACTACATATACCTTGTCAGGTATTGGTTTTCCCTTAGCAGAGAAAATAAGACCAGTACCAGTAGTTTGTTCGAAAGCTTGCAATACAGCAAATTTCGATTCTGCATGTTCATGCTGCGCCATAAATTGATTATCTACTGTAGTAATTTTCGCTTGTAGCTAAATAAAAGAGAATTGTGTTATGACAAAATTCACAGACTATCACAATAATTATACAAGTGACATTCAAATGAAAAAAAAGTATATGCGTTAAATTAAGTATAGTATTCAATGCCCGTAAAATCTAGGCAGCTGGTGGTGAATTAAAACATAAGGCAGTTGAATATTTTACAATTTAAGTGTAATATAAAAATATAGAGTATAGTTAACGAATAAACCTTAAATATTCTAGTAGAAAACCTTTTTGATTATTTTTAAACTATTTTAAACTTATTATTTATTAAATAAAGTTCATAATTCGGCAGAAAATCTATGAATGAAGAAGAATTAAATCATAGACTAAAAAATCCATTAACTGACAAAACTTTAGGTTTATGTGCTATAAACAAACATAACATTTCATGTTTATTTTTTAAAAAAGTTTTTTTCAAAAGTTACACTTTGTACCTCCTGGCACGAGATCAGAATCTTACAAAACATTATACTTAAACAGCACTAATAGACTATCTTTTTTTTGTTATTAATGATCACCGTGAGCACTTTATGGGAAAGTTTGCAGACATAGATGTATTAGGAATGCTTATATTCACCGCTACCCTGTTAGTCCCCAAAGGTATCTGTCTTATAACTAATATTCTTCGTTTATGTTGTTAAATTAAACAACAGAAACGAGGAATACTAATAATGTTGTAAATTATCATAAAACTACAAAATTCGTAATGTCACTTGCATCTGCTGCCTCTTTTTCCGATATTTCTTTTAAGTTCTCGTAAGCCATTAGTTTTTGCGTATACTTCTCCTCCAAATCAGCTGCTCCTTCAAAAGGTTTCAATACGTGTTCACATTTACGTTTCCTGAAAATTTTTAAGTGTTTCAAGAAATGTATTATTTTAATTAGTAAACTGCTAGCTGAGATATTGTAATACTATTTAAACTATATCAATAAACATGCGTACCAAAGTAACATACAAGTTTGCCAAGATGTAATTTCTTAGCAAATACAAATGAACTATTTTATGTTTACACCGACACTAGACAATAACCAGCCATAAAGCATGACGACGTCAGTTTATTTTTGCAATGGAAACCTGTACTTATACTAATAATATATGTACTACATTGTTTATAATAATTGTAGAACGATAGAACTGTACCTGCAAATATATTAGTTCTTTTATATGTAGAACAATATTTAGACAACATACAACATTTTATTTTAATGTTATTGTTGTCTGTCTTGATGTTTTAGTATTAGATTAAATGTTTTGTTTTAGGTTACGTTATAATGGACAAATGAGCAAACACGTTGCATGATAATAAGTAACTATAGTTGTACAATTAAACGAAAATATTTTGAAGGTTTTTTTTGAAAAAGTAACACATTTTTTTATCAACTTTTTTAGGTGCGTTAAGCACTTTGAGTGATCTTCACCGAAAGCTTTTCATGAGCTTTATGTATATTGTGTATATTAAACAAATCACGTTGCACATGGCGATCTCTACATGGATGTTTGGCTGAGGTACGTGTGCCTCGGGGGCAATGTATGTGATGTGGGACATTGCGGTCTCGTGAGCGGGCGAGGTAGCTATTGTTGTGCATGTTTGATGTAAAAATAATAATATCTACTTAAATATTATTTCGTATTTTTCAATTGACTTCAAAAACTGCTTAAAATACAGTTTTAAGTTTTCACTTTTATCGGCAGTTCTCATGACCGCTTTCAATTTTTTATTTAGATCTTGTCAAATTTTTCATTTAGGTTTTGTCAATTTTTTATTTAGGTCTTGTCTTCTAATCTGCCTGATGGAGAGCACGAATGGAATCCAATGCAGACAAAATATAATCTTATTTGTAAAAAAATGTAACCTCTATTTGAAACCGAGTATTCAATTGTTTGTACAGTTAGTCAGTTACAACTCATGCGTGTTCATTTTAATAGATTAGTTCCGCCAGAACCGACTACCTCGCTTCAAAATGGGTCGCGTGACTCAATCGTCTTGGCGTCGTCATCTGTCTTTTACGATGCGATAATGAATAAATAATATTGTTAAACGTTTTAATGATAAAACAAACCTAAAACACGTTTTTTTTATGGAATGCATTAACATCTATCTCTGTGATAAATACCAATCTAATGAGGGAACAACAATAACCTACAATTACGTAGGCATTCCAAATATTAGTAATAAATATATTTTTAACATGATGCGTTACTTGGACTTATTGTCTTTGTTATTTCTTTTCTTATTTCATTTGTCGTTTTTTTTTCATTTTACAAATCTATCTGTCTCAGTAAAATTTACAGTAAAATAGTTTATATTAGAAAATGTCAAACGTCAACTGCCAGCACTGCCAAGTCCACAGACAGAATTCTGGATCAGGTTAGCAAGTACCTATGGTATTTTGTCAGACACCCAATCCCTATTGTTTTTATATATATGATGGTTAACGTCACTTACTTGTAATACTCAGCAAGTCGTCGATGTAAAATATTATTTTTCATTTGTAATGGTTTGACTTCATTTATAAGATCTCTGTAAGCTTGCAAGTATTCTTCACGGCTAACTGTTATTTTCGCTGTACCTACACCTTGCCCAATTTGATCATAATCACCCTCTTCATTGTTAGCGTTACTAGGGTCTGTCATTAATCGGAATGAAATAATGTATTAGTTGTTCCTTAATTTGGACACATAATTTATTTTAGTTACTATTATAATTTAATTCGGATTTAAGTAGCATTATCATAATAATTACGTAATTGACAACCTTGAGCAAAACTTTTACTGTTATTAACGATCCCAATAGTCAAGTTATACATAGCTTTTCTTTCACAATCCGTGAAATAATAAATGAAAGATGAAGATTGATCTTTAATAACATTATTCAATTTTTTTTTGGGTATGTAAGTTTATCTTCTATAAAACGCTCAGTGATAAGATTAACCATTATCGTTTAAAGCGATACAAATTTATTTCTCTCACAAAATATTTTTATGTCAAAATTGAAATAGAATACATTTAAAACAAAAAAATTTGAGGGTTGCATACCTTTAAAACTTTTGGGGCGTATTATGAATTTTATTACAATTTTAAGTAATTTAAAGTGTCATAAATTTATTTATATATCTTTAATGAGAAACCAGGCATTTTTTGTTCTGCCTATTTCTATGTTACTGAACCAGACAAATAGCTGATTAAACGGATCAATTCCGAGGTAAAGCACTTGTTTGATTTCTTTGGATTTATGAACATTTTTGAGCCCTCTCTTCATCATCATCATCGGCCCGTTGCAGTCTACTGCTGGATATAGATCTCTCGCAAAACACATTCTTTTTGCATTTAGTCGCTGCCAGCCCTCTTACTCAAACCGACCAGCCATCTGGTTAAGGCGTCTCCCTCTACGTTGACCGAGACGCGGTCTCCACTCCAGAACACGCCTACTCCAGCAGTTATCACACCCTTATTCTTATTTTTATTGAGCCCTCTAAGCCTTAGAATATATTTGGAGCTGGGTTCAAAAACCGAAATTATATTTTTAGCCATATATTAAATGTTTTTTGGTATTTTTATTACTACTGAAATAATAAAATAATGAATTTATTTATGAAAGTAAGTCTTTACAGACATTTTACACATCGGACTTTACAACTAGAAGGTGTTCACATTTTCTAATACTTGTGCATGTAATACTATGACTAATACTATGGCTTATAATCGCGTCATATTAGTAACGGGTGAAAATCGTCTCGCTATCATCTCACTGAAGTTAAAAATCAATAAATAATATAATAAATTTCTCAAGTTAGTAAAATATTAGCTAATTAACGGAATCATGTACATGTTTTGAGAAGAACACTATTATTATTTCATTATACAAATCGTAACTATATTTATTAACTTCTGATCAATAGTTTTCTCAAGTAGGTATGACAATACTTTGATATTCTTTGCGACTGGTCTTGAAATGAATTTAGTGATATACTAATCCGGTGATTGCTTGCTATCAGATAGCTTACATATTATATAATTAGTTTTCATAAGTATATAAATTTTTGAAAATTATTTATGAAAAATAAATCCTGAAAAAAGTTCTTCTCTCAAATGATTTTCTTTAGAGTTTCTTCGATTTAAATGTGTGTAAAGTCTTTAGAAATGGAATGTTTATTTTCTTTAATGTTAAAAGAACAAAAGCTTTTAAGCACGTGCAAATTAATTCAATTATATTAATTATTAAAAGGAATGTATAGGAATGTTAAGAACTGTGAATTCATATATATTGTGAATCAATTTCAATACTTCGAAACATATAGACAAGAGAAATTTGTTTTAAGTTTCCAAAACATTTCGTGCATGTTCAAAATATGCATTTTCGACATTAAGATATTACATTTTAAATATGTTCACCACAAGTGAAAATAAAACATAAATGTCTCAAGCATACCTCTCGATCCACTAGACTCGTTTTCGGCAGTTTTATCTTTTTCCTGCTCAGTTTTCTAAAACAATAAATTATTATTTACTTTATATTTATTGTCAAGTAGAAAATCATTATTTATAATTACTAATGTACGAATAACTAGTTAGTGAATTAAGGCGCATACTTATTTCATTTCTCTAGAATTTATGATCAACAATTTTTGGTTCTTTATAAAAGTCTGCATAAGTTAAGAGAAAAAAAGCAACATTGAAACTATAAGATTTATATATATCATATATATACAAGGTTTCAAATACGATATGTCTAAACGAATTCTTTATTTATCAGTTGCTATTTAAACTGATTACATTTCTTGAAATTCCTTAATGTCCTACATTTAGAGTCTCTGAAGGGATGCATGAAATGGAAATTTCCTCATCATTATCAACCATAATAGAGCGCTGTGGTGTCCCAATAACAAAAAGGAAGCAAAATTTCCTAAGGATTTTATAGGAGAAACATGATACCTATTTATGTGTGACGCTTCACTTTTTGGATGCGTGTTCACCCCTATGTTACTGATATACAACACAATGTACTTATATTACACTACAAATGTATTTGTGTTTGCTTATATGTACTTTTTTAATTTCAAAAGAGTACAGGTAACAATATAAATGATTCAACTAAAAGTTTACCTAAGTACTATTTATAATAAACATTAAAAAAAAACAAAGTTATTCTCAGTATTTTGTCTAGGTACGACCAGAATATGTTTGTGTATAAAAGTCGTTGTTTCTTGGCATGGAAATGACATTTAGGAAATGTCAATAACTACGCGTGTAAAAGAGTCATTAGGTATGTCTCACATCGTTGTTGGCGCAAGCCACGCTTAAGGTATTCGAACTCGTGAGTTTAATTTTGGCGAGACTTACTTTTCTATGATAGTTTTACATTTGCATATTTTCGCCTCTTAAATAGACAGATAGCTTTTACTACGCTCCAATTTACTTTGTAAGTTGTAGGTACAGTGTGGTTGCATCAGTATTGTGCCAGCTGCATACGGTTGAGCGAGATTACTCACGATATTGTCTCACAATAATAGTTTTAGCTATCTTAGTTACGAGGTAATAACTCTCACACTAGTGGTTTAGCTTCTTGTTTCTTGTTTGCAACTGTCTATACTATTACTAAGCACAGTATCATAATCTATACATGCCTGACTGGTCTAGTGGTTAGCGTAGGCGACTGAAATATCTCGAGAGGCGCGGAAAACTCTGAAGCTGGCCATCAGCCGCGCCAAAGAAATTAAGAGAAAGGAAATGCTGGAGGGTCTCGATCGTGACCCCTGGGGTCGCCCTTATCGTGCGGCGCGGCAAAAGCTCCGCACGTCGGGCCCCCCCCTTACAGAGACACTCCAGCCCAGCTTCCTGCGGGAAGTGGTCGAGGGCCTTTTCCCGCAGCGGGTGGAGCACACACCCCCGTCGATGGCCTTCATGGTCGGAGACGACGGGGGGAACGAGGATGATGTTCCGCCCGTCAGGGAATCGGAGGTAGGGGCGGTTGTTCTACGGATCCGCTCTAAGAACACCGCCCCCGGGCCGGACGGGATACCTCCCCGAGTGCTGGCCCGAGCCCTCGAACACATGTCGGACCGCCTCAGGGAGGTCCTGGACGCTAGCTTGGCGTCCGGACGCTTCCCTGAGTGCTGGAAAAGCGGGAAGCTGGTCCTATTGAGGAAGCCGGGACGGCCAGCCGAATCGGTAGCGGCCTATAGGCCCATCGTGTTGCTGGACGAGGTGGGTAAACTGTTTGAGAGGATACTCTCTGCCCGCATCGTCCGGCACCTCTGCGAGGTGGGCCCCGATCTGTCGGACGCCCAATTTGGTTTTCGGGCGGGGCGTTCGACGGTCGATGCCGTGTTGCGCCTGAGGGCCGTTACCGAAGAGGCGGTGAGCTGTGGCGGCGTGTTGTTCTCGGTGTCGTTGGACATCACCAACGCATTTAATAGTCTGCCATTTAGCTGCATCAGGGAAGCACTCCACTACCATGAGGTGCCAAAGTACCTGAGGCGGCTTGTGGCAGACTATCTTGAGGAGCGTACCGTCATGTACGAGGACCGAGACGGTGTTCTAAGGCGGCGGCTCATGTCGTGCGGTGTTCCACAGGGGTCTGTCCTCGGACCACTCTTGTGGAACATGGGATACGACTGGGCCCTTCGAGGTCGTCTTCCCCCCGGGCTGGGCGTAATTTGTTACGCAGATGACACATTGGTCACGGCCCGGGGAGCAAACTTTCAAGAGGCGGCGCGCCTGGCCACCACGGGTGTCTCTCTGGTGGTCGGGCGAATTGAGGCGCTGGGTTTGCGGGTGGCCCTGGACAAGACGGAGGCCCTTTTGTTCCATGGGCCCCGTCGTGGTCCACCCTCCGGCGCCTCCATTGTGGTCAATTCGGTCCTCGTACCGGTTCAGGCCCAAATAAAGTATCTGGGCCTGATCCTCGACGGCAGGTGGCTCTTCGACGAGCACTTCCGACAGCTTTCTCCAAAGCTGGTCGGCGCTGCTTCTGCCCTTGGGCGACTTTTGCCCAATCTGGGTGGAGCTAGCGTCGCGACGAGACGGTTATACACGGGGGTTGTCCGGTCAATGGCACTGTATGGTGCACCGGCGTGGGCGGCGGCTCTGACCGCCCAGAATAGGGCTCGCCTCTGGCGCCCTCAGAGGATATTGGCGGTTAGAGCCATACGCGGTTACCGCACCGTATCGACGGAGGCGGCGTGCGCCTTGGCCGGAACTCCCCCGTGGGATTTGGAGGCGGAAGTGCTCGCCGAAGTTTATCGGCGGACGGTTGACTTCCGGGTGGGTAGCGGCATTCGGCCCCCGCCCGAAGAGATACGCGAGTGGCGAGAGGCCGCTCGTCGAGCCACGATGGCTCGTTGGTCGTCCCGGCTGGAGGCTCCACGTGCTGGCTTTGCCGCCGTGGAGGCTCTCCAGCCGGTCATCGCCGAGTGGGCAGGGCGGCAGCACGGGACCCTTTCCTTCCGACTCACGCAGGTTCTTTCCGGGCACGGTTGCTTCGGGAAGTATCTGCACTCGGTCGCCAGGAGGGAATTGAGTCCCGCCTGTCACCACTGCGACTGCAGTGAGGACTCGGCTCAGCACACGCTAGCGGTTTGTTCCGCCTGGGCGGCGCAGCGTGGGGTCCTCACTGCAGTTATTGGAGGAGATCTCTCGCTACCGGCCGTAATACGCTCCATGGTCGGTAGCGACAGTTGTTTTACCGCGGTCGCAACCTTCTGCGAAGACGTAATTTCGCGGAAGGAAGCGGCGGAGAAGGCCCGGGAGGACGATATCCATTTGGACCCAATTCGCCGCCGGCGAGCCGGCCGGCGGAGGCGCGCATACCAGCGCCTCATGCCGCCTTGAGTGTGGCCACGGGTGGACGGGACGGGTTTTCCCCTCCATCCGCTACAATGGCCAGCCGCGAGGAGGCGACGTCCGCGTGTGCCGTACGTCGCCTAAAATAGAGAGTTTACCCATAGATGGTGCCCGCATTAGCGGGCAGGCGCTGGGAGGGATCTGGATGTCGTAATAGCAGCGGTTCCCGGATCCCTCCTATCTCAGGCACAGAGTGGCACACCGTGTGGTTTTAGTCGGTCCGATTCCGACACACCACCCCGCCGTAAACCCCGGTGGGGTGACGGCTCGAGGGGGTTTCCACACGTTAAAAAAAAAAAATAAAAAGGCGACTGAAATATCTATAGGTCTCGGGTTGGATTCCCGGACTGGATTAGAAATGTACTATTAAGCTTTTCTGATTATAGAGATGCTTAATAGCAACCTAGAGTTTTTAAGTTGGAGTCTTAAGCACCGAGCCTCCGGGAGCACATAAAGGCGATTGTACGTATGATCTTGGCTCGGTTGTGTTAGATAACCGTCCCATTTTGACAATGAGTGAACAGATGGGGTCATTGTTTATGTGCATACACTTGTGGACTATAATGTCTCCCGCGTTGTCGGCTGGTCTCCGTTGTGACTGAGCGTCGAGGCTGAAATCGGCTAATAGTAAATCATCATCAATCTATATGTTAAGTCACGTCTAGAACCAAACCATTAAATTTCGTGTTCACCGATCTGACTTAAACGTATTTTTAGAACTATTAACACTTATTAAATTTATGATTTTTGACAGTAATTTATTAGTTATGTGCTTCCAAAAACATTATTAGATGTACTCGTAGTAGTCTTATATAGGGAGCGGTATACACATATCCTTCAAATAAGTTTCAATTATCATCCTACTTTTTTTTTTACTACTTTAAGAGCCTGCCAAAGTGATGTTCTAAATTGTGTATGTAATTTGTATTATAGTCTGATTTGGTAAATAAGTAGGTACTTATTGCACTCTACATTGCTTTACAGTTCGATCATTTCATCAACAGCCTTTTACAATCCACTGCTGGACATAGGCCTCTCCTTAGCAAGGAGATTTTGGCCTACTCTACCACGCTGGCCAGATGGGTTGGAATAGGGTTTGTTCCAAGTTTTCCTTCTCTTTGCAATTATGTTGTCTTGTATACTTTGTTCCCTTAGTCGCCTTTTACGATACCCACGGGATGAATAGGGGTGGTAACACTATGTATTCTTAATCCGTCACCACACAGACAGATCATTTAAAATTCAAAATTAAAAAAGTAGGTTTTGTAAAAATCTACTTGGCGCATATTTAATAAAAATTAATAATGAAGGAAGAATGAAGGTTTTTTACTTTACCTTAGATGCCGCCATTTCAGATGATTAAATGGAAGTGTTCTGTCGTACTCGTTTCTTAGTCTTTAATCTTGGTAATGCTCAGCAATATAGTCTTTGCTATCTCTGACAGCGAGTTTGTTTGGAAAATTATACGTAAAGGTATTGTCATTATGACAATGAGATTACAAAATAGAAATTTAGATGCCATCTACATTTGCAAGGCGCTTTCAGAAAGAAGTTTTATTTGAGAACTGAATACTGAAATATTTTACTTTTATACAGCAAAATTTTAAACATATAATAAACACTTAAACAGAAGATGTGCTCCTATATTGTTTGTCCTAATTTAAGAGTTATATTTCGATTTTTTACTGTCTTACATGTCCTCAAGAGGATAGATGAATAGGTCTCGTTCTATGTGATGAATAGAAGCTCTTACATACTCTAAATCTTTTTAGGAAATCTTATTCACACATATATGATCTGGTAATTGTCAATTCTCATCTGATGAATTTGCAGCTAGATGCGTTTCTCAAATAGGATATTTTGAATTTGTACACTAGTACCTTGTCGGTTCGTTCTAATTGACTACTCAGAAACTTGGATTGTACAAGGGCCATGTTTCAGTTTAAATAGGTAAGTTTGATCGAAATGATAAAACTGTTAAACAATTAATTGATTACTTTTTACCGAGTAAGTTTAGCGAAACTCAATCCCTCTTCAGGATTAAGGATACGGGTTAAGTAAAGGGTTATTCATTTATCGTCGGGCAACCCGTTTATTTGTTTGCTTACACTGCACCACGGAAACTTTTAATATACACAACACCTATTAATATTTTTAATTATATTTGTATAACTGCTATAACAGGACAGTTTCTCCCACAATGAGTGTATATTAAATAAGAAAAATGTTTTGTTTTATATCTTGAAATTTAAATAGCATATTATAAATTATGTATGCAATAAAAAATATATATGTTATAATTGTTAATTTTTCGACTAAATTTTAATGAATTCAATAATTCCTTGGGATTTTACTACAAAAATAAGCCTTTTTTTTTCAAACATTATTTAAATACACTGGTTATTATTTAGTCTAAAGAACTGCCTTTGTTTCATAAATTAGGAGTATTCAATAAAGACCATAATTGTACATTAAAAGTAATCATTCGAAATGGTGCATACAACGGACAGATGACATGTTGATTATAACATGTTCATTTAAATATCGAAATTTGAACATGGCGCTTGTAAATTATTCAACAGTTCTGAAAAATCGAATTAAAGTCTTGATAAGAAAATTTGAATATTATAGTGTTAAATTTTAACACATACCTGTTGCGCCATATACAAACGGCAAAAACATCTTCGGAAGCCAATGCCAGTCCATTAGAACCACTGGCCTTTTCCTCATCCGTTTTTTTAGGACACTGACCTCTGTTGACGTTGGCAATATCACAGCTCAACTCTGGGACTGTGCCAGACTTTCGACAATGCTCTACCCAAAATAGCTACCGTCGAAAGTTTAAACGACATTTTTTCTGTTGTAAAATGTTAGATACTTTGTATGCAGTACATTAGACGGTACAAACATTACGTTTAACTATATATTTATTCATATTAATAGTAGTTGTTAATAGAATCTTGTCTCTTGTGTAGCACACAAAAGCTCTGTATTAATTAATACAGAGCTTTTGTGTCAATGTCAGCGCTTTGAATATTATGTTTATAAAATTGTTGTTTATATAGTGACAATAAATTTTCACTTTTTCAGATTTTTGCAAATAACAGCAAAATAGGGAAGTATTTTTTATTGTATTGATTTCCAAAATAAGGCAATAGTAATAGTTCATAGAATTTATTTATTAAAAAGATTTACATACCAGAAGAACGTACATAACACCAATACACACGATAATGCAAATATAATGGAATAAACAATACCACTCTTCGGGATGATTCCGTAACTGTTATAACTCACAATAACTTTTTTGTTAGCGTATTTTTAACTCTCTCGCTACTATTAGTTCCTAAAATAAGTCCCAGATGTTTAGGCTTAAAACATTTAAGTGCTCTGTTGGTCCCGACTTAATTTAGTCTTTGAAAAGAAAGGGTTACACTACCAGAGTTACCTCGTTACGAGCGATATGAATTTCACTAATAAACTTTGAAGTACTTACGGAATCAATCCTTACAAACTTTTTAAATATAAATATGACTAGAATAAGTTAGACATAGTCTTATGGCAGCATTGTTATAGCTTATAATCTAACAATGCAGATGCATGTCAACTTTGTTATCCTAATAAGTCGAAGCCTCGAAGGCAAGATGCGAGAATAAATATTGTTCGAATACATATTTCACATGAATATATTGCAAGCTGGTCATAAAAAGTGTCGCAATAAAAATATTTTCCGTCGCTTAAAAGATTAACTGGGCGTAATAACATAAACGTCAAGATTTACATTCAGGGAGTAATTAAAGTCAAGGTTACACGGAATCAGTCAAGAATTGTCTAGAAGTTGAAACTGGCGAAATAAATAATATGAATGTGATGCGACTTCGACTCGGCTTCTTATGAGTAAGTCAAATATCATTCACTTCATCTTGTAATCTGCTACGATTCTCATCCTCGTTTTTATCATTCATTGTTCAGGTATCTTAGGAGTGATGCTAAACCAAAAAACTAACCGGACCAGAAGCCATTATTTTGACGCTGAGTACTTGCAAACAGTTTTTCAAAAGTTTCTCAAAATTCCAATAATAATACGTTCTTTGCTTCTTTTTAATTGCTTTGAGCCATTTATTCACTTTGGTACTTTCAGGAGAAACCCGTTATTTGCACTCGGTTTCTATTTCATCTGTAAGGTGTTGAATAAGTAAACATTGTTTAGGCCGCATCACTAAGTCTTATATTTGTCGAATATATATCATGGAAGACTTCAATGTAGTTACAGCTATTGGTCATTTGAGCATTGTTCAGTAAAGATTTGAAAAAGCTTCCCCGTAGCTGGAGACACCACGCGAAGATACACCGATTAAAGCGTCATCGGCCGATTATCGTTGGTTCATCAGCCATGGCCAGTTCATCAGTGGCTGCCTTATTGCCTTTCCTTTTCCTAGAATACCAAAGAAAGGATGCAGCCGCGAAGAAGTTGACAAGGACGACGAACCAGGCTAAGAAGAAACTGATACCATAGCTGTGGAGAACAAAATAAACAGTTAATGTTCAGTAACACTGCTAATTCTTTTAAGTATGTAGACACATAAATTCACTAAAAGTTTTATTTTTCAGTATCATAAACACTCTTGCAAATGTGTGCATGCGTGTTTATGGCTAAGCAACATATATTTTAAGGGCTTACAGCTGAAGTATTTCCGTTACAGAAGATCGTAAAAGTAAGGAGTTTAAGAGCTTTAAATTACATTTCAAAATAATTGGACCAAGTAAACTTAAAAGTTAAATTATTTTATTTCAGCTTTCTTTATTTACAATTATATCTCATTCAAATGTCTAACTGGGCTACTTGGCTCATCTACACTTATTATTTTTAGTAAATTACACATTATATTCAACATATATTCTTAGTCAAGCCAGAGTCAATCGCAATCAAAACAAACACATAATCTTCAGCATAACTAGAATAAAATGTACTTACTTATGGTAGGCACGTTCAGGGTAGATAAACTTTACATTCTTCTTCATGTGATCCACTGACGACATCATTACTTGTACCACTACAAATGTACATGATGCTGCAAACAAAATCATAATTTGTTATATGAGGAAATTATCGTTCGCGTTTTAATTGACTAGTAAGAAATGGGACCTACCTAGTCTTGCCATAAATATTGTAATAAAGAAAAAAGAAAATTGTTAACTGCAAATAACATTTATTACTTTTACAGTGTGTCAGTTTAATACATAAATATAAAACAATTAAAAATATAAAAAGCTTATTCGAAGTGGTCTCCATTGGCTGCAATACAGTCCTTTAAACGATGAGGCCAGTTATCAATAGAAGCACGCACTCTTTCCATGGGAAAATTCTTCACTGCCAATCGTATAGATTGTTTTAGGGACTCCAAATTATCATGGCGTTTAGAGCAAGCTGTACTCTCTAAAACTGACCACAAATCATAATCCAGCGGATTAAGATCGGGACTAGACGACGGCCAGTCTTCAGCTCTGATGAAGTCCGAAACGTTCGATTCCAACCAAGACTGCGTGGACCGAGCTTTATGACCCGGCGCCGAGTCTTGCTGGAAGGACCATACTTGGTTATTGAACATGGTGATGTTAAGGGGCTTAACTACCTTCTCAAGAATGGTATCTTGATACACTTGTGCCGATGTTTTGATACCTTTTTCACAAAAATATGGCTCAGTCACTCCTTCATAGCTAACACCCCACCAAACCATCACTGAAGTCGGATAATGTCCACGTTGCACTCTGTCGACTAATTGGGAAGCTTCCTTAGAGCTTTGAGCATAAATACGGTCATTTTGTTTGTTAAAATGTTGCTCAATTGTAAAAATTTTCTCATCCGTAAACAAAATTTTTCTGTGACCTCCCTTTGCGTACCGCTTCAGTAGTTGTTTCGATTTTACCACCCTATTCTTCTTTAAATTATCAGTTAAGAAATGGCCAGTGCGTCTCTTATAGGCTGCAAGTCCTAAGTCATCTTTTAAAATACGCGACATGGTTCTAGGTGCTATCTTCATTTCCCGAGATAAAATCTTTTGCTTTCGGACAGGATTTCTTCGAATTCTTTCCCTTACTGCTTTGACCACCTTTTTCGTACGAACACTACGTGGACGGCCAGATCTTTTTCTGTCACAAACAGAGGAGGTCTCATTGTACCTATTAATAGCCCGGTACACAAACATTTTACTAATACCAAGTGTATGGAGAGTTTTAAAAATTGCATTTGGCTCCATACCTACTTTGTGTAATGCTATCACAGCGATTCGGTTCTCTTTATCACCCCACACCATTTTAATATCGCAAAATATTTTACAATGTATTGGCGCCAAAATGAGAAAACACAATGAACAATCGTATAAAAATGACAGATTCGAAATTCAAATGTAATATTTTTTTATAATTAAGTGTAACAGTATTTATGGCCAGACTAAGTATATACTTTTCTGTGCGAAAAGTTTATTTGTGAAAAATGTCTACATATAAATTCTTCAATGTTTGATTCAGTAGTTAAGACATACCCATAATATTATTAGCACATTTATAACATGTGTTAGTCTACTTACTGCTTATGAAGTGGATGCCAGCAGCAAGTCGCTTGAACATATATCTAGGGTTGACGAAGGTGTAGGTTGAAAATCCACAGCCCATTGCCATGACGAATAAGCTGATGATGCCGAACGATATCATTGTTCGGACATAGTCTGGATAAAAATAAAATACATCTTAATAATACTATATATTTTATTAAGTAAACATACCTTTTTTTTATTTACGCAAAGAATGCTTTTCAAACCATACCCTCGGTTGGGGGACACCCGGATCTAAACATTGAACGATGTGGCGGCCTACCTCAGCGGTGTGGAGGAGCTCCAGGAATGTATCGGGGCCCATCCTGCCCTATCCCAGCAATGTGATACATTCATGGAGGATCGTAGTCAAGGAGGGACGCTACCACATTTCTCACTATTCTATATAGTAAGACGCAAGTAACTTCAAGCTTTAGGTCACACCCTCAGCCGTACCAGGGTAATACGTATATTATAGAATTCACTAACAGAATCCAAAATCGCATCATAAAAACATTCAAGTTGCTTGACTCGTTGGATTTATAATTTATGATTTGTATGTACTTCAATTTGTTTATAATTGTGATATATTTCTGATTTTGATTTTAAGTTTTATTATGTTTTCTAACATTAAATTAATATTTATAATTACACCAAATTACACTCACTGGCTATATTTACTTCATATGCAAAATCAACTGGGCGGCCGTTTTCCATGGCAGGCTGCGCCAAATAATTCGTACATTCTGCAAAAAAAATATGTATAGAAAATAAGGCAATATAGACACGTAAAATATTAAGATTTAAAAAATATTTTTATCTTAGCTCAGATGCCATTTCAAATATTTTGAAATTTTAATTAATTTACTGTTCATATTTGAGTTTTCAGTGATAAGAAACGTATTAAGAATAGCATGATATTTTTTTCGGCGTAAGAAGTCGTTATAGTGAAGCTGGCTAGCTTACTATCTTTGGCAAATTCTCACAAATTTCGTCAATTTGGATAGAAATAAAAAAAAAACAGGGACTTCCCTGAAACTTGTGAAATTTAGTTACCTTTTATTACTATTTCAATGAAATCAATAATACTTTTTACCGTGTATTGTAAGTGTTTGATGCTTTTAAAAACATAAGATTTGAAAGAGTGACGTGCTCAAAACTTCACCTTTTTGAGTTACCATAGTACAATATACAAAGGAATAAATAAAGAAGCAAATTTGAGGTCATTTACTAGAAGCATTCTGACACAAATGACAAACATCTTTTCAAACGCACCTCATTTAGAACGCGAGGAAGTTTGGAAACAATTTATATTTTAGTCAAATTCCTTCCACACAAATCTAAACATAGGCTGACATGATAATGGACGTTAAAGGGAATTTTTGAACGAAATATTTTCAAATATTTCAAATCAACTCATGCAATCTTGTTTACGGTAATGTCACACAAGCTCCCGTCAAAGCTTGAATTCTACTGTGCACGGGGCTAAATGGCAATGTCTCATCAATACAAAATGTCAGTAACCTATTAGTATGGCTCTGTAAAGGTCCTGTAATGTTTATCACTGTATTTTTACTGCAGTACGAGTATACGATATTCTGGTCATTTGTTTGGTGAAAAACAGTGAAAGAAATAGTTAATACCGGTTTTCTGTGATTGCAGATTTTTAGAACTTAGGGTGCTATTTTTTAGCATAAAAATGGGTCATTGTCATAACCGCCTAAAATTGTGTTACAAGCAGAAAAAAAGACTTAAACGTAAATAAAATACCATGTTTATTTTTTATAGTAAAGATAACCATTAAATAATTCAAAATGTATATTCGTTATTTTAAATAAAACTAAAATAAAGTAGTTACTAAACAATTTCGAAAGAAAAGTCCGCTTCGGTGGGCTGTTACCGCTCTCCCTATTCATGCAAATTCGATCATATAATGAAAACTGTTATGTAAAGTGAACTTTTGAATATGTTTTCTCAAAATAGATATTCTAATTACTTTAATAACTGAGAACTTAAAATAACCATTAAAAATAAAAACACTTTTTGTACGTTGCAATATTGTTACTAAAATTTACATCTTTTTGGTGGACTTACTTCATTTATAAAAATTATTATGAAAATAATAAAATTCTGTGAACGGAACGTTATTCAAGAACGCGTCCGATACTCAGCTGATCACGCGCAGCGTCATTTTGACACAGCTCGCATACGAACGAAGTTATTGCTCCTTGTTTAAAAATATCTAGTGGTGTCAAAGTTAAGTGTATCTTTTCGGTTCCTTGTGTATTTTGGTAAGTAAAACCTTAATAATTCATAACTTTACGTTATGTGTTAGATTTCTAAAGTATTTATCTAAAAAGACTTGTGATTTCAACCTAACCTCAAAATAATGCTTGGAATTAAATAATTTCTCAAAAAAATCCATTTGGTGGACATCTTTTCGGTGGAATTTGTGTGCACCAAAAAGATGATTGTCCACCAAGTGGATGAAATATTTTATTTTTGTTTTGTGCACTCTGGTTTTGCATGTGGTTGTTAACGCGAAAAAGATATTTAACTGCATAATAGAAATATTGCATTCGGGAGGCGGTTTTTGCGAATAATACACTACTGGAAAAAATTAAAGGATCAAAAAAAAATTCCAAATTTTTGGGCAGTTTTCAACAGGTTGTAACTTCGAGAGAAATGGTCGCACAGGAAATAAACAAAAAGGAAATTGTAGCTCCAAGTGTCTAGTTTTTGGGATTGAACTTCAAAATTTTATAGCCTCCGCGGTTTTTGAGTAATCGGAGAAAAACCAGCAACAAAAAAATTTTCAAAATTTTTTTTGTTTTTCTTTTTGGTCTACGGACGTGGAAAAAATTTTTTTAGCTTAACCACTATAAGGATCGGATACCTTGTTTATTTAGCTTTAATTTTTTTTTTATACACCCTGATACGCCCACTTCTCGCCGAGATATCGGTTTTCAAATGGAAAAGGATCCTTTTGTCTTTGATTATCGATATCTCTACAAACAATGATCGCACAGAAATTTAAAGGTGGATTTCAAGAATTTGAATAAATTTTTCTTAACAAATGGCCATTGCTTTTCCGAAAAAATTTTTTTTCTTTTTGTCACATGAATTTGAAAATGCAACAAAAAAAGGGCTTTTGGTGGTTTTTTAGAAAATCAAGCGCTGGATCGAAAATATTGAGGAAACCACTAATGTTAAGTGTGCCTTTTACAGTTCAATATGTCCACAAAAACCCTACAAAAAACCAAATTAATCCAGCCAGCCGTTTTTTTGTTTCACTCGATCGAATTATTGAAAAAATTAAAGGATCACGTTTTTTGCTCTAAAAAGTATATAATTTTTAAAAATGAGAAAGAAATTGTTTTGCCGAGCTTTACCCACATTTTTGTTCCAGAAAGTGTTTAAATTAAAAAAAAAATGTTTTTCCTCAACAAGTTAAAGAAATTCAAAATACCATCGCCGTATCATTTTTATCGCGTTTCCGCCGGTGTATTCCTTGATTCTTCTGATCTCCTTTTATTTAAATTAAAAAAAAAGTTAATACCCCCGATCGAATTTCGATCTTTTTCATACGCTTTTCGGTGATTGTTTTTTTTTACTTTTCGTGAATCCTTAGCAGATCTCTTAACTCGACAGTTTTTTCCAAAACTAATCCCTTTGCGCTAAAAGAATTTTTTTTCAATATTTTTGCTGAAACTTGGAAATTTCTTACTTTTTTGATTTCCAATCATGGTTAGACGATATTTATCGGAGGTGGAAGTTGCTCGGTTAGTGATTCTTATTGACGAAGGTTACAGTCAACATGCAGTTGCATGCAGCACACACACACACACGCACACTCACACACACTCACTCACACACACTCACGCTAACTCACACACACTCACACACACTCACACATGGTCACACACACACGCACTCATACTCACACACACACACGGAAGCGTAAATCCGACCGCGCGACCTCCACGTGGTACGTTTCGGATAACGCTAATGCCAGCAGTAGGAATTATTTAAACACTTTCTGGAACAAAAATGTGGGAAAAGCTCGGAAAAATAATTTTTTTTCTCATTTTTAAAAATTACGAGTGTTTTAGAGCAGATAACGTGATCCTTTAATTTTTTCAATAATTCGATCGAGTGAAACAAAAAAACGGCTGGCTGGATTAATTTGGTTTTTTGTAGGGTTTTTGTGGACATATTGAACTGTAAAAGGCACACTTAACATTAGTGGTTTCCTCAATATTTTCGATCCAGCGCTTGATTTTCTAAAAAACCACCAAAAGCCCTTTTTTTGTTGCATTTTCAAATTCATGTGACAAAAAGAAAAAAAATTTTTTCGGAAAA
Organism: Hypercompe scribonia; assembly: GCA_949316085.1. NCBI lineage: Eukaryota > Metazoa > Arthropoda > Insecta > Lepidoptera > Erebidae > Hypercompe > Hypercompe scribonia. Next base: position 8,879,078 of record OX438975.1, read on the forward strand.
GCAATGGCCATTTGTTAAGAAAAATTTATTCAAATTCTTGAAATCCACCTTTAAATTTCTGTGCGATCATTGTTTGTAGAGATATCGATAATCAAAGACAAAAGGATCCTTTTCCATTTGAAAACCGATATCTCGGCGAGAAGTGGGCGTATCAGGGTGTATAAAAAAAACATTAAAGCTAAATAAACAAGGTATCCGATCCTTATAGTGGTTAAGCTAAAAAAATTTTTTCCACGTCCGTAGACCAAAAAGAAAAACAAAAAAAATTTTGAAAATTTTTTTGTTGCTGGTTTTTCTCCGATTACTCAAAAACCGCGGAGGCTATAAAATTTTGAAGTTCAATCCCAAAAACTAGACACTTGGAGCTACAATTTCCTTTTTGTTTATTTCCTGTGCGACCATTTCTCTCGAAGTTACGACCTGTTGAAAACTGCCCAAAAATTTGGCATTTTTTTTTGATCCTTTAATTTTTTCCAGTAGTGTATTATTATTACATATACTGTTTTTGGCGTTTTACGTTGAATGTGCCATGTTTGCTGTTTATTTATTTATTATTAAAGCAGAATAAAATCAAATAATACACGAATAAAGTCAGCTATTTGACCGATATGTTTCCATCGCATTCAAAAATCATCTTCAGGGTGAAGTCAGATTATCTCTAGACAATGACTTAACATGTCGGCTTGAAGTTGACTTATACGTGAAACATTTGTATTCCACTTTAATAATAAATAGGTTTGTTTGTGATTTGTGCCTTGCTTAGGCTCCCTCTTTTCTTTACCCACAGACAATGGCTAGAACTAGAAATAAATTGACTGAAGATGAGAAGAAGAAAAGAAGACGCGAACAGAAGAAGTTAAGTATGAGGAGAGCAAGAGAAAAATTAAAGAAAGATCCAGTAGCATTAGAAGAAAAGCAGAAGAAGGATAGAGAGTACTATCATAGGAAAAAATCACAAGGAGAAATTAAGACAATAAATGATTTATCAGATAGACAGCAGAGACAACTACGAAACAAATGGAGGAAGGACGCAAAATCACGTAGAGATAGACTAAAGAAACAAAACGAAACTGCGAGATTTACAGATGTTACCCCTCCAACAAGCCCATCCACTTCATTTTCATCAAAATCTACCTCCAGGGCTGAATCTGGCAGAGCTGTAGCGGCAAAAAACAAACGGCGGCTTAAATTAGAAAATCTGTTGCTCAAATCGAAACTGAAGATTGTAGAAAATAAGCTTTCTAAGTACAAAATGCGCTTAAATAGAATACAGAAGAAGAAAAATAAAGAAAAAAATAATAAAAAGATGATAATTAAAAAAGATTTAAAAGATGCAGTTCATCGATTTTTACTCAGTGACGAACCCAGTCGTTCCACCGCAGGAAAAAAAGAAACTATTACCAGATTTAAACAAAAGAAACAGATACGATTCCTCAACGATTCTCTTATAAATCTGCACAAAAAATTTGTGATTCAGATGAACTTGAAGATATCGTATAAATCTTTTTGTCGATATAGGCCTTTTTGGGTGTTGAATCCGAAAGTTACAAGTCGTGAGACTTGTTTGTGTGCAACACATACCAACATGGAGCTGCTGAAAAAGTCACTGAAAAATTCCCGTATGATAAATGAAAATTCTGCAATGGAAGTGTGCCGATCTATTTGCTGTGAAGACATGAAAGAAAATTGTCTTGAACGAAAATGTTTGATATGTAGACACAAAGATACCGCATTTAATAAATTCACACCAAATGATACGATAAAATATGAACGATGGGTCACAAAAAAGGTTATGCGAACAATCAAAGGGCACGAAAAGCTCTGCTAGAAAACTATTAAGGAAACAGTGAATACATCAAAAAGACAACTCAAGGACCTCCTGTTGAATAACATAGAACGATTCATGAAGCATACTTGCAATATGTTACACCAGTTTCGTGTTGTTAAAAATATTAAAACAAATATGTCCGTAGGCGAAGGCTTATTGCATATAGATTTCTCAGAGAATTACAATTGCAAGTATTCTTCAGAAATACAATCAGCCCATTTTGGTGGATCTAAAGATCAGCTTTCTTTACATACTGGAGTATTTTACTACATTGACGAAAATACAGAGGAGAAACGTATTATTATTAAGTCATTTTGTACGGTTAGTGAATATTTGAATCATAGCCCCATATACATTTGTGCCCACTTGCAACCAATTATCAAAATGATAAAGACACTATTGCCAACTCTCAAAGTTTTGCATGTTTTAAGCGACGGTCCCTCCACACAGTACAAAAATAAGACCATGTTTTATTTAATTGGGGCTTACTTGGGCAAAGAAACATAGGCAGATAATATAATGTGGCACTTTAGCGAGAGTGGCCATGGTAAAGGGGCGCCTGATGGTATAGGACGTTGTCTCAAATGAACGGCTGATAAGTATGTAGCAAAAGGAAATGATGTAAGTAACATTGATGGGTTCATAGAATGTGTGAATGAGAACTGTAAAGGAATCAAAGTAATTAAGATTGACGATACTGTTGCAAAAGACATTGAAATTAAAATTCAAAACTGCGATATACGCCCCTTTCGTGGTACTATGCAGGTGCATCAAGTTACATGGGACAAACTCGAACCAAGAACCCTGCACTTCCGAAGACTAAGCTGCATAACTTGCCATCCGAGTGCTAAATGTCATCACTATGACTTAGGTTGTATAAGTCTTGGCTTACCACTACCCACTTTGCACGCTGAAATACCTGCTCCCACCCCAGTTTAGTCTTCTATTCCCAGCCCCTTACCAAGTCTACCAAGCCCATTAATGAGTCCTAACTGGACTCCAATAGTCCAACAGTTGCTCAACTCGATAGACAGGAAAAAGTTGAGCCCAACAGTTACTGAGATGCAAATCAATGATTTAGAAAAACCAATATGCTCCAAGATCCTGCATGGCCTTAAAAGTCGAAAACGCCTTAAGTTTTCTGATGTTTACTCTGACAGTTCATGTTCACCACCTACTTCAAGACCCGGAACTCCGCTGAAACTACACAAGAGGCATCATCAACACTTTTGGTCGTCATCCGAGGATGAAGATATTATGTCCACCAAGAAGACATAGTATTTTTGGTGGACAAAGGGATTTATTTTATTTTAATTTACTTTTCAATGATACTGCGTTGGCTTTTTTTTTATCGTTTCTTGTGAGACGATTTGATTAATATTATAGAAAAAAGATTATATTTTCATGTGTAGATTGTTGCTAAATTACACTTTTAGTACATTCGGTAGACATCGGTGTCTTTTCGGTGGACCTATAAAAACGTTTTTTTTAAATAACTACTCTAATTGTTAAGTTTGATCTCAGACAATAATTTATTATTGTTACAATTGATCTCTTTCATTAAATAAGGGAAGAATTCTTTAAAAATAATTGATTTTGTTTTATTTTTTTATCTGAACCCTGTTTTGACAATGACCCAAATATGTTTTTAACAGACTTATTATGACTAGTGTAAAGAGTTATCGATAACACTCGTAACATTATTTTACGAGTAGTAAACTTTAGTCAAACTTATCAAATATTTTTAAGTGTCAGCTAATCACAAAAATCACATTCCAATTTTTATTTTAAAGTTTAGTTTCTGTTAAAAGAATTTCAGAACAGTACAACATGCATGCTATTGTATTTTAAAGTTGTATTCATTGTAGTTAAATTTCAGTATATAAGTTAAACAAATGGCCGATAATATGCAAATTTATTTACAGTTTAATGTACAATAGTTTCATATTATGTAAATTATGATCAAATAATTTCTAGCTCTTAGAATTACACTGCAGAAATGTAGTCAAATTATAAAATTTCAATGTTATTTTGTGCACTTAAGAATGAATAATTGTAAGTTTATCGAGTTATAGTCGTAGTTTGTATTTACCAACAAGTTAATTAATATAAATAAATACATCACCACTCGAGTTCGTTTCCCGGGTAGTGCAAAAAATGTATTTATAAAAGCGTGGAATGCGAAAGTTAAGTCGTTAAGCTACCGGTCCTTCGCCTGATCACTCCCCAGTCGTGTCAGATAACTGTTCCATCCGATTGTAAGAGTGAGGGAACAGAGAGTGTACCTGTGTTTGCACACACGCCTTAGCACTTTAATATCGCCTGTGTAGTTGGCTGGTCTGCATTGAAACTGACCACTGTGGCCAAAATCACAAATGTAATAAACAAATCACTTCATTATTAAAAAAAATAATCCAGTATCAAATTCCAGTATCAAACATTCTGCACTGAAACTTTAAACTGACCCGTGGACTGCAGAAATTTAAAAATGGACGTTTCATGCAACGATGATTTTTATTTTGAAACTTAAAACGCTTAATACATAAAATAGATACACCCATGTTTCACGTAAAAAATATAGAATCAGCAATTCATTTGTGATAGATATTAGTGAAAGTTAATAATTCATAGATAATTTTGCATATACACTTTTTTCTTATTTCACATAAGCTTCATATGAGTAGGAAGTGTTATCGATAGACACATTCATTTTATTCCAAGTATTTAGCGCGGCTCGTTACAGTAGCGTCGTAAATTTTCAACCTAACTACATAAATTGCCATTAAAGATTAGGTTTGTAATAAAATAGAAAATTAATCTTAAGCTGTCCTTCTTAAAGTGTTGCATCGAAATGATTGTTGTATGTCACCTTCTTTTTAATTCTGTATTACGTTTTTACATCTACAGTAAAAATAATGAATTACTCGTAGATAATTGAATTTCAAAACTACATACATACTAAGTGTGATTTATTAGTTTTATAACGTAGTCGAAACAACATTTAAACTTCTGTTTAAAGTCGTATATGTGATTGTATCACATGAATTAAGGAGTGTCAATTCATGTACCGAATCTTCAGACAATCGGACGGAAAATTTTAAATACAAGATGATAAAAATATATGAAATTCTTTGAGGATTGTTGACCATGCAAACATTGATTCTTCTGATGAGAAAGTGTCAATGTACAAGCGTAAGAAATCTATTGATTTAGGGCTAAAAGGATACCTATTTATTAATATTTCTATTTTAAATTTTATGTATTTTTTTAAAAAAATCAGAGAACTAAATGGTTGAATGTATTGTAGGAATACAAATTTATGACCCAAAGTGTGTTTTATTTATGAAAATTTCTACACCGTTTTGATAGTTTCCATATATTTTGATAAATGTGTGTCGTTACAAATAAAATGTTAAATTATTTAATAAACGATTACATCGTGCATCGAGTAGCTAGGCAGATAATAATAGTAATTTGTGAGTTAGGGTACATGATGATCTAGGAGGGATCTGGATGTCGTAATAACAGCTGTGTCCGGATCCCTCCTATGTCAGGCGCAGAGTGGCACACTGTGTGGTTTTAGTCGATCCGATTCTGACACATCACCTCGCCATAAACCCCGGTGGGGTGACGGCCCGAGGGGGTTTCCACACGTTAAAAAAAAAAAGGGTACATGATGATTCCTATAGTCCACTAAAATGTGAAACTACTTACTACGTTAACAGGTTTAATTGACAATATTGTACATAAAATTATTTTTGAAATCACTCTACCGTAAATATTTTCTTAATTTTAGTAGAAGCGTAGTCATAAACATAAATATGGCTATAACTTTGAGTTCGTACGCTGTATCTGTCATCGTAAACCGAAAACTTCAATGAATGCAAATTCACTCACTTCTCTTGATAAATAGGATTTGCATTGTGTTAACTACTTACCCACTAACACAATTTAATAATATTAGAACAACAGAGACTATAAAACGTCATGTGTCAGTTAACATATGGGAAGTTTCTACCCACCACTTGACCTATTTAGAAGAATCGAGTGCATTTCTCAAATAATTACTTTGTGTGAAATACATTATTTGTATAAATAAGTTCTAAATGTATGTGTAAATCTATTTAATATCAGTTAGAATTCGAACCATTAAGTACATTTAAAGCTCTCCGTATAACATTAAAACTATAAATGAGTGAATCGTATTTATATTTAGGTTTATTTTACAGAGAAACAAACAATCCATTGTAATACACACAATATTTGAAAAAAAAAACTGATGTACCTCTCCTCTCAGCCTCAGTTTATCAAGTTGAATGGCAACAGTTGATATCCAACTTGTACTAATGTTAAAATGTATGGATTTGTAATACAGTTTGTAATTTTTAAGAGTCTGGTAACTATAACAAGGACCATATTGACCTTATACTCACTATCCATTCACGTTAGATGTTATAACAATTAAAATCTCATAAAAACACATATTTTAACAAAGATGACTCTTTTTTCAATAGTGGTAAATAAAAGAATAAACTTGTGTAGGTGCTCATTAAAGTATCTGACAGAGAATGTCAACATATTGAATTAAAGTTGTTATACTTTCAAACTCTTGTATAAAGCTTTAACTGTATAATCTATGATCAGTTAAAACGGAAGAGTAAACTTAGCTAAGAGGTTTTATTAATCACACTAAACTGCACGAGACTACAAGAAGTCTCGCATAATTTGTCACCGTTAATGCATAAAGAAAATGGGGTGTCAACACGCCACAATATTTGTATAATAAGTACGGATAAATACAACCAGTATTAATTATTTTGATGTAATGTTTACATAACATTTCGTGAGAGGCCGGCGTGACACAAGCGTATGAAGCGAAAATAAGTTGTGGTCTTTTAAAGCTGATTTTTAATGTTGCGTTGTAGTGTATCTGAATAAATGGAAAAGTAACCCTCAGAAGCTCTCAGTTCGTTCTTATAATTATAAAGGTGTGTATAGTTAATAGTAAGGCCATCTTTTACACATGTTTCTCATACATGTTAAACCTCTTTAATATTTACTGCTTGTGTATGTTTTTCAAATGTATTATTGGAATTATGTATTATTTATTATTGCTATCGATTATCATTATTTTTTGGGTAAGTTGTAAGTAACATCTGTAGTTCACGAAAATTAGTTGAACATGAGCAAAATAAAACTAGAATTATAAAAAAAATGAAACAATAAAATGGAGTTGTACTGTGTATTTAATGTTAACCATATAGATATTTCTCAGTAGCCTTTTTAAGTAAAACTCTAAACTCACGGTACCCCGAACGCTGTGAGCGTATATTAATTATAATGAAATCATACTATGTATTGGAAATAGTTGATTAACAGGGTTCAGGAGTTTCTATTTGTTTAACACCTGGATATTATAAACTACTACTTCTACTACAGCCAGCGATACAATAATTTTAATTTATGATCTATTTACAGAACATCATTTAATACTATTCTGACTTAAATATATTTTACGAATATTTTATTATTATTATTATTATTTTAATAGCCTGTCAAAGTGATTCTACTCTGCTTGATGGAAAGTACGAATAGAATCCAAAAACTGTAGTCACCATACTCATTGCGAATACTGACAATGCGATATGGTGACCCACACTATGGCGGTCTATTATGATTTTTTACACCTTTCTTGGGGACGTAAAAGACATGACAGTCATCGTAGCATTGCATTGCACACACTTACCACGACAAGTGTCACCACCGACATCAATGGGCTTCCACACATCCACAAATTTACACATACTTTATTGTATTAAGAAAATATTTTAACGAATAATTTATACAACAACAACATTAGGAGTTAAAAGCTAAAACAGGGCTTATTCCCCAACGCCCGCAACACACAAAGATGAGATGCTACTTTAAAGGGCTCTTAACAACTGCTGAAAGTTAGAAAGACTTGTTAAGTAATATAATTAAATTCTGCATATACGGCGCAATATAACTAGGTCTACACGATACTAGGGGGCCATCTACAAGTCGTAGGTGGCCAGAAGTACGTCGGGGTGCCAGAGATTTCTTACCGTACCCTAGATCTGGTTCCCCGCTTACTGGTACCCGAGATGGTGTGCGGTTTTTGGTAAAAAGAAATCTACATAATACTTACCCATCTATAAAATGCGTTCACAATTTCACAAACTGATTCTATTCCCGCTTCGTACATTATGCTTTTCCTATGTTAGCTCTACCATTGTTTATTTATTTACACTATTTCGACCGTTGATACGAAACTACAGATATACCCGTTGACGACTTGAAAGAACCAATGTGGTATTTTTATCGCGGAATATAAATCTTATTGTGTGGGCAGAGTATACGGTGTTTATTCTTTGTAAAAATTAAGACGATTTCCGCACATACCTGACAGTGTATTTCGTTGTAATTTTCGATCACTACCACATACACCTGGTTTAATGATTTAATAGCCACACGGCACGGCACTGTTAACGTCTATATTTTATAAAACAGATACCAGTCAGCCACAAAAATAAACTGTATGAAAAATTGCTAACCCGTGAGTTACGAAAAAAATGTGCCTGAAATAACTATAAAGAATAGCAATGGCGGGCGTTAATGGTTGTTTACGTCACGCCATTATATTACAACACAGCTAATAACTAGAACATAACCTAAAAGCAGTTTTCCAGGTAAAGAAAATGTATTTGATCGTACAGTGGATGATAGTATTTCAAAATGAAATAAATTGCTGTATAAAGGGCTAAATAGTAAATCAATCAGTCAAAGAAAAGATATAAATGAATATATTAAATATTTCAAATTCGAAAGAATATCAAGTACTTGTTGAACTAATCTTATACACTAGATTTTTTTATAAGTTTGTATAAGGAAAATACCCCTAGAGGTGGAAAAGAAAAGCAAATTTTTGAATACTTTATCATTACGAATATACCATGAGCTGTTCACACTACAGATAATAAATATTATACAGTTAATACCCTTTTAGAATTAGTATCGTAGTTGACCGTTTTAAACAAATTTTTTTTAAAAAAGTATATTGTTTACCCTAATCCCTCCTACGACGTTATGTTTATAGAAAAAAGCGCGTAAATTTTATATGTCATTCATTTGCGTTATTTTGAACTGTGTATTTATTTTATATGTTACAACGCATGATATACACATTTCAGAGTAAATTTCAGGACAGAAAACACGTGAGATTATACCAAAGTTCATAGCTCTTTATAACCTTTGACACAAATTTCATCATTGATCAAGATTGATTAAGTCATAAAACTTTTCACAGGATGATCCCATGTAAACCACTAGAACGACTGAAATGCTTAGACAGAGTCAGCACTAAAGTTACATGTTTCATATTTAATAACAGAGTATGATGAAGTTGAAGAGTTAGAAGCTGAAGAGAGCTGAAGACTTCTTTTTTTGCTGTAAATGTAGTAAATTAAAAAGATTTGAAAATTGTTTTTGCATTAGGCAAAACGATTATAAAAATGATTAACGAGCTATGTATTATCTCATTGTAATCTTTATAAGTGGAGAATCGCGTATAAAAGCAGGTGAAACTGCAGGGAATAAATTCTACCCACTGTATACTGAATACAAGGTCATTAGGTCATGAAATGTATTAAAAGTCTGATTTTCTTTGATATGAATTTTGAGAGACTTAAAATAGCTATTTTTTGTATATAATTAACATTTGACAGACTTCAAAATGTTAATGTGTGTGTAAAAGTTAATTGTATGATTCTATGATAGTCAGTCCAAGTCTTGAAAGATATATTCTTTTCGTGATGTCAGATACTCTGCATACTATCAAGTTTTCAAAATAAGCAAAATATACGAAAGATAACTTTGATAACTTTGGCTTTTATATTTAATGTATTAAAAAGCCAAAGTTTGTTTCTTCGTAGTTTATTGCATACTGCCGTACCGTTTAACGATATCTTGCATAAATATTTTGATTGTTTTGAAGACTTAATAGTATGCAGAGTAACTGAAATTGCGAAAAGAATATTTGTTTCATGGCTTGGATTGACTGTCATAGAATGATTATAAAATTTAATATAGTACTAAATGTAAACTAAAACCTGCATATTAAATATTTTTCAATTTTATAAAATTCTGTTCTAAATCATCACTTAGCAATATGTATATAAAATTGAGACCGACCCAATCTCAGAAACTAGTTATATACTATACCTAAGCCTTTACGTGATTTAATTTCTCCCTTGGATGGTTATCTATGTTACGGATTATATCAATCAAGTTACGACCATTATGACCCCATATAGCGTCTCGGCGCCACTCTTGTGTCGGACGCACGCCCGTTGCGCGACTCCTATGGCGCGTCTAAAACACTTTATATGCTCAGATTGCAATTTCAACGGGAGGTTCAAATACTGTTTCTAAAATACAAAAAGAGTAAAGGATAAGCAATCGTTTTAGATGTTTTTAATTTTAACCAAACAATTATGTATTTTCAGAGACAAACTCAATGAAATTTGCGATAAATTATACATTTGTGGAATCCAAGTGCAATCTTAGTTACTGACCGTTATTATCTTGTGTGTCTGTGTAAAAAAAAAATATCTTACTTTTAGGGTGCTAAAGAATGACAAACAATTAGTGACCTTCGAACAGAGCCTTTCAAGACCAATCTAATTAATTTTTATTAAGAAATTATTAGGCATATCTAGAGGATATCATCACACGTGTAGAATAATATGAGAAACGTGACTTGGTTTTCTGGCTAAAATAATAATAAAACTCCTATCTAATAGGACACCCTGTACACGTGCTTAAATGTGAGGCCATAATAAAAGGCAAAAGTGGAATTTCTCTACCCTGAATAGTTAAGTAGTTGTTTCTTTGCTTTTGTTATGAAGTTAGCGACTACCCGACTAGATTGTGTTTTTTAATTGAGTTATATTTGAACAAGTCGTATCGATTATCTTCAATATTATTTCAATATATAAAATTCTATAATTAGCTAATCATTTAACGTTACGTAAGAAGCTTCCATATTTAATTCACCCGCAGTTTTGTGGTTTCTTTTTGCGCAAAACAACTTTACAAAAAGCCCACAATCATTGACTACAGGTAAGGTAATGGTTTAATTACTAGAAAACCAAAAGTTCCTCGAATAAGAAAGATTCGTAATCAAATAAATTGAAATAAATTTAGAATGTTATCGGTTTAATTTTAAAAAGTAAAGCGCTAAGTGGCTATTAACAGGCAGTTGAACACGAAATGTTGAGAAACGGCGGTAGTAACGACGGATTTGTTAGTGTTAATAATAGGTAAACACGGTGTGAGCGATTAACTGCTTGCGTCTGGGCAAGCGTGTGGATTTACGCGAGTACGAACGGTAATATGCTTTGTATTAGTGAATTTAACGCTTTTAAGTATAATTCAAGTTCTTAATTGAACATTTATCAGTCAACTTTATACGACATCAAAGGATAGAAACGTTAGTTTTTATTTCTTTTAAACTCCAAAAATAATCTTAGGCGTAAATATATTTTGTTTGGCAAAAATAATAATATCAATTTAATAGTGAAGACATCTTCATGGATAACAGCTTAAATAGATACAGGGGTTCAGTAGGCCACTTAAACTATTTAGATTAATTTTCTGATGTCACTTATTTATCACATTTATTATTCATTAAATAAGAAGCTCCATTATATCTATCCAAATTATATCCATTATGTATGTAAATTATCATTACAAAATATAAATGGATCATGTAGATACATTATGTTGGGACTTTCATATGACGTACTCTAAGCCGGTTACGGGACGGTGGCCAGTCTCAAGGGAGACCAGCATACTGCGCAGCTGTTATATTGCACAAGTGTGTGGGCAAACAGCAGTGAACTTTCTATTCCCTAACGCTCACAATCTAATGAAACGTTTATCCGACACGAGAGAGGAGAGATCAAACGCAGGGCGTAGGACTGTGCTCTTCGAGGCACAGGAATTAAGAACCAACTTCCAAACTCCGGGCTGTTACTAAATATTTCTATAACCAGACAAACTCAACAACACTTTTTGACTCGATCTAGGAATCGAACTCGAGACTTCTTGATCGGCAGTCACAAACGCTAACCGCTGGACAAACGAGGTTGTTGGTACGAGGACTTTCATATACAAATACCTCCTCGCATTTGTGCACTATAATAGATGACATCACCTTAACCGAAGATTATTCTCCATCTATCTGTTCTTTATTTTTTCTTTCATTGTAATAAATAAATAAAGTCTTGTAACTATCAGAATAAATATTTTTCTTCCTTTCTTTCTGTATTCTGTATTGATTGAAGTTTATGTTAAGTATCGTATACATCGAGTGACTGTAAAACCAATAACAATTATACCCTAAGATGTGAAAGGAGATACAAAGATCTTAGGTCAGACTTTTGTTCAACAACCTGTTGGATATTAGTTGAAACAAATAATAAAACATTAACAACTAGTCAGCACATTTTCTAAACCTGTATAGTTCTAAGACAAGTCACAGAAAACGAACGATTCTGTATTATGTAACTTCTTTGAGTGTTAATTTATTTCCCACCCACCCAAATAATAAACTACTTAAAGACATAGATATAGTGTTTACAATTGGTACAATAGGTAATATAGATGTATTAGAAATTAAAATAACTAACACAAAGTTACATTAGTTATATTAGTGTTAGATATTAGAGAAAAAAATATTTCGCGAACTCTAAGTGAAATTGAGTGATAGGCGTGAGTAATGTATATAATGTTTTCAGCACGTTACAAATACAGGTGTGAGGGAAGTTATTGATCAATTATTTAAACACATCTAAGAATAGATATAAAACGTTCACCTTAGGTATTAATTAAAGATTAAATTGTTTATAGCTTTCAGCAAGAAACTCTCGTAAGCTAATGAACATTCAAATTGAAATAAAACAGATGGTGTTGTTAATAGAATAAACTTGTATGGTAGTGGAAAAATTTACTCGAAGTTTCCAAACATTTTCTGAGAATATGGTAGATTTAGAACTGCCTCGTTGGTCTAGCGATTAGCGTATGCAACTGCCAGTGGTCTCAGGTTCGGTTGCCGAGTCGAGCCAAATTGGGTTTTCTTTACATGAAATTCTTAATCACAGCTCGGAGTATGGAAGTTGGAGACGTTTCACACTCGCACCTCTTGGAGCACGTTAAACCGTCGGTCCCGGTTCTCATGAATATCAACGGCAATCGTTATTAAGAAGTCAGTGCCCTCAAATATACAAACAACTATTTGAATCTACAAACTCAGTTCATCTTCAGGGGTGAGGAGCGGTTCAATGCTAGATGCTCCTTGGAATAACTGATACTCTGACCCTAAATTATTATGAGATTAATAAAGGCAAGTAATATAATGGTAGGCTTATAATCATCTGGTTGATTAGTGAGCAGATGACTTAAAGTTCACCATAGTAACCTTCTTCTAAAAAAAGAGTTACACCAGTCTACGTGTAATTTTTATTTCCTAAATATGAGATCTAATTATAAAGATATATCAATAGTTTATGGGGTTATTATTATTTATATGGTTCAACTACAAGTTCGAATTTGAATTTGCTAATGAAATGTTTGCAAATTTGAATGAGCACTTTCTGTTCATTTATTTATGAATTATAAAATTCATAAAGGATAATCATCAAAATTTATAAGACATCAGGCATGAACGACTAAACCAATTACAACAATTCTTTATATAACATCACGCTACGACCAACACGGGACGAGTATCAATGAAAAGAGATATTTGAATTACATTGGATTTTTTAGCGCTTATTTGTGTAATACGGTGGTTTCTTTACACACAATATTGTAATTTAAACAAAGAAATACTTTTATTTGTGGAAAAGACGTGCTTTAGAACAAATGTACCGGCTGAAGTGATATTATGACCTCACAAAAAAACAAGTCTTTAGCAAGTTTTTAGTTGTGGGCAGATCCATAATTCTAGTATGTTTTTCATCTGCGGAAGCATATGTGGAAGCTATCAGTACAGCAAGAAATTAACACATAATCCATTATTTAATAATTTTTTTGTCTTTGTTTATTTTTCCAGTATATTTTGTCAAACAAAATAACCTCAAATCAACGTATTAATTTTCTTAACTACCGTTCTGTTCCTTAAATCATTTTGATTAATGTTAGTGTTCTTATTAACATTAATTTACTTTTAGAAATTTTAGTGATCAACGACAAATTACTATAAGAGCCAATGTTTACTTCAAATTTTGAATGTTTTACAAACACTCTTACATTTAACAAATGAGCACGTGGCAGATGTGAAAATTAATATAATGTTTCAAAATAATATTTAGTGCCTCGGTGGCGCAGTGGTAGCGTATACAACTGCTGAGCTGGAAGTCTCGGGTCGATTCACGAGTCGGATCAAATTTTTATAAGTTCTGCAAATGTTTGTTTCAGAGTTTTGATGTTTCCCATGTATAGTATTTACGTATTTACAACAAAAAAAGTGTATATATTTATATCAGTTATCTAGTACTTATAGGACAAGCTCTGCTTAGTTTGAGACTAGATGACGTTGTGAGTCAGATGTCAGAAATATTTAAATTTAATATTTATTTATATTCATTTTTTACGTTTTCACTGTCAATTTTCGATTCACATTTGGGTAGCACTCAGGTAAAGCAATGGATTGTTACTACCTACTTGTATGAAAGTGTCCTTTTAATCCGGTTATATTTTGTGGTTTTGGGATTGCTGGATTGGTGAAATTTTTGCCCGTAAGTGTGATATTTGGCTGGAAGACGTATCGGCACATCTCCCACACTCCAGACTCGCTCCACATAAAATAACGGCCGGTGTGCAGGTAAATACCTGAAAACAATCGTACGTGTTAATGACTCTCAAGATCGTTGGGCTGACTGCCAAATAGTTAGTCAGTAATTAATACAGATCAAACATAATGTTGAAAAGTGCCAAGATTTTATGCAGAGATTGCAGTGTAGCAGTAGTAATTGCTTAAATATGAAAATGTGTAGCTGTCCCTTTGCATTTGTATATTTTGTTAAATCAAACGTTTATTTACAACGAATTGCTGCTAATGATGTGAATTCGTGCATATGGTGACGTATTACGGGTATAGAGTATCACCACCTCTATTAATACCGTCAGTGTCGTAAGAGGCGACCAAAGGAATAATCTAGGCTGGACAATATTACTGCAAAAAGAAGAAAACTTGAAATAAATCCTACACAAACCCGTCTGGCCTGGGCATAGTAAGCAAAAACCCTTCTTTAAAAGGTGAGGCTTATGTCAAGCTGTGGACTATTAAAAGCTGTCGATGATGATAATGAGAATCACGTTTTCAGTTATTGAAACTGATCTTAAAGGGTGGCCATGTATTTATTACTTTTGAGTTTCAGATGACTAAGGGTGATGGTACGCACTTACTATCAGGTGACCCGTCTGTTTGCTTATCAATCTAAAATAATCAGGTAGTGTACGTAATGTAATGCGAAATTAAATTTGCAAATAAATGAAAAAATATATGCTAGTTAATTTTAACACGCAAGCAATTTTAATACGCACATAAATATAAAATGTATTTAAATGCAATATGGGACGTAAAAGTTCTGTAAGATCCTCATAATATAAAATTGATGGGCATGTTGGTCACTAGAACAAATCACGCTGTCAGATGATCAGAGGTTGTGGGTTTGTTTCCTAACCAGGGTTAAATACTTTATGACACGCATGATCATTCATTTTGTGCTTATAATTTAACAGAGCCTGCCCAGTTTCGGTACAGGTAGTGTGTAAAATGTGTGAGCAACAAAAAATGGTAACATCCTCATAAAATAACACAAAGCGCACAATGTATAATACAATAATATTCATGATTGAGTTAAATTATTTCACAAGAGAATACTCTTGCTGCTACGCTGCATTAAGTTTGAGTTGAATGTTTGCACCAAATAAATTTTACTACAGACTATATTCTTAAACGAACTACTTTCGAAATAAACAAGCTTTATCATTTCAAACTGGAAAAATAGAAAAAATAGTCATAGAAAAAGAAGAAATATATTAAAGAAAATCACCTTAGACTAATGTTAGAAAGTTGATATATATATCAATCGTTCACAGAGTTACTTTTAATGTTTGATGACGAATAGTAAGTAATAAGCGAATCTTTTCCATTCAGAAGATTAAGAATAACAATTATCATTGTTTATTTAAATACATGAGTTATTAGGTTTATTTTTTGACGCTGTTGTAATATATTTTAAAGTAGAAACTAAAGTAAACCTACCAAAGTTATCTTCGCGCCATCTATGAGTACAGTACACGGTAATGGTTGTCTAACTTTGCTAGCTGGTTCAGAAATAGCTCAAAGTACGTTGAACTCATTACTATGTTCATAATTAATAATAAACCCTGCATGGTACGGTTTACTTAACATTTTTATGGTTTTTTCAGTTATGTTGAATCTACGCATAAAGACTGAGTCGTTTGCACATATGTACATCGTCACAATGATAAGATGTTTTTAAATAAGTTGCATATAATGCGGTATTCATTCTATTTCTATCTATTAGATTTTTTATATTTCGAGTTATTTATTGTTTTTATTTTGAGAGAATTGTAGATATGAAAAGCTGGTGTGTTGATATTTTGATAGGATCGGTTTTTATTAATAAAAGTGCCTGACGATGAATATATTTTAGGTTATTGTGTGTTAGATAATAAAAGCAATTTAATATGACAACTATTAATCTCTGTCATTCAGAATTATTCTATTGATATAACCCATATCTATTTTTAGTTTTGCTTTATTAAAGTTTTTCAAATTATTAATTTTTTTTTTGATAAAGTTAAAAAATGCCTAAGCATCCTTTACAACATGTAGTCATTATTATACATGTTGTATAAACTGTATCTACTAAGATATAACTTTTAAATGAATATCTATTAAATCGTTGGAAGTTCTTACCATCGCCTCCATTTATAGACACCCACTTTTGTGTACAAACTGCAGCTATCCAGATAAAATTACAAAGACCTACTAATACTGTACACCCAAAGAGAATCCGCCTCTCGAGCACAAGTGCTTGCATAAGGGGACGCCGCTCGGCTGTCCCGACCGAAGACGCTGTTGACATCTTATCAGTCTCCATTTTGGATTATTCTGGAACAAAAAACCGTAAAAATTATCTTTAAAATAAAGTTGATTTATCGTAATTTAATTTGAAATATAATTCAACCGTAACCAAATTTGGTTAGAGTTTGGCAATTATAAGTCTATCTAATTGTAAGGTAATTTATTTACTAAAATGGTGTAGATATAAGCCTTTGGCAATCATAAGTAGTTATTTAATAGCTAAGTTAATGATCCTGTTTTTATTGTCTCTCCAATTATAGATCTTCGAGGTAGTGTTATCTCGGTTCTGAAGAAAAGTGAATAAAACCGACTACATTCAAAATAGAGGATACAGGCAGGGGTTCAATAAAAAAAAAACAAAGCAAAACTCTTAGCAATGATGCGAGTAAAATTAAAAATAAAACAGAAAAATTATGATGATGACTATTTTATACAATGTTACTCATTGCAATTTTGTAGAATTTTCATATCTACTACAAACGGAAATCGGCCTAGTGAGTATCAAGTCACGCCCAATAGCTTAGTAGTTAACTATCAGAATGATTCAAACAAATTCGTAACTAAAATATGTAAAAAAGACAAAAGAATTTTATTTTAAGCATTTCACATTAGTTGATTACTTGTAAACTAATAAAACCAACTTAAATGTGATAGTTTTTCGTTTAAACTATGAATTTTTCAGACCTCCTAATACCACGTTTAGCTAAGAGTGAGAAGAAGGGCGTTCGACTCTAACAAAAATCAATACTTTAAGACTTATCACTGGTAACCAATGTTATTGGAAAGAGGTTTAAAATATTAATAATAAAACTGATTTAAAACAGTAAAATCTTATTGCCACGTGCTCGAAGTCTTCTGGCGCTTGTTCATATCGTCAATCGTGTATGGTTGTAACATATCTCATTACAATCGAATTTTCCAATCGCCGCCAATTTTCGAGGCTTGGCTGCGATTATAAATCAAGTTAAAATTCGTTTCGCCTTTTAATATATATGCAAAGCCGGATAAGCCTAACATATTCCAACAAAATTGCAGAAATATTTTTAACATTTTATGGCTCATTCATTAAAATTATCTATAAACAAATTATAATTTCATTTAAACTTTTAAGGTATATTTTAAGAATCGTCTTTCAAGAAAGATGTTTAAAGTAGGTAAATAAATTTAAAAACTTATATTCCAATATAATTTTTAATCATATTTCATCATTTTTTATCATATTGAATATAATATCTAAATATTTTCAAGTATATTTTTTTCACTGTCCCAAGTTAAAAATTCACAAGACGTGGCTTATCTTCATCCATTTCATCTCAAGCTGTAAGCCTCCATTTTATATTAAGTATGCTATTGAAAAAAGTAAACCTTTTATGTTAATATGCAAAAGTTTCGCATAAAGAGTAGGTACTTAAATTGATTTAAGATTTAATAACACTTACTTATTTTTATATTTACATTTATTATTACATAAACTCTGACATGATAATTGAGTTAGATTACGTGTATTATATGGTAACATCACAAGGCCTAAGTCGCCACACATGTTTATCTATAGGTAAGTCAGTGAATCTCTTAATGAGTTATAAAATCCTAGAATTCGTCTAGTAGTAGACACACAAGCTGACATTTGCAGATTTGGTATTAAACCGATAAACAAGGAAGAAATGAATATACGGCAATAACAGTAACATTAACAATAACAAAGATCTCTCTCTTTAGAGAGGAGAGAGTCCGATAAAGAGGGATACATTTTCATTAATTATTGACAATTCCTTGACCAAACCAAAAAGAGATAGTGTTCAACCAAAAACAACATTTAGTAAGTCGAAACATACAGCAAAATTGACCAGACCTTAAAACCCATTTTACCATAAACGAACTACGTTTTGAAGGTTAATATTTAGACTTTTTGTGGGTTGTTTTAAGAAATTTATTAGATGCTTAACCATTACATAGTATTATTTACTAGAGATCATACTATAATAGTAAAATAATATCAATAGTATATTTTATCAATATATACATATATAATTTTAATTTTTCATATTCAATCTAGAATACGCGTTGTTGAATGAGCAGAAGCAAGTATAAAAGATAATTTGAAAAACCCTTCCTCTAAATAAAGTATCATTAAAGTGTGCAAAATAAATTATAAACTTATGCATTAAGCCAAAGATTTATAGTAAAATGAAAACGATATTCCTAGAATTATTATTTTTAGTGTTCATCAACATGTCCAACGCGTAGTGTTATTCTTAGGTACCTTAATGTCATGGTTATTTGACTGCGAGAATTAATAATAATTTATAACTGAAGATGACCTGGTGGTTGAATTACGACTGTTTTGAATTCTTGTTTTATTACATTGCCCAATTTAACTTGAGTTGTCACTGTATAAGGGTTTGATATTTTGGTACCCTTAAGTTTACGTTTACACACTTGCTGCTTGCTTTCATCTATATATATATATATATATATATATATATATATATATATATATATATATATATATATATATATATATATATATATATACATAATAGATGAAAGCTCCATAACTAAAATGGCTGCTACAAAATAATGCCATTCTATCTTATATACCTTACAAATTCCACACTTATGTATATATTTTATGAACCTGTGAATACAGAGAAATTTAGCCAATTATCTCCGTCTCTTTGCTCTAGCTTAAGTAATATTATTGACATTAAATTCGTGAAGGTTTTAAATTCGTCAGCCACTTTATACCTAGTCTTGCCATAAATATTGTAATAAAGAAAAAAGAAAATTGTTAACTGCAAATAACATTTATTACTTTTACAGTGTGTCAGTTTAATACATAAATATAAAACAATTAAAAATATAAAAAGCTTATTCGAAGTGGTCTCCATTGGCTGCAATACAGTCCTTTAAACGATGAGGCCAGTTATCAATAGAAGCACGCACTCTTTCCATGGGAAAATTCTTCACTGCCAATCGTATAGATTGTTTTAGGGACTCCAAATTATCATGGCGTTTAGAGCAAGCTGTACTCTCTAAAACTGACCACAAATCATAATCCAGCGGATTAAGATCGGGACTAGACGACGGCCAGTCTTCAGCTCTGATGAAGTCCGAAACGTTCGATTCCAACCAAGACTGCGTGGACCGAGCTTTATGACCCGGCGCCGAGTCTTGCTGGAAGGACCATACTTGGTTATTGAACATGGTGATGTTAAGGGGCTTAACTACCTTCTCAAGAATGGTATCTTGATACACTTGTGCCGATGTTTTGATACCTTTTTCACAAAAATATGGCTCAGTCACTCCTTCATAGCTAACACCCCACCAAACCATCACTGAAGTCGGATAATGTCCACGTTGCACTCTGTCGACTAATTGGGAAGCTTCCTTAGAGCTTTGAGCATAAATACGGTCATTTTGTTTGTTAAAATGTTGCTCAATTGTAAAAATTTTCTCATCCGTAAACAAAATTTTTCTGTGACCTCCCTTTGCGTACCGCTTCAGTAGTTGTTTCGATTTTACCACCCTATTCTTCTTTAAATTATCAGTTAAGAAATGGCCAGTGCGTCTCTTATAGGCTGCAAGTCCTAAGTCATCTTTTAAAATACGCGACATGGTTCTAGGTGCTATCTTCATTTCCCGAGATAAAATCTTTTGCTTTCGGACAGGATTTCTTCGAATTCTTTCCCTTACTGCTTTGACCACCTTTTTCGTACGAACACTACGTGGACGGCCAGATCTTTTTCTGTCACAAACAGAGGAGGTCTCATTGTACCTATTAATAGCCCGGTACACAAACATTTTACTAATACCAAGTGTATGGAGAGTTTTAAAAATTGCATTTGGCTCCATACCTACTTTGTGTAATGCTATCACACCGATTCGGTTCTCTTTATCACCCCACACCATTTTAATATCGCAAAATATTTTACAATGTATTGGCGCCAAAATGAGAAAACACAATGAACAATCGTATAAAAATGACAGATTCGAAATTCAAATGTAATATTTTTTTATAATTAAGTGTAACAGTATTTATGGCCAGACTAAGTATATACAAATTTTTTTCACTTCCTTTTTTTTATCGTACTTACAACAAATCTCCCTTAAGTGGCATTAACAAACCATACTTACTGTAATTTAATACATTATAGGTCAGTATAAACTATATTGTTCACTAACTATTTTATTTTTAAATGAATACGGCACATAAATATATAATCAAGTAATGCAACTATAACACTAATATTGTGTTTAAGAATAAAGAGAGATACAGTGATGTTTTCCAGTAAAGCTCGCAATTGGCGTTATTTTGTTCAACATCTTTAACAATCGTCATATTTGTACAGAATTTTAACGATAATTTAATCCTTCCAAGTGCTTTTAATTTTTTATTTTATCGTACTTGCAGAAAGACTGACGCGGGTAAAGACACTTTAATTAAAATATACAGTAATAACTAAAACAATGCCAATTCCGATACAAGTGTACGCATTATATACGTATTGTATAAACTTTACACAATCCATTACTTTTTTGAAGCTTTCCGATGACGTCACGACAGTTTACGATGCGCTACTGAGTTGTATACAGCCGTCGTCCCAGTTTTAATGGTTTTCCTCATACCGTAATAGCATATAATCATTGTTCTTCAAATGTATCTGCAATGCTTATAAATAGTTAAAGAGCTGTTATTTTTAGATTTTGTTGGCTGTATTTCTAGTTGTTAAATGTAGTAGAATACGAGTTACAACTTTAGAAGAAAATTATTAAGCCAATAGCTTCCACGTTTTTAATTTAACTTAATAACTCAGAATCGTACTTTAAGCGAAAACCCTTACTTTATATCGCATTGATTAATTATATTCGAGAGATTTTCTCTAGCATAGGACATCGGTTGGTCAGACCAAAACAAAAAAATAATATATTTTAATCAGACACTAAACTACTATGTCCCACAATAAATTACTGAAATCTTTTTGGTATGCATCTATACATTCCAAACACCACTATCTAGCGTCATCTGAGAATTGAAATATATTTTTTACTTAAGGGTCCTCAGTACCCCAGTTTGAATTTAAAATTTACCCCAGCATCACTACCAGGCCATGTAGTCCCCGTACTGCGCAGTCACTGCTATCTCGCTTGTACGTTCACAGATGTTAGTCAACTTGCGATAGCGTATTAGACATAGTTACTGTTCGTTCCTGTAAATGAAATATACACATGTATCAGGTATATATTTCATGACCAGGACCAAGCTTTATATGTTTCTTATATTTTCAAATAATAAATCTTTCTTCTAATCAAATCAAATCAACATTATTTTTGTTTGACTAAGAATTGCAATTTAAAATTAACTATATTTTAAAAAACATTGATTTCTTTTTCAAAATTAGTCATTTGTTAATAACGTAACATTTTCATCGCATTTAAATAATTTTCATTATCATGGATATGTTAATAATTCAAATAATTATCGAATATGAGTACCTGTGTGGCAATAACTTAGTACAAGCGACACGTAACATCGATCGATCGATCGATCGATCGAAGCAAATACTATAAAAGACCGTACTACCCGTCATTGGTCTGCCCGCTTCCGTTCCGGTAATTTTAACTTGAAAAATGAAACCCGCGGTGGTGTGAAAAGTTTGGTCAAAAATAATCAATTAGAGATAATAGTGGACGCTGATGAAACTCAATCTGCGGCAGAATTATCAGCAGCTTTCGACGTTAGCATCAAAGTTATATTAGCTCATTTGCTTGGCAAAGTAAAACTGCTTAACAAATGAGAGTTCCTCGAACTTAGTGATCGGAAATGTTATTTTATTTTTTTAAATTGTTTTCAGTCTTTACCCGCAATCCGCCCGCGTGTTTGTCGGATAATACGATAAAATGTAGCCTGTGTCCTTCCCAAGAGTCAAAGTTTTAATCTCTCAAATCTCAAATCTCCATGATAAATTTCATTAAAATCAGTTTAGAGGTTTAGCTGTAAAAGCACAATTTACTTGCGCATTAATAATATTGTATATTTTATTACCCTTCTATATAACTCAAACTATTCCCATTCTAAATTTCATGATTTGCCTCAGACACGGGTAGTCCATCGCTTCGCACAAAATGTTTCAGAATTTAATTTCTTATAAAGAAAAATTAAACATAAGTTTATATTCAAATCAAATAGTACACGTATTATACTATGTTTATTTATATACAAAGTTTAATTACTATTAGTCATGATTTTATTGACTTCATGACTTTATTTGTAAAATTTTTCATTATCATGTTTTCACATAATATAAGATTCAGTATATATCTTCAACTTTAACTAAATGTTTTTTTCAATATAATTCAGAGTCAAAATTTTCGTTAACCCCTAATAGGAATCATAAATTTCGACAAAAACCAGTAAGGTTCAATAAGTGGTTTAAAATCAGGTGAAAAATATCATCCAAAACAGCTAGTTTTAACACGCGCCGTAAGATTTGATGAATTATTTTCCTTTATGAAGTTTCGTAGGTGACGTTCTGAATTGTAACATCCCTGCTCCAATAGATTTTAATGCCTTAGCCCAGTTGAGCATGACTAAATATACAAAAGTAATTTATCTGTTAAACTGTGTCTCGTCTGTCTTGCACGTCCCACTTTTCCTGTAACGACTCATCTATTATCAAGTTAACTGTTATTTTTAGCTACAGTCACAAGCTTTTTATAAATTTAACTAACAATTGGGGTACAGTCTCGACCGCATATGTCAGAAGTATTTGCAAACAATGGATATGGAATATTTCTGCAGGTAAATTAGAAGCACGATTGTCAAAATGTGATCATGGTTTAAGGTGACCGGTATACCGACCGAACAGACCGAAACAGTTTTACAAGTTCTATGTTACATTGCTGTAGTTGAGAGAGACCTCGGAAAGAAGGATTATAAAGAATATCGACCCAATAATGACACTGACATCTTTTGAGAAGAGTAATTAGAAAAATCGATTGGCAATATAAATGAAATAAAGAATAGAATCGGTACAAAAGTGACCTAAGTTTTCACAAATGAAATTGCACAAAAACTGTGCAAACAAACTAAAGTACATAAAATTCCGACAATTATTACTTCATTGTATTTTCGTTTACTGCCTCTCTCTCGCCTGTGTTTCTGTGTAAATATTCATAATGAAAGCATTCCTACTTATTAAATCTCTTTGATGTCAATAAACGAATTAAAATTAATAATAAATAGTAGACGTCTAAATTGATATTTTAATTATATCAAAGTCTCTAATTCGAGAATTCTTAGCACGTTAAGTCCTTTCTTGTCTTCGTTATTAGAAACAGATGTAGTGAGTTTATAAATAGTTTTGTTCCAATGTATTCGTCACCACTGTTCCAACAGAATCCAGATTCATCTTTCATTCTGTTTTGTTCAGTCCACTTCAAAAATAAGTGTTTGGAAATGAATTAACAATATCAATTAATAAATATTGATACTAAAATTGTATGCTGCTGCATACTTAACACAGAATTAATTGAATTATTCAAAAGCCGTAATGTTTTTAGTTCTTCTAGCTATAATATAATATAATAATAAAGCTATTTAGTAAAAATACTAAGGTAATAAGACTAAACAGTATATTTTTTCAATATGTACAAATGCTTATCAAGAGAAAAGTAATAATGGTTTCATATTCCCTTTGTATTGTAAGCTAAGGATTTAATGCTTCACTGTTAGCGAAGGGCGTCAGTGCGTCCGGCGATGAAAACATTACAGACGGCGACAACGCTAAGTGTTTTCTGACATCACCATATTCTGTTAAGTATAATGTGTACGCAATATCAGCTGTAATAATACGTTATTGCAATTAGATTTAATTGTGTGTTAGATTATTAATACTGATTTGACTAAGTAAATAATTTATTTATAGCCTAAAAAACTGTTAAAGATTTAATTTTAAAGGCTCTTTCATTAGTTTATTTACTTAATTAGATATATTAACTAAATTTTATGAATTTTCGAAATGAAACTGAAAATATATCGCTTAATAAAGACACTCACTCTATAACAATGTTATGAAATCTCTTTCATTATTGTTTTTAGAAATATCTAAAATTAATTTAATAATAATAAAAACTTGATACTTATTTGCTTCATTCATCGTCTGATCAAAAACTATAAACCAAAATACTGGTTACTATACTAGTGACAGCATACTTAGATATAAATACTAACACATAGATAAATACTCTATGGTCCAGCCATACCTCGAAAATGACAATTAAATATGTGTTTCTTTTAAAGTTTTATAACACTCTGTGAAAGATTCTATGCAAAAGAAATCGAGAAAATTGCTGAAATATACGACATGATACTTTCTGATGAATTGTCTTAACTTGGTTTGCTTGTAGAGACAATTAAAAATTCGTGAGTTTTACAGTTTACATGTTTGACAGTTCCCTTGAACACCAGAATAACTTTTAAAACATCAGAAAAAATAACATAAAGCAATATACAAAAACACATTTTAAATATAATAATTTATCTTCCGTTATTGACAGCTGACGTCACACATGCTCAATGTTTATTTGTAATTTAGAGAAATTTGAAACGTATAATTTGATTTTCTCATTTATTTTTGTGATTTTAATAAATTAATATTACACGAGTGTTAACCAAACCGTGAACTAGAAGATTTAATTTTTCCTGGCAAAGCTGTAATGTGTAATCGTAATTGTTAAGTTTCGGAGCATTGCGAATTAATCTACAAAAGAAAAATCAAAAATAGCATTATATGGCCCGACTTTGTGTCTCTCAAATATAGCATCAAAGAAAAGCCCGTGAAGCTGCTCAGTTTTCAATGAGAAATCGTCGAGCTTAACACACACTTCAATAAAATACGCTTTTAAGTGTCAATTTGAATCGAGAAGCGGTTATTATCCATTGATTAAAAGATTAAAACTCCTATCCTTTCATATCACAAAATGCTTCAGTTAAGAAAATTAACTCAAAATTTAAATACCTATATAATTTAAAAAACGTAGACGTCTTGCTGTCACGCCATTGAATGATAACATAAATATTACCGTGTACTTTTGTTGTATATTTATTTTCTTCTTATATTATTAACTAGTATAATTCTAAGAAAATATTGAGGTTAATATTTCTCTGTATACTTTAATACGTTAATAGATCTAAATTAAGTTTAGCTAAGTGGTTACACGGCGTTCACTAACTGTTAGGACGCGGGATCGATTAGGTTATATTAATGAACAGGCTATTCAAATTTACGAGTAAAACTAAGTGTAAAAATGTGCCTTTTGAAATGTTCGACTGATTTTGGACCTGACACGGATTTTTATCAAAGGTTACCGTAGACCTTCTGTCTCGGTCTGAATGTCGTAATAACAGCCGTTCTCGGATCCCTCCTATCTTAGGCGCAGAATAGAATACCGTGTCGTAATCAGCTTGATTCCGACTTACCTACCAACCCGTTGCAAACTCCGGTGGGGTGACGGCCCAAGGGGTTTCCACATCTTAAAAAAAAACCTTCCGTATCAATAGGTGGAGGGGACTGGAATATTTCACCTGTCTGCCGTAGAATTACCGACACTATTGGACCGTGCCTAAAAATTCATACATGTGCGATACTCTATTTTCTTAATAAACATGAATACGACTCACGAATGTTTTTAATCTAAGCCAATGAGAATTTTACAGAACAAATCAGAATAGTTATTAACACTCTATTGCAACTAAGCTTTGTAAGCGAAACGTTTGACTACTCGAAATGTAAACTTTATAATTTTTTGGCTCATATACCAGTAATTGTGACGTACTGATTGTACGGTGATATAAAAATATGTGCTAATAGAATGCTTACGCATGAAACATTAAATTACTATATTAACAGACTTCCTCTCATGAAAAATTATTAGAACGTTCCCACACATTTTACATGATAAATATTTTACGAAATTGATAATAATCGGCCTACAATGTCAGATCAGTTATGATTCATCGTTGTGTCATAGTTATGAATACTAAATTATTTAAAGTTAATCATTGAGATTCTGTTGACAAAATGATAAAAATGCAATCTTATAAGGATTCCGTCATGTCTATCCATCTGTCCATCCGTCTATCTGTCTGTCCACGCCATATTTCACAGACGTTTAGTACTAAACATCTGTGATTACATGAATATATCGCATGAATATATGTACATATCAATCATGTTGATGCAGTGATGAAATATAAATTTTGGGATTCTTTTTTTTGTGAGTTAGGATGCTATTTTTTATAATCATAAATCTCTTGGGGTGAGGTGTCATTGGATAGGGTTTTTAAAAATAATAAAGGTTTGTGAGGATGATATTTCAATTTGGGTGTCCTATTTAGAGTTATCAAGCTTTGAAACACTGATTTTTATTACAGTCAATCATATTTGTATGACCCACTAAATATCCTTTGTTCCATGTATCCCTACTGAAATATTCCTACTTGTAGGAAGACTTGGAACTTTTTTCAAGCACCGTCACCGGTGGAAATATATGGAATATTTTCTACATTGATCGCATTGGTAGGGATATTTTTTTTTTCCACTTGTCACTTACCAGTAAGAATAAAATTATTTAAAGTTTTCCATTTATGATAATATTTAATGATATAGTGTAATCTGTAATTTTGTTTTTTTTTTCCAAAATATATGATTGTAAATTATAATTGATTATAATTGAACACCAATATTAAAAATCATACAAAAAAAATATTAAGAACAAGTTTAATTCAAACATACTCATATTAACTCACCTGCTATTAAAAATGTATCTTTTAATGTTCATAGACTTTTTTAACCCTAACAGAACATTCAAACACTGCCACAAAGACTGTCTTGCCTTTTACGTATCCAAGCAGGGTGTGAAAAAGCATCTCACTAAGCCGCCATAGTGTCGGTCACGATACTGCACTGTCTGCATTTGCAATGAGTATGATGACCACAACGCTTGGATTCTATTCATGCTTTTCATCAGGCAGAGTAGAGTCACTCTTGCAGGTTCTTAACATAAAAAGAAATGCATCCAACTTTATTACCGATGGTAATAATCGGAATATAGTTTCAAATACCCCTATTTACATGAAAATGTCAGTAAGGCTATGTGATACAGGAGCAAATATAGAGCCCAAGTCTAGATTGTTTTTGTTTGCTTGAATATTTCGAAAGCGGTGAATTGTCTTTTTGAAAACAGAAAAAGAACTGTCGTTTTCAGCTTTTAATAGTTCATTACATGTGTAGTCTCGAAAGTTGTTCCCAAATTTTATGTGAAGTACATATAACCTGTGATATCCATGAATTAACAGGGTGTTATTTGAAATGGGTGATCCTGATAATACCAGTGTGACATAAATGAATGGTGTTAATTCTTGTTAAATTTGTGAAAGTGCTTACGAAGATCGAGAGAAGAAGAAGTTATTATGATACATATGTAAGGAATCTCATAGCTGGCACTAATAACAGTTAATAGTGATTTTTAGACTATTCAGTTTTGTTTCTCACTAAATGAGTATCGGTTTATAAGTTTTAAGATTAAAAGTAAATAAGCAATCTGTTTTCATATCAAGCGCTATTGTAGATTATGAAACGTTACCATTTTTTTTAACTAAAGTAACATTAATATTAATGAAACCAAATGAAAAAAGTTAGTATAAAAAAACCAAGAAGGTCCGACATAACCACCAGTAGGTGGTATCCGGGGGGATTTCCGCACAGGAAAAAAAAAAGGTACGTGGGAAACAGAGAATCCAGCTATTAAAATACTAGTACGTCTTCACTCATTCCTCGAAATAAATAAATAATAAATAAATAAATGTTTATTTGTCTTAGAAAATATTTACAGCCCTGACCTTAAAATTATTATACTTTGAGGTTTATAATAGGCTAATAGCATTAGTTCTGAAACTAGGCTTGAGTCTGTAATAGAACAAGATAACGTCTATTTTCTTTTTGTATATTAAAATATATCAATTAATGCGATAAATGTATACACTGTGACTTATTTTATGTGATTTTATTATTATATTAAAGAATTTACTTTTCGATATCTTGAACGGTAGTGTAATTTTTTGTTCTTTCCTAAACAATATCATTGGAATACTAACAGATCGGCTTCTCTTTCCTGTGTCAATTAATTAAATCCTAGAATTTACTACCAGAGTTAGTGTTAGCCAGCCACTACGATCCCGGGTCCTTTAAGCGGAGCGTGAAAAAGCATCTCACTAGGCCATCATAGCTTATGTCATTATTGTTCGCATTAACAACGAGGATGGTGCCTACAGCTTTTGAATTCTACTCATGCTTTCTATCAGGCAGAGTAGAATCATTTACACAGACTAGTACTTAAAAAAAACTAAACCACAATGATTGGGTACTGTGCGCACTAATTGCTTAAAGAGGAAATCTACTTCGACTGAATGTTGCATGCTTGGCTTATTTTTAGGGAACTCTATCACAAACATATAATACTAATTATTTGGTACCTTCGAGCTGTTATTATTGGGAAGGGTAAGAAACAAATAATGTATTAAAAATAAATGAAAAACATTTTTCTCTTATTTGATTCTATTTATGCAATTTCTGTGAGTCTTCTAGTAAGTGTAATTTGAATCGTATATTATATAACATTATGCAAAGAATGTCATTGTGTAGAAGTTAAACAATATATCTCCAACGTCTTTTATATCACACTTATCAAACGGGTTGGTTTCATGTTTATTTAAAGTGTCAACCATCAGTGAAATGATTGGTTTGAAGGAACGGAAGTTGTGTTATTTCAACACAAAAGGAGGTATCTCCCCTATTGTTGGATATTTAACCTCCGTATCTTTGTTTGTTGCCTGGTGAGCTACATCCGAACGGACGTCGGATATTGGATTAACTTTATTAATATGAATATCTGGTTTCAGTGAATGTTATTATGTAGTGCCTCTAGCCACCATGGTGTGTTAGACAAAAAACACATTTCTAAGGAGAGATCTATAGTTATCAGTGAACTATTAAAAGAGGATAATGATTATATAAGTAGGAAATTGTTTCACAAATATAATTGATTTATACATACCTTGACTACTTGAATCTCAGAAGTTTTTAGAAATTTATTATAGTAATGGACATGCTTCTAATATTTTGCGCGAACTAGTTAATTTGAATTTTGTATTTGCGTAAAACTACTTTCACATTATTTATTAATACAAAATCAACAACATTCATTCTGTTATCAGCGAGAATCATTCAACTGAAGAGATACGAATTCAAAATAGTGTATTATAACATTTACTGGTGAATGACCGATATTGTCATGAAAAAAATAATTTGCTAGCTTTGAGGACATTAACTGGCACCACTCAAAAGCAGACCTTACAGCGGACCAAATTAAAAATAAAAAGAGATTAAACTCTTGGTTTTACTATCATTATTATTCGTGCTTATTACGAAAATTACTAGTAGGTTGGAACTAAATAGCGAGATTAGCCCACATAGGTAGTTAAAAGTAAAGCTTATTAAAGAAAGGTAAACGAAATATATCAGGCCCAACGATTACTTATGTATTTATATCAATTGATATGTACAGGCGTAGGTTTTATATGTATAAGTGTGAATATATTTATGTGTGTCGAATCCTTAAAAAATCAATTTACCGTCAAATACTGCGGTCTCTCTACCTGAAAGAAATTGATTTTTCAATAAGGCCATCTTTTATACATTATATATCTGACATTTTATATACTCTCTTGTAACTCTGTAATACATGTACAAATACTAGAGTTTACTATCTATCTATCTACAATAAATCAGATGGAACAATATATTCTAGCATAGTAAAAAAATATTTATCTCTCCATGAGTCAATACAGGCGGTTTGTCACCTGATAGCTGCTCAGTACAGTAGTACAGAGATAGCAGTAATCCACTTAAAACGAACGAAGATACAACACCGATTCACAATAACAAACTTTCGTTGTGTAAATGTTCTTTAAGAGAACACTAGAAACATCACCATACACTCAGTGAAATAGTCAGGTATTCTACTACATGCTTCTATGGAAAATAGTCCCACTAACTATTTTCATAAATGTCAATGATGATAATGATGATTACTTAAATCAGAGTTGACGACATGACGTTGCATTTAAATTAATAATTTATGAGAGTATTTTCATTCAATTAAATTTAACTTTGGGAATGTTTATCAGTATTTATCTAAGCGAAAAATCAAAACACATGTAATGCAATGTTAAAGTACTGCTTATCTAATAATCCGATTATGGTCATATTCTTTACATATAAGTTATATTTTTTTTTACATGAGCGTAATACTACAATAACGAAAAAGGTTTACTATGTAATATGGCATGTGTTTGCATTTGTAGTTAGATAATGATACGACTTTGTAAATTAGCCTATTTAATCTAAAGTTCAACATTAAAAGGTATTTTTTTTTATGCGTCCAATCAATAAGCAGTACCATATTTAATGTTCTGTGTATAGTCCTTTTTTCTTTCAAATCTTTATTTGTTAAGAGACTTTTATTACATAGTAATATACTAGCAGGTGTATAGGTTACAAGCGAATCTTAATTTTACAAATTTAATTATTACAAAACGTTTCATTTAAATATTTTTTTAACGAATATTAATACTGATATTTCGACCAGGTTGCACTGTCGCAGATCACAGACTGTTAATTTGTGTAATACATAATTGTATTATGGAGCACGTTACGTTAAAAGTCAGTGTAGAAGAACAAATGAATACACATTGATTATAAACTTTCAGAATGAAATCACGACAGAGACATGTCTACAGTTATCGTCGAAAGAGCCAAAATGCTTAATGAAACTAATTTAATTCTATCCGTAAATTCGAAAAGTTGAACGAATTATAGGATACGATGCGTTACATGAAGTTATTTAAAAACCCTTTATTAAATACTTTTCAAGTTTTGTTCCATTAGTTTTGAAATAAACACAATAGAAAAAAATACGGTACGTTTATTAAAAAGAGTTCAAGACATCTGATTTTTTTCCATACACCGACAAACAAGACTCGTTTCTATTGTAGCAACACAGAACCATTTTTTTTTAATGTTTACTATGACACATAGATTTCACAAGAAATTTACATAAGTAGTTATAATGCACTAAAATAACTGTACAGTTGTACAGTAACTAAAATCATAATTAAATCAAACGTAAGATCAAAATGATGACACTAACCTGTTGATACAGCGGTGCTATGTTGCCAGATCCGTGTTTCTGACGAGATATCATGAATATTTCATGATTCCGGTCATCTTTCACGACGATTATGATAAACGTTTAACGGTAGTTACAACACGCATTACAGATTACTTTTTCCTTTATAATAATCACTGTTCAACACAAAAAAGCTATTGTAGTCGAATGTTTTGATCACGTTAGGCGGCGTGTCGTATCGTGCCGCCCAAAGTGTAATCGGGAACCAATTCAATGAGAAGTGTGCGCACACTGCCGGCGAGTCGTAGACTGGGCTCGACTGTCGTGCCAACCCGCCTGTTGCCGGGCTACCGTGCCTCATTCCTCCAATAATGGCACGCTCCCGCCAGTAATGCTACGCTTTTTGTTTTAAACAAAGTTTTAAATTTCTTTCAAACTATTCAGCCTCGAATAAAACTTTATATTTCTAAGCTTATATTTAATTCATTAACATATTGATGAGTAAATATTTTGCCTTTAGAAAAAGGTGATAAGTAAGTGTATTTAGTATTATTTTTACAACTATTATTTACTAGTTTCTGCTCATCGTTTTCGTGTTTACGTGCCCGTCAGTTTTCACAGTAAAAAGTAGTTCTTCATTAAGAATCAAAGTTTCTCTAAACCAAATTTCAATAAATCGGTTCAGCAGCTTAGCAATGAAAGCATAACAGACAGACAGAGCTACTTTTGGATTTATAATGTATGTAGGTGTTACTAATTATTTAAATTTAAATTTAAAAGCAATCAGAGAAAAAATGTTGGTCTAATTTGGAATCAGTTCTTAAATTACTATCAGTTAATAGAAATCAGTCGTGGTTACACAAATCGTCCTATGATGAAGGAATTATCAATCCCGTTTTACAACTCAAAGTATCTACATTCGGTTCTTAGAAGATAGAACGTGGGCGATTATTCTCGGTAGTGTCGACAGACATAACCAGATTGTAAACTACAAGTGGCAGGTATACTTAACATTCTCTGTGTATTTACATCTTTACCTTGAGTAATAAGTTGGTAACCACCTCACTTTACAGAAGTTCATGAGTAGATACTCGAGCGAAATAATAAATTAACATTATAAATTTTGATTTATAACTTGCAAAGATATGAGCTTCTTACTGTATGCAATTTGCATAGTTATAGAAACATGCCACAGTTTAAGAATAGATATATTTTTCTTCCCACTTTCAATATTTCTGCTTTAACTATGACAGAAATATTTGTCCTTTTTATAACCTTCTTCTTCCAGTATTGCTCATTCTTCCTCTGGCTGGTTGTCATCAGGCTGTCCAAGTTTAAATTTCTAAAATTCCCTCCCTCTAAAAATTGGATTTCTACCTTTAAACTTTACGTACAGAAGTTCTGTGGATATAATACATTTTATTTTCAATATTCATTAATGTCGTAATCCAGCACCTTCAGTGTACATGTCACCCATATGCTGATGACTTGCAAGTGTAAACTCAATCAAGGATTAAGAACATGTCACACGCAGTCGACAATGTCAACGCAGTCTTGGACTTCATAAAGACTTGGACTGGTCAGCGAAGTTTAACTTGTCGGTAAACCCAACAAAACCAAGTGATCGTCGCCTTTTCAATAGCTGCATTCATTTTGATTTCAAACTTCGCAAGTATAATTATGTGTCTGTCTTACGTTCCTAGTGGCCATAGGTTCGAATTCATCAGCGCTATAGTTTACGAGCTCTGATTATTTTTTTCTTCAAAACTTCGTTCTATATTTGAGTTTTAATCTTATCTAATAAAGAATTCTTCAGTCACCAAATAATTTGTTTCTACTCTGCCCCCTTCACACCTCCAACTTCATTATCGAATCATTAGCAAATCATTAAGTACTACACATGTTAATCCGCCTTTTTACAATAAGTGCAATAACTATTAAATAAATAATTAAATACAGAGTTATAAGTTAAGCCAACCTGGATTTTTGAGAGGGTTTTAGTTGCCCTGATTATATATATATATAAAATTTATATCCTTAATTTAACTATCTTCAAATATTTAGACTCAATTAGATAGTCTGAAATTAAATTTATTATTCTTGAACAATATTGTAAAATTACATAGCTATCACCACTATCGCAATTGTCACGATATCTTCTTTGCTTAAGTAATCCTTTTCCTCATTACAACCTTCCACGGCTTTTGAGTCATCTTGCACCTACAAGTTTCAGAAATATCGTTTCGCCCTGTATTCTAGATAATGTAATCGTTTATAAGCTAGTGTAAACTAAAAATGTTTCACACAACCTAGAACAAAACAAATAACTTATGAAAACATACTAAACTACTAATGAAATTTTTGGGACTGTGTGATTAGAATGTTACTAATAATATAATAATCATCATTCAAGTGATTTTCACTCAACATTTATCTTGACTTGAATACTTACCTGAAACACGAGTGCGTCATTCGGTTTTGCAAAGGCGACTCTGTGGTAGTTGGAAAAAGTTTGCTTTGTGTTTGAATCATTGTGACTCATGTGTTGGAGTTAAAAAAAAAACTGTGAAATTTTAAGTTGCTTTATTTTCTGCAAGGCGTTCGACAAAGTGCAATACTTCATATGCTCAGTGATATTGAGTTTTGCCGAACCCTCTGTTATTAACAGCTGACCAACTCCGTGATCGCCAACACTTTGTTAGGCTCAGCATACATATGAAACGAGATTCTACCATACACATTTCGGTGTGAGTTTTGACTCATTGTCCTATACCTACTTGAATCTTTCTTATCTATTATATATTACCAAAAGGGATTCTAAGACTTTAAAATTAGCAGCTGTATAAGTAATTAAGGCTCCTGCGACCTTCGTCTTCGAACCCCTTCACCTATCCTGGTTCCTCGCACGGTCACCGGCAGCGACGATCCAATAATTATACCGGCTTATTTTTTTACTTAGCATTATTGCCTAGTAATGATTAATTATTTTCTGACTACCTCCATTAATTGATAAACTGTAAAAAGTGAACTAGCTATCTGTAGCTATTTGTTATTATGTATAAGGATTTTTAAAGTGCACTTAATCATGTGAAGTGTATTTTATTGTTCAAATATAAACAGTATTTATTGCTGAAATATTAAACTTAGACGTATGATGTCAGGATTTTTTTATAAAGCTAAATACTATAGATTATTTGCAAACATTATAAGAAGAAAAGACGACAACATTTTCTAATTAAGGGTCATTTTTTCAATCGCTAGAACTTTTATACCACAGTTAGTGTCATTTTGAGATTTTCAATTGTTAAACGGCTGCTATCAGAGGAATAAAGCTCAAATCTGAGGCATTTCTATCCATCTGTATGTATCATGTACCTGTAGAATAGAGATTTTGATGTTTGTCAATTACTAAATATTTTTTTATAAGTTTTGTGGGAAAGATTATGTACGCTGTCGTTATTGAGTATTCAATTTGGTTAACTGAGAATGGATGTTTTCGACTCTACTGACGGTTTAAATATCGAAGAGAACCATCTGATACTGAACTTTGTGTTCTGATGATAATTTTCTTTAACATAGCTTCGTCTAATTCTAAATTGAACAGATTTTTTATATTTACCTAACAGTGCCTGCTAGTAAGTGATGTAAATATATCCATGTTTTTTTTTGTAAATTTATACATTTCCTACATAGAAAAAACTCAGACTAAATCAAAACTTAATGTTCACGCACAAACATATTTGACTTGAGTGAAAATTAAACCCTTGATCTTCCGCATAACAGTCCTTTCCTCAAATCACTACGATGTAGTGCCGTTACTTTCATTAGTTTTGATTTCAATCGTTGTTAAGTAAACACTACTAAAGGAATATGATAAGGTTCTTCAACTTTTTACTAAATTATTATCTACTACAATAAGAACAAAAAAAAAGAATGCTAAAAAATATGTTGTCCAATGATCTGAAAACCATATGCGTGTTGGACAGAATCTTCATTTTTATAATTTATTATTGAAAATATAGGTTCATCACAATAAACACTAGTCTATGTAACTCAGGGATACTAAACCATTCTAACAGTGTTTTAAATAGTTTTCAAAATTGCATCAATCGTAGCGATGATTATATCCAAACTCACTAAACAACAAAGATTTAAACAGTAATAGTTTACTTAGAAATTTTTCCTTTATATAGATGTCTTAAAGCTACGAGTACATACGAGTGTTTAAGTACGAGTATTTAGTCTCGAAGTCCCTCCTGTTTCAATCACAGACCTCTCCATTCATCCATTCAACGACGTACGGTTGCGGCAACTCTGTCTGATCGGAGATATTTTAGAAAAATTAAAAAAAAATTACAAATCAGAATACAAAAAAAAACCTAAGTTATGGTCATTTGAGAATCCATATTTTTAAATGACGGCTGAAAACCAGTGTCTGTTGTTTTTTTTTAGTTTATTATCTCTAAACTTCTGAAAAGACGCTTCTGAAAGTAAAGTCTAAAGTAAAAAAATAAAATCCCTTCTGCAAAACGAGTCTTTATTTAATTAAAAAAACCTAAGTACTTTCATCACGATATCGACGAACTGTATTATCTAATACTTTTTAACAAATAACTCGCCAATAAGAATATATTATAACCCAAAATATAATGAAATATTTACACACACCAGTCGTTAGCTTGGCATGTTCTTACTGCCTAGCTATTAACAAAAGTTTTAGTTGAGGTTTTGACTCTTGCCACACCAAAAACAGTGGTGTATCTTTGTATACGATTCATATTTGAATTACGTAAATACGGTCATGTCTCCGATTATCGTAAACAGCTTAAATGGTTGCCCTCTTACTTTTCTATTATATATAATATTCTATTCGATCCTTTTATTCCACGTTATATCCCAAATTGTTGAGATCATCAGAGAATTCAAAAAGAAAAAAACAAGACTTTATATGTTCAAAACATATCATATAATAGCTCTGAAGTATGTTAATTACTTTAAATCATGATGTCGTTTCTTGCTACTGTTTTCTTAAATTTGATATGAGACACAATATACGGAACAAACAACGTGTTAAATACTAGAAATTTAACAAAAAAAAAAACCAATAAATCAGTAGTAGGTAGATTTTATGACTAATTTTTATTCGTAATGATCAGGATTGTAGATTACTTTAGCAACGCTTTACGCGCCTAAATATATATTTTGCTGTTCATCAATCTAACTTTATTATAGCGCCATCTCTTAGACTCGAGTTAAACTAAAAATCGAGTTGCATATTTACACGACAGTTTACTAATGTTACAATAACTAGAATTACAATATTTCATTACTAAATAAAAAGTAGTTCTACTTTTGCTTGTCTACAAGGCATATACGAACAGACATTGTAAATTATTCGAATAGCCATTCACTTTCCTCGTAAGCTTTAAGACTAAAACACTTCCTAAAACTCAAAACGAACTATTTATTCTTACCTAAGAGTTTTCCAACGATACTTCTTTGAAAATTAATACTTAAACTGTACAGTGAAATTCCATTTTCAAATTTTTTTTTTGTGTCACAATTGATTAAGACAGACATTGTGCAGTCATTTCAATAGAAGAAAACGATTGAGGTTTTTCCATAAGAGAAGTAAAAACTGCATTTTTAAGCAATAAAGACTATAATTTTTACAAAAAATGGCTAAGGCTAAGGCTAAGGCTAAGGATGAGAAGTAAGTTTCATTTTTTATATTCAAAATCTAGAAAAATATTAGAAGTAAGAAGTAACTTATTTACATGACGTAAATAAGTTACTTCTTACTTCTAATAATTTTCCTGGGTTTCCTTCTAATTCTAATAGTTGTCCTGGGTGGGAAGCGAACCCATGATCTCCGAATTATAGTAGTCAGGGCGACTACTCAAAGTAAGCGTAGTTGATTTAGCTAAGTTATAAATATAATAGGTGTTGTATGGTAAATATAATAGGTGAGGAACACATTTGATCTACGAACTGCAGAGAAAAAGAGGCGAAAATGAAATTAATGTTGTATATAAAATGATAAAAGAAACTTATGTATAAATATATTATACATTATATATTGACGAATAAACATACAGCTACAGTGAAATAGTAATTTAAGACGATTCGGTTTTTTCATAGTGGCAATACATGAGTAGGTATATGGTAGATTTACTAGCAATCAAGAGCCTCTACAGCAGCTTCAAGTGTTTTGTTATATTCGACGATACTTCAAATATTTATATTTAGTATAATCTAATATAGTTTAGTAGTATATAGTAGAATAGTAGTTTGGTTTTATCTCATTATAAACGAAATATTAAACTTAAGTAATTTAGTAATATTAGTAGTATTATTACTAATTATTTTTGTATTTATATAGGAGTGCCAAAGCTGTAACCGAAAATGTAACCGTCCCAGAAAAATTAAAATATTTTTTTACGGTGCATTGGCGCGGCATTTTGACTACTGTGACACCTTTAATGTTTTTATTCGTGGTACTTCCACTTCCTGCAAAGGTAAGAATTAACAAAACTATTGAAGAGAGAAATATTTTAAGTATTACTCGTAAATCCATTGAAAGTCACTTACGGTGACTTTAAATGGATTGTCTTTACCAATCCAAGGCCCCTACTTACCCTGAATCTGGGGAGCGGCACTCATAGGTTGGTTACTATTTACTCTTACCTCATTGGTCTAGTGGTTAGCGTATATGACTGCCGACCAAGAAGTCTCGACTTCGATTTTCGGGTCGGTTTGAAGAGTGTTATTGAATTTTACAGATCATAGTAATTCTTAATAACAACCCGAAGTTTGTAGGTTGCAAATTTTATCCCCCAGGTTATCCTCCTGCACAGCATAGCAAACGGATAGCCATCCCATCGGTTTTTGAGAGTGAACGAACAGAGAGTGCACCTATGTTTGCGTGTGCATTTGTTTGTGCAGTGTGTACACACTTGTACACTGTAATATCTCCTGTATAGTTGACTGGTTTCCGTTGAAAATGGTCATCATAGCGGAAATCAGCTAAGAGTACATTATCACTTGCTACTTGTGGCTCTTGTCGTCAATGAGGGGTGGTAGTCGCTGTCGGGTGACCCGTGGGTTCGTTTGTCTCCATTAACTAATTAATATAATAGAACATTCTACCATATTCGCACGACCCCATTTAGTCTCAAAGCAGAGCTTTTACCATGGGTACTAAATTACTTATATCAATATATTCATTTTATACGCAGCATGCTATACATAGCAAACTTCAAAAAAAATATTTACAGATCATACAAACATTTCGTCTGACTCGTGATCGAACCCGAGAGCTCGGGCGCAGCAGTCGCATAAGCTATGCCACCAAGACGATTATATTTAAATTATAAAAGTAATAATAGAGATTTGAAACCTTAAGACTGGACATTAATTTGACCATACAGATGGGTAGACTGGTAAAGACGTCTCACAGGATCCTTGAGACAGTAATAATTATATGACTTTTACAGCCCTACTCTTGGGTCGCTTACACATTATTGATAATGGCTGTTTTTTGGATGACGGAGTGTATACCTATTGCCGTAACTGGATTCCTTCCCGTAGTAATATTTTCTTTATCGGGTGCAATGAGCACTCGTGTGGTTTGCCGTTGTTACATAAATGTAAGTGTCAATATTATATTTTCTTTACCTTAATTATAAGTTATAATGCATGTATATATTTCAACATTTTTTGTAGTTGTATAATATATCATATTTTACTGACCACCAGTATAGTAAAGCGAGTGTAACACCACATACTCGTGAATAGCAACAGTTGATTTACCTTCACTAAATAGTTTATTTTTCAGGATACCGTAATAATGTTCCTTGGCAGTTTATTTCTTGCGAATTGTATAGAACAATCTGGAGTTCATAAACGTCTTGTTTACTTCGCTGTACGTGTTATTGGATATTCACATTTTAAGTAAGTACTAGAAAAGTTCTTAATACGATTACTGCAGAAATAAATCGGTACTGTACTACCTAACAATATGCAGCCATGATAGCATGAGACCGAAAAGTACTTTTTTACACCTATAGTTTTTTCCTACCTCCTTTCGAAGGAGAGGTTTAAGTCCAGTAGTGGACTGTTAAAAGCTGTTAATGATGT
Source organism: Hypercompe scribonia (assembly GCA_949316085.1). Lineage (NCBI taxonomy): Eukaryota > Metazoa > Arthropoda > Insecta > Lepidoptera > Erebidae > Hypercompe > Hypercompe scribonia. The sequence continues at coordinate 8,919,496 of OX438975.1, forward strand.
TAATGATGATTCGATGTCGTACGATTGCCTATTAAAATTCCTAAAATCGTTTAATGCCTCGTTTAATGTTGTTTTTTATGGATTTTATTATTGTATTACAAGATATATACCGGTACGTATTTTATATTTCAATTTAGTTCCGGTTCCTCGTTCCCTTATTAACAAGAACTACAGGATATATATCGTATTTCTTATTGTTTGTAAACTTTTTTCATTTTACTAAAAGTTGATAGTCATAGATTAAATGATTTTCTCCTCCACGGTGGCTAGCCGTGTTTGATTTTGCAATGGCGGAGGGGTTTCCGTTTACTAAACATTGGATGTAAGTTTTATTTTCTGTATGATGTTCATAGCTACAATTGTCGAATCCAACTAGCTTTGGCAGCGTTCGGAAAGCTATGCAACGTTTTCTCGCTCAAACTCATCCAAAGAGCAATGTAGCAATAGAGAGGGCAATGCTCGGCGTTCCTTTACGTGATCGAATCAGGAATGAGGAGATCCACAGACGAACCAAGGTCACCGATATTGCCAGTAAAATTACTAAAATTAAGTGGCAGTGTACGGGGCTCATTGCACGCGGAAATCCTAAAGTTCTAGAGTGGTGAACTATACTGGGGCGCGCAGCGTTGGCAGGCCCCTCATAAGCTGGTCTGTCGACCTGGTGAACGCAACTGGAACTGCAACGGCTGTTGTGGGGAGCCTTAGGAGAGAGACCTATGTCCAACAGTGGACGTCTTTTGGCTGAGATAATGATGATGGTGTTTCATGGCTCACAATTGGCTTTATGAAGGCTGTAATATTTAATTATCAGTACATAATTAAGTGATGGTGGTCCTACCACACCAATAATTGTAGTTTTCGATTGTGGGTGCTCTTTGTGTCCATTTCCTATATATTTCTGCAGTCTCCCACAACACAGGATATTCTAGTATGAGTTTAGTATTTAAAGAAAAATTAAATGTGTATGTATTTATTTATTTTTAGGTAAAACATGATATTTTTCTTAGTCATTTACTAATTGAATTTGAGCTGTGTTTAATTTACTGATTTATTGATTGTGTTTTATTTAATTTCACTAACGTCTAGCTACACCAAACTATTAGTGAGTTAGCCAAGAAAGATTTTATTCAGTTACGGTGATTAAACAACGCTATAAAAGCAAGTTAACTATAGGTAGTCTATTAATTATTCCAAGTAAACTCGCACGCTCTGTGACTTGAAGTTGTACAAATATACATAGTAATTTCATATATGGAATGTTAATCATATTAAGTTGATAACAATATGAATTCTGAACGTATGTTGTTTGAAGCCAAAGTTGTATAATTTCTTGTTATGTATATAATGTTATTTTTTCAGATTATTACTGGCTATGTGTATAGTTACAACTTTTGTATCCATGTGGATTACAAATACCGCTGCCACTACGATGATGGTTCCTATTAATTTCGCTTTGTTGAAAGTGTTTGAAGAAGTAAGTTAATATATAATATATACAATACAAAATACAATATTATATTCCAGATATCTGACACACAATGGCATTTATTTCCAAACCAAACAGAGCTAGTACTACTAATACATATAAAGTTCCTGTAAATATATACATGTTATACATTAGAAACGCCCAAACTACGAAACAAATATTTACAGATTATACAAAAATTTAGTCCAAACCGGCATCGAACTCGAGACCTCAAGCACAGCAGTCGTGTACGCTACCATTGTGCCACCAAGGCAGTCTTCTTTATTCTATGTATATTTTAATTTTTAAGGCAGTTATACTTCAATTACATATATTATATAAATATGTGTATCCATGTGGTGACGGATAAAAGATTCGGAGTGTCGCCACTCCTTTTCGTCCCGTAAGTGTATAACAACACTGCAAAGTGACATAAAACTTAAAATAAACCATACGCTAGCCAGCCTGGTACCAGTCTGACTTGCGTTGAACAGCAATAGGCCAACACTCACTGTCTAAGGAAAGGTTTATGTCTATCAAAGACTATTTGGTGATGATAATGAAGTATTTAGTAAAACATAACATAATTATTTCTTATAACAATTTCGTTTCGGAGTATCGATGCCATTTGTCATTATTATAAATAGCAATCGCCAAATAAATAATGTACATATTTTAAATTGTTAATCTATGTAAAGTTACGTTCAGCCACAAAGACTAAACTTGATTTAAAAAACAATACCTGCTTTACATCCACAGCCTTTAACAATTCACAGCTGGGCAAAAACCTCTCCATAGTAAGGAGATTTTGGTATCATTACTGAGCTAAAAAAATTTGGAAAATCGTCATGATTCTATGATTTTAGGGCAAAGTTTATAATTATCATATTTATGATCATCAGCCTGAAAAGTATGAAATGACATATGAGTAGATGGTCCTTAGTTTTGATTCTATTAATGTTTTAAGAATATAAAGTAACAGGCTTAGTTATTGACTTAGTAGTATGAATAAGCTAAAATAGAAGCTACGTAGTAGCAAAACCTTTCAAATTTATTATTAATATTAAATAATGATTCTGTAACCTTTCATTAGCTACAACAGGACATGTTAAATAACAAATAATTAAATTGCAGCAAAAAGTTTTGAAGATGTATGACACAACAGCAGATGGCGATGTAGTAGCAAGTGACATGACAACCTGTTACTTCTGTGCAGCTACGTACTCTGCAACTGTTGGTGAGCGACACACATTAAACTACCTATTTAGCGTACCTAGAATTTAAAGGATCGTTTCATTGTGAATAGTCAAATTCACAATTGTTTAAATTTATGATAATCACAATCTTTCAAAGTAACAAAGCATCAAGACAGCGACCGTCAAAATATAAACTGTCTAAATGCGGTTCCTATCGTAGTGATGTCCGTGTGGAATTGCAGTCACTCAACATTTGGAATACTGATGGATCCGACGGTATTTTAGCGGTGGTATGTACTGGTGTTGTCCCCTAGATTGACGCACTTGTATCTTCTTACACATTCCTCAGTAATTGTTCTGGAGGCTTAGACAGATGCAAAAATTCAACCCCGAAAAAGTTGACCGCACCTGTCCGACCCAATTACCGACTTATAGTCATCACTTCTATTCTCAGTAAAGTACTAGAACGTTTCATAGCAACTAGTTAGTCCGCTACCTGGAGGTTCACTCCTCGTTGAATGATGGGTAATATAGCTATAGAATAATGATAGGAGCTTGTCGATGTGCAACAAAGAGAAAGAAAACTTGAAACAAATTTTACACTTACTCGACTGGTTTTCAAAAAAATAGTTTTCAAATAAAAGCGTGCTTTGCTACAATAATAATGTTTTGAGGTAACTTTTCATTAGAATTGATTTTTTTTTATTTACAGCTAGAACTAACTATTATTATAACTAGAAAGCAACTTATGCATCGCATTTGACTCCCAACTACTTGTGCTAAGAATATCTTTAATAGTCATTTTAAAAGAAAATGTTAATTTTATTATTTTTCTTTCATTTTCAGGTGGTATAGGGACTCTTGTAGGCACAGGTACAAATTTAGTATTCAAAGGATTATTTACGATGTAAGTTGTTGGATACTTCATACTATTGAGGATTGCCTAAATATGTAATTACTTACTAATTGTGGTACAATTTTGCAGGGAGTATCCACAAGCACCAGATTATCTTTCTTTTCCATTATTCAGTGCCTTTGCAGTACCATATATGATTATCATGGAAGTGTTTGTGTACCTGTATTTAATTATCGTATATTTTGGTGCATTCAGGTATTAATTTTTTTAATTAAAAAAAATACTACTGGTACAGAGTAAATTTTGTAACGAGTTTAAGATTTTTAGTTTATGTCAAACAGCATTCGGGACGACGCTCGTCGGACTTGTCGCTCGAGAGACTTAAGCGGATGAACTGTTATAATGCCGAATATTACCATGTTATTTTAAGTATTTAATAATACTAAGTAGTACTTTCTCTTTACCTTTTTATTTATTTTTATGGATACTCTTTTCGCAAATTTTTTTTTTTAAAGATGAGAGTAGCAGAAAACTGTAAATAAATAAGCTGAATTTTAAATAGCCATAGCAACTTACATGTTGGCACATTATGCTTAAAACTCATGAAATTGAATATATTTTAGGCCTAATAGTCCAGCAGCACTAAGATCGAAAATTACACCGACTGCAAAGGAAGCGGCTAAAGTAACTGTCGAAAAAAATGCTAAGGCATTGGGTCCAATTACATTTCATGAAATTGTAAGTAAATTCTCATGTCTGTATTGACAATAATTTTTAGATTTTAAACTAACCCATTGAGGAACATAAGCTCACACTTAATGTCTATGACATAGAGCTAACACAGAAACACTTTAATAATGTTGCTGTTTATACTACAGGTATCGTTGGCGTTATTCGCTGGGGCAATGATTCTGTTTTTCTGTCGCTCTCCACAAATATTCGTTGGCTGGGCTGACGTCATTAATGAAACTTATGGAGTGGAACAGCCGAAGTTGTATGTATTTCATTCAATAAGTCAAGTAGTAATATACCACATATGCAGTCATTTGAATAATTTAGCGTAAATGAATAGTAAAAGTTAAAGCTATTAGACTTGTTTTGCTTCATTCGATATTATTTTAGTTTACAATTTTTTTTTGTTGACTTCAGTATCCTCGATTCTGCTGTGTGTTGCTTGGCTGCGTTTATTATGATGTCAATGCCAAACTGCTTGGACTTCTTTAAGCATTTTACAGTTAAATGTGAGTTATAATTATTATTGGAAAGACATCAAGATTGTAAATGAAATAATGTTAGAGATGATGATTGCGGTAAATATGATGGCAGTAGACTATTAAAGGTTGATGATGAAATGGGTGATTTATTTTTACTTAATCGTAGTATAATAATAAAGAACGTTGTGCAAAAATGACTCCACCCACCAGCAGATTTAAAACAGTGGCACGAAGCGCCTAGTGAAATTGAGAAACTTTTACTATGATGACATATATAGTTCAAATGTATGGAGTTCAGATTTTATAAAAAAAATATTTATAATACCACCCCTATTCGTCCCATGGGTGTCGTATGAGACGACCAAGGAAACGAGCTACCATTATATACTACTATACACCACTAGGCCTATGTCCAGCAGGTGATTGTTAAAAGCTGATGGTGAAGAAAATACAATACTATGATTATCACTGTAGTGATGCTTACGACGGTGCCAAAAAAGAGGTTTAATCTTGATTTAACAAGGTGAGGCGTGCGCAGGGTCAAATATTCTCATTGTCATGCATCTCATGTCTGTTGGACGGTAGAGACGGTGTCCATACGAAGTTCGACATCCTCCTTTGAGTCCATATCCACGTAGATGATTGATTGACTTAAGAATAGTGATTTCCTGAAATATTAAATAGTTTTATTTTTTTATTAAAATTATAAAAAATCCTGACCTGGCTAAATTACATTTTAATATACCTGTAAAAACTTACAAATTAATAAGGCATTAAGTCCGTGTAGTAACAGATTAAAAATACAGTGTTACCATTCCTATTCACACCATGGGTGTCGTAAGAGGCAACTAAAGGAACAAATTATTTAGGAAAATATAATTACAAATAGAAGGAAAACTTGAAACAAACCCTATTCCAACCCTTCTGGCCAGCGTGGTATAGTAGGCCAAAACCTGCTTGCTAAGGAGAGGCCTATGTCCAGCAGTGAACTGTAAAAGGCCGTTGATAAGATTATAAGAAAACGGAAAAGGTGCAAATGTTTTAGAAAAATGTTTGTTCTTATTCTCTCCTGTCAGCTATTAATATTGAAATCAAAATTCACTTCGTGTTTTGTTGTTTACACACCTTTATGGCATATATTATTCCATTGTAAACATTTATTTAAAAAGCTATACAAATTATTTGTTTCATGGTTACAAATATTTTGATTTTAAATTCAATTACCTACTCTACAGGTAAAATCATATTTCACTAAGACAATTTATGATTGAATGAAAAAAATACAATCAGACGGACGTGGGCTCTCTCAGATTGCGATAGTTGGCGCTTTTTGAGAGGGAGACCTTCATTTAAAAGAGGACGGCAACAAGCTACAGCTAAAAAAGCGTTCCATATTTTTATTATTTTATTAAATTTAGTTTATATTTTTGTCAGATGTTGAAGATATTCCCAAAAAACCAATTAAACATGTATTGGACTGGACAATAGCGAACAGATCTATGCCTTATTCTTTTATGTTTTTATTGGGTAAGTTTTTGTATTGACCTAAATATTGTACAGAAAATGTTGTATGTAGAAACAACAGCAGTAGGTACAGGACTTACATTTACATTAAATGCGCAGTATACTTTTTAAATTAAGTCTATTTGAAAACCAGTCAAATACAATGGTTGTGGTTTTAGTTAGAACCCTGGTAAAACTAATAATTCTGAAATAAGTAAATTGTTGCATTATTTTTATAAATATACAGTTTATAGTAGTATTTCAGTAAATAGTATATCTTTACAGCCAGTAAGAAAACATTAGGAAACGCTCAGTTGATAAAAAAAAGAAAAATATGCAGAAGAATACTCATACATTAAATTCTAGAATTTGCTTTATCAAAGTTATTGTAATTATTTGTAGATAGATAATTATTTGTAGGTAGATAATTATTTGTAGGTAAATATTTATTTGTAGATAGTAGAATCACGCTGATTTCAGCACAAACGGTTCGATCGGAATGGTACACTCTCTCACAGAAAACCAACCAAAACCGACAGCATTCGTACTGGAGTCTTTTATTGGTGAGTGCGAGACTGGAGGCCCATTGATTTAGAGGTGACAATTATCGTGGTAAGTGTATGAGCCTTAAACCCAAGAGGGGCGTAAAAAAGCATCTCACTTGGCCGTCAGTATGTGGGATATCACGCTGCATTCGTAATGATTCTATTTATGTTTTCCATTAGGCAGAATAAGAATCACTTTGTCAGGCTCTTAAAAAAAAGTTACATCTGTAATTTACAGTTAACGACATTATAAAATATAGTTTTTGTGTTTGATGGATGTACCGTAACATGTCTTACTAAAAAAGGTTACAGTGGCCAGAGAGTTTATAGTGGGAAATTAAGACAAATTAACAAATTCAAAGAAAAAAAGATTTATAAACAGTGCAATTATTACTTACAGGGGGAGGATTCGCATTGTCTACTGCAGCAAAGTCGTCTGGTTTGAATGATAAGCTTGGGGATGCCATGGAAGTCTTAAAAGCTTTGCCATTATTTGTAGTGATTTTCATCGTCATCGTCGTTGTCGTACTTGTTACCAACTTTGCGTCAAATGTTGCTGTAGCTAACGTGTTTGTGCCTATAGCGATGAATTTGGTAAGAATAATTTAGTGGTACTAACAGTAAACTAATGTTTGATAGTTTCCAGTGACGGAGTAGTGCTACGGATCCAAAGTGTTAAATTGCTAAAGGCTCTCCCCACTTAATCATCTGATAAATATATTTTGTATAGTATTTTTAATATATTCTTTCTTAACGTGATAGTTAGCAAAATATAGATTATTAATACATTCGTCACTGTCTATAAAATCAAATTTTGACCTTGAGGTACTACTGCAACTATGTATGAGACTGTATACGCCCAAATACAAATACTCTAAGAACTTGTGGCGACTTCCACATTATAGCACAAACAAAAATATACAACCTTTTTGAGGATCCACCCTTTGTGTTGGAGGGATATGATACCTGTCCCTCCACAAACTCGTTACAAAATACGGGAGGGTTGAGAAGTGTATGCACACAATTTCTATTGTGTCTTTATAATCGCAGCAGTAACTTCGTAACCGTCTTAATACACAAATGTACTAAAAATAAATAATTACCATAATACATTCAGTATTATTGACCAGTAACAACGTGCATAGGCACGTTGTTACTGGTCAATAATATGCTTATGATTAAATTAGATTAGTCGAAATATTTGTGAATAATACAAATGTGCACATTATATTTTGGGTTTTAATAAAAACCTAGAAAATAAGGGGACTTTAGTGTTAGGTTTTAAGTCAATTGTGTCTGCTAAGGCCTTGCGAGTGAGGCTGAATATATTATTCTATTGCAATGTTACATTAGTGGATTTTTTCTTTGTAGGTACACTTTAATCGTGATGTCCTACTATCTATTTCATATTATTTATTTCAGGCAAAAAAAATTGGATACAATCCACTATGGTTCTGCATAGTAGCTGGCTATTCAGCTTCCTATTGTTTCATGTTACCTGTTGGCACGCCAGGTAACCTTGTAGTGCAGGGTGCTGCAAAAATCCCTACAATGAAAATGGTAAGGTTTATTTGGTAACGCTACGTATCAAGAAATTTAGAATGGGCCACGAATCAGTAAACATTTGAAAAAAATATATCAAAAATCATTTGATATACTATAAAATTGTTTATCTATAGAAGAGCTAGTTAGTTGGAATGTATTTTTTAAAAATTACATCGTCTCGACGATCTCTCTCGTTTCGACGTTTACACTCTTCTAAACAAACACCGAAACTTTTGAATAACTTTCGGCAAAGAGACCGCGAGATTGGTGACATCTTTTCTCTGATTTTTCTATTAATTCACGTAGTGTATTTGGTTTATTTGTGTAGACATGATTATTTAAACAACCCCATAAAAAATCTGCTAGGGATAGATCTGGATTTCTGGGTGGTCATGGTATGTCATCTCGTCTTGAAACATGTCTTTGACCACCGGTAGGGACTTCAATGATAAGTAGCTCCATCTTGTTGAATCCGTGTGCTACGATTGTAGTCTGCAAATTCTAGTATCATCGGTCCCAAGAACTCTCGTAACATGTTTACGATGTTACATACGTTCAAATGTTAATGAATTCTCGGTCCACCTACTACCAACCACTATAATTAACTAACTTACTGTTATGTGGCATATCTCGATGAACTGGACATTGATTGACGCAGCTAGAAATTTAACAGGCAATGTTAATACTGTATAAATCGTCGTAATTTGACCACTAGTTATAATCCTTTCATATTGTTAAAATATAATTCAAAATATTTATACCACTAAATCAGGCTTTTATAAATATAGTTTAATGTTATATATTATTCAATTTTATTTGGTTTCAGATCAAGGCCGGTGTTGGTCCTACAATAAGTACGATTATAATATCATGGTTTGCTTTCTGCTTCTGGGCTCCTATCATATGGCCAGCTGTGTATTCTATACCTGAACAGACTGAAAGTCTTTAATTTTGTTTCTGTTTTTTTGCTTAGCGAGCTAGCGAGTATTCCAAGGCCAGTGTCCACTGTTCTGGAATAGACTGGCGGTATCTACTAACAAGAAAAGAGACTGTTGAGAAAATGTAGTTGTTGTCATTTTTATGGTAAAATGACAACAACTACATTGCCTTAATGGAAATTTCCGTTTTTTGTTTTCCAACCAGGTTATCAGATAGTGCCTTATTATTTATAATGTCGTTTTATTTTAAAATAACACCCCACCTACTACGTCAATATACATGTGCTCATTATTCTTTCGACTGCAGTTGTACGTTCTAGAGTAATACGAAAAATATAAACATTAATTACTCAGAAGAGTGATTCCCTTAATATTCTTGAGACAACATAAGGCAGAAAACAAACAAACATAATAAATAGCATCGCAGACTATGCAGTGATATTCCATAGTTGATTAAGATTTTTCTATAATAGGCATGTAAATTGTGTTAAGAATATTTATCCTTATACAGCCATTATGTAACAGAAATCTTGTACTTACATCTAGATGTTTTTGGCTTGGAATTAATAAAGTATTAAGTAAAAAAAGAACATCAAATATCTATTGTTTTTTGTACCCAAAACCTCACTGCACACCGACAGACTCCATTAACTATGTAAATTCGAAGAATTGGGATTCCATTAATCCATTGAAATATTAAAATAGTATTATCTAATAATTAATGTACCTAAATTATTATTATTTATTAGGGGCCTGTTTCCAGCAGTGGTCTATTAAAAGCATGATGATTATTAATTTTAAGTCTAACATTTACAAACGTAAAACGTAACGAACGAGAACATAATTTACATTTTAACTATATACCTACTTGGGATTTTTTACCTGCGTAATATTGTCAGAAATATGCTCTGGTTTAAAATTACTATAGAAATATTGCATTACAATATTGCATTATCAATAATTAAAAATGTAAGGAATGAAAAGATGATTGAAAATTATGGTAATAATCAAATAGTATTAAAAAGTTAGTAATGTAAACAATATTTTACACGTAAAGTAGAAAACGTAAGTTTTATTTTATCGAAAATGTTCAATTAATCCTTATGTACTCGTATTAGTTTTTGTATAATTTGTAGTATTTGATATTTATTGACTAACTAGGCCGTCAACCATTTAAATTTGGATTAAGATCCAAAAACTAACTTCTAACTACTCTTCCTAACTTTCCTAATATTTCTATAATTAAAATCAAAAACACTTATGGTACGGTAAATGATTAGTATACGCTTGTCTATTATATGTACCAGGACAGAAATAATAAAGCTCATGCCAAACAAACGGATATCAATAAATGTGTTGATATTTTCGGTTTTATAAACAATACATTAAATGTTTAAAATTTTAAACTATCCAGAGAGAACCAAGAACGCGGCCATCGACTAGATTTTCTATAAATTTATAAGCACGCAATTCACACTCTCGTACCAGAAATTTAAAAAAAGCAAACATTAATTGTATTTGTCAATTAGTTCGTAATATGTGATTCAAACATCTTCATTGATCTCTCTTATTCAGTCGTAATTGATAATATCTTCGCTACCTATAACATTATTGCTTTGAAATCAACATGATTACAATCTAAACAGTGCAATTATTACTTACAGGGGGAGGATTCGCATTGTCTACTGCAGCAAAGTCGTCTGGTTTGAATGATAAGCTTGGGGATGCCATGGAAGTCTTAAAAGCTTTGCCATTATTTGTAGTGATTTTCATCGTCATCGTCGTTGTCGTACTTGTTACCAACTTTGCGTCAAATGTTGCTGTAGCTAACGTGTTTGTGCCTATAGCGATGAATTTGGTAAGAATAATTTAGTGGTACTAACAGTAAACTAATGTTTGATAGTTTCCAGTGACGGAGTAGTGCTACGGATCCAAAGTGTTAAATTGCTAAAGGCTCTCCCCACTTAATCATCTGATAAATATATTTTGTATAGTATTTTTAATATATTCTTTCTTAACGTGATAGTTAGCAAAATATAGATTATTAATACATTCGTCACTGTCTATAAAATCAAATTTTGACCTTGAGGTACTACTGCAACTATGTATGAGACTGTATACGCCCAAATACAAATACTCTAAGAACTTGTGGCGACTTCCACATTATAGCACAAACAAAAATATACAACCTTTTTGAGGATCCACCCTTTGTGTTGGAGGGATATGATACCTGTCCCTCCACAAACTCGTTACAAAATACGGGAGGGTTGAGAAGTGTATGCACACAATTTCTATTGTGTCTTTATAATCGCAGCAGTAACTTCGTAACCGTCTTAATACACAAATGTACTAAAAATAAATAATTACCATAATACATTCAGTATTATTGACCAGTAACAACGTGCATAGGCACGTTGTTACTGGTCAATAATATGCTTATGATTAAATTAGATTAGTCGAAATATTTGTGAATAATACAAATGTGCACATTATATTTTGGGTTTTAATAAAAACCTAGAAAATAAGGGGACTTTAGTGTTAGGTTTTAAGTCAATTGTGTCTGCTAAGGCCTTGCGAGTGAGGCTGAATATATTATTCTATTGCAATGTTACATTAGTGGATTTTTTCTTTGTAGGTACACTTTAATCGTGATGTCCTACTATCTATTTCATATTATTTATTTCAGGCAAAAAAAATTGGATACAATCCACTATGGTTCTGCATAGTAGCTGGCTATTCAGCTTCCTATTGTTTCATGTTACCTGTTGGCACGCCAGGTAACCTTGTAGTGCAGGGTGCTGCAAAAATCCCTACAATGAAAATGGTAAGGTTTATTTGGTAACGCTACGTATCAAGAAATTTAGAATGGGCCACGAATCAGTAAACATTTGAAAAAAATATATCAAAAATCATTTGATATACTATAAAATTGTTTATCTATAGAAGAGCTAGTTAGTTGGAATGTATTTTTTAAAAATTACATCGTCTCGACGATCTCTCTCGTTTCGACGTTTACACTCTTCTAAACAAACACCGAAACTTTTGAATAACTTTCGGCAAAGAGACCGCGAGATTGGTGACATCTTTTCTCTGATTTTTCTATTAATTCACGTAGTGTATTTGGTTTATTTGTGTAGACATGATTATTTAAACAACCCCATAAAAAATCTGCTAGGGATAGATCTGGATTTCTGGGTGGTCATGGTATGTCATCTCGTCTTGAAACATGTCTTTGACCACCGGTAGGGACTTCAATGATAAGTAGCTCCATCTTGTTGAATCCGTGTGCTACGATTGTAGTCTGCAAATTCTAGTATCATCGGTCCCAAGAACTCTCGTAACATGTTTACGATGTTACATACGTTCAAATGTTAATGAATTCTCGGTCCACCTACTACCAACCACTATAATTAACTAACTTACTGTTATGTGGCATATCTCGATGAACTGGACATTGATTGACGCAGCTAGAAATTTAACAGGCAATGTTAATACTGTATAAATCGTCGTAATTTGACCACTAGTTATAATCCTTTCATATTGTTAAAATATAATTCAAAATATTTATACCACTAAATCAGGCTTTTATAAATATAGTTTAATGTTATATATTATTCAATTTTATTTGGTTTCAGATCAAGGCCGGTGTTGGTCCTACAATAAGTACGATTATAATATCATGGTTTGCTTTCTGCTTCTGGGCTCCTATCATATGGCCAGCTGTGTATTCTATACCTGAACAGACTGAAAGTCTTTAATTTTGTTTCTGTTTTTTTGCTTAGCGAGCTAGCGAGTATTCCAAGGCCAGTGTCCACTGTTCTGGAATAGACTGGCGGTATCTACTAACAAGAAAAGAGACTGTTGAGAAAATGTAGTTGTTGTCATTTTTATGGTAAAATGACAACAACTACATTGCCTTAATGGAAATTTCCGTTTTTTGTTTTCCAACCAGGTTATCAGATAGTGCCTTATTATTTATAATGTCGTTTTATTTTAAAATAACACCCCACCTACTACGTCAATATACATGTGCTCATTATTCTTTCGACTGCAGTTGTACGTTCTAGAGTAATACGAAAAATATAAACATTAATTACTCAGAAGAGTGATTCCCTTAATATTCTTGAGACAACATAAGGCAGAAAACAAACAAACATAATAAATAGCATCGCAGACTATGCAGTGATATTCCATAGTTGATTAAGATTTTTCTATAATAGGCATGTAAATTGTGTTAAGAATATTTATCCTTATACAGCCATTATGTAACAGAAATCTTGTACTTACATCTAGATGTTTTTGGCTTGGAATTAATAAAGTATTAAGTAAAAAAAGAACATCAAATATCTATTATTTTTTGTACCCAAAACCTCACTGCACACCGACAGACTCCATTAACTATGTAAATTCGAAGAATTGGGATTCCATTAATCCATTGAAATATTAAAATAGTATTATCTAATAATTAATGTACCTAAATTATTATTATTTATTAGGGGCCTGTTTCCAGCAGTGGTCTATTAAAAGCATGATGATTATTAATTTTAAGTCTAACATTTACAAACGTAAAACGTAACGAACGAGAACATAATTTACATTTTAACTATATACCTACTTGGGATTTTTTACCTGCGTAATATTGTCAGAAATATGCTCTGGTTTAAAATTACTATAGAAATATTGCATTACAATATTGCATTATCAATAATTAAAAATGTAAGGAATGAAAAGATGATTGAAAATTATGGTAATAATCAAATAGTATTAAAAAGTTAGTAATGTAAACAATATTTTACACGTAAAGTAGAAAACGTAAGTTTTATTTTATCGAAAATGTTCAATTAATCCTTATGTACTCGTATTAGTTTTTGTATAATTTGTAGTATTTGATATTTATTGACTAACTAGGCCGTCAACCATTTAAATTTGGATTAAGATCCAAAAACTAACTTCTAACTACTCTTCCTAACTTTCCTAATATTTCTATAATTAAAATCAAAAACACTTATGGTACGGTAAATGATTAGTATACGCTTGTCTATTATATGTACCAGGACAGAAATAATAAAGCTCATGCCAAACAAACGGATATCAATAAATGTGTTGATATTTTCGGTTTTATAAACAATACATTAAATGTTTAAAATTTTAAACTATCCAGAGAGAACCAAGAACGCGGCCATCGACTAGATTTTCTATAAATTTATAAGCACGCAATTCACACTCTCGTACCAGAAATTTAAAAAAAGCAAACATTAATTGTATTTGTCAATTAGTTCGTAATATGTGATTCAAACATCTTCATTGATCTCTCTTATTCAGTCGTAATTGATAATATCTTCGCTACCTATAACATTATTGCTTTGAAATCAACATGATTACAATCTAAATTATTACAATGAGCTAAAATGTTTTAAAACACTTTGTAGGTAGTACTATAGTGGAATATATATAAAAAAAGTAATAATAAAGATTCCATTCAATACACTACACTTTAAGTATACTACGACAACATAATATTTGTATAACATAACATAATAAAAACAATTATTACAAACTTTTTTGTAAAACCTCTGATTACTTTAAAAACTTAACTATATAGTTCAATCTTTCAATTGACTAATCGCTTAATTAATCGATAAATTGATTAAGGACACAATATCGCTGAATTAATCAAACAAATTTTTAATTGATAGATAAATTGATTTATCAAATAATTACACATTAATACAAATTAACATATAATATTATCAAATTATCACAAGGGATGGTAGAAGTGGTTTTCTGAAACAAAGCTTAACATATGTTACGTTGTACAGCAGTAGTAGACGGCTCAAAGTATATATAAATTAAGAATGTAAGGCACTTTGTGATGTATATTGAAAATGAAATATTCAGATCGTGTGAGGCATTCACCATTCAAGTACAAGTACAAATACAATATGTTCATACTGTGACTTGAGAAACTGAGATTCTAATTTTACACTCATTTTATTTTGTAGCAGTTAGATCAGGCCAAATAACAGGCGCCCAAAAACAAACACTTAACCATGTCACAATAATTGTGGTTATTGTAGGCACTACTCCAGCTTTCACCTGAAAATAATAAAAAATCGAATGAATCGGGCATCCTCTCTTATAACACAAGAGAGGCTGAAGATTGACTTACATCTCTCTCTATATGATATCCAGATAGGACATTTTTTTGTAATTTAATTAATTTATAAATACACCTTGCCTATCGCAATACTGTCATGATTATTTTTAATTTAATTATTTTAAATTCCTCTTTTTTCATCACTTTCACTCTATTGATAACCAGCCAAATTTGGTCTCAAATATTAATTTTATATGTAGAGAATATGCCTAGGTGAGCTTTCTTACTTATTTCTTGCCAGTTATCTGGCAAGCAGGTATGAATAGATAAGTCAATATCGGTAACTACACTGAGCTGACAATAAATCGAAACTAGTGCCAAAATAAAGATTATAATGATATATATATATATATATATATTATTATATTTAGTATAAGTTATTTAGATTCTTACTAGACAAGATTAAAGTAAAAAACGAATTCATTAGAACCAATCTGAAAATGCCTGAAAACTTGCAAATCAAAATGTTATTTTCTTATTAACATGTGATCCGTAAAAATAAGTAAAATGTATTGAACATAGTTTATATTATTAAAGTTGATATAAGAGTAGAGTACGATGAAAGAAAATTTAACCACCCAAAAATCATGTGCATTCCACCCTTTGAAGCTGCAATGCGTTCATCAGTTACATTGGAACTTGGTCGGATGTTCAAAAATAAATTTTGACGATTTCTTTTGTAGATATATACACATTTAATGTAATTTTAATGTTACTCCATCATTTTCCAATACACTAACAATTTTGTTATCAGCACGATCATTTGTGCGGTGTCTGAATGTAATGTATCTATAATACTATAGTACACATAAGACTTATTTAAAATATAATTGTGTTAGTAGTCGGTTGGATCGGATCATGGAACAAATATAAAGAGGAGATGTCCTTATCGGCTTTTCCTATGAAACAATGCGTGACAACTTGCGGAGTGAGAAGGTGTTAAACGCCACTGATTTCATTTTTTCCTACTACCAAACAGTAGTTAAACCAGTTGCATTGTTCTATGTCGGTGTTGCTATGTAATTGAGTAACTCAAACTGTGTGTAAAATTTAGATCTTATTTTTTTTTTAATTTTTCAAATTATTTATCTCGCTTAGTCCCTCTCATCTTTCTATTTGCTCCGTGTGTGAGATGCATGAAGTTATATACATAAGGAGTTTCTTTTAAAAACATATACAATGTATACACACATAAACTTGATACTACAAATTTGCAAGCATTTAAATCTGCACCAATGATATAGTCAATGATAAGTAAATACAGAATTTTGACTTATAACACCAGTAGATATAGTGGTAACAAAAGTTACCACTACATCTACTGCTACTGCATCTACTATTACTACTATCTACTACTAGTGTACTAGTGTTTGTGACTTTATGTCAGATTTATAACAATAAACTTACCATAGCTATTGTGGGTATTTTAGCAGCACTCTGTACGATCAAGTTTCCAGGTGTACCAACTGGCAAACAAAAACAGAATGACGCTGAAAACCCCGCTGCAATATTATACCATAATGGGTGTACACCAATTTGAGTTCCCTGTAATGTACACAAACTTTAAGCAATGAAGTATTCTTAACCTTTATTGATGCAGTACCTACTTAGAGTTCATAATTCAATCTAAGGACATTATTATTTGTTGTTACAATTAAATGCATGCATATTTTAATTGCCACAGATAATTTCAGATTTAATAATAAATTAAGAGTTAACTTAACAAGAATTCAATGAATTGTTTATTTTTAACCATTTCTTCAAGAATTCTTACCAGTTGCATGACTACTGGTACAATAACATTAGCAACGGCAACATTGGCTGCAAAGTTTGTTACAAACATGGTAAATATTATTATTAATAAAATTATGAAGTAGTTTGGCAAGACATTCAAACTTTTTAGGATGATTCCAATTTGGCCATTCAGGTCTGAATATTCTTTTTTCGCAGCCATTGAAAGGGCAAATCCACCACCTGTAAGAGTATACATGTAAATTACTATATTTATATTATTTTAATAAAATCACCTAAATTAACATCAAGACAGCTAGTTGAATGTTGTGGATATCTGTTGACTTATACTTAGCTACTAAAACTTGAATACAGAACCACACATTTTTTTTTATTTTAAAAGGTCGTTATTATGATTCTACTCAGCCTTACAGAAAATGTAAATGAAATCCAAGAGTTTTGGTCGCCATACACATTGCTAATAGTGACAATACAGTATAGTAACCTACACTATTGTTTAGTAAGACACTTTTTCACGTCCCGCTTGAAGACCTAAAAGGCATGACAGTTATCGTCACAGTGTAAGGCTCACAAACTTACTACAATAACTGTCAACCCTTTTTTTTAACGTGTGGAAATCTCCTCGGGCTATCACCCCACCGGGGTTTATGGCGGGGTGGTGTGTCGGAATCGGACCGACTAAAACCACACGGTGTGCCACTCTGCACCTGATATAGGAGGGATCCGGGAACGACATCCAGATCCCTCCTAGCGCCTGCCCACTACCGCGGGCACCATTTATGGGTATACTCTCTATTTTAGGCGACATACGGCACACGTGGACGTCGCCTCCTCGTGCTTGAGTGGATATCGTCCTCTCGGGCCTTCTCCACCGCTTCCTTCCGCGAAATTACGTCTTCACAGAAGGTTGCGACCGCGGTGAAACAACTGTCGCTACCGGCCATGGAGCGTATGACGGCTGGTAGCGAGAAATCTCCGCGAATAACTGCAATGAGGACCCCACGCTGCGGCGCCCAGGTGGAATAAACCGCTAGCGTTTGCTGAGCCGAGTCCTCACTGCAGTCGCAGTGGTGACAGGCGGGACTCAATTCCCTCCTGGCGACCGAGTGCAGATACTTTCCGAAGTAACCGTGCCCGGAAAGAACCTGCGTTAGTTGGAAGGAAAGGGTTCCGTGCTGCCGCCCCGCCCACTCAGCGATGACCGGCTGAAGAGCCTTCACGGCGGCAAAGCCATGTGCTGGCTTTGCTGCCGTGAAGGCTCTCCTGGAACCTCCAACCGGAACGACCAACGATCCATCGTGGCTCGACGAGCGGCCTCACGCCACCCGCGTATGTCTTCGGGCGGGGGCCGTATACCACTACCCACCCGGAAGTCAGCCGTCCGCCGATAAACTTCGGCCAGCACTTCCGCCTCCAAATCCTACGGAGGAGTTTCGGCCAAGGCGCACACCGCCACCGTCGATATAGTGCGGTAACCGCGTATAGCTCTAACCGCCAATATCCTCTGAGGGCGCCAGAGGCGAGCCCTATTCTGGACGTTCAGAGCCGCCTCCCACACCGGTGCACTGTACAGTGCCATTGACTGGATAACCACCGTGTACAGCCGATAGCTATCAACCCTGCATCAATGGATCTCCGGTCTCGCACTCTCCAACGAAACACGACTGCACGGATACTGTCGCTTTAGGTTGATCTTTTGCGGGAGGGTAATACTGCTCCGGTCGGGCTGGCTCGTTCATGCTGAGTTCAGGGTGGCTTTACTACCTGGGAAACGTACACCTGAAGTTAAAGTGCACCTTAAGTAGTTGCGATAAGTACTAATTAAAATCACTTTTAATTCTAAAGGAAAAGAACGTTGTTGTTCATACCTAAAAGAAACATAAAACCATAAGGCATTAAGTCATCCATCACAAACCAGTTTAAAACAGATGGAACTGGTTTGTCTGGTAGATCATCCACTGCAACATAGAAACGTTATGTATAATAAATAATGAACAAGTGTAAATATGGATCAGCTAACTGGACATTACGCTACCCTACTATCCTATTACCTATTAATAGTTTAAATGTGTAAGTATGGATGTTTGGATGTTTGTTATTCTTTCGCGCCAAAAGTACTAAATAAATTTGTCAATAGAAGCATATAGAGTATACGAAAGTTAATAAATTTATATGGGCTTAGGTTTTTATTTGCTTTATTTTTGACCTATTTATATTTTCACACTATATATCATAATATCATGTCTATTAATTCCTGAAATTCTAATCCATTCTTGTGTATAGTCATGAGCATAAATTTATGTCTATGGGTACATTGACAGTTATAAATGCTTCAGGAACAAACTCAATGATATCTGTCGACCTGACGCTACGCATATCGATCGTTTATAGGCATCAGGTTTGACTGCACTGCCATCAAATAAGTACCGAGCACAGGCAATTGACGAAACGTGCATCAACACCAACTTTTCACACATCATTATATAGGACTAATTCTAAGGTTCGCGTACGTCTTCGACGTCTTGTACAAAACATACAATAAATTATTCTGTGTCAATATCCTATTTAAAAAATCATCTCATTAAACTATAAACTGCTTAGCCAATAAAATAGTTTATTCTGTATTATTATAATTGTATTCTTTCCTAGTTGTATACTTGTAAGCACAATAAAATTCTGATCTATTTTTCTGAATTTATTTTTGTTGATCTGTTAATAATAGTGTGAGTTATACATACTCGTACGTTCACTACCTCGAATTAACTTTATCACGTAACTATTTTTTTATTACTAATAAAGGAAATAAAAATAAAATAAGATAGTGATATATTTATGCTTGTGCCGTATAACATTAAAAGTAAAAGAATATCTTAGTAAAAAGGTTACGTACACTTTGCTGTAAAATTTCTAAAGAAATATAGTTTTGACGGTAGACTTAACATCAAAAATATTATGAACATGGCTGCAGCAGAATCTAAAACGCTAAAAATATTGCATTATTAAAAAAAATTATAGAAGTGTGATAATATAAATTCTTAATATATAATTTTATATAGACATTATATTTTTACTACAATTAACAATTACTTTCTTTAAAATTAAAATACTAGGAAAAAAAAAAGATTTTTTTTTAATATTGACATACAAGTGTTAAAACATTCCTCCGTGTCATAAACTTACTATTAGGGTTACCAAAAGATTGGTAGAATTGAGACGCTGAATGACAATGTTAATTCTCTATGCTAGTGTGGCGACTCCCATATACAGTACAAACAAAAAATATATAATAGCGCCATCTAGCAAAGATACATCGAACTACGGAGTGTAACAAACAATGAAGCAACTACTATCATGTATCGTGAAATAGAGATTCGCGTGGCAATTAGCATATATACAATACTCTAATGTTAACCGTTGGGCCACGGCTCGCCAGGCACGATCACCTCGCCTGGTCGGAGGATATGACAACCCATTCCCTCCACACTAGAGAAATGCTGATCTTCTAGTCACGACAAAGGTCGTCAGTTACTTATCTAGTTGTTAAAGGTAGCCCGAACACATCCCGTGCTTCTAATGATGGATAAATTATGATACATACACAATACTTCCTTCATCGATCTTGACCCCATTTATAATCATATTTAAACATTTCTACTTACTTCATGGCTATTATTTTATTCCTTAAATATAAATTATAGTCTAAATTAAAATAAGAGGTTGTTGAATAATATAAGTGCTCTGTTAAGAAAATATTTATGCTTACAATAATATAATGTTTTTGAGATAGACAAAACATCTTCTGTTACAATAAAAAATAAACGTAGATACTATACTATAACAATTATTATTATAGGAAATAATAATGAATATTTTAATTGTGTAGATTCTGTTTTCCACGATAGACTATATTATAATATTCATATTAAAAGATGACACTTTTTTTCTTATTCTTTTACTGTTATTTCGATTCATGAAACTTAAAGCAATTTGAATAAGAATTTCGTGATCTCTCAACAGGCCCAGTTAGTATGATTTCAAACCTCTCGTATAAGTATAAATATATTTTTTGAAACAGACAAATCAAGAGACCTAAAAGGGTCATTTCAAATATACATACGTACAATAAATTATTCTTCAATTTATAAGTTTCTGAAACCTTGTCCCCCCATCCAAGGAATACTTGAGGTGAACGGCTAAAAAACAATAATATTGCACTAATGAACAATATAATAACCATCTGTAACAAAAACAAATATTTTAAGAAAAATAGAAGAGTGCACTAGTAAACCGTACCCTTTGGGTGGGAAAATTGATAGCGAAACACGTCGATTTTCTTAGAAGTCGAATCTGCACCATGACTCCCTGAATAAATGATTAAGGTTACCAGAGAAAAAATCCGCATGCTTCCCCTTAATTATGAGGAGGGGGATTAAAAAGCGGCAAGCCACGTGTGACTACTGAATTCAGCATTCATTGGCCGTGCAAGCCATTTGTCATCACTTGACTCACTGTACGCCCCTTGTCCTAAAACCAAGTAGGCCAAAACCTACTTTCTAAGGAGAGACCTATGTCCAGCAGTGTACTATTGTAGTTTATCGAAGATGGTGACTAAAAAAAGTATATTAGGATTTGTATTTCTCATATATAAGAGTACTACTAGCTAACATAATTATGTATATGTATCATAAGAAAATCAAATGTGTATTCAGGGAGTAAATTTTATACTTTTCTTGAGTGTCTGATAGTTTTGCTTAACTATGAATCCTCTCAGTGCTATGCTGAAGTACTTGGTACTAAAGTATCATTTGAAGAAAATATTCATATCCCATTTCTCCTGATGGATCTTCATTTTGTTAATCATACGAATCATTCAGAACATGAGTATATCAGACATTGAAACTTACGATTACCCTGTATGTATATTTTATGTTTGTATTTTCTTTCATACGATTACATTATACATATTGTAGAGGTGTGATAAGTCATAGATATAAAGGAAATGATTCTGAAAATTTCATTTTAAAATAGAAATAATACTGCTTTTAATTGAATTATACTGTGTGTTTTACTTACAATTTCCCAAAATGTAATTCTGCCCAAATTTTGCCAGTTTTCTTCTACAGTGTATTTTGCCGCCTTCAATCCATGATCAGAAATTTTAGCTTTTTTAGCTGTAGCGCTATTAGGTCTAAAACAATGATAATATTAATATTATGATTTAAAACCTTACTTGGCGAGTTTACTCGTCAAAACTTGCCGTTTAGGTACAATGAGTCGTCAGTTACATTAACTACCTTACAATTTAATAAAAATATTGTGTAAAATATAAACATGTAGAATGATTTTTATATATCATCAGACCTCTTTCAACCACGTATTTGTTTTTTTTTTTCATTTATTTTCTTTTTCCATATACATATCATCATGATACATTACGCCCTGCTGATTCCATCAAATGCAGAATAGAAGCTTCGAACCGGGGATATTTGGTTTTGGAGACCATTCAGGGAATCCACTTTTTATCTCCAGTGACAAATGGGGCAGAAAATCTTTTTTTTCTACCGTTAAAGCAGCAACTCACATATGAAAAAGCGTCGTTCTAAGTCTCTCGGCTTCAACTCATACGGTATTCCATGTCCTTGCTTTTAGATTACTCCCAACGCTTTTAAATGTTTTGAAACTCTTGAAATATCTACTTGCCATATTTTCTCGAGCTCTACTAGCGTCTAAGATAGATCTTGATCAAGCGATGCCGCCAATTTTTTAAACTTTGTCGGTGCTTGAGAACGCTCTTTATCTTCAAGGTTAAAGCATTATTTTTAAAACGCCCAAATCAGTCTCTGTATGTCCTATTCGGCAAAGTATTGTCACCATACGTTTCAACAAGAATTCTGTGTGCTCCAGCTGTAGATTTCTTTTGAATAAAGCAGTGCAATAAAATTTCCCGCAAAAACACTATATTTGGCACAAAAGTATACATTTTCACAATAGGTAAATAAACACGTGGTTGGCACTGTGATAAATCAGATGCACCACTTGCACGTGAGGTAGATTTGGGTCCTTCAGTTCATCTTAAATCATATCATATTCGTATGTAGTAATCATATTCCAATCCCTCTCTGCACAGTAGTTTAGATGGACCTAGATAACGTACTTGGTAAGGTTTAAATTTAGACGTAATAGATGACGTTGTACAATAACGAAATCACAATATAAACGGCTGCTATAATTTTTTTTATATACATAATCTCACTTAACAAAACTATATCTACTAGAATTTGAGGTACATATAGTACTACTTAGCTGATGCGTCACCGTATGAAATGCCATGCGCAGAGCTACGCTGTCTTTTAAGGAATAGTAAGAACTTATCCAAGATCCTATTACATTTTTTTTGTAATTCGCCTGCCTTTTTAACTTTGCAAAAAGTTATTTTTTCATATTTTATTATCAAACGTACGATACTTGACAACAGGTTACACTTTAAAGTAATGTGCTCAACAACTGACCAATCTATCATTTCAATTTATCATCGTGTAAAAAATAAAACACATACATACCTCAAAAATCCGAAATACGCTATTATCATATAGATGTACATAAAAATCTCCGCCACTAGCATAAAAGGAATAGAGAACGCAGAAAAGAAAAGAAATGACAGATATTCAGGTTCTTCGGGAAAGGCTCTGAAAGATAAATATATAGTAGATATATATTAGTAAACTTGCTAAAACAAAAATATAATATTATTTTTGGATATTTCGTCGGATTTTTTGATAAAAATATTCTTATAACACCACAGACACTTCTCACACAGTCTATTCTCAAACAAGGCAGACTCGGTGTTATGTTTTTTTTTATTTTCGGGTGAAACTCTAACCCGTCAAGGAACTTAGGAGTCAGAATCACTAACTGATAGACCAACTAAACAAGTTGTTTTCAAGATGTGACATATTAGACCAACTTGACCGGAGTAATACAATGGTCTCACGGAAGACCGATGTTAACCAATTCTCTCGTGGTTTTTCATCGAGTAAGCCACCCATCTCTTTCATGTAGTCTACTATATAAATTAAATATGAACTGGTCTTTCTGCTACACGTATAAAATTATTAATTTACAATATATTTTATGTACCGTTCAAATAGTCCTTTGAATACCAGATTGGTTGCTGTTCCTACTAAGGTACCTATGCCACCTGCAAAAACAAAAATCATTTGCCTTAAATAGTTAGCATACTATACGATAGTTTTGTTGGTATGTATGGGCAATTACGCTAACTAAATATGGATTTCTAACAGAAGTTTTTCTACGTTTTGTTGACTATCATCATAAGAGTTAGTTTTCTATCGGAATAAGTAAATCTCACCAATGGTTGCAGAATAAGTAGTAGCACAGAAGTAACCAATAGTCATGTCTGATGCGATTAATTCGCCGCTAGATGAAGTCGTATAAATGCTAAGTAAATTTATCTGAAATAAACCAGTTTTTGTAGACCAACCCGTTTCCATTGACTGTTTTAGGTCTCAACAAATCAATACTTATACGTTCTGTTTATTTTTGTAATGATTTTAATTGTTACTTTTGAACATATGTTAAAGGACCAACAGTAATTTGCTAGGTTTTAGTGCAATAGTAAGAGGTGCGATTACTTAGAGCCTCAATTTTAACCGTAATGCTTCTATATACGAAGTCAGAAATTATTTTACATCTTTTTCCTGCTAATCCTTTAACTTTTTAAAAGCAGAGGGGATTTTTTTCTATTTTTTTTTCTTTTCTATGGTTTTTTTAGGATTTAATCATTTAAGTTTTAATAATATAAATTAATAACATTAACTTTTAATATGATGACATGTGTAGAATCAGAAATTGTCAAGTGTCAAGTAGAATCAGAATCACATAATACCTTATGTTGTAAGGAAAAGACGGACAAGAATATATTTCTAGACATTATTATTTCACCCACAGGTACTTACGTCCTCAAAAACCTTCAATAAAGCAAAATTTATGGGTACCATCATGGTTGTAGCTGCAGTATTTGTAATCCACATAGAAATGAACATTGTCGTAAAAGATATTGCAAATAACAATCTGTAAAATAAAAATATTATTTTATACTACCCCACCGTCAAATTAAAATAATAGAGGGACAATTGGTAGTTGTTTTGGATATTTAACACATACGCCGTTTTCGAACTAAACATAGTCTGCAGTATGAAAACTAGGTTGACTAATAGAAATGCTTACCGTCGTTGAAGTTATAAGAGAGACAAAAATAAGCTGTATTAATTCAGGCAACCTATGCTTAAGGCTACTTGTTTTAAATTATTATACACATTGTCAATCATATTTGTACACGATTTAATTTAAAGACTAATTGCCTTTTGCATAGGTTGTCCCCATTTTGTTCAGTTATTCACTCTCTTGAAAATATTTATATTTTTTACTCACACACTATTAATTAAAACTTCTCCAACGTTATATTTTTTCTGTCAAAATACTCATACCACACATAGAAAACATCCAAAATCTAAAAAAAATATTTATAGATTATACAAACATTTAATTTGGCCCAGAAATCGAACTGAGATTTTAGCACAGCAATCACTACCTCTACACGACAAAAGTATTCGTAAATAGTATTGTTTGTTAAAAGTTTCATAGTTCATAAATTGTAAAAATTATATTTCTAATTGATTTTTAAGTTAAGCATAAATGTTAAATTTTTTGATATATTAATATGGTACAATTTAAGTAAAAATGTAAAAAATAAAACCTGTAATGCGAATAACCAATAGCTCTGACAGCACACAATGCTAATCTCTTATGGAGTCCTGACTGCTGCACGGCATATGCAAGTCCCATACTTCCTAAGAACATGATGATAGTATCCTGTAAGATCATTTTGTTTCTGTATTTTTGTAAAACATCAAGATTAATGCTGATGACATAACGTATTATTACAATTATTACACAGTTTTAATGCATTCAGTTGGCTATTTCGTTTTACAATTGAAGCAGTTCTACAGTAGCAAAAAGAAACACTTCAACAGTAAATATTTACACTAAATTATTTATTAAAATACTTAATTAATTTACAATTAAATTAATAAATTATTGATGCTTGAATAAAAAATGAAATATACTACAAAAGCAATACATTTAAGTATGAGGCGAATAAAAAAATTATGAAGAATAAGAATAAGTCAAATAGTGAAGTTCAATTATCAAAGAATTGCAATAGAGAAATCTCCTGACAATTATATACTATCGTAATAATGTCTACGTGTCTATGATACTTTTTTTTTATTTTATACATACGTAATGGATAAACTAAAAAAATAAGTAAAAAAATAGTAACAGTTATCTTTAATACTACATATGTACATATATCATAACGAGATAAAATGTATTTGAATGTAGAGGATAATCTTTAAAAGTATTCAGTCAATCCTGGAAAATATATAGCAGCTTTATCCCTGAGTGCTATAAGCTATAAATGCCTTAGGTAACTACTAGTCAAAAATAAAATACTAATATTTATTATTTTAAAATACAGTCTTCTTGGCATCAATTATAGCCAAGTCAATGATTGCCAGCTGGGGAACATCGTAAGTACTCTAAATTATACAAACACATTTTTTGTAATAACAGTACACTAACTTTTCATAAGCACTTGTTATTGTGTTATTTCTTACACCTTAGCACGCAAACAATAAAATAATAATAACAGTGATAATATTAATCTTATTTTCAAATGTTTTTTTTTCAAAAGTATACCGAAAAGTTCATCAAACGAAAGAGGTTCGTTTACACGCCAATCGTCCGCTCAAAATTTTTATAGGTCAGTTTGATTTTAAAAATTATCCGGATATGAAATTTTCTAAATATACTGGAATGCATTATTTTCGAAGAAAAAGCAACAACATAGATTTCACTAATACGTTATTACTTCATCAACAGTTTTCTATTTCCTTGTTAGATATAGGTCTCTCTTTAGAAAGGAAAATTTTTGCTCACTTTACCACGTTAGCAACAAAATTCGTGTTGCCCTGTTGCGATGGTTAGTTCGAGACTGGAGGCCCATTGATGCAGGCTTGACATTTATCGTGGTAAGTTTGTGAGTCTTACACTGCCATGATGACTGTCATGCATTTAACATCCCCAAGCAGGGCTTTAAAAAGTACCTTACTCGGTCATTATCCTGCATTGTCTATATATGCAATGACTATATGCAGCTTTTGGATTCTATTCAAGCTTTCCATCAAGCAGAGTAGATTGACCTTGGCAGGCGCTTAATACAGAAAAAAGAAAGCAAAAAAATACAATACACACGAGTATGTATAACATTGTTCTTACTTACATTCACGTAACATTTGCAAGTTATCATAGTACTCATCACTCCAGTCAATGGAAATATTGCGATTGGTAGAAATGATGTTATCGATAATGGGATACATTCTGTTACCCAAAAAATTGCCATTATCAAAAGCGTATATGCGCACCATTGATATTTCTGTAAATAAAAAATATATTTAACTGCTCAAAATACAAACTAGATTAGAAACTTTGATACAAAATGACTGAGAGAAATAGGATAAAATATTGCAGATATTTTGTTAAAAATAAATAGACCAAACTAATGGAAGTTCGATTTATTTCTATTGTATATAGGAGACTATTTCATTACATATCGTATACTCGTATACTTATGTCATGCTTCTATTTCTGCAAAAAACCTGTCCACAATTAGTACACTAAGTCAGAAGATTTGTTCATATTGTCTAAAATTTTGTGGTGTTAGTTTTGTTACAAACAATAACTGAGCTGATGGTGGAGAGGTTTAAGTGGTCGCCACGCTGCTTTCTACTGCGCTGAGTATTGTAGGTGAAAACCTCACACGGGAGATCACTTTGTGTAAACCACAAATTGTTGTTCTGAGTTTGGGTCTTCTTTGTATCTGTTTTGCGTATGTTTGTAAAGTCCGCTGCCACAGAGCATATATTCGTATTGGTATTAAAAAAATATATTTATGGTATGGAGAGACTACACGTCGTATAAGATATTTAATTAAAATAAAGTTTGAGCAGTAAAATAAAGAACCTCACTTTGTTGCGAAAAGCGAATAATAG
This sequence comes from Hypercompe scribonia, assembly GCA_949316085.1. NCBI lineage: Eukaryota > Metazoa > Arthropoda > Insecta > Lepidoptera > Erebidae > Hypercompe > Hypercompe scribonia. The sequence goes on from OX438975.1 coordinate 8,947,799, forward strand.
TTTTTTTATTACTTAGTTACAGTAATTTTTAAATGTGATTCACATTTCATCATTTTATAGTAAAAATCAGTTCAAAAAAGCTGTAAATTTACCTAATCTGAGCGTTTCACAATTGGTTATAGCAATTGTGTACACATTCATACAACAGTCAATCAAGCGAACATTGGAACAGGAATCACATGTTATTTGCTATCAAACGTGTCACATTCGCTTGATAGACCGAACGTAGTACTGATAGAAGTTCCACTTATGTAATAGTGTACTACAACGTGATATACAGGTATTCAATTTACAAATTTTTTAAAATTAAGTATATTAAATTATATTTAGGAACTAAACTACCAGAAACGAAATATGAAATCGCACTCGTTTTAGAGACTATTTATATGGATACAAGAAACTTACAACAGTCTAGTCTTATTACTTTAACAGTTTAGATTGGATAGTTCGAACATATAGAACATCATACTGCCTTATTAAAATTATTCAATTCACATCATACCTCAGGAGGAAACGGTGCTAGCATTGGTATTAATACTATGGGTGTTAACAGACAGAGTACACCGCACCAATGTGCGCTAAAAAACAACTTTAACCTCAAACGTATTGATACAGGCTCATCATTTTCTCTGAAAATTAAATATATTGATGAATAGATAAATATACGAAAAAATCGAATGGAAGCCCAATATGTAAAGAAACAGCAATACTATAGAAGAATTGTAGGTAAAGTAAGGATTTTACCCGATGACTAGAGCAGGAACTGGATGTGAAAATCCCAAAATCGGTCAGAGTGGTATGCAATCGGAGAGACCTTGACGATAAAACGACCTTGAGATGACCTTGAGAATTGGCTGATGATGATGATGAAACTGTGATGATCAGATTTTCCTCCAGAGATCATGCCCAGAGAAATATTGATATTACACTAATTACATTAAGAAAATTTTAAACATAAGCTCGTAAATTAAACTTAATGCAGCAAATAATTAAAATTAATCCAATGTGTTATGGTATGGTATGTTAATCCAATGAACATTTTGAAGCTTTCCATATAGTGACGGATTAAGAATACGAAGTGCCACCATCCCTATTCATCCCATGGGTGTAGTATGAGGGAGTTAACTACGCAGAACAGTCTCCCACTAACCCATCTCGCCAGTGTGATATCAAATCAACCTGTTGCTGTCCACTGCTGTACAAAGGTCTTCAAACTCTGAACATTTATTCATTTAGCGTGGAATAATAGGTCTTAATATACTTTTTAAGAAGAGGACTATGTGAAGCAGGAGGTGTTTTAAAGGCAGTTGATGGGATAATCATTAACATCATGATAAAATATAAAATTATACTTACTCAATTTCTACATTAGTTTCAGGGCCAAGTTCTTCAGTATCTACTTCCATTTTAATAACGTTTATGGCTCATAAATAAAATATATTATTTTACGAATTAATAATAAAAGACACAACATTAGTTTTCGTCATGATTACTAAGGTAACAATAATCAAGTTGGTTGTTTATGTGATGTCAACAAATATTTATTTATAAAATTTTGCCTGATACATTTTGATGCTTGTAGAGTTTATCATCATCAGCAAACTTTAGCAGTCTAATGTTAGACATAGACCTGTCCAAGCAAGCAGGTTTTGTCCTATTATAAGTATAGAGTATAGGGTAAAGTATACTATTATATATATATATATAGGGTATAGGGTTTTTTTCAAGTTTACCTTTTTTTTCCAGTAATGTTGTCTTGAATACTTCGTGCCCTTAGTCACTTCTAATATCACATTGGGGAGGGATAGGGGTGTTGGCACTCTGTGTTCTTGATCCGTCGCCACACGATAAGTTACCAAAAGTAACTCATTGGCTTTTCCCGACTACATGGCAGAGCACTCACCCTCTTTCCCAGCGGAGACACCCAATGAAGTCGACATACTTGCAACAGATCTCAATGTGGCCTTACAGACCGCACTTCGAGTGTCGAAACTTGACGCTATCGCCGTAAGGAAGCCCTTCCAGCTCCCCGCGTACATCTTGATGATGATCGAGAGGAAGAGGAATCTGCGCTGGCAATGGCAGCGCTCCCGATGCCCAACCATGAAGTCCCAGCTCAATACTCTGGCCGTGGAGATTCCTGCCGCAGTGGCAATGAGCGCGGCAGAGTCCTGGCACCACACCATCGAGCGAGCTAGTGAAGACTGGTCGAGCATTCACTGCCTGTGCCGCCAGCTTTCCGGGAAATCTTCTCCGATTAGGCTCTTGCTGGCTGGTGACAGAACCCCACGTTACCGTGTCGGGGACCGAGCGGAAATATTTGGCAACTTCCTGGAAGCGCAGTTCCACCCGAATCCTGCCCACAACATGCAGCACGTAGCAGAGGTTGAGAAGAAGCTCCAACTATACCTTGAGCAGCCGATAACCCCAACTGAGGACCCCATCATCTTCTCTTCTGGTCAAATCCAACGGATGATTCGCCGAACACCCAACCGCGTGACTAATGAAGCCTTGCGTCACCTACCTCCGCGAGCAATCGCGACGCTGACGTGTCGCTATAACAGCAACCTCCGCACCGCCCACTTGCCAACCACATGGCGACTTGGCAGAGCCATTATGCTGCCCAAGCCGGAGAAGAATACCCTCTTCTCCAGAAGCTATCGTCCTATCACGCTCTTCTCGACGTCGAAGTTGTTCAAGAAACTGCCACTGCTGCACATGAGGCTACACCTTCAGCCACGTGACGAACAGTTCGGATTTCGTGCCGAACACTCCACTACACACCGGCTCGCGAGGGTACTATACGACAGGTCGTTGCAGTCTTTCTCGATATGTAGAAGGCGTTCGATCGCATCTGGCACACCGGCCTACTGTACAAGCTATCCACATCTACTACTCCTCGTCAAATAGTTAAGATTATGGGCACCTTCCTGCAAGACAGACGTTTTCAAGTGGTGATTGAAAGCGCCCTGTCCACAGAGCGGGTCATCTGTGCCGGTGTGCCACAGGGAAGTTGCTTGTCCCCAGAGTGCTACTCTTGGTACACAGATGATATTCCCGTCACCGACAGCGTGAAGCTTGCGCTATATGGAGAACGCCGAGTGGTCCACGACGGTGAAATACCTCGGCGTGATCTTCGACCGCAGCCTCTCCATGAAACCTCACGTTATAATATCATTGCCCAGGTTCGTGCTGCGCGTTCCCTTTTGTGGCCCATACTATCATCCCGACTGCCGCTCCGTGCGAAGCTCGGTGTGTACAAGGCGTACATCCGCACGTGACTCACCTGTGGTGCCCCGGCCTGGTTTGCGCTTGTTTCAGAGACAAACCGCCGCCGTCTGCGTGCGCAGCAGTCGCTCGCACTACGTACTCTTGTCAACGCCCCTCGCTTTGTGCGGAACAGGACGATCTCCAGGGATCTGCGCATAGAGAGCCTGGATGACTTCGTGAGACGCCTGAGTTCAAATCTATTCGTGAGTGCCGATGGCTCGTAAGTCCGCCACCTGCGCGAGCTCGCGTCCTACCATCGGCGACCGCCGGATAGGCATGGCCTGCCGCGAGACCTCGTCTCCGTAGCAATTCGTACCGGACTATATCCAACACCCTGCCTGGTACTGGCTGAGGGGCGCTCCTCGGGGTCCTCAGGCCCTGGAACTCGACCTCGCTAAGCACAGGAAGGAACACAGAATGAGATCCGGGCGCAGCTAACATGCTGGTTGCTCTATTGAATCCATTCGCAAAGGCTGACCTCTTTAGAGACGCCGCCTTCCACTGGACTGATACCCGGATATACCAACAGGCCCAAGGGCCCAACCAAGTGACCCGCCTGTAGTCGCAGGTGGCGCGGAGGACCGCTTCGACAGGCCGTAGACCTGGTAAAATCACTCTGAGACTCCTCCCAAAGGGATCTACGAGAAGAACCACAAGAGAGTAATTCATTTGTACGTCCGAAGACATGTAGTAAGCCCGTATGGTTTTGTTTGCCTACTAGATGAAATTAAAGTTTCTGAGTTAGAGCCTTACCCGATTATTTACCGATAATTTGTTTAGTATTTGATGATAATCGATTAGACTGCTTAATGATAATAACATATCTGTTTGTTATACATCACACAAGTAAAATTGAGCTAGTATAATCGATTATAATTTGATTGCACTAATACCAGCTTTTACAACATTCATAGAATGGAAAGAAAATAAAGGTAATACAAATTTTACAAAATTACTATTATAGGTTTACAGAATCTTAATTCTCGGCAGAGCACTTTACAGTTCACTTTCATGAGATACAATTTTATTATAAATATCATTTAGTTTCATGCCGTGACGAAACCTGCACATACCAATTTAAAAACATAACTAAATATAATGTTAATAGGTGAACTATTTATGAACAAAGGAACAAAAAAACAAGATTTTGCTATACAAATTAGTAATATTAAACTATATTAAGTAGGTATAAAGTATGCTGCGTTTTGTTAAAATAGTTGAAACTGGCCAACCAATATCACACTCAGTAATAATATTATCGTCAAGTTGTTAAAACGTTGAAATTCAATTATTGTAGTCAGTCCCCTGCTGGACATAGGTCTCTCTTTAACAAGAAAGTTTTGGCCTACTATATTGCGTTGTACCAGACGAGTTGGTGTAGGGCTTATTTTAAGTGCCTGGGCGGCGCGGCGGGGGGTCCCTAATGCAATTATTTATTTGTTATCGATACATCAAAATATTAAAGTGTTTATTTGAAAGCACCAGTATGTCAGTCTGTTTACGAGATCAGAACTCAAAACTGTTCACTGCAGCGCTGGCAGACGTCTTCAAGCTTCTAGACTAGAATGGACTTGGCATTAACATCAATGGTGAGTATATCACTCACTTTCGATTTACTTGAAACCGTGGCCGATCTTAGCATAATGCTTGATGACCTCAGTAGAGTATCTAAATGAGTGGGTCTAAAAATAAATATGGTAAGACAAAAATTATGTTGAATGCCCATGTCACACCCACTCCAGCGAAAACTGGAGATTCTACCGTCGAAATTGTTATTTCGACGGTATTGTATTTGGACGGAATTGTATTGTGAATATTGAGTAATATTCACCGATACCGTTATATTACACCGATACCGGCCTGAAAGTAATAAGCGCCGTGTAGAACACGTTACTTACGCGTTATTACAAATTGTGTAAGATATTCACTAAATGACGGTGTGCAAGTTTTAATCAAATGCTTTTTTAGTTTAATATTTATTGTTTCGCACTATGTATCAGTTCACCCACTGTTGAGATCGATGGTAGACACTCCCAGCTTTGCCTATAGCACAAAGTCCACCACAAACACCAATCCCAGACACAAAAAATACAAAAACTTTGACGCGCGAATAAGTACGCGTGTGTTATGATTGATAGCGAGTGTTTTAAAGAAGGTTTATTGTAGGAGATCTCTCGCTACTGGCCGTTATTTGCTCCATGGTCGGTTATCCCCTGCATTGGCTATAGAGGCAAGCTGCAAAAAGACGACGTCCGCGTGTGTCGTGACGACGTCCGTCGCCTAAATAGAGTTTTAAACGCAGCTATAAATATATTTAAGAGATATTTGTAAAAGTAATTTTCTAGTATTTTGTATGTTGAATATGAATAAATGATGAATGTGAATAAATTTGTACACATGCATACTTTTGAACTCTTTTATTTCATTTGGAAGTTTGTTGTATAGCTGAACTCCTTTGAGTAAAATGTTTTCTTTGACCATACTTTACTGTTCTAAGTAGATGAAAATTTGTTTATGAGATTTTTTTACAAGAGTTTTCTTATTATAGAGTAAGATCCCAGAGCCGTAAGACACAACTTATTTTCTAAAGCATATAACTTTCGGTTCTCAGTAGTCTCTTGTGTATTTTTTGATACCTGAATGTTTGTGGAGCTTACCCGGTGACACCTGCGGCAAAATGGTGGCAAAATCGGAGTTACTTAACTTAAATTTTTATGACTGATTTTTATATATGTTTTATAGATTTAACATTTTAGGTTTACATGGGCCAAAACTTTTATCAGACGCTTTAAAGCTCTAAGAAAATTAAATGAACTTAATTAATTTTTAAATGTCTGATTTTTATGTGTTATTAAGGTAACTATTATAATGTTTTATTTAATCAGTCAAACAAATTGCAATGACCAAACATCCTCTAAACACAAAAATTACTCAACCATTAGTATGAGCGCGAGAGTAATACTTGAAAAATACTTACTGCTTTTAATATGTATATTTCTTGTTGTATGTATGTATGTTGTGTATGTACTTGTATAATATATATATATGTATATCTATCTATATCCACAAACCAATAAAAAAAGTACTGATTGTCTTCTAACGTCCATCCATAATTATAATCAATCGTCCGTAATATAATTAGCTCGGCGAAGTTGTTAAAATAATTAAGTTTTGGTAAATGGCTTGCATTGAAATTTTTTTGACTTTTTTATTGAATTCTTCATTAATATCAGACACAGTATAATAATTTAAAAACAACTGAAGCCGGCCAACGTCAACGTCGCATACACTAGAAATATTATAAACATCGCAGATAATTTTTTGTACTTGATTGAAAATATCTCGTAGTATGTTTTCATCGGTAAATGACTGGATTGCCGAATCGCATAAAAGCTCGCTGATATTCATGTTTCTTCATCATTATATTAAAAATGGTCTTTGTTTACCTTTTAAATAAAGGCGGAATTAAAATCACATCCAGTCAATGTGTGAAATCTTGGCAAACTTTTACACACAGACGATCCAAATGCTCGTAAACTTTTTTCAAATTAATGTATCTTTGGTTATTTCCAGTATCTGTGTACAACCACATATTCAAATCATCATTTTTAAATTATGCATATGTCCCAACATAATTACTGCAATATCAGTATCGGAACATCTAATAACAAAATTTGTTTGAGCGTCTATATTACAGACATGATAAATGATTTTAGTATCGGCTTCTCATGTTGTGGACAGGACAAATTGTCATCTACACTTGATACAACTGTATTATTTTCAACGAAGTAAGAATGGTATTGTTTGAAATTTATATGTATATCATTTTATTTTCGATAAATGGTACCATTTCATCAGAGGCCCAATGTTGAATGAAGAAATCCACGAGAGCCTGCTTAAAATGGATGTTTTTTATAATAAATAGATTAATCACAAAAATAAATTAGGTCTGTAATAGATTGTGAGTTTAAGAAGGGGAACCGAGTTTCCACGGATGTCTCACTCGCTCTAAAACGAATATATAGTGCTCTCGCTCTCATACTCATGGTTGAGTAATTTTTGTGTTTAGGGGATGTTTGGTCATTGCAATTTGTCTGAATGATTAAATAAAACATTGTAATATTTATAATATATAAAAAAATCAGACATTTAAAAATTAATTAAGTTCATTTATTTTTCTTAGAGCTTTATAGCGTCTGATAAAAGTTTTGGCTCATGGAAAGCGTCTGATTTTGTTATATGACTTCAGAGTAATATTCTACAAGAGATGTATAAAAATCAGTCATCAAAATTTAAGTTAAGTAACTCTGATTTTTAGTCACGTTTCTCACCTGGGACCTGAGCAGGTGTCACCGGTCAAGCTCCACAAAGATTCAGGTATTAAAAAATACACAAGAGACTACTGAGAACCGAAAGTTATATGCTTTAGAAAATAAGTTGTGTCTTACGGCTCTGAAATCTTACTCTATAATATCTGTTTGTAACATATGGGTATGAACAAAATATAAAAGCAGCAATTATATAGGTTGCTATCATAAACGAATGAAGCAAAGTAATACCTCTTTACTTATTCAATATTGTAAAAATTCTAATATTCCAAATTCAAAAGCATGTCAAATTTATTGAGGTCATTTTTGTGTCAGTGTATGAAACACATCTGGTAGACAGCATCGTGAAACTTGCGATTCTAATATTTTCTCAAAATGGCTCCAAAGCCGGATCCTAAGTATGTAAATTGTATTGTTTTTGAATGGATATTATATTATAATATAAATTGTTAGAGGTAGCTACTGTCCAAAAGTATTTAAATATTGTATCAACCAATCTAACGTTCAAACTACAAGCTCCGCTTACCAGGTAGTAAACAGAACCAGAAATATTAAGATTTTATTACTTGAAAAACCAACGAATTACTAAGTAGTCAAATATTAAGTGTAAATATCTTAATGCATGAAATAGAAAAATATGGTTATGATTGATAAAAGTGACGTTAAATTATTTTTCAAAATTAGAGCTGTGACTAAAAATACAAACTATTATTTAAAAATATTGAATAGGTTTTGACCGTTACTTTGCGTTGTGATGTGATTGGCATGGTAAAACATCTTGATACACATACACCGTTCCATTATTTTTTTTTAATTTTCCTAATTATTTTTAATTTAATTACATTTTTGTTGACAGGAATCCGAAAAAGTCCAAAGAATCGTAAGTTATTTTTTTAATTTTTAACTGGACTTAAAATTTATAACGACGCTGATGCGTTTGCCTCCAAAGCAAATAATTATGTTAATGCTACCTATATAAGTACCTAGTCTTTAAAGAATTAAACATAACTACTGAGAGCCCGCGACACTCTAGAAACTGATCGTCTAACACTGATGAAAGCAAAGCATTATGATGAGATAATGAGGTGCTATTTACTTCGTGCTTTACATATATTTAGGGCCAGTTTCTCCACGTGCTGATAACGTCCGTAATACACTATTACAAAAACGACTGCAAACAGTATGTTTTGAATCAGATGTAAACTGATGAACTTGCTGTCTAATTACGTTCATACTACGAATGAAATAAATCAAATTAATTATACTTAAACACGTGTTTCTGATTGCTTAAAAATCAAGAGACAGTTTGCTCGCGTTCCTTCATTATTGAACTTGCAAGGCGTTCGGGACAGCGTTGCCAAAGTTATAATCTACATTAAATATTTATATGCATAAAGAACAGATAACCTTACATCTATACCTGATCTCAGGTATATTTTATACATATATGTAACATAAATTCAGGCTAATACAACAATATACCAAAAAAAATATATTTGTAATTAACAAATTCATCTCTATTTTGTTCAAACTAAAAAAATCAGTAAACGAAACAATATTAGTACGCCTTAACAAAATTAGGTTTCTATATTGTCTAATTTTAGTTTACTATAAAATATTCGTACGTTGTCCGTTGGGGACAGAACACGACCATGACCGATTGTAAGTAACTGACTTGTTCATTCAGCAATTATTCTACTTTTATAAATTGTACAACTCGGCAAAATATCGCAAATTTCACCTTACAACAGGCAAAACGCATAGTCGCAAAATTACCACGTTCGCTCTCATGGTCTACTGACCGTATGGAATTACTTCATACGCTTGCAGGGTGCATCGGCCTGTTTTGCAGGTTTGATATCCAGAATGCAGAATCTCCCGCGTACGCTCACAGTATTTGTCGATCTTTTTACAGGTTTGGTATTCTGCTGACAAAATATCATTTATAATATTGTAGATAATGCAAGCGTAACTCCACGCGATTAAATACACCAAATGTTTTCACTGTATATAAAAAATATGCAATTTAGTAATGTAAAAATGTACACATTATTTTTTAAAACCTCCTTGCTAAGGGGAAAATAAACAGATTTTATAGACTGAAATCAAATAAATTAAACACCAATTGGCTTCAATTCGTCACATTATATGAATTTGCTATACATAAAATGTTTTGATATGTAAAACTTCACTACACAATTATATTCCAAATTTTTAAAATACTCACGATTTGATTGATAATGTACATACAACATGATCACGTACATGGGTACCGTGCTCGTGTAACGGAAATAAATATACGTCCAATTGAAACAAAAGTATGTGCAATAAACACAGCACCATTTTCACATGACAGCACAGACTACAGCGTCATCGTCGTTATATACATTAGAACATATATATTGTTTAGTAGTCAAGCTTCAAGTAAACATATAATACTAATAATGTAATGGAAGTAACCACGCGATAATATACATAATAAATAATAATATACACAGTTCTATAACTTTTACTTTTCTACTTAATTGGAGGATATTATATTATTTTAATTAAATGTTTGTTGACAGGGATGCGGAAAAGGACACTGGAATTGTGTATAAAATTCAAAAGCTGCTGTAAGTGTTTAGTTTTTTAATTTTTTCTTAGACTTACAATATGTTACGATATTGATGCGATTACCTCCAAAGCAAATATATATATTAATTTTAACAGAACTTCTAATGCAACCGTTCAAAACGACAGAATTTCCATTCATATCCTTCTCCAATTCTCCAATGGTACTAGTACAAAGCATATTACAGCAGCTGGGACCATAACTTCAAAAGTTGCAGTATGCTTGTAATATAAAAATGAGTATTATTTTTCAGTAAAAATTTTTGCGTCACTCTCGTTACAATTTCGGTAGAAAAAAAATATTAAATCACCGAATTTAATAAGATAATTTAAAATTCTTTTCCTTGTTGTAGCGGACTGACTCCACCTCCAAAAACTCCAGTTCCAGGATTTTCCTATAGAATTAAAAATATATTGAAATGTCATTATAGAGGTTTAAGTGGTTGGACTCTAGTCATCCTTCTATTTATGTTTTATTTTCAAAGAACTAATGTAAGTATACATGAAATATAATGACAATTACATACTACTTGCCCAAAACATAGTACGAATTTACTATTTTGACTGAGAATAAATAACATATACGTCTAATAATCTGTGCTACATGCATGACTATAAATAAAATATTTTAAATACATTATCACAGATGACTGCCACTTTTTCTTTGTTCTGTTGGAAGTGGATAGTTTGCTTTTGCTTTTATTTATTACTTTGCTTCTCTTTATTCATTATTATACTTATGTGAGCTTGAAGCTTTGAATTATTTAGTGTTCCAGAACCTCTATTAGCTTGTAATGTTACTACTCGTGAAGACCTCTAATTGGCTTGATGTTGTGTATAAAACTGTTCATTGGTTTTTGTAATTGTGGTTTTTCAAACTTTAATAAGTAAATAAATAAATAATTAATATAGCTAAAACCACGGTAATATTTATTTGACATTTAGTAGACAGCTCATTCATTGTTGTTATTCGGTGACTTTAGTAAAGTAAAAACTACTGACATTAAAGCGATTGAGTTGCGTGTTTTATTTATGGTGTTAATACTCTTATATTGACACTGACTTGAAAATAATTTAGACACAAAAACATGTTAGTTTCACTAACAATTTACACTACAAGTAGTAAAAATTGAGTTATCAGAAGAGTCAAAATGATGGAAATGATAATAATAATAAATATTTACACACAACGCCATCTAGCTTCTATGACAGCAATATTAACGGATAGAATATGTATATAATTTTTTTTTGTAAATATTTACATATCGCACATAAAAAGAAGAAACTCTGAAACATATATCTGTAGATCATATCAAAAGTTGGACCCACTCGGTAATCCAACCCAAAACCTGAGACACAGTAGGCGCATCCGCTGGTACTGTGCTATTGAGGCAGTCAAAGCATAAACAGTCTTAGAGTTGTACTGTTGTCTAAGTTACTGTATTCTTACTGTTATTTTACAGCTTGCACAGAAGGTCGAAGTTATGTGGTTCACCATGATAATTTTGTTTGTTATCCGACCCGTAAACATTCCAGTCACTGCATTTTTGCCTTTATTTTTTCTACCTATGACTGGAACTGTGAATTCTAGAGAGACCTGTATCTGTTATATGAATGTAAGTAATTAGATATTTGTTCTTTCTGAAAACGTGCATGTTGTGTAGAATTGAATCAAATTCTTCTCTATGAAATAATTTTATTTCTTAGCTGATATATAAGAATTTTTATAAGCTTAGTCTGTGGCTTATATTTTTTAGATTGATCTATCCTGTTTTCTTGTTTTCATTTTTCATCAAAAATTTCGGTGATTCATCTACAGATTTTAATACATTTTTCTATTTATTAAGTAATATAAATATGGTGTAGGTAAAAAAAAAATATATATAAAAAGAACAGTTTTTAAAATGTCCCCTCTTGGATATAATAAAATTATTCATAAATTGAAACAAATTAAAAAATGTATTTAGTACATATTTAACGGGTGTATCACAATTTAAAATTCATTAAAGAAACAATGTTTGTAAAATCCATTTTTTTAAACTACATTGAATTTTATGATTCAAATTAAATTAATTAATTCATTCAATACTTCTAATCATTCAAATTTCTTTAAATTTACACAGAAGTTTCTTTTTGTTGTATTATCTTAACGTATTGCTTTCTTTTCTAAATTGGCCACAAATGCGAAAAATACTAGTTTTGTTAATGTTCTTACATTTAACCATCTGTCCAACCATCCTTCAAATAGATTTGTTCACGTATGTGGCTCTACTCAAGGTAAAAAACAGAATCGGTCTTTACTAGAATTGAGCAGTACAAGAAGTGGTCAATTACAGAATTAGTACTTACTTTCATATGCGGAAGCGGACTTCTCAAGGCGCTGTCACAGACCACCTAATCGGTACACTTATGGTAGTCAATTCTGATATGAATTGCCTTTCCAAGATCTCCGGTTGGAAATTCCTAAAGAATTGAATCTGTAGATGGGTGTGAAAAAGTGTATTAATAAAGAGGTTTTCAACGAGAAATTTCCAACTAAATGTTAAGTGATCATCGTGAGGAGTAAGGAAATGTGAAGTGATTGGACAAGATTTCCATCTAATCTGTTATTTATAACAACCTAATTATACCCCTAAGGGCAGTGAGAAAGCACCTGGCGCAATACATGGACACAAGTTATGGACGGTAAAATTACCAAGTGTCTACGCGCTTTGTATCGTCTAAAGAACTTTCTTACCACTAAAACCAAGTCTACACTTATGCAAACCCTCATTATTCCCTTGATTGATTTTGGTGACGTATATTATTTTGACCTGAATGCAGATTTCTTCAATAAATTAGTTTGACTCCTAAATAACTCCATTGCATCGTTTTCAATTTCCATAAGTATGACCACGTGTCTGCTTTACGTGCCCAACTATAATACTATGGCTCAAATTTGACAGCGTTGCAGTTGAGGTACACTTTTCTCTTTTTTCTTTTCTCAAGTCTCCATCGTTACCCGAGTACATCTTACCCCATTTTCGTCTCTAATGCTCCCTTCCCAATGTATTCTCTCCTGAAATGTTCACAAATTGCCTCATATTTAAAACGAACAACATATTTAATTATAATACTTCGGGATGAATTGGTGAAATCGTCACAACGATAGCACCCGACTGAGTTTTTATAAATTATATTATATTAAATTGTATTGCTTCAGTATCTAACTCCTATGGCAATAGAATATTTAGCAGTCAATTTTTATATATTAGTTGTATCTACAATCATATTTTATCCAAAAGATTTGTTTTTATCTATCATGTCATCTTCTGTATTTTACCTTTACGACTACCGTACCATATTTCTACTTCACCTGCTGACTGGGTGAGAATGGCATTAAACTCTACTTTCTATAACATGTACATTAAGTTTAAACAAATAAATAAATAAACTTAAGTAGTTGTGTATATAAATTGACATCCACATATTCTATTATAACTCACTATTCAACTAACCAAGCTTCATCTGTACATAAATTGGAATTATCATCGTAATTATTATCTTTGGTCCCAATGCAGCAAAAAATTATAGTTTTCTTTTCACGTTGCCTAGTATTTTAAGATCGCTGTTACTTCCTTTAAATTGAAATGAATCAAGTTTGTATCCATAGAAAAAAAAAGTTCTGAATTTAATAATTTTTTTCAATTATCATCTTAATAATTTAAAAATAATCTTTAGGTTATGTTATTATGCTGTTACATCATTGTTAATTTTTGTTTCAGGCCGATATAGTTTTATATCTATTGGCGTCAATGGTAATATTACTTCTAAATAATTGTGGCAATGATCGACGCTTAGCACTCTCGATAATGTCATTCGGTGATCCGAACCAACATACCATGAAAAAGTAATATAATAACTGAATTCGTTTTGAATAGAAATATTTTTGTGTAGTTTCATTCATACATAAGTGTAGTATTACTCATACTGCTGTCATCTTTGTAATATAGCTGTATAAACTACTTATACAAGGTCCCATAGGTTCACTGTTACGACTAATTCTGATATTTTGACCAAATCTGATATGTTGTCATTTCTACGTAATCCAATCCTTGGATTGATCAAGGGTAGTCCCATTACATGGGTGAAAATGAAATATAGTTAAAATCAAATAAAATAATAAATAGATAATGAGTGTGAGTGGGTATATGTAATCTATGTATGACTAGTAGGAAACCGCAGTTTCACTTTCGATCTTAGTCAAAGTTGTGCTCTTCATCTGGTTTCAAACATAATATACGATAAAATGAATTTACTAATATTTTAATCTCGAGGTGAAGAATAATTAAAAAAAAAGTTTCACAAAAATCAATCTAGCCGTGCTTGCGTTATAAATGGTGTAACTAACCCGTTTTTGTTTTATAATTAAGATATGCGAATTATTTTAAATTACCTAAATTGAATTAATAATTAATAATAATAATTATTTAATTTTCAACTAATATTTTTCTTAATTTATTTTTAAATAACCTCCTTGCCAAGCCGGCCTATGTCCAGCAGTGGACTGCAAAAGGCTGTTATATAACTTTATATACATATATAACTTTAGCAGAACGAAGTACAATGTGTGAGACCGTCATTGTACTGGGACTATTTGACTGGTAATATCATAGTAAACAACATTTTAAATGCCCAGATTTTTAAAATTTTGCATTAACAAGCTACTTCAGTTTTTAATTTACACTGTACTTATAGGCTGTACAGGCTGTATAGGTTGTTATTGGTATCAACAAAGTGGCGTAGTATCATATTTTTAAATAAGTTTAAAAAAATAGTGTAATTTAACACCTTTTAGTAAAGAATTTAAAGCATTTTAATAAAGTTAAAAAAATATACTAATTACATTACAATAATTCTTCTTCACTTTCTTAAAATTGTGATAGCGTACGGGCAATAGGTACGGGATCTGCCATTCTCATTTTTCATATTGCATTTTGACAGCTTGTGCCGTGTGGAGTTCTTGCTCCGTGTAAGGTCGGTTTTGGGTGGTTCAAGGTAAACGCAGATGGAGTGAAGTGACGACTTTATTGCTGCACTGTTCGTTATAACGGTTCAGTACCGACTGCCCATATCTACTAGTTGACAATACAATATAACTAGTAATGTTTATTTTACGTGACTATATCTGTAAATACAGGGTTCATCCAACTGTCCTAAATATTAGAGAGGTGATGTCATGAGCTGATGCAATGTATAAGTAATTACGGTAACTTTACTTATATGGTATACATAATTAAATTAGGTAGGTACAGCATGAATTTGCTTTCACTAATAACTCATTATTTTTATAGAATGCTGTACAAATGCTCTACATCAGCATATTTATTGGGTATGCTGAGCAATAGACTGGTGTCGTCTTCTATGATTACAGAATATTTTACTACGGCAATGATGAGTCTAGAAGTAAGCTCAATTAGATTTTCTTTAGCGTTATGTAGGTTCACATTGGGATTAAAAATTTCATGCATTATTTTATCTTGACTATCAAGCACTATACGTACTAAATTAGTCACACATGTAGGATATGCGTGCATTTTGTGCACATTTTTTATAGTATCAAAACAAGGAAACGGGTTACCTTTGCCTGTCTGACTGACGGACTGACTGACGGACTGACTGACGGACTGACTGACTGACTGACTGACTGACTGACTGACGGACTGACTGACTGACTGACTGACTGACTGACTGACGGACTGACGGACTGAGGGACTGACAGACTGACGGACTGTCACGAACGGAAGTCAGTTCAACTTTTTTTGAAAGAAATGATTAGTCGAGCCGCGGACTTGATTTTTCTCCATGGTTTGCGGGCTGCCAAGCGGGTGAGGTGCATGGCTATACATGAGACGGTAATAACACGATATCTTAGATTTATTTATTTGTGATTTAATCGGCACGATGTAAAAACGATGAAATTTATTGCCACATGTCATGATTTTAGTTTAATGTAAGTTTTTAACATTAATTTATATAATTGAATATTATATCCTATAAATTATATCCAGATACAATTTATACATATTACTGTAATACAAATTATGTACAATCCTGAATTTAAAAAATAATAATAAAATCTTAAAATAATGGTAAATACGAAATTAACATTATTATATCTTGTAACACAGATTCAATCAATTTCAATCAGTTGAAATTTTTGCTGCGAAATAAAACTGTGTTTAGCAGGTTTAAAAAAAATTACATATGTAGCCAGTCTTTTACATCTATCACTGCCGGCGGTCAGCGACACGCGAGCTATCCACTGACCGCTGATTGGCTGAGCGAGTGCATTTCAAATTATCGGTTGAACCAAGTTTACGGCGATTTCACTATTGAGTTTCTTTGAAAAGATTCTTCTTTTGTTAAGTTTGTTCTAAAATAATGAAAAAAAATGACATAGGTATAAATGTCATTAAAACTAAACTGTTAAATATTGATAATTTCGTTTGCAGAAGAAATATGGCGATTTAGAAGCTAAACCTAATTTACAAGAAATTCGCTTTGTAGTGAACAATGCCATTCAAACATCTTCGACTATTGGTGAGGCCTTTCATTTTCTTATTATTTTTTTTTTTTATGATGAAAATTGAAATGGTATCGAATACTGATAAGCGATAGACCAATTATACGTCATTGAGATTAGAAGTTTCATTGACTTTTAAAACAAATTAGTTGGTCATCACTTGAAAACAATATTTGTGGTTATATACTTAGTTTTTTGGTTTATTCCAGTATGTATATTTTACTTATGTGAGAGAGAATGTGTTAGAGCATTTGGTGAAAAAATTCACGCATTATACCCAGATAATGTCACATATTGAAATAAACTGTTTTGTCCTGAAGATGTACTCGTACATATGAAGAAAATTTAAAATTCAATTTTCAATTCAATTCAATTTTCATTTTTCATTTCTTTTCATTTTTCTTCAATTTTCAATTATTACTTTGATTACGGGGATGGCAGTCGCCCTGTGTAAAAAAACGAAGTTTAGTCTTACGTAGCAAACTTAAAGTCGATCCCAAACTAATTTGGAAAAAAGGCTAGGAGAAAAAAAGTTTTTACGAGTCCGTGCCATTGCTCGTTTTATTATTTAATCAATCAATCAATATCGATTAAATAATCATACCGAATTTATTAAGTATATATAATAATATTATTAAAATATTTCAACATTTGATTTTGACGACAGCAGTTTTTATTACATTTATTTTATATTTTGTTGCAGGTAGTATTGCTATAATTCACTCAGCAACAGCAACATTATGTTTCCGCGCTATTTTTCATGAGTACGTATTATATTCGTGTATATTAATATTAATCCATCTTACTTTTATTTTTAAATACCAAGTAATTTAATATAATAACAAAAATAACATTTAAATTCTACATATCAACACCTCAACTTTTTCTATTTATTTTAATTCATAAAACGGTTGGGCTACTCAAATATTCAACTACTTCTAGGGGAGTTTTATTGCTATACTTTAGTTTGAAACTTGTGGCAATCATATGTAATGATTACCTATTAAGTAACTTTCATTGGCATTCAATTTATGAAAACTTTAATTTTCAAAATTTGTATGATCAACTTTTTTTTAAGGTCTGTTCCAGATCCAAATTCAGAGTATGAAGATCTTTTCAACTACTTGCAATATACAGTATTTGCTTTTCCAGTATCTTTAATAATATTTGTGCTGAATTTATTTTACCATATGATCCTGATAAATCGGTAAGTTGTAGTAATAATTAGCCTGATTTTGATGTGTAATCTACGGAATTTAAAAGACAAATGAAGGAATAAGCAGGTTAGATAAAGTATTCTTATTATACAGGTTCTTAAAAATGAATAAGAAACATAAAAAAATGATATTATAACGTGCCAACGTGCCCTGATAAAAAAATAAGCTAATCTTCCAGATGGTGTGGTGAGAATAGTTGTACGGTAAAGAAGAAACAAAAAAATACAGATTCGTTTATTTAGACCTTAAATCAGTAAAAGAAAAAAAAACTGAAAATAATATTCAAAATAGAGTCCCCTAATTTACAGTCAAACCGGGCGGCGTTAAGGAAACTGTGTAATGTTTTCTTGAACAACATATCGCATTATCTCAATTTTTTTTAACTGGTGTGTGTTGCCAATGATAAATTTACGGTATAGAGACTTGATCGCTCACGATTCGCCTCATAAGAAGACTCGGTCACTCAAAGAGCAATGGAGAGAGCAATACTCGGAGTTCATACAAAATACATACAAGGTTACCAAAATTTCTCGGCAGATCGACAAACTTAAGTGCCAGTCTTGCACTTTTATCCTGTCTATAATTCTTCTCCTTCTTTATTTCACAGTATTATTTTTATTTTTGTTTAAATTTAATTATATTTGAAAACACAAAAAGGGGAGAACAGAAGACGATCCGGACAGAGAACCCCAACACCCGAGCAAGCGTTATGTTATGCCCAATCGTGGGGTCCGCAAGTGCCTCGGCTCGGATACTCCGAGCTTGTGACTGAACTGGCCATCAGTAATTTTTTATAGTGGTTTTCTTCCACTGGTAGCGGTGGAACTCGAATTCGAGAAAGGGTTCCACTTTTTTTAACACAATTTTCCTTCTCATTGCTCCGAAGAGCGAAGAGCCAATAGAGAATTCGACAAAAACGCCTGCGCTGTTGGACCAAGTCTCAACCGCATGGCCTTCACTTCGTGCAAGAATATTAGTCGTTGTCGGTGATGCCCTCTTCTAAATAGCAAAGGAAGAAACAGCGGTACCACCAACGTTATCAGGGTCAACCACGGGGAAGTTACCGAGCCCACCACCCTGAACTAAAAGTACATTACTAACTTAAGGTCTATTATGAACAAATTAATTATAATTTGAAACACATTTTAGGAAAGCTGCAGGTGAAATGACTAGTATATGCACGACAGAATTGCAAAAAGCGCTCGCTGCTAGAAAAGCAGAGCTACCAAAAAATATGACTTTACACGAGAAGGTACCGCAATTTACTCTTTATTTAAATCTAGTTGTTTCCTGCAGCCACATCCTTATTTAATTACTACTTCTCTTGCTGCTGCTTTAACGATGTTAGTCATGATCCTGGACATAGCTCGTATGGAGGCTTAGAAATGTTCTCTAACTGTTCTTAATCTGGACTTATCACCTCGAAAAGTAAAGAAAATTTTAGACAGAAGTTTATAAATATTTATAACAGTAACAAATAAATTAATAAAGAAATAAAAACAATATGAGAATAATTTACAATGAGTTACTTTTTTAATAAATCAATCTGTAGTGTGCTCAAAAATTGTAACTTTTTACTGTTGTAAAATAATCTCATCTTAATCAACGGCTGGACATAGGCCTCTCCTTAGGAAGGAAGTTTTAGCTTGCTATACCACGCTGGCCAGATGGATTGGTGTAGGATTTGTTCCATTGTTCCGCCTGGCGCAGCGTGGGGTCCTCACTGTAGTTATTGGAGGAGATCTCTCGCTACCGACCATTATACGCTCCATGGTCAGTGTCGGTAGTGACACTTGTTTTACCGTGGTTGCAACCTTCTGCGAAGACGTAATTTTTCCCAAGTTTTAATTCTCTTTGTAGAGATATGTTCCGGAATAGTTTTTTGCCGTAGTCGCCTCTTATGATACTCATGGGATGGATACGGGTGGTAACATGATGTATTCTTAATCCGCCACTACACGGACGTCATCTTAATAACTACAATCAATTTCTATATGTGACATCTATACCAGCTGTTTGCATATTTTTGTCTAGTCCTAGTAGTCCAGTGGTGTGAGCTAGAAGAAAGTCATAATAATATTAAATAATATAAAGACGCTGCGTTTTATAAATGCTGTTATAGCACATTTTCTTGCTTAAAGGAATATGTTTGTTTATAGCTTTGCATATCGGCGTTAATATTATGGCTTTTTGCACATCTATACCGGTGGAACTATTGGTTTGGTGGATGGACAGGATATATGATGGATGAAAAATCCACCGAAGAGGCTCCATTACCATTGTAAGTTATATTTATTTAAGTTGTGTAGTGTAAGTATAATAGTTAGTCGAACCTCGAAGGTTACGAACAGGTGAAAAAGTAATTTTGATCCCAAAATAATGATCAGGTAGTTGTAGACTTAAACTCTGTTTACACACACAACAGCCCACAGGGTTATATATTTTTGTTTTGTTTTTTTTTTAAATAGCAAACCTACCAAAGTGAATATTCTGCCTGATGGAAAGCATGAATAGAATCTAAGAGCGGTGGTCGCCGTACTCACTACGAATGAAGACAGTGCAGTATGGCGACCCACGCTATGGCAGCCTAATGAGGTACTTTTCACACCCCGCTTAAAGGACCCGGGATCGTAGTGGGAGGGAAACACGTGCGATGCTAATGAATTCCAGGCTTTAACCAATTTGCACAGGAAGGAAGAGCCGAATCGTTTAGTTCGGGAGCGTATGTCTACCATTCTGAAACGGTGATATCCAAGGCCAGCACGAGTTGTCCTGTAGAGGAACGGAGAGGATGGGATCAGTTGAAAGAGTTCGTCAGAACAATCTCCATGATAAAGGCGATAAAGGACTGCCATAGAGGCGACATCTCTTCGCAACTGCAGACTCAAGGGATTCAGTGACTTTCGAGTATTTGATAATCTGGACTGCTCGCCGTTGTAACCAATCTAAAGCATCCAGCAAGTACCGCACGGGTTCATCGTAAAGATGAGAACAGTATTCCACGCAGGAGCGTACCTGGGTCTTATAAAGAAGACACAGATGCTCAGGCGCAAAGAACCGTCTCACTCTGTTCAGTATACCTAGCTTCCATGAGGCCGCCTTAGTGATGTTTTCAATATATTCTTGCAGATTGGGGTCCTGCCAAATATTCGTACTTAGGATACTGAGATTGTCTTGCAGTGGCAGTTGAATGTTTTGAAAAGTGGGGAGGGGAAGGAATCGAGACATTTTAACAGAGAGCGCGCACGCCTGTATTTCTTGGCATTGCACTCGACCAGATTCTCATGACCCCATTGAGAAATGCGGCCTAGGACCCGGTCGAGCTCAGTGACAAGCTTTTATCGCTTTTCCTCAATGTCCGCTAATTTGGAAGTAGGGTGACCATAGTATCGTCCATGAACTGTGCTGTCGTCTGCATAGCAATGTACTTAGTCTGGCCATAAATACTGTTACACTTAATTATAAAAAAATATTACATTTGAATTTCGAATCTGTCATTTTTATACGATTGTTCATTGTGTTTTCTCATTTTGGCGCCAATACATTGTAAAATATTTTGCGATATTAAAATGGTGTGGGGTGATAAAGAGAACCGAATCGCTGTGATAGCATTACACAAAGTAGGTATGGAGCCAAATGCAATTTTTAAAACTCTCCATACACTTGGTATTAGTAAAATGTTTGTGTACCGGGCTATTAATAGGTACAATGAGACCTCCTCTGTTTGTGACAGAAAAAGATCTGGCCGTCCACGTAGTGTTCGTACGAAAAAGGTGGTCAAAGCAGTAAGGGAAAGAATTCGAAGAAATCCTGTCCGAAAGCAAAAGATTTTATCTCGGGAAATGAAGATAGCACCTAGAACCATGTCGCGTATTTTAAAAGATGACTTAGGACTTGCAGCCTATAAGAGACGCACTGGCCATTTCTTAACTGATAATTTAAAGAAGAATAGGGTGGTAAAATCGAAACAACTACTGAAGCGGTACGCAAAGGGAGGTCACAGAAAAATTTTGTTTACGGATGAGAAAATTTTTACAATTGAGCAACATTTTAACAAACAAAATGACCGTATTTATGCTCAAAGCTCTAAGGAAGCTTCCCAATTAGTCGACAGAGTGCAACGTGGACATTATCCGACTTCAGTGATGGTTTGGTGGGGTGTTAGCTATGAAGGAGTGACTGAGCCATATTTTTGTGAAAAAGGTATCAAAACATCGGCACAAGTGTATCAAGATACCATTCTTGAGAAGGTAGTTAAGCCCCTTAACATCACCATGTTCAATAACCAAGTATGGTCCTTCCAGCAAGACTCGGCGCCGGGTCATAAAGCTCGGTCCACGCAGTCTTGGTTGGAATCGAACGTTTCGGACTTCATCAGAGCTGAAGACTGGCCGTCGTCTAGTCCCGATCTTAATCCGCTGGATTATGATTTGTGGTCAGTTTTAGAGAGTACAGCTTGCTCTAAACGCCATGATAATTTGGAGTCCCTAAAACAATCTATACGATTGGCAGTGAAGAACTTTCCCATGGAAAGAGTGCGTGCTTCTATTGATAACTGGCCTCATCGTTTAAAGGACTGTATTGCAGCCAATGGAGACCACTTCGAATAAGCTTTTTATATTTTTAATTGTTTTATATTTATGTATTAAACTGACACACTGTAAAAGTAATAAATGTTATTTGCAGTTAACAATTTTCTTTTTTCTTTATTACAATATTTATGGCAAGACTAGGTATATTGCCAAGGGTCAACATGTCATTGCTATGCAGAAGAAACAGTGTGGGTGACAGGACGCACCAGCATTAATCTGCTGCAAATTGGAGGTTGCGCCGTCGCAGGGGATTTTAATGCGGCGCTCGTGCAGAAATGCGGCCACCCAGTTGCAGAGTTTGGGGGACTGGCCGAATGACGGAAGTTTAAAGAGAAGCGAACGGGAACAGACCCTATCGAAAGCCTTGCCCATATTGAGGCTGACAGCCAAGGACTCCTCATGCCTATCTACAGCCTCACCCCAAAGGTGTGTGAAGAATGCTAGAAAATCACCCGTTGATCGATTCGGTTTGAAGTCGTATTGCTGATCATTTAACAACGAGTGATCCTCCAGATGACGGACTAGTTGTTTATTAATGACACGTTCGAACACCTTGCTGATAATGGAAGTGATGGCTATAGGTCGGTAATTGGACCGGTTGGAGCGGTCGCCTTTTTTGAGGATGGGATAGACATTCGCCTCTCTCTAGATCTTCGGAACAATCCCCGAGGTATACGACAGGTGGTATAGGCGCGTCAATGCCGGAGACAACTCTGGAGCGCAGTTCTTAAGAACCACCGCCGGAATATCGTCTGGTCCATTGGCTTTCCGGACGTCGAGTTATCGTGGCTCGGCGCGGACGACACTTTGCCGAATACGAATATCCTGCATTGTAACGTCGCAGTTCGGAATGGTGGGCGGGTGCAGGCCACAGTCCTCGATTCAGGAGTTGGCCCCGAAAAGGTCAGCAAGCAGATTCGCTTCGCGAGAAAGCACTCCTTAAATATGTAGCCGGGATAGTGGAGATAAGCCGTGTCATCAGAGCGGCGTATTTGTGTCTCCGTCAGGAACAGCATGGCCGGCCGTACCGTCTCAAGGTGCTGATGGACCGCTGAGATTTGCATGGAGTCCACGGATATTCGTGAACTCCACTTCAAGAAGCGAGTTGGTGGGAGAGGAGGAGCTTGCCGCTGTTGAACCTGTATTCGTTTTTGTTTGCGCTGCCATGATTGGTTTAGGAAAGGGGAATCGGGGACATAAAAAAAGGCATGACAGTCGTCGCGGCAGTTTTGTCTGAGACTCGGAATACTGTGGTTTCACTTTACGGTGAAGCAAGACGGTGACCGAACCGTCGGACGGAAGGGCCCCCGTACCCTCCCGGAAGTGGTCGCCGGGCCCCACCGTCTGGTCAGCAACCGGCACGACGAGCCACTCCGCAGATTATGCGCGACCTGACGGGGCAGCCTCCCAGGGTGGTTAGCCGTGGTTGGGCCTCTCTCTATGCCGCGCGCGGCCAGCGGCACCACCATTTCTACAGGTCTCCCTGGCCGAGGGTTCGATCCACGGCACCCCCACAGTGATCCCACGAGCACTCCACTGCTCACACACATACTACGACAACTGTCACCCCTGCATCATTAGGCCTCCGGTCTCGCACTCACCAACGAAAGACGACTGCACGAATACTGTCGCTTTATGTTGATCTTCTGTGCGAGGGTAATACCACCCCGGTCTAACCGGCCCGTTCGTGCTGAGATGAGCGTGGCTCTACTACTCATATATGTATATGTATATATAAACGATCACAACCGTCATAACCCACTTTAAACATAATGATAGTGTTAACATAAAAAGTGAGCATCAAAATGCGTGGTTGTGCTTGATTTTTGAATTAATAGTACAATGTAAAATTATATAGCTATTACATTTAATAAAATATTTCAGTGTAAAAGATGCCACCGTTGCTGCTATCTTCGTCGTCTTCCTGCATTCCTTACCAAACGGTTTTAGTTTTGTTAAATATATCGCCGTTAAGAGTGAGTATACTTTGAAAAAAATTATTACAAACTGGTTGTTCCCACTTTTTCGTACTCATGACATTTGGTCAACTAAATTGATCCAGATCCTGAGTTTTACAAACAGCAAGTCATATTTATATAAGATTATATTGGTTTGAGCTAGTTTTTCCTTACTTTTTTCTACCGAAAAACATCCATTGCCATTATAAAATACCACAATATACTAGAATTAATATATTCTAGTTTCAGCAGTTAAATAAATATAAGATATATAGTTTGTCACCATAAGAAAAATCACTATTATTGTTATAAGACTCTTTGTCCGAGTTTTGTGAAATAGGGACAAAGCTATGAATTTAAAATGACACTTATTAGAACCAAATATTATCGTGAAATAATATTGAAATACTCTTACCGATGTCGTTTTAAGACTTGGTTAATTAATTATTTAACAGTTTTCTGATTTTCGACTAAATCAAAATGAGTAGTATTATTAAAATATAACGAACCTATTGCAGAAAAAAAAGATTTACCAAAATTGAAAGCGGAGTCTGGAATATTATGGTGGAAATATGTGGATAAGAACGTCAACTATGGATACTTTTTCGTCATAGGTAATAACGAATCCAGATAATTGCACTTGTATATTTGTTAAATGTATATCGATGGAGAAAAAGAAATGCAAGTGTAGCATCATTAGGTTAATAATTAAACAAAGCTGTTGAAATCAATGATTATTTTTTTAATTTTGTGTGCAGATCAGGTTTATGCTCTATATTTAATATTTTATTTAAATGAATAACCGTCATTTAGCCGGCCGCGGAACTCCTATGCTAGTAGAGCTCTCAAAGCTGTTTAAGTCCATACTACATACCGGTATTACTCCAGAGGTGTAGAGCAGGAACGTTGTAGTACTATTTTTAAAAATGAAGACTAAAACCTACTGAAAAAAACACAATAACATAACATAACACAACATCCATGTAGCAAATCATTTTCAAGGTTTATTACGAATTGTCTTACCCAAAAATTCAATGACTTCTATGATGAAAATTATAAATGTCAGCAAAATAATAGTTTTCTTTTGTCATAGAAATGCAATTACCCTTAATGATATAAGAAAAAAAAACACTTTTACGTAACGCATCCATTAAAAAAAAATACTAATATAATTTGTACCTTCTAACAAATTTTAATCTAAGTGCATGACACTAATATTTATATATTAACCTGCCTCGGTGGCGCAGTGATGGTGGTAGTGAATGCGACTGCTGTGCTTAAGGCCTCGGGTTCGATGCCCGGGTCGGATCAAATATTTGTATGATCTGCAAATATTTGTTTCAAAGTTTAAATGCTATCTGTGTATAATATGTACATATTACAAAAAAAGGTACATAAATATTCTATTAGTCAGTCTGTTATCATCGCACAACCTCCGCTTTGTTTGAAACAAGATGACACCATATTTCAAATGTCCAGAATATTTATATTTAAATTATAAAGACCCGATATATTTATGGTACCTTCTTTCTTACCTTAGTTTTCACTTTATTAAGAAATTACAAGGTTGAAAATAAAATAATAACATTAACAAGGAAAAATTTATTTAAACTAAGTTAATTAAAATCGTATTCTAGAGTAACTTTTGTTTTGTAACAGGAGCCGGTGTGGCAATAATATGTTCATCAATAAAAACTGGTCTTTGTGATATAATTGGCCAAAATTCTGGTTGCATAATCACTAATCGTTCTTGGATCTTGGGGATATATATAATAGTTTTTGGAGCTAGTGTGATCTCAAATTTAATATCGGCTACTGCGGCGTGTTGTCTATTTCTGCCCTTTGTGCTCTGTGCGGTAATTTATACACTTACCTTTTATTATTTTAGTTATAAGGAATAATGTTATGGCCGACCAAATGGGAGAGATTATTCTAAATTTATAAATTTTCAGCATTTTTCACTGATGCTCAGTGCTTCAATGCAATTATACTTATATTTTTTATAATACCAAAAAAAAATCCCTAGTTTTTTTTCTGTTTAATTGTTGAAAATCTTTCAACTAAATATGTTTATACTATTGAGTTTTAAAAATAGGGTATCATCTGTACCATACTTTCATCTTGACTGCATACCGTAGGAGAATACATCATCTCGGCTATCACCTGAGGTCTCTTCTGGTTCGAGTAGACGGCCGCGACGGCGTGAAGACTAAAAATAGTCTCCTACCAATAATGCAGGATAAGTAAAGAGTCCAAATATTAATTAACATAATGAATATTTTTATTTACAGGCAGCCAGAGGTCCTGAACTTTGGGGACAACGAGCTTATTTAACAGCACTAGGCGTTGGAGTAGGGAGCTCCTTCGGCTATTGTTTTCCCTTCTTATATACTCCGGCTTATTTTTGCCACTATGTTGGAAAAGTACCTAAAGGCAAAATGGTAATTAAAAATTATGCTATTTATTTTTTTTTAATTAAAAGACATTATGATACAGGTGACTAAATATTGATGGACAATTTTAATTTCTAGCCACGTGAATATTTTCAAATTTAATGATTGGAAGGAAGGTTATTTTTAAAATTCTCGCTTATTCATTGGCTATTAAATCATGATAAATTAGTGAAATAGTAAGGAATTATTTACAATTTATCAATATTTTCTTTCAATAAAATTCAATATCAATTCAACACCACAATTCTAGTTATGACTATACATAATACTTATGAGTATACATATTTTTTTTCAGTGTAAATATTCAATTATGAGCACTATAATTTCAGTAACAGTGCTATGGCTAGCTCTTTTATATTATGCGCCATTGATATGGGACCCATCTGACAAAGGTCATAAAATTATTGGTCTTACCATTGCAACAGCAGCGGAGACATAACTGAAGGTATAAATTAACTAATATATGAAAACATATAACACTAATTATTTATGAAGGATGAGTTTTTTTTTGTGTACACAGAATTAGTTCAAATTGATTTTAGAATAGTGTTACATGCGGTGGAATATTTAACGAAATGCGTAGGACACTTCAAGATTTTGTATGCCTTTAGGCATGAGTCAACTCGGTGCCAATCGACATAATAGCCTGTTCTATGTTATGATTTTTAATTGGATAGACCTTTTTTAGTGTTGTAACATATTCGGTTTATTGACTTCATCGATTTCCATTACTAATAAAAAACATTTTTCTCCTAAACGAAATTATTGATATTGTTTATTAGCACTTATGTATTAAAGTACACAAATAAAATTGATAGTAACAAAGTACCTTAGCACTAACCAGGCAATTCGAGTACTCAGAAAAACAGTGTAACACACATCTTCTTCGAACTTTTGGAATCACATTTATTTGATAGAATATTACGTATTATTTGATAGAATTAGTACGTATACTAATTGAAAGTAATAATTTTGTCCTTAATTATATTAGTCTTAGTAATTGTATGTACAAACGATAATAAAATGGAAAACTGAAAGCAGACATGATTCTATTAGATGATTTCGACAGGATAACCCCTAATTTAGTGATACAATTACAAACTATTTTATTATTGGATGGATGTTCTAATCTTTTCTTTTTATTAGTTGATTGTATATTTATCTCAATATCAATAGAGACGAAAAGGGGTCTGTGGCTCCATGTGAACCGCGTAGTTTCATACGTTGCAGAGCAAAGCAACCCTAGCCAGATCACATTTCTTTTGTTTATATTTTTTTTATTTTGTCAACTCAAAGAAAAAAATTATAAACTTGACATGGTTTTTCAATTCTTTGAACTAAAAATGTAAATTAAAAGCAATTGACAGTAAATTTATGTATATAATTATTAGCAAACAGCGTACTAAAGGTAATTTTAGACTATCTAATTTACATAAATTATAATGCATGTGAAACCCGTATGCAACATATTACATATAATGTAGTAAGTTAGGCAGCAACTTATAATTTTCAGTTCTTTATAATTGGTAAAAGTTATATTGAAATTGTACTGTTTTGCTATTAGTTTAGTTTTTTTAGTTTTTAATAAACTATATTATAGAGGAAAGTAGTGATATTTAATTTGAATTAATTTGTTTTAATTAACTTTAGTTAGTCCTTCAATCGGATATAATTATAATTTCAATATTTTGGCATGTTATTGAAAATAAAAATATAAACGTAATCTACTGATATTACGTTTGTATTTAAGTTAAAAATTAGGTACCTTTGTTTTATTAGAAAAATAAGTAATGACTTTTTCATAATTGGCAATACTTTTGCTTAATTCTCTGAAATTGATTTTATCAGTTCATTCTTTTAAAAGAAACCGCTCTTTAAAAAAGAGATTTTGACCTAATATAAGAATATTACAAATTACGGTTGAGAATTTTTGTTAATTTTAGAACTAAGACACGTATTTTTTTGTTTCTGTGCGCAAATCCTTACGGATACCGCCAAAAAGTAGCTATGTCGGACTTATGTCGAAGAATTAAGACACCTAAAGTATACCACCATAGGTTTAAAAGTTAATAATATTTTTTAGATTTCTGGATAATGTGGCACTAGACGTACCTCATGTGAGCCAGTTTTAAAAGAAATACTGTAGTAAATATATAAATTGAGGTACTAATTTACCATCGATGGCACAAAATGGTAATAACTTTCTTCTCATATCACTCTCTGTAAAGTGGCATATAGCAGAATAACTATTCTGTTGTATGCCACTGGATGAACTATTCTGACAAATACAAGTCGGTTCATTTTTTTAGGAATAATATGTCTATCTATAGCTTGTAAATAATGAAATATACATATTTTGTTTACTATTAAAGCTAAAGCTAAGTCTATTGAAATATTTGTTCCATTCTATGCCACTAGATGGCACAAAATGTTTTTATTATGTTCTTAATCTTAAAAATTATTTAATACCTGTTATAATTATATAGGGATAAAACATAACATGTCTTAGCTTAGATTGAACATTATAGGCTAAAAACGGTAAATATAATATAGTTGTGAAGTTTTTATGGTAGCTATGTTTGAGTTTCATGTTATAAGTATTTATTATTATGAAATAAATAAAAGAAAAATATTTGTTTCATTATTTAATATTGTTACCTATCCTACTAATTCTTCTTGCAATATCCATTTGTAAAACTACTACATCCATAGTAATTTGCTATCAATGTAAAATTATTTTTTGTACAAGCCCCATATTAATTCGTTTCTAATTAATAATAATATATTTCGGCATCTGACATACAACTCCATCTAGTTCCAAACTAAGCAGCTTGTGTTATGGATGTTATACAAGTGATATAAATATATTTACACTTTTTTTTATTTTATCCCATAATACCCGAAGTACTCAAACTCGGAATCAAATATTTGCAGATCATACAAACATTTGATCCGCAAAGCAGTCGCATACGCTTCCAGTGCTCCACTGCGACAGTCATGCAATTGTTTATATACAATTTAATTTCTATCGACTAGTCTGTGAGCATAACAATCTTGCAGCCAGATCAAGTCTTTATCAACCTAGTTATAAAGAAAATATATGTATGATAGTTATTTTATTGTTGATATTCTTTCTTCGTGGATACTTTTTAAAAATCCTCGCTTAATTCCTGTTGGTGTTAAAATTCAATGGAACTCAATTCAATGTAATAAAGGTAGATATTGTACAAAGGTAGATTTTTTTTTCATAGAAAGTGCAAATAAAATGTATATATAATGTATGTATGTAGATATGTATGTTCACTTCGTAATACAACAGTTGTTTTTGACACTGTTCGATATAATCGTACACTAAATAATCGTTGATAAAATTATCGAGAATGAGGAATAGTCAGGCAAAAAAAAAAAAATTTTTTTATTCGTAAGCATTAGCGCGTAGCCTAAAAGCATACTCATACAGTACCTATGCCTATCCTTACTTACAAAAATTATTATAACTTAATAGCAAAGAAAGAAAGTGCGACTTAAAATTGCGTCGCGAATTTTTAAAACGCAATGGCACTTTTTCTAATTAATTACATCAAGAATGACTTTATTCAAGAGAGAATAATGGTCATCCACATAGCTCACTGGATTATTAGATAAGGTAAAGCGGCAGTGGGCTGACTATATTAGCCACAGAACCAATAAACGTTGGCGTTTTAGCGTGGAGACCTCCTCTCGGCAAACGTTGTGTAGGACGCCCACAAGCTAAGTGGAGTGGCGATTTGTGCAAGATGGCTGGCAAGAGCTGGTTGCGAAAAGTCCAAAATCGATTAGAGTAGCTTTAAATGCGAACCGCAATGGATAGGCTAATGATAATGATGAATGCTATTCATACAACAAAAATAACGTCAATTTACAATTGTTACATCTTCTCACAAGTTAGTTTGTTTCGTTTCTGGTGATGTATTTGCTTTATAATAAGTTAAATATTTGCATTCATAAATGATCTTCACCACAGTATAGCGAACACTTATACCCTATATCTTCTCATCACGTTGCTCCACTTATACTCGTATGGTAACTATATCTTACCATTTTAATTTATTTTTTTATCACTACCAAATTATGTCACTTAACTTTTGGGAACTTTGTAAATCAAACATTTTTTGACTGATCGAGAGTAATCTAACACCACAGAAGAAGCACGCCAAAATGGGTGTTTAATGAAAATGATAATGATTTTAACATCTATTTTTTGACTTATCGCTTTATATTTCAGATGTGTTATATTTAATTTTAGTACTAAGTATAAAATCAGTAGAAAAGTTTTAGAAAAACATATTCATATTCCCTATGTATCTGTAAAAGTCATCATCTTTATCTTAGCCAAAAGTCGTCTACTGCTGGACTTAGACCTCCCCTAAGATTGTCCACAACATCCGTTCCTTTGCTGCCCGCATCCAATAATGTACCATAACCTTCAACAGGTCGTCGGATAATCTTTTAGGAGGCTTATTCCCGCTCCTTTTTAAAATATATGGTCACCACTCCAAAACTTTTTGGCCCCATCGGCCACCTAAGTTTGTCAATTACTCGAGTAATGTCACCGCCTTGCTTATTCTGTGGATCTCCTTATTCTTGGCATCATTTGGAAGTCTCTACAAAAAGAATATGTTTTAAAAACTTTTGAATTTAAAGTTTTTATTTTTTAATATTAATTTTACACAAATATTAATTTTTCCTGTTCTAGACAAAAATGTATCTAACAAGAATAAAAGTGAGTATTTCTAAGAAGTGTATCTACGAGTAAAATATCTATCAGGTACAATTCTCATATTTTTATGACGAAATATAATGTTTTTCTTAAATTAAAAGCGACAAGACTTTACTACAAACAATCAAAATCTCTCGATTGATAGGAACCGTGGCGAAAGATAACTAATTAGCAATTATTTTTATCATTTCATTTATTTGGTTGTGAAAAAATCAATGGCGGTCCATTTGTTTCAGATTCCAATCATGCAAGAAAGAATAGTTATTTTTGTATTTTCTTATATTATTCTTTCAATAAAATGTGGATATATTCCAGTAAGTAAGATATCACATGCGTGTAGGAGCGTGTAGCGTGAGGAACCACAGTTATATTATGAAAAAAAAAGAAATTGTAGGATTTATTAGTGATTTAAAACAATTGTAGAACAAATGTGGGCACAACCCTTAAAGTGTGGTCCCTCGAATCTTACAGATCATCACCCAGATCTCTGAAAGTATTTGAAAAAGTAAGATATTGTGACTTCAAACATTACGCAAAGCATTCGTAAACATATTTACTGAATAACAAAACATCAAAGACAAAAATATATGACTACTAAAATATAGTCTCTCATTTCACATACAAAAGATATTTTTTTTAATAGGGGTCGTTGAGGAAACCACCTCTGATAAGGTTCATCTCCACCTTAGCAGCAAGTTTAAGACACTCGATTGAGGTTTGAGCAACGCTTATCAAATGACAGATGTCACTGATACAACGTCTTTGCTCAAGTAGTACAAAATGGAACACAATGAGTGCAATCGTTGGACAAACAATACAAAATTTAATTGGCTTAAGGGATCTAAAGGAAACTATTGTTCTAATTATGAATTCAGGTGTTTTTGAGGCCTTTTAAACTACATATATCATCAACGTGTTGGTCATACAGAAGTTTGCTACCTTTTATAATTCTTAGCACTTTGATATGAATCTTCATATCATCAGCGTATAAAAGAATGTATGAATATTTAAAGCAGTATTTAATATCGGTATAGGAAAGAGTAAAAAAAACGTGGTCCCAAAATCGACCCTCGATGTACTGCCGAAGATATATAACCAACTTGAAATATATCTCCACAGCACAACAGCTTATGATCTAATTTTTATACCAGAAAAGAACCATTTATACTCGTACAAATCCCCGTAATACGTTGCCATGTATAACTTTTAACGTAAAGTAAACGTACGTACGTACCGTATACGGTCAAAAGTTTTATTGTAATAAGTATATATGACATCTGCTTCTCCTTTACGTTCCATACCCAGTGAAATAAATTCGTGTGACAAGATCAGATTTGATATAGTAGAATGATTTAAAAAAAACTATGTTGCTCCTCACCAAAACTGCCCCGTAATACCGCATATGCGTAGACTAACCGTTCTAAAATTTAGGGCGGTATTTTACAACATCAGGTTTTTTTCCTCTTTTGAAAGTCGGTGTAAAAGACAGATATCCATATTTTTGGAATTACGCCTTCTGACAGAGACCGCTTAAGGAGAATACACAGAGGTACAGTTAAACGAGCAGAGCAACTCGCTATAATAATTTGTAGGTACAAAATTAGGTCCTGAAGACTTAGACAGGTCTAAGTTTTTTAGAAACGTTAATACACGGGACTCACATATTTCAACCGAGCCAACTCCAGCTAAGCCATCACTAATACTTACTTCATTACCAAAATTAAAATCACCCATTATCATAAACTTATCCGTTGCATACATCACTTCCTAAGTTTTGTTTATAAAGATAAAGTACACAAACATAAAACTTATAAGTTACCTGTAGCCTTGACCTCTTTAAAATGAGTCTTCAGCAGAACTACGCCACTCAAATCTTTCAATAACAGCAAAACCACCCTTAATCGTAATCAAAACACCACCTACTCGCTTTTGTGCTATACTTGAATACTCACGATCTCTTCTCCAAACACAATATCAGCTATCAAATAGTTTACTAGTGTAAAAACAACATCGCACAGTTCCTAATTAGAGATGAGTATGAATGCCGTCTATGATTATATATACAACAGTCGAACGATAAAAGCGGCCAATGACTGTAAATCAAAAAACAAACTAAGCTGCAATACTGTTTAAATTTTATTGTGTATGTTATAAGGCTTAAATTTGTTGAATATTGATAGGTCGCATAAATAAAAGAATTATGTAAATGCAGTGTGAACACATATTATGATAGTAGGAAAACACGGCTAGCATAATGCAGTTTGTGATTCTCTAACTGTTATGTTCTGGTAAACGAATACATTAAATTATTAAAATATAATAAACATTTTAAACCAACAAAAATTATATCTTTGTCTATAGATAATAATAATAAAATCTATATTTTTGCTATGTCTTTTTGCGAATTCACAATAAGCACAGGGGATGTATCCATTTTTCTGACATGTATTTTGCACGTATTTCACACATGTATATTCGTTTTACGCCGTGGCCTTCTTGATTTTGGTCAATAAAGACTTGTTTTTCGGACTGTACTTTGCCATTATAACAGAAGATATTGTTATGGAGTGTCAGTTTTATATTTGGCGGTGATGCCTTTTGGGCTGTTTCTTGTTGTGATTGTATAGTCCCTAACCTTGTGTTTTAGTATGCCTGATAAATGTCCTTTCGGGCTTAAGTCTTATGACTGAGCAGACAACTTTAGGAGGTCAATATAATTTCCTCGAAACCGGAATTTAAGGCTTTATGACTTATATTATTACTAATGTACTCTTCTCTTCCGGGTGTATTAGGTGTGATGTGCAAAAGTTCATAAAAGTCGAGACGATATTGTTTTGGAATAAATAATTTGGTTAATTATATATTTGACTAATCCTTATAACATGTATAATAATACTAAAACAAACAGTAAGAAAACCTAATCAATTTTAACACAAACTACTTCTTCCGTGCGGCCTGAGGCCCATGCGTGGGCTCATCTCATTATGTCTTTACAATAGTCTCATAATAAAGAATGTATACAGTATTTGTTCATCTTCATCGATGCACAAGCGGTGAAAAATTACTTACTAATATTCTTCTGTGGCGAAGTGATAGTGTATGCGACTGCCATGTTTGAGGTATTGGGTTCGATGCCCAGGTTGCATCAAATTTTACATGATCGGCAAATATTTTTTGCGAAGTTTTTGTGTTTTCTATGTATAATATGTATGTATGTACAAGCCCTGGTCACACAACCCCATCTACTCTTCAATTTGGTATTAGATGGAGTTGTGTGTCGAATGTCTAAAACATTTATTTATTATTTAATATTTATTATTATTCGTTTAGTGTCAAAATTAAGCTAATAATACAATCTAGTATACATTACAGCTTAATAAATGCCAAAGTTCCCAAAATTTAAAAAAAATACAAAGTGAAAAATATACTTATTACACATAAAAAGGGCTGAAAAAAAACTACACAAATCTCATAAGTTACGGAGGCTGAATCTGAAATCTACAGATTATACCGACTATTGCCATCTATGGAAAGTGAGCACAACTACATTTTGCCCTTAGGCGTTATGAAGTACAAGTTGTCAGAGTAGGTTGACGTTTGGAATGTATCTGCTCTTTGGTTAGTTCGTAAGCTTTGGTTCAGATGGCGTGAAACATTTAGGTCAAAGCTTAATGTTAAACAATGGTCGAAATTAGACTAGTATATAACATAAAATAGAATATTGTACGTTAAATGTATACGTAATCGGCAGTGAGATCAGAAAATCGAAGATATTTAAAAAAATATATTAGATATTCTTCTTTTTTTAAATTTTTGCTACTACTATTTTACTGTACTAAATTACAGAGGGAAGACTATAAAAATGAAAAATA
This sequence comes from Hypercompe scribonia, assembly GCA_949316085.1. Classification (NCBI taxonomy): domain Eukaryota; kingdom Metazoa; phylum Arthropoda; class Insecta; order Lepidoptera; family Erebidae; genus Hypercompe; species Hypercompe scribonia. Next base: position 8,983,426 of record OX438975.1, read on the forward strand.
TTAAGATGACGTGAACAATATCAATTGGTCTTGGAAATGATACACCGTGTTGCCGTATTTCATTTTTTAATTGTTATTTTAGTACAAAGTCTTAAAATGATTTAGCAGTTTCACGTTCTCATGTTATGATGCTATCTTAGCAATTAACTTGATAATCAAGTTATTTAAACATTTCAATTTCTTGTGATGATAGAATGCATACATTTAGAAAGTAGTTTGTAATATGCAGAAGTGAAAGAGGGTTAAATTAAACATCCATTACTCTTTAGACTAGACACTGTAAGTAATTTAGTATTTTTTAATGTGCTTACTATGAACACAATAAAATACTGGGTTTATAGACAAATGGCAGTGTTTATTTCAGGAATTGTAACAATTAAAAATTTTATAACAGAAGTCACGTTTGCACCTAAGTACTTTTATAAAGACACTTCTTAATTGTATCCGTAACCTGTTAGGTACAATCATTAACTATTTATTTGAGAACACGTGCATTGTCACTTATCACTTGTCGATATGCTTTATATTCAGGGGTTGGAAACCCAAGGTCTTGGATCAAACTGGCGTCGTTCTACGATAAGGATCGGTACCAACAGCACGGTCGTGACGAGGTGGAGGTGGTTCCTCACCACCCCGAGCACCTGCACCAAAAGTAACCATCTCCTCTTCACGGGATGGTGGCGGTTCTACAGCAGAAGTATCCAAAAAGCGTCCACTTGCAACGGACGCTTGAGATTGAAATATCGATGCACTTCTTAGACCACTCAATGTATTTGCGCTCTGAGGAACCTCTTTGAATTCTTCGAAGTAATTATCGCAAGCAGTTGGGCGAGGTCCTGCAGGGAATCCGTACAACGTAGACGTAGACAAATCTTTTAGTGATGCTGAACTTAAATTAATTCTTCTGCTTTTATTGTGTATAGAACAATGAGGCATTTCATCACCGTCAAACACAAAGCGCCGCCGCTCACGTGGCGTAGCAGCTGACGATCCCGATGGTGGATACGTATCTCTTTTCATCATTCGCCTCTCTAATAGTGTTGAATCTCGTTCCCTAAACTCGGAGAAGGCATACTCACGATCCCAGGCCCGACAATCGGCTTTAGCTTTCTCTGTGAGCTCTGTTATCCAGTCTTTTTGGTACCACTGTAGAAATAGAAATATTGCCGACGTGCCTGCTAACTCAACAGCCAAAAAGCCACTTATATACAACCCAAAAGAGTAACCGTAACTGTATGACATTCTTGGTGTATCAAATACAGTCATGTAACGCAACTTGTGGCCTAATTGTGATTTGAATACAGATATGTACATGACGATTCCAGTCAGCATTATTAAACCTGCAAATGAAAAAAAAATGATATTTGATGGCTCATTAATTATTCATATTTGCTAATTTATATGATATGAGTATGTTATTTCTTATTAGTTTGAAAAGTAGATGCAAGTAGTATCTAGATATTTAAAATAATTTGAAATAAAAACAAGACTTAATTTATAAACAGTAACAGTATCTATATATATATATATATAGATACTTACTTTGGTATAAGAGCTTTATATATATTATAAGTAAGTTTAACTTGGAATGGCTTTAACTTGTTTGGTTTTTAAAAAATCAACAATGTTTTTAACGCATAACAGAAATAATTAATCTCGAGTACTTGCCAGATATTATAAAAAGAACTCCCGCGATGAAAGTGCAGAGCCGTCTTCCTTTGACGCAGTGGCCTAGAACACAGCATAACGCCCCGACCGCCTGTGTGAATACTGCTAGTAAAAGCGGAGCAGCCGACCGAGTTACCACATCTGAAATAACAAAACAAAATGTAAATAATCAAAAAGTACTGAACATATTTCAAAACGTATAAAATCGTTAATAAATAAGGTTTTTTATTTGTATTATTTCTGCTTGAAATTTAATCATGTTATAACCTCACTTATTTCGTATACGCCGGTATGACTTCAAACTATGGAGAGCAACTACGGTAATTGTGAAATTATGGTATATCAATTACACATATAAACAGAATAAATTGTTTCTTTTCACACAATTATGTGGGCATCTTGAGTGGGAATTGATCTCACCGTCTCCAGTTTAGCAGTAATTGTTAGACCGATAGACACTTTAAAAACGAATCGACTTAAAAAGACAAAACCGTTGCAATGTCTATTTAATCATCACGCTTTCGTTTTACATTAGGTTTATGTTACGATGTAACAGCGATTTATGTTAGGACTTGTTACAGGAATCCAAAATGGAGATCTTAAAATACTTAAGAGTTTTTCTATCCATCTCCAGGCTCCACTATTAGATCAAATTCAATATGTATCATTTTACTATAATCAAATTACATGTATTTCGACTTACAAGGTACGATTCAAGTCCAGGATATATGATTCAGGAAACAGTGGGATTAGTTGTTTTGTGTCTGAGTACATCAATAATGTGTATGTATTTAGAAATGTTTAATTTTAATTTTTTGTGTTTATAACAGTCTGCTCACAAAAGTACAGGCTTGGCCTAGTTTAGAATCAGACAGCTGTGTGAGACTTGTGAACTCTTGTTATTATGCTGACTATTATTTATTGTAAACCGATGTAACAAGGAATATTCAGCATAGTATGTGTAGTTTTTAATTTCTATCGTCACGGTCATGTTGTGGTGCACTTCAATTGGTTGCATTTTATAATTGCTACCCATTAAACTAGACTTTACTTACTCAAAAATTTTTTTAATAAACTTACATGGTATAGCATTTGTGGAGTCACTCGGGTCTGGTGTATACTGTGACAGCGGAAAATATGGTATATCGACACACCGAAACACTGTACTACCAGCTGAAAAAAAAAACATTGATTTCACTGAATGTAAAGTGTTGTTTTAAACCTAAACATATGAAAATGTATTTTATGTTAATTTAAAATGCATAAAAAAACATTCGAAAATGCATGTAGTATAAACAATGATTTTCACAAGGCTAAAGCGTTTTATGACAGTAGAAAATTGTACATTAAAAAAAACAAAATTTAATAGCCATATTCGTAAAAAAAGTTGATTGTTTTTTATAATATTGACATTTGAACCTCGTCCCGTGAAACTCGTGAACTAAAAACAGTTGTTCATTTTAGGGCAGCTTGCAGAAAATTTATCACTATTTTAACTACTCTGTTTGAGTCATGGTGATGATGTTGATATTATTGATAACTCTACTCAATCTATATCATAATCATAGCCACATTCACTTCAAAAACATATCAGGTTTATTTAATGAAGGAAATGGCCGAGCTATAAATGACAAAACGGATGCATCAGGGTACTCTGTAAACGGGACGAAAGTGGGCCGGCTGCGGACAGTGGGACAATGCATTTCCTGAGCCTCACGTTGTGGAAACCGAACGCATTGTAGCCATGCGACACATGCGGAAGTTACGTACTCTATTGTGTAAAAACTAGGTACTACATAGGATGTCTAATAGCTATGTATGTAGAGTGAGAGTGGTAGTGTGTGTGTGACATGAGAGTTTATTTTAAACTATCAGCTATGGGGTTACTGAAATTATTAAAATGAGTTAACATTAACTTCTTTTTTATTTAAAAAACTTGAAAAACAATATTCTACTTGTTCAGTATTTGGTGCAATTTAGGCAAGTCTAGATTTTTTATAATTATTTTAATAATCTACATTTTAAATAGAAACGTTTAAAATTTCAGCATTCGACTCTGTCCATTTCAGCCATGATTTGTCAAAAACTATATAATTATGTTTAATAATTAAATTTTGAAATGTAATAGGCAAATATATTGACCATTCATTTCATTATACTACTTGTTATCACTCCTTGATATTTTCATACTATACTTGTAAAACGTTTAAATAAACATTTTTTTAAATATCACATTTATAAAAGTGAAAGATGAAAAAGAAACAGCTTGGATATAAAACTTTCAATTGGATTATAAAACTAAATTCCGTTAAAATATACTCACGATCTGTATGACATATCCTCCACAATCCAGATACAGTTTGCTTAGCGACTAAACTGTGTTTCCCTGTCCCATTGAAAGACGGGTTCAGCATATTCTCTTGAGTGTGAAGCCAGTTATTCGTTGAGACTGCTACCAGAACTGCTACCACAGCAGTGCCAGCCGATAGAGGAGTTAACAACCACAGGCAGGCAACCGATGAATCAATTTGAGCTACTAAAGTTGGTGACGGAGGAGTCGGCCTGGAATAATATTAGAAATAACTACGTTTAAGCAAATACTTGACTTATATTTTCATTGATTTACATCCATTTGCACTGTGCTGAGTGTTGAATTGCTAGGCTTGAATTGAATATAGGGCAACGCTTTGTGTGATTTACAAAAAAATATTCTGTATGAGGTATTCTTTGTGGCTATTTCAAATGTGGGAGTTAGTTGTATTGAACTTAAAAAAAAAACAGAAACAAACAAAATTTTCGTTGGAGTCCAACACTGTAGTATGTTAGAGGGCGGTATTGTATGAGCTGCCTTGCTAGATATTTATGTTTTCAATAACTACACAGCTCTTCAAGCGACTGCCACTTTCTTAGGTCATTCAGCATCATTATTTTGATCTCTTTCTTATTTAAGAATTATTTACGTTACTGATATTTGTTTAAGGAACATAAGGACCTATATCTTTTTTTTCATGTATACTAAGTACTTATTGACTTGTCACTTGTCAAGGAAGAGTTTTTTTCTTTTCTGTTTATAACATTATATATTTACTTAATATTTACTTATTAAAACACAACATCAGTTAGACGTGGGATTAGGGTTGGATATACTCTAGATCAAATATATGGAATTAATTACTGAAACAAATTCATAAGGTGCCGTTATTTCTGCTTCACCTTCCGATCGTATTTTACCGATAGTAGTCAAATTGCTAGTCTTGTCTGTCTACCGACATTTGAATTTGTTGGGTAATAGATTTGACAGCATTCGTACAGAGATTGTCTGTAACAAATTGCCGTAAGCGATAAGACCGTCTTTTGTAATAAACCACGTAGACGCCTATCTATGTCTCAAAATTCAATAGAAATGAAAATCTATTCCTAGAAATTAGGACAGAATCAATAGACAGCACCCCGTATCGCCTACCTTTCATCGCATCCTAAATTTGCTAGCTGTGGAAAAAAAACAGCGCCACAAACTCTACAGCAGCACGCTGTCTCACTCTTACAGAAAAGTAATATAGTATATATTTAGTAATAATAAATACCAATAAAACATAAAAAAAACGAATCGAGGGACCATTCTAAATGAACAAGCGCTTGAGGTCAAAATAATTTATACCATTGCTTCCTACAAAGATCGCAGTCAGCAAAAAGACAATTCAGCGCAAGTAGCACCCTCGCTTTGCCATAACCAGCCTTGGGTCAGCCATCACCTACCTCAGCATATTAGAGGGAAGGAGGTAACTCAACCCAAGACGCCACCACAGGCAGTGACAACTAAACAAGCATGATGAAACAACCGACAGTAACAATAAACCTAAGAAAAGAAATTAAGAAAGAAAAAGGAAAAATGTGTACCAAATAAAGGATGTTGTGGTGTGCAATTAAGATGTATAGATAAAATATTTACCTGGGCGGGCGGCGGCTGGCGATGGCGCCGCTAAGCGTGGGCGCGGGCTGTGCACGCGCGCCGCGCGGCAATGACGCGTGCACGCACTGCGCACCGCCGCCCCACATGCCTTCCCTCCGCTTCACTGAAACAATGGTATAGCTTTTGTAAATATTGAACTAAGAGATATATGTATATTTTTTTCTGTTATATGAATAGCGAAGTGCAACACAAATAACCAAAATAAGGTACTTATTTATAAAATAATCGAGTTGCTATCAAATAATTACCTACTAAATAATAGAGAGTACGAGTGTTTGTCAGTGTTTTTTTTTTTTTTTTTTTTTTTTAACCTGTGGAAACCCCCTCGGGCCGTCACCCCACCGGGGTTTACGGCAGGGTGGTGTGTCGGAATCGGACCGACTAAAACCACACGGTGTGCCACTCTGCGCCTGAGATAGGACGGAACCGCTGCTATTACGACATCCAGATTCCTCCTAGCGCCTGCCCGTACCTCGGGCACCATCTGCGGATAAACTCTCTATTTTCGGCGACGTACGGCACACGCGGACGTCGCCTCCTCGCGGCTGGCCATTATAGCGGGTGGAGGGGAAAACCCGTCCCGTCCACCCGCGGCCACACTCAAGGCGGCATGAGGCGCTGGTATGTGCGCCTCCGCCGCCTGGCTCGCCGGCGGCGAATTGGGTCCGAGTGGATATCGTCCTCCCGGGCCTTCTCCGCCGCCTCCTTCCGCGAAATTACGTCTTCGCAGAAGGTTGCGGCCGCGGTAAAACAACTGTCGCTACCGGGCATGGAGCGTATGACGGTCGGTAGCGAGAGATCTCCTCCAATAACTGCAGTGAGGACCCCACGCTGCGCCGCCCAGGCGGAACAAACCGCCAGCGTGTGCTGAGCCGAGTCCTCACTGTAGTCGCAGTGGTGACAGGCGGGACTCAATTCCCTCCTGGCGACCGAGTGCAGATACTTCCCGAAGCAACCGTGCCCGGAAAGGACCTGCGTCAGTCGGAAGGAAAGGGTCCCGTGCTGCCGCCCTGCCCACTCGGCAATGACCGGCTGGAGAGCCTCCACGGCGGCAAAGCCAGCACGTGGAGCCTCCAGCCGGGACGACCAACGAGCCATCGTGGCTCGACGAGCGGCCTCACGCCACTCGCGTATGTCCTTGGGCCGGGGCCGTATGTTGCTACCCGCCCGGAAGTCAGCCGTCCGCCGATAAACTTCGGCGAGCACTTCCGCCTCCAAATCCCACGGGGGAGTTCCGGCCAGGGCGCACGCCGCCTCCGTCGATACGGTGCGGTAACCGCGTATGGCTCTAACCGCCAATATCCTCTGAGGGCGCCAGAGGCGAGCCCTATTCTGGGCGGTCAGAGCCGCCGCCTACACCGGTGCACCATACAGCGCCATTGACCAAACAACCCCCGTGTATAGCCGTCTCGTCGCGACGCTGGCTCCACCCAAATTGGGCAAAAGTCGCCCAAGAGAAGAAGCGGCGCCGACCAGCTTTGGAGTAAGCTGTCGGAAGTGCTCGTCGAAGAGCCACCTGCCGTCAAGGATCAGGCCCAGATACTTCATCTGGGCCTTAATCAGTACGAGGACCGAATTGACCACGATAGAGGCACCGGGAGGTGGACCACGACGGGGCCCATGAAACAAAAGGGCTTCCGTCTTATCTAGGGCCACCCGTAAACCCAGCGCCTCAATGCGCCCGACCACCAAAGAGACTCCCACAGTGGCCAGGCGCGCCGCCTCTTGAAAGTTCGCCCCCCGGGCTGTGACCAATGTGTCATCGGCGTAACAAATTACGCCCAGCCCGGGGGGAAGACGACCTCGAAGGGCCCAGTCGTATCCCATATTCCACAGGAGTGGTCCGAGGACGGACCCCTGTGGAACACCGCACGACATGGGCCGCCGCCTCAGAATACCACCTCGGTCCTCGTACACGACGGTACGCTCCTCAAGATAGTCTGCCACAAGCCGCCTCAGGTACTCGGGCACCCCGTGGTAGTGGAGTGCTTCCCTGATGCAGCTAAATGGCAGACTATTAAATGCGTTGGCGATGTCCAACGACACCGCCAACAGCACGCCGCCACAGCTCACCACCTCTTCGGTAACGGCCCTCAGGCGCAGCACGGCATCGACCGTCGAACGCCCCGCCCGAAAACCAAATTGGGCGTCCGACAGATCGGGGCCCACCTCGCAGAGGTGCCGGACGATGCGGGCAGAGAGTATCCTCTCAAACAGTTTACCCGCCTCGTCCAGCAACACAATGGGCCTATAGGCCGCCACCGAATCGGTAGGCCGTCCCGGCTTCCTTAATAGGACCAGCTTGTGTTTGTCAGTGTTATATCAAAGATAACAGATCAACCTATCCCGACAATTTGACAAAAGAGAATAGTAAATTATACAAATTTATACCTAAACCTGCAATCAATTCTATAACGTAAAAATACGAATAATAATATTTTAAAATAGGGACTCAATGCTAATTGGGAGTCAATAGTGCGATGAGGTAGAATTTACTATTTTAGTTTCAATTTAGAACATGACGCGGCGTGATATCTAGACTATCTCTGAAATACAGAAATCATAGAAAATATCATATAAATTTAATTGATAATTTCGAAGTTTAGCACTTCTTAATAGTCCATACTACCCTAGTTTTAAATTTTTGCCCTCGCCCGTTACCCGGCCATACAGTCTTCGCTCCGCACAGCTGCAGCTATCTCGCTCGCACGAGTTTACAACGAGGTAGGTGTCACTCAACGTACGATAGGGTTAGGTAGGTACATAGGATTAGGTATAGTTATTGTACATCTAGTTCAAAGACATATTAAAAAATAAATAAAAAAGTAGGTATCAAAGAGCAGTATGATAGGGTAAATACACAGTTACTGTATATTATATAGACAAGGTTACAAAATGAAGTAAATTAAATAGGAAAGTCCCAAATAATTTTATTGTTTTATCTAAAGATAATATTATGTATTTATAAATGTTTTCATTTCACAATGTAGGTGCAAAATCCTTTCATAATGCCCCTTTATTAGAAGATAGTTTTAAGTTTTATCTGAAAAAATGATAGAGGCTGAATCATTCATTGATGTTAAAATTTGGCATGTGGGCTTCCCTCTCCAACCACTCTTAGAGGGGGTGCATATTTCTGCTAAAAATAGACCTTTGGGGTACATTTTGAAGTTGAAAATGACTGAAATTTGGTGTGTTGGTTAGAAATTACATGTTATCACAGAAAAAGGTAAGAAATAACACTGTAATATATAATATGGCTGAATGGATGGCGTAGTGACTTAAGCGGTCGTCACGCCGCTCTTTACTGCGCGAGTCTTGTGGGTTCACACACCAAAGGAACAACATTTTGTATTATCCAGAAATTGTTGTTCTGGGTCTTGGTGTTCTTTGTCTCCATTTGTAAAAATCTCCGCGACAAGGGGTACATTATTAATGCAAACAAAAAAAAAACAAAATAAGAATAAGGTTTACATTAGGCATCTGAATTAAAAATCTGTTGCAAAAGGTAGTTCTCCTTGATCCCGCTTGTATAGTAAAGGGATCTCTGGAAATCTAGCCATCGGTAGTTTAGTTCTTGTACCCGATGCCGGTGAGATATTATTTTTTATATTTTTCTTGTGTCTTTACCTACATATTTGCCGCTCTGCAATACTGGCCCCATCAAATCAAAATATTTTTTGTTTAACTAAGAATCTTACGTGGCTGAATTTTGCTACGGAATGGGTCGAACGAAAACAAAATCTTTTATTCAGATGACATACTACCTGCATTATACTAAGTTGTATTTATATACAAAGTTAAATTAGTATTAGTTAAGTATCTATTGACTTCTACGGTTTATTTGGCAAATTGAGAGGGAAGCTTGTGATTTTCTATCGAGTATTTTTAGTTATACATAATTTAAGATTCAGTATATATTTTTAACTTTACCATATATTTTTTATTGATATACAGAATCAAAAATGAGCGGTGGAAAAGTTTTGAGGTAGTATACGCCCTTAATAAAAACTTCAATTTTGTTAGGTAGGTACATACATTAAAATAGACGTAGTACTAATAAAATAATGTACTAATAGTTTATTTCATGATTTAGCGAGAAAGGGTGATTAGCAATAGTTTATTAATATAATTCGTAGTAAAAAAGGTAACAACTTAAACATGGGGATAAGTAGGGCAAATCTACAATAACAATATTGTACTATAATATGGAAGTAGTTATCAGAAAACGAGCAACGCGACCCTTACCCTTTTTTTGTTGTATACCTAAACAGAATTTCAGGCCATTGTCACAGGTGGATATTGATATTCAATAGTCGTATCCTTATATGTTTTTGTACTAACGTCAGCTCTGTTTCTTCGCGAACGAACCATAACCCACAATGTTACAATGGACGTCTACAGTAAAATTTAATTATATCGCCTCTGTCCGAACTCGACGCTTGTTACTATTACGATCGTTGCCTTTTCTCACTTTAACAATAGCTTACTGAGTGATTTAATCTATTATTATTTATACTATCTTGTCCTCTATTTTCAGTTTTTTCTAAAGTTTTATTAAAGCTAAAAGCAATGAACCTGATATTTTGGAAATAACCAGAATGGTTATTTTAAAGTAGATTAAAGTTGTTAAATTTTTAATAAAAGATTTTCGTGAGAGATTAAAAAATTTTGCAGTGAGGCAAAAGATATTGTATATTTCAAGAATTATTTGACAGGTCACCTTAATCTGAATCACCTTAATCTGAGTAAAATTCTAACGTGGACAGTAGTAACTATGTAGTTTAAAAAGAATCTTAATTATGCAAATGTAGACCGAATAATGTGGTCGGGTGACGAGGAATCAAAAAAAAAGCTTACTTTACGTATACGGAATATATTTTTAAGTAAGCTACTTACATTATAAGTACGATAAAATTATAAGAAAAGAAAAACTAGATAATTATATAAACGGGTGGTTTTCACATATCTTATTTATTTGGCTTTTTCGATGTTTTAATATCAGCTATTGCGAACCTCGATAGCGTGAAAAACACACTAATTTGGCAATAAATTATCCTAATATGTACTATTTAATGTACTATAATGTACTATTTGACTAATGTGATAACTAGGCTACTTCTTAGTAACGTATTAGTGTACGATAAGTTACTGTTATATAAAACTTTGATTTTGAGTAGGTAAACGTAGATTAATGTGTTACATACTCGTAATCTTGTTATCTACAAATCAATCAAATTTCTAATTGTATATATATAATTTTAGGATTATCAGACGCCGTGAGATAAATGGACTGTCACATTGATAATGACAAATAGCTGGATAATTGATCTCAGATGTACTATACATACAATTATCTGATAGATTTAAAGTTTATGTGTTTTATTGTCTCTTTGTCGAGTCGTTGAGTGTTCCGAAAAGTGGAATGTAGATTTTTTTCAGAGAGTGCACACGCTTATCTTCTCTTAGCATTGAACTCTATCATATTCTCGTAACCTCGTTGAGAGATGCGGTCTAGGTCGAGTTCAACAACACATTACTGTCGTTTTTCTTCAATGTCTACTAGTTTGGCTGTAGGATATCCAAAATATCGCCCAAGAACTGTGCTATAAGAGAAACAGTGTGGGAAAAGGATGGAGCCCTGAAGTACATTAGCGTTTACCTTTTCCTTTTGTTTTTTACTCGGGGAATGCTTTTCGCACCATACCCTCCGGAGGGGCGAAGGGCGTGTGTGGGACTCCCGGAAAACTGGTGTACCCACTAAACCCCGCGGCGGCCTACCTCGGCAGTCGGGAGGAGCTCCAGGAACGCATTAGCGGCTTCTTTCTTCCTCCTTGTCGTACCTCACAAGTGAGGCACATCCCGGGCACCTCATGCCCCAGGAGCAAGACGCTATCGCACCTCTCACCGCCCTGTGCAGTAAGAGGCAGAACAGCGCCCCGCCCCAGACGACACTCCCCGGCCGCACCGGAGCGACACCTGTCTCGGGCCGTTTGCTGCAGTCACATCGTTCCAAGATGTGACCGCAGCGACCCTTAGGCGAAACATAGGGAGCTTACAACCTCTGCCGCGTCTCTTCGCCGCCTCCTTCGAGCGGGATGCTGATGATCTGAAGGCGTTTCGTCGCAAAAACCTCTGTTACAGCGCTGGTGAAAAACTCTGAAGAAGGCTTTGGCCTAGTCAAGGTTGATAACCAAGAACTCTGTCTTGCCCAGATTGGAGCCATTTTTGGGAATCGGTTGAACATTCGCTTCTCTCCAGGCCTCCGGAATATTTCGTAAGGAATTTGAAAGGCGATACAGTGTAGGCAGTACTGTACAGGCAGTACAGGAGAAAACTCAAGACACAGTTCTTATTTATTACTCGTACTTTTACTCGTATATACCTATTACTAGTTTAAAATAAAACTAATCCATCCAACTAATCCATTTATAGGTAGTAGAGCAACGCCGATTTCAGCATGAACGGGGGCACGGGGCAGTACTACCCTCCCACAGAAGATCAATTTAAAGCGACAGCATCCGTGCTGTCGTGTTTCGTTGGTGAGTACGAGCCCGGAGGCCCATTGATGCGGGGATGACAGTTGTCGTGGTAAGTACTATATGTGCAATACAATGCCACGTTGACTGGCATGAAAAGCATCTTACTAGGCCACCATGGTGTGGGTCAACATACTGTATTGTCCGTATTCACAATGAGTATGGCGACCACAACTCATGGGTTTTATTCATGTTTTCCATCAGGTAGAGTAGAGTCGCTTTGGCAGGTTCTTAAAATAGAAAAAAAAAACAAAGTTTACTTGGAAGATATTGTTTTAAGCAATAAGGCTGCCCTCTGTACGTCACACTAGTGCTTAATTTTATTACCTACTTTATATTATTTGTAAATCCTGGTGTATCATTAAAGGATTGTTTATATACCCATCTATGATAGTTTTCTTCCTTACTAAGGAGAGGTCTATGTACAGCAGTGAACTATTGAATGATATTTTTGAACTTTACCAGGAGTAATGTTAATAATTAGCTGTAAATGAGTTTCCCGCTTTGAATGGCGCCTCGTTGTTAATATAATCCCTGTATTAATTAAGCATAATTGTATATAATAATAAGTTACATGGTTACTCCATGTAACTTATTATTATATACAATTTCACATTAGCCTTATAGACCCTGTATTGCTTGAGCATCATAATGGTTGTTTTAACATATAGGTAACGTACTTTAGCGAGCTGTAATAGCATATCATTCGATAAAACTAGATTAACACTCCATTGAGTATTATTAAAATTAGAAAATATACTTCAATATCCTTTTTTAACCCAAAATATTTTGTTAATGGAACACTCACTTTTATTTTTATTACCGGCTATAGAAAACTGGGTTTTTTCATGTTTTTGTAATTACTTTCAACTTAAAAGTAGAAGAAAGCGGGCCTTCTGCTATTCTATATAGCAATATCTATCTAAATTTAAATTATATCTTTGTACTACAATGTCATCTAACAAAGACACCTCTATATTATGGAATTACTAGTTTTTGTCCGCAGCTTCACTCGCGTGGAATTTGGTCTGCCGCATTAAGTTTCGTAACAGATCATTTTAATTTTTTTAACATACAAGTAATCCTACGGTACATCACCTTTGTGTAACTTCCATACTCACATGGAAAAGTATGTGAGTATGGGTCACAATCTTGTGCATTTGTAATATTAGTAGGAATACTAACCTTACTGGATTATGTCACTCAAGGACACTGATAGACCAGTATTCAATAGTTGATATCAGAAAAATCGTATAAAACAACCGTTGTGAAAGCATTAGAATTCACATAAATTAAAGAACTTAACAAAATAAATGAACATGTTAAACTTTGCATATCTTCCATGTCTTAACTTAAAAATGCAGTAATATACACGTTAATGTAATTTTGAACTGATCAAAAAGAAAATGCAAAGCTAACAGTCAGCAATAAATTCATTATGGTAATGGTGGTTAGAAAATGCTACGCTCTTATAACGCTTTCGAAGAAAACTCTAATAAAAAGTTTGTAGCAGTAATGTTGGCGATAAACGGTCTCGTTAAATATAATTACGACGGCCGTGACGTCACTGTGGACAAAGCAACGTCATCTAAGAGAAAAGTTATAAAAGTTAGTAAACTGAACTCGTTTGAGGTATATTCAGCTATAGAATGTAGCCGGTCCACATTTTGATTTATCTCGGAATATTCTTGCAAGGGAAATGATATACGACGTGTTGTATAAAGGTGTGGTCACACTTCAAAGTTGTGTAAGGTTTGTGGTATATCTGGCTTATTCAGATATTGCTTTAGGGAAAGAAAAATAAACTGACATAGATTTCGACAAGATATTGTTCATCTATAATATAATTCGTTTACATTTAGTCCAGATACATTTAGTTTCTTAGAATAAATTTATAGTTTTGTAGTGTTTTTTCGTTCTTATTCCTAAATTTACTGTGAGTTTTCTTTTCAGCAGTAGTACTATACAGAAGTATTTGTCATTTTAATCTTTATATTTTGTGGGGTTGTATACACATTTACATGCTATTTATTGAATAGAGTGTATATATTCTGTATTATACATGGTATTCTGTATTCTATAATATAATGGCAGCCAACTTTTTATAACAATTCTACTCAATAATAAATTAATTGTCTGTTAAATAAAAACGAAGTATGTGATTTATATGTTTAAGAGTGCAACTTATCAGTAATTTGATAGTGTTCTCCAAAATATCATCTTCAAACAATGAAACTTTATTAGTACTGGCTACCTTAAAAGCTCTTTCTTTTACGACAAAAATAATATCCCTATCACCATGAGAAGCTTATATTTCTAAAATCTTTAGTTACAATTTCTTTGTAAGATATATAGGGAACAAATTAACAGACAGGACACCTGATGGAAACTGACAACTGCCATCCATTGACACATATCATAAATGGCTTTAAATTATTGTCCTTTCTTTTAAAATTACATCTGTCAATAAAATAACGAAATGAAATTCAATTAAGGAGAAGGGGACGACTCCATTCTTTTCTGAAACCATTTTACTCAATCATACTTGTTTTATTTGTAAGAGTAAAAGAGTTGTGAAGAATGATGCGTTTAAAAAAATATAACATTTTCTGTAATATATATTTCAATTAGTTAACTGTTGAGCTCAAAATTGCCATTTCCTTTACAATAACTGTCACAATCAACAGCTATTCAATAAAGTAATATATATTTAAAGCAGTTCAAGTTGTAACAATCATCGATCAAAGTCTACTCAACACACGTATATTACATCAGCGTTTAGGATAGAACATTTTCCCTTTCCTTGTAATATTTAATCCGAGATTATGTTGCCTTGTAATAATGGGAGATTGATCGAGTCGAGCCTGCCTATCCATTTCAGGTAATCAGGACGTTTGAATACTCATCTTTGTTTTTGTTCTTATATGTATTTGCTTTCAGCTTCCACTTACTGCAAATGTTTTCGTGTATCTTATGCTAGCTGTCATATTTGAGTAATGAAATATCCGATCAATAAATAACCGTACTATTGGAAGAGATTCATTTTGTTATTGTTTCTCTTATGAATAAAACTAAACATTACAGTTAGTAAGATTTCTGGTAGGTATTTATTGTTACATTCGCTCTACCTAAAAGCTGAGTCAAATACATACGATAGTAGTAAAAAAAAATACATTTTTAATTATATTAAACTGTCATACTCATTTCTATTCTTACACTTTATTTTTTAACTTTGTCACAAGTTTAATTATCATTTAATTAGTACTCGAAATTAAATATATACTTATATTTAATACTATATATATATATAATACCATAATTAAATAGATACCTACTCTAAACCAATGGTAAGTGCATACCCAAAGTACAGGTTCTGCCTAGTTTGAGATCAGACGACCGTGTGTGAGATGTGCCAGCTCATTAATATTATTACTAATATCTGGATTAGACTGCCGACCTTCTCTACTCTCTCTCTCTTTTGAGTTTTCTTAAAACGTAGTTGTATCGTATGTACGTATGTAATGTAAATATTTAAAATGTATGTAGCTGAATCACAGTTACCATTAAGGATGAACTACTCTTATATTATATGTCAACTCCAGATCACTATAATGACCCTCGTATTCAATTGCAGTTACCTTCATTTCATAAAATGTAATTGGCTGTAAGGTTACACTAGATATCCAACTTTTTGCGAACGCCAATTTGAGTGATTCGTTCTATTCATTCTTTTTATATTTCTATTGAATGCCAATGTAACGAACATAACCTGAATCTCTATTTAACTGCACAATTTATAATGACAGTATACTAAATAAAATTCCAGCTTTGAATAAAATGAATGAGATGAGGGGTGACAGCATAATCCAATCGATCAGGTGGCGACTTTTATTCAAACGCCGTGACTCAATTGAGAACGATCAGACTAAGTACTAAATATGATGTAAAAGTTACTCTGAGGTTGCCAAGAACAAAATAAAGATGTGGTGTGAATAGAAAATGCAAATACGAGCACACTTTTAAAATTTAAAAGGTGCATCTAAATGATGTGTTAATTAGATACAAAAGATGTGATCACCAGAAAAAGAAACTTATTTTGAGAATTTTTAGAAGAAAATAAGACTTTTTTAGGTTAATTTTTTTTTCAAATATAAGGTTTTACTACTTTAATTACTTTACTCAAAGTATTGCCCACCACTAGGGACCACTTCCTTTTATCTTTATAGCAGTAATCGAATGCCCTGTCGAAAAAATGATCTGGTCAAACCATGCGCCGAAAGAAGTGGTAATCGGAGGGGGCTACGTTCGGTGAATACGGTGGGTGAAGTAGAATTGCCCAACTAGGCGTTTCCAGGTAACTTATGACTGGCTTTGATACATGTGGCCGAGCATTGTCATGTACCAGTGATCACTTTGTCGTGTCCCTGCTCGTATAGTGGCCGCTTTTCTTTCAGAGTTCGACAAAAACGCATAAAATGAAGTCGATAATGAGCTCCCGTGATAGTTTCATTAGGTTTAAGCAGCTCAAAGTAAACTACACCCTATTGATTCCACCAAATGCAGAGTAGAAACTTTGAACCTTTCATATTTGGTTTTGGGCACAACGTTCATGCGTGACCGGCCATACCCTACAATTTTTTATGCTTTAGATTGAGAAACAACACACATAATAACAACAGAAAATATCGTTCAACGTTTCTCGGCTTCAACTCATACGGCATCTGATGTCCTTGCTTTTGAATCATTCCTAAAGCTTTTCAACGTCTTGAAACTGTTGAAGCGTCTCCTGGTCTCCTTTTCCAGAGCTTTACTAGCGTATGACATTGATCTTGATTAAGAAATGCCTCCAATTCTTCGTCTTCATTCTCGTTCTTTATCTTCAAGGTCAAACTTCTTTATCTTCTTAATGTGTTTAAACTAGTCTCTGCATGCCGTATTTGATAGAGCATTGTCACCATATGTTTTAACGAAAATTCTGTCTGCTTCAGCTGCATGTTTCTTTTAAATAAAGAAGTGCTATAAAATTCCCCAGAAAACCACTTTACTTGGCTCAAAATTTGATATTTTCACAATAGGTAAATAAACACGTGATCGATACTGTGGTGAACTATATCTACTAGAATTTGAAGTTATACGAGTACACATTACTACTTAGCTGATGCGTTACCCTATAAAATTCAATGTACAAAGTGCCGCTACGCCACCTTTTAAGAAATCGTGAGAACTTATACAAGCTCTAAATATAAAAGAATAAAATGTAATGAATGAATGACATAAAA
The DNA here is from genome assembly GCA_949316085.1 of Hypercompe scribonia. NCBI lineage: Eukaryota > Metazoa > Arthropoda > Insecta > Lepidoptera > Erebidae > Hypercompe > Hypercompe scribonia. The sequence continues at coordinate 9,000,882 of OX438975.1, forward strand.
TAAAATGAAATGACAATTAAGCAACTGTTGACTTTCACTTATGTTTTAAAAGTTTCCATATGCCCAAATTTAATAATTGCAGATTAATGTGAAATACCATTTACCTAGTTTTTGATGAAATACGACCAGAAATATACCGAAGTGATTCTCTAAGACGAGATTCTCCTTTACTCAAGAACAGCATAAAATACACAATATATTAAATTGTAATACAATCATTACCCGAACCGGTTCAGCAATCTAGTTACGAGAAATAGAGTTATATAAAGTACATACATACTGTCAAATTTGTAATCCTCGTTTTGGCAGTCCCTTACCGCTGTTGGGTAACCCCTAAAAGGTAAACTATAAAAGTGAAGATTATAATAGTAATTAAAATTATTATGAGTGCCGACAGTTTGGATTTACGATATCAATTTAATCCTGAGCCGATCCTCCTTATACCCATCCATATATTGTTACGGCTCCTTAACTCCTTATGAATTTAGGTGAATAATCGTAACTTTATGGCATAGTTACTTATGATTGTAATAATTTATTAAATGAAGGTATTTTAAAGTATTTTGAATAATGTCGTTTGTTCAACGAATAGAGTTGGCCTTTTGTTCTCAAATTATTGGTCTTTCTTTTAAAGTTTATCTTTTAAAAATCTTAAAAAATTTTCAACTTGATTAAATCTTAAGTAAAAAAAATACAATTGACTTCAACGCATATAAATCTTGAAAATATTAAAAAGAATTTACTGTCCTCAGGATGAATCGTGGCATACATACAAAAATCCTACTATTTTTTTAATATTCGTAATTAAGGCTCCCCTAAAAATAGCTTCTCTTCTAGTCAAAATCAATAAATTTTCATTGCGTAAATGAACCGTAATAAAAGAAATAAAAAATAAGATGATAAGAAAATTTGGATACTTTTAGTTATCTACTAATCTATATATATATCGTTAAAGAAAAATATAGGCAATAATAATGACGTAAAATTTCATTTGCGCATTTTTTTGTTATGGTATTTTTTTCTATATATTACATGTTCGCGATTTTTAATTTTTGTGTTAAGATTGTGGTTTTTGCTGCATGAATCCCGACTCCGTAGGAAATCTGGAATAAAAAGTCACCTAAATGTTGTACAGTAACCTCCTCTATCTTCTAATGGAAGTCCTATTAAAATTGGTTGAGCGGTTCCAGAGATTAGCCCGCACAAACAAATAAACAGAGAGACAAAAATATAAAAAAAAGATAGTTTCTATTTTAGTATCGTAGTAGTAGCTATAAGCACTTGCTAAAACCATTTTGTTAAATTACACGGTCACTTCAATTTTTACTCATGAAGTTTTTTGGTTATATATTTGGTTCACTGTTTTATGATTTTCAAATTTTATCTATAGGTAAAATTATATTTTTCCAAGACTTGCCAAACTGATATTCAACAAAAACTGCAACGAGTTGATGATGATGGTGATTAAACAAAATTCGACTTACCCAACATAAAATGATATTCAATGGCCTACCAGGATGCAGGTCAGTCCTACAGTCATTTTAGTTCACAGATATATTATACTTTGAATTCTACCTTTCATAAACTGTCAAAGATAATAATTATTAACACGATAAGCAAAACATTTAGAACTAAATTCAAATTTGAATTCATAAAACGAAAAGGTTATCATTGATTGAAGCCATAAAATTCAGTCGGGAAACTTTAGTTGTTTGAAGTTCAACGTGAAAGGAAGATTATTAACAAAATCATAAGCATTAACAACAAGCAGGATAACCTTAAAAGGTGATCATTATCCGTCTCGCTTACACGATTCCTACAGAACGGTAAGAAACTCCTCCTTTAGGTAATAGCCACAGAGATTAAGTTCTTCGTAACTTTCCTTCAGATAAACATAGCTTCTTTGTATTAAATTATTCAAAAACTTTTAAGGTACGATGAAGATTTTTGGCAGTGCTAATTGATTGGTATTAAAATTTACAAAGTTTCATTGCATGAGTAATAAATACAATTTTGAATCATTATTCCGCTTCGAGAGTCTGAAGTTTGTGCGAGTCATAATTTACCTTATCTTGTCTTAAGAACATTGTAGCTTTGCTTATAGACATCGTACTTATTTATACTTTGCAAGGAATAAGCATATAGCTTATTTCTTACAATATTTATTTTTAAAATTGGTCACATATATTCGATATATTAAAATAATATAATGTTTCGGTCATGTGGTAAAGAACGTCATCTACTCTCAAACTAAGGAGAACTTGTACTATGAATACTAGACAGCTGATATAAATACACACACACACACACACATATATATATATAAATATATTATGCAGTTATCCGAACTCCGAAACAAATATTTGCTGACCATACAATTACTTGATCTGAGCAGGGAATCGAACCTGAGACCTCAAGCACAGCAGTCGCATACGCTACCACTGCGCTATTACATGTTCGCGATTTATCGCATCGTATCGATTTTATATATCGCATTTCAACTTTCGGTTATCAAACAAATTTTTAATGTTTTAGTGTAAATACTATTAATAGGTTAAAATGAATAATTTTATTCGTGTTTTAACGTATGCAGTTCTGTGCATGTATGTTTTTTAAATTATCCAATTTCGATTTTCCCATTAGAATTGACAACATACATATATTGAGTCAGTCATCATCAACAGCCTTTAACAGTCAACTGCTAGAGTGCTCTTTAGAAAGAAGGTTTTGGTCTATCATACCACGCTACCCAAAATGTTAAAATGGGTAAAACAAATTGAATAGACAAAAAATGGTGTGTTCATTCAAATTTCTACGTTATGTATTCTCTAAATATATGGAACCAGGCATTGGTATTACTTAGAACATAGTTTATATATGTCATACTATTTAACACCAAGAAGGCGACTATCATCTAGAAAATGTTTGAACATCATAATTTTATTTTTAAAACAATATCAAGTATAAGGAGATAATAAATAAAATAAGATTGTAATAAATAAAAATAAAATTACAGAAAGTTTGAAATTATTCGAGTCGCGAATCCCACAATCATTAAAGACCAAAGTATTTGAGCAGTGCGTCCTACCCGTACCTACCTATTCACCATTAGACTGGCCCTCAAGTTTAAAGTAGACAGAGAACGGGAGTAACTGACATCACACGGAGAATTAGTACGCTGAAGTAGAAGTGGGCCGGCCATGTCTCTAGACGAACCGATGGTCGCTGTGTACTAAAGTGGAGACCACGATTGGGTAAACGTAGTGTAGGGCGCCCTGCGGCGCGATGGACCGACGACTTGAAGAAGGTGGCTGGATAGATGCAAACCCAAGACCGGGATGGTTGGCGCTCCTAGCATTGGACGGCGATAGGTTGATTTGATGAAATTATAATAAGAATCCTGAAAATGTGTTAAATGTGCAATGATCATTTCTCATTAAAAACTTGTAGAAATATCTTCTAAGATAATAATGAAAGTAAATTGATGGTGTATGTAACTCATAGTATGAAAAAAATAACAATAATAAGTTGTACATCATCGATAACTTGGTAGTAGAAGACAGACTACTTTTATTTTACTTTATTATATAATATATTTCAATATTTTAATCACCAAGTTAGTGTTGAACTTGGTGATTAAAATAATCGAAACGAATTAATACTGACGTCTCGTCACTAATTGCGTTACGTAACTAGTACACACTTGGAGCACGAGGAGTCTCACTTTTGTTTTTCTACAAACTACTATGACGTGTGAATATTCTAAAATTGTAATACTAAAAAGAAAAACATAATAAAGAAATAAAAAGCTTCACCACAAAGAAAAACACCGATTTCTTAAATAAATGAAATCAGACTCTTTTTGTCTATGATAATGGTGGTTTTGGCAAAAGAGGTGAAGTAAAAAAAACTAATATATTTAAAACTCTATGATTCTATTGACCTGCATAGAAACTCATCAAAATATTTGCCAGCCAGGCCTATAAATAATCCTTTAAGGACCTCGAGCATGTCTCAAACTTCATATAAGGATATCAGCAAGGCGATTAAACATAATGTTTGATGGATGTTATATAGCTGCCCTAAGCAAACGAGACTTACCCTTTCAGAATATCATAGTTATTATTATTGCTTCTTTTATTTTGCTGGGTAAGACGTCGCCATCGTTCATATAATGTGTGTACTTTGGCGTAATCGACGTCAGCTTTTGTTATGGCGTTAATATTTTTTCTTACGTATAATAATAAGTGTGTAGTAAGTTGTCGGATAAGTATTAGGTTGAGGATATTGATAGACATAGAAAAAATAACTAGAAAAATATTAATAAGTAGTAGATGGGAGGCGGGGCGCTAAGGAGCATGCCATAGAAATGGTTACTAACCAATAGTTGAGACTTAACCATATGAATCTGTTGACATTTTGGATACATAATACAATAAGAAAGATTCGGTTTACATCTGTGTTCTTTGACAATGCGAGAGCTAAGCTTGAGTTACACTAGAGCTTAAGTTCAAATGATTACGTGTTTTAAGATTCCAGCACATACCAATGGTGTACACGTAGTCAATAAAATAACTACAAGTGACAGAAGTTTATCGCGATTGAATTACTGGTAACATAACAATAGTTGAGCCTCTGGTTTTGACGCACATATATGTACTTTCTTTAGTTCTGACATATTCATTTATTATGGATTGATATTTGCCCACTCGCCGGGAGCGTTGTGTATGGTCCATTGTTCCAGAATCAATGGATTAGGAACAATGTGATTAAATAATCGATTAGTACTTAGCAACCTGCAAATTCTACAATGATTAAAATTAGTTTTCAATGTTGTATTTACTTGTTTAGTATTATACCGTACACTCTCTTTACAGACTGCATCTAATACAATAGTGTAGGATTAAAATTAATAGCACACATACAACATAAGTAATAGAGTACAAAATAAATAAACAAAGAAATCCAGCGCGTACGTGAGCGGGGCGCGTTGCAGCTTGTTGGTACACGCGCGTACCACCTCCAGCAAACTTGGGCGCCGCCGCCGCGAAGCATACTCTTTTGGCACGCACACTCCGATCTTCCGTAAGAGGGCTGGGTTATGTATGTAGCTATGAAGCGCTTTAAACATATACGTGGTTAAAACTACCTCCTTCATCACTCCAAATATATAGTATATACTATATATGTATATACTTATACGAGTACACGAGTGTATATTGTCTGTAACGTGTATCGTGAGTCCAGTTTTCTCCGGCAGGTGGTTACTGGTCTTTTTAGTAGTTTGCTTGGTTGGAGAGATCATCAGGATACAAAATAACTACTCAGACTAATATTTTTAAGGGTATCTATCAAATGTCAATTCAAGTAATAGAAAAATAATATCGTTATTACAGTTATTTATTTGTGGCTTCAGTACAGTTTTTAAGCATTGAACATAAATAAGACCAGTATATAACTGATTGATAAATATTGCTATAACTTGCTTATATAGGGTGGGTCACGAATTAGATAACAGTTGAAAAATCGTGTAAAATTTGTTTATTTACTAGAAAACTAATTAGATGGCATTTATTTTTTAAACATTCATTTCCACCCAGGAAAAATATTTGTGAGATGAGCACGATTATTTGTTCTCAGTCTGAGTGTAATTCATCTATGGTATGTATGTAGTTAGAAATATATATAAGTATATTTATCAACAGTTTGCAGGCTCTGCTTAATTTAGATTACTATATAATAACCGTCTGTGAAACGTGTAAAATTATTTGCTTATTATTTTGTATAGACATTGAAGTCATGTGTAACTGCGGTTTACTTACAGGAAATGTAATAAAACAAGATAGTTTTTTTTTCAAACTCTATTTTCTTTCAAACATCTGTAACATAAATTTAATAGATACAATGATACATTTTATAGTCCAGAAATATATTAAAAACAACAAAAAAAATATTGCTGGTAACATAGGGTCCCGTATAAGCTATAAAAAAGACTATCACAGTTTAAGTTTATTTTCAATACTTTAATTTTAGTATGTCTTAAAAGAAATTAAACCTATACATTTTAACAAGATTTGAAACTTAATAATAGATATTTAATTTGGTGATGAGAAGTGTAGGTTATACCTGATTCATTTTGTAATGTTACCTATTTTTAACGAAATAGTAAAATTCAGATTAATAGTTTAATAAACTACTTAACTGAAATTTTCAATGTGTACCTCTAATGTTTACGAATACTTTAACTAAAATTTCATTTACACCCATCCCACAGTGTTAAATTAAAACAAACCTTAAAACAGAAAACAAAGACGTATTATATAAATTTACTACACCGTTTCAATTTTCTTAAGTAGTCTCGCAAATGTCTTCAATTTTGTAGGCAAAATAAAACTGTAGCTCTAAAACGCTTGGGCCGTAGCCTTAGCTGCCATCTTGGTGAGAGATTAACAGCCATAATCAAGCAATTGGGCGAGGATTACAGCGATTTTTATGTCGCCATTGACGGTGGCGCCCCAATGGGGCCGTGAGCGGTTCATCAATCACCCAGACGACGGTTGAAACTCGAGCAATAACAATGACAAGCATGCTTGAGAAGAAATTCCACTGGAAAATAAGCTCACGCAAGACGGTGCGTAATAAATGTAGATTTAATGCGTAAGCGATATCGACTCTCAATAACACCACGCATCGTGCTCACATAATTATTCATCGTTTAGACATTTGCACGGTAGATAAATTTTCCCTTGGGTAATAGGTAAGTATTCCAAAATTCTCTTTTACATTTTCAATTTCAATGAATTTTGTTTCACATATAGGTATTAAGCTTACAGTAAAATATCGTAAAAGATGTATTTAGTGATTGATAGAAAACAATTAAACTTCGAATACGGTGGAGAACGTAAAAAATATTAAATTCTATTTCGTTTATTCCTTGCGTATGAAATGTTTGCTTTTCACTTAGTTATTGTTAGTCCATAATTAGTTAAAATGGCGTGAATACATCATGAAATATAAGATTTTTACAATAAGAAGGGTGCCTACAAAAATTAAGACTAATGGCTTTTAATTTTTATAAGCACATTGTACAGAAAATTGTTTGGAAGTTTGATCTCCAAAGCGAAGATATTATATTCAACCTACAGAAATAATCTATACTTGGGAAGTGCTATAAGTTACTTTACTCACAATAACATGTCTTAATGAAAACCTTAAGCGATCAATGTCAATTTTAGGTTGTCTAAGCTGTTGCAGGTAGACAAATGTATACTGCAGTTATTGGAGAAGATCTCTCGCTTCCGGCCATCATACGCTCCATGGTCGGTAGCGAAAGTTGTTTTACCGTGGTCACAACATTCTGTGAAGACGTAATTTCGCGAAAGGAGGCGGCGGAGAGGGCCCGGGAGAATGATCTCCACTCGGACCCAATACGCCGCCGGCGAACCGGGCGACGGAGGCGCGCGTACCACCGCCTCATGCCGCCTTGAGTGTGGCCGCGGGTGGACGGGACGGGTTTTCCCCTCCATCCGCTATAGTGGCCAGCCGCGAGAAGGCGACGTCCGCCTGTGCCGTACGTCGCCTTAATGGAGAGTTTATCCGCAGGAGGAATCTGGATGTCGTAATAACAGCTGTTCCCGAATTCCTCCTATGTCAGACGCAGAGTGGCACACGGTGTGGTTTTAGTCGGTCCGATCCCGACTCACCACCCCGCCGTAAACTCCGGTGGGGTGACGGCCCGAGAGGGTTTCCACACGTTAAAAAAAAAGAAAAAAAGATAGATAAATGTATGCAAATATTGACTAGGTTTTAAGCCAGATAAAACATTGCATTAGAAAAACTAAATTAAAAACTCAAGAAACTAGTTTTCTTTTCTTTTTTTTCCTTATTAAGAGCCTGCCAAAGTGACTCTACTCTGCCTGATGGAAAGCATGAATACAATCCAAGAGTTGTGGTGACCATACTCATTGCAAATGCAGACAATGCAGTATGGTGACCCACACTGTGGCGACCTTGTGAGTTGCTTTTTCACACCCCGCTTGGGGACGTAAAAGGCATGACAGTCATCGTGACAGTTACCACGATAACCGTCACCCCTGCATCAATGGGCCTCCGGTCTCACATTTACCAACGAAACACGACAACACGGATGCTAGCGCTTTAGGCTGGTCTTCTGTGGGAGGGTAGTACTGCCTCGGTCGAGCCGACCCGCTCGTGCGGCAATTAGCGTGGTATTACTACCTAATATATTCTTTAACACGTGCAAATTTAAACATGTTCATAAACAAAATGTCAGTTCAACAGATATAATGTTGATAAAACGAGTAATATGTAATAAAAAACTAATACCTAGTTAAGACTCTTGTGTATAAATTACCCTTTCTTATAGACTCACATCCCAAATTATACTTACTTCCATACATGTACGTATATGTACATTTTAACCTTATTAAAAACATTTTTTACAAGCTGAAAATTTTCCTAACGAGCAGCGGCATCTAGCAGCGTTTTGGTGAGATTAACTTTATGAAAAAGAAACTCCGTTGCAAAGTGGGTTATAAGTCTTCTAAGCTCCTTTTGTTCCGTCATGCGTCATCCAAACAACGAGTAAGGAAGTGTCTTAATTAAAGCTTTGTTGTACAGGTTGCTGTTGTCATGTGGTAGGTCATATTTCTTATTTATGTGGCCCTTTGTTATTTTTTTCATGGAAATCTGATTCTGAATTGTTTATCATAATTTTACCTTGTGGTGACTGACGGTCAAACCATGTTTTCTATTACATATAATTTCAAAATCATCTAAAATAGGTATATTTTGTAAAGAAGTTTATAAAGGTTTTATTTTTTTTTTAATATAGAATCTGCCAAACGGAGTCCACTTTACCTGATTAAAAGCATGAGTAGAATTTAAGAGTGTTGATCTCTATACTCATTGTGAATAAAGATCATGCAGCATGGCCACTTACACCATGCCGGCCTTTTATTTTTCTAGCCAGGCAAAAAGTCTCTTCGGAATTCCATCTACTCAAGGACTCAGGAACCCGGAGTGTGTTGCGTTTGCACTAAAAAACTACTCCAATGCCATAGAGGCATAGAGGAAGGAAAAAGGTGTGACCAATTGATAGAGCTCATCAGAACACTATATGATAAAGGCAATATCTGATATATCATACATCATATCATAGAAAACGTTCTTAATTTTTCATCACGTATATCATCACACATTAAAATGTTCGACCACAATGGTAATCGAAATTACAACTCCTAATCATAAAGATGAAATATAAGAAAATCTTATCAAATATGAATTTAAATTAAAAATAATGTAAATTTTAACTAGGCAACATTCATAAACGGATATTCTCAAAAATACTCAAGATTTGTAAACATCATATTCAATATCCACTTCAATATACATGTAACCTTAGAGAAAATGGGTAGGTCTATGTGTATAATAAACAGTAAACAGAAATATGAAAATTATGACTTTCATAAACGGTATTCATATCTGTCATATATTATATGTATAAATACGCAAACACAGACATTTTTATGAGAATAATCTCAATGTATTAAGTATGTACGTACAAGTACGAGTACATATAACATCTATTAAACAAGTATTATTTAGTCAAGAAATTAGTTACAGTTATTGATAGCTAATACAAAATACGTTTATATATACGAGTATATGGGTATGTCATATAACGGTCGCGAGTTAGTAATAGCTTGTGTACGATTTGGTATATTTAAGCTATTTGCTTGTTTTATATTTATAGTTTTACAAAATAAGACTTACAATATTATGCTTACGGTCTTTTCTGTCATTCTAAATTTAATATTATTGTACTGTTTAAACCATTAAGTTTATATTCAATTCAATACAATTGCTTTAGTTTTCCAAGTATTTCAACTAGCGCGTGTTACTTAAATGAGTCACCTTTATATTCTAACGTTTCATTTCAATTCAATAATAAAACGTAATCCAAAAAGGGTGGTCTAAGTTCTTTTTAATAATGTCGTACTATGTCGCTTACAAATAAATGAGAACAGATTCAAGGCTACAAAGCTTAATTTCCTTAATTCGTTTTTTACCTAACTCATTTGATACCAGAGATTCTTTTATGGATCGCGTTAAGCGGTCGGATTTAAAGCTGGTTTATTTGAAAATCTGTGGAGTGTTTTCAGTCTTTGAGAGATAAAATTTTGTAATCTTGTGTTTCCTTGTCTCGCCCTGGCTTTCGAATGTAGGTATAATGTCTCTTGAATTTTAAGTATCCATTGGCACAGTGCATAAAATACTACCATAATTGTCTGTGTACATATTTTCACACAGCTGCCCTATTTCCGTTCGCTTATTATGATAAAATCTAAATGAGTTGATGGTGAGCGGTTAGCCGTTTATGTATAATAACAACTCTATATGTTTTCAGTAAGAAATACCTAGATTCTAATATAAACCGTGTGGTGATGGATTATGAATACATAGTGTTACAACCCCTATTCATCCCGTGGGTGTCGTAAAAGGTAACTAAGAGAACAAAGTATACAAGACAACATCATTACAAAGAGAAGGAAAACTTGGCACACACCCTATTCCACCCCGTCTGGCTAGCGTGAAATAGTAGGCCAAAACCTCCTTGCTAAGGAGAAGACTATGTCCAGCTGTGGACTGTAAAAGGCTGTTGATGAATATATATATATTCTCTAATTCATGACGCCTCATAGAGCACGTGAAGTTGTCGGTCATGTGTCTGATCTCTCTCTGGTTGTTTAGGATAACCTTCCCTGCGGATTGTGAGAACGTTAGAATAGAAAGTGCACCTGTGTTTGCGCACACACTTATGCATTATAATAACTCCTGTGTAGTTACCTGTTCTCTATTAAGACCGACTGCCATTGTTGGGTTGGAGTAAATTATCATCATTCTGTAATTTCTATGGTATAGAGGGTAAGCAATCAGACTGATCACGTGGTGGTAAATGTAGTCACTTGCCACGAGGTGAGGGCTGCTACCATAGCTTAAAATCAACATATCACATCATCCAAAGCTAAACGTAGCTCTTAAAATGATTATATTCACTTGTGTTAGAAATTTTTATACGAATAAATTTTTATATAAGTTTTGTACCATGCAATTAATTTAAATCCAACGTTCAAATCTAAAAATATTTGTTAAGTAGATTTTCGTTTGTTCATTTTCTAATGATTGTTCTGAAATGAAAATTTATTTTACATTGAGTTACGTATGGGATAGTTTGTTTAGTTGATTCACGTATCTTTCGTTAGCTACTGTATCGTAAAACAAATTATATCGGAGAGCCCATCCATCCCAAGCCTAAATAATTAATGTAGGCAGTTAATCGGTAGGCCTTTAAACTAACAGGTTTGGTAGCATCGATGTCAGGTGAACGATAAATCTCTATACATTATTGCCTAGAGTTTTATGACACACACCTGTTATTTTATTGCTCTACCATCCCTCGTGTTATGTTTTCAAAGTACTAAGCTTCTACTTATTCATTTGTACCACTCCTTTCATTCTGAAAATGGAGTAAATAACACAAAAGCAAAAAAAAGTAATTAAGACTAATAGCCGAGTGTGAAAAAGTTTTTTTTTTTAAATTTAAATCATTATTATTATTTCATTAAATTAAGTATTTATTTCTTACTGATATATAGACGAACCACAAGTGACATTAGGATGTTCATATTTTTCTGTAAAATACACAAAATATGTGTGGGCAAAGTAACAATTTCATATTTTTACTTTATGTTACTTACTTTATACTGTACTCGAACTTGTTTACTTTATATATTATGTTTATTATGACCGACTGGTAACAAACGACTGGATCAATAACAATATACAGATAATAATAACCTGATATCTTAGAATAACATTGAAATAATTGCTAATAATTAGCTCTGACGTTGAATCATAAAGAAATACAAGCCTACATCACTAATTCGTTAACAAGATTTGTATGATAAAATTGAAGGGAAAACGTTAGTAATCTATCTAAATTTTTTTTATATATACCACGACGGTGGCAAACAAGCATACGGCCCGCCTGATGGTAAGCGGTTACCGCAGCCTATGGACGCCTGCGGCACCAGGGGCATCACGTGCGCGTTGCCGACCCTTCAAAAACCTATTTACCCCCTTCTTGAAGAACCCCATACTGTAGTTCCCAGGGAAAGTCTCGGCAGGGAGTTCATTCCATAACGGGATTGTTCGTGGGAGAAAATTTCTCTGAAACCGCACTGTGCGCGACTATTTAGGTTCCAATGTATGTGGATGAGCTCCCTGACGATGGCGAGCGGTGCGATGATAGAAAGTGGCTGTGGGCATCATATCAAATAATTCTTCAGAACACAACCCATTGTAAAGACGGTAGAGCACACACAAGGAAAATTAAATTCATCAATAACGGATTAATTATTGATAATTATGGTAATACACGTTCTGTGATACGTAATAGTGTCGAATTTGACAATAATCACGTATTTAAATAAATATTTTGGACATTTGACACACAACATAATCTAGTTTTAAACTAAGCAGAGCTTGTGCTATGATAGCTAGACTGACTAATAGATTACTCATTTAGTTTTTTTTTGTAAATACAGACATATTATATATAGAAAACACCCAAATTTCAAAACAAATATATGCAGATTATGCAAACATTTGGTCCGACCCGGGAATCGAACCTAAGACCTCGAGCACAGCAGACGCATACGCTGCCACTGTGCCACCGAGGCGGTCAATGTTATTTGAATAAGTATAAACATTTCGCAATTGTATATTTAGCTGAGAAGCACGAATATATTTGGTCATTATAAATATTATTATTAGTTCAACCCGGGAATCGAACCCGAGACCTCAAGCACAGCAGTCACAATCAGTTCTGCTGTGCCATCGAGGCGGTTAAATTTATCATTAGTTATCTTGTATATTATTCAATGTTTAGTTCTAATTTTATTCTAATGTATTTTAGTTATTTTGACATATATCATCATGTCAAATATTATTGTAACTCTGTAACTATTAGGCGTGCGATATCATCAAATGACTATATATTTTAGCGGCACAGTGTACCTCTGTATAGTACAGTGAGTCCGGTGGTAGCTTAGAGCTCGTATGTCATTCACGGGATCTCTACGATCCCTAAATATGACCATACCTTTATGTAACGCTTTGTACAAGTAAGTCGTTGCGATTTTGATACATATAACTTGACACATGAAATAACGATTACACCACTTGTTATTTAAAATATATCGTATAAGTGTTAATATAAGATGAAAAATGGTCTTTACGCTATTAAATGGAACAGATTGCTTTTGGCAATAAGGCCGTCCTTTGTACCGATATCCGACATTGTAAACACTCTTTTAAAACTCTCTAATACGCTGTACAAATAAAGAATTTTATCTCTATCTATCTATTTATATTGTTGACATCTTTATTCTTTAGCGTTATCACCTGCGTGCCCTAACGATTCTCCATCAACTCTTCTATCTCACCTAACAACTTAACTTCCTTCTTCTAGTTTCTGGATTCAAATCATGATAGAAGCTTTCGCTCTAAAAATAACCTTCTTCTGTCAAGCGTGTCCCTGTCACTTCTGCGTGTGTTCATTTTCCTTTTCTCATGGAATCTCCTCTTTCTCTGGAATGCTCTTGCCCAGGAAATCAGAATAGTACAAAGTCGTAATTTATTCAGGGTCAAGATATGAGTTCTCCTTACTCAACATATAGTAACATTTTTACAAATTTGATACGTTATTTATTATGACATGTATATAAAATATATATGTGTGTTTGTTTCTATATTTTATTGTATAAATGTATAGATACATATTTCATTGTTTGAATAATATTTTCATTTCTTAACATTTAGTTCGCTTTAGATTGCTTTAAAAGTCCTTACGAAAGTGTAGTGCACCTTCTCACTCATTTCTGCTTAAACCCATGGTATACTGGTAGAAATGCCTTTGGTATAAGTCCACCATTGTAAATTTTGTGCATAAAGTTAATCAAAAAATAAACAAGCTATCAATGCCACACCTCGGCATCGTAGAATGACCTGCTGAAAAATTTATCTATCGATATAAATCTATAGATTTAATATACAATTTAACATAACATTAAAATATATGTCAAAAACGGAATATATGATTTATTACAATTTCTGTTAAAATGCTTGCGTAATGACCTATTTGTTGCCAGTACAAAAAATAGACAAAACCTTGAAGTTTCAAGAATATTACCATAGGATGAATTTAGACGAGAATTAAGATAAGTCACGAGAAATATTGAAACAAAAAGAAACCATTTGAATCGTTTAACATAATATACAAACTTTCCAGACTTGAATCCACTTTCTTGTCCTATTTGCAAATATTAGCAAATCGTAAGCTTAGGAAGGAGCTCAAAACAAATCGAGAAGGAAAAATCTATAAAATCGAAACAGGAATAAAACTTTAAATTTACAAAAATCCTAAAATATATGAGGGTAATTTTGAGCTTGTATTGAGTGAAGAACGTCGTAGTATCTGTGTCATCATTTTATTAAAGTTAAGAGTGTATACAGTATTATCACGCAAATAGTTTTCTAATAAAGACCATTTATGAAATTTATTTTTTTTTTAGGACAATGATAAAAATATATTTGAAAACATGTTTTTTTTATTTAATTTTTAATGTTTATTCATCATTCAGGAAACATTTTTGTGATGAGATGTATTGTGAACTTTAAAGATTTTACACATATATTAAAATTTTGCAAGTACCAAAGTTTATGAGTGTTAAAGAATAAATAAAATAAAATAAATAAATAACCTCACATATCTCACATACGGATGTTTGATTCCAAATTTGTCAGAGCCTGTGCTATGATAACAATACTTAAATAATTCTAAATACAAACATATTATAGATAAATTACACAGACATAAAACAAATAATTGTGTGCTCATCACACTAATATATATTCTGGGTGGGCAACGAACCCACAACGTCCGGTTTAACCAACAGGCTCATCAAATACCATACGCCAATACCTACTTACTATCTTCAAAAATAAGCAAGTCTAACTCTGACGTAACTTATATGTTATTTCGGCACGGGAACCGAACAATAAAATGTTTTTTCATATCCAAAAAAATTTGACATATACTCATGTCTTTTGTATTCGAAGAAATAGAGACACATACTGGAATTTAAACGTTAAACTTTGCTGACTACACATAATATTTTGTCGAGGGTGGAAGTAGAATGAATATATGTGTAAATGGAAATATAATAATCTATGAATGTGAAACTGATGCAATGAGATTCGCCAACCACCACATCAACGCGCCAGGCCTAGATCAATATGTTATTCAACAAAATATTTTCAATGTTAAACACTACGTTTTTACATGCATAACTTATTAGAATGAAATAATATATACCCTGTACGTTTATCAGAAGAGATAGTAAATATCTCACATCATAATATCACTATATCTTTTAGAAGTTACATCACTTTTATTAATATAATTAGTATCCTCGTAAAACTTCCGAGTACTTTATGATAACAGTGTTTATACTTGCGATGTTTTTGGCCTACTAAAGCCGGTAATAAGCAAGCAACTATTTGCAAGACAAAACAGCCAACTGAAAGTTCTTGTTGGCACGATTAACGAAATAAACTCTCGTCTAGTTTGTATTCATAATAGTCCACTCATTGTGTATTCGAATGGCGGGCGGAAATGAAATATGGACTATTCTCCATGAATTTTGAACACAAGGTGTGTTGGCAATACTCGACTTGCTTGTTATCCGTGTTTGAAGTTTGTGGTTTTTCGATCATGCCCATTAATTAGCTGTTTTTTTCAGATCCTGCCAAACTGACTTCTCTGCCGGATGGAAACTATGCATGGTTTCTTATTCGCTAATGAGGGAATCATGTGATAGATATTCTTGTATGTTTCGTCAAATTAAAATTAATTTTATATGTTTATTCTTAAAGAAGTGAGATTAGGAGCTTTGTAGACAAAAAAATGTTTCAAATATAATTTTGTATCTGTCATATATTTTTGGATAAATTCATAAACAAATATATACGTGCATATGTACGTATTATGTCGGTCGATAATTACCAATTAATAATCCAGTGACAAGTACAGTTGTTATCTAGTCTTCATTTCTTTAAATGGTTTTTTTTTCTACAGAGACTTTTCGGAATCTTGAGAGACATAATCATATCATATATTTCTTGCCATCTAGTAAGTGGTTTCCTCCGTAAGTGATTTTCCTTATTGTAAAGAGGACATGGACCTTTACGAGGCTTACGTGCGAACACGGGTCCAACACGCAGTGGCCTCCGAAAATATTTGAGATAATATGAGATGGGATCCACACTGGATCAATCATCATCTGCCTGTGTTTCTATACACATATATCTAGTGGAGAGAAATTGCTTTTAATAAATAAGCAATTCCTATACTTATAATATACCATAATAATATAATAAGTGTAAATATAAAATTTGTAAAATTATTAAATATATAAAAACTCATGTCAAATAAAAATTATTAGAAAGAGTAAAGTGGCAACCCATAAAAAGAAGCCGGCCAAAACAATGTTATTGTTCCCAAATAAAATCTAATAATAAAACGTCGCACTACGTTCTTTGTAAACATGTGAAAGGCAACCTTAACTCGATTTTCTGAATCTTCTTAATGTGAAATGTTCCAAATGGATACCATTGTTTTCTTCCACAAAAAGCATCAAATAAGTAACAGAGCGAATACAAAACGAAGTACGGAGAGCACTCAGTATCGTAACGGTAAAGCGAGAATACGATATGTCTCCATCACATTTCCATACATTGTTGAAATCGACGCGGGAATGGATACCTATTCCACAGTGATGCGTAACGTCGGAAACACCTCTTTGCCAAGCCCGTTTTATTTTCTTTGAATTCATTTATGGAAGCCTAATGTATCAACGTGAGACGTGCAAGAAGTATTGCAGGACTTGCCGAGGAATTGTATTTGAAATATAAAAGTGCTTTAGAGAGTCTTACACTTTGGGTCTTGGAGTTGGAACTTTTGGCAGATTTAGATGTGAATATCTCGACGTTCGTGGCAATAAAGTAGGTAAATATAGATACGGATATTTTATGCATAAAATAAGAACTTTATGGCGCCAATTTTTTGAGGAAAAGGCAGTATCTTCTTAGTAGCCTTTGCAATGCAATTATATGTTATTCTTACTTATAGGGTGCTATTACAATATATAAAATTATTCCTGGAATCATCTCTGACTTTCAATAGTGATAAGTCGATACTATAGCCGATGGCAAATGTGTTGTAAAAGAAAAAGACCGATGTTACTTTTTTATGCCAGTTTTTTTATGCCACAATTTTAGAAACAGACATCTATTCTTAAAGTGACATACAGAATGTTGTATACAGTCAATGTTTGTAAACTAAATTTCCTTTAAAGAGTCTAGTTTAAAACGTGAAGTTATATTTTGTGCTGGAAAATCTGCAGCATGTCCACAATGTCCCACAAGTGGCAATTTGAACGACCGACGTAGCGGTAAGTGCCGAACTGCTTACTCTTACAATGATAAAATAAAACAACGTAGCACTTACACTGCTTAATTAAGTTAATGGCAGTTAAATAAATTAGAAGCAGGTGTACTTTTCAAGATAAATCTGAGCAGAATTTGAATATCTTCAAAAACAAAATTTGGTTTGTGAACTTTTAAAGTCATTATCAACCTCAATCTATTGCCATCTTTCACCAAAGTATTGTGACTGAGTTGAAAAGCTTCACAGGCCTCCTTGTAGTTTTATTAGATTTTACCAACCTTGAGGCGCCATATTTCTTGAGGTACTTGGATATAAAATTAAATTTGTAGCTTTCCCTATATTGTTTTGGGGTACTTTATAAAATTGTTGCCGAAATTTTAAATAAAGTAGTAGACTTAGATTTGTGATGCATTCACGTAAATTTATATCTATTTATTTAGTATACATAGATTTAAATTGACACTGTCAAAATAATCGTCAAAACAGCACACTTGCAATTCCATATTGTAAATTTCTAATCAAAATTAATTTATCTATATATATATACAAATGAAACCCGTTTTTCTTGGTAACGCCATCACACGTGAATGGCTGGACCGATTTCGATAATTCTTTTTTTGTTGTATTTGTTATTATTAGGAGAAGGTTCTTATGGAGAAAAATATATTTATAATCATCATCAATCATTTTTATAATCATGCATCATTGCTACGCTAAGGCGGTACGAAGTTCGCCGGGTGAGCTAGTATAAAAATAATAACCGTTATAAAATTTGTTACATTGACAATACATTATATTTTATTTATGTAAAGCAATGCCTTATAGCTTATTCAATTGAGAATTGCAGTATATTCATTTAAAAGAACAAAATAAATACCATAAAAATTGAAAAATTACAAATTTAAAATCAATGTGTCTTTCGGTTTTTCATCACGTAAACAGTCCTTGCAACCGTGTCACGGTCTTGACAACTTATCGGCATTTACCCAAGACCAAAATTAATTTTAAAGTTGAGTGTACGGTGTTTAATGAAATAATTTTCAGGACAAAGACTGACCCTGATAAGTGAGAGCTGTCAAATAGCTCTTTATTTAATTATTTCAATAAGAAGATATAAGTACTGTCGCTTCTAAGATGATGAAGTTTAATACTATAAAAATAAAGAAAACAGTGAGCTGAGAAAACCAGAAGTGTTTTCCTAGCTTCCAAGAAAGTGATTACTAAATGGTATCTAACTTATAAACACACGTAGGATACACGTAGTATAACCAATGCTTTCAAAGCTAAGCAGAGATACTTTACTGAATATTTAAAAATAACTCTTTAAGCAATGTTTGTATTCAATGTTTAGCTTCGATATTGAAAACATTTTTGTTATCGTTATTATGTCGCGAATGTGCTAATTTCCCGCGCGAAATTCTTTCAGTTGTATGCGTAATATCGAAATCCTTTGTGTTTTAATTAAAAGCTGAATGTTTTGTTATGTCATCACAGATCACAAACATAATGTGTGTGTAAATTGTATCTGTAGTACTAACAGTTTAAGTATAATGTTGATTAGGGATGCGTACAACGGGTGTTAATAAAATACCACCCCTTATTTATAACACTGCTTATAAGACTAGTCATCCCTTTTGTTGCAAATATACTTTTATTTTTTTTATGATATAGTTATAGATATAGATACTTTATGACATAGTAATGACAATCGTCATACTTTTAATTACCTGGCTCAGTTTATTTCATCTAGCTTGCAATGGAATTAGTCCAGACTCAGACTCTGACTCAAAAAATCTAAAACGTGCACGTAACGTACGCCAGTAGAAAACTATAAAGTATTTGTAGTAAGTATATAAGTAATAGGTGTACCCGTTAAATAAACAATATAAATAACGAAGCCAAAAAGAATCATCTTTGTAAGTTTTGCAAGAAATAAAAGTCAACCAATCTTTAAATTGTATATATACACCGAAGTATAAAAAAAAACATATAAATTTAACTAAAAATATTTGAGATAAAATTATCAATTATGGTACAGCACGATGTGAATATTGTACTCGTATTATATTTAGCTGTTACCTACAAATTGTAAGATATAGGATAAAATGTGTAACGTTTAAAAAAGCTAGAATTTTTATTTTACTAGAATATCTAATTTCTTTATTTGCTGGTCTTAAAAACCTAAAATCCAATAAGAAGATTTGATAGTTGTTTAAATTTTAAGCAATGTTAAATAACTCAAAAAGTTATGCATCGATTGAAAAAACCTTTGACACAGTGTACAACACGCTTCAAAAACAGTTTTATTTAATTTTTGCAATAACAATGTGCTGTGGCGGCTTCAACATTACAGCACAAAGAAAAATATACAACAGCGCCATCTAGCGAAGATACATCGAACTACGACGAAGTATGAACGCAACATGTGAATGTAATGAACTACGATGCAACTACTAATCCTGTATCGCGATATAGAGATTCGCGTGGCAATTAACATATGTGCAACATCCCAACATTAACCGCCGGGCCATGGCCCACCAGGCATGATCACCTCGCCTGGTCGGAGGATCCTCCCTTTGTGTCGGAGGGATATGACACGTCCCTCCACAGTGCTGTGTGGAATCATGGCAAGGTACAGCTATAATAATTATATTTACTGGTATCTAGTTTTGTCCTAGTAGATACTAATTTTCTGTACATTTATCTATACATCCTACACAATCAATATTTTTAAAATAATACTACATTTGGTTTGATTAATTTCCCAGAATCTAATTTACTTTGTGATGATAAAAATTAATAAAAAGTTGATGTCAAATGACAACGACATTGTGAAAATACAATTTTCTGTCTTTATTATTTTAGAAAACAAGGTTTTCTTAAATATAAATGAAGACATTCTGTCTTGAATCAAACCGCGTATACATACATAACATAATGTAAACACTACCCTGGTTGCGACGCTTTTTATGCTCATAATTTACATAAATTATACTGGAATATTTTAATTTAGTTAACATCATAAAGGGTTCTGAGTATTTATAGCAAGTAAGGTTAAAAGAAATTCAACACAAGAAAAATATGTACGTGAGCAGTTTTGTATGTTGACCTTTTGTCAGGTTTTAAAGTGGACAATTCCGATGCTGTTAATGATGGTTACACAGCTATTTTGATGTTTGATTTCTTTAGCAACAAAATATAAAGTCCGTATAATATATTTCTAAAAACCTTTATGTAGACATTTAAGATATGATTATGATTTTGAAATTTAACTTACAAAGGGCAAGGGACTCTGAAAAGATAAGTAGATTAAACAAATAACACTCTGTCATGTTCATTAAATTACAAAATGGCAACAAACTGACTATCATCTATCTAATTTAAAATGAAATCAAATAAAACAATACTTAAACATAACTTATCAACAGGAATCCCAAATACATCCACCACACAGTGGATGTACGTGGGTTTCCATTGCTTCAAATTGAAAGAAAAACATGACCATTTGTAGGGGAGGAATAAAATTTATAATAAAAATAGTTCGGTTATCTGTCGCACAACGCTATCTAGTCCCAAACTAAGCAGAGTTTGTACTATGGGTACTAGACAACTGATATAAGTACATATAAATATTTTTTTTGTAAATATGTTAAACGTTGAAAACATTCAAACTCTGAAACAAATATTTAAGATCATACAAACATTTGGTTTGATACCGGGAATCGAACCTGAAACCTTAAGCAACGCAGTCGCATAGACTACCACTGCACCACCGAAGCTGTTTAAGTTACGGGTAGGTGGAATAATGACATTCCACTTCCTTTTTAAAACGAAACCTATATCCAACCAGTAGACTACAAAATGCTGTTGCTGATAATGATGACATAAACATATAAGTACACATACAATTTAATACGATTCAATGTAAATGAATTAAAGGAAATCGAAACCGATAAGTGATAAATAATAATAAAATATGACCTAATGACATACCTATTTAATAGAGGTTAGCAAACTAAGTCTGAATGCTCATTGCGTATGAGGATCCAATAAAGAGATATTGTATAGAGTAAGTATTACTTTACTGAGGTCAGCAGCACAGAATATCGAAAAATTATGAACATTTGCTTAGATAGCGCAAGGAGGAGTAGGGAGGTAGTAAATGGACTGGAAAAAATAATTCCGACTAACGGATGGTTACAACGAGGGGATCATCTTTGTCTTTGTAGCTTTTGGTCAATCGTTATTCAGGTTCATTCTGTGAGATAAATTTACAGTCTCAATCTCGCTTTATTCGATAACAGTTCGATGGGAAATAGGTTGCTTTTCGATAATTGTATACAATTTCAATATTTTCGTCACTAGATCCGATGAGTTAAATATTAAACATCCAATTCATTATATCATTAACCATTTATATATTAGTATCACAATAATACTAAAGGTCGAAATTAAACATAGCACATTTTTACCAGAAAGTGCCTAATGAGTGACATACACGGTGTGTATTCACACGCTAAGCTTTTCAGTGTGTACGTTTACAGCGCGTTAGTATTGTGTCACAGACTTAAGAATGATTCATTACCAAAAATTCACATATTATTCACACGCACATTCAACAAAAAACAAAAATAAAGACGCAATGATTTACGTACACACACCATAGAATAAGTCACGCACACTACAATTTCACCGCATAATGGGTGAATTATGCGTGAGAGGGTGAAAACTTGGGACGTAAGACGTGTAATGTGATTTCCACAAGCTTTGTCTCACTCCCTTCTATTGGCCACATTCTTAGTTGAATTTTTTGTGATATGTTGCGTTCTGTATGCATTTACTTACAAGTTAATCTGTATCTGGCGTTGTAGACCTCACACTTACATTACCCGAATGAATTCTACATTATACGAGTACTCACTAACAACTTTGTTGTTTATTATTACTTGTATTTATGTCTATGCCAGATGTTTCGTGTATCCAACTGTTTCATACTTTCATGTTTGTAAACAATCTAAAGATATACCTGTAAAAGGTATGTGATGAAGTACTTCTTGAACTGTGGTTAAATTATGAGTACTTTTACTTCCTTGTTAATATCATAAATGTGAAAGTTGGGTTGTTTGTTAATTTGTTTGTAACGTTTTCCTCACCTGAACAGATCATATTGAAATTTTATTTTAATTATCTAAAATAATAACTAAAAATTATTGAGAAAATCTACAATGTTTGTATCTTTTTGCTATTTGTCGTTACTTATTCTTCGTTATTTTTATTTAAATGTCTCACAAAACATAACCCATTGATCTATTTGTTCATCAACGGCTTACAAGAAAAACTTGCGTAACGAATACTCCTTTGATATCCGGTGTACATATTTTACGAGGTTATTAGCATACGTACTACAGCACATGTACCTACTACGTAGAGCTTATAGTACACAAAGAGGCTTATTTCTATGAATTACACATTAACTAAGAAAGGTTCATAAAATATAACACGACCATGAATTGTTGAAATATGTACTAAAATTGATTTCCATTCGGAAGGTTAATGTTAACTACCAACTTTTTATTCTTAAGCTATTTAATAGGATTATTTTCATCAATTTCTATCCTTTAAGCGATCGTATGACGGTCGAATTTCAACAGTTTCGGATGTCTTGATTAATTTTTTATCAGTAGAATTTGAAATGTCAGTACTTCAACTTCATCTTTGTAGTATGATAAGTTAAAATATAGACTGAACCTCTATTGTTTTGCGTAGCTACGTTAAATTACTTTTTGACATATTTTTTTAAATTGTAGCTGTCAGCACATCTAGAAATAATCATTACATATTATAAATATGAAATAGGTAAAAGATAAATAGAAATGGTTCCAAACTAGGTAGAGCCTGTACTATTTATATGTATTTCTAATATAATATAATAAAATACTTACATATTATTAATATAAATACAATACACACATGTTTATGTACAGTACACACAGGCACAGAACAGATGACCAAAAATCGTGACACACACACACACACACACACACACTTGAAGAATTATGTTTTACTATTGTATAACATAATTTTTCAATTTGCACTTGCAATTTTAATCACATTTAAAACATGTTATATTCATAAAATAATTGAGCAAACAAAAAATATTTTAATATTTAAACTTATACAGCAGTGCTATAATTTCAGCAGAGAACTTTGGAATCCGTCAAGAATATCTTGCAATATTTATATATTATTTGAGTACTCTGCGTAACACTTAAACGGGCAACTACTGTGAGCTTTCAACCTTATTGCATTATGAGTGATTTAATATACCTCCATAAGTGGGTCTCATACAAAAATTCGCGCTCGCATATACAATTGTGCTCATAATTTTTGGTATTACGTACGCAATATATTTTATTACAGGACAGTTTGATAAAAGTTGGGGTTTTTGTAAATAGTACAATTAAACGTGCAACATGGCTGCATCTTTAGAGAAAAACCTTATGTAATTATTAAAAGTAAATTAGTTTTTTTAAGTTTACTGTTTTATACCAGCACATGGCTAATTTACATCTTACAGAAAAAAGCGGGCCATCTAATTAAAATGCGAGACATGACTTTGCAATTACATTTTAATACGGGTTTCTTTTACAAATATTACTTCTGCTATTTCCTGCGGAGTTTACACAGACGACAAATCGATAATTTTGGGGTCTCATTTAGAATATTAAAATAAATCAATTTTAGGCAGAAATATCTAAACACGATATTAACATTAATATAAATAATATACTACAGAAATTAATACTATGACTGTTGATAACGTTATATATTATTTTTAGATTTATAAAACCTTGGAATGGAAACCTCTTTCAAAATCACTTAAAATTAATTGTATAAAATATATAAAGAATTTCAAATGAAACTATTTCTATCATTCATTTTTTTATTTGTTTAATTTTCTTCACTATTGTACAAGTTCCGACTTAACGTCCAGGGCATTCCCTGCTAAGGTTGCATACAATACACATATACAAACATAAAAGACACATATAACAAATAGATATAGATATATAACCATAAATTTAAATGTCAAAATTTCACCAGATCATTACCACAATTTAAATGTGTTTTTGCTGTAATGAAACGTGTTTATACAATAGTAAAATGTGTACTTACTGCAGTTTGTGGCTTTTCAATAGTAAATCTAAGTTTACCTTGTAAAAGTCACGGTATTTTTTCCAAGCAAGCTGTTAAGAAATTTCTTTTATCATATCCAGAATATATGTATGTGAGTTTACGTATGGATTTCCCTACACCACCTTGTTTATAAAGTGTGACAACTTTCTAGTTTACCCTTCGTTTCTTTTGTTCCATACAAGAGTGAATGTGTGCCTCGGGAATACTATGGAGCGAGATGTACTTTAAAATTTGTTCTCGCTTAGTTACTAAAGAAAAGTAAGATGTTTATTTATTCAGTTTATAATAATGCGGCATAGTGTACTTGCGTGCAGCCATGTCCTATTCAACACGAGAAAACAGGGTGATCATTTTTTAGGCGAAGGAGATGGAGTTAAAGTTTGTTTCAAAAGCATTTCTATGTCTGTAATGACTTCATAGATGCATGGTAACCACGCTGAGTCGAATCATCTGAGAAGCACTACCTTTGTTAATTCCTTGATCCCTTGAGAAAATGACTTGGTCATATCAATAAGTCATGGTCACTTAAAAAATAAACTGTATTATACTCACATTATATCATCTAGGAATTAAGTTTTCAATACATTGAACAATTAATTTACAAGGTAGTACAGCCACCCTGATTACAGAACGAACGAGCCGCCTCGACGGTGGCAGTATTACCCTCTCACAGCAGACCAAGCAAAAGCGACAGCATCCATGTTTTCATGTTTCGTGGTTCATTGATACAGGGATAACAGATATCGTGGTAAGTCAGCGAGCAATAGAGGTCTATGGAAGAAGAAAATCCATTGCAGTGACATCAAAATATTTGAATTTTTTTTAATGATAGTGATGGATTCCTCCAACATTTATTTATTTACAGAGAAGCCAGTCATAAATTTAGCATAATATTCTAAGCTACATCTTTAATCATTGTTAATAGCGGATTATAAAATGGAATATACAGTACAAAAACACATATGTCTATCATCATTATCATTTCAGCCGAAAGACGTCGAATGTTGGACATAAGCCTCCCATAAGCTTTCTACAGCAAACAGCTTTATGCTGCCCTCATCCAACGACGATAATGTGTATACTTATCATATAAACGTGTTATATTTGGGTAAAATGTTCCATCAAAAAGCCAGAATACCACCTATCCTTACATACGTTATACTCATATGAACATTGCTCTATCATTAAAAACTATACATGCACACACACATACACACACATACACACACACACACACACACACAAACACACATACACACACATACATATACACACACACAAACAAACACACACACGTATACACACATACACAAACACACATACATATACACACACACAAACAAACACACACACGTATACACACCCACACAAACACACACACAGATATACACACACGTATACACACACACACACACACATACACACACACGTATACACACACACGTATACACACAGACGTACACACACACAAGCACACACACGCATACACACAAGCACACACACACATACACTTATTCTCTATCACTAGTAATGCTGTTACAGACGAAATTATTAATAACTTTTCCATTATAGACAGTGAAAACTATAAATTGTAGCAACTAAGTATACATAAGAACTTAAAAAAATATATCTAAGACATGTAGTCTAAGTCAGTTTAAGTCTAAGACAGTTGAATAAAAACTTTCTTGTTCCACGTGACGGACACCGTCTGTCAAAAGGTATTGGCAAACTGTAACTTACCTTAAATTGTAAAACATTAATGCGATACGCTTCCATAACCCTGATAAAATCAGGTCAAGAGTTGTCTTTAAGTGGTTTCGGTGTCTAAGGTCGTTTAAAATGTTATTCAAGTTTTGAAATTCTCTTGTGAATAGTATTATCCCAAGATGATGTTGAGAAAAATATTTTAGGGTCATTTTATAAATTTTTTTCTATGAAAGTAAAGACTATTAAACTTGAAAATTTCTGTGAACCTGATGAATATAATATAATCTGTCCATGTGGTGATAAATTAAAAATACGCATACTACCTCTATTCATCCCGTGGGTGTCGTAAGAGTCGGTTAAGGAAGCAAATTTTGCAAAAAAACAGTATTGCAAAAAGAAAGAGAACTTGAAAGAAACCTGTGTTGTCAGCGCAGTTTAGTAGGCCCAAAAGCCTCCTTTGTAAGCAAAATTCCATATCAAGAAATGGAACTATTAAAAAGTTGATAATGATGAATTTAAATCAACTTTATAGCGAGATGAGTTTATCGTATCCTTTTCACAGTGGAGTGTGTGAATTTTATATGGGTGATACCTTGTCGTTAATACTTTTCAACAAAGACATTTATGTTGTTATTGATTTTAATATAGGTACAATAAACATCTATCAGTATGATACTTAGTTATATGCTTGAAAAGCTACCAGTACCTCGTTATTATGTTTTTGTATTATGATACGAAATTTTCAAGTACCTCGTAACTAAATAAAAATGATAACATAAAAAAAATGAAAATTTTTTGTGAGTTGTATCAATATAATAAACATAATATTGAATAATTCAATTTTATAATATAGTATGTAACACTAACCACGAAATTAACTATAACACAATCTTCTACTTTCAGATCAATCAGAATGTCAAAAAAGAAAATGTTTCTTTAATGAAAGTATAAGTTTTAGGTAAAGGACTTTTCAATTCTGTTTGGTATTCTCATAAAATAACATGATTTTTTTATATCTTTTGTTAAAAACCATCATTATCATCATCATCATCTGGACATAGGCCACTCATTAGCAAGAAGGTTTTGGCCTACTGTACCACGCTGACTAGACGGGTTGGTATGTGATTTGCTTTAAGTTTTTCTTCTCTTTGTAGTGATGTTATCTTGCTTATTTTCGTCCGTTAGTCGCCTCTTACAACACCCATGGGAAGAGTAGGGATGGTGACATTCTATATCCTTAACCACACGTAGATTATTTAAAATGTGGGGTTTGAACCCACGACACTCGGCAAAGTAGAGAGCGACGTGGCAACAGCTTAAACTACTAGGTCAACCGTGTAATCACCTACTATCAAGATAATGCCATCAAGTGAAGATATTAAAAAATATTAAATTTGACACACTTAATCGTGACTTAATTAACTTAACTTTTTCTCTTTCTCTTATCATATATATTATAAATAGTCCACATTGTATTATACATAATTTGATTCATGTGAGTATAATATCTTTTAAGATTTGAAATAGGAATTATAAGCATAAAAGAAACCATTTTAAATGTAAGTCTCAACTATATCTTTAAAAATATCTTAGCCCGATAAAACACTAAAAAATTCTATTACCATTACGCAACGTTGATGTAGTAAAACAAACTTTCGAAAAGAATACTCCTTGGCATAAATATAGAGCTACACTAAATAAACTGAGCAGTACTCATCTGAACAATACGACATCTGAATAATATTGGGGAAGTCCACACATTCATAGGTAACAATGAAAAAGTAATACATGTTCGATTTATATAAGTGTATTGGAAAGTTATGTGATGCTGTAGTGTACAAATATTATGAAAAGGGGAGTTTCTTTTGGCACGAGCTTAATTTGATGGTGTGTGGTTTATAGGAATGTCGGCACAATTCCAGAAATTGTATTTTCGTATTGGAGCTATATTCGAGGGTTGATGTGTAATGACTGCTATACAATAAAACATAATAATATACTACAAGAATCCTTATTTCATCATTGACTACATGGAATTTTACAGATGTTTCTAAATTTATAATTTTAACTGTTTTTAGAATATTGAAACATTATTTAAATACTATTTTGACGGTTATAATTTTATTATATACCTCGTTGCTGAATGACCTGATTATCTTCATGAAATATACGAAAAGTTCGTACTCGGTCACTAATACTGTCACCCAGAAAACATTTTCACGAGAAAGTGTAATCGTTTGTGTAATCAGTAAACCTCTCAAGTACTCTACTCTTATTCGAATCCATGATCATAAACTTTATATAAAAAAAACATTACTTTACAAGATCAGGATACAGATCACGATCCACGCTTTTAAGACTGCTATCGTCAAATAAGGCATGGTCAGCATATATTGCGTAAAAGCCATTCATAGCAGGCGTTAAACTACAGTCATAAACATTACTTGAACTGATGTATATTATTTGCTGTAAAACTAAATTGATTGTTAAGTGTACGCCACAGAATACATATTAGTACTAACGAATTCAAC
Organism: Hypercompe scribonia; assembly: GCA_949316085.1. NCBI lineage: Eukaryota > Metazoa > Arthropoda > Insecta > Lepidoptera > Erebidae > Hypercompe > Hypercompe scribonia. The sequence continues at coordinate 9,029,910 of OX438975.1, forward strand.
TTTTAATGCTTAAGCTTGGAACTGAACTATAAAAGGATTTGCGGATTTACAAAGAATTTTAAGTTTAACTTAACTATGTGTAGATATAATTAAGTTTAATGTTACTTTAGACTAAATTTATATAGCTTCTAATTGTGAAATATATAAATATAGCTTTATACTATGTTATTGACTGCCTCGGTAGCGCAGTGGTAGTGTATACGACTGCTGTGCTTGAGCTCTCGAGTTCGAATTCCGGGTCGGGTCAAAAGGTTGTATGATCTGCAAATATTTGCTTCAGAGTTTTGATGTTTTCTATGTATAATATATATGTGTTTGTAAAAATAAAATATATATGTATTTATATCAGTACAAGCTCTGCTTAGTTTACAGCTAGAGGGCGTCGTCTGTCAGATGTCCAAAAATATTATACAATATGTTATATTACTCATTCAGTTATTCCCTCTAGATCCATACACATTTACGTTAATACTCAACTCCCAAGGGTAGTAGATTGATGTTTAATAGACCTCAATAAAATTAACCTATCCCATATAAAAATATTTATTTAAAGTCAATAGATTATTCCAGTGGTTAGCAGGTTGAAATTAACCATCAAACATTCAAACACACCAACACACAAAAGAACTCTTCGGCTTTATTATGGTAGGATAGATTATAAGTAACACTAAAATTTTAACACAATAAACATATAATAAAGTAGTAACTATTTTTAGTTTGATTAAGCTGGATTTTCTGATACATACGGAATGAACTCTTTATTAATTTAAGAACACAAACCTCTTTAGTCAAAAATCATGTTGTACAGACGTATCACTTAAGCTCTAGCGGAAATTGATTTACTTGAGTATCCTTCAGAGATGTGATTGTCGAAAATTCCAGAAATTAGTTTAGTTTTTATGTAAGTAAGTAATTTGTGTGTCATAAATGTTTTCCACAACTGTTATTACTAAGGATAATAACACTGTTATATGTTCGATGAGCATATGTTCTTACATTTACTATGAATAAAAAGTATAAAATATAAATGAGACGTGACATTTAATATTACAAGATATCAGCTTGAATATCTCGTAAAATATAATTTCACGTCTAATGTATAATTTTAATTATAAGATAACAGGCAATTAGTTGGAGAGTGTTGAAGCAGTCTTAATAATTTACCAACGTACTCGAGCTACGATCCTTTTATTTTCTGAAATTTAAATAATCGGTTAATAATAGCAACAATCTCTTCTGTTACTAGTTTCTATTCTATTATTATTCTTATATTTTTCTAGATATTACAATAAAACTTAAAGAAGCAGTATTTTAATAAAAAATAAAATAAACTCACGTATTTATGAACATTAAAACCTATCTCGTATTAATCAACGTACTCAGATTTTCCAAGAAGAGTTTCAGATTATCGCGTTATAGTCAGATTACTGGATTCTTCGTACGACGACAGCCACCTCTATTTTTCTCATGGATATCGTAAGAGACGACTAATAGAACAAAGTATTCAAAGCTACATCACTGCAAAGAGAAGGAAAACTTGAAACAAATCCTATTTCAACACGTTTGGAAAACGTGATATAGTATATCAAAAATTTCTTGCTAAAAAGAGGCTTTTCTCTAGCAGTGGACTGTACTCTTAAAGGCTGTTGATAGTGAATGATTTATGAATATATTAGTACTGTAGATCTACTTCAGAATCAAATCAATGCACAGCTGACAAAAAACAATTTAAATTTACAGAGACAACCTCTAAAAAAAGTTTATTTTATAGTGTCCCTTTTTACTAAATTTGTATCCTATGGTTTGTAAATATACTTTTTAGTGTTAAAATAACATTATTAAAAAAAAAATATTTTTTTGTATTTTATTATTACATATAGTACACACAGGTACGTTATTATTATGAATATTGCAGTATTTTAATAAGAAAAATGCTAACTTTTTTTTTCAATTTGAACAGTAATATACATATATTCTCGTATTAATTTATTGTAAAGTTATTGAAGCCTGTTTTCATGGTAACATTCCTTTACCACTTTTTCGTGTAGTCAACAAATATTTAGAGTAGTAATAATAGATGCCTAAATTCCTATTACAATCTTAGTAAAGCTCAATATTTTTACTTTAAGCGTACAAAGCGACGGCGTCTCATTTCCGTTTTCCGGTACGACTGTCTGTAGAGTTTTCCATCCCAAGGCAAAGGTCCTTGAGTTCGTTTCACCCTTTACGTGACAAAATCTTAAACGACAGTGTGATAGTTCACAGATAATCATTTTTGTATTTAAGTTGATGATAGAGGTGATTTTTCATTGTTACTTACAAATGATTTAGATAATACTCGTACAATCTTTTTGACACAAGCAAGATGGCCGATGATCGAATTTTTTGTAATATAATCATAAATAATAATAAATAAATACTTTGGCAATTTGACAAACTTATATACTTTTTTTGTAAATACATACATATTATTTGTAGAAAACACCCAAACTCCGAAACAAATATTTTTAGATCTTACAAACATTTGGTCTGACCCGGGAAACGAACCCGAGACATCAAGCACAGCAGTCGCATTCGCTATCGCTACGCCATCGAGACAGTCAAAATTGTGTTTAATGATCTACACTATTCTGAACTGTAGCTAAAAAATAAATACATTATATTTGTTTTAATTTTTACAACCCCCATGAAAAGTAAAAATAATTTAACTGTAGGCAATTTAAACTGTCATCTCATTAAGTTATATAATGCAAATCTAGTATAATCTAATATAAAAAATATAAACATATTATGATATAAATCTAAAGACTATGTGAATGCCGAGAAGGTAATTATTTTTTACTATAATTTTGAAATTAAAGAAATACTGTTATAAACCAATAGAACAAGTACAAGATCAATAACTATTATTTTATGTAAATATTTAAGCATATTATACATAAATTTTGATCTATTATTTTTGACGAAGAAGTTACTTCGTTCTCGAATATAAACATACTTTGGGACTAATCAAAGACCTTTAAAAGTTTATCAAAGAGATCATCATCATTGGTACGGTTCTCTAAAGTTTTAAAGTAAACAGTTACTTTAGAATTGCCAAATAATTCTTTAGATAGGAACTGAAACTTTGATTTTGTTTTATATCTATACAAAGTTCGAGATATTTTGTAATGAATAAATAGTTAAAATTTATATTAATGCGATGAAATCGTGTTGGTACTTATTTTCTAAACTATTTTGTGTAAATAAGGTTTCAATTATACCCAGTCCCATTTGTATTGAAGCATGACTCATCTATAGCAGCTGTTGAAATACTGATACATTTTCCAGGTAATGCTTAATAACACACATCTCTACCGCTCTAAGATAATCTTTTAATAGTTGTATTATTAATTCAGGTGACGTCTCACTGATACTTAACATTTATGAGTTTATGAACATCACTACATACTTAATCGGCCAGGTACAGATATTAAACCTTTGTTCGTTTCGCCAATTGCAAGAGTTTTTTTACAAAAAAAAATTGCAGACGATAAAAGACCCAATAACTGCTTCTGACACCGAACACTTTTAGAAACCACTATGGCAAACCAGCTTTTAATCAACGGAAAAGCATTAGTAAAGCTTATAGATCAGATTATTTGTAAGAGACAGTGATTACACACCAACTGTAATATGAAACTATAATGAATAAAATTAAACAAAAACAATTTGGAAACAGGGCATTGAAGAACAGGTTATAGGAGATAGGCCTCCACCAATGTTCTCCACAACAGCCGGTCCTCTGCCACTCTCATCTGACGGCTTCCCGTGAGTTTTACCTGGTCATTAGACCACCTTATAAGGGAAGAAAATTTTTTGCTTCCATTGGTCCTTGTCTGCGAGCAAGATGCCCCGTCCACTGCCACTTAACTTTTTTAGTTCTCTTTGCAATATCAGTGTTGTTGATTATTTCAACCATTGCCTTCTTCATTTCTTTTTTAAATAGCTTTGAACTTTCTAATAAAGGTCATTACTGGCAAAACTTTTGTTGCGGCATTTGGGACTAAAAGATATCACGCAGCTTGCCGAACACTGTCCAGACGAGTTAGATTCAACGATTGACTTTTTTTAAAGTATCTTTTAGGTTAATTAATATAATTATTAAAAACCTCTTAAAAAATATCAAGAGTGAGAACAGTGTGCTGTAATTCAAAGTTTTATCCTCCAAAAAACGGCAGAAGCGGCAAATTCTAGCTTACATTGCAAAATAGTCTGTGCAGTGGCGTGACCTGCTTTAATCGAATTTCGCAGTATTCTTGTGTGTATAGAAATATTTGAAATTTCTCTACAAATACAAGCCGTCGATAGCCAAGTTGCTTTGTATTCGGACAAACGCATATTTCACAGATATTCACGCCCTATGGGGCTATTCTCTTGTTCAGCAGCGCAGAATATTTTACCAATACTGTATTTGAAACGTTTGTGACTAGACTCAAAGGGTATTTCAAAGGTGAGGTTGGATGTAAGTATTTATATTTAATATTAATGATGCTACTTTTGATTTATTTGTTTGTAAGTTTAATAATTTATAGCTTTTTTTATTCTTGGCCTACCAGAGTGACTCTACTCAGCCTGATAGAAAACATGAATAGAATCCAAAAGTGGTGGTAGCCATACTCCTTAAAAATGCAGACAATTCAGTATGGTGACCCACACTATGGCAGCCAAGACCCCCAGTCTGTTTCCTAAAGTTTTTTTATGTTCAAACCGCACACCGTCTCAGGTACCAACAGCCGGGGAACCAGGTGCACCCTAGTAAGGAAATCTCTAGAACCCCGATGCACCTCGGGTGGCCTACCGCTGCAGATGATCCCCTCCCGAGTGGAAACCTCATGGTTCTGCCCCCCACATAGGTGCGCACAGTCAGTAGCGCTCACATCACCACCCGATCCTGCTTATGCTAGGGTGACAGATGGTCTCACTTATCACCCCCCAGACCTACGCTTACGGAAGATGGAGATCATTTAATTATCTCCGGCGCCCGAGTCCTCTGCAACACATAACCCGTTCCCGGGCTTGGCGGACTGGGAGAGTTCTAAACTTCTTCCAGTTCTACTCTGCCATCTACTTCGCAAGCACAACTTGCTCGCAAAAAGAGACAGCGGAGTTCCACGTGCTATCTCTCCATATCATGGCTGCAATGATGTTACCGAGCAAAAGAGTTCCCACTCCGATGGTCGCCATCCCTGGCCGGACATTCTGCCTGCGTGTGGAGCGCTGTGTCCACGGTCTGGCCATCGCCTGGCTCCTTACGGATCAGACACAGGTGATCTCCGAAATATCCTTTGCCAGTGATCACCTACGTCAGCCGGTATAAGAGGCTCCCGTGATGCCTGTCATGCCAATCCTCCACAAGGAGTCTTACCGCCGAAACAACGGCGTGCCTATCTCGTCAATCCTTCTGAAATATTATGTACGAGTACGACTATCTAATAACTTAAAAAGAACAATCTAAAAGTAAAATATGACCTGTTTTATGTAAATTAACTACTACGAACTTATCGAAATATTACTAATTATTTATCATTTTCAAAGTGAGTATTAATGTATTGGGCTTAATTACGGTGTCACTAACAAAATATTTAAGCAGATCAAACTTTGTAAATTGTACAAGTTAAAATAAATTAATATTATTCCACGCGTAATTCCACACACGCTAAGCTTTTCGATAAGGCCACCTTATCTTTTATTCCCAGAAACGCATACATAAGCCAATTAAGATAGGGAAAGCCAAAGATTTATATACCGCTACAGTAGAGACAATTAATTATCTCTGATTACCTTGTAAGTAGTTTCTGGGCTGATTTTTAACGCTTGTATATTCGGGTATGTATGTGTCTATATTTTAATTATAATACCCTTTTATATTTTTTTAGCAAACAACTTATTTATTTTATGTAGAATATTGATTTTGGACTAAGAATAATCAATCATCGCAAAAAAAATAACAAAAATTCAGAGATTAGAAACAATAAACACTCAGATTCGGCAAAAATGTTTTTTGATCACATTTTTGTCCGTGATTTAATAGCAGGATCAACACCTGACTCGGCAAATTGATTATTACACCTTCCATGAGTCCAAAAATGAAAATAATATTAAATACACAATATATTATCTACGTATAATACATCCATTAACTGCCTCGAAGGCGTAATACGCTACATATGCGACTGCTGTGCTTGAGGTCTCGAGTTCGATTTCCGGGCGAAATGTTTGTATTTATAATCTGCAAATATTTAGTGCCGAGTTTGGTTTTTTCTACGTATCACATTACATCATTATCACATTAACAGTCTTTAACAGTCCACTGCTGGACATAGTAGGTATGGAGGTATGGGGTTGGTTTCAAGTTTTTCCCATCTTTACAGTGACGTTATCATGCATAGTTTGCTCTGCTAGTCGCCTTTGACGATATCCACGGAAAGATTATGGTTGGTGATACTGTACTCTTGTAATGTGTAGTTATAAAAATAAAAGCATAAAAGTAATCTATCAGTCAATTTAGCTGTCGTAGTATAAGCTCTGTTAAGTTCGAAGCTAGATGGCGTTGTGTGTCTGATGTTCGAAACATTTATATATATTTGTTTATGGTATAGATCATCAGATAAATTATAGTACGTACTTGATATAAGGGAAACGAATACGTAAACAAGCTGTAAAAATTTAAATGTATTTGAATACTGATATATCTTACAATCGATAGTGTTTGATTAATTAATTTAAATGTTGAATATCAAAAACTATTGTACTAAGGAATCTAAAACCGAAAATAATAAACTTTTTGATGTTATTAATGCTTCCGTTTTTTTTAATAATGAGATAAACTAGTCTCACGATTCGTATGTAAATATACACAAGCGGTGTTTTTTTTAATAGCCTGCCAAAGTGACTCTATTCTGCCTGATGGAAAGCATGAGTAGAATCCAAGAGTTGTGATCAACATACTTGTTGCGAATGCAGACAATGCGGTATGGTTACCCACACTATGGCGGCCTAGTAAGATATTTTTTCACACCTCACTTGTGAACGTAAATGGCATGACAGTCATCGTAGCATTGTATTGCACCCACCACTAGAACTGTCACCTACGTATCAAGGGGCCTTTGGTCTCGCACTCACTAACACGACAGCACAGATTCTGTCGCTTTACGTTGATCTTCCGTGGGAGGGCAGCACTGACCCGGTCGAGCCGGCCCGTTCGTGCTGAAACCAGCGTGGCTCTACTACCTCTAAAATGTTTTTCAGTCATCCAATTAATTCAGAAAGCTATCTGTAGTCGTACGTTTTTAACGAAAATGTTGACTTAAAGTGCTTATGTGACAAAACGCGAACACTAGTTTAAATTATTCATTTGTTTAATCAGCTTTCCAAAATATTCAAGCTCAATGACTTTTAATTTAAACTTTTACTACTATTATTAAAGAATTTTGTGCAATATCATTAAATAGAAGAAAATAGTTTACAGTATACTTATGATAAAAATGTTTACATTTTTAAAATGATACCCTATAACAGCAAAAGTACTTGGTACTCGATGGACTTAAGCAACAGTGATCATGTTACTCAGGAACATTGAAAAAAAATGTTTTGAAATTGTACAACTTATTATAATATACATATAACTATATTGCTATTAATTGTATAGTGTTAGCTTTAAAGGCTTCTTTACCAGTGGTGTATACATAAGTATATGTATATACTTCGTTTATTAAAAAACAAATACTGAAACCGATTATTTTACATATTTTCATATGCATTGAAAGATGAAACAGCTTCAATTATGGACACAAATGAATAATTCACTGTTTTTCACGATGTGGAATAACTTTTTACATTTTACAATTAATACTCTAAATGATTGTTCCTGCCATTTTACAATGTTTATTATGAGTTTAATATTTACCGAACTCTTGAATCAAAACTTAAGAGCCGTGTCTTGACTTTGAGTTTGAAAAAGCTAATAATGTAAATGTCAATACTGAAATAATTACAAGAATATAATATCTACGAGTTCAGTATCATAAACACTTGGATTAGAATATTTCTTCGAAGAAGTACTAATTACCGTCAAAGTTAATTTATCTTTTGAGCAATTCGAATATAGATTTACTAACAGAATGAATAAAATAAGTAACAAGTTGGAGATGTCCAGATCCAAATCTTATTGTTCATCTAAAATTAATCTCAAATCATCTTAAAATTAAATTTAAGTTGCTTCAAAATTCACTTGAGATCAAATTGTTATACTCCTACGTCATACGCAAATTGTGTATACAATTACTGTTAAAACTAAACCCACTTGCTATCCGCTCCGGCTTTGGATAGGCATAAGCAGATAAATAGAGAGAAAAAATATTGTTTTAAAATATTTTTTATGATTTATCTTATGTAAATTAACACTTATTTACATACTAATATAAAAACTTCACTAGAATAAGGAGTTACGAGTAGAAGGGTCACCTGGTTATACGTGATTACAGCCACCTATGGACACCTATATTATAAAGACTGTACGAATGGTGTTGTGGTTTAAACGGTCGCCTCAACGCTACCTACTTTGCCGAAGTGTTATGGGTCCGATCCCCACATGGGACAATAGTTTATGTGACTCACAAATTGTTGTTCTGAATCTGAGTGTTTTTTGTGTTCATCTCATATATGTTTGTAAGGTCTCCCGAGACACAGGATTCATTCTTAACGCGGAAGTTGTTTGTCTCTTAGAACGAACAAAAACCGTTGTTTGGGCCGAACCCTACCCCAAAATCTCTTGTGTAGTTAGAAAAGAGTTACATGTACAGGCAGATACGTAAAGTAACTTTATTTTATACTATGTAACGATAAATGACACCATCTTTCTAGTCTTTCTTACTTCTAATATTCTTTCTTCATTATTCTTTGTCGGCAACTAGTTCGGTTATAACTGAATATCAGTTTCTATGGAGTGATTGGTATCAGAAAACCGCAAACCTGAGGGTCAACTGAATTCGAAGGTTGAACTGGTTGTCAATATATTTGAGGACACTGACTTCCCAATAGCGATTGCCATAGATGTTCATGATAATCGGGACCGGTGGCTTAACGTGCTCTCCGAGGCCAGGGACGTGTGTGACCACCAACTTTCACATTTCGGGCTGTTATTAGACATTTCCCATAAGAAAAACCCAATAACGCTTTTTGGTGCGACCCGGCAATCGAACCCGAGACCTATTGATTGGTAGTCGCATACACTAGCCAACGAGACAGTTACCTAATTAGTAAACGATAAATAACACCGAGTTACATACATCAAGTAAGGAATTTGTAGTTACAACCTTGTACACAGGTAATAAAAGGAAATTAGTCGTGTTTCAGAGAAATACAGCAAACAGAAAGGTCTTTTACGATTAATGAGCTTAGCTGAATTAAAATAACAAAGTGAGACTATTTAAATGCATGAAACCATATTACAGTGGTATTTCGCTCAAGTACTTTTTACTAATTGATATTAGACCATACTTTTAAACTCTTGCGTTTACTTATAATTATCAAGTTTATGAAAAGGGGCTCGTGGTTTAGAGTTAACCGAATAGATTAACACGCTGTAAAGTTAAGTAAATCTAGCAAGGTCAGCATTTGGATGAGTGACCATCATTAACATATTGAACCCTTCAGAGTCTATAAGTGCAAGTAAAGCCGTCATACGCTTATTTCAGCTCAATATAACGAATGTATATGTATGTATATACATATAAACGACTTGATTGACTTGAAATTTTGAAGTTAATAACACCATATAATTATGGTACTACAACATCAAGCATATTAATACAGTCTTTCTTGCTCTAATCTTAAGGTTGATATTGCATGTTGCATTTTACTACATAATCGTTATAAAGCCAACATAAAATTTTTTGAGCATAAATATTTGACTATTTCTTGACATTTAAGAACATTTTAGGATCAAGCTATAAATAGAATGAAAGTATATATTACTTCTGTGTGGTTGGCGGATTAAGAACACAGAGCATCACCACCTACATTCATACCGTGGGTGTCGTAAGAGCCACCTAAAGGAATTCAATGTAGTTTAATTCACAGTATAGGCAAAACAGCACAGCAAGGAAAAAAATAATTAAAACCTACCCCATACCAACTAGTCTGACCAGCAGGATATGGTAGACCTCTTTTCTAAGGAGAGTCCTAAATCTAGGAGTGGACTGCTAAAAGTTGTTAAAATAATCAGTCACGTTTAATCTAATTATTTTTCACTCAAAACAATGTTTTTTATAGATATTTAGTTCAGCAACTGCAGAGATTACCCCTCTTCGGTGTTATTCAATTTAATTGGAGTAGTTTGTCAATAGTGGGAAGCTACATAATTTTTGAGTATTACAGATTTTAATATTTTGTTAGTAATAATATCACAAGTACCAAATATAAAGTTTTTAATTAAATATATAGACAATTAATAGACACATACACTACAATGTTGATTTCATTTTAAATACCTATCTAAGTTAGTTTTGCTGTACGACAAATTTTGTTTCAAGGTTGTGACATTAATTATTTAAAATTTATTCTATGTTAATTAGGCACTGTAATTAAATATATCTAAATACATAAATATTATAGATAAATTACCCATAGACAATAAATAATCGTTCCCATTACACAAATACTTATCCTGAGCGGTTAGTGAACCACTTGACCAACAGGACTCTCAAAATATTAACAAAAACGAATATGGTTTAATGACACATTTAATTTTACAAAGATTTTTAAATAATTTGTTTTAAGAACCTGCTCCTAGCAACTTGAAGTATACTAAGGGTAATAACCATCTCCATGTTTTGCCAGTAATTCTTACATCCATGATGGTAAAATTTTAAAATAGAACATTGAGCGACATTCAGTGGTATCAGTATAATATTAACATACAAAATTTTAAAGGAGATAATAAATTGGTAACTATTTAATAATATCATTACTAAACAGAGAACCAATAGAACAGACTTCAGAACGAGAAAGGCATGTCCCTTTTTGGCATAGATACCCTAAAAAACTCAGTGAAACAAACCGACGATCTCGCCTGTGTATCCTTACGTCTGTATCCGAAAGATATTAATAGTTTATTGGACTGATACATTTAAATTACACCTAGTTATACCTATATAATAAGTTTTAAGCAAATTAAACTACATAATAATTTGGTGTACTTACAATTCATTTGAAAAAAAAGCCAAGATAAAATTTTCAAACATAAACATTTGACTTGATTATAGAATTTTAGAATCAAGTTCCAGAGTAAAGGTCGTATATTAAATATGTTACAAATAAGCACCCACTGCTGTATGATTGGCGTCTTAAGAATAGAGTGTCACCACCCTTATTCATACCGTGGGTGTCGTATGAACTGACTAAAGGAATTCAGCATAGTTAAATGCACTGTAAAAAATAAACTAATTGAAACTAATCTCTTACTAACTCGTCTGCCCAGTAAGGTATACTAGAGTGATACTCTTGAACTACATCTAGGTACACCTACTTAATAAGCTTTAAGTAAATGAAACTGTATAATAATTTGATATACTTGCAATTCAATTGATATATTCCGATTACTTTGTATTTTGAGTGGACTGTTATGTATTTTTAGATATTACTCTTATTTACCGGAAAGCTAATGGAATATTTTCATTGAAATTGCTTAATATTTGTATGCCGCTCAAAGGGAATTACTAAAGTTTTCCTTTGAGCTGATATGTTGATGATAGCCTATGATAGATGAGCGTTTAGACTATATTCTCTAAAGTGCTCATATTAAGTACGCCTAGTTATTTATCATAACTTTAGTTGATTAATAATAAGATATTTATAAACACTACATTTGTACATTCTTAAAAGTCAATCATCATCAAATCTCAAGGATTTTTCCACTCCATCACGAAAAGAAAAATCTTTAAATCTCCTTCCTAAGGAGAGGTCTCCTGGTGGAGAGGTGTTTGAATAAATTGTATATACGTAAATAAACAGTTTAAATTTGACAATCATCAAGAGTTTATTTTGTATTTATCAGTTTAAACAAAAAGATATGACATATGAGACACTGGCCACACACGGTAGATCTTCAAAGTCTTTTAATTCAAAAGGGTATAACACAAATATTATACAGATTGTCGTACAAATAACTAGTTTTGAGGAACAATGAAAAATTTTAATCTTACGGTGGATCAGAAGCCAAGAATCATTATTTCATAATGACTAACTTAAATCTAGCGATTTCTTATAGTTTTCACAGTCTTATTTGAGTAGGAACGTCACAAAATCAGGTTATACTTTTTACATGAAATCTTTACCATTTCATATCTAAGAAACCATAAGATTTATATTTTAATTTCTAACATAATTTATAATGTAAAAATCGTGTATTCTAAAAAACATAGACATAAAAATGACTATCGAAAGTTTTTATCGATATTTCTAGTGAAGGCTATAATTCTCTTCCACTCAATATCAATATATCAAAATGGAGTACTATGTTCAAATATAACCTTTCTTGTTAGAAAATGTACAAGTCATTTTACAACTCGAATCGCTTTTCACTTCCAATACCATTTCAATAGAACTAATGTGAAGTTGAAACTTTAGTAAAGTAAATTTCAGGACTAATTTATGTTTAGGTTCGAACGTAAAGTATTGATTTTTATTTTTCTTTAACATCTCATATTTATTGTTAATCATTTAGATTCTTTAACATATTAACATACAAAATATACACATATACGTATATACGTAACTCAATGCGGCTATATATGCACAAATATGTATGTGCACACATACGCACATTGGGCCGTTCTTTGAGTACCTTTCCAGAATTAGAGCTAAAGAATTATTCTTTCTACAGCCTCACTCACTCATTGAAAACCAACGTAAGAGTAGCTTAATACCGGTATTCGTGCTATCACACCGGTCAAGACTATTGATAATTGTCACCTGATGGTAAACGACTACCGCACTGACATTTCTTCTCAGTAGGCCTAAATACGTTGCTCCTTGAGTTCTGTATACCTTAGAATTAGGAGAAGATTAAATTTGGGGGTCTAAAAACCTAACCTCTTGTGAAAAGTTGCAACAGAATTTTGGAGGATTTTTGAGAGAACCACTCCAGTCGAGCTGGCTCCAATGTGCAAGAGCGATGCTATCACGTAATAGGGATAGCTATTTTTTAACCTTGACAAGATTGATGTTTCCATGTTTGATCTCCTGTCAAACACGGCAATATTTTATTTGCTTTAACCAAAGAAGAAAGATATTAATTAGAGAAGAAAACTACTGTTTTATAATTTATTATATGAATTAAGGCTCCAATAAGAGCTGAAAACTGAAGATAAATAGACTTTAAAAGGTTACGGTGTATTATAATATCAAATATTTTTAATCAAAATGTTCTTTTAAATTCAAAGTACTTGATGATGTGTTACTATTTTTTGCAATTGAAGAGGCTTGTGTCAAGCAGTGAACTGGGGAAGACCGACGATGATGATGATGATGATGATAATAGAGATATTTTTTTTATTTATGTTTTATAAGACCAATAAAAATGTAATAATGAAAATGAAAATCCAATAACAATAGAACACGTGACGAATGAGTTTAATTTAAACTTATTTATTAGAAATGAAAGACTTTCTTCATTATATAAATAAATATAAATCTTAATTTGATACTTGCAATACAATAATAACATAAATCTAATTATTTAATGTTTAATAGGATCTATAATAGTTACTTCTTAGTAACGGCTGAAACTGAAAGAAAAATCTGTACCGTCAAAAGCCACATCAATGTTAACAAACACTTGTTCTGGCGCGGACAAATTACTTATCGTCGGGGAGAAATAAGATAAAAGACGCTTCGGAAACATGAAACAATAGATAAGATTTCAAGAGAGATGGCCGAAATTTGTACCACCATAAAAACGAAAAAAAAAAACATTTCTAATAAATTGTCACGATAAATACAACCTACTATATTATTTTCTGTATAAAGTATATTTTTTGAGATTACACAATTGTCATTATGCGATTATAATGCAAGTTGTACATACATATAATAAAACTAGATAGATAAATAAATAAAACATGAAATATAGATAACATTAAACAAAATTGTAATTTACATAATGTGTTTGGTATCTGGTGGTATTGGTGTGATTTTATGTTCATTTTGTAAAACACATCTGCAAAGAACGTCGTAAAAAATTTACGACGTACTAAAACATAATAATAATCGAACTAAATAAATGTTGTTCATGAACATGTTCAGCAAGGAAATTGTAGAATCTAATCAAATTGATTAAAAATATCGGTTAGGCTCTAATTTATCAAATTTTAAAAATATTTTTTACAGAAACTGAATTTATAATTTCTTTATACTGCCGCATTATTTAATACTTTCAAATAACTAACAAATATTACTCACCATGTAACAATTAAAGATATAAACCAAACCAGCTTAGCAATAATCCGTAAACTAATTCACAATTGCACGTACATCATATCTCACTCTGAGCGTTTACCACAAAAGTTAAAGTCACTTCGCGTATGTTACCTCGATATTTGTAGACGGTCTACGTTCGAACCTCGCGCACTACGGCTACGACAAGCTCTACGCAGACACGTGCAACCCCTGTAGCAGAGTAGATAAACTGGAGTATTGCCGCTACGAACTAAAGTTCCGAAGTTTACCGAACATAGCCGAGCATCACCGAGACTTTGTAAGCCGTGATTGATATCAAATGAAATGTGAGGAATGAGTAGTTCTAGAGAGCTCTTTGTTTTAAGGATTATGTTTTTTGCCTTCACCACACGGTGATGCCACATATCGCATATTTTTTTGTAGAATTACTGTTTCTAGTAGTTTTTTACTGAAGGTTGAAGGGATGTTCGAAGGTCGAATCTAAAAAAATAACAGTCTGTGATCGGCTTTTTAGTCGTAAAATATAAGTCTTAACTTATTTTTACATGTAATCGGGCGAAATAGACTTTGATTTTCGGTATAATTAAGTATTGTTTTTGTTTTCTCTTTGAATGGTATTAACATAACAAAGGATTCCATATTTAACATGTCAAGCTGAAAGAAATTACATAACTTAATATACCTCTTATAAATCCATTACTGTCCTGTACTTAGAAAATAGATTTTGGCCTACTACACCACTCTAGCCAGATAGGCTGGTATGGAGTTTGTGTTAGGTTTTCCTTCTCTTTACAGTGCTGTTCTATGGTATTATCCTGTCCAGTCTAAGATTCGATAAGATTTTATTTTACATGTATTTGACTTATATATTTGATCTTAATTAAATAGCTGCCTCAGTGGTATAGTGGTAGCGTATGCGACTGTTGGCCTTGAGGTCTTGAATTTTGGGTATTTTCCGTATATGTTATGTATGTGTTTACAAAAAAAGCATACATATATTTATATCAGTTGTTTGGTTTGAAAGGGGTACTGCAATAGCTGCGTTTGAAATAATATATGAACACCAACTTACCATCTATAGAGATGATAAGTTTGTCGTCACAAACCTTTCGCCTATGCCAACTACCAACTAAAAGCTACCATAGATTGCAGATAGGCAAGAAACAACACAAAATAATACTCCAAAAAATTAATAGTAACTATTATTTGGTTTCAACTAGAAGAGGCTCTGAATGCTGATCACATTTTTATACAAATAAATCACATTTTTATTAAATATTTGAAATTATTTGGCAGATTTCTCTTATTTTCTGACAACACTGTCGTTTACTTATACTCACATTCAGTAAAGCGATATATTTTTTACTAAAAACTTGGAATTATCATAAAATGATTCATTGAAAGTAATCTAGAATGTTTGTAATATGCATACATATACAGCAACACTTTACACCTTTGCAATAGAATTACAATAATATTAAATTAAAATACTTGTAGAATCCCAGAATATTTTAATTTAATATGTGTATTAAGTTTCACCATTTGCATCAACCAGCGATAAAAGAATTACGATAATATTATCAAAGATACACACATTCATCATCATCATCTCAACCGAAAGACGTCCACTGCTGGACGTAGGCTTCACCTAAGGTTCACCACAACGACTGATCCCATGCTGATACATATTAATCAATAAAAATCGTATATAATCCTTGTGTATACACACGTTTAATAAGCCACCTTAGAAATAAACCAACGAATGTCCTTGAAAATATATATGGCAATAGTTTGATACACAAACTTCAATATAAAGCGCCTGTAGCTTCTTAATTACCACAGTGGAACGTATTAGACGCGTCGACACATATCAAAACTGAATTTCTGTAGAAGTGAGGACTTATAACAGACTTTGTGGGATGAGAAGGTTGACATTAAATATTATTTTATGATACGTTGCAACTAAATTCTAAATGTTTAAAACTTAAAACCAGATTTACCCTTTAAATGTCAAGCTTGGGCACAATCAGCCGGTTTGAGCAAAACGACACCACGGCCTCATGACAGTCATCCATCTCTTGACTATTTTTATATAACGCAAGCCTACTTGGCCGGACCCTGAGGATAATTGGTATATACATGGATAAATGTTACTTTGCTTTATATTTTGCGTTCCCATTACTTACATGTTTTAGTGCTAACGAAGCTTGTAGAGCTAAGCACAGTGGGTGGCCTTATCATTTATATGTGTGACCTTCAGTTGTAAGTAAGTTTATTATCTCTTCATTTGTCCCTTTAATAAACAAAAAGCTAAGCTTCGTCTAACGATAAGTTACATATATATATGTATATATAGTCTTGCCAATAAGCTTTACTTTTAATATTATATAAACGGTTGCTAAAATCAATCGGTTAGAGGGGTTGGAATTTTTGGCAATAGCCGTTTCGAATTACAGCTATGTGACCCTCAAGAATTCAAGTTCTTCCAATATATCCCTGTAAGCATTATCCCTTTCCACTTTCTACCCTATCTCCTTTTATTTTATACTTCCAATTTTTTCATTTATACCCTAAAGATTTCAGTTGATTGCGATTTTAAGACAACAGTTACAATGTTTTAAAATTTTAAGCAATAGTAGTAGAATATGTTGTCGAAACACATAAAACCATAGAATATTTTTGTTTATAACCTAAAATGTTGCCTCTGATACACAAAAATCTCATGCATCGCCTTTGTAAGCCACACAAAACTGCTGCCGGAAGTCATCTATATTTCTCTTCCACTTTATTCTCGTCGTATGCGTTGAGAATATTGCATACTGAACACTTTCCTTTTGTGTAAAAACTTGTTTTAGTGTAGTAGAGAAAGAGACACAAAGTAGAAAATTTTTCCTCTGGCGCTCGTTGGAAGCAGACGTGTACAAGAAACAATTTTACATTTCTTTAATAGCTGAACTACCTACTGTGATTATTGAAAGTTTCAAGTGTAGTTTGGTGCGCCTTCTTATTATTGGAATAAGTTACTAACCCGACAAACTACCTGTCTTCGTACGAAGATTACACGGTGACAGACGAAGCACTGTGTCTGCAGAGAACATCATTTTATACGTTACTGACGAAAGGCAGTGAAATTAGAAGTGGGTCAGTTTTAAACTAAACGACTTACGGCGATGGAGAATTATGTGCAAAAGATAGCTCAAGAAAACGAAAGCAACGAACTGACGAGATTGATTATAAACCCTTTTTTAAAGCAAAAGATTATGAAGGACTTCTACTTCACAAAATTTTGTACTGTTATAATAAAGTTTCTAGAAGATTTTGCTAATGAACAAAATGGAAACTTAAACCACGAACAAGAAGAGATATCCGAGATCAAAAACAAAACAAATATAGTCAAATAAATAAAAGATCAGTTTACACAGCGATTTGAACATATTAAGACAATCGAACATGTAATTGAAAACATCAAAAACATCATTGATAAAAGATAAACAAAATAAAAATTGCCAAATTACGAAAATCTCGTCACAGAAGTAAATATATTTATGGGTATAACGAAAAAAATTGACAAAAATCTGAACTCTAGAACTCTAGATAAAATCGTGATAATATAAGAATTATAAAATTATGAACAACCACATACGAAGCCTGCCTTGAATCTATAAAATCTATGAGACTCAGAAAATATATTTCGAATAAAAACTGACCGATTGATATTTCAATGATATACTTCACAGTACTAATACTACTTCACAGTACCTACTACAAAACAAAGCAAAACTACCTGAAGGTATACAGATGTTTTTAAATTAAAACCTTGCTCCAAATTTATTTTTATAGGCACGAAAGAAAGACGCAATTAAACAGGAAGAAGATAGAGAAACGTGTCTCACTATTAAATATTTAAAAAGAAAACTTGCAATTGTTAAATATAAATTCCAGTAAAAAACTAGTAAAAAGCTAGTAAAGTAAAAAGCACCATAAAATGTAATTGCTGCTAAAAAATGAGTAGACTAAGCCACCAACTAGTAAACAAATTTAAAAATATCCCAATATGGATATATTGGGATATTTTATGAATATGATATTTTACTTTAAAAGAAACTTAATAGGAATGGATATTTCTATTAAGTTTCTTTTATGCTAATTTGCGTAATATTCACAAAAATAGCAAAGTAGACTAAAACAACCACGACTATCCACTTATTAATATTTACTGATAATTAGATTAACTCAGAAGCAGATGCAAAAATATAACAACTACAAACTATAAAGATGTTTACAGCTATAGAAAAAAATACAAATAGGGGTGTATCCATATATGTATATAACAGTATTAAATACAAAATAACTCAAGAATTATGTGAGAATGGGAATCATCATTTATCGATTTGTATTAATAAACTGTCTTTAAACATTGAAGTTATTAACAAGCCGAGAAAAACTTTTAAAAGCAATTTTTTTGTAATATATTATTCGTAACTTGCACGTTGAAGAAGATTGATTATTTAATTAGGGATGCCAATATGGATTTACTCGGCACCAATAACAATATTTCAAAATATCTGAAAGAAACTGAATAAGTAGGACACAAAATACTAAATAGATTCAACAAGTTGTACAATACAAGTATCAAGAATATGACAAACTTAAAACGGGATCACATATGTACAAACATAAGTAACGACTCATTTAGTATAACATATCGTTAATTGAATCCAATCTTTCTGACCACAAACAAATGTATGACAAAATTGGATAGTTGAAAAAAGAAAATACGATGCGAGGCAGTATATTATAAAAAGTTATAAAATAATACTTTAAAAGTAAACGACGTGAACAACCATGATTTTATCACTTGGAAAATGTTATATTAGAATAGATATACAAGAATAAAATGGATAAATCAAAAGTTTTAAATCCACTAAAAAAAAGATAAATGGAATTATTGTCAATGCTATAGGTCTACGAAATATTTTATGGACAACAATCGAAATTAAACACTAATGGTTAAAGCTTACACAAGAAATTTAAAGTGAAGCAACAGAGAGTTAAGATTTTTACCGACACACATAAGAAATGTTACTGCCATACCCTGTTTCATAAGTGCAAAAATCAACTCAAAAATGTGTGGGAGTTCATTAATAGAAAAAGGTAGGTTAAGTAAAAGGCAGCAGTACTCCCAGCAAATTGATATTGGACTCGGCATCTTTTAAAAAAGATTATGTGACATGAGGTTTATTTAACAATTTTCTATCATCAATAGCTAACAAAATACCTAACTTGTACCATGAAAAAGTTACACTCGAAATCTGACACTAAATGAACTCTTACCATGTAATGTTCGTGAAATATCCAATATTATCAATATTATTGATAACAACACTAGCACTGGCCTAGATGGTATAAGCACCAAAGTAATTAAGTGTTTAATAAATATGATTATTGAGAGAATAGCAAAGTATTGCCGATAGTATCACAGATATATGAACATGTTTTGTATTTTTGCCCATGTAACAATTTAGCTGAAAAACCTTTTTAATCGACCAACATTAATGGCTTCGATTCAAAATCTAATACACTCAAAGCCACAGTAGATATAGATAGCCTTAGATGTTGACATCAATTATCAGCTCGCTACTTTTTTTTAGTCATATAAATAATATGAATGAAATAGGTCTACCAGTACACCTAACATTATATACGGACAACACGTATCTATTTTATTATAGTAAATTATCTACAATATCATATCCGATGCTCAAAATGACCTCAATACTCTCAACGAAAGGTGAGCATATCTACTTACGATAAACAAATCAAAAGCATCATTTATGTTATTTGCAGCAAAAAATAGACATATAAAAGATTTAACACCACTTATAATCAATAATAACACAATTAAACGATCTTATCATGAAAAACATACTGAATTGTGGGTAGATGACAAACTTACCAGGCAAGTAGACACATCTCGCGGCAAAACAAAGTTAATATAATATCAAAACTGCGGGCATTGCAAAAAGTATCAAAGTGTGTTCCAACTAAAGCCCGTACGATTATTTTTAATTTTTTGGTTCAATCAGATCTTGAATATCCAACTGAAATATGAGGATAAGCAGCTGTAAATAATTTCAAAACGTAGTGGAGAAAACTATATAAAACTTAATAATTGAAGCACTGTTTCATGATCATTATCTAACTCATACAAAATCTCTATATGCAAAATCTAAATTCTTGAACTTCAAATAACTATACATTCATTGTACTTGTATTCTACTAAAAATAGTACTAACAATTGCATTTACACAAACTGACATACACAAGAAACCAATCACGCATAATTTAAGAGATAAATAGAACTAACGGAAGTATGAACTAACTACGTAAAGGAACAATACTGTATGAGGGAGCATAGTTGTTTAATAGACTGCCAAAAGAATCAAAGGAATTTAGCAGTTTAAATGTATTTAAAGGCGAACTTAAGAAATATGTATGCATATTGTAACTTTCAATACGCTAAGAGGTAAAAACTATATTTGTGATAAGTTATTGTATGTACATACATATGTCATTGTATGTGATAAGTGTAAGTTTTTGTGATAATAAATTCTTTAAACCTAAGAAGATATTTACTCTTTTACTTACATATGTGTGCTGGAATAAAGTGGATCAATTCTCAACGCGATTATGATCCTCGGATTGCAGGTGTCCTTGCGCGATTGGAGTCATTTAACATCAGGTGACACATCTATTTATTTGCCCTCTTATACCTTAAAAAATATATAACAATGTAGCTGAAAGTGACAGCCTATTAATTACTAATTAAAGGCCGCACAAACGGTGGAAATGGGTGAAACAATGTCAATACAATTTTGCACTGCAGTTACTTGTTATAGCTAAAAGGAATAACAAGAACGCTATTGATGTGTAACCAATGGTACTATTAACCTTCAAAAAAATGAACTCCGTTACCTTCAATGTCCTTTACTGTAATAAAATAGCATGTGTACTACAAATTTCGACGCTATGTTCTTCCTATTCTATAGAAAGTAGAAGAGAGTAGTAGAGGACTAATGTATAGTTCTTTTATTATTATAAATGTTATTGTATACAAGTTGACTAAACCTGTATTAGAAGAACATTAGGGTATTGCGCGTACTCTACCACTGCCCCCGGCGTTGGATGTGAACGTAATCCGTTTTACCCCTTTGCACCCTTTCACACTTAATAGGTGCTTACGTCATGAAGGAATATACTCAAGAGAATTGTTGTCGTAAGCCCAAGGAGGTCGAACGTTGAGCACTCACAGTTAATGACTCTTTAGATTTTAATGTGCTTTTGATGTGTTTAGAAGTGCTTAACTGTAGTTTTCTTTTTCGGAAATCTACTTCATAAAATCAAGTAAGGTATCATCTGTAGGTAAGTTTGTTTAAATTTGAGATTAAAAAAATAAAGATAAATAAACAAATAGATTGATAGACATAATTTTATTTGTACACCAGGGTTTACAAACATTATACAGCAATAAAAATGACAACAAATGTAATGTACAAAGGGCGACGTTATTGCTTGTAACAAATTCTTCCAGGCAACCTTTGGATGCTAAAGATGATGCTAAATAGAAACCATTCCAACGTATTTTCGGCGCAGTACTCTTAATTAAGAATTCAAATTCGTTTCAAATGACCGTTGCTTACTTCTTATTTAGAGATCGTATGAATTTAGCATGCTGACGTCGAACGCAATTTACTATTAAGCGAACGAGGGAAGACAGTGGACTCAGCAACTCATTAGTACTCGAGTGGTGAGACATCCTCGTGTGTAAATGAGGCGAATACTCGACATACGTGTTAGAACCGTCAAAGGTTAGAACGAGTTATTGCTCAAATGTTTGCCAAGAAGTAGTTTTGTTTTGACGAATCTTATAAATATTATGGCAGAATGCGCAGACGCATTATGTTTAATAAAATATGAAAAAAGGCTTAGATGTTATCGAAAATAAAATGTTTACCTTACATGAGAGTGATTTGAAGTTTCTATTTTGCATAGTTAAGGTAAATTATTATCATAAAGTATAAAATCAATAAACAAATAACTGTAAAATATTAATATTATAAAACAAGCAAGAGAATCCAACTGCTGCTGCTAAAAATATATTAAATGAAAAATTGCATTTGTCATAAATAAGTACTAGGTACACTTACTCAACTCATTTGGATTGTAAGATTGTATTTATATACGGGATAACATTTATGACATTTACGTTAATTTAACTATTTAAATAACATGCCCATATATGTAATGCAACCCCAAAGTAAATTAGTTGTTTTAAATAGGAATAAAAATTACGATGAGCCTTTAAAATTTAATCTTCTGTTAAAGCTTTAAGTACGAGGCTTAAGAAAGCTTTTGTCACCAAAAAAAGCAATTTTTGCATGACACTTGAGAAAATTTTATTTACCAAAGCTTTCTTGAAATAGAAAACTGGTGGTTACACATAGAGTTCTAATTTCGATATTTATTTAAAATGTTCCCCTTTGTCTCATTTGCAGATTACGATGTAATTTTATCTGTTAAATTAATATTTTCGACCTTGGTAGGCGACAACGACTTTCTTTTATTTTTTTAGAAAAAAGGACAACGCCCGCATTAAGAATAAATCCTGTCTCGCGGGGGACTTTACAAATATACAAGACACGGTCACAAAGAACAACCAGACTTAGAACAACAATTTGTGGATCACACAAAGTGTTGTCCCATGTAGGATTTGAACCCACAACACTCAGCGAAGTGGAGAGCGGTGTGGCGACCGCTTAAACTACTAGGTCAATCGTGCAGTCAAAGTCATTAGATATAAGCACTTGTGAAACCATAGTTTATAAAAATCAAAATATATCAGTTTTTTGGTTGTCAAGTTCAGGAAGTATATTTTCCATAGATAACTCTGTAGTGACCTGGCAACTCTTAGAACAATAAGAGTATTATTGTACACATTTTCAGTTACGTCACAATGTATATTTAACTTTCGGTCCAGTTTAATCGTACGTGAATTAGTACATGATCCAGCGATGATCACTACAGAATAAGTAGTGATCATCACTGGATCATGAAGAACGAACTATTTGGATATGGAGACGTCGTCACAGTTCGGTCATAATGTCTGTACTCTTAACTCATTCCTTGGATATTTGTTGCCGAATGTTTCTTGGAATACACTTTCTTTTGTTGTTTTTTACCGAATAAGTTTATCAGAGTTATTATGCTTCTTGAACATACATGGTCCTTTGAAACTTACAATTTATTTTAAAATCATTTTCTCTCAAATAGCATAAACAGAAACTAAGTCTTTTAATACTTTTAAACTATACTCTGCTTTTAGTCAGAAATCTCGTAGAGAATTAGACCGCAACCAATACACTGAATTTTTGCGGTTCCAATGAAGTTTCCATTCCTAGAATATCTCGTTTTACTCAAATACGTGTAATATGCTCTTTTATTTACAAATCATGATTATAATTATATCTATGAACAACCTTTGAGATGGTTCACTTACATCATAATCCGTCAAACATTTGATGCGAAATAAACCAAGCACATGATATGTTCTCATTACTTTCTCCAAACACGTTTAACGATATTACATGAACAAGTTTACTGCTATTTATAAATATAACTTTACCCTCATGATTTGCGGATATTGAATTTATTATCGCTATGGATCCTCTAGAGAGGGTTGGTGATTAAACCTACCCTAGACAATTGCTTACCACTTGGGTTATTTCAGAAATTCTTGCAATAATTCCGTCGCACCCCGAGGCGGGAGGAAACTATTGACGTCGAGACAACAAGAATGTATGTGACCAAACATTGAACCTTTCCCGGGAAATCTGTATCTACCTACTAATATTACTGTTAAACAAAATATTTACGAATTGCTCTTTTGTTCATCATTTGATATTAAGTAACAGCAGTTGAAGTGGCCTCTTTAAGATAAATGAGCATGAACTTACATTATTTAAGTGATGTCTTTGTATATAGCTGTTTATTATGTTATAGTTATAGAAAATCTCTAAAAATATAATTGTATATTTCTTTAAAACATAAAACGATTCAGTATCAGTATAAATAATAATGAGTTAATAATCACAATTTAAAAATAAACAATTTTGTATCTAGTTTTAATTAAAAATAAAATCTTATGAAACTCACGGAAAACCAATCTAAAGCGATAGCATCCGTACTGTTGGTGAGTGCGAGACCGGAGGCCCATCGATGCAGGGGTGACAGATATTGTGGTAAGTGTATGAACCTTACGCTGACACGTTGGCTGTTATGACTTTTACGTGCCCAAGCGCGGCGTGAAAAAACATCTCACTATGCCCCCATTGTGTGGATAACCATACTGCATTGTCTGCATTCGCAATGAGTATGGTGACCCCAACTCTGACACTCTATTCATGCTTTCCATCAAGCTGAGTAGAGTTATTCTGGCAGGCTTGTTACTAAAATAGGTTGTCAATTTTTTGATTGATTAATTTGAAGTTCAACGGAAACCTCTAAATAAATTGAACAATTAAACATTATTTTAAAACACCTATGTATTTAAAACTTCAGCACAATACTTTTTTAATGGTGTTAGAAGTAAAAAATTATAATTCTTAAATATAGTTCACGCAAAAATATTAAACTGTTAAACAGTGTTCTTTAACATTGAAATAGAAGTATTGCTGTAGAAAATATTGAATTCGTTCTTACAATCAAAGCATTTTACTCTCATTTATGTTCCATTAAATGAAGCCTGTACAGTATTTAAGTTAGAAATAATAATTAAATACCTCTTTTACAATTTACTTCAAACTCTATTTGTATTTACTAAGTTTAAATTTTCAATAAAACAATCAAAATATTATCAAAGCAACAGTTTTTTAGTTAGTATATGTATATTAAATACGTCTTCAGTATTTAAATTACGCCTATCATAAGTAGGTTTTAAGTTTTTAGTAAATTAATGTCATAATTGAGGTAAATTAATAATGTTTCCAATAATAGAAGGTCAATTAATTAAATGGATCAAAGTAAAAGGAGCACCCCACGTGGATAAATTAGTAACTTTTATCTAAAATCTTCATTTAAAACAACCAGTGTACTTTAAAAACAGTTTTGATTAGTATACGACTTCTTTTTACAGTACTAATATTAAATAAATCAAAATCAATATGATGATCATAACATATGTAATACCAGATTCAATATAAGCTATTCAAAAATAATTCAGAGGCAGATATTTTTTAGAACTAAAGAATCCACCTTAATTGTTTGTTTTGTTTTGTAAATTTCAATTACCCTTTGTTACATTGTTACACTGCAGTTATTTTGAAACCCGTCCGGTCAACTCAGCGCTACAAAAAGTGGCAAAGTCATTATTATAGAGCCAAAGTAAAAAGAATTTACATGGTTCGAAAAAGCTTGCAATCTAGCTTAACTCAATGGAAATATACTGTTATCTATATCTCATCCATTAATTGAGTTTATTTATATTGCATGCGGTATAAAAACTTGTATGTAGTAAAATAAATTGGCTATTTTCAACAAATTTATAAGCCTGATGATAATAGAACCTCGTCCAACGATTTCTCTGGAATTATCAAAAGCCTTTTACAGTCCACTGCTGGACATAAGCCTCTCCTTAGCAAGTAGGTTTTGGCCTACTATACCTCGAAGCTAGACGGGTTGGAATTGGGTTTGTTTCAAGTTTTTGTTCTCTTTGCAGTGATATTTTCCTGAATATTTTGTTCACCTGGTCGCCTTTTACGACACCCACGGGATGAATAGGGATGGTAACACTATGTATTTTTAATCTGTGACCACACGGACGATCACATCTCTAGAATTATGAAATCGTTATCACGAAATTATATTAGAGTAGTAAATGTATAATTTTATTGTATAAAATAGATATTAATTTTAATTATATAGCTTTACGACTTAGGAATATGATCATAACTTTCTCTTTTTCATGTAAAACCATAGATAACACTTAAAGGTACCATAAGTCTAACATAGAAATCACAGTTAGGAGCGGACGAGTCGCCCCCTCCTGTCGAATACATCTAGTTAACCGAAAACTACCAGCGGAAAATTGCCTCTCGCAATCCACGTGGAACTTGCTTAACCGTCTTTGAACACAGGTCCATAACTAATGCTTGAATGCGTATACATGGGGGCGTTGTAGAGAAAATAACTGTAAGTGGTGTGAGATTATTTAACATATCTGCATATATATACATATATCTGCACTTGCATGATGTATTATACATACATTCCACATATTTTTTTTGGCATTAGCAACCTAAAGGCCTTGTTAGACTAAGTAGATATCTACCAAAGTAAGCACATAAAAGTATTGAAATTAAAACAATTATGAAAAAACTAAATACATTTAATAAACTTAAAACTAAACACAAGTATCATTAACAATATATTTCCGTTGTTATTTACCTATCCCTTACCATATATACTCAATTTTCCAAATTTTTTTTTTCGAATTTCTAGTAGTCATAGTGAACTATTCCTAATTTGAGTGGTAAAAAAAATTTTAATTGTGAAGTTAAATATTCTATGTCAGTTTTGTTTACCTTTGCTTTTAGGATACAGATATTATGTATGGCTATCCATATAGAGTATGTGTATATTTGAGAGCTGCGATGTTACAACCAAATGGCAATCTATTGTGCTTTCTAAGCTTATTGTTTCTGCACGTACTAGCCATTTATCTACAGCCTTTCAAAAACATAGTCATGCACAGTTATCACTAAATTCAACTACGGTAGCAACAAATATCCTATAACCAATGAATTTTAATATAGACATAGTGGCACAAACTATTTCAAACTTAACGAGCGGCAAATTGAATTTTCTGATTCGAATGAAACGTTTTATAGGACTTCTTTGGGTAACACACATACGTGTATAGATGTATAATAGCCTGGAGCAGCACAATTTACACTATTATTAAAAGAGGTTTCTCTCGTTTATAACAATATAATAAGTTATTAACTGAAATAATTATTCTATCGATTAAGCCGAGAAACAGTAATTAAGCAAATACCCTAATCGGTCAGTAGGATATCCAATTATGCCGTATAAATTTCAATATTGTTTTAATTGATAATTAACATATTTGGCCCATCAATCCTATCGCTATAGATAAGGCGTCTAAGGCCTTTTATCTACCCGCCTCTCATGTTTGTGTATCTTGGTAACGTATCTGGTTATTGTGAAAATATGAACTCTGTGAATTGAAATTATTGTTTCTTTTCTGAAATTAGGATAAATGAGTAGCAATGCTAGATTAGCCAGGTTAACGATAATCACAGCACCACTTGTAGATATATTTGTATTAAAAACACTTGGCGGGTTTGTTCAAATAGCTACCTTATTTTCATGTGTTATATGTTTGATATAATGTTCAATTGAGTCGATAGTGAAATCACTTATTCGATTACTGTAGGGGCAATAGATATTAAGGTATTCATCGGCAGTAGAAAACTTGGAATTGTGCCCAATGGTACCAACAGGCTTGCTTTCACTTATGTCGAACCAAAACCACGTTATTATAATCAACGAAATGCTTACATTACCTATACTTTTTTATTACTATTATTTTAAGTAATTACTGTGGCTGATAGCAAGCATAAATAGAATCCAAGAGTATAATAATACCACACTATTTGTTATTGTTGTGACCTACACTATGGTGGCATAGTAAAATGCTTTTTTACGCCTCGCTTAGGGGTGTAAAAGGCATGATGATCATTGTGGCATTGTATTGCACACACTTACCACGTCAACTGTCATCCCTGCATCAACGGGCGTCTGGTCTCCCACTCACCAACGAAACATGACAACTCCTTGTTGTAGCTTTAGGTTATTCTAAATAGGTATACACTAATGCAGGTGTATAACGAATATATAATTGTACAAGGTGTTGAAAAAAGATTTGGCCAACTTTTAGAAGCATTACGATTTGCCAAAAAATATTTATTGATGTAGTTTGAAAAAAACTATTTTTATGAATAAATATTGCTTCTTCGAAAAATTCGAAACATATTTTTTTTCACGCTGGTAACTATTTTCAGGAAAACTAGATGTTGCATTAAATATTCTTTCATGTCAGCCCTCTTTCACGCTAAATATTCAAAAGAGTTTGTTTCATAAAAAGTTATAAATTGTATGCACAATCCAAATATTTTGTTTTTTTTTCAATAATAACATATAATAAACTCTTATATTGTAAAGAGAAAATAATAAAAAACACAGGTTACATTTTGCTTAACATAAATACACAACAATTAATAAACACTAGTCAGAAATAAAAATCAATGAACACATATTTACTTCATATAGATACCCGCCATCTTTAACGACAATTTCGCCTCGTTAATGTTCATTAGTTAGTGTCCAGTAATGGAAATGGCTATGACCAAACGGAATGGTACCCGAAATGGTTTCGCGCAGCATTTAACCTCTCGCCTAGTGGACATAGGTTTTTGCTATATATTGTTCCGCTTGAATTACTCTATGCAATTATATTTTACTGGTGCTCATAATCAGGGCTACGGCTTTTAAACGGGAGCTTGCGTAGGTACGTACTTTATTATATAAAGTATAGATAAAACTAAAGTGACTTTAGAGATGTTAAGTTTCCAGGAACCTTTTTGATTTAATCGATTTTTCTATGTATGAACACATGTAGCCTATTATATAAATCCAGCCATAAAATTACACTCGAAGCGCAATTAGTAACCAAAAAGTTGAAGTAAAATAGTTAAATATTGAAGCCGACAAAGCTCCGGTACATGGCACTACAATATAAGACGTGATAATAATAGTATTATGTGATGATATTCCATCTCGTACACGTTAACTAGAGTAAAAAAGTAATAACCGAAGTTGAAGTTTGGGCAAATATAACATACACTTGAACAATTTTTTAAGATAATAATAATTTTACGTTAGTTTCCAAATGCAATAACGCCATAGAAGTGTAAATTGCAAGGCAAACGATGTACCCGTATCACCTAACAAAGATCTCTCTTTGTTAGTTGATACGAGCGCATCGCTTTGAACTGTGAGACAATCTTACACTTGAATATTCCAGTTAGTGCTGGTCACATTAATAGGAGTTTTATTAGCAATAAAATTAGTAGATTTGGTTAAATTTCATAGCTTACAATTGACGTGGCTTAGAAATTTATAGGTATGTGTTATATGTGATAGTAAATAAATAAAATCATATTTTTAACTACTTATTAAAGTGTTGATTTTTAACACCTGATGCAAAAAGAAGGGTGTTATAAGTTTGACGTGCGTGTGTGTGTTTGTCATTCTGTCTGTGGCATCATAGCTCCTAAACGGGTGAATTGATTTAGATAATTCTTATTTCATTAGAAAAGTGACTTAATCGAGAGTGTTCTTAGCTATATTTCATAAAAATCTGTGCAGCTATTTCAAGGTCACCAGCTCTTTTCCGACACGATGCAGAGGTAATCATTCATTTAATGGACTCTTAGTACATTTCTACTGCACTGATTGAGTTGAAACTTGACACAGAGCAAATCATATAACACGATAATAATATGGTGATCTTCTACTAATGCTGCAGCCAAGATAGTCTGCAGAGGATCTAACTCCTTGACAACTAACAGCAGATATATCGTGCTTAGCCTCATTGAAAAGCGCTCGATTAGTGAATAAACGCACTGTTAGTGACAAAGACCGAGATATATAGATAATATTATACAATGTGGTTATAAAACATGTAAACAAACTAGATGTTAATGTCTAAGTGATGATTCAGGGTTTAGTTAATAAACATTTTAATTTTTTTTTTCTAATAATCTATGGATTTAGTTCAATGTTATTGATGATTTTAAAATGTTTTGTAAACATTAAATTCTGTAGTACATAAATAACAATTTAGTAAAAATTACCTTTCATAGTATTGAAGAACCGTTTCTTAGTCTTCGCAATTCTGCTAGAACTGATCTATCATGAGGATTATTAAACAACTTTCTAGCTTTTTAGTTTGACTTTAAAATTTTCAGTTCAAATACAAAATGTTTTTGATTTTATTTGTAACTAACCTATGCATGTACAATAATCTATAAGAAGTATTAATTACCTATCGTGAGTTGGTAATTAAACTAACAAAAACATCCAAATCGCTTTTAATATTTAACATAATCCTTTTTATCAAAGCAAATGTCGTCAATAATAGCATCAGTTTCAATTTCAAAACGTCGTAAGTCCACGTAATACTCAGTAGTAATACAGTCTAAAAAGGCCAGAAAGCAGGCACTCCCCCCCCCCCCCTCCCGTCCGTCGGGACAAGGATACCTGAATAAAAGTTTTACTAATTTAAACTATACGGGCTAACACATATTTATTGTTTACCTTTTAGAAGTGTTTTAGAAGTAGTTTTAGAAATGTATTGTGTCGGGGGTTTTTAAATTTTTAATTAATTTTTTAACATGAGTGTCTATGTTAAAGATCTTTAAAGTGGTTTCAATTTGTTAGTTTCATATATTTTTTTATGATTTAAAATTATTAAATGTACTTACAGAGATAATTGCGCTTGAAATAGTTTTAAAATTAACTTTAAGTACGTAATGTAATTGTATGTGAACAATCACTTGGTTGTAAGCATCGTTATTGAGTAATAATTTAAATTATTAAATTAATTTCGTTTGGTCTTCAAAATTTTATAGCCCTATCTGCTTAGATCAAATTTCTCTTATTGAAAAGTTGTTACATTGAACTGGTGGTAATAGTAGATTTGTAACAAAAAGCTTAGTGTTAAAGCATATCTACGTCATATGCATAAATTTGCATAATAGCTTTGCTTTCCAATGTCTGTTATACCGCCTATCTGAAGCTAATTCTCCAACGGCGGCAGCTAAATTACCGATTTTGCATGTCTCGGACATGTGGTAACCAAAAGCGAGGAATGAATTTTTTCTCTGCCGCTTCTAAGAAAAAAGATTCTAAGCCAAAGTAAGTTAAAAGTAAGTCCTATTTAATAAAAGTAAAGAGCTCTCAGAGCTGCTCTTTATATAATTTGAAAGGTAATATAATAACAATATCATTTTATAGTGAAATAGAAAGAACGTCTAAAGGTCAAACTAAAATTATGATTTGAATTGAATTATTAAAAATATTTTTTTAGACTATATCTTATTACTTAAATCTGCTAATTTACAACTGTTGTAAAAGTATGAGTTTAAAAACAAGACTATACATGCCGTAAATAATTCAGTAATATTCATGCCGCTTGTAAGCTATATATTTATACAGCGTATATTCCATCACATTACGTACGATAGAAAGGCATAAAAATATATAAGACCCTTGCTTTAACACATTTTTCGGTTTTAGTGCCTTAACTGTGAGCGAAGTCCTTCAATCAGGTTGGGTCGGCCTTGAAGATATTGAACGCAATCAAAATTATGAATCATCTATAACTACTGTTTATAAAATTGAACTCGTTGAGTTTCTGAGAGGTATCTAGACGACTTATTTTTAAATTGTTAGAAGTGAAAGTTGTAATAAACTCTTTAAACTCACACACATACTACACGATGTTTGGTAGTTGTTTTAGTCGATCGGTGTATGATATACCACTTCATCGTTAGCTTCAGGATCCACGGGAGTTGTCACTCCACAAAACAACATAGAAAAGTAAAAATCGTAACGAAAAAAACAGTATATTAATAAAGCTCCTGCTATAGTGTGAAATACTAAAGCTACTTACTCACAGCGGGTGATATGGGATAGCTAGGTGTGTTACATCGTTAGCACTCGGCATCGTAACCACTGGGATGGCACAGTCTTCCCGCTCGTTGCCATGTTATGCGCCACATCTTACATTGTTAAGTATATTCACCGCAATTCTTCAGCGTTGAGTGTCGTCTTGTGTGTGATGTTGCTTAATCCATTAAGTTCATAGCTTTACATTTTTATTTACTGGATCACGTTTTCAACGAATATTACAGTTGCCGAGGCTGAGCTTATTTAAAATAAAATAATGTGTAGTCAACATTCACGGCAGTTTATCATAAGCTTTAATTTTTTGCTAAACATATGCTTTAAATTTCTTATACGAGTACATACATAAAATCACGCCCGTTTCACCAGAGGGGTAGGTAGAGGTATATTAAACGTTCACTTTTCGCCAGTTTAGGTCCCGCGTAAAAATTGGTGAGACCATTGCCGCTAATTTTTTATATATTTTTCGAAAGTCCTTTACTCATCATCATTTAATCGTCATTTTAAATTCTCGTTTAAGATTTAAAAGAGTAAATAATGTAAGTTGTAATATAAATTAGAAGATGATCGTGGACCAGTTGTATTTGTTGGAGAACCATTTGGGGTTTAATAATTTTTGATAGTGCTACTCGACTATCCTACACAGAAATATCAGAAATGTAACAAAGTTGTCTTCATATATTTAACTCATGAATAAACTTAAAATTGCTTCAGGCATCGTTTAGATATTATACGAGTTCAATATGACTCAAGACGAAGTATTAAGATTTATCTTGCTTTTATTCGCTCTTAGTAGGTAGGAGAATAATTGACACCAAATAATAAAAAAATTACTATGATGAGTGCAAATCTGCGAATAAAAAAATACTTTAAAGAATTAAGGTTCATTCTGTCTTGATTCTTTGGTAAGACTCAAAAGCTTCTGACTTGACCACTACAAAATTTAAAGAAAACGATAAAGCTAGAAACATTTTTTCATCAACATCAGCAATCTCTGCAAGCCAGCACTGGGCTGTAAAAGGTTGTTGATTTTGATGATAATGTGCTATTAATTCCTGAACGACAAATCATATCTGCGGGTATTTTCTTGTACCAAACCTTCGATATACTCGTAAATTAAATATTTATGGTATGACCATTTTACTACAGTCATGAATATATAATGAATATATGAAAAGAGATAAGCAGTAGTAAAAATCATATTTTTTTTATGGACCCAGCTCCATAAGCTTGGAAAACTATCCATCATTTAGAAAATAGTATCATGATATTTGTTTAATATTTGTATTAAAAGCATGATAAGGTTTGAGGGTTTTCGTGAAGCAGATAAAAAAACTTCCTGGTTTTACTTTCCGTCACTCATTATATGTGAGGTAATCTTATTTATAATTTCATTACACTGTATTAGACAAACGAACATGGATGAAAATAATTGTCACTATCTTAGTTTGTAGGAGTTTACACTAGGAGTGATTTATACTCTGCATCATATTTTTTGCAACGCTGTTTTTATGTTATGTTATTCAATAGCGTTTATATTACAGCGATTTCAGTTAATTTATTTCCTAATCTCTGATACACGTTGATTGCACCAAATTCTAACTGACTGATATCGAATTAAATAATTATACAACAGTTCCTAGGGTAAAAAAATATTTAGAAGTCGACAATTCACGCTCTAATAATATAAAAATTTTACCATACACGTACATACCTCCGACAAAGATTTTTAGCAACGTGTAACTGCTAATGCTGGATTTAAATCTACAACCACTTCAACTCATTAAATCAAACTTAACGCTTTTGCAAATGCTGTCACACTGAAGTCAGTATTGCACAGTGTGACTTATGAAGTAGTAAACTTGGATTACCAGTCTTAGTCGTTAGAGAACCAAAGTTTGTGACAAATCATACCTGATTCAGGGCAGGGTACACTTTACTACTTATTTACCACTTATTTGCCAAATTCTACGAATAAGTGGCAGATGAATATACACAACAGTATTTGTTCATGTCAAAGTCTTCATTAAATACATCTTAGTCTGAAAGTTCCAATTTTTTTATCAATCTGAAAGTGATCTACAAAACAATGACGATTATTATAACATATTATATACATAAGTATATCTTTGATGTATGTCAATAAATAGGAGTCTATGTGCACAGTGTCTTAAATAATTGTAAATTTATATATAGTTTTTGAAATTTTGTTATAAAATCTTATTAATTTCAATTAAATTATTAAGAGTTTCAAAATTATGCAAAAACATTAAGTAGATAAAAAGCTCCTATGACAGACAACCTATGGGATCTGCTCATTGTTTTTGAATATCATAGCCAATGTCGTGTGGTTTTCCTAACATCAATACCAATCAAACGTACCCAATCACCGCATAGTTATATTAAGTAGATAAGGAGTTTCTATGGTAACCTCACACATCCACCTTGAAACTCCTAAATTACTTATATTGGCATCAAAGTTACATGAGTATTACAAATTTTAGTCTAATCAGTTTCCATGTTTTATGCGCAAGATTAGCCCTTTATTAACAAGGGAAGTTAATAAACCCTTGAAAAAATTAGTCCTCTAAAATCTCTTTCAAAATTAGTGTATTTTTACGTTACGTTTTGTGACAGTAAATTAGTATAGATAGAAAAAAACACTTAGGTTGTTAAAAATATTTTTTTAATAAAAGTAAATAATAAATTAATGAAACTACTCAATATTAATAATGACGGTCAAATTATATTTATGATTTTAAAAAAATATCAACACTAGCTGTGTTGCTATTTTTTTACATTTTTTATGAATTATTAATACTACATATGAGCTGTCTGTGTGGCTACCATACAGACAGCTCATATGTAGTATTAATAACATAGTATTAAGAATGGGGTGATAGAGTGTTTTAAAAGCCGACTAAGGGAGTAAACTACACAAGACCAGCATTGCAAAGGAAATGTAAACATAACATAAAAACTGTACCAACCCGTCGAGCCACTGTCATATATAACCTCTTTTGTAAGCTTTTTAGTAATAAAAAACCAATTAACTTAAATCTAACGAATACTTTCGACTTAAAAGTATTTAGAAAATAAATTATTTACGTTTTGCATAATATACAAAGAACATACGACGAAAAAAGGGCATATACATATAATAAAACGATTCATTCGGATTGGGCATGATACTCTAGAGCGTACCTAACGATATAAACCTGGAAACGGGACCATGGATATAGTCGACGTCGTTCTGCACATCTAACTGTTGATGTGCGGCCTTTAAACGTGCGAGTTTAAGTAAATATTTGTATAATCTGTCCGATACGCACTCAAACTGGGTTTCTATTTTTAAATTTTGTCGGTCATAAAATATTATTGCGCACACTCACGTTGTTTGATGATCTTACCGAACTCTTTCGTGTTCTGTTTAACAGATAAATGTTAATTTAGGTTTACTAATAAAAATTTTCAATTATAAGACATATATACTTAAATCAAATTTTGAAATTAAAAAGAATAGTAAAAGTACCAAAGTACTAAAGTTACAGGTCTTTCCTTTTTGTTGACTATTACTATCCGTAAAAATTAGATACCATTAACATAATACTATGTACCATCAACATCTGCTACAGAATACTGATACTTGAAGTACTCACAAGGTGCTGACTATACAATCCGCTTAATCATATCTTATCCAGCGTGATTCGAATTATCTGGATATGAAATTTAAGCAATAAATCCTTCTTGAAAAAAAAGAGCAATACAAAGCTAATTGAGAAACTAAAATAAATGCAATCTTCGATTTACCAGGTAATATTGTGATAGCAATAAATATGTTACCTTCTAGTCTGATTGAAGTTGGTGCGATGGCAAATAGGTACTACTTGGTACACTAAGTAAAAGGTAGTTCAGTGGCTGCAAAACATTCAAAGCGAGCCAAATCGGGTTGCGCTTTAATGCTTTAATAAGTAGTTGATATATTTGTGTAGGTGAATGGACTTGTTAATCTTTATTAATAAACAAAATCCACAATGTTTTAATAATATTGAATTCTTAATTCTTTATTGAGCTGATATAAACCACCATCACCATTATATATCTTGCACGATGTTTGGTACCGACTTCAGTAAAGAAAGTACCTATTTCTATTATAACATTACCTGATATATTTCAGATTGCACTTCTTTTAGTGTTTTAATTAGATTTGTTATTTTTATTTCTCTTTGTTAGTGTAATTTGAAGTCGGTTCAACTTTTTTTTCGAAAAGGTTTAATTTAATTTTTTTCAGTGTGAGATAAGTTTGTCATGAGTAGATACGTTTCACTGCTAGGAATGGGATCTTTTCTTTATAATTGTTACAATCCAAAGGGAGAAATTCTGTCCCTAGGAGTACTATACCCAAAATGAATAGAAGACAGTTTTAATTCCAATGCGATTCAATTGAACTTTGATTTTTTTACGCCGAGTAACTACCATTATACCCCCATAATCCAAGTAGTTTACAACATCGAAGTTCCGCAGAAACATTTTTTGGGGATTACACTACCCGTAACGATAGCCAAATGTTAAGAATGTCTCAATAATATGTTAAGAATAATCACTTATCCATAGATTGATCTGACTAAAATTGCTTAACGTTACAATGTGTTAACCTACACAGTTATCACTTCTTCACGACGCTTCCTTAAGAAAGGAATGTGGGCAAGTGATTACTAAATATTCAATGTCTTTTCGAATACAAAAATAATATTCGAAATCGATTTAGAAATGAAAGAGTTATGAGAAATGTCTATTTTTGTCAAAATATTTAGTAATCCCATGTATTACTTTTTTGTGCAAGTATCTCTGTAATCCAGAATAATACACCTAACAAATATCTTGAAAGAATAAAACAGCTCAATCACATGATTATGTTGCGTTGCTGAAACAGTTTCCTTCTAAACTCTAATGGTTAAGTACACTTCCATCATCAACTCAGCAATATGAGATAATGCAACTGCCTAAAGCAAATACCTGTATAGTTTCTTAAGCAAGCTAATATTTGTCGTCGGTTTGGTAAAATTTATAGATTGCCTTAAATTTTCTCTGGAATCCTATTTTGAGATCCTGACTTGGTAATAATAGAACTACTTCGGGTATATAAGCGTGATGTTATGTTTTGTGATTGCGTAAACAATGCATTTTTAAGTGATAGCAGAAATGGTGGTTGTTTTGCTGTCATTTATTGAAGAGTTCCGTTGTCTGTATACAAAGTTGTTGTTGTTGATGTTATGTTTTGTGATTGCGTAAACAATGCATTTTTAAGTGATAGCAGAAATGGTGGTTGTTTTGCTGTCATTTATTGAAGAGTTCCGTTGTCTGTATACAAAACTCATCATCAAATTCAAAATTTAAAAAAACTATTTCAAAATAAATCTTTGGAATAAAAAATATTTTTGCAAACTCGTCTATATATAGTATGACAGAGTACACCCAAATATATATGAAAAAATACATAACCATCCGAATTGAGAACTTCCTCCTTAAAAGTCATTGTCAACGTAATGCTTCATTCTACAAATACCACTATGTATATTCAGTAGCAACAGCATTTCGTTTTCCTTATCCTTGATTGAGATCAAGACGTGTGTGAGCGATGGTAAATCGAGATTAGGAAGACCCCGATCCTAATCAATTATAAGCTATTCTAACTTTATTAATGAAAACATTTGGCTTGAAATACCACAGTCTTGTGCTGAAAATTTAATACTATTTGTTCTATTTTTTATGGTTGTATTAGCATTTAAAAAAAAGTTATGATTTAACATCATAGCTTAAATCAGAGATTGTCTGAAACATGTCTTTTAAAATTACTTAATAAGTGGGACAGACATTTTTCTATGATATGTGAGGACCCAAAATGAGCAAAAGATATCTGAACTGCAGCAGCATATTGTGTACAACTGGCTACAAGTTAAACTGTAAAAATTATATTAAGTAAATACTTTACCTCAAAGATTTATATATTATTTCCATAGATTGAGATGGTTTATTACGATAAAATATTTATTCACAATATACAGAATATTTTTTGTTTCATTGCTGTCATTTTGTCACTAATAATTACCCGCTACTTTCATAGCCACTTCAGTATAGCTAGGAATACGATATGCCACGGCTGCGGCACCAGGTATTACCCATTTTATTACATCCAATTTTATTTTATGCCCCTCTCATACTCGTATTGATCGTCCGATAGATCTTTATGCACCTAAATCTTTATTTCAGCAACTCAAACGACATTTTAATGCTCTGTCCAATGCCGGATCTCTCTTTATTTGAATTCAAATATATTTTATAATAAAAGCTATCTAGCTAATCTTCTGCACGTGTTACTTAGTTAGATATTCTGTGAGATTGTAATAATATAATTTTTGTGACGTTTTATAGCATTAATAGCAATAATTAAGCTTATTTTAACTAGCCATTTTATAGCGAAAGTCACTCTAACGATTGTAGCAATTTTAATTTTTGAAAACAGAATCCTCATTTAAAATTTGGAAAATATTACTGAACTGAGTGATACATAACAGGTTTATTTTAACGATAATTTTAACGTACTTTGAATCAAAAAATATTTGCTAGTTATTTACTAAGTCAATTATATACAATTGTACTACATTATATTATATTTATATATTATATACATATATATTGTACTATAGTAGTAAGCCTAAACTGGACTAGATTAGATATGCTTAGATTTTCTTATAATGAATATTTAGATTTCCTTTTACATTTAGGCCCCAAAATATAATATTATCAAAATTTGTTT
The DNA here is from genome assembly GCA_949316085.1 of Hypercompe scribonia. Lineage (NCBI taxonomy): Eukaryota > Metazoa > Arthropoda > Insecta > Lepidoptera > Erebidae > Hypercompe > Hypercompe scribonia. The sequence continues at coordinate 9,069,055 of OX438975.1, forward strand.
ATTTAATACTTTTTATTAGCATTTTTTAAAATTACAATAACATTAATTTTCTTAAAATTTTGTAATTATTGTAGTAACGTGACTGTGTACACTGTGACACTATGTAACAATAAACGCTTTCAGACTACCTGTTGTATTCAGCTACACGATATAAGATACGACCCTGTATTTACCCTACAGTAAACAAATGACCTATTCTTTTAATTTTTTCGCAATACGTATTTCAAATACAACTATGAGAATAAACTTAAATGTGTACCCGTGTAGAATGCTGTGATGTGGGTCTTTGTCACAATGTTGAAGCGTAATATACGCTCTCCATATCCGTCTTATTATAATTTCAACACCCTCTTCATACTACATGTTACCTTCAAAATTTTGGCACCTAAATTGTGAAGATTTATAGAACAAACCTGTCTGTCAAATTGATATTAAATACCGTTTATAATATAATGAAATCTAATCTAATTACAACATAGTATTAATGATATCAAGTTTGGATTGAGGTGGTGCTTTTTTTTTCTTTTTATTTGAGAGCCTACCCAAAATAACTCTACTCTGCCTGATGGAAACATGAATAGAATCCAAAAATTGTAGTCACCATAGTCATTGCGAATGCTGACAATTTAGTATGGTAACCCACACTGTTGCGGTCCATTAAGATGTTTTTTACGCCTCACTTGGGGACGTACATAAAAGGCATGGCAGGCATGACAGTCATCGTAACATTGTATTGCACACTTACTACGACAACTGTCACCCCTGCATCAATGGGCCTCCTGTCTCGCACTCACCAACGAAATACGACAGCACGGATGTTGTCGCTTTGGGTTGATCTTCTGTGGGAGGGTAGAGGGAGAGGAGGTGGAGGAGGCCCGTTCATGCTGAAATCAGTGTGGCTCTTCTACCTGTCAAAAACTAAAGTTGAAAAAAATAAAAATCAAATCTGATTATAATAAACAATTTCATATTGAATAATCCATCGTATCCACAGGTGTTTATTATATAAGTATCTAGTACGTAGGTACTATCCGCAGGATATGATGAAGGCACTAATATAATGAATACCTATTGAATAGATCACGTTTTTTACACGATCGTCATAGTTGTGTTAGCGACTTTTGAATATCCTATTTTATCATTGTTCACTCTTGTTGTTATAAAACTACAACTAGTTTTAGTTGTCAAAAAAGTTACTTTGAATCATTTATCATTGTTATTAAATATTTTTTTTATGCTTTTAAGGGTTTAAAACAGATAATTACATGTTTTAAACGTTTTGTGAGAACTCTGCATTTAGTGTTGAAATACGACTAAATGAATGCCTCACTAATATACAATGTATTAGTAGGAGAGGCCTGTCTGACGTCTTGTACTATCCCCTTCGAACATTCCGTATTGAGAGCTCGATGTAATTGCTTTTACTGCTACACACTATACACATGTAAGTATGAGGGTTTACATGTGAGTGAAAGTAGGGTTCTCTTTATTAGAAATCTTTTAAGAAGGTATATCTTTAACCATGCGACTTAAAATGATAAGAGACACTATCTTCTTCTTCTCAATGTATATCTTCTTCTATTTCTTTTTTCATATACATATCTACAACAATAATTATGAATAATAGGATTCGAGTTAAATATTATGATAAAACCATAAATGCGTAAGAAAACTGTAAACTTATGAACAAATTCATGTTCAACTACTTTAACACAACTAACTGCGTTTATTTCATTCATATAGTTAAATTGAAGATATAATGTAGAATAATTTACATCCTGGTCTTGAAAATTTTTATCTAAACTAACGAGCATTACAAGCTATATAAAACAAAATATCCACTAAAACAGTTTTAGATAGTGCGTGGCAGATCACAGAAGCAAGCATTAATTACCAAATAGTGAGTACCTACGTACTTAGATGCTTCCTGTTTCTCTATATCACCTCAAAGTTGTAGTAGAGAATGCCTTAGGCATTAAGTCCGTTTATGCACCAAAAATATGTAATAAACAAGAATAAGAAATGGAAGCCCAGTTCTTTAATAGTGACCTCTGCCTATCTACAGCCATTAAGGCTGTAGACAGGCAGAGGCCACTATTAGGTATGGAGAGAGGACACAGAGGCATGAGGAGTCCTTGGTTATCAACCTCGATATGGCTAAGGGTTTCGATAGCGTCTGGCTATTCATTCCTCTCCAAAATTCCGTCATTCGGCCTACCCCCCAAACTCTGCAGCTGGGTGGCCGCATTTCTGCACGAGCGCCGCATTAAAGTCCTCTGAGACGGCGCCAACTCCAATTTTCAGCAGGTTAATGCTGGTGTACCTCAAGACTTCGTCCTGTCACCCACACTGTTTCTTTTGCATGTCAACGACATGTTGACCATTTTTTTTTTCTTTAAAAAAGACAACGCCCGCATTAGGAATAAATCCTGTGTCGCGGGGGACTTTACAAACATACAAGAAACGGACACAAAGAACACCCAGACTTAGAACAACTATTTGTAGATAACACAAAGTGTTGTCCCATGTAGGATTTGAACCCACAACACTCAGCGAAGTAGAGAGCGGCGTGGCGACCGCTTAAACCACTAGGCCAATCGTGCAGTCAACATTGGCAATATACATTGCTATGCATGGACGATACTAGGGTCACCCTACAGCCAAATTAGCGGACGTTGAGGAAAAGCCACAAAAGATTGTCACTGAGCTCACCGGGTCCTAGGCCACATTTCTCAATGGGGTCATGAGAATCTGGTTGAGTTCAATGCCAATAAAACACAGGCGTGCGCACTCTCTGCCAAAAAGTCTACATTCCTTCCTCTTCCCACTTCTCAAAACACTCAACTGCCACTGCAGGACAATCTCAGTATCCTGGGTATGAATATTGACCGGGACCTCAATCCGCGAGAATATATTGGAAGCGTTACTAAGGCGGCCTCGCGGAAGTTAGGTATACTGAACAGAGTGAGACGGTTTCTTGCGCCTGAGCATCTGTGTCTTCTTTATAAGACCCAGGTACGCTCCTGCATGGAGTACTGTTCTCATCTTTACGATGGGTCCGCGCAGCATTCGCTGGGCACTTTGGATTGGTTACAGCGGCGAGCAGTCCGGATTATCAATGACCCGAAAGTCACTGAATCCCTTGAATCTCTGCAGTTGCGAAGAGATGTCGTCCCTTTGGCAGTCCTCTATCGCTTTTATCATGAAAAGTGTTCTGACGAACTCTTCCAACTGTTCCCATCCTCTCCGTTCCTCTACAAGGCAACTCGCGTTGGCCTTGGAAGTCACCGTTGCAGAATAGTAGACATACGCTCCCGACCTTAACGATTTGGGTCTTCCCTCCTGTACAAATCAGTTAAAGTCTCGAATTTATTACCAGCGCACGTGTTTCCCTTCCACTACGATCCCGGGTTCTTTAAGCAGGGCGTGAAAAAGCATTTCATTAGGCCGCCATAGCGTGGGTCGCCATACTGCACTGTCTTCATTCGCAGTAAGTACGGCGACCACCGCTCTTGCATTCTATTCATGTTTTCCATCAGGCAGAATAGAGTCACTTTGGTAGATTACTATTAAAAAAAAAAGAAAAGAAAGCCCACGGTCCATTGCTTACTCTGGCCATAATATGTTTAAGCAAAAACATACGATCGATTTCTCAACTTAACAAAGAGATTGAATAGTATTTTATGAAGCTTTTTAACCAAAAATTACCACAAAAAATATAAATAAACTAGCCGATAAAGTTTTTAATATAAATTAACTTTCAAATCATAACCTCTTTGTTAAATACAATTTTTGTTTGTTTTGTATTTAACAACACTACAAATCAATTGTTTTAAGGCAATATCGCATATTGAATTAGTGTTTCTTTAAATTCGTTATCGGTCATCTATAATGTTCAAATAATCAATCAACCTATCGCCGTCCACTGCTGAACAAAGGTCTCTCCCAAGGAGCGCCAACTATTCCGGTCCCAGGACCGGATAGATGCGAATAGCCCAAGTAATTCACATTCATCTACTGCCAGCCACCTTCTTCAAATCGTCGGCACATCGCACCTCAGGGCGTCCTACTCCACGTTTGCCCAATCGTGGTCTCCACTCCAGAACACTTCGACTCCAGTGACGATCGGTTCGTCAGGAGATATGGCCACAAGTGTGATATAAATAAATATATTTTTAATACATTAGAAAGAGCCACCTGCCTTTAATAATGACAGCCAATAAGTTTACAACAACGTTGTGCTTTCTTCTTCTTTTCATGAATAATGAGATAACGAAAACAATTAAGTAACAAAATTTATCTGTGATAAACTCGTACATTTCATTTACTTTGAATATTATCTACTCGTAAGAAAAACTTTTTGTGTGTAACAACTGTATATTGTTTCTTGAAGAGAGTGTATGCAAACAGAGTAAAGGCCATGATTCGGAAGTGGTCCGGCTCGATCACAGAGACCACGGCCGCATAGAAAGCCGATGTTAAGCAATGTTTTGAAGGTTAATCACCTTTGCTGCATTAAAACAAGTAACCATACAAACATTTTAGCAAACGGGACCCGTTTCATCACGATGCCTACGTCTGTCAATTATTGTATATATTTTATTTTACTTAAAAATTGGTTAACTTAGCCTTTGTTTCTGTCTATCCTATATAAACCATGTCAAAATGTGTTTATCTTCCAGTCAAACTGATCACATCGACATTTCTTCCTCTGAATGGTATTAGACTCCAGTAAATACTCATGAGAGTTTTCTCATGTATATCATCATCTCAAACAAAAGACGTCCACTGTTGGACACAGGCCTCCCCTAAGGTTCTCTACTGCAGTCGGTCCTGTGCCGCCCGCATCCAGCAGTTTCCCGCGACCTTCACCAGGTCTTCGGACCACCTTGTGGAGGGGGGGGCCTACCAACGCTGCGTTTCCCAGTGCGCGGTCACCACTCCAGAACTTTATGGCCCCATTGGCCATCTTTTCTGCATGTAATGTCCCCCGCCCACTACCACTTAAGTTTAGCAATTTTACTGGCAATATCGGTGACCTTGGTTTGCCTTCGGATCTCCTTATTGATCTATTTGATCGCTTGTGTATAGTCACGATTAATCAAGATATGAGGTTTTTTAATTGTACTTTTGGTTTAATGTTTTACGTGGCATGCTTATCGCTCTTTAGTTATTCTCCATTATCTTCTTATTAAATGTAAAAAATTAACAGCACTACCAGTGTTTTGTAGCTCTAATTTGCTTGTTTATCTTCAATCTCTTTTCAACAAACCCTGTGTTCAACATTTGAATGTTTCCACAGTAAAACTTTTGTAACCGAAACATTTTTATTGTTACGCTTAATTTGAGATTTAAAAAGAACTTCGCAATAAGTATTGTAGATAGAATGGCTTTGAAGAATCTTGTCGCGCCCTCAAGTAACGATTGCAGTCCTATCTGCCAAACAAACTGTAATAACAAGCACACCTTAGCACGCCTGTGATAAATCCTTAGTGCGTGGTATGAGTCATAAGCTTTGGCATTGTTGAATAAAATTTGTTGAAAAAGAGTTAATTACTAAAAAACTATTATACATTAATTTACACGTTGTTAAAAGTGAGCTATGAAATTGTCTGTAATATTTTAACATTTTACTCTAACGATAAAAATAGTTAATTGAATTTACTGCTTCTTTTTTTTATTATTTCGATACCTACCAAAGTGACTATATTCTGCCTGATGGAAAGCATGAATAAAATCCAAGAACGGTGATCACTGCGAATGAAGACAGTGTAGTATGGTGACCCACGCTATGGCGGTCTAGTGAGATGCTTTTTCAAACCCCGCATAAAGGACCTGAGATCGTATTGGGAGGAAAACACGTGCGCTGAGAGTTCGAGGCTTCTCCAAAAATACAGCGCTTTACATGAACATCTTTTATTATTCTATGTATTTACGCACATGGGCCTGTGATATCTAGCAAATGTGGAAAGATGAAATAACTTAATATGTACCAGACGCACAGGATTAACCAGAAGCCAGCTTTGTCCCTTGGTAAAAATTGTCATTATTGTGAGGGAAATTAGATTACTGAGCAACGTTTGTTTTATATTCTTCTACCTATACAAAGCCATTAACATCAATTCAATACAGCCGTAAGACGTGAAAGATAGCATAATGTATTTCCTTCTTGAGTTCCACATTTTTTCTTATATATAATGTTAAAGAAATCATTTTTGGGACAATAATGGAATAGATTTTAATGTATTTTAGCTTGCCTATTCGTAAATTCCATCCATTTTGTCTAAATTCCGCTCACTTTAAAAGTTCTTTGAGAACTTATATCTAAAGTCAACAACATCTAATTCAGAATATAAACAATGAACGTTCCTAAACTAACACAACTATTGGGCTACTACAAAATTCAGTTAAACTCTGTCTAATCAGATCGTTAATGAGGCTAACTGTATTCCCCATCTTAAAATGTCCTTATACTGTCTCAAGTAATCTCTATCAACAATATTATTTTGAATGTGTTATTTTATATAATATTTTTATTTTTTGTCAAGAATAATAACTGTTTATTTACAGAAACAAACAAATCATTAAAATACAGTAAAATCTGCGTAATAGTTTATCTGCGTAATTAGACCTTTTTTTATGGCAACCTACCAAAGTGACTCTATTCTGCCTGATGGAAAGTATTAATAGGATCCAAGAGCGGTGGTCGCCGTACTCATTGCGAATGAAAACAGTGTAGTATGGCCCACACCATGGCGGCCTAGTAAAACGCCTCGTTTGGGGACGTAAAAGGCATGACAGTCATCGTGGTACTGTATTGCACACATTCAAAACGACAATTGTCACCCCCACATCAATGGGCCTCCGGTCTCACACTGTAACAAATGAAACACGACAGCACATATGCTGTCGCTTTAGATTGATTTTCCATGAGAGGGTAATACCCCCCGGTCGAGCCGGCCCGTTAGTGGGTTTTAGTTCGATACTTAAAGCTCGGGAATATTAGTGTACAGATAGTGTATTTAAATAATTAACAAGAAATTCATTAAGCGTTAATTACTTAATTTAAATGTTAAATAAAATGATATTAATTTATACTCTACAAATTTGTTTATTCAGATGAGGGTAAAACTTGAAACCTTTTTCTAGGTTTACTTCTCTTCAGAAGTCACATTCAATGATTTACTTCAATAAAATGTAATTAAGTTTGATAACAGTTTTAACAGTTGGGAAATAATGAGACATAAAACTTGTATAATTTCAAGCTAAGTTATTTATTAATTTTCCGCTCGTTGGTCTATCGCTTGTGTGTACGATGAGTGGGTCAGGCTAAAAAAGCATTATTGAGTTTTTCTGACCATGGGAACGCCTAATAACAACCCGGTGTTTAGTAGTTGAGGTCTTAACCGCCGTGCTTCAGAGAGCACATGAAACCATCACTCTGGCGTCTGATCCCTCCCTGGTCATGTCGGGTAACCATCTCATCGCATTGAGAGAGTGAAGAAATAGAGAGTGTACCTGTGTTTGTGCATACAACTGTGCACTATAATGTCTTCCGCATAAGTTGGCTGGTCTACGTTGAGGCTGATCACCGTAATTAAAATCGGCTAGGTGTACATCATCATCGTTTATTGATTATAATTTGCTAATTAATGAGATATAAAAAGAAGAAACTCTTGTGACTTAACGCCTCAGTATTACAGGTTTTAAGACAATTGCAATCTTATACAAAGAACACGAAGTTCGTCGAAATAAGGAGCATTGAGTAAAAGGGTAGAGACAAGATAAGACTTTCTTGTGCGACGGCTGTTTTAAGGCCATTGTGTTCAACCAACACCATTATTGTCAGAATGAACTAGATAATAAACTCAAAATAAAAAATACAATAGGCTTGTAGTGAACGAGTAAAAAGAAAGATATGTTAATTTTTATAAAAACAAGTTTATGCAACAGATTACAACTGTATAATTCCGACTTAAATCCTGTATTGTCAATCTAAATTAGATTGCAGGATTAGTGTACAATTATTGTATTAATTTATAGAATAATATATCCTTTTGAATATGTGCCATAAATAGCTACAATGACGTTGATCAAGACAGAAATGATTTGGAATTCGTGGCAATCATATTTTAATAAACCTAGACGGAACACGCGTGGAACAAGTTGCTTTAATTTTCAATGAACAGGACTCTTAGAGTGTCGAAAACTAGTCAAATATCCCAGAAATACACAATCAGTCATTAATACTATCGTAAGTTACAAATAGATGTAATACATGTAAATATAAATATCTATATGAATACTTTCATATTTTTTCAATTCTAATTGTCTAGTGTTGGATAATAAATGAAAATGTTATATCATTTATAATATTACCACATCTTCGTTCTACAGCATAAAACAAAACCAAGTAATAAAGTCGTTGTTTAAAAATTATCCTAAGAACTCAAGCAAACCGCTAGTACATCATATGTAAAGTTTAAGCTCAGTATGCACGAGCCATATCTCAGTGTCTACGTAAGTAAGGGATGCAGGAAAACAACCGACGGCTCATAGAATATAATAATGTAAGTTGGCAAGACGTTAAATTTACTGGCTTTATATGTACTTGGGTAATACGTAATGTTTTGTAGAATAATATCGTAGAGCAAGCAGAATGCTAAATAATGTTGCCTAGCAGTAATGAATAATATACCTCACAAATTATAATCATAGGATAGTAATATTCTATGGGACAATGTTAACAGAAATCCGGATTTGAATGTTATATAATTTATTGGTTTAGTACAATAAGAGAAAATTTAATATGTGTTTTCGAATCATTAACATTTACGTAAAGATTGATCTTAAATACATATTCGTGTAGATACATATCAGATACACATTACATACATATTTTTCACAGTTCTGTAACGTCAAACGAAACATCACAACATCATAAAACCGGAAAGTTTAAAAGTCAAAAATATAAAATTAACTTTCTCTTAAATTTATCTGAAGAAAAAAGATTTCCATCGAGTTATTTTACTTCTATTGCTACCACCAAAAATATTGATAAAAGCTTCTTAAAAAGTTTGTAAAATTCATATTAACAGTAAAATTCATTACATGGTGTGTTACAAACATTTGTATGGAATAATTCGGATTTGAGATTTATCCAGCAAACATGCTTAGTTTACTTAAGGTTATGTTTCACGAAGTAATATGCGTTACAAAATACTGTACGATAAACTTTGTGTTGTCGCGTACTGCTAGGAATTTCAATAAGGGCTGTATAAGAGATAGTTTGTATTAGATATTGGAATAAGATCAATGAAACAGCGGCAAATTATATATAAAGACATTGTTTATTACAGTGATATTAAATAATTCCGAATTGCCGAAAGTTTCTGGTTATGCAATAACTGTGAACAAGTAAGAAAGTTATTAGAAATTTGTTAAATATAATATAACCTACTGGCTTGTTATGTGACAGTATTACGTGACTTCTACATCTCGGTTTATTGTAAGTTCTGTCGACAATAATCAGGCTTTTGGTGTGATATGGATATGCATTTTAAGCGCGGTACATTTGTTTCTGCTGACTCTGCTATCTGCGAGACTAAAGCTCAAATACTTACATTAGTGTCCATGATAGGTGTCTGATCGTGAACTAAGCAAAGCCTGTACTATGGTAACCAGACATCTGATAAATATTCACACATATCTCTAAATACATACATATTATAGATAAGTTACACCCATACACAGAAAATATAATCGTGTTCATCACACAAAAAATTGTCAAAAATATTCGTTCGTTCCATTAAAATGTATTGGAATCTACATATTTTTGGGTAGTAAATTCAATAAATTGTTATTACCTTATTATAACTGAGCATAGTGAGCATAGTCTATTTTTTTCTTCTCAACTATGGCGACTACATGACTTACTTGTCAAATTGAATATACTTACTATATCTGTGGCTGTTCCTAATGCAGGAGAGACGGAACTCTTTCAGCTACTGTAATCTCAGACATTACGGCTCCTTGACTTTATCTCATTAGTACCATCATTCTCATGTAATCTTTTTTTTCTTTTGTTCCCTTAAAAAAATTACATTCCTAAGCTTACTCTAGGGTTTAGTCGGAAGACTATAATATCGAATATATAATTGTTATTTTAATAATCAGGTCATGAAGCATTATATTTTGCGATAGCTTAAACATGTCTCGTATTTTGTTTTCCTATATAATGTTTAAAATCAATCCATATTTTTCGGTTTTTAATTTGATAATGGCCATAAACTTTGTCTCACATCAAAATGTCTCAAAATGTCATTGTATTTTGTAGGATTATTCTAGAAGGTAAAATTAGAGTGTTCAAATAATACATTTTACAATGTATTACATAATTTTTAAACATTATATTTTTACTGTTACGTAGCAAAGGTTTTATTTTATATTATTTTAAAATGTAGTCGACTACTCGTTACAAAACGAGTACCTATAGTTTTGTACTCGTTAGCAGGAAACACCTAATAGTTTTCTCATTTACATTGTAATTGTTAACTGAATAATTTTTAGATTCAATTAAGTTTATGAATCTAGCTCATGAAATGGAATGGTGCGTGTTGGTAAACACCAAGGAAATCTGACACCACCCTAAGATCTTAACACGAGCAACTGTAGCAGAGACTTAGTTAATTTTATGCTGTTCACGGCTACTTTAATTTCGCGCTTCGCTGATAATTCTGGCGTTGGCGGCCATGGAGAAAATCTGAGCAAAAGTTCAGTCTGCAATTTTATTTAATTGCAGATGCTGTACACAACGTGTCTTAATATTTTATTGCGTCTGCTTGTTCATGTAAACTACACATCTACACGAGTAAGAACAAAACACATGTCATTATAATTTTCGTTACACTTAAGAGTGTATTTTGAACTTTATTTTTACCATAATTATTCACAACACATTTATGACGTCATACATGACGTCCCTAGGGTAAAACATGTATCCCATTGAATTGCGTGATTAAATACTTATTACAATGATACAAAATGTACAACAACGTCTTTCAAGATACTAGGACTATACTATACAATGTTCGAAAACAATTTAAATGGCATCATTTAAACAGTACCTATTAATATTGTAGTTGTTTTTACTGTGATTCACTTACATGAAAATAAACTGATGGTCGCCGAAATACTTATTTACAAATTATAAAACATTTTGAACTAGATTTATAATAAGGATGCTTTTCAGAAAAATATAAAACTGACACAGAAAACATATAGGTTCTTCATACATTGTCTTGAAATGACTGTTTGCATTCTTTTGTTACTATAGTTCTAAAATAACTGTCTCATCAAAAGATGTTGTGCTTGCAACTATTAAGTGATATGGTAAACACATTTTCGAATTATTTTTCAATAGAACCATCAGCTTCAGCTGTCAATTACTAATCCCATAACACGCGAAGTACACCTGTTAATATGTATATAATTTCTTGACATCAAACTTTGAGTTATAAATTGATGTATTTATGAATAAATCGGCCCGGCCGCGGATCCTCCTCTGTATTGTTAGAACATAACACCTTTCTCTAAAAAATGTAGTTATATAACTAAATTTCTTAATACCTTTACCATTTTTTAACATAAAGATAAATAAAAGCGTCAAATAGTACCTTGTTTGATAGCTGTAGCTCCAATTACTTATTATTTTTATGTAGGAACAAACTCAATTTGCCTCGGACTCTTAACAAAGCACCATAGAAACATCTTTTTAACAACCTTTACGTGAAAAATATCTTTAAGTTGACAAATTTCAGTACACATTTCAAATGTTGCTACTTTAAACTTAACTGTTAAAGAAAAATAAATCATTAAAATGATAAAACTTAAAAAATATGACTGAGGTCCGACAGATTATCACCTAGATTTTTGACTACATATCTCGTACCGCTCGGTTCCACTTCACTACGCAAATAGTCAACACTAAATGTAAACATAGGTAGCCACGAGTAACGGTATTTCTGTAATCATTTAATCTCTTTGAAAATAGCAGTCGCTTTGATGTTGGAAATGAAAAAAATATTAATAGCCATACTTATTTACGAAAGAGTGGGGTATTAGTGTATTTCTATAAATAACATTTATTTCACATATCATTTGATTTCATTGTATTCGGTGGTGTTAATACAGTTGAATAGTTATTTATTAACAAATAAACAGTCACAACTTTCCTTTTTTTAAATTCAAAACAATTTACAAGAGCAAGTTCCACAATCAAAAAAATGTTACCAATTAATTAAATAGTGTTCTCATATTTCTTTTATTAAATAATGCTTTCATCTCATTACATAGATTTTCTTTTATTAATACATTTGTGGTATTAATGTCGGTTGAATTTGGAATAAATGAACCGTAAATGACAAGCAGGAACTGAGGCAACAGACTACAACTTTTAGCACTAAGCGTGAATATTCGAAGAAGAAAATTCTACAAGAATCTGGAAATATTATGTTTAAATGAATATCTACAGCAATAGGTAAAATTGGTTACTTAAATTGGTCTAGACGAATATTGATATTGGAAAACTGATATCTATGGAAATATGTTACGGTGAAATAGTAGATTATTCATGATGGATTTCACTAAAAATAATGTTATGTAAAATAATTAAAAATAATGAGTTTATCTATACAATTTAGACTTAATCTAACATACTAAATGACTTGTCCTAACTGATTAGCACTTGACCCCTGGAACTTTAGGTAGCTTTGCTTTTTATCGCATAAGCACATACTAAGAAAAGATTTAGAAACTAAAGGGATAAAACACAGGATATATGATTATACCACAATTTATCATTTTATCACACGAGCGAATGCCGAGTCACAGCTAGTGTTTGATATAATGTCCAAAATATACAATAAATTTTACCATAATTTCTTACTTCAATGTAATACTCAATATTAGAAATAATAACACTAAATGGAAATGGAACAGTTGGTATAAAGATTGGCATGACAATAAAAGACAAGTATATCTAAAATAAATATTCGCCAATGTGCGATATAGTGTTTAACGACATTATTTTCTTGGTCGACCTCTGTAGCTTAGCTTAGTAAGCGGATTTCCCGGCATCCCTTTCGAATACTAACTTAATAGTTATAGATCGTTAGATATCATAAAGGCAGGCAAAAATGTTTAACAGTTTTGGGAGTTACGTTTGCCTTCCATAAATAGATTAACTGAATCAAGCGAAATAGGTCGACAGGAAACTAGGTAAATATAATAACCATATGATATTAAGGCGATTTCTTCGAAAATAGGGGACGAAAATAAATACTTGCAATCTTGAGATTACAATGGCCGTGTAGTGCCAGCTAAGAATAGCACCACCCCATATCCTCCCATGGGTTTCGTAAAAGTTGATTAAGTGATAGTATAGCAAAAGAAGGGCTGCAGCCTCCTACTGAGTACACCATCTCACTGCGATCACCAACCCGCATGCCAAGCGTAGTAATTATGGCAAGCACAAGAAAAAAACGGCTCTAAGTCTCCAGCGGCCTTGCTACTTCTGGCTACGGTAGCGGTCTAGGAATTGGCAGTGTAGGTGGTGCGAAGAATCCCCTGGTAATATCGGCCTACCACAAACGACGGCTTGACCCAGTAACATATAACATGCGCACATTACGGACCAACGAGAAAATATTCGAGGAATGGAGGAAGAATTGAGCGGGTAGTGGTGGGATATTTTAGGTTTATCTGGAGTTCGTAATGGACAGGGGGAGGACTCAAGAATACTGCAATCCGGCAACTTGTTTTATTTCCAGGAGGACGATCATCAGTCCCAAGGTAGTGTCGGGTTCTTAGTGTATAAGTCCCTCGTAAATAACGTGGTCAAGATCGAGAGCGTGTTGTCGACGATTGCGTACCTTATACTCAGAATAACTAAGAGGTATTAGCTGAAAGTTATACAGGTATACACTCCAACCGCGACACATCCCGATAGTGAGGCAGAGACTATGTATGAGGACCTTACTAGCGCTATACATATGTGTAAAACTTACTATACCATTGTTATGGGAGACTTCAACGCAAGGTTAGGTAAACGAAGCGGTGAGGAGTGGTACTTACATCAAAAAAGTATATTTTTAAATATTTTGTCAGTCTAGAGAGTCAACCAGAGGATTGTTCCAGCTAATTACTGAAATAGCTGTACCGATATTGACGGGACTTTCACCGATACATAGTTAATGTTAAGAGAAGTAACTTGAGCTATTTTAGAAAATAGGTTTACGCTAAAGTAAAATTCAAACCGATGAAATTAACAACCAAAACCTGAGGGTAACATTACGGGGCGTAGCTCATCAATCATCATCAACAGCTATTAAAAATCTACTGCTGGACCTAAACCTCTCCTTCGAAAGGAAGTTTTGGCCTACTTTATAATATATGAGTACATACGGATATAGACATATACATATAAGTTACATACGTTAAACTTTTTACACTATTCTGTTTGTCTTTAGAGTTATAAAATACATGATTTTGCCGTTATAAATCTAAATACATCGTACGAAATTGAACAACATGCATCTTAACAATGTTATAATGCATTGCCAGTATTATTTTTAAATTTAACGGAATGCACAATACACGAAAGAGTATTAAGATCGAATCTAATTTTGGATTAACGACTTTCATAAGCGATGTTTACAATGAAACAAGACAAATAACTTATAATGAAAGAATAATGTTTGACTAAAATGCATAATCTTTTGATGTCTTTGGCAATAGTCACGGGTAGATAGTCTTTAAAACTTCAATAACATTATTTCTAGAAAACTGTGATATCACCAAGTACTTGAGTTGTGGAGATCTGATGGCAGTCTATGCGCATAAAAAAACGAATTTCAGCCATTTTTTAAATTTAAAGCCAACCGCAACTAAATTTCAGAAACAGGCTAGGACGAAGAAGTTTTTACTCTAGTTGTGTTCACCGAATAACACAACCAGTGCCAAAAATTATTAATCATGAAATGATCAAAATGTATGTACATGTGTCTGTTACATTTATTTTACGAAAAAAAAACATAAATGGTCCCGTAATAAGTGAACATAACATTTTATTAAAAAACACAAATGCATACTACGGAATGTCGAAAAATGCAAGCGTATTTCGTCCAGAGCATTCTTATATTTTATATGTATTCAACGTTACAGCACTATCACTAGTTTCACTATCATCATATGTTTTTGAGACCAATACAATTGCACTGAGATATCTACACAACAAACTTATGTTATTTCCGTTACAAGTTGTGTATACAACAATAGAAATAAGACAACGATGTCTCTCTTCTTGTCTGCTTCCGGCCGTAGTCAGATGTGACGTCAGCTTCACACCATATTGTTATAAGATGTACTTGGTTATCGGACATTCAGAAGAACGTAGTGTGTAGTATTTTTAAATTATATTGAGAGAAATTGTTTAATATAGGTATGCATGAAATGTAGTTGTTAATAGATTTTACATTCCTTTCATATTTTAACTACTAAACCGATGAACACAATTCTCCATAGTTACAAAATCTTTTAAGGAAGCAAAGCAGTGATGAACCGAGTAAAAACTTTGACATTAGCTTTACCCATTTAAAATAGTTACAACTTCATATACGAGTAATTCTTCTCGTCCGTGTGGTGACAGATTAAGAATACGTAACGTTACCACTCCTACTCAACCCGTGGATGTCGTAAGAGGTGACTAAAGGAAAAAACTATTCAGGAAAATATCGCTATAAAGAGAAGGAAAACTTGAAAGAAATCCTTAGTCCAACTCGTCTGGCTAGCGTGTTATATTAGGCCAAAACTCCCTTGTTAAGGACCTCTCCTTTGTCAAGCAGTGGTCTGTTAAAGGTTGTTGACAATTCTCGTAAGGCGTTGATTTAATATCTGATGCACAATGCCCAAAATGTGATCTGGGGAAGTTAATCACTAATTTGTCTTATCATTATATTAAATTCTTACAGTGTAGTAAAGTAAACAATATCTTCAAATTTAAACTAAATATTTATATTTTTATTGTTAATAATTTTTAAATATACCAATAACATATAAAAAATAAATAAGAGAATGTGAGTTTCTTCGATTCTTTGTTCCTTACTTTATATTTTACTATGCTTTCGTTTTATTATCTTTTAACTTTACTCCTATTAATAATACGATAACTATAAGTTTTATCTTACTACCTCTTCCAACAACCTAAATCCAATAAAATATTATAAATAATTATTCGTATCCTCAATAGCGTCAGAAAGTTAACCCGGCAAGTGCGAACCCTCATTAGAGAATGCTATTTGACGTTTATTATCGTTTACTGTCAGATATAATTGTCACTGTAGTCAAATTAGTAATCCAGTTTTAATTAAATACGAAGGAGGAAAATCTTCTTCAATAGAAATGTTTAAACAAAATAGTCCGTTAAATTCAAGGATGATGGCATGTGAAATTATGTTATCAATAAATTAATGAAACTTTTAAAAATCAAATTTCTATGAGAATCAGGTATTTTTCAATAATTGCTTTGAAAATGTCACAACAAACTGAATTTATTTTCCTTTTTTCTCTATATTTATCGTTAAACATTTGTTTTTACAGTTTTTATTAATTTACTGAAAAAACAATTAAACCAGATGGAAGATATCTTATTTTTTGGTTGCCAATAACGTTTATTAAAAAATATATTTGATGTGACTCTAGAAATATGCGCAATATTTTATAAATACATAAAAAACTAAAAACACGCTCCCTCGTTTCGTTCCGTAACCGAAAATCACTTTAAATTAAATAAAATAGTTATGAAAACGAAACGAACTTTTGTAAATTATATTTACATTACATCGCCTATTTTCAAACAACCAAAAACCTCAACGATTATTTTGTTTCCGAAAAATTCCGATCCAACAAATTGATTGTAAAAGTAGTCAATTGAATTGTGGTTACCGTGGGTTGATGTTATTTGGACCGTGAAATTTCCAACAGAAGTCCGATTCAAATATGAGGAAAACAAAGATTACATTACCTTTTGGTGCTTTTAATTCTGATTTCTTTGCATAACTTGGTCCTCCGCTTGACTTGTAAGTTGTTGTGCTGTTGAACATTTTTACACTATGAACACTACTTACAAAATATTCAATATTCTATTCACAGTTTTTGAGGTTGAATAAAAACCTTCAGGCATGTATAATATTTTTTGTTCGTGAATCGTTTTAATATGATGACAGCGTCCGCGTAAAACGCATATGTTGAAACTGAATTGGCGCGCATCGCTCGGCCGCGTTATTTTTGTTTCCCTGCCATTCCCGCACTCCTACTCAGGAAAATGATTTCCGAATATGTTTTTTATACGCGCAAAATGTTTGCATCCAGATGCAAGTGCCTATGTTAATTCTTAGTCGATAAGAGAATGAATGGATTCTAAAAATACACGTTTTGTGAAATCAACACATCATAATCGCTGAACAAAACATATATAATGTAACTATTAAATTACATGAAGTTTAATTCGATACAATAAGTTCACTTCTGATTAAAATTTTGCCCAGTTTCATCGCGTTATATAGGCTGGACCAAGAATTCGTTAACATTTGAATCTAACATCCCGCTCAAACATATTACGGGAGTTCTTGGGACCGATGCTATTGGAATTTGCTGGCTACGATCGTTTCAATAAGATGGAGCCACTTGTCATACATCCAATGAATCCCTGCTGGTGTTCAAAGACATGTTGCCGGAAAAGCTGCCTTCCAGATGAGGCGACGTTATTTGAAGAATCGTGTCTATATCAATAAACCAAATACACTACGTCAACTAAAAAAAAATTAGGTAAGAGATATCCATAATCTCGCGGTCTCTTTGCCGACGAGTATTCGAAAACTTCGGTGCTCGCTTAGAAGAGCGCAAACGTCGAAGTGGTGGTCATTTAGGCGACATAATTTTTGAACAATAAATTGCAACTAATTAGCTTTCTCGTAAATAAGCAATTTTTATAATATATCAAACGGTTTCTTTATGAAAATTGTTCAAATGTTGAATATTTCGTGGCCCACCCTATAGCAGCAATATAAAAATTTGTGTGGTTTTAGTCGGTCCGATTCTTACACTGCAATACCAATACCCTTGGTGGAGTGACGGTTGTAATGAAAACGGACTGGCTAAACCTGTGACTGTCGGCCTATAATATTTATTATGTGATCGCATTATTTCACTTATACACAAAATTATACGTCAAAAATGTTACTAAGTTGCTAAATTAGTAAGTACATCTATCAGTATCTCTATTTCAGATTTAAAGAAACGTTAAAGCAATATTTACAATCCGATGTCACAGTCAGAGGCTTACAATGTTCCACGGGACCATTATATCCCTAAGCAAAGTGTTGTCAATAACACACAATATCTTGAGGACTCTCAAATTACATGCCTACCCTACATAAAAAAGAATACGCAATAATGTCTAGTTAGATGCTCATGAATTACGTTTATTTTACAAAAATTGTACTTTCCTCTTCCCGTTCATGTGTACATTCCGAATGTATAAAATTTATCTCGTATTTTTACCTCTTCATAAAACAGGTAGCGTGTTTTTTCCGAGTATAATAACGTGATGTGATGTTTTAATGTGTAAGAGGCAACAATAAATGTATATCCTGTGTTTTAGTTGCCTATTATGTTTGTCATTTCTTTACTTATGAATTAATAAATTATAATTTTGAATAATATAAATTCAATATTTGTCTCACTGTTTCCAGCGCTCAAATATTATTGGCGCACTTATAGGGGGTATAATTGCCTCGGTGGCGCAGCGGTAGTAAATAAGGCTGCTGTGCTTGAGGTCTCGGGTTCGAATCCCGGGTCAAACCAAACGTTTAAATGATCTGCAAATATTTGCTTGGAAGTTTTCTGCAAAGAAAAAGTATATAAGTATTCTAACAGCCAGTCTAGTTATCATAGCATAAGCTCTGCTAAGTTTGAAACTAGCTGACGTTGTGTGTCAAATGTCTAAAATATTTATTTATTATTATTATTCTCTTCATTTCATATTGTATATACATATCGATTACGTTTTTAAATACTTAAAAAGGAAAAAAAAATACATATTTAAAAATATAAAAAATAATAGAACATTAATATTGGGTACAGGAACCAAGACACCGGTAGTTAGGGCTCCAAAGGCAGGAACTTCCTTACTATACGGGCCGTATCAAGAAGGATTGCCTTCTGCATCAGACCCCTTTTTTTTTAACTTGTGGAAGCCCTCTCGGGCCGTCGCCCTTGATCCAACCTTCTAAAGTGAGCCTCTTAAGATGTTTGTGGACTCTCGTGGTTATCAATCCGTGAACAGATATAATTATGAGAACAATGATCATCGAATCCTTATTCCATATATCGGCAATCTCGTGAGACAGATCCAAACAGTTCAATTGTTTTTCTTCTTCAACTTTCACGAGATTCTTGTCATGAGGAACGCCGATATCGACAATCATTGCGCGACGCTCTAATCGATCTATCATCACAATATCAGGCTTATTGAAAACAATAGTCTTATCTGTGATAATAGATCGATCCCAATATAACGTAGCAAGACTATTCTCGAGAACTGGGTTGGGCACATACCTGTAGTATAGCACTTCAAAATTGACAAGTTGGTATTTAAGAGTAAATTGTTGGGGTACGATCCTGACTAATTGGTTATGCTTATACAAATACTCACCGTTAGCAAGACGAGAATAGCCAGAAATAATATACCTAATAGATACCTCAGGAAAGTGGTACGCCCAACAGATGTCAACCGTACTATCTTTCAGGATATATTTCCGGTAGTTATTCGTCATGATAACTTCGTCGATAATCACACAAACAAAACCTTCGGTTTTTGTGCAGAGATCACCTTACCGTAACCAAAACGTAGACGCCTTGAAGTCTATATTAGACCCGTGTTGGGCCCGATAAAATCGACCATGAAGCTCTTTGCCTTTCCATACATCCTTGCGATCAGTGGTACTAAGTACTACAGATTTCTGCCAATTCTCTTTAGCTAGAGCGAGTGGAGTAAATACTCATGCTACTATCACTACATTGCAATGCCCTCCCACATTAGCCTGCAGAAAATATTCTCTGAGATTGTGATCTTGAAGAGTCTTGATATTTAATAGATCACGGCCTCCGTGGAATATATAACCTCATAACTGACGAACTTCGATGGTGCATGTGGAATGCAGTCAGCAATGTACGGACTCTCCTGTCAAAGGCATCTAATTAGGTCTGAGTCTAATTATAGGCTCGCACCTTGTTACTCGCTGATAAAAGACTTTGAAGTACTTTTTTAGGCAGCCAAAGAAGCGTTCCTGTAACATTTGTTTCACGCTAGATTCTGATATTCCCAGGGACTATGAAAACTTTTTTTTTTTCAGAAGGACTGTGAGAAACCTAGATACTTGTAAGTTTTAGTTGCAGACAGAGATCTGAGTTCTGTTAAATTTCAAAGTCCTATACCAAATTTCATCTTGATAGAATTACTTACTAAAGTTTTCAGTGACCCTTAATAATACCGTCAATTGTAATTTTGTGACGGCCAGTAATTTCAAATCATCCAAATCAATCAATCCATATAAAAAAGGTGAAATATAACTTGATCATCTTGCTGCAACCGATAGCCTAATTTAGTTCAAAGGTAGATAAAACCACAAGGGACTAAGGTAAGACCTTGAAATATACCTCTCTCGATCTCTATTAGTGTATCATTTATCCCAGTCTGCCGACATCCTGAAAAGCGAAGTGTTGTTCTCCACTGTCTCATACATGACCTTAGGTAAGTGCACAGAGTTTTATCAATTTTATACAATTCTAGCACTTTCAAAAGCCATAGCCATAGCCATAGGAACTGAGTCATAAGCATTCTTGTAATCTATACAACATATCGCCAGACTCTTAAGACTACGACGCACCTGTTGTCTAATGGTCCTGTCTATGATAAGGAGCTCTTTGTAGGGTCTTTATAGGATAATTCTATTCTGTACACATTCATGTTTCACTAAGATCTTCGGTTATATCGAAATAAAAAGAAACAAAGAGTAAGGCTCATTTCCAGCTCTATGGGCCGAAAATGTGCTCACATGACATTTTAACTTATATAATGTATCTATTTCACGTGGTGTACATCACAACCCGTAGCGGGGAGCCTGTTTAAGGTCAGTGGTTTAGGGATCCCAAGATAGTCAGTGGTCAGGTTCTTTCCTACCGAAGTACAGGTGATGGCGACGTCACCAGAGAGAAAGCTAGTAGCTGGAAGTAGAGCTCGACGTCTCTGTAACAGCCAATATTTCTATTTTGCTTCGAAGGACTGCAAGCCTGAATGGAAGATGAGTTCGGGAATTATAACTGTGCTCTTGAACTAGCCATTGTTAGCATATTTGGTAGAATTTTTCAAATAAAAATATTGTTTTAATATGACGTTTAAACGCAATACCTTACACAATCGATGTCTTATTAAATTGATTTTTAAGGTAATTTAATGCTGTTTTTATGCAAAGCATAGATTTTAAAAGTATTTAATTTATTGTGATTGATTTTCGTTTTTCTTATAGAAAAAAAATTATTTAGTGTAAGACTATGTACGGGAAATTTCAACCTCTTTTAGTGTTGCTAGTTTATTACAGTTGATTTAGTTGTTTATTTGAATTTATTGTTATTATTACTACAATTAAATACGGCAACTCTGTGGCGTTTATTTCTATAACTCATTTTAATATTGTAAAAGGTTTTGTTTGGTTTCTTTCGAGGCTAGCCATCTCCCTGACGTCAACCCTCCTTGGAAACGTAATATTTTTGAAACGGGAAAATGAGAGAAGTTTAATTGGGGTAAGGAAAACGGATAGGGTGAGGAAGCTAGAGTAAGGACCAATATTGAATGAGTAAATAGCATATAAACTTAACATTTACTTTTTACTCGACTGCGCTTTAAGGAGTATTGAATTTTACGATTGTTTGTATGCATGTGTGTTTCTGAGCACGCTCTGTAGTTTACATGATTTCATGGATTTCCGTTACAGAAGAGTCCACTTTTGATAGATTTGTCTCAATTCGGACGCATTTTATAGTTGGACCAAAGAAAAGTAGAGATATCAATACAAAGGAAGCAGTGGAATCGTAAACAGTACATTTGATCAATGATAAATAAGTAAAACAAAGCATTGTAATAATATTGAAATACCTAAACCTTCACTCAAATATGCAGTAAAACGATATGCAGTAAAAACAACAATCGTTACTTTAATAACCTACTTAAAAACTATAAGTACCTCACTATTACACCTATGATTAATATTCAATCAAATTAATCTATCGCCGTCCACTGCTGAACGAAGGTCTTCCCCTAAGAGCACCAACCATCCCCATCTTGGTCAACTCACATCCATGCACTGCCAGCCACTTTCTTCAAGTAGTCGGCCCACCACGCCGCAGGTCGCCCTAGTTTTGACGTTTGCCCAATCGTGGTCTCCACTCTAGTACACTACGGTTTCAGCGACCATCGGTTCGTCTGGAGACATGGCCGGCCCTCTTCCACATCCACACCATTAATATTAACGGTATAATTATATTGTAAATTAAAAATTAATAGAAACAACATATATTGGATTGATTTTTAGTAAAATTTCGACAATCACGTTACGTCAGTCAGACAGATAATTTTTATCGTGACAAATTATATTTTCGTTATTATGTACAAATATTTGTTCCAAATATAAAGTAGTACAATATCTGAAGTGGCAAATACCCTTCGAACGGCCGTTACTCTATTTTCTTATTCTAATTTTAACGAGTAAGTTGAAACTCCTTATTGCCAAAGATACAAATGTTAAGCAACTTGAGCCGGAAATTAACTTAACAAATTATTTTATTTCTGACGTAAACAATAAACGCCTGCCTCAAGCGTACCATTTTAATTATATCCATCAGTGGTACAAACTTGATAAAATTATTATATTATTAGAGTAATTTGTTCAGGGAATACCATACGTAATTAAATCTTACAAAATCTTTAGATGGTAAATTTAGGGTAATGTGGTTTTCTTGATAAAAAAATTCGGTTGATTTAGATGAATTTAATTTTGCTTTTCAGTAATAATCAACAGCCTTTATTAATATTCTGCGCTGTTGTCTAATAATTTAGTTTTGTAGGAAACAATAAATACTGGTGCTTCACCATAAGATTGATCACAGGCATTTTTATTTTAATAGTTTTTTAAAAATCTGTTCATTTCGCTTGGTTCCTTATCATTCAAACAATGTTATTTTTCCATAATAAATTTATATTTTCACATTTCTATTTTTCTTCTAGTCCGTTTTCCCAAATAATGTCGGCGTCGGCTTTAAGTCTACTACAATATGTCTGAATTTCAATTTGTTACGTGGAGCAACTGCCATCAGACCTCTACAACCCAAGTACTAGGTGATATCGAATATCTGTAGATAAACTGTTGTCGAAGTTTTTAGGGTTACAACTGTCTATAACAATTACCAAAGATATTCGACGGCTTGATGTGCTCACGAAGGCACGGAGGGGTCTCAATTTGTTCAGGATAGTCACCCATCATAGATTGATCTTCTTAGGATAGGCTTTACTATGGAATAGCTTCACTTTTTCTAAAATGTAGATTAACGATAAAAAACATTTAAATGTTCACTTATTATAAAAGGAGACTAATATATTGTATGATCTGAAACTATTTGAAGATAAATATTTGATTGGTACCAGAAGAGTTAAGAACCAGGTTATTGACATAGTATGGGTCGCTTGCGGTCCCATAAATGTCTCATAATAAACGAGAATTTACATTCCTTGGGTGAAATATTGAGAGAGAGTAATCATTATATAGAACATTAGTCATCTACTAAAATAAAGTAGAAAAATATTTAATAACGTATGTTTGAACATATTACTCTTCGACATCTATTTGACAATACATTTCATTCTTTGACTGACAGCAACATAATATTCAATGACAGTCACAAGTCACAGTCACAGTTACAGTAATATTTATTTAAAAATATATAAATTTTAAAAAAGTGTCACGGTGATACATATGTCATACTTAGAAGCGAATTAATTATCAACAAATTTAAATGCAAGCAACTTAATTTACCGAAATCAAACTCTTTTAAAAGAGAAATTACAAAAACAGAATGAAAATTTTGATTAAACACAAAAAAGATCACAAAATTTAAGACCTTCTCAAACATAACGGATAAATAATAATTATAATGTTGATCAATAAATACAGCACCTCTGTCTCTCTTAGAATAAAATTGGACTTACTCCGTACGTATCATCACAATATATTAAAATTACATGTTTAAATTTACACAGATTCTCAAAAATGGTTGATATTTATATACTGAAATTGCCTGTTATTAAAGCTAATAAAATGAAGTAACAAAACAGGTTATAAAATAATATAACAACTAATTTAATAAACGGTTCTTTATATTATTATACTGTATATATTTGAAGGCTAAAATTTCTGACAGAGAATTTTACGGTACAGTAAATCCTAAATGAGAACAAATTTTTACCTTGGGAATATAGTATAAATATTTTCGTATTCCATATTCATATTTCTATGACAGAGGATATCCTCATTTGTTTTGGGTAAATATAATAAACTTTAATTTTTGCCAATCATTAATAGTGGGTAAGCTAATTTAACATATTTAGGTGTTATATTTAAGTTTATAAGACATTAACGCTTAAACGCGTCTACTTAGGTGACACTGGAAATGACGAGATTATAATAACACATATGGAGCTAAAATTTAACATAGATCTCAATTACTCATTAGTTGCAAATTCTCACTCAAGTTTAGTTCTTTTCTATTCATAGTTAACCTAAAATAATTAACATTTAACAGTTGTTATAACTGTTTAAATTACATTGAACCAAATAGCAACGTTTATATCTTTTTCTTTATTTTGTATTCTATACAAAATTAATTCAATTTCCTAGTCATTTGTTTAAGTACATTCTAGACCATAAAACTGAAAGATCGAAAACAAAGCGTAAACACAAATATAATGTATTTAAGCAGAACGAATTTCATATTACCTAAGATCTACAAATTTGAATTTTTTCACACATTTCTTCTTTATGGAAAATTTACTCATATCTACGTTCAGTATAATGTAACGATAACTTTTCTGAAGTTGACACGCAACATATATAAATAATGTGATGTATTTTCATCTAACAACTTATCTTTAGGGTTCTGTAGTCCTAATACGTATTTATATGCGTTCGTCCTGTCCATCTGTCTATCCGTATTCTAACAGTTATTTTTTAAAAATAAAATTGGATATGGTTTTTTACTTGTTGTCCCATAGAAAAAAATAGTCGTCAGCGATTGAGTGATCCGTTTATGACATTTTAAAGTGTTAACTGAGATATGCTTTCTCACTCTGGTATTATGGCTAAAATATCTTTGTAAGTTTTAAATTAAAATTCGTCCAACACTATTTACATAATTTGTGAAATTTCATGCAAAATACAAAACTGAACTTTAACGACTACTTGCTTAAAACTGTAAGTAAAACTCTACGAAACGTTACGCTGTGCGCAGACCGACACGCACTTGACTAATTTTTTATACTATAGAAAGTAAGAGGCGTGCCAAAAGGCACAGATCTAATCTCTTATTGTCTCTTTTATATATAAATGCAAATACTCCATTTATGCAATGAAGTATTGTTCAAGACTATGAGCTGTACCTATTTTATATACACCAACAGCTTTTAATATGCCTCTGCTGGACATAAGCTTCTCCTTCGAAAGGAGGTTTTGGCCTACTATACCGTGCTGTCCAGACGGATCTACTCAATTTCTATAATTCCAATTTCCTCCTATCTATCATTTAACATACAATTCAGTCAATTATGTAGGATTCTATTAAGTTGTATTATTTACCTAGTTAATAGATTTTTACAATTAGAGTAGACGATATTAGAAAGTGAGGTAAAGTTTTGCCTTGATCTTTCACATTTGTCATTACTGACAGGTGAACAGCAAAAATGATAACAAGTATAGTTTCATTAAAGGGATTTTTGTAGATGCACTTCACAAAAACTATATATTCTTTGCAAGACACTCAGCAACTGAAAGAACACTATCATGCGATCTGAGTACCCCTGACAATGTGTATATTATTTTATTTTATATGTGTATTCACTTTTCTGTGCAATGTCTAAGTGTCAATGTCAAATTAAGTCCAATAAAATTCAATATCTGTATAAATTAAGTCGTCTAGAAAAGGATTGTGTTTCAAAAGGATTGATATGGTAGACAACGGCTAATTCGCGGTAAATTGTTGTGAGAAATATTGTAAACACAAATAAAGTGATATGTTGTGAAAGCAAATATAAAATTTATGATATACCTCTAATTATTATATTAGAAGTGAGTATAGTAGAATATCCTTTCAAGTGTTAACAGAAGGGTATGTATATATGTATGTACGTACGTATGCATGTATGTATGTAATGTATGTTTGTACGTATGTACGTATGTGCGTATGTATGTATGTATGTATGTATGTATGTATGTATGTATGTATGTATGTACGTATGTATGTTTGAATGTTTGTATGTACGTATGTCTGTCTGTATGTATGTATGTATGTATTTATGTATATATGTATGTACGTACGTATGCATGTATGTATTTACGTATGTACGTATGTGCGTATGTACGTATATACGTATGAATGTATGTATGTATTTATGTATGTATGTATGTACGTATAGTAGCGCTCAAAAGTATTTTGACAAGACTACTTTTGCAGTTATCTTTTTACTGAGTACTTCAAAATAATTTTAGTATTTTTTATATTATCATTTATGACATATTTCATCCTCTGTTGGTTGGTTTTATTGGTTACGTATATATGTACGTACGTTATGAATATATATATATATATATATATATAATTCCAAAGATAATTATATTTTTTATTTTTAAAGACGACCCCCCACACTTAGAATATACCTTGTGTCGTGGGGGACTTTACATACATATAAGAAAGAACATCCAATTGATATTCTAATTTAGTTTTTTTCTCTGAAAATGAAATATCCTGGAAACATTACGCCTGCGTATAATATAATGTTTAAAAATAATATGAATCCAAGTATAGACACTGAGGATGAGCAAAACGGAAGGTTAATGAAGCTCAGTGCTCATTTAGGATATATTAGGATCGACACCTTTAGAGTTAATGAAATGAAAAATTATGGTCGTCGGTCTGCAATGACCTCTTTTGCTCCCTTAGTTCGTTCGTTATAAATAACAACTCTGCTGATCTCTATAATCTACCTACAATTTTGTCATCACTTCATAGCGAACCTACATTATCTAACTTTTCAACGCGTTCTATTTTATCGTGAAAAAATCCAAACGAATTAAAATTGACGAACTGAAAATAAAATTCAATTTTTAAAACAAAAAATAAGACACTGGATTGAGTTTTTTATGTAATATTAAAATAATGTTTTTGAATGAACTTCATTTTATGTATTAAGATGAACTAACAATGAAGATGAAAATAAATCAACAAAGAACACATTACAAGGTATTATAAATATAATTGCATAATAATTGCATTGCATTTGCATTGCAAATGCAAGGTAACTTAAGTAATCCAAACGATTAACCGTTGTCATCATCAATATCGACTGCCCGTCATGCAAGCTATCAAATTTTATGTGTATTTAAAAAAGTGCCATGAATGAGTTTATACCTTTGGGAACCCGTAATGCTTTATCAAGTTTTTTAATTTTGGCAACCCTCAAGACATCTTGATTAAAACATAACGGCGCTCTTCATTGCTCACATAGCACTTACAGACAAAAACATATGTTTTCATAAGCATCACGTTCATATTATTTGTAACTACCCAAAACCCAGACATATTAAGACACGAGATTTCATATAGAAACCAGATAACAGTAAAATAACATTTTAGTGGACAACATAATAAAAATATTATATTTCATAGAACTTGTATTAAATTCTTGATAATGGTTGGCTTAAAAATCCCATTTCAGTGTTTTGGCAACTGTGGTTTAATTATTTCAGATGGTTGTCATAACAAATGACAAAGAAATTACAATGGTGAAAATTTCACTCAACATTGAATATTCACTCGAGCAATTCTTATTTATGCTCGAATACTTAAGCTCGGAATTAGGTACCTTAGGTTTAAGCACACTTTATAAGAATATTTCATTGAAGCGAGTCATTTTAAGTAAGGTTCTTTTATAATCGACCCGAATTCTTATTTAAAACTAGTATATATCTGTAAGTTTAAAATTCTGGTAATACCCTGTGTATACTTGGCTCTGGTTGTCTTGTGGTTAACGATGTTAAAAAATTTACTGTATTTTCCAGGAGTTCTTGTTTGTGTGATAGAACACCACAATGTTGTTCTTGATTCAAATTAGACATAATCGTTTACCACGGGCCCGAGTGAATAGATCCACAGATCTACACAGATTCACGAGGAAACGTGCCAGAAAAAATTTACGTTTGCATATATTACAATTGTAAGTTAACTCTCCTTTTATACATTATATAACAGATAAAAAGATGTTGTGTTTATGTAGAATTCTAATTTAAACAGATACTAAAATAAATCCAGACATCGTTGACGTCAGACTTATTCATGACTTACTTGCCACAGAAACTGAAAAACGGATTATTTAAATTCTAAAGCAGATATCAATATTAGTAGTATAAGTTACCTTTTATAGTAAGATATATCAGTACGGGATAGTCAAACCTTAGACTGCTCTGCAAGAGCACTAGGCAAACATGTGCATACTCCCTTCTTTGACCCCTTTTATTAAATTGAATTATACAAAAAAGGACTTTTACATATGGTGTGCTTTTAATATTTATTTTAATTGCTTATGACATTAAAAACAATACAAATTCAATCTTGTAAAACTTTTTGTATAGTCATCTAGTTTCAAAGTTAGTTTAAATTAAAAAAACAAAATATGTAACAAGTTCACGTACCGCATTCAATGATCCATATAATAAGAGATTTTATGACAAGGGTCAGTTTAAAAAAAAACCAAATATTTAGCCTTTTCCTTATCTACAAAATAGTTAAGGCTCAAATTATGTATGTTACAGAAAAATCTCAATGAAAATCTAAATTATTTGGCCGCTATTTAAAATATAACGCCAAATTTATGTTACAAAACTTAACTACAATCCAACTCAATCCTCTTACTTAGCATCTCTTCGTGTCTTTTTTATTGTTTTAAATAACTGTAAATTGAATGGACAGTTCCAATTGTCACACGGTTATTCACTACCTCTAAGCTCATTGAAATCACATGAAAATACATGACATGTGAATCGCCTACAGCCAACTTCGTTCAAATCGGTTTAACAGAAGGTTCGGTTTAACAAGTATACGTAGAAACGACTATTGTTCGAAACAGATTCGAGGCTAAAGCTTCAAGTGCAGTTTTGTTTCATTTGCATTTAGCAAGAATTGTGAACGTAAAAGCAGGTTATACATATTTGAGTGTGTTACGTTGTTTAACTAACTTCATAATATAAATGTTCAGTAATAATCACTTATTTGACTTTAATAGTTCTGGTATTAACAAGGTACTGTTTAAGATTATTCAATAAGGCAAGTGGCTTATTAGTGTAGTCTTGAGAAAATATTTGTCTATGTACGTTGGACTTTCTTGAAGATTTTCTCATACGATGCGTTAATCCGTTGCGACATCACAAACAACATCACTAGTGAACCACCTTTGTTATTGGATAAACTCATGTTGAGAATCGAGACATTGTCCATCGTCGTTTCAAATAATCGATAATACACGAGACAACCATTTCTCCCCACAACCCGTAATAGACATAAGACATATAACTATAATAACTACGAAAATAATACAGTGCAAATGTTCTAGAGGTCTTATACTTAGTGCAGTTCTGCGAGTAGCCAAGCACCTGCAAAGAACGTTTATTATTATTTTTTAAATAATCAAAACTATTAAAGAAAAATAACATTGTTTGATAACTAAACTTTTAAAATTGTATTAATTTTAAAACTTTATTGTCATTGTAAACTATAGTGTAAAATAAAATAACCACATAATAAAGTGCCTTTAAAAAATTAATAACCAACTAAAGTAATATGCAAGTAGCAAGTAATCAATATGTTCAAACTATCGACAAGATACAAACTTCCTCAGAGTTCATTAATGTCCTTACACCAAAGTAAATTTCAACTTCATCGTATAACTAAAACTAACGGCAATTTCGCAAAGTTTTGATTCATTCAATAAATTGATACGAGTATGTGGCTATTCTATTAGCTTGCTAGACCTAATTTTACTATAAGTACTTGTTGCTAGATT
This sequence comes from Hypercompe scribonia, assembly GCA_949316085.1. Taxonomy (NCBI): domain Eukaryota; kingdom Metazoa; phylum Arthropoda; class Insecta; order Lepidoptera; family Erebidae; genus Hypercompe; species Hypercompe scribonia. The sequence goes on from OX438975.1 coordinate 9,099,548, forward strand.
TAAATATTACTTGATAGCATTATCTATGTGCTCAAATAATAATTATAAAACTTTGCAGACACCTTTCAAGAAGTAAGTCAACTTATGTCCAAAAAGATACTTGCTTTTAGCAATAAGGCCTCTATATACATCTTCTTCTAATATTCAATTATAGTATTGTCTTACTTTTCTAGTCGATAGAATTAGAAATGAAACAATTCGACAGATAACTAGAGTAACCGATATTGCACAGAGAATCAACACGCTGTAGTGGAAGTGGACTTACCAAATCTCCAGGCGAACGGATGGTCGTTGGAGTCGACGTATATTAGAGCAGAGACTGTGACTGGGCAAAAGTAGTGTTGAGTACCTTGTGGGATAGTAAGCGGATCACTTCAAAAAAAAACAGCTGACAGCCGATGGATGCAGATTATCCGTGATCGGAATGATTGGTGCATTTTGAGGGAAGCTTTTGTTGAGCATAGTGTAATAGGTAGAAGTAATTGATGCACAACCATAAATTTTATGCAATGCCAAAAACTTTATTACCACAAGTTTTTTATTAAACTGTACTTTGTTATTAAATTATTGTTAAACTATATTGTTGCAACAACTCTTACTCGTGAGTTGTTACCAGTATAAGGAACACTGATATACTCGACCTATAGGCTCTTCAGTAACATTTGAAGTACTTTAAAATAGTAAACATAGTACGTAAGTATAAATAAATAAATAAATTAATATTTCGGACATTTGACACACAACGCCATCTACCTTCAAACTAAGCAGAGCTTGTACTATGAAAACTAGATCAACTGATAGAATACCTTATATACTTTTTTTCTTGTAAATACATACATATTTTACATAGAAAACATCCAAACTCCGATACGAATAATTGCAGGTCGTACAAACGTTTGGTCCGATTCGGGAATCGAACCCGAGACCTCAAGCGCAGTCGCATTCGCTACCGCTACGCCATCGCGGCGGTCGAGGTTAATTGAAAAATTGTCCATCACGTTGATATAATACCACGGTTTATGTAACTTTGAAGTACATAATATATTATTCAATTTATACTCTTGAAGCAAGTCGAATATAAAAGAACTTAGATGTAAAATTCTTAATAAATTAATTAACGTCTCAAGAGTCTAAAAATTTTAGCTTTTCAATTAGAAATTTCAGATTACTCATTATATTTACAATTGCCAACCTATTTTACCTACCAATTTTTTAGTAGTTACTGGCATTCTTTTTAATATTCTCACTAATTTTAAATTTGTCATGTTTTTTCCATTTGTTTGAAGTAAAATGTCTGTGTTATGACAGATTAAGAATATTGAGTGTCATCGCCCCTATTCATCCCATGGGTTTTGTAAGAGACGAATAATGGATTTAACTTCACAGGACCATATCACTGCAAGAAGAAGGAAAACTTGAAACAAATCCCATACCGACCCTGACCAGCGTGATATAGTAGGCCAAAACTTCCTTTTGAAGGATAGGCTTATGTCCAGCAGTGGACTATTAAAAGTTGTTGATGATTGACGATGATAAACTTTTTTAATTATACACCATTATTTTCATTATAGTTCAAAGTTTAAAGTTTTTTTTATTAATTAAAAAAGCAAACAGGGTGTGATCAAAAATGTTTATATCAATTTAATTATGATAGTAACTAGCTTACAATAAACCGTGCTAACTAATATTATAAATGCGAATGTGAGTATGTTTCTTTACATGTAACGCCTAAACTACTTTACCAATATCGAAAAATATTTTACCAATGGAAAGCTACGTTATCAGCGAGTAATACGAGTATAATTAAAATAACTATTTACCACGATAATCGATTTATACGGTTCATGGGCCCAAGCTAGTAAAGAATAAAATAGCAGACCTGCTAATTACTAAGAAACACGAATATTGTTTTCACAATAATTCAATCATTGAATGTTCTTTCGGATTTCTTGTTGCTTGTGGATGTAGATGTTACAGAGGGTACGAAATAAAAATTGTAATCAAATATAAAATAGTATTTTATTTAAAAATTGTAATGAAATAAACATTATAATTATAAATACCTATTTAAAAGTATAAAAATATGTAGATCACCGACTTCGGGTACAGGGACAAAGAAACAGGTGGTGGGGGCTCCAAAAACAGGACAATCCCCACTATACGAGCCGTGTCAAAAAGGACTGCCTTCTGCATTAGTCCCTTGATGATGTTCTCTCACGTGAGCCTCTTAAGGTTTTAGTCGAGGCTCTTGGCTATCAATCTATGAGCAGGTACGATTGTCAGAATAACAATCACCGCTACCATATTCCACATATTGACAATTCTTGTGACAAATCCAAATATTTTATTTGATTTTCTTTTTTAACGTCATGAGGAAATACGATATCGATAATCATTGCGCGGCGCTCTAATCGATCTATCAGGCTTATTGGCAACTATTCATCGTTAGCAAGACGAGAATAACCAGAAACAATATGCCTGATAGATACCCCTGGAAGTTGGCATGCTCGACAGATGTTAATATCTTCGATAGTTATTCGTCATACTATTATTGTTATATACTCTTATTTTTTCTACACTAACATCTCTTTAGTGTTACTAAGTCTAACATATAATGACATATGTATATAAGAATTATACTTCTACAACAACAATAGAGGTTTTAACATTTATATCATGATTAAAAGCTTAAATGTCTTAAAATGAGAATAGACGGGAGTGCATTTTCTTAGTACTAAAAACCGTTTATTCTGTAGACTATTTGGGCAGCGTTTAATCACGATTTATCTAACATTTGATGTTTGCCAACTACATGTAAGTTTAATTTTTAAAACACATTCCAAGTAATTCACATTTAGAGCGAGGAAAATATAAATAGACGCATTATTTATTAAAGGTGTACAAAGTTAGATACATCCCAGAGTAATTTATTAAAGAAAGTGAAATTTAGATCCTCCTTAAAATCACTAAAAATATTAAATAATAAAACAAAATAAAAAAAAACAACTCGGGAATTTAAAATAACTACTTTGTTGTTCAAGTTAAGTCCTTTCAACAACATGATCCGTGTATCACATTCCATTTCTTAATCCTTTCATCAAATCAACCTGTCAACCAGTGGACAGTGACTGCTGAATATTTATTGTAGGTTATGGCAGAATTATCAGAGATTAGAATGTTTTTATGAACCGCGAAGGAAGCCACTTGAGGGATTCAACCTCACAATAAATGCCGCCGTGGTCGAGCCCTCGATGAAGTATCTTAAGTTCGTACTCGTTGATCGGGAGCCACGAATGGTTGAGACACTAGCTTATACAGTTTGAAATATAGATAGAGCTGTAATAATTCATAGTTGAATAGTTATGTAATTTACAACTGAACTTGTTTCACAAACGCGGAGCTGCCGGCACAGTAGTACGTAATATTACATTATATTATATTGCATTAACTTAAATGAGAGTTCTTCTGACGTTCATTTTTAAAGCTTGTATTTTTTGTTGCTACATATTTTATACACTAGTTAGATTGTGTACTGATTACAGTACAGTACATATCTTGATTTTACCTCCTATCCTGCATCTTTTCATTCTATCCTTTGAGATTGGTAAATGGTACTCTATTATGTTCTGGATTGTAGAGACGAGTGCTTTTCACTCAATCAATAATTTCACATTTATCTGTGTTCACGAAAATCGTTAGCTTAAAATATCTTACAAAAGTAATGAAATTATGTTATTAAAAAAATAATAATACTGATAGTAAAATATTATTTTAATCAGAAAACATTTAATGCTATCTTGGATAATCAATTTTTTTGTTCATTATTTGGCAAGGTACTGATAAATATTCAGGTAATAAGTGGCCAACTTGATACGCTGAATAACTTTACTAACCGTAAGAAATTAGGTTACAAATAATCTCTTTGAAACTAACGCGATGCTATTCTTGTATGAAACTATTTTCTACAAAGCTATTTATTAAGTGTGCATCATATTCTCACACGACCGTTCCTGCGGAAATTGCAGTGGCGACGGTGAAATATTTCATAGAATTTGAGCTTTGCTTTCGTATATGACAAGAAGTAGAAGATAATTGCGGAAGTTTTTATATGAAAGAAATTTCAGCGTCCAAAACACTAATTTGTTTGAATTACTTTTAAATTAACAGATGGTTACAATGAACAAGTATACAGTTTTAAACTCGATGCAACTTTGAATTTTAATTGTTAGGCGAGTTTTTTCAAAATATACTTCTAATAGTTTATTTACAAAATATATGTAGTAATTTATGTAAACGTTGCGTATTATGTGCTAAAATGTGAACACATATGTTGCTGATATAAAATTAGCGACACAGCATTGTTATCTAGGTATTTAGGTAATATTCTAAACAAAAAATGTATTAAAAAGTGAAAAAAAATACATGATTTTATGCCTACAATTATTGTTATTTTTAGAGTATTTTGGAGAGTTTTGGTGAATCTTTAGATCAATAATTAATTTTATTTGTGTAAATATAAAACCCACTAAACGCACTGCTGATATGAAACATCGCTGTTCTAATGAGACAAACGAAGAAACCAAGTAATGTCCGTCTCAAAATAAGAAATCTACCTATAGAGACATTTTTAAGAAGATTTGTGAAGACCACAAAACTAGACTTTCGATAAAGTGAACTTACTAGAAAATACAGCTTGAATGTTGTATTTTATTATGGAATTCTGTTGTCATTGTCAGATCTAAAATTTTTACAAGTATATAATTTGTTAAGTGTCACGTATGAACCCATATACAGCAAAGATCTTTGTCAGCACATCACTAAATGAGAGCCTTTCAGTAATAAAAATTTTCATCAAAATTGTTTTTATCAATAAATATTTTTATTTTTCCTTTATGAAACGTTTTCAACACGTGTTAAGGGTCCCTGAATCACTGTTCATTATGGAGTGAACCACGTTGTGTTGAAAACATTTACAGCTTTAGACGGTACAGGTGTGATATATTTGATTGCAGCAACTACGACAAATTTGCTGTCATTTATTGAAGAGTCTCATTACTTTCAATCGTACATGATTTTTCTGTTCATTTTATATCGACATATGAAAAACAGGAAGCATCATAAATATTGTCTACATTGATAACGAAAACTTCTTGAAAACTATTAAATAAAAACCATAGAAAACTATAGAAAACTATTAAATGCACAATATTATGGATAACTTACAAACTTCTCGTCGGATTACATTTAAATCTAAAGGGAACTGAACATGAATTGAATAACTTTATTTTTTTTTTAACGTGTGGAAACCCCTCGGGCCGTCACCCCACCGGGGTTTATGGCGGGGTGGTGTTTCGGAATCGGACCGACTAAAACCACACGGTGTGCCACTCTGCGCCTGACATAGGAGGGATACGGGAACAGCTGCTATTACGACATCCAGATCCCTCCTAGCGCCTGCCCGCTAAAGCGGGCACCATCTGCGGATAAACTCTCCTTTTAGGCGACGTACGGCACACGCGGACGTCGCCTCCTCGCGGCTGGCCATTATAGTGGATGGAGCGGAAAACCCGTCCCGTCCACCCGCGGCCACACTCAAGGCGGCATGAGGCGCTGGTACGCGCGCCTCCGCCGCTTGGTTCGCCGGCGGCGAATTGGGTCCGAGTGGAGGTTGTCCTCCCGGGCCTTCTCCGCCGCCTCCTTCCGCGAAATTACGTCTTCGCAGAAGGTTGCGACCCCGGTAAAACAACTGTCGCTACCGACCATGGAGCGTATGACGGCCGGTAGCGAGAGATCTCCTCCAATAATTACAGTGAGGACCCCACGCTGCGCCGCCCAGGCGGAACAAACCGCTAGCGTGTGCTGAGCCGAGTCCTCACTGCAGTCGCAGTGGTGACAGGTGGGACGCAATTCCCTCCTGGCGACCGAGTGCAGATACTTCCCAAAGCAACCGTGCCCGGACAGAATCTGCGTCAGTCGGAAGGAAAGGGTCCCGTGCTGCCGCCCTGCCCACTCGGCGATGACCCGCTGGAGAGCCTCTACGGCGGCAAAGCCAGCACGTGGAGCCTCCAGCCGGGACGACCAACGAACCATCGTGGCTCGACGAGCGGCCTCTCGCCACTCGCGTATCTCTTCGGGTGGGGGCCGAATGCCGGTACCCACCCGGAAGACTGCCGTTCGCCGATAAACTTCGGCGAGCACTTCCGCCTCTAAATCCCACGGGGGAGTTCCGGCTAAGGCGCACGCCGCCTCCGTCGATACAGTGCGGTAAACGCGTATGGCTCTAACCGCCAATATCCTCTGAGGACGCCAGAGGTGAGCCCTATTCTGGACGGTCAGAGCCGCCGCCCACACCGGTGCACCATACAACGCCATTGACTGGACAACCCCCGTGTATAGCCGTCTCGTCGCGACGCTGGCTCCACCCAAATTGGGCAAAAGTCGCCCAAGGGCAGAAGCAGCGCCGACCAGCTTTAGAGAAAGCTGTCGGAAGTGCTCGTCGAAGAGCCACCTGCCGTCAAGGATCAGGCCCAGATACTTCATCTGGGCCTGAACCGGTACGAGGACCGAATTGACTACAATGGAGGCGCCGGAGGGTGGACCACGACGGGGCCCGTGGAACAAAAGGGCCTCCGTCTTGTCCAGGGCCACCCGTAAACCCAGCGCCTCAATACGCCTGACCACCAGAGAAACTCCCGCGGTGGCTAGGCGCGCCACCTCTTCAAAGTTCGCTCCCCGGGCCGTGACCAATGTGTCATCGGCGTAACAAACTACGCCCAGCCCGGGGGGGAGGCAACCTCGAAGGGCCCAGTCGTATCCCATGTTCCACAGGAGTGGTCCGAGGACAGACCCCTGCGGAACACCGCACGACATGAGCCGCCGCCTCAGAACACCGTCTCGGTCCTCGTACATGACGGTACGCTCCACAAGATAGTCTGCCACAAACCGCCTCAGGTACTCTGGCACCCCGTGGTAGTGGAGTGCTTCCCTGATGCAGCTAAATGGCAGACTATTAAATGCGTTGGCAATGTCCAACGACACCGCCAACAGCACGCCGCCACAGCTCACCGCCTCTTCGGTAACGGACCTCAGGCGCAGCACGGCATCGACCGTCGAACGCCCCGCCCGAAAACCAAATTGGGCGTCCGACAGATCGGGGCCCACCTCACGGAGGTGCCGGACGATGCGGGCTGAGAGTATCCTCTCAAACAGTTTACCCACCTCGTCCAGCAACACGATAGGCCTATAGGCCGCTACCGAATCAGTAGGCCGTCCCGGCTTCCTTAATAGGACCAGCTGCCCGCTTTTCCAGCACTCAGGGAAGCGTCCTGACGCCAAGCTAGCGTCCAGGACCTCCCTGAGGCGGTCCGACATGTGCTCGAGGTCTCGCGCCAGCACTCGCGCAGGTATTCCGTCCGGCCCGGGGGCGGTGTTCCTAGAGCGGATCCGTAGAACAACCGCCCATACCTCCGATTCCCTGACGGGCGGTACATTTTCCTCGTTGTTCCCCCCGTCGTCTCCGACCATGAAGGCCATCGACGGGGGTGTGTGTTCCACCCGCTACGGGAAAAAGCCCTCGACCACTTCCCGCAGGAAGCTGGGCTGGAGAGTCTCTGTAAGGGGGGGCCCCGACGTGCGGAGCTTTTGTCGCGCCGCACGATAAGGGCGACCGCAGGGTTCACGATCGAGACCCTCCAGCATCTCCTTACGCTTAATTTCTTTGGCGCGGCTGATGGCCAGCTTCAGAGCTTTCCGCGCCTCTCGGTACTCCTCATGAAGCTGGTCCTCTCCGCCTTCTTCGCGATGTCGCCGCCGACTACGGGTGAAGGACCTCCGGGAACGAGTACAGGCCGTACGGAGGTCCGCCAACTCTTGGGACCACCAGTAAACCTCCTTCCGTTGAGGCCGACAACCTCGTATGCGGGGCATAACCGCATCTGCGTAACCGCATCGCGGAAGCGATCAGCCCCCATGTCAACCACCTCGGCCGGGGCCTGCGGAGACAGCCAAGAGTGAATAATGGCCGCCTCCTCTAGTAGGTCCCTATTTAGTTTGGCTACAGCCCACCGCGGAAAGCGAGAAGAACGCCGCGCCGCGTGACCCCTACTAGGGTCCTGGGTCCGGGAGAGCTCAAATCGGATGTAGAGGTGATCCGAGAGCGTCTCAACCTCTTCCAGGACGCGCCAGTTCCTTACTCGTGCGGCGAGGGCAGGGGTAGCGAACGAAAGGTCCACTATCGCTCCCCCTGCTGTCGCACGCACGTGTTGGTGGAGCCTCTGTTTAATAAACAGAGGCCCACCGAGGCCGCCCACTCCTCTACGGCCTCGCCCCTGGCATCCGTCCTGGGGGAACCCCACGCAATGGATTTCGCGTTGAAGTCCCCCAGTACTAAGACGTGCCCAGACGTTAGTCGCCGCATCGAGGTTTCCAAGTTGTTAAGGAAAACCTCGAAGTCGCTCAAACTCCGGTTGGGGGAGAAGTATACACCGTATACGGTGATCCCCCTCCACTCAGCAGCAACATATCCAGTGCCCTTGTCTCTTAGCGACAAGGGCGGGGAATGAGCCGCCGTGGAGCCGACGACTGCCACAGAACCGTCCCGGTCACTCAACCAATTTGGACGGGGAGGAACATAATAAGGCTCTGCGGCTACGGCAACGCCGATCGACCACTGTGCCATGGTTTGCAGGAAGAGGTCCTGTGCCGCGGCACAGTGGTTCAGGTTCGTCTGGACAAGGAGGCTGGAGATTTGGTCCATTACTGAACCGTCTCTACAACCCCCTCCATGGGCGACGATGCTGACGTGCGAACAGTATCGGAGGCAACCTGGGTCGACTGGCTAGCCCCCGACACTTGTCGAGAATCGTGGGGAGGTTTGCACCCCACCTGCCCCATCTGGTAATTGGCGGGCTTGTTACCCGCCGCACACACTGGGCAGTGAGGGGCGGCAGAACACACTGCCGCCTTGTGCCCCGGTCGACCGCAGCGGAAGCATAGTCCGCTGCAGTCAAAACGACTTACGCACTTGGCGTGTGTGTGTCCCGATGCCAGACATTTATAGCATCTCATCGATCTCGCCGCCAGGACTGTGATCCTAGCGCTCACGAAACCGATGAGCAGTCTACCGGCGTCGCCCAAAATTTTGGCCGACGCTATGGGACAGCTGACCCACACTGCGCCAAGCCCTCCTGGACCGGGGCGGATGGTGCCGACCCTAATGTTGTCCGCGTTGCACCCTGTCTTCTCTCTTACTGCAACGCGGATATATTCGGCCGTTATGGAGTGGTCCAGGCCAGAGATGCGCAACTCTGCACATTTGGTAGGCCTGGCGATCTTCACACCATCCGTGGCTGCAAACATGGCCCGCAACTTCTCGGCAAAGGCATCTGCCGTTTTTGCGCCTTCGGCTCCAGGGAACTCGAGCACTCGAGCTCCTGTCTGAGCAAGGCGCAGCCTGACTCCTACCGTCCCGATGTCACCGGCGGGGCCAGCCCGGGCCCTCTGAAATATGGCTGCGTAGGACAGTCCACCGCTAGCCGTCTCCGGTGACACCGTGACCACCACCGCCGCGGTTTTGGGCACTTGCAGCTTGCGCGGCTTCTTTGTAGGGGCCACTACCACCGATGACGACTGCGGGGTAGAGGCTGCTTTATGAGCTGCCTTTTTACCCTGCTTTCGGGACTTAGCTCCGCCGACTATCTGCCAAACATCTTTGGATGGGGCAGATGCGGAGGGGGCAGGTGTAGTGGTGCCAGGTATACCTGTTGGAGTGGGGAGCGGAGGATATTCTGCACCAGCCTTTACCACTTTTTTAGGCCCAGATTTCGATGCAGTCGTCTTGGTTATTAAGGAATGGCCACAGGAGCAGCCGACACCGACGTCGCCGCCGCATAGGACACACGACCGCCCACAACTGGCAGCGATGTTGGCACTGATGTGTCCTTTGGTCTATGGGCCCCGAGCGGTGGCCGGACGACAGGGGCCGGAGGCAGTCTTGCCTCTAGGCCAGCAAGACGGCCGTCCATCATGCGCCACACAGCGTCGGTGATTTGGCGCAATTGGGCGTCAGCGATGGCACCAATATTGGGAGACGGAGCAGGCTGAGACGGGGACGAGGCCGGATCCTCTGCCGGACGATGCCCCCGGAATTGGGCGAACTGAGCGCTAAGCTCAGCCACTTGCCCGGTCAGGCGGTCGTTGGCTGCCTGGAGACGAGCTACGTCCCCCATGAGATCTTCCACAACTCCAGCAATGGCAGAGGAGGAATCCTTAAGAGCCCTTACGAAAGAACTCTTAAGGTTCCTGGATTTGGTGGCCACTTTTTGGATTATGGCCACCCCCATATTTACCCTATCCTGCAAAGACACCGGTGTTTGGGAGACAGAATCCCTTTCCACCGGTCCTCGTATTTTTTGCAGGAGATCAGCTATCTTCTCCTCCGCCGCGCTTTCACCCTCCGCTCGGACCCTTCTATAAGCGTCTGCCTTGGAGAAGACAGAGCCTGATGGGGTCGAAATTGGAGTGCGTGACCGACCTCTGTGGCTGCTACCCACTTTAGGGGGCAGCATCTCCTGGGACGTATCACTCTCCTCGTCCCTAGAGTGTCCGCTTTCGACTTTCGCAGAGCTCCATCCTTGTCGACTCCAGTGCGTCCATAGTTACACTGCAGTTACCTCCGTCCGACGGAATTGCGGATTTGGAACGTAGCCGTTCCGAAGTTCTTCGGCTCCCAGCAGCCAAGATGACTTCTGGGAGCCGCTCCGAGATAGGCGTTCCCTCCAATACGTCCTCTTCGTTCGAAGAGCAGTAATCTGCTCTTATACTCTCCTTCATTTGATTCTTAGTAGCCTTCTTTTTTTTTGTGTTTGGTTTTTTTTCAATAAATTTTTCCATATCTAATCCCACGATTGGGGGATAAATAGTGGTCGACCAGGGCAGAGATCCCCCAATACCCGGGCAAGCGTAAATTTATGCCCAACCGAGGGGTCCGCAGGTGCCCCGGCTGGGAGTGCGCTTGCGACTGAATTACCCATCAGCCATGCATCCCCTGGTCACGCACCAGAACACGGGATTCGGGGTAATTTTTTATAGAGGTTTTCTTCCTCGCAGTCCGGGCGGTTAAGCCAAGACCCTCGCCCCCGATTGGAGTCGCGAGACTCCAACTCGAGACTACGATATGTCGACGGCGGCAGGGAGACTACGTCTCCTGATGCCTGCTCAGTGGCAGTGAAGTGCACACCGAGCCCGTCCTACCTTTTCCACCGCTGAGCAGAGGAACTCCGACCCTGGAAAGGGTCCCACCATCGTGATTTTTTACCGAGGTTTTCATGCTCATTGCTCCAAAGAGCGAAGAACCAACAGAGGATCCGACAGACACGCCCGCTCTGTTGAACCAAGTCTCGGCCGAATTGCCGAAGAAATTGGCTTCCTCTTCGTGCTAGAATATTAGCCGTTGGCAGTGATGAACAACTCCATCGCCAACGTTTCCAAGGTGCACCACGTGGAGGTTTTCTAGCCAAGCACCCCATGAATTGAATAACTACTCCAAGCTATTAAATATAAAAAGAATTATCAAAATTAGTATACCTAGTAACAAGTCATGAGGTAACAAACACAAAAAAATATCAAATTGAGAACATTTTTATTTTTTGAAGTCGGTTTAAAATTAATGCTACGTGTTGTACACACCAGTGATCTTCCCAACCATGTAAGAGTTAGGCTGCAGTTTTATATTTACTTTTTCTTTCATACTAAAATATAAGTTGTAAGCCTCTCAATTCATCAATGTTAATTACCTCTGTATAAATATATAAACTATATAATAAGCTGAAACTAAACTGGTCTTACTAAATATCATGTTAGTCATATAGGTAAACATTCAAGTAGGATCACTTAAGTAAGTCAGCCAAATTAAATTTATTTGTTTAACAAACACATGGCCTACCTAATGGTGACCTGTGTCTATAAACACTTGCCGTACCAAAAGTGTCACTTGGGCTTTGTCGACCCTACCCCCAATCCAACCTTTATTGCCGTTACATAAGACCATGAACATGTCGGTAAGTAGCCACTATTAAGTAAAGTTTACAATAAAATACTGAGACAAATAAATCTGTTTCTTGTTATATAAAAAACGAGACAAAATCTATTAAAGATAGTATTCACGTTATCCATATTTTTATATAAAAACAATAATAGATAAATTACTTATCTATTCACTACTTATTTAGGAAAAGTTGACAATAATTTTACTCTGCATGCATGACATAGAATACTCAGCAAGAAGTAAAAAATAAACAGTTTAAAAATCCTTAGCAACATTTCTTAGCATAGCGTTATAAAATCTATGAAAGTGTAGGAATGTGAGAACTAAAGGGAGATGAAATTGTCAGTGTTAAGTGTACTTTTAACTGCATAGAAGAAAGTACTACATCAACAACGCACAATTAAAGGAAAGATCTAGACCGAAATTATTTTACGTTTGTTGAACAAGTAACAAGTATATTTTTATTTAAGACATTTCATACTAAGAGTATCTGAACTTAAAATACAAAAAGATTCAATTTGAGGTCGCTAACAATTAACGGGCCCATAAATTCACGGACTTCAGCTAAAGTGCATTATATTGGCTCGATTACAGACAGTTATGTGCATACAACATCTCTTTAGTAAAAACTTTTAGGATTTCTTAGGAATAATTTACAATTTTAGCTGAAAAGCAGACCTACTTGCTTTTATTTTATCTTAGTTTTTAGTTTATTAAAATTGTTAAATTTTTGAGTGCGCTTATCAGTATTGTCGGACTGATTTAGCAACTTTGACGTTATAATATATGGTTGCCAAAGGTTTTAATTTATTTGTATAGAGTATTTGAGTTCTAATTCTTCTGTTCTGTTGTAATCTAAAAATAGTATATGTAGTTATTACAGACTTTATCTATGTTACGACAAATCAAGAATATGAAGCGTCACAACCCCTAGTCATACCAACTTTACACAAGCCACATTATTTAATGGGCCGTCACTCCACTGGAGCTAGCGGCGGGGCGGTGTGTCGGCACCAGACCGACTAAAATCACACGTTGTGCTTCTTTCCACTGGAGAGTGGAGGAGTCCAGGGACACCTGTTATTGTGACGTTAGCGCGGCACTACCTTCGGTGGACATTTCTATTTAGGCAATATATAGCACACGCGAACGTCACCACCTCGCGACTGGTCACTGTAGCAGATGGAGGGAAAAGGTGTTCCGTCCACCCGTGACCTCACTTAAGGTGCCTCCGCGCGGTTCGCGGTCGGCGAATTTGGTGCGAGTAAAGTTTGTCCTCCCTAGCCTTTTCCGCCGTTGCCTTTTGTGAAATAAAGGCTTCACAAAAGATTGCGACCACGGTAAAACAGTTTTTACTACCGACCGAGGAGCGCCGGTAGCAAGAGAATATCATCTCCTCGGACGACTACAGTGAGGGCCTGTAGAATATCAGGCCCAGATACTTTATCTACAGCTTAAACCAGTACGTGGGCTGAATCAATCACAAAAGAAGTACCGGGGGGTGAACCAAAACAGGGCCCATGGAACAATAGAGTCTCCTTCTTATTCAGGGACACTCGTAAACTCAACACCTCAACGCATCTAGCCACTAGAGAGACTCTCATTGTGGCCTCGTAAACCATATTCCACAGGAGTAGACCGAGAACAGATCCCTGTAGAAAATCACACGATATGAGCTGACAACTCAGAAAATCATCTCGGTCCTAACACATGACGATGTGCTCCTCTAAATGGTCTGACGTTAATTGCCTCAAATACTCTGGGACCCCGTGTTAATGAATTGCAACTTGATGGCAATGACACCACAAACAGCACGTCACAACAACTCACTTCCGCTTCGATCACGACTCTCTGGCGCAACACAACCTCGACCGTAGATCGCCAAAACGTATCCTCTCTGGCTCAACTGTTAATAATTAATTAAGTGTATGCATCGTAAATATCACAGATCAGTTACATAGCTCTGTTACTTTATAACTAATAACAAACTTATGAAATGAGCTTACAGGGCATTTTTTACGAAATCTAAAAGAAAAAAATATTACGATGAAGTTTTTAAACAATATAAAAAATATATAAACAAAAAAGATATTTTTTTTAAATATTGCATCATTTTATGTACAAAGTAACATACAGATAGGTGTATGTATTTTGTACATAAAATGATGTAATAACAGTATGATCAGTCAATTCTACCTCATTTAACACAAATTATTGTACTTACAAACACGCTCCAGACTCAATAAAGGTGAATCCACGTAGTAGAATTGAATGTAATTTTGTTTCTTTTCAATATTTTTCTTTAAAATATTTTCAAACAAAAAACCAAGTATTTGTTAGAGTAATAAGTTACCATAACTACACAAGGCTCAAATGAAAGGTCATAGTTGTAGCTACAGTGCCAATTTTTTTAAAGATACCTCACGCAGTAGAAGTATAGTTTACCTATATCACAAAATTCTTTCCAGACATTAACACAAAGTACTTACGCCCAAATAGGTGTACTTTACAACTAATTAGTGTTAGGTTTAAATACATCTAACACTGCTAAGACCAAACATACCCCGTGAACTATATAAAAAGCAGTTAAAAGGAATATAGGTAAAAAAAATATAGTTATACACTCAATATCGTAAAAGCAGCATGGTGTTTCTATTTTAACAAGTAATGCACAATAAGCAAATTACAAAAAGAAAGCAAATATAGAAGCACCTTAAGACGCTATACATTGTTCGCTTCCATTCGCCTTTGAATAGTCTGTATTTTTATAATAAGAAATATTTCTACCTTAATTTACCTCCTTTTGTATGATAATGTCACATTTTTTTACCTTATTGATTATATATAAAAAGACATTATTTTCGGATGGTAAAATTGCTCCAGGCAGTTTCGACTTAAGGAGAAATTTTTATACATGAAAGTACCGAATAACATTCTTTTCGTTTTACTTTGCACGTGTTGGTTATAAAATTCTAATTTAATACTTTACATTATAGAATTTTTTAGAAGGGATAAATTACATGATTGTAAAGAAACCTACCTAGCTTATAAAAGTAAAAATTTTCTTTTCATTTGATCTAGTTATTTAAGTACGCTGTTAAAAACGAGCACAGATACTTTAGGTACAAGTATTTAAGGTAAGAACAAATTTATAAATAAATTAGACTTAGCCCCGGGTAAAAAGGAGACGTTTATTTTTACTTGATTTTAAACTTTGACATTTTTATCTTTTTATAAGAATTCTGGTATTCGTTACTACGTCGGTACTACGTACTACTACTTCGGTACTACTATCCATCTGAGATGAATCCTACAGGTAATCGTATAAAAAAAACCATTTGATATATTATAAAAATTGTTTATTTACAAGAAAGCTAATTAGTTTAGATATATTTTTTAAAAATCACATCGTTTAAATGACCACCGTTTCGACTTTTGCACTCATCTAAGCGAGCACCGAAATTTTCGAATACTCGTCGGTAAAAAAACCGCAAGATCGCCGAGATCTCTTCACTGATTTTTTCTTTAAGTTGAGGTAGTGTATTTAGTTTATTGATGTAGACTCGATTCTTTAAATAACACCAGAAAAAGAAGTCTACTGGGGTTAGATCTGGACTTTTGGGTAGCCATGGAATGTCGCCTCGTCTGGAAGTCAGTTTTTCCAGTACAGTCAAACTGACTTCTTTACACTGTATTCGTACACGTAAACAACACATTATTTGATAATTCTGTCATTTTTCATCTGTCATCAAAATTATAACATTGTATATAAATCTGTTTGTGACATTAAAACATTGTAAAAAGGATTTAATAAGTATTTGCTATAATTTAAGTAACGAAATAAGATAAAGAAACTAGAAAACAAATACAAACTAAAGAAAAAAGAAAAACAGACCTACCCTCATCATTAACACTGAATCCACGTTTCGGTATAAAACCGAACGAAAAAAAAATAAAACGTAACTTTGTCAGTAGCTATTGTTGTCACACATTACGAAAAGAGGGTAAAACTATTAGTAATTATAGTATCACCTTTATACTTCTTATTATTATTATTAATTTAATATTTGAAGAAATTATAGTAGAAAAAAATCTACAAACTGGGTAAATTAAATAGATTTTTTTTTCATTCTAAATTATATCTTTACCTAATTTAATGCATTTTATTTTCTTTCTCATTATTTTTTTCCTATTTCCCTTTTTCTCAAAAAAAAGAAACTCACTATGTCACGGGGGACTTTACAAACATACACGAAACGAACATAAAGTTATAAATACATGAAACTATTTTAGTGTTTAATAGTATTAAAATTAAATATTACATTATAATGGGTAGTTCTAGGTGGAACTGTGCAATAAACTATTACCATGTGCACATACCAGTTGTTTGTTGCGGTGGTTCAGTTGCTCCTTATAGTAAAAAGGTCAAAAACTTAGGCATTTATATGGATAAACCTGAACATAGGTTCAGGTTTATCCTGGCGCCCTTAAATTGGGCAAGTAAGACAAAAGACATTTGCAACAGTAGGGTCACTGCGAAGGTTGCAGCACTTTCTCCCAACTAATACTAAAGTTGCACTCGCAAAACCTCTTCTGCTTCCTATCCTTGACTACGGCGATGTCAGCTACTTGAATCTTACCAAAGACCAACTGAACAAACTTGAGCGACTCCAAAACCTCTGCATTAGATTCATTTTTGGATTACGTAAAAATGATCACATCTCTTAATATCGTTCTAAACTCAAGTAGCTACCAATACGCTTTTGCCACAATCTGCATATTTTGTTTCTTTTATACAGTGTTCTGTTTCATCCTCACACACCCGCTTTTCTCAAAGAACGCTTTCAGTTCTTCAAAACGTACATTACAGGGACCTGAGGTCATCGGAGAATTTAAAACTAAAAATGCCAAAACATTCCACTCAGTTTGCGAATAAATCTTTTACTGTGCAGGCAGTAAGACTTTGGAATAATTTACCTGAAACAATCCGACAAACACATTGCCTGTTTTTAAAAAGCCCGTGAAAGATTACTATTTTTTATTGTGAACGCTTTTCATTTCAGTTTGATACATATATGTATATTGGTGGTGTCTTTAGATGTCACCTACCGATAGTATATTCGCACCACTTCGCCCCGGGAAACGGCTTCCTCCGCCAGAGTCTTCACGCGCATAATCGCATCCACTGTGGAGTGTCCCTGACGGAGACCGTACTTGTTATACGCCAGATCCGGCCCTACTATATTGTTTCGTTTATATATTTTGTAACTAATTTCTTCTTTTATTTTGTTTTATATATACAATAAAGAAAAACAAATAAAAAATAAATTATTAATCAAAAAAGGACCTATTCATGATCTAAATCAAATTGTACGTACCGATGCCATCCAAATAATAGATAATTCTCATTTACCAAACAGTCGTAACTCGTAAGAGTTCGGACGATACCCAATAGCCCGCATGTCTATCAGTTTCCGTCTAATCCTCCATTGGGCTAGCCACTCATCGTATAATCCTTGTAAGTGTTTGATTTAAGTAATCTGTTTACGATTTAAGGGTACATTAAAGACTTTGTATAAATATATGTATGTACCTTGATATTAAGTTACATTAATTACTTAACTTTTAAATATGGTAGAAAAAATCTCATTCTAAACGTGTTTGGTATGAGACCTAACTAGTATGAATGTTACTTAGAGTCTATAACGACGAATCATTTTATGTTGTATGTATAAACTATAGAGCTTTACAGAGATGACATTAATAAAATCGATCATCAGAAGGAGAGCTACATGTATTATGGCCTCATTAGAAAAATTAAAAAATGCTGTTTACTGATCGGCACCTTTCAATCGGTTTCGGTGGAAACTCAGTTTGAGTTTCGAACGAATCCAGCTAAGCAAGTAACAAAGTACTTTCGGATAGGATTGCCAGTTATATTGGAGGTGTTAGGACTCCGTGCAGTTATTTTGAATTAGAAAACAATTTTTAAGTATGATAATCTGTTTTTCATTATTAGGGGAATAATGTCCTCGTTTACAAACTAACAATCTAATCATATATTTATGATATCACATCATTATATAACCTATCTACTCAGCGAATATCAAATTACAACAATTTGTAATAATATAGTAAATTTATGTTTAAATTTAGTTTCGTTCCTTTGTACGCTATAAGTATTTAGTCATACAAGAATATGTGTATTAAGTCACAACATAAAGAAAGTTACAGGTATTGATTGGTTCTCGAAATATAAATATTGGGTCGCACCCAACGCCTAACAGTTGTAATAGATTGCAAGCCCGCATACTCACTTTATGCACCACGTGTCTTTGATAGATGTTGGTTGAAAGTTGTTCGGTGTAATTTATTAAAGTATTGTATGTTGTATGAGTTACAGAACTTTTAGAAATGTTAATTAGTCATTTCGTTATTATTCTTATTTGGCAAAAGAGAAATAACATGAACGGTAACGTATTTTATAGAAAAGGTATTTTTAAAGTTCCAGTCATATAAGAGACCTTTAACTTTTAGAATACTAAGTTAAGATTCGGTAATCCTAAAGAGAAACCTTAATAATTTTTACATGTAAAGCTTGTATATAAGAATAATATATTTATTTTTTTTTAATGTTGAACAAGTAATATACTTTTTACCATTGATACGTACTTAAACTTGAATTAGGCAAGTAAAAACTAAAGCTGGAATAACAATTAGAATATAAAATATGAGTATCACATCACATCCCATCATATCAACAGTTTTTAATGGTTAACAGATGGACATGTCTTTAAAAAGGAAGTTTCGACCCACTATATCGTGTTGGTCAAACGAGTGAGTTTAGGGTATATTTCAAAATTCCTTTCTTTTTATAGTCCGATGAAGATTGATACCTCAGTATCTCTTACGACACTCGTACGTGATGAATAGGTGTGGGCAAACTCTGAATCTTAGCTAGTCACCACGTGTATTGTTCTCAGAGTTAAAATTTTGTTTTTTAAATACAGTGGTAACGTAAAATCTAAAGCATTAAGTTTAAACACGAAATCAATCTTCTGCAACTCCCCTGCCGAACCTGTTTACACACTGAAGTTCCCGAAATACCCGAGGGAACAGTTTAATCTTTCCGTTCGAATTTTAAAATCTTCACTTCCGTTGTTGTTTCATGTTTCGCTTTAATCTATACTAATATTATAAGACTGAAGAATTTGTTTGTTTGTTTGGTTGAACGTGTTAAACTCAAGAAATACTGGTTCGATTTAATTTTTTTTTAGTTTCAGACGGTTCAGTTAACGATGGAGGCTATATATTTACTTACTTTTTTATTTTATTCATCATGCACATTTAGTGTATTGGTCGACTTAATGCCTATGGCATTAAGCTACCGTTCAACCATTGAGTCAGGCAGAGAAAGCAGGAAGTTGTGGTAGAAATATGTATGAGAATAAACAAATTAAATAATATTTCAAACAAATATAATACATACAGTTAAACCTATAGCTA
Organism: Hypercompe scribonia; assembly: GCA_949316085.1. NCBI lineage: Eukaryota > Metazoa > Arthropoda > Insecta > Lepidoptera > Erebidae > Hypercompe > Hypercompe scribonia. The sequence goes on from OX438975.1 coordinate 9,119,097, forward strand.
CACATCACACGTAAAACCAGATGCATATTTACTTTTATAAATACATACATATGCAAATAGATACTATTAATAATAGTAGATGACTGGAAGTTGATTCTGCTTCTTGTTTTACAAGATATTGTTTCACTTTTGCCTTGAACGAAAAAGTGTTGAGGGCCATCTTGATTTCAATAGGGACCTCATTCCAAAGGAGCGGAGTATCAATAAAAAATGTTACAAAAAAAGGACAATAAATATTGATTAGAAGTGCTTCCGTCGCGTGCACTGCGTAAACGGTTTAAATTTCGCAAAAATAATGTATTAAAGAATTGTGCCGTTTAAAAATTTTAGAAAAGGTCTGCTACAGCATATTTCTATCTTCCACTGCTGAGCGAAGGTCTCCCCCAAAAAACGCCAATGATCCCGATCTTGGGCAATTCAATTGGCAAGTCTTGGCAGCGGATGGATGCGAATTGCCCAAGACCGAGATCACTAATAAAAAAAGTTAAAAACTTGAAATTCAAATTTGTTTACGATTGTCTTGAAAGTATATGATCCTGGCACATCATAACGTAAATCTCACATCAATTGTAGTAAAACATGACTTCATCCATTTATAGCATTCACACAGACTTTTTTAACCTTAACGTTGGCGCGCTATGAGCATTTTGCCGCCCTCATCAAAAAATTACAACAATTATCTGATTACTTTACGCTTTTTAATAGCTACTTCCATTTTCATTCGTAGCTCGTTCTAAAAGGCTGGACACCTGGCTTTTCCTTTCAATATACCATAATTAATATAATAATATATAAGTAAATACAACGCACGTTTATAAATAACCAAATAATTTAAAAGGCAATACTGAGCACTTGATGCTTCGCCGATAGTATTTAAAAAAAATTGCGATGGTTCTAGTTAGGCCATACATGACCACAAGGTCCTCTATTAAGACAATAAATATTCCTTCGAGGCGTCAAATTGCTCGCTTTATATCTGTGAAATAAGCATAATGTTCTAAGTAGGAGGGAAATGCAGTATATTTCCAATAAAGAAAAAAAAGCACACGCGCACGTTACAGATGCTCAAAATTACTGTTCAATGACCATTGCACATATCGATATAGACATAGAAAATATATTACGAGTATTTTTTCTTTTTGTAATTATTACATAAAATTATGGAGGATAAATTAAATTAAAATGTTACGTTTTCAAAAAGAAATCATAAACTAAAGTTCCTAAGATAGAGTTCAATAAATATGTTGATTTGTCATTGGTTATTTGTATTTTATATAAATAATGAGGACGTAACTTAATGGAAAAGATCGACAAAATGTTTCCTCACGCAACCAGTGACGTTTCGCGGAAGGACGTGTCCACTCTAATATTAATAGAAAGCTTAGTTGTTTAGTTTTGCAGTCACCCTAGGAATAATATATAAACTCGATTTATCTCTCAAAATGAAATACTTTTAAACATATATGTATATATGTACATATTTTTATTTTTGTGATTATCTTATAATTTCATTTAGAACCCCTTTATCACCGATCACTATACCAATATACCGTTTATCATATGTGACAGGAAATTCAGAACGTTCGTAAACATATGTTGGTTTGCTTACAGTGTTCAAAAACAAACTTCAGTAATAAATGTTGCGTAAAGAGAATACACATACATTATCAAAATATACATATATGTTGAATCTACACCGAGGCTGAAGTAAGCACCTAAGAAGCTTAAAACATCCGTGATCTTAGACAATACGATGAATTTGGCGAAATTTATCTTACGCAAACACTCGTAGACAACTATTTTTATCTACGTGCGAGATTTACCACACGTCAATCTATAATACGTACCTACTAAAAGATCGTAAACAAAAATTCACTGTACATAAAAGGCAGTGAGTGAAAAGAGTAATTTTCTCCTCCATAAAAACAGTTAGGCAGTTATTTATGGTGATACCGCAATCTATACAAGGGATTTCGCCCGGGGCAGAGCATTAACGATTATCCGGGTTTTTCCTACAAAGAAATATTACTTGACAAATAAATTTCGTGTAGGTTCTCTTTACGCTCATCAAAGTGCTATGGATTTTATAAAACGATCGTTTTAATGGACCAAAGGATGGAAACTCCCCGGATTTGTGCCAACAGGTAAAACATCATTAAGGGAAGATACCACTCCGCAATTATTTCAAATACGTTTACTCTATGCTTCTCAAATTAATTCACTAATGAAATTATAATTACTTATTATATTATTATAATTACATATAATATAATAGAATTACAACTGTTTCGTCCTCAAAGAAATATTTTGAATCCATTCCTCTGATGCCACTACTGAGAATTTCTAAAATCGCGTTTCATGGAAATAAATTTTTCGGTATAAGGGTTGCTTCAAATTTGACAAAGTTAACATTGAGTATTGGTAAAACATTCAAAACTAAACAAAAGAAACCGGGATCGCTGAAACCAAAAAAGTGTCTGAAAAAAGTACACTGTATTGCCAAAAAGCGCTGCCGACGTGACGTTATCGTGCGCCTGCGACATTGCCACGTGATTAGCATATAGATTGTTTACATTTATCTGTAAAATACCGTTTGAATTTTAGCATTTCTCCGCACAGTAACCAACTACTTTTATGTTGTTCAGTTTTTCATTTGAAAACTAAACGAATGTTTGTTTTTGTAAGCGGTTAGTTTGTGAAGTAAATACAAACGTAATGTTTCATTGCGTTTTTATTTCTATAATTTTACAGTCTTTTTTATGGCTGCTAGATAACGCCGTTTGGATCTGGTATTGTTTATTATCAAAGGTGTTTTTTATTGATACACATATAAAAAAAACATTTTGGAGCTTTGGCGAGGCCATTCTCATTCTGTCTTTTGGGTGTGAAGTTAAAAGCCTCGACTTAAAAGGTTAAATAAAGTTCAAGCAAAGTAAATTCTTGTACTCACAAGCCATATGGCTTTATAATTCACATATATTATTATAATTTTCTACAGTGAAAAAAAAAGAAAATTTTGACACAATCCATATTATTATAAATATATAAATAAAAAGAAAGTAAAACAAAACTAAGTATTTCTAAGTATCTCAATGATTTTTATTAGCAGTTCATGTGCTCAAACCATTTCTCATACCTTAAAACCAAATAAAAATTTGCATAATAATGAGGAAAAATAGATATAATGTAGAAAAATATGAAAACATCTAGAAAAAACAATTTGGCACCGCGTATTTAAATAAAAAAGTTAAAGAAGTAACCTGTACAATATTCTGAGGTTTTGTATTGTTATTGGACAATAACGAAGACTCGTGTTGTAATTTATGAAGGCCAGTTTGAAGTTAATTAACCCCAGTCGCTCTTGTAATGTGAGACGAGGACGCTACTATGGCTTAATCGTTGTTCCTTTAGCGATATAATAAAAACGAGGTATCCCCACGGTGTTAGTCAAGTGAAGCTGGAAATTAATGAAGTCCCTAAAAATTCGGCTATATTTTCAGGGACTTCAGTTGATTATTTCTAGTAAATTGTTTTAAAGAGCAGTACATTACACTAAATAATGATAAATCAGTGATTAAAAAATTTTTGTATAAAAACGATACTGAGAGATTTCATAATTTTTGGCAAATCTGAAGGTTTTATATAGGTATGATTAAAAAAAATAAGAAGATGGTTCTTTTTAATACGAATAATAAATTCAACAGAAATTGATTACTGATAACACATTTCATTATCTCTTCAGAAAAAGTTAGGAATTTGTACTTTAACAAACGTTATTAAGGCTCGAACTTTGCAAGCTAAGTTACTAAAATATGTGAATCAGTACGCCACTAATTATTTAAAACACCTCTAAACTCTGTAAGATAACTAAGTCTAGTTTTATTAATACTGTAGGAGTAATGCATTCTATAAGTTCTGAAGATAAAGTGTAAAAAAAATACTAATTGGTAAATAATAAAAGTGGTAGGCATAAAATATCAAGTAGGAATTAAATTAATAAATACCTAAACTGTCGTAGTTAATGAGAGTGTAGGTATTTATTGATTTAAATTACAGAGCTATGTACATACATAAATTAAAATTACGTAATATTTGAAGACTTTCTATGTTCATATTTTTATATAATAAAATAAAAAACACACCGTTTTAGGGCCCTGACTGAATTGAAATTTATACTTTTGGAGATCCCAACAAGATGTCAATCGAAAATTTCAACAGTAGTCGAGAGTGAAAATGCAGGTTAGATGATTCGTTTAGGATGCTTCGTCTTTCGACGGTTGCGCGCTTTATATGAATAGAATGCAAATTACTTGGAAAATTGTTGGTGTGCATCGATAAGTACACTTTTAAAATTTACAAGCAAATATTTATTACACTACATGAATGCACCATCGATTCATTTAATAAACGTTTAGTAGTTTATAGGTTGCTTAAATGATAATGATAATGATATAGGCATCGGATCTGAGAGCGAACCAAATTCGAAGAATGAAATAATTGTCAATATATTTGAGATCACAGACGAGCGCCATAGATGTTTATGACAAGCATGATTTACCAGATTTAACATTCTATCCGTGTTACGGACGCGATATATCGCCAAACTCCCATAATCTGAACTGCTATTAGGAATTTATTGCAAGAAAAATTCAATAATGTTTTTGGTTCAACTCGAGAATCAAACCCTAGACATCTTGATTAATAGTTGCATACAGTAATTGCTGCAACGAAATAGAAAAGCTGTGAGAATTTAATTAACACTGATTTATTGAATGGGCCAAAGTTAATTAGTTTTTAGTTAGCGAGGTAGCACACCTGATTACCGCTAGCCATAAACGTGTACTGTATTATATCCTCAGTACGACTGTGCCGTATATTCCCAGGCCAATAAGGTACATAAATAAATCTTCTGAAATAAAGTAAAAATTTTTAACAATTGATGACGAAATTTTATCTCTTTTGCAATGAGTCCACACTAGTTATATTCACTTCACTTGGCTGACGGTCAGCCGCGCTCTGCTTTTACATAACACATAACATCTTTTGTCACACCTTGAGTAATTTTTAGTATAGAAAGTGTTCGTCTTTGTCTCCATAGTAAGCATGCAGTGAAGGTAACGGCCACTTGCAAAAACGAATAGGATATTAATGACTGTCATGTGTTTCTACACATGACAGGCTGTAATGTGGAGGTTTGGAATTGGCAGATTTTAATTGTTCTACTCTTGTATCCAGATCAAACAATGTATTGTTCAATGGGTGGATGTGAACAATGTATGGATTTCGTATAGTGAGACAGAGAAACGTTCACTATGTAATTTGGTTCAGCTATCTGATGGTTAGGAATCTCTAAATTAAATTGAATGCTATTTGTTGATTTGGCATAAGAATACAAGGTTAAATCTATATTTTTTTCAAACATTTTGAATCCAAGTCAATAGCATCAGCTACGGCCAACCTTTTCTATTTTATTGGACGAGGCATTAAGACAATAAAAAGCTATGTAGCGTTAATGGTTTAATACTTTTGACTTCAACGCAACCTGTTATCTACTACGATATGATAGATGGTGTGTGATATGAAACCTAAATCTAGAATAGTGGTCAGGGTAATTCGGTGCTTCGGGTAAATCTCCCATTAACTGATGATGTATTTTAGATTCCAGCGTACAGTGCCAACTTTGTACGGTTTACAGAGTTTTATACTTCTTTCATTGCAGTTTTATGCCCTAAGCTATGCAATAGTTTTGTCTTAGATATAATAAAGTTAATTGTGACCACCATGAAAAGTGAGGTGGTAAATTTATCATATCAATAAAATAGTTAGCCGAACGTTGTAAGAAAATATCGCAGGATGGTTCATTTCTGTACTCATGTGATTGCTCAAAGGGCTTCCAACTCGTAAAATGATATCGCTATCAATAAAAGGTTGTTATTTGAGTAAACTGCTTTTATTAGTTTATTTATTACAATTGTTTAAAGAAATTATTTTCTCTTTAAATTCAGATCTTTGTTAATAAATATATCAAAATCAGTAATTTCGCTATTTTCAACTTACATATATCATCAATCAACCTATCGCCGTCCACTGCTGTATGAAGGTCACCCCCCAGGAACGCCAACCATCCCGGTCTTGGGCAATTCGCATCCATCTGCTGCCAGCCACTTTCTTCAAGTCGTCGGTGCATCGTGCCGCAGGGCGCCCTACTCTACGTTTGCCCAATCGTACATATATAAAAAGACGAAATCCGGGTAGTACTCTTATTTATTTAAAACCTTTCGGCTTTTTCTAAATGTCATTGTTTTAATTATTTATGAAAGTCACACTACTATGTTTGTAATTTTAGTGAATAAATTATGCTTAAATAATAGCTCTAATATAACGTTTACCAGATTATTATTTCGTTCTGAATCGCTATGTTAGCTATAGGTTTTTATTAAAACTCATGATCGGTGGTGAAAAAATGAAAGACGCTGTTGCTGTTAGTGGCACTCGATGATTTTTTTTTTTGACGCAACGTATCGCCAACAGTTTGGTTTCATTATTTAATCATGGTTTTTGTCCAATTTGCTTCAAATTAAAAGTTCAAGTTGCCAGCGGTTAAATTCACCCTTTTTTTTTTTTAACGCGTGGAAACCCCCTCGGGCCGTCACCCCTCCGTCGCTTGCGGCGGGTGTGTGTGTGTGTGTGTCGGAATCGGACCGACTAAAACCACACGGTGTGCCCATGATCCCGTGCTGCCACCTTGCCCACTCGACGATGACCGGCTGGAGAGCCTCCACGGCGGCAAAACCAGAACGTGGAGTCTCCAGCTGCGACGACCAACGAACTATCGTGGCTTGACGAGCGGCCTCACGCCATTCGCGTATCTCTTCGGGCGGGGGTCGTATGCCGCTACCCGCCCGGAAGTCAGCCGTCCTCCGATAAACTTCGGCGAGCACTTCCGCCTCCAAATCCCACGGGGCAGTTACGGCCAAGGCGCACGCCGCCTCCGTCGGTGGTGCGGTAACCGCGTATGGCTCTAACCGCCAATATCCTTTGAGGGCGCCAGAGGCGCCGCCGACACTGGTGTACCATACAGTGCCATTGACCGAACAACCCCCGTGTATAACCGTCTCGTCGCGCCGTCACACTGGCTTCACCTATATTAGGCAAAAGTCGCCCAAGAGCAGAAGCTGCGCCGATCAGCCTTGGAATAAGCTGTCAGAAGTGCTCGTCGAAGAGCCACCTCCCGTCGAGGATCAGGCCCAGATACTTCATCTGGGCTAAGGCCCAGATGATTAAGAAGATAAGATGAATGATTAAGATGATTAAGATCAGTACGAGGACCGAATTGACTACGATAGAGGCGCCTGGGGTTGGACCACGACGGGGCTCATGAAACAAAAAGGCCTCCGTCTTATCTAGGGCCACCCGTAAACCCAGCACCTCAATGCGCCCGATCACCAAAGAGACTCCCACGGTGGCTAGGCGCGCCGCCTCTTGAGAGTTCGCCCCCCCGGGCTGTGACCAATGTGTCATCGGCGTAACCAATTACGCCCAATCCGGGGAAGGACCTCGAAGGGCCCAGTCGTATCCCATGTTCCACAGGAGTGGTCCGAGGACAGATCCCTGTGAAAAACCGCACGACATGAGCCGCCGCCGTAGAACACCATCTCGGTCCTCGCACACGACGGTACGCTCCTCTAAATAGTCTGCCATAAGCCGCGTCAGGTATTCTGGCACCCTGACCCTCAGGCGCAACACGGCCTCAATCGTCGAACGCCCCGCTCGAAAACTGAATTGGGCATCCGACAGACCGGAGCAAACCTCGTAGAGGTAGGTACCGGACGATGCGGGCAGAGTGTATCCTCTCAAACAGTTTACCTGCCTCGTCCAGCAACACGATGGGCCTATATGCCGCGACCGAATCGACGGGCCGTCCCAGCTTCTTCAATAGGACCAGCTTCCCGCTTTTTCAGCAGTCAGGAAAGCATCTGGACGCCAAGCTAGCGTCCAACACCTCCCTGAAGCGAACCAACATGTGGTCGAGGGCTCTTGCCAACACACGGGCAGGTATTCCGTATGGCCCGGGGGCGGTGTTCTTGGAGCGGATCCGTTGAACAACCGCCCCTATCTCCGATTCCCTTAGTAATTTTCGATAAAAGTAGTCGTTTGAAAATCTTACTTTTTTTTTATTTAGCTATATCATATCTCAAAGTGAATTTGTCATCAAAAGAATTCCGATGAATACTGAAAAATGTTTTTGATGTCCTTGCAAATTTAAATTTATAATTTATTTCACCAATACTGCAGCATTGCTAAATATTTTATTAATATTTTGCGAAGAAGTTCTTGTTGATTCGCACGTCATTTTTTTTAGAGTGAATTCTTCTGATTTCAACAATTTAATTAATACCGCTTTACGCTGTTTTCCTTTTTCGACGGAGTGAGACCCATGGACTAGGTCATCCATGTAAAATGCTTCTTCTAAGATTTTGGCGGCCTCGGAGTTAAATTGTTTTTGCATTGGGCATTGTTTGGGCATTTTTGCAAACAGTGTAGATGTACAGTTTCATATGTTACTGTAGTGAGATTGTACGTTTGTAGGATTTTGGTTTTACCTTTTCAAATAATTTGCTGATATCGCTGATCAGCCTTGCACGTATTTCTGAGGAGCCTGTTGTGAATAAGGACGATGCTTAGCTTTATCGTTCAGATGCCGCTCGTTGTACAGCGTGGTGCGGCAAGTAACACTGTAACGCTTCATTATTATAATTGCTGTAAGCCGGCATCGTGTGGTCTAAACTTATCTATCCACGAATGTATAATTTATATTGATCTACAGAAATTGATTGCTTACTGAATTTCAGTTCCAATTTTTTCTCACGAATATTCTATATTTTCTAGAAATGTTGAATATCGAGGGCGTTATTTAAGATTATGTTACATTGATATGGCGTTATTTCACCACCGCCATCTATGATCCAATGAAGCTGTGTTTCTTGAAAAATAGGTTGCGATGAGCTCTCTTCTTTAATCAATCTTACTAACAATATTAAACTGTAAACTTGAGCGCTTAGTAATAGATCTACTGGACGACTAATGCTAAAATATGGATGTACTAATTTCATACCTCCAGGCATGATCAATCTATGTCAATGGATTTAAAAGGGATGTTTTTGAGTAAATTATTCAGAAGAATGACGTCGGTCGCGTAAATAAAAAAATATTTAGTAGAGCAGCGCAGTGTTACCATACTCTTACAACTGTTTTCAATTTGCCCCACTTTGAATATTGTTCAGTTGAACTGTGATTTGTGTTGTCCTAACTTCCTTGCTCGAAATACAATTACACATACGTTTCAGAGAAACTTAAGATCTATTGGAGCTTTTAAAATATAGTTAGAGCTATTAATTGTTGCAACTTTTACCAAAGTTGTAGCCAACAATATTTTATTTGTAGAAAGATTATTGGCACATGTTTTTCAATGGCATTTGCATCATCATTGCGACGAGTGGTGATTTCCTCCACACTTGTAGCATCGATTAACATAAAGTGTATCGCTAATCACTAAGATCTTTTAACAGTTTTTTATAATTTCATTTTCGATATATGTAGTATTTAATTTAGTTTCATTTTGCAACTAAACAGGACATTATTCATCGTAAAATTAAAATTTAATTGCTAACATGTATAAAACTGTTCAATAAGATTATGGCTTGCCAATAAGATTATTGCTCATTGAATTTGTGGACAAAATTATGATTGTACCGTCTTACTTTTTGGCTTTCAGGAAGTTCACTACTTACATTATAATATAAAAAGAGGAAAGATTTTCCTTGTTAGGTTTATGATCACCGCTGCTTCGCTTTGTGATTTTTGTTGCTTAATTACTGGTGCTGCTCTTAGATACCGAAATACTTTTGCTGATAGATACTGATTGCTCATGATAAAGACGCTGATATCTACGTGCTTGAGGCACTGCTGTTTCACTATTGTTTTGGATGAAGATCCATGTTGTTAAGAGAACTATATCTAAAATTCCACTGTTTACTGATAGTTGTCGGTCTTATACACTTTGCTAAAGTTTTATGATTATAAATTAAGTCCATAGTTCACACATAGCCCTGAACTGTAATATAATGCCGCTTTTCGAAGCGGCGTCGCTCATGAGCCCTTCAATACACGTCACTGCCGAAAAAATTACGAATACTAAAACTTACCTGGTCCCACTCAAGTAGCTCAAAGGATCATGAAGTCAGAAGTAAGTGCTGTAAGAATTAAATTAACACCAATTTTATGAAGTGGACCAAAGTTAATTAATTTATAAAGAAACGAGAGGGCACACGCGATCGATGTTAAACGTAAATGTGTATTATCTTATAATTTATACTCTTTCGTAAAATAAAGTAACAATGCTTAGATACTTGGCGATAATGTATGGTTGCATCTTACAATAAGTATAATTAAACAGATGGAAAAACACTTTCGTTTCTAATACGAAATTTCTTCTGTTATATTGTTATCGTCACTTAATTTAAAAAATCAGAAACCTGATGAGATTCTCAATTTGACTGAACATTTTTGTAAAGTCTAAGACTATCCTCGCAACTTATGAATTAATTTAAACTATTGAGTTAATAAAATTGGTTTTACTCAAAATTGATAAATTTTGTTAATATTTATCGCAAGGAGTTTCATGATTTTTAAAGATTTAAAAAAATTAAGGAGGAAGTTTTTGTATCGAATTAATAAAAGAAACACAACTCTAGTTGAAACCAAACGAGAAATTTTAACATTTCAGGCACCAGTTCTCGCACAATTCATTTAAGTTTTCGTCTCGAATTAGCCAACTAGGACGTAAAGAATATTAGAATCGGTCAAATTTCGTTAGTTTTTCCTTGACGTAAAACACGAGTACCCTAACAGTAAAGTCAAGAGACGGCAAAGTAGGCGGCGGGCGATGGAGGCAGGGTGGTTTTGCAACGACATTCCGTGTAATCTTAAGTTAGCAAGCAATTTGGTGTTTGCTTTCAGTAGTTTGCTAGCTTTGACTATTAGATTGCATTTAAGCAATGTTGGTATCTAGGTACGATTGCTTTTTTGATATCGAACACGAAAGAGAATCTGTTGGCTTAAATGAGAAATATGAGCCAGTTTAAAGAGATCTCAAATCTGTGAATATATTCATATAAAAACCATTGTGTGTGTCTACCATTTTATTTTGTTCTGCATCTTTTTTAACACCAGGCTTTTTGTTTTCAAATTTGACAATAAAATCACGATGGCAATTTTTTTTAAAAAATTGAAAGAATAATAGAACGGTAAAGTTATATTTTTTGCTGAAAGACCAAAAGCTCTAAGGAGGTTTAATGTTGTTAAGATTTAGCCTTACAAATCAGTTAAATCGTTTTACCATCTTTTTTATAGCATTTTGCAGAACAACAAAATTGATATTGAAAAATAAGGAGAAGGCTAATGAATACACAAGAATTAAATTGCAAGACAGACTTAAGCTTATTTGTTATTTTACCTCAATCACACATTAATTTTCGTAATTCAAATTGTTACATATTATATTTTATTATCATATCTCGTTATTATATTAATTGATATATTTATTTGAATTTACTAAAAACAATTGAACATTTCGAAACATTTTGAGCAAAGACAAACGTTGTCCCAAATTACGATGAATGTGCTTTTAACACTTATAAATAAACGAATGTAAATTGAAATGTTCAAGAAAGAAGAAATAAAAATTAAGTTAATTTAATACATAATATATTTAAATTTATAACTAAGATATAACTATTTTTATTAACTTAAAAATATAACTTAGTAGACTCAATAAAAATGCAAGATAATTTCTAACACCCTTAAAAAATATCGCAAGAACTTTAAAAGAATTTGAATTTACGGAACAAAAGGTTTCTAGTTGAATTAATGAAATAATCCCTTAACTATCATATTTAAATGACTCTTTCTAAAATGAGGTGACTGACTCATAAACATTACACTACGTTGATTTATCCTAGTTCTAAGTCAAACTAAGAAAATTATTTTAAATACACATCGTACTGTACTACATGACATTACAAGATAGAAACAAGTAGCAACATGTTTTGATTGTGAACTAAACTAGGAAAACTACATTGCAGTGTCGAAGTAAGTCATTTGAATGGTAGTAGGTAGGTAGTAGAGCCACACTGATTTCCGCACGAGCGGGCCGACTCGACCGAGGCAGTACTACCCTCCCACAGAAGACCAACCTAAGGCGCCAGCATCCGTGTTGTCGTGTTTCGTTGCTGAGCGTGAGACTGGAGGCCCATTGATGCAAGGGTGACAGTTATCGTGGTAACTGTGTAAGCCTAACACTATCACGATGACTCTCATGCCTTTTACGTTCCCAAGCGGGGTGTGAAAAAGCATGTCATAAGGCCGCCATAGTGTGGGTCACCATACTGCATAGTCTCCATTTACAATAAGTATGGTGACCATAACCCTTGGATTCTATTCACGCTTTCCATCAGGCAGAGTAGAGTCACTTTGGCAGGCTGTTAATTGTACAGAAAGAAACAGTAAACATTTGTCCAAATAAATATTATAATTAATGATAAAATAATGAAATTTGATTGTTGCATACAAGTAACATAGGACAGGTTGTTATGAAGATCTTTTGGGGAGACCTACGTTCAGCATTGGACGTCTTTCAGCTGAGATGGTGAAGATGAAAAAAAAGTATTAATAAAAAATATGTAATGCACACTTGGAGTGTTACGGTACTAGCTAGACGCTATTAATCAGCGTGGGTGCAATCTGTTTCCAATTATACTTGAAACTTAAGTGTATACTTCTTTGTCCGAACCTTTCTCTAAAAGTAGGTTGGCTTTTAAGTCAACTACGTTACGGCTGAATTTCAATTTCTTAAGTTTTACGTGAAACGACTGCCCCCGATCTCTACAACCCAAGTACTAGACGATATCGATGTTTTGTAGATGTTTTGTCTGTACCGAACCCGTAACGATTGCCAAAGATGTTTGTATGCCTACCAAGACCGACAACTTAGCTTAACTTCCTGAGGCAATTGTATACTTAGTTGTTTATTTACTTGCCTGAAATAATTCCTTTCCACCAAATAACAAAACGCCACATTTTTTTCCCTTTATCATCACTTACTACCTGGTAACTTAAAAGAGAAATGCATATTCCGAACATCAAATAAAAAAACAGAAGTGTCAAAATGTATATAGTGGTTTTAAGAACAGTAACAGTGTTTGTTGTAGAGGATAACTTTTGTAATAAAATGATTTCTGATGTCGACTGATGTATTAAACCAATACCTTTTCTCTTTGTCTGCTTTGAAGTGATATAGGAATAAACATACTTTCAAACTTTCGCAATATATCCACAAAGTAGATCGAAAGCATTTCAGTATTACGAGATACTCATCCCAGTTATGTTCTTTAACAATTCGTAACTTTTAATTGCACCGGCAACAACGGGGCAGATACTAAGCTTCAAATGTCCACATTTTACTCAAGTTTGAATGCACTTTCAACAGAATGTCCGTGTAGTAAAGTAAAATGATCACTGCTTTTAATTTAATTTGCTATATTTAGTTTCTCTATGATCATTTCACGACCGAACGAAATTATTTTTTGAATTAAGAAATTTCAAGGAACAATTTTGATATTTAGTTTAACTCAATCAACGTATAGGTATCAATTGATGATAATGTTAGATATTGGATCAATGTAGCGAGATTTTTCCGTTGTTTTTATTTTGAAATTTATTATATACCCCTAACAGAATTTTTTTAAATAAATGGCACACTTTTTATTTCCAATAACACCCACGCAAGTTTATGATGTCCATCGTGTTGAAATAATTTCACATGTACATTTTTTTAAAATAGTACGTCACCTGATGATACGTGATTACATAGACGGTTGCTCCTCAAGTAATACAAGTGTGTTGCCCCCTTTGTTTGGCCTCCTCTTTAGAGCATTAGGGGAGAAGGAGGGGTGGGGGGTTGCTACTTGCCACAAATCCAACTTATGACTGTTTATATTTCATGCTATTAATTTTGTTAAATAACAAAAAACAGAGCTCAGTTCATTCAATGAAGCTGGCTACAAAAAGTTACTGTACTATATAATGTATTCATAATATGAAAATCTCGAATGATACATTCAAAACACGGATATCAGTGATTATCATATTCATCTCTAGTTAGGTTGTCAAACAGTACAAATAATATTATTCTTATTATGTAAATATTATTTTGTTAAAATAAAAATTACTGAAATAAATTATAGGAAGTAAGGCTCCTTTATTTCACGGTGCGATTGCTTGTTATGTCTGCTAATATTACCTCTTATAAGACGGAGAGTTAGGTATGCATAATATTTAACCGGAAAACGAAAATGAAAAATATTTTCTTAATTGTTTACGCAAGATTATTAGCTCAGTATAATCTACAAACATTTGTAATTTACCCTTATATTTTTTTAATATAATTTATATAATACAATTTACATTTTAACTACTACAAATTATTATATGTCACGTGGAAACGTGATGCTTGCAACCAGCGTTCACTGTAAACTACACAAAGCACAATTAGTAAGGTGACCGAGCAGACTTACATGGGCACTACGACAGCTACTAATAATCTATGATAATAATAATAACCTCAAAATAATATAAACAATAGTAAGTTTGATATAATAATAATAAAACGTAATCAATATCTATAGAAATATAATAAAGAGAATTTGAATAATAATAATTTTAACCTCAGACATTTAACTATTCTAGGTAAAACTTTGGCTATTTGATAAACATACTTACTCGTATATGATAATAATAAATACATCCAAATTAAAGTAAAATAATACTGGGTACTATTTAGTTTAACTTTAGTATATTTAGAAAACAAATGTTTGTGCTTATCATATTTTTTCCTAGATAGGAATCGAATCCATGACTCATGGTTTACCAATCAAGATTTCTTATACTGTATATATATCTTGACAGTTAAGTAAACTATATTAGTACTAGACTGTAATAGACTATACAATTATGCGAGCTTCAATATTGCACGTTTGCATGTGTGTATATTTACTCTCATAGTCGCTAACATACTCATAACATAACTCCTTACATCTATTACTGAACCCTTCTAATGAAGACTAACCCAACCTTGTCAGGTGAGTCTAAAATTAATAATAATGCTAACAAGGCGTTGGTTTTAAAGTGTTATATCCAAGGCAGTGAACCGACACGACAGGAGATAATCAGGTGTGAAACAAAGCTGTAAAATGAATCGTTCACACACCCCGTGCGGTAACCGTAGGGTTAAATTTTATAAACAGTCTGTGTAATTGGAAACTGGAGCGTGCATAATTTTCTAATGGTACTAAAATTAGTAACGTTTTTTAAACTTATAAATAAAATAATGTATTACCGCTACATTGCATGTGGTTGCGTCTTGGTCCTTGTAATTTTTAAGTTTACTCATGTATCAACTTATTAGCTAAAAATAACGATAATGTTCTTCTGTGGCTATTGTAGAATTCTGCGTATTCTATGTTATTGTCAAAAAAACTAAGATAGTCGACACGAGTTTATTTTTAAGAGTGAAAATTAACATTAAAGATCTTTGCAAATCTTAATGTGGTTTTTTATAAAAGGTAGACTAAAGGGATACTACTCTACCTGATAGAAAACATATGTAAAATCCAAGAGTAGTGATCACCATACTCACTGCGAATGCAGATAATACAGTTTGGCGACTCACGCTATGATAACCTAACGCCCCGCTTAAAGGATCCGGGATCATAGTGGGTGGGAGAAACATGCGCTGGTAGTGAGTGCCGGGTCTTAACTGATTTCAAAATTCAATCTACCTTTACAAAATTGTGACTGCCAAGGCTAGCACGAGCTGTCATGTAGAGGAAAGGAGAAGGTGGAACCAGTTGAAAGAGGTCGTCAGAACACTCTCAATGATAAAGACAATAGAGAAGTACCGTAGAAGCGACGTCTCTTCATAACTGTAGAGACTCAAGGGATTCAGTGGCTTCGGGACTGTTGATAATACGGACTGCTCACTGCTGTGATCAATCCAGAGCGTCTAGCAAATACTATGCGGATTTATCGCAAAAATAACAACAGTACGCCATGCAGAAAGGAAGAAGACACAGATGCTCAGGCGATAAGAATCGTGTCATTCTCTTCAATATATTCAGCTTCTGTCAGGCCGCTATTGTGACGCTTTTAATATACTCTTGTAGGTTGAGATGCCGACAAATATTTATAGCCAGGATACTGAACTTATCCTGCAGTGACAGTTGAGTACTCTGAAAAGTGGAGAGGGGAAGAAATGGCGAAATTTTGGTATAGAACGGGCATACCTGTGTTTTCTTGACATTAAACTCGAGCAGATTCTGTGATCCCATTGAGAAATGTAGCCCAGAAGTCAGTGTCAAGCACCTGTCGTTTTTCCTCGACATCTGCTCACTTGACTGTAGATTATCCAAAATATCGTCCATGAACTGTGCTATCATCTACATAACAATTTATATTACCGAGGGCTAACATTTTATAGATATGCAGAAGAAACCATCGCACCATCGCAGAAGATCCTAACGCGGCGCTTGTGCAAAAACGCGGCAACCCAGTTGCAGAGTTTGGGAAACCGGCCGATTGCTGGAGGTTTGGTAGGAAGCACGCTAAAAGATCACCCATGGTTTGTATAAAGTCGTACTGTTGATCACTCAACACGAGTGATCCTCCAGGTAAGGCACTAATTGATTTATTGATGACGAATTCGAGCACGTTGCAGAAAATGAAAGTGATGGCTATAGGTTGATAATTAATAGAGTTATCTTTTTTTTGGGGATGGATAGAGCATTCGTTCTCTCCAAGTCTCCGAAATAGTGCCTGAGGAATATGGCAGACGGCATACGCGCGTCAATATAGGAGATAACTCCGGTGGGCAGTTTTTAAGAACCATCGCTGGAACACCTTTCGGTCCACTGCTTTTCCGAATGTCGTGTGACCGCAGCTCCAGACGGACGGTGTGCGCTGCAGTACTTTATTTTTCGTCTATGGTCATTTTTTAGAAACAAAAATAAACATGTTTTAAAGATAACATAATTCATTGCACATCAGATAAAAAATATGACTGGATTATTAAATATGGAACAATTCTGATTATAAATTGATTAGTATTTTATATGGATTACAATATTTACATATAACTTATCATATTTTGAATTTTTGATACTGATACTTAATATAAATAATCAATGACCAAAATATTTCAATATAGCGCAATATTTGTTCCTATTGCAATTAGTTATAGGTCTGTTTCATTTAATGTCATAATCTCTTTGTAATAAGCAGCTTAAGGCCGTGCTGAGATGATGAACATTGAACACGCGTTAATGGATTCGCTTTAATCCAGTTTGTTCAAGTCGTTCACACGCTAAAAGCTTTCGATAAAATATAAAATACTACACAAAAACTCGAGCCCTGGGGCCAACGTTAATCATCTGAATGTATAACAAAATAATACGATGTTATTTAAAAAACTGAATGTACAAATTTAAAGAGACCACAGTAAATTGGATAACGTAGGTACTCTTTAGAATGTATTCGATAAAAGCTAATAGGATTTTAGATGTTCGATGTAGTAGATTATTCGATGTTCAATTTTAGCACATTTTTGGAACAAAATATCGGTTCAACCTTTTTGTTTACACTTTTGTCAATATAAATTTTACAAAAATAAAACATAATACGGAGCAGGAGCATATTTATCAAAATGGAGCACACTGCATCGATTTTACAACAACTGGCGGCGAAATAACAAATTTTATATTCTGACCGATGATTAAAAATTTTATTTATGTTTTTTAACAGCGGCTATCAATCGAGATTACTCGCCGGAAAGTGTGAAAACAGGTTTGCTGTAATAATAGCGACATCCGGTAATATTTTAAATGAAAATATTCATTTAACCATAGTCAGACGTTGCCGTCGGAACTCGCAATTAACGCTCCGATTAAATTGTGAATTATTTATTAACATTTTATGATCGAGCGGTAATTTATACCTACAATTGCAAATTCCACTACACTGAGTAAGTTTATTGTTCAAATTTCGCAGTGTTATTGAAATGTATTGCGAAAGTGTTATTGTTTATGAAATCGTAAGACTCAAATTAAATTATTTATGCTACAGAAAAGTTATGTAATTATTCTTTCCGAGGTTAAAGCGTAATGTAAGAAAGAAAGAATTTTGCAAAAATATATAGCTTTTTGTAAAGCCTCATTAGGAAAAATTAAGTTCCTGCCATTTAGATTGATAGGAATACAGTGAGTACTCTATCAAAGTCGTGTATGTAGGCGTGGTTTCAATATTCTATGAGACTTGACGTTCTCCTTTCACGAGTTTACTTCCTACCTATTATTATTAAGTTCACGGAAGCTCTATACTAAGTAAGTCCTTTTTCTACTAACAGCCATCGCGAGGTCAATGTGATGTCGCGTGTATGAAGTACACTGCACGGTCGAGTCATGTGAGTATCTACCTTAATTTGTCAATAGTAATAATTTATTGTTGTTTTTCATAAAATTACTTTACTTAAGTCATGCTGTTGTTAGTAATTTTATTGATTTTCCCTAAAATTATTTATAAAACTAGCAGAAGTGGTCCGTTAAAACCTTCGTTATTGTATGTATTTCTAATAGCTATAAGCAATGGTTGCAAGCAATGACTACATTAATGGATGTTTTGAATAAAATATACACCGTCTTTAATTTCACAGATGACAAGGGCTCTGTTAACAATGTGAATTGGTGCCTTTTCAATTTTACTCTGAGCTGACAAAAGTGTACATACATACTGATAATTTCTTGGAAAGGTAGCATTGTGATAATGTAATTAGGATTACATTATCACAATGCTACTATTACGTATACACGTTATGTATATATATATATATATTTATATATAAATATATATGCTGTACACGTATATAACGTGTATATATATATACATATATATATATACTGAGAAGTAACTGGCAATTCCTTTAAAAATAGCTCATTTTACTTACTACTTACTACATCTTACATTTTACTTAAATATTTGCTGTGAGTAAGCTTCTAAGAATTGAATTGATTTTTTTTTTATCAAAAGTAAAAGTAACGGCGGTAGACTTTACTTAAAGTATTTTAGTATAATTTATCGAGTCTTTGGTATTAAGAATCCTTGAAACAATCAATAAATTATCAGTAATAAGATATCACAATTTACGGAATAGAAACGGATATGCGCTTTAATGATAAAAACATTATTTAAATAAAAAAATTGGTTACGAGTGAATTGTGTTTTCATAAATTACTCATAATTGTACAATTTACTAACTAACTTATGCACATCAATGAAATCTTATAGAATAGCTGCACAAACATAATTAGAACTTGTTTGCACATAGTACAAAATAACGAAAGATAACTCAGTACCACGTAAAAAAATTTAAACAAAATGGAACACGGTCGAGTTTGATTATTTCCAGGCATGGAACCTCATTTGGAATTACATTTTATTTATTACTCACCATTGCTTGCTGTGAATTGAATCCAAATTACTGGAAAAATTCCTTACTGGCTTTGAGTGTGTACTACAACACGCTTTTGCCTAACCAACGTTTTCCAACATTTTTCTTTTTTTTTAATTTGTTGGCAGATAATTTACTTTAGAATTGTATTATTGATGCTTTGATTTTAAGATTTAATTCATGTAGTAAATTATTATTGTTAATATAAATAGTGTCCTAAACATAGGCGTAAAAAAAAATGTATGAACTTTATCCATCTAACCTTTTTTTAGATACGTGTGCGGAACTGACTGTATGGCATGAATCGCAGTGCAAGACGCATCTAATTTCGTCGCTTTTTCAAAAAAAAGTGGCAAATCTCGATTTGTCACTTTTCTACAAGTAGATTCTATAACAGTTTCCAACTATATTAGTATATATGTATATACTTATATAAATAATATAGATATTTTTCCAATTTCAGTTTTGTTAAGACGCATATGTTTCTTTATATCCATACCTTCTAATGAGTACTCATAATAATAGGAACAGTGATTTTTCGAATCTGTGAGGTAAAATGTTGAAATAGAAACCCAAAGAGTGGTTTTTTAAACTAAATAAAGATTTATTTTAAGTAGAGATGTTAACAAAAGGACAAAACGCGGTAGACAATATGTATATATTGAAGGTATTTGACATGAGCATGTCGTGACATCTGTCAGTTGCGTTCACAAATCCCAACATTCTCTCCTGGACGCAAACCCATAGCCTTTATGAACACTTCATGCTTTGGCCGATGAAGTCCCTTAGTTAAGACATCAGCCACCATGTGATCAGTCCGTTGGTACTTGATTTTGATTTGATTGTCAGCAACCTTCTCTCTGATGAAGTGGTATCGGACGTCAATATGTTTACTTCTTGCCTGATAACTTTCGTTACCTGAAAGACTAATGCAACTTTGATTATCACAATACATTAATAAGGGCCTGCTTTTAAGCTCAGGCCAAAACTCTTCTTGTAATTGTTTCAGCCATAATGCCTCTTGTATAGATGCTGATAGAGACATATATTCAGCCTCTGTGCTTGATAATGCCACTGTTTGTTGTCTTTTAGAACACCAGCTGACAGAGGCACCCTGAAAAATAAAAACATATCCTGTGCAGGATCTTCTGTCCTCAGATTGACTTGCCCAATCAGCGTCGCAATATCCAACAACTTCACTGTCATCCTTCTCAAACATTAATTTATAATTTACTGTAGCTTTTAAATATCTTAAAATTCTCTTCAATGCACTCCAGTGTTCTGCAGTTGGCTTATTATTATATATACTTAAAGAATTTACAATGAAAGTTATGTCTGGTCTTGTTCCTTGAGATAGGTATAGCAAACATCCAATAGCTTCATGGTATGGTATGGTCGTAAGTAGTTCACTCTCATGTTCAGCTTTCTTTAATTGAATATTTGCTTCACACGGTGTCCAAATAGGTTTGCAATCAGACATGTTGAAATATTTTAAAATTTTCTCTATATAAATTGATTGATCTAATGAAATTGTATTCTGCTCTTGTGTGATTCTAAAACCAACACACTGCTTTACTTTTCCCATGTCCTTCATGTGAAATTTTTCCAGTAATTTATTTTTAATATTCTTCATTGTATTTTCATTATCAAAAAAACAAATCAAATCGTCTACATATACACTTATAAATAATATATCTTGTTTGTTATTTATTCTATAATATATACAAGGATCAATCTTTGATCTTAGTAAACCAATGTCTAATAAAGCAGTGTTTAATTTCTTGTTCCACTGTCTACTGGCTTGTTTCAAGCCATATATAGCTTTGTTTAGGCGACAGACTTTCTCTTCTTGCTCAAAAGATGGCGGTGGAGTCATGTAAATCTCTTCATTGATGTCTCCTTGCAAAAATGCTGTGACGGCATCCATCTGGTGTATTTGTAGACTATATTTTGCAGCTATTCCCACAAGATATCTTATTGAAGAATATCGGACAACAAGTGAGTATACTTCATGATAATCTATTCCTTTTTTTTGTTGATAACCTTTAATGACTAATCTTGCCTTGTGAAGTATGATATTTCCATTTTCATCTGTTTTTGATTTAAACACCCATTTGCATGGAATAATTTTCTTACTAATTGGTTTATCTACAAGAGACCAAGTATTATTTTGAATCAAAAACTTATATTCCTCATTCATTGCATGTTTCCACAGGTCAGCTTTATCACTTTTCAGTGCTTCTTCCAAACTTTGTGGGTCACTGTTCAGTAGACTCATTGTGGATTCAACATTCATACAAAGGTAAGATGTTGCACTATCATACATTTCCATTCTTCGATGAGATCTTGTCTGCATCCTGGACGTCTCAGGCTCCTCAATGGTTTCATCTGGTAAGTATGTGTCATCATTGGGATCATCATAGAATGACCCTGAGTGTACACTGGAGGTATCAGATATATTTGTAATATTTTCAATTTCAGGTTCTTCACATTGCTTTTCCGATAAAGGTAAGTATAATTTATTCTTCTTTTCACTTGTTTTTGAATTTGTTCCATGACATAAATTTTCCTTTTGATTTTCATTAACATTTTCTACTTTTCTTTCAGATGCAGAGGTTGGGACTACATTTCTTTTAATACTTCCTTCCAAAAACACAACATCTCTACTTATGATAATTTTTTTTGTTTCAGGATCTATAAGTCGGTATCCTTTTGTAGTATCGCTGTAGCCAACAAATATTAATTTACGCGACTTCACATCAAGCTTAGATCTGTTTTCTTTAGGAATAAGCACCATTGCAGGACATCCAAAAATTCTCATGTGACTGAGGTCAGGCTTCTTTCCGGTCCATACTTCATGAGGCGTGGTATCAGATAAGGTGCAGGTGGGAGAACGGTTCACAATATATTCAGCTGTAGCCACCGCTTCTGCCCAGAACGTGACCTGCAATTCAGCGTTAACAATCATGCATTTGGCACGCTCTATTAAAGTCCTATTCATTCTCTCACTGAGACCATTTTGTTCAGGAGTATATGGGTTTGATGTTTGGTGCAGTATTCCATGTTTCTTTAAGTAGGCATCAAAATTATGATTTTTGTACTCAGTTCCATTGTCGCCTCTGAGGATTTTTATTTTTGTACCCAATTCATTCTCTACTCTATTTTTAAATTCCATAAATTTTTCAAATACTTCACTTTTGTTCCTAATGAAATATACATGTAGTCTTCGAGAAAAATCATCAATAAAGGTTACAAAATAGCTTGCCCCTCCTATAGAAGTATGTTGCATAGGTCCGCATACATCACTGTGGATGACTTCTAGCAAGCTGGTTGCACGGGAGCCTTCTTTGGGGAATGGTTTTCTCGTTTGCTTGCCTTCAAGACAGGTTACACAAGTTGAATTTTCTGTATTTTTTGACAGTTTTAAACCTTTTATACAGTTAGGCAATTTATTAACATTAGTGAAATTTAGGTGACCCATCCTTTGGTGCCACAAAAAAACATCATCATCAGCCTTGGCCATCATGGCTTCCATTTCTTGATTATTAGCAGTATTTAACAGATATGTCCCATTTATTAAATCAGCCTTTGCAACTAAATTGTTACTCGGATTGTATATTTGACAGCCATTTTCATTAAATATTACTCGACATCCACTATTTATTATTTTGCTAACAGACAGGAAATTTGTTTTTAAATCTGGTACATGTAATACATTTCTTACCTGAATTGAATCAGTGCTGCCATCTATTGCCTTTACTTTAATGTATACATTACTACAGCATTTAACTTTCAACACTTTGTTGTTAGCAATTCTAATATTTTGCACAGATGCAGGTTTTATTTCAGTGAGCCAGTCCCGGTGCATAGTCATATGCATAAATGCCCCTGAGTCAACATGCCAAGAATTTAAATAATTTGCTGTGGATGCTGAAAACGCTGCAACATATCCTGTTTTCTTTTTATCATTATTATTTGTCTTCTTATGCCAACAGTCTTTACTGAGATGTCCATACTTATTACAGCAGAAACATCTAGGACCTTTCTTGCTTGATTGATTACCTTTGGGCTTGGAATTTTTTGAGTTTGTATAAAGTGCGGTAGTGTCTGATGTCTTTACTTCTTGAAGTAATTTATTTTTAACTAAGTCAGCACTAATCTTCATACCTGAACTTTCCAAACCCATGATCATGGGCCTGTACATTTCTGGCAGTCCTGCCAGCATTAATGTACCCAACCATTCATCGTCCACATTGAATTTTATATTCCTTAACTTATGCGCTGCTGTCATTATTTTGTTCACATAATCTTCAACTGAGAAACTACTTTCCAAATTGGTATTAATTAGTTCTTTTAGCAAGCCAACTTTTCGAGTCAGACCACTATCTTCGAATGCTTTCGCCAAATTTTCCCATACCTGTTTTGCGTTCTGAGCGTCTTGAATATGTACATATAGAATCGGGTCAACTAATAATATTATTTTTGACTTGGCTTTTATGTCCTGTTTGACTGAGTTTGGGTCAGTATCTATTGGTTCTTTCAAAATACAATTATACAAGTCCTCATGTTGCAAGTATGCTTTCATTGCAAAACTCCAACTCGCCCAATTGTCACGACCCATTAACTTCTCAAAAGACATCAATGAATTATGACCAGCCATATTTATATGTTTATTATTCAATCTATAAATAGCAGAAAAGAAAATCACTCGCGAGCGCGGTAACTAAAAGTGAGGTTATACTCGCGGTTTTACTTTTTCTATTTACTTTGTAATTACTGTTCAAAACGCAAAACTAACTTTAAACGGCAGTATTTTCTGGGCCCATAACCTGTTGAAATAAAAACCCAAAGAGTGGTTTTTTAAACTAAATAAAGATTTATTTTAAGTAGAGATGTTAACAAAAGGACAAAACGCTTTTTTTTTTTTTTTGAATGATTTTAGCTGTTGGCCTCAGATGGCCTCTACAACTTTACCCGGTTTAGTTACGGTGAGCGCTGAGGGCTCTCAACCGGCCATTTGTTAAGCAACATTGCCCAAGGGCACCCCCTGCGGGGTACGAACCTCGGCTTGGGGTGTTGCTGAAACACTGGGGCGGCCTACTCCCATGTTTTGTTGACGGTTTACGCGGCGCGTGTTCCGCCCCCGCCGACGGAGACGAAAACGCGGACGGTTTATACTAATTGTGTTCGCTCTGCATTGAGCGCGTGTAATGTCGTCGTCTAGCTCCCCTAACGCGTGTTTGGGTCGACGTATTTTTGAGATTTTACTCGGTGTGTAGTTTACGGCCGCAACCACTAGAGGGTTGGGGTGAGTCGGAGCAGAGTCAAAGTAGCTAAGGGAGCACTGTTTTATGAATTGCTTGATGGTCGGCAATCTGAGGTCGATGTGAAGATCGACGTTGCGTACATACCACGGTGCTCCCGTAGCTTTGCGCATGAAATTATTTTGTAGTGTTTGAAGCCTATGGATCCTGTGTGGCCTAACGTGTGCGAATACTACGCTACCGTACGTCATTATAGGACGTATACATGCCGTGTATAATCGAACTTTGTTTTTTAAATTTAACTTTGAACGCGCGTTAATTAGACAGTGTAGACGTCCTAGCACGAAGGCAGCCCGGCTGCGGACTACCTTGATGTGGGGGCCGAAGGATAGACGGTCGTCAAGGGTTATGCCTAGGTATTTGGCCTGCCTAGCCCAAGGGATAGACTTGCCGAACATCCTAATCTGGGGGGTCTTCTCCAAAGGATACAAGCTTAGCTGTCTTCTGTGAAACAGCACCGCCTGGCTTTTCTCGGGGTTGACCTCTATCCTCCATTTCCGGAACCAAACGCCCAGTGCGTTGGCTGCGGTCTGGAGTTTTTTGGCTACTGTCGAGGGGTTCAGTCCTGAGCAGTAGATAGCCGTGTCGTCTGCGAATAGTGCTGTCTGCACATACCGATGCTTCGGAATGTCGCTAGTATACAGCGTGAAGAGTAGGGGGGAGAGCACGGACCCTTGTGGGACACCGGCTCGTATGGGGTGAGTGGAGGACAGTGACCCTTCTACTCGGTAGCGGAAGCTTCGATTCGACAAGTAGTCTCGTATGATGAGCACGAGTCCGTGTAGCACTCCCATGGTGGACAGCTTAAGTAATAAGCCGTTGTGCCACACTTTGTCGAAAGCTTTCGCTACGTCAAAGAAGAGGATTCCTGTGAACAGGTTGCGTTGAAGCCGATCGCTGGTGTATTCAACGATGCGGTGGACTTGGTGGAGACGGTAGACAATATGTATATATTGAAGGTATTTGACATGAGCATGTCGTGACATCTGTCAGTTGCGTTCACAAATCCCAACATAAAATAATATCAAAGTTATTGAGGTGAATGAAATGATCTTTTTCTTCTGTCTCGTTCTCTCAGTTCTGAGGATGGTGATTCCCTTTCATCTTGTCAGCCATCAGTCTCCATCGGTTGCGATCACTTGCTTGGTGGAGTGCGACACTTATTTGTATCTGTTAAAATGTTGAATATTTTTCTTGAAATATTGAAATCACATTGAAAATTACGTTAAGTTTGATCAAACATGACACAGCGTTTCATTATAAGTTCATTGGTTTTCGCTTAAACAAACAAATATTTGCTCAAATAATTTCTTTTCCTTTTAGTCCACCAAAGAAAAAAAGTGAACTTGGAATTTATTTGTCATATTTCTATCATTTTATTTTTCTACAATTTTCAATCTTTTCATTTCAATTGTTTCTACTGTGCTGAGTATTGTCGGTTCAAAGCCCACTTTGTGTGATCCACTAATTCTTGTTCTGCGTCTAGATGTTCTATGCGTCTATTGCTTGTGTGTTTGTAAAGACCCCTGCAACACAAGAATATTTCTAGCGCGGAAGATGTCATTTTAATGAGAACAAAAGAAAGAAGAAAAATTTACTTAATAATCTGAAAAATATATTTAACATTGTCTGCCTGATAGCTAGGTTTTATGATATTTTTTAAGTCCTAAACAACAAACATTGTTGGTAAAAGTTTCACGTAAATATTGTCTTAGTGCATTGATTTCTTCCTTTTCTCTTTCAAGTTCACAAATGATCACAGTTTTCAAGCGCTTGGGCCATTTATCTTATATAGACCAATGTTTATTTGTTCATGTTTTCTCAATTGCCGTACCGCTGTCCACGGAATATTACATTATACAATATACTAGAAATATACTTAAAAGCATAGGAATTATCATCTAAAAAAAATAATAACCACTAGAGCAATGAGGCAGCATATGTGCGACAGTTCATATCCTGTCGCTTTAGACTGATCTTCCGTGGGAGGGTAGTACTGCCCAGGTCGAGCCAGCCCGTTCGTGTTGAAATCAGTGTGTGATTTTTTTTACAATATTATTCCTCGGGGATAAGTCCTGTTGAGGCACTGTTTCTACGAATTGATTAGGGAGCATCTTGTAAGTCTGGGTGCTTCCCAAAGTAGCCGAATGTTCGAAAAAAAAATCCCTTACTTTAGCGGTATATTCAATAAATAATACTAAAAAAAATAAAACTAATATTCAACATTCGAACTAGACTACACTATAAATATATTTTTAAATAAAAAGGAACGATTCATTTTAGTGATTAATAACACCGACAGCTTTTGTACTCAAAAGTAAAATCGCGGTCCAACATGTTCAACAAAATAATACATTTTAAAGTAGCCACGACTATAACAAAAGAGTAGTGTCGAGCCCGGAAGGGCGGTATCCATCACAATCCGCCACGCTGTCACGTCCCGGACAATAAGTTTCTAGACACTGAAATGTTACAGAAAAGAAGAAAAGAAAATAACTTCAGGAAATCACACACATTGCGACAGGGTACGGGAAAGTCCCGTCTAATAAACGTATTTATAAAGGTAAAACAAAAAAGGTTTGTTGGATTTTTAAAGGTTATTAGAACTCGAACATGTTGTAAGCCCCACGCCTCACCTTATGCCGTGTGTTAATAATGTTACTGTCAAACTACTGTGAAGCTTTGATATGGGTCAAAAAGGTTTCAATAGCGTCTCGCAAAGCCTACAGCACTATTTCACCTGAAATGTTTACGAGAAAACATTGGGTAAATATGTTTTTATTGCAAAAAAAAAAACAGAACTAAAGAAATTGGTTAGAAACGGCACAGGCCGTATGTGTGTTCAGCGACAGATTTTTATTGGTAACTAACTTTCTAGGAATTACACCGAATATTCACTTTTTCATCAATATTGAAACAACATACATATATTAACAATCTTACTTAAGTTTATCCGTTACGAATTGGTTACAGTTAACAGTACTGATTTTTTGTATAAATTATAATAACATTTAAACGTTATTTGTCAACTGGACCGTCTGTAAACAAAATGTAAGCATCAAAAGTAATCAGTTTATTTTGTCGATCATTCTTGTTAGTTTTAAAAATTCTGTGACTATATTTATAAACTTTATATAAGTTTTAAATTAATAATTGTTAAATTGTCTAGCCACTATTTGTGCAATTTTTAACAGTTTTTTTCCAAAGTGGCACAAATATTTGTAGAATGTACGTTCATAGTTATTATTAGACGAGGGTTTACTTGGAATCCGCATTTTGAATTCCATCGTAACACGGAACGTTTAGAATTACAAAAAACGAGTAGAGCTTTTTCCAATATTAGTACTGCTATAGTAAATAAAGTTACTATTTGATTTAAATTGCCACCATTTTAGACAAAGGTTGACAAAAAGAATTCTAAGCTGTCATAACTGACTTAACACTTGAAAAATATAAAAAAGCTAGCCACATTAAACAAAAAGTTTTAACGCTTAAAAAATCTAACATATTATTTAACAATTCTATACCGATATATATTACGGTCGTTTAACCTTAATGACGCAATCTGTCACGCTGTTGTCACTGGCGGCGTTTCGCACAACCTTGAATCTATTGGCCTTGCCAAGAGAAGACAAACGGTATGTCATAATCACTATTAACAATGGCAAAGCATCCTTGAAACATCACACGTACATATTACTCTACAGGGGTTCATTTTTCTTATTTATTTGTATTGCTTTTGAATAGTGAAGGGCATATAACTAGTAATGATTAAACAAACATCGAATAGGAGGTTTTTCTTTATAATACGACAGTTTTTTTGTTCATTTTTCGTTTTCTGTTACATACTGTACTTCCAATTTGACTTTAGTTGATAGTAATTAAGTTTAAACACTGACTTTAATTTGAAAAAATAATTTCCTAAAATATTATTGGAAGATAATCTTCAAACATTAAAAAGTAAATGATAAAGAATATATGTACCTTGAGAAAATGTATCACTATAAAATTTTACATTGAAGTGACATATTTTTGAATGCGTGACCATTCAAAAATATGTCACTTAGCATTGCTCATTATTAGAATTTCATTTAGAATTTACTTTGTACTTTATTAATAAATTGGCAGTCTCTGTCTCTGCAACCTTAAATGAACTCCAAGATTTATATTAATTAGATTTTTAAACATATTATTCTGTTGATCCCACTACAGATTTGTGTTACTATGTAGTGCGTAAGTAGACAGGATATTATAAAATATACAAGAAAAAAATAATAAATTATTTATGATATTTGTTACGACTAAGTGTAAATGTGACCTTTTTGACCTATAAGGATGAACTAAAAGGGTCCAAAATGAAAACCACGTCTGTTATGTGGTCTATCATGTACTATTACTAAATCTAAAGTACGTTATACTGCTGCTGGTAACAAAATAATAGCGCGATTCAGAGTAGTAGTATAACGCCACCTATCGGGATGTAAATATATTTGTAATTAATGATATCAAAAAAAAATGTTTTGACAAGTAATTTTGATCGTAAATAATATTGATAATAATGTTCGCACGTGTTTGATAATTAAAGCTCTAATTCTGGTAAAGATTTATAAAATAAAGTGACATAATTGAGACTTCTATTTTCATTTAATACGTAAAAAAACTTTACAGCTTACACAATAAAACGTCAAGTACACGAATAAAATACTTTTAACGAGGACTTTTCTTTCGTAATACCCTTTTTTTAATTTGTTTGACCTATACGTAACATCGTAGTTCCTTTTGACTCAAGGCTTTTACTTAGACCTAAATTGTTAAAAAAGTCTAGACGTTAAAAAGAAATGTGGTAGACTTGGATTTTGTATTTTGGGCAAGGCGTAATGGCAATTACAGAAATCGAGTACGTAAAGAAAATCACTATCGCTTGATAATGTGAACAGTAAATTACTCGTACATATATACTGAAAGTTTCTCTAACTGTCGCTGGTATTTCTAAGGTAAGTAATACAATAAAATATCTATCTATCTACATCTAGTGAATTTATATATTGTGTATAAGTAAAATAAAACAAATATATAATCTTTTCAAGAACACCATGCTCATATCTGAACATTTTTGTACACGAGTATTTGTCCGACGATAACTTTGAAAACTAAGTTGCCAAAGTGCTTTAAGCTATTGGCTGAATCTTTGACATAACCTGTGTACACTCATACGTAAGTATATGACTACAATTATTATTTGTACCATAAGTTTTTGTCTGAAAGGAGCTAAGCTTTGGTTCTAAACGATAATGTGACAGGTCAATTAAGTAATTTCTTTTTATGCAGATTGAACATATTGACAGTAGACAGTAGTGTTGACATATTTGAAACTGAAAGACTATTTAGACTGTTGAGCAAATGTTTGTACGAAATACAAAATTAATAAATATGAATTTATTTCTCACCAATTTTATAAATAGTGGGTAAGTTATATAAAGTAGCAGTACATAATTAATTAAGTGGTTAAAACTGTTTAAAGTTCATTACAATGACTCCAGCATCTGAACTAGGCTATAATCTGTATTTTAAAAGATAATTTTCTATATCTTTAACATCCTTTAATTGTTCACTACAGGACATAGGCCCATCTTTAGACAGGAGGTTTTGTCCTTCTATGCCACATGCTAGACGGGTTGGTGTAAGAATTTTTATGGTTAAAAAATTTCCTTCTTTTCATAGGGATGTTAAAATTCGGAATTTACCCCTTATTCGACTCTTACGACCACAGATGGAATGAATAGGGATGGGGCATTCTATTTTCTAATCCATCATCAAACGAACATATGTGTAATTCAATTTAAATGTAGGACGCATGGTATTCTATTATCTGTGCGACAGAAATGGTTTCATTACATTTATGTTGTACAATTAATGTGTCATCCATTTTATTGTATTATTCGTGTGGTGATGGATTAAGAGAAAATACATCTGGCCAGCGTATAATAAGTAAACCCCCTTTGCTAAGGAGAAATCTATGTCCGGCCGTGGACTGTTGAAAGTTGTTGACGATTTTATTGTATATTTACTTACTTGAATAATAAAAAAAATTCTTCAGGCACTTTCTAGTAATAAAATTATCCTCATTGTTCTGTAATTAATGAATGTATTAGTCATTAAGTTTCTACGATTGAACATAACAAAAAGAAGTATTTATATAATAGTACTCGAACACCTGTTTGGTTCTATTTACTTTGCAATTTAAAATTTTATACACAATTTAGACACAACTGTGAAAAGATTTATCAAACGTGTACTCATAATAAAAACCTGTTTCTTTATGTTGTCAGTGGATTTTTTTCTGCCTTAACCTTACATTGCTGGCGTGTGGTGTGTTGAAAATTTTTAAGGCGTTGATACAAAGACGTGGACTGAAAGAATAATCGGTATTGAATCGTGGTTGCTGACGCGACCGGCTATTTGGCTTCCCGCCAGGTTCTGTCGCCTCGATCTTGTAATTTACTCATGTGGAATGAGATTAACGCGATATCTGAATAGTATTTAGTGAAATTTCATTGTGTTGCGCACGTTGTGCAGTGGGTACACAAGTTTCGAATTATACTCTGTAGAACAACAATGTATTCATTTTAATACGTGATGGAGAATAAAATATCATCTAAATATAAAAAGCAACTCTCGTGTCGTTTTGTTTTATAAATTAAAGTCGACAACAACGGTTATAACTTTTGGCATAAATTTCTATTTAGCGCAACTTTGAAATATGAAAGTTAATCGTCTGGAAGTATTTTGTATTCGGTTACCGGTTAATAAGCAGAATAGGATTTAGGCGAGGTGACAATAAAGAGATAATAAATAAACAGCCGTCACTCCTGTAATCCCTAGAGGGTCACCCGAAGGTATTGTACCCTATTATCATACAGTTTACCGATAACAATGTTAGGTCCAATGAAACCTACATCAAATTCAGTTCTAGTTCGTAATGATTTCTATCTAACAATAAAACTTTAGTTAAAAATGAATCATATGCTTTTCCCATTTGACTAACTCAGGACAATTATTATTAACATGCTATACATAATATATATTAAATTGCAGTGGTTTACTTTAGATCGAAAATATTACTTGTTTTCAAAGTCAAAGTCAAAGTCAAATTCATTTATTCATTTAGGTCACAAAAGACACTTATGAACGTCATAAAAAAAAACAATAAAAGATGAAAGATGAACAATCTGTCGATTAAAATTACAGCTAGCTGGGTTCGCAGATTGTTCATGGTAGAGTGGTGAGAAAAGAACCCAGGAAAGAAACTCACCACCACTCTTTTAACTCAAAATCTTTTAAATATTAAAACAGCAGTTATATTCACAATCATAGGTCTTAAAAAAAGAGCAATTCATTTCCAAACATCTAAATCTGTGACATAGTCTGAAACTGAGTAATAAGCCTTTTTGGACAACCTCAGCTTAACAAATTTCTACAATACATACATGCAATCACCTTTATTTGTTTTTAATTTGAAATTATTGCTATCTAACATCGACATGGAACCATTTTAAACAAGTTAGTAGTTTGTCAAATCTCAGTGAAGAGTCCAAGAGAAAACAAGAGATGGAACCAGAAAATCTTATTAACAAGACGTGAGATGATGTACTCCTGGCTGATATCGGCCACGGCAGCCCATCTCAATGGAGAAGTACGCAGGAAGTATTATAATGCACAAGTGTGTACACAAACACAGGTGCACTCTATTCCCTCAATTTCGCAGCTCAATAGACGGTTATACGACACGATCAGCGAAAGATCAGGTGCATCGACGGCCTTACGTGCTCTCCGAGGCACGATTATTAAGACCTCAACTTCCAAACTCAGGGCTGTTATTAAGTATTTCAGTAACCAGAAAATCTCAACTATACTTTTTGTCCCGACCCAGGAATCGAACCCGATATCTCTTGGTTGACAGTCGCATAAGCTAAACGCTAGACCTACGAGGCAGTTGATAAGACGTGATAATGCACTTGTGTTTCTTGACTTGCGTACATCTACAATGACGGTGGTAACCATTTGAAATATTATGACTCACCTGTTTTAATGTCCATTAAAAAACAAATATTAATCTATCTATGATTGTATCTATGACAGTAATGAATCATTCTTAACTGATTCTAAGGAAGTAGCAAAGTATTATTTTCTTTTATTTGAATTGAACAAATGATATTTTAAAATCTATTATTGGGTTACTACAAAACAATACACGAAACTCCAAACCCATACAAGTGCCTCTAATATTCGAAACGCTTATCATTTCCGAACCATTGAACGCGCAGAAAGCGGGCCGGACTTCTTACCTTGCGCCATTATAGAAAATAATCTATCCGTGGAAAATAATTCGATTGTCACCTTGATGATAAATTGAGGAAAGTTTTGAATGGCATTTGTTTTATTTTTATTTACCTGTTTATACTACGAGTACATCCCTAAATAGGAAAAGCAAGCAAGTATGTCAATCATCGTTAATTGTTGACACCATGATATTAATACGACTGAATCTGAACTCTATTTCATTCTTTATTGAGAACTGCTAAAAACTAATGTTAAAATTATCGTAACTCCATCATTGTTTTTGCTATTTTAATATTATATTAGCTCTAACCAATATTACTATATTTTACGCTAGTGGAATTCTCGTTTATCGCGACAGCAACTAAGACAGACGGGTTGAGTACCTAAATATTTTCATTGCTAAAATTAATTGCAGGAGAATATGGGTACACTTATTAACCTATTACCTACTATAACTACATGACATCATTGTATAAAAAACAATTTAACATATTGTCTGTATGAGTATAGCAACAGCTATTTAGATTTTAATTATGAGATAATCTCGAACAAAAAAAAATATCAGCGCAATTAGACAACCCTGTGACCTATATAATGTACTTATATTACGGAACATCTATATTGCAAAATACAAAAACGTGTTGAAATAATTTATCTAATGAAGCTGGCTGGCGTTGACTACAATCTGGACCACTAAATTTATTCACACCGAAAAATCGTGCACGATACCCGAACGGCGGGAGAAAAAAGTATTTAATTGCTCCCAAGGAGCGAAGAGAATGGTGAAAATTCGGGTAGCGAATTTATAGGAGCTATTTGGATGCAAATGATGAGCTCCGAGCGGCCTCCACCAGTGACGCTCTAACCCCAAAAGAATAAGTGAGAAACGTCTTACGAGGAAAAAAGGCTCGTGAATACTTGTGATTCTTTTTTTACTATTTATTCACAGGCTCAGAGAGACTTAATAGGGTGATAGAAAAATGTTGAACATTTTTGATTTACTACAATGTATAGTGCGTATGTTACAGATATTTTTTGAGTGATATTACATGAAATAAAGTGATTAACAAAGTATTGAGCAAAATTACAAGTACTTTTAAATGAGGTCATCAACAGACTTTAGTATGTCCAACAATGAACTGCCATTGCTGGACATACACGTATGCCTCTCCTAGACTGGGTGGTTTTGGTCTACCATACTACGCTGGCCAGACGTGTTAGTATAGGGGTTGCCTTCAGTTTTCTTTCTCTTTGTAGTTATATTATTCTACGTAATTTACTCTCTTAGTCACTTCTTACTCTTTAATACAATTGTTTAGTATGAATGCTACTTGTATTTTTGTTAAAGACAAATATGAGAAGTTTCATCAAAGAAGCCAACGTCTTGCTTTTTAGATTAGTGTCAAATACATACTGATCAATCTTATAAACATATTGTTAAGTGGAATATACACATACCGATACCGACCTCTTACAATTTAATTATATGTATAGAATGATAATGCTGACATTATTCAACTGACTTAAAAAAGGTAATTATCCATTCGCTAGTATTTTTCTGTCTGATATCTTA
This sequence comes from Hypercompe scribonia, assembly GCA_949316085.1. Taxonomy (NCBI): domain Eukaryota; kingdom Metazoa; phylum Arthropoda; class Insecta; order Lepidoptera; family Erebidae; genus Hypercompe; species Hypercompe scribonia. Next base: position 9,153,949 of record OX438975.1, read on the forward strand.
CAATCTCAAAATTTGTCGTAAATAGCCATTATGAACCTCATTTGGCTCTATTTGGATTTGAATAAAAAGTAAAAAGTGCACAAATAAGGACGGCAAATTAGGATATTAAAAATGTTGAAGTCGTCATCATATAAATACATCATGAAAGTTAATTATAATTTATATAAAAATAAATATATTAATTGATAAAAGTTATAAACAAAAACGAATTTTGTCACTTAATTTTAAGATCAAAGCATATACTCTACTTATAATCGATAGTTTTACAATTGGAGAATACGCAAACATACTATACTTGCACAAATATAAATATATACACAGTAGTACAAGAAGCATTCGAATTTCGTCTTTTGTTTGGAAAAGTTGCAGCAAACAATTTCAACACTCAATCCTTTGTGGGGTACTTTAGAAAAGTTAAAGTATAAGACAGACTTGTATCAGTGTCAGAGTGGCGGATGTGGAGACCGTGGCGCCCGTCTTCCAATGGCCTCGAACTATCTAAAAGACTTGTCGTTTATCTCTGTGTGAAACAAATATTTATCTTAAAGCATAAAAATATTTTTGATACACTACAGTTTTGTTGCCTTAACTTTTGATCATTATTTATTTATTTAGATCAGTTACTTTAGCGCTGTATTTGCCAAGTGATATATATCTAGCCGATTTCAGCGATCAGTCTTAACAGAGACCAGCCAACTACGCAGGAGATATAATAGTGCACAAGTGTGTGCCCAAACCTATGTTTGTGTACCACTGTGTGCACCTGTGTGCACTCTCTGTTCCCTCACTCTCATAATCCGATGAGATCGTTGTTCGTGCGTAATCAAGTGGGGTTAAATAAACTTTAATTAAAATTGAATTAAATAATTAACACAACATTCTAAAGTTCCAGTTGTTATTAAGTATTACTGTAATAAGAAAAACTCAATAACACTTTTTGACCCGACTCATGGAGTCAAATTCGCGAACTCTTAATCGGTGTGTGCGCTAACTACTAAACCCATGAGGCAGTCCAATTCAACCAATTTGCCAAGTAGACAGAATTTATATATATATTAGTTGACGCACACAACTTCGACTGCGTCCCCTATTGGTCATAGCGTGACGTTATGCATTGTGAACAAAATGACCATAAAAGATAGATATGTATATGTTGCCGTAGACTTTTTTTGAACTTTTAAAGAGAATCAATTCTGTCAAACATTATTTTTGTGAAATTTTAACTGATTACGCAGCCCACGCAAAGAAAGCTCTCACAAAAAGCTAAATTAAAAATTTTACAAAAACCCACTATCCTTAAAACGTAATCGAAGAAGGGTAAAATAATTTTTTAACTCCCAACTTAAAGAACTTACGTGACCAGAGATAATAAATATTAAAATATATATATATATGAATAGAACTGATCTTTCACTGAGTCCATACTACCCATGTATTTATTAGATTTTCAAAGATACAGATGTGGCAATAAAATATGAAATTAGGTAGTAATAGTAAGTAGTAGAGCCACGCTGATGTCAACACGAACGGGCTGGTTGGACTGGGGCAGTACTACCGTCTCACTGGAGACCAACCCAAAGCGACATACCGGAGGCTCATTGGTGCAGGGGTGACAGCTATCTTGATAAGTGAGTGAGTCTTATACTGCCATGATGACTGTCATGGTTTTTACTTCACCAAGCGGTTTATGAAAAATGATCAGCATACCGGTTTTCAAAGTGAGTCTTAAGAAATGCCGGCGCTTTCTAATCGTAAAATATATTTGTAAAAAAAGTCCAGACTTATTTCAATAAAATTAATTAATTCTTCATTTATAGACTGCCTCGATAAATGGGCTATCTAGCACTGAAAACATTTTTCGAAGCAGATCAGGAGTTTCTAATGTTTACGCGTACAACCAAATAAAAACTCTTTAGCCTCATAGTATTAGTATAGATATTTAAATATCTAATATGTCGTAATAATTATTTTAAATTTACTTAAACCATAAATTGACAGTTCGTGAATATGAGTGCTGGCTTAAATGTAATAAGGTTCAAAATATACATAAAACTTTTTTCCTCTGAAGAATCGTACGTTAAAAATGGCTGGATGAAACTATTAAATTAAGGTTGTCAGATATTACGAACTTTACGAACTTATATTTTGACATTAAAGAACTACTACAAGTGTGTACAAAGCTTTATGCTTGAAAGGAAAATTGCTGTAATATATTCGAAATAGGGCTTGTATGAAACGAACGTTGCTTTAATTTACGTAAGTACAGGAGAATTTTAGAGGTAGATGATTCTTTCATATCTTTTTTCTTTTGTATGCTTTTAAAATACCTATTTAAATCTATTTAAAATTTAAAGAACGGTTAACAAACGGGATAAAGTTTCCTTTCGATTTACAAAAGAATTGAATGTTAACATTGGATATATGTAAGTCATGTATATAATATTTATTATGTAAAAACCTAAGATGACTTTCCATTTTCTCAAAAGTGTAATTTTCTTCACAGTGAATGCAAGTGCAAGTAATTTCTGTTAACTATATTAATTTTAAATACTTTGAAGATGATTAGAGATAAAAGTAACTGCCGTAAACTAGCTTCAAAATTACGCAGTGTGGATGAAATATCGTTACACACCGCTTGAGTGACAATGTCTAATATGAATTATTAAGACTAGAACTACGGCTTGACACTTCTGGGAAAAATATTATAGATAAGAAAGATAAGTTTTCTCTAATTGGTAAGATAGGCATCTTACCAATTATAAAAAACTAACATACCCACAAATTCTGTCATGCCTTTTGCGCTCACAAGCAGAGCGTAATAAAGCATCTCACTAGATCGCCATGGCGTAGGTCACCATACTGCATTGTTTGCATTAGCAATGAGTGAACATAACTCTTGGATTCTATTCACGCTTGCCTTCAGGCAGAGTAGAGTCACTTTGCAAGGTTTCTAATGTAGAAAAAAAAAACAGTAGCAGTCGTGGGACTGCCGATAGAAGTGAAAACGAAACTATTAAGTTGAGAGTAATTAAAACTATATGCAAAAATTATATGAATTTTTTTCTGTTTCATATACTCGTATAGCTATATATAATATATAATATCATATATAATATATAATAATAATAAATTTCATATATAATATATAATATTATATTCTCCATAGCTATAGATATACTATTATCATTAGCATGTCGGTGACGCGAACCGAGGATTTTACCCTCTACCAAAACGCTCAACGCGCCTAAAGAAGTTTTCACTTCAAAAATCAGGAATTTTTTTAACATTAAATTTTATCCTTTATAAAAATTTTTAATTGACAGGCAATGGATAATATTCTGACAATAAAACACTACGACTGTTAGTTAAAAATGTCCTCCTAAGATATTTCAAAGTCAAATCGGGATTCGGGATAATATATAACTTCTCTTAAATATGCAACTTAGAGAGTACAAAGTAGAATTATCCAAACAAAAAGCTGTAGAGACAGCTTTTCCTGATGTACGACTCTTGTTCTGTGACTTTACAAAAAAGACTGTTATAACTTTAGCTCCAGGCTTTTATGTCTTATAAAAACACATTTTATGCTCTTTTATTGTTACATAGACTTGAGAAGGAAAAGAAAATATTTTGGATGTTGGAACATAAATGTTTTAAACGGTTATGGGCCTACGGTGTGATATTAACTTTGATGGTAGTTTAGTGTTTCGATTATGTCTATATGTATGTAATATTGTTGATTATTTAAAACTTAATAATTTATATATACACGAACTCATGTAATTTAAGTTTTTGAAATAATATTGTTTTACGAAAGGTCATAATAGTGAATTTAGAAAATATGGAAATGCCAAGCAAAAATGTACTAATCGTCCATATTTTGTCCACTATGGTTATAGTCCTGCTGACCTAATAGGGTAAACCTGTTACCATAAACTGAAACTATACTTGAAAAACTGGTAGTTTAAAATTTAACCATAATTAGTTAAGATTGAATAGGTCCGGGTCACATACTTGTAACTCGAAATGACTGTAGGCGAGAAATCCGATTCATTATTGTAGTATCGTATTTACTCTTGTAACAATTGTGAGAATTATAAAAAAAGTAATAAAAAGGATTCAAATGTGGTACAAAATCGTATACATCTAATTTTTTTTTTATGATTGATGTAGGTGATATGAAAAATAATGTATACTTGTTTTGATTTCCTATTAAAGCATATTAAGACTGCTTAAGTTTCTAAGCTCTATAATTTGTTAAGGACTGAATTCTATTGGCGTATCCATAATTTAGAAACCAAGGAGCCCTTTAGAATAATAATTCAATAATTGTCTGCAAGCGTAAATAATTCTATGAAATACGAGTTTAATGAATACTGTAATTATTAAACCACTTGTATAATCAAACTCAATATTATTATCAACAAAAATTATTATGTTACAAAATAAATTTCTAAATTATCAAATGGAGTTGTATTACCTGAAGAAAAATAATTGCTTGCCTTTTGTGCTGTCAGTTGCTTGTGTTCTCACGCAAATTATGAGGGCTAATTGAGGAAACGAATGACTTAATTGTGCTTATTACGTAGACAGCTTTCCTCGCTTCAACATACCATATTCTAAAAGACGTTTTGGAAAAAAGGGATTTATACATTTTAGGAAAATAATGTATTTTTATACGACTACGAACAGGACAATGCTTTTATGATTATTATCTTTGCATTTAAGTTGGTATATTCTTGACGTTCTTTATTAACATTACTTCTTTTTCACAATAATTTTTTGTAAAATTAATTAAACTAAATGATAAATTTTCGTTTTGAAATTCATAGTATACAAATAATTTATTATTTAAACAACCCTTTTTTCTATATTAAAAACCTGCCAAAGTGACTCTACTTTCACCATACTTCTTGCAAAAGCAGAGAATGTGATAGTGTCAGTCCATGCAGAATAAGTTCATCGCTGTCATCATTATGTAATTATCCTCTGCTGGACACAATATTCTCCTTACGAAGGCGGTTAAATAAAATGTTTGTAACTAAACAAAAAATAATTCAATCTCAGAATTTCAATTCAGACATAATTTTAGGCAAAACGACTGTCTACAGGCAGGAAAAAGCTCTTGAACCTATTTAAACTCTCAAATCTCTTGTAGAAAATATTAAATCCTCCTTTGTATCCGAAGTATTCTGCCGCATTTTTAATATCAAAACTGTTTTGTCCTTATTGTATCAGATGTTTGATGGGCAGTTTTAGTAGAATGAATAAATACCTCAAGTAAATTTATGTTGAAGAAATAAGACTTCTGTTTTTTAAATATTTAATGTTTCACTGGATTTGTATTAACATTTTAATATTAAAAGAAAAGATAATGGAAATATAAATGTAAATAAGCTGTTGAACATTCTTACGGTAGATTTTTCGTGAGAAGTTGCAAAAAATAACGATATAATTGAACTATTATAAAAGTAATATAACATTAGAGTTGTAAATATGTGACTATGATTAAGTTAAGTAAAAGAACAGATGGTAGTACCAGTACTGAAGAAGAATTAAAATAGCCACTCAAATCAATCTATCACCGTTCACTGCTGAACGAAGATCTTCCCCAAGGAGCACCAACTATCCTGGTCTTAGGTGATTCATAATTAAATAGCCCTTAAATCCTGAAAATGCCAAAAAAATGTTTAAATGATCATTGCATAAATGCACGAACTAGGAAATCGGAATTGGAACTACATATATAGCTTAATCTTATTATTGTTTAACTAATTACAAAACAATAAAATTGGTTTAACTGATAAAAAATAAACATTATTGAGTTTCACTTAAGAATAATTATTAATTATTCGGAGCTTCCTTGGGATTAGAGTAATTAAAGCAACAAATACTACCAATACTTGTCCGACCATTCAAATTGGTTACCCAACACCATAATTAATGGGACATCCTTACACATGATCTGTGTAAATTCACATTAACGTTCTAATTTCTCTCAAATCCAATTAGCAATCAAACACGGTTCCAGACAGAGAACATTCTGATCATAGTTATATATACATATACTCGTATATATAATAGTTTTATCTTCCGGTTATCTCTTCATGTTAATGATTTTTAATATAAAGTTTGTATCATCATCATCGCCATTAACAGCCTTTAATAGTTCACTGCTATACATAGGCAGGCCTAAGGAGGGCTTTAGAAGTTTTTGGCTTACTGTTCCATGCTTAGCAGATGGGTTGCTACGGGGTTCTTTTTTCAATTTTCCTTCTCTTTGCAGTGTTGTTGTCCTGCTCACTTTACTTCTTTAGTCGCCTACGCTTAGTCGTCGCCTCACGACACCCATGGTATGTTTAGAGGTGATAAAAATTATAGCATAAAATATACACACATGCATATTTGTAAGGTATCAAAAAGAATTACCTAGCAAGTCATTTTGATAAATATACTCGTGTTCCTATAAATATTGACCGAAAACATGTATTTTAATGGTGTTAAAAGCCCGCAATAGAATCATTGTCAAAAAAATTATGTACTACAACTTAAATCAGACGCAAAATCTTAGAAAAAAAGGAAAGAAGAAAATTAAGCACCATAAATTTGAAACCCTTGTTCATTTTGTAGTACACCTAATAATCTCTACGAAATCCCCATCCTAACAAAATACGTACGTTTTTAAGAGTATTTGGGTAGCGACAAATCTTTTTATTTAAAAAGCACCAGACCGTAGACACACTTATCCCTTGCAATCACAGAAACATTACCAAAGTTCTCGGTGGTTAAAAAAGACATGACTCTTTAAAAGGCCGAGCGAGCGAAGCTCCTTCCGGCACTATTCTACTGCCGGAGATGGGCTATTCATCGTGCTATCGACAATACTACTGCGTAGTGTGACGCCAATACTTTCCACTTTTCACGAAGAAATTATAACATCGAGATATTTTCAAATGATGTAAGATATATTTGTCTGAATGTACCACAATAGTTTCTTTAATGTTTTTAGAACTTGTGTGAAATGAATCATTTATTTTACAAAGAAAATTATACCCAATATTCTTATCATTCTATGTGGGCCTAGTATTCCTTGTGTTCTATGTGTCTTTTCTTGTGAAATAATTAAAAATAAGACACACTAAAAATCGTTAGCTATCGGACTCTGAACGTGCAAACCCGTTAGTTAACAAACTTAACTGGTTTAATTGGTATATTTATATAAAAAAAATTGAAAAAAGAACTACAAAAGAGGAAAAAAAGCAAAAATCTCGCCCCATTTTAGATAAAACGAAGAAAGACACTAAATGAGTTATCCATCTAATGTCGAAATCATACTAGCTCAGCATACCTGAAATAAAAGCGACTTAAGTCTTTGCACTAACACTTTGTGAAATTAATTAGGCACATTTCGCTCCACCTTCCCGATAACTTAAAGTGAGAGCTGAAATTTGCAAGTAGAACTCACAGTAATAAATTTAATAGCAAAATAAATGACATCGTTAACTTATCTGAAATATTGTCGGTTGAATAACTCAACGCGTTTAATAGCGTATTTAAGTTTAAAACCCAGACGTGGCCTCTCAGAGATTTGAAAAAAAAAATATTCAATGGATTCATTCATCAAAATGCCATGATTTATGATCTGAAACTCTTTCAGTAAATACAAATGAGAGGGTAGTAAGGACGTTGGGTCACTGCCAAAGTGAAGCCTGATTAATGGTTTAAAGGCACACCGGAATGTTCTGCGGAAAAATAATTTCTAAAACTTGTTGGTACAACGCAGAAAACATCTCAAATTTATCTGTTTTTAAAAAGCACTCCAATCAAAAATGCAATGCTCAAAACTTGGAGGATAGTACCAAAATCTGTTGCAATATTGTCTAAGAGTCCCTTACATTCTGAAATAAACTTAACATCTTCGACTGCGTTAAAGTAATCTTAACTCTAGCAACATTATTCAGCTTATCTTTGTTAGAGTCAAATCATGGTATCGTAAAGGGTTTATTTGTTGACTATAGTATTTAGTCTGTAGGAATCTTATCACAAGAGATACTTTCTTTTAACATTCCTTTTAAAGGATAAGAACCGAATAATTTTGTGAAATTTCAGAATAATTTAACTTGATGCAAATATCAAGTACTATATTATAAATATAAATTATTGTGAAAATTGAAAAATGATTTATAAATTACAATGTTCTTTTGCAACCTTTAAAATTGAAAACAAATGAACGTCTAATATTTTAGCATAAGGCTATGTACGATAGTATTGCTTTTTTCAAAATATTAGATTCTAATAATAATAACATAACATACTTAAAATATGAGTAATATTTATAGAATTACAAATTAAATATTAGATGTTAATTTTCGTTTTGTATAATATGTTTGTTTGTTTGTAGTTTGTATAATATGTATGTATGTTTATATATAATATGTTTGTATAATATGTTCCCATAGAAATGATATATTTATCTTATATTGAACTATTACTATGTACTGTCGTTAGTCTTAATTTACCAGCTGATTGAGTTAGGATTGCGCCAATACACTTAGTGAAGTTAATCCCATTACAGCGTTCTAACATCAATTTTCCCAAAATACACTATAGATAAGCACCAGAGACTTGATGATCCCGAAATTAAGTATTGGTTAATCTTATTTGAAAGTTTGATTCAGTAGGTTAAACCAATACAAAGGGGAATGAGATTAGATTGTTAGTATCACCTGGACTAGTGAAACTAACATAAATATGCATATGAGGGGGCAACTTAAATTGGTATTCTTTTGGTAAGGATGATTTGGTGAGGAGGTTTCTGGTGAAAGGTACACCATAAGATAATACAAAAAAATTGTTTACCTATTCGAAGTACGAAAGGAAAGATTACTAGAATTAAAGCAAAGTACACTGTTAGGTGATATGTCTACGTCATTTTTCAAGTCCCAGTTTTCTGTCCTATAATCAATGTAATCATTAAATAGTAAAATGATAACATACTACCGTCACTATAAACTGAGCTGTCGAAGTATTACTACATCTGTAAATTCTTAAATTTGTTACAGTTTTTTGAGATATAGATATGTAAAGTTACAAACTCACGATAATATTTAAATAAAAGGCGTTAGCATCAATCGTAGTCAAGTATATTGAAGCCACTTAAGATTAACTCACGAAACTATTACCAAGTACGAGTCTACCATAAAAATTTTGTTACTTAACTCTCCCAGTTGTTCGTATCAATGTAGTAGTTACACGAAAAAGTTTAATAAGTTACCCAGCGCAGAGCTGTTTCAGTTTGTTAACTCTAATTCTATCAGAGAGGTCGTTCCCAGTTTTTGTTGCTACGTGAAGTTAACAACACTTGTTCAATCTGCTCTCAGTCGTTGTAAATACAGGCTACTGAAAGTAAAAAGGGCATGAAAAATTAACTGGAGTTAAATTTAAAAAGTTTTCTACAGCCCTAGAGCTATTAAAAGGGATAAAATTACAACAGGTCGTAAACTGTAGCTTTCAATTACTGATTTTTGATGTTATTGAGGCGTATATGGTACAAAATTTATGCAACAAAAAATATGTCCTTATAATTTGAATACTTATTTCAAGTTAGATTCTGATACTATCCGATTATTAAAACAGTTGATTGAAACCATTTTTAATTTTACTGAATTTGAACTAAACCTTTTTTAGAAGTTCTTGAACTCCATATTATTTATTCAATAAGTTAATTGAATTTAATTAAAGAAAGGCACCTTCATAAATACTTAACTGTGTTTCCTAGCGACCTTGCAAATTATAAAGAGAAAAAGACGAGAAGGTTATCGTAGAAAAGTAGTAATTTATACGCATTATTTGAAAAATATTATTGCAAACTCGAACTCTATCTCTTATACAATTTAATCATTTATACGTATTAAAATAATTTATTTGATCAATAGTAAATAATACATTTTTTAATAAACTTAATTAAAATTTCACGCTAAGAAGTCAAAATAGGGTATTGAACCATAATTGGAATGATATTGATATTTTGTAAGTTTCTATGAATTCAGTGGGTACCACTTGTAATAACATATCTGAAGCTCTGTAAAAGAGAGTGTACATTTAATTTCTTTTGTGAGACTATCGTTCGTCATCAGTTTTACTGCATAGACCGTAATGAGATCGCATCAATAAAAGCTGAAAACGCATTAAATATAACCAAATGTTAATAGCTGGGATTTATGAAACGTCTGATAGACTAGTTAAGGCAAATAGTGCGTGCAATTCACAAATTAAGTGTTGATAAATCAATGTTAATAATCATAGTTGCAGTGGTTTGTTTTAAAACCAATATCCCATCTTATATCAAAGTGTATGATGATGGATGTTTGGATGCGTGCACGTTCGTTATTTTATCGTCTTTCATGCAAAAACTAATAAACAGATTTATATAAAACTTTTTAGTAATATAGCTTATATATTAAAATTATACATGGGCTACAATCATTAATATATGTGTAATTTAACTATAATATAAATATAAATATCAATTAAGAAAGAAAAGTTCCTGTCGTCTGTGAGTTATCCTGACCTACGCTGCCCAAACCGTTGGAGTTACATGACCATATTATTATGATAGGATTGTTTGTTTTAATTTTTGTTAAATAAAAATTCGTGGCAGCATTTACCGATATTTTATGAGCAAGTCAATGTATTGTTAATAGTGAACCATAAACACAATTTAATTGGATACTGTTTTTAAACTGCACATTTTGTTAGTGTGAGTATTCATTGTCGTTCTGAGTATTCATCAAAATCTTATCAAAATTACCACATTTATCGCTTTTAGTATTAAATGTAAATGAATTTTATCTCTTACACTAAGTAATTTGGACGAGTAGTTTAAAAGTTATTACGTTGTAGCGCCATTAAGCGCTTACTATGAGAGAGCGGGGCGCAGAGGTGGAGGGGCAATCCATCCAATGCTTAACATTAGTATGGATGTGAAAATAATTCTGTCTTGCTATTACGCTTTACTGCTTCAGAGCTGCTACGATTTTAATGATATTTACAACTATGTACAAACATACAGGCGGAGGCGCAAGCAAAAGCTAATAAAAAATAATTTATTTATAAAATTCAAATCAACCTATCGCCGTCCAACGCTGAACTAAGGTCTCTCCCAAGAAGCAATCCCAGTCTTGAGCAAATCCACATCCATCCGCTGCCAACTATGTTCTTCAAGTCGTCGGTAGATCACGCCGCTGGACGCCCTACACTATGTTTGCCCAATCACGGTCTTCATACTGGCACATTTTGGCTCCAACGACCGTCAGTTCGTCTGAAGACATGAACAGCCCACTTCCACTTCAGCGCACTCAGATACAGATTCTCCATGCGATTTCAGTTACTCTAAAATTATCTGCTTTGAAATTTTATATGACCATCAGTAAAGATGTTTTATTTCAATTTCAAAAATCAAATTTAATACAGCGCTTAGAAAAAAGCTGACAGCAATGAAAATAAACTCACATGTCTCCTACACAGCGTTCTAATCTCACATCAGCCAGAGCCTGTACTATGGTAACCAAACTGTGCTGAAAAATCTGTGCTGATAAACATACTTACCTTTTCGAATACGTTTATACAATACGTTTTTAATAGAAATAACATCCAGACACAGAACAAAATAATTGTGCTAAGGACTTAAGTAAGGAGGTAAATAGAATTTATTATTAAAGAATATATAACATCTACTCCTGTGTCATGTTAGAGGTTTTCTCTACTATTTTAGCGGCTCCACGCGTGGATAACACCGAATTTGAGCCTCTCAATTTACAAAGGGTTTTCCAGAGAGTGCGTTAGGGCGAGTATTGTTTTAGTAAAAGGGAGTTTATCCAAAGAGGTAAGAAAAACGTAAAGCTCCAAACATCGACGCTTGAGAGAATTTACCCAAGTGTAATGCACTTAGGGAGTGGATGACAGTCTTACATGTTCTGTCGAATAAATATTAAATGTTAAAGACAGCTGTACTTTGCTCGAACTTTAAGACTTATCTAGGTTAACTTCCATTTATGTAACACAATTATTCTTCAATTTATTATTTGTGTATAATTGAAAAAGGTCACATCGATCAAACAATAGTTTTCTAGTTTAATTTCTTTGTAATCTGCATAATGAAATAGAGGAGTAGAATATGAATAAGATATTCAATTCAGGGTAATATATTCTTTATGCATAGACGCAGATCATTAACGACACTTCAAATAACTAACATTATAGCCCATAAATTTTATTATGCCCTTCTTTTCTTAATGAGGGTGACATAAAAACGGCGAAACGTTTTTAACAAATTAACGTGATATGCAGGTATTTATATTTATGTATTGCCAAAGACATAAATACCGACCTAAGCTTGATGGTACAAATATTTTCTACAAAACCAAAGCTAGGATATACTAAATTCATTAAAAAATAATTAATTTCTTTACTACCATTTATTTAGACTGGGTTTTGTCTGTCGGACATAATATTCTATCCTAAAAGTAAATTAATGATATATCTGTAAACATGTCACATGTAGAGACCTTCAGGTAAAGAAATAAATTGACAAAAAAAAATGTCGATCTACATTTTTAGGTAGGTAGGTCCTATATACAATGAATAGTCGATACATACAGATATTTAAAAAAATCACTGTTGAACGCACAGTGCACAGCACAGTAACGCATTTTATACACATTCAACAAAATTACGCTTGAGTGGTAGTGAAAACATAATGTATCACCGATTTACTGCTGGAATCGTTATCACTAAAGTTCAGTGTTATATTGCGAACATGAAAATGTTGCGCTGAGTTGAACATTTAATTAATCTTTAATCCAATAAAAGGTAATAAATCTCAGTTCTTTTGTTTCGGATGACGTTCTTATTGCGTAAACAGAATTATAGAAGTTAAATTTATTTAACGATTTGTTAATTATTAAATATGGACATTATTGTTGTGGAAAATATTGTACATGCTTCGTTCATGTTTGTTCAGGTTTTGTTCAGATTCATGATTTTATTTTACGGTCTAATTAAGAATCTGATTAATAAAGATAAACTTTGGATCAATTAATATTTACTTTTGTCGTTGTATGTGTTTGTCTTTATTATTATTCTCTTTATTTTCAATAAAATAATTTAAGTGAATAAGTCACAATTCTCAGCAAGTTGATACTTTTTAGTGTGCGGTATAATACTTTAGTGGTGAATCATGATAGGAATTTGAAATATATCAATAGCAGAAAGTGGAAATGTCGTATATCAAATTCGTTAAAATTACATTAGAGCCAAAAACAAAGATGGAAGTTTAAATTTAAAATATATTGCTCTCTCTCTACACAAATAATCCTAAAGTTACTATAACATTAATCTTTACTAGTTACAGCAATCTATGATTAAATCGAGCTGCAGACAGGTTGTATCTTTACGAAGAAATGTATGACAAACTAAAAAATATACAATTTGCGATTGCAAAGCTGCATCTTAAAATTCAAGTAGCTAAGGTAGTGCTGTTTCTTAGTGGTCTGTACTTCATTGAACAGTAACTCCAGATCGCTCGAAATATTACCTATGTTTTGATAATAATATGAAATATTGATTGTATAAAATAAAACTCTGTATTCAACTATTTGTCAAGGGCTAAAAGTCCTTTATTGTTCACAATGCTCCTTATTCACTGTGAATGAATAGCAATTTAATACTTTAAAGTAAAACTAAAAGGTCTTCCAGGAAACCTTACGTATTATATAACTAAAACATAACGGTAATAGAATCAGCGTAAATAACGGGTTAGTAAGTTCAAGCCAGGGGTCCGGTTTTGTTACCGAAGCCATAATAGGTAGAATCAAAACTTTTGCGGTTTGTCCCCTACGTACTTACGTAAAAGTTGAGCTATGATTTGACTAACTTTATTTGAATCTACACAGAATTAAATGATATTAGTTACGATTGGATTTAATTTGCGTCCCACTCCTTCGACGGTGAAAAGCATCAGTCGTGCTTGTTAATATGTATGTAACAGTTTTATCTGCAAGTTTGGAAACTGCGCATTAATATTTTGAATAGTTATTAGACATGAATTTATTTTGATCTATCTACATTTTTTTTCTATATTAAGAGCGTGCCAAAGTGACTCACTTTACTCTGCCTGTTGGAAAGCATGAAATCTAAGACTTGTGGTAACCATACTCATTGCAAATGCAGATAACACAGTATGGTGACCCACACTATGGCTGCCTTGTGAAATGCTTTTTCACACCCCGCTTGGGGATCCAAAAGGCATGACAGTCATTGTGACAGTCTAAAGCTTACACAGTTACTGACAACCCTGCATCAATGGGCCTCCGATCTCACACTCACCAACGAAACACGACAACACGGATGCTGGCACTTTAGATTGGTCATCTGTGGGAGGGTAGTACAGCAGGGGTGTACTACATCTATATATGTTAGAGATAACAAATAAAGAAAATTTTAGTAATTGTTTAGCTAAATTTTAACCTTTACTATCATAGTCATTGTCTAAAAATTTTTATGAAATAATCTAAACCGAATTCAAAAAAAAAATAAAACGATAGTTTCCTACCTAGAAACATTAAAAAACGAAAAATAAACAAAATTTTTTTTATTCAATAATGCACGTCTTTTTCGAACTTGATGCCTATATCAAAAATTTATTTAGTAAGCGCAATTTAGATATGCTTAATGAAATTCACCGATATGGCCAGTAAAATTGCTAAACTTAAGTGGCAGTCGGCGGGGCACATTACACGCAGGAACGATGGCCGATGGGGACTTAAAGTTCTGGAATGACGACCGCGTACTGGAAAAGGCACCGTTGGTAGACCCCCCACAAGGTGGTCCGGCGACATGGTGAAGGTCGCGGGTAGCTAATAGATGCGAGCTGCACGAGACCGACTGTTGTGGAGAACCTTGGGAGAGCCCTAGGTCCAGCAGTGGACGTCTTTCGGCTGAGAAGAAGAAGAAGAAGACGAATGAAATTTTTAAACGAGTGTTAACATAAAATTATTTTATATAGCAATGAAGTGTTTATAAGTTATGACTTATTTATAAAATGACTATGTGAAAATTCTTGTTTAAATCTAATTACCTATTAATTGAAATATACCTTTATCGTATTAGCTCTAAAGTATCTAGCATCTAAAATCTATTTGAAGTCGCTGCCAAGCCAACAATAACAAGAACAATCAAAAGTTACGCGACTAAGTGAGCTAGTAGCAGGTAATAGGTTGATTCGACAAGATAGTAATCAATGTATCAAATACCAGATTCTTGACAGCAACATTCACTTCAAATATTTTATAGCCTGGAAACCCAATAAATCATCCTAGTGGACATGACAGGCTGTCGCAGGCATAGGACTCAAAAATTCGCACAGAAAACGACACTTAAAACCTTCAACATATTGCTAGCTAGAAATTGACATTCAACATTCTCTTATCGACATTTTTACTTTATTGATACTGTTAATAAGAAAATAAATCTATATCGTATTTAATATTACAGGACAAATACATTTTAGTAATATTTAACTTATAGAACAATGGAAAAACTCATGCTTTTTTTACACAGACAAACGAGTAACAGAATATCTCAGTTGCTTATTAACTAAAGAACACTTGTTAATATTAACTAAAGAGTACTTTATCGTCAAACTTGTATTACCTTAATGTATTACGTGTGACAATACTATCCATTAATATGTTTAAATAGATTTTTAAAGCAAGCGCTGTTACCATCTATTTGTTTTTCTGTGGATGGCTCATAAAACAGTTTTGATCGAGAGCACTTTGTGAAATTCCGCGTTTGTTAAAGCAGCAGAGGCTGTTTGTGTTATTGTTTACCACAGTTTTAATTGCCAAACACAACGGTACGGCATTACACACGTATTTGAAATAACAAGCTGATACAACAAAGTTATAGAACGCTTGCAATGATTTATATTTCGGGGATATCCTAACGTGCGATAGTAAGCGATGTATTAACTTACCGCCATATCCATGTCGCAAGCACGCACCGATGTGTATGTTAAGGGGCCCTAAATAATAGGTACAAGATTACTATCTTTATTTCTCTCGTTCCTTCGGGAATCATACGACGTGACTAACTTACTCGGCGTTATTACAAAGTATTAGTCTTTTAATAATAAGATAATGCCTTTAAGTAATAGGTACGAATAAGATTTTTTTATTAAAGTTTTTGATATCCTCAAGTGTTTCAAGTTCAATAATTCATTGTCTAATTTCTAAACATTTTGAAATTTCGTTTAACTTATGATCAAATCAACCTACAATGTCTGCATAAGTGGTTGTAATTTTGACGAAATTATTTTCATGCGTCTAATGGCCATATATATATCTAAATACTGCTCTATAAAGATAACATAATTAAATAAAAAAATGTAAGGAAAGCAAATCTGACATATTTGTACAAAAATAACACGCTTAATTAATTTCAATGGTACTCAATGTTTTATAAGGCTCTCGTTTTCATCTTCGTTAAAAAATAAAATAAATTGATGTTACATAGTAGGTTTTCAAGCAATACCACGAAAGACATCTGAGGAAAATCTTTAGGGACCTGTTTTCCCGCTATAACTATCTATTGCACGTTTATCTCTTTTTCTTGAACAAAATTTAATATCCTCTTTTATTTTATTCTTTCAACTTTTCACCTAAAAATAGATTATCTAAATCCCTCACGTGTACTCTTATACTCGTAATGATTTATGGTAAATTCAGAGACCCCATTTCGTGGGAGCTTTATTAAGTCGAGCTAGTTCGCATCGGAAAAATAAAATGAGAGGTTTTTATCATGTTTAAATATTAGGCCACAATTTAATCCAACGTTATTATTTTGTTAGTGGTAAAAGGAAATATTAGTTAGACCTATAGCTACTTTGCCACACTGAAATCTAAACAGGAAATTATGTCGAAATTACCTTAAGACATTAAATACCTATGCTTGCAAGTTGTATAGTTACTTTTACAATATACAAACCCATCTTTAATGTTCTTGAACTTTCAAATTCTAGTATATCTTTAGATATATTATAACAAAACTATTTGTGTGAATAACATTAGACATTGTTATATTTTGATTTCTCTTTACAAATCTCAATAACACATCACCTAGGTAAACACTGTAATATTGATGGAGTGTTATAAAACTTTTGATTGATCTTTGCAAGCTACGTTTACATGTTTGCAAAAGAGGTGGAAAATACCTAAACACTTCTTGCTATAAGCATATGCATGCAAAAGGGTTGGCAAACATCAGTATCCATTAAATGAAAAACCCTTTTCTTAGAAATACAATAGTATCATAATACATATATTTGAAGGTGACGTATACAAAATACTTTTATTGTGTGTGTTACTAACAGGTGTTTTAAAATTTTAAAAGTGTAGTGTAATGTCGAGAAAAAAATATATGGATTGGGAATCCATTAATCAAGGACGAAAAGATAATCTACAAAGAAAAATCGGTTAAGTGTGTGTGTAACATCAAGCAACGCCCGATGAAGGATTCCCTAGTTACTTATCTTAATGTGAACTATACGTTATGTTACCACCACTCTGGCTTTACATATGAAATAAAAAAAATAATTAAGCACAAAGCAGCAGCGAAATCGGAATTTAAAACTAGACCAGCAGATTCCAACGATGAAATCACTGCAACAATGTGTGTAGGAATATATAACGCCAATATATTTATACGATATCGGATACGTTGTACGATGTTGGGATATATATCCGAACTCAAATAGCTCCCAATTCGGCTTCGCCAGAATACTAATATCCTGTCACTATTTTATAACATCTTATTTAATCTCACAACTCCTATCTACTTAAATAAACACAGGTCATCACACAAGTCATCACAACACCGAACTTTGGAAATCCCAATATACATCACATCTTTCGGTGGTAAGTTTTTGGCAGTACAGGTTGCACGCCTGCGAAATTCTCTGCCGGAAGCTATAAGGCGGGCACAGTCGGTGAATGCATTTAAAAAACTTATCGAGGATCACTTTATCTCTATTACAACTATATGCTATATGGGTGTGTGCATGTATGTTTGTGTTTGTAATCATATTTATTTACGTACATGTGTTAATGTATGAATATGTGTTCGTATATATGTGTAGTTATGCTATGTACTGGTATATAATGTAATGTAATGATAGTTAGTATTTACTGGACGCTCTGATATCGATCGGTTGCAACGGCGAACAGTCTGCATTATCAACAGTTCTAAAGTAACTAAATACCTTGATTATCTACAGTTGTGAAGAAATGTCGCGCATATAGCAGTCCTCTATCTTCTTTATCATGAAGAGTATTCTGATGAGCTCCTCCAGCTTATCCATGCTTTTCTCTTCCTCTACAGGACAAATTGTGCTGGCCTTGGAAATTATTATTTTAGACAGAGTAGAGTCACTTTTGTATGCCCAGAACAAACAAAAAAAAGAGCTACATTTCTTTCAGACGAGTGCAAACTATTCCTATGTTCAAAACTATGATGTAATAAAATATATAACAAATATTTCATTGGTAGAAACCTCATTTATAACTGGTATTTTTTATGTTCTTATGTCCCTAGCACCAGTTTAAAATGAAATTAGCCCTTCCAAAGGTTACCTGGGAGAAATTACTATAAGCGATAAGGCAACTTTTGCACGTCACATTTATTGTTAGTTTTATTAAATAGTGTACAAATAAAGTATTATCAATCTATCTATAAAAAAAATCACATTGACGGTTTCGGCCGTATACAGTAACAAACTTTTTTGTTTTCTTTTGTAAACCACCCCGATGGCCCGCCTCTGCCACTCTACTCTAGGAGAACTAGGACGATGTCATTTAAGGTCCTGCCTAAATTGGTAGTCCTCACCAGATCCTATCACAGGGGGAAAAAATTCCCCCTTGAATCCCACCGTTGTGGCCCGATTGCACGTTCAGCGATCACGTCACTATATCACTACCGCAGCAACCACTCTACCATCAGAAGTCCTCACTCTCTGGCAGCCCACGGTCCCATCGACGTTTCATCACACCGCCCACGTTTTCTTATCTCGGGATTAGTCTTCTCCAGATCCCGTTCAGTGGTCTCCTTCTGGAGCAAACAGCTTCTCAAAAAGAGACCACTGCGCTCTAGCCCTCCGCATACGCCTGTATGACAGCAACGACTGCTGGCAGGGACAGATCTCGTCAGATTTAGTCGACCAGGACTTCACGTTTAGACGCCAACATGGGGCAATCACGCAGGAGGACTGTTGGCTGCGTAGTGGTGGCATTGTGCCGTCTCTTCGTGTCTAATCCAATTCAGATACTCACCAAAACAGTGAATCAGTCGGTAGGTGACGTAAGAACTACACTGATATCGCTTTTAACGAGCGTTTAGCCGTGCCAGCTACACGTGCCACTGTATCAGTAATTTGACACAATGAAAAAAGTCACTGCTTAAGACTTCACATAAAGATTACATTGAAGTACTGTCACCATGTTCGTATTTCTTATTTTGTTTAGAAATTTAAGCTATGGTTTTTTCTATATAATCTGAAACAAGAATGTCCATATTCGAGATTATTTAAAAAACAGTACCTGCATAAAAAGTGGCAGCCCTGCCCATGATGATAATGTACGCTTAATTACACATTTTAGGTGAGTTTGGGCACTTAAAAATTTATGCGGTCTACCGACGGCTCTAGGTGCGATAGATAGCCACGTTTTTGGATTTGTGAATATTGAACTAAATATATGTAAGGAAAATAGTTAAACTCTTTTTAAATAACTAACACATACTTACACACACGCACACACACACACAGGCGCGCGCATTTATATTTTTCTTTTTGCCCCGGGGATTACTAAAAAGGAGGGCATTGTATAGAAAATTTGGATATTATTATTTTTAATGATTTTTTTTGTCATTTTGTTAAATATTTTATTTTCATATTTGTTTTTTTTTAATTATTTGTAAAAATATAATAGCTACAAAACACAAACTTTAAATTTATTGGGTCAAAGCTACCCTGAAATGATATTTGATGTAGTTTTTTTTTGTAGTAGCAAATAAATTGATCTTCAGGAGCTAATTCGCTCCACCATTGGCTAACATACAGTTGGCCACAATTAAAACATTATTTTCATAGGTCGATCCCTAAATTCGAAGGTTTGGCCTCGGGAGTTGTCAATAGTTAACACAAAAGATTTTTTTACTAGAAATTAAAACCGTTCAAAAGAGCTTGGTAGATCACTTGGTATCATCGGTACCCTTGGCATATGACCGCTATGAGCTTACCGGCATTAGTTATAATAAGTTAGAGCCATTAGAGTCGCTTTGAGCACTGTTACTTAAATTTCAGTTTTGGTAATTAAATAAATAAAATAAATAAATAAATATTTAGAAAATTTGACGCAGGAAGTCATCTAGTCTCTAAGTAGAGCTTGTGGCATGATAACTAGATTGACTGGTAGAATACTTATATACTTATACATTATTACAGCTATGATGACATTTTACAGGTACTAATAGAGCCTTGAATATGGAGTGATTTATTGTGATCAGAAATACTACCAAGGTACAAATAATGTGGTCTAGTTTGTACCGTCGTTACTATTGCAAATTTTAGCATAAAAAAGTAGTTATTGTGACATAACTATAACGGTGAGATTACATATGATTACATATGATGACATCACTTTGCTCTATTATAAATATTTTCTGTAGCTGTGCCCGTGATATAGGGTATTTTTTTTTTTTTATCACCTTAGGTTACATCATCGAAATCACAGATCCATAACTTTTTTGAGAATATTCTATCGCCTATATTCATCAGGGATAACGTAGAATTTTAACATGCACACTACTCCTATGTTCAAAACTATGATGTAATAAAATATATAACAAATATTTCATTGGTAGAAACCTCATTTATAACTGGTATTTTTTATGTTCTTATGTCCCTAGCACCAGTTTAAAATGAAATTAGCCCTTCCAAAGGTTACCTGGGAGAAATTACTATAAGCGATAAGGCAACTTTTGCACGTCACATTTATTGTTAGTTTTATTAAATAGTGTACAAATAAAGTATTATCAATCTATCTATAAAAAAAATCACATTGACGGTTTCGGCCGTATACAGTAACAAACTTTTTTGTTTTCTTTTGTAAACCACCCCGATGGCCCGCCTCTGCCACTCTACTCTAGGAGAACTAGGACGATGTCATTTAAGGTCCTGCCTAAATTGGTAGTCCTCACCAGATCCTATCACAGGGGGAAAAAATTCCCCCTTGAATCCCACCGTTGTGGCCCGATTGCACGTTCAGCGATCACGTCACTATATCACTACCGCAGCAACCACTCTACCATCAGAAGTCCTCACTCTCTGGCAGCCCACGGTCCCATCGACGTTTCATCACACCGCCCACGTTTTCTTATCTCGGGATTAGCCTTCTCCAGATCCCGTTCAGTGGTCTCCTTCTGGAGCAAACAGCTTCTCAAAAAGAGACCACTGCGCTCTAGCCCTCCGCATACGCCTGTATGACAGCAACGACTGCTGGCAGGGACAGATCTCGTCAGATTTAGTCGACCAGGACTTCACGTTTAGACGCCAACATGGGGCAATCACGCAGGAGGACTGTTGGCTGCGTAGTGGTGGCATTGTGCCGTCTCTTCGTGTCTAATCCAATTCAGATACTCACCAAAACAGTGAATCAGTCGGTAGGTGACGTAAGAACTACACTGATATCGCTTTTAACGAGCGTTTAGCCGTGCCAGCTACACGTGCCACTGTATCAGTAATTTGACACAATGAAAAAAGTCACTGCTTAAGACTTCACATAAAGATTACATTGAAGTACTGTCACCATGTTCGTATTTCTTATTTTGTTTAGAAATTTAAGCTATGGTTTTTTCTATATAATCTGAAACAAGAATGTCCATATTCGAGACTATTTAAAAAACAGTACCTGCATAAAAAGTGGCAGCCCTGCCCAGGGCCTTAAATATCTCAAAACAAACATTCTTGGCGAGTTCACGCTATTTGAAAATAAAGCCGAAGGAAATTCTGAAACGTTTTATTTTGAGAAAAGCGAGTTCGTTCCGTTTAATAGCCGCGTAAAATTGCGACCATCGACGTCACACCAAGAATCCGGGCGTCACGTCTGTAATCTTTTACGCACGAAGTGTACATCACACTTACACGATGATATAATTTGCTACCAATTTTATTTATAGCTAAAATATAGGCGTCAGCCACCTAAGAAGGATTTAGGAGTCAGCGGAGTGGAATTGCTGTCGATCTACCATTTTAGACAGGAGGGAATTCATTTTGAATTATATTTTTAAGCTTGGAAACTAGGAGAAAAGCTGTACAAAAGTGTTCGAAGCAAAAACCATTTATTACAATTTCGGTAAATAAAACAGTAGTGCAATGTCAATCAGGGAGCAGAGCGACGCTGATTGACATAGCAAGACCGGAGGCCTATTGATGCAAGGGTGACAGTTATCGTGATACTTACACTGCCACGATGACTGTCATGTCATACCTTTTACATCCCCAAGTGGAACGTGAAAAAGCATTTCACTAGGCCGCCATAGTGTGGGTCACCACACTACATTGTCCGCATTTGCAATGAGTATGGTGACCATAACTCTTGGATTCTATTCATGCTTTCCATTAGGCAGAGTAGAGTCACTTTGGCAGGCTCTTAATATAGAAAAAAGAAATGAGAAATATCAATAACCACTATATAAAGCTAATAAGACCTCAAAAATATTTATACTGCAGAAATAATAAAGAATTGAATATGATGAATCTAAAATCTAATCTAAAATGTGACGTCTTGTTCTTAATGTTAGTCTCATTGAATAAAACCATTTGTAATTACTGAGCATAAACGAATCATTATGATCTTTAACAAGTTTCTAAAAATACACTTCACTTTTCAGTTAAAAGTATAACACAATTAGACACTATAAAGTTGTGCTTAAAATTAAAAAAAAATATAAAAGATTTACAAAAATAAATAACTAGACTATAATTAGTTAGACAGATTGTTATTAAAGAGACAATAAGTCTTTGAAAAAACCATAGAGAGGTGCGCTCAGTGTATCACGTCTATTAGAAGTCTATCATCTAGTAATGGTGGATGAAAACTGGTATCCAAAGCTAATACTCGTAGAATAATCATAAAATATTTTCGCTAACTATTTTTTCAATCGCTCCTTGTCTTCAATTTTTTTTTGTTTGAGAAAATTGATAGTATCAAGAACTGTACAGAATAATATTTCCGTGTCTAGTTTTGACAAAATGGATATTTTTATCTGCGAAACAATTTTCGTAATTCCAGACGGGTTCTTCAACATGGTTAGAATAACAATTTTACAATTTTCTGTTGTCACGTACTCGCCACTCGTTGGACCCCCGAAGGAGAAAAGTAATCATTTCAAGCAATCGAAACATCTAAATTTATATTCAGGCTTCGTCAATTTAAATGTTTGCTTTTTAAAAAAGTCAAAATAAATAATAGATCCCTTCAAGTTACAGCTTAATTTGGAAATCCTGTCATGAATTTAGCATTCATATTACACAGGAAATCTCCTTAGTATTTATTTAAATTCGACCTTTTACTCGACGAGAAATTACTCAAATAAATTATTTTTTTAATGCTTAGCTCTTCCTGATAGTTACACCTGTATTACGGCTCATTGTCTAAGACATCTAGAATTTTTTTTGATTATACATAGCCTATAATTTATTTCAATGAACTATATCTCAAAAATTTGCCGAATCCAACTCGAACTTCGCACGGTCTTCTCACGAAACGCACTACTACTACGCACGAAAATCTATTTAACAATTATTTAGTTTTAAGACAAATATTAATAGGTATATAGATTGTAAATTATTTTGAAATTAAAAAAAAAAACGAAAGTCAACAAATTGAATAAAAATTCAACTTCCTACACCCAAAAGTTAATTTAAAAGCTGTATCTTGAAACAATTCATTGAAAATCAAATATAAAAATAAAACAGAACGGTATGAATGTGCGTTTAATTTATAATTGACTCGGAAGAGATTAGGCGTATACAGAAATAGCTGGTACAAATTACGTACAGTGCTTTTCAATTTTGGCAGATTCAAACGTATCGGGGAATGCTCCAATACCCTTTGCTTTGAGGCCCTGAGCTTTACAAAACCGATTAATTAAAAAGAGAAAATATACAAGGGATCCAATATCAATCTTTTATTCGTTCGGCTTTATATTAGATGGAAATTAAGCTGCGTATCTACAAACGTTTAATAACAAATGGTGGACATATGCTGTATGTAATATTTTGTTGTTTCTGACATAAAAATAAGTGTGTTTTATCAAATCAAAAACTGAATATTACTCCATATTATAACACAATTATTATCACACTTCGTCCATGCAGCAGAATTATCGGAATTACAATATAAACGAAACTACAAATCTCCTTTACTGTTACATGAATTCGGGGTTATAAATAAATTCACAAAAAATTACGTTCCAATTTGCCGTGTATTGCCAACAGAACCAAAAGTTTCATATAGATCTCTATACAATAAGCATAAAGTTAATAAGTATAATAATATACAGATAATGAATATAGATTTCTCGTAAAACAAAGTCAAGTTGTTCACGATGTTGAAATTCCTTAACATATTAAAAATATCACATACTAGGTATTTTTCCAGGATTTGTATTCTTACAAAAATTTAGGTATTTTGGTGTTATTATGACTTAGTAGTAATAAGCTGTAGTCATTTTCCATATCATTTAACCTTTGTCATGAAAAACTTACTCAAGATCTGAAAAAGTATTCCATTACTCCATCTCCTTAGCCGCCATAGTGGGGGTCGCCATACTGAATTGTCTACATTCACAATAAGTACGAGTATAGCGACCACCGCTCTTGGATTCTATTCATGCTTTCCAACAGGTAGATTAGAGTCTCTTTGGTAAGGAAAGAATAAAAAAAAAATCTAAAAACAAATGAGTTCGTAGAATCCTGTAAGTTAACTGTTGTTAAGCTTATTACAATTTTTTGTTACGATATCACATAAAACAAAGTCATCAGCCATATCCTTTAACATCAGGATAAGCCGTTAAAAGCGACAAAGTGTTCTCTAAAAGCAGGACGTAACACCGGTGTAATATCTAAATGTACTTACACGCACAAGTGAATCTTATTATGAATGTTACATGAGTATTATGGATGTAGGGTCGACAAAATAGGCTCCAACACTCGTCCTTGTACCATTGGGATTAATTGGTGGCGTTCACCCACCGCAATGTAAATTTCCCGGAGTACTACTACTAAGTAATTTGTTAAGCACAATTGCAACGTACTTCAGAATAAATGGAAACACAAAATCTTGTAATATACGCTTGATTACACATTTTAGGTGAGTTTGGGCACTTAAAAATTTATGCGGTCTACCGACGGCTCTAGGTGCGATAGATAGCCACGTTTTTGGATTTGTGAATATTGAACTAAATATATGTAAGGAAAATAGTTAAACTCTTTTTAAATAACTAACACATACTTACACACACGCACACACACACACAGGCGCGCGCATGTATATTTTTCTTTTTGCCCCGGGGATTACTAAAAAGGAGGGCATTGTATAGAAAATTTGGATATTATTATTTTTAATGATTTTTTTTGTCATTTTGTTAAATATTTTATTTTCATATTTGTTTTTTTTTAATTATTTGTAAAAATATAATAGCTACAAAACACAAACTTTAAATTTATTGGGTCAAAGCTACCCTGAAATGATATTTGATGTAGTTTTTTTTTGTAGTAGCAAATAAATTGATCTTCAGGAGCTAATTCGCTCCACCATTGGCTAACATACAGTTGGCCACAATTAAAACATTATTTTCATAGGTCGATCCCTAAATTCGAAGGTTTGGCCTCGGGAGTTGTCAATAGTTAACACAAAAGATTTTTTTACTAGAAATTAAAACCGTTCAAAAGAGCTTGGTAGATCACTTGGTATCATCGGTACCCTTGGCATATGACCGCTATGAGCTTACCGGCATTAGTTATAATAAGTTAGAGCCATTAGAGTCGCTTTGAGCACTGTTACTTAAATTTCAGTTTTGGTAATTAAATAAATAAAATAAATAAATAAATATTTAGAAAATTTGACGCAGGAAGTCATCTAGTCTCTAAGTAGAGCTTGTGGCATGATAACTAGATTGACTGGTAGAATACTTATATACTTATACATTATTACAGCTATGATGACATTTTACAGGTACTAATAGAGCCTTGAATATGGAGTGATTTATTGTGATCAGAAATACTACCAAGGTACAAATAATGTGGTCTAGTTTGTACCGTCGTTACTATTGCAAATTTTAGCATAAAAAAGTAGTTATTGTGACATAACTATAACGGTGAGATTACATATGATTACATATGATGACATCACTTTGCTCTATTATAAATATTTTCTGTAGCTGTGCCCGTGATATAGGGTATTTTTTTTTTTTTATCACCTTAGGTTACATCATCGAAATCACAGATCCATAACTTTTTTGAGAATATTCTATCGCCTATATTCATCAGGGATAACGTAGAATTTTAACGGTGAAAGGATTTTTCAAATCATTTCAGTAATTATAGAGCCTATTCAATATAAATAAACAATTAAATCTTTCCTCTTTATAATATTATAGGGTAGGTAAAATCTTTTGGGACGCATTCCTAGGCCCTGTCCGACATCTAATTACGTTATGAGCAGTGATTTATTATTTAATTTTCGAGTCTGAACGGGAATAAAGAAATAACATAAAACATAAAACTCATTATCCAAACTTAATGAAATTTATATGGGATCATCCGCTCGAAGAACTCAGAATTGAAACGTTATAATGTATTTATAAAAATACGCTCGAATAAAAAATCTGCTGCTTTCTTAAAGTTAATAACTGAATCACGCTTAGTATCCCCTGTCTGACTTAATTCTTTTCGAGTCTCAGCGATTAAATAAAAAGATTTAAGCAGATAAACAAAAATATAAATGATTACTTCGACGAATTTATCGAAACATTGAATCAGAAGCAGTGCCGTGTAGCGCGGTCAAGTTTCTGCTTTTGTAAGCGGCTTACTTTGATCCTTATCTTCACGAAGACGCTAGAGCAACAAGTTTGAGTATTAACTAAGCTTAAGGTTCAGCTCACTTATTTTTGAAATTGGAACGTCTTTTATAACTTGTGACGGCTAGGGTCTAGGAGTATTTATCGAGTTAGCTCTCTTATCTTCAAGTTTAACGAAGATTATTTCAGAAGTGATAGATATATGGGTTTTTTATGTATTTTGAAAAAAAAAAGGTGTGATGATCCTGTATTATGAATTTAAGACACATAACCATCTACAAGACAAAAAACAAGTATTACTAGTGCCATTCATAATTTAAAAACACAACTTGAGCCTAGTTTAGAAACATATTGGAATTTCAATACCTTTGTGGCCGTTTAAATAATAAAAATATATAATATGTTTTTTTTGTACTTAATAGTGATTTTAAATATTAATTAATGAGGAACTAGAGTCTTCAAAATGTAGCTAGATCTGTGTGACAGATGAATACGAAACCGACTAAGTAATTTTACCAGTGATTTTGTTTTGTATCATCTATATTTTTATTTATTACATGTCAATTTTATTTCCAATGAAGTACAATATAATA
Organism: Hypercompe scribonia; assembly: GCA_949316085.1. Classification (NCBI taxonomy): domain Eukaryota; kingdom Metazoa; phylum Arthropoda; class Insecta; order Lepidoptera; family Erebidae; genus Hypercompe; species Hypercompe scribonia. The sequence continues at coordinate 9,181,737 of OX438975.1, forward strand.
TAAATGTACAAATTTACATCTAAAATGTACTTCGTAAGTTTTATAATTATATTAGTGACCAAACTACATTTTAGATACTATAAATAAAAAATTTAAAGTTATTTAAAAACTGAGTGTGTTTATAAAAATAATGAGGTGACAACACTAACTGGTCCTCTGTATTCGACAATGTGTCTAAAAATAATCTTTCATTTTTTTTTCTTTTTAATTCATTGTTGGTTTGCCTGATTGAATAAATGTTATGCTCCTAATATTTAAATTTTTAATCTCTTATTAACATTGCGATTATTATTTTACAGCTGTGTGCAGAAAACACAATTTTTCCAGGTGTTTTGAGATAATTAAAAATTGAGTCGATAGAGTGCTATCATTTGCTAGCTTTTGGACATAAGAGAATTTACTTTCTTTGACAGTTTTTCATATGACTTGGAAAGTCTTTTATATGAGTATCAAGAACTTACCCCGTGCCACAAGAGAGGAATGTTTCGATATGATTTCTTCAACTCCACTTCGTAAATATTATTGTTATTTAATTTATTTGATATTATATGTGACTTCAGGCAAACAGAAATGTCATTTCAGAACCTTAACCTCTGATTCTTGGTTTCAATAAAAATCTGTTTAGAGGTAGGATTAAATCGTGCATTTGAATTTTTTAAAGAGAGGCCTTTTTTTCACAATGGATTGTTGAAGGTTGTATGTGAATAACCGAACATGTTATATATTAATTACAAAGTAGACATGTTACTGTGACAAACACAAGACGACATCATATTTTTACATCAGTCTTTAAGACTGTTTCCCAGATTACGATTAAAAACATGAGATTTTTTTTAATTTAGTTTTTAACATAAGCTAAGAGGTGATACAAATTGTACGAGATAAATATTTGTTCAATGTAATGAACAATTAGGTACAAAATATGATTGGCTTGTATTCTCTAAACGATACTTAGGAAAAAACAAACAGCAACGAAGCAATTACTCAAACACATTAAGTAACAATGTCATTAGCCTGGCGCCCTAAAGCTATTTTGGTGAAGCTAAGTCATAAAAAAATTATAGCCATCGATCGTGTTAAAGAGAATAATAACAGTTCCTTCAAATAATATTTTGTTAGGAATTTATTATCTAAGACAGATTCATACTGTAAGATAAACTAGAAAAGGAAATCTACTGTCTCCCCTTACGTATCCGTGTGTCTCTTGACTGTGTGTGTGTCACCAGTCCTATTATTCACACGGGTGTAGTAAGAGGTGACTTGGAGGAGGTGGTTAAATAATAATTATTTATTTTGACATGTTATTTGTATGTACACACTAAAAGTTTTAATTTCGTCATTCATAAATGTACGGTAAGCCTAATAGTAAGGAAATGGTGACGATAAAATTTGTTTGATTAAAAATTGAAATGGTAGTTAAAAATGTACGTTTACCCACATATCCTCATTTCTAATCGTTGGAGCTGTTTCCTGATAAGAACTTATAATCCTTAGGTTACTACGTAGTATATTTATACACAAAAAATGTATAATTAAAAACGATACGCACTAAAAAAATAATAAATACGTTAAATACATACTTGTTTGAAACCGAGCAACAGTCTGTATCGTAGTAATTTCTTATTTTTCAATTCGTTGCGCCATGCCTTAAGTCGTGATATTTTTTAAAAAGAGATTCGTGTGGACAGCTGGTATTGTCAACGCCAATATAATTAACATGAATCTATTAACGTCTACCCACATTATACATTTATGTTATGTATTACTGTAGTAATTTGTAGTTTGTAACTTGTTAATTGTGAATCGATGACCTTGATGCACGGTAAATCTCAAATGAGATTATGATTGTATCAATACTGTAAGCACTATCGTAATTCTTTTACATAAATAAATAAAATAAACAAAAATATCATAGTATTGCTGTACTGCAAATATATGTATATATGTATCAGAGCGTCAAAAGAGGTGTCATAACCTTGGTTGTAACTATCCATCGGGGGCGGTGTAACAGGAACTTTCAAAATAAGAGCACACTTGTATTGTTCAATGTCTCATTATTCAATCGTTACACAATTTATAAAAAATCTCATAGATCAGCAAAGTTTAAATAAAATGGATAATTATACATATGCCTCATGACAGCTGTCCATCTTCAAAAGAACTGACGGCTGCCATTACTCATGGTGACCTACTACTCTATTCGGGGTTACCGCTTTTACTTCAATAAATTTAATATTTTCGCTTACGAAATCAACTTACTAAAACCAAATTGACAAGTTATAAAGTAATTTATAATAAAAAGTAGTCCATAATCAGCGCATCGTCATACATATATGAGTGTGTAGTACTGTTACTATACGATCGTAATGTTGCTTGTTTTTCATTTCCTAAATTCGTTATTGTAATCAAGAGAAATACTTTAAATTTATTTTCTTAAATTTTCTATGTAACTGAAAGACGATGAAATATAATCAAGGAATATTAATGATATAAACGTAAAAGTACAAGCGTCATCTTTCTTACTTTGGTCGATTTAATGAAATCTTCATCTCATATTACCTTCAAAGTTACACGCGACTGCGTCATTAATTAAAAGTTGGCCGGGTATGACGTAAGCATCTTAATACGAACGGCTTAGAAAGGTACCGAGTCATAAGACCGTTCTGCATTCAAAATATTTGAATACATACTTGACATATTGGTAACACGAAATTCGAAATTTAGTCATTTCTATTACTAATTTCAAAGTTCCGAGATCTTAATTGACTCTAAGCCCGTGGAATGCTATAAAATGGTGTGGGTAGTTTTGAATTTTCAAGTTTCAAAGCCAATATGAAAACAAAGCTGGCTCTGTCTCTTGCCTTAATAAGTTTGCCTTCACTTTATATGAGACTTGCAATAACTTGTGCTTGTTCCACGTCAAGTAGATAGATGGAAAGCTTTATAAAAGCTAATCAATACAGTTCTTTTAGTATTTTTATCGCTTAACAGAGTAATAAAACGATGCTCCGTTCATCGAGTAAAATTGAAACTGAAGTTGAACAATTTTAATCCACCGTCATCATTATCATCTCAGTTAAAAGACCTCCACTGCTGGACATAGGCCTTCCCCATGGTTCTCCACAACAGGCGGTCCCGCGCCCCCCGCATCCAACAGCTGCCCGCGACCTTCATCAGGTCGTCAGACCACCTTGTGGGGGGCCCAATGGACCAACGCTGCGTTTTTCAGCACACGGTCGCCACTCCAGAACTTTATGGCCCCATCGGCCATCGTTTCTGCGTGTAATGTGCCCCGCCCACTGCCACTTAAGTTTAGCAATTTGAATCCATAAAAAGACAATTGCAGTTATAACTTTTTTTTACATCTGACACAAAACCCTATTTTGTCTTAAGCATAATTTGTAATACGGGTACTAGACAACTCTTATAAATATATTTAAGTATATTTTTTTGTAAATTCATACAAGTTATTAATAGAAAACATCCAAACTCCGAAATGAATATTTGCCGATCGTACAAAGTTTTGATCGGACCTGGAAACGAACCTGAGACCTCAAGCACAATAGTCGCATACACAACCACGGTGTCACCGAGGCAGTCTTGAGTTTCTTTCTCATGTTCCACATTGGATGTTTCCTTATGTCCCTCCATATGTCTATCTGAGAACATTATTTCTTGTAGACTATTAGCACTAATAACTGTAAATTTCGTCATCGATACACGACAAATTGATAAAATAAAATACTTGAATATTTTTTTTGAGAAACTCTAATCTCTTTAAAATAAGAATGTTATTTTTACCTTTATCTACACCATTATGATGTGTCTTTGGATAAGCCTTTTGATAATAATAAAATTTGTGAATACAATGTTTGATTAAAGTATTTAATTCTATGATATATATGTGTATACATATATATCATAGAATTAATATAAAAAATCCGTTAATATAAAATATTTATATAATATAAAAAATAAACTTTATATTTTAGCTACGTTGTAGCTCGTAATATTATGATCACTGCAAATACCATCACAAAACCACAACTTAAAACCGAAAGGTCCTGAACCAGGAAATCAAACAAGGTAATTTAACGCACTACATCAAGCAAGTCCACTCCACCTTTATAATAAACTATATAGCAACTTGCACAGCAACAGATGGCGACAATGTTCTAAGTTCTGATATAAATCAAACCCTTTTAATGTTCGACTATCGGTCGCTCGGGTCAAGTAGGTAAAAGTGATTTACAGAGGTCATAAAGACAGCTAGAAACGGGTATATTGCTCTCGTCAGCACCCTTCAACCGACGGAATGGTTCGTGTAATGAAATGTAACGTGAAAAGTTTGCGATGGTAATAGCTAGGTGTAGGTGTTTGGATTTCTTTGACATTTTACCGGCATTCGGCCGGAAACACTGTTTAAGTTCTATGAATTTTTTATAATGATGATGATGATGAGTTGTGAATATATTACGCTATACTTGTACGTTAAAATGACCTGCTGTGTCATTTTAGAGAGTCTTTAAAAATAAACCTTAAAGACGCTTTAATAATAAGCAAATATATTCAGTAAAGAACTCTTTTTCTATTTGGAAAAGAATTGCTTTACTTTCAAATTTTATTTTTATATAGAGACTATAGTTATAATCAGATAGCGTAATCCTGTTAGATAGGACGAAACTAGACAATACGCCCGACTAATCAAAAGGATTCTGAGGAACCCCGTCACTAATAATAGAATTCCGTTAATAGTTCTTAGGTATTGACCTTAAAATTAGAAATTGCTCCATTTACTACGCATCGCTTCATATATAAACAGTCATATATGACAGAAATCATGCAGGTTGCAGAGATTTCTCTGTACAACGATCTTAAAAGAATTAACGAAGTAAGGATACGACCCTACAAGGGACGTTTTTCAAGCTATTTTATTTGCTTCACTATCCTCTACTCTATCTGTGATCACGTTTCGTAACACAAAACCACTTATCAATATACATATCCCTATTTTATTCTTAAAAACTAACTGTATTTTTTTGGGTGTTCATCTACATTGATTTCGAATCTTATAAGCTGAAAACATTCAAATTAATTTTTTCTTTATTAAAAAAAATACTGTCATCTATGAGGTCATGAAACAACCCTATTTGACTTCTTCGTGACTTGGTGACTTCATTATGAGAACTATTTGACTACCAGAATGACAACACAATGCAAAACTCTGAAGTAGGCAAACATTTTAAAGCAAGTGATTCACTCACTCGAATTGCTTTTACCCTCTACGCGACGCTTAAGTTGGGTGTTATAAGTTTGATGCATTTGTGTCTGTGTCAGACTGTGTTGAATTGAAAGCTATTTAAATTTTGGTTTACTTTTGTCTGGCTACACGTGGGATATAATCACTAATTATCTTAATTAATTATCGTTATTTTTGATGTTTATCCAAACATTCAAACTTACAATAATGTTTTTTTTTTTAAATGCTTTAATAGATTTTACGTTCTTATTTTTTCAATTATCAAAAAGAAACAAAGAGTGTTTGCTACACATTCATTTTATCATCTCTCTATACGTTTATTTAGTAACGTATAGTGGTTTCGAGTAAGAGAGTAAAAATTTTATATATTATAGACATTCATAACGCAACCTGTAACAACACGACACAAATGTTAAATATATCTATTTAACCTTATTAAGCATTAAATTAAATTGTAACCATTCACCGGCATTTTAAAACATAAAGGCTATTTTCCTTAAATTTAAAATCTAGTTATTAAGTAAAAAGCAAAGTATACTCTTGCACAATTCCCGACGGGATAAGCTGAAGTGTTTTTAAAACGTCCGTTAAAGTAAAACTTTTCTTCCAAATATACTTGACAGAAACATGTTAAAAAATTTCAAAATTGACCAACATTGAACCAACCATCAATATAAGAATTAAACTTGCAAACATCAGCTTTTCTTCACAATTAAATTAAACAATAATAATAATCAAGACATAATGAATATATATAGCCCTCCTTGACACACCCCATATAGTGAGGAGGTTCCTGTCTTATGAACCCCCACCATCTCTTTCTTTGTCCCTGTACCTGAAGTCGGTGATCTATAATACAATTTTTTATACTTTTAAATAGGCATTTATAATTATAAGTTTTATTGCCCTACAATGTTTACTATATTTTTTTTTATTTAACTACAAACCACCGGCGTCTTGGTCCCTGTACCCGATGTCGGTGGTCTACTATTTTTTATATTTTTAAATATGTATTTTTGTATTCCTTTTGTATGTATTTAAAAATGTTATTAATATGTATATATATAACTGAAATAAAGTAAATAATGATATCAGTATTTTAACCCCACAATATTCATGTTATACGTAAACTCAATAGCTATACTGAAGTAAATCACCATGATTTGACAAACTGAAGTGAAATGAACAGAAACTCACGACAATCAAAATACATAAAGCAAATAATAAAAATAAAAACCTTAAGAAAAAACCTCAAAGTCAATAAGGAAAACAAAGAATTAAAACAACAAACTGAAATGTAATTTTTATTCAACATCGTTAAATCATAAAAAATCGTCAAATAATAAACTTGTGTAAACGAATGTCCCTCCCTTACTTCCCTATCAACTACGTAACGAAACAGACAACAGTTACCGAAGTTTTCTTTAACGGCAAGGGTGAGCTCCACGGAATCGAATAGTTAGTTTATTTAGTATTAGAGAAGTTTGTTTAGGACCTGCCAACACTATATAATAATATAATGTAAATATTACTGTATTAATTCTACGACGGAATTTTCTCCAGGTTTGTTTTAACTAACTCATTGACTATTTGAGGATTTCTCTCTCAAAATAATGATTGATTTTCCTTCGGTCCGTAAGTGTCTTCACTAAATAAATTACTAAGAACTCCAGTTTTGTATTATTGGAAAATTCTAATCAAATTAAACTTTAAAATTTGGAATTTTTAAATCTAGGTGGTTTAAAATCTATTTATATTATACTTTTATCAGTCCTCTATCACCTTTATCATGGAATGTGTTCTGATGAGTCTTCCAACTGGTTCCATCTGCTCCATTCCTCTACTCGACAACACATGCTACCCTTGGAAGCCAACGTTTTAAAATGGTAGACATATGCTCTCATACTAAATTTGGCTCTTCCTTCCTGTGCCAATCCGTCAAAATGTCGAACTTACTGCCAGTGCACGCGTTACCCTCTCACCATGATCCCGGGTCTTTTAAGCGAATCGTGAAAAGGTATTCTATTAGGCTGCCATAGTGGTCTTTATCCTGCACGATCCAGCACTCTTGGATTCTACTCATGCTTTCATTCTACTCTTGCACCAGAGTAGTGACATTTTGGCAGGCTCCATATTAAAAAAAAATACTCTCGCTTTGCTGTTATACATTGTTCCTGCAAAAATAGATAGAAACCATAATTGGTAGTTATTGTTTATGTTTTATTTTGTCTCAATATTTGAGCACAAATTGTTAGTAGAAACATTATTACATAATATTTTTTGGGTTTTTTAAGTATATACAAATTATATATTTAAATTACTTTTTAATTAATTAAAACTTATCCTTACCCATTTTAAAATAGAATAACCGACGTGTTAATACATCTTTAATTAAAATGAAGCGCAAATTAAATTGAAACCAATGATTAGTAGTTAGATAGTTGGTAGTTAAAGAAACAATGTTTTAAATATTACTCCATGAATTAATTAACACTAAAATCATAAATACTCGTATATCTATAATCTATAAATCAATACAACATAATAATTTTAGCAAAATTAATATAGGTATTAACACGAAACGTTTAAATGGAACTCTAAACGATTACAAAAGCATTTTTACTTTGAAAAACTTATCTAAACTCTTAGAATAAAACGTAATAAACGAATGTTGCCGACACGTACTCGATGGGAAATCATTGGAATTGACAGGGTGTTCAATTTCCGGTAAAAATCCATTATATTCAAATAAGAAGGCTGCCACAAATTACAAAACTTTTCATTCTTTAAGCCTACAGCTTGAATTAACTCTTTGAAAGATGATTTTGAGTCTATTCATTTGAATAAACAAAATTTGTTTCAAATTGCAATCGTAATAGCTATTTCAAATTTTTAGAGAAATATGATGATATATGTGATATGTGTATGTGTGTGTATGTGTGTGAGTGTGATCTATCTGAATGCATGTGTGTATATGCAGGACTGAGCGAACAATTAATAGTGCATGTGCGTCGACGTTAATTACGCAATAGATATTCAGCAAGTGCTTAATTTAATATTTTATTACTACATATGCAAAATTATAAGGTCACTTTATTGGCTGTCTATCTATTTATATAAGTGACTAGAATGATTTTCTTAGGTTACCTGTCAAGCAAAAGTTGTCAACTAGCTTCTTGACATTATATGTTTGGAAATATACTACGATTTTAATTAAGTTTCGTAAACAAACTATATTCAAATCAACAACATCTACTTAACAAATTATTGGTTGTCAACATATAATGTACTATGTCAAAATTATTTACTTTTAAATGTGTTGTGTTGGAATATTTTGTAAAATGTTGACTGAATTATTGTAATCGAATATTTTTTGAAGATATTTAAGTATATTTAGCTAATTGTGAAAATTCATTATGGTACCAAAGGGAAACTTCCATATGATGTTTCATAAACATACATTAATAATCATAAACTGAATAATAATGTCTTTATGTGTCCTACAAGCTATTTAAAAGTACAAAATATGTATACCTATCTACAAATAAGTATAGTATATTTTATGGGTAGCCATTTTAAATGCTCAATCCTGTAATAGTACATAGATACATTGAATAAATAATTTAATCTAAGTGGTACATAGTGTGCCATCCACACAATGACATGTAACAGATACTGTAGTTTGCCGAGAACATAAATCATGTCTTCGATGTCAACCTACTAACCCACAAGATGGAAAAAGGGTGCTGGTTACTAGCGAAGTTTTAATATATATATATAGGGTGGGTCAAACATTCGTTAACATTTGAATCTAACATCCCGCGCAAACATGTTATGGGAGTTCTTGGGACCGACGCTACTGGAATTTGCTGGCTACAATCGTAACACATGGTTTCAACCAGATGGAGTCACTTGTCACAACATTCAATGAGTCCCTGCTGAGAAGTCAAGATCTATCCCCAGCAGACTTTTTTTTATGGCGTTATTTGAAGAATCGTGTCTACATCAATAAACCAAATACAGTTCGTCAACTAATAGTAAAAAGAGATGTCGGCGATCTCGCAGTCTCTTAGCCGACGAGTACCTATTATGTGCGATTCTTTCAAATGTTAACTAACTCGTGGCCCACCCTATATAAAACATAAAGTGAAGTTTTTACTTTTAAGCAACAATCTCATGTGTAAATATTTCTGCAGTTATCTCTTAAGTCAATTAAATAATATACAAAATAAAAACAAATTCTTAATAGTAAAATAATCATAAAATAATAATATATGTTATAATCTCTCTGGTTTCTCTCTTATTTAAAGGAAACTTTCACAATAAGGTACCTGTATCACAGGGACTTTACAAGCATTTAAGAACTGATCAAAAAGAATACCTAGACTCAGAACAACAATTTGTGAATATCACAAAGTGTAGCTCTATACATATGAGGATCGAAGTCACAATGACACTTAAACACAACGAATTAAGTGATTCATAATGCATTCTATGCAGTCAATCAAGTAATTCTTATATAAAACAAAATTAAATGAAAACATTATTATTGAAATTGATTAATTCTTTACACCATTTAAGCGTCATTATTATTAAGATTATTTTAAGAGCAACCAACTGAACTGTCCTAAACAGTGAAATGAAAGCTTTTATTAAAAGTCTCAAGAAACTTATCAGTGTTAAGTTAAATTGAAGATTTGCATTGTTAATTTCATTTTACGCACCTCGCCCTATTATTGAGACAGAATTCAGTTTCAACTGTAAGAAGATTTAATAATATAAATGTTTGTCTTCGAAGTTCCTTGCACGTCTCCTTTTATACATTGCTTAAAATGCTAATCAGACAGGTAATTCAATCTCCTACAAAACTTAAATGTAACTTTAATGTAACAATTATTCTATGGTAGCTTACAAAAATGGTGTTTCATTAATTTTACCATATGATTTCCATCAGATGACAGGACATTATTATTTTAGTTAATAAAAAACTTAACAGCTAATTTACAACGTACATACGTAAAAAATTACATCGATGACATTCAAAGATTTGCATAACATGCATTATATGTACTTATAAACTAGAAAAAAATAGACTATTCTAATATATAATTATGTTATATCAATTATATTATTATACGTACACCGTACGTACCCAAGAAGAGCTAACCCAAAAGGCGCATTATTTTTGATTGCACAAACCATCGAATTTCTGCATAAACTAACTACTCAAATATTAAAGTTGCAATATCATTGTCGTTCTTTAGCATTTTGGCTGAACCTTATAATAAAATCAACTTCACGTTAAACTAATGTAGTGATAGGTGACGTTAGGTAAAAATTGTTGTACAGTGTATGGTCGCAATGTCAGCTAAGAAAGAATTAAAAATTAACCTAATAAATAAACTTTAAAGAAATCTAATAATTTGGAGAATGCTCCAGAAAATAACGCACTATTTGCATCTTTATCAGGACAAATAGCATTCCATGTGCAGGTGGCCTTAGGGGTATAATAAAGGTTCTAACAGTTATCCAGGCAATATTGTTGCAATTGTGCACCGAAATATTTCACCGAAAAATTTTATACCTGAAACATTGAAACCATAGGGATTAACGAAATCATTGAACTCATCTAAAGGATTAATTTAAATTGACGGGTATTGATTCTGTGTTTTTGTACGTGAACTCAACGCGTGGCATTTATTGACTCTCGTGGAAGAAACGTATATAATTTTAATCTATTTAATATGTATCATTGTAATAAAAATAAACTTTTTAAGTATAAATATTATCAATGTTATCAAGTTTTAAGTAAATATTTTACAAAAATCGTTTGTTTTATTAAAAGCTCTTAAATCACAAGCGTCTATGGTGATCAAGCGTGATTTCTATCGCGTTAGCCATTTGCTTACTTGCCTGTTATATCATGAAAAATACATAAAATATGAACGTAGCGACAAAAACAGAGTTTCCGAAATACGATACAGGATTCTTAGGTTATATGATTTATACTCAAAATAAAGTATGTGTTCACCATATACGAAGTGTGTTCAAAGAGTATCGCGAATTTTGAATTTTCGCGGGTTACGTATATTCGAATTTCGATTTTTTTGTGACATTATGTTGGTACATATGTCTCTCACTTATGCTGACAAGATCGGCTATTTTGAATGCTTAGTTAATTGTTGACAGCTGCTTTGCTTGCACGTGTTTTGGGTCGTCTTCGATTTTTACCTATTCAAAAAAATGGAACAAAGAACCTGCATCAAATTTTGTGTGAAAAACGAAATTAAGTGCGCGGATGCATTCCGAATGTTTACTGTGGCATACAGAGAAGCTTCTTTGGACAAAAGCAACGTTTATCGGTGGTACAAAATGTTTTCAAAAGGCCGAGAAGATGTGAACGACGAAGAGCGTGCCGGACGCCCGAGCACTTCAACAACAGACGAAAAAATTGATGAAGTGAAGAAAATGGTAGTAGCCAATGGTTGAATCACCGTTAGGAAAATTGCCGAGGACCTAGGCATATCGATTGGCTCGTGCCATTCGATTTTAATCGATAATTTGGGCATGAGACGGGTCGTCGCAAAATTCGTACCAAAATCGTTCACACATCGCTGCTTGTACGCGACTTCTTGGCCAAAAACAACACACTAATAATACCGCAGCCACCGTTTTCCCCAGATTTGGTCCTCTGTGATTTTTTCTTGTTTCCGAAACTGTAGAGGCCCATGAAAGGACGACGCTAGGCCACGATTGACGAGATAAAGATGGCATGGAAGGAGGAGCTGAACAAGATACAAAAAAATGATTTTTTGAAGTGCTTCGAAGATTGGAAAAAACGTTGGCATAAGTGTATAATATCTCAAGGGGATTACTTTAAAGGGGACAAAATAGATATTCACGAATAAATAAATATTTTTTGACAATACACAAAATTCATGAAACTTCTTGAACACACTACGTTTACGTTTATATTTCAGAATACTTAAAAGAAATAAATAAGAGATAAATTAAAAAGAACATGCTTTTATGAAAAATTAAAAGAATAATAAAAAAATAAATCAAAAAAAGGGGTGAAGATCACATTTAAAAATTCTCTTACGTAGATACATAGAATCATAGGTAGGTTTATTATTATTCACGTCGGTGGCGTTGTGAACCGTTGATGGGACCGTGAGCCACTAGAGAGTGGCCATCTCTGGTGGCAGATAGGATAGGATCGCGACTGCACTAAATTTTAACAATGGACTGACAGGCGTGGAAGCCTTTGTGGCATACCCAGTAAAGAGCCTGACTCTGCGCGGCATTCATTCTGGAGGGGACCTGAAATAATATGGTCCGGTTCCCCTTTAGAGTAGGATGCGTGATACCGGACACCAGGTCGGTTTTTAGTAGAAACACCACATACTTCTGGCTACTGCGTCCCTGAGGAACCTAAAAACCAAAGGGTTTTTCCACCTCGACAGCAAAAAACGAAAGATATATTATTATTCAAACTAATAAAAGCGGATTAAAAACATCACATTAGTAAACCGTTCTTGTTAAAAAAATGACATCCTGTGTTTGGTATCTTATATAAAATAGTATCTTATTAACACCTCATTCATCAAAAGCACTTCAATAGTTTAAGCGCTATAGTGCAACAACAAAAGCTTTTATTAGTCCACTGTTGGGCATAGACCTCTCCTTGAAAAAGCATAAATAATTACATAATAAATCCATTTCTGTATGGCATTTCATCATCAAGTTGATGTTGTTGTCATCATGTTAATGTGATCTTGGCGAGCACATGAAAAATATATATGTATGTATCCTTTTTTTAGTCAATATATGTGTTTTAAATATATGTAAATATATTTCATTATATATATGTGTACAGTTGGCACAGTCTAGTCGTAAGCGGCCTGTGTAATTTCTTACAATGCAACGATGTAGATATTACACGGCGAATGTAAATGGCCAATCAGGTAACGGAAAAGTGTTAGATAAAAAAATAAAGTTTGTAATCGTATAACCCGACTACGTAAAGTGGTCTAAAAAGGATTCTGTGTCTATCTGTGTGTAAAATGTCTCTGTTTCAACAAGAAAATAGTCTACAAAGATCCACAAATACATAGTTACAACAATAGTCAAGGTGGGGCCGTGGTTGCATTTACTCTGTATACCTACTATGATTATGTGGGTGCCAAGAACACTTCCATGAAACGTGGGTTCATGGGTTCAAACATTAAACACGGGTTCTACCTCGAACATTTTTGTACCAATGCACTTCTGGCTTTCTATCTAAATATTCTCTTATTTCGTCCTTTTTAGATTCCTGTTTTACACATTTGAGTTACAGTTAAGAATTTATTAATTTACAGTTATACACAAGTATTGCATTTTATTTAGAATCATCATATATTTGTCACTCTTAGATTAGATATTTAAATCTGTGTTAGTTGAAAATTTCCTATATTAAAAGGAATAATTTATATCGAGAAAAGTTATAAGCCAATATTAAAAGCCAATGTTTACAACAAGAAGATAATTTAGCAGATTTACCAAGTTAATATTCAACTGAGGAACGTTTGTGTGTGTATAAACTACGTGTATAATGTTAACGTCTCAAAACACAAAGCCGGGATTTTACCGACAGCCAAATTCTTAACATACGGTCTACCTACATACAACTTCATTAAGCCCGCGACATATTTAGCTTTCGTTACCTCGTATGCCTATAACTATAAACAAAATATTGTTAGGAAAAGCACGTATATAGTTTTTCCATTGGTAAAAATATCACAATGTATTTTTTACGACATCAATTGCAGTTCAATATATTTAAAACTTATTGTATTTGTTGTATAAAGACAGGTTTAATACCATGAGGTATTCTCTCCCAGTCGACCTTCAGATGATGTAGAAATAAGATGCAGTAGGTTCAAGATAGTCTTTAAAACCAACCAGAGAGTGCCAGTAAAATCAATTACTTTTAAATTATCACCTTAACGACTATTAAATGGCACAATAATACAAGTATGAAATATTTATTAACAATAATTTAAATTTTTAATAACTTGTAATTTTGTATCAGGTACCTAACTACAAAAAATAAATAAGTACAATATGCACAACATTACAAGTAATATAAATAGTAATAAAAACCGGCAACCACGTAAAAAAAACAATAGAATGAAACAGAGTCCAAAATATTAGTGTAGCGTACTCAAATTATGTTTTAACCACTTTTCGTCTGAAGAATTGGAGCAATATTAAAGCGACTGATTTCTGCTAAAATTCAAGTTCGCTAATAAGAAATAACAACCAATTAGGTTACTTTTGCTCCTACCCCTTCGTATCCGGGGGCTCTTTTTAAGATGGAAAGTAATCACACGCTCACATATAACAAGTAACTCTCCGGAAAGGAAACTTTGACGAGCTCAAATTTAAATTCCAGATCATTCAGAATAAATTTGCAATTTAATACCCTTTTGTGTTTTAATACTTTTTCAAATTTAGTTTAAGAAAGTTCCGCTAGAACGTTACTTCATCAATTTACCAGATGTAAATTCTTCTTGAAATTGGACTGTAGTTGAAACTGTATTGATAGTTTTTAATTTCGTTATATGCAGTTCCATTTTAGCTTTACATTTTAGTTTTTATTTATGCTCTAGCAACTTTTCGGGCAAGCTTTTGATAGAGAGGTTCAAATAATTATTTACTTGCTACATAGTGCTGGAAGATGTGGTTGTTAGTTAAATTTTTGCTTTGTTCGATGTCAATTATATTTAAAAATAAAATGTGTATTTGGTTATCTAAAAAAAAAACAAAAATAACTTACATGTATCTTTATTTGCGGCATGAATTTTCTTATTTATTTCAACCCATTTCTCTGCAATTTATTATAGAAATATATAAATATATATTTTCAGTAGTCTTTATACCCTGTACATTCCCTTATATCCCCTATATCTTATATCTAAAATCCTAAATCTTATATCCTCGTAGTAGCACTTTAATGCGTATATATAGTTTTCTTTAAACCAGAAATTTGAATTGTTTTACCTGATAATTAGATTTAGTTTAATATAGGAGGACATTTTAATTGCAACTTTATTAATACAATAAAAACAACGTATTGATTGCCCTCAAAATTATTATAGGCATTTCAAAAGTTGTTCCGAAATGGGTAGATGATATGAAACAGCTAAGTGGAGTGGCTAGAGAGGCAATTGCTAAAACAACATTCGGACACGACGGCTTTTGAGAAACGTTTTCATACGTAAACAAGCCAAGCGCGACAATCTATTCACTTCAACCTTATGATTATTCTTTTAAAGTTCATTGTTCTATGACACAATGCATTATTAATAAAACCTCACTTTAGAATCCTACGGCTAAATTGACTATCGCTTCCATATTCAGACCTACGTGACAGTTCATTGACTGCACGATTGGCCTAGTGGTTTAAGCGGTCGCTATGCTGCTCTCCAATTCGCTGAGTGTTGTGGGTTCAAATCCTACATGGGACAACACTTTGAGTGATCCATAAATTGTTGTTCTGAGTCTGGATGTTCTTTGTGTCCGTTTCTTGTATGTTTGTAAAGTCCCCCGCGACACAGGATTTATTCCTAATGCCGTTGTCTTTTTAAGAAAAAATAAAAAAAAAAAAAAATAAAAAACGTCTATAAATGTAGTACATAAAGAACAAATAAGATATCAAAATGTTTCGGACAATATTATTGCAGTTCATTCAATTTCTCTATAAGTAATTTTTACTAAATTTAAGAAAAATAAATACTATTTGATTTTTCAGTCCCCAACCGCACTAAAGATGTTTTCATTATATGCTTCCTTCTTGCCCAATTTCATTACAAACTAACTGTGTAGCACAATTTTTTACTTTATAACTTTCAGTGTGGTTGTAACCCTGGAGATAGTTTAATATTTATTTTTACTCTCCAATAAGCGCAAGTGCAGTCTTTGCAATCAATTTTAGTTCACTTCAAGTTTTTCCTGGTTTAAAATTTATTGTAGCATAAATTTTATAACTGTAATCATTTTTATAAAGAAATATTCATAGGTACAGTAATAATTGATTATATACAATTAGTTTTGGGACAGTATCTTCAGTTCTTCTTAGCAGCGAATTTTAACTATTATACGCAATTTTTATGCATAAAAGTATTATTTCTCTGTTTACTGTTTGATAACAAAAAGTTCATTACGTTGCTGTGCATACAACTGATGCTAATAGTCAGTACGCTGCAATATTTTTTTTCAACACAAAATTAAGACTTCAGAGAAAGAAGGAATACTGTGTGGCTTGTGATTTTTATTCTTGATCCCTTGAGGCACATTGAATTATCTACGAATTCGTGTTTTAAAAAGATTGTACTCATTATTATTCAAAGCATATATGTATTGTACGTACCTACACAGAAAAGGTTATGAGTGATTAGATTGCTATATTTTGTTACCGTCTAGGGATCTTACTGCTAGGGGGCTTGCCTTTGTATGAAATGTCTTTGAAGAGTGTAAAACGTTGAATATCAAACAGTCGTATAGATTTCAGTAATAACGAAAGAGTGCGATTAAATTAGTCCACTCATGATATTATTTTTAGTGGTTAAGTAATTTTTGTCAAAAAATTTTTTTATGAAGCATAAATGGTGTAAAACGTCCACTATTAAAACAACTAATTCCTCACTCTTACTGGAAACTGTCTACTCAATACTGATAGAATCAGTGTGGCTAAAACGCTACTTAGCTTGGCATAGTACTTGGTTCGGTTATGAAGTGAGCTCCAGTGAGTGAGAAATATAGGCATATATTAGGGTGTCCCTTATATGACAAAAAAAAATTTTTTTTCGAATTTCGAAATGCATACCCTCTATAATTTTTACTAATGCTATAAGATACTTAAATACAAAATTTTATCAATCTAGCATAATTGCAACCAGTGCCGACCGAGCTTCAAAGTTTAGTAAAAAACGTGTTTTGTCCTAAAATTTCAGTCTGCTATAATTTCACTATAAATGCAATGAATTAAGTGAATAAAATTAAGTAATAAATTAGATGAACATTAATCTTTAATTAAAATCATAAAGAAATAAGAATCATTCAGGGTAACTTCTTTTTAGAGTAGTTTTTTTACAGTCTGGATACAATTTTAGATGTTCCTGGACACAGCGCAGCAAGAACTGTTTTTGTTCTTCTTCAGCCGTGATAAGTCCGTTAAAATCTTGCATTAATTTAACAGCCCTTTCAGCAGTATCATTTACAATTCTCAAAGAACTTATTCTTCTTTTAGCCTCCAGAAAAGCAGCATTGTTATTTCAAGAAGATACATCTTCCTTTAGAAAACTGTCGTCGATCTGCAGTCGTGATAAAAATTGTTTGCTCTTTTCCGATACGAAATCATCCAGTGCTTTGTCTAAAAAAAAAGACAAATAAGTTAAATAACAAATAAAAATCAACAACAATTTTGAAAATAAATAAATAAGTATTGGACATTGAAATTGAAATCCAACAAAAAGTCAATTTAACTTACCAAACAACTTTTGAGTCAGTTCTTCCTTCGACGGGTCATAGCGTTTGCTAAAATCCGAGATTTTGTCCCTGTTGAAGTTGGCAATCATCTTCTTCTTAGTTTGGTTGTCAACTTCATCATCAAATAGTGATAGAATGACTGTCTCTTCACATAAATACCACAAGTGATGGCTGAACTTGCTTATAGAAGCTTTAGAAATTGTTGCGTCAACTTTTTCATACTCTTTTAACATCTTCAAGAAGCGCAAATCTTGATTAGGTGCTTTGGTCGCCACTGTACATTCGAGCCAAGGTTTAACATACAATATTACGAGAAATAAGCAAACATCTTGTAGAGCCTTTTTGTCCTTCGCAGTTACTCTGCATTGTGACTGAAGTAAACATATTTTTAAAGAATAGATCGCTCTCGCCATCCAGCGTGCCTGATGTATAGCTCCGGGGGGCCTTAGTTTTAATTTTTCCTCTGTGTCTCCTCCTAAAAATATTACGCACAGTTCGACCAATTCGCGGTAATCATCTCTTACAAAACCTTTATCTAATTCTGCCTTATAAAATAGTAACAACGCTTGAATGTCTGTCTCGGCAACCCGTGCTTTTACGAAATTAAGAGATGGTTCAATTTTAGTACAATCAATGTTTTTCCAATTTTCTTGGAACTTTTGAACATTGGAATACTCTGGGCTACTAGTAATTTGCTTAATCTTGGTTTCAAAGACAGCTTTTAGGACCAATTCATAAACATGATAACGATAGGTGAAAAGCAACAATTCTCTTCCTAAAGTTTGCTCCAAAATAGCACAAGCTCCATTGAAACGGCCCATATTGGAAGCTGTTGTATCGCAGCACATTATGTGCACCTTATCATAAAGGTTCCAGTCAAAGAGAGCTGCTGATACAGCCTTCGCTTGATGTTTTCCAGAAGAACTTTCTAGTTTCGGCACTGCAAGAAGCTGCTCTCTATCGTCAAATGAAGCTATAACTGGCAAGCGTTCTTCTTTTGAACTCCGTACATCCAACCCCGGTAATAGTTTTCCATCCCAATGGACTGTGACTATGTCGGGTACATTGTTTTGGAAGTTAGATTTTATTGCTTCTGCCCTTGATTTTCTAGTTTCAGTACGAATTCGCTGAATCGAGGATTTGTTAATACAGAAATCATCGCTGCTCAGACCAAGCGCTTCTACCACCGCATTAAGAATGTAAACGGTATCTCTAATGCTTAACTGGCATCGATCTAAAGCTGCAACTAGGTTAGGTGTTATAAGATTCTTTCTACCTCTTTTTGAACTTTGTTCATGGCAGGGAACGTCCGGCAAGCTGAGTTCAGAATTCAAGATCTGTTCTTCGTCTGAATCTTCTACACTGTCTAAGTTATTTGTGGTGGAAGTAGATGCAACAGCTAGTGATTCTCTTTGTCTTACAATCCTTTCCTCTTCTTCCAATCGTCGTTGTCTAGATCTTTGTTCTTTTTCCGCCAATTTTTTATCTACACCACCTAAGCATCCCGGTCGACCTGGCTCTCTCTGTTTCATTAAAAATAATTTATCTTCCTCTATTTTCATTCTCTCAAAAGCATCAGCATGTGCAATATCAAACAAATTATCAAGATTAATTATAAAATTGTTCTCACGACTCTTAAACGTAATCTGAGTTTTCTTACAATTTTTTTGCAACTCTCTCCAAACATGATATAAATCAATAAGTTTCTTCACGCAGTTAGGAAATGCCCTTGTTGAAATTCTTGCTTTTTCCCAATATATGATGCACTCCCTAATCACAAGATTTGCACTTTCACTAACAGTCAATTTAACCTCACGAATATTGTAAAATAGGACTGAGAGAACTTGTCGATTAGATGGTAATTTTGCACCATTTATTTGGTAGCTAGTCAATCCGATAAGAAAAATATTTTGTTTATCACTCCGTAATTCCAACGACATGTTTACGCACTAAACAATGAAGCACTAATAGTCTCAAAAATCACGTACGAAATGGCAAATAAAACATGTCGTAACAGGTCACTGGGCAGTACTTAAGCAACTTGTATCGACAAGTTTAAATAGCAAGTCGGCACGGGTTATCGTTTATAGATCGAACTAATATTTTTTTCTAGACAATATAGGTTATTACAAAACTTTTAAGAAGGTATGCGTAAAAAAATATCGAACTTGAAATTTAAGGGACACCCTAGCATATATACATTACACCTATGCACATGTACGAATCATTCCTCACAAATTGGAGACTCAATAATTGCATTGTCTATATAAAGGTTAATCGAAAACTTCATACGTTTATTTCACACTTAATTATCTACATTACATGAAACGCTTTCACAATACACGAACTAGTCTAGCATTGTGTTAAACGCCGTAGTGAATATCGTTGACAGATGCTCAAAAACAAACAGTTTACTTAAACATTAATTCGGACTCCAGACTATCATGTGAATAATTCGTTACTGCAGGGAGCTGCAACCTAATTACAGTCAACTCAGGTAGACCACTTGAAAACACTGCATTCAAGCGCTGCCTACTCTACCATTCACTTTCGACACACTACTATATTTCTGTATACGTAGCTGTGAGTGCATTTGGCAGATGGAGAACCTTACCATTCAGGGATGTACACTAATGTAACAGCATAAATAGTTCTTTTGTACAGTTATTTGGATCGTCACACCGGCGGCAAGGCAACATTTTTGTGTCGGTGTTAAAGAAATCCATAATGATATATAGAATTGTGTGATATAGAGCGTCTGATGAATTCCCTCAAGAACTTCAAAGCTAAAATTATTAGTCTACCAGGGGCCTACCAACGCTGCGTTTCCCAGTACGCGATCACCACTCCATATCTTTATGACATGTATAAAAAACTAACAATATTCTTTTTTATTTCAACAATAAGATATAGACAAAGAAATCTCTTAACAAATGTAATACTGACTATCAAAGAAAACAGTCTGTACCAGTCCTTAGATACATATGTCAAGTCCTTCTATGTACAATCGAAAGCATACCTTGAATATTGAGGGTCTAAGATCGTGAGGTATTCGAAATTAATAGCACTTGATGTAATTATAGCGGGCTCAGAATTGAATACGGGACCATTAATGCGATCTGTTCATAGAAATAATGAAAATCATTCTACTGAACGACTTTTTATAAGCATCTATTGTTCTTTGGTAAATTGTTGGGCAATGCTTTTAATATAAATCGTACAATAGCTGAAAGTGATTGAGTGAGTGATTTGATTGTGTACGTGAATAAGTGTTACGTGTAATTAAACCGCAAATTGGAAATACTATATTCAACATGAACGCTTTCTGGTACCTTTTAAATTGAAATAATGAGTTTTTTTCAGTTCTTGTTGCTATTTCTTCTCACTCAGTGTTGAAACTATCATTATATTATGTTAAGCAGTCAAGATACTACTATAGAACGACTTAACTATTATTGTACCTGTCCGATAAATTGTACTTACCTTTGTAAATGAGATAAACAAATAAACTAATTATTATTCTCTTATTATTATGTTAACTAATTATGTACTGTAGTACTAAAATAAAATTTCTAAAGATGTATGTTACTACTGCCACCAGTATTAGAGTAGGTAACACGTTTCAACTTCAAATAGATTTTATGTCTAAAATATTTCTGACATTATATTTAACATAACATTATTTTTATTTTTAATACACATTTTATTAATTTATTACTTTATTGTGAATTATGAATTCAATAACGTGTAGCTGTATATATTTAAAATCCTCCAAAAAATCGGTTCTTATAATTATGCTTCTCTGGCTACTTCACTTAACTGTTTCATATCATCTACCCATCTCGGCACAATTCGGTTAGCGGTTCTGTGGACTATCTGACCTGCGTAGAGGAGACATATATTAAAACATGAATTATTCAATTACATGTTTTATTTGAAAGTGTTCTATACGTTCATCAACTCTATGCCCAGAAAGTGTAATAGAAACTCTGCATTGACTATGAGCTACCATAAAACAGCCTTTGTGTCGCAAATTGAATCAGAGGCAGCCTTAATAAATTAATCGCTAAGTAGACCTGTCGCCCTTTCAGGGGCTTTTGCTCTTTACCAGAATAATTTAATATTCGCGATATTCATGCCAATTAGGTAACTATATCGAATTAACCGGCGGAGGTGTTCGATCGATCACTTTGATGAGTCCCTACGGCAACTACTACGTACATTGTTATTTGGAAAGAATCGAGTTTCGAGCAACTGTACGTAGATGGAGATTGATGGGGGCTCGTTTGGAAGATGAATTTGGGGTGAGCTAATGTTTTACAGGTTAGTTCTCCTGACTTTTCTAGCGTTTTTTTAAATATTTTTGACCTTGATTTTTATATTGATATTTTCGTATTATTAACTAATCATATTTACCAATAAATAAATTTAATCTCTAAAATCCCTTCAAATAAATCCTTTCTAATAACTTTCAACAAATACAATTGCCAATAAAACACCTTAGCCGATTTCTCTGTATGTAATAAGGACGTATATATATGAGTATGTTTGTCGTCATTACGCCAGGGACGTTGTTGCTTGACGTTCGGAAGTGTGTCTGTCTTCCCTCTCGGGACGCAAAGATCCACTTAGAGATAGGCACACAACATTACGTTTATACATAAATGAAATGTACACATTGTTTAACCTGGGATGAGAGTAAATGATTTTAAGGAATATATATGAGTTCCATATCTCGACGAAATGTAACGAAGCAGCTTTGTATTTAATATAATTTTACGTTCCTGCAGATAAGTTTTATGGAAATGACTCATAAGTTCTAATAATCCAACAGACTTCTATACGAATAACATACATAGATATATTTATCAAAATATATAATTCAATATGTTTAAAAAAATCTACCATACCTGTAATTTACTTCAATTAAATCCTAGAAAAAAAAGGATACTAGATGATTGTCAATGGTCTTCTTTACTGAGACAAAAGGGACCAAAAGGTTCACATCTTTCCGAATGACCCTAATATTCACATTTGTTATAAATAACACTAACAAAAATAATAAATCGTAAACTCAAAACGTTTGACTCTATCACATCTAGCCTTTTTTAGGCTCTAAATATTAGTAAGCAATAGTAAGAAAGCAATAATAAGATTGTAATTTTATTCTTAAAGTCTTTTTTGTAATTTTGACCTTCACTTTCTTTTGCTTTCATTTTAATAGTTATTTTTTGTATGGTATAAACAACTTTGTTATAGTTTACGTTGACTTTAACTTTACATAAAAAGAGATTTTAATATTTTGGGGACATATTCTGTTGAAAGAAAAACAAGAATACATATTTTATTTAATGTTTTGTTATAAAAATAAAGTTCTAGTTTTTTGATTTTGCTGTTACTTATATTGTTTTATTCTTGAAATAAACAATAATTATCAGCAACAAACTTAAACATACGAAGTCGAATATAAAATACCTGCTAAGAGTGGCAGTCAAACAAAAGGTTTTTTTTGTGTTAAAGTCTCTCTTGAAAAGTGTTAAAAGTCCGAGACAGCTTCAACAACACAGCTCAAATGCGGTGAGCAACATAAATGAGAATTTGCCAAAGTATTATTTTTAAATAACAGTGTCGTTTTCCCTTTTGTCCCTTTAATTCTAGTACTTAATATACACAGGCCGCATCTAATTACACGATACCTAATGAAATACTTTTCCTTCTCCAGGTCATGCCGATAGAATAACTCTTTTCATAATATTCTTAAAATCTGTTGTACTGGCTGGCCCATTCATACTCTTTCATAAGTTTTTAGGGTGCCGTATCTAAAATACCAAATCGAATCTCTTATATTTTCTCTATGTCCGTCCGTCAGTCTAGAAACCAATTAAACAATAATAGTAAACCATTTCCTTTGAACTTACTTACTAATTACGACGAGGAAGTGGGAGAAAAAAATTCCAATAGTAGTCTTAGTTCCAATAGTACCCTAAAGTCGAGATATCATTTTTACACTCGAACAGCCTATGATGAGAGATGGCATTGGATAGGTCTTTTAAAAATAATAAAGAAAAAATTCACAATATAATAAGTACTTAGCATATATAATGAACTTAAAAGGGCAATTATCACAGTAAAGTGGACATTACTAGTTAACGAGTAGTCGAAGTACTTGTTGACCAATGGATTCTAAGTTCTTTTTTTAAATTTGATAGCCGATATTTTTAAAGTTTTTTTTTTGTAACAAAAGTTATTGTGGTGTAGTATTATATATTATGTATGTGTAGTATACATACTAGTATGAAATAGAGGTACAAAAGAGCAGACGTGACGTACATTTAGTATATAAACTAGATACTCGTATATAACGAATGAGGCCATACGAGTATCTATTACTTAAAAAACAAAATTTTAGATACACTTTATCATTGATAAAGAAATAAATTAATCTATAAAAAGTAGAATATGTATATTGTCACAATGTACCCCAAATCAAAGCAACTTTTTTCGTTACCTGACCAGAGACGAGAGAATGTACACTTTTACAGGTGAATCGGACTTGAACTCACTCAGTTAATTATATAAGCTAGCAACTAATTATAAGCTGGGTGATATTATTGTCTAAATTTGTTATTAGTTCGAATTACATTATATTCATATACATAAAACAAATTACGACTTAAACGTTTCTGAAATTAAATTGTGAATCAATATGACTCTAGAAGTGAGCCAGCATCCTTATCAGAACTCATTATACAATTTTATTACTTACATTCCAAAAATTTAAACCAGATTAGCCTGGACCTTCATAATTACTTTCTCAACTTCCCAAATCCGTGCCACCATTCATTTCCGTTACAAAATGTTTTAGGGTCAGACTACACTACGACGATTTGCTCAAACGCTAATTTGAAATATTTAATTTTTAACGTTTTAAAACAAATTTTCACCCGGTTTATAAAAGACTGACTCAAGTACTTTAAAATGATAGAGTTTTTGACAGTGAAATAAAATTGTAACCAAAAATTTGACTGCTTTACTTATCCTATATAACGAACGTACTTCATGTACCCAACAAAGTATTAGACCATGAATTACTTATTTAAATGAAAATGTAAGTCCCTACTTCTAGCAGTCTTAGTGGTTTTGATGAGTTCAAATGAAGTTAAATGAACACAATTTTACACATTGAACCAGTGATATGACGTGTGAACATTCGTCATGTTAATATAACCGCTTAAGTCTGGGCAAAAACGAATTTAAATACAGTTCGAGAGTTCTGTACGGCAAACTAACGCGCTAATAAATATATTGTGTAATTGTGTTAAAAATTCTTTATAAAGTTTCTAGGGACATAGTAGATGAGCATTGGACCTTACATGTAATTCCTTTCCTCGATACGTTCATAAGAAGTAAATTTTTCAAAAACGATAGGAATCCTATAAGATAATTCCATTTTTTTGCTGAAGCACGGAACCGTAACGTAACCGTAAACGTACAGAACTAAAAAGCCGCAAAAGTCAAGACGTCAGTCCTGACTTTCATAGTATGTACGTTCCCTAACGCTTAACTGTATTTTCAAGTTGAATTGTATTCTTAAAGTTTAAAGGTGTAATTCAAAGTTCTTTACTAGACGTGGATGGCGAAATAATAACATTTGCAGTTTAAAACTTTTGCAACTATGAAAATTGTTGCCATAATGGAGTTCAACTCCGATCGTTCAAAATGGGTATTAAGTCACAGCAATTTTCTATTTTGTTCTAGAATTGTGTTGCTATTGGTATAAAAAAAGAGGAAAGGAAGGTTTTGCTAAAACTTTGGTAATTTTATGAGGATTGAATAAAGTTTGACGTACATAAATTTGAGCGATTTGGTTTCCTATCACTCTTAAATTTCTTTTGTAAACTCCATATATTTTTGGAGTCTTGATATAAAAGCTAAGATTGCATAATTTAAACTAAGAACCTATAGATTAGATTTACTTAGATGATACTGAAAAGACAATGATAAAATTGAATTCATTTATGTTCAAAAAAGTTCTGATCATCAACAGTAAATTACAGTTCACTTCCTTACATAAGCCTCTCGTTAAAAAGAAGGTTATTAAATTCTGATGGTAGTGAAGCTATTAATCTATGTATTTATGGAGTACAGCCAGTTGCAGTCCACTGCTGGACATAGGCCTCTCCCATTGCACATTATTACTATAAGTCTTACTCTCACATTAAACTATAATGTTATTACATAGACTTTAATGTTTTACATAAATTTGATTCACGCATCTTATGTGTAGTCCTAAATTCAATTAGAGTCTAATTTCATTTATCTGCCTTAAAACAACCAAGTAAAGTTCCAAAAAGGCAAAAATATAAGGATATTTCGATTTTTTAGCTTTTAGAAAATCGATGCATGAATGAGATCCGCACTTTCCCAAATTTTACTATAACTATTAAATTTTACAGCTCTGCTTATAGAATTTAATAACTTTTTTAAAACTGTTGGTTAAATTAACCGAAAACCAGTTATGAGTTTCAATAGAGTTTCTTAACTAAAGCACCTTCTATTCTCAAATGAATAAATAAGTCACTAATATTTTTTAATACATTTAAAATAATGTTCAATGTCTTTCAATATCGAATATTAACTTTACAATATTTACAAATACTCCAACGTTATACGTACAAAGAACAGTCTCTTAGAAATTACAGAGCATAGCAGTTTTCTTTCTACAAACTTGTATAAATTTTTATTAAAGTAAAGACAGTCAAGTTTTCCCACGGTTTCTTGGCACTAAAAGTAAAGTGCTCTAGAATATCAGCTTTTCTACAGCAAAACAAAGGAAGTTGAGGAGACAATCTTGCCGCATATATGCACCACAATAGAGATACTTAGACGATGTATGTTATATGAAAATAGCTCACAAAGCATTTCATTTATAGGTCCTATTTTTTAGTGCTCATACATGAAAGTGAAGAAACGATAAAGATGGGTTAAAGTGGTAATATACTGTGTAGAAAATGAACATTTATTGTTGAAAGTAAAATGAATTTGAGTTGTTGAAATTTACTTTCCATTTTATTTCTGCCACTGCCATGTTGACAAGTATTTACATCAGTTTTGGGTTTTTTAATTATTTACGTATTATACAAGTGGGGCACGAATTAGTCTTAGGAGACTATATAGTCTACATAGTCACATGACTGATTTATAATTTTAGTATATATATATATAATAATTATATTTTTTGATACTGATTTTGTTTAATATAGGGTGGGCCACGAACTAGTTAGCATTTAAAAAAATCGTATAAAAAAAAACCAAACCAAACCAAACAAAATACTATAAAAATTGTTTATTTGCAAGAAAGCTTACTTTAAAATTGAAATTTATTTCTTGGTAATTACATCGTCTAAATGACCACCGTTTCGATATTTGCACTCTTCTAAGCGGAAAAGAGACTGCGAGATCGCCAACATCTCTTCGCTGGTTTTTTCTTTTAGTTGACGTAGTGTATTTGGTCTATTGGAGTAGACACGATTTTTCAAATAACCCCATAAAAAGAAGCCTGCTGGGGGTAGATCTGGACTTCTGGGTGGCCATGGAATGTCGCCTCGTATGGAAATGAACTTTTCAGGAAACATATCTTTGATCATCGGCAGGGACTCACTTGGATATGTGACAAGTGACTCCATATTGTTGAAACCATGTGTCATGATTGTAACCAGCAAAATCCAGTAGCATCGGTCCTAAGAACTCACATAACATTTTCACAAATTCAGCAAAATTAAGAGTAACTGAAGGGCCGCGAGAATCTTCGAAAAAGTAAGGTCTAAAGATTCCTTTTTCTGAAATTGCAGACCAGGTAACCTTGGGAGAATAAAGTAGCCTCTCGTGTTCAGCTTTGGAATTATCACTGCTTCAATTCCTGCAATTCTGTTTGTTTACATGTTTGTTGTTACAAATGGGCTGCGTAAGAAAATAAGATGTCAAAATTATTGAATCGTTCCAATATTGTTTCAGTATACGACTTGCGTAAATTTAAATCATTAAGTTTTAGTTCCTGCACTAACTGGATCATAAATGAATGTAATTTCATATGTAATTGCAAAATACGGCGCATCTTAATTCAACAAAGAATATTTTTGTCTTTCTCTACTTTTTAAATTTCTATGGTTATTAAATGTATGCCAAACACCTTTAGAAATATTATCTGATTTAAATAGAGCTACTGGCACTGCCATTCTTTTCGCATTTCTAATATTCCATAAATGTTAATATATATTTACTTTGGTAGGTGACCAGAGAAGTGTGGCTATTACTGTTACAAATAGTCTATGTGTACTTTACCTATTTTTTAATTTATCATTATTTTGAAATAAGTTACAAATTAATCTTGCAAGTACATAATTCTACTAACATATTGTTGTCCACCAAGCTGTTTAGAATTCAATTCTTATGAAGGTTAGTTAGAATTTTGTCGTTGCCGGAGTGCGAGCCATGAAAGTGGTGATATTTACTAATAGTCTAAAATTATAACTGATCAGGATATTAAACAAGTCAGCTTTTTCTTGGAGTGTACTGAATGTATGCAGACAGCCCAAGACCGAAATAGTTGGCGCTCCTTGAGAGATATGTGTCGGAGAAAGTTGTTTAAATAGGTATAGTACTTTTCTTCTTAGCCGGCAAACGTCTACTGCTTGATATAGACCTTTGCGTAGGATCTTCACAACAGTCGGTCCTATACTGCCCTGCACAGTTACAGTACAATAATGTGCTGAGTTCATTACAGATGTAGACGACGCATAAACAGCAGTTACCATAGTAACCTAATAGCTATCTCTTTGTGTCAATTTCTATGATTATAATATGCAGAACTACCCTGTATTTATTTAATTAATAAATATACTACGAGGTGGGCGCACGTGTAAGACAGTCACTTATAAAATTATCGGTAGTTACCGATCGCCAATTGATCTTTACAAGCCTTCACGAACACCCACACGTTTGCACTCAAAGTACTAAAAGTCATTTGCGTCTTTAATTTTCAAGTTCCCTGGTCACCGCGCCACCACATATCACCTACAACTGATAGTACAGCTACAACTTCATGTAGTTCAACTGATGATGCGCAGCAAGGTAACAATATTTTTTTAAAACAAATGAATACTTAGAATTGTAAAACACTTACTACCGTTTATATTAGTCATTATTTTATAAAATAATTTAATCTAAAGTAATGCTCTACTATAAGTTCAATTGAGGAAAAACCTCTTGCAAATGTTGCGTAGATTGTCCGTATTTTAACCTATTTTGTTTCTCTTCATGCTCTTTTTGTAAGAAAAGTGTATAGAGGAACAGGAAAGCGGTAGAAATAATTATCGTTTTCTAATTAAATCTACAAGGTTTGTGTTGCATGTTCCATGTGTATCTATTTAGGTCACCGCTACGTTGTATGCTCTCCTCAAGAGAGGAGTCGTATCACTGGCAATATTTAATCAATGGCGTACCGGTTTTCTCCTTATCATTTACGCTGAAGTTTACTATACTGTTTAAGTAAGTTCTATATAAATGTCAACTTCGTTGTTATTAAAAGCTTTTATTTAACTTGCAATGTATGTATGTGTGTATGTATGTAACTATTTTGTTCGCGTGGAATCCTATATTCAATTTTGAAGCGATTTCTTTAACCGATTGAGTTGACATATATATTCATGCACATATAATATCGGGTGACAATGTAACGCTAATATTATTCGGGTGACAATGCAATGCTTATATTAATCTGATCCAATGACGGAGTGGAATGTGGTCATAAGAAATCCATTATGAAACGACATAATCCCATAGAGTATGACCACGTATGATTCGTTTTAACGTGTACTTTATCTTTAGATGTGTTCAGGGTCTGATAGTTAAGCTGAAGGTGGCCAAAAGAAGTCTGCATTAAACGACATTTTCTTCCAGTTTTTCCAGTTTTTTTGTGATGCAGAGGTGTATGTAGCAGGTGTAACATTAGAGCCAGTAGCGTTGATTTTTTAATTTGTGTATACATTTTTAATGTAGCACATAACGATATATATATATTAGGGTGTCCCTTATATGACAAAAAAAATTTTTTTTTCGAATTTCGAAATGCATACCCTCTATAATTTTTACTAATGCTATAAGATACTTAAATATAAAATTTTATCAATCTAGCATAATTGCAACCAGTGCCGACCGAGCTTCAAAGTTTAGTAAAAAACGTGTTTTGTCCTAAAATTTCAGTCTGCTATAATTTCACTATAAATGCAATGAATTAAGTGAATAAAATTAAATAATAAATTAGATGAACATTAATCTTTAATTAAAAACATAAAGAAATAAGAATCATTCAGGGTAACTTCTCTTTAGAGTAGTTTTTTTACAGTCTGGAGACAATTTTAGATGTTCCTGGACACAGCGCAGCAAGAACTGTTTTTGTTCTTCTTCAGCCGTGATAAGTCCGTTAAAATCTTGCATTAATTTAACAGCCCTTTCAGCAGTATCATTTACAACTCTCAAATAACTTATTCTTCTTTTAGCCTCCAGAAAAGCAGCATTGTTATTCCAAGAAGATACATCTTCCTTTAGAAAACTGTCGTCGATCTGCAGTCGTGATAAAAATTGTTTGCTCTTTTCCGATACGAAATCATCCAGTGCTTTGTCTAAAAAAAAAGAAAAATAAGTTAAATAACAAATAAAAATCAACAACGATTTTGAAAATAAATAAATAAGTATTGGACATTGAAATTGAAATCCAACAAAAAGTCAATTTAACTTACCAAACAACTTTTGAGTCAGTTCTTCCTTCGACGGGTCATAGCGTTTGCTAAAATCCGAGATTTTGTCCCTGTTGAAGTTGGCAATCATCTTCTTCTTAGTTTAGTTGTCAACTTCATCATCAAATAGTGATAGAATGACTGTCTCTTCACATAAATACCACAAGTGATGGCTGAACTTGCTTATAGAAGCTTTAGAAATTGTTGCGTCAACTTTTTCATACTCTTTTAACATTTTCAAGAAGCGCAAATCTTGATTAGGTGCTTTGGTCGCCACTGTACATTCGAGCCAAGGTTTAACATACAATATTACGAGAAATAAGCAAACATCTTGTAGAGCCTTTTTGTCCTTCGCAGTTACTCTGCATTGTGACTGAAGTAAACATATTTTTAAAGAATAGATCGCTCTCGCCACCCAGCGTGCCTGATGTATAGCTCCGGGGGGCCTTAGTTTTAATTTTTCCTCTGTGTCTCCTCCTAAAAATATTACGCACAGTTCGACCAATTCGCGGTAATCATCTCTTACAAAACCTTTATCTAATTCTGCCTTATAAAATAGTAACAACGCTTGAATGTCTGTCTCGGCAACCCGTGCTTTTACGAAATTAAGAGATGGTTCAATTTTTTTTTAGTACAATCAATGTTTTTCCAATTTTCTTGGAACTTTTTGAACATCGGAATATCTGGGCTACTAGTAATTTGCTTAATCTTGGTTTCAAAGACAGCTTTTAGGACCAATTCATAAACATGATGACGACAGGCGAAAAGCAACAATTCTCTTCCTAAAGTTTGCTCCAAAATAGCACAAGCTCCATTGAAACGGCCCATATTGGAAGCTGTTGTGTCGCAGCACATTATTTGCACCTTATCATAAAGGTTCCAGTCAAAGAGAGCTGCTGATACAGCCTTCGCTTGATGTTTTCCAGAAGAACTTTCTAGTTTCGGCACTGCAAGAAGCTGCTCTCTATCGTCAAATGAAGCTATAACTGGCAAGCGTTCTTCTTTTGAACTCCGTACATCCAACCCCGGTAATAGTTTTCCATCCCAATGGACTGTGACTATGACGGGTACATTGTTTTGGAAGTTAGATTTTATTGCTTCTGCCCTTGATTTTCTAGTTTCAGTACGAATTCGCTGAATCGAGGATTTGTTAATACAGAAATCATCGCTGCTAAGACCAAGCGCTTCTACCACCGCATTAAGAATGTAAACGGTATCTCTAATGCTTAACTGGCATCGATCTAAAGCTGCAACTAGTTTAGGTGTTATAAGATTCTTTCTACCTCTTTTTGAACTTTGTTCATGGCAGGGAACGTCCGGCAAGCT
Organism: Hypercompe scribonia; assembly: GCA_949316085.1. Classification (NCBI taxonomy): domain Eukaryota; kingdom Metazoa; phylum Arthropoda; class Insecta; order Lepidoptera; family Erebidae; genus Hypercompe; species Hypercompe scribonia. The sequence goes on from OX438975.1 coordinate 9,213,651, forward strand.
GAGTTCAGAATTCAAGATCTGTTCTTCGTCTGAATCTTCTACACTGTCTAAGTTATTTGTGGTGGAAGTAGATGCAACAGCTAGTGATTCTCTTTGTCTTACAATCCTTTCCTCTTCTTCCAATCGTCGTTGTCTAAATTTTTGTTCTTTTTCCGTCAATTTTTTATCTACACCACCTAAGCATCCCGGTTGACCTGGCTCTCTCTGTTTCATTAAAAATAATTTATCTTCCTCTATTTTCATTCTCTCAAAGGCATCAGCATGTGCAATATCAAACAAATTATCAAGATTAATTATAAAATTGTTCTCACGACTCTTAAACGTAATCTGAGTTTTCTTACAATTTTTTTGCAACTCTCTCCAAACATGATATAAATCAATAAGTTTCTTCACGCAGTTAGGAAATGCCCTTGTTGGAATTCTTGCTTTTTCCCAATATATGATGCACTCCCTAATCACAAGATTTGCACTTTCACTAACAGTCAATTTAACCTCACGAATTAGTCCATTGAAAAGTTACATTTGGGGTTGCGTTTTTTAGAGGACGTAATTTTATTTTTTTGATGTGTAGGGGGGGTCAGTGTAAAGCTAAAACCAAGTTTGTAGGGTCGCCACCCTTGTCCAACGGCCGGCATCTTGAAAATAAGGGTTGAAACGGTTTTTATGATATATCTCTTAAACTATTTATTTGATAAAAAAAAATTGTTAACATTTTTGTTGCAAATTAAATTCTCTACAACTTTGGTCCAGTAACTTTTTATCGTAGAACTATAAATAAAAAAGTTATAAGCGAAAATCTTCAGAAATTCGAGAAAAAATTTTATATTTTTCGATATTACTTTTTTTTTATCATTTTACGGAAAAATAATATCAGACGATTTTTGTAGATCGTTTTTCGAGGAACAACTTTTATTTGCATCATTTTTTCATTAAGTTAATAGCTAAGGTTTTACAGCGCTCCGAAGTGAGTACTATTGTTTAGTACTCTTAACTATACCTATGTTATATGTGTGTACTAATAATATGTCATCGGTTATTGTTTTTTTTTTTTTATTTTGTTATTATAACTTTTTTAATTACAAATTTAGCAATATTATTAATAATTAGTTATTGACTCTTTCAGAACATTTCAGTCCTGCTTTTCAACATCCACACATCGCTCCACAGTTTCCTTTGCATTTGCAAAAGATCAATTTTAGAAGCTCCGGGGGTGCTGGAGGTTCAGAGTTCTGCACTGGCATCAATAATTTTCCACAGTTTTTCCAGCCCCAGTCTTCAGGATCATTATAATTACCAAGCCACGACTGAACCTGATGGTAGACTCGGAAAGTATGAAAGCGAGCTGTGTCTTGTGTTGGAGGAAGTGAAGATAAAATTTAGGGGGCTGGAAAAAGTGATTTTAGGAGACTTTAATGCCCACCACTGTGAGTGGCTAAACTCTCGATCCACCGACTTTGCGGGAAGGTCTACTCATGAATTTGCTCTGGCCCATGGCCTCTCACAACTGGTACATTCCCCAACAAGAATACCTGATATTGAGAGCCATGCGCACTCTTTGCTGGACCTTCTGCTGACGACGCGTCCGGACGACTACACTATCACAGTGGACGCACCTCTCGGCTCATCCGACCACTGCCTCGTCCGGACCGTAGTCCCATGCGCGCGGCATATTCCACCTCGCTCAGCCGATTTGCGCCGCATGTGGCAATATAAATCAGCAGACTGGGATGGATTGCGTGAATTCTACGCATCGTACCCGTGGAGGCAGCTTTGTTTCGCGTCAGAAGACCCCGACCCCTGCGCAGCCGCTATCACTGAGACGATCCTGGTGGGTATGGAGTATTTTATTCCTAACTCATCAGTAGCTGCGGAAAAACAAAAGCGACCGTGGTTTAACCGGCTCTGCCAGGAAGCCAGACTAGTCAAGCAGACTGCCTACAGGGCTTGGACCACGTCCCGTGCTAATAAGGATCCGAGCATCTCTGATGTGAGACGCAAACTAAATGCTGCCTCGAGATCCTGCAAAAAGACAATTGCCAGAGCCAAATTCGATTTCATCGGCAGGATTGGTGAGCGACTTACGGGCTACCCCTCTGGGAGTCGTGCCTTTTGGTCTCTTGCTAAGGCGGCCGAGGGAAACTTTTGCCAGTCGTCTTTACCACCATTGCGAAATGCCGATGGTAACTTGGCCCACAGTGCCAAAGAGAAAGCCGACCTACTTGGGCAACTCTTTGCCTCAAACTCGACCATGAATGAGGATGGAAGTGCGGTATCGCCTACTAACCCGCCGTGCCAACACTCTTTGCCGGAAATACACATTTCGCAAAGAGAAGTGCGGCGGGAACTAAACTGTCTAGACGTTCATAAGTCGAGTGGGCCAGACGGCATACCTGCAGTGGTGTTCAAGCAGTGTGCTCCTGAGTTGTGCCCTGTACTAACGCGACTTTTCGCGCTTTCCTACCGCAAAAGGCAAGTGCCGTCTTCGTGGAAGACTGCCCATGTGCATCCAGTGCCAAAAAAGGGTGATAGATCGGACCCATCGAATTACAGGCCTATAGCTATAACTTCCCTTCTCTCTAAGGTGATGGAGCGTGTGATCAACACACGGCTCCTCAATTACCTAGAGGAGCACGATTTGATCAGCGACCGCCAGTATGGTTTCCGCCACGGTCGCTCGACTGGTGATCTTCTAGTGTATCTCACTCACCGGTGGGCTTCAGCCATTGAGAGTCAAGGTGAGGCTTTGGCAGTTAGCCTGGATATAGCAAAGGTGTTCGATCGGGTCTGGCACAGGGGTCTTCTATCGAAGTTACCATCCTACGGCCTGCCCGAGGGTTTGTGCAAGTGGGTGGCTAGCTTTTTGTCCGGCAGACGCATAAAAGCCGTCGTCGATGGTAGCTGTTCCGATAGCATGGACATAAACGCTGGTGTCCCGCAAGGCTCCGTGCTATCTCCAACGCTGTTCTTGCTGCATATCAGTGATATGCTGTCCACGGATGGTATCCATTTTTATGCGGACGACAGTACTGGAGATGCGTATTACACGGGCCGAGCTAACATCCCTCGTACCGTTGTAGTAGAAAGTCGCGAACAACTTGTGTCTCAAATCGAGAGCACCTTACACAGAGTCTACGATTGGGGTCGGGATAACCTGGTCCAATTTAACCCCTCTAAGACACAAGTCTGTGCGTTTACCGCTAAGAAAACCCCGTTCACTGTGGTTCCACAATTCCAGAATACACCCCTTACCATCTCACAGAGTATTGGAATCCTCGGTGTCGACATCTCCAGTGACGTCCAATTTCGAGCTCATTTGGAAGAGAAGGTCAAGCTGGCATCAAAAAAGCTTGGTGTTCTGAATAGAGCGAAGCGATACTTCACACCGGCACAAAGGCTACTACTTTACAAAACACAAGTTCGACCTCACATGGAGTATTGCTGTCATCTCTGGTCGGGAGCACCGTAGTGCCAGCTTGAGCCTTTCGATTCAGTTCAGAGACGTGCTGTGAGAATAGTCGACGATCCTGATCTCACAGACGGTATCGAGCCATTAAGTCTTAGGAGAGACTTTGCCTCCTTGTGTGTGCTCTATCGTCTCTACAATGGGCTGTGTTCTGAAGAATTGTTTGATATGATGCCCACAGCCACTTTCTACCATCGTACTGCTCGCCATCGTCAGGAAGCTCATCCACATACATTGGAACCTAAATGGTCGCGCACAGTGCGGTTTCAGAGAAATTTTCTCCCGCGAACAATCCCGTTATGGAATGAGCTCCCTGCCGAGGTTTTCCCTGGAAACTACAGTATGGGGCTCTTCAAGAAGGGGGTAAATAGGTTTTTAAAGGGTCGGCAACGCGCACGTGATGTCCCTGGTGCCGCAGGCGTTCATAGGCTGCGGTAACCGCTTACCATCAGGCGGGCCGTATGCTTGTTTGCCACCGTCGTGGTATAAAAAAAAAAAAAAAATTTTGCACCATTTATTTGGTAGCTAGTCAATCCTATAAGAAAAATTTTGTTTATCACTCCGTAATTCCACCGACATGTTTACGCACTAAACAATGAAGCACTAATAATCTCAAAAATCACGTACGAAATGGCAAATAAAACATGTCGTAACAGGTCACTGGGCAGTACTTAAGCAACTTGTATCGACAAGTTTAAATAGCAAGTCGGCACGGGTTATCGTTTATATATCGAACTAATATTTTTTTCTAGACAATATAGGGTTATTACGAAACTTTTAAGAAGGTATGCGTAAAAAAATATCGAACTTGAAATTTAAGGGACACCCTAATATATATATAAAAGGAATAACATACCTACTTACGTACATACACACACAAATATATGTATATTGATAAATATAAATAATTATTCTGATAATTCCTGCGTACACTAAGCTTGAATGTTAATGGGTTGACAAACTTTCTTATATCTAGGGGGCGGGCGTTCCAGAAGTTTACAGCTTGGACAGTGAAGGACGAATGGACTTCTATATCATTTGAAATTTTAAATTTTTCGAACTAAGTAACTATGAGTACTTAAGTTTGTCGACATGCTTTTGTATCATATAAATTGTATAATGTTATTATAAGTTGACAATAAAATGTGTACGATGCAATATAACAATTTCGCTTGAAAGTTCACGCTTAAAATATAATTTTTCAAAAATAGTAAAAAACACAGAAAAAAGACAAACATAATATTTTTATAAATAAACACATTTGGCGAGTTCCATCACTTATGTCCAAAGTTAAGAAACCATTCTAAAATTTTCAAACAATATTGTGAAGCTGTAACGTTTACTTTTAAGTACATTATTGCTGCTATTTAGTTTGAATTACAAATAGAAACAATAAGTTTTCAAAAACCGACAACTGCGAAGATCAACGCTTCTGCATCACTAATGTCACAAAACAATTACACGTTACGCCGCGACTCACCGCAGACTGCCACTTAGGACACAAATAAGGTATACCGTTGTGTTGATCGTGTTCGTCGCGTTCGCAGCGTCGCGTCGTCACGTCATATTCGTCGATGGTATAGGACACCCCGTAAAAGTTTTGAAGGAAAAGTTTATTTTATTCTTTTTAGCACGTATAAATAAAAGATTGTTATTCATACTTTTTTACTATTAATTCATTAGGCATTCATTTATTGATATTCGTCATCACATCAACATTAACAGTCCACTGCTGGACAAGCATCTCCTTAGCAAGAAAGTTTAGGCCTACTATACAACTCTGGTCAGACGGGTCAATAGTGTCACTGTTATTCTATTTTGAAAAGTGAAATATTGTGTACAGTTTAATACAGTTGACTCATAACATTTATGTTTGACTGCAAGGATGACGTAATGCCTTTAGCAGTCACCTCGCCGTTTCTTACTCTGCTAAGTGTTGTGAGTTTGATTGCCACATGGGACAACATTTTGTATAATGTACGAGTACAAATTGTTGTTCTAAATCTGGGTATTCATATTGGTATTCCTTGTGCCCATTTCATGTACGTTCGTAAAGAGTGTAAAAGATATGTTCTTGTACTATGGTTGCCTTTTTAATAAGAAAAAAGGATTGAAGAAAAAAGCAGCAAGTAAAAAAAAGTGGTGTGAAATGAAGTAAAACTAGTATTTAATTCTTAAATAATATCAAAATTTATTATTTTAATCTCCATTTTCGTATTATTTTGCATTTCAGACTTGTCAGACTTTTCCATTGACCGAAATAGTCTTGTTATAATTGTATTATTTCTAACTTTAATTTCTATATTTACTTTTATATTGGGTACATAGGATTCCCAACAAGAGATTAAGCCACCAAGCCAACCTCATCTACAATTGGTACACCTTCTGATCAACGGACGAGGCTCTGGCAAACAAAACATGCCGATCAGTGGCAATAGGCCTGCCACCTACTACATGAGGTTAAAACTCTGCCGAAAAGTGGCCATTTAAAATGCGTCTGCCGACCCCTTCGGGGAAATGGGCGTGATATTTCCCCGAAGGGGTCGGCAGACGTATGTATTTTTACATTATTGATAATGAATTGAGCGGCAATTTCCAGGTTGTTAGGTACGGGACAAGTCCCGTCGAACAATTATTTGTAAAAGGTCAAGTGTACAAATTATTAAACTCCTGAGATCTCGCAGCTATTCAAGTTGTTCTTTTAAAAAATTGCTGCTTTTTTTTTAAACATACATACAAACATAAACATACACACATAAAATGAAAATTGTTTATTTACAAGAAAGCTAATTAGTTAGACCTTATTTTCTAAAAATTACATCGTCTTTATTACACCGTTTCGACGTTTGCACTCTTCTAAGCGAACACCGAAATTTTCGAATACTCGGCAAAAAGATCTCCAGATCGTCGACATCTTTTCGCTGGTTTTTCTTTTAGTTGACGTAGTGTATTTGGTTTATTCGTGTAGACACGATTCTTCAAATAACCCCATAAAAGAAGTCTGCTGGGGATAGATTTCGACTTCTGGGTGGTCATGTCACCTCGTCACGTGGTGGAATGTCACCTCGTCTGGCAATCAGCTTTTCCGGAAATATATCTTTGACCACCGGCAGGGACTCATCGGATGTGTGACAAGTGGCCCCATCTTATTGCAACCATGTGTTATGATTGCAGACAGCAAATTCCAGTAGCATCTGTCCCAAGAACTCCCATGACATGTTTGCGCGGTATGTTAAATTGAAATGTTAACGAATTCTTACTCCATATAAATATTAAGTTCGTTTATATAAGAACGCTCCAAAATTCTAAAAAAGTCTGCATTATTAGAGCTCAAACAATAATGGCGAAATAATAGTTGATGAAAATCTTAAGCGTCTATAAAGGTCTTTTTTTTTAATAAATACCAAACAATTTCCTAAGGTTCTCTATTATATTCAAAATCTGGGTGAGTTTCAAGATAAAATAAGTTCTAAACGTAGGCATATTGATTTAATTGGTATTGTACTCCTAACTTTCAAACTAACTGAAACTGAAAACGTAATTATTTATTATTATATTTGTTCATTTTGTAAAAATATTTACGTTTACGAATTTCACTTAAGTAAAAAGGTTTTTTTCTGAACAGTGTAATACTGGTAATAGTTCAGTAATAAAATGCAATCACAATTTTTCTTTGGATAAACCAAGTCTGGCAATAACGATAACTGTCTAATGACAATTAACAATGACAGTGACTTTAAATAACATTTTGTCGTTTGTTCCACAGATAAAGAATACTACTAATATTTTAATTAGTTCCAATTTAGAGTTAACCCAGACTTTTATTTAATAATGCAATCTAAGGTGAAATTGTACATTAATTTAATACAAATATTTTTTATTTTTGTTTCCACTTTATTTTACTACAAGAATATTTTTATTCATGTTTAAAATTCATTGATAATATGTATCAATAGATACATAACCTCATCAACTTTAAACTGGAATGTATTTAATTCTCCTTTTTCATGAATATTATTATAAGTAGTATTTGAAATAAAAAAAAACTGGAATTTAATCTTTATATTATGGTATATTTTCCATCACAAGACGCTAAAAAAAATGCCAACAAATTTTTGTTCGGGAGTTCGCCATAATTTTTTGATACGACAAATATACGTACGTTGTACGCTTCAATGATGGCATTTGTCTATTTTTTGTCACCACAATCTGACACAGCGAAGGGTGACAGGATTATAGCTACTCATTATAGATGAGCAAAAAAATTGTGATGAAACGATGGTAATAAATATGGCATCACATTATTCTACATCTGTCTCGATCAATCAAATTTAAGCCAAAACTATACTACAGCGCGTAAGTACTACAGCTTGCGGTTGAATTTCAATCGTGATTAATTCATTGTTTGGTTATTACTTTGACCATAACAACAGAATTATCGTGTAAAGTGTTAAGTACGTACACACGTACAAACACGTACACACGTACAAATAATTGCCTGTTATTATACAGATAAATTTTACGATTTTAAGCAATATCTATACCTACTCGATGTGTTTTAATAGTGGTAATTCTATCTTTCTCTATGCAATTCTGTATGTCTATTTAAGTCTCTTTCTACGATATTCATTGACTAAGAAGGATGAAAATAGATATATAACAAATTATACAGTATAATATTAACCATTTTTTCGATAAACATTTGAAATATAAACAAAGTTAGATTCAATTAATCGACAACACAAGTACCTGAATAAAACATTTTTAATATCAAAGTTAACGAGTATACAATACTCGTTAAAATGTTTGCGTATTAATTAGAGTTATAAAAGGTATTTACCATTAAAAGTTTCTGAATATAAGCGATGTTATTTAAGAGAAAACATGCTAATGTTTTCTAAAATATCAGACAGTAAATAAAATTTACTGAACCGCAACTTAAAATAACCAACACGGCGCGTAATAACAGGTATATATAAAGTATCGATATGATGAACAAAATGTTTCGATTTGATATAATAAATATCTTTTATGATAATAAAAAATACCTGATCGTAACTGGATGCTACAAAAGTAATATATGTACGTGTATCCGTATACACATCATCATGTATACACATCAGTATGAAATAGATACTCAATATTAATATGCATTTTGTAAAATATATTATATTTATTTATTTATTTCTCTGTGTTATATAATACAAAAAAATAATACTATATAATATAATACACAAAATACACAAATATAACAATCGCTGGTCTTATCGCTCGCGGCGATTTCTACAAGACAATATTAACACGGACATCAGGTGTGTGATTATTTTAGGGTAGCTCACACACAAGTAACACATTATAACGAGAATATTTAAATATCAATAAAAACTCATTCACAATTACACACTCCTTTATATTACACGTATACATACATACACATACTCAATTACATGAAAAGTGTTTATACATAGTTTTTATAGCCATTACGTATTGCCAATAATGTTACGTTATATACATAGTATAAAGTAGACTAAATGAAAATGATGAACTGAAATGAAAAGTGTTTATGCAAAGTTTTTATAACCATTATGTACTTCCAATAATGTTACGTAACATAAAATAAACTAAATGAAAATGATGAACTGAAATGAAAAGTGTTTATGCAAAGTTTTTGTAACCATTACGTATTTCTAATAATGTTACGTAAGATAAAATAGGCTAAATGAATATGATGAACTGAAATGAAAAGTGTTTATACAAAATTTTTATAACCATTACGTATTTCCAATAATGTCACGTAACATGAAATAGAGTAATAACAACACTCTAATGTCATAAGCTTAGCTTGTTTTCCTTTTCAAGAAAAGTGACAGATTTTACTGCGTGATATATAGGTATATGTAGATAGGTTACACTAGTTTTTTGTTGACATAAATCGCTCCCCTGTGGGTAAAGAAACGTAACGGAAATACTTGGCAGAAGGCTCTCTAGGGTGGTATAATTTATAACTATAGGTATAAGCAATGCTTTGGACGGTGATCGTCCGCAGTCCAATGAAACACATATATATTACCAGAGTTTATAATTTATTGCGGACGTAGGTCAAGTGGAACAAAACAAAGTTTTATATGGACACTTATGTAAAGTGGTAACACCGTTCTCTTTTTTTTGTTCCAAATTCCATGACCAAGACAGTTTTTTGACAGAGATTGGCCGGATGGTCGAGAAAGAAAAGTAATCTCTGTAAATAAATGGTAAGTTTCGTTTTATTATTATGTTTTCATCTACTTTTCAAATGTTTTTTTTAAAGTAAAATAAATTTTAACACTGTTTTATTAGCTCCACCTGTATGTTTTTTTTTGTAACCAACTTTTGCAATCATATTTTTTAGTTTTTAAACTATATTTTTTATACTAGTTTAGACTTCATACAAACAATATACACATTCGTTAACGATCTCTAATAACGTATTTTACCTAAGAGGTCATTTGGGAAGATGCAGCAGGTAGAGTCAATCGAATAAACGTATATAGACCAATTGGAGTTAGACCAAAACAGAAACAAAAGAGAGATATTAATATTTATTATTTTTATGCGCCTCAAGAAAATCACCACATTCAATACCTGCCCCATTAGTCGTAAATTTCTAACATCTTCATCCACCACCACCACCACCATCCACCTACTCTATCTAACGTATCATGTATCATGCTTGGTTTAGGTCTCTGAAAAGGGAGATAAATTAAAATGTAAATATAAATAACAAGAATAAAAATTTAATATTTTTCTGAAACCTCAGATTTTCTTTTCGTTTTGGTGTATCCTAATTTCAAGTGAAAAAGCATTACATAGATAATCGAAGTGATACTCTATATGGCACTATTAAAATTAGAAATTTCGAAATTCGCAATTTAGTTACATTTTGACCGAATTAACGTCAACTTCAACTTGTGATTTATGATTGTCTGGATCTTCTACAATTTGGCTAATATCATATGTCTAAGGATACTAAGGTCACTAACAATGTATTATTTCTCCAAAGATAACATAATTTGGCATAAAAGACCAAAAGGTAATTAAGAGAAGTTCAATGACTGGGTTAGTTCAAACAAATTAAATAATACCCCACATTCATTTAGATGTGGGTGAAGTACCCTTTTAGTTTATATCATGTTGTAGATGCCTACCAACACATTTATACTTTCCACGCGATGGTCTGTTCTAGTGGTGCAAAGGACCAGACGGGTTATCATGTGGAGAAATTATAATGTCGACTTTATAATACTCCCAAATTAATCGTTCTTAATATCAAGCTTAATTTTTTGTAATAAATACTCTAGCACTAATTAAATCATTATCATCATCATTATCATCATTAATAGCCTTTTACAGTCCACTGCTGGACATAGGCCTTTCCTTAGCAAGGAGGTTTTGGTCTACTATAACACGCTGGCCAGACGGGTTGGAATAGGATTTGTTTCGAGTTTTCCTTCTCTTTGTAATGATGTAGTTTTGCATACCTTGTTCCCTTAGCCGCCTTTTACGACACCCACGGGATGAATAGGGGTCGTAACACTATGTATTATTAATCTGTCACCACAGGGACATCTAATTAACTGCTATTATCTATTTGCTTCCGAGATTAGCACATTAATCTAAACAATAATTTTAAATTTAAAAAATGGTAAATAATAATGTAGTGATGCTGAAAATAAAAATAAACGGTACAGTAATCTTACAATCCTTTTAGTACATAAAAATTTTTGAATAACTAATCTACAAAAATAACCTAAAAGTGTATTGTTTTCCTTAACATGTAAAATGTTACAATAACAGATTGTAGTGAACACCTGACTTCATAGCCAAACTTTGCCTTACGAAGTGTCGCAATTATTATTTATGCTTTTAATATAAACATCGAGTTTTAATTACCTTGAAAGGTGGCAGAGAAATAGGAGGTAGAATTACCTTTTATTAAAAAAATATTTTATGTACATTTAGTTACTTTAGTTGCAACTGTGATTGTGATTGACAGTCATTTTTAAAATCTCTTCTAAACTCAAAGCTCTGACAAAAAGATTTAATACGAGCCATACGTAATTGTAATACTGATTTATAAAAAAAACTACTTTAATTAAATGATGCTAATGAATGATGATAAAAATTGATCTGTGATGATTGATCGAAACCACTTCAAGAAGAATTGCCTATGCCTATTGGGCTTTTCCCTCAATCTGATTTAAGCAGAATTTTTAATATCAATCTCATATTAAGAGCTTATGTATTGATTTACAAACTTTATATACTTCATTTTTACATTTGTAGGCATGTCCACAGCACATTCTCAGTCAAACTTAGCGTGGTGTAGAAATCTTCTCAGGTGCACAGAGGTTGCATATTATGTAGTCAATGAAAATATACTCTGTTAACAACGTATCTATAAACTTATACATACACATTTACATATATGCAATAAAACAGACCCTAAATACATCAAACATACACATACATCTATAAACAGATAGATATAAACACATTTACATATTATGCATAGACACTATAAATGCCGAAATATATGATATAGTATGGTTAAATAGTTCTGCCAGTTCATCAAGAAAGAGCACTTGTCTGTACTCTAAAACCACTGAGAGATTATTTAATTTTATTAGCCACTTTACTTCGTTGTGATTAAATGTTGTATAGTATGTCACATATGAGTAATACAGGTAAGTAATACAAAAAATCAACGTTCTTTTTACAATCTTCTCTGAGCTAAATAAATGGAGTTATCTTTACTTGATAACGTTAGTGTACTAATACAATTTTATAACTAACACAGAAATCCTAAGTACACAACACGCAAGAGAAAAACCTTCAACGAACAAAAACATGAAAGAAAAAGCCACAAATATTCCAATATCCTTATTTTCAAAACTTAATATATATACGGTTCCGCATAGATTTAAGGGTGGTTGTCCCCTGAGGCGCAAGTCACAAGCCTCGCCTCCTATATATCACCCTGGGACAATACATCTCGTGCTTTCTCACGATAAGTAGCTTCATACAAGATACACTGATTTATAAGGGGTGAAAAAATATTACTACCCGATAACAGGGGCAAAGGTTGCAATAATATTTGTGATGTAGTATTGCCATGCATTGAAAAAATGTTTTATTACTACTGTTCTCTGCGTACATCTTCAATTTGATTATATCCTTTTTGACGTAGTCTATGAGTTGCTGCTAACTTACTCCCATAACGGTTTACCGCTCGTTGAACTTTTTATATGACTGACACTCTTCAACTTGTTACTTGTCAGTGATATTTTTCTCCATTCTTAGCGTTATAGTCTTGTTGTATTAATAGGGTTCCCTGTTAATTAAATAGTAATGAAAGTAACACTTTGATCGTGGTAATGTACCGTTACAATCCGTTCTTTGCTTAAGCAGAATTAATAACTTCTTAAACATTAAACGACGTTTCTATTTCTAATTCTAAACAATAATATTTTTTAGTACATACTCTACTATATCGCTAATAATTTACTAAATATGTATCGCTTATCGCATTTTCGATGACTTAGTACGTTATGTTATAATGTACTCTCTAACTTTTAACTGTTTTATGTGAGAAATGACATACTTGTAGCGTCTACATAATTATTGCCTTGTTGTGTGTCGAACAAGGCACTTATTGTTAGACAACTTAGCTACAGAAACTGCCAAAGTACTTTGCACTTATGAGAGATTAAACGTATTTCAATTCGAAAATATCTTTCATAAACACATATCTTTACCAGTTAAACTGTAATGATGCATGCCTAAATTGTCATATTTCAAGGAACCTAAAACGGGTATTTAGACGGGCTCCAGCAGCTCACGGAGACTTGAAGTTACCAATCAACAAAATAGTTAATCAATACAACATAGTAATGGGAAATAGTATATAGTAAAGTATATTTATTTACTATACACATCAACAAATGTAGGAGATGTAATGAACTCTGCCGAATCAGATAAAAATGATATGTTAAAATGTATTCATAATATTAATGTGTACTTATAATACTTTTTACAAACATAATAGTTTCTACCTATGGTAGGGTGAAAGATAAGAACGGTTCAGGGACACATACAATATCCTTTAAAGATCACAATAGAATACATTTTTTGAATATTATGCGTATATCAAAACATTAGTTTGTAATGATGAGCAATGCTTTTACATCTTTAGATGGATGCAATTCACAATTACTTGCCCCCTTATAAGTACAGTTGGATACAAATTAAAAGTCTTTACGTTTCATCCAGGTTTTTTAATTTGTCCTTTAGATTTCAATAAAAAATAACGCTACCTGGCAGTCCCAAAATGTATTTTGTCATTCGTCAATCATTTAACGTTGTAACGTTGCATTCGAAAATAGTAGATGAAGTGCCATACATACATATTTTCTTCTTCTTCTCAGCCAAAAGACGTCCACTGCTGGACATAGGCCTCCTCCAAGGTTCTCCACAACAGCCGGTCTCGTGCCGCCCGCATTCAACAGCTACCCGCGTCCTTCACCAGGTCGGACCACCTTGTGGGTGGTCGCCACTCCAGAACTTTAAGGCCCCATCGGCCAACGTTTCTGCGTGTAATGTGCTCCACCCACTGCCACTTAAGTTTAGCAATTTTACTGGCAATATCGGTGATCTTGGTTTGTCTGCGGATGTCCTCATTCCTGATTCGATCACGCAAAGAAACTCCGAGCATTGCCCTCTCCATTGCTCTTTGGGTGACTTTGAGCCTTCTTATTAAGCACATAGTGAGCGGCCACGTCTCTGTGCCGACATACACATATATATTATATAGTACACACACTAGTAAACTGTATCTATTACAATGGGTGTTGTGTTTGTAATATATTATTACTCCCCGCTGGCGAGTCATTTAATCACTGTAACTGTGGCTAATGCGCTACATTATTTGGCCAAAGAAAGCCGCGAGAAATATCGGCGTGACGTGCTCTAATACAAAATATTACGCTATTAGTTCTCTTGGCCGAGATTTGTGCAAACTGCCAACCTTATTTTGTAGCATGGCTTTATTTTCGGATGTCGTAAATAAGATGCTGCGTAAGATGAGGGGGGAAGCTATCATTATTTTATGAAGGTGTTCAACGACACTTGATGGGATATTTATCAGCATCGTTTCCATAATTTGTTAAAACTAACATTTTTGCAAATATTTGGACAATATTTTATAAAAATAAGAAATTGCACAGTTTTACTCGAAGTTATTAGATATTATGTGCTATTTACAATTCAAAATCAATCGAAATTACACACATAAATATCAGTTATGTTTATAAAAACTAGTAACTATTTTTATAACGGATTCTATTAATTAATAAAGCTTCAGAGTTTTGATTGTACTTTACCTAACAAAATAAAAGAGTATTTAATATGCGATCCGACCATTATACTATTTAAGACGATTTTTGTTGTATTTTGCTGCTGGCCCCAACCATATATTTACTTTTTGACAGTTAAAAAACTTCAGTGTGCCAGAGTTTGTATAATTAAATTTTAAAATATTATGAAGGACGCATAAAATCCTTGTCGTCGCCGTTTTCTTGTGATTATTTTCTCAATTGTTTTGTGAACAAATATTTCATTTACATTGATCGGAAACAATGATAATTATTTGAATCAAGTTGAGTCAAAACATGTACATGAAAGACGACAGACGTATAAGACTTAAAATGAACATTTCAAGATACCTAAATAAATAATCTAAATGATTTTTGTAAAAAACTGCTTTGAAATTGTAATATGTATAGGGTGTCAAACTATTTAAAAAAAGATATATTTATACATTCGTTTGTGGTCATAGAATCACCTACCAAAAACATCTCTTCTTTTCAAATAGCAATATTCTGAAGCAAAAAATAACAGAAAGCAACCTCCTCCAACTACGTCGCTGAAATAAAAGGCCGTAAATCAATGTTTATGCGAGATGTGACTCAGATCTCCAGTACGGAGTGGCCGCCTATGCCAAACCCACGCGGCGCGAGCCGTTGTTCGACTGTACATTAATTATGTCACACCAGCGTCTCATGAAATATGAACCTGCAGCGAATATCCCATTGCATTGTGATGCTTCTGAATTATTTATGTGCCTCAGAAAACTTAGGATTAAAGGTTTCAATCGGTTGATATGCAACAGGATTAACTAAAGAAGAACGAAGAATGGAACACAATCTAGTCCTTATATGTAGTTCAACCCGATGAAATTGATTTGCTAGTGCCGACTATCAAACAAAACAAATATTGACATTACAAAACACTGGGGATTTGCGTGCGATGCTATTGTCGTAACAACACTACATATATGAAACTCAAAACATACACTCCCCCATGAATACTCATTTCCAAACGATTAATTTATTGGGGGATGCACATCGCGTCGTGAATTCATAATCAAGCTTACGGTGAAACTATAGCGTGTTTCACTAAGTGATTGCTGACGCCGACACTTACCTTTTTCCAGGCGTTAATTTACTTTCATATACTTTTTTAAATATCTGCATCATAATGAATTATGAATCAATATACAATAAAATATAAATAAGATAGTGTAATGAAATTACTTGAATCGAACAATTTATTTTATCTAACTACGTTACTCCATCGTATGATACGATCACTATTTAACCCTATTTTACAGCTTTCTAACTAAACTATTTGCTCAGTTGCTGTATATGGAATAAAATACATGATAATACTTTACATACGTCGAATTGCATGTTTTGAATTTAAAAACATGATAATGAAAAAAAAGGTAAAAAAGAATATGATTAAGTTTGTAATCAAACACCGTCACAAAAATTATTGCCCAAAACATGGTAAAGATACAAGTACATTTAAGACTCTCAATTTTATAAATTAAAGAAACTTACTTTTTACGATTACTCTTCGTGCAATAAATGAAGTGTAAAATTAGCTTATTCTTTCAAAAGTAAGTAATAAACGATGTTGGAACTTACATCGTACTTACATAAATAAAGGCATCATAGTTGAACAACGTCAGGAGAGGTTCAATGTTCATAGGCTAGAGAGAGAGGTAAATGAAGCAGAAAGTCTGGCAAAGCGTAGCTGCTGTTCTCGTTTCACTGATAAGTGACGTGTATGCACCCAAGTCTTTTGGTGTGGAATAATGGTTTATTTATGTTGATATTATTATTTGTGATTTTAATAAATAGCCAGTTTTTTTAGGTATACCGATTGTTATTCTATTATTTTTTATTTTACATAGTATAAATGAAAATAAATAGCATCTGGCTTCGAACAATCATAAACAAACACTTTGTTTTTTCATATAGAAATATCAGAGTTACAAGCAATACTCAATCATGTGTCTACTACAACAGCTATAACAGGTAAAGAAATGAAGTCGCTTCTACTAAAAATCTCGAATTCGACATTGACACTGCAATAGGAGTACGATGGGTTTAAATTTTTCAGCATAAAATTTGTCATATTATTCTACGACAATTTTCGACGAACATTTACCAGCTTATTTGAAATTCTGCCACACTTAATTCTTGTCACAAAAGCGTTATTAATGAAACATTCTATTGTGACCTTGACGCTCACTAAAAGAACTACTTCTTCTGGGTGATGTTTTTAGATTAAACTGTAAGACGTCTTGGCTACGTTGGCAACTTGACCATTGAAACTTGACGATTATAAGAATATTTATTTTCAGTTCATGTTATTTAACACACATAATATTGTTTCTCTACGTCGCCGCCGTCTATACTTTATTTTTTTTTTCTTAATTTGTATACTATTCTCCATTATAGGTAACTAGTAGTCTGTAAATGATATCAATGGCTTAGTTATATTTACTAATATATAACACACTAGCTGACCGTGATAATAGTAGCATAGTGTTATAGAACTTTCACAAATTTACTTGCCATAAAAATAGTACAGTAATGATCATCATGAAATGGTTTCCAACAGCTGATGTTGAAAAGTTGCATATATGCTAATTAGAGGGAAAATTACTATATCACGACACAGAATTGGCAGTTATGCTGCTGTTCACTGTACCTTCGGTAAAAGGTGATGTATGAGCTATCATTAAAAGAGAGACAGATACTGTCTCGGACCTTTTTTAACGTCTTTTAAAATGAAACAATTCTGTTACACATGGAACATTATGAACACAATAAAAACTCTTATAAATAATAGTTTTTCTTCGTTTTTTTATAACACTTATCATTGATTTTCACTGTCGAACCTATTGGTTACAGCGTTATATACGTAACATTTTTTCAGATCGGACCAGTACTTTCTGAAGTTAGAACGTTCAACCAAAAAACTCTTCAGCTTTATAACATTAATATGGTTTAATAAATTTCACAAATTTTTCGTTAATGTTGTAATTCAGTTAAAAACTGAACTATTTAATAACTCGCTATTTTGATAAACAGAATAATTTCACAACACAATTTTACTCCAGGGGTGTTCCTGTCAGGTACATTTCTGGTGGACATATAGATAAGTCACGCCAGGTTCTCAGTACTGTTTTGTCACTCTTTAGATCCCAGTCGGTGGCGAAAAGTTGCTATCACCTTTTCTTTTGCATGCCAAATTATCCTTTCCATATTCCCAAATATTTTCAACATTTACAATTGGGATCCTTAAAAAACGGGCCCCCGGTTCTTGACAGGTCTTAAAAAGGTCAGAAGGCGCAGAGAATCCCCTGGTGATGACGAAGCTCGTCTCCATATACACCAGGCTTATTAGAAAAGCAAACAGCGGTCTTTTGCGACCCCCTGTGCTACGCTGAATGTGTGCAGAGAAATGGCTCTTAAGATGAATAAGTGTGTGATATAATATAATGAGAGATTCGGTGTCTCTGCCTACCCCTCTAGAAAATAGACGTAACTTTATGTTATGTTTCACAAGAGAATAAACTGAAGAAAAATGAAATATATGTTTTCATTATTTCTGCAAAACTTCTAACAGATATATTTAGTTCGTTCATAAAATTATATTATATTACTATATGACACAAGATTAACCTAGAAATAAATAACTGAAAGCATTATTGATGGCTCTTCACACAACCAAATAATTAATGATACCATCAAAAAGTAGAAGTAGATTAGTGTTGCCGTGACACATTTTACGAGTATATATCGGCTCTAACAAGACTCTACTAAGTCGCACGAGACGCAGAGATTACTGAAATAGAGTTAGTTGGTGAAGCTTAGACCGGAGAGCACTCACAGCTCGAAGTACACTCATCGTCGGCCAACTTAACGCCGTACTACATTAGTGTCGTGTCACAAAATAAAAATTCAAATTGAAATGTTATTTTAACTCCAGTTCTTTGGTGCGCGCGAGGAATACCTTAAAAACTTTTGATATACTTATAAAATACAATTATTTGATAATATGTTTATTTACCGTTATTTTTATTTGGTGATATTTAAAAAGAATTAAGGTTAGGGAAGACTGCGGGTGAGATGAGACCGCGAGCCGTGGCGTACTTACGCAAACTTACAGTTAGCAAAAAGTGTTCATTACCTCTGCCTTTGAATATATTGATCACCGATTAATACCTGTTCAATCTAGTCTGCTTAGTTAAAGCATAAAGAAGAAGGAGCAAAAATGTTTCACTACTAAAATACAATTTTTGAGTTAAATATAAAAAAGGTGCTAAAAATGAATTTGATTAAATTATACACTTTCGGTGATTACCCTTACTGGTTGTCACATTACAAAATTATTCTGAATATAAGCTTAGGTGAAGAATACTTGTAAAATGCTGACTTCTGACTATAGTTTTCAAATAGGATTAATATTTTTTAAAAATGAAAAGTCACTGCACCCATACGACGCCTTAACCCATCCACACAACATATTTTTATAAGAAAGCAAATGAATTTAGAACGTCATAGATGTTCATTTGTTTAATCTTTATGAGATCTTTACTTCACGTTATAGATTCATATCTTTAGGTAATATACTGCTCCTAAATGAATATTTGAAGTACTTTCTAATTGAAGTATTATAGCCAAAAAGGACAATCATCTGAGCTGTACAATTTATTAGTACTCATTTAGCCTACTTTCCAAGATTGTTTTCTCAGCTGTCGGATGTGAGATAATTTTCTATGAACGTTGCTACTTCTCCTTTAAAACTCTAAAGGAAAACCAAACCTAATGTAATAACTGAACAGAAGCGTTCCCCTATTGAAAACTATTTAATTTTGTTAGAAAGCAGGAACTACTTTTTTATAATAAAATTTTTATTTCGCTCGGTAGTTTCTTGTGCAGTTTTGCTGACACAGGAAAACCTATTTGTCGATCTAATCAAGTTACATAATATTTACGTTTAACTACACTTAGACGAAGAACAAACTCTTTCTCGAATTCTTATTCCGTTGAATTTGCTATAATTATACAACACGTGTCTGAAAATACATATTCCATATTTAAACATTCAAAATACATAGCAATACCATATAATTATGGCTTTATAATCACATATCGGCTTGTAATATTACAAAATTATGAGAATTGAACTGCTTGTGAAAATCTCAACCTCAAACCGAAATACGACGAATCTGTAATAAAAGAGAAGGTTAGTTACACTTTTCTATAGTACGAAGGCCCATTACGAAATAGAATATCTCAGTAATCGTAGAAGAGTTTTCTTTGGCCCAAATCTAGCGTGATATATATACTCTCTATCAAAGAATTAATAATAATAACATATTAATATTTTTAAGTATATATAAATATATTTAAAAATATATAATAATCTATATATATTTTATTAAACCAAAGACAAGGATAATAATGATAAATATGGTTTATTTCTTTCAAAAGGTACTATGATATTTTTATATTTATAAATACAGTATAAACAGAACGTTGTTGAGAGCTGAAGTCTGAGCCAATAACCCTACCAGAAAGAACGTTCACGTTCATGTGACATGGGAATTACAGATGCAGGTGCTCTATTTTAACCCTGGTATCATCAAACATTACACGATGTACTCCTAGCCGATTTCAGCCACGGCGGTCAGTCTCGATGGAGATCCTTAAATTACGCAGGATTTATCATAATGTACAAATGTGTGCGCAAACATGGGTGCGCCTCTGTTCTCTCACTCTCACAATCCGATGGGATGGTTACCCGACACGACCGGGGAGAGATCAGGCGTAGGACCGACGACTTTACGTGCTCTCCGGCGCACGGAGTTTAAGGACTCCAGGCTGTCATTTATTATTTCTGTAACCAGAAAAACCTTACTAAATTTTTTGACCCGACCCGAAAATCGAACCCAAGACCAATGAGCAGTTGAATTACCAAATTATATACTACACCTTCAAAGCTATTAAGACGTAAATAATTCTTGTCTGCCTACCGTGATATGTTATACATGCAAAGACCATGCCAACTTGATAAATAACTACGTCAATATATTTCATTTAAAAGATTGTAACGTTAAAACTGCGGCAAAACAATCAACTTCTTCCCTTTTCATTCACAAATAGCTACTAAACGTTACAGGTAAATAAAAAACTTTTTCGTATTTTCATTAACTGGAGTCTTAGAAGGTATAAATTTTAATGATTGTGAGTAAGTTGTGCTAGTAATGAGCTTTTGGATTGGTTCCTAAGGCGGAGAACGAACTCGGTGACGAATTACAACGCATAAATATTCAACGTGTTAACGACTGTTATTCACATTGAGATTTCTTTTGATACGCTCGTATTAGAAACTTTTGGTGGTAACACAGTCACTGGGTTGAGTGTGTCATAAATTGTTCAACTTTTGATCACTTCATAAAGTCACTTTGCATTTATAATTTACTGGATATTACCAGCGGCTTCTCCCGCACGATTATGTCTTATTTTGTATTTCGAACATGGAAAATTTGGGTCATCTCATAGCGATTTAACTTCGAAAAACCTTTCTTAAAGCTCACAATATAAAATGTATTAGTACCCAAAATTTGAATTTTGTAGACCCAGCTATTTAGACTCCACATTGATGAATCAATCAGTCGATCAAGGCAAATCATTATACTCGTACATGTGTAGATAAAGTTAGTAGTATTGTAATATAATATATGCTTTTGGCACATAAAATTACCAAGTCGTTTCTCTTCATTTTCATTCCACCCTTAAAACTTCATCAAGATAGTATAGGCACAGAATTCCTAGGTGAATTGAATGGGTTACCGCACACTTAGTAAATTTAGGTAACTACCTCGTTAGCTAGCGGTTAGTATATAACACTGTCGATCAAGAGGTCTCGGATTCGATTCTCGAGTCCGGCCGGCGTTATTGAGAGTTACTAATTATTAAAATACTTAATAACAGCCCGGAGTTTGAAAGCCATGTGCGTGTGCCTGATCTCTCCTCGGTAGCATCAGGTAATCATCCTATCAGATTGTGAGAGTGAGGGTACAGAGTAGTACTGCCACGATCGAGCCGGCCCGTTCATGCTGAAATCAGTGTGGCTCTACTATCTGTTTATCATCATCATGTTTATGTATGTATGCGGAATAATGTTAATATGTAACGTAATTTAAAGGCGTTGGCAGAATAGTTCAGTCTGGTTCCACAATAAATCCATGTAATAAATAAAGCCTGTGTATTATTCAATATTGACGTGTTAGACAAGACACAGGTGTTAGAAACACAATCATATAGTTCCTTTATCACAGTGGAAATAATAAAAATCAGCAGTAAAACATTCTAATAAGGATACATTTAGAAGTAATCCATCTTCATACAAAAGAGCAAGAGTGCTGTCGCGGTTGTAGGCAAAAAATGTATCACTAAGTCTCTGTCCTGTGAGCTCAAGCTTGGAGGCTATATAACATTTCATTAGTGGTCAGCTAAGACGTTCCGGTTACAGCAATAAATTTTCATTTTTGCAAAGGACAAGTGAAAAGAAAAGATAAATAGTGGAGGGAATTTGCGTTATGAGAACATAAACTATTCGGTCTCAGTTGGCTGTACAAAATATTACTTGTAACTTTTGAGACATGAACAGATAGACAATGTTGTATATATTTTTTAAAGAAGTACGTGCTGTCATCATCATCCTCGTCATCACCTCAGCCAAAACACGTCCGCTGCTGGACGTAGATCTCCCCCAAGATCCTCCACAACAATCGGTCCCGTTCGTGCTATTAATTGTTCCTACTTACGATATTATGTAAATTTAAACTGTTGTTGTAATTGATGATTTGATATGATTTTTATTATATTATATATTATTATGATTACCTATATATACATAAAAAATAAGACCTTCCCCTTTTTTGAAATGTGTTAAAAATACTCAGATGTTACAAATACGGAAGATGTCATCAAGCGAAGGTACCCATACCTGAGCTCTCTTCCTGGGCACTTTGGAAATAAATACAAGATATGAAACGTAAAACAAGAGGTAAGGACGTATATACACAAAAACAATTGAAATACACATTTAGTTCAAAATGTATACACAAATAAACTAAATATAAAGTACACTTCTATGATGACTACATATTCATAACGTAATTTAAAGACATGAACACATTCGCGCACATGTTAATAAATAACGTAAATCTACCTACGAGTACATTTTTTGTATGGGCTGGCTGGCAACATTTAAAGATGACATTAGAATTGAAAAAGACTCTTCAGGGCATATCAAAGGGTTATATTACATTAATCTGTATAACCAGAAGAATTTCGTTAATATCTAAATGTAAATCTAATCTATACCGTAAATAGAAAAATAAAAATATTGTTTTGAGTATGTATAGAGTTCATCTGAACTGAAAATTTGTATCACAGTGCAAAAACACATACGCGTTTGATAGGTGCTTTGCAACAGAATTTCTACACAGATATGCGCCCCTTAAGAGCTTTAACCCATAGAATTGTGGTAAGCCACGAAATTGCAGCTTTAACCGCCTTAGCCTGGAAATGCTGAGTGCAAAGCCTAAATTTCAAGCGGTTGGAATGTTGAAACTTCTAAGCACTATATAGTGCTACATGTGGTACTTTATGGAAGCATATTACGTGTAACCTAAGTGATATGTGTTTTTAATCGTTTTATATTATAACATTGTGCTACGCGCTTTTAAATAATATTAAAAGAGAGAGAGATTAACTATTTTTGTTAATATTATTACTGTGATTAATGAAATGAAATTGAATCAATCACAGTTTTATCATGATCATCATCATCAACAGCTTTTCATAGTACTGGACATAAGCCTCTCCTTTAAAAGGAGGTTTAATACATTAGAAGAATTACACTTTTTACTATCTTTCTTCTGAAATTCTTCAGTATCAATTTTTTTGAAATTAAGTAGAAAATAGAGTTCCTAGAACAACTGACTGATATTGAGTTTGTGCTTGATAATAATTCAACAATTAACTTGAAAGAAAAAACCTACAGCGGTTTCTACTTGATTTAGCTGCTGTTTTTTCATGTGACATCCTTCTAAGACGATTAAAGACTTTAATTTATGCACCATCTTCAGTAAAAATTATACCTTGCGTTATTGTGTAGTTCTATACGTATAAATGCACGTTTAACTAATGAACCAATTCTATATAATCAACATAAAATCCATGCAGAGACTATAAATAATTTAGGTCTAAATGAATGTACGTTACCAATAATAATTTTGTATTTGAACAACAGCATCATTGTATGAATAAATAAACGATAAGGGATGACGTTTCTCATTTGGCTTTTGCATTCATTTATTATTACCTAATTATTTTACATGTGATGTTTGTTTTTGGTGACGGTGACGGTTAATTGAGATATTATTGCCTTTTTTTCCAGTAGCGCTACGAGTTTAAATATGTTAAAAGAGCTATTATTAAAAGCAAGTGTACCATATTTGTAGAATCACCGTTCTGAGTACTTTTTTTGTGTGACTATAGGAAAAAAGGTAAGTGCCTTGTGCACCTTTTATAAACGAGAACTTAGTCTATTACAGCAATTGAACAATATGTTGAGTAATACAAGTTCTTGATACAAGATATGCTTAGTTAAAGCTTTCGTTTGAGTATCTTTCATGCGTACTACACCAGATGGTATTAATGGTATTTCGGTGGAAATTTCATTAATAAAGACATTATTCTCGTTATCTAGACGCATTTATATGAGATAAATTTGTTCGCAACAAACCGACATCTGCATGACGCTGCTCTGATACTTTTTTTTTCTTTCTAAGCCTGCCAAAGTGACTTTACTCTGTCTGATGGAAAGCATAAATAGAATCCAGGAATTGTGGTCACCATACTCATTTCAAATGCAGTATGGTGACCCACACTATGGTGGCCTTGTGAGATGTTTTTTCACGCCTCGCTTGGGGACGTAAAAGGCATGACAGTCATCGTGGCATTGTATTGCACACACTTACCACGATAACTGTCATCCCTGCATCAATGAGTGTCTGGCCTCACACTCACTAACGTAACACGACAACATGGATGCTGGCGCTTTAGGTTGGTCTTCCGTGGGAGGGTAGTACTGCCCCGGTCGATCCGCCCCGCTCCTGCTGAAATCAGCGTGTCTCCACTACCCGGTTTGGTGGCAAGGTGTGCCTGTCTAGGAATAACTTAACATTTAAACCCAGTTGTTACAATGGTCTTATAAGGCATACATTTCAAATTTATCATAGAAATTAGATGAGTTTTATTTGATCATCATATTTGCTAAATAAAAATTTTTTTGTAATACCTATTATATAATTTTGTAATGCGTAATATCAGAATCAGGTCTAACTAGAACAAAATTTTAGTCAGAATATCATTCAAATATTTTATAATAGATAACATTTGTTCGGAATAGTTAAAAATAAAAATAAAGTATTAAATGCTCCTAATCCAGTCTAGTGCTCGTTTTCCACAAACTTACATTTAAAAAGGAATAGTTTAAATGCTTGTTACTCTTGAGTAAATGAGTCGATCTGATATTCCATGACACAGTACAATATATATCTAGAAAACGCTTATAATATAACGCCGGCCCAATTTTCATATCCCTTTTTATCTGACAAATCCATAAATTTTCATCTCGAAGCTACTTTTCTCTTTCTCTTTGTCTTTAATCATCATTGAAAGTGTCTAAAGTAGTTTAAGTATCAGGAAATATACATTATATAAAATAACACTTAAACACATATACCTATCACTGTAAACACTTATACACTTACATTATAAACAAGTTAAGACTTAAAGTCGAACCTATAATTAGCGAAAAGCTTAATTTATTCAACATGATATTAGAATTATGCCCTGGAATAAACTTTCACGTAGAACAAATTTTATAATGTAATATCGTAGTCTAGGAAAGATTAAGGCTTGCTTAGAACCAGATGAGTCGGTTAGGCAATGATTACACGACAGTAACTAGGCAAACATTTGGATGTTGAGTTAACAGACTAAATATATAACAGTAAAAACTTATATTGCTTTCTGCCACCACTGGGCATCTTTCTAAAACTTTTTAATACAATTAAAAAGTTATAGAAGAATTGAATCGAATTGTATTTAAATCAACACATAATATATATCTAATTGATTTAATGGCTACATTTTTTTAGACTAAACCGAGGGCGTAGTTGTTTAAGTTGTCGCCATGCCGTTTTATACTACACTGGGTCTTTATCGATGGTTCAAACCTCGCATAGGACAACATTTTGTGTGTAAAGTTTATAAAATCTCCCGGGACTCAGGTTTTATTTTCTACATTGTCTCTGTTAACTTTATATGAAAAGATAACATAGTATTAGTCTAAGCTCTTTGTATTCTGAACTGTAAAACTGCTATAAATCGTATATTTAATTTCATGTAAATAGCTGACTAAACAGTATTAGTTGCTTAATATATTTTGAATGCACTTTATGTTGAAGGTTTTATATGCGTGATTAATTTTAACATTTGCCAAACTCGTTACAATTTATAACATTCCTTGCAGTTATGAAACAAGTTTATGTTAAAACCTTTTGCTTAAGACACCATTTTATATTACTTACCTCTGTTCGAAGATGAATAATATTGAAACTATTAAAGATATGGTAGATACATGATCATCAAAAACGTAACTCTGAATACACTGTATTGAAGATTCTGCAAGTATATAAAAAATGGCGCAGCCATAATAATGCGACTGCTGTGCTTGAGGTCTCGGGTTCGAACACTGGGTCGGACCAAGTGTTTGTATGATCTGCAAATATTTGTTTCGAAGTTTGGGTGTTTTCTATGTGTAATATGTATGTCTTTACAAAAAATGGCATATAACAATCTATCAGTCAGTCTTGTCTGACATAGCACATAGCATCATAGCACAAGCTCTGCTTAGTTTGAAACTAGATGACGTTGTGTGTCAAATGTCCGAAATAAATAAAAATATTTGCTTCACAATTTAGTAATACCACCCAATTAAGTGTGTACACAACTTTAGAATTATAAATTACTAAACTACTCGTTGAAATAACCCCTATCTAATTTTCGCCAGTTTCCAGTTTATTCTTTGAAGCAATAAATTGTTAGTTAGTAATATAAATTGCGTTGGTAGCTGGATTTTGTTTGATATGAAAGATGATAAGCGCCTGGGGCTTAAGATTAATTAACACGTTGCTTCCTTTATGACGCTTATATTTTTTATCTAACCATGAGATCCATTATCATAGGACCAAACGCCACACAATAAAATAACTGTTTTGTTGATACTACTTATAATTGCAAAATTATAATCCAATTTTAAATTAATTTGACAAATTTTCAAGGATGAATATAAAAATAAAACTTGCAGATACCTATTTTATACAAAACGTTCCAAAAGTTACTCCTTATTTACATGTAATGCTATAAAGATGCAGATTTATTTTATTAGACATAAAACCTAAAACTTTCATATCTTCTTATATTTATCATATCACAACAGACATTCAATTATATTTCCAAAACATAAAAAGATTTTTGTGTATACCAAATTACTTTATGCTATCCAATCCCTTTTCTGATGAAGCGTTGTAGTATATTATTTTGCAATTCACTCACGTCCGTGTTGTCTTACAAATGAAGGAGCGAGGAAAACCGGCCATATTCGCTTTGGCAAAGCCTTAAAAAGAAAACAAAAGAAAAATTGCAGCACACCCATTTCATGTTAACTAATAAGCTACTAGAAAGATGGTTAACCTTTATTCAGAAATGTTGCATTATAAGTTTATTTTTATTTACATACTTTGGTAGATAATTTATTATTAAGACTACTTTTGGAAGATAGTAGACCTACGCTGATTTCAGCACGAACTATGGCAGTACTACCCTCCCTCAGAAGACCAACCTAAAGCGACAGTATCCGTGCCACCGTGTTTCCTTGGTGAATGAGAGACCAGAGGGCCATTGACTAAAGAGTGACTGTTATCGTGGTAAGTATGTAAACCTTGCACTGCCACGACGACTGTCATGCCTTATGTCCCCAAGTGGGTATGAAACAGAATTTCACTAGGCTACCATAGTGTGGGTCACCATACTACATTGTCTGTATTCGCAATTGTGATCTAAACTGATAGATTCTTTTCATGGTCTTCATCAGGCAGAGTACAGTAACTTTGGCAGGCCTTTAAAAAATATTTAAAAAAACTATTGCATTAAATTAAAATTTGTACCTAATATTTAGTTTCATTTTACTTTAGAACTATATATAAACAATAAATAATCACCAGTTAACCAGTGGGTTTTTAACCGAAATCTTAACACCATCAGCTACACTAAGTGGCGTCTAAGAACAAAATTAAGATAACAGATTGCAAATATGATTCTGTTCAGCTCTGATGACACCTATGTAGTTTAATTCTTTGAGCTCAGAATAGAATGCCGGATTAACTTTCATCGATTAACTGTTCGCCGAAAACACCCTTCGTCCATAGACGTTCGCTCTACAACTGCATTGTTCGCCGATAATACACTTTCTCAAAGGTCTCCAGGTAAAAACACTTCTTATTTTATATGAAGAAATTTTAATTTTTTTAGTATATAAATAATGAATGAATTATGTATCTTCTACCATAAAATTACAAAGAATTACATTTAAAATTCATTAAGTTTCATTTTAAAATAATGATATATTATGTTACATATATTTAATGCGATCTTTGCTTTTGCGTATCCAGATTTAAAATTATTTTAGAGGGTAATTTTAGATAGAAGTGATCATAGATGAACTAGCAATAACTAGTCATACTCAAACTAGCAACGATTGTTAAATTCAATGGATCATTGAGAAAGGATATTTTCGGTAAACAGGTAAATTGTAGGACCGTTCATCGGCGAACTACTATTTGTATAGCCTACATCGAGCAAAGATGTTTTCGGAGAACAAGTAATCAATAAAGGTTAATTTGGCATGGCATTCTGAGCTTCGATTCTTCCTTAAAAGTTAAGCGGTAATGTGTTGCCGCTACTCACACATTCAGAATGTTTACAAAGAGCAAACTAGTAAAAATTTCCAAAGATGTTTTTTTTAATTTTTATACAATCATATATTATCGATTACCTGCAATATATATTACAATATAAGCAAGAGAGATATAATTATTATATTTATACTTATATTAGTTTTTCTGAGTGCCAATTGTTTTCTGATTACCAATGTTAATATATTTTATTATTTCTGTTACGTACAATGAGACTGTACAAGTCAATATGGCGGCGTATTGATAATAACTTTATGTAATGTTTTATATAAACTATACATTATACAGGAAATGATCAATTCGTAAACCATGGACAATACTTCTGCATTCAAATAAATTGAAATTATCTCACAAATTTCCTAAACACTTTTAAAAACAGTTTTTATTTCATCTTTAATTTAATATAGGCAGAAATATTTTCTCTTTCCAAAGTTAACTTAAAAGATTTATAAACATTAAAACTCGAAATACGATCCTTAATCAACTAACATATAATTTTATGTGACTATCGCTTATATGTAAAACCACAGCTACAACAGACTTATACTCTCTTATGACACTAAACCTTTACAAAACTTTAGATTAGATTATGTAATCAATAATTGGAATAAATGTACGTACGCCCACATTACTCAAATGAGTCCGTTTCATATATTTCTGGAGTCCCTCGATATATTTCTAGGGAGAGAGTTGTCTTTACAAAAAATAGTTCGAGAAGATGAATATACCACCTTTAGCTTAATCAGTTAAAACGAGATAAAAGTGACTCCATTTAAGTTAATGGCGCGTAAGTTAATCAACATTTGATACATAAAAGCGTTGAGTGAGAGTGGTCAACCCTTTTCCAGGACGTAGCTTAATGACCACTGCTGACATTTTAGAAAAGGGTCACTAATTTATCTAAACAGTGTTCGTTGTAAGTTTGGCTTAATTATAGTTTAACTTATTTGGGGGCCAGCTGCTCGTCGTCAGCGTGTGCGCAGCTATAGTTCTATGTAATTTAAGTACTAAATAACAATACTATTGTGAAACTTGAAGAACTTGTACTTTGCGGACAAGGGTTGAACTCGTTTATCATGTTTGAGTTCGTAAATTATCAGTTGTCTTCTTCAAGGAGTTTCTATTTCTAAAGATATTAATCCAAAAATGGCACTGCTATGACGTTTAAAGTCCTTGCATACTGTGCTGTAAAGAAAATAAAATAAGAATTGATTTACTTTTGTGACAGTTATTTTTGGAGGTATGGTGATGAGCCTTCTAGTGTCTGAAACAGTTTTTTTTACAATTAACTTACAACCATGCAAATTTTCTTACTGAGACTAAAAATAAAGGGAGACGCTCGTTAAGTAATCTAAACATAGGTAATTCTATTATCCCTTTGTGAAAAGCTTTTCTGAGCATATAGAAGGTAATAAAAAGGAAAAAGGACAACTCGTCCTTTTGGAGGCAGGCAATCGAGGCTTAACCATGGCCGACCGACCTGCACACCAGTGATACGAAAAAATCCCCTAAATCGGGCTTTTCGTAAGGTTTACGTTTTAAAAAGAAATAAAGATGAGCTTTAAGGTTTGGCATCAAGGCTAAACGGATGTGAGTATATATGTAGTAACAGAATCACAGAAAACACCAGACAGTTGAACACAATACATTACTTGAATTTACATTTTATAATATTATAATCATTTAATGGTCTCATTGAGTTTATAAAACAGTATTTAAATAAGTATAATAATGTGATTGACACCAGTGATACGAAAAAATCCCCTAAATCGGGCTTTTCGTAAGGTTTACGTTTTAAAAAGAAATAAAGATGAGCTTTAAGGTTTGGCATCAAGGCTAAACGGATGTGAGTATATATGTAGTAACAGAATCACAGAAAACACCAGACAGTTGAACACAATACATTACTTGAATTTACATTTTATAATATTATAATCATTTAATGGTCTCATTGAGTTTATAAAACAGTATTTAAATAAGTATAATAATGTGATTGAACCGTATCGATGTATTTGGTATACGTATATACCTGTAGGATTCTTTGTATATTACAAGAAATCTAACATACTTTGATTAAGTGTCATTTTTTACCTTGTTTTAAATATACTGCACACATATATTTGAAACACCCAAAGGTTTGACTGGAAGAAAATGCCGACTCGTATTACATAAAGTTCCAATAATAAATAAGCTCTCTCTTATCTTATAAAATGTTCTCAATGTGTATTATTGGTCTATTATATTTGTCATGTTATTTCATTCTTTATCAGATTTTACGGAAAAGATTTAATTCACTAGTTGGCAATGCCTATCGTTTTCCTTAAAATATAGTCATAAAGTCATTCACTATTATTTTTGTACATATGTATGAGGCAATACTATTCACATATTTACTTTTAAATACATTGTTCATATCTTGATTTATATCTCTACATTGTATGTTACAGTTAAAATATTTTAATTAAAAATATGCAAAGCGTAAATAATCTCTTGGTAATAAATTATTTTATTCATGGTAATGATATCCATTGCAGTATCGAATAAGAAAGTCATGTTTAATGTTTAAAATAAAAAAAAAAACAATTCTTCAAAAAGAATTTCAGAAAATATTTAATTCATACTCAATGGGAAACCACCTCAGACATGGCTAAGGGCTATGGTTGTGCTTTTCTACAAAAAGGGCGTCAATACCCTTCTGAAGGACTATACGAGTAGACCCATCTCTCTTCTGAGCCATGTCTATAAACTGTTCTCGAGAGTCATCAAGAACCGTCTCGCACGCAGATTTGACGACTACCAACCTCCCGAACAAGCCGGATTTCGAAAAGGCTTTAGTACCACAGACGACATTAATACGCTGCCGCAGGTCATACAGAAGTCCGAAGAGTATAACTTTCCACTATGTTTGGCGTTTGTGGACTATGAGAAAGCTTTTGATTCGATCGAAACTTGGGCTGTACTACAGTCTCTCCAGCGGTGCCAAAGTGACTACCGGGACATCGAAGTATTAAATCGTTTAAATGATCAGAGCTCAAAACCTATAAAACTACAGCGAGGTATAAGACAGGTAGACGTAATATTTCTGAAACTGCTACTGCAGCACTAGAAGTATAGTAAAGTAAGTAACGTTTTCTCGTCACAAATACCACAGTGTCTCGAAACAAAAATCTTCGATCAGTGTGTTACCAGTGATGACTTACGACATAGAGACGTGGTCGCTCACTATGGGCTTCATAAGAAGGCTCAAAGTCACCCAAAGAGCAATGGAGAGGGCAATGCTCGAAGGCAAGGTCACCGAATTTGCTAGTAAAATTGTTAAACTTAAGTGAGAGTGGGTGGGATACATTACACGCAGAAACAACGAGCGATGGGGTCATAAAGTTCTGGAGTGAAGTGGGGAACGCAGCGTTGGTGGGCCCCTCACAAGGTGGTCCGACGACCCGGTGAAGGCCGCGGAAAGCAGCTGGATGCGGGTGATTCGGGACCGGCCTTGTGGAGAACCTTAGGGGAGGCCTAGGTCCAGCAGTGGACGTCTTTTGGCTGAGATGGTGATGATGATAAGATATATATAAATAATTATCCAACTCAGAGCTACTTTTTCTTATTACAAAAACAAAATGATTTATCGTGTGATATTTTCAATTTTCGTGAAATATTTCAACACCAAATATGTACAAAGCCCATTTTGATACAGTCAAAACTTCGTTGCTAAGACGTCTGAAAGTCTCTCTAAACATGTTACAAAACAAAACAAGACAAACGTGATCAGAATTTATCTAGGGTTATTATAGAAAGTCCTTGTATTTAACAATTTTGCATGAAATTTTTGGTAAGCGTTTTGTTACCAGAGAAATATCATATTCGCATGATTAATATTTAATCGATAGACTAAAGATAAAAATCATCATCATCAATAACAACCTTTTATATCCCTCTGCTGTACGTAGCTCTCTCCTTCAAAATGAAATTTAAGCCTACTGTCCAAACAATGCCTAAAGAGTTTGTTTAAACTTATTTCTGTTTGCGATGCGAGTTACAAACGCGCTTCGGTTTCATTTATTTAATTATGTATAGTGACTAAGCATTATGTACCTATTTGGCGCGTAAGTAGTACATATTTTATATTTTACGTTATCATCATACACATAAACATAAACATCTCCTTCGAAAAGAAATTTTGGTCTGCTATACCACGCTAGCTAGACAGGTTTGTATAGTGCTTGTTTCAAGTTTACCCTACTTTTATAGGGTGATGTCCTGCGAATTATTCACCCCTTACTTACAGCCATAGGATAAATAGGGGTGATGAGACTCTGTATCCTTCATCCGTCAATACACGGACGGACTTTACGTACATGCACTTATATCTGTGTTCCCAAAGGAGTTGTAGAGTTTTATTCGGACTGACTAAAACCACATGGTGTGCCATTCTGCATCTGACACAGAGAGGATCCAGGAACAGGTGTTATTACGATATCCAGACCTCTTCTAACGCTTGCCAGCTAATACGGGCACCACCCTCGAATGAACTCTCTATTTAGACGACGTACGGTAAACGTAGACGTTGCCTCCTCACAGGTGGTCACTGTAGCGGATGAATGAAAACCCGTCCCATCTACCCGCGGCCATACACAAATCCCTCAGGAGTGTTCCGGCCAAAGCGTACGTCACCTGTATCGACTCAGTGCGGCAACCCGTATATCCTCTGAGAGCACCAGATTCATGCCCTATCCTAGGTGGACTAAACCACCACACCGGTACACCATTTAGTGCAACGGAGCATACAACCTGCGTGTAGAGAAAGTATCCTATTTTATTCTAGCTGTCCTATATCTATATTTACTAGAAAACACGATCAACAATATGGTTAACTGCGAGGTACGCCCGAAGAGACACATACACAACATCGTGTCCTCGTCATTGATCTCTGTGTAAAGCCCAAACATAAATACATCGACCACTGCATACTTGCAGCTATTCATGGTGTAGCGAGAGTGGTGCTCGATGTGTCTAAGGGTGGACGCAAAAGTGACGGGGGCGCTTGTTGGCGAAACGACATAGTGCTCAAGGATACCACGGTGAAAAAAACCCTTTTGAAAAAGTGGCAAGTGTCCAAATCTCCTGAAGATCGTGACACGTACAGAGCTGCAGAGCGTACCACGAAGACAGCTGTAACCACAGCCCGACGTAACTACTTATAACTGTTGTACGAGAAGTTGGAATCATCTAAAAGGCAGAAGCTCACTTATAAGTTGGCGCGTTCCTAAATCAAAGCAGCTCAGAATATTTACGAATGCTGCTTTACTCGGATAGTTTTTATTTAATGAAACAGTTTTATTTAAAAAAAAGGAAACCCCTGTGGTTCGGCTTGGTATTCTTGAGCTGTAAAGTCCTATGCGTAAATTTTTTTGTAAAAGATTTACTGCTGAAATGAACACAGATTTTATCACGTTGCAAACTTAAGCAACACTAGCCAGGTAAGTCACAAGCATGTTAAGTCCTCGGTCCAGATTGTTATACGAAAATCTTTGCCAATCGTTATGGATTGTTATATCAGTGACAAATTTTTCTACATTACTTCGGTACCGTCCAAAACTTGGGTTGTGCAGGTCAGATGGCAGCCACTCCGATTAAAAAAGTGATTACAGCTGTATCGTAGTAGACTTAAACTCGAACTCAATTTAGTTTGAGAAAAATGTTCGGTGAATAATAAAACAGCATTATACATACCTATTGAAATATTTTTATGCTACAACAGTACAATTGGTAGTTCTATTTCCCCTTTAAAATGTGAAGAACAGTTCTATTTGTAGTGGTGAATCATATCTACTCCTTAAAACATTTTATATAGAATTCATTAGAATTACGTTCATTGAATGGTTCTGCACAAACTTCAATCTGACGAGAAAGTACTGCTATAAAAACTTTAAATGTATGTTAGATTAAGCATCTACACTGTACTGCCAATTAGATTTGTAATTACGTTTTAATTTTTGAAGTTTTTTAAGGTGAAAAATTTTTAGTAGTAGTTGTACAATAAAATATAATGTTACAGACTGACCACTAAATAAGACACAATCCAGAGCAACGAAAAAAAAATTACAGAGAACTAAACTTGAATATAAACCTAAATAGTTTTTAGATATCTAAAATATGTTGAGATCTGACAGATAAAGCCCGATTCACAGTGAAAGTGGTTATGCAGCGAAACCTGCTCTCGAGGTACGGTCGAGGGTTGAATCCTACTCGTATAATCCAATATTTCACACGCCCGGCAAAGAGCTCAGGTATCTGATCATAACTGCGACCGGTTTTAAAGGTTTAGTGTATTGAATATTTTATAATACGAGTATATGATTTGGGTACGACAGTTGATTTGCTTAGAAACATGTCAGTATTGTTTCGTTTAGATGATCGTAAAATAGAACTTGAATGAAACATCAATTTGCTGACCGGAAAGTTAGAGTAACTTTCAATGAAAAAATGATCAACTAAAGGGCTCCTTGGTCCTACAGTTAAGTTAAGGTATTTAATGGCCTTTTTAATTGCCTCATTGCAACCTATTCATAAAGTAGAATTTTGTCTAACCTTCGCTGTACAAAAAGATAACATTCGTGTTATCACCTTATTTCAACAGCACCTCCGTAATTGCTTAACCGAGTAAAGTCTAGTTTAGCGGTCATTTACAGGTTAAGGTCAAATTATCCCCGAAGAAACTCTGTGTGCTTAACAGATCGAGGTAATGTTTCACACTGGTCCAGTATCTTCCACTCTATAAGTTCTATAAGTTCGAGTTTACATAGAATACTGCTCTCAACTCTAAGTAGGAGTACTCCAAAACCAGAGTTCATGTTTAAATATATATTTTTCTAAATAAATATTTCAGTCATCTATGCTCCTAAAGACAAACAAACACCAACCAAATAGTAATGTTGGCTACCTATAATAGACCAAGTAATCAATCTTTCACTGACAAAAGTTTTCAGCAATACTGTGCCCCTTTCGTTTCTTCTCGGTTGCAAATTACTTGTCCGCTCTTAAACACTAAAGAAACTTTCTGTGAATCGAAATTAAATTGCTAATTTTGCTACTAACCCCTGAATGTATTGATCCCTTCTTTCAAAGTCCTACTCAATGCCAACAGAAAAGTAGAATTCATTTGAAATTGTACGGTTCATTCAAATTACACATTAACTTGCCAAAATGAGTTTCTATTTAGGTTATATAGTCACTAAAAAGCTACTGTATGTTTTTAACCACTTGCTAATAATTTTAATACTTAAACTTTCTTTTTGAACACTTCCAAAAAAAGGAGGAGGAAGTTCTCAATTCGAATCAATTTTTTTTGTATGTTTGTTACCCGACGTAGCGATGAACTTCGTCACGTGTAAATCGATTTTGGAAATTCTTTTTGTATTCGATAGTATACACTCTCAAGTAAATCCCATTATCACTGTGTCAAGATCTGATGATAGAATCCCAGAGAAATCGAAATAAAATCTTTAGTATTACAGGTCCGAGGACGTATTTGCCCATATTTTTATAGTTATACAGATGTTTGTGTTTGGTAGTCAGTATCTCATGTTATCGAGCTGATGACGGAGAGTCCTTGATCTTTAGGAGTTTAAGGACAACTTTTTTAAGAATATAATCATGTAGTTGACCTGTTTTATTCTTTCAAAATATTTGTTAGGTGTGAGTGCTGGGTTCCAAAAATACGTGCACGACAAAGTAATAAATGAGATTACAAATTATTTTTGTAATCAATGTTTGTTAAGCTATTATGTTCAATGTTTTTATGTCGTAACTATTTCATTTCCAAAACGATTTGAAAAATTCTTTTTCATTTAGAAAAATACATGGGGAGGGATCTATAGCGCTTTTGGGACGGGTTCGTGGCCAAGTGGTAACCGAGTACGTTAACATATTGCAACGTTAAGCAAATCTAGCCAGGTTAATCTTTGGATAAGTAACTAAATTTTGAAATACGACAAGCTATGTCCGGGTTGTAACATGAATAATCATTACGACTAGTATGCGCCCTAAAAATTTCTAAAGTATTTCAATGTAACTTCGTGCTTGGATTATGGAGGTCTGATCGCAGTAGATTCACCTAAAAAGTCGAAATTCAATCGTACCCTCGAATCGAATTTCCCCTTTTGTTCCTTTCAAATATGAAGAAAAATACTATTCCTAAAGGTAAGAAATTCAGTAATCTGCCAAAAAACTTATTTTTCGATTTCAAATTTAATACGCAGTGCGTAAAATATTGTATCTACTCGTTACAAACGTACC
Source organism: Hypercompe scribonia (assembly GCA_949316085.1). NCBI lineage: Eukaryota > Metazoa > Arthropoda > Insecta > Lepidoptera > Erebidae > Hypercompe > Hypercompe scribonia. The sequence goes on from OX438975.1 coordinate 9,250,922, forward strand.
TTCCACTAAAAATAATAAAATAAATCCCATTGAAAAGCAAATTTAACCGACTTCAAACAAATTTATAATTATGTTTTAATTTTTAGCTGTCATTTTTAGATTTAATTGAAGTCAGATTAACTGGTTTTTAAAAGGAATTCGTAGCGTAAAAGATAGCTTGAAATACTTCCGTAACAGCACAAGAAAATTGTTTATATGGTTTATTTTATAATGTTACAATGTTTTTAAGAAAAACAAAATCTGTAGAAGTGACCCGAACAACATCATCGTAATATTTGTCCCCAACGTCGAAGTCTCTACAACTCTGAAAGAGTCATCGGATATTGGCTTATAATATCAAAAAGTTAGCGTTAAATTTCATATCCAATATAAACTGTGGTGAAAGTCGGTACCGGCAAGTTGGGAAGCACTTACGAGTATCTCGAAGTTTTTGGGGACACGAGGCACTTTAGCTTTGGATTATTTATTATCATATCATGGCGCAAGATGAGTGGCTAAATTGTGTGATGATGTGTGAGGTAAGATGAAAAGACGATGAAGTGGGGCTATGAATGTGCCCCGGTCGGGTGGTCGACCCAGCTCAAAGCGAGCTCTGCCTAATGGCTTGTATCGATGGGTTATCAAGTGGGTGACGCGTACCCAAAAACACTAAACTATTACACACTAGGGGGACTATTTACACAGTGTACTGACTGAATGACTAATCGATTATCAGTAAATGTATGTATGTTATGAACCATATATACAGTGGAATGCGACAATAATACCTATAATATACTAAAATAAAACGAATTAAAAGACTTTTAGTAGAAAGGAAATCTATCTAAAAATCAACCCAGTTGGTGGTAGGCGCAAAAACAACGCAAAATAAGCAACGGAAACTTACATCCGCTAACCAGAGATTAAAGATTAGAAACTTTCGTAGCAAGTTTGATATTAGGAAAAAACTTAAAAACATCGCAAAATCTTAACTTTTTATCGTCGTCCAAAGTAGGATAGTTTTACAAGAGAAAACAAACACGTGATTACAAGGTTTTAAACTTGTCAGAACATTTGAAACAACAGTGTTATCGATGAAACATAAGAACAAATATGTTTTCTGTTTCATCATGTTTTCTAAAATGAAAGGTAAGTCGACCTGGAGAGACTTTTTCTGTAAACGCACATGCCATACGAAGATTAAATCGTACTACTCAATTACTCGATTTTTTGCTGCCTATGAACAGTATGCTGATACAGTTTATGTTAATTTCACATCAAGGCTTGAATGTAAAGAACTGTATTAGCTACAATTCTTCACTGAGTTATTCATACTCATATTCGTTCAAATAAAATTTTACCCTCTCCTCTCCCTCTTATTTGTTAAAGCACTTGTATTCACAGTAGTTTAATATTCTACCATAGGTCCCAATATGTCAAAGTCATAATCACATTATACCCAAAATTGAGTATTTAATACTTTACTACGAGAATTTCTTTTTTTTTGTACCATGACGGTGGCAAACAAGCATACGGCCCGCCTGATGGTAAGCGGTTACCGCAGCCTATGGACGCCTGCGGTACCAGGGGCATCACGTGCGCGTTGCCGACCCTTGAAAAACCTATTTACCCCCTTCTTGAAGAGCCCCATACTGTAGTTCCCAGGGAAAGCCTCGGCAGGGAGTTCATTCCATAACGGGATTGTTCGCGGGAGAAAATTTCTCTGAAACCGCATCGTGCGCGACCATTTAGGTTCCAATGTATGTGGATGAGCTTCCTTACGATGGCGAGCGGTGCGATGGTAGAAAGTGGCTATGGGCATCATATCAAACAATTCTTCAGAACACCGCTCATTGTAGAGACGGTAGAGCACACACAAGGAGGCAAAGTCTCTCCTAAGACTTAGTGGCTCGATATCGTCTGTGAGATCAGGATCGTCGACTATTCTGACAGCACGTCTCTTTTACGACATACTTGTGAGATTGAGAGTAAAACTAATGTAAAAAAACGAAATGATTGTCGTACTTCATTAACCGCTTCACTCGTATATTCTTACTACATTTCGTAAATTTTACACGGCAAAAAGACAAATAGCACAATCAATCAATTACATATTTACATAGTACATGTTACAGTCAAAATTGGTTATTAGGAATAAGTACTGCTTTTATGTTGTAAAAGATGGACATTAATTTTATTTATTTTAATAGAAATACTTGTATATAACACTGGTTTTGTGTTATTGGAACCAAGTTTGTGTTTGACTTATAATTCTATTATATTCGGTATTTATAACAACTTGTAATATAAGAATATAAGAATGGTGCGCATTGGCTACCCACCAAGAACAAGAATCGACCGAACGATGATAGAGGTTCTGGCAAACAAAACATGTCGATTAGCTGCAGTAGGGTGTCCGCCTATTGAAAACTCTGAAGCTGGCCATTAGCCGCGCCAAAGATGTAAAACGAAAGGAGATGCTGGAGGGTCTCGATCGTGACCCCTGGGGTCGCCCTTATCGTGCGGCGCGACAAAAGCTCCGCACGTCGGGCCCCCCCCTTACAGAGACACTCCAGCCCAGCTTCCTGCAGGAAGTGGTCGAGGGCCTTTTCCCGCAGCGGGCGGAACACACATCCCCGTCGATGGCCTTCATGGTCGAAGACGACGAGGGGAACGAGGGGAATGTTCCGCTCGTCAGGGAATCAGAGGTAGGGGCGGTTGTTCTACGGATCCGCTCTAAGAACACCGCCCCCGGGCCGGACGGTATATCTGCCCGTGTGCTGGCCCGAGCCCTCGAACACATGTCGGACCGCCTCAGGGAGGTCCTGGACGCTAGCTTGGCGTCCGGATGCTTCCTTGAGTGCTGAAAAACGGGAAGCTGGTCCTATTGAGGAAGCCGGGACGACCAGCCGAATCGGTAGCGGCCTATAGGCCCATCGTGTTGCTGGACGAGGCGGGTAAACTGTTTGAGAGGATACTCTCTGCCCGCATTGTCCGGCACCTCTGCGAAGTGGGCCCCAATCTGTCGGACGCCCAATTTGGATTTCGGGCGGGGCGTTCGACAGTCGATGCCGTGCTGCGCCTGAGGGCCGTCACCGAAGAGGCGGTGAGCTGTGGCGGCGTGCTGTTGGCGGTGTCGTTAGACATCGCCAACGCATTTAATAGTCTGCCATTTAGCTGCATCAGGGAAGCACTCCACTACCATGGGGTGCCAGAGTACCTGAGGCGGATTGTGGCAGACTATTTAGAAGAGCGTACCGTCATGTACGAGGACCGAGACGGTGTTCTGAGGCGGCGGCCTATGTCGTGCGGTGTTCCACAGGGGTCTGTCCTCGGACCACTCCTGTGGAATATGGGATACGACTGGGCCCTTCGAGGCCGTCTTCCCCCCGGGCTACACAACCTACAACAAATTACGCCGTTGTTACGCAGATGACACATTGGTCACAGCCCGGGGGATGAACTTCCAAGAGGCGGCACGCCTGGCCACCACGGGTGTCTCTCTAGTGGTCGCGCGTATTGAGGCGCTGGGTTTGCGGGTGGCCCTGGAAAAAACGGAGGCCCTTTTGTTCCATGGGCCCCGTCGTGGTCCACCCTCTGGCGCCTCCATCGTAGTCAATTCGGTCCTCGTACCGATTCGGGCCCAGATGAAACATCTGGGTCTGATCCTCGACGGCAGGTGGCTCTTCGACGAGCACTTCCGGCAACTTTCTCTAAAGCTGGTCGGCGCTGCTTCTGCCCTGGGGCGACTTTTGCCCAATTTGGGTGGAGCCAGCATCGCGACGAGACAGCTATACACGGGAGTTGTCCGGTCAATGGCACTGTATGGTGCACCGGTGTGGGCGGCGGCTCTGACCGCCCAGAATAGGGCTCGTCTCTGGCGCCCTCAGAGGATATTGGCGGTTAGAGCCATACGCGGTTACCGCACCATATCAACGGAGGCGGCGTGCGCCTTGGCTGGAAGTCCCCCGTGGGATTTGGAGGCGGAAGTGCTCGCCGAAGTTTATCGGCGAACGGCTGATTTCCGGGCGGGTAGCGGCATACGTCCCCCGCCCGAAGAGATACGCGAGTGGCGAGAGGCCGCTCGTCGAGCCACGATGGCTCGTTGGTCGTCCCGGCTGGAGACTCCACGTGCTGGCTTTGCCACCGTGGAGGCTCTCCGACCGGTCATCGCCGAGTGGGCAGGGCGACAGCACGGGACCCTTTCCTTCCGACTGACGCAAATCCTTTCCGGGCACGGTTGCTTCGGGAAGTATCTGCACTCGGTTGCCAGGAGGGAATTGAGTCCCGCCTGTCATCACTGAGACTGCAGTGAGGACTCGGCTCAGCACCCGCTGGCGGTTTGTTCCGCATGGGCGGCGCAGCGTGGGGTCCTCACTGCAGTTATTGGAGGAGATCTCTCGCTACCGGCCGTCATACGCTCCATGGTCGGTAGCGACAATTGTTTTACCGCGGTCGCAACCTTCTGCGAAGACGTAATTTCGCGGAAGGAGGCGGCGGAGAAGACCCGGGAGGACGATATCCACTGCACGGCGGCGGAGGCGTGCATACCAGCGGCTCATGCCGCCTTGAATGTGGCCGCGGGTGGACGGGACGGGTTTTCCCCTCCATCCACGTGAATGTGTCCGCGTGTGCCGTACGTCGCCTAAATGGAGAGGTTATCCGCAGAAGGTGCCCGCGGCAGCGGGCAGGCGCTAGGAAGGATTTGGATGACGTAATAGCAGCTGTTCCCGGATCCCTCCTATGTCAGGCGCAGAGTGGCACACCGTGTGGTTTTAGTCGGTCCGACTCCGACACACCACCCCGCCGTTAAAACCCCGGTGGGGTGACGGCTCGAGGGGATTTCCACACGATAAAAAAAAAAAAAAAAAAAAGGGTGTCCGCCTATTACGTGGGGCTGAAATACTGGCGAAAAGTGGGCGTTTAATATACTTCTGCCTACCCCTTCACGCAAAAACAGGCGTGATTTTATATAAGTCTGTATGAAATATAAGAATAACATAGAAAATTACAGAAGGCTTACAAAGGGAATATGTAATCACAATATGTACTTTGCTCAGAATACATTAAATTATATCGCTGACTTACAGTCTTACCAGCTCATAATTCACGAAAATACTCATATTTCATTGTAAAACTTTCATTAAGCCGTCATTGTGATGCACTGCTTCGTAATTATGTACTTGTTAAGTACGTAGCAAAAGTTTTGATACTGCCTGAAGTAGCTTTAAGTCTGCTGAAAGTAAATAAATGCAAAGTATTACCTAGTTACAGAATTAGGCTTTAGAAGTAATCTCCAACAGTTATATTAGACACTTGAGACAAGTTGGAAAACGTCTTGTTTTTTTTTTTGTTTTGTATTTCTCGAGTTTGTACACTCTCTGATTTAAACTTTCCCAATTCATTTTTCAAACTTGTAAGTGACGGTGCTATTAAATTTAACGATTGTGCGTCACCTACTCTTATTAAGAAGTTTAAGTTTTAGACAAATTTAAACACTTTATTTAATTGAATTGGACAAAATGATTGAATTGCAATTTAAAATATTATTATGACTAAAAACCTCACACACTACTTGAGAAAACCTGTTACAGAAAAACTATTAAAAACTCCTTTAAAGCTCCGTCTTTGTAAATAACAATAATGGTTAAATATTTAAATAATAATAAAATTGTATAAAGAAAAGTAGTCTAGTGTAATAACACATAAGATCATAATATCGAACTCGAAGTAACAAATAGCAGCATCACCAATACACGTACCAAAACATTAGAAATAAAACGACTTCTGATACCTTCTCGACTAATCTTTGTTGATCACGATAAGTGTATCGATGATATAACATATTTATAATGCTTAGGCGTTATTGACCAAACCTTATCCATTACAAGTGAGGGCCGAAAAACAATCTCTACGAAAAAATCATTCCATGGATCACTGCCTCACGTATTCCTCCCGTGTTCGTCTCTCATGCAGAAAGTCACGAACTATTCAAAAAGGACTCTCTTGAATAATTTTAAAAATCAGATTATTCTTTCCATAACATGACACAACGTATTTTTTCCTTTTTACAATGTTTACAATGCAATAGTATAATTTTAAATAACATTCACGTGGTGATGGATTAAGAATACAGAATGTCTTCACGCTAATTATCCCGTGAGTGTCGTAAGAGTCGACTAAAGAACTAAAACAAGACAACGAATCCTAATAAGGAGAAATCATTATTATTAACAGCCCTATAACAGTCCACTGCTGGACACAGACCTATCGTTAAAAAGAAGGTTAAAGAACAAATACTTGAAATAAACCCAAAACCTGCCTGTCTGGTCAGTTTAGTATTGTAGGCCAAAACCACCTTTCTAAGGACCGGTAAACGTACAACAATGAACATGACACTTATAAAGGCGATGTGTGGCGGTGGTGATTACAATAGTTTGTCTTTATAGTAGTACTTAAATGCATTTAATACTAATCTGCTCCTTAGTCTAACGGTTAGCGTATGCGACTGCCGATGAAGAGGTCTCAGGTTCGATTCCTGGGTCAAATCTAAATGAGTTTTTAACTTTTTTATTATAGAAATACTTAATGGCAAATTTAAAGTTGCGTCGGATAGCTGTCCCTTAGCTAATGAGTGCGAGGGAACAGAAAATGCACTTGTGTTTGAGCACACACTTGTGCACTCCATTGAGATTAGTCGCCGTGGCCGCCTAGGAGTACGTCACTAACTGGCGTGCTACTTATAAATAATCGTATATAAAGACCAAAAATAAATAAAAGATTGAATCTTTCAAATATTTAAACATATATAATGGTAAATCAAGAATTAAAAGCGGTTAAACTGCTCTTGAATGTATAATAAAATACACACATACGACAAATAGAAATAATAACCAAACAGTAAAATGAATTACGACAATCGCAGACACAAAAAGCCCCATATTTCAAAGCTGAAATTTCATTAAGCACTCATTACTTGGTGCAGGTTAGTTCACAATTCTGCCTCCCTTGGCTAGATATTACGTTTAATTTGTACCTGGTAACCCAGGGGAAAATGATTTAATCCTATTTGTTTTATGTACCTTTGTTTGCGTTACCATTTTGTGTTAACAATAAGTAATGTAGGTAGGTATTCTTGAGTTATATGCGGCTTTGTTGTAGCGTATGTGTGCTTGAGATGCGGCTGATAATAATCATTAGGTAACGGTTTGAAATTTATTTTCTTTTATTTATTAGACATGTTAGAAAATAAATTTTAACTGCCTAGTTGTGATAAATATTGTTACATTTTAATTTGGAGTTATTTGTTCTCTCTAAACTACAACGTATATACTTTTCTTATTCAACTAATTTGTTTAACAAGTACGTCACGGGTTGCTTCTTCTCAACCAAAAGACATACACTGCTGGACACATCTGCTTTACCATTAAAACTGGTTTAGTTTATAATGTTAAGTGATTGTCGATGTCCTTACTTATCAGTGGAAAATCTTAGTACAAGGGTTAGCTAATTACTTCAACAGAAATCGTAGAATGAGAGATTTATAAATAACAAATTTTACACGACGGAAATATCAAAAAGTTTTCCTTACTTCTTCAGATTTCAGTACGTCATTGACATTATTAGAACAACGGACGGAGAGACAGACAACACAGTTCTTATATTATACAAAGAGAATTCACTCTTTTATTTATGATTTTTGTCTTAAAACTTAAAGAATATCAAGAAAACAAAATATAAATATAAAAATAAAAGGAAAACTTACTTACTACAATTTACTTATAGCTTAATAATATTTGGTATATAGAATTTGGTCTGCCATATTAAGTGTCGTAATAGATAATTTTAAATAAAGATTTTTTTTAATAAAAAATCGTATCTTACTTCTAACATCTCCAAGAACATACGTATAAAATTTCATGATGATCGGTTGAGTAGTTTTCGCGTGAAACCGTAACAAACAAACTTATATTCGCATTTATAATATTAGTAGAGATGTGTTCTCAAGTACAGCTTGAAGCTTAGTAATAATATCTCCACACAACTCCCACACGACCGTCTGATTACAAATAAAGCAGAGCCTATGCCAGATAGTGATGTATATGGTAACCAGATTACTGATAAACATACTTATATATTTCAAAATACACACATATTATACACAAATTATACCCAAGTAGAAAAAATTATCGCGCTCATCATACAACTATTTGCCTTGGGTGGGAATCGAATTCGACCTCTGGCGTAGCAGTTATTGTCAATAACCACATTAAAGTTCCTAAACATTTCTTATTATTCCGGCAACCCTTTTTTTTATTAACGTGTTGGGACCCCCTCGGGCCGTCACCCCACCGGGGCGTACGGCAGCGTGGTGTGTCGGAATCAGACCGACTAAAACCACACGGTATGCCACTCTGCGCCTGAGATAGGAGGGATCCGGGAACTGCTGCTATTACGACATCCAGATTCCTCCTAGCGCCTGACCGCTACCGCGGGCACCATCTGCGGGTAAACTTTCTATTTTTGGGCGACGTACGGCACACGCGGACATCGCCTCCTCGCGGCTGACATCATTCCGGAAACCCGGCCTAACCTTTCTGACTCCTAAAATAATTTTAATCTTCCTGTAAACATCATAATTTTCTTATTTTCAATTAATATTTATGGTTAAAATAAAATTCTTAAAACGTCCAAAGTACTTTAAACTAAAAAACAGGCAATAGTAGCATTAACAAACATTAGACTTTGACCAACCAACTTTAAAATCTATTTTTCATAAATTTAATTAATAGAATAGTGTCGATTTAAAAACTCATAAGATGAAATTAACAAACTTAGAACCATAAACTATTTACAATACTGAGTATGATATGCTTTGCTTTAATTATTCAAAAAACAATAAATTGTCAAATAAAATGGAAGTAATAACTTAATAGATCACACATTCGATAGTCTGACACGAAGTTTAGAAAAATCTGTAACCAGTATGCTGAGGAACACACTTATAGATCACTAAAAACATACATATTTAAACATGTATAATACTAATGACATACAATAGCTTGATTTTATACTCGTCACACTGTTCACTAGTATCTTAATATTTTGAGCCTAGCCTTAATTTAGAAGAGAATCCTTACCTACTCGACTAATACATTTATTAACCCAGACCGTCCCTTGTAAATATTTGTACCATGCCTACCAATTTGTTTTATAAGGCACTTGTAATAGCTGCGTAAATATTTATTATTTATTTCATTCCTCGAAAATCAAATTAAATTCAGAATAAATTTTATATATGTGACGCATTTATATGGACCAGCGAGCCTAGAAAAGTGATATGATTCAAAACAGTTTTGTGCTTGATGTTTTAAGAGTAAATTCTGTTGAGAATCGTGTGGAAATTCTCTTGAGGCGTAACTTACCCTAAAGTACTATAATGTATTATGAGGTAAAATACCTAGATTTAGACGTTCCGATATAACTACGTCATTATGCTATCGGTAACGTAGAAACCCCCACGGGTTTGACTTACCTGGTTACCGCCAGTTGAGAAAACGTCAATAATTATATCGTATACTATACGTCAAAATGTAGGTAATTTCTTAAAACTAAGGATACGATGTATAGCTATAATTCTAGAGATATAATTCAAGAATCTATAGATACTAGTGAAAAGAAGATTGCAAACTCAAGCTATCATAGTTATGGTTCAATTATATGTAGAACAAACATTTTAATCTCATTTTTGTATTTATTAGGTATATATACGAGTATATATAAATACTTTTAAGCGCGTGTATTACGAGGGTAAGTTTTTAAGTTCGCGGAATGACAGTGAAAAAGGCGGGTAAACGCGCTCTTTTGATGCCTACCGTATTCAGTGACTCATAATTAGTCTGCATAGTAAAATTTGTTGTGATTGGATCATTAGTTATTAAACTATCGTTGACCAAGTATTTTAATCGGGAACGAAGTGAAAAAAATGGAGAAAATTGAATTCCGTGCGGTGATAAAGTTCCTTACTAAGCAAGGAAAGTCTGTTCAAACCATACTCAATGAGATGTCATCGGTTTACGGAGATTCTTGCCCAGGAAAAACAATGGTCTACAAGTGGCATAGTTTATTTAAACAAGGCAGGGAATCACTTGAAGACGACCCGAGGCCGGGGCGCTCCGTTGAGGTGACTACGCCAGAAGTTATTGCAAAAGTAGAAAAAATTGTATTGGAAGATGCTCGACTAAAAAAGAAACAACTCGCAGAAATGGTTGGAGTATCGGATACAACAATTTTTAAAATTTTACACGATCATCTTGGCATGACTAAGGTTAGCGCACGGTGCGTGCCGAGAATGCTCACGCCATTGCAAAAACAACAGCGCGTGGAATGTTCACGTGCGTTTTTGGACCTCTGCAATGAAGACAAGGATGGCGTATTGAATCAAATTGTTACTGGGGATGAAACTTGGGTTCATCATTATGAACCCGAGTCCAAACAAGACTCCATGCAGTGGCACAAAAAGGGCACAGCACCACCCAAGAAATTTAAGGTTTCACAGTCGGCTGGGAAACTCATGGCAACGATTTTTTGGGACTCAGAAGGAATATTATTGATAGATTATAAAGATAAAGGCATTTCTATAACGGGGGAATACTACGCTTCAATCTTAGAACAGTTAAAAGAAGCCATCAAAGAAAAAAGACGGGGAAAATTAACGAAAGGTGTCCTGCTATTGCATGACAATGCTCCCGTTCACAAGAGCCGAGTCGCACTGGCTGCCCTGCATAAGGTGGGCTTCGATATTTTGAATCACCCACCCTACAGTCCAGATTTGGCTCCGAGTGATTATTATCTCTTTCCAAAAATGAAAAAAGAATTACGTGGTAAGAAATTTTCAACTGATGAGGAGGTTAAGGAGGCGGTTTCGGCGTATTTTTCAGACAAAGATAAAACTTTTTTTTACGAGGGAATAAAAAAACTAATTGAAAGATCTGAAAAATGTATTCGTGTTGCAGGGGAATATATAGAAAAAGAAAAATAATTTTGTGTTTTTATTATTACTCAATACCCTCCATTCCGCGAACTTAAAAACGCCCCCTCGTATATATGAGTAATATCTTCCATTTATTACAAAAATTTAAACAATTAACATAGTCCACTGCTGGATAAAAGGAGGCAAAAAGAGGTTACAAGAGTAAATACCAATTACGAAACTTGTTTTTTTTTGTTCAACACTAGGAGTTTAATTAAATATCAATTAAGGTCATAATTTACTTTTACGTACATATTATTCGAAAAGTCTTATTCTATTTCTAACAGAAGATGATATAATAAAAGTCGTTCTTTAACATTAAACTGAGATTCATAGTTATGAGTTTAAATCAAAGTCGTCCTAACAAAGTGAACTTTATGCGATGAAGACACCTCTCTGTGATTTTAATGTAACTTAGTAATCATTTCTCTTGATGTGAACTACTGTAAGTAAAGTCGAGGAAAATATTATAATACTTTTTGTTACATTACTTTTTTCATTCACACATATATATATTTTCCAATAAAAAGAAAGGTATATTTTACGTTTAAAGCTATTTTTGATCTAGAATATTACAATGCTTGTATTATACAGAATTAAATGAATTTATATATTTTTGACTTATTTTCCTAACCTTTAAAAAGTATTCATTGAAATTGGGGTCCATTTAAAACCAAATTGAGTCCTATTCTTCCTGATCTCTTTCACACACTGTACCATTTCATTGGTAAATAATTTTACTTTTTCTTTTATGGCCAGCCCGCTCTCTTTTTTTTTCCCCTGGTGCCTATCATCTCCGGAATGTAATCTTTCTTTATTGGCACATTAAGATTAAATCCACATCTGGTAAAAAAACTGATATTGACAATATTAAACATATAATTAAATTATAACACACTTGTATTTTTACAAAAAATTTAATTTGTTTGAACTTCATCTAAGCATAATATTCTGTTAAAGATAAAAATGCTTTATCTGGCTTTAATCATTAGTCTATCGAAATGCTGGCACAATGAATTCATTTTCAATATGAATGTGAACTTATGTTCCAAGTCGTAATTTAATTTAAAAATATATATATCTCCAATACAAACAAATATATCTGACAAAATAATTATTTATTAAAATTGAAATGAAATGAGCCTCGTAATTACTCATTTTTCAAAGTCTATAGGATCATGAGAAATAATGTTTCCATCTAGTTTTTAAAGTAAATGCCCAACTGAGAAATGGTTAAGCATTAAATAAAAAATTAAATTAAATTATTAAAAAAATGCGAGATATACAATATCAGAGATTATTTTCTACACACTGATGTGAGAATACATTTCAATGTAGATGCAGTGTATACTGGTTTTACCGCACTCGCTATGGTTAAAGAGAATTACGGTATAAATATACGGTATGGTGAACTCTTCGCAGGAACCGAAGGTTTTGTTTATGCGATTATGGACGAAGTTATCACGATGAATAACTATCGGAAATTTAAAATAAAAAGTTAATATATTATTTCTGGTTGTTCTAGTCTTGCTAACGTATACACAACCATGTAGCCGGGATCGTACACCAACAACTTGGCCTTAAATTCCAACTTGTCAATTTACAGGTACCATACTACAGATATGTACATGTTCGCCCCAGTTCTCGAGAACGGTCGTGCTATGGGATCGATCTATTATCACAGATAAGACTATTGTTGCCAATAAGTCTGATATTGTGATGATAGATCGATTAAAGCCCCTCGCAATGATTGTCGTTATCGCCATACCCCATGACGAGAATCGTGTGAAAGTTGAAAAAGAAAAACAAATGAAGGATTTAGATCTATCTCACGAAATCGCCGATATGTGAAAAGTGGATTCGGTGATCAGTGTTCCGATAGTCGTATCTTCTCACAGATTGATAGCCAAGAGCCTCGACCAATATCTTAAAAGGCTCATACATAGTAGAAAGTTGAACCAAGAGTCTGATGCAGTCCTTCTTGACATGGCACGTATAGAGAGGAGGTTGCTATTTTTGGACTTTAACCACCGATGTCTTAACACTTGTATCTGTTGTCGATGGTCGACTATTTTTTATATTGTTAGATATGAACTTTTATTTTCTTTTCATGTACCTTGAAATGTAATTTATATGTTTATAAATGTAATAAAGAGAATAATATTAAATCCGTTTATAGGTAGTACCAGTACTTAATACTTAATACTAAGAAAGTACAAGGGATAGAAAGAAAAGTATGAGTTGAAATGTATAGGGTAGTGTCTGGTATATCAGAAAGTGATATGTAATATAATACGAAAGATTAAATAAGTACATACAAATAAGTAGGTGAAATTTATAGATATTCCTTACATTAAGATGAATTCCTTGACCTAACCGAGTATATCAATAGTATAACTAATTATGAGACACTGGTGTCACCCAGGTAATATTCCTTTACCAGTCTCTTGAACGACGTCAATATTTGTGCACCTTTTTTTACGACATGTGGGACATTCGACAACCAAACTGCTTCGATAGAGAAGAAAAGGTCGAAATATTTGGTAATATATATCCTGACATTTTTAATTTCAAGTTCTCTGATGATTTCAAGGATTTCGAATGCGTGCCATGAAGGAATGTAAACCAGGATTTAAGATAACATGGAGTAAAAGGATTGAAAAGAATGTCATATAAAAAAGAAAGAATACATGCATTCCAGTGACGGAGGATGAGTAGCCATTGAAGCTGTTGACGGTAATCATGAGACATGATCATACTTGCGTCATCCAAATATGAATCTAACACAGAGATTTTGGAGTCTCTCAATATTATGATTATGTAGGTGCAAAGAATACCTCCTTTGTTCATTGACCTTAATCATTTTTGTATCTATGTATTTCTGAATTTCTATCTGAATTTTATTCTTGCTTAGTCTTTTTAGACACCTTTAAGTAGTTGAGTTATATTTTTAAATTTTTTTTTCAAAACGAATTCAGGTTTATTTATCAATTTACAAACGCAAATAATACACAGAAACTAAGTAATACCCTGCTGTATAAAATAAATATACAAGTGTAAGAAAGGCTGGTATGCTACAAAGCAAATTGAATGGAGGTGTCAATAGCCGGAAGTGGCTCATTTCCGCGATATTTGTTGTCACTGGCCCTTAGGTATTAAATTTTCTTCTGCGTCCCATCGTATACCGGTTTCCGGGTATGATGTCCGGACCCTGCCCTCATCTACGCGGGACAAAGCGAATTAAGCTTACTCCACTTTTCTTCTATTGCCTTTTACCAGTGTTCGTTATCGAAAATCGAAACTAATAGTTTCCGACGTTGGGAACAATGCCTTCGTAACTGTCTATGGATTCGCCTATTGTATCTAGTAAGTATCAAATTGATTATTCGATACCACGATATTTTGCAGTAAGTATGTTATGTATAAACAAGTTTTTTTAAGTTGCTAGTTAAATTATGAGTTTAGTACACCGAAAAATATGTAGGAAAATTATAACTGATAAGTTTAATCAATATATTATTTGTTACTTTATGAAAACAAAACAGGTCTAATTTGTATTTTTATTTATAAATCAACATATAATTAGAAAGTTAATCATTAGAAATGTGACAATCTTATAGACTAAAACAAATACCTAACATTTTTGTAAATACAAACAAATTTCTAAACATTCAGTAGGCAGGTTATGTCTTCGATGATTTAAAATATTTTCATTATAGGAAAGGATCGCTCTACTACCAGCGAGATAACTAAACATTATTGGAACTCAGATGATATTTCATAATTGCAAATTTGACCTATAATAACGTAATTTATGCTTAGTCTAAATTTGTTTTTTTTATTACTTCTTTAGACTTGTCACTTGGATTAACACATCATCATCTCAGCCAAAAGCCGTCCACTGCTCCCACTCTTACTGTCCACTGGAAATAAGCCTTTTTTTTTTTTTTTTTTTTTAACGTGTGGAAACCCCCTCGGGCCGTCACCCCACCGGGGTTTACGGCGGGGCGGTGTGTCGGAATCGGACCGACTAAAACCACACGGTGTGCCACTCTGCGCCTGACATAGGAGGGACCGGGAACAGCTGTTATTACGACATCCAGATCCCTCCCAGCGCCTGCCCGCTAATGCAGGCACCATCTATGGGTAAACTCTCTATTTTAGGCGACGTACGGCACACGCGGACGTCGCCTCCTCGCAGCTGGCCATTGTAGCGGATGGAGGGGAAAACCCGTCCCGTCCACCCGCGGCCACACTCAAGGCGGCATGAGGCGCTGGTATGCGCGCCTCCGCCGCCCGGCTCGCCGGCAGCGAATTGGGTCCGAGTGGATATTGTCCTCCCGGGCCTTCTCCGCCGCCTCCTTCCGCGAAATTACGTCTTCGCAGAAGGTTGTGACCGCGGTAAAACAACTGTCGCTACCGACCATGGAGCGTATTACGGCCGGTAGCGAGAGATCTTCTCCAATAACTGCAGTGAGGACCCCACTCTGCGCCGCCCAGGCGGAACAAACCGCCAGCGTGTGCTGATCCGAGTCCTCACTGCAGTCGCAGTGGTGACAGGCGGGACTCAATTCCCTCCTGGCGACCGAGTGCAGATACTTCCCGAAGCAACCGTGCCCGGAAAGAATCTGCGTCAGTCGGAAGGAAAGGGTCCCGTGCTGCCGCCCTGCCCACTCGGCGATGACCGGCTGGAGAGCCTCCACGGCGGCAAAGCCAGCACGTGGAGCCTCCAGCCGGGACGGCCAACGAGCCATCGTGGCTCGACGAGCGGCCTCTCGCCACTCGCGTATCTCTTCGGGCGGGGGCCGAATGCCGCTACCCACCCGAAAGTCTGCCGTTCGCCGATAAACTTCAGCGAGCACCTCCGCCTCCAAATCCCACGGGGGAGTTCCGGCCAACGCGCACGCCGCCTCCGTCGATACGGTGCGGTAACCGCGTATGGCTCTAACCGCCAATATCCTCTGAGGGCGCCAGAGGCGAGCCCTATTCTGGGCGGTCAGAGCCGCCGCCCACACCGGTGCACCATACAGTGCCATTGACCGAACAACCCCCGTGTATAGCCGTCTCGTCGCGACGCTGGCTCCACCCAAATTGGGCAAAAGTCGCCCAAGAGCAGAAGCAGCGCCGACCAGCTTTGAAGTAAGCTGTCGGAAGTACTCGTCGAAGAGCCACCTGCACTGGAAATAAGCCTACACCAAGGTTCTCCACAACAGCTGGTCCCGTGCCGCCCGCAACCAGCAGCTTCCCGCCATCTTCACCAGGTCGTCGGACCACCTTGTGTGGGACCTACCAACACTGCGTTTCCCAGTACGCAGTCGCCACTCCAGAACTTTATGGCCCTCATCGGCCATCGTTTATTATTAGATTAACACACAGAAACATAATTGAAATATAATGAAAACATCCTTATCACTAGACCTTATAAAAATATGCAAAGATTAATAAGAATAGGGTAAATATGCTAATTCAGTTTGAAGAAATTTATTTCTAATAAGAACTACTGTCCACTTATATATATATTAGAAAGTAAAATAATGCAATACAATTTGCCTTTAAAATATTATGAGTTGTAGTGTACATACAAACATATTTCTTTAACTTATTTTTAAATGTGTTTATATTTTCGTAATCTTTTATGTCGGTCGGCAATCTATTGAACGGCTGGGGTCCCTTATACAAAAGGATTTTTAACCGTAATTAGTGCGTACACCTGATAAGATCGAGTTTATTCTTCTTTCTCAATGTTGGGACTGGTTAGTAGTAATGTTTTTGACATGAATAGTACACATATAGCTGTCCAATCAGTAGTTTAATTGTTTCGTATACGGTTTTTGTTGGAATGAAATGCCAGAATTGGAATAGAATACTAATTATTTTATTCTCGATTCTTTGAAGGGAGTTCAAATGAGATACCGCAGCTGAACCCGATATTTCAGTTCAATATTCTAAATGTAATTTGACTAGCGAGTTAGATGTAAATAGGAGTGCGTACTTTGCTTGGAATACAGTTTGCAACTTTCTGTAATGCTCTCAACAAAGATGTTAGTTTGTTTCTAAGATGGTCGATATGTAATTTCAGAGTTAGTTTCTCATCTACCCTCAATCCAAGATGTTTTACGTTAGTTATTCGTCTTATTGTTTCGTTATTTACTTAAAACGATGTCAAATCCGTAATATATTTACATTTAATGGTAAAAATCATGAATGATTTTGTCATGTATGCAAGGTTTTTGATGTGTTAACAATTGCTAGAATGTTGTACTACAACCACTCGTTAAGTAAATCGAGGTCGATGAGTTGATTTAAAAAATAAAAGAGAACAGTGTCATCTGCATAAACTTGTCAACTTAAATTAAAAAATAGTGAACTTATCACAGAACCTTCACAGAAGCTGCAATATATGTTTTGGACGTCACCACTGTAGATATCACCTATTTTAACAATTTGACGTCTGTTATCCAAATACGATTTATACATACTATATGAAGTGCCTCTAATCCCCATGTTATCTTGTAGTAGACTCTTGCAGTAGTTTTTTGTCACTAATGGTGTGGAATGCTTTTCTAGCCCATTGATCTGTATGAGCTTAAATTTTGGTAACAAGGTCCTACTACTGCTTCCTTGAGATTCCAAGATTCCTTGATTTAGAGCGAAAGCCATATTCTTCATCTATTAACGATTTTTATTCATTAAATTATCAATTCGTTAAGCAGTAGATGGCGATAGGTTGATTGATTGATTGATTGCTTAGGCGACTGTATAGTAAGCGTTCGAATATTTTGAACATTACAAGTAACACTGACACAGACTTGCACGCTCGTGTCAGTGTCACAGCAAAAATATAAATAAATTTAATCCGACCGTTAATCAAATCATATTTTCTATATTTCTCACTCATTACAGAAACATAATTAAATATTTCTACCAAAAATATATAAATAACAACGTGAACTAGAAAAACTTACAACCCGAGTGTGGAAAGAGCCGACGGCCAGATTACAACTCAATATTTTAATTACTTTTCAAATATAACCTAAAGGCCACCTGCGTAAGGCAATATAGTTATAGGCCGCCCGGGACACGATACCAATAGCCGAAGGACATACCGAACTAGGCTCAAGGGATACTGATAACGTAGAAAACGCTTTCTAACACCCTTAAATAAAGTTAATAGCTCTCGGAAAGTTTTTCGTTGTACCCCTTAGGGCCATTACACAATGTGCGATACGATTTATACAGCGTTTACAGACTTAAGCACGACCCGAAGGATTCACCGTAGACTCCTTATAGCATTTAGGTGTCAAATGGAGTTGTATAAGGTCAATTTAATAGTTCAATAAGGGTCCTTTCCCTATCTATTTTAAGAAGCTTAGTGATTTTTATTGAGATTTTATTGTAAGTTTTTCTTGGATAAATTGTGTTATGTTCGTAACTACTGCTCACTACTTTCTAATAATGAATATTTGATGTAGAAGTTATTGTTTCAGTCCTAAATCAATAAATTTAATTGTTGTGTAGTGGGCATTTGTTTGTCAGCTAAAGTTGAATGTTCATACTTAGCTTTCCTCTTAACCTAGAGATGTAGATGAATCCAGCCTTTTAGTTAGAACTAATGACTAAGAGAACAAAAATCCCTTAAAACTATAGAAAAGTACAAAAAACACGAAACAAGTAAGCTGTGTTAATTATAAACTGATTCTTCCAAGATTAAAAATTCCTTTTATTTATTAATTTAGTTAATTGTTATTTCTTTGATTCAATCAAATCAACCTATTGCTGTCCACTGCTAAAGGAAGGTCTTCCCCAAGGAGCGCCAAGAATCCCGGCCGGGCAATCCGTTTTTATCCACCGCCAGCCACCTTCCTCAAGCCGTCGGTTCATCATACCGCAGGGCGCCCTACACTACGTTAACCCAATCGTGTTCTGAAGATATGACAGGTCAACTTACACTTTAGTGTACTGATTCTCTGTGCGATGTCAGTTACTCCAGTTCTCTGTCGAATAACACACTCCACCACACGCTTAGCTACTTTAAGCTACTAAAAGTGGACCAGTCCAATGGTACTCATACCATTGGACTGGTCCACATATGTCATTGGTTCACGTCTCGACTCCATACGGCATCACGGGTAACACGCCCTGCTCAAATATCTTTTACTCAAACTGTAATTATTTTTAGTAATAATATATGAAATTAACCTGCCCCCATTATTATTTTGTGTTTTGCTACTACAGTATAGACAGAAAATTGTGAGAAACAAAACATTTAATACACTACACATAAATAACTTGATATAAGATAAGAAAGATACCTTAATTACCTTCCAAACGCTAACTCTCTAAAATTAAATTTACACTAGAAGTTATGATTCGAATTCTAAGAAACTTAACAAATTAACTAAAATCAGTATAGATGAAAATTAAGATAATGTCTTTTTACATAACTAATTCTCGTAACTCTTCACGCGCACATGTGGGCCAAATTTAGATAGGACCCAAAAATCCAATCCGATATTTAACTGCCAAAGGTAGGAACGAGAGCGGCTAACTAATCGTTTACCTATACCAGCACAATCAATCGCACCCACCTTAATTTTCCAGCCAATAACGAAAGCCCACACAATCCATTCAAAGTATCTAATTAATTGGACAACATATCTCTTCCATGCGAATCACGTACGTGATCCAGGTGACGTCATTAAAAACACAACCTGCACATGTACACAAATACGTGTTTGCTTAATATTTGCATTTGACGTTGAGGTGTTGCTTTTATGGCTTCGACAGTAATTGACAAGGATCAGGGGACTACAAATGAAAAACGGAACAGTAGCAAGTTGTTAATTTTTCCAATAGCCAGTTGGGATGTTTGGCGTTTCCTGTGTGTGTTAAAGTGTTAAATACCTTGGATTTGAATTGTGCTCAAAGTGGAATCTGAAAGCAATGAAAATAAGATGTACGTAATTTATATACAGATGTACCTACCTACATACTTGTAGGCACGTTATCCACACTCATATCCACATAGATGTATGTGTAGATAAGGTTTGTATATATAAAGATAGAGATTATATATGGAATGGTACAACTGCCTTGGTGGCACAGTGGAAGCGTATGCGACTGCTGTGTTTTGAGGTCTCAGAATCGATTGCGGGGTCGAACCAAATCTTTGTATGCTCTATAAAAATTTGTTTCTGAGTTTGGGTGTTTTCTATGTATAATATGTATGTATTTACAAAAAAAAGGTACTTATATTTGTTACCTAGTACACATAGTACAGGTTCTGCTTAGTTTGGGACTAGGTGGCGTTGTGTATCAGATGCCTAAAATATTTATTTATTATAAATATGGACCCCATATAGATATACATATATATTATGTGCTATATATATAGATGTATATTACGTACCATATACGTATAGTACGAAAACAAGCTGAAGAAGGCATGTCTATCATCACAGCAAGGCTCGAAGATAGTTTGTAGTCATTAAATACCACTAACACCAAGTTACTCTGTTTTAGCAAAACAATGGCCACTGCGCCCAGCAATTTTCAGATTCATGTACACTGCTATCCTTGTAATCGAACTAACGCTTCACTTTCACGTTGCTGCTGTCCTTTGTTATCAAAAAATACAGATATTAAATATTTAGGGATAGACATTGATGACAATTTAAATTGGAGGGAACACATAGCTACAATTAGTAACAGACTGAGAAAACTTATACGTATATTCAGAAAGTTGAGACTGACATAAGATACTACACTTTTGATTCAAACTTAGAAAGTTTTGGCTGAATGTGTTACTACACATGATGATGTTGTGAATATGTCTTGGTTACTAAACCATGTGAAAATATACAACAGGTTACTACCTATTGTTTATTTTCATGTGGTTTAGTAACCAAGACTCATTTAATTGATCTAGAAAGAACCCAACGTACAGTACTTAAAGTACTTCTTTATCTCCTATTTCCACCCTACACATTTAGTTTATATGAATGCTGATATTCTCTCAGTGCTGAAACTATTTAACTATGAAACTATACGTAGATATCACAAGACTACTGTTCCACTTTTAAAATCATCGGGCAAAAAGAAAGACACGTGTCCAGTTCAAAGAGTAACAAGTAAATTGGCCCATCAATAGTATAATAACCTTGCACTTAGACTTTATAACAAACTAAATTAAATTTATAAACCTTAACCTAGCTTAAAATTAACCATTTTATTAAACAGTGGCTGAAAAATCTGGTGTTTGATAATGTTGAAAGCCTACTAAAAATAGTGAAATAGTGAAAACTGGAATAATATCACATATACTATACATATTATGTGAGAGTAAGAACTTCCACTATGCACACAGCCTGACTTGTTTACAAACACATGTTACTATCAATCAATACTCGTAATATATAATGTTGCTTATGTTTATTGTAATGTTCTCAAAGGAAGAAACCTTGTAATTATATTTGACCACTATGTGGTAAATGTCGCTGGTGACACAATTACACACACTTATATGTTATTTAAGTTCGAATCTTGTATGGCAACTTCCACATACAGTGCAAACACAAAATTATACTACAGCGCCATCTAGTGCAGACCCATCGAACTACGGAGTATAATGAACTATAGAGCAACTACTAAGCCTGTATCGCGAAATAGAGATTCTTGTAACCATTAGCATATAGCATTAACTATTGGGCTGTGGCACGACAGGTATAATCACCTCGCCTGGTCGGAGGATCCTCTTTCTGTCGGAGGGACATGACACTCACTTTCACTTCACTCACACTTACTCACAAACATATCTAACTAAACAAACTTAGTTAAATTTTGTCCTATTGTGTACTATTATAACTTAATTTTTCTTTTCTCCTTGCTTTGAAAAGGAATTGATTTCCAACACACAGCTAGTGCTATTTTGAGAATTAGGGTTGCACAGTAGTTTATAATGAGCCTTTTGTTCAAAATAAAGAATTATTATTATTAGCGTACTTGAGACAAGCAAAGTACACAAATTCTTCTTCCTTGTCTTTATTATTCTCAATATTATTTGTGATCTGCTACTAGTGCCACCGATTTTACCTGAATATTAGTTTTGCCGCGGAGCGACTGGCATCGGACTTTTACAATCTTGAACCGGAACTAAATTCGAATGTATATAGATGTTCATGATAACCGGAACCGATAAGCTTAACGTGCTCCCAGAGATACGAACTTGAAACACCGTCAACTTACTCATACTCCGGGCTGTTATTTGCCATTTCTTGTAAGAAAAACCCTAAAAACATTTTTTGACCTACGCTGGGCATTGCAGCTTGAGACTTGATTCACAGTCGTATACGCTAAACCCTGGATCAAAATTTTTATTTAAAACGAACAATCGTGTAAAACACCAATTATTATTTATTTAAATAGTTGTATTTTTGTAAAAATTTTTTGCATAAAACTAGCAAATAAAATTAAAAGTGAGAGCTCACAATAAGCAAATCTAGCGACGTATCATTCTAAAAATTAATTTAACTTAGAAAAGTTTATAAAAGTCAAACTTTACTGTCTTTCTGATTACACCGCAATTTGCCGCACCGCAAATAAATGTATGTTCCCAATAAAATCACATTACATCGATATTCCGTATGTTGTTGAATCTCATCGCTTAGGTCAAAAGTTTAGAACAATATATGAAACCTAGGCAAAGATACTCTCAAATCTTCGTTTTATATTAAAAAAAAAGAGCTTTGCCATTCTTTTTGTACGTAAAATGTTATTTTAATTTGATAATTTAAGTCTTTTAATTTGCATAAAACTAGTTGAAGATGCTGACGATCCTAGGTCTTGTTTGGTTTATTTAACAAATAGAAAATAAATAGGTACTTATTAAACTTAACTTACATTCATGCGCACAGATCAATCAACGTCAAAGATGTTAACTGACTAATCGGAAGTTTCAACTTTTTATGAGATCGCATCATAAATTGGAATCCAAAGATTACAGATTTCTTCAAAATGTGATGGATATTCATATTATATATTGCAAAAAGGCCTATGTCACCTAATTTTTTCATGTATTGATTGAGTTGAGCCATCTTAAATAAATCGGAAGCACTTCATTTTATTCCCCGCAATAAATATGTCAAGCTACGAATATAACTCATAATTCTGTTTAATGGAAGTTACTTTTACGACACTTATATATTTTGTTGAAAATTTTTGTAAATATTTAATGAATTAAAAGTTGTTAAATGTATAATTTATTTTTATAAACATTACTTTACTTTATATGATATGTTATTTTTATTCTTTTAATCTTGTAAGTTTTATAATATAATTTTATAATAGCATCCCCCACAGCTTAATTTAATAAAATTAGAGACAAATACTATATATCTAGATATAATATTTGAACATGTATGACCTAATCTAATACAAACTCTGCCGAAATATATAGGAGTAGGCTAACCTACTTCTATATTGCTCGACAAAGTTTATAGGCAAGTAAAATTGTATTTGATCGAATCTAATAGTATGCTATGAACATTTACAGTTTGTCGGCATACATTTCTATCTTGTAAAAAAAAATAACAGCCTATCTAACATATCTTTATGAATTTTTCAGTAGTAGTAGTACTAGGTAGTCTTTTAACTTCTTTTTTTCAAATAAGTGTCCTAATGGTTTTCATATCATCTTTAACGTATATTGCCTATAAACCGCTTTAAAAATATTTGTATAGAGTGTAAATACCATTTTTCATGTAGCGTGACCCTTATGAAAGGAGGTTAAATCTCAGTTGGTCTGAATGGGCTTAAGACTTTATTCTGGATGAATACAAACGTTAACGATCCTCGACGTGTGCCCTTTCAGTGAAACCTTAATCATGTTTCACTTTTAGTCGGATGAGGTCATGAAGATTTTATTCACTGATTTCTTTACGTTATTACTGTAATGGTATCAAAAAATATTATATTTAGATATATTTAGTATCTTATTACTATGTTACGTATATATATTATTTTATTTGATGTTATATGTACTACTGACAAAAAAAATGTCACGGTTAAAACTTAGCGATTTTGTATTATTATTGTAATGGTTTATTATTTGACTGTTTGTGCCTTGGCTACATAGGGTTTCAATCAAAAAGTCAGGGCCCTAAGCTAAACTTCCCTGCAAGTGTTACACCTGTTGACCGACCGAGGCTTTGGCAAACAAAACAACCCGATTAGCGACAATAGGCTTGCCATCTCTCCGAGGAAACAGACGTGATTTTATGTACACATGTATGTTTTGGCGTAAAAAAAAAATTAAAATATGTTTACGTCGATAAATCCGCTATTATGAAGTGTACGTGCATAAGAAGTATCGAAAAGTGATCAAGGTATTTATTTAATTTACACAGACAAAGTTAACTGCCTTAAAACTTAGAGTTAGTAGTGGTTAGCTATAATTATATTTACATATTGTATCAACTTTTAAGTATTCAATTAATATTGTTCTTCGAATCCCTTGCCAATTAAGTCATTTCCTTTCCCAACAAGTTAATGCCTCGTTTTGAAATTCGATCCAGTACAGAATTTCCTTTTCGTAATTAATAATACTGCCTGCTTTCCATATTAAGCTAGCAATATATTAGTAAAATTAAATAGGTTGATATGGCAAGCCGAGGCAATAAATTATGACAATCGTTTGTTTATTTATTACTGTTACAATAAATTAGTATTTAAGTAACAAGCTAAACCCCATTAAGTATTCTATTCATTCAAAATTAAATTATAATATAATACATGTTTCCAATAAACGAATATACATTTAAAGTACAAACAAAGCTTTGTAAACTAGTATTAATCTTGGTTTAATCCTCCAAGCGCACGTTAAAAGATGGTGTGTACGCGATACACGTATGATCTAACCTCCAACACACAACAAATAGCAATTTGTTACTTCTCAGTATTTTAATATCTCGGAAAGTAATTAGAAATTATTTACCATGTGTTTACCATGCAGGTAAACACAACAAATAATTTTACTTTTGTATAAAAGAGTATTATATGTCCCTCAGAGTATAGGATTGCTAGTACGAGTATATTAGGTTTCAATACCAGATCATCAGATTATATAATTGTACAATGTTAAAGAAATATTATAAATTAAATTTAAAATTGAAGTTTATTTTATTTAAATTTTAATAGCTAGGTTTCTTAGATTTACGAGTACCTATGTACAAGTGTGTAAGTTTGAAATATTTTTTTTTGTATCTGTGTCACGGGGACTTAACACGAAACGGACACAAAGAACACTATGACTCAGAACAGCAATTTATAGATGTCACAAAGAATTGTCTAATGTGTGAATTAAACCTACAACACTCAGCACTCTAAGAAGCAGTGAGGTGACCGCTTGAAGCACTACGCCATCTGTGTAGTCCACTCAAAAGTCAGATATATGGGTAGAATTAGCAAGTCACAAACTTTACAGTAATTATTTAAAGTAAAAGCTTAACTATTTTTTTTTCTATCACCACTTTGACAAATGCTGAACCAGTTTGAAATAATCCGACTCTGTTGTGATTCAAGATAAAACGAAATCGTATAACATTTCTTCGTTGTAACTTCCTTTTTACTCAACCTTCAATCACGGTTAAGTAGCTGTTTCCCTCGTAAATATAACAAATTGCTATTCCATAGAATTTCTAACAGACTTCCTGCAAGTAAGTGTCTTCGATAAGAATGTACAAAAATAGAAAAATAACCGATTCAAATTTGTACAATCGAGGTTATCGACTATTTTTTCTTATTATTCAATTTGTTTAGAAAAAAGGCAGCACCACTAAGTGATGTTTTCCTCTAAACGTATTCTAAACTTGAGTTCGGAAAAATAAAAAGGACCTTTCTAAAAATCGAGGTCGAGCCAAACTGTGTTAACCACAGGCGCGATAAAGAAGGCAATTTCCTAAATAGGGCTTGTGAGGATTTCCCTAATGTAAGACAAAAAATGGATTGCTGCTCACCCAAGATGTACCATTCCTGTAAGTCTCACTACCGTGAAGCAAACTAGGAGTGTATTTTAACTTTGATCTAATACAGGAGTCGTGTGACTGTGTGTGTGAAGAGTTTATTGAATCGTTTTGTTAAGGTTTCATGATGTTTCAAATTGTGTAGAATAATTTGTTTTAATTTTAGAAATATTAATTTTATTACCAAATGTTTACAAGCTGTTCTTGTCACTAAACTATTTTGTAGTATTATATACCCTATATGAATTTTATTACCGAATACATTGCGCCCCTGCGTCATTTCTATTGTGAAAGTTAAATCTGACAAGTTCAAATTTTCTTACAACAATAAAAAGACCTGCTCCTAATGCTATTTTTGTGATACCCTCCTTGCTATCATATCTATTATGTATGTTTCTCAGTGTTTTTCTTATTCAATGCCAAATCCACAGCAATACGCCCCTTAGAAGATCATCTTGTGATCTAATCTAAAGGACAAAGCATGGAGATTAGTTTGTACAAAAGGTTTTTGTAGAAAGGAATATTTTCACTTTACTTATCTCCCTAGACAAATAAGATTAAGCCCGGCCACTGAGAAAGCATTTGCCTTACAGTATGGCGCACAGGCACAACTTATAATAGCTTTATACCAAGAGTGGCAGACTGTGCATTTTATTATTACATGAATTACTTAATACGCAACAAGATGGTCCTTTTGTTATGAAATAGAGGAAAAACAAACCAGCACATCTAATAGATCTGTCTCAGTTGTTACTTACTACACGCACTGCCTCGTTGGTCTAGCGTATGCGGCTGCCGATCAAGAGGTCTTAAGTTCGATTCCCGGGTCGAGTCAAAAAGTCTTTTTGATTTTTTCTGGTTACTAATATATTTAGTAACAACCCTGAGTTTAGTAGTTGGGGTCTTAATCCCCGTGCTTCAGAGAGCACGTAAAGTGTTGGTCCTACGTCTGATTTCTCCCCGGTCGTGTCGGATAGCTGTCCCATCGGACTGTGAGAGTGAGGCCTCCGTTGAGATCGGCCACCGTGACCGAAATCGACTAGAAGTACATGATCACTACACGCATATAATAAACTAATAGCGTCAGTTGTGCTTTGGATACCTTTCTACGACGATACATTATTTATAATATTTTTCTGTAAGTCCAAGTTTCTTCTTTAATTGAAAATAAATTGTTGCCTGAGTAGTATTTATGTTTATTGAAGGTTAGTTACTGCTCGCTTGCTCGTGTAATTATTTCTTAACATTTATACAACCGATCTTCGCTTATAAAATATCTTGAAATTCTATCTTAGTGGGTGCTTAAAACATGAAATACATCAGCTGCCAAAATTTCAAGCTTGTAGCCCCAACGGTTTAGATTCTGCTTTAATGAATCAGTCAGAGGTCACTCAAAGGCCTCGTAAAAGGGCCTCCTTATTTGTTTGACATGTTTGTGTTTTACTACTAAAATACACATCTACGTGCACTCTATTTAATAGTAAGAGGTTATTATAATACAATCACCAAGCCTTCTCAGAGAGGATTAACATTTACTATGTGTATTATAAAACTAAACACATTTACTACTAAAACCTTTTAAACCTGTCCACATATAAATATTTCTTCATACATAATATTTTAAATAATTATTTACCAGCCTAAGTGGAACAGACATGTTCAGACCATGTGTTCATAAACATCTGTAACTACTTATATTTGTCTACTACATTTTATTTCTACAACGCTGATTAGAGGTTAATCAGATATAGCTCATCATTTTGCATCAATCCAAGCAAAATATTTTTAAGCCTGTATCAAATAATTTGCTATTATAAATGCTTTTATGGTTACAAGTATATGTATAATATGAGAAAGGACAATATTAATGTTAAATTTCTAAATAATAAATTAATACAATATTTAAGTACGGGGAAGAAGAAATGGATTAAGCTAAAAAGCGTACGCTCTACCCAGTTCGCTTAATCTAATGAATTATTAATTAAACATGTCTAATATTCATTCTGCTGTAACGCAAAAAGTAGGTTTTTAAATAATTATAATAGAAGGTGAAGCCCACCGGTGAGTGAGATACACTAGAAGATCACCAGTCGAGCGACCGTGGCGGAAACCATACTGGCGGTCGCTGATCAAATCGTGCTCCTCTAGGTAACTGAGGAGCCGTGTGTTGATTACACGCTCCATCACCTTAGAGAGAAGGGAAGTTATAGCTATAGGCCTGTAATTCGATGGGTCCGATCTATCACCCTTTTTTGGCACTGGATGCACATGGGCAGTCTTCCACGAAGACGGCACTTGCCTTTTGCGGTAGGAAAGCGCGAAAAGTCGCGTTAGTACAGGGCACAACTCAGGAGCACACTGCTTGAGCACCACTGCAGGTATGCCGTCTGGCCCACTCGACTTATGAACGTCTAGACAGTTTAGTTCCCGCCGCACTTCTCTTTGCGAAATGTGTATTTCCGGCAAAGAGTGTTGGCACGGCGGGTTAGTAGGCGGTACCGCACTTCCATCCTCGTTCATGGTCAAGTTTGAGGCAAAGAGTTGCCCAAGTAGGTCGGCTTTCTCTTTGGCACTGTGGGCCAAGTTACCATCGGCATTTCGCAATGGTGGTAAAGACGACTGGCAAAAGTTTCCCTCGGCCGCCTTAGCAAGAGACCAAAAGGCACGACTCCCAGAGGGGTAGCCCTTAAGCCATCAGGCGGGCCGTATGCTTGTTTGCCACCGTCGTGGTATAAAAAAAAAAATAAATAAATAAAGATTATAGTAATTTTTCGAATAATAAAAACATTTTGAAACAAAGTCCAAATTTGAAGATCGAAAATTCTATATTAATTGCTATTTTCGGTATTCACTTATTATCAAATACAACATTAAACTAACTCTATATAGAATATTACCAAAAGATTATCAATCGTTGAAGAGGATACTTGGAACCCTAAAAAGGTACGTAACTTTTATAAGGCGTATCGTGAGAGCGGCACGTTCGATTGGATTGAAACGTCGGCTACGCGTAGTGCTCTAACCAAAGGGGCCTAATAGCATTTTTGTAGCAAAAGCCTGAAGGGTATAGCAGAAAAATTGTTTTGTCGATAGAACGAACGCTATTTATCTCTGATTATTATGGTGTTGATTAAATTACGATATCAATTTGAAACCTTTCCAAGTTTATTTTGAGACTAAATGTTTTTGAAACTCAATTATCTGAGATGCCTTTGTTTCAGAGTGACGACCTTAGATTGATGTTCTGCAAAACAACATCGTGATATTGATACCACATGTAATTTTATTAAAACCAATTATTTTAA
This sequence comes from Hypercompe scribonia, assembly GCA_949316085.1. Lineage (NCBI taxonomy): Eukaryota > Metazoa > Arthropoda > Insecta > Lepidoptera > Erebidae > Hypercompe > Hypercompe scribonia. Next base: position 9,280,255 of record OX438975.1, read on the forward strand.
GCGAACATAGAGATAATGGTTTTGACGTTCATCATACTTGCTCTTACACTAACAGAGTAATACAAATTTACTCCGAAATCATGAAAATTAAATTTAAATACAAGGACTAAATACTATTACAGTATTCTTTCTCAATTTTTCTGATTATTATCATTCTCTATCACGTAGAGTACCGAAAATTAAAATTTACATAGCTAGAAACTTGAGAAAATACAATTACTGAAGTTTTAACATAGAGCCTGGTAAGCTTGGTAGGTAATCACATTTACCGAGAAGTTGCTAGGAGAAAATTGTCTTTGGTCTTTGTAGCAACTGTGCCCGTACTGTTTGTTTCTGTTGATAGTATCGATAGAATCTTTACCACTACTTTTAACTGTATTAAATATTTTTCGATATTTTGCAGCTGTAAAGAGTAAACTTTGTTGGATAACAGTATTGCAATAAACAGAAAACCTTTTTTTTTTAACGTGTGGAAACCTTGCAGCAAACTAGCTAACTAACTAGGTTAGCATGGTAGGCCAAAATTCGTTTTCTAAGTTGACAGTTGACTTTTAAAATTTTAACATATCTTTGTACATCATTATCGCCAACAACCTTTAATAGTTTACTTACAATAAGTAAGTTAGTGTTAGTAAAAGTAAGGTATGAATTCTTGTGTCGGGTTAAAAAGTGTTGATTTTCCTGTTCACATTACTATTTAATAACAATTCAGAGCCTATATCCGGACGGTGACTAGTCCAGAGTCTTGGAAGTTGCTGCCATAACCCCCTTACCTCAGAGAGCACGTAAAGACAGTTCTGCACCTGATCCCTCCCGAGTCGTGTCGGATAACCGTACCATCAGTTGTGAGTGCAAGGGCACAGAAAGTGCATCTGTGTTTGGGCACACACTTGTGCACTTTACTGTCTTCTACGTAGTTCACCAGTCTCTGTTGACATTGGCCGCCGTACTAGAAATCGGCTAGGAAAACATCATTATCATCATCAATGTAATTAAAATCCAATGAAAATATTGTTTTCCACGAAAAACTGGTAACGAAAGGCACATATTTCACGAAATTTATCAAACAAAATATCAAACTGCTATTTACAAAAGCCAACCATTCTAAGAATAAATTAAAACTGATTTTTGTTTCTCCTTCCTTGTTTGTTTTATTTAATGTAAATGATTATAACCATTAGTATCAACATTTTCTATGTAAATGAATCGAGAGATATTACTACCCTCCAATACCAGTTCAAACTTTCAAAACTGTGTGGGTTGATAGAATAATTTAATCAGAACGGGTTTCGCATTAATTTATTTCCATACCAGTCTATTGTTCGTACCCGTGCAATCGTTTTTTTATGTATCGATTTCAATCAGTTCCCTTAAAAGTGACTATTAATACTTTAGGTTAAAGTGAAAATGAGCTCGTCACAATTGTCGTAAAATAGATAATTGCAAGAGTAAGCGTATTTTCGAGTGAAATCTGTTACATATATGTATACGATATAGCCTACTACGAGAATTCGAAAGACCTTAACAATTAAACCATCGAGATCTACTACAGACTTAGCACAATTGATAAGAAGTCGCAATAAGATACTGGTTGATACTGGTTTGGGTAAACATGGTTGACATCATTAGATATACATACGTAAAATCACGCCTGCTTCCCCAGCGGGGTAAGCACAAACATATTAAACGCCCATGTTTCATCAGTATTTTGATACCAGTTAACGAACCTTTTGCCGTTAATCAGGATGTTTCAGTTGCCAGAACCTCGTACATCGACCAGTAGGTACTTTAAAGTGAGGTTGATTTGGAGCCCTAACCTTTTGGTGAGAATCACAAATCACACATCACACATCTGTTAAACACCAAACTTTCTAAAAAGTTAAACAATTTAAACTAGGAACTAAATAACAGAACTGTAAAAAAATATTTAAGAATAGATCAATTTGTTCACCATAAGTAGATAAAGACTCGGCATTTACACAAAATATTTTTCATATAAATAAATCAGTATAAAAGTAATAAGTATGACAGAGCTGTGATAGAATAATCCGCACCGCATCAGAAATTTATTTATAACTAAACGAGAAACTTGTCTGCGGTTTTCCTCTACATTTTCCTTGACTTTTTTATATTAATAACGTGTGAAGGCTTAATATGAAATATATTATATATACACCAAATCAGTGTCACTCTACCAACAGGCATAGCCTTGGTTCAAAATGAGCGCAACACTAGTATTTTGTCGGATAATAGACTTAATAAACCTTAATCCACATTATGAAAAACTACAGAAATTATTATCAAACTATTAAGTTTTTCGTTATCTTTAAAACAAGAAACAATTTTATTTTAAGTAGTGATCGCCGCGCTTTTAACCTATGTTATATTCAAATACGCCATGCCTAAATAAACGAGAAATTTCAATTTCAGTTCTTTTTACGTAGCCGCGTAAAGAAATTAAGGTTGAAAATCACAGTCTTTGAACTGTTCTAATTCCATCATCTCTGTTTTATTCTTCATGTAACTTATTTAATTTATCATTTAATTATATTTCCATTAATATTAGTGCTTTATCTATCTATGAAAATAAATACATCAAAATAATAATTATCTAATCAACCGTGGCTGAAGACTACAAAATGTCTAAGAATTCTTAAAATATTTTAATTAATCTATCAAATTATATTTTACGTAAAAAATGAGTGGAAAGTTTTCTTTCAAAGTAAAATTTCGACATTTTACTGTCTCTCAACTTACTACATCGTACCGGATATTAACGGAAAGTTGGGACCAAAATAAATAATAAAACTGACCTATCAACTCTGTTTATTTTGAAATGATGTTATGTTTATTACGCCAATTTTGTATATACACACATATGAAATTAGCGAATAACATTCTTGAATCTTTGCCTGAATATTGTAATACTATATAAACTTATTTCTTAACAAGATTTTGTATTAAAAGGATTAACAACAGTATAAAAATGTAGTACAAGACTTATGGCGCTCACTTTATCAAATCTAGTTTTCTCTACCAAAAATTCAAAGAAGTAGACGATAAACTAAACTATTTTACAAAACTATCAGTGAATTCTATCGAAAGAGAATCAATTTATTCAACCAGTCAGGAGAATATGGAGAAACGATTCAAAGTCCGATACCATGTCCGAATTCAAACAATTTGAATGTAAGGCGCCACTTGTATAATTTTAATAACCTAGTATTTAAAATATTAAAGCAACTATAGGCTCTCTTCGTAGACAAACTTAAATGACGCTTGCTCGAGTTCACTGGCTACCCCATGTATTTCTGATAACAAGAACCACATGTATTTTTTTCAATTTTACTTTCTTTACCACCCTTTCAAGTTAAATAGTTTACTGTAATTTAATATCTTTTAATGTAATATTTTTTTCAAAATTATGTGGTTATTATGTACTGCTTGGGTTATTTATACTTACGTTTATCGATCAAATTGTACCTTAAGTGTTTACAAATCTAGTCATATCTAAAATCATTGTCTTTCAGCAGTGACCAAATTTTACTAAAAGTCACGAAAGCATAACTGGCATAATACACGAGAAAATCTAGCCGTACTGGTCTTGAAAGAATTGTTGGTACTAATTGTTTCACCGTGATAGAAAAGTACTTATTTTAAATAGGTAAATAGAAACATTTTACAGATACTCCGTATTCTATTATAATATAATGCTAACTCATACTTTAGTTATTTTTATACATAATAAATAAATATTAATATTTCAGACATTTGATACACAACGTCATCTAGTTTCAAACTAAACAGAGCTTGTATTATGATAACTAGACTGATTGATAGAATACTTATATACTTTTTTTTGTAAATACATACATATTATACATAGAAAACACTTAAACTTCGAAACAAATATTTGCAAATTATACAAGCATTTGGTCCGACCCGGGAATCAAATTTTGTTATGGGAAAGCGGTCATTCAGAGTATACTATATTTGAGTTGCAAAAGAGGGTTATTGTGCAATTTATAATGTCAATGAGAGGTAATCACTGAAGGATAAGTTAAAAGAAATTGTATCATGACAGTCTTATCTCAATATATGTATGAAAATTTTGTGTATGTAAAGATAAAAATATTCACTTATTCACCAACTTTAGCGACATTCATGATATCAATACTAGAAATAATTGTGTTGCTAATGACTAAATTATAAAAAGTAAGCAAATTTTTTCGATGTCAAGATGTGCGATTCTACAATAAAATGCTAAGCAAATTCCAAAACATAAATATTAACACAGTTAAGTCCTTAATAAAGCAAAAACTATTTAAAAAGGTTTACCATGTAGTTTTAGATTATTTACATGATAAGTTGACTGAGAATTGATGTTGCTCAAGTTAGTCATTTACGTTTGTTGTTTGAAAGTGATGGACATTTATTTTGTTGTTGTTTTTCATATTTTCGTCTTTTGAATTAGTTTCTTTTATCTTTTCTTCTGATAAATTTTGGATTGTATTCTGAATTTATGTGTATCTATATTTGAGTATTTAAATAATATCTTTCTGATGATTTCAAGTGTTCCCATGGTCTATTCAAAAGTCTTACTGGTGGTAATATTGCGTTTTGGGTCGTTAATTTTGACTGATGCTGGTTATATAACACGGTGGCTGGTACTCGTATTCCATCTGTGTGGATAGGCTGATTCAAGATCATAGTCCTTTGTTCAAAAGGCCAATTCAGACTTGATACTGCGCTTATCATCATCATTAACAGCCTTTAATAATTTACTGCTGGGCATAGGCCTCTCTACAAGAAAATTTTGGCTAACACCACGCTGGCCAGACTGACTACTGTACCTACAAGCTTTAATTTGTTTCGATATTTCTTCGTTAAATGAGTTTCAGGAAATGCTGGCGCCTTCTAACTGTATGGTCCGATGTCTAAAAATATCTATAAAATATTTACTTACAAAAATAAACACCATTTATCATAAAATTAGTTTTATTTTATTGGCAATCATATTTAAAAAATAACCAAATATGACTTACTAAAAATATTACATTACTGTTGCAAATTATTCTAATCTGTTAATTTTACGTAAAACTTATGCTAAGTGCCTTAGCGTTAATTTACAAATGTGTCATTATTGAATCAGTATGTTTTTCCTGCCATAAGTTCTTGTCTTATTTACTGTATTATTTTATTACACCAAAATGTTCTGCTCTATTTAATAAATATTAATCTAATATAATAACATTAAATGCTAAAAAATGTACTTAAGACTAACGAGTCTTTGTAAACTGAATGTTACGTTGCAAGTACGAGAAAACACCGACAGAAAAACCAATAGAGTGCGTCTGTTTTCTTTCAATAACAGAAAGCGGCATAAAAACAGAAGAAATGAAAAGGCATAACACCACATAACACCGACACAAATCCACTTCTTTCGTGTAAACAAAAACTTGTGTACATTAAATATCTATAGACAAGTTTATCCAGTAACTTTATTTCGATTGTTCAATTGGGCTGCCACCCATGTTCCTGAAGCCCTTCGCTTCAGTCGGAAGTCTTCGATAATGTGATATGCGGAGATCAAATACGCCTACCTCAGCTTTCGAGGTTAAATAATATAAATATTTTTTTTGCTTTGTATTACATACATATATGACTTATTGTGATATTTGTTTAATATTTTCTATGTGTTTACCAGTGTTGGTTCGGCAAAATTGAAATATATTCAGCAGTTGACATACAGATTTTGTTATTTAACTTGACATTTGGAAATATGAAACTAACTACTACTGCTACGTCTACTACAGTTTATTGCAGATGTTTAATCTACTTTAGAGAGTTCAATGTGATTAATTTAATGGAGTAAGAGAGACTCGAGAAAGCGATCAGCGTCCAAGGGATCGCGATCACATTCGGGGAAGTAGATCACGGGTAAGGCGTAGGGTGGAGTCAAATCACACTGTAACATTAAGACCGATATTTATGTAAGTTTGTTGTGAACATTTTCTAATTACTCTACTCTATACAAGGATAAAAGTTAGAAAAGATAAGGATTATTATAATACCATTATCTACTATTCAACCTTTAGCCTTGGTTTGGCTCAAAGAAAATATTCATAAGATTAACCTATTCACATTACTTTATACAAAAGTGACACACTTTAATGATAAGTAAGCACTACTAAGAGGTTTAATTTCTATTTGAATATTGATGAGAGATATGTTTCAAGTTACATTAACTTATTAGACTCGTGTGACATTTTTCATTGTACAATTTGCACTTAAATATTTTATTGCCACTATCAAATTCCATCGTACTATCTTCAACCTAAACGTAAATCCTTTTTTTTCTTTAAAACAACTGATTTCGTAATACTCAACAACAGAGTTCATTTAGATGCATGTTGAGCTCGACGTCGTAACGTAATATGCAACGTTGTCGCGTCCTGGATATTCACTGTTTCACCTGCTTTACCATTCAGGACATCGTGCACTCGATACTGATGCGATACAAGATACACTTCCTTTAGCAAGAGAACTCGTAACGTTGGTAGTGAATGCTAACCTAACATATTTATGTGCATGCACTTACCTAACAAAATATGGAATATCCACTACTACCGACTAGAGATTAGGGATACATACATATTTTGGATCCGTTGGAGTTGATCTTTCTCAGTTATGATTTTATATTGACTTGGGCAGTTAAAATAATTCGATTTGCCTTAATGGGAAATGAGCGTTTTTTTTTTAATTCTACTAATATTGTAAGTAAAAAGTTTCTGAGGATGCGTTTACAGATGTTTGGGTATTTGTTATTCTTTCACGTAGAAACTACTAAACAGATTAAATGAAACTTAAATGTAGTTTAAATATCAGATTAATACTTGGTTTACAATTTATTGAGAATTTATGTAATTTGGTCATAATATAACGATAAGTACCAAGTCAGTTGGAACAACTCCAACTTTGACGTGAATATACTTTGATTCTTGAGGAGGGGCACACCGTTAACCCATGTACACGTGGACGGAACCGTGGGTTTGTACCGTATATGGTAAGAAAAGAATATTTATTTTCAGGCAGATGACATATAATTGTATTATACAATTATCTGTCATCATAATGCCTCTTTAGCATAATATATGATACGCCAATTTTCTATGTCATTCAGTACTACATGAGATTCTTTTATATTTTAATACCTATGTTTAAAATGAAAAGTTAGGAATGCCTCTCAGTTTCATTTGAAATTTTAATAAATTATCATTAATGTTAGCCATAATGTACTATTGCTGAGGTTAAGAACATAGGAATAGCCTATGTCGTATACGAAATGACGTTGAGATAGCAAATATTAATATTTTGAGAGATTAGAGTAATTAAATAACCCTATACTGTATACAACAGCTTCTTTATGAACAAGAGATATTTGCGGGTAGGAATTATTATTAATCTTGATAGATTACTCTTTTATCGTCAATCTTGTCTTAATACCCACTTCACTTACCTTAATAGTATTGGCTCTCTAAAAGTTTAAAAGAAATATCGTTAAGTATTAAACCTTTACGATAAAAAAGAGTAGTAAACAGAAGCAGAATGGCCTATTTATAACCCACTTTATAATGCCTAGTTGACTACATAAAATGTAAGTTGTAGGAACTTTACATTCGATCTTATTACCTAGAAAGTGACACAGATCAGAGAGGCAATCTTTGTAATAAAAATTTGTTCAAAATTCTGTTTCACTCTTGTCTCGTTCTCACAGGTGTCATAAAAGCTTTTGTTTTTTTTACTTCTTGACGGGGTGGAAAATTCCTTCTGATCTCCGGATCCTTGATGTCGCAAGAGCCAGTAGTACGAGTATGAGGTGTTTTCACTAAAAACACCTTGACGCTGACATCTAGCGTCCTGCTCTAAGTAGACTCAAAGCGTGTGATTTCAGATCTTTTGCGAATCAACGTCATGGCTTATTAAACCCTGTCACGGTTGAAATTATTTCCCACCCTCAATCTGCAGCAATCAATCTGCTACCAGAGATCCCTCACTCCCAAGCGGCTCGTGGTTTCTAACAGAAAGTGTCCAAAGCATAGATTAGCGTTTCAACTTTAGGTTACAATACGACAAAAACACTTTGTAATCAATGTTGTATGATTAAGACTTTAATATAAAAATGCCTTTTATGGAATTAGTGTGAAAATAAGTCAGAACTACATTTTTTATAATGAACCCGGAAAAAAAGGAAGTGAAGTATTTTTTTTTTTTTCAGAAATCAGCTGAAACAGCAGTCTAGAATATTTTTATAAAAACGATCTAAGTTTAAGTTAAGCCAGCGTAATTAGTAACAAAACTTAGAGTAGTTTTAGTACATCTCAGAATAGATCTTTTTCAGAGACAGTTTGATATTTAAGATAATAGGAATATTTCTATATATGTTAAGATTATACGAAGAATGTCTCTGTAAAAGATAACATTGATCAGATCTATAAACGAAGTACATACGGCCATGTATTCTATATTTCTGTATGTCATATCTTCTAAATTTATAAAACAGCCTCGGTGGCGCAACGGTAGTGAATGCGACTGCTGTGCTTGAGACTTCGGATTCGATTTCCAAGTCGGACCGAATGTTTGTACGACCTGCAAATATTTGTTTCGGAATTCGGGTGGCATCTATGTAATATGTATGTATTTACAAAAAAAAAAGTATATAAGTATTCTATAAGTCTTGTTATCATAGTTCAAACTCTACTTAGTTTGAAACTAAAATATTCCAAAAAATATGAATTATAATTTCAAATTTATTAAAAATTTATTATTTCAAATTTCCTACTACAAACGTTCACATAAGTCAAGCGGAAACCTAACAAGAACTATATCATAGAAATACAAGTACAAATCTATGTTTCACGATGTTTCAAGACTTTTGGTTGGAATGGCTGAAACTTTGTTCATCAACAAACTACTATTTCATAATATGGCAACAGACGGGGTGACTACACAACTACACAGATATAGTCACTGCGCATATAGCGAAAATAGTTACTTACATTTTATCCAAAGTTCTGAAAGTTAATAAAGTGCACCTGGCTTAGTTTGACTGTGTATCCTATTGTTAGGGCACTTTTGTAAATAAGAAATATGTATATAGTTAATGAACAATTTTTTTATATAGTAATACTTGTTATGTAAACAAAAAATGAAGGTCATTACTCAAATATACAATACTCAAAACCTTACGAGAAATATACCGAAGAATATCAAAGCTTTAAGACTTTGGTGTATAAAAATTCGAGTATTACTTTGTGTTGTTACTAATTGCAGTTGTTTGTAGTATTATTTCAACATGCATCTACAATACCATCATGTGTCGATGAGCCACATCTACAATGTACTACTCAAATATATTTAAGACGCTAACTCGCTGGTATTATTTAAAAACCAGTTTAAAAAAAAAACACATTTTTACAGACACGACCAAAAATCATTTTAAAACAAACGTAAAATTCATGTAATACACATACTACATATACATACTTTTATTTGTGTTCTGTTTTAAAACAACACTTCTAAAAAATATAAATATGTATATTTTGTTTCAGAAAGTAAATTACTACATCTAAACCTACCTTTATATTTGCTCATTTACGAACCTACATTAGAATGGATATCCTAACTTTATAGAAGAACGTTCGTTGCATTAAAATCAGTTAGGAATAGTCTACCTGTTTAACGTATTTTATTTTTATCTTTTGTGATTTATATTTTATTTTTCCTTATCAAGTGTGTTCCTGTAATCTTGAGAAATAAAGTGATTTCAAACGGTTTTTAGACTGTATATTTACCTATTTTTCTTCATTATTTTTTCAATTTTCTTTATTCAAATAATTTCAAGTATAATGATCTGTTTCTTTTTTTGAATCATTATTGCTTAATTTAATTAACACTTCTCAAAATAAGTAATTTTGGTTGTATTGTCTCTTTCTTCTATCATTATTTACTACTCCTAGGTATAACAATCACAAAAGAGGATAAGTGTACAATAGAATCTTGAGCTCTTAACAAATATCTATTCTTAGTATCGGAGATCGTCGACATTTATACTTTACACAGCCAGTGTAACAATCACCTACTTCTGTAATGGATATTGTTAGGAGACTGTATAGTCTACACAGTCACATGACTGACTTAGAATTTTAGTCATAGTTGTATTTTTTGATACTAATTGTTTAATGTTTTATAATCACCATCAACTTCTGTTGTTTACCTTTCGTTAGGAGTAGGCACAATGAATATTCCTATACAGCTCTCTTCTATTACTCACCATTTCATTACTTACTAAAAAAAGATGAAAGAATTATGTAAAATAAGATATTCCCTTTTGCATAGTTCATTTATCTTTTTTTTTGGGCGTCCTTTACTCTCCTGTACTACATCCATCAATTTCCATACATAAAATTTGATTACTAAATTTTACTCAATTCTATGCATCATAAAATGTCCGTTCGTCCATCTCGTTCCGCTACTTTAAAGCTTTCTTTTATAATACGAGATCCGGCTACAAAATTGCTATGTTCATCGAGTATGTAATGAAAATCAACTTTTTCCAAAAAATTACATTTACTTCTTATTACAACAATTGCTGTAAAGTGGATTATTTACTTTACTGTTATATATTTAAAATACACATAGTACATAGCACATAGCATACAACATAGCAGTGTATAATATTTACACAGCTATGTTATGAGTATGAATTGAATGCAACTATTGAAATGTCAAAACCGAAATCAAGACCACCTTCTAAGAAGAATCCAGCATTGAACTGTTAGAGGTTTTTCATATTCATGATGATCCTTTCGACGCATGATGCTAGTTACCTTTTGATCTTACATTCTAAAAACATCTAAGAATAATAATGATAATCTTCTTTAATGCCTAGATTAGAAGATTTCGGTAGAGATTGAACCATCAGAACATATTAAAAGTAATGGTTTACGAAATTGGAGCAAGCTAGAAGGCACCAATGTTAATAGTTTCTAATATACGAGTATTATAGCTATTTATATTCAGAATGTAATCTTAGTATTCATTTTAGTTCCTCCTTACGACTATAGCTACATTTACGAGACACCCGGTCTTTATATTTGGAATTACATGATGCGCGCGACTTTAGCTCATCAGAATATCACCACAGAATACATAATAGTGGATACAGAAGACTAATTATACAAAATCATTTAAATAAATAGCGATTCGTGCTCTGACGTGATAAAGTACACTCTTACCTTCATGTTTAATGTTAGGCGAAATCCTGGCCTGATCTGACTGGATTCTTAGCACCAGACATAGTTTAAAAGAGGAGTGTTACATTTTTATAATGCACAATTTTTCCTTTGGCATAGATGTAACCAGATTGATAACATGGATGCTCGGACGGTTTAGTGGTTTAAACGGTCGCCACGCCGCTGTCTACTGCGTCGAGTGGATTTAAACCCCACACGAAACTACACTTTATGTGATTCACAAATTGTTGTTCTAGGTCTAGGTGTGCTTTGTGTTCTTTTCTCGGATGTTTGTAAAGTCTCCTGTGAAACAAGATATATTCCTAATGCTCTAGCGCTTTTCTTTTTTAAGAAAAAAGAAAAAAAACACGTTTCTCATCTCACGATGTTATTAGTTTTCTTGAATCAAATCTACTCTTTTAAAAACCCTCAACAAAAAATGAAAAAAGTTCCGTTTTTGAATAATAATTATAATCTCTGTATACATACATATGTACGTATTTATAAAAAGTATATATGTACTAGCTAACCCGGCAAACGTTGCTTTGCCATATAAATTATTTCTAAGTAATTTGAGCGGGATGAAAAATGATTAAATTACTAAAATGGCTATTAAAAAACAAGAGTTGATCGTAGAAGGGTGAAAATTGAGGATTGTATGTATTTTTGTATGTTGTATCATAAAAAATAGAAATTAAAAATTTTGTCTAAAAAATAAAAAAAAAAATCAGGGTTGTACTATCCCTAACATTTAGGGGGATGAAAAATAGATGTTGGCCGATTCTCATAGATACCGGATAAGCACAAAAAATTTCATCAAAATCGGTCAAGCCGTTTCGGAGGAGTATGGCAACGAAAACTGTGACACGAGAATTCTATATATTAGATTTATATCAGTTGTCTAGTACCATAGTATAAGCTATACTTAATTTAGGACTAGATGGCGATGTGGGTCGAACGTCTAAAATATAATTATTTTTAATTTTTTGTTTAAATTCAAGTTCAGAAAAATACAGATAATAGAATATATATCTATATAAATATGTGTACTGTATCAAATAAAATGGATCTTTTTTAGCAAACAGTTCTTAAAAAAAATTATCACGTATGTAATAAAAATTAAACATATGCATTGATTTAAAGATCCCTCCATTTTTTCATTGGTTAAAAATATAAAGAGTGAACATATTATTGGATTGAGATAGAAAGATTGTATCCTGACAAAGGTTGACATCACATGATGGATGATACAAATCCTTTTTCGTTTGATAGGATATATATCAAGCACGGTCAATATTTGTTTTTAACTGGACCCTTTGATGCATTCCTGAAATATTTTTTGAGTTTAATTGGATAAAGGGATCATATAAGGCTTTTTACTGCATGAAAACTAGGAAAATATATTTATTTCTAAAAGTTAAAACTTCGCGTAAGTTGATTATAACAAAAAAACACACATTACATTGGAATTTCAAACTGTTTTGTGACGAGCTTCTATATCATCATCTCTCTCTACTAGCAAGGTCAGAGTAGTAATGAAGGGATAGAAGGGCTTTTAGGAGTAGAAACAAATCACCGGCATTTTAGAGATTTCCTTTCTGAGGTGCACCTTATTCCCATGTTACTACTACCCGGGATGGTGCGTACTTTTTGGTCGGTTTGAGTCCGACATAAACGACCACTAGGTGGTATCCAGGGAATTTCCCGTCAGACAAAAAAAGGACATAAACCCATTTTAATTGATAGATCTGGGTGAGAAAAAGTTTTTTTGACTTTAATATCGATTATTTATTCATTCTGGTCAAATATTCTTTGTTCTGTTATTGTTTGAATAAACACAACTTATAAACACGTTGTGTAGCTGATCCGTTCTAAAAATTTGTTTTTTAGTCAATACGATGAGGTTCTAAGATATTTTTACAGCTCTTGACATTAAGTACGTATGTATTTAGTATGTAAGTAATGAATTCATCTATCTGAACTGTAAAAGAAACTCCAATTATTATTACTCCATTACCATAAAAGAGAATATATGTTAAGTCATTTAAATCAAAATTTGTCAAACTGAAATAAAAAAGTTGTATGTGGTAACTCATTAACGTCTGTGGGCCGTGTAATTTTGATATCGTACTAAAAGAAAGCTAAAATTAAGAAATCATTTTGCTAGCAGTGTTTTCAAGCATCTGTTTCTGTGCTACACGGAGCGTATTTCAACCTCATAATTCATCATACTTTTATACCATAAGAAACAGCCATCTCTCGTCTCCCGCTTCCCACTTCCGTCTACGACGATCTGACGCCAGTAAAGAAATATTTTTTGCCGCAAATTTGTGATTGATTTGATATAATTTTTATTTATATCGCCATCAAGGCGTGTACATTGAACGGAAATGATAGTAGTTCACCAAGTAAATAAAAAAAAATGTTCTCTACTTTAAGGATTTTATGGTATTGAAGAATAATATGTTAGTTAAAACCATTTTATAAAATATCGAAGTCGTCCAAAAACTTTGCAATTAAAATATAGTCAAAATAGGATTATAAAACGTGCATATCTAAAAAGTTTGAAATGAAATAAGATCTTGCATGGATCATTGTCACCGTAATATTATCATCGTGAAGTACATACATATATTAGCAGTGTAGTAAGTTATAGGACTCTTTATAAAATCTACAACTTCTACTATACTATAACCAAAAAGAAATAAAATTAAAACTTATTTCACGTAACACATGAATAGAATACCTTTAATAAGTGCCGTCTGGTGTTTGAAATAAAGTGCTTCTATTTCACCTATATGGTATGTGACATATGTGATGTTTTATGCTTTGGAAAACAATTCTTCATATTATTCTGACAAATGACCTCGTAAATATACATTGAAGCTAATGTACTAAAGGCACACACATTCGCATCACAAATTATGTATATTGTTATCGTCAGAAAATCTAAACCTAAATCCCTACGCAACACTCCGAAATCACAATTCCATTTCGTTCTATTCGCACTACTTATGTTTTCAATACGCAGAGGTTCGACCTAAAAAGTGGACCTTAGCTCCCAGAATTGGAAGAAATTTCATTCCACAACATTACGTGTAAGGTTTCAGCGAGCCCAACCTAAAAAATCTTTTTTCTCAAGAATTTTTAAGCTTCAATGCGAGTTTCGTGCGTTTTATGATTAGAGTTCTGGAGTTCTACATTTTACAAGCTCTGGGTCGAGTATCTTCACTTCTTACGAACATTTGGCAGAAAATTCAAGTCATGAACGCGTAATAAACACGGCAATTTTTATTCCGATGAGAATACGCTTACTTCTGCTTGTTAAAATAATGGCGCGTCATCGAGGTAAGTTTTAAAGCTGAGATTTAGTTATTGTCGATTTATACGACTTGATTGCTATCTAAGTAACGTTCTCTCATAGATGAGAATCTAAACCTAAAAAATACATTATTATTAGCTTGACAAAAAAGTGTATGATTATTTGATTTCTATCATGAACTGGTAGCATGATTAAAAAATATATAGTTTGCTTATAAATTTTATCTCAGTCTCAACAATCTTCGAAATGAAATATAGAGGCGAAAAGTTTCGCAAAGAAATAAGGATTTTCATCTCACTCATGATTATATGATATTATGATGTACACATAATCTACTTTTAATACTACTTTATATTCATTCTTTGTAATTGTAACCTACTGAGACATAAATTCTATTCAGCTGCTATGATAACAGCAATAACTAGATGATTTCTTGCTATTTCGCAGATATTGGCCTCAGCCTAATGTTATATTAACACACATCCTGGCAAAGAAAATTTAATAAAACGTGCCTTCCCTAATTTTACGACCTACACGGTATTTTTCTTACCTTATTACCTGTGTTTTCAAAGATCCAACCGTTGATTTGAAGGCTGAAGGGCGTGCGTTTAATCTAATCTTCATATCTACGTCACTCAACCTAATTCAGAGAATGAACCTAACAAAATTAATAATAATATTTTGTATGTCATAGGATATTTATATTTTCTTTGTTGAAATTAGCCAAATAGGGATCTAAATGAAGTTTTATTTGAGCGTCATTTTCACCATTACATTGATAGCTCATAAGAATTAGTAAGTTATTAGTAAAAAAATATTTTATTCATAATTCTTGTCACAGGTCATTTTTAGAAAAAAAATTGGCACAATAGCCTCAACAGTTGACATCACAATATTTTAAGTGGGCGAGTCATAGAAATCTTTAAGAGTACTAATTTCTTTTTTTACTACTACTCTGACGACAAAGCATATAGACTATTAAACTATTTACAGTCACAAGCATAAATTAATGGAAAAGCGTTGTGATTTGATAACAAAAAGTGGAAAAAAAGTTGACAGAAATATGACTGGATACATATTGAAACATCACGGAAGAGCTTCTGAAGCACGACTAAAACGTGACCGTAATGCGTAACTAAATCGTGATTGAAGGGTGACGAAAATGATAATCAAGTGTCGTAGTTTGGATTATATTATTAGAATTTATAACCAGATACTTTTGTTTAAAGCAGATTTTCAGACGAATATCTATGAAAAGCATTAAATATATAATTAGCGCATTTTAGTATCGTATATGTTTCAGATATTGACAGCAAATGGTATTTTATTTTATTTTACAACGCTATGTTTTCCTAAGCACGAGGTTTGCGTACATTTCAAAGATTTTCTATTAACTAGCATTTTAAATTACTAACAACAGTAATATAATATAGATCAAAAATGTTGAGAAAACATTGAAAATACTTTAATTTTGTATCCAGAGCATTCTCAAAATGACATAAAAATATTTTTGAAATAAAAATGAAATATAAAATTTAAGTTCGAAAATACATTGAAATTTCCAAAATTTTCCTTTAGAACATCCTCATATAATGTAGGTAATACAGTGAGTCCACAAAGTTTTGTAACTTCTATGAAACATGAATAAAAATAAAACTATAAGTGATATTGTATCTATACCAATAGATGTACTCGTGTACAGAAGCAAATGTAAGGAAATCAAATTGTTTTTAAAAAAAAACACTTATTGGGCTTACAGAAACTCGCCGGTAACTTCTCAATGTTTTAGTAAGATAAAAATTGATAAACATAAACTATAATACATATCTGTTCTTTCTCCTAAACAACGATGTCCGTAATTGGGATAAATCCGGGTCACGTGGATTTAGAGACATGGCTTTTACGGACACAAAATACAAATATACCGGTAGTCACATACGTCACACCAATTTATCAAAATAACTGCTTTTGCAATAAAATATATAGAGACCTTTATATAACCCACTAATATTACAAAATTTATTTAGTAAACTCAAACAGTTCATAATTCATTTTCATTACAGGCGAAATTTTAAGAAAACGTTCCAAGAACACATTTCTCTACTATGCAAAGTGGAAATAAGTAAGAACTGTAGACTCATTTGTTTTTAAAATTCTAAATATTCAATTCGATACTTAGGGTATTCTTCTATGTACACCAATAACTATTAGCTTACATTATAATAACATAGAGCAAATGTACAAAGGGGACCTTATTGCTAGAATGGACATGCGTTATTTAATTAATCATAGTGTTTAACACACCCATGTGGATAGAAGATAATACACAAGAACACTTATAAGAAATGTTACATGTGTTGTGCTCATTTTTATCCACCTGGGGGACAGCACACAACTTCATAGACAGGGACAATAGTACAACAAACACACATTCACAAATTTCACCATCACTCTCCTCAATCCTATTAAATTATGATAATAATTCGGTCATCCCAAACCCATTGTTTCTTACAATGGATTTCAGATGATTGAAGTGCGAACGTATACATTTGAAACAAAGGTGAAGGCAGCTGAGAAATTGCAGTTGATTCTGGCGAGAATCTGGAGCTATTCTTCAACTAACTGTTTCTGAATGCATCAAAGACTTCAGTCATTTTAAATCTTAGGAGCTGAAAGTGATTCAATCACACTTACGGAACGACTCTTTGTTAAAAATATCTTAAGTAACCAGACTCTTTTTTATAGATTTTGTGAAGTATAAAATCGCCATAATAAATTATTTATTTTTGCTATCGAATTGAATTCATGTTTAACCGAGATTACAAAAACGAATATGAGACAATAGATAAACAAAAAAAGTTTATTATGTCACATATAAAGAAATTAGTACATAATTACAAGAGTACATGAAGTCAAAAATATGATTTTTAAATGTTATACAAATAGATTGTATAAGCGTTCATACATTTATGTTTACTATCAAATAGTATTTTTTGATTTAACACAAACTTATTCTCTATTGCAAAAAACATAGAAAACCACTTTACTTTTATCTTTAAAAACTTTTTACCCGCAGCCAAAAGATACTGCGATGAGATTGGTGTATTGAAGCGTATTCATGGAATGCGTTGTATGCGCCTGGCGGTCAAATCAGCATGCAATTTTCCATATTTTGAACACAGTTATTCCACTTGTCTATTGCAGGTCTTTCTAACTGTACGCTCTAGATAATGTATCTTAATAGTACACTAGGTACATTAATTTAGTTGTCCTTTATAGTTTCTTCCAGACACTGCATTCAATTTTAATATATAAAATGTAACATAAGTGCAATAAAAACAGAGAGTAAATGTGGACACGTTTTGTCGATTACATCATTTTTACAACATTACCAAAACATTTAATCCCATTGTTGGTGGCAAAAAGGGCGAAAGAATGTCGAACAAAATTGAGAACTTCGCTTACTTTTCTCACTCTCATACATAATACATAAGTACAATTCTTGAGCGCAAAAACTTAGGTAAGTACTTTCTGGTAAAAATACTCCGCAGAAGTTATGTTATGTGAAGAAATAAATTACAGTGTATATGTGCTCGTGTTTAAATATACTGTTATTTCTCATACTCGGCATTCTCGTTTATTTCAATTGTGTTCGGTAATATTTCAGTTACATAACATTTTTGTAATACATATTAAGCATGTAATGTAAAATCTGATTTGTATCTGTTAATTCAAATTCTACATTACGTTTGCCCAATCGTGGTATCCACTCTAGTACTTGAAGAAGGTGGCTGGCAGCGGGTGGATACGAATTGCCCAAGACCGGTATGGTTGGCGTTCCTTGGGGGAAACCTTCGTTCACCAGTGGACGGCGATAGGTTGATTAATTGATAATCCAAATTCACACAAAAATATTGGCAGAAAACTATTCAACAGAGTTGTAGATGATACAACCATCTATTACCAAAGAACATGCATGTTTTATTGTTATCTAAAACACATCAAATATTTTACACCAGTTACTAACCTTCCCCCTTTCGAGTAAAAAATATCCAAGTCTTAAGTCTGCTTCTACAGCAAAATGGTGTCCGGTACTGGCGTTAGCGTAGTTTATTTCAATAAATAAATAGCACCCGTTCAATTTGAGTCAAGGGTCACTAGATCGGTGCTTGACATCTCTCAACTCAAACTCTCTACAGACCAGCAACAGTCATAATGCAGTTATGAACTACAATATATGAAAATGAAATTCACAAGTTAAAGAACATTGACAATTTTATGTTACTGCTTTGTTGCTTAAATACGGTTGAACTGTCGAATGTTGATATAAATCCAATATTCAAATTGCTCCAAAAGGCATTTAACTCGTCGTTAAGAATCATAATGGCATAATTTTAAGACAGAATTCTGTATTCTTTAAGATGGGATGTAATAACATTTAAAAAAAATATAGACCAATCGCATTTTGCCGTAATGTTTGCAAACACATTTCATTTGAAACCAGTTGACTGTTCCTATCCTCTATAGAAATGAAACAAAATAAATACACAATGCAACTTGTACTTGTATAATTAACACTATAAAATATTCTGCAGGACACAATGTACACAAACAAAGCACTGATATGGAAATCCTACTATGGCTTTCCATAGTATTTCATTTATAGACATTATTTATTGTATTATATGGAACCTTATTTATATATAAAAATGTTCATTTCATTTTAATCTAAACATGCGAAGACTTGATAAAATACTTTTAATTTAAAAATAAACATGGCTTTACCTATATGTAGTTGAGCTCAACATATCTAAATACACATAGGTAAAGCTCACAACAAATCTCTCGTCTGCTATTCCTCAGCTATTTTACGGAAGTGCCCACAAAAGCGTCGGGTCAGCACACGATTATCGACACAGTCCGGACAATAGCCCTGAATAATTATTCAATTTGTTTCCCTTCCAACGACGTCCTCGGTCGGCATGTAAAGTAGCCACTCGTTTAACTGCTCACTTTTATATTGTAAAACATACGTTTATCGAGTTAACAGTTACGTATAATACTTATTTATTACGTTTATTTTGTGTAAATCGGGAATGAAACACGATTATCGTTTTTTTTTTATTTTGTTATCAGTTTTTAAAATTCGTTGCGTTGCTAAAAGCTAATATTACATTACGACTTTAATAGCATTCGATATTTATTTATACTACCAAAATGACTACTAAATACAAGGCTGTAAGCTGTCTTAAAAGTGATCCGATAATATTGTCCAAACGCTAATGAGTTCAGATACTCCAATTAATTAACAAACAGTTGTATATGAGCGGTAATACAACACTCGTTTGTTTGACATCTTTTACTATTTTTTGTAGAAAGTTAAGTGTTTTGTGTCAAGATACACTCCACGAACCAGTTTTTTTTTTAACGTGTGGAAACCTCCTAGGGCCGTCACCCCGCCGGGGTTTACGGCGGGGTGGTGTGTCGGAATCGGACTGACTAAAACCACACGATGTGTCACTCTGCGCCTGACATAGTATACCACGTACAAACCCCTACAACTCAAACGCCATAAACGTGTTCCCGCCTCAAAAGTTATGAGTTCTGGATACATGAGCCCTATGAATACTACCATAGTATTCTTTTTTTCTGATGGAAAGCATGAGTAGAATTCAAGACTCATAGTCACCATATCCATAGCGAATGTGACTGCATAGTACGGGTCACCATGCTGTATTGGACAATACACTATGGTAACCCGTACTATGGCGGAATTTTCAGATGCTTTTTCACGCCCCGTTTAAAATATCCAATGCGTTTCGAAAAAAACTCATAGATTCGGTGAAAAATTGTGAAAGAATTGCTGCCACCGGTTTTCAGTGAAATCATCATATCACTCCGGTCGATCTAACTTATTTCTGGTAATGCATTGCTCTCAGTCTGACACTATTTAAACATTGATGTAGTTCCAAAAGATATAATTCAGTTCATGCACACAAAAATGTGGTTCGGCTATCAAATAAACAGATTGACAGCGGTGATGCGTCTTCTAAGTAGTTGTAATTAATGACATCAATACATCTTGTAAAACGAGCGAATCTCCCGATATGCAATCAATTGACTTCGTAGTTTTTTGCTTGTTTTCCTTTTTCCATTTTCTTACAGCTATTACAAGATCGTTTTTTTTACTAACTTAAATGGTGGCATACTGCTATGACACTAATAAGCAGTAATAATTTATGATTTATTCGGAGGTTTATTCTCAATCTTCTGAAAACTTAAAATAAATTGATAATGAAAATTAATGAAAAACCTTACAAAATTTTGGTATTGTATTACTGACATGCAATTATTATACAAAAGAAGACATTTTCAATTTATCTACCACGGTAAAAGCCTCACGGATATGAAGCCCTACGAATGAATTGTTTCTTGTAAAAGAAATGTTGTGACTTCTAACCTTTACGGATAGATACAATTATCATTAATACAACTCTGAAATTATCTTCAGTGGAAATAATGAAGCTTAGAATGATCTCAGATCATAGTAATATTAGATACATTGTTCAAAACGAGAAATGGTAAAAATTAGGTTCAAATAAATAACAATCTAATCTAAATTGAATATGTTAGTTGATTTCTACACCCTTTGAGAACCAAGTGATTTTTTTATTAGAATTAGTTTAATGTATATGTCATATCCCTATTAATACATCAAAATAAAATATTACGTATGATATAAACATGGCATCTTGGAAAAAAATAAGACTTAACTGACTACAAAGAGTTTCCCAAAAATAATTTCGCATCAGCACCAGTATCTGATATTCTGTATTCAAACTACAAGAGTTGATTGATGTTTAATTTCCGACAGTACTTGTAGAAGCGTAGAACTGTTGCTCCACGAATCATTTAGTAGACACACAATATACAGAGATATGAAGCCATTGTAACATTGAGGAGCAACCATCCGGCATTAATAAGTTCTGAGATAATAATTACAAAGTGAATATTTGGTTAGATGGAGCCCTGTTATATGTATACTGATATAATAAATCGATAATACTATGCTGAGAAATTTAGAAGCATGTATTACGCTTAATTTTTTATGAAATAAAGCTGTCCTTAGCAGTAGTGCCTTTTAACATTATCTTTTACTCACGAGTTAACGTAATTAAAACAGAAAATAAAATAAGTTGCGTGTCACTGTTATAAGAGATTTTTAAAATTTGCCTGTTATAAATATTTAAAGTGGTTTTTAGATTCCACGGTACAAACCTTCTCGTATTATTCAGCTTAAATCTAATCTCTTTCAATTTTATTAAAATCACAATAGTAGATGTATGTAGAAATATATTCTTTTCTCACTATTTTGAATTACAATCGTTAATTTATCTAAAACAAGTAATAACGCCTTCCCTTTGTTGCTATGACCTAAATATTATGCACTTTATTTTATCCACAAAACCTTGGTTATACAAATTATGTCTATATCAAACCACAACATCCACAAAGTTCATTTATCAACCCTCTATATACAGACGTTACGTGTCACTCACATATAGACTGAAAACACACGCCAGGCTTTTTTACAATCAAAAATTTATCTTCATATTTTCATTCGTTGTATTGCCGTTGGTACGTGATGTATTTGCATTTTTTACATATAGAGATATAGAGAGCATAGGAAAGTAATTTGGACCTTAAAATTATAGTTAAGTAGTTAATAAAATCGTCATCATTAGCGCACTAAAGAATTAAATTGCCTAGTTCTCTGAAAACTTTGAACTTTGAAATTATAATTAATTTCATGTGACTTAATGGCTTTAGTTGGACACTCTTTTGAATTTTATCCAGCTATTAAGTAAGCTCACAAATATTTAACCTTCAACAGAGACACGTCCTAAAAAACTTATCTTAGTGAGTTTTAATTAATATTCAAAATACTTTGTCATTTTAATATGGAACAAATAAAAACTATAAGTCACAGAATTTAAATAATATAGGTCAAAGTTGATAAAATATTTAAAATTTTAATCTTGTTTGACTAACACACTGTGTAGTATTCCGCTGAAATACGATTAAACATCAAATTTGATATATATATATATGGTAGAAAATTTTATAGCTAAATAAATATATCATTTTTAGCACTCACTCCTTTCCGACATTCGAGATGGTTTTCATAGAACCTCGTATCTTGTGTGTTGTTCGATAGTGTTTTTATATCGAAAATATAAACGGATCCAAGCTCTGCCGCAGGCTGGAAACATTGTCAACCCGTAGCGTGTTCAATCCTTATGAGCCAAAGATATTTTTCCAATTTTTCTAGTTTGAAAAACTACTAAAAAACTTTTGAAATAAAATATTTACACCTTCTACCTTCTTCAGTAAAGGAATTCTAATTTCTTCCTCGAAATAAACTATAATCATCTCGACCCTAAATCCATAATTAAATAGCATAGCAAAATTCAAGAGAAACGTATCTCTTACATACTTACATACTTTACCTACGGACGTTGATACGTAAGGTATGTGGCAATAAAATACCTTCGTCCGGTTTTGAGACAGCTATGTACCTTGTTAAAGCACCCATTCTTTAATGAAACCATATTTTACGCCCAATAAGAACTTTCAACAAAAGGTAAATAGTCTGAAATGTGTAAAGCATTTCTGTACAAAACATTCAATTCAAATTTCTCGGCTCCACGGTAAGCCAACCGTTTCATTAACGTACTGAATTTCAAGTGAAATATTATGAATATATTTGTTAAATATAATATAAGTCAGAAATTTACAAATTCGTCACTTCTTTTTCGCTTTCGTATAATTTATTCAAATTACATGTTGACATTCTTTTTCTTTTATATTCCTTTAAATTACAATAATTCAAAAACAGTTAAGAGCTACTTTAGCCGTTCTGAACATTAAAGTTTGTATCAATAAAATACTTCTGAGAGATAGAAACTGATTGGTAAAAACTTAATAATCGGTAAAGGATTCTTAATAACTTTACTTCATTCAGCTGAAATTGGAAACTAGCCAACAGAGTGTCGAACACAATCTTACAAGACTTCGTAGCCTCCTTGCCCAAATTCTACTATGGTTACCGAAGTTCAGATGTAGAGACTAATTTTCTGATCAATGCCTATTCTAAACCACGATTTATGCACATACATTTTTCTAATGGTAATCTCAATGGAGATTAAAAGTTGTAAACGATTCTTGTTATTATAAAACTTATGACTAATGGGTGCCGCATGTTTTCCCCTTATTGCCTATTAACGCTATAAATAACACCTTTCTGTTTCCGTGGTGATTAAATATTATGTGGTTAACTAATCAAACATTAACATTCCCGAAACAATACTAATGTACCCAAGTTTCCCTCGTCATAGAACAAATAATAAAGAGAGCTAACAAACAAGGAAAAACAAGGAATCATGACAAATGCTCAGACAAATTGTCGGAGCTGTTGAAAAAGTGAAGAAACCAAAGATTAATGAGACGAAATGAGGAAGCCTGTGTGCGTTTGCATTTCATTACGAGTAGCATCGATCAGTACAACACAGTTAGCTTCATATATGTTTGATGCATTTAAATTTTCCTCAAAATATAGGTTAATCTCTGTGACAGTTGTCACTAGTGTCATTTTAGAATTTACGAGGTACATTTTAGTTGTGAATTTTAATATTTAAAACGTATTAAACTCAGTTAAAACTTACTCACTTAAAACGTATTAAACGCACTTCATTTGTGATAAAATTTAAAATAAAATCGAATCACTAGTTCAAAGTTACATCATCTGAATCGTAGCCATCTCGCTCAGGGATCAAGCTATATTTTAAGGACTGTAGTAACGGAATGCAACGCGCTCTGCTTTTTTTTTGGTCTGTGAAGAAATTCCCCCGGCTACCACCTACTAGTGGCTATGTCAGACTCGAATTGACGAAAAACCCCTCACCGTCTCAGGTACAAAATTTTGGTATTGTATTACTGACATGCAATTATTATACAAAAGAAGACATTTTCAATTTATCTACCACGGTAAAAGCCTCACGGATATGAAGCCCTACGAATGAATTGTTTCTTGTAAAAGAAATGTTGTGACTTCTAACCTTTACGGATAGATACAATTATCATTAATTCTAAGTCTAAGCCAGAGAACCAGGTGTACTCTGGAAAGGAAACCCCTGGAGCCCCGAAGTACCTCGTCATCTAAGTCGTGTCTCGTGCTGCCACCCCGGCCTCACTTGTCACCCCTTGGTTTGCGCTTATGTAGGATGGATATCATTGGGAGGCCTCTGGTACCTGAATTGAGTCCCGTGCAGTTGCTTACAGAAGGAGACGGTGGAGCACCACGCGCTCTTGCTCCGTACTATGGTCGCAATCATGCAACATGCCCCTAAATGTATTATCTGGCAGTTATTTTAATTCCGCACTTTATTTTAATAGAGAACAATATTAACTAACTATAGTATACGTAATTTTTAATATAAATTTACTTCTATGTTATGCTTTGTCGATATTCAGCTAATTACTTATTTAGTCATACGTCAAATGTGAGTTCAAAAATCCATCATAATTCTCGCAATCAATTTATCACACACAATTTGACACAGTTCAAATTTCATTTTAAATGAATTCTAAGGA
Organism: Hypercompe scribonia; assembly: GCA_949316085.1. Taxonomy (NCBI): domain Eukaryota; kingdom Metazoa; phylum Arthropoda; class Insecta; order Lepidoptera; family Erebidae; genus Hypercompe; species Hypercompe scribonia. The sequence continues at coordinate 9,305,524 of OX438975.1, forward strand.
AGAATCCAATCATACTTAAGCAGATTCGGTGACGGGGTGAGATTACATAACTCATGATTGGTTCCCATTAAGAGTATTATTACCTGGATTTATTGGTTGCCATTATTGAAATGGATTTTCACAATGTCACATGTATGCTTGCCTTAGTATCTTTTTTTACTATAATTAAATAAAGTTATTCCTTTACGACCTAAACCTTGGACGTTCACAATAAAAGTATTAATATGTTTTAAAAACAAAATAAATAAGTGAGTTTAGTGACATGGCGTTTTTAAATTACAAAATAGCTCAGTAGAAAGTTTATATTAAATTAATGGTTTTCAATGTGGAGCTATTTATGATGTAAATTTAATGTCTCGTAATCTTAGAATGAATATAGCGTAGATACACTTATCCTATAAAGATACCTTAAATAATATACTCGATAATTCAATAAACTTAACGTACGTGACTATCACATACTAATAATAAACTAAACAGTAGAATAAACGTTTGTGTGTTGTAACATTTTTATATAAAAGTAACGTGTAGTTTGTAGTTTAATACTTAGTACAACAAAACGTATAAGATCCTTTGTACCTATGTATTCCAAACGCGCATTCGTTCTCGTGAGCGGTGGCCGCTCACGAGAACGAAAAGGACAGGTGTGCAGGCCACGTATTTCAAAAACACAAGTAACTAACTATTAAATTATATCGTTTGTTACAATGACGTCATTATATTTTAAAATTTTAGTATTATAACATTTGAACCTAATAAGAAATAAGTATTATATTCTGTGCGTTTCTAAAGTATTTGTTTTAGTATTTTTCAATGGCACTTCAAATTTCACGCTTTGTAACTCATGCTTGTTTAACCTCATTTTAGAAGGTGCTATTTTTATCGCCTATCAATCATCTTTGGTATAATATTTAACAGAATCGAAGTTGCTAAGCTATTCTTACATAGTATTATATAAATATAAGAGTATATAACCAGTTTAGCCTCACTTTCACAAAGTTCTCTTCTTCTTTCTTCTTCTAAGTCTTACATCGACAGTGTTTTAAATGTTAACAAAAAATAAGTAAATTTTATTATAAAATATTAATTAAAAATTTGATATGTAGTCAGCGTGTACATAGAGTTCAAAGTGTACTGTCAATAACTAGTTGGAGTCTGACAATACGTTTTAATTGTGTGAACCAACGTTGCTACATAGCGCCGTAAATCAATCGTTATGCAAAATGACAAATGAATCAACTGATATTACCTTTTCTTGATATTATTTTCAATTTTATGATTATTTGAACTGAAATAGTAACTGTTTATCAACTAAATACACTACACGACGTGATGGTTTAAGCGGTCTCATTACTATTTTCCACTGCACTTAATATTGTGAGTTTGCACCCCACATGGGACAACACTATGTTTGATTCACAAATTGTTATTCCAAGTATGGGTGTTCTTTGTATCCATTTCATGTTTGAATGATCTGCAAATATCTGTTTCGGAGTTTGGACGTTTTCTATGTCATATAATATAATATGTTTGTATTTATAAACAAAAAGTATTTATGTACTTACATTAGTTGTCTAGTACCCACAGTATAAGCTTTGCTTAGTTTGGGACTAGATGACATTGTTTGTCAGATGACCGAAATATTTATTTATTTATTTATTTTATGTATATTTGGAAAGTCCTTTGCAACACAGGAGTATGCGTAGTGTGAGAGTCATCTTGAAAAAAAACTAAATAACAACCTCGTTATACTTTTAATATAAGTATATTTTTACGTTTATCGCTACGTTACATTTTTATACATATATATAGCACAAAATCAATTATATAAAAACATACATTATTATACACTCACACAATAAAACAACAAATTAAAAATCTGCCATGTAACAAATATTGCATTGCCACTGGAAAAAAAATAAAATGAAGAATCTAAGCCTTAGTCGTCGACAGAATATGTGTCATAGTTACATAACATCATCAATATTTGTCACTGAACACGTTATTATCAGAACCGGAACTGGATATGTTTGAGTACGCGTCAATATCTTCGAACGTTGTAAGTACTCTGAAGGGATCCGCTACTTTATACGTTTCATTGCATATGAATGAATGTCAACGGCTCAACAAATAAACCACTTGTTTCCGTCACTGTACTTTAACAATCCATGTGTTATGATGATTAACAAGTTGATATCATGAGAAATATCGTTTGTTTGATTGTGCTTTCATAAAACAATGGTTCTAATTCATGCACAATACTCGTATAATGCAAATGTTTACCGAAGCGTGGCTCTCCCGTGAGCAAACGATTAGGAAATCAGATATCAATCACTAATTTTTTACTTTACATGTAGCATTTTAATGGAAAGATCTTATATATAGTTATCTCAGTAGACTTTGAAACTCTGAAATGTCCTAATGTTATGTTACTTACAAATAAAGCTTGGTGGTTGTTTAGAGTATAATGCCGTTTCAACAATATTTTTATTCATGCCCAATGACCATGCAAAGCTATCTGTGAACTACTTGAATAATCCTATAGCATAACTACAGTGGGCTATTTTTATTTATATAATTAAAAGATAAAATAAGATTCTTATGTCTAAATTCTATATTCTAAATTCTTATATCTTATGTCTAAATTCAAAGCCAGAAATACAAAGAAAGCTAAAAACATTACTTAATCGATACTATTTCTAAGAAGGCTAAACATTAAACTTTCATTGCCATTTCGTGGACCGACGGATACGCGTTTTTTGTAACAAATAAGTAATCTAATCACAAAAAACTCACAAAGAAAAGTTCTTTTCTAAGACATTTTTTCTTCTTTGACAATCTGATCTTAACGTTCGTATACATACCGTACATATTCATTGAAATGTACAAAACCCTATCCAGTGCTACAGCGGCTGCCTTGAAATAGGTTACCTGGAATACAAAAGTTAGAAAGATTGGACAAATTTTATTTGAATATAGTCAGGCTACGGAGCAGCTACTGGTAATTGTCTAAATAGAACTTTTAATAAAAGATAAAGGATGTTAAAGTGGCGACACACTATCTACTATTTTAAATAGGTTATAGCTCGGTTTTTCGACTGACGACACTCCTTAGGAACTTTTTCTGTCGGATCAAAGGAAGAAGGCAATTTAGGGAAATAAGAACGAACGGTGTGTGGGATCAGAGACAAAGTGTTACCATAAGTCTCTAATGAGATTTGACTAAGACTACAGCAGATAATAAAGGATTTCTAACCCATATTTCCGTCATATGATACGCTTCTACGACAATGCTTAAAAATACCTCATCCACAATAACCAGTACATCAACTGATTAAAAATACCTAAAGTCATGTGTGGGTGTTTTTGTTTGGTAAAAGCATCAATCTCTTATATTGTCAAATATTATCGTTAAAAAGTGTTATTGTAACGTTATTAAAACCAAACGTTATTGAACTTCAAGTTTGTTTATGTTGAAATACTCAAGTTCAAAATTCACTAGAATTCTATTACACCCTTATATAGCTACAGCCGCTAAGCGTTAACTTAACGAACAAAGATTAACGAAGTCTTCAATCATAATACAAAGAGATAGCATAACACGTATTACTTTCAGTTAGATTGAACACTAACATTAATTATTTTAGCAATAAGTACTCCAGACGTTTTCCCCTACTAGTTATCGAGTAATTTTCTGTGTGTAATTAAACAGTTCACACACGACAGTTAATTAAACAAATACGCTTATTTGAGTAGTGTTAATGGCCCCGAGGATGTAATCATGTCAACTAGAAAGGGATGACAGAATGTTATACAGTACAATATATGTTATGTATTAGTTACTTTGTATGTATTGAGGATCGAAAGTTCACGTGGCAAATGATATGTTGAAGGGAGAAAAGTATTTAAAATACAATTCTCACCAACATAATAGGTACATATGAGCTAATGTTAACAAATGCTTCAGCCATTGAGAGTCAAGGTGAGGCTTTGGCAGTTGTCCTGGATATAGCAAAGGCGTTCGATCGGGTCTGGCACAGGGGCCTTCTATCGAAGTTACCGTCCTACGGCCTGCCCGAGGGTTTGTGCAAATGGGTGGCTAGCTTTTTGTCCGGCAGACGCATAAAAGCCGTCGTCGACGGTAGCTGCTCCGAAAGCATGGACATAAACGCTGGTGTCCCGCAAGGCTCCGTGCTATCTCCAACACTATTCTTGCTGCATATCAATGATATGTTGACCATAGATAGCATTCATTGTTATGCGGATGACAGTACTGGAGATGCGTATTACACGGGCCGGGCTAACATCCCTCGTACCGCTGTAGTAGAAAGTCGCGAACAACTTGTGTCTCAAATCGAGAGCACTTTACACAGAGTCTCCGATTGGGGTCGGGATAATCTGGTCCAATTTAACCCCTCTAAGACACAAGTTTGTGCGTTTACTGTTAAAAAAACCCCGTTCACTGTGGTTCCACAATTCCGGAATACACCCCTTACCATTTCACAGAGTATTGGGATCCTCGGTGTCGATATCTCCAGTGACGTCCAATTTCGGACTCATTTGGAGGGAAAGGTGAGGCTGGCATCAAAAAAGCTTTGTGTTCTGAATAGAGCAAAGCGATATTTCACACTGGCACAAAGGCTACTACTGTACAAAGCACAAGTTCGGCCTCACATGGAGTATTGCTGTCATCTCTGGGCGGGAGCACCGAAGTACCAGCTTGAGCCTTTCGATTCAGTCCAGAGACGTGCTGTGAAAATAATCGACGATCCTGATCTCACAGAGGGTATCGAGCCACTAAGTCTTAGGAGAGACTTTGCCTCCCTATGTGTGCTCTACCGTCTCTACAATGGGTTGTGTTCTGAAGAATTGTTTGATATGATGCCCACAGCCACATTCTACCATCGCACCGCTCGCCATCGTCAGGGAGCTCATCCACATACATTGGAACCTAAATGGTCGCGCACAGTGCGGTTTCAGAGAAATTTTCTCCCGCGAACAATCCCGTTATGGAATAAGCTCCCTGCCACGGTTTTCCCTGGGAACTACAGCATGGGGTTCTTCAAGAAGGGGGTAAATAGGTTTTTGAAGGGTCGGCAACGCGCACGTGATGCCCCCGGTGTTGCAGGCGTCCATAGGCTGCGGTAGCCGCTTACCATCAGGCGGGCCGTATGCTTGTTTGCCACCGTCGTGGTATAAAAAAAAAAAAAAAATGCCTGAAATGGCAACTAATGATGTCATAGTTTACTATCTTCAAATCTTAATATTCAACTTGATATCAATGTTTTCGTCGAAATGTAAAAAAAAATTCATTTAAAGGCTATTAAAATTAAAATTTTAAAATTATTTTAAAGGCTAAGGCAAATTGACCATCGCAGCCAAGTTGATAGTCTACAAACGTAAATCTTATTAAAAAACTAACAAATGTATGTCACGTGGTCAAAACAAAATATTATCCAATAATATAAGGTAAGAAAGGTGTTAGCTATTATAGAAAGAGAATCGACGCGAACCGCTTGTATCTTGGCTAAGAGGGCTGGTTTCACCATGATATAGTTTTAATAGTACTCTATCACCACTCGGACAACAAATTATAAATAAAAGCAAAACATGTAATACATCAGCGTCCTTGGAAAAATACATAAAAGTTGATCAAGTGTATAGTATACTTTTTTTTTTATTTACAACCTACCAAAGTGATTCTATTCTACCTGATGGAAAGCATGAATAGAATCCAAGAGCGGTGATCGCTACTCACTGTGAAGACGACAGTGTACTTAGCCGTTTGTAAACATCAAAGTCGTCCATGATCTTTTAGCTACCTGCAAACATTTTATATATTTATAATAATATATATACAAATATGTACTTATTTTGTATTTAATCGTATATGGAGAGACTAGCTATAATTTTTATAGAATTTATGGCATAAAATATAGTATATTTATCCAGTCAGAGCAGTTAGATAATATGGTAGTTGATTGTCAAACGAAGTGAGTTATTATTTATTATTGTATATTATATTATATTATTTATATTTTTATTTATATACAATAGTCAATACAATAGTTTCTAATAACAGATATTGCTGTCAGTAAATATTTCACTGTTTCGTTTTAAACACTTTTCGTTATTTTTTATTCGGTAATTATAAAGAAGCTTCACTGTTTTTATAAACAAAAGAAAACTATTTGTTTTTCTTCAAATCTATAAATAATTTAACGAACTCAGTATCTGTAATTATTAGTACATAAATGTTTTCTACCATTAGGTAGATATAATAAAAAAATGTGTGCGTGTACTAGCGTACACTCGTAAGAAGTGAAACTTCTTTATGACGTTATTTTTCAAAAAAATAATTTAAACCCGTCCGAAGTCGATGCAATCGCCACCTGGATTTCAAAAATGTAACTACTCAAAACGAGCCGCAAAATACATTCGAGACATTTACCAATCCCTACTCCGCTGGAGAAAGTATACTTCGAATCACGCGTGGTAGGGATAAGAAAAAGATGGCGCATAACGAAAAAATGTGACGCGTAACGAAAAAATGTTACACTAAATTTTTTTCCAACCCCGATAAAGAAGTTTCACTTCAAATAAACTGTAGAAAAATAATAGCCTACTACATTTTACTATCAGACTAAACACAGCTATCGATTTAACAGGTCAAATCAAATCAAATCAATTTCTGGCAAACATCAAAACGGTTGTACAATTTCTATATTTAAAACATAGGTATGACGACAGCCTTCAATGTTACCAAATAACTTACTATTAATATTAATTTGTCGGCTAGAACGAAAAGTAGCTTTTGGCCCAGTCTCTGCCCACGTGTATGTCGATTATCACGATAAAAAGTGGAAAAAAACATATGTTCTTCCTCGAAAATCAAAGTAACTGCCCATTAAATTTCATTAATATCAGTTCAGCAATTTATTTCCGAAAGCGTAACAGACAGAGTTACTTTCGCATTTATAATATCAGAAGATGATAAAAAAATTAACGGCTGTTTTTACATCTTTCTAAGTTATTTTATTTCCAGACTTAGCGAAATAATTTATTTTGAGCCCAGACGTCTACCCAATTACTGAAATCTCTCATACTTTTTTAACACAATCGAGGTCGCTTCACTTAAAGTTTTGTTACCTAGACTACTGTCACCAACACAAGCTAGTTAATTACGACAAAGTTTCTAGACAAGTAGGATATATTGATGTCAATGTGTGTGCTTTGAAATATGTATATATGTATCTCTTTAGAGCTCATTAAACAAAGTTTAGGATTTATTTTATATTATACATAATAAGTACATAAATAAACACTAAATGTGCATCTTCCATTTTTTTGTAGTTTTTCTATTTGCTTATCAAATGTCCATGTGGTGACGGATTAAGAATACGTAGTGAATACTATTCCAACCAAGGAGGCCTATGTCCAGCAGTAGACTGTTAAAGGCTGTTGATAATGATGACAATAATGATGATGATGATCTAATACCTCAAAGATAAAAACCTAAACAATAAAAATGTAATGAATCATGGTCGGATAAACAAAAACCACGCCACTTTTAATAAATTACCTAATTATGTGAGTATTATTATCCTTAAAATATCACTAGTACACATGGTCAAAAACAGAAGAAATTGGTTAAAAATCTAAGGAATAAAAATACTTCACCAACAAAAGATATGAATACTGAAGCGATATCAAAAGTATGTCTACGATATTAATTTGGAACGATCCTACAAAACTATGAAGAACCCGAAACAATTTAAGAGCAAATAGTCACTTAGTCTACATATGTTCCATTCATTTCCCAAGTAAAGATCGTACAGTCCTTACTGTCAACGTTCGCCGTAACTACTTGTACAGCATTATGCATCAACATAAATGGGGCACAGATGGCCAGTCACTTTTATGTGCTCTCCGCCGCGGACACTTGGACTTTTATTGAAGTCATAGTGAACTCGAAGCCAATGCAATTTATTACATCCACAGTACGAGAACAATATACGGCGTGTTGTAAAAATATCTGCATTTTAGTGCCCCGTGTAAAAATTGGAAATCGATGACGTGTGGATTTATGAACCTTGAACATAAATATGAGCCTTGTAAGCTGTAACCACCGGTTTTAGCAAAGCTATCTGTTATATTTTGTTATTTTTTTTCTGTTATAGTGTTGTTAGTTCTGTTACAAGCTCAATGCAGCCGCACAACTTTATTTACTTACAAGTGCGTTGCCGCTCTTTAATTTTTTCTCATATTATTAACACTTTATAAGGACTTTTTACACTTATTTCTTTACAGTTTTGTGCACGTAGTCGTGTCGTTTTTATCTGATTATTTTAAAGGCCTACTAAACATACTTGTAGTTGTTTCTCAACAGAATTTCTCTGTAAGTTCTGCCAAGCTCCGAGTTACTGAAAAAGTGGTAATTTAGTTATGTTTTTTGAATTACAAGTGTTTATGGGCTCCAGTAGCCGTTTAAATCAAGCGACCCATCTGGTCCTTTACCCACTATAGTATAAAAATCGTCTCTCTATTTCGTAAACTGCTATATCACTTTCAATACTAAACGTATCCAGTTGACAAATGGCTCCTGAAACAGTTGAGCCTACTGGTTGGCACGGCTAGTTAACCGACAATGTACAAACAATTAGTGCGTACATAAATTGCGGATATCTGTCTGAGCGTACTGTCCGCTTTGAAATTTACTCCTATAATTAGGAGTATGTATTATTGCTCGAACTGTTTTCTTTTTGTAAAGTAAGATGCAAATACAAATACATTGAAAAAATGATTATTAACCGGGATATCCTAAAGAGATTTTTTTACTTTTTCACTTTCACTCATTCACACACACTTCAGCACATAGTCTAACAGGTAGTAAGCGGTTACTGATGCAAGTTTCTATGATTCACTTTTGCCGCCATAAAGCTACGATAACCAATAACCTTTCAACACACAGGTGCCGATTTCAATTCAAATAGAAATCAGGTTCACAATTATATTCAAGACTTTACTACCTATCTCTTGAAATCTTTAAAAAAGTTTTTCTCAAAGTTTAATATGAAAAAAAGACCGAAAAAGCTTTTATATGTGCAAAGCCTGGCTACAGCAAAATTAATAACTCATAAATGGGATGGTTACCAAGCTATTAAGAACCGTTTGAGCTCGTCCGCTAGCGGGTGGCTTGTTCTAGAGGGTAAAGATATGTAAAGGTACAAAGGCACATGTTTTTAGCCACACTGATCGCGTATAATCCCTTTATAAATACTAAAGTATATTCATTCTTGCTGTAGTATTTATAAAGGGCAACAGATTATATAATAAGTATAATCTACAACGGGTGCTCACGTCGTCTATGTTAAGATCATTTTCAAAGGTTTAACTTTCTATTTGCAAATCTCAATTTTGTTTCAATCTCTTTACTGAAACTTATATAACTATTTGTGTGACTATTCAGTAGTTTAGGTCTTAACATATTAATAGACCGTATAAATATGGGTTAAGTAAACTTTGTCTTTCAATTTCGACGTAAAACACTCCAAAACATAAAATTAGATATATAATCTGTGGTGTTTTTCCAGAAAATTTAAACATTGACATAGCCTAAAATATATTGTCAGATTGAGAAAAGAATTCAAAGTAGGTACTGAGTCGAATTTTGTACAGGAAAAAACATATTGAACAAAAAACAGCCTTTCTTTTAAAGAGGAGGCCATAAAAAGAGGAGGTACAGAACTCATCTAGATTTTAGATTCTCAGAGAGAAACTGGTTTTTTTTCAGGTCACCTTTATATTTATGTACGAAACTGAATCGGGAGGATTATTTTATTAGTTGAGACGACAGAATATCTACTCAAGTTCACCAGTATATTAACCTAATCAATGTCCCACTGCGGGCAGATCTTGTCATAAACAATATCGACAGAAAAGATAATTTACTTTGTCTAGAGGACCGTTATCTGACATATTAAGTTAGTTTTGTATCTTTATTACACTAATGCTTTATAACTTTTAGACATTTTATTAATAATAAAAAAGATAGAGATAGATCTTTGAAAGTTCAATCAGAGGGTATGATGACACCTATTCGAGAAATCACCCAAATTTAATTATTAATGATGTAAACTACAAGTATACAGTAACACAGTTACTTACTAAGAGAATTTGTCCTCACAACATAATAATGATAAGTCCTTAATGTCACATACCAGAAACACGTTGACAGATCTATTCAATACTTTTTTACACGTTGTTACATAAAAGGTACAGAAACACATTCCAGCGGGATACAGTGTTCCGTCGATTTTTCATTACGCTACAGTAAAAGAAAACTGAGACATGTAGTATCGCTGTGTATATGTAGTTTGAGAATTAGTTGGATGTTTTATCAGTTACAATTTAAACACACATACATTATAGATACGAAAGTACAAGCGGCGTAACTGGACCGAAAGAAAGATCTTCAACCATCTGAGCAAAGCCCTACTGGATAATGGCATTATACTGGCTAATTTATTTTATGCATAATATAACATTTTATAATCCACAATTCAGAAAATAAAGCTTCTTAATCAGTTCATTATATTTAATGCTGTTTGACGTTTATATAAATTAAATAGTTTACTAAAAATTATAATTATATATGATATGTTTGCTATAGTTAGATAGCCCGGCTATTGATACATATTTTTCTGTTTTTAAAAATTCTATTAAAAACGAAAATATTTATTTTAGTGCAAATTAATTTTCGTATGGTATAGTAAAAAGATTAGTAAATAATCTTCACCGATAACAAATTTATCTTTAACTTTGAACACCAAAAATTCCAAATAAAACGGAACCACAAAAGATACGAAATATTCTTAATTTGTCGACAAGTCAACACAAAGTTGAAAGGAGCTGTCAATGCTAAACTCTATAACACTTATCCACGCTATCCATTGTTTATTTCGTGGCACTTATCGAATTAGGGGGAAGTTGTGAGAAATTACATTAACAGGGAAGAGGACGGGCGACGAACGTTTTAACTTAATGGCCATTGCTCGGACTCTATCGCTGTCACTTAGTTACAAGCTCTATAAAAGAAACTACGAATATCACACACATGCACACCACTCAAGTTTAAGTGAACTACTATTGTCAAATAAAGTTTTTTTTTATTATCTGCCAACGTTTTCGTTTATGTCTCGTTAATATATTTTTTAGATAGAGTCTTAGATTCTCTCTAAGACATCATTGGATTACTTATTAATGTTTTATCAATAAATTGTATGCTCAGATCACAAAATGATATGAGGACACGCTTTATAATATACTCAATATTTTCAAGACCATGATATTATTTTAAAATTTTTTAAATATTCTATATGTTATTTCAAAATATACTGTAAAATTACATAGCTGTATTAAAGTCTTAATTCTGTAAGTCCTACTTGTCAGAAAGATCTTACAATTGTAATATTATTAGGATTTATGTCATAGTTTACTTTAATTATTATTTAAATTCATATTCATTACCAATATTATCCATATCCATCCATTACCAATATTTCATGTAAGATTCCTGTTTCTTCCCTACTAACACATCCAACCACTATTTCTAGATCTACTACACAAATAAGACACGGTGAAATTGCCTTTCTTTCATTTCATTAGGTTTATTTTTTATTAACAACACACAATTTGGTTATGTTACTCTAAACGTATACTCATCGTCATTAAAGAGAGAGCCTTAGCGTCCATAATAGAAGTTTAATCTTAGTAGAGATGATAATGGATTATAATTCAATATAAAGCCGGCATCACATAGTTAAATTGTACAAAATAATACTAAGAACATATTATTTTTTGTAATTAATATGTATTAAAAAAGAAACAATATACAAAGTGCATAGTTGAGATAAAAATAATTTTAATATAATTATAATGAACATGAATTTTTCTACTATAGTACATCCTAAATTAAAAGCACGAAGGATGATAAATAAGTCACACGTACTAATCGTCATAATAATAAATATTGGTCGAGATTAGATTTCTCAAGGGATTGTCCAAGTAAATATTCCACTGTGCCTATTTATTCGTTAATAAGTTTTTAAGAGTTGTAAGGTGTTTTTAAACAGTAAAAATGTATCTACACTTTAAATTCTACTGAAAATTTAAAGGGTGAGTATACTTAAACAAAAAAAACACTATTCTATTACAATACAGCGAACATCTGTTATTTAAAGCACCTTTCGACTTCACAAATAGCTCTTGTAATGTGTACATACTCTTGAGTAGGTTCCAAACATAAAATTAATTAAAAATCGAGTTCTACAAACTAACAATTACAAGTGTGTAATTAACGGCAGAAGACTAACACCACAGACATCATGTTTACAAATGAAAAACAAGGGATAGATGAAATTAAATAACCTGAAACATTGTAACGGACCTATGGAAATTGTTACATGAACAACAGTTAATACTATTGATAACAATAGCAATGAGGATATTTAGAACGGTCAGGTTAGGGTGTCCCTTATATGACAAAAAAAAATTTTTTTTCGAATTTCGAAATGCATACCCTCTATAATTTTTACTAATGCTATAAGATACTTAAATATAAAATTTTATCAATCCAGCATAATTGCAACCAGTGCCGACCGAGCTTCAAAGTTTAGTAAAAAACGTGTTTTGTCCTAAAATTTCAGTCTGCTATAATTTCACTATAAATGCAATGAATTAAGTGAATAAAATTAAATAATAAATTAAATGAACATTAATCTTTAATTAAAAACATAAAGAAATAAGAATCATTCAGGGTAACTTTTTTTAGAGTAGTTTTTTTACAGTCTGGATACAATTTTAGATGTTCCTGGACACAGCGCAGCAAGAACTGTTTTTGTTCTTCTTCAGCCGTGATAAGTCCGTTAAAATCTTGCATTAATTTAACAGCCCTTTCAGCAGTATCATTTACAACTCTCAAATAACTTATTTTTCTTTTAGCCTCCAGAAAAGCAGCATTGTTATTCCAAGAAGATACATCTTCCTTTAGAAAACTGTCGTCGATCTGCAGTCGTGATAAAAATTGTTTGCTCTTTTCCGATACGAAATCATCCAGTGATTTGTCTAAAAAAAAAGAAAAATAAGTTAAATAACAAATAAAAATCAACAACAATTTTGAAAATAAATAAATAAGTATTGGACATTGAAATTGAAATCCAACAAAAAGTCAATTTAACTTACCAAACAACTTTTGAGTCAGTTCTTCCTTCGACGGGTCATAGCGTTTGCTAAAATCCGAGATTTTGTCCCTGTTGAAGTTGGCAATCATCTTCTTCTTAGTTTGGTTGTCAACTTCATCATCAAATAGTCATAGAATGACTGTCTCTTCACATAAATACCACAACTTGCTTATAGAAGCTTTAGAAATTGTTGCGTCAACTTTTTCATACTCTTTTAACATCTTCAAGAAGCGCAAATCTTGATTAGGTGCTTTGGTCGCCACTGTACGTTCGAGCCAAGGTTTAACATACAATATTACGAGAAATAAGCAAACATCTTGTAGAGCCTTTTTGTCCTTCACAGTTACTCTGCATTGTGACTGAAGTAAGCATATTTTTAAAGAATAGATCGCTCTCGCCATCCAGCGTGCCTGATGTATAGCTCCGGGGGGCCTTAGTTTTAATTTTTCCTCTGTGTCTCCTCCTAAAAATATTACACACAGTTCGACCAATTCGCGGTAATCATCTCTTACAAAACCTTTATCTAATTCTGCCTTATAAAATAGTAACAACGCTTGAATGTCTGTCTCGGCAACCCGTGCTTTTACGAAATTAAGAGATGGTTCAATTTTAGTACAATCAATGTTTTTCCAATTTTCTTGGAACTTTTTGAACATTGGAATACTCTGGGCTACTAGTAATTTGCTTAATCTTGGTTTCAAAGACAGCTTTTAGGACCAATTCATAAACATGATGACGACAGGCGAAAAGCAACAATTCTCTTCCTAAAGTTTGCTTCAAAATAGCACAAGCTCCATTGAAACGGCCCATATTGGAAGCTGTTGTGTCGCAGCACATTATTTGCACTCATCAAATCAAGTCAAAGAGAGCTGCTGATACAGCCTTCGCTTGATGTTTTCCAGAAGAACTTTCTAGTTTCGGCACTGCAAGAAGCTGCTCTCTATCGTCAAATGAAGCTATAACTGGCAAGCGTTCTTCTTTTGAACTCCGTACATCCAACCCCGGTAATAGTTTTCCATCCCAATGGACTGTGACTATGTCGGGTACATTGTTTTGGAAGTTAGATTTTATTGCTTCTGCCCTTGATTTTCTAGTTTCAGTACGAATTCGCTGAATCGAGGATTTGTTAATACAGAAATCATCGCTGCTCAGACCAAGCGCTTCTACCACCGCATTAAGAATGTAAACGGTATCTCTAATGCTTAACTGGCATCGATCTAAAGCTGCAACTAGTTTAGGTGTTATAAGATTCTTTTTACCTCTTTTTGAACTTTGTTCATGGCAGGGAACGTCCGGCAAGCTGAGTTCAGAATTCAAGATCTGTTCGTCGTCTGAATCTTCTACACTGTCTAAGTTATTTGTGGTGGAAGTAGATGGAACAGCTAGTGATTCTCTTTATCTTACAATCCTTTCTTCTTCTTCCAATCGTCGTTGTCTAGATCTTTGTTCTTTTTCCGCCAATTTTTTATCTACACCACCTAAGCATCCCGGTCGACCTGGCTCTCTCTGTTTCATTAAAAATAATTTATCTTCCTCTATTTTCATTCTCTCAAAAGCATCAGCATGTGCAATATGAAACAAATTATCAAAATTAATTACAAAATTGTTCTCACGACTCTTAAACGTAATCTGAGTTTTCTTACAATTTTTTTGCAACTCTCTCCAAACATGATATAAATCAATAAGTTTCTTCACGCAGTTAGGAAATGCCCTTGTTGGAATTCTTGCTTTTTCCCAATATATGATGCACTCCCTAATCACAAGATTTGCACTTTCACTAACAGTCAATTTAACCTCACGAATATTGTAAAATAGGACTGAGAGAACTTGTCGATTAGATGGTAATTTTGAACCATTTATTTGGTAGCTAGTCAATCCGATAAGAAAAATATTTTGTTTATCACTCCGTAATTCCACCGACATGTTTACGCACTAAACAATGAAGCACTAATAGTCTCAAAAATCACGTACGAAATGGCAAATAAAACATGTCGTAACAGGTCACTGGGCAGTACTTAAGCAACTTGTATCGACAAGTTTAAATAGCAAGTCGGCACGGGTTATCGTTTATATATCGAACTAATATTTTTTTCTAGACAATATAGGGTTATTACGAAACTTTTAAGAAGGTATGCGTAAAAAAATATCGAACTTGAAATTTAAGGGACACCCTAGGTCAGGTATACGATTATCGAGAGGTAGTTATGAATATTCATTGTCCAGATGGTCGGTACCTTCCGGCTGTTTACGCCAAAGTTTGGACATGAATGCTGTTAAATCCTGAATATCCTATGAATCAATGTTAGTTAAGACCTTCTTTATAGTGCCGACAATAGTTTAAGGTGACGTGTGTTGGCTCCGTAGGTGTCGGTTACGTGAACTATTTACGGCTGAATAGTAAATCCAGGTCAATATACAACAAATATACAATAATTAATCACGAATACGTTCGACTTAAAACTTTTATTGAGTATATAAAGATTTTTTTTTATATATTTGTAATGGAATAGGCGTTTGTCTTCCATCTCACCTGATGGAAAGTGTAGATGGAGACGAAGGTGGTACACGCCCATCCAAAAGAAACTTGATTGGTGTAAATATTAATTATTATATGTAAAAAGATAATTTATTTAAATTCACTTCTTATTTGTTAAAACTGAATTCAATTTAGTAATTACATTTATATTTTCATTTCATTTAAGGTTTTTTCTGTGAATAATATGTATGAATTTACAAAAAAAGTATATAAGTATTCTATCAGTCAGCCTGGTTATCATAGCACAAGCTAGTTGTGTCTGCTTAGTTTGAAACTAGATGACGTGTGTCAAATGTCCGAAATATTTAGTTAAATATTTATTCATTTGTTGAAATGCAATCCTGATATTCGTTAACTTGATAAATCGTTATTTACGTTTCGTTTATATTAGTTGCTGTTTTTCAATTGTTTAGGCTTTTCTAAATTTATGTAACACATATTTGTACAATTTTGAAAGCCTGTTTTATGATTTAGTTTAATACTAAAACATACACAAAAGTCAACGTGTCAAAGTCAACGAGGAGATGTCTGCAGTAGATCGAAGGACACAGAGGTTAATCTGATCTTGTCGCGATATAATGTCTTGTCCGTTCAAAACTAATGTGTGATCTATCTATAAATCACTTCACGAATGTATTTGAATGGAGAAAAAACTCATAACGTTCACATTTACTTGGAACAGACCAACTTAAACTCAGCATGAGCGAGTATCTTATCACTCTTATTTGAATTATAAGCTGTACAATTACTTCAATCAAACAACAATCGACATAAACTAAAATTAAGATAAATAACTTTGAAGACTAAGAAATTTTGTGTAATGCTTACAAAGGAGCTTGTACTTAAATTTACCTAAAGGCGTTGATAACATTTATTAAAAACAGTCGACAGTCTTAACAAGTAAAACGTCCTCTCTCAACCACAGTCCAAATTAACGGTCCAGAAACGTTCTTAGTTCAGATTTCTCAATCGTTACCATTTAATAGCCGGGAAGTGCATTTCATGCGATAGAATACGTGCCCCAAAAAGATTTATTACCTCAGAGTTAATTTAGAGAGTCTTTGGTCTGTCTGCGAAATTAAAGCAGTCTAGCTAGACATTCCTCATGGCTGGGTACATTTAGTAGAACTATGATAATAATAAAATAAAAAATATTTCGGAAATTTAACACACAACGTCATCTAGTTTCAAACTAAGCAGAGCTTGTGCTATGATAACTAGACTGACTGATAGAATACTTATATACTTTTTTCTTGTAAATACATATATATTACGGTTAAAGAATCTTTATTTCTCAAAACAATTTACAAAATTCACTTACTGAGAAAACATACACAAATGTAAACAATTTAAGTGAGCGTTTTAACCTAACATATAACAAAAGTAGGTAGTCAATAAATACATTTTGAATTTATAAAATACTCGAACAAAGTAAACAAGAATGCAACTAAACTAAAGATGTACGATATTTTTTAACTATATATAACATTCGTATAGTAAGTACAATCGTTATTTTTTCTTTTTTTTTCTTTTTGTCACATTTTTTGTTTTTTCTTTACTTCTTTTATGTTTTTCCTTTTTTTTTGTAATGTTATAAGAATAGCAAAATGTACTAATTAACAGATTAACAGGTAGCTATTATGTGATTCTTCAATAATTTCTTAAATTTAGTCAGTGTCGAAGCATTTTTTATATTTAATGGTAATTTATTGTATATTTTGACTCCTTCAAATTCGATACTCTTTTTACAATAGTCCGTTCTAGGTGGACGAGTTACCAGATGGCTTGCGTTTCCAGGTTTCATTTTTTGACGAGCACAGTTTGTTGTAAAAGATAAACCTGTATGTATAGTTCTGTTAAATATTTTATGTATGTATACACGTGTAGTACATATACGTCTGCTTTATGGTCATTATTTTGATTCCTCATATATTTTTTTGGTAGAAGCACGAAAATTTTAGTTAAAAAGAACCTTTATTAATTTATTTTGTGTTCGTTATAAGTCATCTAAGATAGTTTTACCTGCGGTTCCTCATATTTCAACTAAATAGTTAATTTGTGATTTGACTAGGGAATTATATATAAGATATTTAACTTTATGAGGAATACATTTAGTTATAGTGAATAGGCAACCTGTCAGTGAAATTAGTTTATTTTTATTTTTCTATTTGAGGCTTCCAACTCAAGCGACTGCCCATATTGATGCCAAGATATTTTTGACGTTTTTCTCTTGATTGTTTCATTATTTATGACTAGAGATATATCAATAATATTTTTTTTATTTTTGACTGCAAATATGATATAGTTTGTTTTTTTTAGTATTTATAGTAAGTAAATTAAGTTGGAACCAATCATTCAATATATTTAAATCGTTCTGAATTTGCAGTTTCGTAGTATCAATAGAACAACCATAATAAAAGAGGTTGGTATCATCTGCATAAAGTGTAATATCGCCCTTAAGTCCAATCTGGGATATGTCATTGATATGAATTAAGAATAAAAGTGGTCCTAAGATAGAATCTTGAGAAACACCACAAGTAATACGCTTTGAAGAGCTGTGATGTTGGCTGATTTTTACTATTTGCTCATGGCCATTTAAGTAAGATGTTAATATTCCTAGCACTTTGTCTTTAATACCTGTATTGAACAATTTCTGTAATAATATATCGTGGCTTATTGTATCAAACGCCTTCTTGAGATTCATAAAGACGCCTAATGCTATTTGACTTTTATCAATTTCATTTTTAATTTTAGTAATCAGGTCAATAGTGGCAGAAAAGTTATTCGAAAGTATTGTGTTATACATCTAAAACACCTAAACACCGAAACCAACATTTGCAAATCATACAAACATTTGGTCCGACCCGAGAATTGAACCCGAAACACAAATACAGTAGTCACTTTCGCTACCGCCATCGAGGCAGTAATTTAATGAATATGATGATCCTGTAACTGAAAAAATCACTACACTTTACAACGATTTGAAGTATTTATAGTTTTAAAATGTCTTGCACAAACAAAATACATATTCAAAAAATAATTTACCTTTCTCAGAAATATACGAAAATATACTGTTATACTTGTAGCTATTACCTAAATTGGACAATATTACAATAAATAACGTGGTATTAGTTGTATGTAAACTGTTCTAATATTTACCAGGACTAGCAGTTCTTTTTTCAGTCATAATTACTATGTAATGATGATGATGATGACGTTTTCCTAGCTGATTTAAGCCACGGCGGCCAGTCTCAACGGAGACCAACCAACTACGCAGGAGATATGACGCACACAAGTGTGTGCGCAAACATAGGTGCACTCTCTGTTCTCTCACTCTCTCCATCCGATGGGACTGCTATCCGACACGACCGGCGAGAGATCAGTTGCAGAGCCGACGGCTCAAGGTGCTCTCCGAGGAACGGAAGTAAAATCCAAACTTCCAAATTCCGAAGTATTATTAAGCATTTGTATAATCAGAAAAACTCAATAACACTTTTCTGCCCCGATCCGGAAATCGAACCCGAAACCTCTTGATCGGCAGTCGCATACGCTAACCACTAAACCAACAAGACAGTACTATGTATTACGAATCTTCTTAAAACTAACACCAAAGCAAACATAAATCTTTTTTTTTTTTCAAATTAATAATTATTTTCGAAAATGTATTGAATAAAGCATTGTCGTCGATATCCATTTAAATCTAGTTAAGTCAGGAACAATTGACGTAAAGAAAAATACGTTTCTTTTAAATTCAACCTTTTGATTGGCATTGATACTGAAACCTTAATTAGATACAATTTTTTGAATTATAATGAATAAACGAAATAACGTATCTCTATATAAAGCCAAATTGTTAAATTGAAAAAAGTGGAACTAGTGGTTAATATGACTATCTGTCTGCTGCCCTCAAAAGAAGAAAAGTGTGAAGTTCAAAAGACATAACGAGTCGCTTTGTCCATTGTCCACAACAAGTGGGTTCACACACATATCAACACTCATATCCATTTTACAATCAACAAAGCAATTTTATAAAGAAGGGCCAAAGTCACGTCTTGGGCCTATTGTCATGTGGGATAAAGAAAGGCCTAAAGGGATACTGGGAAATACGTCCTTCACACAAAAACCCGCGGTTATTTTCAATGCTAATACAGTTTGACTATAGTGGATAGGTCACATATCAATGGACATACCATTGTATTCACTAGCTTTGCGATTATATACTACCCCTTGCCATATATTATATTACGAAATAAATTCAATTATATAAATAATAGTAAGATAACACATAAATATTTAAATATACAAAATTGATACAAATAGAATTAAGTATTTTACTAAAAAAAATCTAAAACGCTTAGAACTTAAATATACTTAACGAAAATTTATATTTTCATTTAGTGAGTCAAGAAAGCTCCTTTTCAATTTTAATATTTAAATTAAGTTTCACTATCCGTTTGAAGTAAACGTAAAACATGTACACAAATTATTAAACATACATAGGTAAAATAAAATGCAAACCAAAATATAACGCAATAATAAAATATCTTTGGTGAAGAAAAATAAAGTCGTATCCTATCGTTACTTATCGTTACAACTTAATTATAATTAACTCTTCATCTAACGCCCTTTGATCTTTATTACAAACTGTATTTTGTGTCCGTTAATTGCATGTTTCCGGAGTCGTCCCCAGGGACACGTCAGTGTGAAAGTTTTCTCTTTGAAAAAATTGAGTGCATTTCATAAGGATTTTCATTTACAAATTTACTGATTATTAAAAAATGATAAGTTTTCAAGCATGTAAACTACATCAAATACTTACCGTTTAGAATGGCATGCCACAATGATTCTAACCAATAAGAAACTTTAAAACCATAATAACCTTTTTTCATGAAAATGGACTGTAAATTTATAAAGTCCTAAAGAGAAGAACAGTCAATAATAGTTGTCAATTGATACATAATTTAAACGTAATAAAATACTTACCAATGTTGAAGCATCGCAAGCAAATAAATATATTCCCTTATAATTTGGGTTCATGTAACAAATTACGCCTCTTCTCACTAATTGGTAACGCCTAATTGGTAGTCGCTACAGAAAAATTACTTTCATCAACGAGCGAAGAGTTTCATAATTACTGCAATTAGGAGCATTGCGGCATTTTGTTCAGACGAGACGACGAGGATGGTGCGGACGTGTCGCGTATACAAATTTATCATTTTTGTGGCCATTCACAACCGTTTTGAAATTATTTGGTACCCACGCGCCATCCAAATAACACCACGCATATTTTCGGTGTGATCTATCGTCATCTGTAAGGACAGAAGATTTATAATTATTAACACAATTATGCTTATACTTGTCTATATTATGAACGATAAATTTTAGACATGTATAATAAATGTTCTAAATACCTAAGTGTATTATGTGATATTGGAGAGACAAATGCAATAGAAAAATCAATTTTCAATTGTTTTTTTTTATTCTTGGCTTACCAAAGTGACTCTACACTACCTGAGGGAAAGCATGAATCGAATCCACCGCGAATACAGATAATTCAGTATGGCTATCCACTCTATGGTGTGTCTAGTGAGATACATAATTTTTGACTGACTGACTTTTTCACACGCAGGTTAAAGGACCCGGGGTCATAGTGAGCGGAAAACACGTGCGCCAGTGGCGAGTTCAAGTTTTGAACCGATTTACACAGGAAGGCCATAGAGGCGACATCTCTTCACAACTGCAGAAACACAAGGGGTTCAGTAGTTTCAGGACTATTGATAGTGCAGACTGCTCGCCGCTGCAACCGATCTAGAGTGTCCAGCAAATACTGCGTGGATCCATCACAAAGATGAGTACTGAGCAGTACTCCACGCAGAACTGAACCTGGGTGTTATAAAGAAAACACAGGCAAGAAGAATCGTCTCACCCTTTTTGGTATACCCAGCTTTCGCGAAGGCGCGTTAGTGAAGTTTTCAATATGCTCTCATGGGTTAGGATTCCGGCAATAATCATCAATAGGCTTTTACAGTCCACTGCTGAATATAGGCCTCTCCTTAACAAGCCTACTATTCCACGATGGCCTGACGGGTTGGAATAGGGCTTGTTTCAAGTTTCCCTTCTCTTTGTAATGATGTTGTCTTGTTAGTTGGTCCCTTAGTCGCCCTTTACGACACCCACAGGATGAATAGGAGTGGTAACATTATGTATTCTTAATCCGTCACCACACGGACATTCTGGCAAACTACGTAGAAACTCAGTCCTGAGGCTGGAACAAATGATTTCTCTTGTTACACACTAGCTGGTTTACAAATAAGTACTACTTACGAAAGTTCTTATTCTGATATGTACCCAAAAGTTCAGCGTAACAAATTAGCAAAAGGTAAATCTCTTGGATATCGTCCAAAGGAGTTTATATAAGGCGAAGTTTAATCTGTTTAACTAGTTCTAAAGATAAACTACTGAGCTTAATCTATATTTTAAAATAAAGGGAAATAGTTTTGAAAAAACACTTCGTATTTTAAATCTTTGGACCTATATTTATAATTTACGAAAGCAATAGATCACACACACACACACATAGGTTTACAAAGAATCTATCAACGGATTTTCACTAAATAATTTAGTAAGCTAAGTCCCGTAAGTCATTGCATAATCAAATTCGGGGATGAGTCCTGATACTTTCTTTAAATATCTTGAGCAAAATAGTTTTCTCCCAAATAGTAGATCAGTAAGTTTTCTCATTTACGTTCACAAGTGCCCAGTTTCTGTTTACTTGAGAAAGTCAACAATTTTGTCTACCATTTTGTGGTCGTCCTCGGTCCATATCCTTCACTGGTTTTAAATGTGAACGTCATATAATATGTAAAGTTGTTTTGAAAGATCAAAGTGCTCTGTATTAATTATTTCTATCTTTACTTTAGTCTTAACGTAAGTGGACCCGATCGGTGAATGAAAACACCTCGATAATGGATTTTTTTAATTTAATTTGATACCATTTTCGTGATGATCGATTATTCTTTCGAGGGTATCGCTTTGGGAATTCAAGACGATGAATGATAATACTTCAAAAATGCTTATTACTTAAGATAACTTAAAGTAAATTAAAGTTATTTTTACAATCTGTTAAAACATTATGCTTACATACAACCTTTAAAATTAGTAGAAAACGGTGTAATATATTTTTTTTTTCATTTTATATTTATGTGCAACAGCTTTTTGTATGGTTTTGTATGGTATTAGGGTATGCCCCATTTGGTTGTAACTTGTAAAATACAAATGTATTTATATGTTACAACCTATAAAATACTATACCTATAAAATATATATGTTTATATATCATTTGCCACCCATAGATACTCCAGAAGGCAAGTAGGTAAACAGATAACACAACTCACGATAATGAACTGGCACCCAAACTAAAAGGCACAGGCAGTTCTACGCATTACTGATTGAAACGGCATAATATATCTACACTTACCGTGAGATTTAGCGATACCAGATAAAAGGGACTCATAGAGATTCCCTTTGTTAGATAGATCGAGATACCAAATCTGACTGATGACTTACTATGTTAACACAAACTGCTCTTTGCAAAATTTATAGAATAGATGTAAACGAAGTATAAATTTGAATTTCACTAACAACGTACAAAAATATTCGAAGCTACTAGTTACCCTTGAACATTTTACCAACATGAAATATTTTAGTGAGATTTCCATAGTGGAGATAAAAGGCAAATGGATTAGCGGCTTTTAACTTAGCCACTGACAGCAGCCGCAACGCGTACGGGAAAATATTATACCTGTGCTCCATTCACTCATTTTCCTCATGTACTTGTAAATACCAGCAGCTCATCTGGGCCATATGTGTCAAGCGATAATGTTTTGTTCAGTGTAATGTATTATAAATTTACTAGTGGTTTACATTATTAAATCGAATAATTTGTCTTTATCGAAGTTCCACTAGAAGTCGATAAAGTTGAATAAAGTTTCTTATGACTGACGACCTGCTTAGTGCTAAGTAGGTCGTCAGTCCTTCCTAGAGACTAGAGTCTAGAGTCCTTCCTAGAGAGTGTCATCGTTTTAAGACAGCATAAAAAAGTATTATAAGTTAGAATAAAGAAAACAAACATTACTATGGAACCAGAGCAAGCATGTGTTGATATGTAAGTTTACTCTATATACGAATACACCCAGTTTCTATTTAAAATGATTAAACATTGTTTATTGATTCATGAATAGCAATTGGCTTGCAAATATAATTTTTGTACTTCATAGAGGTGTAACTTGTAACACTATAAAAACTAAATTTATTTTGCATCTTAAATCCAAATATTTTTAGAGAAACAAAGGAGCTTGCCAAAATTGCCATTTTGAAAAAGATTCCCAGCCAAAAATATCATCTTTACCTTACAATCAATTTTCCATCTACATTTTAAGTAGTAATTATTAATTAAAGTAATGGAAATAAAAATTTAAGTTTCAAAAGGTTTTCTTACAACAATTTGTTTGTGGTGTGTTGTTGCTTAATTAAAGCTTATGGTAAAGGTTATGTTCATTTAAAAAGTAAAATAATTTTAGACTCAGTTTAAAAAATTGCTTGACTTCAGCCCGGAGAAAATATGCAACTGTTGGATTTATTCTGAGAGATAATAAGAATCTCAAATGTTATGTATGTTGACTTTTGAGGAGTTAAAAAATATTTTGTACCATTAAAATTATAAAACTTTGTCAACGTTTCAAAAGTAAAAGAAAGCAATTTTTTGTAGACACGCCTCTAAGGCCCTTCAAAACAAATACAATAAGAAAGCAAACTTTTTAAATAATCATTATAGCGATTATAGGCTGTATTTTTTGATAAGATATACAGTTCAATGAAACTCAATCTTACTTAAGCTTGGATTACAAAGCTAAAAATCATTAAAACACTTTAACTAGCAACGATAGAGCTCAAATCACAGACAAAAATTTATTTCGACGTTAACCTTATGGATAGCAAGAATTCTATGGCGCTAGACTGGCTATTCAGCCTTTTAGCAAGTCAATAAACAACTCAGCAAGAACACTTCAGAGTTATTTATTTGCATCCACCATTGGAACAGTGTTTGTTATTTTACAGCTAGGTATGTATTCAACGAGCAACAATTTCTCGCAGCAGTAACACATAATGTTATTAGTTGCCGCTAGACTGAGATGACAGTAGAGTAAATTCTACATATTTTACAAGTAGGCTTTTCATACGACACGGCAAAAAGAGCGTATGTCGAATACCAAGTCATCATTGTCAATACCAAGTCTGAAGGAATTGTCAATACCTTCAGACTTGGTATTGACAATTCAACTTTGCAACTCAACTTTGCATAGAAAATTCGGTGCACGAGTTAGATATAAGCACTTGTTTTGTTTTTTAAGAGAATTATAATGTTAGTTAAAAAAATAGACTGCATAAAATATGCTAACAATTCAATAATTTTTGATTATTTTCTTGTACTTGTATGTTGATCTATAAAATAGAGAACCTAAAATTTTACTACAAACTATAGTGATATTTGAATATCAGTACCACCTGTTTATTTGCTACTGTTGATCTAGGTCTAAACCCAAACAAAGTAATTTGACCGTAAAGTTAGAATTGATATGATTTTAACGCAACAAGTGTTAAACTTGAATGTTCTATACTACACAGAACGCGCACAAATTTACATATTATGAACGACAAAATTATGTTATTGAGAATAACTGAAATAACATCTATGTCTATTACATATCATAAAATTGTAAACGGTTTATGTCTGTATATTAAAGATATTGAAGAAAAACTAATGAAGGAAGTCTAATGAAGTGACTTAACCAATTTGCAAGAGGTTACCAATTACATATTACTTTACATTTAGTATTTGTTTAATTTCAATTGATTGACAAATTTAAGAAATATATAAATTTAAAAAAGCACCTAGATAACCGACATACCCACAGATGGATCCACAGGCAAAAGCTGGTACACAACAAAAATTTAAATTAAAGCTAACAAACGTACATACATGTCAACTAATGGTAAAAGATACTTTAGATACATAGCTCCTCTTTGAAAGAAGGTTTTGACCTACTATACCAAGTTGACCAGGCGGGTTAGTATTGGGTTTACTCGAGTTTTCCTTCTTTTTGCAGTGATACTCGAAACGCTGATGTGACACTCGTGGGCTGAATAGGGGTGTTGATACTCTGTATTTTTAATCCGTTATGATGTTTCCAGCTGTGGATAATTTAAATAATTGAAATTTTAATTGAACCACCGAGATTCTGTAAGTAGATGGTAACATAGAAGTACGCTTTTTCTATCGTAAAAATAAGTTGTGCATCACTAATGAAACCCGAAATACGATGGCTAGTCGTATTCAACATAGGAACTGACTTCAGTTTCCTATAATGTAGCATTTTTAAATGCTTTAGCCTATTTTACTTACGTTATTTTAAAAGACCGTGTGGTGATGGATTAAGAATACATAGTGTTACCACCCCTATTCATCCCGTAGGTGTCGTAAAAGGCAACTAAGGGAAAAAGCTATTCAGGAAAATGTCACTACAAGGAGAAGGCAAACTTGACACAAATCCTATATTAACCCGTCTGGCCAGCGAGGTATAGTAGGTTAAAACTTCCTTGCTAAGGAAAGGCCTATGTCCAGCAGTGGACTGTAAAAGGCTGTTGAAAAGATATGATAATTTTGAAAAGAAATAGTTAAGTCTGTGTTCTTTTTATGACGCAAAATCAACGTGCCACAGTTTAATTAGATACTTTTCTATAGAATGTATCCTAAAAATAATGTCAATTTTACGTACTTCCTAAGTTCTTACCTACTTTGACAGAGTGTATATTAGATTATTTTAAAAGTGTTAGAAAATTAAATATTTTTTCTCTAATATGTATTTACAGGTGTATTTATTAACTTCAAATACAGTAAATGTTAAATTTTATTTTAAATATATATAAAAGTTATTATTAAGTTCGCTTAAATTATAATACGATTTACAATACGCTTCACAGATCTATGTTATAATCACAATGTATTATAATGTTCTGTACTCAATTTCAATTTAAAGTTTTCAGTTAAAATTATTGTTTATTTTCACTAACAATTCGTGTCTATAAACACAATTAACGACAAACTAGTTATAAATATTACAAAAGTTATTCAAATTTAAGAGGAATAGCTCTGAACAGGACACCACGGGACCAACTGTAATGGAAACTGAAACTAACTTTATATGAACCTAAATATAATCTAAACGCAACGCCTACAACACCGAGAGAGCTATGTAAATTCTTTGATAACTCTATTAGAATTCTGAAGAGCTATGTTGCGCCTTTGTTTCTTTTGCTATCAATTTAAAATTAAAGTGTTGGATAGAATGAGTTTAAAATTTAAAAATAGGTATACAAGTTTGTAAACAAATTTTACAGCAAAAAGAAAAAAAGTCTGCTGTAATGGAATTAGATGCCTGCCTTTTTAGTTCAATTTGCACGTATTTTAGATACACTTTAATTTAAGATAAGCACTGTTCATTACAGACCTATCATCTAAAGTAAAATTTATGATACACTCAAATCAAGTTAAAGGGTGGGCCGCGAATTAGTTAACATCAGAAAAAATCGTATAAAATATCATCATTAGATGTATAATATATCTAAATTGTTTATTTACAAGAAAGCTAATTAGTTAAAATTATTTTTTAAAAATTACATCTCCTAAATGACTACCGTTTCAACGTTTGCACTCTTCTAAACGAGCACCAAAATTTGCGAATATTCGTCAGCAATGAGACCGCGACATCGTCAACATCTCTTGCTAATTTTTCTTTTAGTTGACGTAGTGTATTTGATATATTAATTTAGACACGATTTTTCAAATAACTCCATAAAAAGAAATTTGCAGACGATAGATCTGAACTTTTGGGTGGCGATGGAATGTCACCTTGTTTGGAAATCAGCTTTTCCGGAAACATGTCTTTGACCACCGGCTGGGACTCATTGGATGTGTGACAAGTGGCTCCATCTTATCAAAACCATGTGTTACAATTATAGCCAGCAAATTCCAATAGCATCGGTCCCAAGAACTCCTGTAACATGTCTGCGCGGGATGTTCGATTCAAATGTTAACAAATTCTTGGCCCACCCTATTTTAAAATGATCGGTCGTTGTGAGTTTTCAGATTAACACATTACATTTCTCTATAGTTCTGTACTACAAAAAACATGTAATAAATTTGTTTAAAGTAGTATTAATTAAACATGAACTTCAATGATACACAATTGTTGTTAATCAGTACCTGTGATTTTGAAAAGAGGTTTCTTGGAGGACAAAACCTTAATGATTAGCTTTCTATCTTTGCTAAAAATAAATATAACAAGTAAGTGGTAAAAAAATAACCATATTCCACTTAAGTTCGCCAAGAGTTATACCAAAATAGAAAGAAAGGTCTTAGTGTCTAGTTGAAACATCATATGTCATACTGTGTAAAAGTACTAAAAAAAATTGTTATAAAACGACGTCCAGAAAATAGCGGTGTCATAACATGTAGCATATGGTGGTAAGTGGGATAGTAGAATTGTATGCGTGTTTTTATATGACTTTTAAAATCAAACAGACTACACTATATACGTAGATGTATGTTTATTTTAAATTTATATGTCTATAGGCACAGCCTTCTACTTCATAAAAGTCTTAGATGCTCTCAAAATTAGTCTATACGGGTGATGTAGTAGTTTAAGCTGTCAGCTTGTCATTTCCTACTGCAGTGAGTGGTGTGGGTTATGTATACTAAACATGAGACAACACATTGTGTGATTCAAAAATTTTTATTCTGAATATGTGTTCTTTTGGGGGTCTTTTAGTGCAAGTGTTATTTTAAAATATAAAAAATAAAGTAAAATCGTTTGTCTTACATTCTCAAAAATTGTACCATAACAATAAAATTGTTAATAGAAATTAAGCAAATACACTAAGTAAGAGAAATTAATAGTTTCTTGTTTCATCCAAGAAGAAAATATACGTTAGTCATTAATAGCAATATATTTTACTGCACGATTGGCCTAGTGGTTTAAGCGGTCGCCACGCCGCTCTCTACTTTGCTGAGTGTTGTGGGTTCAAATCCTACATGGGACAACATTTTGTGTGATCCACAAATTGTTGTTCTGAGTCTGGGTGTTCTTTGTGTACGTTTCTTGTATGTTTGTAAAGTCCCCCGTGACACAGGATTTATTCCTAATGAGGGCGTTGTCTCTTTAAAAAAAAAAAAAAAAAAAAAAAATAGTTAGTCATTATACAAATAGGTAGAAGATAAAAAAAAGGTTCAACGAATGACAAGAAACCATGTCATCAAAAGAGATGGAACACAATTTGTTAAACGAGTAAAACTTCTATTGATTAGTACAGGAGTACAAATAATTATATTTTAACTCACCTGTGACAATTAAAACTAAAAATTTCTAACAAAAATTTGTTACTTTATTGTAGATAATTCGATCATACAAAACAGATGGTCGTTAGCGATAGCCCTGTTAGTAAGTTAGTCACAAGTTCACTTGATATTAATTTGATTACTTTGTTAATATAAAAACCAGGTTCGCTGAAAAAAGATGTTTTCATTACATATCAATTGCTTTAGAGCCATTTTATATATTAACTTAATGGGTCAGCCTATGTGATTAGTTTACATAGGCCATTTTTAAGGACTAAAGTTTGATAGTTATTTCTTATTGGTTCTATTAATCAATTACTGCACCGTTAAGTATATACTGTTAGAATAAATTGCTCCGAGCAAAAAGGCCGAGGTTTGCACATTCATTCATAATAGTTACTCTCTTGTAAAGCTGTAATGAAATATACAAATAAAGAGTATTTATTTGTCTATTCATATAGCAGGTAATTTGTGTGGTGACGGATTCAGAATACAATGTAACCACCCTTATTTATCTCGTGAGAGCCGTAAGAGGCGACAAAGGCAACAAACTATGTAGGACAACATCACCACAAAAAAAAGGAAAACTTAAAACAAACCAGTGGACAATTAAAAACTGTTAATCTATCTATAAAAGTATTAAAATTCAGTACTGATGTAAATCATGCTCACAAAAGAAAGGATATCATGAGCATTTAACATAGACAAAATTTTATTTCATACTATTTCAGTACCTGTATACGTACAAGTCAACGGTATGAGTGCCTAATATTAAAATTCATATCACGAATGAAATTCATAGTAATACAATAAATAAGTTTATATTAAATAATAATAATTATAATAAAAAAAAATAATTTATCGACTCTTTGTACTAAACTTGAACAACAATTTCTGAACAATAATATA
This sequence comes from Hypercompe scribonia, assembly GCA_949316085.1. Lineage (NCBI taxonomy): Eukaryota > Metazoa > Arthropoda > Insecta > Lepidoptera > Erebidae > Hypercompe > Hypercompe scribonia. Next base: position 9,335,663 of record OX438975.1, read on the forward strand.
TCTGTTGCGTAAAATATAAAGTTTGGCAAGTATAATCTCCTCGGGCCTCGATCCTACGAAACTAGAGATTATGAGAAAATGAGCTTAAAACTTTCTCCACGGTCTATTGTGAACGCCTAACACGGACTTTACTTTGCTTAGCGAGGTTAATAGCAAAATTGTTACTCGAGTACCCCTTCGATGAAGAGCTCTATAATGAAGTGCCGTACATTCAGATCGATTGATCATTGTGGCTATATAGCTGAGGTTTGCTCTACATACCTTCATATGATTAAGTAGGTATTTACAGATTTTGGGATGTGAAAAGTTCACCTTTTCATATCCCGTAATCTGTCCATCCAACATCTTTCGCCGCTAGTCAACCTCACCTGCACGCGGTATATCCTGCTGAACGACAAACGAGACTCTGGCGACCGACTGATGATGTTATATCCATCCACTTAGGCGTAGCTAAATACTACAACCCGATGACGGGCAGCAGCGTCAATTATTTCCTACGATCGCTAATCCAACGCTAAAGGCTAAAACCTCTCAATACACGCGCAACAAAGACCACGGCCCCCAGCTCTCGGTGACCCCGCTATTGTAGCCGCTGGTTATGGTGGCAACCACGGTGACGGGGAGGCAGGGTGTAAAGAATCTCCGTGTTACGATTGGCTACCACAACCGACTGACTCACATATGGCGCGACTAGAGGTGGAACTTGGAAAAATTAGATAGTACATGCTAGGGCTATAGGACAAGATGGTGCTGGGTTTCCGGTAAATAAGTCTCTTTTTGACAACTTTAAGTCACTTTCCAATGTATCGAACAGGGTAGCATACCTCATTATCAAGCTCAACGAAAAGTATAGCCTCAAGGTTGTACAACTGTACGCACCGACCTTCAGAGACGTCTCAGTGATCAATAAGTTTAATACCGGTAACAATTATCATCTCATCCAAGGTTCTTTGAATATTTGATGCAGTTCAGGCTCTGACCAATTCTGCTTCAGACCATGATAAATCTGAAACGTGCTAGTCAAATCTGGAATATCTGCGTCTCGGCAAACATAGTGTAGAATGCTAGCAAGACAGGTGGAGTGACTATTTGCGCAAGATGGCAGGAGTTAAATGCGAGAAACCTAAAATCGATCAGGGAGGTGTACTTAGAAAGAAGCCTATGACCAACGGTGAACTGCGATAAGCAGATGATGATGATGATGATAATCTACAGGCACACCACAAACACCAAACACACACAAACACCATATCTGTGTTAAAGAGAGTTCTAAACAACTACGACTACCTGAGTTACTACGAATAATGTTAAAATACTCTAATACAAAACAAACTGTAAGAATAGCTAGGATTGTTTTTTATTCAGTTAACATAGATTTACTTATTAAAGAGTTAGTTTTGTATACAAACTACGAAGAGCTCCAAGACTATTCACATTGCCGGGGGCACAGAAACGGTTCGGAGTTACGTACTATAATATTGTCTTTGCAATCAGTCCAAAAGCTGACATGCTGTAACAATTTGCGTAGCAGTGGGTGCATAAAAGCCCTTCCTATGGCCCCCTCTGCCTTTCTGAAGGCGAATTAGACAAGTTTGAAGTTTCCACTGTAAACAATAAGCTAACTAGCCGAAGAATGCTGTAGATAATGTACACAATTCGTCTTGTAAGCTAGTCCTGTGTCGCTTTTGTCTTAAGGCACTAAAAAAGCTTATTACTTTAATTCGTAACAAGCTGCACCTCGTGTTTTATTGAACACCCTAATTTCTTGTTCAATCCACGGAAATAGTATACTTTTTCAAGTTCTTTAACATACCGTCGAAGTGATAGTGATATGATAGTGATAGAGATAGTGAAGTGATCTAGAACATATTAATAAACTAACTGATTAACAATAAGGTTATTTGTAAATGTATGTGTATATGTGTATATGTGTTGTAAATGTTTGTAATTGTAATGTGCTGGTCATAGGCCTCTCCATAGTGAGAAGGTTTTGGCCTACTATACCACGCTGGCCAGACGGGTTAGAATAGGGTTTGTTCCAAGTATTCCATCTTTTTGTAATGGTGTTGTCTTGTATACTTTGTTCCCTTAATCGTCTTTTACGACACCCACGGGATGAATAAGGGTGGTAACACTACGTATTCTTAATCCATCACACATCATACATAGACTGTACTATTGGTCAATCAATTATACTTTCTTAGAGAGAACAAATAAATGATTTGAATCCTTACCCTCTGATATTAACAACTGATAGTGACTACAAATGGACGTCAACGACAAACTTCATTTGGCGACTAAATTTAATGTCTCTGGAGACGATCTTCAAACTGAATAGAAACATCAAATGTTAGACAAAAAATACGTTTCTCCTTTTGTATAAAACGCTACGATCGCTACCATTACGTTGGGTAAGCGAAGTCGTAGTTTTCAAAGCTAACTATAGGGAGACCTTATCCATCGACAGACATTATTTCCTCTTCCACTCGGTGTAAAGACCTAGTGGCTGCCGGGTACACTGTACGTCGAGAGCAAACTGAATTAGGAACGTTTTTCTTCATTTTATATCTTTCGCCCCTCTAAGGAGCGACGAAGTGTTGAATTATTGGACTTATTTTATTTTATAAACCGATTACATTATCACAAGATTTCTGTTTATTTTGTCAACGTTTTTTTGAATTCTTCGTTTCATATTTTATAGAAGGTTATTCGTATTTTAAGTAAACGAAAATTATTTATTGCAAAGTAAGACGACGACATATTTGACTGACAAGCGTAAAATCCATCCATTTCGTTACGAGTACGTAATAAGTAGGTGAGGAAATTTTATTATGGGGTTGTTATAGAGTTCAGTGACCGTAACCAGAACTATACTATATTCGGATAAAAATCTATTCTATAGAGCCGAAGTCTAAATGGCAAACTCTGTAATTTATTTTTTAAGTGACACGTGACAAGGATATGCTGTAGTAGGGTACGCAAAATAAAAATTTAACTACTTGTGATCATGTGTCCAAACATTCGTTGCTTTATAATAACTTAGATAATCACAATTTAATAATTAATTACTTGTATCACTTTTAGGACTAGTTAATAGCATATTATAACTTACCAAACTACTTCTTGCTGGAAATTCTGATAAATCGTAACCACACTTAGTTAGACCTTGGCTTTACTTAAGCTTTTGCATCTGCACTATTCTAGAGATCATTTATAGAATATACATTTTGTTATTAAACACGCTTTTTATATATATGAGTACATATTATTTCTTAGTATTTTAACACTTGGTGTCAGAATTGGCAAACATGTTTATGCAAACTGAAATTCCAAAAATACCATTAGTTTTATAACAGAATTTTGTAGAACAACATTTATTTTATTATTAAGTAAAAAATCACTATTGGAACAATAAAATCAATTCCAAAAATATATATAGGTTCTAGGAAGATAGCATGTCTATAACATCATATTACAAATATTTACATAAAATCAATGTGCGTACATTGTTACTTCTTATATTTTCATATTACAACAATTTAGAAATCTAATATTAGCTATTGGATGATATAAAATAATTATATAGTTGTTGATATGTAGTGTCCGACCGAAACTGGTTTTTCAGCCGAAATCGAAACTGCCTTTTGGCTTGGTCTTAGTTTCGGCCGTAACCGAAACTTACTCAAACATATTTAAAAATCTTGTTGTATACTTAAATCTAGTGTATTGTATACAAATTTATTTACATGTATACACTGACCGTTAAACAATGTTAAATAAAACAAAAAGACAGTCATTAAAGTATGCAACAAAGATAATATGCCGGGAAATAGTTAACATTTGAAAAAATTATATAAAAAAAATCATTTGATATATTACAAAATTATTTTCTAACAAGAAAGTAAATGAATTGAAATTTATTTTTTAAAAATTACATCATTTAAATGACTGCCGTTTCGACGTTTGCACTCTTCTAAGCGAGCACCGAAATTTTCGAATACTCGTCGTCAAAGAGAACACGAGACCGCCAACATCTCTTCGCTGATTTTTTCTTTTAGTTGATGTAGTGTATTTGGTTTATTGATGTAGACACGATTCTTCAAATAACCCCATAAAAAGAAATCTGCTGGGGATAGATCTGAACTTCTAAGTGGCCATGGAATGTTGCCTCGTCTGGAAATCAGCTTTTCCGGAAACATATCTTTGACCACCGGCAGGGAATCATTGGATGTGTAACAAGTGGTTACATATTGTTGAAACCGTATCTTACTATTGTAGCCAGCAAATTCCAGTAGTATTGGTCCCAAGAACTCCCGTAGCGTGTTTGCACGGGATGTTAGATTCATATGTTAATAATGTGAGGGAAAATTCTAATTTAGCTGAACGTTTACGTGTCCATAAATCTGGATTACATAGAACAGAAGTGAAAAGTTGCTGCACGTTTTTTTCGGTCCGAGAAGTCCGTGGATCTCTAGTTTGCTTCGCATTTAGCGTAGATCCCGTATCTTCGTATTTCTTCACCCATTTCTTTATTAAAAGAGCACTCGGACACTAATTTAAGCCGCGTATATTAAGTAAGTACTCAACGCAAAATAAGCGTCACATTACGAAAAAATTGCCGAGAAACGAGCTAGTGGTCCGACTCCTCCCCGCGCCATGCTGCAATTTTTTGCTCGAGATGTTAGACTAAAATATTAATAAATTCTTGGCCCAGCCTGTATATTATAAGGACATAATGTACATATGCCATAGTGTGGGTTATTATACTGCATAGTCCACATTCGTATTGAGGATTTCTCAGTATCTAACTTCTGCTTATATTTTGTATCAGTCAGTCATTTTAATAGGCGAGTCAACAAAAAAATCATGTCTGAACATTTCAGAGCTATAATCGACATTCATGGCATTACGAATATTGATACCTATGACCCAATAAAATTAAAAGATTGTTAATGCATTCAGTTTCAGACACATTACAAAATTCAAACTAATATTAACACTTCCAAAATATAATTAACGGGACTGGTGTACATTAACATTCGTTCAAACTATTCTTGTTTATTATGAATAACGCAATAAGACTAGAGAAGTACCTTATCAATTAATCAGATATTTTTATATGTCGGCATGACATGAAATCATAAAAGTTGCCCTGTTTTTAAGCCACTGAATATTTTTACCTACCCTAGAATATAATATGTTACTCGTATATGTATATGCAAAAAATAAACTAAGCTCAATATGATTAGCAATGGTTAGAGGCACAGGTGGGTGAGTTAGCTGCGAAGTTTGCTGAACGAGGCACGATGATTTACAGACAGTCGATTTCGGGTGCACCCAAAAAAATCTGGTATTTTTGGTTGAAACCGAACTAATGCCAAAACATCTTAGCCAAAACTGGCTGAAATTGAAACTGAAACATTAAATCAGTCACGACTTATATGTATACCATTACCGTATGTTCATTTAACCATATCGTAAACTAGTAAATACAATATTATCCATAAAACTGTATTCGTAGCCACATCCAAATATGATATCCGCAAGAACATCACTGTTTTATTTAATATCTTTTATATTTGATTTCATGATTAGTTTTTTTCTCTTCTTTTAAAAAAGATAACACCAACATATGGTGTATTCCTGTATCACGGGGGTTTTTATAAACATACATGAAACGGATATAAAAAATATCCAGACTCAGAACAACAATTTGTGGATCACGCAGTGTTGTGCCATATGGGATTTGAACCCACAATACTCAGCGCAGTAAAAAATGGTGAAGTGACCGCTAATATCACTACGCTATCCATGCAGTTTGATATAACTGACTGAATAACAGCAAAGCTACGTGATCTTGAATTGTTTTGGAAAAACAAATTAAATCATTCTTCATCATTATCACACAGCCTTCAATAGTCCACTGCTGGACATAGCCCTCACCTTAGAAAGAGATTATCATCATATTTAAATGTGATTTCGAATACGCATATTTAATTAGACACGTACAATATGTTATCATAAATAAAAAAATTGATGAACTTCAAATTTTGATTTGATCAAGTATAAAAAATCTACCACTAATAATAACAAGACACTCACACACCGACAGTCTTTATAAACTTGCCGACAGTTCTAACGTACAATGTTGGAAATCGATTTTTAGAAAACTATTTTAGACGATTTTAATTAGTTACACCAGGTAGGTAGTTGTAAACGAAATCTGAAATGTAATTTTAACCTACTTATTGAGGTTTCAAAATGAAACTTTGTTATTAAATGAATAGTTTATGAGATACAATTAAGATCTAGTAATTGATGATCTTATAATAGAACCAGAAGACGAATATTCAAAACTCTTTTGTAGATGTTATCAAACTTTTTTAATTTTTGAGCTCATGGAGTGCTTCAATGAGTCTGACAATTTAAGCTTGGTAATAATGAACGCATGACGCATTTGACTCATTTCATTCGACGTTAAAGCATGCTGTCTTGGTTTCACTAACATTAGTTACGTATATTACAACTAAGTATGTTCGACAGACAAAAGAAGATGAACATTTTAGCCTAGAAACCAATAACAACATACGATATATCAATGTCATCTTATGGCGAGAAGTACCAAATTGCTGTGTGGAAAAAAGTTATGACACAATAAAACAGACTTAAACAACAATGTGTTGGAGATCAGCCAACACGAAGAAGATCTTATAGTACACAAGTGTGTGCGTTAACTTAGGTGCACTCTCTGTTCCCTTACTCTCACAATCCGATGGGATGGTTATTGCGATCGGTGAGAGATTAGGTGCAGGACCGACAGCTTTACGTGCTCTTAGATGCACGGGGGTTAAGACCCCAACCCAACTTCCAAACTAAGCTTTTCTTTAATCAGAAAAACTCAGTAACAGTTTTTAGCCTGACCCGGGAATCGAACCTGAGACCTCTTAATCGGCAGCTACAAACACTAACCATTAGACCAACGAGGCTTAAAGTAAAATGTTGAAACGCATCTAATGGGTCTGGCAATATACGGTTTGCAATAAATGTATATGATAGATGTATGTTGTGCTCTATCTCCTAATTGAATGAATCGATTATGATTATGTTCTTTTGTTTGGAAACTGATTTGAACGATATAGTTCTTTGCTACAACTTATGAACGTTCGTCATTTGTTTGTCGATTCGTTCAATTTTTTTTTTTTTATTTTCCTTTTTTTCATTCATTCTATCTTGGGTTCGTTAAATTGATCAAATCATGAACCTAAAACGATCTGTATCTGTAATTACATTGACTTAGGAACGTGGTTTACAGCTTCAATTATAATTAGTTAACATCAATTTGACGTCTCTACGCATTTCTGAAGAAAAACAAATTATAGTTATTATAAAATATCACTCAGTTTCAAAAACATTTAAACGGCAAATACACGTAAAGACTCCTTATTAGTGTTGTTTTCAAAGTTACTTAACTTATCTTTTACGCAATGCTAAAATGTTACAGTTGCTTTAACAACACCAAATACTATAAAAGCACACCACGCATTTAGTACTTTATGGGTAATGATAAAAAGATTACTATTGTTTGCACACATTTAAAATGAGAACACTTAATGAAAGTCAAATACATCCACGTAATGAATCGAATAAATCTTAACAAAAGAAAGGTACATTAACCGTATTAGTTTTGTACATCCATCCCCTTTCTTATTAGCCAGGCAAGCGTACATTGTTCCAAAGGTTTAGGTTTTCTGCCGTGTGGCCAATACTAGTGGTGTTTCTTTTTCATTAAGTTTGCTACGCACAATATTGCAGTGGTCGTAAACTCGTGGCGAGGTGGTCGACTAGACTTTGTTAACCGTTACGTCCGTCCGGCGAAGTAATGAGCCAGAAGGAAAAATTATGCATTTAATGAAATGAGAAAACTCACTTAAGCATGTTTCGCTTTAGACGTGAAAGTAATTAGAAGCTAGATTCATTGAACATAATGACTGCATTTTAGTGTAAATGCTCAGTCTGTCTTAAAAATAAACCGTTGAACAAATTTCTTATTGTAGAAAAATAATTGGTGCCATGTATATTGTAAGAGTTATTTTATAATTTTGGTAAAAGTAGTGGTTTATTCAGTACCTGTGTACGTGTATATGTAAATTAGCACTAAAAAAAAAGGTTTTTTTCTTTGTTTGCAGTCAATAAACTCTGAAACTACTGAATTATTTTTAACATTTCGCCATTAGAAAGCTACTTTATCCATTGTGAAGACAAGGTTCATTTTATTTAAATAATAGAAATTGAACGTACCACGGTTGATATCTTTCTAAGAACATGAAATACATACACACCGCTATCGAGCTACAATCAATTATTTGTGTACATTAATGATACCTTTTTTAGATATGAAGAACCTGCCAAAGTTACTCTACTTTGCCTGATGGGAAGCATGAATAGAATCTAAGAGTAGTGGTCAAAATACTCATTGCATCGTTTAAGCAATTTTTTTATGTCTTAGAAATTTCATATTTATTAACTTTTCTATACCATGTTCCAAATATTCTAAGATGCATCTTTGTTCCTCTCTTTACCTGTTTTGGCAACTTGTAATGAAATTTAACAGAGCGGGGAAGAGCCAGAATCAAAAACAAAACACACTTGCTCCCGGGGATACTACAAAAATGTATTCATTAGAAGTTCCTTTATAATTGTTTAATCATATGCGCATTTAGATTGCTTTAAAGATTGTTAAAAGAGTAACAAGTGTTCCTTCAAAGTAAATTTATGCATAAGAGTATAAAAAATGCTGCTACTTTTTGTGTCACATATTAATTGCTGGTAAAGAAAGAGACTGTAAAGTTTTTTGGGGCAAATTGTGATGGCCAGCTATTGAACACATCTACAATCATACTGACAGAAAGAAATTTCCTGATTCGATAGATGACGACATCAACATTCGTTCTAGCGTTGTCTTAGTTGTTGTTTTCAGAAAGTTTAGAACCCATCAAACTACTTCAAGTCTAATTGATGTTAAGAGATAAACTGAGATTTAAAAAAGGCAGTTATAATTAAATATGTTTTTGTCATCTTTTCACGAAAGCTTCTAAACGATAATCGTCCTGCAATCCTTTAAACTAGATATTCATTGGGATGATAGCAATTTCTTGATCAAACTTAACACCTTTTTAATACTTCTTGCCATTAGCGCATATTAAGATTTTTAAAGTAACAGCTAAGTCTTGATTCCATTTTAATAGTTTTTCAATTGTTGTTAACACCGTAAACTGAATTAATATGTAGAAAGTAAGTAATTCTAGTAAATACAAGTAAAGTTGAAAAGTAAAAGGCTATAATTTGTACGTAAATACGTATGATGTGACATGAAATATGTATCTTTTCGCTTCACACATTGAACTTGTGAGATATTTAAACTTAAAAAAAAGAAAAGGCAAAGAATGCTAAGTACAAAATAACATAGTAGAGGAATAACATTCTACTGTATTCTAGTGAGACCATATGACGAAACTAGACAATGGGTTACGGTCTCTTATTTGCAACGAGCGAACAAACGTTTAGTAAATTAAATTTTTGAAAAATTGCTTACAATTTACCAAAAATTCATCATCATCATTATCATCAGAAATTATTTGGAGCGAACAAATGAATATTACGAATAAAATTTCCAAAAAAGTTATTGTTATTAATAGAAAATAATACGTAATAAAAATATTATGATGTTAAGACATAGAGGAGAATGAACTCATTTCGGGTGCAGTGCTAAAACAATGTAACCACAATTTTGCAACCTGCAGCTACTGCGGTAATATTTTGAGTTGCACGAACATATTCGTAGAAAACAACTTATTTTTACAGCGTTGAGTGCCACGTATTACGTGCTTTTTGCTTTATTAAAATAATGTGCTATGAGCCCGTGCTCAAGTACTAACATATAAACTGTATCCTCTGAAATGTTATTAAAAAAAGGTAAAGGCGGGCTTTACATTATAATTTTACTTTTAATTACCAGCGCTTACATTTGTACGTGAGAGCTAGATTTGTCATTTTATTACACCAATTACCAAGAGCTTTAACCTTACCTGTAAGTTATCAAAATATTCTCGGATCTCAAAACCCACAAAATGTTGTATAATTTGTAACAATCGCTAATTTTGAATACGATCCTTGTTTTGTTAAATTTCAATATTTTATAATAAAAGTTAACATAAATCTTTACATTTAGCATGGGACATAGATAGATATTCTAAGCAAAACTTTAACAATTTCACACTGCGTTTTCCACTTTTATTTTACAGTTGAGAGCAACAGCGGTGTTTTAAAGCATTTTTATACTGAATATAGCAGAAATAACGAACCGCGAGGGTGTCGAGTGAATTAAAACTAATGGAACGGGTAATTTCTCATGAGAATAGAGCAAGCACCAACTCTTCCCCACTGGTTCTGTTCAACTTGTTCGGGATTCGTATTCCACGTTTGTTTTTTTTATTTATCTACGGTTATAAAATATGTAAAACACTACCCAAATTTAAGGTTAGTTTGCTTCAGCATCTCTTTTGAGAACTTTAGTGCTACATATATGTTTATCAAGTTTCTTTTAGTACATTAGGTTCTTTAAAACGAATTCTTGTACTTTATTCGTAAAACTTTACTAGGTAGCAACTAATAATTGACGTCATAGACGTTTGTAATAATGCTTCCTTACCATAGTGTATAAATGTAACCCATTTAAAACATTGTGTTTTACGAAATTTCAACATACTGAAAGTTCACAAGAAGTTAATTTTAGTTAAAGTTTACTGATATAGGTAGCTATTCCTGCGCATAGTTTTTGGTGTTAAATGATGAACACCTTCCAGGTGGCACTTATTTATTAGTGTTTTCACAGGAGATTATTTTTATTATGTGTTAGTAAGTGCCATTCAGGACAACTGCACTGTAAAAAGAAGGAAAACTTACCACAAATTTTACTTATACTCGTCCAGCCAGCGTGATATGGTGTACCAAAATCTAATTTCGCAGGAGATACCTACGTCCAGCAGTAAATTTATTAAAGGCTGTTGATATGGTATGAAATGCCAAACATCTCAGGGACTCTATTGCTAAAACACTAACAGACGGTTTGCGACGTGAGCTTTATTTTTCTCAATTGTCTACTGTTAGAAACAAGTATAATGACAGTCATTTGTTAAGCTTAACTTTCTGCTCACTATCTTTTGTGTAAAGAAGTAAGCGCAGTGGTTTAGTTTTCCTTAGTATAAATTGTTCGGGTTTATGATAGTAATAATTTTACTTTACTGTAACACAGGATGCATAAAATTCTAATGTAAGCCTTGATACAGAAACTAGCGTGAACTGTATATCTGGAATCAGGTCCTTACCAAAAAACAATGATACACTACTATTTTACAATTAGGAACTGGATCATACGAATAAATGATACATGACTAGCATACACTCCGTGCCAATACAGTATTTTAGCTTGCTAGCGAATATCTGTTCCCAAGGTGATGTTCCACATTGTCATAGGGTTAGTACATACACACATATATTCGTGAATGATCCCATATATCAATATACATTCCCGCACATAGTCGAACGCACACACGCCCTCTCATCAACACATACACAAATATTTTATTTTCCATCTCTCATTTTTGTAAGTTTGTAAAGTAATCTATCTAGTTGAGGACGCTGGTAAATCTGTTATACAGATCTTTCCAGTACAGGTACCTGTCTCTCATACAGATTCACCTAATTAAACATGTATCACCTGTGCGTGCGTGCGTGCGTGCGTGTGTGCGTGCGTGAGTGAGTGTGTGCTGCCCGTGTGCGTGCGCGCGTACTTACATATGTGCGCGTTCGTGTATACTACCTGCAAGATGAAAATTTGTGAACTAATTCGTTATTAACAACAATCAAGTTTAGTTTTGCTGCTGAACCCCATGAATGCAAACAGTAGGTGATTAAACATTTAGTTAAGGCTTTGTATTTATGTATTAAAAATGAAATGTTAGGTATTATTATATGTTATTCATAAATCCTTGAAAATGTAAATAAGCTCCCGCAGTCAAGAACGTTAACTGTATTTATTTACCTATGTGTCTTTTCCAATTTAATTTATAGTCTATACTATGATAATTATTTAAAAAGATATCAATATTTGATTTTAATTAACTTATTTAATATTAAGTACTCATTTTAGGTGCTTATTAGTGCAAAATAGAAAATATTTAAAAGGTGAACTTGGCCGAAGTATCGGATCGGACTGCAGGTAATTAGTTGTGTAATTTCTTTTATATAGTGCCGCAAAACACGTCGCGCATATATCTATTTTCTGCTCTTCGGGCAATAATTCTGATGTTCAGACATCATACTCCAACATATTATTAATTATTAAGTAGTCCCTGGTGCATAGGATGCCCACCCAGATCTTAGGGCCACAAGTCAGCCTTACTTGCTAGCGGTGCACCTGCTGATTGAAGGATGAGGCTCCAGCAAACAAAACATCCCGATTAGAGGCAATAGACTATACCAAATTAATACGCCTATTACGTTGGACCAAAACACTGGAGAAGAGTGGGTGTTTAATATACCTCTGTTTAATATTTATTATTAGTCCTCCAGGGAAACAGGCGTGATTTTATGTATGTATGTTCCAGTCCTTTTCTTGTCCATTCACTTGTAGTGGTCATTTCCACCAGGATCTACATGATTTTTATAATATCCCTAGAAGAGCACCTGACTCTGTAACTATTATTTTCAACATCCTTTGTCATTTTGTACTGAAATTTCTTTTTTCAAATTCATCATTGTTAACATTGAACCTCACTGTACGCTGCCACATTTTTTTAAGACGAGTAAACGAATTTAAATTCTACGCTCGACTTGACACAAAACGAAACTTTTGTACACCAACTAACTTGTTTACCTACTCAAAGGAAGTAGCAGGAAGAGTTCAGAATTGTACAAGTTTTCTTCCACCCGTGCACTTACCTTCCTCAAAAAAGTCAGTTGAACACAATTTGTAAGAGGATCGTTGGAATTATGAACTTAAAATTGAGTGTAAAAACGCTCTGGAACTGGAACTGTCTGGTCTGTCACAGGTATGAGTATCAGCTAAAAGTACCCTAAACTAACTAATATTCAGTTCAGTACCTTTCCTTGCAAATCATGTATTTGTATTATTATATCTCGCTGACCCCCGCAAGTAAACGTTGAAGATTACGCTTTGGTGTTATAAGTTTGACCGCTATGTCTATCTACGGCATCATTGCTCCTAAAGGGATCGCCCAATTTGGATGGTTTTTGTTAGCTAGGTGTAAGAAACACCTACTACTATAGACTATACTAATACTAAAGACGCTAAAATATTCCCTACTAATGTAAACAATTTAAAAATAACAGTCTTAAAATAGCTTTACGATAATAAATAAAACATTATGTTGATATTTATTGTTAAGATGTTGTATTGCAATTGTTTTATGCAAAACAAATGTTTTTTATTGGTTTTCACGTACAAAAAAATCATCTTGACCACGCAGACAAACGTAAAAACTACTTTTTTCCTTTCCTTTGACGTAGCCGATGTAATTTTTATTTTTTATTCTACCTAATAAAGAGTCTCAGGAGGATAGAGTGAGAATAAAACAGATGAGTCTCGTAGTGACTTGATTATGTAAATCAAACACTTCGTATTTAGTAAATAAAACTTCTATTCAGCAAAACTGTGAATATTAGTATATAAATATGAAGAAGAAGATAATTTTATCTTATATACGTGTGTGCCATGCATAATTGTAAGCTTCTTGAAATTTTAATAGCTTTTAATTAATTTTTTTGATCAATCGAAAAGCAATAGAATGCTGCGCCTGTCAAAAAACTATTATTGAAAGATGTTGTCGACATGTTTAAAGTTATTGCTATCTAAATGTTTTCAGACGTTTGCAATTTTTTACATTCCTTATGTATTAAAAGACATTTTGTGTCTTGTCAAATTTTGTTAAAATTCTTTTTATAATAGAAAAAGTATGATAAGCATTTCATGAAAATGAGTACGCAACTTTTTAAATACAAAGTCATTAAAGGTGCGGCCGTAAAAGGACAATATTCAAAACTGTTTACCGGTTTTGTAAGAAAGCAACTTGTTGTTCGCCAACAATACAAACAAAAGAAATAGTAAGGTATCCGAAAATATTTTTTGAGTGATAACCACCCACCTTGTCACATTCATATTCGAAAAGTACTACTAAAACAGAATGGCTGTTGTTATTATGTAACTTTTCTATTACGTTGAGATATTTTCAGGAGGCAGATAACAGTTGGAGAGATCGTATGTACAATATTAGTTTAGTTTCAGGATTTTGTTTGCTCGAGTGTGGCTTATGAAAACGCAAAATTAATATTGCGGAATGAATTTGATACCGCTGAATTGGTTTTGTGGGTTTAGTTTAAAATAATAAAGCTTTATTAATTTGATGGTTAAGCGTAAAATAATGTTTTCTTTAACACTGATAATGACACATTATGTGTCAGACCACATTGTAACGGTCTATTAATCTTTATTTATACGACTGTGTTTATCGTGTATCTATTCTATACAATATATATATATATATATATATATATATATATATATATATATCTAGAATAATAGTAAAAATCTACAGTTTGTAAGTTAATAGTTTTGTTCTTTATTTGCTTGAAAGATTATTCTTGTTTAAAAGTTAAACATTAACTTTACACACAGAGTAAGCAGTGAAGAAAGCAGTGTAGGCATTATAATTAAGTTACTATCGTCTAGAATTAATTAAATTAAAAAAGATGCAAAATAAACCACAACAAAAAACAATTAAAATAGTAATCTTTTCAGAAGAGCAAGATGGTGGACTTGCACCCCTTGTCAGAAAAGAAAATACATAATAAATAGATATTTTTAAAAAACTAAATTTATTTATTTATTCTAACTTTATTTGTTTCATAGAAAACGTTAATTTTGCTATACTTATATATTATACTTTTTAATAATTTTGCACCTGTATCCCTTTAAATAATTCTGACGGCGTCTAAGACTGCCTTACAGAGACATAGCCACAAAATGTAATTTTAGAGTGGATACTGAAAGAAATATTAACAAATGTTAATATTTCTTGCGGGCAAAAGCTAGTGCTGTATAAATATACAGCACTAGCTTTTGCCCGCGGCTTCGCTCGCGTTAAGAAGTATTATTATTAATTAGGTATAATTTTTTCGGCTTTACTTTTGTTTAGCGTTTGTAAAAAATTAGGACCCACAAAACTTCTTTGTACACAATATTCTTAACTTATCTGTCATTAGGCGCTAAAACATAAAGCTGTCCATGAGCGAAGCAATGTTCTCTCAAGCCAATACCCGCAAATTGGGTATTTGCATGATTTTCCAATCCATTAAATAGTTATGTCTTATTATTTTTTAAAAAATTTTAAAATTTTTCTTTTATTTATAAACATTTAAACTATTTAACAATAAAAAAATTGTTAAAATTTAAACGTATAGGTAGCTCCCTCTTGCGTATCACACGCCTGATCAGCTGTTGTGATTGTTATTTAAAAAAACAACTGTTTAAATTATTTCAAAGCAAAAACATAAACTTTATAACTTTTTAATATGTCATTAAAAAACAGTGGTTGTTGATGTATTGTACCAACATGTAAAAATACCGGTAAATCTTATCCAAATAAAATTTTTATAAATGTTCCATCAAATAAATTAAAACGAAAAATGTGGTTGGATGCATGTGGGAATAAAAGTGAATATTCTTTATCAAGTCGACTTTATTGTTGTGAGGATCATTTTGATGTAAGTAATAATAAAAATCAAAATAATTTTATTATAATCAACTTATAACCTCAAATTTTTTTAAATATTTTGACTGTAAATGAGTAATTAATTATTTTCATTTTAGTTAAAATCAGATATGGAAAATTATTTAGAGTGGAAAATGATTGGTGGTAACAAACGGATGAAAAGTAATATTTTGCCACATAAATATATTGAAGAATCAAAATTTACAAGTGTAGAAGTTTCTCCAATGGAAGTAGATCAACAAAGTTCTGAGAAATCCAGCTTCAATTTTGATGATAAAATGATAGGTCGAAATTCAAGCAATAATATCGATAATATGGATCTGGAATATTTGGATACTCCCAATTCTACTGCATCTCAAGATTTTAAAACCAGTGTATCTAATGTTTTTTATGATAATTTTCCTCCTCAAACTATAAAAGTTAATGCTGCAGTTCAAGTCAAGATAAAAAGTTTGTATAGGAGTACACAAATTCAGTGTAAATAAACAGAGTAAATTCAGTGTAAACTCACTTTAAATAAAAACCAACTTAAAATTTTTTTCAATAATTTATCATTCGTCGTTTATCATTCAAATGACGCGCCAATTATATGCACAATGACGTCAGACCAATCACATCACGTGATTTTTACATCATATTTGACCACTTTTATTTATTTATTTATTTAAAAATTATTTGTAAAAATTAAATTTTAATCTTACGTAGGTATTTTATGTGTATCAAAGAATTTATTAACTGAACTTTATTTGAAAAATCATTTTCATGCATATACCCAATTTGAGAACTTGCCCCTGAGACTTGTTTATTGTCATGGCAAAGCAGACTTTTAGGGTAAACTGAAATCTTTAAATTCGAACGGGATATCATTACGTATTAATGGGATTCGTGGTATAAATACAGTTTCCTCTTTCACACACCCAGTTAATATAGTGGCTTCCATAATGTTGCGATGTAACGCTTACACTTACAGTCTCGTACCATTACAAAGTTTTAGTGGTTTTAAATTTCGCAACAACATGATTGGAGTGCCTACACGTAGAATAAGCTTATGGTAAAGTTAACCTGGCGGTTTTAAATGAATTTAAAATTCAACAGGGTAATCAATAGCGTCATCTGTATTACAGACAGTATCAATCTAAGTATAGACCTTTTCTTCGCCCTCAAACGACATGAGCTGGATATCATTGATAGCTGCTGCTAGATCGTTCTTTGTCGTAAGTATGGCACGCTCACATAACCATTAAATAGGCTTGTAATGCATATGAATAATATCTGTATAAACTTTATACAGCAATTCTTAAACCGTAGTAACAACTATGCACAATTCTTTCGGAGTAGTTATCATTCCACCAAACGATGGAAAATCACCAATAACGATTTTAAAATCTGAAAATCTACCAGCAGACTCATCCCCGCTCAAATATGCTCTCATATTTTTAGATTTTTTCACAAATTAGATTTCTTAATGCACGCCTTTATTTCGTCAGCTCTGCACTGCACAGCACTGGTAGTATCTACCGAAAGTTTACGGCCTGCAAAACTGTTACGCCACCTATTAATTTTATATTACCCCTTATATCCCTTAGCGATCTGTTTAAGGCTTCAATACCACCATGAATTTTATGAACCATCGTTATTTCGTCCCACATGATTATTTTTGTACTCTTTAAAGTTTCAGCATAATTACTTTGTTTGGAGATGTTGCAAATGGGAGTCTCGGCATTGACTAAATTGAGTGGTAACTTAAAAGTGACATCGGTAGTTCGACCATTTCTTACATAGAGTAGGTACTTCTTACTTTCGCCAAAAGTAAATTAATTAGGAACGTTTTAGCAGTTCCACCTAGAGCGTCTAAAGAGAATATTCAACCGTCATTTGCATCTACACATGTGATAATTTTATTGTTCATTTTTTTTTACTGCGTCTGCTAAGGCCACTGTATTGTAACTGGTCTCCTTCACTTACTCTCTATTTTCAAAATGTATTGATGTTATTGGCTGAGGTAATCCATACTCTTTTAGAGGACGACCGTCTAATGATAATATGGCATCCTCTAATACCGACAGGCGTTTGTTACATATCAGGTCCGATGAGTGCTCTACATACACGTCACCTTGCATTTCCAGTTGTGTTTTTAAAATCGTCAAATATAATCCGCTAGAAATATTTAGGTATAATACGTAGGTACTATTAGATACGGCGGCCACTCATCATCGGGTATATGTAATTCAGTGAAAACACAACGATAGCCTGTTTTAAAATACTACTAACGCCATCTATTGTCAATATTTAGAACTAAAAATTATTTTGTTCGTCTTAATTTATTCGTTGCATTAGGTACTGACAGGTTCAAATTAATACATTTACACCCTCCAACATCCCTTATTTTATCCCCATGGGGGCTCAATTTATTAAAACCCTATTTAGCCGGATGTCTTCATCCAAGTAGCGCTAACCCTTCCAAACTTCCATCCCCTATTTTATCCCCTTAGGGGTGAAATTTATTAAAATCCTTTCTTAGGGGATGCGTACGTCATAGTAGCTTTATGCATACAAAGTCTCAGCCCGATCGGTGCAAAATTGACAGAGATTCATACAAACTTTTATCCCCTTGGGGGTAGAATTGATCATCAAAATCCTTTCTTAGCGGATGCTTACGTCATAATATCTACCTGCATGCCAAATTTCAGCCTGATCGGTTTAAAATTGACAAAGTTTCATACAAATTCTTATCCCCTATTTTATCCCCTTGGGGGTAGAATTGATCAAAATCCTTTCTTAGCGGATGCCTACGTCATAATATCTACCTGCATGCCAAATTTCAGCCCGATCCGTCCAGTGGTTTGGGCTGTGTGTTGATAGATCACTATGTCAGTCAGTCACCTTCGAGTTATATATATTTAGATTAGACTAAAGATTTTTTTCTTGAATTCCTTAACATGCACTAACTAAACTAGAAGTATCCTCAAATGTTACAAATATCTATGCTATGCCACCTTTTCGCCACTTGCGTGTACCTAAGCGCAGTTTTTATATTTAGTAAACATAAAAAATACTTCAGTAATTAAAATACTAAGCATACGAGGTTGTGGTCTAAAACTATTTTGGTAGTATTGCTCTTAAATCCAATTACTTCCATGTGTGCAGAGGCAAGTTACTCGTACAATACTATCTTGAGAGGTTAATAAAATTAGGGCTAGCCACTGCACCAGTAAAAGATAATTATTGTAATCTTTGATAAACCACTTACACTTTATACTCAGAGCACATCACGCCGTTCTGAACGGATTCACGCTGAGTGAGCTTTTGTTTCTACTCAGCTACTATGGTGTGACGCAAGCCAAAAATGAGCCCAGTTGTAAATAACACAAAAAATCTTATTACCACCAACTTCAGCTTCTGAAAACTTTAATTTATTCATTTAAAGAGTATTAATTAGATGACATACGCTTGTTTTAGCTTTGAAAAAGGAATTCATTCATTTCATGTTATCATGATTGAATAATATTAATAAATAGAAGAACACAGGATATTAAAAGAAAAATTAAGAAGTCGTATGTAAAATTTCGTAGGATTTGTTATCAGTATTTTTTATCAGTTTGTTAATTAAAACTTTTTTTACATATATAATACAGAATTTACAGAGTAAGGCTTTGTAAAAAATTAATGAACAATCTTCCAATTTGTTTAAATTTTTCATTGATATGTCCATTTTCAATGCAAACAAGCGTTGAACGTAATACCTACGTATTAATGTATATATTTTATTTGTGATATATTTAAACTGTCAACATACATAGATTTTTATATTTAAAGTAAAACCTATATTCAATAAGTAAAATTCAGAAGTTCTGATCTGCGTAGAACAGAACCCAAATGACAAGTATTCTGTCATTTCTGACATATAAAGTGCGGTTCATATAGAACACTGTAGTTGATAGCATTTAAGTATAGGAGGATATGTGTTCTATGATCGAAGTTGTTTGTGTCTCTTTTTATCACATGTAATATTGATTAAATACGTCACTTTTTGTGCTAAATGCCAAAGTTGTCAACTACCAGTTCAAGTCGATGTAAATATGTCTTTACGTCAAAGAGAATATTGTTGACCTTGTTCGCGAAATCTACGGACTAGTTTGTAGTAGATATACCTATTATAAAAAATAATTGTACAAGTTATTTTTGTTCTATAAACAAATAGCTGTAGAAGACTTGAAGCGCTCAGTTTCCAGGTATGTCCGAGTAATTATATATTTTTTATCAATATCCTTTGTACGTTCGTTTAAGACAAATGTTTTCTCTGATTCAAGATAGGATTTAGAACGAAAAACAGTGTGTAACAGAATCGATGACGCATTTGAACCCGTGTATCACGTTAATTATGTAGCTATATGAAATTACTTTGACCTTAGATATAGACAGTCTATTCTTTGAATCTAATTTTGTAATAGTACTTCACCGAACGACGTTTTTATTTTAAAAAATATGAAAAATATTTCAAATTTAGTTCAACTCGATAGGTAATCAGGTTCATTCTTTTTTTAACTATAGTTTTTTTTTAATTTTACTTAAGAAATCATGTCATATTTATGTAAAGCCAAGTAATATTTGTTATAAGAATTTTAAAAACTAAAATCAGTTTTACTATTATCTTGTTACCTTTATACTCTTCTAATTCTACTCTTAAAATCTCTTCTTCAGATGTGAATTAAATTAAGTTGGCTTAATGTTCCTTAAGTCGTGTTATTTGACCTTGTAACATACTACCTAAGAATAATTTAATTGTAGCCCATTGAATGTAACAAGGAAATTCATAGAGATACTTGCAGGGCAATTGCAACATCCTGCTCTTATCATTGCTCTCTCTTAACATAGTATAAAATGAAGTTGCTTCCCATTGTTGTACGCTTAGTTCATTGAATGCAATGGATTTTAATGCAGTTTCTACCAATAGAGAGACTGATTCAAGAATGAGGTTTATATGAATAAGACATGCATATTATAGTAGAAAAAGTCTGAGAACGTCAAAGAGTAATGCATCCATGTGAAGCTTTTGAGATTAGCTTGTCGGTTTAGCGTTTAATGTATGTCACTACCGATTAAGAGGTCTCACATTATATTCCCGGCTTAAGCCAATAAAGTGTAATTGAGTATGGAAGTTGAGGTTTTAACCCCTGTGTCTCATTTATCATGTATAGTGTTCGGTCAAATGCCTAATCTGTCACTGATTGTGTAGGTTAACAGTCCCATTAGATTATGAGGGTTAAGGAACAGAGAGTGCACCTATGTTTGCAAACACACTTCTGCATCATAATATCTCAAATAATATGCATAGTTGACGTGTCTGCATTGAGACTGTCTGCCATGGCTGATATCTGCTAGCAGTAGTTCATTATATGTTATGAGATTACCAGTACACTCATATTTCCTGTTGTGATTACTTAACTTTTTGTGATAGTTTCAACAATTATAATATATATATAGTGATCAATAAATAATGATAATCAGGTACTTCTATGGCGCACAAAAATCGAAAAAGAAATATTTTTGCTAACTTGTACACCCGCTAGTTCAGCATAAAAAAATCGATTCCCAGGAAGTTCGTTTCAATATGAACTGTCGACAAGATAACATCATAATGGGAAAAACGAAATAAGAGCCGTCATTAAGTACCTCTGCCTGAAAAAAATGTCTACCAAAGACATACACAGTGACTTAGAAGAAACATTGGAGGAGTCTGCTCCTCCATACTCCACAGTTACAAGTTGGGCAAAGTAATTTAAACTAGCCAGAATATCCACTGAAGATGAACACCACTAGGGACGCCCATCCACATCTCTGACCGAGAACAACGTGAAAAAAGTAGAAGAAATCGTATTGACCGATCGAAGAGTAACCGTAAGGCATGTTGCTGAGGACACAGTGATCTCATATGGCAGCGTTCAAAAAATAATTGTAAATGAATTGCATATGAAAAAACTCACGGCGCGTTGGGTGCCGAGAATGTTAACCGACGAGTAAAAAAAAACGACTTGACATTTCGAGGGTCAATCTCAGAAAGTTGCAGACCAGTCAAGAAATTTTTTTGAATTCTTTCGTGATCATAGAGGAGACCTGGATCCACCATTTTAATCCTGAAACCACATAACAGTCTATAACCTGGAAACGAGCCTCCTCGCCAACGCCAAAGAAGTTCAAGGTGTCAAGTTCAGCGGGAAAAGTTATGGCGTCTGTTTTTTGAGACGCCGAAGGAATTATCATGGTGGAATATTTGGAAAAGGGAGCCACCATAGCAGGCCCTTACTACGCAGATCAAAAAGGAAGATTGCGAGAGGCTATCAAGGAAAAAGGCCTGGCAAATTGCGAGCTGGAGTGCTGTTTCACTTAGACAACGCCCCGGCTCACAAAGTCGAAGTTGCGATGGCTGCAATTCAAGAAACGAGATTGAACTGCTCGAACACTCTCCCTATTCGCCAGATCTGGCTCCCAGCGCCTCAAAGAACACCTTCGGGGCAAGAAATTTGAGGATAATTGTGAAGTGATGGCCGCTATAGAGGCGTTTTTGGAGAGCCAAGACAATTTTTTTTTTCTAAGAGAATCATGGGTTTAGAAAAACATATACTAGATGTATTAATTTGTTAGGAGACTATGTTAAAAAATAAAATATATCTTTTACTCTAATCATTTTTTTATATATTCATTATCATTACTTATTGATCACCCCTCGTACAAGCTGTACCTTATCATACAATGTTATGACATATTGAAATGTAATTGATGAGAAATTAAGAACGAAACTCAAGCAAAAATTAGATAAAAACAATATTTGACGTGAGTTGTACAGCATGTCAAAATTGAAGCTTAATCATGCCAGAACATTTTAAATTTTTTAAAACATACACAGATCAACTTAACATTTTAGATTAAAGTTGTAAGATATAATTTTTATTTTACACAAAACTGCTTGCTTGTTGGACTTTTGCAGAAAAGTCTGTGCTTCCTATAAAATAGCAGGACGACAAACAGAAACTACAAATATAATTGTTTTTAATTTCTGTTTGTCTTCGCAATTTTAATTCTATTTTTTTTTATATGAACTGATCCGGTGCAGTAGCAGTAGTCCAGTAGGACTGCTTTTGCTTTAACAGAATAAACACTTGTGTGTTCAATACAGACAAATCAAACCTTTAAAAAAAAGAATATCATTGTACAGGATCTTTTTTATTTCTTTTTAAAATTGCTTACTTATAACCGTCTAAAACCAGATCTTCTTCGAACATGATTCTTTAAACACAGCCGGACCCTCGCTCATTTTGTAAAACTTTAGATCGCAAAAGTTTCAAACAATAGTGAAATCTATGAATTAATCTCGATAGACGAATTTCCGGAATTCGAATTGAATAGCTTGATTGCCTTGCTCGTATTAAAAACCTTTAAATACAGGAACTTCCATTTGGTTCAGATATTACTTTCATGGCCAATCACAGCTTGCATTTATCTCAGCAGCATTATATTCGTAAATGGCAACATTCTGTTACGGTGTCTTACCAGCACTAAAAACAGTTCAAAAGCCTGTGAATCCGTAAAAATGAGTAAAGTACATTAACATTTTTTCCTATATTGCATGAATATTAAAATAAAACATATCTAATATATTAGCACGTATGTCGTGTAATTGGTTATAATTCGAAACAGCCTTATAGTCGCGATTCTTGCCGATTCTTACTTAAACCAGCAAAATGCTACTGCTATTATTTTGTCTTATATATTAAAGATAGATTGATATTAATATTTTTGCGTTGCTCAATGGCAACGTGACCACAAATACCGGTTAGATAACTTTTTATAACGCAACTGTTTGTGATTACACGTAAACAAACGAGCAGTCGTTTATTTTTGTGCCGGCAAAAAAAGGCGTACCTCATTCGACTAACGCAACACACGCTGCACCTTCATATAGTTACATTTTGTACGTATTCTGTGAGCACCGACGTTGTGTCTGGCTTACCTCTTTGATGAAATAGAAGTATAACCTATACGTTGATAATTAATAACAAAATGTAGTATACAATAGAATTATTCGTTGGCAATTCATCTGAATTATAATTATACTGAAATTTAATTGTACTGAAATTCTTTTTTTTTGAGATATTTAGAATGGTATTGCATTAGAATATTTTGGGTTAATGCTATTGAAATGAAGGATATATTTATTATATATTAAAATGAACTCGAATTTTATGCAGAATGAACTCTCACCGATTACACTGGTCTACAGTGGTTTTGTTGCCCTAGATATAAGATTGATTTTGGATATATTTATACTCACAATTCATGAAATTATGAATGATTTTGTAAGATTTGCTTTCGTTTTTTTTTAAATACTTATTTTTATTTTACATTACAAAAATCGGAAAACGAGAAACAAAATAACAGATATATTTATAATGTCAGTTTTATTTGGATAAAAATATGATATATCGAAGTAAATAGAGAGGAAAATTTGGAAAACATGTTATATTTCCATAAAGAGTAAGCCTTTTAAGAGCTTTTCTTTTATAATTTTTCCGGGGACAATCTCTTTTTAAAGACCAGCAGTAATCTGCCATCATATGACAGTCCCATCGACCCTGATATCTTTCTTCCATTACTTTCAGATCCTGGTGGAACCGCTCTCCTTGTTCCTCACTATAATTTCCTAAATTATCTGGAAATTTATCCAAATGATTGCGGAGATAGTGTAACTTGATACTCATATTTGCTCCTAGAGTCTGAAAGTTTGTCAGCATATTTTGTACAATTTCTTCATAATTTGGTGCTTTATGGTTACCTAGGAAATTTTCGACTACCAACACAAAACTTTCCCAAGCTTCACTTTCCGGAACAGTCATAACATTAATAAAATCTGCGTCTTTTATCAATTGCCGTATTTGAGGACCATCAAATATTCCACCTTTCAACTTTTCCATACTAAGCTTCGGAAATTTTCGACAAATGTATTTAAAACAATCCCCTTCCTTGTCCAAAGCTTTAACGAATTGCTTTATCATTCCTAACTTAATATGTAATGGTGGAAGTATGATTTTGTCTCTGTTCACCAACGGTTCCCTTATTACATTGGCTTTACCGACAGTTAGAGAATTTCTTGCAGGCCAAACATCTTGTTTCCAATGAAGTTGCTTTGCTCTACTGTCCCACATACAAAGGAAGCAAGGGTATTTCGTGTATCCACTTTGTTGACCAAGTAAAAAATTAACCATTTTCAAATCTACACAGATCGGCCATTGATGCTCCGAGTATTTAATTTTTTCTAAAACTAATTTTACATTTTCATATTCTTCTTTGAGTTTTGTTGAATGGGCAATTGGAATTGATGCAAATTTATTTCCATTGTGCAGTAAGACGCATTTTAAACTTCTTTTACAGCTGTCAATAAAAAGACGCCACTCAGTAGGTTTGTATTCTTTCAAGCCCATGTCTAAAAGCAGCTTCACAATATCAGTACAGTATACCAGTCCTTCATTTTCATCAAAAAATTGTAATAGCTCACTTTCTCGCGTTCTGTATGTTGTAATTGTTACTGTTGATGCCAATAATTTTTTTTCTTTTAATCTTGAGGCTAACAGTTCTGATTCCTGTTTTGATAAATTTAGATCCCGTATCAAATCACTGAGTTCATTTTGAGAAAATAACTTTGGCGTAGATGTTTCACCCTCCCATTCACTTCCACTGGTAGACTGTTTCGATTTCTGTGAATTCGGCAACATCATTGTTTCTGAGGGCATGCGAATCACTTTTGAAACGTAAACAGGCCGAGGGAGAGTTTCACTGTGTAAAACAGGACATTTTGTAGACTGTAAGTCTGGATATCTCCACGTTTGGTTTCGATTAAAACCTTTAGCATCTACTACGCAAAAGTAACAATCATCGACATGATTCTTAGGCTCCATCCAGATCATAGGAATACCAAAGTCTAATCCAGAACGTTCTCCTTTTTTCCACAACCGCAAAGACTCAACACAGGACTTACAAACTTTATTCGGAACCCATGATTTATCTAATTTGTCCATTTTAAAACCGAAATATTCAGCATAAGTCTCCTTAACAAAGTCTGTGATATTTCGTTTTTGTTTTTTTAATATATAAATACCACAAATATAACAAAATAAATCACTACTATATTTACACTTTCTTCGTGACGAACTCATGTTTAAAAAGACAAGACAAATATATTAGAATGAACACTCAGCAATTGAATCAAAATATTAACATATGACAACTTATCCAGATTCACGTGTAAGTACTTCAATATTATCAAATAACTGAGTTATCAGCTGTTTTGCGGAGCAAGGAGTCTGAGAGTGGAGATCACGTGATGTTTGTATGCGCAAAAAAGTTGCGCAGAAGCTTAATCAGGACTGGGAAAACAAATTTTAGTACTAACAAGCTGATAATTGTTCAAAATATAAGATACGTAAAAATCATAAAAAAAAGAGCACATTCAGTATTTTCATGAATATATTCGTAATTTAGGTACTCGAAAACATAAAAATTTGCAAAAATATCCAAGGCAACACCAAAAAATTGTTTTTTTGTAGAGCTGTGTTATTAATGAATAACATTTACTATTTTATGCATTCCAAAATATTTAATGATATTAATAAACTTTAAGTTAACTATATTATTTTGATTCCTTTTCCAAAAAATAGGCAAACGTTAGAATAAAGACAGTGCCTCAATGTCATTATTAAGTAGTGAAACACGTGACCACTATCCGGTAAATCAACTCGAGAATGATTTGAAAAAGAGCAATAATAGATAGTTATATTTTACTATAAACAAGTTTGTCGCTGGTGACAAAATATTAGAATTCACCATAGACACGTGCTAAAATGGCTACCACAAGATTAGATATAAGTCGTCTAAAAAAACATGTTTATAAATGATATGTTAAAATTAAGTTACTAGTGTAACGTGATAGCATACGTCTATATTATCCTTAATAATAAACACATAATCCTCTAGCAATTGTAACTGCTTGCCGTTGAGCAATTGTGACCTGCGAGGCCGCGACCTCTGCTAAAAAAATTATTACCATCCTCACTACCACGGCTGCCAAGAAAAACAATGACAAATAAATCTTTCATTGCTTATCACTATATGAGCTGACTGGAGGTTAAACTGAAGAGGTTTAGTCTCTTCCCAAGCTTTGAGTGTCTCTAATTCGTCTCGTATCTCTTGAGTTGCAAGTGTTCATTGGCGGCGGTAGTCACTTCAGTGTTATCAGGTGGCTGGCCCGTTTACTTGTTTGTTCCCTGTGTTTATATCACTAACTTACCCGCGCAACCACGTCTGTGTCTCCTATTGCCCGTAGCACGATGTTAAGTATAGTGTGTATAGTAAGCCAAACTTTTAGTATAGACACATACCTACCATCACGGATTTTTTGTTTAATTTTAAAGAAAATTAATTCTTTCATACATTATTTTTACAAAACTAACCGCTTACGCAGCGCACGCAATGAAGACTCTCAAAAGAAATCGTTTGCCCTCGTTTTTACAACCTTTTTCATTAATACTTCGCTCCTCTCGTAGCGAATTGACATGTGGCCTATAGCTATCCTCGATAAAGAGTTTATTAAGTATAAATAGAAAAATACTTAAAATATTGTATTACAACATATTGCTTTTCCTAGTATTGGCTAGTTTAAACCGACTGTAGGTTCTACCAGGTTGCAAAAACCGCGGTCACAATAGCGGAAGCGCGTTAAACTTAAATTATGAATTGCGATGGATTTAAAGCTCATACTGTGTTGTTATTATAGAAATTAGTGATCACCCTGTGAAAGTTTATTTTATGCTTAGTGTACACTGTAATAAGTTTTAAATTGAATTTATTGCTTCGTTGCATAGGAATACAACGTTACTAAGTAAATTATCACCAACAAATGTTAAAATACTTTATTTCTATTTTAAATTACAAGAAAACTACAATAATTTTAAGATATGTTTAACACATCATGCATTGGGGACTATAAAAATGTTTGGTTTCTGTGAGGCAACTTCCTCTCTAGTGTAGGGCGCGTAGAGGCCCGACGTTACAATTATGGCATTATGCCAACGTCAGCTTGCTAATATCAGCGCAAAGTCGAATAAGTCACGTTTTACTAAAATGTTCAAAATCGACCGCAATATTCCACAATCGGAGTGCATAACCATATCTGTGAGACATTTGGCTTAGCTAAGTTGATTATACTTTATAGCATCAACGTTGATGAGTTACAAGATCTAGAATATGAGTATACGTCTTCATCCAGCCAACATTAACATTAGTGTCTTTTTGTTACGTCTCGAATTCTCCTAGAGCTCTCGCAACACCGGGGCTTACGGTGGGTGGTATGTCGGCATCGAATTGATTGAAAGCACACGTTGTACCACTCTACACTTCAAATAGATGCTATGAAAACATCCGAAGAAATTAGTATTCTATGTTATTTTGCCCATCTAATATCATTAAATAATTTATTAAATGAACGTCGGTAGTCGAATAGGTACCTGCCACCTTTATAGATTTTTGTAGACATGTATGTAGTTGTGGCGATTCCACATTATAGCACAAAACGAAAATATATAACAGCGCCATCTAGCGAAGATACATTGCAAGACGAAGTATGAACGAAATGTATGAATGTAATGAACTACAATGCAACTACTAATCCTGTATCGCGATATAGAGATTCGCGTGGCAATTAGCATATATACAACATCCCAACATCAACCGTTGAGCCGTGGCCCGCCAGGCATAATCACCTCGCCTGGTCGGAGGATCCTTCCTTTGTATCGGAGGGACATATGACACATATCCCTCCACATAGTGTTATAATATAGGTACAACATGTTTAGGTTACATTAAGGTCTTCTAAACACAAGATCTGTCCATCTGATGACGGATTAAGAATACATAGTGTTACCACCCCTATTTATCTCATGGGTATCGTAAAGAGCGACTAAAGAAACAAACTACTCAGGACAACATTGCTGGAAATAGAGGGTAAACTTGAACTAACTAAACTAATGCGTCTGGCTAACGTTATATAGTAGGCCAAAACCTTTCGAAAGAGAGGCTTATGTCCAACAGTGGACTGTTAAAAGCTGTTGATGTGATGTGATAATACAAAAGTCGAAAGTAAATCAGTCTGAAAAACCTTAATGATAGATCTGACGCCACTGACTGACTTATTACACTGAATAATATGAATATTGGTAATTGTCCCGTTTGCATTTTCACATTTAATTTGACTAAACGAATGGTATCCGTCTTTAGCCAACTTATGCTCATATGACGCAGTGTGGGTAGTGTAGTACATCATACTGTGTGTACATCTGAGCTGTTTCATGTGTTTACAGACACCGATAAACGTTTACTACATAGCAGACTTTGTTTACCATTTGTTTAACTACTTATTTTTAAAAATATTTTTATACACTACAACGAAGTCTTATATAAAATATGATGATTAGTCAATATCGGTCTTGGGTGTAGTAGTTTAAAAAAGAAATAACTTCTTAAAGGAAGATTGTAATTAAATCGAAGGATAGTGTTTTTATGTTATAAACATTGAAATCATCAGTTGAAAACATTACAGCACTTTTAACTGCTTAATGTTAAGAAAATTGTATGAATATTTGGCTCATTAGCTGAAAGAAAGACATATTTCAGTCTGATATAGTCCCACTGTCCACCGGCGGCCTGTGTTACTCTATGAACTGTTTTATTGAAGCTTAATGCTTGCTTAGCATACATAATTATTTGACATCAAATATTCAATAAACACGATTCTTCAGCCACACGAATCCAATAAATAATGAAATACCTATTAAACCAGACGACTTTATTCTACTCATAAACATGTTTGTTACTTATTTACAAGTAACTTCACCAATTTAAATTAGTAAATGTATAACTGCATAATGCTACAATTAAGATAAATAAATTATATTTCATATTCTTGTAAAATAGGTTCATGGAAACCAATAGACGCAAATAATTATGTATGTCAGATAAGGTATGAGTCAGGTAATTACAATACCCTGATGAGTTATTTTCCTCAGTTAAAGTACTGAGCCAAAATAAGGAAATAATAATTGTTCTTCGTCTAGTTGCGGTTACGTCTTAAAAGTACAACATTTGGTTAGTCCAGTATTAATAATTATTTTGCAGCTGAGTTTTGGACCATGTTCTATGGCACTAATATCTAGAGTTTTTAATATATTTTCACATACTGTATAGTATATATCTAATTATGTGTATATTTCGTTTATCTTGTCTATTAGAGACTTTAGAAATAGGTAGTCTGGGTTACTACTTATTTGCTCTAGTTTGTCTACAGTTGTCTACAGTTGAAGTCTCTAAATTTTAAATGTTCTGTGATGAACAATGGAAAAACGTGAGAACTGTTTGGTTTCAAACAATCAAAATAAAAAAGACATAGTTATTAGTGTAGACATGTATTAGTAACAGCCGTGCTCACTGTTATTAATTTACATCTTACTGCTTTTATTTGAATTATTTTTGTTATTTATACAGCTAACTTGACTTCTATTTGTATAGAGCAGCAATAAACCCCAACATGTCGTACATGTTGAAAGTGATTTGAGACATTAGAACGTAAATAATTTGGACTGGAATGTCCTCATTCTGTTAAACATGTCAACGACCGTCTACTTTTATGTACCCTGAATAAAATTACTTGTTCAACTAAAGTGACCTTCGTATGGACTCTTATCAAGATTGTTTTGGCAATGTCAACAGTTAAAACTGGAATTCATTCAAGAAACTGTTGTGGAAATATTTTTAGGAAATATTACAAATATGTGTAATTATTCCTACGTACATTACGTACATATATGTAAGCTTTTGTAAACATTCCAAGAGTTAACGAATTAATCGCTATCTCAAGGAATTATCTGAATTTTTCAAGGTCTTTCTCTGCGTGAAAAAATTAGTAGCACCATTTACAAATATTTATTTACATATCCATTAACCGATTAAGTAATAAATTAGTAACAAAGCAATCCGTTAATGTTCTTAGTCCTTCAGCTGATTGGCATCGTTGTAGCCAAAGAGTGAAAATTTCTCAGAGGATACATTTACCTAGGGAAAGAGAAAACGATTTGTTATAGCTGTACTTAATAAAATACAGTTATCTTCACCATCAGATCTATTAGTATATGTGGATGAATAATTAATTGTCCTCTGATTGTACTGCTGGCCTACCAATATTTTTTTCATTATTAATTTTTTTCTATGTTAAGAACCTGCCAAAGTGACTACTCTGCCTGATGGAAAGCATGAATAGAATCTAAGAGTTGTGGTTACCATACTCATTGCAAATACAATAATGCAGTATGTTAACCCACACTATGGCGATCTTGTGAGATGCTTTTTCACAGCCCGCTTGGGGATGGGACGTAAAAGGCATAACAGTCAGTGTATAAGGCTTACACAGTTACCACGATAACTGTCACCCCTGCATCAATGGGCCTCGGGTCTCACACTCACCAATGAAACATGACAACACGGATGCTGGCGCTTTAGGTTGGTCTTCTGTGGGAGGGTAGTACTGCCGCGCTCGAGCCGGCCCGCTCATGCTGAAATCAGCGTGGCTCTACTACCTAGAGAAAAACTACATATCTGGCAAACACGTCTGTTTGTTCATGAGTTCCGTGACTTTAGCCATTTAAGTTGTAACCAAAACCAAGCCGCCGCGTTTGTACACTGCTTATAACTACCAAAAACCAGACAGACAGAACTTCTATGATTTCTAGATGACATCTAAATATACATAAATAAACTTTTATTTTCTTGACAACATATGTATATATACTGCACTATGCATACAGACTTGCATACGAATATTTGTAATAATCTGGTATTAAAAAGGAGACCCTATTTTTGAGTGTCCATTATTTCATTTTATCCCCGATCAACAAAGGCCGTCACGTTTCTAGACAAGCGCGTGCGTTAGCCGACCGTATCCGGCCATGGTACGGTATTACTGAAATAGTTCGCATTAGTAGATTTAGTATAAATAATAAAGTAACTAGTTCTATAAATGAGCTTTGCATCGGGATAAGTATCACAAAGAGCGTTCGATTACACCGTCTTCCCACGTTACTAAACTCTATCTTATATTTTGGGTGTTCTTCGTGAATAACATGAAGAATAACTCATGTTGCTGTTTATAAGAAATCATACACCTTATTTCAGACAGATAATCGCTAGACACATGCGGTGTTTAATTCAAAAGTTAATTCCTCTGAATCTTATAACATTTTGCCAATAATTTATCGCATACATTATGTGAACCGAAATTGTGTTATAGAGGAAACTAATGGGTCTAATATAGAACAATCACAGCGTCTCACACCTAAACGACCTGGCTCAAGGATTCTGACATCATCACATCTACGGATGTAAATATAAAAGCTATACATTTTCTTATTATCAGACTACTATCGTAAGAAAGAATGCCCGAGTTTAATTAATACTTGTTATTAGTCTTTATTTAGTGATTACTTGTGATTTTTGTTTTTACATTAATTTTCTTGTTAATATTTATGCTAGAGTTGCTTTAGAGGTAATTATTTTACTTGATTAAACACTTAATATTCTCTTAATTCTTGTTTTAGTAATGTTGTAATAACATGTATTACATAATTTTTTCGGCCTTGGTTTAACCTAATCTTCAAACACGTAATGGACAGTTTACTTGGGGTGACGTGATCACGATTCCAACATGAATTTTTTGCAAAATTTTTTTTTTGGGTTTTTTTCATGTTTTACAAGAGTTGAACTGAAATTATATGAATCTACGTGTCATGACAGGTTATTACATAATATAACTTGGCAGAATCCTTTACACGTTATTTCTAAAGGTATCTTATATTATAATTTGTACCATTCTGCACTTCTTCGTAAACTTTTAAGAATGTGCCGTATGTAAATTTAATCTAAATTTAATTTCTTTCGTTTCTTAAAGGATTCCGTAAATTTATATTATGTACTAACCTGTTGTAATTGAAATATAAAAAAAAATAAAAAGTTCTGAAGTCAGCTAACTAACTAAATCTAAAAAGTATCTACGATAGTTATTGCCGAACTATACGAATTATAAACGACATACAGTCACTAAGTTACCATTCCCGGCAAAACTTGATCACAATTTCTTACGACTACTATCCACTGTAAACTGAGCCAGTCCTGTCTACCCTCTTGTGAAACACGGTAACGATACATGAGTAGAGAACGGAGCCTCACTCCCATCATTCTGTGGTAACTGGAATGGAATGAACATTTACGCATGTGTATAAATTATTTTTTTTGGCAATTCCAAAGATAAGTTTACGACCTTCATTGACCTGTGATAATAAACACACAAATACAGGTATTTAAACTATAGACAATTCTCTACACTGTTTTTAGTATTATAGATAGATAGATTATGATATTTAGACAAAATTCAAATACAGAACGAGTATGGAAAATTTATTTTTAAAGCAGAAAGTTGTTTATGTTTGTAACTGTTATCGTATTTTGATCTTAGTTTTTATCTGAATTTAAGGCCAAAAATACTATAAACTGAAAAATGAAATTCGGGATCAATTAGTTTTATGACATCACTGCATATCGTAACTCTATTATCACTAAGTAAGTTTAACCTTCGTATAGAAATTAGCTATTAGTAAATTTTAAAACCATTTTTTTTTTAACCAATACCTGGTTTTTATAGTTCCCATTCTTCCCTATTAAAGTTTAAAACTCTAAGTAATAACGATTTTGAAAACTAACTTCTACAAAATCTTGTCATATAAAAATAAATTGGAACTGTTTATGATGTTTGGTTTATGACGCCCAACCTGAAAGAAGTAAAAACTAAAATAACATTATAGACTGAGTTTACCTCTACAAAATGTGCACAGTTTTCAAACAGATTCAGCTACGGAAGGGCGCTACGCGTCTTGAACTTACATTTTAAAAGTGTGTTTGAATTTCGTGTGAGCTTTATGATTTTATACACTAATCTGAAATAGAAATATCTTAAATATAAGTACAAATTAACGAAAGAAATCAAATAGGACTCTGTTTTCGGTTGCAATGATTGCCACCTGAAAAAATCTTACAAAACATATTTACAGTTCCATTCTTTCATTCCATTATTTCTTGATTTGATAAGTTATTGACCCAGACAACTATAATTTAAGGCGTTTATTTTGCAACTGAATTACACCAGTCATTCGATATTTATATTTGGCTGTTGTCCCAACAACATAATATAGTCCATTGTTTGGAAGGAAATCTAATATTTTACAATATTCACACTTTTCTAAATGCCCATATTTGGACGTTTCTCTGGGTTTGTTTTGATTTATGAGGGTTGTTCCGTGCTACCCTCTGGCTGTTCTGATAACTTAACCACGATCAATATTCCACACGGTATGTCGAATTATTCGCCGCTACACAAGTAAATGACCAAAGTTCGTTAACAATTTGTATAATTTCAAAAATTATAATAGATACAATGAAAATCTTGAAGTGTAGCACTTTGATCACAAGTAAATGTTCTATGAAACCACATAAAAGTCGTTCGATACAATAAATTAATCGTGTATCGTAAACTAATATACACGGACATGTATATAAATATGTATATTCATCGTTATATATATATATATATATATATATAACGATAACGATGATACATATAACGATAACGACGAGATATATATATAAATATATATATAAATATATGTGTGTGTACTGCGTCTAAACATATTAAACAATTGGTAACTATATAATATCTCATCTATATATGTAAAAGCAAAATAATTATTCATTGGAAGTCTGATTCACATTCATCTTCGTAGAAATTGCGAATAAAAAACCATGTTTAAATAAATGGAGATAGATAAACTATGATCTCATTTGCAAGTGATCCCTCGTTATCAGGCAACCTACGCAATAAGCAGAAATCGGATTTGCTTTTCAATTGTGGGTAAAATGTTATTATGAGTAGAGCGTTCGCGCATAATTCATTTACCGACCCTACTCTTCCATCACAACATGTGAGTGCTTCAAGCCACTTGGATTTTATCTATAGTGACATTTAATCTTAGGAACCAACAAAGCATTTTGAAGCTTTAAACTCATACAGCGTACATAAATCGATGTGTCCTGTATAAACTTAGTATGGCATAAAGTAAGATCTACCCAAGCTGGCGAGATACCAGCTCCGGAGAATTTTATCTAACGTCGCCTTACCGCAGGCTTGAAATGTGAACACCGAAGATTTCCGCCGATATAAATCCCGTTGCGCGACACCTTAACTTTACACTCGGCGTATCCTCAGTGCAATCTGTGAATTTGTGGAGTTGAAACCGCTAGTAATGCATCGCATCTAGAATGCGAACACGCCAAATCTTGCATCCAGCAACATTGATTTCAGTATTCGACCTGTCACGTCCTGTCTATTAATCCAATAATTTGGACATAATCACGTTTTCCTTTTTTCGGTCATGAAGTGTAATTTGGTTACTTTCTTTATTAATGTATGAGTAACTTTATAATTTGAATTTAATATTTCGTTGCTTGATTAAAATTGCTTCTTTTGGAGTATTTTCGATCTGAAATATGTTTTTAAAACTGTGAAGTGACTACAGGAGTGAAGGATTAGAAAGCTATTAAAATAGACAATAGTCAGTAAGAGGGACAGTAGTGGATGGCTGAAATACGGAGGTGACAGGCGCGCCGTTAACATGGCTGTTACAGTCTCAAGTGATATATGAGCTGTGAAGTGGCTTGGTACCGCTGTCACTTCACGTTTCGCCGCGCTCCGCACTGGCAAAAAGATAAAAAGGATTCCGAAATACGATTCACAAGTGGGCTGCCGGAAATGGGCAGAAAGTTACCGAGCACGGCTTTATGTCGGGTAATATATCTCTCGTATCGCTATCCAATTTCTGCTCTATGGCATGTAATATCCCTCTAGGGATTCTTTTAATTTAAAACTCTTTTTTAATCAGCAACATTTCTTCTACCTTCGTTTGAGTAAATTTTAAGATCCCTTAAGGACTTGCCGCCATTACTCGCTCCTTTCAAAACAAGAAAGACGATTTCGAAAAACAAAATAATTTAATTCTTTTAAACCTGTTTATATGTTATTAAGATAAAAAACTAAACAACACATGATGTTATGTGCTTACTTGTTACGTTACTCAAACATTAATTTTAAAGGAAAACAAACTGTTGATTATTCCGTGTAGATTCAAACATATTTATTGCCGACGATACCTACTGAACTTTCAGGTTGCGTGACTAGACCGAGCTCTGACCCACAACCTTCATTGACCTGCGACATTGGGGCGTAGCCTATACCTTCATCCCTATCACTTAAACGCCGGATTTGTTTCGACCGCTCCCAGTTCTTTTATTGAAAATTTTTCTCGGAAAAGATTTGTGTTTTGTTGAAGGTTTGAACTTTATTGGCAAGTTACCATCTATTTTTTCTTATAGTTTTTGTAATATTATGCGCACATGTGTACACATTTGGTGAATATGTAGAAGATACACCAATCTATTTTCTACGGTAGACCGATATAAATTAGAAATACCAAACTACTATGTGTTAACTAGAATGTAGTCTGACCAGATGGCGGGACAACTTGCGTATGAAAGCCGACGGCGACTGTATGCAAAAAGCAATAAACCGGGATCTGTGTGTGCTGGTGATGATGATGATACGACAAGATATTGTTTATCTTCCATCAATTCCCAAAATATTTTCCGACTAACATTATAACATAGTATTTTAACGAAATTCTTTTTGCAAGTTCCTAGTAAAATGATTTTCATGCGGCTACGTCAATTGTACTTTTTAAAATATTTATATGATCAAATACTGATTTAATCATTTATAACAGAATAGAATTAATTATTTACTCTTCCTTTTTTTAATAATTCTGTTTAAATTGCGTGCAACGTGATAAAACTTGGACTGATGACATTTTTTTTCGTACGGTCGGGATTTCGACACTACACACTAACGAAGTCAGCCGCTAATGGGTTTTAAAAGCGGTCCGAATAGCATTTTATTTCACAGGCAAGTTGAAATTGCTAACCAAATTTTGCGAACAGCGATAAGAATTCGATTTTTAGAGAAGTGACTCTAAATGATGAACATCCAAAAACGATAGAAATTACATATTCTGAGTCGAGGTACGAAGTTTACAAATATCGTTGCTTCCACTAACTAGATCCGTGGCGTCTCTTGTTTTCAATAAAGAGAAACAACTTGTGTCATATCCGCAAAACGTTTACTTACATAGCTGGAGCAGTAGTTGGTAACGAGGTTATACCGTACAGTTTCGGACGAAATTGTTTGGGGAATGTAGCTAGGTGTCATAAAGTTTTGGGAAAGCTGTCGGACAGACGTGTGTAGCGTTGAAATACACGTGTCGGCGAGCTGTTTCGTCTTGCTTACACTTCAACTTTGTTAGTCCATACTTACTTACTTACTACTTACGTAGATTAGTAGACTATAGAGTAGTCCTTATAGTCTACTAACCTACGGTGATAGTTAAACGTACTCGATGCACAAACTTCTCGCATTTATCTCTTTAAACTGTGTAGATGTTATACTGTATGATAATTCATCTCCTTAATAATGTTGGTCCATCTTTAACGAACCTTTTGTTTATTTCAGGTCAACTATGGCTTGGCGGACAGCTATATGTGTCTTCGCTCTGGTGTATTTTGCTGATGGATATTCAAGTAAGACTAAAAGAATAATAAAAAAGAATTTAAGCAACTTGGTTACCCGTGTTTACGTTTTTGACTATTATATTATTAGCAGATTATGTTTTCTATATTTCGTGTCTATATATAACAAGTAAAATGTAGATAGTGTGATATCTAAAATATAAGCCACTAATATCGGACTCTTTATAGGGCTAAATTTAATATTTTATCACTTAACTTTACATTTAAGAATGGATCTTATCAAGTCTTTGGTTATAATTCTCTATTACATTGTAATTTTGACTGAAATTATGTTTTTTATCCACTTTTTCTTTGTCATAGCTGCTTCACGCGAGACTTGTTTGATACAATACTTTGTCTATTTCTTGACGTTCCGTTCAACAAATAGACTTCTGCTATATGTTAAACCAGACGAACCTTAAAATACATACGTCGTAGGCACTTCATCAATACTTATATTTTTATTGAAATATAACAGTACCACATGACTAGATGATAATACCATTTCCTGCTGCCTACACACAACTATTCTACAATAGTCGACCTTCATGATTGTGAGACACAATTACTTATATTGTATTTGTAAAGGTGCTTTTCTACTATAATAAGAGTAAAGCTTGACAACGTTTGCTAAGGTACAAAATGACTTAGAATCCATATTGTATATAAAACAGCTCGATTTCATATGTTAGGGTCAAATTAAATGTTTGATTACGAGTACAAAACAGTGTGTACGACTGAGATGGGATTTGGAACCAAATCAGAACTTTCTGCCTTAGTCTTAAAAAAATTAGCAAGTAGTGACAAATTATTTATATCGTATCCATCTCAGTTCAGCATAAAAAAAATAATACAAAGTATGAGTGGTCATTCAGCGATTCGAAATTTGACAATAAATTGTAGCACTATTATTGTAAACCATGAAACTACAAGGAAGAGAGAAACAGCAACATTGATTGACAAATAGAAGCGAAAAACAAAATGAACTATTTTGTTTTTATGTAACAGACGAATATCACCCGCCAATGAAATACACATTCAGTCATGACGCATGTACCTACTCACCCAAACGGCGCGCAATAATTCCGTATCACAGAGTTACAGCTTCGGTCAAAAATTATTATACCCGAAACTATCACTAATCAAAACCGAAACTATGGCTGAAACTGAATCTTCGGTCGAACCTTCGGGCGGTCCTTACTAAACAATAAGTTAGGACTACAGCTAACAATAGTTAATAACCCTCTTTCTTTGTTTATATTGAAACCAGAAGGTTGCAAATCATTGATATAAATGACAATGCCTTTATTCAAAATTAAATACATGTTTGTTATTTATTAAAATGGAAAAAAGAAGTCTTTGTATGGACACTAAGCTAAAGTTGGTCACAGTATTTAAATCTATAAAACATACACTTAAACAAATCTACTTAATTATGAAGAGACACACGCACACGCACACGCGCACAATTAAGAAAACATCCTATAAATTTTAAAGTGATATAATTTTTAACTACAATTAATTTATTAACAATTAATAATGCATATTTAGTGTATATAAACAGTTTACTTTATACTAGTCTAATAAAACTTTAAAATTATGTAATGTTCTGTATTTAACATAACATCACAGTCAAGCGACTGTTTGAAACAGGTATTTATACCTAGTATATGCCTCATTTCTCCGTGTAGTGACAGATTAAGAATACTGAGTGTCAACATCCCTATTCTTATAAGAGGCGACTAAGGGAACAAAATATGCAAGACAACATCACTACGGAGGTAAGGAAAATTTGAAAGAAACTATACCAACTCGTCTGACCAGCGTTGTATATTGGGCCAAAACTTGCTTACTAAGGAGAGGCCTATGTCTAGCAGTGGACTGTTAAAGTCTGTTGATAATGATGACGGACCATTTTCAAAAGAATTTGTAATATTTTGATTTCACTTTCCTTTTGATTAGTTTTATATAGTCTTAGTAAGATGCCTTATCTACACATATAATAAAGTATTAAAATGTAATAAAAAGAAGATGTAAACCATACAAGTCTTGACTATGTGTATGTAACCACAATTCTTATTCTGCAAATATTTATTTATATCACACTTAAGTTCTTAATATAGTTTTGACTACAGAACCATAAGTAGTAAAGTGCGTTTTGAATGTTTAATTCGTGACTTGTTTTATCTGTTAATATAAATTCAAAACATTCCTATCTTTAACAGCAAAATCAACAAACGATAATTTAATACATACGAGGAAAAGCAACAGGAGTATTCTTAGAATTACCAGAGTGTGAAACACGCTAAACCAAGACGTAAATATATAAAAAAATTATGTACGTGATGACGCAATGAGAGTATTTTGTTTCTAATGGGACTAAAGATGTATGATATTTAATCGCGCCCTATCTAGTCAATTAATTTGTATTATTCTTTCGTTTTGTGGGAATCGTGGCCCATCAAGCTCTAACAGTTCACAAAAAATAGAGAGGAGTGGCGATTACTCCACCAACAAGGGCCTGACCCTTAAATTGAGATCGAGAGGGCCTTAAATTGAGAAATACAGATACATTGTATCCTAAATAATGATAATATACGATAATTACAAACGTTTTGCATCACGTTTGTAATTATTTTTGTTATAGATTTGCCTTTTAATTTATAGAAATAAAATCTATTGATGTGTGGTTCAATAGGTTCTCGACTATTCACCGTTTCATAATAAAATAATAAACTCATTTAAATATTGAAAAATAAAATATTAATATTGCATTTGTTATTGTAATAACAAATCACAAATTCACAGGCACGCCTAGTATGGGAGTCAAGGTTAGTCTTTTGGTGTGACCTTTATCTTAAACCTTTTATATTTACACTTTAAGGAAACTGTTATGGATTATTTCTATCAATAAGATTTTTAAGAATTGAAAATTAAGTAGAAATCCAAAGTTTCTATATTAAAAACTTCAGAGCCAGAGACGATTTTATTATCCGATCCCTACTTTACGAGGAATATGATATCGATCTTGTAGTTTCTCTTCATAGCGCTCTTTAATGCCATTGCAATTGTCCCGTTTTGAAATTATTAAATCTCTGTTCAGAGAGTCGACCAGGACATTGTTTTAAAAAATGTAATTACTCTCTAATGGCATGTTAGTTCATCGTTCTTTACGCAATATTTGTAGTTGGTAATGTATTGGTATTGTAATGATAGATATAATTCCTGTACTAACACTCAGTTAAAAAAACTTTCGGTTACCGCGAAATTGTACTTTATGTTGGATACGATATAATGGGAAGGTAATCGTCACCTTAAAAACACAACTTAAATTTGTACATCAAATTTTTTAATTGTCTTAAAAAAAAGTGTCACCATCAAATCGTAATAAAACCAAATTTATCTTTTTTAATATTTAGTCTTATTTTCTTTCAATTAAAAAGACGTAGTAGTTTAGACGAGTGACCGACCGAAAGTTTAAGTTTTGACCAGCTTTGGCCAAAAAATCTAACTATGGCCTTAGTTTCGGATTCGGCCGCGCCTATACTTGAATATAATATCGAATATATCGAATAATAATATCGAAATAATGCACTCGAATATATATAACGTAAATTATCGTTCATCGTTCGGCGATCTTTGCGGTTGACTCAGTTGAGTTAAGGCTAAGTTTAGGTTGTATTGCATATAATGACGTTTACAGTCAAGGGTATTATGACAGAATGTTTTTTTTATTCACTCACCTGCCAAAGTGACTAAAAGTAGAGTCATTTAATCCTAATGTAGAGAAGAGTGGCAGTCGTTATCCTCATTGCGAATGCAGCATCGCCAGCCATTTTTTGCCGTGTAGAGAAATGGGACCAGTTGGAAGGGCTCGTCAGAATACTTACCACGATATGGGCAATAGAGAACTGCCTTAAAGGCAAAAAGTTTAGCCCAAGGACTTAATTTAACGATAATTCACTAGGCTTAATTTATAGACAACCCTATCAAAACACGTCATTCGCTTTACGGACATACTCATACGGACTAAATCGTATTGCCATACAGACTACATATGAATTTTTGTAAGAGCTGTAGAAAAATTACGACACAATCAAAGTACCAGCTTTTAAAAAAGTGTGACATAAAAAAATTAAAATAATATAATATTTGTACGTAAATACGTAATTATTTTTGTTATAGATTTGCCTTTTAATTTATAGAAATAAAATCTATTGATGTGTGGTTCAATAGGTTCTCGACTATTCACCGTTTCATAATAAAATAATAAACTCATTTAAATATTGAAAAATAAAATATTAATATTGCATTTGTTATTGTAATAACAAATCACAAATTCACAGGCACGCCTAGTATGGGAGTCAAGGTTAGTCTTTTGGTGTGACCTTTATCTTAAACCTTTTATATTTACACTTTAAGGAAACTGTTATGGATTATTTCTATCAATAAGATTTTTAAGAATTGAAAATTAAGTAGAAATCCAAAGTTTCTATATTAAAAACTTCAGAGCCAGAGACGATTTTATTATCCGATCCCTACTTTACGAGGAATATGATATCGATCTTGTAGTTTCTCTTCATAGCGCTCTTTAATGCCATTGCAATTGTCCCGTTTTGAAATTATTAAATCTCTGTTCAGAGAGTCGACCAGGACATTGTTTTAAAAAATGTAATTACTCTCTAATGGCATGTTAGTTCATCGTTCTTTACGCAATATTTGTAGTTGGTAATGTATTGGTATTGTAATGATAGATATAATTCCTGTACTAACACTCAGTTAAAAAAACTTTCGGTTACCGCGAAATTGTACTTTATGTTGGATACGATATAATGGGAAGGTAATCGCCACCTTAAAAACACAACTTAAATTTGTACATCAAATTTTTTAATTGTCTTAAAAAAAAGTGTCACCATCAAATCGTAATAAAACCAAATTTATCTTTTTTAATATTTAGTCTTAT
This sequence comes from Hypercompe scribonia, assembly GCA_949316085.1. Taxonomy (NCBI): domain Eukaryota; kingdom Metazoa; phylum Arthropoda; class Insecta; order Lepidoptera; family Erebidae; genus Hypercompe; species Hypercompe scribonia. Next base: position 9,378,290 of record OX438975.1, read on the forward strand.
TTTCTTTCAATTAAAAAGACGTAGTAGTTTAGACGAGTGACCGACCGAAAGTTTAAGTTTTGACCAGCTTTGGCCAAAAAATCTAACTATGGCCTTAGTTTCGGATTCGGCCGCGCCTATACTTGAATATAATATCGAATATATCGAATAATAATATCGAAATAATGCACTCGAATATATATAACGTAAATTATCGTTCATCGTTCGGCGATCTTTGCGGTTGACTCAGTTGAGTTAAGGCTAAGTTTAGGTTGTATTGCATATAATGACGTTTACAGTCAAGGGTATTATGACAGAATGTTTTTTTTATTCACTCACCTGCCAAAGTGACTAAAAGTAGAGTCATTTAATCCTAATGTAGAGAAGAGTGGCAGTCGTTATCCTCATTGCGAATGCAGCATCGCCAGCCATTTTTTGCCGTGTAGAGAAATGGGACCAGTTGGAAGGGCTCGTCAGAATACTTACCACGATATGGGCAATAGAGAACTGCCTTAAAGGCAAAAAGTTTAGCCCAAGGACTTAATTTAACGATAATTCACTAGGCTTAATTTATAGACAACCCTATCAAAACACGTCATTCGCTTTACGGACATACTCATACGGACTAAATCGTATTGCCATACAGACTACATATGAATTTTTGTAAGAGCTGTAGAAAAATTACGACACAATCAAAGTACCAGCTTTTAAAAAAGTGTGACATAAAAAAATTAAAATAATATAATATTTGTACGTATTTTAATGATTGTCTCTTTTTTTGTTTAACACTATTTAACTATCTGTAAAGTAATATACATATATAAAAATAAATTAACTTCAGAATACTACAGAAATTTAAAATATATTTGAGTAAGATTCGATTTCGGCAGAAACTGAAAGCAAGGCCGAAAATTCGGTTTCGATTTTGGCTAAAACGGTTTCAGTCAGAAACTAATATTTTTCTCTACCAAAATTAATACTAATTCCATTTTAAGGCCCTGTGTCCTCAAAATAACATCTTGAAAAACATGTTTACCATGTTAGCTTAAAATTTGTTTACACGTTGTGCGAGACACACACCACAATTATTTCACCGAGAACTCTATTAGATAAAACACCCATGTATTATGTACCAAAGCATATTTTAACTGTCTTTGGGCTCGCTACTTTTACACATACACACAGTTTTTGTTGTATAGCGATCTGTGAAAAACCGTCAAGTTAACAAGTCGGCAATCACAAAGCACTTGCTGGAGTCAAGACCAAACGACTGAATTGAGTTACATAAACTGCAGGTCATCTCCACAGAGCGGAATTGTTGTTTTAGAATATTACGCGCAACGGTTGAAATTAAGAAATATAAAAATTTCAGGCGGGAAGCTGGATGCCAGCTGTCAATATCTTGGAGTCTTGTCGATAGTAAATGTAATCCCCAGCGTAGGGACGAAACAAAGTATGTAGACCTCGTAAGTGTGGTGTGTAGAAGTATCGACATTCCAAACAATCAACACGACCAACTGCGGGTAGTCACACCTCGCGTATTACGAAGGCGTCACTAAGCTCACACCAGTCTACCCGTGACCACGACTAGTATAACCTGTTCTAAACGTCGGGAAATAGAAGGTATCGTCACCTTTTAAATAATTTTATCGTGAATAAGTCCCGCTATATAACAAAACATATTATGATAAAAAACCATAAAACTTGCATAGTGAAAAACAATTCGGTGGTGAGGTTTCTCGGTTCGATAGGCTTTTATTACGTGTGATATTGACTCTCGAAGACGACAGCGAGTCCAATCTAAGTATATAATCTTGTATATGCAAATGATCCCTATTCCCTAACAACCGAATTCTTTACCCGGTCACGCCCTTTGGGTTATAAAAAGGGCGAAATTCTCGTAGACACAGCGGAATAAAATATATTCATACGGTATTATATGGGTGTATTTTTCCATTTTCAAACGCATTTTACCTACCTATCCTAATCCCTTTTATTATTCCAGTAAACGACTGTAACACTGCGTATACTGTAGATAAGTATCTGAAAATGATTTATGTTCTTGAAAAATTTGCATTCATCAAAAATTACCTTACAAGAAAATGAACTTCCACTTCGACCTTGTACAATGTAAAGATAATTCGGTAGAAGTAGATTAGTTGCGCAGGAAAATATAGGTATTTTCTTTGCTCTTTTACCGTATATTTCTATCCCAGATAACCTTTTTGTGAAGAGGTTTACATGACTAAGTGCTTAATGGCGCCTATGAAATCTCCTTCATTACTATTATTATTGATTAATGGAAGTGAAACTAATGTTCAGTATACTTCCTTTATCAAGTCCTGAAATTAACGACAGTAGGTTTTCTATTTTTGAGTACTAGAAGCACATCTGGGATTACGCCAAATCTTTGGTTATCGAAATCTTAAATTATTTAATTATTACAAAAACAGTAAAAACTATCTATTTTAGCAGCTCTAGAAATAAAACATAAAATATATCTAAAATGATAAGAAAAGTAATAAGATTTATTCAGCTACATATAATAATAGCTTGTAGTTTATATTGATTCGTTTAAATAAATTCATAGTTTATAGAATTGTTTCACGATAAGCGAACATCTAATAATAGTGCTTACGAAAATTTTCAACGGAGATTGAGTTTGTTGTCATGAGGAAAATTATTGTATAAACGAACGCTGTCTGTACTTTCGAGTATATGGGTTTTGAGAAATCTAAAGTGGAAATATCATGACACATAGTGCAAATCTTTTTCACAAAATAGTCCAAGTACTGCTACACTACAAAATAATTAATTGACTTGACAAAATGAGAAAATATCATCCGTTATATCAAACAATGCTAAACTTCTTTGACTTTAATTTGGTAAGATATCTACTATGAATTTAATTGAAAGTATGAACTTTAGATAAAGTAAATAATAATACTTTAAATTAAGCAGCACGATTGACTATATAATTTGACTTATATACCCTTCGTTGTTTAGTTCAGTCAGTTCATATCAGTTGCAACGTACACAAATAAAAATTTTTACGGTACCCAAATGTATGGTGGGACGGTGTTTTAAATACGCACGCAAAACAATGAATAACGAAAGTGATTTATCATTTAATCACAGAAATAAATCTGTTTTAGTTTACTACCATTCCTGTTGTATATTTTCAGGTGGTAACCTTGGCAGACGTATCAAGTAACAATAAACACATATGTAGCTTTTTATTTTTTTAACACGTCGTCTATGACTAAGTCTTCTCCCTCCACCATACCCATAGAAAACAACAGTAAAACGATTCATACCGGGAACATGACTTCATTTATTTTAAAACATAAATGAAAGTTTTAAATTACATACAGTTACAGTACATATTAAATTTAAAAGGAAGGGAATTCGCCTAAGGTACAGACATTTCAATTTTAAAATAACAATATAACTATTTCGAGCTTTGTAGAAACCGATAATACTAGTATAAGTAGTGTAGTATCAAGATAGATAAAAATATTAAAAAAATATATACATATATATAACGTCTTGTGTTTTTAAGCGAGATTTATTTAGGTCTTAACTGATGCTATTCACGCATTTTATTAACTTTCAAAGGTTCGGAAAGTTTATCTATATATTGTAAAACATTTTTGAAATGGACTCATTACTGATAATTTTTGACTTTCTTTTTTCACTGTTATTATGGTTTGCAGCACATACCAACCTTTTGGTTGCAGATTGAATTAAATTATACATACATCTAAATACATTTTTATACATCATTACACATCACTTATTCTAATTTTTTTTAATTTTCTAATTTACACTTATTAAAATGGCCAATTGACCACGCTTATATCTCAACAACTAATTATTATACCCAACGATGATCTGATTTTTCCTAAATTTAATCAAATCAACTTTACTCTTTTGGAATTTTTAAGGTCTATCTTTTGTTATGCCTAATATTTACTACTGTAGTTACCCACAAATACCCTAGTATTTGTGTGTAACTACAGTGACACATACGCCTAGCGTAACGCTGTGATATTTTAGGGGCAAACAAAGCAGGCATCGAATCAATTTTAAAATATATTTATGTTTATCATACCTAGTCTAGTCCTAATGTATTATATATAGGTAGGTAGTAGGCTACCCTACACTCCAACTTCAGCAATATTTTTTTTATGCGTATATTGAATTATTTTTTCTCGATTTACAGAATACGGACGAACATGCAAAGACATCGGCTGTCTGAATAGTGAAGTTTGCGTTCTTGCCGAAGATCCATGCACTTTTGGTCACGCCTCCAATTGCGGCACTTACCCAACTTGCAAGAAGAAGTCTCTTGTTCAAGGTAATTTATCGATGATTAAAAAATATTAATAAATGGAAACAATTAATTCATAATTTTCCATAGGTTTGACAATCATTAATGTAGTAATCTACCGAACTAAGCGACCCCTACTGGTTAAGGGAAAAAATATTTAAGGATAGCAATAGGTAAAATAAAACTAAGCCTATATTAATTTTATTAGGTTCGATTCACGCTGATTACTGTCAAAACAAGCAATTTATATTAATAAATACTTTTTCATTCCAGGATCACATTCTGAGCCTGACAAACCAGCCGTCAAACCACCACAATCGCCAACATCAAACTCTGATAACCCACCTAACTATAACCCACCACCTCCGCCGTCCAGCGGTCAAAACGGGGGAAACTCGCCTTACGGAGGCAATTCGCCCTACGGTGCTAACTCACACACTGGTGGAAATGCCCCATATGGAGGAAACTCACCATATGGCGGCAACTCACCATATGGCGGCAACTCGCCCTACGGCAGTAACTCTCACACTGGTGGAAACTCTCCCTATGGAGGGAACTCACCCTATGGTGGTAATTCACCATATGGAGGCAGTTCTCCTTACGGCGGTAGCAGCAGTAACCATGGGGGGTCACCATACGGCGGAGGCAGCAGTAACTTTGGAGGCTCTTCACCCTATGGCGGAAGCTCTCCATACGGTGGATCATATGGTGGGGGCAGCAACCCGTATGGCGGCCACTCTTCCAACGGCGGCTCGAGCTCTAACACTGGAGGGTTCGGCAGCGGTGGCAGTCCTATCGATAGCATCCTAAACACGCTGAACAAATACGCCAGTGGCGGAGGTGGTACAGGAACCAACGGTGGCACTGGAAGCAACCCACTTTCTAACGCCTTCGGCAGCATCCTCAGCAATCTCAACAAGAACGGAGGTTTAAGCAACATATTTAATACTAGACCAATTATGGAGAATCCAAATTACTCCTCGTACAGTTCGAATTCGAGGAGTTCTAACCCTCAATCTTATCCATCAGGCTATCAGCAGAATAGTCAACCGCCTGCTCAAAACAAGAATTACGGGCAAAGTCATGCGCAACATAATTGGGCTACTACACGCAGACCCAACTATTATTTTAGGTAAATTATTTGACCAGTGACTAGTAGAGCTATGGGTTTGGCGTTTGTCTTACTCTTCTTTTGCTTATCACAAGCTTCTCCGTTTGAGCACTAAATGTTTTTGCCCCAGCCTTAACTACACTAATATATTTTTCAATCTAGGCGTAATCTATTTACTTCTTGCTTTTATTTTTTTTTGGCAGAGGCTAATATGAACAAAAAGTAGGCTAAGAATTTTAATTATCATAAAATATGCTTGTCACAATTATGTACAAGAAAGAATCATTTGCAAGTCACGTAATTTCTCCATGACATAACCGCCTCAATTAAAATGCTGCACCACATTATTTTAACTATATGAATAATATTGTACATAAGATGGATGTTATATTTTTATATGATTGACAGGAAATAAGGTGAAGAGTCTCAGATAACTTTTAACATGCATGTTTTAATAGCAACAGGATAACAATCGCAGAGGTATGACTGTATCCAAATATTGCACCTGACATGCTTTTATATTGAGACGTTACTCTTATCCGACAAATACATAATTATCAAGAATTTTAATACACCATACCACATAAAAACTATCACAGTATTACCGTTTATTTTTAAAAAAGAATATAGACTACACTGTAGCCATATAATCCCAATCCCAGTGCAATTTATTACTTACTCATTTTTGCCCACGGCTCCGCACGAGTGTATGTCGACTATTGTGATAAATAGTAGCCTATGCGTTATTCTGATTTATAAGCTACACGGCTTAAAGTTCATCTTACATAGTTTTTGCGTGTAAGAGTAACAAACATCTTTACAAACTTTAGCATTTATAATGTTAGTAAGGATTTATAAACCACTGAACCAATTTTGCAAACTATTTCTGGAAAAGTCATCAGAGAAAGAAAAAAATATTGTATAGGTGACATAAGTGGAGGCTTATTTGTCACTTCGAATCTTCAATCGAATTTATGACTCCTTTACTACACCTTTATTGTATTGTTATTATGTAAAACACTTAAAAATAAATGGTAGTCAACAAAGTATCGCTAATTGTAGCGGCTCAATACACATTTTAATAACGCACTTTATTTTGCTGTGTACTGTACATATACGTCGTTATAATACTCAATGAATACTTTATACAAAGGCTATTTCTAATACTCGTATATTATATTTCTCGTTTCAGCGTGACAGTGGTTTTGATGTACCTGATACACCAATGTGTGCTGAATATATAAAAGGATTTTTTGTTTTATGTGGAGATTGTAATAACACTATTAACATTATACTCGCTGTTAAGTTTTTATGAAATAATATGCTTTTCTTATAAAAAGTAGATATGTAAAAATATGTGATACGTTGTTAATAATATAGAGATTATAAGTAATAAAAGTTAAAATAATAAATGATTACTTTTAATTCAGTCTATTTAGAAATATACGGACTAGAAATGACAATTTGTTACAAAATACCTTTTAAATATTAATATAACTATTGTGCATACAGTCATTCAGTCAATCATTTGTAGATACAGTTTATCGGCATGATGTGTGTATATGTGTATACACCCATATATTTATTTAAACGCAAGTCTCTGGAATGCATATTGACAAGAACTAATGTAAAGTGAGATTTAACCTGCGTCTTTAACAGTCCAATGCTGGACACACGCGTCTCCGTCGAAAGGAGGTTTTTGCCTACTATGCCACGCTGGCCAGACTGGTTGGTGTGAATTTTATTTCTTTTTAAAGTGATGCTGTCTTGCGTAGTATGTATATTTAGTCGCCTCTTACGACACCCACGGGATGAATAAGGGTGGTGATACCCTATAGTCTTAATCCGTCACCACTATTTCAGAAGATACTTATCCGAATTGTTTTACGTAAGCTATGTCGGAGCGAAGCTGAGCGCGAAACCTAGTAATAGATAATAAATTGACTGATGTTGATACACATTTTTCATTATGTCTCTTAATGTTAGTGAAAAAGAACGAAATTGACATTTTGATTGTATACCACTAAATATTTAGCGATACAACATGAAGAAATGGTCAAGGACTTGAAGTAAATTGTTTTTATAGTAATTTTAAAGACTAATTCCAAAGTTTAAGTTGTAGCAGTATATAATGAAACAATTTGAATTTTAAATGTGGCCTTTATTCCTGGTATAAAGTTCTACAAATTACCCATTCTCAACTATTGGAATGTTATGTATTTCATAAATACCTATGTCTACTTAGTTACAATACACTTAAGATACACCCAGTTTTAACCGATTTCATTACATTGTAAACAAAACAAATAAGTGTATAAATTCATCCGAATAGTGACTTAGAAAAATTATATTTTTTTATTTTATTCAATTGACAATTGTTTTTTACTGTATCAAAATTTTCAATAAAAAATTATAAATTTTATATATATGTATATGTAATAGATTATCATGATTTAAAATCTCCAAAAATAATACCCAACTAATTAGCTACAAATTATTGTCTATAATATAATAAATAACCTAATGTATTACAGTATACGTATTGTAAGTTTAAGATAATTATGTTACTACCACTCTAAAAAGAAGCCTTAGTGTCGTCAGATGAAGGCTACCGTAAGATGCCGAGTTTTAAGTAAGAATTAATCGTCTGTATCTTACAGACGATTAATTCTTACTAATACGGCAGAATATGATACAAAAGAGTTGATTTAAAGCAATTAGTAAAACCAATAATTACAACCAACAAGTACAATATTTGTTTAGTTGTAAGGTTTTGGTAAACGTCAGCGACACTTTGCCACTTTATTCTCTCAATAACCCCTAATACAAAACCTTCTAGATTGAGTTAGGCTCACACATATTTTTTCTTCTACTGATTAATTCAATATTTAAAGTTTTAGATTTTATGTCATTTGTGTGCTTTATACATTTGCCGTTCATCCTTTATTCGAACTCGAAACACCTGACTCCACACTTTTCTTTTATGAATCTCAAGAGCATTTATAGGTAGCCTTCAAAATTATTGCACTCGAAAACCAAATTTACAAAAGCAATAAAAACAATAAATACTATGACCAATAAGCCATACAAAATCCTAGGAGTCTTGCGTTCCTCAACCGAACTTGCTCTTCCATACAATGAATATTGTGCAACCATAATCCTATTATGTATGTACCCTCATTCCTAGTCTAAAATAATCACTTAGTAATTGAGCTACACTCTTACTAATTGAGATCATGATGTTACGAAACTAATTGCTTAAAACTAGCGGTCGATTCTCATCCCTGGGGGTTCGTGGCCTATTCATCTTGTGTATTTGCTCTAAGGCAAGGCCTATGATAAGAAATGCCAGCCAGCAGCCATACCAGTAGTGGTAAACAGATGAATAGTACACCCAAATACGGTCAAACGTAAGTAGCAGGAAAGCGGCTGCTTGATATGATTCTGAATGGGAGCGCAGGAACCACATTATGAAGCCAATGATTTTCTTTTTCTGAAACAAGAATTTTAAGTATTATAGCAGAAACTGACAACATTAAAAAAATTAAGTAGAAATCAAAATTGTTAAGAAAAGAAGAACAGAATAGGGTATATGCATGTATTTTTTTATCTCTTTAAACATTTCTACTAGTTATTGCATTGCCAAAATTAAATATAACGCATCTGAAATATAAACCATTAAGCTAAAAAATATATTTTAAAATTTAAACGCAGCCATTTGGCGCGCTTTTTCTCTGACGTCATTATTACTCTAAGTTAGTCATGAACTATTTGATTTTCAATGTTCACAAAAATTGAGTGATAAAATAAAGTTTATTACTATGAAAATATTTATTGAAAATATTGTAAGGTTTATTTCTTTATTCTTAAAAGTGTATAGTATAAGTAACAAGTGGTGCAAGGCGATGAGAAGATACAGTGTATCGTGTTTGTTAAACTGTCTTAAAGTTCATTTTACATCAAGAAAGTGATAAGAACAATGAAGTGTCATTTATATATAGTAAACCACACATATTTTTTTTATTTACAAACATTGATGAAAAAATAATCTAGTCTATGAAACGTTTCTAAAAGTATTCTCATTATCTAATATATGGCAATTTATTAATCCACATATTTCCTAGGAATGAAACACATAACTTATTAAAAAACAAATAGTCACCAGAAACCATACAAATCAACTTGGAATAGAAGACGTCGATTGTAAATTGACGTCACGTTTTGTCCTACCAATAGCATAGCGTTTCCAAAATATGCGAGGGAATTTAAAAATGGGACTTTTTGATGATTAAATTTCACTATCTAATTATGATAAAATTCGAAAATAAATATATAGATATGTGTTTTAGCAATAATGTTTACAAATAAAAATATTTTGTCCATTTTGGTGTCTCATGTATATATAACCATTGTTATATATGAGTGCACTAAAAGCAAATAATTACTTACCATGCCAGTTGCATCTTTATAGTAAAGCTTGTCGTATATATCTTCAGCCATCACATAAAAGGGGCAGGCGTAGATGCAGAAGAAATAACCAGCGTGGTAGCCGTGCCAGATCACTGATACAAATAGCGCTGCGTGCATTCTAGAACAAATATATATTGTATGATACAAACTGCTATAAATTATAGCAGGTAAGGTTCTACACACTCCAGATAATACTGCTTGCGTGTGTTAATATACCGTAATATAATAGTGTGTTGGTGATTTGAGTTGAAGGTCGTTAGTACAAAAGACGAGCTAAAACTATCTTAATGTTATTCTAAAGAACTTGGGACTGAAATCTGTTGTTATTTTTTTTAGAAGCCTACAAAAGAGACTCTATTCTGCCTAATGGAAAGCATGAATAGAATCCAAGAGCGGTGGTCACCATATTCACTGCGAATGAAGACAATGTAGTATGGCGACCCACGCTGTGGCGGCAGATGTTAATTTTAGTAATATCATGGATTGCCACCTGTGAATTTAATAAATGTATTTGGAGATTTTGCAAAATTATATCATTATAAGTTAGAAAAAAGGCATCCACTGTTGGACATAGGCCTCCTCGAAGGTTCTCTACAACAGCTGGTCCGGTGCCGCCCCCATCCAATGGCTTCCCGCAACCCACACTAATAAATAACAATCTATCTATCATAATCAACAAAATTTCATAGTCTGCTGCTGGACATAGGTTTCTCCTTAGAACGGAGGATTCGAACGGATATTCCGACCCATATCACTAGCCTTTTAATTACATTGAGTTCTTTCCCAACATGTTTGTCTGTTTGTGTTTTCCAACAGAAAAATGTGGATATTTCATTTATAAACAAAACTAAACAGAATGACAGAATCGAATTATTACTTACTTTAAAGGCTTAACTGGAAATCGTTTATAGACAACCATGGCGACCCAGTACTGGACCGCTTTGTTCCACACTTTCATGGAATCTCGCAAGGTGACCACAGTTTCGCATCCCCACACATCCATAGATTCTACAGTGTTGAAGTCATATCGGGTTTTCTTGGCGTCTTCCTCCGACCTCCAAATTTAAAAACCATTATAGTATACTACATACATAATTTACATTATGTAATTTAATGATACTATGAAAATTTACTAAGGTTTTTTTATGCTGTTTCACTCAAGTAGCTCTTATTTCAGAAATTTTAACATAAACACATATCTAAAATTGCAGTTTTGCAACTGCAATTTTAGAGTAACATGGTAAAATTCAACACAGTTATATTATCTATATTAATGTCATAAAGCTGAAGAATTTCTTTGTTGGTTTGGTTGAACACGCTGGTCTCAGGAACTACTAGTCTAACTTGAACAATTCTTTCAGTGTTAGATAGTTTATTTATCGAGGAAAGCTACAAAATATATTGCACTGTAATCTTTGTAAGCCAACCTTGGCTGGCTCACAAAGATTATATTTTTACGGTAAACAAATTTATTCACAGTTTAAAATGTCGTGCAATAAGAGAAGCAGGCCAGGTTGCGTGGACAAACTAGTTCTAAGATATAATATTTTTAAATTAAGATTGAGGACAGCAGTCTCAATTTCTATGACAAGAAGCACAGAATAAAGCTACTTACATCTGCTTCAACTTCAAATATCCAACAGTGGGACCATGTCCAGTTCTATTCTTTCCCTGCACAGGGTAAGCTCCAAGTCCTGCTGAAGTGCACACGCTTTCAGCCAGTGTCATACCAGAGTAGATACGCTGTCTAAACGCCGCGAACAATGCCCAAGGATACAACATTCGGTATACAAAATGCCTATTATTATGTTCTTCAGTTAGCACATACTGCAAAAAGGCAAGAATAAAATCATATCATATACAGGATATAATATAAATATTAAAAAAAAATTATAGCTAATGAAATACAACATATTACTAGATGAAGCGACTATAACAACGATGCGGACTTTTTTTCCTGGACTGATCGGACAAAGAAGGTTGCTCTCGTAACGATGGAACCTCATTATTCATAGGACTATAAAGAAATTAAAAGTTTTCATAGGGTAAAAATACTTTCATAAATCGAGACTACTCTTACACGTATGTTACGTATAAGTACATGAGTATATTTTTCAAAATTAAATTTTTAAAAACTTTTAATTGAAATTGAAAAATAGTTGAAAAACTTTTTTTTAAGTTATATGTAAGTTATTACACAAAATTGAAATTTAAACAATTTCATCTTTCAGTATCAGTCTCCTCTTTAGGATTGCTTTCGAATTTTTGATAAGTATACAAACTTTTTAGATTAAACTAAAGGAAAATGTCGAGACAGTCCATTAATAAAAAAAATAGAACTAAAGTAAAAGATAAAATTACGTGTGTTATTAAAGTTTGAAATTAATTATTTTTGTTTTGTTTCATTTGTGATTTAAATTACTGTTACCAATAGTATTGATTATTAGTCTTTCAAACTCAACAGAAGTTTCGTCGCCATAAATATGGAAACTTCATCCGAACAAGCCGCTCAAGTTTTGCATTGGTGCGGAAAGGTTTGGATCAACGAACGATTACTTAAAATTTAAATTTAAACCAGTCTACAATTTTTAGTGTATATTGAAGGTTCTTACAAAAAGAAGACCTGGTACCAAGAGCCCTGGTTTAACGGTATAATGCTATATAACAGAGGTTTTAGCAGTTCGCGTGGTACCTTACATGGGATTAACAGGAGAATTTTTTTCTGTAATGCAAGATAATGCCCGACCCCACAACGCTGCCCGAATTCAACCAACTATAGGTTTCAATTAAAGTTTCTATAAAAACTTTGAATACTTGGCTAAAATGTTTATTTCAAAGGCGTCTTGAACAGTATAGTTAGAAAATGCAGTCTTTAAAAGTAGTCTGCTTATCAAAGTACGATTGATTACTCAATGGGAAATAAAAAAATACATGTCGTCCGATTAGTCGGACCAATAGGAAAAAAAAGTCTATGTCATCCAATCAATCGGACCAACAGAAACAAATCTACATCGTCCGATCATTCGGACCAAAAGGAAAAAAGTACGCGTCATACAATCAGTCGGTAATAGTTTATTGGTAGATGCTAACAGAGTCTATCTTAGAAATGCCTTTTCTCTAAATTTTTGAAGATTAACCCAGTGACAAGTTTCTGAGCTTTTGTTTATTTATTTATAATATGGACTTTGTAGTCCTCACTTGTAGTAGTCTACTAAAGGTAAATGTGAACAATAGCACTAACAATGTTGTAATACAGGATATATTATTCTTTTTTTTTAATTATTAAATAATTTAAGGCTCAGATGCCCATGCACGCAAAAAATGATAATTTATTGACATTCTTTTTGTGACCATGTAATTAATGACTTCTGCATTTATAAGCCATACTTATATTATAAAGTTGTATACCCTAATGTCTGATCTGCTGATTTAAATTGAGATTCATGCACCAAAATCAATGAAAGATGTTGCAAAAATGAGGAGAATTTATTCTTTTTGAGAGTTGCAGAAGTTCAGTTGGTCACTTGGCAAACAGTTATGCTGTTTGTCCTAGGAAGAAAGCATATTAGGCAGTAACATGTATTTAACTAACAAATAAGAGTATACAGTTTGATACATTGAGAAACAAATAAAAGCTCTCTCACCTCCAGAGGCCAGATGTTAGAAAAAGCCAAGTAAAGTGAAATGTATAGTGGAACTATCTTCAATGTGTTAATAGTAAATGCAAAACAGTCAACATACTTGCTGAACGGTAAACGAAAGTAGTCATCGAAGGTTCTGTATCTGTAATATGGTCCTGAAAAGTGTATTATTAAAATTTTAAAATATCATAAAGTTTAAATTTTTGATTGTATGTATAGCACTAATGCTAATCTCCAGAACTAATAGCCTGATTTAAACAATTCTTACTGATTCAATAGAATAGTTATTGAGGATGTTTATCTGCAGTCCACCTTAGGAGGTAGACCAGCTCCCTTAGAAAACGAGTAGCAATCATAGATTCAATCACTGCAGGGATCAGGATAGTTGCAAATGTAACCATTTTAAAATGAGATGAGGTATAAAAGTAAAAATTCAAAATCTATTTAATTCAGAAGATTTGATTCAAGAAGTAAATATTTATTTTTTAATATTATGCTACAATCATGTCTAGTACTTGAGAAGCAAAATGTAAACAGCTAACCATGCCAAGTCACTAAACTTTAAAATTGGTTTTTTATTATGACATTGTTATTAAGCAATTCTATGTATAAAAAATGTTTATAATATGTACATAAATTAACTTATATCTCATAACAGTCATTCCATTTTCTTAAGAATAAAACAAAAACATAATACCTGTTAACAGCCCGCAATAGTTGAATGAATAGTGAACAAGGTCAATAAATTCCGGATTAATAAATTCCAGAAAATCTGCGTCTTTTTCATTGGAATCTTTTTGTTCTTTTTTATTTTCGTCTTTTTTGGCTTTGGCCGCAGCCAACCAGGATCCATTGATTTCGAATGCCACTCCTACTACTCTTAAGACTATTATCATCTCAATCAAATTAGTATGTCCAGAGGAAGCTGGCAAGTTTAACTTGTTTGATAGACGAAATACAAATAAGTATCCAAACATGAAGAAAAATGTCACAACATGACAGCGTCTGAAATTTAAAAACATAAATAATAAATATTTATAATAATAAATTATTGTCATAGAATATTATTAATTTAAAAGTTAAAATGATCAAAGGTACAATAAATTTTTGGTGATCTTGTTGGTTGATCATAACGTAAAGTTTTATTCAGATTTTTTTCATTTTTTGCTAAGATTTAATACTTAATATCCAGTAGTTTATTGCTTCTATAATGTAAATTGTACAGTTGGTCCTGTCCAAAGAGAAAGAGAAGAGAATCATTATTATTTATTTACATGTATTATGTATTATTTATCTATAATCTGTATATGATTACTTTTTAATTAAATATTTATTGCACTGGGTTTAAATTGTGTCGGTCTATAGTGTTATAGTTTATTTCTAATGTTTATATATAAATATATAAGTTAAATATTGTATAATAATAAATTGGGTTGGGTTTATGTATTTATTTTTACAATATATGATAACAATGATGGCAAATTGCTAGCTACCTAGCTGCAAAAATATTTTTATAAGAGGTCTCCAGTTAAAAATATAGTAAAACGTGTTTTTATTGCAGGATTAATTAAGCGCATAAATTAATTTTTATTTGCTATTAACATAAACTATATTAATATGTCGATTACGAATAATAAGTCAAATAATAGTATTTTTTATGGATGTATAAAAGAGTTTTATTTTTTTTTACTATTTAACTGGTTATATAAAGATTCTCATTTGCATGAAAATTTGCCAGCTCAATAATAAAAATATAACTTACTTCACCGTGGCCACCTTTATAGCCGTTATACCGAATATCGCCGATAATATAGGATGAGCCGCACCGTATCCCGATACCATAACGATGAGCATAATACCAAGTATAGTACCGGCCCATTTCTTACTTTCAACTGTCTTCAGTTTCCTGTAATAGGGTCCGATAACTATACTAAACAAAAGTAAAGATAAATAAATAATATCATTTTTATTTTTAGCAATAAACCCCCACATATTTTCTGTAAACTGATTCTGATCTGATTAAACTCTGAACAGCGGTCAGCCGCTGTAAATGCTATATGCGACGACAAATCAGACGTCAGAACTAAGTTTATTTGACATTGACAGCCAAAAACAGTGTAGCGCGATTAAATATCATTTTGATTATTACTTGTGACTACAATGAAGTTCATGTGTTACACGTTTGATGTTAAATAAATTAATATTAATAAGAGTGTTCTCAATAGCAATGACCCTGTGTCATGATAAATGGTATATTTTATATTTAACTTAAGTTTTCATTGCTTGAAGTTGGAATAAATATTCACAAGAGAAAATTCTCTTTAAAAATGGACAAACCTTGATCTTAATCGGTTCAATTAAAAAACAATGAGTAGAAAAGTTTACAAATAGTGTATTATCTTGTATATTTTTAGAACTAGTAGAAATACATTGGGGTACAACTTATTAGTTTGCCGGTAAGGCGGCGTATTAAAATCAAATCATCTAAACAAAGTGATTACTATAAAAACTTGAATATGTCATATTTAAACTAATAAAAATTCTTTAACATTTTGTAGACATAATATTATATGTTGGAACAAATAAAAAGCGGAGATGTCCTAACGAGATTTTTTTATGAAACAATATTGTTAGAATAGACTGTTTGTGGAGTGATGGAGTTTTAAACTGTCGCCTTCTCTCTTTTCAGTCTATCAAAAACAGCAAAACTACATAGTATAAATTAATAATACTTAAAATTAATGGTACGTAAAACTATGTATCTTAACTATCTGACTCCAAGTGTTTAGTTAGGAATAATTTTTCAAGGTTAATTTTATAAACTATCTGGATAAATTAATTACAAAAAAGTTTTTCATAACAAATATCGCAAATAATATTATAAAAGTGAAAATTTGTCTTGTCTTTCGTCCTGATAGCTTTGGTAAAATTTGGTATACCGATAGATTACATAGACTCGCTTTTAGTCATAGGTGCTGGGACATAGTTGTTGAGGCCATCTTTATGTATTTATGCCGAGGTTCCAACTAATTTTCTTCCATAATTTTATTCACTTGACCATTTATTTCCTTATTTTCGAACTTGTTTTTCTGATGTCAATCTATACCTTCACGTCAATCAGTGTCAGTGTCACTGTCACGTATGAATTTATTGATCGCTAGTATACGTGGGTATATGAAATGTTCAAGATAATAATGAAAAAATAAGAATTTAAATTAAACCTCATGTCAAATATCATATAGCACATTAGTAAATTTTAAATATGAATGAAGAGGAGAAAAAGTCTATTATCCAAAACCTCAATTTGAGGATTGGGGGTGATATAAATGAATTAGCAGGCGCATATGCAATAGAAACTGAATTAGTTAATAAAAGGGAACGACTACAAAGTAGCGTAAGTATTACAGGAACACTTGACTGAAACATACCATTAAAATATATGAGTATCATATATATACATTGGATTCAGTTTTTGTTTACTTGTAGTTCATTAATTAATTTATTAAATAAATTTAGAACATAATTATTGTATAAAGTTTTAAATAATTATGTATCTTACACTATGCGAAAAATACGGGTGTACTTATGCCATTTTTTTCTAGTTTTATATTTATTTATATATGTATCTGTTATATATTTTCATGTATATAGTAGAATAATGTCTATAAAAACAATAATTTATTACAACGAAAGATTGTATTCCTGTGTATGTATGTAACCCTAGTTGATTTTGGCAATGGTGAACAGTCTCAATGAAAACTAACTATGCATATATTATTCACATCAAAAGTTTTATTATTTTACTGCTTGGTTTGTTTTGACCTCTGTAAACGAACTCATGCCCTACTTATTTTTGCTAGTGGTGGTAAAGACTTGACAATAGTCTCAACTGATTATTTATTTAAACTACTAATATACATAAACATACTAATAGATGAATATGGGTTGCAGCTAAATGTTGTCAATAATGAGGTACCAACAAAATTAACAACAGCCTTAGCTAAAGCAGAATTAAATTCGAAGCAGATAGGCAGTCTTGAAACACAAAGTGAAGAACTGAAAGCTAAAGTAGAAACCTTTCTGAAGAAAATAGAACCTTTAAAAAATGAATTAGATAAAAGGTTCGGAGCTATCAATAAATTAGAACAAGTTTTAGCTTATTTGAGAACATTTGAAAAGATTGATGACCTGAGGTAAGACTGCATTAGAATGTTATATATTTTAGGTAAACCAACTGCAGCCAACAACCAATGATGTACAGTGGTTAACATATGTGACTGCTGATGTCGATGTTGATGCTGTGTCGGATCAAATCTTTGTACGATTTGCAAAAGCTTGTTTTGGAATTTGAGTGATGTATTACATGTATGTATTTAAAAAAAAAGATATATATATTTGTTATCAGATCTCTAATAGTACAAAGTTTTTAGTTTGGACTAGATGGTGTTGTATGTCGAATGTCCAAAATATTATTTCTTTATTTATTTTATTTGCATCTGACACAACAGCATCAAGTTTCAAATTAAACAGAGCTTCTACTATGAAAACTAAATTGACTGATGGAATTCTTACTGATAAACAATTTTTTGTAAATATATATGCATATTAAACATAGAGAAAATAATTAAAATAGTTTTTACAACATTTTTTAAAAGCTTGAAAGCATGTTTGAACATTTGTGTTTATTATACAAGTTCGGCTAGGACCTTACCTTTTTGAAGTTCTAAACCGATATGCCCTTAAATTGTGTTATAATCAGTTTTGGCTGTATTGTCATTTGTTATGTTGATTCCAAGAACTACACTTATAGCTAACGTGTGGTCCGAATTAGTGAGCGCGCCAACGTCTGTTAGCAGTATTAATAATTCGGACCACTTGTGAGTGTGCTTACGAATTCAAAAAGTTGAACATAACCTAACAGAACATTTTTTGACATAAATACGAGTGGAGTATGTGGTGTAGCCAATGCAGATGATAAAATGCTTGTATTTCAAGTATTTTCTGCAATCAAAATTTAAATTACCCATTTCCAGCCTATGTCCAGCAGGAGACTATTAAAGGCTGTTGATGGTTATATTACCTACTTCAGATGATTAACATGGATTTATATAATAGTGGTTCAACATCCAACCTGCTATGTACATACATATGAGTATAACAGATACTTTTGAAAAAAAAAACAATTGCATTTAAAAGTTGATTTCATTTAAAAAAAACGTAGAATGTTTAATCAAGACTATATTTGGTGAAATGCTGGAATGCAATATTAAATGCCATAGAAAACAAAGCCCAGCTGAAAAATAACACATTTCTTAAACCAGTGGAATAAAATATTGCCTAAAAATCATAGATTCAAATAAATGGCGCCAAATAACGCCAATGCTCACAGATCACGATCCGACCCGTCAGTACTGTAAGCACTAGGTAGTGACGTCACATGTGCCGTCATAGCATCCACAACGCTAACGGTGAGCGTGAAAAGCACGTATTGGACCGCACGTTGGTACGCTATGAGTGCTGTGAGCGTGATTCGGACCACGGCCTAAATATTATTGTAACAGCTACATTAGTGTTAACAAACAATAAATATTTTTTTATTTTATTTTATCTGAATAGAGAATGTCAGTTGATTTTAAACCATTAAAAATTATTTACATCTCTAAGGTTTTGTATACATAGCTAAATTGTTTCTTTTCTTATAGTCGTCAAATGAAAAACACCAGTGATGATGAGCATTTGGTATTACTTTACGGAGAGCTTCGTAAGATGTGTTCCCAATCCTTACAAGAACACCAAGCTACATACCTGAAGGACTACACTCATTATTGGCATAATGTGCTCAAAGATAAACTTACTAAGTAAGTAGAGATAATTAAGTTATATTATCTCACTTAAGTTTTAGTTTTTACAGGCCATCAAGCCTGTTACACAAATTGGGTTGATCGAGAAGTATAATGCGATCACATTTCACCAAATGTAAATCAGCTGGAAAGTTGCTTTCCACTTTAAGCTGTTGGTCCCTGTTGTCATGAACATCTATGATGGTCTTTATTAGGAAGTCAATACCCTTAAATATACTGACCACTAGTAGCTTACTTCAAATAATCTTGGGAATAATAACGATTAGCAAGATGACTTTTTGCTTTCGACCAGGGTTTAGTGGTTAAAATAAGTATGAGAAAATTGATGCTATTAGGAAAAAAAATGTAAGAAGATAGTAAATGTATTTTATTTCTTAGTTACACATAGTTATCACTTAGTGGGAATTCTACCAATATTATTTTTATATTAATTAATATTTATTTGTTTCTAAATATTTGTGAAGAACTAAAATTATTTTTTTTATAGACACTATGAAGATGTTATGAAATTAATAAAATGGCCAGTCACAAGTGGACCAGAACCTTCACCACCTCCCAAAGAAGTAATGGTAAAGTTTCTCAACTTAACAAAGTATCTGTTCCTTATTGAAGAACCGGAAGACATAAAGACCTTAATCGTTCTGGATCAAACTGTACAAGGTGATGATCAAATTCATTTCTTTTTTTACAGGTACCATAACCACCATGGTTTTAATAAATCTTCATTCGGTATCATGAAGTTTTTAAAAACCATTAAATTAATTAAAACTAAAATTAAAATTGATTTAAAAAACTGAAGATATCGAGTGACACACAAAAAGGAATATTCAGTCAAATTCAAAAATACTATTCGTAAATAAATAACTTTACGGAATATAAATTCATAGATAATTGTTTTACCACATATTGAAAGCCCGCTTTTGTTATTTTCCATCAGAGAAACCTCCGTGTTTACCAGTGAGAATATTGTTACGACCACTCAAGAAAAGGTTTCAATTTCACTTCACTGGTTCACGGCAGACGGCTCGCATAGACCGACCGGAATGGTTCCTAACCCAAACACTAACATGGATCAAGGACCATCAAACATTTGTGAAGGTTAACATTCAACCAATAGCTGACAAACTAGAGCTGAAGAATGTCAGAGCTGTGGTTAGTATGTAATAAGGTATATAATTATATAAGCACCTTGCTATAATGATGTACTTTTACCCGTCCACGGCAGTCCGTCTCAATGGACACCAGTCAACTATGCAAGA
Source organism: Hypercompe scribonia (assembly GCA_949316085.1). Lineage (NCBI taxonomy): Eukaryota > Metazoa > Arthropoda > Insecta > Lepidoptera > Erebidae > Hypercompe > Hypercompe scribonia. Next base: position 9,398,944 of record OX438975.1, read on the forward strand.
TATTTATAGTATAGTGTACAAGTATGTGCACAAACACAGGTGCGCTCTCTGTTCTCTCACTCTGAGAGTCCGATAGGACAGTTATCCGCCACGACCGGGGAGAGATCAGGCGCAGATGCGACGGCTTTACGTGCTCTTCGAGACATGGGGCTTAAAACTCCAACTTCCAAACTCGTGGCTGTCATTAAGTGTTACTGTAATCAAAAAAACTCAACAAAACTTTAACCTGACCTGAGAATCGAACCCGTCGAACATCGAATCGTCATGCGCTAACTGCTGGACCAACTTGCTATAATGATATTATTCCCATTTCAACTAGAATATAATTTCAAATAAAATTTCAACCGTTAAGTGCTTAACCAGATTTAATATTACCTAATATCAAAATGTAAAATTAGGTTAACATTACCTATTATTTTTATTCCTTAGTATCGATAACAATACAAGAAACGAAAAGTTTTTAAAAAGAGAAATTTTAAATATTTATTTGGTTCAAGTAAAAAATATTTTCTTGCGGTAGTTGGTTAAGGTTCCACGTTAAAATCAGCACGATTAAATTCTTTGTTATATATTGGCTTTTCCAACACTTTCATGTAATTAAAGTGTAACTTTTGTTACAGGAGGAATTCAATGCCGGCCTTATTGCGTTAGCTGCTGAACGGCTGCATACTGTGCTAGCGTTGTACCACTCGCACGGAATTAAAGGCGAAATCGTGGATGTTGATGCTGCATTTGCCCACGCTGTAGACGAAACATTAGGTTTTCATAGAGAGCTGGTTGTAGTGACGGGGAAAGATAGCAATAGTGTACTATCTGTGTTGACTAAGGCTGAGACATTTGTGAGATGGCTGAGTGTAGAGAAGAAATGTAAGTATTTTAAAGATTTATGATGTAAGGAGTTTGAAATTTAATTAACGGCACAGATATTTGTTGATAAATAACAAGCCCTCATATTAATGTATAACTTCGAACGAACATAAAAATATATAAAAAAACATTGTCTAATTTTTTTTTAAGTTGAATATTTTACGTCGTTTTTCAAAATGTGCTATTTTACTTATGAGTTTATTTCGGATATTTCGAGGATGCCATTTAGTTATTGAATTTGAAGAATAGGACCGGATGGGGGCCGTTGTGCTAAAAATATGACGTCTAACGCTGTAGCAGTGACACATCTCTAACAAATTGGAATATTAATCACGAAAAAAATATTCTTATAACGATTTTCTTTCTTAACACCCACTTTAATGTAAAAACATTGAAAGTAACCATTTTCTACTAGTTGTTTTACTAACTCGTTGATCTCGTAAACAGATGCCCTGGCTAAGATGGATGAGAGTCTGGGCAGTCCGCAGTGGTGCGAAGGCGTGGGTGCGGGCGCGGCCGCAGTGACGGGCGCCGCGCTGTGGGTGCCGCGGGCCGCCGATTGGTTCGTCTCGCTACTGCGGACCATTGAGGACAGATATGCCTTTCTTCCTCAGCCTGGACACAGGTGCGTTAGAACTGTATTAGTTTTGTTCAATAGTGGAAAAAAAACTGTTTATTAAGCTGCGATAGAGACTACCTATTTTGTAATATATTACACTTATTTTGTTGAATTGTTTTAAATGGCTTCTATATCTTATGTATGTACGTTAGACTGGATATATATATTCGAATTAAAGTTCTGTGATTCCTTTCACCTTTATATGTAATTTTTAACCACGAAACATGAATAAAAGTGTTGTTTAAATAATTTTTTTGGCGCTTACTATTAAATTCAAATATTCGTATATTTCTAATTGAATAAATAAATTTGCATATTGGTCGTTTTTCAAATAAAAACTGTGAATTAAATGACTCCAATTCAAACAATAATATTTTATTTAGTACAATTAATCACGAAGCATAAAGACCTTATAAGAACGAACATTGGACATTTCATTGTTTTTAGATTACAGTTCCTGGAACTCCAGTTGGAACTCGTGGAAGAGTGGCGCATTCGTCTAACTCAGCTGATGAGTGCAGCTTTAGAAACTCTGCACGTGGAATCGTTCTTATCACCAGGGTCTTCATCACATCCCCTCACTGCTGTAATCAACGCTGCACATCACACTCGTGCTGTGCTATTGCAATGGGCTCATTCACTGGTGAGGCAAATAATAGTTAAAATTATTTTACTAATGCTCTAAAGGCGAAAGTTGGTCTGGATATATGAATTCGCGTAAAAGTGCCTGAATGAACCTAGATGAAATTTAACAAAGAAATTAATTGTAGTCTAATAGAGCAAAGAAAAACGTAGTGTTCTCGTGTGACGAGTAAAGTATGACGACGCGGAGAGCAGGCATTTTAGTTTCTATGATCTGCAAATATTTGTTTTGGATTTTGAGTGTTTTCTATGTATAATATGTATGTATGTATAAAAGCAAAGTATAAATGTATTTATATCACTTGTCTAGTAGTACAAACTCTGCTTAATTTGGGATTAAGTAGATGACGTTAAGTGTCAGATGCCTGAAATATTATTATTAATTTACCATTATTTTTTTTGAAAATCAGAATTTTATTACTATATTATTATTTGAGTAATGTGAATAAGTCTCTTTTACCAGCCTGTTGCTCTACCCTCCTAATAATAATATTCCTATTTCAATATAAGCCCTTAATCTCCCTCATTCTATATCTGTGTTTCTTACTCGAATTTACTTTAGCAAAGTTTTCATTAGTACGGTCGTAAAGGAATTCTCTTATCATATTTAAAACGCCTTATAACCAATTTATGTACCTAGATACAGAGAAAATCGCTTAAACTTTCTGCCTTAGTACGTATGTAAACAAAAGGGATAACCCCTTTTTTTCTGTGCGGAAATCCCCGCAGATACTGCCGAATTCCACCGGATACCACCGGTTATGTCGGAATCGAACCGACCAGAAATCGCACGCCATCTCAGGTACCAGTAGTCGGGTAACCAGAGCACCCTAGTAAGGCAATCCGTAGCTACCCCTAATAAAAAAGGAAAAAGGTTAGGCAGATAATGATAGTGAATGTAAATCAGTGAGAAAGACGTTATATATTATCTACGCAAAATTTAATACACAGGCCGATGGAATAGCTAACGTTGTTTTTATTTTGTAGCATTACTTGCAACTCCATTTCTATCGACGTCAATTCCAACATTTCACTCAACAACAACACCACGACGAAGAATCCAGCTCCTCTTCGAGTTCATCAGACGACGAGTCAGATTCTGAGAAAACACCTGAACATGTTAAACGAATGTCTAAAACAGGTAATATTTATTGTTGATATTGCATGTTATAAAACACATTCGTAACAAAGTTAACCATTGCGTCGATTTGGACTGATTTTATTTTTCGATTTAATTCAGGAGAAATTAGATAATTTTTTTTTATTTAATATTTTAGTTACAAGTTATGTAAAACGAACAATTGGCGGTCTTATCACTCACGGCACGATCTCTTTCAGACAACCTATGTGCGGATTTGAAGTATAGTTTGAAGTATATAGTTTGTAGCACACAAATACAAAATCTACTCTTTATTTTAAAAAAAAGAGAAAAATTGAATAAACGAACATAAATATATCAAAACATAAATATCTATTCACCTTAAGCATATAAAAATACACATACGTATATTATACATATACAGACTACACTACATACTATGGTTATATCGAGTATTTATTATGACCAATAATAATTCTTCATTAGCTTTTTAAATACAGGCAAGGTTTAACTTGACGGATAGTCACGGGCAAGTTGTTCCATAGACGCACTTCTTATGAATATTATTTTTTTTTTTTTTTACAGAAGGTGATCACACTTTGTCTTTGCAAGAAGTAGAACGGCGTGCTCAGAAACTGGCGTTGAGCGAGATGTCTCGAAGAGAATCTTTAGTGGCTGAAATGAGTATGTTTGACCCTGTAAGTACCAATTGCTTACCACTAATACTTCACTACCACTAATTCATTTAAATTGGACACAAAGGAATTTATATGATATATCATTTTTTATGTAAAATTAACGTCCATATGTATGGTAAAGGATTAAGAATACGGAGTATCACCGTCCCTAGTCAGCCCATGGGAAAAAATCCTATAAATACCGTTTGGAGAACTTGGTATAGTAGACCAAAACCTCCTTTCTAAGGAGAAGCTTACATTCAGCAGTGGACTGTAAAAGACTTGATAATGATGATGTTCAATTATCATAGTTTTGTGGTAGGTATAAGCTTGGACAAAAGAATAGACGGAGCATTGCACGGTAATTTTATTTATTTGATTATGTAAGATTTTTGGACACATCTATCTCAAGAGATTCAAGTACACTGCTGGTTTTTGAGAGCATCCACTCCCAAAATTAGTGAGAGAGAGAGAGAGAGAGAGAAATGCTCTTCCAGTCGCTTTATTAAGTGAAAAATATCAAAAACATTTATTAACACCTATCTTATTTTATATCATCCCTAAAATTAAGTCAACATCTTCCTCCCAATATTTGTTTTCATGCTTGATTGTCCACTTTCACAATGAGGATAATGACCATTACTTTTGGATTCTGCTCATGCGCTCCATCAGGTAGAAAAGTCATTCTTGCAGTTATCATAAAAAAGTTATTGTATTTAAAAATACTTTCATTTATTTAAGTTTTCTTTCAATAAAATACGTACCTTTCTCGTGTTCTTAGACAATGCCAATAGTAAACTTAGCAGTAACAGAGCCGTTACAAGGGGAAGAAGATACAGAAGAGGCGGGTGTGTTCGCTGAAGCACCCGCTCTACTCGCTCGGCTTAGAGATCAGGGCTTAGCGTCGTTAGCTGATCATATATTGATGGAGTTCAAAGCAGGACTGAAAGATTATAAGCGGCAAAAGTGAGTAGACAATCAATGTTACGACAGTTATTTTAAAATGGCCTTAAAAAAAGAAAAGTTCATTAATTTGAATTAATACTAATGTAGTAATTAATTCAATTTTTTTTTTTTGTGTATGCTATATGATATCATGATAACTTTTTACAGGAGTCAATAATGATTCACATTTAAATTAAAGAAAAATAATTTGCTTGTAAGGGGTGGCAAATTAAAAACGGAGAGACATTCAGCTTTTTTTTTTAATCAAGGCTTGAGTGCATCATTGGGGTCTCTTTTTTATGAATTGAAACACCCTTGAGCCGCCACCACGAGCAGTGTGTCGGAATTGAAGTAACTAGAACCACACACGAACACTAGCACCCAACGATTGGACAAACCAAATCAAGATATTATTCGATAAATGTAGATTACTTGAAGTATGTTAAAGGGACTAATCTATAAAGTACTTTGTGTTGGCGTAGCGATAGATACGATTGTAAATCAAGTAAACATCTTATGAAATTCATTTTTAATATATGTTATTTTGATGCTATTTGATGGTGACTATAATTAATTAAATATTTTAAAACAAGTATTTATAATTTAGGTTATTAACAAATCGGTCGTCCACGTTCAGGCCACCGTTGATCGGTGTCCTTGACCTGTGAGTCGGCGTGTATTAAGAAGAATTATGTTTTGTATGAGTGTCAGATATGTCAATACGTACGTTTTGTGGGGGTAGATGGCACGGGCTGCTGATAGTGGAGAAACTGGCACTGTCGGTGTCGAGCAGCCTGTGCGGGCCGCTGGCGGCGCTGTGCGCGCGCCTGGCCGTGTGCGCGCAGATGCTCGCGCCGCCCCTCGCCGCCAGGCTGCGCGCGCACCTGGCCGACATCGTCGACACCTACATCTTTGAGGTAACTAGATACGGCATGTACTCTTAACCGCAGCTTATCATCCCACAAGGAAACTTATTTTTTTGAGGATAAAAAGTAACCCACCTATTAATCAATGGTGACAGCTACCTTCATATTAACTTTCGTGTACGTTTCGTAACGTTCCTGTGAGATGAAGGTTTCAAAATAGGGAGTGTCAAAGACCCTATTCATTCCAAGGGTGTGGCAAAAGACGATAAAAAGAGAAAACTTTGTAGGATAACATCAATACAAAAACTTAAAACAAAACCTATACCTACCCGTCGGACCAGCGTGGTATAGTCGGCCAAAACCTTTCTAAGAAAACGCCTATGTCCAGAGGTTTACTGTTGAAGGCTGTTGATGGGATGATGATGATGTTTGAGCGTGAATACAAACGTTAACAAATTTACAAACAAATAATAATCGTAATAGTCCTAAATAAAAATTATGTTCAAGTCCATCCATCCATTGCAGAGACAAGCTTCAACAAAAATGGATCGTCTGGATTGGATACCTGAACTCCACAGACACTCAGTATTAAGGAACTCCTTTGTTGGTCGGAGTACTCAGTCCTCAAAAGACGACTTCTTGTGACTGTGACTCTGGAGTTGCAGGTGTCTATGGGAGGCGGTAATAACCCGTATGCTCAATTGCCACGTATCCTACAACTCTATAGAAATTGGAAATTACCAAAGACATTCACCTATATAAACAAACAGTTAAAAATGGCACCTTATTAAAAATAGTGTTAATTATTTGTATAGGAAATAGTTCTGGAGAGTTGGTTCAACACGGGTGGAACGATGCAGTTCACTCACGATGTCAAACGCAACCTGGTGCCGGCATTCACCCCGCCCAAGATGTTGGCTTCAAAAGTCAACGTGTTGCCAAAGTAAGTTTTAACGAACCTAGTTCCGTCTATCTTTATTTTTGCTAAAAGACTAGTATCTTGTAATTTTGCAGTTGTTAATATATTAATATATTAATTACCCACTGTAAAGATTTTCTACAAATAACAAAATCTCACAAAACAAAACAGATGACCTTGTTTTTATTTTGAAACGGGTAAATGACTTACACGAATACAATGACCCGTGATCCAACACATTTACCATTTGTTTATATTATATTATATTTTACCTGTATTGGATGGTGCTGTCTTGTCATTATTATATCCCATCAATCGACTAAGACATTTATAACACTGGAAAGATAAATTAAGGAATATAAAATTTAGTTTTCATGTATTGTCCATGTGGTGATGGATTTAAAATACGGAGTATCACCACCCCTTATTCACCCCGTGGGTGTCGTAAGAACCGATTGAGGAAGCGAGCTACGCAGGACAACAGCATTTCAAAGAGAAAGAAAACTTGAAACAAACCCTGAACCAACTCGTCTGGCCCTGTGGCATAGTAAAGCCAAAGCCTCCATTCTATGTTCAGCAGTCGATTGTAAAAGGCTGTTGATGATGATGGTGATAATTTCTTCAGACAAACAGATAGCGATGATTAATTAATTCTAAAACCCTAATCTACTTATCAAATATGGAAACACTCCTAACGCTCACATAATAGGACACACAATTCTTTTGTAATATATTTTTCAATAGGTTGTTAGAAGCATGTAGACTCCTCAATATGGACTATGATGACGCTCGACGACTGCGCGGTTTCCTGTCAAAGCAACCGTTAGAAGAGGGTGCCGAGAACCTGCAGATTCATAAGATACGAAATATTGAGCCGAGGCAGGCGCTACAGATACTGCACCAGAGGACTGACTTGTCTGACGCCAGCAGTCCGTCGTCTGTCATGGAGTTATTCTGAAGTTTCGAAGGAGGAGGCGTCTAAATTTCTACAGGGGAATCAAACATGGGTTTTAAAATCGTGTAACTTTGAAAGTTTATTGTTACCTTATGAACAAATTATTATAAATTATCAAAGTTCATCAAATTGTTTAAAACACTTATCCTGAATTTAAAACACTCGTTTCAGAATAAAAATGACTACTTTTGCTTGCTGTGGTACTGCTGCAGAATAATGTCCTGCACTATTATGATGCATTCCTAGCTAATGTTGGCCACGGCGGCCATTTTCAACAGACCAACCAACTGCACAGGGAATATCATAGTGCACAAGTGTGTGCGCAAACCCAAGTGCACCCTCTTGTTCCCTTACTATTACAATCCATTTGGACGGCTATCCGACACGACCGGGGACAGATCAGGCACAGGAACGACGGCTTCTCGTGCTCTCCGAGTCACCTGGGCACGGTCCCAACTTCCAAACTCTGGACTGTTATAATTATTTCTATATTCAAAAAAAATTAATAACACTTTTTTAATCTGACTTGGGATTGAACCCGAGACGTCTTGATAGGTAGTCGCCTGCGCTAACCACTAGACCAACGAAGGGCACTGTTATAACTACAGTATGTCGAGCATAGATTGAAACATTAAGTAAACATTCGCGTTTTTTAATATATACCAGAGGCCAGTGGAATTTGGTCGAAACGTCAGAATTCAAACGTGTATTCTTTATACCTATCTTGAGCGCGGTTATACCACAAAGATAAATATAAATTAACAGAGCTATTGACCATTGATAAAGCCACGGTGAACTATTGAATCAGAACTCGGAGCTCACTAATTCTTCATAAATTACAGGGTAAGGTAAACAAATTAACATTTCTTAATTGCAAAGCATTTTAGAAACGGCCCATTATAGAGCTTCAAAGTTACACGCCAGCATCTATAAATACACTATTTTATAGTTAGTTTGCGTTTCCAGATCATAAATTCTTATATTACTTTTATCATTCTTATTGCTTCCTGCCGCCAATTTTAAAGGCGTTCTGTTTTTTGTGTGTGACCTAGAGATAGTACGTGATTGAATGATAAAACATGAAGTAAACGAAAATCGATTGGTTGTTTAAATTCCTGATACTTATAGATACCAAAGACGACCTCGCGGTCGAATCTAAACCGTTTTGGATGTATTTATTTGTTGACCAGTAGAACTTGAACTGTCATTGTATATATTGTGATACAATGTCAGAATATATATTGGACCTCTATAGCTTTACTCTTCCTTTCTGTAGATGTCTTTTGTTAGTTTAAGATATGTTTTATCAGTGACAAATTGCCAGTGTTTATATTTTAAAATCTCGATCTGTGTCTAACGAGAAATTTGACATCATTTTCAGAAAAAAGTTATTGTTACAGGGTTTCACCTATACCGTGATAGAAAAAAAACAATCGATATGAAAAGAGATCTGATATTTAGTAGTCGGTAACGTATGAATGGAACTTGTATTGAGGAAAAATTTATTTGTGCGATGATTCAAAACCTGGTCACGTATCGAACTCTCATAAAAGTTCGATAAAGGAGACACTAAGTATGCAAAGTGATGAATGATTCTTTATTTCACATGAATCTTAAATTGAGAAGGAAACTACCCACCTACCGAATATTTATTTTGTTTAAATACTTCCGCCAAGAGCATGTTCCTGTTACATAGACTGATTTTTTATTGATCATGTTTTTACTCACTCATGTTTTGAAGTTTAGTTGTTTACAAACATTAATATTTAAAAAATAATAAACGAAAACCATGTGAAACTTATTGTGGTACTGCTACAGTGCCATTGTTTTTGTACTATGTACACCTAACGTGGCACATCGCAGAATGGAAGCACTTGTCATTTACGTACGTGTACGTACTTATCTGAGCGTGCAACTCGTTTTCAAATAAAATTGATTGAATAATCGAATTTTTTAATTCTGCTATTGTAAAGTCGTAATTTATAATTTTCATTTTTTGTCGTTGTAATTTATATTATCTAATATTTTTATCAGGCATTTATGTTAGACATAAAATAAAAACGGAAGTAGGAAAGGTTAGGACTGGCGCACAAGTCATCTTGGATATAAAGTTTTGTTATTTTTTTTTATACTTTTTTTTATTTTTGTTTCTAAGTCATTGTTGACTTTCTGCTAAATTTTTCTTTGTAGCCTCTCATGCTTTTTTAACTGTAAACATATGGCATTTATAGATATGCAATGGCAGTTAACGACAAAGATTTTTTAGTAAAATTAGGCCTCCTCCTTTGAAACGATTTAACATAATAATGTGTATATTGTAGATATATTGGTGATGTAATATATTCTGAATGTGTAGAGTTTATATTTTTGATGTATAGATATATTTATTTATTTAAAACTTAATGGCACAAGCTTGTTGGCTTTCTGAAGGTTTAAATTTATATGGAAATAAAATAGATTTAGTGCGCACAGATTTATGTGCTTTTAATATGGTACGTATATAGAACATATGAATTTTCAACGATAGTTGGATATCAGCTAAAATTTATGATTATGAAATATTAAAAAACGTTTAGATTGAAAACAGCTGGTTGAAAATAATTTCGTTTATTCGTACATTTTAACATTAATCTGAAAAGTCACGTCAAAGTTTATAAGTAGTTCGCCGGCAATAGTGCTATGTTAATCTGGGTATTCTGAACAAATCAGTCCCTATATCACGGCTTCTCATAACAAAATATATGTTTATATGTTGTATTTCGACATATAAGTAATTTGCACTAATGTAAACTTAACTTTAAATAATTAGCTTTGTTTTTGTGTTCTTTAAAGAATATAACTATAATTATTTCCATACAATTGTAATGTAATAGATATTCCAGTAGAACCGAGCAGTAAACATACATGTTTTGCATTTTAAAACTGCGAGGTCAACTTTTAATGGGAACTCACAAATGTCTTCTTTTAATAAACTACGTTTTTATTCCTCAGTTAGTATAAAGGAAGATACAAAATGATCTTTCCAGATGTGGTTCATTGACTACGGTTCTTCTGACGTATTACTTGTGAATTTACGACTCTTAAAAAGGTTATTGAACTATTGTAGATAATTAAATATATTGATTCTGTGTATAATATTATAACGTGTAAAATACAATTGAACTATGGTATTGGTATTAAAATATGAAAAGATGTTAATTTGGTTTGTGTACTTCAATAGTTAAAAGGTTTTGTACCAATTGACCTCGGAATTTGAAACACGATGTACAACCCTTTATCATTCCACTGCGAAGCGTGGCAGGATGGCAACTTGTTTTTATAAATATTCTTGCTATAAACTATAATTAATTTATTATTTATAAATGAAAGTTTGTATTCAAATATTTAAATAACGAGTGATAGATACAGAAATAAAACAGAAAATACTTGTTTTGTCTTTTATTTTAACAAAATACAAGAATATTGTACAAAATAACTTAAGAACTACTATCTCAGATAGCTTAAATTGAATGGATCTTCGCACATGGTGTCATGTAACTGTCCATTATAATTACTACACTAAGATAAAGCCAGTATACAGATCTTTTAAATGGCACCGAATGCACTCAATGGCGTCAAATTCAAATAAATCAGGCTTCTTTCATATTTACTGCGGAGTAGTGAGAATGCCACATAAAAATAATAAATATTCTTGTCTGAATGCATATCATTAGTTCAGATGTTTGTCGTGTTCAAGAATATTTAGTTACAAAGTTTCAATGTTCGTCTCGCATTATTTTTCTTATATACAAATAAATTTGTCATGATGCGTTCTATAACTGTGAGTATAGACAAGATGGTCCGCAAAATTGCTATTTTTACCTATGTCAGCGAAAAAAATAAATATAAATCACAAAGTACATACAACAAACTGTTTATAGCCGTAATATTTTCAACATTTTCTTATAAATATTAACGTTGAATAAGTTCTGTATCGTGTATATCAGTAGGTACATAAATCACTTAAGCTTCACAATTCGCATGGGACACTTGATTTATTGTTGACAAGGTAAATAAATAATGGAATAATACACGATTTTCAGACGCCATTCTTGCCACCAGGCTGAGCCTATTCAACATGAACGGTATGTTTTACAATAAGGACATTACTCGAAGAAGTCTAGAGGTTATAAAAGGTTAGTGACATTTAATTCCAGATGTTTATTTGTTTACGGACACAAAAGGGGAATTCAGGCAGGGCGTCCCTCAAAACAAACATTTGACTTAATTTGATATTCGAAGATTCGATTTGAAGCTTGTTTGAATATTACTTTATCGTAATTTACTTGTGATATATGTACTATAGTATATGATCATTTTTGGGTACGCGGTTGCAGTCAAGGCAATAGTTGTTACACTATTGGAATACATTAAAGATTGGAAACTGTAATTCTGAGTTTTTACCACTGATTCCATATGTTTAAATCAAAGAGCCGCGAGTTTATTTCACATCTCGATCGTCACGGTACAAGTGACCCAATCGATGTTGCGTGAAACTTCTACAATCATAAAGCCAAACGCCCTAACTTTTGAAAGCGAGTTATGTGAAATAAACTCACACTAGACCCCCTCAACTGTGGAGGCATGCTTTTTGTTACCTACACTCTGTCAATGTCAGAATTCAAATCAAGACTAGGTGTGCAAACTTTCCTTTTAAACATTAAATACCTTTTGTAATAGATGTGAGTGCTTAACCTTGATATTGTAACTGTATAAAACACAGCAAAGTATCTATATATTAATGAATATATCACGTGCTCGACGTCCACTAACAAGGAAGTCGGCTCTATTTAAGAAATAAACGTAGTGAATGTAATGATCATACGTAATTAAAACAATTGTTACCTTATACAAGTAAGAAATATTTTCTTTCCAAATTAATGTTCACAGCCTTCCTCCTCAAGCTATTTATGATTAAACAAGTGAAAAATTAATTTAAAGGAGTTTGACAAATAAATATTTCAGATTAAACGTAAGCATTCGCACCAGTATACTTTGTAATACTTTTAATATAACTACTTAATACTTAAAAGGATAGTACATTCATCAACAATATTAATACTTGTAATAAATATTGAATTTATTAAATAACTGTCTTATAACTAAGGCTTAGCAAATAGTAACTGACTACTTACTAATAACTGACTAAACATAAGGAACCGTTCAACACTGTTTATGTAATATCAAGAACGGAGTTTTAAATTATTATTATTACTATCACATAACACTGGCTGTGGATTCAATGAATCTCATTTTATTACGATTTAAAACATTTTAATAACACTTCCAGTTTGTACTATAAATTGTTTAGTATACACATTTACACATATTATCGATATTAATATGGTACTGAGTCAAAAACACAACCTAATATTCATTCGAGAGACTAGCTCTAAGTACATTTTAATCGATTACTTTAATCATTTTACCGGACCTAGTGTGGGTTTGGCAATTTCCATGCAGACGGCATCGAGATAATAATAATATCTATTTACTTTATCATTTCGGCACATTCCGATAGGAAAACGCGTATAGCCTCAATTCAAGTTGAGCATTTTCCCTATTTTCATATTTTAAACCAAATTGATTTGATTCATGTTCTACAGTTTGACCTCGGCATTGACGGAGTGGTTGGTTCCGGCTTCAGCCTCTTGCTGTTTCTTAGGATCTTGTGGTGTATTATTCCACCATTGCTCTTCTCCTGATGCCCATGCAACGAACACCAAGTTTGTGATGATGAACACGGCTAGAGCTATCCAGAATACCCATCTCCATTGTACCAATGTACTCTAAAAATAATAAGATAAATTTAATCAGTGTTTGTACTATTGTTCGCCCCATTCACAATGCCTATACTTTTAGTTTAGAAACAAAAAGCCCTAAAGTCCACCTTTGTACAATAAGTGTAATAAGTTAAAATAAATAAATAAGATATCTAAACAAAACTTTTATTTTTTTTGCTATCAATAAACTTTAGCTAGAAAACCAAAATGAAGAAAATTGTTTCCCGCGTCGTATTAAATAGTTCTTAATTATTGTACCTACGTACATATACCCTACATAGACTTGTGTAAACAAACATGTTACCAAATGCATATTTTTTAAAGTCTGTGTGTCAGTCATTTCCTTACAATATTTCCTCATGACTGTGCCACCGAAAATGTTGTTAACGGCGGTTATAGCAAGTTACTTCCTAATACATTACTATTGCTAATTTGATATCACAATAAAAATGGTTACGTGCTCCTTATTTGGCGAAAAGTTTCGTGACTGGATGCCTATATTTGTCAGATATCATACGAAATTCAGGGATCAACAATAACGCTTGGGACTTTGCAATACAATACGCGATTAGTTCCGGTACTTACATCAGGTGTGAGCAAGCCGACCAGGTATGGTGCGATGATGCCTGTAATAGCGCCTATGCCGTTTACAATAGCCATTATAGTTCCTGCGTAGTTGCTGCTCAGGTCAAGGGCATTCACCTTCATGCCGGGGTAAAATGCGCCCATCAAACCCATAGCAGTGGTGAACAAAATAACGACAGCGGTTGTGTCGCAACCGGAGTATGAAGCTAAGATCATGCAGATGCCAGGTCCGACTGAAGCTGTTGAAAGAATTCATGGTTTTATATTTACATACGTGTATCTGCATCTGTCTGTGGTAAGCTGTGGTTTACTTTTTTTACAAACTGTGCTAGTACTCGATGACTTAGTACTGAATAACCACTCCTTGCTGTTAAGACGAGATGTCTCTATAGATATTGTACATTGTCATGTGTCTATTCATTTTGTACTGGAATAGCACTTTTGACTGTACAATATACAAGTACTATAACTATACTATTATAAAACTAAGAACTGTTGCTGTAATTTATGGTTCAATATTAATCTTCACTTTATCACATACCTACTTCGCAGCTATAAGTACCGAATAATATTGTAACAGGTGCTAATGTTCTGTTATATTGAGTGGGTACACCTTGTTAAACACAATCATCAAAAATATGATGACGTGATAAGAGAAGACTGCTACATAATGTGAAATGCTAGTAAAAACCTAAAAACTTCTCAATGTTTACTTGGTACTTAAAATAGCAATTTAATTCAAAATTTGTCTGTCTGTTAGTTTGATTGTTTTGATTAACCTCTGAAGCAGATGAATTGATTTGTAAGAGACTAGTAGACTGATGACTATCGTAGAAAAACTATAAAGCTTATGTTATTATTAGAAAAATATAAATAACTTATTGAGAAAAATAATCCTTTTTATTCACATGAATATAATTTGTAAAACAAAAGGGATTTATGAACAAATAACAGGTGCATACATAATTGCCTATTGACTACCTACACTGACTGACAGTGGAATAGTAAAACAGCAGTAATTTACAGCAGATTTAGTACATTTTGATATTCAAAATTGTAAGGTGTTGAATTTTAATTCATCGTCTTATTCTTTATAAAAATTAAAATATTGTAATACTGTCAACTGTAAATAATGACTTACAATACCAATTTTATGAATAAATTATTTCCATGTAACATATATTACATAGATCATTATTGAATGTAAAGTGCGCCACTTTTAAGACTAGATAATACCAAACCCGGATTGTGACTCGCGATTCTTGAGTAGCAAGCGTGTAGTGACCGCTTTTCGTTTGCCCCCCTATTGTATACAAAATGTCTAAAAGAAAAGACGATGTACCGAACCAACGTACAACATCGAAAAACAATAAGCAAACAATTTTACTTAAGTAATTAAATAAAACAAACACTAGGCTACACTAAGTGCATTAGCATTTGCATAATACATACCTATAGTAGTGAAAGTTTTTCTAGCGTTAGTGACAGTCAGCCAGTTTTTCTTAACCAACTTGTCACAAATCCAACCGAAAACGATTGAGCTGAACCACATGACCGCATAAGGTAGTGCAGC
Source organism: Hypercompe scribonia (assembly GCA_949316085.1). Lineage (NCBI taxonomy): Eukaryota > Metazoa > Arthropoda > Insecta > Lepidoptera > Erebidae > Hypercompe > Hypercompe scribonia. The sequence goes on from OX438975.1 coordinate 9,414,513, forward strand.
GAGCGTGCCCGTCCTGTGTATGTCGAACTTGAGTACTCCCGTCATGTACTTTGGAAGGTCGGTCACCATTGTGAAGTAACCGTAGTCATGTCCGATCTGTGATAAAAAGAGTAAATATATGAAAATTTCAGCTGTCATAGAAGGGATGATTTGTAGAAACTGAAGAGCCATATTTCAGCATTAATGGGCCAATTCAGACGGGTAGTTACTACTCCTTCGTTGATTTCCACCGGCGGTGAAGAGTGAGATTGTCGGAGTCTAGAACCTTCACCAAGATCACCAACGCACTATCCGAGTTATCTTGAATTACAACTAACCTGTCTATTCGTTAGCCCCCTCCCCCCGCCAATACCATAAAAAAAGTAATTGATTCCCAAAAATATTTTGAAAATAAACTCTAGTATGACCAAACTTCATAATATATTTCATCTTATTCTTCTATTTGATGTAATCGATTTGATATTCAATGTGCATGGTATTTTATCTTTATAACTTAAATATTATTTTACTTGTTCCAACAACAGAATTTGTAAGTGATAGTGTGAAATAAGACTCACTTTCTTTTGCCTACGTTTAAATTCGCACGAGAAACAAATATAAGAAAATGTGCAATAGGTAGTTTTCCAATCAAATTCGTACTTATTCATTAAAACTACACAATAATGATTAAAGGTACATAAACACTTTTAGATATAAAATCATATCAGAGAACATTGTATTAAGTAAATAAACGTTAAGCGTTCATCAATAAAACAAATTAGTTGGCATCGGACCTTGACTTTCAAGTTGCTCTTATCTATTAAATAGGTAATTTTTTGCTGAGAATTTCGTTAAGTGTTGCTAATAATTGTAGGAATTTTTATGAAATCTTTAGTGCTAATAGATACATACAAATAAAATTTGTCAACAATTTTGATTTCTAACATAAAATTACGTGAACACGCTCCTAACTACAAACACGTGCGGCACTCTTTAAAATTTGCCATTGATACTATTTCCTTCTCCATCGTGTCAACAGGTGAAAACCCCTTAATTTTGTTCACCCAGTTTCCAAGACAATAGACTGTGGCGGAATTGGGCGGACAAACTCGCAGTGTGGAATGCTGTGGCAATATCCTTTGCTTTTTACACCTGCTCCACAGTCCAACTTAAGGGACAGTGGCCTAGAGAGCAAATGTGTCACAGCTGCAACAGAACTTTGCAGGTAATTGCAAGGCTCCAGACATTCGATAAAAGAAAACTTTTACATTGGAGAAATAAAAATAGAAAAGTTATTCGCATCAACCATTACAGAATATCTCCGACGCATATAAAAAGCGCTTGTTCTGGGATCTGCCTACAATTTTACAATTGTTAATAAATCTAATATCATTTGATCAGACCTGTTGGTATGCTGATTAGTAATCCTGACTGCTAAGCTAGAGGTCGTGAGTTCGATTCCCACCCAGGACAAATGTTTGTGTAAGGAACATGATCATGTGTTCCGTGTCTAGGTGTAATTTATCTGTAATATATATGTATTTAGAAATATATAAGAAAGTTTGGGATCACTGCAGGTCCGAAGGGGACTCTATCCAGCACACACTGGAGGACTGCCCTGCGTGGGAGTCTGAGCGTCAAGTCCTGTTTGGACAGAAACTTGTCACCGAGTGATGAGGGATAGGAAACCACTATCTCCTTCTGTGAGGACGTTAACCGATCAAGTTTGAAGGAGGCAGCGAGGGGGACGCGGTAGAGGTCACTAGCTCCCTGATTGCCGTCTAAGGGTCACTGCGGCCACATCTTGGGGCAATGTGACCGCTGCAAACGACCTGAGATATGTGACACTCCGGGTGCACCCGGAGTGTTTGATCTGGGGCGGGACACTGTTCTGCTTTTTACTGTTAGGTCGCCACGGATTTAGTGGATAAATTGGTTCTTCGAAAATCCCACACACGCCCTTCATCTCCCTATGGAGGATATGGTGCGAAAAGCATTCCCAGCGTAAAAAAAGTATGTTTCGGATAAGACTGCTGTGTTTGAAATGTGTAAAAAAGTGCATAAAATGCGTAAAGCTTTCCACATAAAGTTAATATCATAATTGTAAATTTTCTGAAATTTTATCGTACTATACTACTATACCATAAAGAAATGTTCTCAAACAGTGTAGGTCCTTTTACACGATAGTTACATTTAGTTCAGGATAAAACGTGGAGGGTAGGCTTTGAATTTCATCTTATTTTAATTTTATATGTATCACTTTTCAATATATAATCATAAACGTTACTAAAACTACGTCGTTAAGGTTGAAGTGCAGCATATGAATGAAAGTGAAATCTTGGTGTGTCTCACACAAACTAAGAAATGAACCTTATGAGACTACGGCTTTGAACGCACTAGCGGTTAACCGAAATGTGGTGAATTGGCCGCGCCGCGCCGCCGTTGCCGCTTGCAGTGCAGCTAAGCACAAGTAAGTACGTTTTAAACCTTATGAGGTTAACTATACATTATGTTATAAGTGGGAACTGCCTTAACGTATAATATAATTAATGGAGTGCTTTATACTTATGCATGACTATTAATTTATTTATTTGAATGAACTGTTTATGTAACGTGTGACAAAATTAATTTTTATACATATAAAATTAAACGATCATAAAAGTTCAGAGTATCTAATTTACAGTGTTATTTAAAATATGCTGAAAAAATTAATCGCTATGTTAGTACTTTAAAATGTAAAGAGCATCTGGAACTCCTTCTGATAAAATTGACCTTACTTTTCAAATCATTGTCAAGAGAAGACTGACCACAATTCCAAAAGAATAATACCGAAGTAGCCATAGAGAAAGGCTCAAAGTATAGACTCTTACAAACACATTGCTTCTTTCAAACACATTCATAAGTTCTTTTAATTGCATAACACATATCGAAAAGTGGGAACAATAGGTATTTATCACTAATTTTTTTTTATTTGACAGACAATAAGCAATTATTATGCTAAGTTTGCACTTACAATGACATATATTGCATAGCATACCTATCTACCTTTTTTGTTTTTTAAGGATCATATTTGACAACCATAAATTGAAGTGATGTAACCGATAAATACTTGTTTTTTAATTCTATGTAGCTAATTATCACTATCGTGTCAAGTGTTACATGAATTTTCATATGTTGAATCACAAAATTAAGACGAGTTTCGCAGTACTATTTGTTGAGTGATATTGTCAATAAACATCTGTAACTATTGTGAAACTATCTACTGAATATAACTAGTTTTCATACAAGTGATAAAAAGATTTAAGGTTGACATTGGTTTTTTCAATCATTTTTGCCTATAGAGGTGTAAAGGTCAAAAATGGATCGTAATTTATTGAATTGCTGATAATAATAAAACAAGTAAGTGTTGTCTGTGTGGTGACGGATTATATACTATATTATACATAGTGTTACCACCCCTATTCATCCCTTGGGTGACGTAAGAGGCGACTAAGGGAAGAAACTATTCAGGCAAATATCATTACAAAGAGAAGGAAAACTTGAAACAAACCCTATTCCAACCCGTCTGGCCAGCGTGGTATAGTACTTAGGCAAAAACCTCCTTGCTAAGGAGAGGCCTATGGTCAGCAGTGGACTGTAAAAGGTTGTTGATAAAAGTAAGTGCTGACGAAAAACACTCCCATGTACTCGAATTTAACGAATAACACATTAGGTCATCAATAGCTACCTAACGAAAGATTAAATCACTTTGTGAACAGTTCATATTAAGTGTTAAACCAGGGTAATTAACATAGTAATGTCTTCTGACAGTAGTCATTTAGTTAACTACCCTGAACCGAGTAATATACGTTTGCATGTTTTTTGATTCTAATAAAGACCTTAACTTTTTTGTGTATAATAAATAAATAAGTAATAGATAGCAAACTGTAGTGCCGTACCCGTTTTACACATACCGTTATTGCAGTAATCGTTAAGCAACAAGAGACCGTATACTTTATCTGACTTACGTTACATGAAAACTGTTAATGTCAGCATCATATTTATGGTCAATGATCGATAATTATTCAATTGAAATGTCTTTAGGTACCTATTAACTATAAAGCTTCGTTTCACGTAAAATATCTGTTAACATTACAAATCACAGGGCCAAAGGCATCTTCTTTGAAAGAAGGTTAAAAATAAAAAATATATTGTTGCTCTCCTATTAACGTTTACAAAGGCTTAACATTAATTTCACTATTTTGGAAACACATTCAATGAAAACTTAAATAGTATATTGCAACATTTGCATCTTGCACGTTGCATCTTGTTACTTATCCAAATACCTGTTGCCCAACTATACTACTTTAAGCAAGGTAATGTGATACAAAATATTTCCTAGAAGCCTATGAACGTCCTAGAAGGTTTCTGTTCTTTACTCAGTTGGCTCACCTAGTCAACCGTATCAAGGTGCATTAAGGACTCTCTGTTTCTAAATACGAAAACCGAGGCCCATTACCAATGCGAATAGGAGAGCAATGTTGTTAGCCAAGGTTAAGTATTGCTACACGGATGGTAGGGGTTTACGTGGTTTTGTCGCTTCCTACCGTGCTAAATATCGTGGATTCAACCCCAAATGGGATAACACTTGGTATCTTTTAAAATTTGTTGTTTCAAGTTTGGATGTTCTTGACTTCCATTTCATGAATTTGTAAGGTCACAGACACGGTACTGCACGAATTCCTAGTGCAGGCAATATTATTTTTAAAGAAAGTACTTAAGTTACATTTTGTGAAACAAGACCCTATCTGTTAATCTTAACATTGCGGTGCTGATGATATTAATGATAATATTTATTCACAATTTTTGGAAGATAAGTATATTGTACGTCATGTCATTATGTATGCAGTTTGGTCAGTGAAAATACTTTTTTTCATTACAATATTGGACAGCGATTGAAATAAAATGTTAACTATTAATTCGGTACATATATATTTTTATAATTTATATAAATAAACTTACATATTAGAAATTATATATTAGAAATTTTGAGTCGCTGTTGACTTAAGAAATATACATGAAATGAACATAAAGAACACCCAGACTCGGAATAAAATTCGTGCATCACACAAAGTGTTGCGGAAGACAGTGACGTGGTATGATATGTAGTATTTTTTTTACTTAGTCAAAACAATTTTAGTTAAATTTGGCTGCATAGTTGACCTAGTAGTTTAAGCGGTTGCCAAATCGCTCTCTATTGCGCTGAGTGTTGTTGGTTCAAACTCCACACGGAACAACACTTTGTGTGATCCACAAATTGTGGTTCCGAGTCTGGGTGTTCTTTGTGTCCGGTTCTTGTATGTTTGTAAAATCTCCCGGGTCACAGGATTAATAGTTATTTTGTATAAAACACAAAAAACAATTCATAGCCTAGTCGGCATTATGACGATAAGTCTTTAATTTTTAAGCTTCACTAAATATTAATCAATAACTAAAAAAATTATTATTAAATCTGTGAATTTTATGTAAACGCTAGCAACTACGGTTTACAAAGTGTTTCTTATAGTATTTTACTTGTTTTCCTAATTCCTTGACATTCATTCATGTCAGCCTCTTATTCGACATATAAATAGATTCGTTGATTGAATAATGATTAAATGACATGGTTTGTATAGCACACAATACTAATACTAATACTGTTCCTGTAGTTAACTCTAGTTTGGTATATCTTAAATCTAAAAGTTTACTAGAGTAAGTATCCTTAGTGCAGACCAATGGCTTGTATAGCTTCTTCAGGGTAACGGAAACATAACATTTAAAGATATTGAACTGTTTTACATAACATTCTATTAAGTAAAGGACGCATGCTACTGATAGTTAAAAGATTTTTTTTTAAGTAACGTAATCAAATTCACCAGTTTTTTTTAAATGTGGAAATAGTTCAGCTCAGTATTACAAACAAAAACTAGTCCTAATGTCTCATATAAATAAGGACTTTCTTATAATATAAGTGTAATCATCACATTAATTACCAAAAACGAGTAGGTGATAAACTTACCTGAGCGCAAACTAATGCCCAAAGTGGAACAGACATGAAGATGGCCTTCCAAGGTATGGCGGAAGGCTGACTACTGCTGTAACTGCCAAGAGCCTCTTCTAAATACTTTTTCTCTTTGTCAGAAATGAACGGATGCGATTCGGGGTCGTTGTAACAAAGCAGCGCCTAAAATATTATTAAAACATTACTCATAATATATTGTTTTTATTATTTAGATACACATTTATAAGAAACGTAAATAATTGTACGTGATTGTTTTTGTTATAATGACTAGTGATAAAATTGACTAATGAAATTCAATTATAGTCAGATATTTAAATTAAATTAATTTACCTACTAGAGTAATAATTTAGTTATATGTACTCGTAAAAGTAGATGTTAATAGAATAGTTGTAATAGCGAAATGGTTTAGTTATAAAAGTAGATATTAAATCGATGAGTGATTGAGTGGAACGATATTTTCGAAGTATTTTTAATACTGAATAAATTCTTTAAGGTTTTATTTTCACTTCTAAACAATGCTAAGGATGTACTGCCTCTCGTTATTGTGTTAACACTTATGTCGTAGTTCCATGTACATGTAAAATCTTAGTTCAAACAACCGAAATATCTATTGAATATTCTATGGTAAACACCATTCAGCTCATGACGTAATCATCTATTGATGACGAATACAATCCTATAGTACTATTGTAGATTGACCTGCTAAAATCGATTAAGTGCATTTGGAAGAGAATAGAATTTTCAATACCCTTGTGTGAGTAACTGCATATTTAGATTAATTGAAATATAGCCTCAAGTATCCCTGTCAAATTACCGATTTATTTTTATATTGCACATTAGCCATAAGTCCACTAATAACATAGTGTAATTGTATTGTATTTATTTATTGTGGTATTTTATGTATGTATTAACAAAAAAAAATATCAGTTGTCTAGTACCCGTGGTACAAGCTCTGCTTAGTTTGGAACTAGATGGCATTGTGTGTCAGATGTCCGAAATATTATTATTATTACAGGCCGCTCCTAGAAAGGAGATTTTGGCTTCTTATACCACGCTGGCCAGACGGGTTGATAAAGGGTTTATTTCTAGTTTTTCTTCTCTACGTTTACGCTTGTTTAGTTAATACATACATACATAAAATCACACTAATGCAAATATATAATCCTTACTATTTACTCAGCGGTGTTAGGATCGTATTGTAATTTAAAACGGACTTTATTTATACAGTATGTTGAATAACCATGTTGCAGTCAAAACGATTGGCTCTGCAGTTGGGAACAACAGATTGTAACGACACACATCTCACCACTAAAAACATATTTAAACTGGATAAGTAACTAATATAATTTTTAGACTCTATGATACATTTTGTTCAGTAGGGGTTATTAAATTTGTTCTCTTTCTTCATTAATTACTACCACTGAATTATTCGTGCCTAAGTACCAATATATTTTAGACGTAATCCAGTTAAGTTATTAAGAAACGTCTATGATGAAATAAATGGGAAATGAGATTGACTTAAAAAATATTTAACAATGAGATTATAATTAATTTACCTAGTTATTATATACATATATAATATAGAGTTTTTTAAGAAAATGCATTTGAGATATTATATTTTGTTACTTACCCACAAAATAAACCAAAGAATTCCCACAGCACCAAACAAATAAAAGACGGACTGCCACTCTCCAGTTTCCTTGATCACCAGCCCTGATAAGTAGGTCCCAGCGATGTTGCCAATCTGAGCTCCACCGAAGACAAGCGAACCCATTCGTCCTCTCTCATTTATAGGAGCCCATCTTGCCAGCATAGTATTTAAGGCTGGGAATGTGGTACCCTGCAAATGTAATAGATTAAGATATTGTTCTTATCCACATGTGGAGTAATATACTAAGTTGTCAGTGACTATATCGTATATATCACAATTATGAAACATAATGCGAGTACATGGTTAAACACAGAAAGATAAGCGTAGATGACAAAAAGTCGAAGTTTTCTGGCAGAATCTGGACATTCTATCAATATTGCCAGTTATAAGAACCACACACATATACACATCACGTCATCATCATCATAAACAGCCATTAATAGTTCATTATTATATACAGTCCTCTCCTTAGAAAGAAGATTTTGGTCTAGTATATTAATTTTTCTTGCTTACCTCTCCAAGTCCTTCAAATACCCTAAGAATTATCAATCCTGTTGCCCCTCCTGCTGAGACAGCCCATGGTGTCAGTAAGGTAAACACTGCCGTGCATAGTACTCCGAAACCCAGAGAGTACTTTCCTCCAAATCTTTCCGCCAACATACCACCAGGTAAGTGCGTTACTATATACCCATAGTAGAAAGCACTTAGGATTATGCCTTGTGTCGCTTCATCCCAGTCGTAGCCCGTCACTTCCTGAAATAGAGGTACAAATGGATATTGTCACCTAAAGATAAAATAGAGTTTAAATGTATCGACCTAAAAAACGGTAACAAATTTTTACAGTTCTGCAGCTTTTTATAGAAATGTATCATATTTAAGTCAATAAGAAAGTGGGAGAGACATTCTATGGCAAAACGGGCCGGCGCGACCGAAAAACTACTATGGCCTCATTAAAATTCTGTGTCCAGCAATTTTTTGCTGTTTTTCAAGAGTGAGCGAGATAACCAGAGACCCTACTAGTTATCCTTAGTCCCACTAGTTATGACCATCCGTAGGACTAGGTGTAAATTTATTTATACTTCACTCTACCAGCAGCGATAGGTATAATAAATACCCATTATTATTATTTTTGCAAAAATTGTAATATATTGTTTGTGTTGCACTCCAAAGACCACAACACTTCAAAACTTTTAGATCACTTTTTGTATCCGTTTTTTTTTTGTAATAATAATAGATACTTATTATACTTATCTATCTTTATGGGTAGGGATAAGTATAAATAAAGTTACACTTAGCTCTACCTGTGGGGACAACCAGTAGGACTAAGTGTTGCCTAAGCTCCTTCTTATTGTGGACGGGAAACGGGAACTTCTAAAAAGCGGCACCGCATATTTCACTCTTAAGTTGCCAGTACCGATAATACCATTGAATCGAATTTTCATATATAACTTGTGTTATAAATTATGCAATTCACTACACGCGTTCAACTCTACGCCAGGGTATGTGTTGTACCTTGTGCGCAAGACTTATGAAGCATTCAATATGCATGATAGACATGTCAGATGGTAGGCAGGATTATGAATTTACTTTTTTAAATTACTAATCTTATAAATTATAATTTTCCCCTTGTTTTACAATTTTACAATAATAAATTAAAATATCTGTCTGATCCCAAACTAGGCAGACCTTGTAATATGTAAACAAGACTACTGATAAAATCATATATATAAATAAAATACTTGAATATTTTTTAAATACATATTTATCATAGATAAAGTACACTTAGCTCGTGCTCATCACATAATACTTGTCCTATGTGGGAATTGAACCCACGACCTCCAACTTAACAGTCAAAAATCACTAGACCAAAGTCATTAGTTAAATCTATGATGACTCACTGTAGGATTCGCAGCTACATCCACAGCATCTTCGGCAGGACATGAGCCGTCGCTGCCCGTGGCAGAATGCGCTCGTTTGTGAACCATTTGCGTGATCGCTATATTCAGGCATACTCGCATTGTGTACGCGTTGGCGACCGCAAGGAAACCCATTATTGCCATCACCCATCGTTGTGGTATTATAAATACTGGAAAAGAAAAAGAAACATTAATCTAAGTGCTAAATTTGTTACATATTTTGGACATAAAGCTCGATAACTTAAACATTGCATCAACATTAAACACATTCGCGTTTATAAGGTTAGCTATGGTTTCTTTTTACTTTATGACAATCCATTTTCTATTTTAGTTCATTTATCTCCTAACAAAAGATGCATTACGTGACTACAACAAAAGATTATCTTGATTTACAAAACGTTAGTGGTCAAAAATAATAAAGTGGTCTTTAGTATTTAAAGTAAAAATCCTATTTTAAAACTTTACCATAAGAAAACTTTAGTTTTATCATTATAACATTAACGCTTAAAACCTAATATTTCACGTAAAATTCCAACAGAATTTAACATTTTGTCCTTGATATTAACAAATTGTCTATCATAGAGAGAACGTAAGTGTTAATAGATAATTATCTACAAACAACGTGAATGCATTACCGTTTTAAAATCTATGTCAAAAAATAAATAATTAACAACAAAGAAATGTCAGTTGTTAAATGTAAGCCTACGAGTATTTATAAGTTGCCTCGCCAGGGTTCAGACTTCCGCCTTGCATTTTATAAGCAGTAGGTACACAACAAAGCAACCAGTGTTCGTTCATGCTGATATTTATTTAATGTTCGCTGTTTGAATTGAAAGGTATTACAATTTTTTTTTATTTTAAGCTAAATCTATAAATCGAATGTTGATTCTACATAATCGAATCTAAGTATAATGCTGAGATAATCTTGTATGTGTGCGTGTGTGTGTTTGTAATACTCCGGCAATCATCTTCACCTAGGTTTTGAGAAACCTGCTGCTTATTATCTTACAAAAGCAGATTCCGCAAAACAAGTCCATATACCTTCCTTACTTTAATAACCTTTAATATGCCGCTGCTAGACATAGGACTCTCGTTCAAAAGGAAGTTTTGGTTTGCTATATTTATTTTTCCATTTATAAACTTCATGCACTGCATTTATAAACATACGTATAAGAATATATACATATGTATTTACATAGATATACACATATACTTTGTATATATACAGTATGAATGCTGAAATATAAGATATGCTGTGGATTACATTAAAAGGCATACTATACGACGCTGGCCAGACAAGCTGATATGCTGTGCTGTGCTGTTTTCCTACATACTTTGCTCTGTTAGTAGCCTCTCGCCAAGAGATGAATAAGAATTTACATTCCATATTTTTAATCTGTCACTACACGGAAACACCTTCAATAATTAGAAAAACTTTGTAATATGCCAGTAACGTCAGAATAATTGTCGAACCTGATTAACAGCATTTTTCTACATAATTTGAATAATATCTTTTGTTTGGAATTTGTACATCTTCTCAGAAGCTTGAATACTTTATATCTTGAATATCTTATCATCACACGTAAAGTAACAAAACAAAGAAAATAGTATTCATGAAAGTTGCGTATTTGATTTTATCTCTGTAGTATAAAATACCTTATGAAATATGAAGTAACAACTTGTTTAAAAGTGGTTCCTTTTATTATTTTCGTTTAGATGTAGCGAGACAATTAATTTACGAAATACTACAAGTAAAAGTAATACGTTATGGATTATGTTAAGGTTTACATAAGTAATCTACATGATCTGGCTTGATATGTGTAACATGAATCAACAATTGGTTTTTGCCATGTCAGTTATCGATTTCGTAATCTCTTCGAAAGTCAATCTGAACTTATTGATGTTGCAATATTTGGCGCCAATGTTCGTGCCCACCTTCTCTCGTTTCCTTAATTAGTGCTCGTCATAAAATATAAATGTATTGTTGCGTCGTATATTTTCAATCGAAGATTGCAATGAAGAGTGAAGTTAAGTAGGACAATCTGTAAGCACTGTTGAAATAGTATTTGACAATATCAACTTCTGTCGTCTTTGACAAAATGTTTTGTGTATATTTTATTTAGTTCAGGTTATTTTATTAGTGTAAAACTTTCAGCATTGGAAATTAATTCTGGGAACCAGTATATAAGAAACAGTAGCATACAACAAATGGACGTAAATTATAAATAAAAGGAGAGTATTAGCACGTTAGCTATTGGAAATTTTAATAAATGTTTCATATCAGAGGAAAATTCACAAACTTCAACGCGGTTCGCCATGTACGCTGTATGTGTACCTACAGAGCATAGGCGTCGTCAGTATTATTTTCAGGGAGGTGCATCTACATCTACTCATACTATTTACCAATATAAAATATAATTTTATGCTAGTTCTACCTTTTTTTTTTTTCTTTTTTTTTTTTTACGTGGGGAATGCTTTTCGCACCATACCCTCCGGAGGGCTGAAGGACGTATGTGGGACTCCCGGAAAACCGGTCTACCCACTAAACAACGCGGCGGCCTACCTCGGCAGTCGGGAGGAGCTCCAGGAACACAATGCTAGTTCTACCTAGGAAATGTGTAACGTTATTTATTATGCGTGTAAGGGCAGTCCTTTGTCCTCCCAGCGCCCATGCTACAGAGTGTTGCATAGTTCCTGTTGAAGTGTAAAATAAATAGATACTCTACATATATATTATAATCGAACCAATAGTAAAGCGATGAAATAAAAGATGTATAAGTCGATAATAAACTAGCTCCCAGTTCTAGATGTAGGTACCAAATCATTTATAATTTAATAAACATTAAACAGCAATCATTGACAAAACAATTGACTTCATAAATTAGCTATTTATATTTGCTATTGTTTTTACAATTTTCGATTATTTGTGTTTGACAGGTAGACTCGCATATGAGAACATATTTTTACTCTTAAATAAATTTGGCAAATGGGTAAAAGGGAACTTGTTGTTTCCCTATTGTGAGCTGTAGCTGTACGTCACCTGTTTTGGCACAAATTGAACAGCTAGATTTTATTCATAGAAGTATCGAGAACATAATAAAACGTTTCATCGATGGCAAGCAATTGAGTTAAGGTAGAAAATTGCCCACACCTTTATTTGTAGTTGGAGTGGGTCGAGCTCAGTTATTATATATCATCATCATCATCTCAGCCAAAAGACGCTTACTGCTGGACATAGGCTTCCCCCAAGGTTCTCCACAACAGCCGGTCTGGTATAATTTGGAGAATCTACCTTCAAAGTTTTTGACGACTACGTCCATCTAGGACAAACTATCCAATTAGGTAAGTTCAACTTAAAAAAAGAGGTCAATCGTCGAATCCAGGTAGGTTAGGTAGCGTTCGGGAAGCTATGTAACTTTTCCTCGTCACAAATACCGCAGTGTCTCAAGACAGAAGTCATTGACCAGTGTGTTGCTAGTGATGACTTACGGCACAGATACGTGGTCGCTCACTGTTATATATATGTATATGGAATTAACTCAATTGTCAATTTTTTATTGCATTCCACAATGCAATTGTGAGACAATAAAAGTAACTATTTTTCAAATTTATTATTTAATTGTTAATTGTTTGTTAATATTCTTTTATAACATATTTTAAACATTTTTATATTTTATATATATAATACGCATTTAATAGTTTCCTTAATATTTTATTCTTACATACGAGTACATTTATAAATATTATAATTATTTTAAATGTTAAATATCCGTAACAGCACCGATATACCTATCTCAATCAGCTTTGTCCTTTAAAGTCATTTACATTGTGGTATTTTTTTGTGAAGCAGGTATGTTTATCTTCTTGTTTAACGATTTTGGATAATTTATTATATAGTTTTATGGACATTACTAATGGACTTGATGAAAACTAGGTATAGCTTGTACAGGGTGGGCCACGAATTAGTTAACATTTGAAAACTCGTATAAAAAAACATTTGATATATTATAAAAAATGTTTATTTACAAGAAAGCTAATTAGTTGGAATTTATTTTTGTAATAATTGCATCGTCTAAATGACTATCATTTCGACCGAGAACTCCCGTAATATGTTTGCGCGGGATGTTAGATTCAAATGTTAACGAATACTTGGCCCACCCTATACTTAGTAGCCAGCCTGTTAATAAGCAATAAAGTATATACCGATATACACTGAAGAATATTTATTAACTATTTAAACTTTGTCTGAGAAAAATATTGACCAAGTAGTTTACAGTCGTTAACACAAAGAACTTCGTTTTCGAGACATTTGCATTTTCTCTACTCTAATATTGGATCGATAAAGACATCAAATCTTATTAATATTTTTTTTATTTAAAGCGCCGATTGCCTTTAATCTGTGGCATGAATGAAATTACTTAAGCAAGGCTTTCATTGCCAGATAGTACTTAATTTATTATTGAAGAAAACTTTTACTCTTCGCGACGATTAACGTTGTGATCGATAAATTCTATTTTTACAGAAAAATAAACAATGATTTAACACGCTTTTATTAACTTGGTATATAACTATGTAACGAAATTCTTGAACTTGACTTTCACTTTTTTAACAGATGGTATACGTGTACTTCAGCCAATGTCTACAAAGTTCTATGTGATATTTGTTACGGCACCGCTTTGAGATGAATGTTCTCATTTATCCTCAGTCGGGCATCAATTGTCCACAAAATGCAAGGTTGCACAGTTGATCATGACTGCACGACTGTGCAGCCTGCATGACTGCATTTATCTAAATTCTCGATTCTCTTCGATAATGACTAGTAAAGAAACAAAGATATATGGCAGTTCAAATAAAACACGCTTTGAAATAATCAAACTACATAGTAGAGTATAAATAATAGTTTAAAAATACACTTCTATAGAAAAATAACTAAAAAGTAAAAAAATATACATAAATTTAAATTATAGATGTGTGATTAGTAAATAAAATAATAAAATGTATAAAAACGTGAGATGCTTTTTAAGATATTTATGAAATAAAAATACATCTACCAATATTTGTCAATAATGTTTATAACAACTGACATCGAGCATCCCACTTTTCTACAATGACATTTTTTTTCTTATCACCCGTATCTTAATTTTACTTTATCGTAAATTTATTTTTACATTTTAGTTTGATTTTCTGTAAAAATATATTTATTAAATTATTATTAATTTTTATGATTTTATTAAATTTTGTCAAACCCAACACAATGATTTATACATTAAATAGAAGATATTTTTAGACATTAGAATTATGTAAAATATTCTTATTAATTTTGTATTTTTTTTTAATCAGATTATAAAAGGTTCTTTTTTCGGATAAATAAGGATATTAGATCTATGACAAAGTAATAAGGATATGATTATTAAAAAATAGTAGTTGCTAACAAAACATATTAAGACATATGTATGCATAAAACATAAATTATCTTAATACTAAAAAACACTACGATATTATTCAGTGGGAGGAGGTTCTTTTTATATTGAATTTTATATGACAAGATTACTGTAAACATGTCATATCATGGTTAAGGGTCACTAATTGTGTATAAAAATATTAATTACATTTTCAAAGCGATTATTGTTTCAAAGTGTTTGATTAAAAATTTCCGTTGACTAGATATGACTAGTCAATGTGCATATGTTATGACAAAGAGGTATGAGATTTGAAATACAAAGATTTATCAAAATAGTACCTACCAGATCATACACGAATAGTTATAATTTGAATTAATAGGCACCGTGTAGGTTTTTAGTCAACGATAACTCAAAATATAAAAATATATCTAATGGAATAGATTTTATCACATAATTTTTAACTTAAAAAACATATTTCGTCCATGCACAATAGTGTGGCGAATAATTAAACTAATGGTACTCTTTAAAAGCTATTAAAACTGCGTTCACTTTTGTTGAGCAATTTGTAAAAGCGATAAGCAAGATTAACCCTACCTTATTAACACTAACAACTTGTGATTAAATAAAAATATAAGAAGCAAACGATTGATACTAACTAAAGTATATTGTGGCTTGTAGTTAGATTTATTTAAAAGTTGCTGATTTTATGTTTATCAATATAAAGAAGCACTACATCCCTTTTGATGTGAAACATTTAATGCGGAGGATTAGCCTGGCTGTTGTCGATTAACGCCTGTCAATGTGCTTATTGATATTATGGGCAAGCAACTTTTATTTTATCTGTGGCATTAAGGGTCATGACGTTGACCACAATCGGAGTATAATAATTCCATGTGTGTCTGATAAATAATCTTTGTTTATTAAGATTCCAAGTCTGTGGGACCAAAGTCTATATTGATCAACTCGTTACCTTACCCCGTTAAAAAATGTTAAGATTTTAATTTTATCAACGCTCTTTAACAGTCTATTGCTGGATATTTTGAACAAAATATACAATAACGAATACCAATTAAAATCTGCGAAACTAATTTTTGTTTTAATGATAACCCTAAAAATAAATATTTTTCTCTTAATACGTAAAATTTCGGTTTTTCTAAGACAAAGTAGGTTCAAGTTTATCAGCGTCACTAAATCTGTCGGATTTAGTAGGTCATTAAAAGTTACTTATTCAGTTTAAAGAATTCTATTGTGTCTTCAAAAGCTGTTAAATGTTACAACCATACCTATACCTTTTTGACGTTAACCGAGGCCTTTGAATAAATGATGGAAAATTTGGTAGTAAGTAAATTTAATAGGATGTTGCTTCCACGCACGGTTTGAAGACATAGACATACATAGGTTTTTATACATTTACCTACTCATAAAAACATTACGATGTCTAATAAACAAGGCGGTAGAGCATCATTGTCGTATCCCATGCTATATTACAGTCCGGGATTATAAGTAATCATCAATATAAAACATGAAACGGAAACTAAGTAATAAATGTGGCGGTTCAAACAAGCGCAATCTGGTCGGGGAAGTGAAATCAAGCGCTGACAGTACGCACCGCAGGTTGAATGCCTGACATCATACTGTCACAATGCTCGCTGATCTTGATTTGATTAGTGCCCAGCCCAACGGCACATAGGTTTATCGACCGTGAACTGTAAGACCATATCGATATTATACTCAAATACTTGTTATATTGCAGCGGGTTGGGTTTTTTCTCTATTCTATTTACTAATAAGCCTAATCATCACTCCGATTTAAATCACATGAACACGTGTAAACGAGAATTCTTTTTGTTTTTTTCACTTTTGTCTTTTTCCTTTTATCCGTTGAGCAGGAACATTCATACACTTTTTGCCAAATATGTAATTGCTATGATTACTTACTGTCTAAAATGGAAGACGCAGGCAGTCATCACACAGTTCATACTAGCACTGCTAATAGCGCTAACATATCAAAACAGCAAAAAATTTTTAATTATATTTTAGTTGTATTTTTGATACGTAAATTGTAAACTGTGTTTTTGAACAATAAATATTATTATTATATGTTGCTATAGCAATCGAGGATGACTTATTATCGTGAGATCAAATATAACTTTTGAAATATGGGTATTTCTTCAAGTTTGCTTACACCTTCAGACGTGACTAAGTCTTTGCTTAGCTTATCAAGTGACAGCGGCTAAAATATTCAATTAGTTAAATATTTTAGCAGCTCATGTCACTTGATACATTACAATAGCTAACACGCTATATATTTCAAACTACTTTTTTTCTTCTTCACAAGCCATGCTACTCAGAACCACTCAAAGGAGAAACGACACCAATTGAAATATGAATCTCGTGTGTGCGTCATATATTTGTAACAGAATCATGAGATGTTTACATCTCATAAATAATGACAGATTAAATCCGTACGGTATTAAACGACGAATAAATTGTTGATAATCAGTGGCAAATCTGTTAGTCATCATAAACAGATGAATCGATCTGTGACTGAGCTGGGTGCGTAGGAATTGTAAACCAATGAATTTAGGTAGCAAGCAGGTCAATGTTTTCGGTGATTGAGGCCCAACCCAAAATACTTATACAAACTATAATTTTTCTAGATGTAACCGCCTAACTCTGACTTCGAATAAATAGGTTAAATGCAAAAAAATATTAATGATCGATTTTTAAATGTATATATTCCAATCAAAACTTTATCTTTATAATTCTAGCTTTAGATTTTATAGTAAGTAGCTATTGTTTAGTGAGTGGGAGCTTAGAACATAAAAAGTATCAGCTGCCAAAATGTAATTTGTAGCCCCAGCATTTAGGCTCTGTGTTGATAATTCAGTCAGTCATGTCAAAAAATGCATATGTGTAAATTTAAGGGTTACGAGCATCTTCTCAGTAGAAAATATTGGCAAATGAGTCAGTGAACGAATGGTTCGATGTAAAAAGTTTAATTCCTTGTTCAGTTATCAACTAATAGACGCAGGTACAACATGTACAGTATAGTTTGAAAAACTGTTCTACAATGTTTCCTGTCCTCTTAATGGTTGTTTAAGTGGTGTAATTATCCATTTGCGTTAATCAAGTGCTTCTATTGACACACTAATTGGTAATGACAGTTTAACTATGTATTAAGTCGCACTTGGGAAGCCTGTATGGAATAAGTGCAGCTCTGACATCCACTTTCCACGAGAGTGCTATTACGAACTGCCATTGTTAGTATTCTAAGAAAGTTTAAAGAATTAGACATGGAGTAAATTAGTAACACCACTTAAGTTAGACCCGTTCGGAATGAGAACTACTTATATATTTAAATAAATAAGATTTATATCATTTAATTATTGCTATACATCCACAAAGTCACATGTGTTTCCCGGAGGAGTAGGCAGAGGCATATTAAACGCCAAATTTTAGTCAGTGTTATATATATAGCCTATTGTCCTAAGTTGAATGTTTTGTTTGCCAGAGCTTCGTCTGTCAATCAGCAGCTGCACCATTTGAAGGTGAGGTTGACTTGGGTTCTTGGTAGAAACCTTATGTCTTCCCTATTAGTATTATATAAATATTATAAAATATTTGATTTATTTGTAATGTAGCTTCATCTCCTTTTTACTAAACATATTTCTACATCACCTGAAGGTCAATTGGGAGGTCATTTAATCGTAATAATCATAATCAATAAATCTAGTAAATTATTTCACGTACGTTTTTCATTCATCTGTTTCTTAGGTTGCTTATTATTATGTATGAAGTATTGTGTTAATTTTAACATAATACTCTGATATCTCTTACTGATAATAAGCAATATTAATAAGTATTACAAGGACCGAGTAAGTAAGGCTGTAGACTATCAAAGTTCCGAGAAGAAGCATATTTTGCAAGACATTAAATTAACAACCCTTTCGTTACGAAAATTTATGAATGGTGGCAGTAACCGCGTGGTCAACTGACTGTTTTTACTTAAAAATAACAACTACATTAAAATATATTTTCAGTATTAAACTACAGAGCTATAAACTGCATCTCACCAGAAAATTGACGGCATTTTGGTTAAGACCTTTTTCGTATGACCTTTCTTTCTTTTCATTCACTCACTAATCATTAGTCAAGACATGTTCATTATGAAATTAGATATATTAGAAATTTCGTTAGATACTTTTTGTACTAAAAAAGAAAAGTGAAAAAGAATAACTCAATGGACTTTCAAACGTTATCATTAGGTAGGGCGAACAAAAATTTTAATGGACATTCTTTTCAAATGAGGTCTATAATGGTTCGTAGGTATGACCTACTTACTTTTCTTAATGAACAATTATATTCAGTAATTCAACTGACAAGTTATAAAACAATTTTACTACCATTACCATTTTTAAAACGTTTTGTTATCTTTCTAAATGTTTGTTAAATCTTATAAATTAAACACACTACTGACCAACTGATTTATTCTTCAGCAATATAATTTTTAAATGACTGTCTACATCATAAATTAAGACTCATTGTCTCACTCAATATGGTATTCATATTTCCGTTCCTCTGCCACGTGAGAATACAGATCAAATGCGGCCGTTAAAATTCCCGTTGACGGTCTAATACCAAAATTCCAATGACGTACGCGCTGTTCTGTCAATACTTGCGCATCATTAAAATCGTTCCGATATGGAACTGAAACGCACGTTCTCGACCAGTCGGTTGCTTAATTTGGCATTGGTATCGAGAAACTCGTTAGAAGTGGTAGTTTTTACATCGATCCGCGAAAAAGTTTCTACTGAAGTGCACGAACGAAGCATTCCATCGCGCTCCGGTGGCCAAAGGCTGCGCAACCAGTTCGTACTGGCAGACAAGCTGGCGGTAATTTCTTGGGGTACATTGTAATTTAAACCATATAATCACAGCTTTCCAAGAAAAGTTGTAAGAGGTTCCTACTTTAATTGCACTCCTATCAAGCACTACAATCGTTTAATAACACATTTTATAGAATTAACGGCAATTGGTAGAGCTGTAAACTGTGGCAGTAATATGTTGGAATTAATTTTCTTCCTTTCCAATCATATCATTATCTAAATATAAATTACGCATTAGATTCTTGGAAATCTACTATAGACTTCCAAGAATCTGTATCGTAAACGTATAATTTTGTCATAAATAGTTTTATATTATATCGCATTGCACTAATTATATTGTGAACGTTAACGAAAATGTATAACCCTTGCTATAAATGTATAATCATAGGATGATTACATTTTCAGAAGAAATTTCTAGTCAATATTTGAAAAAAACTTTTTATACAGAAATGCACAGAAAATTGGTATTTACTAGACGCAAGAGAGTAGTTAGACAAGTCGAAGTTCCTTTCACCCGATGCAATAAATCAACCAACACTACACTCAGCCAGTTGGCGGTATAATACATTTTCCAAAAGCTGATTTAGGTACTATAGAAATCTTAGATAAATTTCATGAATTGACTGTACTTTTCAATTAATTTTTCTACCTCTCTGTAATCGTATGAATTGAATGTGTTAGGGTTCGAGAAGTAGAGTAATAGAATCAAAATCAACAAGGATAATGAAATTGGCGTGGGTTTGAACAGTAATTTGATGTCAATTCTAATGTAAGATCATTACGAAGTAAATTTCAATTACTGTAACAAGACTCAAATACACAGTTTAGATAATAAATCGTTTTTTATTACAGTGTTTGCTATACATTTGTTGGAACCTACAGGTTCATGACGTGTAGTGCTTTGTGCGTTACGTTTGACGAGCAGCAGTAAACAAGTTTCGATCTTATAAATAAAGAAACCTTAATCGAAAGATAATTGTTTCTTAAACTACTGACACTTTTCGGAAGTTGTGTAACCTTCTGCTGAACACCTCAAGAGATTTCTATGGTTCTAGAATAAGTTAGCTTAGCTTAAATAGCCAACCACGACGCATAAAGCACAGTCCCCGAGTCTAAATGAGAAAATCAAAATAACCAATACCTAAACCTATAGGTACCGAAAACAGGCTATTTTAATGTTGTTGACGAGTTGCAGACGTGATGCCTGAAAGTCTTCAACAGCAAAACATCCTACTTATCCCTACTCATAATTTATTTACTGCAAGTAAGTAATTTTTATACACTGAACTCTTAAGCTCTTTGTTATATGCTAAACATAACTTATATTGCTCGTCACTTCATACAAATACACGTATTAGTGCTACTTCTATTGTAGCTACATATTGTTCCGCACTGACGTGAAAAATATGTCTACAAAACATGATGTTGATTAGAAGTTATTGTAAGTAATTACGTACACTATATTTATTTTTATAAGAGTGGGAAATGATCATTTTCAGTATTGCCGTCAATTCAGTTGTCCCTTGAATTTATGACTTTAACAATTTCCGTTCATATTTAATCAGATTATCCTGGTCATAAAAAAAACTTACACCAATGAGTAAGGTCAAGAACCAAAAGATTCTAGTTCGTTTTTCTTTAGTTTCCTTTTGCTACAATAGTGTAAGATGTACGAGTAGTACGACTACATTTTAGTTTCAATTCGGTTAAGTTGGTCCCGATCAAACGGGATAATTTATAACAAATGCTTACATTATACATAAATGACTTTACTTTCACTCAGAACTAGATAATTTGACATTTGACATGAGAAGACACCGTTGTAAACAAGAGTGTATGTAAAATACCTAAAATTAATATAGACTACAACTGTTTAGGTATTGCTATCCCACTCTTGCTTTCCATTCCAGTTCTCTTTTCCTTATAACAATATATTTACATTTTTCTTTTGTTTGATCTGCCTGTTAGGTTCAAAGGCAAAAAGTCATAACAGGAATAAGTGAAAACCCATATATTGCGCTAACGTAATTCTTGGTCTTTAGAGTTTTTGTTTTATTCCTTATACTTGTAAGGTGCTGAATTCAAAAACATGTTTGCTTCAGAGCAGCTTCTTACTTATATTTTACGAATTTAGAATATATACAAGTGCAACCCAATTATGTATAACATTTGCACAAATAGTGCTAATGAGTTTTAATTCTAAATCGGAATGGTTCAAATTCAAACTTTACGCAAATAAAAAGTAATTTACCGGTGTTAAATGATTTTCTTGTGATAATTGTACTTAATTATTTAAAAACAGATGACTGGGTATGGCGATGTTGATAGCAATTAATACCGATTGTAAGCAATTTGTTATTCTTTCGTTATTTTGATATTTCAAGAAGGGCCTTGTTATGCCGTACAAAAGCTAGTTACTTATTTTCCATAAAAACATCAAAAAGAAAATTTATACTACTTACTTCGTAAAAGTAAGTCATAATGTACTGACATATCAGTTATTTGTATAAAAGTAGGACTTTTCTGTTTTGCATCATCATCAACCTTTGATAGTCCGCTGCTGGACATGGGCCTTTCCTTAATAAGGAGATTTTGGCTTACTATACCACGCTGGCCAGACGGGTTAGTACAGAGTTTGTTTCAAGTTTGCCTTCTTCTTGCAGTGACGTTGTCTTGCGTAGTTTGTTTCTTAGTCAGCTTTTACGACACCCACGGGATGAGTAGGGGTAGTGACGGGACAAATAATTGTGTTTTGCGTATCGTACCTTAAACATTTTAAATACGATACGTCATTTCTACGAAATATATCACGAATATTACGTTTTAGTCATCTCATAAAAGATATATAACACACAAAGTGAGTTGAATACTGAGCCGAATATTCGGCAATAAAAATCCAAGTATATTTTAACATTTATAAATATATTTTAATATTTATATTATTAAAATATATTAGTCTATTGTAATAAATGTCATTTCACACGCAGTCGTGATTAAGGAAGTTGAGTGAATCTTAGGGTTACACAAGAGATTACTATATCGCTGCTTCTACAATACTTAGTTACAATACAGACACAGTAACAAAATAGGTGTTTAGCATTTAAGTTACAGTAATTTACGTCACAGCCATAAAAGATTTTATAGACGTGTTATTTAACTAATAATATAAAAAAGTACATAGGATCATTTTTCATTTAGTTTAGCGGTGGTTAAAATAAAGTCTCTTCTCCGTTAGTTACATATATATTTTATGCCTCACTAAGACGATTTAATATAAACTATGATACGAATAAATTAAAATCTGATAGTAACATTAAATTAGTAACAAGAAACTTCTTTTATAATATCATCATCGTCGCCAGCCTTTAGGAGTCCACTGGTGGACATAGGCCTCTCCTTAGCAAGGAGGTTTTAGCCCACACCTTGATTTGTGGTTTTGACACACTCTTCACAGTGATGTTGTCTTGCATATTTTGTTCCCTTGGTCACCTCTTACGATACCCATGGGCAAAATAGGGGTGGTGGCACTCTATATTCTTAGTCCGTCACTACGCTGAGTTATAATAATAATTACTAAAACAAAACAGATATTTAAGTAAGTACCACGTGAAACTCAAGCCGTTCTCCTTGAAATTGATCAACGACTACTGGTGAAAGAATATAAAACGTTCTTTATATTTCTTTTTTGTTAATACAGAACATATTACTTTTATTTTTCGTACTCCCAAGACTGAACCTAGTGTTTTGACGTTTACTAAAATACATTATTTGCACTAGACAATGAAGTTTGGTTTATTCTTTGATATTGAAATATTACACGGCAACTAGAAGCATAAAAAAATATCTTTTTAGTATAATGTTATTGTAAAAATAGGTGAAGTAAAATGTCTGTGTTGAAGTGTAAAAATATTTTGAGTATACATGAATTTATAAAATATTGAGCATAATAAAAATCTGAACTAAGTTCAATGTTGCTGGCAACAATAACATTGTGTAATACATATGTAACTATTAGAATGACAACATTTTGCTGTCAAGCCTGCGCAAAAATAAGTATCCTTAATAGTCCGATGCAAACATTGTCTGAACATCGTGTGGTTCGATGTGGTCAGGGGGACGTAAAGGAGCGCGGGGGCAAGGTGATACAAGCCGCGTCTGCCTTGAGTGTGTGAGTTACGCCTACAATTACGTGCGTGTGCAATACGCATGCACGCATTTACTGTCTACGTACGTACTGTCTACGTATAGGTGAATTTTTAATAAGTTTTAATTGCTTCTTTACTTGTTTTGTTGACTGTTTTAGTTTTGTGTGTTTTACATACTCTTTGACGGTTTGCTGGGTGAACCAATTAAAATGCTTCACGGAAGATACAGTGTTATACGCCGCATATATGCAATATACGAATAATGAGAATGAAGGTGACGCTTAAATTCTATTTAATACGGTGTAAAAACCTCTGTGGTGATCGCTACAAGTGTCTTACTTAGAACAGTGTAAAAATAGCAGCACAAGCAAATAAATCCGGCTTGATGGTAGATTTTCGTACGGAAGAAGGTACAACTTTTTTTTTCGACCGTGACCTCGAAACTATCCTCCTATTTAATATCGGTTGAGGTTGATATTTTTGTAAATTGTTGTAGCTAAAAAATAAGGACATTTATTCATGTATCTAATTATTTTTGACAGGTTTATACCTGAGCACAGCAGTGTCCACAGCTTACTTCCGAGTCGACATTAAGTTTGCATCAAACTATACCAGTTTCTTATCCTTAATTCATTTTACTTTATTTTAAAAAATGTTACAGCAAAATTCTTAACTCAGGACCAGTAAAACAATAAAAACCTGTATAGATATATGCTTAAACCTAAGTAGCCTTATACGTCTATATTGTTAAAATTATTATTCTACTAATGCATATTGTACGCTGTCTCCGGTTAAAACAATACAATACATGTTCCGCTTAAGACCACTGAAGTATTACAAGCTGTTAGGGTAGCAAGTCACATGGATCAAAACTCAGTAATGCAAAACGTGACAGTAATTAATACTACCGAGACTAAGAGATAATTATATAGAATCTATTGAGTGACAATTTGCATTTTTATACCAGCCAGCCAGACCAGCACGTCCGTGTGGTGACGTATTAAGAATACATAGTGTTACCACCACTATTCATCCCGTGGGTGTCGTAAAAGGCGACTAAGGGAACAAAGTATGCAAGACAACATCATCAACAAAGAGAAGGAAAACTTGACACAAACCCTACTCCAACCCGTCTGGTCAGCGTGGTGTAGTAGGCCAAAACCTCTTTGCCAAGGAGAGGCCTATGTCCAGCAGTGGACTGTAAAAGGCTGTTGATGATGATGATGATGAACAAGCAGCAATACTGCTTAGCACCTACATACAATACAGCAGCTATGTTTAACGTCACATTTTTCTGTAATGACCATTAATTTTTATTATTTTACGGTAACACTCATTTAGGCAGACAATTAAAACAACTGCGGAAACTAAATTCACTTTCAAAGGAAATACTCGTATTATGTTTTGAACATTTTTTCTTTTATATTGATAATTCATAACATGGAATAAAATTATAGACAGCAAAATTTGGTCATTTAACACGTTTTTAACTCTCTTTTCAGGAATTTTATTTATTTATTTATTTAAAATTTGGTCATTTAATACGTTTTTTTACTTTACTCTTTTCAGGAATAAAAAACGGGATTGTATAAATATTTGTAGCCCTATTGAAACTAGCTTCTGAAACGCTTAACGTTTCTAAATACAAACATTTCTTTAGTAGAAATTTTTGAAGGGAGTATACGCTAGACATGCACCTTTATTTTTACATAGTACGGCAAAATATAACTTTGCTATTACATAGCGTACTGCGCGTACTTACATGACGGCGAAAAGCAGCACATGGCCACGCTAGTAACATTAGCTATAGCTAAATTATAGTTACTAAGTAAACTTTTAATTTAAGTAGATGGAAAAAGTCGTCCATTTTGAAGCAAATAAATAATTTATTTTTTGCTTTATAGTGTTTCTAGGTAGGAAGTTTTTAGGCAGTTTAGTTTTTTATAAAAAGAAATATTTCAGAATGTTTAGTGTATAATAATCGTAGGTATCTAGTAAGTAAAAGACATTGAGAGGTTAGTTGTTATAGCGCCTATGTCCACAGCCGATCAGGCATCTGGAAGCTACAGGGATTTTGAATAGAAAATGCTATCGCTTTTCTTTAGTTGTGAGGTTACGGTGCAATCACAACGGTGAACGCGCTCGCAATGAGGCTCGAGTTAATGTGAAACAAATTCACATTATCCTTTTAATTCTAGGCCTTCTGAATACTTTATTTCTCACAACGCCAAACGCGGTTACCGTTACAATCGGACGTGAATAAACTGACACAAGGTCCTCAGGGCACTACCACAAGAAAAATCCAAACACCAAGTTTACGCTGCGTTGAGTCGCGTAAACACACTAGATACCCTTTCGAGAGTATACCCTTGATATAAATCAGTTGAAAATAGCAATATAGCCTAGAAAATAGCATCTTTCATATTTTATATTAATAATACCAGACCCGGTACTATGGTAATTAAACTGCTGTTAAACATACTCATATATTTTTCAATACATGTATATCGTAGATACATAACACAGACAGAACAAATGATCGTGTTTACCATACAAACACTTGTCTTGGGTGGAAATTGAACCCACGACCTCTAGCTTAGCAGTCAGGATCACTAACCACTAGGGCAACAGGCCGATCAAAGTTTTTTTTAAATTTTTACCTGATATCTCCCACCATATTTTTACTCTTACTCACCTACAATATGAAATGACAGGAACAAGTTCGGATAATGTTAAGTAGTGAGCAGTGTAATTTGCTACGCTTGTGTTTAACGTTAAAATTCACTTATAAAGACAGTAGTCGATAATTACAATAATGTGTTTTTGATATCTGTAAAGTCATTGTTACAAAACATCTGTGTACACTGATCCTTTTTCAAAGAGGACTAACATCGAGGCCCACAGTCAGTTAACGAATAATATTTTTTTTTATTTATTATACATGAAAACAATTTATATACCATCATCATCATCAGCCTATCACAGTCCACTGCTACACATAGACCTCTCCTATATTAGACCTTGGTTCGATCCTCGGCTTCATATACCTTATTTCCAGACATTAATGCATAAAGATCAAAATGACGATATAGCACTGTCAAATTTTTTTATTTGTCTTTAGCTTTGTATACTTTTTGTGGTTGTTTTTTAAACAATTTTGAAAGGAACATTTTTAATTTTTACTAAATAGTGTTCAATTTAAATTTTTGTTAAAATATTTTGTTTTAAGATATTTAAAACTTAATATCTATAGTCAACAATAACCGTATATCTGCAGGAAATATCTTCAGTTTGAATACGTTACTGAGCAGATCTGATTATATAGTAATTTAAAATATAAAGAATGTGATAATAAACCACGATTACAAATTATTATGACTAGTTGAAGACAGGCAAGGTTGTTGATCATTCTGCAATTTGTTCTTCGTAAATCTTTTGTATAAGTTAAACTAATTAAACTAGTGGAAAGTTACATCACAGAAACTTATTATATGCCATGATTGTCGGCTGTCTCTGCTGAGCGAATACTGCAATTACTTAGCAAGGCTTTACGCAATATATTGCAGTTTAAGTGTTGATTTGAAAGTTGCATTTGTGTAAGCGTATAAGTGCAAAAACTGCGAATTGCTAGAGTTTCGATGACCAAAACGGAATCGTTTTAATTTTCTACTTATGCTATTTTGAGATTGGATTTAAGTTTTATCCACCTTATAAAGAATTGGAAATCAAATGTTGGACTTTATGTAATATATATATTATTTCTTTTATAAGTAGTTGCCTCTTTTCATTTCTGGACCTACTCTCTACATGTGAACGATCGACATTATGACTGTGTTCATTAAATCTAATCATTATACCCAAAAGATACCCCACATAAATCCTTTTTATTTAAAAAAATGTTAATTTTATATTCTCGGACCGTATATAATTTCTCAAAAAAAGTCTAATAGCGATTTCTATTTGTCAGTGGTGAAGGTCGTTCTGTAGTAATGACCACGAAACTTCTTGTTTTTTCGACAAATAAACAACCGTTTTCTATAATAAGCTTGATATCGAAATATGGCAGTCTCTTGTTCGTTTCGTATACAATCGTTTTTTATTGCACGAAACAATTAATTATTACACATTTAATGTACGTAGGGATGTGAAAAAGATAGTTTTGATTATTACGAAATGAGATAAAAATATCTTGGTGTAGCACGATTAATTTAATCTAACTTTTTAAGGTTGGATACTTTTAACAAAGTACCTACAGTTACAGATTTGCATTGTCCGTTTGTCTGACCGACCGTGACAACAGTACGTCCGCGTCTGTGTTTAGAGACTATTGTTAGTCCTAAGAGTTATACATTGTATTTATTTCACTAGGCTTACAAAGGTCCCGAACTTTTTAAGATATGTTGAAAAAAATTGATATTCTCTATGTCAAACTTGTAAATTCTCGTTGTGCCAAGCATATTTGTGCAGTTTTTGAGATTCTTGTTGCCGTTTTAGAATAAAAGAGTAACTTATTTGTTTGTTATGAAAAAACAACTCACACAGGTTTATTTTTGTTTATATTGCATATATTTTTTTAGGATGCAATCCAGTTCAGAAGACAGTTGCAAACGAAACTGGTATTCTGTGTGTCAATGCAGGTTACGTAAAAGATTTCGATGTATTTATTAACAACGCTGAAGGAAGTAGCGACAATCACAAGTAGGTTTCAATCGCAATCTGGTCATCGATAAGCAACTTTCGTAAGTTGACCTGCCTCAATTTAATCAATGACATTTTTTTCTGTGCTCAGAATATTATGATATGAAAATAACAAAATAAATGTTGTTTTAATCTTAAAATATTTAATTTTATTAAGCTCAGGTTTCATATATATTCATTGTTGCCCCTTCTTCTCTTTCTTACCTACAGGTCCTGTTATCTGTCCTTAAAAATAGACTATTAGCCCTCAAAGACTAATTATTCATCACCTATTACTATCCTTTACAATTTCTATACAGATTTATAAATAGATTTGAATAGAATAATTAATAAAAATTAGTATTAAATGATACTATTTATATTTCAGTTACCATCATAAAGATGACTTTGCTTTTACAAAATAAATAAGTCGTAAATTTACGCTTTTTATTTTTAACATGTCAAATCAAACTATTATATATTTTTTATTTTGTGTAAAGGCCAAAGTGACTACTTTAATAGAAAAACTACGATAAATGTATTACAGAGTAGTATTTTAAAAGTTAGTTTTTAAATTGACTGCACGATTGGCCTAGTGGTTTAAGCGGTCGTCACGCCGCTCTCCGCTTCACTGTGTTGTGGGCTCAAATCCTACATGGGACAATACTTTGTGTGATCCACAAATTGTTGTTCTGAGTCTGGGTGTTCTTTGTGTGCGTTTCTTGTATGTTTGTAAAGTCCCCGGCGACACAGGATTTATTCTTAATGCGGGCGTTGTCTTATTAAATAAAAAATAAAAATAAAAAATAAAATAAAAATTTAGCTAAAAAAAAACAGCTTTGACACTAAAACCTTTACTAGTTTTACTACCATAAAAACCTTTTTTGTTCGTTGACAACCTAACAAGTCAATTAATAACTTTCCTCTTATCTTTCATCTCTCATCTCAACTTCTCAACTCATCATCACCAGCCTCTAGTAGACAACTAACGAATATAGCGCTCTCCTTAAAAAAAGAGGGTTTGGTGAAGGGTAGGGAACACTCCATATTTTTAATTCAACACTACATGAACTGCTGTAGCAGTATAAAAAAATTCAACACCAGATACCGAGTATGTTATTTTAAACAGTCTTATATAAGCGGGTATCCCATTTCAGTTTCATTCTTGACTTTATTTCTAAAAACTCGATAAGAGTGCAGCAGTCCATTGACAAGCCCCTCCTTCGCAAGAAGGTTTTAGCGGGCCTGACGTATTGGTGGTTGGTGGTTCGTTTCAAGTTTTTATTTTCTTTGCAGTAATGTTTTTAATTTGTTGATAATCTTCAATAAACGTATTAATTAATTTAAGTTTTTTTCCGCTTTCTAGTATCGATATTATTAATTTAATTTCATCAATGTATGGCACGATCACTATATGTTGTTAAGTAAGTATTTTAAGTTTTTAAAGTCTATTAGACCAAGGTTGACAAGATCTAATGCGATGCCTTATTGGTCTAGTGATGAGCGTATGCGACTGCCGATCACTAGTTCTCTAATTACAGAAATACTTAATTTCATAGTCCGGCGTTGGGTTTCGTTGGAGTCTTGACACCCGTGTCTCGAAGAGCACGTAAAGCCGTCAGTCCTGCATCTGACCTCTGCCCGGTCGTGTCGGATAACCGTCCTATCGGATTGTGGGAGTGAGGGAACACAGAGTACACCTGTGTTTACGTACACACTTGTGCACTATAATATGTCCTGTGTAGTCGACGGGTCTCCGTTGAAATTGACCGCTGTGGCCGAAATCGGCTAGGACTACATCAATATGATGTAAAGCTTTTTTAATTAAATTACAGTCAGCTTTAGTCATAGTAAAATTCACAATAATAATTCGTGTTGCTTAATTTCTTGTCCATTATTACACCCCCACACCTCCAAATAAAAATATTTATTGATTTCGAAACACAATAAAGGCGACAAAAATTATGTAAATTTGTAAAAAAACATTTTCTCAAAAATTAATGCGGTATAACTTTGATATTAAGATTTAACTTAACTATGTAGTAATCAACTTAAAAAATGAACATTTTTTCATTTAAATTAAAAAAAAATATGAAATTAATAGTAATTATTACTTTCATTTAAATTATATGTATTAGAATCCCCAGTTCTTGGATTACAAACATAACCTCCTAAAATCCCTTAGAAAATCCATAAAAAAAATAGTTATTTCTCTTTTTTCTAAATCATACAGAATCCAAGTATCGTGACTTAACAGTAATAATGAATCAGTGGTCATAGATAGTTATCTAATATAGTTATGTATTAATATTTTTACATTTTATAGCGCACGTAATATAGATTAACTTTTATGCTCTACGCCACTTATCTTTCTGTAAACTGTATCATAATTTTAAGCATGCGATTGTAGTGCAATTTGGTTTTTATTATTAGATTCAGCCTTAAACTGGTTTTTCTTTTTAAACACTTTTAGAGGCATCCAAATATTTATATTATAACTCGATTTTAAGTTCAAAAATTTGAGTTCCATATTCGTGTGTGGGGTAAGAAATAAATACTTGATTTCCACTTAATACCTCCTTATCTTCCACAGAAAAAGGTATGTGGACCAAGAGTGAACCCGTAAAAATTACTTTTTCCTTTCAATAAAATTATCCTTTAAAACGATCCAAAATGAAATAAATTGAAGTAGATTTTTTAAATTATTTTCAGTTTCATAGTATTAAGAAATTTGACGCAAGTATTGTTGCACTTTTTTAATTATGAACCGTTCATAAACAATTTATGTGTTAATCTGAATTTGAATTGGTTCATTTTTAATACAATGCAATATAATCTATGAAGTCGGAACATCTTATAGCAAGTGTTGGATATGATACATCTAATTTTGTAGAAGTTCAGTTTTACTGTTTGTAGAACAGTTATAATTTAGGAAATACTGTTTAATCTATTGTCCTTTTGTTTAATTATTTATTATAGAGCGAGAGACCAGTGTTGATTAGTTACATCCTGACACTGTGATTTTCCATCACATGTTAATATTATTAACATACATGCATATGTAATTCCCGCATGTAGTGCTAAGCTTGTGTGTGTCGTTTTTACTCAAACTATTTGTAATTATTTTTTTCCTGATCGGAAATCCCCCAGATACCATCGGTGGTTATGTCGGGATCGAATCAACCATAAGCCGCACGCCGTCTCAGGTGCTTGTAGTTGGAGAATCAGATGTACTCTAGAAAGAAAATCCCTGGAGCCTAACTACTTACACCTAAGCCGCAAAGAGTTTGAGGAGACAAGCGCCCCTAGGGACAATACTAGGGTAAAAAAACTAGAAAAGAATCTGTATAATAAATATCTTAAAAATATAGAAATATTTTTAAATATACTTGGTAACTTAAAATATAGTAAAACATTTGTAATTTAACCTTCAAGTTTTGTCTCATGTTAAGCAGTTTGATACAGCGTAGTTAATAAAAAAGAACTATGCAGGTACGATTTTACTGTTTTATTTATATTTCAAATAATTTTTGAGGATGTTTAAAATAAAAAATAAACTGCTAATATTTATTTCTTATTTTCTAAAAACAATACGCTTATTTTATATGTTTTTTGATTTCAAGATTTTTCCATGTGCGTAAACAAAAGACGTAACATGTATTGTAAAAAATAAAAAATATTTAAATATTTCATTTTAATATAAATGAACTCTATTTTAGTAAATACTTACATTTAGATAAAATCAGCTGCCACCCCCTTAACATTTTAAAGTTTTAAAAATATCACCACAGAAAAGTCACTTAGAAAAAGAAAGTTAATAATCACTTTTTTAAATAATATCCATAGGAACTACTTATCACAAATACAACGACGAAAGAATGTATCGTAAGCAAAGCCGATATAATTGATGCGCAAGAGTCGCGTGGGGTGCACTCAACCGTTCCGCGCACAACACAGCCTAGAAATACGCGCCCGCGCATTCACCGTCACTCTATATACTGCCTTCCGATCGCAGCCGAACGTGAAAAATTTACCATTGTTTGGAATAATAAATTATCCCTGTCGCATAAAATCTAATTTAATTTTTTCTAAGTAGAACTGAGGAAATAATTACCTATTTATTTTATTACCTTTTAATAATTGCTTTTGTAATCTTTTTATTACTCGACAGTGGCTTGATTTTTCACACTTGTAGTTTACAATATGGATATTTATTTTTGATGTATATTGTTGTCTACTGTTTTATAGTAGTTATTTTTAAATAAAATGTAGATCCCTAGAATAATTTTATAATAGATATTTGCATTTCATCCATTGTAATTAATAATGCCTGTAATTAAAAGTAAATTAACAAAGACTATTGATTTGTTCGGGTTTTTTATCAGCTAGTCGTTTGAAAATTTTATTTTGGAGTAAATTTAGATTGTGTCACATGTAACAAATTGGTTAAATGATATCGCTACTAATAAACTAAATTTAAACACAATAAGGGCATCGAGTACAAAATATTTATTGGCATAACATAGGTTCAGAGAATATTTAAGACATGTTCCTAAGGAACACTATTACAACCACATTTTAATAACTGTAATAAAAAATAAAATATATAATAATAATATATTCTATTATGTTCCTCTGATCGGTAAAATTCGTGACGAGGTTTTCCGACAGAGAACTGGAATAACCGACAAAGAACGCCAAATCAGTACGCTGAAGTTTAAGTGGGCCGGCCATGTCTCCAGGCGAACCAATGGTCGCTGGATCCGAAATGTACTAGAGTGGAGATCACGATTAGGCAAGTGTATTAAGGGCGCCACGCGATACGATGGACCGACGATTTGAAGAAAGTGGCTGGCACCCGATGGATGTGGTCTGCCCAAAACCGGGATGGTTGGCGCTCCTTGGGGAGACCTTCGTTCAGTAGTAAACGGCAATAGGTTAATTGAATATCTTACTTATTTAAATATCACTAACTGAGTTATTACCAAATAAAAGAATATTTGGCATTAAAAATCTTAGGAATGGTACGAAGTATTTTAGATTTGTAGAAAATAGTTTTGACCAGTTTGTATTGATCGTAGTTCAAGTATGTATTGAATGTACGTTGATATTCATAAGGTGATTCCGTAAATTCCTGAGTAGAAACAAAAGGGAAATACCCGTTGTTAATGTTCTTGGTCTTCTTGCATTAGTACCTATATGTTTATATAATTTAGTAACCTTTTAACCCAATCCAAAGATTAATATGAGCCTAGTCGAATAATAGCATTTTTCATTTTCGTAATATTATTAAGATAAAAAAGTTGCTGCATATTATAAATGTCATTCATGCGTGTTGTAGTAGAATTAGTTAACTAGAACATAAATTTATATAACTGACGCGGTCAAGTTCAGTAGCATGCGCAAATGTTTAACGTATGTCGAAATGGATATTATTATAATTTGGTTAAATTCTAAAGTGAGCTCGTTTGTTACCTACACGTGAAAGAACATGAAATTTACACCGTTATAGTATTTTACTGATAGGAATTCCCCTAGCTGCTACAAAACAAAGTATGACGAATTGGGTAAGTCAGTGTCAGGGTTGCGGCAACTCGACATTATTTTTACCTATGAACCACGGTGCGTTTACAAAGTAAAGTGCTATTCAGAAAAGATTTCATACTGTTTTACTGCACTAAAATTTTTTCGGTGTAGGTACGTTAATTATCTCTTAACGTCATCTGGATAAAAAGAGGAAAGTTTCCAAAGGCAATCTTTCTTCTCGTTTTTATCTGTTTAGCAATCTATCTTTTGAATCTTTCTTGTGCTAATTGCACAACTGTGGAAGTTTTTTAAACTACCATTTTATCTATATTCATTCATATATTTACAAACTTTTGTCTCTAAAAATGAGATGAGTGGTTTTTAAAATTTCAAAATTTTATTAATTTCTCCATCTTTGACGGTTTCTTAGGACATGAATGCTTTCTAATGACACCACTGTATGTTCAGTGAATGTGCTCTTATTCATTTGCTTTCTCAATTAACATGCGAACATCTAAGTATGTCAACATATCTTTATCTACGTAACAAATAAATAAAACATATAAAGTACCGCATTAAGTAATAGCAGCTACCTTCGTCCTTAGTACTTCATCCACCGATCGCATTATCATTGTGGTCTTACATTCTCATTGCACAATAGGAATGCAGATATTGCACACATAAACAATCATTTGTCAATAGTTATTATTGCGACTTCACGTGAATCTTGAATCACTTGAATCTATGAGACTTTGGTAATGTTTATTCCTTTGAGAAAAGCATGTTTACTAAGATGTTTTTTATGGTTGTTTCATAGTTTACAAGGTTTAAAGAGGTCATACAAATTGTCATGTAGGTATTAATGGATTATGAATTCGTTGTGCGTGGCAGGGGCAGAACATAACGTTTTCCGGGTCGTTGAAAAACGGTTAATAAAAATAATAAACGCAGTATTGATTAAATTGGCACTATATATGCAACTCATGGTGTCACTTATGTATGCTAGCTGATTTCGGCCACGTCAACCACTCTCAACGGAGATCAGCAAAATGCGCAGGAAATATTACAGTGCAGGAGTATGTGCGCAAAACCCAGGTGCACTCACTGTTCCTTCAGCCTCATAATACGATGGGGCCGAATCGACCCGGATACGGAATCCGAGACTTTTTAATTGGCAATCGTATACGCTAACCACTAGACCACTGAGGCAGGTAAACTATGGCATATACATAGTATAGCATAGTAAATATAACGACCAGATGTAACCTGCAACCGAACATTGACAGTTCATCTCAAAGAAAATGTTGAAGCTACTAGTTTAGGTCTTAAATGAAAAAAAATAAACACATATGTTATGAATAAAACATTAAATACATTTTAGATAAGTTTCATGTATTTAAACAGTTAAAATGTTGGAGGAAAAAGTCTAAAAAATGTACTTTACGAAACAACATTATGATACTAAGTCAGATAAATCTGATTTGCAAACCGACACACGAAGAAGGAAATTCAGAGAGACTGTAACAAAATGTTAGTGGGGTTATCCAAGACAAATTTACAAGTGAGTAACATGTGTGACTATAATTTGACTTAAAAAACGTAACAGTTTCATTAATTATGTAATTATAACAGATACAACTTAAACAAGCTCTTTGGAACAACAAAAACACAACCAAATCTAATTTATACAATTTTAACTACCATCCACCTAAAAATATTAATACATACATATGCAAGTGTATAAAAAGTTTGCCTCTTAGACCGAGCTCTTGATGAATTATCAACTTTTTTTTTTAATTCAGACTTATTAGCACTATTTAACCACTTGTATCACAGAATCTTAGGCGAAAGACGTCCACTGCTTGAAATAGGTCTTGCATAAGGTTCACCACATCAACAGGATCTTTATAATATTGACTACCGCGGTAGCACAGTGGTGGCGAATGCGCTTATCAACACAGCAGTATGTTGAGGTCTCAGGTTCGATTCCTAGGTCCAACCGAATGTTTACAAGATCTGTAAATATTTGTTTTGGAGTTTGGGCACTTTTTATGTACAATATGTAGGTATGTATTTACAAGAAAAATGTATATAAGTGTTATATCAATCAATCTGGCTTTCATAGTACAAGGTCTGCTTAGTTTGAAACAGGATAACGTTGTTTTTTAGATGTTCGAATTATTAAAAAAAAAATTATAAAGAAAAAACAAAATTGCTTCACTTCAAAACCGGCCTCATTATGTCTTACAACTTGTTTAGTACCTAGATTTTTTGTGTAAAAGTTGTTTTTTATTTTTGAAGGTATACATATATACATAAAATCGCGTTTGTTTTCCCGGAGAGTTAGGCAGTGGCATATTAAAGGTCTATTTTTCAGCAGTGCTTTGGTCCCATGTAATAGGTGGCAAGCCTATTGCCGCCAATCGGAATGTTTTGTGTGCCATAGCCTCGAGGCTGACTAGGAGCGCTAAGTTCTTGGTAGAAACCCTATTCTTTAATAAATACATATACTTATAATTATGTAATACGTCTACATTGCAGAATTATTCGGACAGTACAAAGAAAATAAATAATAAATTATCAATATTAAAGACAAATCATTCATCTACCATAATCGTACCTTACATGTAGGATTTAATTTATGTGGTACCTACACAGACATTGGATTCTAAGCCTAAGCGCATACTACGTAGTACAAAGCTACATGCGCATTAAAAGTCTATGACGTTATTTGAGACGTCAACATATCAACAGGTCGCATTTCAATTGATATGTGTGAGCAAACAAGATCATTAATTCAATAAGTTTATCGATCTGTTACGTCAATCTGTGAAAAAACCTCCACAGTCACATTGGGGGTGTGTCTTTTCAATCAAATCAATTTATGTCACGACTTGCATCATTCAGAAGACATTAGTAATCATATACCTTAGGCTTTGTTAGCATGAAGATTGTTATAATGTTACAGCTTTGCAATTTTAATTTATAACGAATCTAAAACTATATCAAAAGACACGTTACTTAAAATATAGAATTCACGCTCACAGAGTACTAATAAGTCTTGCTGTCCGTTTATTTATCTGGCTATATTTCGAAAAAGAGGTCAATCAACGAATCCAGCTAGGTTGAGCAGCGTTCGGGAAGCTACGTAACGTTTTCTCGTCACAAATACCACAGTGTCTCAAGACAAAAGTCTTTGACCAGTGCGTATTGCCAGTGAAGACTTACGGCACAGAGACGTGGTCGCTCACAATGGGCTTGAAAAGACGGCTCAAAGTCACCCAAAGAGCAATGGAGAGGGCAATGCTCGAAGTTTGTTTTTGTGATCGAATCAGGAATGAGGACCAATCCAAAGTCACCGATATTACCAGCAAAATTGCTAAACTTAAGTGACAGTAAGCGGGGCACATTACATGCAGAAACGATGGCCGATGGAGCCATAAAGTTCTGGAGCGGCGACCGCGTACTGGGAAACGAAGCGTTGGTAGGCCCCCCACAAGGTGGTCCGACGACCTGGTGAAGGTCGTGGGCAGCTGTTGGATGCGGGCGGTACGGGATCAGCTGTCGCGGGGAGGTCTATGTCCAGCGGTGGACTTATTTTGGCTGAGATGATGATGATGATATATTTCATAACCCAAAATAATTGGAATAAACTTTTAAAAGAACACATTTTTTCGTCATTCATAATTTTTTAGGTTACTTTGAGTAAACAGTACAAAGATGAAACAGATTCAGAAGATAATTTAAAAGAAGGATCGAAGATCAAAATATATCGTAAGAAGAATGGTTTACAAAACAAGGAAACAATAATTTCATTTATATGATATAAACGTAAAACCGTTACAAACCGTGAAACTCTTTTAGATATATTAAGATGTGTATTACAGTACAATAACTAAGAAATAATAGTTAAAAGCTAAGTAAAATTGCTGTCCTTAGACTGATATGCACAAAAGCCATGGAAGCCGTTTGACGCCTCTGTGGTGCAGTGGTAGCGTAGGCAACTGCTGAACATGAGGTCTCAGGTTCAATTCCCAGGCCCGATTCAATGTTTGTATGATCTCCAAATATTTGTTTTGAAATTTGAGTGTTTTCCATGTATAATATGTATGTATTTACCAAAAAAGTGTACATTAATTGTATTTATATCAGATGTCTAGTACCTATAGTATAAAATCTGTGTACTTTGAGACTAGGTGGCGTTGTGTTCCAGATGTCTGAAGTGTTATTATTATTAATGAGACCACACCTTTAGATCTTCAATGCAGTACATCGGCCTCTCAAAAATTGTTTCAATCAACGTTCTAGCATTTATTTTTGGATCTAATCAAGTGAATAAAATAAAGGCATTCACATAAGTTTATTGCATGTTAGTGCAATTTTATTGCCTCAGCGATTTCGTCGTAGATATTGCTGACAAAAAAGAACATCTCCACATACAATACACCTACATCCAACTATATTTTCCACTCATCTTTTTTTAGATTGGTTTAAAAAGTTTGAGATGTAAGAGCATTAAGAGGTTAAAAAACTACTTTCATGAAAAATAATATTATAATATTCTCGGTAATAAAAGTTCTAAGAGAAAAATATTTAACTTTTTAAGTACGTTTTGATTGCGCAAATATTCAATATTTAACCAACACCTACTATTTATTTGTACTTACATTAAGAATTGATCCGAGTGTATTTTATACATATGAGCAGAAATATATAAATTGGATAAAGTACTATACTAAATCAATACACCAAAACCAGAAATCCTAAAAAATAGCAATAACTATCACGGTAAAAAATTAATAGAAATCGCGAGGTGCTTTATCTTTTCAAAATAAAAGAAAACAGGATATATAATCCTAATTGATAAATATTAATTTAATTTTAGTAAATAGTACTCAGGAAAAGGTATTCAAGAAGATATCTCTACAAAGAGAAGGAAAATTTGAAACAAATCTTTATTTTTTTTTTAACATGTGGAAACCCCCTCGGGCCGCTACCCCACCGGGGTTTACGGCGAGGTGGTATGTCGGAATCGGACCGACTAAAACCACACGGTGTGCCACTCTGCGCCTGACATAGGAGGGATCTGGGAACAGCTGCTATTACGACATCCAGATCCCTCGTTGCGCCTGCCCGCTGTCGCGGGAACCATCTGCCGGTAAACTCTCTATTTTAGGCGACGGCTGGTCATTGTAACGGATAGAGGGGAAAACCCATCCCGTCCACCCGCAGCCTGAGGCGGCATGAGGCGCTGGAACGCGCGCCTCCGTCGCCCGGTTCGCCGGCGACGAATTGGGTCCGAGTGGAGGTCATCCTCCCGGGCCTTCTCCGCCGCCTCCTTCCGTGAAATTATGTCTTCGCAGAAGGTTGCGACCGCGGTAAAATAACTGTCGCTACCGTCCATGGAGCGTAGGACGACCGGTAGCGAGAGATCTCCTCCAATAACTGCAATGAGCCCCACGTTGCGCCGCCCAGGCGGAACAAACAGCTAGCGTGTACCGAGCCGAGTCCTCACCGCAGTTGCAGTGGTGACAGGCGGGACTCAATTCCCTCCTGGCGACCGAGTGCAGATACTTTCCGAAGTAACCGTGCCCGGAAAGAATCTGCATCAGTCGGAAGGAAAAGGTCCCGTGCTGTCGCCCTGCCCACTCGGTGATGACCGGCTGAAGAGCCTCCACGGCGGCAAAACCAGCACGTGGAGTCTCCAGCCGGGACGACCAACGAGCGATCGTGGCTCGTCGAGCGGCCTCACGCCACTCGTGTATCTCTTCGAGTGGACCACGACGGGGCCCATGGAACAAAAGGGCTTGCGTCTTGTCTAGGGCCACCTGCAAACCCAGCGCCTCAATACGCCCGACCACCAGAGAGACTCCTGTGGCGGCCAGGCGCGCCACCTCTTGAAAGTTCATCCCCCGGGCTGTGACCAATGTGTCATCTGCGTAACAAATTACACCCAACCCGGGGGAAGACTACCTCGAAGGGCCCAGTCGTATCCCATATTCCACAGGAGTGGTCCGAGGACAGACCCCTGTGGAACACCGCACGACATGGGCCGCCGCCTTAGAATACCATCTCGATCCTCGTACATGATGGTACGCTCCTCAAGATAGTCTGCCACAAGTCACCTCAGGTACTATGGCACCCTGTGGTAGTGGAGTGCTTCCCTGATGCAGCTAAATCGCAGACAATTAAACGCGTTGGCGATATCTAACGACACCACCAACAGCACGCCGCCACAGCTCACTGACTCTTCGGTAACGGCCCTTAAGTGCTTCACAGCATCGACCATCGAACGCCCCGCTCGAAAACCGAATTGGGCGTCCGATAGATCGGGGCCCACCTTGCAGAGGTGCCGGACGATGCGGGCAGAGAGTATCCTCTCAAACAGTTTACCCACCTCGTCCAGCAACACAATGGGCCTATAGGCCACTACCGAATCGACAGGCCGTCCCGGCTTCCTTAATAGGACCAGCTTCACGCTTTTCCAGCACTCGGGGAAGCGTCCGGACGACAAACTAGCGTCCAAGACAACTTGAAACAAATCCTATACCAACCCGTCTGGCCAGCGTGGTATAGTAGGCCAAAACCTCTTTCCTAAGGAGAGGCCTATGTCCATCTGTGGACTGTAAAAGGCTGTTGATAAATCATTGTTAACCAACATAAAATCAACCACATTGTTTCTGAAAATACATTTATAATGTATGCAGTAAAGACGGGTTATACTGTTTCTAACTCAGAAACGGCTGAGTTTTACTATTTCAAATATTTGAATAACTATAAAATGTTATGTTACTATATTCTATTGTATGAATCCGGATGAAGCACATATTTTTCAAGTGAAGGGTTTTTTTATAATTGAATACACAATTCTCTGATCTAACTATATTAGAAAAGAAAATATTTGATATAAACGCCCCATTTATTTGAAATAGGTTATATATTACATTTTGATATAACGTTGGAATCCAAGCAGTGCGGTAAAAATGAAAGAAAATAGCTATATTTAAATATGCATATACGTGTTTAGGGTGAAAAATAAATCCCTTAATATTCGGACGGTCTAACAATCCTAATTGTTTCTTTGACCTGCTCAAACGTGAATAATTATTTACAGTTATATTCATTGGCTTATTAATGTTTACTGGTTACAATACATGACGGACTGACGTTATAATGATAGTATGTATGACATGATAAAAGCCAGGTTATTAGAAAACGCTAAACGTTAAAAAAAATAAAAATCATGATATAAATTATATTAATAAAACAAACACAAAAACTTGATGCTTAACGCATTTCGACATACTGTCATTCATCTAGAATTAAGTTTATTCTAAAAGATTGAAATTTAGATTTTTGCAGTAAAATGTTAAAGGAACTGCCATAATATATTTTTTTAGAATTAAATTTATTGAAAAAATTATAATATATTAATATAAATCGCTTAATGTCGGTAAATTAATACAAAATATGAAAAGAAAAATTTCTAACATACTGCATTTATAGTTATGCCTACTTGTTGGTACATTAATTATAACATAATCATTCAATTTCATAAGATATCAATCGAATAGTAAGTACCTTAGAGAAAATGATGAGACTAGTTAAACACTTATGGTAAATTCCACGTATTTTTTGTTTAATATTCTAAGAAATAACATACATTAAGTAAATATCGAACCACAGTGGCGAATACTACACACTCTTAAACTCATATGCTAAGTTAAGTATGTAAATATTTGGAAGCAACCACAACTTAAACATCCTATATCGATGAAGCTGTACAATATTTTACGTATAGAAGATAGAAAGAATGAAAACAGACAACAGAATTTATGAAAAAATTACGTTTTCTATATATAACCACTACATACTGGCTGTACATAATTGCCTCAAAAAAAAGAATAAAAGCCTCCCTTCCCTTCTAAAACGTTCAGACTTACAATTTTCAGTTAGATATACTTTTAATCATAATTACAAATGTTAATATATAGTTGAACAAATTCAAAAAGCCGACTTGACAATTTAAAACCTGATTAGATTACCGCTAGTCTATTGTACTTGTATAACGATCCCTCGACCGATCGATTTTTAGCCATAGACATCATCTTTTACCTTGTTTTTCCTAAAATATTGCATGTAGTTATCCAGTAAATACTAGATTCAATTTTAGTTTATTGCTAAATTTATACTACGAGTCACTATTGTTAATTACCCGTTGCTTTTTTATTTATTTTATATCGACCATTAGGTGTAGTGAGTTTATTTTGATGGTCAAATTGTTCTCTATTCTTGATAGACATTTGGTTACTACTCCTGGTCCATAAAAATCTGTTTCAGAATGTTGATGTACCTTGTGTGTGCTTAAATTTGTGGCTCGTTCATCCCTTCGAAGTAAGTTAAACATAATTTTGAAAATATACTCGTATATAATGTTCGGAAAAGGTGAGCTTTAAATCACTTTTCTGTAAAGTACACAGTTGATATATTATCAGATAATTTGACATGAAACCAGATTACAAAATATACCAACACTTTATACTCGTATACTCTACACATTGTAATAACAAGCGATACCACAAGATACACAATATTGAGTGCCTGCTACTTGTTAATTACTTCGCAGGAATGCAGGATGTAGGTAATATAATGTCTGCTTAAAACATTTAAATAAAATCTTAGGCTGTTGCTCCACGATAAACATAATTGCGATATACATACTTCTGAAAGTAGGAAGTGTAAACGTCTCTACGTAAATATATTTTTCAGATTGTGAATTAATCGTAAATATCTATAGTGCTTGGTGAAGACGTGCGGTGACGCATTAAGAATACAAAGTATCACCACACATATTCTTCCCATGAGTGTACTAAGAGGCGATTAAGAAAACAAAATATGCAAGACAACATCACTGTGAAGAGAAGGAAAATTTGAAATGAGCCCTTTACCAACCCTTCAGGCCAACGTGGTATTGTAGGGTTAAACTTCTTTGCTAAGATAAGCCTATGTCCAGCAGTGGACTACCAAAGGGTTTGATAATGATGATTAATAGTAGTTTAACAATTCATTCTTATTAACCGTATAATAAACTTCTGAAGCATAAAAAGCTTTCTAAACTAAGGACTGACAAATACTTCTTTGCATAAATTGTCGAGAGAAAAAAAAAAATATAAATTATGTATTTTAATGGTTGAGAAATAAGGTATGTATGTTATAGGTAACATACCTATTGTGTTAATACACAATTCAATTATAACAGTATAAATACTGGGGTGTCCAAATAGAATTGAGATCTAATTATCTGTAATTTATTTCTCAACTCCATAATATTTTCACTTCACGTATTCGGAACTAGCTGAGTAAGCAACTACCGGATTAGCCTATTCTTTGTTTCAAACAATATTTTGCATATTACTAAATGCACCAAATTTTCCCTGTTTAACAAACACATCTAGTACTAGATACACCAGGGTCAAAGTGCAACCTTGCAACTGAAAGGAAATCGAGAGACACTCAGACATAGCATAGCAGTGATTGTTGCTGTGACACAGGTAATTGCAAAATTTGTATAACTTTACAAACTTATTGAAATTGATGAACGGTGTCGCTGGCATCGGTGTCACTGTGGTTTCGACTCAAGTTCAGATTAATTTGCTCCGCAGAACGTCAATTTCAATTTTTATCAGCAGTAGTAATAAATTTGTAACTCTGGAGTTTTCTAAACACAATTATAATGCACTTGAAAATGTCCAATTCACTTTTATTGAAGTAGTTTAGAACAAATTGTATCAATTGAAAAGTTATTTAATGTGTGTCAAGTCTTTTTGTTTGAGTCGTTTACGAACGAAGCAATATATCGGTTCGTTATTTAATGTGATATCATATTTGCTGTAGTTCTTATCCTATAGTTTTATCGTTTCTATTACTACCTACATACTAATGGTTGAACAATGAACCCTCGGAAACTTGAGACTATGATTCATCAATCATCATCAACAGCCTTTAACAGTCCACTGCAGTACATAGACCTCTCTTTATCAAGAAGGGTTTGGCCTACTATACCACACTAGCCAGACGGGTTGGTATACGGTTTGTTTCAAGATTTCCTTCACTTTGCAGTCATGTTGTCTTGTAGATTAAGCTCCCTTAGTCGCTTTTTACGATACCCACGGCCAGAATAGGTGTAGTGCACTCTATATTCTTAATCCGTCACCACACAGACAATATTATAGACTATGGTTAAATTAAATATAACAAATCGACACGAGTGAAGTAGAAAAAAAAGGCTTCTGCTTTGTTTGCATCAATGTAGATTTTGTTAATGACGATAATTATACTCGGTAAAGTCTGAAAAATATTCTGTGTATTTCAATACTCCTGGCATGATATGTGCAAATGTTTACGACGATATGTTAAGTAAAGGCAGCAAATATATGAACTTATTTTCGTATTTAAGTATATAAAATTTTAGCAAGTGTTTTTTTTAATAATCACACGACATGAAATCCAATGTATGACTTTTAATAGTCCCGAGTTTTTGTGCTTATTGACAAAATAGTAGTATTGAATGTCGTTCAAATATTTCTAGTGTAACCTGACACTCTATTTTACCCAAGTACCTACACACAAATTTAAGACCTTTATCTCTGATCTCTTTAAACTAA
Source organism: Hypercompe scribonia (assembly GCA_949316085.1). Lineage (NCBI taxonomy): Eukaryota > Metazoa > Arthropoda > Insecta > Lepidoptera > Erebidae > Hypercompe > Hypercompe scribonia. The sequence goes on from OX438975.1 coordinate 9,459,401, forward strand.
GCAATTGGTAATTACAAATGGGCGAGGATCATTAGTATGATATGTAAAAATATTAATTGTTTACAAAGTAGTTTACAAACCTGACCAGTGCTATAAGACATTTTAACGAACGGAATGTTATCGGTCAAATGTCAAGTGTACTTTAAAGCGTTTTAATTTAAATCCGAAACTAAATTTGGTTTAAATTTGGTACTTTATACTAACAGGAAAGTACTCACTGTCGTACACTACTTAGTATGATATAGTGCTTCAAACGGAAAGTTAGATTCTTAGAAATGCAAATGGCCTATTAAATCTACAAAATTTACGTAATAATTTGGACTTAATAAGGTTAACAAGTTCATTTTGCATACACTTTTATAACACTTTTATTTATACACAAAATGATTCATAAAAATTATTGATGCAACGAGATGTTTTTATGTTAATATGTTACGGCAAGTATTTGAATTTAGTCACCTTGTTTTCGGCAGCTAAAATTAGATACGACCGATAACAGGTGACTAGTCGTAGCAGTCTTATGTTTAACCTGTGGGTATTCTGTGAGTATATTTATTTTACTATTAAAATATTAAAACTGGGAGGTAATTATTTTCGAAATCGTTTTATAAATTACAGGATTCTGAAGTATGTTTTTTTTAGAGAATTGAGAACCTTTTGCTTCTAGATTTAGAAGTGGGTTTAAAATCCAAACGCTGCATTCTAACAAAGTCTGAATTTAAAATGTTTCTTTATATTCTATGCCCACCCTAAAGGTTGAAGCGTGATGTTACATTCATATTTTCACTGTACAACAAAGTTGACACATTGAACATATAATAATAATGTGAAAGAAAATACTCCATTAGACTTTGACTTGGGATCAAGGTTTGCTGTATATATTCAAACTTATCTACTATTATTTATTTTGCCGTCAAGAATTGACTAAGACTGTGACATGATGTCACTAATGAGGTCGAAGGTAACTGTAAAATGTTTGTAAATATGATTTGAAATACTAATTCATCTACTATTATGTATTGAAATATCAAAAAAGCCAACCCATAGTTGTAGATTGCAAGAAAATAAAAAAATAATAATTAAAGCTTACTCGTAACTGTAACTACTTCGTGTTCTATCTTAATTTTTTAATTTATATATTATAAATTACAATGACATGTCATTATATTATTATAATGACATGTCATTGCGTTATCTAGGAAAGTTTATGTAATAAATAATTTCAATCAATTAAATGTATAAATGATTGGAAAATCCCAACTCGACCTAACTAATCGAGCTTCAATCAGATCAAGGTTTGTGATTCATAATTTTGTGAAACCATATTATTACTTTTTTTATTATTCGTATCTGTTAGTTTTGTCGACATTGCAAAACCGCTTAATTTATAGTGGCACGATTTCACAAAATTAAATACCGATCTGAACGCTGAATTCATTTTGATCTCCATTTTAGCCACAACTCGAATAGTTGAAAAGCATTTACTACGACTACGTCTATTGTACTCAATAGGTTAAAAAGTATAGTATTCACAAGGCTCAGGTTGACAGATAGTTACTAGAGGATTCTAGATATTATGGTCCTAGACCACAGAACGAATTTAATATTTGTGTTAAAAACGTTGGTCGATAGCTTACCTATGATTCGAACTCGTAAAAAATTGTTTTAAGTCTATTAACTTGTTTTTATGATGCTAGAAGTAAGCGGCAGATGGATCATCTGATTTAGATTGTTACCAGAAAGGATTAACACCGCCAACGCTACATTATTATAACAAGAAAAATTAGCGTTACTAATTGATGCATTTATTATGTAGGAATAAATTCTATTGATATCCTACTCATCTTAAAAAACGAAAAGGTCGAGCAATATTTTTCTTAATAGCTAACATACGCTTTCATAAATAGTTATATTTTGACTAATATTTACAGAAATAAACGGTTTTATTAACGTCTATAAGGAGGATAAAAAAAATTAACTTTATGCACTCTTGTACGTCGGTTTCTATAAATGAATTGTGAAAATTGCTTATATACATAAGTTCCAAACAATTAGAATAAGAAGGAAAGAATAGAAATAGTTTTCATATGTCAGTGAATAATTTTTTTGAGAGAGGGATAACGTACCTCTTACGCAAATGAGAGGAGGACGTTTCAAAATCGAGGAAGAAGTTGGTTATGTGGGTAATTACTAAGACAATATGGCCCAGGATGGTCAGAATCATGCGTTGGTTAATGCCATCATGCATGCATTAGATCTTTTTGATGTCCTTAGACGTAACTGAAGAAAGTTTAAGTGAGTCAATAGTGGGACTGGTTAGACCAAATATACATAAGGAATATCTATAAGGTAAAACGAAAAATATTTTTGTTCGTGTTTTATGTTAACATTGGTAGTTTCCTAGAGGATCCTAATAGACTTTTAAACGAATGTGAATACTTAGTATACTTAACATTGTAAAGGTAAATAACATTAAGTGCGCAAATTACTAAACACGCCGAAATATTGTGTCAAGCCGTGATTGACGTCAATAATGTTGTTTCCTATCACAAAAATAAATTATTTAACAGACTCGTGAAATAAAATACCTATGTCAACATACTAAGAAAAAGTATATTCGGCACAGTTTAAAGTTCCCTATGAAAGAAAGAAAGCCAAACTGTCTCCTTTTTTTTATTTTCTTGCAATCTACAACCATGGGTTTTCTTTTTTGATATTTCAATACATAATAGTAGATGAATTAGTATTTCAATTCATATTTACACACATTTTACAGTTACCTTCGACCTCATTAGTGACATCATGTCACAGTCTTCATCAATTCTTGACGGCAAAATTTTATACTCAAAATTAAAAACAAGAAATTTGCAATAGATATTTCATAATTTCTTTTTTAACAAAAATATCCATAGAAGATATCGTATTAGCATCTGTATTGCACTGATAAGGTTTGAAAGGCTTGTCGTAGAAGTTAGAAAAAAAAGTAAGTAAGTATAATAATTGTCACCTTTTTAGTTTTCTAAATTTTAAAGACGAAAGTGTTGATTTAACTTTTTTGTTAACTTTAGGTGGTATTTATGTTGGCCCTCGTGGAGGAGTGGAAGTAACGACTTGGGCAACCAAGCGCTGGACACGCCGTTATTTCAGCGGTAAGACCCCTTACGGAGGATTGGCTTGAGAGGCATCATGGAACCCTCTCATACCGACTGACGCAGGTGACCACTGGAAAAAGATGTTTCGGAGATCACCTGTGTCTGATACGTAAGGAGTCAACACTGAGTGCCATCACTGCGATGGCCGGACCGTGGACACAGCGCTCCACACGCTGGCAGAATGCCCAGCATGGGTGGAACGGAGGCGCGACCTCATGGCGCCCATCGGAGTTGAGACTCTCTCGCTCGATAACATGATTGCGACAATAATCCGAAGCGAGAGCGCGTGGAACTCCACCATCTCCTTCTGCTAGCAGGTTATGCTTGCAAAAGAAATGGCGAAGCGGGACCGGGAGAGGTTTGGAACTCTCCCAGTCCGCCAAGCCCGGGAACGGGCTAGGTACCGTAGAAGACCCAGGCGCCGGAGATCATTAGATGATCTCCGTCCTCCATAAGCGTAGGCCTAGGGGTGACAGATAAGGCCATCTGTCACCCTAGCAGCAGCAGAGCGCTACGGACTGCGCGCACCCTTTCGGGGGGGGCAGTAAAGAAACCATCAGGTTTCCACACAGGAGGGTGCCACCCACCACCCACAGCCGTAGGTGGCCCGAGGTATGTCGGTCGGGGTTCCAGGGCTTTCCTTACTAGTGTGCACCTGGTCCCCTGGCGATTGGTACCTGAGACGGCGTGCGGTTTTTCGTCGGTTCGAGTCCGACATAACCACCCTTCAGTGGTATACGTGGAGATTGCCGCACAGTACAAAAAAAAGGTGGTATTTATGTCATAGTCAGCTGTACAGCTGAATATAGTAATTATGACAATTATAGCATATTAAAATATTTATTTTTTTATTTAATTTATTTATTTAATAATTTTATGCAGACATGTACGTCCGCGGACTTTATGCCTTAGGCATTCTCTATCAGCCAATCTTCGAGTCAACAACAACCTTTCGTCAGTAATAACTATTTGTTACTCTTGTGCAAAATCAAAGAAATCAAACATGATGAGCGAAGATTTTTACCATGATTTGAGGACAAGAAACAGAGATCAGGTTCAATGTAGGTGGGTAAGAAAGAGAAGTTGAAGAATGAAAAGAGAGTTAATTGCTGTGCTGGCGAATGAGTAGCCATTTTAATAGGCAACGTAAAACAAACACGTGGTCATACTTTCAGAAATTGAGTATGAATCGAATGCAGTTCTTAAGAAGACGCTCTAGTTTATTGAAGAGGTCTGTATCCAGGTCGAAATGACACATATCACCGTAGCCAATTAAATTACTACAGTCAAAATTAAATTTATGTCATAAAGCAACATGCAGAACACATGCAATTAGTTTTTGAATTAGAAAGTCAGGATATATGTATAATGTATAGTTAACCGTTATTGGTATAGGCAATAGGAGTTAAAGACATGGAACAGACTAGTGGAAGGTTCCTTTTTTTTATTTTAAAAATCTGCCAAAGTGACTCTACTCTGCCTGCCTGAATGGAGTTATGGTGACCAACACGGTGGTGGCCTAGTGTAATGCTTTTTCACATCCTGCTTGAGAACATAAAACGCATGATAGTCATCATGGCAGTGTAAGGCTCACACAGTTATCCCTGCACCAATGGGCCTTCAGTCTCACACTCACCAAGGAAACACAACAGCACGGATGCTGTCGCTTTAGGTTGGTCTTCTATGAGAGGGTGGTACTACCCCGGTCGAGCCCGCCCGTTCGTGCTGAAATCAGCGTGGCTCTACTACCTACGCATATTTACTACAAATAGTTGCAATTTAGTGACAAAATTGTAATATCACAATACTTACAGTGACCTGGAGTAGAAACTTGAGAGTGTTGGGACCGACCATCAGTCATGAATAATCAGTCAAGAAGGAGATTGAATTTGATTGATATGCAATAAAAGGTAAATTAGCTTCATTTAGTAAAGGCAAACTGAATTTCGAAGAAGTTAGGTAGTTAGCAGATTAAGTGTTCTTCTTGTTGCTCGATAACTGTCTATTGAAGTGTCTGCAGTCTGCACAACTGTCTCCTATTTTTTGTCTTTTCAACATTCGGTAATAGCATAAATAACTATTTTTGATTGGCCATGAGTATTAATGTAATTATAAAAACACTCACATAACTTCTATTAAATAATAAAATAGAAACTATTGTATTTATATGACAGGCAAGATAGGTTCTTTTGAAACGTATGTGATATTAAAAATATTTTCTTTGTCGGTAGGTTATTTTATACTTATTTTTAATTTTTAACGTTTTTTTTGCTAAAGGTATTTGGTAAATTCAAGTAATTACGTATATATTTTGTCCGTTTCAGTTTTTTATACATATTTATTAAATGATGACGTTATACATGTATATTAAATTAAATAAATTTCACAAATAAAATGTCACTCAAACTAATTTTATTGTAATATCCTTATATAGTTACTTCGCTATCAGAGTGAACCATTGTAAATTCTACTTAGGTATGTTTACACACGAAATTCTTGATTTTATTAGGCTCCGGTATCTGTTCGTAGAATTGTCTCGGGTAAAACATTTCTCGTAATAAATTATTTTATGATGTAGTAAACATCTTTTTAAGTTCTCATTTCTACAATTCTGTCTACTGTCGCTCATATGGACATTCGTAAGTTGCAGGATATTTTAAACGTAGGTAATGCTTATACATTTATAGTAGGTATTTCATAGTGATATAGAGTTTTACTGCACTCTATCCATCAACGAATAGAACGTCATGATTTTTTTTGTAGCATTTGATAAACTTATTCATTAACTCATCTAACTTTATCTAAATTTCGTTTATTCAAATCCAGTAAGTAATTTGTTGTCAAAGAAAATAAAGTTGATGATTGTGCTTAAGAATAACCAAGGGCTTTCCCATGGCCCCATAAAATTAATGATATCCCACAAAGTGTCGTGTCGTCCAATGAGCCTGCGTACAACAAGCCATGTGTTCAGTGACTGCTACTTTCACCCGCTTCACCGCTAGAGTGCACTGTACACCAACCGCTAAGTTAAATTAGTAATTTATCAGGTTACTGTCACAAACAAAATGGGTAGCGAATAGATAAGATATTTTCTTTATATGTAAGAAAATGAAAGTTTATATCACACAAATCAAAAAATTTTTTAAAAATATCTTCTTAGGTAGGATTAAGTAAACATTATGTGAGTATAGCATAGGGTCTGGGTTGGATACTCACAGACAGCATATAGGCCCCGGCCATCGTGATACCTAACCGGTATTAGTCAAGATCAACGACCTGAAGCACAACACTATCGCAAACAATACACTAGAAAGATACTAAATATGAACTAATGTTACAAGCATTTCTTCTATAGAATTAGTTAACATTTGAATCTAATATCTCATGCAAACATATTACGGGATTTCTTGAGACCGTTGCTACTGGAATTTGCTGGCTACGACTGTAACACTTGGTTTCAACAAGATGGAGCCACTTGTTACACATCTAATAAGTCCCTGACGGTGGTCAAAGTCATATTTCCGGCAAAGCTGATTTCCAGATGAGGCGACATTCCATGGCCACCCAGAAGTCCAGTTCTATCCCCAGCAGACTTCTTTTTATGGGATTATTTGAAGAATCATATCTATATCTATAGACCTAATATACTATGTTAACCAAAAGAAACAATCAGCGAAGAGGTGTCGGTGGACTCGCGGTGCTCGCTTAGAAAAGTGCAAACGTCGAAATAGTGGTCATTTAGATGATATAATTTTTAAAAAATAAATTCCAACTAATTAACTTTCTTGGAAATAAACAATTTTTGTAATATATCAAATGGTTTTTTTATATAATTTTTTCAAATGTTAAGTAATTCGTGACCCATCCTATAGTGTTAGAAGCCTGCTAAATGGACCTTACTCTACCTGATAGAAAGCATGAATAGAATCCAAGAGTTGATGAATAAATAAAGGTTAACAACATTATCGCAATTAAGTACAATTTAAAAAAAAATGTTATATAAAATATAGTACATTTAAATGTAAAACATTAGCACCTGTACTAATGTATTTAATCATTGTATCACAGATGCCAGCGCCTTCCATCGTTCTAGAATAATTTCCTAGGCTGTGATAGCAAATATTAACTGAGAAGCAAAGTAGAGTAAAGAGAGAAGTAATTAACTTACATACATACAAATAAGACATTATGATTTTAAACTCAGTGTTTAAGTTATCATTATTAACAAAAATTTAAATATTTATTGGAGTTTTTTTATGATTATTATTTTCCATGTAAAGTATCTAAAGGTATATATATATTGATGGTGTTTTGTCTTTTCATCCACACATAGATGCACACTCCTTCAGACTGCGGAAGCTCATATTTATTTATAAAACCCTCGGTCAGGTAACTAATACGTAAATCCTTAGGACTACCCATCTTGCCCTTTGCCACGTAATACTGCATCAAATTCATCACCTTTGGAAGTGCAAAAAAAATCTATCTTCTAAAACTCGAGTGTGTCCAGAGAGCGATACTACGAGTTTAAGGTGGTTGGATGCTGCCATACCGTGTCCTCTCTGTCCGTAAACTGTTTTTCCTCACTGCTATTCTTATGACTCACTCTTAGACTCCGTAGGATCCTTCGAATTTTATTTTCGTATGTCGAGAACATATCGTATGCCAGTCGATCCCGGTTAGAACAGGATTAGCACATTCGCAATTATCACATTGGTAATTATTTATACAACAAAATTACATAACAAAATCTTGAATATGTATCCTGTATATAAATTAACAGTTACAATTTGGTTGGTAAATTTAGATTGTGATGAAATTGAAAAGATAATTTGTTTTCGAAATTGATAGGTATTGTCTCGCACGCGTCGTGTTTATATATACTCAACAGACGTATATTTGTGTATAAATACATATTTATACACACACAAGCATACGCATACGTGCTTACGTACACACACATACACACACGCGCACAAATACATACTTATATACACACACAGACACTTACATGCACGCACAAATGTTTAATGTATATTATTTTTTTAGATATTTTATTTTAAAATATTTTGTTGTATCACATTCCTCAGATATAGATGTAAATTTATATATGTTTAAACAACTCCTTAAGGAGAGAACATAGAGTTTTGTCACAGAGGTTGCGAACCATCTACGACCTTCACCTCTCACTAAGATGTAGGTACTACATTTTTATATGTATTGTTGTTTATATTAAAAAAAGAAAAGAACAGAAAACTGGTGTCTTCTTGTTTGACATTGAGTGTGAAAATGTTAATGTATTTATTTTTATTTATTTATCGTTATTGTATAAACACAGAACAAATCTAAAACAGAAGATGATTTACAAAATATGTAGGTAAATGTAACAACTAGCGGTCTTATCGCTCACGGCGACTTCTTCCAGATAACCTTAACACGGGCATCAGGTGTTTAAATATCTTAGCGTAGTTTACACAGAAATAACACATTGTAATGATAATATTTTCAAATATCGACAAAGACTTATACACAAAAGTTCATTATCTTGATTTATTATTTTCCTAACAATGTGCTACTATCAATTTCCACTATCGAAATAAATTCACATAAGATAATAACTAAAAATCGTAACAATAATACCACTAAGAGGTAAAAATTGCATACGATGACATGGACCGCATTAAAGAATCCACATAATTAATGTTGTAGACCTATAATTGAAGGGCTCGCCGCTGACTACCGACTACCAACCAGTAATCACGATAGGCGCGGCAGACAGCCTGGCTGCTACGTGTATGTACTTACATGTATGTCCATATACTGTATAACTGTGTTGGGTAAATTAGATTTTATCGGAGCTTGAACAATTTTTAAGCTTTAAGATCTGGTTTCGTCCATGTTGCCAGATTTGGGCAAAAACACCGGTTGCAAGTGAATTCTAATGAAATTCCTTAAAACCATTCGTTTTTAAGGATATTAATCTTTCGAACTATCTCAATTCAGTTCACAATCGTTTTTTTTTAATTATGGATAGAGAGTAGAGACAATTTGGCAATTTGGTAGGCTCGTAAAATAAAAAAATAAAAATTACTGGTATCTTTGGTTTAATAGAATACTCTGCTTCAAATCTCTACTAATGGTATTATTCTGTCCCACTAATCCTACTAGTATTACAAACGTGAAACTTTGTGAGGGTGGATGTGTGGATGTTTAGTAATAAATACAAATAAATATTTCGTACATTTAACACAACGCCATCTAGTTTCAACTAAGTAGAACTTATACTACGACAGCCGGGTTGACTGATAGAACACTTATATACTCTTTTTTGTGAGTATATATTTAGGTGTTTATGGTTTTTTTTTTTTTTACGTCTGTAGTCTAATAGGCGTTTGTCCTCTATCTCACCTGATGGAAAGTGCAGATGAAGACGAAGGTGGTACACGCCCATCCAAAAGATACCTCACGATATGTTCACTCTACTCTTAAAGGCTCCAGAGTTCATGTCATCAGGAAAAATAGACCCAGGCAGGTCGTTCCAAGTCTTGGCGACTCTCACCAAAAAAGAGCTGTCAAATCGTTTAGTTCGACTTTTGGGTATGTCAACAACGTGTGGATGAAATTTTTGCCTGCGCCTAGTAGTCCGATAAAGGAACAGAGATGGCTCAATCAGTTCGAAGAGAGCCTTCGAGCACTCTCCAAAGTGTATCCTATAAAAAACCGACAAGCTAGCAACACGACGACGATGCTCAAGGGTGTGCAGTCTGCTATTTGAGAGCTTTTCGTTATTAATTAACCTACGGGCTCTTCGGTCAACTGAGTCGAAAGCTTCCAGGTGATATTTGGCTGCACCATCCAAGAGGTGGCTACAGTACTCCATGCAGGATCGAACTTGGGCTGTAATTTTACTTACGGTTTAAAGAAAAGTAAATAATCCTTTGCTTATAATAATACTTTAATGTTCACCACACATGACACCAAGTTTATATTAGAAGGTATTATAAAAGTTAAAAAGATAGTCAACACACAAAACATGACAAGTTACACATATACAATTTACACTACTCAAATACGTTAAATATATACGTATTTAACTTATTTACTATGTGGAAATAATTTTGTATTATATATGTATAGTGCACATTTTAGAGTATTTATGATTTTTTTTATCAAAATTTACATATTTGTCGCTTTTAGTATTATCTGTTACAGTAAGTAATTTGAACGAATAGTTTCAAAGTTATCACAATAGGATTAAACTGAATAAAGCGCCATTAAGCGCCTTGTGTAAGGGAGTGCGGCACGAGGGTTGAGGGACAGTTTGTGCTATGTTTAATGTTAGTATGGATGCGAAACTACTTCTGTCCTAAAAAAGCTAAACAGGTACGCCGATTTTAATAAAAATTTGATTCTTGAGAAAGAACATAGACTACTATTTACTGTTATTAAAGGATGAAAAAGTATAATTATATATCTTTTAGAAAAGTAAAAACAGAAACGTGTTTGTCTGGGTATTTAAAAGATTTTGTAACGTATAATACTCAGAAATGTCCAGTGACTTCAAACATTTTGAATTTCCTAATAGTATTTTGCTGCTTGTGCTATATATTCACTGTTTTTACAACGGTGATTCCATTGTCTGAGCTTGATGTCTAACACAGTACTGCATCCAGATTGGAACCGGTTTTTATTATGTGAAGCTAATTATAAGATAATTTATTTTCTGTAACCGTCGTCAAATCTAGTTCTATGCAATACCTACTTTAATAAATTAACATTTTCTGAAAAAGTGAAACAAACAAAGACTTCATATAATAATGACGTCAAAAGTATTTTCGTCTCAGGAAAATGAAAATGAGTTAAAATTTGATGTTAATTTTTATGAGTCATACTTAAATATTTAATGTACCTTGTGTTGCTATATATATTGTTACAAATCAAAAATATTTTTTATGTATTACACAAAATATTAATTACAGTGACGTAAGTTGGTTTATACATTAATATAAAAGTATTAAAAATATATAAAGCTCACTCAAAATTACCTGTCTCGGTGGCGCTGTGGCAGCGTATACGACTGTTATTTTAAGGTCTTGGGTGTGATTCCCACGTTGAATCAAACGTTTATATAATCTACAAATATTTACAGATCTAAAATATTTGGTAGAGGTTAAAGATTTGAGGTTGATTTGTGTACACTTCAAAAAATTCGATAAATTCTGCACCGATTCAGTAAAAGGCCTCGATCTACTATCCACTTCAAATGTAATTTTTATAAGTACATCTAAGGACGCCAATGCCAACGCCTTTATTTGATAATAAAGTTTGTATTGTTTCGTGATAGTAAAGTTTGCATTGATATACAAACACGATGTGTCGTGCAAATCGTGGTGTGGTACACCTAGTCACACATAAATGTAGACGGATTTATCGGCTTAGATGATTTCTACTAATCAACTTTTAATTGAAAAGTTAGTGAATATCGATCGTTACTTTTATAAAATAGAATGAATAGAAACTCTTTTGTCATATAATCATTAGATATAAAGTTTCATCAAAACAAAAGAGTTTACAAACATATAATTATGTTGAGGAATGAAGAATACTGTCATAGTTTTTTAGTAACATTCTTTTAAAGATGAATTTTTGAAACCAAAGAGGAACAGATAAGAATATTAATTATTTTTTAGTTTTATTATAGTCTTAATTAGTATTTAGCTATATAATTAGAAATGAAACAGTCTGTTTCCTCGGAGGGATAGGCATATTAAACGCCCACTTTACGCCAGTGTTTTTGTCCCACGTTGTTTTTTGGTGGCAAGCCTATTGTAAAATGGTGTTAGCATTTTATTAAGCAATTGTAACTGTTGCCACAGATTTAGAATGACGTATCGCTTGAATAATTGACAGTACAATGTTGATCTTTTCTTATTATCAAGAAAGTCATCAGCGAACGTTGATCCGGATAATAATAGAGTTAATGTTAAATGTCAACGAACGTAAATATATATTCAGTCATTGTGATAATATAAAAATGGGAAATACCCATCTGTGTTTTCATATTATACACTTTTACATAAAAAAATCTGACTAAAGTTTTCCTCCAACTACAAAAGAGGAAAGAAAACAAAAAAAAATTTTCGTGTTAGTCAAAAATTGTCTTTTCTATTTAAGGTTAGACAACACACAAATGACGGACACGTTTGTTTGCAAAGATTGCCTAATCTGTCTTAGGTTTGTGATGCCGTAACTAAGTCCTATAGTATATTAATATGAGTTGTCGGAAAAGCGACTTAAGATATAATTAACAAGTAACTCAAATTCAAAACAGTTCAAGATCGATCTCGATTTACAAACATGGCCAATATCAATCTGCCGCTTGGCATGGTGCATAGTACAGAGTTTATGACATCCATTTATTTATTTAATATTTATCCATTTCTTTGTTGGGGCCATAAAGTTCTGGAGTGACGACCGCGTACTGGGCAACGCAGCGTTGGTAGACCCCCACAAGGTTATCCGACGACCTGGTGAAGGTCACGGGAAGCCGTTGGATGTAGGCAGTATTGGAGCGGCAGTAGTGAAGAACCTTGGGAGAGGCCTATGTCCAGCAGTGGACGTCTTTTGGCTGAGATGATGATGATGATGATTTACTTTTGATTTTCATAAACAAATATGTGTTTTAAGATCAAAAATGTGGGACTAAAGGCTCCATGTAGCAACCCAAGTCAATTAGAATGAGAAATCAAAAAACAAATACTTTGAAGCATATGCGAGCTTTTGAGTAATAAACGTATTAATTTAAAATAATTATTTTCTCAAGTTTTAAAATAACATTACGAACTTAGATGTTCTATAACTTTCAAAAGAAGCAATAGTAACAAAACTTGGCAATAGAAAGTACAGAGAAAGTTGATGATTTTTGTCTGTTGGTGGTGTACACAACAACAGCCACCAACAACAAAACAACAGTGGTCGATAATTTTCATGACTCATGTCTGTAATGTATGTATATAATGACATGACATTTGCGTTGGTAACGACAGCCTTCTGAATGTAGGTGTTCAGTATATGCCCTAGTTATAGATATTTTATAGCTGTAAATTTATAGATTATTAGATTATAGATATTGTACCATACACTGCTGAACGAAGGCTTTCCCCAAACAGCACCAACTACATATCACTGGTAGCAACGTTTATGTAGGGATTCCCTATTTTTTTATGTGGGAATCCCCTCGGATACCACCTGCCCGACAAACAGTGAGCTTATTAGCTAATACGACACGCATGGTATTTTTAATCATTCCCAAACGGTTTTAAAGTAAGAATACTTACAATTAATTCAATGGTTTTATCAGTACCTTGCCCTACCACTTAAAAAAAACATTTCCTTATTCTAAAATTACATTTCAAGATGTCGTCCCTCGCCACGGTGTGATAGATTTAAAAAATAAGCTACTTGATTATAAAGCATTTTTTATGAACTGGATCCGAGCGAATGACTATTAAGTTAAATTTACTTCTCGTAATTACCAGCTTACTCGTGATCCGTGACAATTGGCAACTATGTTTTTGCGTGGCTTTAAATAAAACATTACTAAGTTAAGTTAGATTTACGACATGATTGTTGTGTTCGATATCCAAGTTTAAATATATTTTATATTTATCGATACATTATGAAACTCCTTACAAAAATAACGTTAGAATATAGAGTATTCTAATATTTTGAAATAGATGTTTTTTTTTTGTTTTTTAGCTTACTTGCCTACTATGGGTAGCAACAAGTTCTAATTACTGGCTGTGATAATTTTATTACTTTTTTTGTTACTCATTTGTCATTATTACTTTAATTTATAATAATAAACTCATTAAAATTACTACTTAATTTACAATTTTGAACTATAACTGCAGGAATTTAATTTTTAGTAGGCCTTTTTTTTTTAATATGAAATATAAAGGTCACACTTTTATGAATTACTGTTTGAAAGACTTGGTAGTGACCTTTTATTATGGTGTAGAATATGAAATTTAGGTATAAAATTGCAATAATAAGCCTGTTATGTAACCTGCGGAATGTCGTGGAGTAGGGCGCTCGCCGCGAGCGATAATAGTCGGTGGAGCGTGGATCAGTACCTTTAGTACCTATGATTCTCCCCGCACAGATATGCGTAGTTTCAGGCTTGAGTCTTCGGTATTATTGGTTCCCTTCGCATGTCGCGATAGTGTTCACATTGGAATCAGTACCCAAGGTATTCCTTTAATTATAATTTGTTTTATTTTCGTATCGTGCAAAGGCCCACGACGTAATAATGAAAGATTTCTTCGTAATAGTCATTGTAACTTATATGTGTAACTTATATGTGTGTGATAGTATTTGTAACTTATATGTGAAGTCGTTATAGCCGCAAAGACGGTTTCCGTTTATTGTACCAGGAAGTTTTGAACTACCCGGGCTGTACTACCCTCCCACAGAAGACCAACCTAAAGCGCCAGCATCTGTGTTGTCGTGTTTCGTTGGTTAGTGTGAGACCGGAGGCCCATTGATGCAGGGGTGACAGTTATCGTGGTAACTGTATAAGCCTTACACTGTCACGATAACTGTCATGCCTTTTACGTCCCCAAACGGGGTGTGAAAAAGCATCTCACTCGGCCGCCATAGTGTGGGTCACCATACTGCTCACTCACCGTCTGCATTTGCAATGAGTATGGTGACCACAACTCTTGGATTCTATTCATGCTTTCCATCAGGCAGAGTAGAGTCACTTTGGCAGGCTCTTAAAATAGAAAAACTCCGGCTTAATCATCGTATACTCCCCCTTCCAAATACTAACATACATTCAAGTAACACCAACACTTTACAACTGTCGGTATACGACAAGGATAATCAGGTAAGTACTTATCGAACCCACGGTAGAGAGCGATTTTCGATACAATGTTAAACGATTTTACCAAAACTCTTGGAGAGGACCTATGTCCAATAGTGGACGATTTTGCTCACCCCCAGGCACGTGGAAATGTATACCAAATTACGTTGAATGCAACGTAATTTAAGATATCGAGATAAAAGAGATCATGATATTAGATAAGATCAAAATATACATGAAAATATACATGTTTTGATGTAAAAATAACATGGAATAAAAGTAATTTTGAGCACTGGCGTAAATATATGTGTCAATATCTTTGTCAAGAACGACTGGTCAGTTTATTATGACGTTTACCTCAGATCCATAATTATCAAATTTTGTACAGAAAATAATTTTTATACTGAATCAGCCGCAGTCCTGTTTGGAAAACGGGTTTAATAACATCTGCATTTTGAGTTACAGACTCCCAACAAACCTGTACGGAAGTCTTGGAAAAAATATGTTAAATATTTCCAGTTTAGACTTATTGAATCATTTACTGCACTAAAATGAAACGTCGTACTAAATGCGTCACTAGTAAATTTTTACATTATTACATGAACAGTTAAGCATTCTTTAGGTTAGAACTATTGGAGTTGTTAATGACTTTTCATGAATACGCATATACATTAACTTATCGCTATTTGTTTTATCTGCTAGTTAAGGCCTAACTAGAATACGATTAGTAAACATACTTTTGCTTTTACAAATTTTGATGACATGCTTTGAATGACTATGATCACTCCAAATAAGGTTGGGAAATTACGCTGTGGGTTTATAGATCACATTTCTAATTACTGTATCCTAAGCAACAGGAAAAATTACTACAGTTTTAGGAGGTGGAAGTTTAATCAGTTGTGGAAAAAAGACACTTCTTCATTTTAATAAAGGTAAATATCAAGACCTATGTCCAGTAGTAGATGTAAGGTGATGTGAATCACATTCGAAATATTTTTCTTTAGGGCTACCGACAACAACATTGATAAAACATTTAAAAGATTTGTCACACCGTCAAAAAAAAAGACAGGAAGTGAGTGTGGAATAATGATGCAGAATACTATGATGCCTCAATAATTTGTTCGTACTTGATAAAATTGGGTCAACTGTCTACGTACGTGATTTAATAAACAACTTTAAAAGAACAGTGTAATAAAACACAAATCTACTTTTCCATCCTAAATTAAATGAATATATAGCTAGATTTCACACATATAAACGATAGAAAATTCCCACGTCTTCAATTTATAATGTATGCAATATTTCTAAGTTCAAGAATTTTTATAATCAGTCACACACACTTAGAAATATTTATATACAGGTAAGTGTACAAAATTAAAAGATTCTTTTAATGGGTTTTTTTTCTAACTTACGTTTTATCCTAAGGTAAAAACCAATTAAAACAGTGGAACCTTTCACGTGACCTACTTCCACCTATCGGATTTTACGTCTATATACGTCACACATCACTCAAGCCTAACCAAATTGAGGGTTTGATGCAGATTCGTTTATCTATTACAAAAACGAATAGCTACTATGTGTGAAGATAAGTGGAGTAAACTTGAAATAAAAGTATTAGACTCTTAGCTCACTGTGTAGTTTTCATTTCACTCTCTAGTTATAGAGAGTGAAATGATCCTAGTTAATCCTAGTTTATAATTGTATGATAAATGAATTCACGTATGCTCATGCTCATATTTATCCGTGTGGTTTAAGGTTA
Organism: Hypercompe scribonia; assembly: GCA_949316085.1. Taxonomy (NCBI): domain Eukaryota; kingdom Metazoa; phylum Arthropoda; class Insecta; order Lepidoptera; family Erebidae; genus Hypercompe; species Hypercompe scribonia. The sequence continues at coordinate 9,476,178 of OX438975.1, forward strand.
CGGTGTGTAAACACTCCCGTTTTTTTGGTGAGTGTCGTAAAAGTTGACTAAGTTAGCAAACTACGAAGGACTACAGCACTATAAAGAGGAGCAAAGCTTGAAATAAATCTTATAGTCATGGTATAGTAGACCCAAACCTCCTTTCTAAGATATCTTTGTCAGTAGTATACTGAAGCTGAAGTGCTTCTAATTGGATTTTTTATATTTCCTTCTTTCTATAATTTTTTTTTTATTATTTTAAGTGCCTGCGAAAGTGACTCTACTCTGCCTAATGAAAAATACATCACAACAGTTATCGTGGCAGTGTACAGTTTCCCACAGTTACCACGATAACTGGCATCCCTGCACCAGTGGGCCTTCGGTGTCACACTCACCAACAAAACACGACAGCACTACCCTGGTCGAGGCGGCTCGTTGGTGCTTAAATTAGCGTGAGTCTACTACCTACTGTATAGAGGACGCCGATGCTTAGAATAATTTATCGAACTAACTAATAGTAAAGGGCCCTGCATAAACGTCTAGGTGTGGCTGCTTTATATTGAAGAGGCAATTCAAGTCTTCCAGGACTCTCTGTTACTTATTCCTCTCAGAAACTACTCTGGTAACTCTATAAACCTAAAGAGACAGTTTAAAATTACTAGTTCACAAATTTATTACAATAACTATTTCTTATTATCTATGGGTATTTACTCCAATATCCTCAATTAAACAAGAATGTAGTAGAAGCTCTCATCACAAGAAACATAAGGACGAGATTGTTTTTATCAGCAATGTGTCGAAGCAGGTACTTTGCAGTCTTGCCAATTTCGTTTTGGCTTACTTAAGTACTACATTTCTATAAGATACATGCGATTAAATAACAATTTATGCGTTTAGCGCTTAACACACACTGATTATTTAATCAAATTGTTTATTGAAGAGTTTCCATTCGTATGGAATATTTCTAAGTGGTGAACGATTAACAGATATTTTATTCTATATGAATGTCACTTCAAGCCTACTGCATTAGGTACCAATCTAATTCTTTAACATACCGAATATTTTTAAATATTTTTCAAAAAAAAAATGGATTTAAGAAATATTTAAATACTTCAACCAAGACTTACTAAAGTCCAAATGTAAGAAAAAAAATATCAACAAGTAAAATATACAGTTACATAGTCATTGTAACGATGGTAACACATAATTGTAGGAATGTTTTAAAGTAAACACGAGAAAGCATAACAAAGTAAATACCTACCTCTAGTAGAAAGTGGCACATCCAAAGTGTTTCTCAACAAAGGTGTCCATTCGGATACAGATTCGCCCTGCTTATCAAATGACACTGAGTCTAATGAACATCTTCGCAATACTGCTTTGGAAGGCAAATTTAAATTTAACATATTTTTTAAAGTTCACAATTAAAAACTTTAACGGTTTATTCTTAAATAGATAAAACCCACGGTGAAATTTACTTTCAAAGATCCAGTTGAATAAACCGCGTCCAGCACTGACTATGTCCGATTACATTATGTAACATAATAATTTAAATTACTGTATGTTTATTGATAAAGAGAGAAGTCCCTAATGAACACAAAGGGCGATTCTCACTATCTAAGTATGTTGTTTGGTAATTATTGACATTATTTATATTACCAACGATAGGAGTATAATATTTACTTTGTGTTCTTTTTGTGTCAGTAGTCAGTTAATAGTCAATTGAAAGGTAAAGGCATAGGATAATGGGCTATTAACTTATAAGTGGTTATCATAATTAAACGTTGACATTTAAGTAATATATTAAACTGCCTTGTTGGTTTTGCGATTAGCGTATGCAACTGCCTATTGCTGTTGCATACACTAAGCGCTTGGTCAATCTTGGAATCGATTTGGGAATTTGACGTCGACTCGTCGTCGGGCAGTCGACCCAGACATCGGGCCATAAAGTGTAATTGAGTTTTTCTGATTATAGAAATGCTTAATAATAGCCTAGAATTAGGAAGTTGGAGTTTTATCGCCCGTGTCTCAAAGAACACGTAAAGCCGTAGGTCCTGCGCCTGATCTTTCGCTGGTCGTGTCGGAAATCGATTTCCATCAGATTATGGGAGTGTGAGGACAGATAGTGCACCTGTGTTAGCGCAGACACTTGTACACTATAACATTTCCTGTATAGGTGGTCTTAATCATCATCAACAGCCTTTTACAGTCAACTGCTGGACATAGGCCTCTCTTTAGCAAGGAAATTTTGGTCTACTATACCACGCTGGCCAGACGGGTTGGAATAGGGTTTGTTTCAAATTTTCCTTCTCTTTGTAATGATGTTGTCTTGCATACTGTGTTCACTTAGTCGCCTTTCACGACACCCACGGGATAAATAGGAGTGGTAACACTATGTATTGTTAATCCGTCAGTACACGGACATAGCAAATTTTAGATATTAAAATAATATGATACGAACATTCCATGAAACTGTAAACCATGCAATGAAGTGATAAATTCTTTCAATCCGATCATGATATATAATTTGTACATATATGTATACTATGTACTATACATGTATAAAAGTTCTTATTTTATCTATTATACTTTTAGCAAAACCTACCATTAATACAATTGTGTTAGTAAACTTATAAATATGTAAATATACAAAACTTAAGTAACATCACCACATAAAAATAAATTTCCTTGTAAATTTTCCTATTTCCTATATAACATACCTGATATTTCCTCGAGCATCTGTTATCCTGATTACCTTATTTTCAATCATTTGTATTCTAGTAAGCATCTAATATAAAGCTGTTAATTATTTGTGTATCTACACTAAAGATATTTTTAAACATAAATTGCTATCATTACCTACGTCAAATTTGACCGATCTTTAAATAGCGTTTGGTCAAGAAAGCGCATGGGTACATGATGCTAATTATCTAAATAAAATTGTGAGTAAGAGAAATGAAATAGCCCTTTTAGGTTTTACTTTTATTAACACTACTTAAAATCACTACACGAGCTCTGAACGTTAATGAATGCAAAGAATGATGAATGATATAAGAGCTGTCAGGGATGAATAAAATGCTTAAAAGAAGGAATGTAACGGGATGTAATGTGTATAATGTAATGTAATGTATGAATGTATAATGTAAGGGAATGTTAAGCAAAAATATTTAAGCATATCCAAAATAGGAATAGATATCAAGAACCTAATTACTTTATGAAGTAAAACAGCTGAAGGTAAGTACTTCAATATAACTTATTTGCATTGTTTGTAATGATAATAAATTTGAGACTGCTTTAAATACCTGCAATATCTTGTATATACTAGTAACCTTATACAACTTCTGTATATTTTACTTATATTGCAGATAGAACCGTAGGTAGAGAAAATAAAGAAAAATATCCTTAAACACCGTTATAGTGTGCTGAGAATAACCCAGACATTGCCAACTTGCGTTTACTGTTATTGTTACGGAAAAATACATATTTTATATAGTGATATAAAATATGTATTTTTCCACCAGTGGGTAAACAAATAGTGCGGATAAACTTGACACAGATACAATAATGAGATATGTACGATTAGCCGTCTTACGGCCGTTCGTTATCTTTAACAAATACAGACCGTTATAAATACTTCGTTTGCCGTAATTCCTTATATTTCACGATTACATTCAACGGTTACGTTTCAGAAACTCTTAACTTCCAGTTTTTAACAAATTTATTATATCTTGAATAAAATAGATTAGTGAGTGACAAGCGCCATTGTCCTGGGTGCCAGTCCCTTAAGAATCACAAGTATGTTACTGTCTCTGTAATCCCATCTTCCCTTAGAAGCAGGGTCTGAGAGGGCTTAAACTCTGGTGACTTCATTTATTCCGTGAAAAGCAACGAAATAGTTGTTTAACAGCTGTTTTCTGTGAGGCCGCGATTTCAGTCCGCTCGATTCGATCCATTTGTAGTGAAATAAGGCTGTTCTACGAATTGTAAAACGTTGCTAAATGACAAACTTCATCTCACTTGTTTTTTAGCAGACAGAGAGTAAAACTTGGGCACAGGTAACGAAACATAACCCTAATATTGAATGTGAATATTCTCAGACACAATTTAACTGTAGGTAAATAACAATTTGCTTTACTCAAGAAAAATGATTGCTGCAAATAAACTATTGCAATTTACTGATTTACAAAAGCCTTTGAAGAAAATTGCAATGTCTACAGTAAGCAATTTGATATCGATACATTTTCGAGTTTACTTTACTCTAACATATTTGTAATAAAAGTGAACTTTCTCAGACGTGAACATGAGAAGCTTATTCTTGATCGAAATTTTCTTTCACCTAAGTTATGGACAGTCCACTCGACTTAATATGGTAGCTGATATTATCGAATATTTTCACAAACCTTCAACTATAATAGCGAAAATTTGTTGGGCTCCTTGTAAGTATTTAACACGTAGTTCATTACTTTTCGAATTGATGATAATAATTGAATACGCATTTAAATAAACAAACTATTTATTCTTGTAGTATTACTGTAGATTAGATAAAGGTAAGCTAATCTTGGTTTAACATAGAGACGACATTAAAATGAAATTTATCACTTCTGTATAGGCATTTATTTGTTTTTAGGGCAATGTCCGACTTGTTTTTATTTAAATTGTTATAAAAAATGTAACTAATTTGAATCAATACCAACGAGAGGCATATGTCCAGCAGTGAACTTTTAAAAACTGTTAATGCATACCAACTTTTGTGTCAACAAGTCATCGTAGCATTGTATTGCACACACTTACCACGACAACTGTCACCCCTGCATAATAGGTCTCTAGTCTCACACTCATCAACGAAATGCGACAGTACGGATGCTGTCACTTTAGGTTGGTCTTATATGAGAGGGTGGTACTGCCCCTGTCGAGCCGACCCGTTCGTCCTGAAATCAGCGTGGCTCTACAACGCGTACTTACTAGAGATAGTTGCAATTTAGTGGCAAAAGTATACAATACCGTCATGTCGCTTTAGATTGACCTTCTGTGGGAGGGTAGTACTGTACCGGTAGAGCCGGCCCGTTTGTGCTGAAATCAGCGTGGCTCTACCACCTACTAAATCTAATCTAATATCTAATCTAATCTAATATTTGCCTTGTAATCAAACTTGCCTTACTGTTCAGTTTCTTCTGCTTAGTAACCTTCCTTAGTTTATAGACTTAGCACTTGAAAACTATAGTGACTTACATTGTAACTCAACTCCTGATGTAGGAATAAAAAGTGAAATTAAGCAACAGACTGCTGTTGTCGTCCTATGCGGCGTTAAATATTGTAATAAGAACGCAATATTTTAAAATAAATCAGTTGTACAACTTAAGATCATACTAATATGATTTTTCTCAATTCATTGGCAATCGCTTTTTGTAGTCTGGATTCTAGGTATTGTTAAAAACGAATAATTATAAAAGACTTGAAAATGAGTATTGAATGCTTCAGACTAGTTTCGTTATACTTCTAATAAAATAATATTAATACGCAAATTTACAGGTCAAACAGTTGAATTCTACAAGATTCTTTCGGATAGAAACATACAGATTAATACAGCGGGTGCTACAAATGTAACTGATAAGCAATTCTATTATATAGAAGAAGATATAATATTTCTTACTGATCTCAATTGTCCCGACATCGTCGATTATTTTAAGGAGGTAACAGCATCTATCATCTTTTTAAATAATTATTATGAATCATTTTATTTATCGTTTAATTAATTATTATAAAATAGGTATGTAAATAAGAACAAATAAGTATGTGCACCATTGCCATACTTTAGAAACCAACCTTGACAAGTTAAATAAATTTATCTGTTTAACTTATAAACGCTATTCTTTCTTTTAATCAACAATCTGTGAGTGTAAACTAAACGCATTATAGAGAAAGAAAATAAATGAGTTTGAATTAATCATAAGATATTTAATGTATTGGACCCAAAACGATGACGGCTGATTAATTGTTAACCTTTGAACTCGAATTATATTACCTATATTAATATATTATTTTTAAAAATATCTTAAATTCTGTCGATAATATTAAAACAATATTATTTATTGTAGAATGCCGCAAGGAGTTATTTTCGAGCGCCGTTTCGTTGGATACTTATCGGAGATGTTGACGAGAATACGTACGATACGGTGCCTGATCCAGTTGCGGGTTTTGATATTTTACCTGATTCACAAGTTTTAATCGCTTCGCAGAATAGTGGCACTTATCATTTGAATTACAGTAAGTTAACTTTTATTTTGATCAATCAATCATCTAAGTAGAAACCAAATGTTTTGATTCTCATTTCAAATAAACTAACAGTTTTCTTAAGTAAATTGTAGAATCTGCTTAAATGTGCCTTTTGGATTAATGAAGATAAGTCGTGACTATCATACAAAATAAGTTATTTTTACGATTATTTTTTATGTTTACAGTTTACAAAATAGGTACAAATAGCTCTTGGAAAACTGAGCGTTATGGAACGTGGGACGAAAAATACGGATTTCAAAAATTTAAAACTTTTGTTGAAACCTCTTCTTTAAGACGTCTGGATTTGGCTCATTACGAAATAAGTATTTGTTATGTTCTCACAAATAATGAGAGCATTAATCATTTAAGCGATGGCATGTAAGTGAACTTTATATAGAAAGAAACCTTACTGAGATCATTTGTACATTTTATAAATCAAAATCGAGTTCAGATTTTTTTTCAATAATTTAAACACTTTTAAAGCGACAGGTATGGTATTTCAAAACAAGAAATCGATAATGTTCGGCACAACAATATTTATGTCACAGCTTATTGGGCGACCATACATCCAGCTATCGTGTGTTAGGGCAAGCATAGCTGCTTGTACTGTTTTATCTTTAATTTGATTTTTTTTTTCCACTGAAACTAAACTTAGTAACGATAACTTGAAAAGATTTACATTCTCTTTGCAATCGTTACGCACCTAGCATTAGGTTGCAATGATGCGAGCTAATTAGGGTGCATACTTGTAATTCCAAGGAACCGAAAAACCCGAGTCTCTCAACTTTATGAAATTAAATATTTTTAATGATGAATTCCAATGTTGTTATTACAGAGATGACCACATTGATACTATTACGAAGGTAAATTTCCCTACAACTAACCATTTGCTGGATTTCCTTAACGCTACTAGGAAATATATTTTTGCTGAAACCTGGGGTTATCACGTCAATGGTACTTGGAATGGAATGACGGGCTATTTGGTCAGAGGAGAAGTGGAAATTGGAGGTAAATGTTTCCACTTTTGGAAAAAATGTTACTCTTAGTAAATTACCACTCAATACAACAAGTCTGGTGTCGCCATTAGCGAAATACTTATTTATTTATTTGATTTCAACAATAGACGAAATAGGACATTTTATGTTTAAATGTTAAAAATACAAAACATACCACACAGTTAGCATTAGGATACATAAAAAAGTGACGATTAACTCGTTACCATCTTATAACGGGTTACTTGTCAATTTTTTAAATTTTTATTTTAAGTATCTGTTTAATAAATGAATAATACGTGAAATATGTTCACAGGATCTCCTATGTTCTTTACTTTCGAACGGATATCGATTGTGGGCTACATTGCAAGCCCGACACCGACCCGTTCTAAATTCGTATTTCAACAACCAAAACTGTCATATGAGAATAATCTGTTCCTACTACCTTTTAATAACACTGTATGGTACAGCACCATAGCCTTAATATGTATAATTTATTTTGTTCTATTTCTTGTAACGAAATGGGAATGGAGAAAAATGAGTCATGATATTGAAACAGTAAGTACTTTATTAAATAAACTATGTGTAATATTTTTTTGTATTATACTCGTATATTTTGCCCGTCGATTGAATTACCAAAAATTGTAATATTATAATTATGCAAAAAGAAACCAAAACAAAAAACAAAACTTATCATCCTTGTAAAACTTAAAATAATAGGAGCAAAACAGGAACTCTTAAACGAAGTCCAGCTCTAATTGTAAATCTAAAATCTTTCGCACAAATGATTTCTTTTTTCTCTTTCTTTAACAAGATATAAATTGACATTGAGAGTGGTGTGACGCTGAAAGAATAATAAGAATTTCTTGAGCTGTAGAATGGTACATACAATGCATGAATATATGCTTTCTAAATTTAAATTGACGTTGGCTACTAATCTTTTTAAGAGAGAAACAAATTCTGGCGTTCTAAGAGCCAACGCTATTGATATTATTATTCTAATGTTCGGAGCTGCATGTCAACAAGGAAGTCCTTGCGAACTAAAAGGTATTCTTGGTGAACATGTTTTTTTTTACTGTTTTTCTGAGTTACATAAACGGTTCATACACAAACGAATATTATATGTTTCAGGATCCCTTGGACGAGTAGTAATGCTAGTGTTGTTCCTCTCACTAATGTTCCTCTACACTTCATATTCAGCAAATATTGTGGCGCTGCTACAATCTAGTTCTTCGCATATTAAAACTTTGGACGATTTACTTCATTCCAGGCTCAAATTTGGTGTCCATGATACTGTTTTTAACAAATACTATTTCTCGGTATGTAAGCAATTTTAATTATGTTAGCTGATAAGTTTTTAAAGTAAATGCTGGTATATTATGTTAAGTAAACAGTTTATTTGGCAATAACTATTTGAAAACGGCTACAAATCGCTATATTGTCCAGTGTGTTGAACCTGACTAATCATTGTACGAAAAGTATAAGCGATGACTATACAAGTTATGTGATTAATGTCATTCAAAAACAGCCACAATTATCTACAAAATGTATTGTACGTCATCTCAGTCCTACGCTCACAAATTATTAATAGCAAAGGACCATTTTTCTTATTACAAACTGTAGGACAAAAATATTACATAATAAGTGTTTTCAATCCAAATCTCTATGACTAGTCCAACAAGATTAAACATATTTATTGTTATTATTTTACAGTATAAATTAATTTTAATTACTATTATTTTATTATTAAAAATGTAAATAACTTGATTTTCTAAGTAACTTAGTACAAAAAAAAATCTTTATGAGATTCATGGAAAAAAGATTTATCTTCTCTGCTAACGTCACTCTCATCTTTATCTCCTTTATTTTTCTAGTGTGTGATACCTGACTCTGTAATAACATGAAAAAAATTAATAAATTGCTGAAAAATAATCAATAATGTAAAATAACAATATAATAATAACAAGGTGTTTTATAAGTCAGAAGATAAACCTTCAAAAAGGGACCATAAACCAACACTACTCATATTTGCCATCAATTACTGTCCATCCATTATTTTCTGACAATTTTTCCATGTGCTCATTACACCATACGCTGTTTAAGAGACTGCTAAAGTAATTCTACTTTGCCTGATGGAAAACATGAATAGAATTTAAAAGTTGTAGTCACCATACTCATTGCAAATGCAGATAATGCAGTATGGTGACTCATACTATAGTAGTATAGTAAGATGCTTTTTCACGCCCCGCTTAGGGATGTGAAAGGCATAACAGCCACCGCGGCAGTGTTAGGTGAACACATTTACCACTCGCACTCACCCACGAAACATGATGAGTACTGTTCTTCTAATTTGTCATAATAGTTCTTGTTTTAAAGCGGAAGGTTCGTATACCACGACTTCTTTTTATTTATTTTTAATTTTATGCTTTTTTGTGAATAATTTATACGCTTTGTAGATGTCATTTTTTATTTTTAATTAGTACTACACTTGACATACATATATTATTATTCGTAACAAGAGGAATGATAACCTACTACATCGTCATTCTAACTGTCAGGCATTTTGATATTTGTGTTGATGACCTTTCGAGTAAATAAACATTTTGCAAGAAAGTCTTCATTAAATTTCTTTACTTCGTCTCTTTTCTCCCGAAAAATAGGGTTTCCACAAATCAAATTACATAAAGAAACACTTCATAGTTACAAAAGAGCACAAATTAACTTCTTGAAATATATTTTGAAAGACAAACACGTAGTTGACTGAAAACATTTTTACACACTTATGGCCGACATTAACGTAGGATACCTAATACATAGTAAACAATATATGCACATATATCTGCAAACAATATTAACAAAGAGCACTAAGAATGGGTGTAAGTAAAGTAGAGTGAATGCAACTCTCAATATAACAGATAACATTATAATGACAAAAGATATCTCCTAGTCTGTTTAAAGTCGGCTTCAAGCCCGTTGAACAATAATTAAACCTGATTCTCTATGTTAACGTTATAACAGCTAACTAAAGAATAAGAATTCAATTGAATTAATCAGTTCAATTACCTACGCAAACGTATCAACTACTTTATGAAACATTTAGGCACAACTCAATTTGGCTCGGCTACCACCACCATAATTATTAGGTTTGACACCGACTTCAATCAGACTAGAAGGTATCTATTGCTATTGTAATATTACCTGTAAAATTTACAGAACTAAACTAACTTATTTTATTACTCATCTCGTTAAGATGAAGCTACTCACGAAAATTATCTTGATAGTTATCAAATGTCAAGATGGGTCCGGCATCCTGGACTAATTGTTTTTACATATGTTCTTATATTCTCGAGAATAAAAGGAAAACAGCATTATTCTCATACCTAACTTTATAATCAGATCGACATATTTTATTATCTTAATTCCATTTCAGACAGCTACTGAACCTACTCGTAAAGCAATATACGAGAAGAAAGTTGCTCCTCCCGGAACACCACCACGCTTTATGAGTATGGAGGAGGGAGTTATAAGAATGGGAAAGGTTTGATATCTTTTGTTATAGATAAAAGATTTCACTGTACATTGTATTTGCTCAAAATAATTCTATCAGTATATTATATCATACTTATTTATTTATACCTTAAATCTGTTATTGTGCTCTACTTAACTTACTTAACACTGATAATTGTTAGATGTTACGTAGATACTAATTACACTTCAATTTATATTTTTTATAAATTTCTTCTACTAGCTATTTTTATGAATACACTTCAATGTGACAAATTCCAGGGATTATTTGCATTTCACATGGAAACTGGTGTAGGATACAAGTTTGTGGGCAAATATTTCAGTGAAGGCCAAAAATGTGGCCTTCGAGAAATACAGTATCTACAAGTTATTGATCCATGGTTGGCTGTGAGGAAGCAGTCACCTTATAAGGAGATGTTAAAGATTGGGTAAACGTTTATTTCGTGCTTTATTATTTTTTTAAATTCTTCGTTATTTGATAAATTACCTTGTACTCTAAAGTTGCAGGTATCCAAAGACAGCGGTAATTTGCTTACGTGATCCGTCGCATTACCGGCCCCTATGTAATAAATATTTAAAAATAAATATATTTACTTCCTCTTTTTACAACGTTTGGCAATAAATTTTGTTTTAAATTTTTCTATTGAACTTATGTCATTCTATATTATGCTGTTTATGATATTTTGCAGAATGAAGCGTATACAAGAACATGGTTTACAGTACCGAGAAAACCGTCTAATGTATGAGAAACGACCGAAATGTGCTGGAGGTGGATCGAATTTTGTATCAGTCAGCATGGTAGATTGTTACCCTGCTTTACTCATATTGTCATATGGGACTTTATTAGCTCTTATTTTACTTGGCTTTGAGAATTTAATTTACAAGAGACATCAGATCATACAAAAGTTAAATTGCTTACACGATAAAAACAATGAAGATATTACTAATTAATCAAAAACTACACCACTGAGAACAACATAGGTTGAAAAACTTAGATGAATGAATCACAAGAGTTTAATACTATATGTACAATAAACTAAATGAAAAGAATTCGTTATCAATAGACTTAAAAAGCATATTATTACACAAATACATGTTATTATACATATAATATGCTGGTACATACAGTAGTAAGTAATAGATAAATATGTAAATATAAAAACATCTTCGTTTAGTTTTTATTAATCATATTAAAGCAAAAACAAAAACTAAGTCTAATATTAAGTTTTAGCTTAATTCAGTCTTATAAAGTGACATTATACAATGAAAGATTTGTTTTAGTCTACTATACTTTCATTGCATGCCTTAAAATGGATAAAGAATTAATTATAAGAAATCTTTTTTAAATTGGCATCCCTAGCGTTTAATTATATAAATATACCTATACAACTAGCAATTAATGATACGTGGTTAGTAGATGCAGTATGAATAATTGCCATCGTAATCATATAGCTTGTACCGCCTTTACGATTAGCGGAGTAGCTTTGTGTCATAGCTACCAATTATTTAAATAGAAACGATTTTGAAAGGTAGCTTTACAGCCATGTATCTAGTATATAAGCAAATGTAGATGCACTGTCTTAGTAATACTTGTATTTTGCACCGTAACCTTCGCGTTCAGGTTTTATTTAAAAAAAAATGATGATTGTACTGTTATTTCTAATTATACTGTGTTCGAATACTTGTCTTTCAATACCAAATTCAAATAATTTTCGAATGATTACTGACACAATCGCTTCTTACAACCAGCCTACATCAGTTATTGCACATGTCTGCTGGAAACATAGTAAGTTATGCCATCTATCAGAAACATCTACTTTTCTTATTGAATAGTAATTTATTTGTATGTCTAATTTAGGCAGAAGAATATTAACTAACTTAATTTGTTTCTGTTATCTCTTTTCACTCAACATATTAAAAAAGTTACACATACTCTATGAGAAATTATTTAACAATCTCCTTTACAATTTTGTTGAAAATAAAAATGTATTAGTGCCAGACCAAATAGGTTTTAGAAAGAACAAGTCAGTGAATGCTGTCATCTTCGACTTTCTAAAACAAATTATGACAAGTGTGAATAATAGAGTACTTAAATGTGCCTTGTATATACGAGTATGTACTCGTATATGTGTATATGATTAAAGCGTTTGATTATGTGGACCATGTAATCTTAATCGACAAGCTTTCCAGATATAAAGACATTTACGTCTTGATCAATTAATATCCTATTTAAGTAACCGACAATAATTACAGAAATTGCAAATATTGATACTAAAACTAAACGTGAAATTAAATATTAATTTAGATACAGAGTGATGAAGTACGGAGTACCCTAAGGAAGCATACTTGGTCCTCTATTCTGTTTAATTTAAATGAACAATGTACTATTTGCTGAGAAAAACAAAATAATTGTAAAATGTGTGAAATCCTATGATCATGAACAAGAAGTAAATAATATGTTCAAACAAATCACAGAATGGCTCTATTATAATATTGAGTGGGCCACGAATTAGTTAATATATGAAAAAATCTTATAAAAAATCATTTGATATATTACAAAAATTGTTTATTAACAAGAAAGCTAATTAGTTGGTATTTATTTTTTAAAAATTACACCGGCTAAATGACCACCATTTCGACGTTTACACTCTTCTAAATGAGCACCGAAATTTTTAGCGATCTGGTTAAAACAATATGTAACATCTAATATTGATACTAACATTTACAAATGAATATAATAATGAATATTTTAGTTTTAGATTACCGGCAAAACTATAATTTCTAACCGCTTCACGACTACCGTGAAAGTTAGCCCTTATAACCTTTGGGCAACATTTTAAAATTACCAATCGGGATCCATGCGCTGTAACAATAACGTTCCCAAAATTTAGTTAATATTGTTTCAGTACACAAATACAAACTGGCTAAAACTTTTGGCAAGGAAAGTCAACTTTCTATAAGATTTACTTCTAACAATGAAATAATTCATAAAATAGAAACGGACCATCGATTGTTTTTCTTAATAGACACAGACTGTTCTACGTATAAACGTTTTCTGAAGCAGGTAATCCTACCACACTTTTTGACAGCACTTTTAATAAACTTTTTTCTTGTAACTGACCAACTAATAAATTACGTATGTAAATAATTCATCATCATCATAAATCTTTATTAGTCTACAACTGGACATAAGCCACTCCTTGGAAAAGAGGTTTTTGTCTACTTTACCACGCTCGCGCTGGCCAGATGGGTAAATAGCTATTTAAGTCAATTTTTAGCTAATTATGAATTATAGGAATTTTTATTATTTATGTAGACTTGATGACAGTATGGAACTTGGTCTCTCAGCGTTTATTTGATATGGTTTTCACCTCGAAACCTTAACAATGAAAACTTTGTCTAGAAACCTTACCGTAATGAGTGCTAGAGATTTTCATACCAATGTCCTAATTACATTAAATTCGACATGGTAACATTTTTCTATTGATAACATGGTAGAAGACAATGATGCACAGTGAAACTTCATGAAGGTGTGTCATTAAAAATTGTGAATTTTATTAATTTTATTTTTTATATTAAATATACTTATATAAATATAATTTAGACTACTCTATGTCATTTTCATTTATAGGCTAGTACTATCAAAATGTTTAGCAAAACTTACAGATGGCTACTTCTTGGCAAAACTAATACTGTACTTAATGAATTAACGGAATTCAGTATACCTACTAGTTGACTCTGAGTTCATCATCGCTGAAGAACTAGATAGTGGAGATTTTTTACTGCAGTCAGGTGCGTCTTATTACCATAAGAATAAGTTTAGTTTTTCTAGATATTTTTTGCAGAATTAGAGAGCCACTATTTTTTTTTTCATTTCTTTTATTACAAAGAAAGAGAGCGCCCGCACTAGATAAAATCCTGTATCGTGGGAGACTTTACAAACATACAAGAAATAGACACAAAGAACACCCAGCGCAGCGCAGTAGAGAGCGGTGTGGCGACCGCTTGAACCACTAGGCTAACCGTGCAGTCCAATGTTATAGATGGGGTATAGTCGTATACTATGATAGAAAAAGACTGTAATTTTGTCTGTATTTAATTTTGTCTTATATGATACTCTTAATCTTTTTGTATGACAGGATGTTTTTACACGGAGCACCCTAAAATATTGGTCTCATTACTAGCTGGTTTCGGTAGGTCATTGACTACTTTCTTTCTCCTAGTGTTCGGTTGAATTGTAGACTGTGATACAAAACAATTGAAGAGATGGGTAAAATTATCAAACTTGATTTATGTCGCTGCATTTGACAGCTCAGGTGATGAGATATTTCATAGGCTCGTATATTTGGCACAGACCTTCCGTGACCTCTTGAACTTAACAAATTTTTGGTAAATATAATGCGTTTTCGGGATTCTTCTTAATTTTTTTTCTTTATTGTTTTCTTATTTCGGCAGTGTACAAGATAAAACCCGAAGCCGAATGGATTGTAGAATATTATGGATCTTGGACGACTAAAAACGGTTTAAATAAGTCACAAGAAAGAATCATGTCTAATGCTATGAGGAGGAAAGACTTAAAAGGGAATACAATAGTGACTTCTCTTGTTATTACTGATGAAAGAACACAATATGAATTGGCAGATTTGACGTATGTTACACTGTGTATACTACTGTTACTTTTATAGATGCAGTACAGTACAGTTTAAAAAGAAAGAAATTATGGAAATAGCAGCTCATTAAAATTATATAACTTTTCAGTAAAGACACACAATAATTCAGATTTTTTTTAAAGCTAAAAAAAAATAACAAGAGTGTCTCCCATTATATTTTTTTCATGTGATTAAATTCTACACATGCTTAATTTTTTTTAGCAACACCTTCATAGATCCGATCACAAAAAGCACGTTTCATGCAATCAACAATCTGTACGAGTTTTTAAACGCTACAAGATTATTCATATTCTCTGATTCTTGGGGCTATCGTGTGAACGGTAGCTGGACTGGCATGAACGGAGATATATACACAGGAAAAGCTGACTTATGTGGTAGGTGAAGTATAACATTTCTGCTAATATAATCGCTTTATAAATAAATCATCAATCAACCTATCACCGTCCACTGCTAAACGAAGATCTCCCCCAAGGCACGCCAACCATCCCGGTCTTGAGCAATTCGCATCCATCCGCTGCTAGCCACCTTCTTCAAGTCGCCGGTCCATCGCGCCGCAGGGCGCCCTACACTACGTTTACCCAATCATGGTATCTACTCTAGCACACTTCAGCTCCAGCGACCATCGGTTCGTCTGGAGACATGGCCGGCCCGTTTCCACTTCAGCATACTGATTCTCCGTGCGATGTCAGTTACTCTAGTTCTCTGTCGAATAACCTCGTTACGAATCTTATCAGCCAGAGAAATGCCCAGCATCGTACGGTCCATCGCACGCTGAGCTACTTTAAATTATTGATAAATATATAGTATAATGAATAAAAATAGTAACTTGTTGTAAAATGTGTCTATGTTACGTTTCATTAACAATACAATATTTATTTGGTCTTACTTCAACTACGTTAATTAATTCTATCAGTTGTTTTACTAACTAAGCTGACCTTTTAATGAGTGAGTAATAAGTAATAATACTTATTTATGTAAGAAACAAGGGATTTTTCCCTTGTTTCTTAAAATAGTCCAATCTTTTAAAAACCTAAAAAATATTATGTTCTCATTTCTCATTCAGGAACCATCTCATTTATGAACAAAGAGCGTATGGAGATCGTAGAATACATAACAATCCCTGGCGTAACATGTATGTCTAAAATATTATTTAGGCAACCGCCTCTGTCTTATCAATATAATTTATTTACCTTACCCTTCACAACTTCTGTGTGGTACTGTCTCGGGGGATTTATCCTTATACTGACAATTATACTGTACGTGAATGCTAAATGGGATATCAAGAAATGCGAAAATTATGAAGAGGTAAGAATTATAATATAATTATATAAAACTAAATGTGATAACATTACCCAGATTACGCACTGAACAAATATTGTTCGGCTGCAAAAAAAAATAACTCAAGTTATAATAAAATATATAATATGAAATTAGTGTGGATTTATAACTTACCTTTTGTTTAGAAAAGTATAGATGAGACATGCTTGGCAGCAACGTGGAGCGACATTATCATTTTTGTGGTCAGTGCAGTTTCTCAACAGGGAAGTTCCAATGAGCTAAAAGGTTAGTTTTGGATAAAATATAACATGAAGGATAAATTGTGATGAATCAACGGTATTGTGGTGGAACGGGTGTCATTATCCTCACCACACAAAGTGTGGAACCTCCGACCAGGCGACCATGCCTGGTAGACCGTGGCGTAACGATTGATGTTGGGATGTTGTTTAAATACTAATCGCCGCAAGGATTTCTATATCGCGATACAGGATTATTACTTGCTCCATAGATCATTACTGCGTAGTTCGATGTGTGTTCATTGGTAGATGATGTTTTTTTTTTTTTTTTTTTTTTTTTTTTTTTCTTCTACCTCCAACATGATCGGAGTCTATGTTTGCTTATCCTTTCATTCCAGTTCTCGCTTTTTTTCTTCTCGTACTATCATGCTTCATGCCATATCTTTCTGTCATTCATCATCTTTCTATGTCTATGGGTGGGACTCCTATCTAGCTATCTAACTATCTACTTTTATTTTATGTTTTTTGTGTTAGGGGTAATGAGTTGACAATTAGCGTTTATTTCTCTACCAATGTTCTAGTTACATTTTGGCTTTAATACTTATTTAGGTTAACATTTTTAATCTTATCTATATAATAATATAATATACATTGCTTATCTTACAGCTACACATTTTTATACTATATCTCTTAACTATTACTGACTATTTCTAACAAGATTTTGTTGAGCCTACTGTTAAACTTATTTTATTTTATACATTACTTTTTATACTTATCATTAATATACTTATTATATTTATGAAGTATAATTTATTTACATTTTATTACGGTCTATGATTTTTGCTGCTATGTTTGAACAGTAGTCCAAAAACTTATCTCTATCTTTTCCTAACATTATCTCTTTTACCACATTTGGTTCGAGTCGGACGTCTAGTTCGTTTTCGATTTTGTCACGCTGTTTGTCATAAGCCGGGCAGTCGAACAGCACGTGTGAAACTGTTTCACCCACTGCGGGGTCACAGACACACGACGGGTTCTCCTTGCACCTGAATCGATTCAAGTACTCGGAGAAACCCCCGTGACCCGTCATGATTTGTGTTTTCAGGCTTGTTATTTCTATTTTTCGTATTATACTGTATGCCGCCACCGCATCCGGGAAGAATAATTTGGTCACTGAGGCCGCTCCACCGGCAGTGTAACGACGGTTCCACTCACTGAGCGTTTCCGCTCGCAAGCTCCGCCGGACAAATGAGACCGGACACAGATCGTAATCTGGCTTTTTCTTGGAGCCCGTGGCCGCTGCCTTCGCCAACTCGTCGGCTCTTTCGTTACCTACCATCCCCGCGTGTGCCTTAATCCAAAACAAGGTGACAACTTTGTTTTGGAGAGATGCATGTTTTATATTTTCTCTTGTTTTGACCGCTAAGGGATGGAGGCAACTTTGGTTTTTGATCGTTTGAAGGGCCGCCATGGAGTCACTGTATATTCCAAAGGACGCCGCACCGTACCTCAGGACCTCCCCCGTTGCCCTGCATATTGCCAGGAGCTCCGCCTGATAGACGGTGCAATATGCCGGCAGAGCCAGTTTGATGGTTTTGGTTTCTGACTCGTAGTTCCATATTGATATGGCGGCTCCTACCCCACCAGCAATCTTGCTTCCATCTGTGAACATACGAATATCGTATAGGCTGTGTGTTTTGTCCACTTGGTCCTGGTTCGCAAGATTTCCTATCTCGAATTCCATGTTTTCTGCAGGATGAGGAACCCCCAGCGCCGATGCCATCTTTTCGACCTCTCTACCGATCAGCGCCGGCAGCGGCACCCCTCTCCTTGCCTCGTACAACCTTGCAGTCTCTCTGACTCGCAGGTCCAGGGGGAGTATCCCAGCCAGCAAAAGCGCGGAGTGCAGCGACACAGTGCGGTATGCCTTACACAATTTTTGGGCTATCCCACGCTGCAATGTCCCCATCTGCTTGACAATTCCCAGCTTTTCCACGGCAGGAGCCCATACGCTGGCGGCATACAGGATAATAGGTTCCACGGCAGCTAGGTATATCACCCTAATTACTTCAGGGTGCAATCCCCAACTAGTTTTTGCCGCTCTTGATAGCTGCTTATAAATCCCCATTGCCCTTCGACACATACTCGAGACGTGAGCATTGAATGTCAATTTTTCGTCTATTATGACTCCTAATAGCTTTATTTCTCTTGACATGACAATGTCAACCCCACCCATGCTCAGACGTGGGGCGTCGTATTTCAATTTTCTGGTAATGACCATAGCATTGGTTTTGTTCGGTGCAAATTTTAATTTATTATCGACGCCCCACACCAGAACACGTTCAAGTGCGGCATTCGCCTGTCTCTCAATGCCCTGTGCTGTGTCACTGTCAATTACCAGGACAACGTCGTCAGCAAATGCTTGACAGTAGTACCCCTCCGTTTCTAGGTCTCTAAGGAGTGGGTCCAATAGGATGTTCCACAAAATGGGGCCCCCAATAGAACCCTGAACACATCCCTTGTTAGTAGTCTTGCAGAATTCTTCTCCCGCGTATCTAACTTTGACCCTTCTATGGGTGAGGTAACTGTCCATGACTCCCCTTATATTCCATGGAACTTTTTCCTCGGCCAGCCGAACTCTTATAATTGGCCACCAGGCCCCATCGAAGGCTCCCTCTATGTCCAGAGACACCAATGTGACTATTTTCTTTTGACTCAGTTTTTTCCGGACATGTTGTATCAGGTCATAGAGAGAGTCCTCGGTACCCCTTTGCGGCATGAATCCGTACTGGCGAGTACTCATCTTCGGCATTACGTGGTAGCTTAGGCGAGCCACTAGCATCTTTTCATATATCTTCCCAAAAATGGGGAGGAGGCCAATTGGTCTATATGAACGAGGGTTTGTGTAGTCAGATTTACCCGGCTTCCTCATCACGATTACCGTGGCCCTCTTCCAGGCCCTGGGAAAATAACAATTTTTGAGGCACGCGTTCACCAGACTCAGGAACACCTCAGGGTCACTCTCGATGGCTCGGCAACATATGTCTGCGGTGAAACCGTCCTCACCTGGGGCTTTTTTGGGGTTAAATGATCCACTTGCTGATTTTAATTCGGCCATTGTAAACGGTGGGTCACATAGACCATCTTGTTCTCCAGCGTTCACGGCATCAGCTTTGGTTCGGATATATTGATGGTATGCATTGTCGGTAATTTCAAGGTCCTCTGGGTAAAAGGTCTCCGCCAATAACCTTGCAGAGCCGTACGCATCCAGCATTTCTCCGTCAGTCTGCAGTGGCAGATCCTCTTCCCTCCTTGACGTTCTTCCAATCACCCTGTAGATGCCCTCCCAGACCCCTTCCTTGTCCTGTTTCCCGCAGAACTCCTTCCAACTTCTAGTTTGGGCTTTTGCCGCTTTCAATTCATACTCTTTTTTCTGTTGTAGGTATTCCTCTACGACCTTCGATCTCCGTACCGGTGCAGCGCATTTTATACGACGCTTCTTGGTGGCAACCTGTTTCTTCATTTCGGCCAGCTCCTCGGACCACCATGGTAGAGTAAGTGTTTCCTTACTTTTCTTTGTTGGCATAGACGAGGCGCATGCGTGTTTGACTGCCGTTGTAATTTTGTCAACGGTTTCGTCAATTTGTTGGGTGTCCTTAACTTTCTCTATATTTGCTTTCATAATTTGTTTTTCTTGCATAATTTGGTTGAGTTTCTCATGAAATTCAACCCAATTTGCTTTCCTAGTATTGTAAAGTCTTGTTGTTCTGTTAATTTTGATTCCTTTTGATTTTTGAAGCCGAATGTTAAAAATAATGCCATTGTGATCCGATCCCGTTAGCCCCTCGTCTACCCTCCAGTCCTCCACCCGGTCCAGTATGTCTGTAGAGCACGCCGTTATGTCCACAAAGCTGCTGAAGCGTTTGCCCCCTCTGATTGTATCGAAGGTCGGAGTTTCCCCTACGTTGAGTATATTTAAGCCTAGCTCTTCGAGAGTTCCCGCCATCTCTTCCCCCCTACGGTCTATTGAAGGGCTTCCCCACCATGAGCTTTTTGCGTTTGAATCACCCCCCACGATCACTCCCCCAGGTCCCAGTTCTTCTACGATCTTTTCCAGATGCACCAAGTACGGATTGATGGGCTCGTCCGGCTCAAAGTAGAACGATATCAGTGCTACCTTCCATGCTCCGGTTTGAACTTCGACCACAGCGATGTTGTCTGTGGTCAATTTTGGGTGTTGTATAATATCAAGGGATTGGTCAAAGACGGCTATCGCCGCCTTTGTTTTCCCTTCTCCCACGGTGGAGCTCTGAAAAACCCGCATTCCCACACTGCATCTCATTTTACTGCCTCCGCCTACATATGGTTCCTGGACAAGAGCCGCGGCAACTCCACGCCTTTTGGACTCAATCAATAGCTCGTTTGTAGCCAGCTTTTGTCTTTGTAGGTTGGCTTGTACGAATTTAAATTTCTGTTGTACGCCTTGGACGCCCTTAGCAGTATGCCACGGTTGATCTGGCTAGCTCGTCCCACCTCCGGCGAGTCACGCAATCGAGGCTGAAAGCGTTATGGTCTACTCTGTCCATATTAGCTTTACAACAGTTAATGTCTTTTTGTTTGCGCTGTACGTGGAAGTCGCCATAGTATTATAAATAGGAATATAATAGAGTCCTTGAATGTCGTAAATGTTCATCATTAGTTTCTTCATAACTATAAGTTTAAGCTTTATATCATTAAAGTATTGCAACGTTGAGAATTGATAAAGATTTGAAAATATTGACATCGCATTTATTCTGATAACTAAGTACAATAGAATGTAAAACTGTTTATTTCGTAAAACAAATGTCTTGTCAAAACATATGTCAGTGGAAGTAGCGAAGTCCATTTGTAAAAAAGAATAAATTCTATTATTATTTCAGGAACCCTAGGACGTCTAGTGATGTTCATAATATTTCTGGTATTCCTCTTCTACTACACGTCGTATTCTGCCAGCATCGTGGTACTCCTGCAATCAACTTCAAAT
Source organism: Hypercompe scribonia (assembly GCA_949316085.1). Taxonomy (NCBI): domain Eukaryota; kingdom Metazoa; phylum Arthropoda; class Insecta; order Lepidoptera; family Erebidae; genus Hypercompe; species Hypercompe scribonia. The sequence continues at coordinate 9,498,151 of OX438975.1, forward strand.
CAAATCAGAACTGTAACTGATCTCATGAACTCTAAATTAGAGTTTGGCATAGAAGACGTTGTATATCATAGATATTATTTTTCGGTATCGTATAACTATATTTTTACTTTCCTCTTTTGAACTTCTATTTTTAACTATGTATGTTAAAAAATATTTACAAATGTTAATGTAGTTTCTACAGTTTTTAACTTTACTTGTTGGTTTCGAAATCAAGCTTATTTATATTCGGATAAGTCAAAGACGCTGTCTTTAGGGTAGAAATTGTTTAAATCTAAGGCCACTTTTAGATGGTTGTTATTATTAGATTATTTAGTGTTATGCATGTCATAAGAGCTGAGAGAAAGACAGAAACAGGAAAGTATAGACAGTTTTTAGACGTAACTTGCTGGTTGAACTAGACCATATTATTATTAGCATATCGCTGTCCACTGATGTACGTAGATTGTTAACTAATACATTTTTATTATATTTTAGGCAGATTATGCACGAGATTCTATTCGGAAAGCTTTTTATGAAACTAAAGTATCACCAAAAGGGAATAAATCAATGTTTTTGAGTCTTGAAGAAGGAGTAAAGAGGCTTCAAACAGTAATCTCTTATTTTATTTTGCGTAGTTAATCCTATGGCTCCTCTTTAAATAAAAATTTTCTGATATCAACCGCAAAATGTTTTATATTTCTGCAATACAATGCCTTCACACAATATGTATAATGGATCATTCTAAATACGGGATTAGCAAGGATTGGTCAAGTCTCAATTTCACGTATATTTTATTTAAATATTGATAATGAATAAATAAAACTGAGCAGATATAAGTTTCATATAATTTTTCAAAAAATTTTTGCCGACATTTTTAGGTGGATATTATACCATTTTAATGATATACTTGTTTATACATATAGAGTTTTAAGATTTATGGACACCGTAAATGCATGCATAAAGGGCAATGCAGGGTTTTGTATGGACACCGTCATTATCCTCCAATAGACATGGAATACATGTAAATTTGGTCATTCCTATGTAGAATAAGACAAAACTGCTACCTTATTTGTAAAATAAATGAGGTTCATATATAAATAATAAAACTTTAAGAAAAATTGAGGTTATTACTATACAAAGACAACTTTTATAATTAGATTATAGTTTATTAGCATTTATTATTACATGTAGTCATCTATTATAATGTGATCAAGCATTTGAGCTGGATTATTGATAGGTTATAGAGCAGCTTAAATATATGTTAATATCATTTTTGACAGAACGATCTTCTTGATTAATTCCATTATTAGCTTTTTGCCAACATCTGTGACACATAATTATGATGTTGTTGAAAAGAATCTGAAACAAAAAAATATAGTGCCATATCTGTACTTAATATATAACTTTTTTGGTTAAGTTAGTAGCTTATAACGCAGACACCACAGAGAAAGTTGACAAAAGTTGTGATTTTTGAAAGATTAATTATGGTCCCGGTATCAAGGATGGATGCGAATCGAGTACAGTCATCAGCGACTGATAGTTGTAACTTATCGTAATCACTCTTAAATAAAACAATAAGTTTGAGATAGCTTACTAGTACTTTCGCGTGTTGTAGAATATATTTAACCATTCCCAGGAAATCTCCGCCTTAGAACAAAAGGCAGGCACAATTCCTCGACGCCATGTTCCCATTATTTATTCTCCCGAAACGATCTTCTTAAATCATAGTCCTTAAACTTGCCAATGTGAATCATAAAGATATTCGAATAGTCCAGTACACAAACAAGAGCTGTTGAATTACAAACAAGTAAGGATATTTGTGTCTGTGCTCTGTGCACATCTCACCTCGTTTCAAGGTCAAAGTTGTTTTTTGCACCTTCGTAACAATCACCATATTTATGATCATACTAGCGTTTACTCCCACGGTTTTATTACGTACGAGGTAAACGTTTAAGTAAAAATAATAAAATATGTTTTTTTGTAATACCCAAACCCCATATATTTAGTATTTTACCATAGCAAAATCAAAATTTCTCTATTCTTTTTTTCTTTTCAAATGACACGTATTTGTAGGTGGGTGGCAACCTTTTTTTACGCAATGTCCCACTAATTTTCTAAACGACTAAACTAATATAAATAGAGGAGACGTAGTTAATAAGATATAAGCAATATTTATAGGATATAATTACACAACTAAAAATGACTTTAAGCTTGTTATAGACAATTTTCATTTTCCCTCTTTTTTACAGAAACCGTTTGCTTTCAATATGAATATTGGTACAGGATATAGAATCGTCTCTCGATACTTTAGAGAACAGGAAAAGTGTGGATTGCGAGAGATCGACTACATCCAAGGTCGCAAACCATGGTTTTGTTGTAAGAAAAAATCTCCATATACGGAAATGTAATCGGGTAAATTTTGCTATCTTTGTAGAAATTACATAGGGAAAATCACATTTACATTAGATATTATGCGCAAACAAACCACAACTTTATTATATCGAATTCTTATCCATGAAATGATTCATTTTTAGCCAAAAGATGTCCACTATTGGACAAATGCTTCCACCAAGATTCTCCATAACAACCGTAATCCAAACACGTAAATATTAATCAATAAAATGATTAATATTAGTATATTTTTACAATTTTAGCGATTACAATTTGTTAGTAATGAAGCGAGATAATAGGGATAGAGGGATTAATGGCATTGTTCCCCTGTTGTCATTTTCACTGAATGAATGAACGAATGAATGAATGAATGAATTTTCGAAAAGAATGCCGTTAACCCGGATAGAGGGGCACAGTTTAATTGAAATACAAGGAATTTATCTATTAGCAATATTTACCTGTACATTTATAACAAAAAATATTAACACCTGCTAACAATTGTATTACAGGTTATTTCGCACAGAGGAACATGGTCTGAACACCAGAAACAATCGTAAGATATTCGTTAAAAAGCCATTGTGCACAGTTACAAGCGGCAACTTCGAGTCAGTTAAGATGGTGGACTTCTATCCTGTATTACTGATGCTACTTTATGGAGTAGTAATAGCTTTTGCACTACTTGTTGTAGAAGTCTTGCTTCATCGCAGGTTAGAAATGAAAGACAATTTGAAGAGAAATAGAGACTTGATTCAGACACGTTCATTTTAATTAGTTAAATTTAGGTCTTTATCAATTCCCTAAAAATAAATTTAAGCCAGTAGTCACGTAAAATACATTCAAAATTTACGTTCGATAAAAAATAAAAAGGTTACTGCAAATCCAAGTAGAACATATGCTTTATACCTCAATAAATAATTTTACGAATTCTTATCTGTATAAGGAAGTATATATGTGTATGGAAACTGATATATAGATTGCATCGCTTGTAAGTAGCTCACAGAATAATATAAATTTAATGTTATAAAATAATAGGCTAGAAATAAATAAAATATAACTTGAATGTACGCTGTTGAATTTTGATTGTCTTGAATGCACCCAAAAGGAAAAATTGAAAAGAGGTTTTCTTAATAGTTTCTTTACAAATGTAATCGAATGAAATGGTACTGCTGTACCTATTAAGTACAGTATGTTTGTACTATTTGTTTTCAAAAATATTAAGCTTCTAATCGCATTTAGTATACAAAAGATACATATGTTACTTTTGCCAAATCTTGGACATTAAACAGTTAAACTAGAATCTAATTTTGAAATAGTCACAAATCAGGTCGTCCTACGTACATCATGAATTTGATACTTAAGTAGACAACAAAGTTCCTGGTTACTGCTTTCTGGCACAATCAATATTTATATTTAAATCTAATTAATCTGTACTAAGACACATTAAACCCGTGGTCACTAGTACCTATTTGTTACACTATTTTTATTAATCTAACTTATTGTACTGTAACTCTATTTCACAAAACAAAATGTATCTTATGATTATGGAAGAGAGCACAGACTTCTATACCGCTGGTTCACGTAGCACGGAATTATATGTGTAACAAATACTTCATTACACATATGACAGAAGTCAGGGACTTCACATACTATCTGTACTGTAAATAAAGATTATTATTATCCATGTATGAAACATTGCCATTATTGTATGTCAATGGAAAGTGGACAATTATAACAGATATAGAGAATGAACTTTCTTTTTTGGTCGTTGATTTTAAGGTGCTATCATGGCAATTCAGGAGCTAGGAGCAGGTAGTATTTCCACTAAACTAATTTTATTTGATGAGCAAGTTCGTTTGTTCTTTTTCTGGGTGTTATGGATCTATAATATGTACATATACATGTGTGAAGTCCGAAATTTTAGCTGAACCTCTTCCAGGTTTCTAACATTTAGTTATACGTAAGTGAATCTTAATCAAGTTAAATATAAGCAATGTCATTTTAGGACAATGCCAGAATCGTACTCATTTTCACTCGTAAACTATGAGGTAGTCGACTATAGCTTTAAAACTTACTACAGAGCATTTCCGTGCAACCTTTGTAACATAGGTAAGATTCGTGTCAGAAAAAGGTATAAGACCTCTCTCTATTTTTAACTCCCTTTTACCGCCTTGACTTTGAGTTCTAGAATCTTTTAAAATAGCAATCACTGAATAAACACACATACAAAAGTTGCTGTTATTTATCGATAACTATATACTATGTAAATACGATGATCGAACTGATTCTATATCACCAAGGTGCCGAGAAAGTATTCAATGTGTTTTTCATTTTGATGCAAACTCTGATATAAACAGTTCACAGTATCACTTAAGTACGAGCAGAATATAATTATTTATTATTGGACTCACTCGTTTGTTGTTTTGATTACAAGTTGGAGATATACTAGATTTGTTTACTTATTTACTTCTAATGTCCTAAGCAGCAGCAAGCTACAGTAATAACATTACATTTCGTATACAAAAACACGTTAAGACTAAAAGAAAGATATTATAAGGGCAAAGTGAGTGAAGTGAGTTATATTTCAAGGATGTATTTTAACAAGTTCGATCAAGTGTGAATCGAGAGTATAAATTATACCTGTCTATGTCTATGTATATACCTAGTGATATATGTAGTTCGTACAATAAGAAATTGTGTACAAAATTTTTAAGAACCAGACTGATAGGTAGGAAAACTTTTATGGCCTCCCTAGGATAGGGTCTGAGTAGGTGCAGCGTTGATTCTAGAGATGACCTGAAGTAAGGTCTGGGTCCCCTTCAGAGTAGGACGCCTGGGACTGGCTATCGGGTGCCGGGGTGCTTTTTAGTTCAAACACCACATACTTCTGGCTCCTGAGTCCCTGAGGAGCTGGAGATCCGAAGTGACATTCTACAACGAAAAAAAAAGAAAAGCTATTTTCATTATTTACTGCTTACCAAATGTTTGATTAGATTTACAGAATCAAAAGAAAAGGGAAATAAATGGATCTGTGTTACAAAATTTCCATTTAAAGAAATGTTGGACTGACTTTGGTATTCAGTATCTATATTTACTTTAAAAAAATATTAAAGAGTTATAGGTATATATTTTTATATTCTGCCATTACCAAAAAACACTTAAATACATTACAATTAAGAAAATAAGTTGAAGAACTACGGAAAACGGCTATAGTGCACCGAGACTGCGTAGTCGTTGGGTACATCGTATTTCAATTGAGTAACATAACATGGAATCTGATAGGTACCTATATGTGCTTTATTTATGTTTGTTTTTTGTTTGGTTTGTAGTGGGCTCGGAAACCGAACCTGCTACACAAATAATTTGTACCTAAATATTCACAGACCGTGTCGAAGACGCATTCCCGACCACCTGCAGGCGCCACCGCCTGCCTGGGCCGAAAGGGGACGCTTTCTGAAAAACGCCCACCCCGCTGTCTCTTGAGGAAAGCCAATATGGGAACCACAAAATTTTATTTTCACAGGCAGGAGTGCCTATCGAAAATATAATGGCAGCAAATCGTGTGCGTGGGGGAGTGTTTCTCCGCATGTCGCTTCACCTGACATCAATCCATTTATTTTGTTACAGTTATTGTCGCCACTGTCACCACTTCAGCCAGTGAACGCGTGTGCCTGCTTATGCGAGTGGGCGCACCGTACGTGAGCGCCTTGTGACCGCCTCAACAAGAAACTGAAGCAATGATACCTCGCCTCACAGACCACCGCGCGCTGTGAGGTGCAGTACACACGGATATGATAGCGAGGGGGACTGCGTATGAGCCGTCACCCCTGTCGCTAATCGCTCAGAGCGTGACGTGAAGATCGCAACAATCCTGCCCGGAAACACAAGACGACCAATACTGCCCCAGGAGCTGCCACTGCTCAGGTGCAGAAAACAGACACCGCTAGCAGAGGGAAAGCCACGCCGATTCAGCTTCCACGTGTCCCTTGCTGGACGAAGTGAGGACTACGCAGCGTTGGGGTGCTGCCTGCCAGGTACGGTAACCTCACCTGGTCGGAAGATTCTCCTTTTGTATTGGAGGGTCATGACACCCGTTTCTCCACAGCAGTGAACCCGACATGATTGGAAGCCACCTTCAAAAAAGCAAATATACAGCACTAGCGTCACGCCCTCCATTTGTAAATCGTGATACAGGATTTGCTACTCCGTAGTTCGGTAGATGGTAGTATATGTTTGTTTTGTGTTTTGTATATGGAAGTCGCCATATCGAATTAGTAGATTAGTCACAAAACAGTTACTTGCTTGTAGCTCCTGTTACAATAATAACTTAATTAACTCTTCCTTCGACTTCTAGCTTATTTAAATGATAAAATCGGAGGACGAACTTACAAACTGATATGAACAATATATATCTGCTTACATATCTTCACCATGAATAGGAAATATACATTGTAAAATACAAAAAAAACTTCGTATGATAGGTATTACTTTTATGTGTATTACTTATTAGGATATGTTAATTGTATTACAATTACCAAGTGACTATTTCCTTTATTTTAAATAGTTTGATAACTCATAAGTAATCTACCAAAGATAAAAGAAACCTTATCGTTTATTGTTACATGTGGTGTTTCCTACCCTATTAGGCAGGAAATGCTAAAGATAATATTAATAGGATAGGAGTAGAGTAGTGAAAAATATTTTGCAATCCATTCTCATACTTACACAATAGACAAAAAAACATCATTAAAATCGATCGAGCCTTTTCGGAGGAGTGCGACCACGAACATCGTGAAACGAGACATTTTAAAGTTAGATAAAAGATAGTTTTTAATAAGTCTTGAAGACAATTAATATGTGTGCAAGTTTTGTTGCCTTTTAAGAGGTATCATATATTATATCATGTAAAGAGAAGATTTTTCTATGTTAATTTACATATGAACCAGGTGTCAGTGTTCTTGTCATGGCGATGTAGTCAACTTAGGACAGAAATTTGGAGGCACCTGCGATGTATTGTATCATATTTGCGACTGAATGACAATAATTACACTGATAGACTTTGATAAAGATCTTTGATTACTTCTTTTGTTATTTCATGTATTTATAATCTGATCTTGTATAGTAAGTATCATTCTTTCAGATTTAGGACATACTTTGACTCCCTTTGTTTAACATGGTCTTGTGCTTATACTAAAATTTCCATTGAGTATTGTCGAATAAAAAAGTAAGAATTCGACTTTTACAAATATATGTGTCTTATATTTATATGGATAAATTTCACTATTGTCCGATAATGCCGCCATATTGCAAAGAAAAACTCTGATTTAAGATAAAGAGAGATAAAAGCACAAGAGAGGACTACCATTAGTCCTCTCTTCTCTTCCTCAGTAGTAAGTTATTCATTTGCTACCCGACACATACTTATAACTTAAAATAAATATAAACTGAAGATATTAGAGGAGAAAAATCATATTAAATTTTCACCGTGATGTTAGTTATATTTTGAGATTCACGTAATCTAACCACTATACTTACTACCACTATACTCATTCAAGTAAAATTTGGTGATAACCGAAAGAGTTTGAGATTACGACTGAACTCCTGTTTTTCATCCAAATATGACCAGGACATTACGATCATTTTTTGCCAGGATTTTTTATCAATGAATCATTACTGAGGTGTCCTCCTGTTAAACAATTGTCAAAATTTAGTTGTTATTCCCTTCGTCATTTGAGTTATAACACTTGTCCTGAATTTGGACTTGAAATATGGTTACCTTCATATTTAAAATATCTGATATGGAATTCTTGGATTTAAATTAACTGATTTTTAAGGGTGATAAGATAAGGACGAGTTAGTCATAGTCAGTGATTTGATAATGAAACGATACAAAAAAACCTCGCATTCGGTTCAGTGCCAAAGGAATGATTCTTTTTAAATAACAATGTTTTTTAAATCAGTGTTTTTAGTGTTCTTGTGTGCAATTGGAGTAACATTTGGTATGTTTTATTAATTTTATTATCTAAACTTTCATTTAACAGGACATTTGTTTATTTTTTGTTACTTAAGGCAAAGGTGAACGTGATAAAATTAAGTAACACCCATTCATCTGTACTAAACTTCTGATATTGATATTTTTTTTGTATACATAATATTTTTAAATGCAGTTTTTTGTGATTACAATAACGACATAAAATTGCATATCTTTTACTTTATGTTATTAATCACAAAATGATAATAGAACAATAACCAAGCGGGAAACAGAGCAACATATTTTAAAATCCAATGAGATATGAAATATTTTTTTGACAAAGGCATATCTTAATATCCGTTTACTGTTTTTAGGGACCTTCTCATGTTACACTTGCTTGCATACTGGTGCAAGCACAGATCTTTCATGTCTTACAATAACAAATGAAACCAGTCGCGCGATTTGTCCGTTCAGATTTTGCACTATAATAAGACAGGAACATCTGGTAAGTAAATATATAGAGACTGTTTAAACACACTATTATAGATTTGCTTGTAAGTAGGTTGCTGACAATGTAAACAAATCTTAGAAATAATTTTAATTATGTCAGAGCCTGGAAGGGAATCAATAGCCACATTTTGCCTGCATTACCATGAAACTGTGCAACTACTAGTAAATCTCTTGTTTAATTTTTTCCGCAATTCAGTTTAATTCCTTCCTCCGAGCTTTTCTCCAAGCTACGTTGGGTTGGGTTTACCATTACTACGAACTTTAATTTTTTTATGTGGAGCGTTAGACCTAGACAATTCAAGTACTAAGCGATATCGAAATTCTGTTGAAAGACTATTATTGGACCTTTAAGGGCTGCAACCACCTGTAACGATTGACACAGATACAATCAGTTTTTTTTTTCAGTTTTTATTTTCACAGTTTATATTAAATTTTATATTGTTTTATGATTGTCAAATTTTGATATGGCCAAAATTGTTTTTTTATCTTTTGGTCATAAGTAATTATGGCCAAAATAAACAAGCTTTAGTAATAAAGCTTGTTTATTTTGGCCTATGAAACTAAAAAAGGAAAATAGTTCATCATAAGAGTTTTCGAGTACATAACTATTTAATAAGTTACAGTTTAAGAACAAATCACTCTCTTGTAACTATGCGAACTTAACATAGAAATTAGTTTTATAGAAGTTAAAAATGGAAAATCATCAAATCGTATAAAATATATTACGTATGATTTAATATAAATTCATTAATTAGTGTTAATCAATTTAAAACAGTTTCATAATTAAATAAACTCCACCGACCTGTTCTATTCACTATAATTTTCTTCTAGGACCCTCCTGGAACCATATTCAGTCTTACTCGTGCCTGTGAACAAACACCAATTTACATGGACAATGAGATTACAGATGCCCATTTTAGGACGTTTTACAGAGCATGTGCAAGCAACCTTTGTAACATAGGTAAGATTTGTTTGAGATTGAAATTTTACAATTCGCAATCAAAGTCGCAATTGATTTAATGTAACGAACCAAATTACATATAATAATTTATTTATTAGAAGGTATACGACCCACCCTATAATCCTAGCTATGTCAGAATTTCTTCATAAGGCGAGTCTCTTCTATTGCCTTGACTTTAAAAGTTTAAATAAAAAAACATAAAAACCGTCAGCGTCCTATTACGCAAGTTAGTGATGTCTGAACAATGTGCAACATAGGGACTGTTTCAAATTATTTCCAACAAAGCTCAATGTTACACTTCGACTCTGAATCCTAACAACACCACTTTATAGTTAATTTAAATAACTTAAATATATTAGTAACTTGAAAACCCTTATCAGTTTCTTTATAATTTGAAAATAAGTGAAATTCGTTTCAATATAGTCCCAAGTAGCAAGCTAAAGTAATAACATCTGGTCGTCGAAGTGTATGTTCCTTCAGACACTTAGAAGATATTATACGAGTATCATAGGGATGATAAGAGAGAGAATTCTTCAGGCCCAACTCACTTCACGTTCTCGCAACATACGAGGGTAAGTTTTTAAGTTCGCGGAATGACAGTGAAAAAGGCGGGTAAACGCGCTCTTATGATGCCTACCGTATTCAGTGACTCATAATTAGTCTGCATAGTAAAATTTGTTGTGATTGGATCATTAGTTATTAAACTATCGTTGACCAAGTATTTTAATCGGGAACGAAGTGAAAAAAATGGAGAAAATTGAATTCCGTGTGGTGATAAAGTTCCTTACTAAGCAAGGAAAGTCTGTTCAAACCATACTCAATGAGATGTCATCGGTTTACGGGGATTCTTGCCCAGGAAAAACAATGGTCTACAAGTGGCATAGTTTATTTAAACAAGGCAGGGAATCACTTGAAGACGACCCGAGGCCGGGGCGCTCCGTTGAGGTGACTACGCCAGAAGTTATTGCAAAAGTAGAAAAAATTGTATTGGAAGATGCTCGACTAAAAAAGAAACAACTCGCAGAAATGGTTGGAGTATCGGATACAACAATTTTTAAAATTTTACACGATCATCTTGGCATGACTAAGGTTAGCGCACGGTGGGTGCCGAGAATGCTCACGCCATTGCAAAAACAACAGCGCGTGGAATGTTCACGTGCGTTTTTGGACCTCTGCAATGAAGACAAGGATGGCGTATTGAATCAAATTGTTACTGGGGATGAAACTTGGGTTCATCATTATGAACCCGAGTCCAAACAAGACTCCATGCAGTGGCACAAAAAGGGCACAGCACCACCCAAGAAATTTAAGGTTTCACAGTCGGCTGGGAAACTCATGGCAACGATTTTTTGGGACTCAGAAGGAATATTATTGATAGATTATAAAGATAAAGGCATTTCTATAACGGGGGAATACTACGCTTCAATCATAGAACAGTTAAAAGAAGCCATCAAAGAAAAAAGACGGGGAAAATTAACGAAAGGTGTCCTGCTATTGCATGACAATGCTCCCGTTCACAAGAGCCGAGTCGCACTGGCTGCCCTGCATAAGGTGGGCTTCGATATTTTGAATCACCCACCCTACAGTCCAGATTTGGCTCCGAGTGATTATTATCTCTTTCCAAAAATGAAAAAAGAATTACGTGGTAAGAAATTTTCAACTGATGAGGAGGTTAAGGAGGCGGTTTCGGCGTATTTTTCAGACAAAGATAAAACTTTTTTTTACGAGGGAATAAAAAAACTAATTGAAAGATCTGAAAAATGTATTCGTGTTGCCTGCAACCTTCCCCTGGGAATATATAGAAAAAGAAAAATAATTTTGTGTTTTTATTATTACTCAATACCCTCCATTCCGCGAACTTAAAAACGCCCCCTCGTACATACATCACAACATCACACGAGCAGCATTGAATAGTCCAGTGCTGGACATGGGCCTATCTTTAAAAAGAAAGTTTTAGCCTACTATGCCACGCTGCCCGGATGGGTTGGGGTGGGATTTGGAGGCGGAAATGCTCGCCGAAGTTTATCGGCGGACGGCTTACTTCCGGGCAGGTAGCGGCATATGGCCCCCGTCCGAAGAGATACGCGAGTGGCGTGAGGCCGCTCGTCGAGCCACGATGATTCGTCGGTCAGCCCGGCTGGAGCCGTTTTTTCTTATCTATACAATGATGTTGTCCAGCGTAATTTGTTCCCTTAGTCGCTTCTTACAACACTCACAAGATGAGTAGAGGTGTTGACACTCTGTACTTTTAATTCATCACCGCATGGAAACATACAAATCTTATTTTGTTACAGGTGACGGTATTCAATCAATTGGGGGGACCAATTTAATAGCAACACCTGAATTTTCAGGGGAAAATATTCTCGTTCCAGGTACTCGTGGTAAAGCTTTAAATTTAAAATCGAGTTTATTAAGTATAATTGTTGGTATTTTTGTTATCAGTTATTTGCAATAATCAATACCCATGACTTCTGCATACAGCTGCCACTAAGTTATATTTATTGCTCAATATCTGTGAAATAATTTTAATTTATCAAAATAAAAGTGCATGTTTAAATTATATTTCTTTGTTATTTACTACTAACCAAACATTATTAAACGAATGGCTTGTTATTCTCGAGTTATATATTTCTATGGGCTGTGGTAATAACTGACCACCTGGAGTACCGTAACTTGTTTACATCCCTATTCTTTAAAAAATAAGATTCTATAATTTCCATATTCACCATCATCTATCCAATGTTATGATACCTTCTATTTCCTGACGTTTCGAACTTTAACTGATTTGCAAAGGAAGATAGAACCGAACCGTTTAGTTCGAAAGCATTCCTCTACCATTCTGAAAAGGGTTGAGTTGTCCTGTAGAGGAACGGAGAGGATGAAATTAGTTGTAAGAGTTCGTCAGAACACTCTCCATGATATAGGCGACTGAGGACTGCCATATAGGCGACATAGTGATTGGTGATATTAAGGCAAGTATGCAAGACACTGAAGTTACTGTTTTGGTACTAATCGACTTCTCTAATGCCTTCAACACAGTCAATCATAATATACTCCTGTCTATCCTTTCTTATCTTGCGGTCTCGCCTGAAGTACTTACTGGATTGGTTCTCATCATATCTCAAGGGATTCAGTGACTTTGCGATTGTTGATAATTCGGACTGCTCACCGCTGTAACCGATCCAAAGCGTCCAACAAATACTGCGCGAATCCATCGTGAAGGTGAGAACAGTACTCGACGCAGGAGCGTACTTGAGTCTTATAAAGAATACACAGATGCTCAGGCACAAAGAACCGTCCCACTCTGTTCAATATACCCAGCTTCCGCGAGGCCGCCTTAGTGACATTTCAGTATACTCTCGCAGGTCAACGAGAGAAAGGTCAACAAGAAGACTACAACTATGTACATTTGGATTTAATTACTAATTCTCAAACATTTTGCAGTGTACGCAAAACGTTTTTATTTTTAAACATACCACTAACACTAAATTGTATCTTTGTTTTATAATTAAGCACGACCTGTTGTCATGACAACATATTCTGTATAAACATTTATTCGTGTTAACTTTAGACATAAGTTATATTATACTCTAGTTTGATCTTGAGAAAGTTTTTAAAATGATTAGAGACGAATTCCAGAATTGATAAAATTATAGTTGTAGATTTTGAACGTGTCTGTGAACCATTTGACAGCTTTCAGTCTTTCAGAGTAAAATGTCAATTTAGGGACGTAGTAGGTTAAGTTGTCCATATTTAGTAAAAATGTAATTAGTAACTTAAATTCATTGTTTTGTAGGGTTAAAACTAAATATGACCACTTCACCTACAAAAGCGAAACAAAAACTGTCCTTGCGGAAACGTTTATTTGTTAAAAAATCGCCAAAAGTTGGTTGCGCCGTTGATACAGATTCAAATGATGAATTTAGCCAATCTACATCCCGGCCTATCTCTCCTGCCGATCCTTTCCTAGCCCACAGTGCTCACAGTGGTGATACGAGCGCAGAACCATCTCAAAATCAAAACGCTTCTGTTGAACCACTGTACAATAATGTGACTCATAAAGTAGAATATGGTCATAATGACGAAGATAGCAATCAGAGATGCTGTAGAACCTTCTTTAGAAGATCCCGTCCTAAGAGTCTGGTAGACAATCAACCTCTAAAAGATGAAACACAATCGGGACCAGTGAGTCCCGTAAATGATTCTAATAGTGTCAGTGACCAAACAATTTGTTCTCAAACAAAATCTGAGGAAATACCAAAAGCAACTGTGAAATTTCCTAAAGATGACGACGTTAAAAAATGCTTTGAGCATACTGGTTCTTTTGAAGGTGTAAAATCAAAAAGTAAATTATTTGTTAAGAGGTTATCAGCTGATCATTTAATATCTAATGAGACAAAACCGCTTTATCGCCCCTCATCACCTGAGAGTGACAGAAGTAGCTCTTTAGACCGTAAGAGAAGGTAAGGTAAACACTATTTTTTATTCCTTGGTGTTCTTGGTTTGGTATGTTTCATTATGCTGAAAATCTGTTTGTGTTGTTATTGTGTTCATTAGGACTAAATCAACTGTTACACGGTCAGCTTCGCGTGCCGGCAGCACTGATAGTTTGGCACGTAACTCGTTACTCGCTGCACAGGTGCTACGTCTCATACCCACACATGAAGCTAGAGAAAGGTTCACTGGTTTCTTACTTTTTCATTGTCACTATACTTTATGTGTGTTAATAATTTCTGCTTTGGTGTATTTTTCTCTATACCTACAGCATTTAATGCTTCCAGTTCTAAATTTTTTATATATTTCAGAAACTACCTCTATGGACGTCTAGCTTCCCATTCTCTCCTAGGTGCAGCAGAATTAGAACATGTCTTTCCTGATAGAGAAGTAAAAATATTTGTTGGGACATGGAATATGAATGGACAGGGGCCACCAAAGTAAGTTTGTATTTTGACAAATTCATAAAGTCTTGGAATTTTAAAACCTGTTTATCAGACTAAATTATTCTACAATTTATTCATTATGATTGAATATGATAAGCCACATATAAGTATTACCTATAAGGTAAAACATTATTTTGGCATGCCTAAGCAAATAATATGTGTTTTATTCACAAATTGTTTATTAATTAAGCTATACACAGGGTTTAGGTCCTGAAAGCCTAAATCTTCAAATAGAATTGTATTTCATTATAAGACTATTACAATACAAGACAAAATTGTTTAGCTTTATACAGCTCTTTATTAAATATTATTGTTATTTACCACACCAAAAACTTACTTAAAATTATTTTTTTTAGATAAAGGCAGTGTAGAGCCTGATTAGTTGCCTTCAGGTGTGTCCAATATTATATATTAGAAACAGATAATTTAACTCCAATAAAATAAAAAACTAAAATCCATGTTCACTCAGACTTATATTTTTATTTTTTTGTGTTATCAATTATGCTACTCAAACATACATTAAAAAAATGTATACTTACTTATTTTGCCATTATACCTAATTTGTCTCTTTTTACATATTTAAATAACACGTAGACTACATAATACATAGGAATTATTAGTCACTCATTTTATATATATTTATTAGAACCTTGGATAACTTCTCGCTGTTTCTTAAAAGATGGCGTAGCAGCACTATGTGCATGGAATTTCGTACGGTAAAGCATCAGCTAAGTAGTACTATATGTAACTTCAAATTCTAGTAGACGTAGTTAACCACAGTGTCAACTACGAGTTTATTTAGCTATCGTAAAATGTCTACTTTTGTGCTATATAAACTGTTTTTACGGGGAACTTTATCGCACTGCTTTATACAAAAGAAGTCTGCAGCCGAAACGCGCATAACTCTTGTCGAAACATGGTGACAATACCCTGTCGAATACGACATACGAAGACTGATTTAGGCGCTTTAAAAATAATAACTTTGACCTTAAAGATAAAGAAAGTTCTGGAGCACCGAAAAAGTTTGAAGATGAAGAATTGGAGGTATCGCTTGTACAAGATCCATGTCAGACGCTAGTAGAGTTCAGGAAAACATTGCAAGTAGATGCTTCAACAGTTGTAAAACTTTTAAAAGCGTCAGGAATGATCCAAAAGCAGGAACATTGGGTGCCGTACGAGTTGAAGCCGAGAGATGTTACTTGTTTTTTAATTATTAAATAATTCACACATGAGGAATTGCTGTTTCAACAGCAGAAAAGAAAAGATTTTCTGCACTGTATTATCATTTGAGATGAAAAGTAAATTCACTACAACAATCCAAATCGTAAAAATCGTGCAGTACGCCTAGGTACGCATCGGGCATACCCCACGATTTTTAACGTCGCCAAAACCATATATCCCCAGTACGACTATGCGTTTGGTGGGATCAGTAGGACGTAATTTATTATGAGGTGCTTAAACCTAATGAACCTATCACGGAACCCGACTTCAATTGGTGCGCTAGAGTCGAGCTCTGAAAGAAAAGCGAGCACTATATGAGCATAGACACGACAAAGTGATTTTGTTACATGACAATGCTCGGCTACATGTGGTAAAACCAGTCAAAACGTACCTGGAAACACTTCAGTGAGAAGTTCTACCCAACCAACGTCATTTATATTTATGTTGATATTTATCGAACATAACCCCCTCCGACCACGACTAACACTTATTTCGATCGATGGTGCATCGTTTGAGCGAGCAACGCTTCCATTCTTTCAAAGAAACCAAAAAATGTGTCGATTCATGGATTACGACAAAAGATGAATGATTTTTTCGACCGGAGTCTCGATTACTGGCAGAAAGATGGGAGAAAATGATCGAATGAAGTACAATACATTGAGTTAACTGGTTGTAAGCCTTATATTCTAAATAATTTTTTTTAAGAAACAAAATCAGCGAGAACTTACTCAAGGGCCAGGTCAATTGTTTATATAGTAATTATACTTTATACATCTAGGTGTGTTAACATATAAAACACATTTCTAGTCCTCATGCGACATTTTAATCTAATATTAGAATTTGGATTGATATAAAAAGTCATAAGTTTGAAGTATACTATTAATCCAAACTAATAATTTTATCAAGCTTGATAATAACCAATTCTTTAATTTCCTTTGTGTTTCACAAATCAGTTAAAATAAAATAAATAATAAATATTTTGGACATTTGACACACAACGTCATCTAGTTTCAAACTATAAGCAGAGCGTGTGCTATGATAACTAGAGTGATTGGTAGAATACTTTTATATTTTTTTTTGTAAATTTTTATATATATTTTGTACTCTAATTTCGAAATTTAAAACACTCAAATTTCGAAATAAATATTTGCCATTTACAATTGCAATTTATTCAAACATTTGGTCCGCTCCCGGGAATCGAACCCGAGACTTCAAGCACAGCAGTCGCATTCACTACCGCTGCGCCACCCAGCCAGTTATTTATGAATTTATAAGTAATATGTATTTATTAATACAGGCTATTTTATGGCCTAGCTAAAAGAAGACTTCGCCGACCTATTTAGAGATGAACGTACATTTTACCTACACCATTTATAATTATAAATTAACATGTCTGTTTAGTCCTAAACTAGGCAGAGCCCAAAAGTAACAAGGCTGATAGTAAACATACTTATATATTTCCCAGTAATATAATAAGTAAGTTACACCTAGACACAACAAAGGGTCATACCCGACACAAAATTCTTTGTCCTGAGTAGGAAACGAACCCACAAACTCCAGCTTTGCCGTCAAGATCAGAATTATATGTGCATACTGTCAAATTATTTTCTATAAGTTAATTATTAGTACAATTACAGTAACTAAACATGCCTACTTTAATATGAAATTTTCAACAGGGAACTAGCCGATTTCATATTCCCAGACCAAGTGCAGCACGTACCAGACATATTTGCTATTGGCACACAGGAAAGTTACTCGGAACGCACAGAATGGGAGATAACCATACAAGAGGTGTTGGGACCATCACATTTGTTGCTCCATTCTTACTACTTAGGTTGGTTACTATTTACAAATTAACAAAGCCAAGAGAATAGATAGATTTAAGTCTTTAGCTACTTACGATTTTATTTCTATGACCTTCGATACTCAGTACCTAATATTTTGGATCGTGCCCAATTAATCCTAGTGATATGCGGTTGTTTTTATTTTTTAAATAGAATGCAAAAATATCTGTTACATCATGTCCTATTAAATTGTGAAGGAACTGAGAGCGCATCTGTGTTTGCGCACACACTCTAGTCTGTGATCTACGCTACTCGCTGGCCGCCGTAGCTACAATTGGCTAGTAGTAACACACACATCATGTTCTATTCACACATTCTCTATTATGATCAGTTTTGAAGAGGTTACCCTAGGCTGGATCCAAATCCATGGAAATACGGTCCAAAGTAGAATTTCTGTGCTAGTTTATGCACTAAATCCGACTTTATTCACCCCAAGATGTCCAGTTTCTTATTTAGGCGGGTTCGGATCGTTAATGGATCGTACGTAGTATTTAATCGCTCTTAATCTTACGTCACATGCACATTATTGTTACACTTTTGTCTACTTATCATGCACATTTTCTTTCAGGAACTATCCACTTAATGATATTTATAAGAAGAGATTTAATTTGGTTTTGTTCACTTCCTGAAGATGCTAGTTTATCCGTTAGACCTGGTACTGCCTTTCGAACTAAAGGCGCTGTGGCCATTTCTTTCGCCTTATTTGGATCGACATATTTGTTTGTAACTGCACATTTAACTGCACATCAAGAAAAAGTAAAGGAAAGAGTTTCTGATATCAAAAGGATTATAAGGTCGATAGATCTACCGAAAAATTTGCCGTGCAGACATAAAAGTAAAGGTTTGTAATTTTTTATGTACTATATAATATGTAAATTACAAAGCACATAACACCATCGGTCCGATGACTGATCTTTTCCCCGATCGTGTCGGATAGCCGTCACATCGCATTATAAAAGTAAGAGAACAAAGAGTGCACCTTTGTGAGCACCGACGTCTGCACTATAGTATCTCCTGTTTGGTAATTTCCCTAAATGTAACAGACAGCTTTTAAGATTACCTTATATTCAAACGGAAATTCCGACATAGCAGCACGAGCCTCAGTTCCAAGTTGAATACAGTAACAATACTTCATAAAGTAATAAGAAAATATTGCCATAAGTAAAGAACCAACAGTATTGAAAGTTCTCGTTATTAATTGCTTTCTTTCTTTGAATATTTTAAATTGATAATGTCATGACGTGATTGTTATCTTGAGATAAAAAAACTTATCTACTGTTTGTCGTAATATAATTTTATCACGAAACACGAAAACGGTTTTAAGATAGGATGTATTTTTAACTGCTCCGGTGGTGCAGCGGTAGTGAATGCGACTGCTGTGCTTGAGGTCTCGGGTTCGATTCCCGGGTCAGACCAAGTGTTTGTATGATCTGCAAATATTTGTTTCGAAGTTTGAGTTTTTTCTTTGTATAATACGAGGGTAAGTTTTTAAGTTCGCGGAATGACAGTGAAAAAGGCGGGTAAACGCGCTCTTTTGATGCCTACCGTATTCAGTGACTCATAATTAGTCTGCATAGTAAAATTTGTTGTGATTGGATCATTAGTTATTAAACTATCGTTGACCAAGTATTTTAATCGGGAACGAAGTGAAAAAAATGGAGAAAATTGAATTCCGTGCGGTGATAAAGTTCCTTACTAAGCAAGGAAAGTCTGTTCAAACCATACTCAATGAGATGTCATCGGTATACGGGGATTCTTGCCCAGGAAAAACAATGGTCTACAAGTGGCATAGTTTATTTAAACAAGGCAGGGAATCACTTGAAGACGACCCGAGGCCGGGGCGCTCCGTTGAGGTGACTACGCCAGAAGTTATTGCAAAAGTAGAAAAAATTGTATTGGAAGATGCTCGACTAAAAAAGAAACAACTCGCAGAAATGGTTGGAGTATCGGATACAACAATTTTTAAAATTTTACACGATCATCTTGGCATGACTAAGGTTAGCGCACGGTGGGTGCCGAGAATGCTCACGCCATTGCAAAAACAACAGCGCGTGGAATGTTCACGTGCGTTTTTGGACCTCTGCAATGAAGACAAGGATGGCGTATTGAATCAAATTGTTACTGGGGATGAAACTTGAGTTCATCATTATGAACCCGAGTCCAAACAAGACTCCATGCAGTGGCACAAAAAGGGCACAGCACCACCCAAGAAATTTAAGGTTTCACAGTCGGCTGGGAAACTCATGGCAACGATTTTTTGGGACTCAGAAGGAATATTATTGATAGATTATAAAGATAAAGGCATTTCTATAACGGGGGAATACTACGCTTCAATCTTAGAACAGTTAAAAGAAGCCATCAAAGAAAAAAGACGGGGAAAATTAACGAACGGTGTCCTGCTATTGCATGACAATGCTCCCGTTCACAAGAGCTGAGTCGCACTGGCTGCCCTGCATAAGGTGGGCTTCAATATTTTGAATCACCCACCCTACAGTCCAGATTTGGCTCCGAGTGATTATTATCTCTTTCCAAAAATGAAAAAAGAATTACGTGGTAAGAAATTTTCAACTGATGAGGAGGTTAAGGAGGCGGTTTCGGCGTATTTTTCAGACAAAGATAAAACTTTTTTTTACGAGGGAATAAAAAAACTAATTGAAAGATCTGAAAAATGTATTCGTGTTGCAGGGGAATATATAGAAAAAGAAAAATAATTTTGTGTTTTTATTATTACTCAATACCCTCCATTCCGCGAACTTAAAAACGCCCCCTCGTATGTATGTATGTCCAGAAAAAAAATTTATGGGTATTTTATCAGTCTGTCTAGTTATCATAGCACAAGCTCTGCTTAATTTGAAGCTAGATGACGCTGTGTCAAATGTCCGAAAAATTTATTATTATTATATTATTTTCACCCTAGATCATATGGTTTTATTAAATACATACATACATACATACATACATGATGCAATTTAGTCCTACGTATGTGAGAGATGTGAAACTACATAAAACCAACTGTACCTGACACTCCGTATTATTAATTGATTATCACATTATCTCGGCTCTAAACAATGGGAGTCTTACATTGTCATAAATTTACACGCGTACAATGTTATCAATTTTTCTGGAGCTTTACGATTGGCTTAAGATGAAATAAAAATATGCTTGAAATATATAACATTTTAGTGTAATATTCTAATTTTTAACTTGTACTGATCTAAATTTATTCTCTTTCAGATGTTACAAATAATTTTGATTATGTGTTTTGGTGCGGTGACCTGAACTTCAGATTAGGCGAACCTAGAGCAGCTGTTCTAAGATGGATCGAACAGACAGAGGTACTTTGCACTCTATTTTTTAGAAAAAAATATTATACACTTTTAATCTGGCATGGTTTACAAACTGAAAGCTTGACGGCCCACTCCAGCAACGGGCGTGAAATTCAAATCAGCTTCCTGTCTGATTGCAGTGAAATGTGCCAAACTGTACAGTATAGTCTACACATCAAAAAATAAGCGACGATTTAAAAATATACAAATTTTAATTCTGGTGGCTTATATACTTTTTACACCCAGGTTAAACCAATACAGGTTTTATGAGTGTCTCATGTTTTTATTGTATACTGTTTTCCTTTTCAAATAAATAAAAGAAATTGGCAAATGAAACATTTATTATTTTGTTCAGTTTCCGTTACCTCACCACTTGCCGCACGGGCTGCTTCACGCAGACCAGTTGACAGCAGTTTTAGAAGATGGCGCTGCGTTCAGAGATTTTCGAGAAGCTCCCATCACTTTTCCACCAACGTATAAGGTAAGAATCAGAGCAAGACTGTGTTCTATTTAAAAAAAAATTTTTTTAGTCAAGTTTATACGAGACAGATAGAGCATTGCTTGTCAAGCAAATATCTACATGTTGTCGAGATGAACTATGACGAATGAAAACCGTATATGTAAATGACTTGATTCCAGGTTTAGATATTTTCTTAGTATGACTAATAAATTATATTCAATCTGTATGTATTTAAGTGACTCTTTATCTATCGTATGTTATAAATGCCCAAACAGATTCGGATGTATTAGATCATTAGAATTCTTACATTATCACGAAACACTGGCTATTTTTCTTTTCATCCAGAATAATAACGCCTCCATGGTGCGGAACCATTTTATTTGGAGAGTCATTGTATTTTTAAGATTGTAAACTAGAAAATTATTCTTAATTTTTTCAGTACGATCCAGGCAGTCAACAATTCGACACATCTAGCAAACAACGGGCGCCGGCGTACACAGACAGAATATTGTTCAAAGCTCGATCTATGACAGGCAATGCAACACATCCTTTTTCAGGTAAAAATACTCAGACCCTTGATTACCTATTCTATATTTAAAAATAAGAAAATGTGTTAGTTTAGAATTGTAAAAAAATATTATCCTCCCTTAGTGGCATTTTACGACACCCATAGGCTAAATAGGGGTGGCGGCAACCCGTCCGGCCAGCGTGGTGTAGTAGGCCAAAACCTCCTTTTCTAAGGTGAGGCCTATGTCCAGCAGTGAATTGTTACAAGTTGTTGATGACTGATGACATTAAAAAATATTTTTTTCAACTTCGTCACTATTTTGTAACTAACTTTCTACTAATTTGATTGTAGGATTACGACGCATCAGTGGGGTTCCAACTTCATCCGGCATCAGATGTTTAGCCTATAACTCAGTACACTCCGTGTGTACGAGCGACCATAAACCGGTGTGGGCGCTGTTTTCTACCATGCTGAGACCTGGAACTGATGTGTAAGTATTTTTATTTTGTTCTTTACCTTGTTGTTTTTATGAAAAGACTTTTTAAATGAATATTAAATTTTTGTTTTATACTTATCTTGAAACTAATTTTAAACTCTAAGTTTACATTGCTATAATTAAATAAATACACCGATTTAACAAAAAGTCGTAAAGATCTCGTTGCGTACCTAAAAGGTCTACACTGGTTTATAATGGGTATTTATAGGACGAAATAATCTCATCAAAAGTGCTAACAGTTTGTGAATTTTGTCAAAAAATGTTACAATAACCCTATTGCCAAGACTTCTCTGGTAACTTTTGAAATGTCCGAACTTTCTTCGGGAGTATTTGATTAGTTCCACAACTGTATAACAGATTGCACTGCCTGCACAAATGTACGGGAACAAAAACAATATGAATTTTCATAGAGATGAAAATAATAATAAAATAGTAAATATTTCGCACATTTGACACAACACTATCTAGTTTCAAACTAAGCAGAGCATGCACTATGCTAACTAGACTGACTGATAGAATTTTCATCAATTACCAATGTTTTAAGAATACCAGGACCAATTTTTAATATAACTTACCTAAGAATGTTTGAAATCATTTGACAATTGGCTAATATATCGTGTATTATACAAGAGAATTAATTCCAATTAAAACTCTTACATTGTAACCGTTTCCCAGAGTGCCACTTGCAGCGGGCTTGTTCAACCGAGAAGTGTACGTAGAAGGTATCAAACGTCGAAGAGCGCTGCTCGACCACGCGCCTGGCACGTCCGCGGTATGCAACGTTCAATAACATTAAATTACGAACTTTAAGTTCGTGCAATGGGAAAATTCTAGTTTGTCTCGAAACTGTCATGTTTAGATATTGAAGTAACTTCTCAACATGTTCAAGTGTATACAACTCATCCAAATTGTCTATGGATCTAACGTCATCTTGGTCGTTATGACGTCGTGTTATATGTGTATCATGACAAAATCTCTATAATTGTGTACAACTACTAAATATATTATCATGTCCTGTTATTTAAACAAAAATTTAAAAAAGATAGCGTTTGGCTACTTATTTTTTGATTAAGATGGAAATGAAAAAAAAAACCAAGTGAGACTAGACTTTGGATTAGTTGTACTCACTGTATACCTTCAAGAATGATACGAAATGAAGTATATTTTTATTTTTTATCACTTTAAAGTGTACCTTAAAGTATTGTGTTTACCAAAGAGGTTTTTATTTTTGTTGTTATATTTTATTGTTTTACAAATTTTAATATTTTACATTTTTTTATTATTAAATAAGTTATTAAAGTGGATTTGAGTGTATATGTTAGAAAAGCTAGCAATGTTTGTAGTTTTATATAGTGCTTAGTACGTTTAATTACGCTCACACTGTAAAGGAAAAAGACACATCTAGTCATAAAGAAATTCCATCAGTATTCTGAACAATAATGTTTATTATTTTAATTATAATATTTACATATTATATTATTAATTAGCTCCAATGTATTTCATAGATATGTTTAACACGTCATGAATGCGCGTTTAGTTGTTTCGGTCTGTGCTTTAAGCATAATTCTACTTGGAAATTTGTATAAAAGTTAGACAAGTCCTGGGTCGAAAAATATCGTGCATTCGTGAACGACAAGATTTTTATTCAATATTAATATTGTTGTGCTTAGAAAGTATTGTTTTTGTGTGTAGCTTAGCAATAAATAATTATTTATCAACTATGGTTTCGATATAACGGCTATACGCTGTTTAGGAGATTAATGAGCTTTTACATAAATAAAGTTATAACGATCGTAGATATCTATGTGTCGTGGAATTCTAAAACAGTACTTAATTAAAATATTTCCTGCCTTATATCACTGTGTTATGAACCGTCTTGTGAAATGTTTGACATTTCTACTGAAATAATAAATCTATGTTAATTAGGTGCTGTGATTAGTCTAGTCTGAAGATGTCTATTCTGTTATTGTTACAACAGGATTAAGGTAAATAAGTCTAGTTATAATCGTACGGCAGTCTTGCGACTTGAATGTATCACAACCAATTATTTATCTAGACTTATTTATCTGTGGTTCCACAATAATGTCCCAAGTTTTAAGTAACACGTTACGGTATCAACTCGTTGAGACTATCTGTAGGTCCATATATCGGCTATACAATCTACTGTTTAACATGTACGTACAACAATAGTGTGATACGTTTAAACAGCATGTTACAGACTGTATAACGCCTCTAAATACTAAAATTATTGAACAAGTTGTAGGGTAATTTTTATGTATGTATGCCTACAGATATTCCCAAAAAGTTGTAAACAGTTCAAACATGTTGCAAAGTTACATATCGAAACTAGAATTACACTGATCTGATATGGTCCAAGTTATAAGTCAATAATATCATGATATGACTCAATTTAACTTTAGATTTAAGGTCAATTGATACCAGTGAACAATGACTTGTTGATT
The DNA here is from genome assembly GCA_949316085.1 of Hypercompe scribonia. NCBI lineage: Eukaryota > Metazoa > Arthropoda > Insecta > Lepidoptera > Erebidae > Hypercompe > Hypercompe scribonia. Next base: position 9,523,217 of record OX438975.1, read on the forward strand.
GTATCGGTTTATTGTAATTTTCGTTTCAGAGATGTATTAAATGAATATTTTTTTTTAGGCCACGTCCAATAATTCGTCCTCTTTTTGAGAAGATAAAAGACATTGTAAAAATATGATTTAAATTGTAAAGCTTTTCTGTTCTGCGATCTAATTGGTCGATGTTATATTAAATTAATTTAATAATACAAGCTGATGTGTTATATGTACTTAATAAAAAATATCAGAATACACGAATATTGCAAAAATTATGTGTTATATAATATAATCTTGTAATCATGTACTTAATATTGTAACCCTTTAACTAAGAAACGCAGTAAATATAAGATTTTTTTTACACTTGTTTATAGATCATAAATGTTATTAATAAAACGATAAATTCCATATAAAACTTGTTCGGTTTCGTTGAAATTATATATAGTACTTTTTTATTTAACAGTAATATTTTTCAATCAAAAATATTTTTCTACAACTCCTTAGATAGATAAACCTTTTTTAACGTTTCTTAGTAAAGGTGTATAAGGATTGTGACGTATTGTCTTTTGGCGCCAAAATACTGCCAAGTCCAGTGTCACCATTTTTCGTGTGTATACAAAATTCTCAATGACCAATCGTAATATTTGTATTTTCAAAGAATATTATAAAAATACTTTGATCTTAGATCAAAAAAGTTAAAATGTTGTAGCAGATTTGATGTTATACCTACTTAAAATATGTCACAAAAAGTATTGTGTATAAAGAGGTTAGAGAGTTTGTACATATTTTTCAAACAATTTCGGCCGTTAGTCAGATAGATGAAAAATTTAAATTTAACTGTGTAGTTTGCCTAGAGTTAGAATTTGTATTGTCAATTATCTGACTTAGGTGAACGGAACTAATGTGTAATATTGATGTATTATACCCAATACTTTGCCAGTTTTTTACGGATACATTTTTGCTGCGAAGATCCTCAAACATGACTACCACTTTAGACGGTTACTCCTTTTTTATTTGACATGATTTAGAGAAAAATCATTTTGGATAGAGGTCCATAAACAGTGCGAAGCAGGATTGACAAAATAATAAACTCTTTCAAAATGAAAATCATTTATTTCAACTAAAACAATTTTAAGTATTTTTGGTTTGTCATGAACAGTTTTCAGCAGATCGAATTATCTTTTTATTGCCAAACATAATAAATACTTTGTATCCATTTAAAATACCGTTATCACTATCTCTATTATATGATTATAAAAACACTTAAGATACTGTTTGAAGGCACACTTATTATGCCTTAATTTTTCAACTTTTATGCAATAATTCTCGGTTTCGCAGCGATAGTGTACAGCATAGGTTGTAAGTCACTCTAGCCGAGGTTGCTAGACTTCAATTACACATATTCGATATTCGAAATTAATTGTTGTCTCTACTCTCATTAGACCAATCAAAATTCATATTGTCTTCGGCAATCATAATAAATCAGTCTGTCTTCCATAACTTGTACGTAACATGATAATGTTTAATTAAAATTGCAGTAATTTTAAATTAGGCTCTATTGTACTTATTACAATGTAAAAACCGTACAGTATTGCGAAATTGATTCAACAAAAAACAAAATTTTGACATTTTTACGTTGGCAAAAAATCCAAACCGATATTTTTAAAGTGCTAAATATTTACATAAATAAGTCTTCTCCACTCCCGGGAACAAGGATTTTAGGAATTGGATAAATAGTTGTAGTCAACTCTACATAGTGTGTATACTAGCTAGGTTAGACCCAATGGGATAATTGGTTTGAAAATTTAAAAATGTATGTAGTGGGAAAGTAGTATTGACAAACAATTGGCAATTGACCCCAAAGGTACTCTCATTCTGGTCGCTCCATCAGAATCTATGAAAGTTAATTAGCTTTAATAGAGCTGCTATTAATTAAATAAGCCTTCAATGAACTAGTTTACATTAAAAACAACCCTAGTAAATGTATTCTTCAACTTCGAAATACTGTACCACGGTACAGTCACGACCACTGCATTTCGGTGTTTATAACTGTGCTCGTGTCGTATTCATGTGTTTTATATAACTACTTATACTATTGTGTTATTCATTTACTCTTTATTCCCTACTAACACTACATATATCATGTATGACAGCTTCTTCGCTTTAGTCTTTCCTAAGTTTGATGTTGCACATATAATAAAATCACTTTTTATTCAATTTTCACTCATTGGTTTAAAAATGTTAACATATGTTGTAGCCTTAGAAAGGCATTGCTGTTCAGCAACAAAAGTACGATTTACAAAGATTTTATACTTACAGATGTGATTTTTCTGATATCTATACGCGTTTGGTTTATTTATTCGGTAATTTAAAATAATATTTGTACATTTTATAGCCCCACGGCATTTAAAATTTAATCTTTTTTAACGCAGTGAAGGCTATGAAATCCAAATAAATAAAATTGATTGCATTTATAACAAAACACATTTGAAAATGCAACTCTAACTGTATTTTAATATTTTATAAACAGAAATTATTTTCGAGTTTTGGCTCAAACACAAATAGTTAAACTTTGAGTGATATTTTATTATCCATAATGTTAGATTTTTTTCACATGCCTTCTAGTCCTAAACATTTGGCATTCAAACAAACATTTGGTCTGACCCGGAAATCGAACCCAAGACCTCAAGCGCAGCAGTCGCACACACCATCACTGCACCACCGATGCAGTCAAGTTTTGTACTATATTTTGTTCATGTTATGTAAATTTCAAATCCACTTATCGCCGTCTCCCCAAAGAGCGCCAACTATACCGGTCTTGGCCAATTCGTATCCATCCTCTGCCTTCAAGTCATCGGTCCATCGCATCGCAGGGCACCCTACACTACGTTTGCCCAACCGTGGTCCCCGCTTTAGCACACTTCGGCTCCAGCGACCATCAGTTCGTCTGGAGACACGCCGGCCCACTACCATCTAATATATAAAATTCTCGTGTCACAGTTTTCGTTGCCATACTCCTCCGAAACGGCTTGACCGATTTTGATGAATTTTTGTGCTTATCCGGTATCTATAAGAATCGGCCAACATCTATTTTTCATCCCCCTAAATGTTAGGGATAGTACAACCCTAAATTTTTTTTTTATTTTTTAGACAAATTTTTAATTTCTATTTTTTTATGATACAACATACAAAAATACATACAATCCTCAATTTTCACCCTTCTACGATCAACCCTTATTTTTTAATAGCCATTTTAGTAATTTAATCATTTTTCCTCTCCGGTCGAAAAGTGATCAATCGTCATTTTTATATGGCAAAACAACGTTTGCCGGGTCAGCTAGTTTCTATGTAAATTTAACATTTAATATACTTGCTAGATGAGACAAGGCAGAATTTATCTTCTACAGTGTCCGTTTGCATCGTATTTGCACTTCAGACCGTAAATAAATGTATGGTTCGAAGGATTTCAAGAAGTATCACTATTGCGTCCACTATAAGCCCTCGAGGGCTTTATTCGTATGATAACCTCCGCAGTAACATTTAACCTCTTGCCTCACTACATGAACAGTACGCACAGGACATACAGTAGATGGTCGATTTTAATGAACTGTTTGTTTGAATTGCAACTATTATCACCTCTAACGTATTTATCAAACGTGTATATACCGTTTATACTTCAAATGTTTTACTACTAACAGTCTTAATTTAAATTATTGTTAAATGATAGTGAATAAAAAGATGGTATCATAAAATGTTAACTTCCTTAGTAGTAGACGTTTACAACTAACATTTAATTTACGTTTCAAAGTTTTAGTAATTATTTTAATCCAATTTATAGCGAAAGTTCAGTATTGCACAATACCAGGAGATGGAGGTAGCAATGATACTGAGCAAATTATTGCCATACGCTAAAATGATCCAAATATTTTCAACAATATTTAAATATAGAATCATTACATTGTCATTCGTCACCTACTTTATCGAACAATACTTATGATTTATATTGAATGAAGTAATTTTATTGTATTGTCATTACGTGTATTGCTAGTCCATGTTTTATAGATAAACTTAAGTTGTACCTAATGTAAGACAACAGATGTTACGCTAAATATAGTTAATTTTTCTTGCTAAATTGATATATTTATTCAGTAACCTGCTTTCAATATCTTAAATTTTAATAATAATATATAATTAATCTTAATAGGGTATACAAGAGGATTGTTCTATAGTTACTAAATATTTCTTGACAATCACCGATAAATAAAATATTACATATTATGTGACATTTAGCTACTTACGCCAGTTAGAATACTGATTACCGTTGTCGTCTACCGACGATTTTAACATGTGGGTGCTATTTGAATGTAAGTGTTTGGAAGAGTGACTACACACAATTGCGCCGGGGTGAATTTCCGGGAAACCAATTTCATTCGAACAGTTCAAAACTTCTTAGTATAACAAATCCAAAATGTTCCGAGCGACTGTAACCACGCTACTGTGGTAACTATAGGATGGGCCAAGAATTCGTTAACATTTGAATCTAACATCCCGCGCAAAGATGTTACGGGAGTTCTCGGGAGCGATGCACTGGAATTTTCTGGCTTCAATCGTAACACATGGTTTCAACAAGATGGAACCACTCATCACACATCCAATAAGTCCCTGCCGGTGGACAAAGACATATTTCCGAAAAAACTGATTTCCATTCTATGGCCACCCAGAAGTTCAGATCTGTCCCCAGTTAATTTCTTTTTATGGGATTATTTGAAGCATCTTGTCTACATTGATAAACCAAATACATTAAATACATTACGTCAACTAAAAGAAAAAATCAGTGAAAAGATGTCGGCGATCTCGCGGTCTCTTTACCGACGAGTATTCGAAAATTTTGGTGCTCGCTTAGAAAAGTGCAAACGTCGGAACGGTGGTCATTTAAGCGATGTAATTTTGAAAAAAATAAATTCCAACTAGTTAGTTTTCTTGTAAATAAATATTTTTTATAGTATATCCAATGGGTTATTTATACGATTTTTCAAATGTTAACTAATTCGTGGACCACTCTATATCATGAAACACAAAAAAGTTTTCGGTTATTCCGATGGCTAAGGTTAAAACTATGCGCGTTCGCAAGCAGATTTTACGAGCTACTTATTCCGACGTGGGCTACTATCACAATACGAGAAAAGTAAATGGCCGCTATTTCGACGGCACGACTCTAAACTACGTGGGCAAGTTGTCTGATACTCTACGCAACGACCGACACCGACCGTCAGCGTGGCCATCCGCTCCCACTTCACGGCTAAAATTCAGTTTAAGATATCCGAACACATGTGATATACTTATCTCAAAATCATACATTAATAAAATTTACAAAGAAAATTAAAAGAAAACAAAAAAATATACAAACGTGTTTTTTTAATTTATTTTAAAAGCACCTTTTAATACTATTTTATGAGGACGTGTGAGAATTGGACATGGATTTTTTAGTGTTGAATCACCCAAAGCAATCTTAGTAAAATAATTGCATTCACAGAATATAAACAAGAAATTTACTTTTATAGCTACTATGTCATCCATTTATAAAATACGTTTTTCTTTCTGTACATTATTATACTGCCATTCAACACAGGCCCAACCCTTAACATTGTTGACTTCGACTGTACACCACCGTTCGTAAAACTTCGCGTCTCTCGTCTTGCCTATGTAGAAAGTCTCCTCATCATTGACTAATATACGGACAGCGTATGACTTGTTACCTATAAAATATAATTTAAAAAATGTATTTAATATGAGGTAGTATAGCAACTTGCTATTAAATAGATTTTGAACATTTAAAACTTTACAAATTACTGAGACATTCTACCCAAAGAATGATACAAATATTACTATGTATTAGATCTATATAAATGGGTTAGATATAACAAAACTTCTAACGCTTTGTACTTCTACTTAATAGTTATGAAAAGAAAGTATGCAATTATATATTTTAACATGTTGCCTCATATTTTTCATTTAAGAGTAACAGACATAATTCCAAATTTTGTCTTTTCATGCATTATCTAATCATAACTTGTATTCGGAAATTTCTGTATAAAGGTAACTCACCAGCTTCAAAGACAAAGCCGTAATCTTTAGGTAAAATTTGATTTTCGCCGTGTTGATACATTAGGAAATCACAACTTTGTACTGGTAAAACTGCCTGGTCCGATTGGCGACACAGGTATCCAATGGTAAGACTAGAACAAATAATTATTTAAATAAGATATCTTTAAACATAAGTGGAAGCAATTAAATGTCTATGAGTTCATAATCCATTTAGAAAACTCGGACTTCGTCAAAAGTCAGCTCGAGTTATATTAAGCTACGTGATCCTAACCTACTCTGGCTATTGCTCTCCAAAATCCATACGTAATAATAATTCGTTTCGTAGTTGACGACAATAGGTATTCCCCCTATTACTTAGATAAACGAGACTTAAATAATTATAGTCGGCAAAAAGCGGACGTTGCTTCTATCTCTGCTTATTATATATAGGGAAATAAGCGTGAGTGTATATCTACAGTTATGTAAATATGTGTTTATCGGCAACAATCGTAATAAAATATAATTATCCATGTTATGTCCCAATTTCACAGACCGTACATCTTCTAAATATTATTTGTCTAAATTTACTAATGGAATAACTGCGAGGAACTCATATTATTCGATAAATTAAGATTTGACGAATACTTACTGTGACAAAATGGAAGGTTGACATACTGTACCAATAGCCATACTATCACCGTTCTCAAGGAATATGAAATGATAGACGTAACGGTGAAATGTTCTCCAGTTGCGAAATTTACCTTCAAATAAAAAAACATCTCATTTAATGCATTTTGTTAAACATAAAAATTAGAGCATGTCCTTAAATAAATTAATTTATTACCTCAAAAAAAAATACTATCCTCTAATTCTAGACGTGTGGCCACTCTTTAAATCATAATATAAAATTAAGTTATAGGAAGAGTATTTTACCTTTTAAAGAAAAAAAGGATTTTAGTTAGATTTGTAGCTTTGGAAGAAAGTTAAGTAAATATCCACTAAGATTAAATATCGTAAGTTTAATGAGGTAAATAAATCACCCTAAGATATTAATAGCATGACTTTTTTTTTCTCTCGATCTAAAATTGTCAGTGAACCACATTGCCTTAGGATTAACAAAAATATGCATAAATGTATTGCCTGCTTAATGCGTATACTTACCAAAACTGTGATCTCGAACACACGGCATGTTTATGGTTTGGTCTTTGCCGTCGATAGTAACAGTTCCCTTGATATAGCCCATTTGCTCATAGTGAGTTTGATGTGCTCTATAAAAGAAAATACCATTTAGATCAGTGTTAAATATTTAGTTTCCCCAATTGCTCGGTGTTGAGAATAAATATTTTCTATAAGATCCTGCCGCTAACATATTTTCAATTACATTCAGACAATCTTAATATTTTAATGTATTTATTACTTTTTGAGAAGCTTGAAGTATCCTTTCGTCCATTTCTCCCTGGCCATGTCACTAGCCATACTCATAGGCGACATCTGGCTGTCGTAATTAAACGGTGCGAAATTGGCACTCCAAGTCAAATCCATCTCTACTTTCACTACTTTTTCATGATTGTTTCTAGGTCTGTAACGATAACAACATTTACAAAATGAATAATTACTTTTGCTAAAATTAATAAGCAATATATATATATATATATTTATTGCTTATTAATTTAATATATATATATATAAGCTTTATTAAACTAAACAATACTATAGTATAAATAATATTAAGGATGTAAATAACTTTAAATCAACGCGCAACATATAAACAACTTTATTTTATGATAAAGGGCCAGATATGACATAGGAGCAGAGGTTCCTTAGTCCTAGGGAGTCAAGTGATATAGGTATCACAAAATAGAAAGGGAGTACGGCGCCCCTGAACACTGACAACTCTGAAGTAAAACAAGAATTTTCAAAATCGGTCCACAATTGACGAAGTAATAGATGAGCATATGTACATAAAAAATAGAAAAAACAATACTCGTACATACAATGACATATATATTGAACCAGTTTTTTGGAGTTGGTTAAAATGAAGGCTTTTGACATGGGACTATACTCGTACTCTTTACTTAAGGGTTTGAGGATGTATCGTTAATACCAAACAATTAATACGTAAATAGGAAATAAATGTGTATCTTGTACTATTTTTTAAATTTCATTTTGTTTGCATGCGTATTTATAGTGGTTCTTTATGAAGCTCTGGAGAACTTCCTCACCCAGCTAAGTTCTTTAGAGACTAAAATGATCCGTGATCACTTAATTGTATCTTTATTAAATGCGACGTAATTTATTCTTAATTTGTGCTTGCTGCGTAGATTGAATTTATGATTAACTTTTACTAACTTTTGCCCGAAATTTTACTCGCGTAAAAGTAAATGATTTTTCCTTCTGAATGAATAACCTATATCCTTTTTAATAGCTTCATGTACATGACGATCTATTTAACAGTTCATATGTGAAAATAAACAAACTTATATAATATATTAATTAACATAATAGCTGTGCCTAAATCTTGAAAAACTTAGTTAGGCTATTAATTAATTAATACATACTCACTTCATGTCACCTTTATATATTAATTTCCATGTTCGCATCGGTATAAAATTAACTATTTCAAGACCTTTAATTTTATATTCACCCTCTTCGGTGATGCTTTGTTGTTGCCATGTGTCTGGTAAAGTAGGAGAAAGAAGGAATTCCTGATTTTTCACCTGTAAAAACACAGAGGAATGAGCTCAGAGATAATTATGCATTTCATGGTCTTTTACGTCGTTGTTCGTATAACACATGGTTTAAATATATTAATACTTTAGGCCAGTTATGTGTACCTGTCTTTTATATGTACCAATTTAAATGAATAAAAATAAATCATAAGTAATACGAATAAAACGAATAATGTCGGACTAAATTGTAATTTGTTAAATAGCACGAATTACTATTTTTTACAGTGTAACATTTTAGTGTAAATAATAAATGCAGGCATTCATCAAGCCTTTGACTAACCTTTACATATAGAAAAGAATCAACAATATTTTTGGGCCTCCTCGCTAGCCCACATATAATAGCTTCGCCCTCTTTTGAAGCACCATTGAAGTATACCGCGTCAATAGCCTGAAAACATGGTGGCCGGGTTTTTAAATAATCAGTTAAATGAACGTCTATAGATATATATCGTGCATATTTCTCAATAATATTTCAATCACTCAGTACTTACTTGAGGGTAATCTGAGAGATAAAACTTCTGTTCTAAAGTAGCATCAATTTCATGTACGTGAACTGTGCCATCATCGCTCTTTCCAACTTCTACTGCATACGATCTCTTCATGTGATTTATTAACTAAAAATATATCAGTAAGTATAATTGATGGTCAGTGTGGTACATCTTCTTTTTAAGGAGAGCTATGTCCATTAGTGGACTATGAAAGGCTGTTAATGTGATACTTCGATGAATAATAAAAGTTGATTCGACTGATGTTAATCGTAATATGTATCGGTTCATTATATTAAACGAAAAAGTTAAGCTGAGGTAAGAATATACCTGCAATCAACGTATAGTAAGCAGTTCCAAAAATATCCTTTTCTCATAGCTTACGTCTATGTTTTAACTAAGAAAGTGCATAGAACTTTTTCGTTTAATATGGTGAGCCGATAGATAATACAATTAACATCCGCCGGATTAACTTATCATTTGTCACAGTTTCGTATCGAGGATTTAAACCGTATTTAGCCCGTGACTCATTACATAAGGCTGCACTGTAGACCTTATTGTTATCTAAGATTTTGGACGTATATTGAACTCTTCGTAGTCTGTAGATAATACGTAGGAATAATCAATGTTAGTCTACTAAGTATCTAGTAAAACTAGACCACTTAAGTTATTTTAAATCCTTAAATAACGTAAACATAACGTTATTGCCACGGTAAAATTTGATTTCTTCAGTAAATCCATAAGTAAATTAAATACTCATGATGTCTGTTCTACATAAAGATATCTTTTATAATAGTAACATTATGACGACACAGACGTATGTTACTCGTACTTATTCCACACTCTGATATACTCGTAGTATATGAAGGCGTATAGGAAACTATAAGAGTAACATGAATCGGTAGAACCTGATCATAAATTATATTTTTAAACAATCAGAAAACAAATTGACTTGCAACATCGCTAACCGCCGCTAGCAGCATTGCAACAGCTAAATATCAAAGTACAGAGACAGCCGACACCTAAAATATCTACCTACACTCGATGATTTCAAATACTTTCTTGCGCTCAAATGTATACTAATATAAATAAAAAATATTCTAAATATTCGATTGAAAGAATCCGAGTGATTGTGATTGGATTCGAATCCATCTAAAACAAATAGTTCACTCTAAGAGTATAAATGAGGTGATGGTAAGTTATAATTGAAAGTGAATATTGATCGTCCTGATAAATTACAATTTATTTTAGTTTCACCTGCTGAGGCTTGGGATTCAGTGTAGCAGCAGTATCAGATAAACGTGCAAACCTCGCTTTACCAGGTGCCAAAATGAAAAGGATTTTTTTGTTGCTAAGCGTTGCCAGAGAATTTTCTAGAAGGGCTTATTATACTAGCAACACCTCATAAAATACCTACGACTGCTGCCTGCTGACATTGAGCTTAATACTACAATAATTTACATTGGTTTTTAAAAAAAGTCGTAACGTTTAATAAATAGAGTTTGTTCATACCTTTCTTATTCTTAACACCATGTACATTATCAAAAATTTTAAGTAGTAATTTTTATTTTTCTGTTGATAAACACCAAAAACGGCAGGTTTATTTTCTTTGTTTATCATTCTAAACAAGAAAACCACTGCTAGTGGTATTAAAATAGATAGTAAACACAACATTTTTTTTTATTAATAAACGTGCGTGTTGTAAACTTAACAATCAGAACTGAATCATTTATATATTATAAATGTTCGGTTATCAATCTTATCAAAACTGATAATGATTAAATAGTAAATGAATCGGCAATAATAATTACTCGCTTCTTTAATCTAAGCGGACTTTGATTATTAAATTTGAAAGATAATTTGTGTTAGTAATCATATAAGTTGATATCTCATAGTTACGCAACAATTAGGGTAACTAACCATTAGATGGCGTCGTCGTCACGTGTTATGCGGACGACACACCTGTGACGGCGTGCGGCAAGACACACCGTGAGGCAACCCTGAGGGCCACGGCCGGGATTGCCCAAGTCGTGGAACGAATCCGGCAGTTGGGTCTTGAGGTGGCTCTGCACAAGTCCGAGGCCTTGTTCTTTCATGGACCTCGGAATAAACCACGAAATCGATCCAGCCTCATAGTAGGAGATACTCGTACGAGAGGCTCGTACTCGATAGGCGATGGGACTTCGGCACTAATTTCCAAAGTCAGGTCCCAAAGTTGGTAGGAGCAGCGCGTGCGTTGGCGCGTTTGCTGCCTAACATGGGGGGACCCGATGACTCCTGCAGGAGACTCTACGTGGAAGTTGTGCGGTCAATGGCCCTTTACGGGGCCCCAGTGTGGGCGGAGACCCTCAAGGCCAGCAACGTCGCAAAACTGCGCCGACCGCAGCGAGTGCTGGCCATCAGGATCATAAGAGGATACAGCACAATCTCCTTTGAGGCGGCGAGTCTCCTGGCTGGAACTCCACCATGGTATCTGGAGGCGAGAGCCCTTGCGGCTTTTTATTAGTGGCGCAAGGAGGCACGGGAGTTGGGCCGGAGTCCTGAAACTCGGAAAATCGAGAATCAGAAAACCCAACTCCGCCAGGTCCTTGTGGAGGAGTGGAAGGAACGACTTGAGCAACCAAGCACTGGGCACGCCGTCATTGCGACGGTAAGACCCGTAATGGAGGATTGGCTCGAGAGGAATCACGGGACCCTTTCATATCGGCTGACGCAGGTGATCACTGGGAAAGGATGCTTCGGAGATCACCTATGTCTGATCCGAAAGGAGCCAACGCCTGAGTGCCACCACTGCGATGACCGGACTGTGGACACGGCGCTCCACACGCTGGCAGAATGCCCAGTGTGGGCGGAGCTGAGGCGTGACCTTATGGCGGCCATCGGAGTAGAAACTCTCTCGCTCGGTAGCATGATCGCCGCCATGTTGCGGAGTGAGAGCGCGTGGAACTCCGCCGTCTCCTTTTGTGAGCAAGTTATGCTTGCAAAGGAGATATCGGAGCGGGACCGAGAGAGGCTTAGAACTCATCCGGTCCGCCAGGCCCGGGAACGTGTCCGGTATCACAGACTCCGGGACTTCTGGTATCACAGTCTCGGAACGATCGAATCGGAAAGATCGTTCCGAGACTTGCGCTTATGGATAAGCGCAAGTCTGGGGGTGATCAATTTGGAGCAGAAAGGGGGTCATCTGCAAGCCGTAGGTAGATGGCCCGAGGTACGTCAGGGTATCAGGGATTTCCTTTCTAGAGTACACCTGATTTCCCGGCTACTGTTACCTGAAACGGCGTGTGGATTTTGGTCGGTTCGGGTCCGACATAACCACCAGTAGGTGGTATCCGGGGGATTTCCGCACAGAAAAAAAAGGGTAACTAACCAAGGTGAGAATACTCTCAGATTAAAAAAAAAAGGAAAAGACGCGCACTGAACACGAAAGTGAGGCCGACAAAGCAAATACAAATTGAACAATTAAAAAAAAACGACTTCAGAAAATATGAGACGAAACTTCCTAAGGAACTTAAAAAGCATAAACTAAAATGGCTTTAATTTCGCTGGCTTAAAGTTGGTGTGACAGTTCTTGTCTATACCTAATTATAAATTTAAATAAAGTATTACTATAATGTGTGCTAAATATCTAAAATTTGTTTGAAATCAGTGCACAGCTAAAAATTATAAGAATATAATAATACAAAAGGTAAACGATTACAAAAATTAGAAAGCCTATCAGCAATACTATAGCGTATCAAAATGCTTTGCATATCTTTTTTTTCCTACAGAATACTGATTACCGATCTAGGCGACAACTCACATAAGCAAGTAATACCTTAACTCCTAGCACCATACGATGATAACTACCAGGTGTAAATAGTGGAATAGCTTTCGGAGTTTTTTTTATATTAAGAGCCTGCCAAAGTAACCCTTCTCTGGCTGATGGAAATCATGAATACTATAGAATAAAAGTTGTGGTCACCACACTCATTGCGAATGCAGACAATGCGGTATGGTGACGTACACTATGGCGGCATAGTGAGATGCTTTTTCACACCCCGCTTGAGATGTAAAAGAATATTTATTTACTCGATAATTACATACTCGTGTAGGAACATAAAACTTCGGCAGTGTTCTGTATTGCCAACTTTTGAGTCTTTTTCCCTCTTTCAATTAGATAAATTACTTATTAGTCCAGACTTTATTGATATGGTTTCAAATTCAAGCTTGGTGTGCTTGACATAATATTATATAATAGCATAATTTGTACTACATAATTTTGAACAAAAAATTTGTATGGCAATTCATTATTATAAAAGGAGAATTAGTGGTACCGGTTTTTCTCAAACATATGAACATATTACTCACTTTGCTTTTTAAGTCACTTTGCTTTCAAAATGATAACTTTGGCCGATGTTTTCTTTTAAAACTAATAAGATTTGAAATCGTTTTTATATGAGGTTGTAGTTTGCCTGAAAATATGTTGGAGCCTTATTTTTTTAAACAATAAACATTCATTAAAAAGTAGTAAATAAATAAAGTACTAGAAATAAATAACAATAAAATGTGTATTATAATATAATATATGTATAATATGTACATATTTGTTGCAGTAAATAATAATTTTAATTTATTTTTTACGTCGTACTTTGAATTGATCATAGATGAAATATGCTAATATAGTATACTGTTTGTATACTTCGTCTATGGTAGTTATATGGCAGTATGGTAGTCTAATTTAATGTTCCCTTTACCGGTTGTGATAGTGTACAAAGAGGTAGTGAAACATCAATTTTTATAAACAAATAAAAATACATATGTAAGTAGATTAGCATTTATTCCAACCTTACATAAACAGCTTCTACAATAAAATGCAAAATATTAATTTAAAATATAGAATATATCCGTCAACGAATTGTTTATTAGCAACAAGAATTTTTTTTGTGTATTAATTAAATCTTAGGATTCCTTTACACTATCGTTTGTCCAGCACAAGTGTTCGAAGAATGCCACGAGTTTTAAAAACATCTGGTTTACAAATTGTGACTTATATCTAATCATTTGTGTGTAATATTAAATCTAATATTACTTAACTTGGTAAAACAAAATTAACTACACATAAAACATTATTTTCTACTATAAAACATTTACGTTAACGGAAATAATTACATCTACTTAAGAGGTGCTTTTGGGGAGTTGGATATTCAGACTTATGTCGAAAATCGAACCGTCCTTTAGGCAGCCGTGATGTAGATTCTTATTCTGCAGTCGCTAAAAGATGTTTATGCACACATTCTTCCTTGTTGATAAGATGCGTTGTCTTGTTTACAAGTTGCATTAAGGAGTTTAAGTTGTTTGACCATTCGTTGAGGCGGTCCGAGGCGTCCATGTTCAAACTGAAAGTAAATTTAAATACTGTTAGTCACAATGATCTTCGAAAGTATCAACCAGATAGCTTTTAGAATGAAAATCCCCTAAGTACAGCAATGAAGTATTTTCTAGGTACCTATATGTAATAAAGAAACACCTCATCATATGCTTTACAACGATCTGACACGATGTTGTTGATAATATTTAACACTGTAATCTTTGTCTGTGTTAATAGGAAAGTCGATATCAACATAACAAACGTACCAAATTTTCCTAAAGAAATTATATAGTTATGAATCACATCTATCAAAACGTGATTCGATTTTGGTATAGCAGCTAATTTATTAGTATAAATTTTTTTGAGCAGAAAAACGAAATAAAAAATAATCCAATACCTGAAATGGACCACGCCAGCCGGGCGATCAATTTTAGCGCGTACAACACTGCTGACAACTAACTGACTGAGCGCCTCTTCCGTTTCGGTCTCACTCAACCCGAGAAGTTCACTCATTCGCTTCAACGTAATACGAGTGTAGTACATTGACATTATACGAATGTTCTGAAAAAAACAAAAATATATAATATATACACCGTTACAGAGGTGTAACCAATGAAAAATGGAAATTTGTTTGTTTGTCTACACGTACTTAGTAGAACTTCAAATAAATAATTAAAGATACATTGAAAACGAGCTCAGATGCTTAAACAATAAAATTAGTGAAAATGTTCTAAAAATATTGTTAATTTCATTTAAGTTTTTACCTTATCTTGGTTACTGAACTACAAGTAGCACACACGCTCGCCATAAGAATTTACCTGCACATCTAAGATACAAATACCTAATATTTTACTCAATAGGTTATGACGAGTCGGCGTCTATACATATGGTATGTGCTCCATTCTCAGTTATTTCCATTTATCCTCTGAGACTGGTATACCTTACCCCCTTACCCCACATTATTTATTTAAATTAATTTTTCATATACAAGCAAAGAGGCTAAGTTTATTAGAAATAATATGAACCGAAAATATTCTTGCAGTATTACACAATTTTTATAGTGATATGTTTGAGCTTACATGTTCGACAACTCTATTTTTTAGGTCGTTCCACCGCTCTTGTCCCTTCTCGTCGCTTGGGTCAAAGTATGGTGTAGCACGGAGCATTTTCTCATATGTGGAGCAAAGAGTGTTCCATCTTATGATTTCTGGATTTATGAATAGGCCTAACAGCTGTCTGCAATCAAAAACGAACATTATTTTTGTGTATTTTGTCTTATATCATGACATCAGAATAAAATTCTAATATGAATATTTTCCAACCTCGACATAATTGAATGTTAAATAAGTAAGAAAGTAAATAGATACTTATTTGATATTTTGTACTTTTTATGATATAGTGGGCAAACAAGTAGTTGGATGACCTGAGGTTAAGAAGTCACCACCACATACCACAAGCACATTGCCAGCCATTTTAAACTACTGATTTTATAACTGTTACTAGTGAATGTAGTTGTGTGTGAATATTTATTTTATTTTATTCAGACTACCAGCAGCATAAAATAATATAATACTTTAAGCAACAAAACTGTTTACAGGTACTCCCAAATAGCTTCAAAACATAAACAATGTTACAAATAGTTTAAAACAAAAAAAAAGTAGCTTAGGAAAACTAACAACAAACTAACAGTCCACTGCTAGAGAGCCTCTCCTTCAAAAGAAGGTGTTGGCCTACTATACCACACTGGCAAGACGGATTGGTATAGGGTTTTGTTCAAGTTTTGTTCCTGCTGCTGATAAACACATATATTAAATGCACAATTTTCTGACCTTGACAGTGATAGCTAACCACTATACTATGGTCAATTAATTAAATTGTTTAAATAGTTATACTATCTTACTTATAGTCAGGCTGCTTATCCAAATCTTTGTCTTCATTCACTCTGTGCGTCAAATCAGCCTGTTCATTGTCATAAGGTGCCAAAATTAAGAATACGACACTGCCAATCAATGAGTCTGAGCCGCTTGATTGGCCTAACGCACGGAAGTGTCGGCACACAGAGAGATACGATCCATTGTGTTGGTCCACTGCTATCATTAGACGATAGAATTTTTCTTTGAGTTCCTAAAAGTAACAATTAATGATTATTGTACATTCTATGATTCCATTTAAGCGAAAAATATTTAAGATAACAATTACCTGAGTGTCATCTTCCTCAAAGAACTTAGTGTTAATTTTCTTTGAAATAATTTGTGTCCGGATATAATCTTTAATAGCCAGACATAATCTCATTTGTTCAAGAATTAACTCCACTTTTTCCCTCTTATCCATTGAACCGTATGTCTCTACTTGCAACTCTTGAATGATTTTGGCAGCTTCTGCGGCATTACCTTCTTCCTCCCTGATTTTAGCTATGATATGAGTGAGCCTGGCCCTTTCCACCTCAACATAAATTTTACCTTCCGTAATAGATCTCAGAGTCTCAATCAGTTTTATTTTTGTCTCTTTATCTGGCGTCTTGTCAACATAAGTGCAACATTCTTGGACCATCTTTACTACTGCTTGTTTGAGTTGAGATCTAAAAACAAGTATTGCAAATATGATTATGAACAAAGAAGTCCATTAATGTTATAAAATAAAGTAGATTTTTACAATAACAATCAAGACCACATCACTATTTGCATAAAAAAATCTCAGTAACTTAAAAGAAATATTACAAAAAATATATACCTCCTTTTAGACAGAAGAATAATTTGGTCATTGAGTGCAGACCAATTTTTAGCTTCGTAACAAATTTGAACAATTGCTACCAAAATTCTTGCAGTTGAAGCCATGTCAGCTCCCTAAACAAAAAATAAAAATCAATGTAGGTTTTCCTGTTTTTGTTCTGTATTGTAATGTTTATTTCTACAATTAAAGATAGATAAGAATTTTCATAAGGAAAAATATTATTTGTTTGTGTTGTAAAACTAATTACCAAAAGTAAATCCTTACATGGTATAACATATAATAGCTTTTCGTTTGTGTGCGTATAGATCTTGTAAATTATGAAATGGATTTAAATACAATTTTCACCATCATTGAGGTTATTTTTTGAGGAAGGTTTATAAATATAATACATTCATGTAATATTAATTGAACACATGTAAAAGTCAATGTTGTATAAACACAGATTTTAAATGTTTTTGTAGCTAATACTGACTAAATTTTATCAGATATTTCAAAATGATGTACAACAGAATTGGGTATCTTAAAAATGCTTCTACAAAAAACACCACAATGGCATACTTCTTTATCCGACAGATAGCCAACAGTTACCATTTTTGTTTTGAGATTTAATTCACTTTTGGGTTACACTTTCAAATTATTTTGACCAATACAACATTAATGTGTTAGCAATGTTGTGTACTTAATATCATAGAATATCTTAGATTGTAATCTGTCTGCATCATGTATCTTAGTTATAAAATTAATATCTCAAGAGATGTAGGCAGATTAAAGTGTGTGGACAGAGTAGCTAACTGCAATTTCACTGGCTATAGCTATGGCTATATGTGTGTTCATTTCCACCAGATCAAATAATGTTTTTGGATGAATGATGAGTTATCATCTATTTTGTGTACCTTTTGAGGAATATACATATTACATGCATACATTTATATTTCTTTAACAGTATTTCATTTATTTACTTCATAAGCAAATGTGTTGAAATTATCTTAGCAGCAGAAGTCTGGTTAGGTATAACTATGTTCAAGCACAAGCTCCACCTACACAGCCTTATTGTCCTCAATCATCATAAACAGACTTTAATAGTCCACTGTTAGACATAGACCACTTCCTAGGAAGAACATTTTTGTCAACTACACCTGGCAGATTGTTACGTTTGTGTCTGGACTACAAATAAATGAGAAAATTCTTACTGTTCGTGTTTGTTTTTCTAAGGCAAGCATCTGATCTATTGCCTCTTGAACTCTACCTTTAGAAGCCATGGATTTCCACATTGGGATCTTTTCATCACATGTAGTACTGTAGTCTACCTGAAAAAGAAAATAAAAAAATACTTTACGAATAATCCAAATAGACTGAAATCGTCTTAGAAATACAAATGAAACCAAGAACTCTGGCTGAAACTAACAATAATCAACTATTAAAAAATTCTCATTTAAATAATTTGTTGGTTTTCCTAGATAGGTTGAAACTAGAATTATAATATACTTAAGAGTATTATGATTTAAAACTTACTTCCATTTTTATAATTTTACCGCTGGCATCAAGACTGCCAATATCACCGTTCGTCGACATTGTTACTAAAACAAATTCAACGTAATTATTCAACAAAAACTAAATAGACTTTTCGATGTGTTATCAATATATTACAGGTATTTTATAAATTATACTTAAAGAACAAACTTTATAAAATTTATTGTGCACGGGAATGCAAATTCACGAAATAGAATGACCAAGATGACTTGCTTCACTTGTTGACTTGACAGTTTTATTTTTTCTACGTTTTGCTGTGACTAACCTAACAGATTTCAACTATTTTTATTTTAGTAAGTATATATGAAAACACACAATACTGCCGTATTGATCCGGTTTTAAAAAATCTATAATAAAGATTTTTAAAACTAAAGGCTATTTCTACGATGGACCTTTTTTTTTGGTAAACACATATTTCAATAATGTGAGTAATCACTATAAATGTGATTCTTGTTAGTTTTGTTTATAAGTAACCAAAAACATTTTTTACAACTGCAAATTTAACACTTGAAGGATTAATTGAAAAGAAAAAATCAACTATAATAATTCAAACATCCATAGTAAATCGTCATACTTTAAAGCGTTAAACCGTTTAACATCCAAGCGTCATACATTATCTTCCCATGATGTAGTTACATTCGTGTGAAAAATGTTTAAAACTGTACTTACCGAAACAAATATCACTTGTTCACTTTTTAACATTAGTATCTGTATACTAAAGTTATTTATTTCAATATATATTTATTTAAATGTTTCGATATAAATTGAAACGAAAAAAATAACATCATGATAAAGTGCCAAAAGAATGGTGAAACGTTGCAAAATTCTAAAATGGAAAGAAAAAAAATGTATTGAATCATAAACAGAGTAGTCAGGGTTACAAAGAATTGTTATGACTTCTGTAAGAAAAATATTTTCTATCTTCTGTCTTTATTTGAATATTATATACTTAAGAAAAAGAGAGTAAAGACTATAGATTCCTATTACACGCTTCAGCTAGTACGGCGTACTCAAGGGACTGTTAAGGTTGTAAGTGTATTAAATTTGT
Source organism: Hypercompe scribonia (assembly GCA_949316085.1). Taxonomy (NCBI): domain Eukaryota; kingdom Metazoa; phylum Arthropoda; class Insecta; order Lepidoptera; family Erebidae; genus Hypercompe; species Hypercompe scribonia. The sequence continues at coordinate 9,543,146 of OX438975.1, forward strand.
AAAGCATACCGAGTTAAAACTATCAAAATGAAGTTTACTTATGTTGTACGTAGATAATGGTTCTCTTGTATTGCTTCTAGTTCATTCCTTTTTTTATCTATATTCCATTCAACTACAGCTCCACTAAACCATAGATGGACCATAGTTCACTTATTCATCTCATTCGTTCTATTGATAATGATAAGGTGGTAGGACTGGTAGGCTTAGGCTTATGGCGTTCTAAGAAATAAGAATCCATTGAGTTATTTTTGTATTAGTTTGGCATGTAATTATTGACGATTCATGACGCTAATCTCACTGCAGGTTTAAGCATTATGTTTAGTTACTGGTAATAAGTTACAAGTAATGTTTGTTGTGATCACCCAGTTAGAAAAATAAAATAGGTCTTTGTTTTTTATTACGCCAACATATGTTGGACTACTTTTGTTAGTTTAAAAATATAATTAATAATTTGAAGTTTAAGAGAAAGATGATTTCCGAAAGGAATTGTGATAATAACTCGAATCGTAGCAAGGCGAGTAGAAGTCATTCTGCTCAAGGTCTTGCGTGTCCCGTGTCTAGTCCTGCAATGAAAATACCGTTACCGCCCCGTCCGTGGATTACAGGTAATTTTTACAATATTATCATTATTCTTTAATTTAAGTGTTTTTGAATAAAATACCTACTTAAGAAGTGATACTTATGGTAACAGAAAATGGTAATGTGTCTACTTATTTATGTGTGAAAGTTATGATTTACTGCTAGATTTTATCTTTTAGTTGATCGTGACTTTTCTCTTTTCACTTATAAGTTATAACATATCGAGAAACGAATTTGAAATTATGAATTCACTAAATTTTGTAGTTGCATATACAAGTTTAAAAAGTCTAATGCTTATTTCTTTTTACATATCATGTATGATGTATATTGTTCTAAAAAGTTTTTGTGAATTTAGAAGCGTGGTTTAGTCTATTGGACTAGGGCAATACTATAGCACTGTCTTATACCTAGTCATGTGTTCACCATATGGCACCAAAACAATCATCTTCTATTTCAAAAAGAAATAATTTATATTATGTTCTTTATACAGGCGTTATACAGATCAAGGTGGTCACTACCTATTTTGAAATACTAACAATTAGCAACTTTGCCAACACAGTTTTGTAATCTCATCATGCACTAGGAAAACATGATAAAGATTATATCAAAATGTTAGTTATTCTGAACTGTGCTATTCTTGTATTATTTGAATGACAAAACTTTTAGTGTACCACTAGTGTGCTGCTAGCCTTATTCCCATATGTTATCATGATGTAAGGTGATAAGGTTAGCAAAATACTCAGTGTGAAAGTTATCACTGCCATGAGGTTTTTATGACTTAAACATCAGTACAAAACATAGGGCTAATTAAGCTTTCTGTTCCCATGATTCCTTAATCCCCAAAGAACAGGAGATCTGAAGAGATTTACCTTCTTTTTTTAAAAAAAGATAAGGCAAACTAGATATTGTTGTCAAGTTAAAGATCTACCTAATTGGTTGCCTGTATATTGTAATTATTTTTTATATATTTATTCTATTTCCTGTTAATATATCAGGCACAAAGGCATGAGTCAAAAGTTGAAGTTTCTATATATGATGAAATGTTTATATAAATTGAGTAAATAGTTAAATTTAAAAAATGCCTCTTGGTGACATGTTTGAGCAGCTGATTTAGTAATGTTACTTATAAGAGATTATTTATAGTTTATAATATAAAACAGAAATCATCTGGGGGTTGAGTTGCAATCATTATCCATTTTGAATATTTTGTTTAATATCATTTTTTGAATTAGGTTTCAATTTTATTTCTCAACATGTGCCACTCTGTAGCAATTAAATGCTTTATATAGGTTCTGCCAATTAGTCAATAAAATGTTTATAATTTTTCCATACTTATATAAAAATATATATATGTACAAATATATAGTATCATACTGATTCTTTATCACACCAACTGAATTAAATAAATATGTTACCATAACTCTTTGTATGCAGTGCTAATATTATGTAGTTTGATTACTCAAACTACTCACATTAAAGCCAAATTTGACTGCACAATTGGCCTAGTGGTTTAAGCGGTTGCCACACCGTTCTCCACTTCGCTGAGTGTTGTGGGTTCAAATCCTACTTTAAAAAAGAAGAACGAAATAATAAAAAAAATAGTTAAAAATAATTTTAAACATGTTTTGTACCGTAATTTATTTACTTGAACATAAAAAGCCTGTTTCTCTGTATTTTTATAATTTAACTTCTCCAATTGTTATAATTGCAAACATCATCATATTTATTTTTTTAAATCTTTGTAAATACTTATCAACAGCCATTAACAGTCCACTGGTGGACAAAGGCCTCTCCTTAGTAAATGCTTATGAATGAATAATGAAGTGTATATGCTAATATAATTTTTTAAATTTATTTTGCATAAATAAAGTGTAATAATAAAAAAATAAAGAAAGCTTATACCCTAAGCTCCTCCTGCATGTATGTTGGTTATCATGGTAAATAGTAGCCAAGTTTCAGTAAGTCTACAAGTCAAATTTCAATTCATACAGAAGTGTTTGCATGAAAGAGTAACAAACATCCATACATTGTTACAAATTTTTACATTTATAATATTTGAACTTAAAAAATTTCAAGTAGTGTATTGATAGTTTATTTATGTTATTCAATATAGCGCCATCTATCAGAAACCGCGGGTATTTCTATAGAGTATAAGGACAGATTTTGTGCTGTTTGGCATTGGGTGAAAAAAATCTAATAGGGCCCACTATCGGTATTTATGAAATGTGGAGTGATCAACGGGAGTAACAAATTTGCATCATAATGGACCTTCCTATGGGAATGTAAAGTTTTATCGCCGTAAAAAGTAGCCTATATAGCTCTCCAACCCCCTAGCTATTTCTAAACACAAATATCGTACCATAAAATCGCTCTATTATGAAGTGAAAGAAAGACAATCATTCAAACAACCAAACACACTTTCACAAATATATATATATAGTAAGAATATAATTCTTCAATAAATACATACTTATGATATACAAAAGGAAACATTTAATCTGACTTACAATTCTAGAGATCATTATGGTCAAAGTTTGTACATACATTTAGTACATTCATTTAGTTATAATCAGGCACCACTGTTAATAAAGTTTCAGCATGTTTAAGTTTATATTCATAGTGTTTTGAGAACTAAATATATGTAGGTATACTGTGTAGGAAAATGTAAATTTATTCAATTTCTCACATATATTTGTTCCGTGCGGTTCAAATAAACCAAAATAAAAACAGAAACTTTGAAACTGGCTTACTCAAATATTGTAATACAAGCTGCAAGATGTGTAGTAAATTTTTCTTCTTTATACCCTCATTTTCCTAATTAAATGATAATTCATTCTATTAATTCTTTCCTAAAAATGTTTTTTTATATATATTTCAATGTAATCATTTTCTACTTTTTATTTAAGAGCTTCTTATGTACATTTCTGTATAAGCAGTATTATTTGTAAAATTGTTGTTTGTAATTCTTGAAATCTTGGTGACAGATGCCGAAGATGACTCTTCAGAAGATATTGATGGGTCATCAGTTGATGATGAAATGGTTTATATTGAACGAACCAGGATGAGATCTCGATATCGCCATCAGAAGCAAAGACAAACACATATGATTGGCATATTTTGGGACATTGAAAATGTTCAGGTAAAAATTATGTCAATTTATTAAATATTTACCAAGTTTAACTAATAGTAAATTTGAACCATGTGCATAGTACAAATAATATACTTTCTTATTTAAGGAAAAAAAGCATGTCAAGATAAGGCATAAGGCTGCTTTATCACTGTGTGCTACGTATTTATGATGCGAGGACAGGAAACTATGCGAATTTATCCACTGATGCTAAAATATGTTATAAAGATGTCGTCACTTCCAGTCACAAATGAAAAATATAAAAAATTATAGAATAAGTTTGCAATTATAGCAATTACAACTTGTTTACAGATACCACGGGGCTGCTCTGCCATAGATATAGTTGCAGCAATTCGTTCTAAGTTCGTAAAGGACGGTAAGAGGGAAGCAGATTTTGTAGTTGTTTGCGACGTGAGAACAGAAGCCACTCAAAAGCTTTTAGAACTTAATGATGCACAAGTAAGTCGATTACTTTATTAAAGGAGGTATCTTTAATAATTGGCGTAGCGTAACAGAAACGCACGCACGCAGAAACGATGGCCGATGGCGACCGCGTACTGGAAAACACAGCGTTGGTAGGCCCCCCACAAGGTGTGACCGGCTGATGTGGAGAACCTTGGAGATCTATATCCAGTGGACCTCTCTTAGTTGAGACGATGGTGATAAATATGAATATGTAGATATTTCACTCGTTTCAAAAGAGTTTATTTATGCATAGAATGATGTAAAAAAAATCCCTAGCTGAATTTTCAGTTAAATTATATTAGACCATAATCTAATCTTACAACACTATGTACTTGTTTCCTTAACAGGTAAATCTTATACATGTCTGTAAGACACAAAAAAACGCGGCGGATGACAAACTCAGACAGTGCATGAGGAGATTCGGTGACTTACACACAACACCCGCCACTATATTATTGATCTCAGGAGATATTGACTTTGCAGCTGATTTATCTGACTTTCGTTATAGGTATGCCAAGTAATCTGGTCTTATTTTTTTAAAGCGAATTTGCGTCGTCGAACAGTACTAGTATTGTTGTTAATACTAATATGTTTTGTTTTGTTTTTTTCATTAGGAAAAATATGGAGGTGATATTGGTACATAAAAGAAATACGTCGGCAGCTTTAATCGCATGTGCTACCTCTCATTACTCTTTTGATGAGTTGGTATCTACATTGCCTAGAAAGGTAAAATCTAGATGTACGTGGGACGTTCTTCTTCTTTACCGACAATCTAGACAAATCTGTCTAAACTAGCCAAAACATACCTATTGCCCTGAAGCTAAGGTCAATTTCATCTTTGCCAAAAGTAACATTGTTTTATTTTATTACGGTAAGAGTTTAATACAATTGTTAAACGTCCAGAGTATCGTATCCACTGACGACATACCTATAGTTAGTAAACGTTTCATTTATCCTCGTACTTTGTCTGCAACATTGCCATCTGTGACAGAGCTACTTGTGATGGAGTTAAAATTTACAGCGCTCAGTGTTCCTAGTATTTTCTTAAAAACAAATTATGTGAGAAAACGAATTACAATTATAGTTTTAGTTGATAACTGACTTGGCTAGCCAGGCCAGAAACATCCAGAAAAGTAAATAAATAATCTTAGATTTTTTTTAGACATCAGACACCCAATGTCCTCTAGCGTCAAACTAAGCAAAGCAAATCATACAAACATTTAGTATGACACGGGATTCGAACCCAAGACCTCATGCACAGCAGTAGCATGTGGAGGTACACACACTGCACCATCGAGGTAGTGAAAGTATTTATGTAATTATATTAATAATATTAATTAATTAAAATACGAATCGAAATTATTTTTTTTAAATTTAAAATTACTTATATTGGTCATAAAATGCTTTTATTTGAACGTTTTCGCATGATTTTCTTACGATAACAATTTTTAGACATTGCGCAATGTACAGGGACACATTATTTTCTGTAAAATAACTTTATCACAAATGTTTTTCACAAATAACATAGTAAAAAAATGTTATAATTTTAATGAAAAAAATTTAATTGTGAAAAGCTCTTAGTGAAAGAGAAAATATTTAGAAAAAATAACGAGATTTTTTCTCTCAGAGGATATGTCATTGTCGATGAAAAAGAAGAACGTCCGATGTATGCTTATAGTTATGTGGTCACATTTCTACGAAATTATGTTCTCCAATATAAAAATATAGATTATAATCTAACACACTACACACTGCTGTCTGATTACAAACAAGACAGATCCTATACTATTGTAACCAGACTGCTGATAGACATACTTATATGTTACTTAACACAATCATCATCCAGGCTAGAACATTTGATTGTGTTCAACACACAATTATTTGTCCTGGCTATATAATATATTATAATCTAACACATTTTACACACTGCTGTCTGATTACAAACAAGGCAGACCCTATACTATTGTAACCAGACTGCTGATAGACATACTTATATGTTACTTAACACAATCATCATCCAGGCTAGAACATATGATTGTGTTCAACACACAATTATTTGTCCTGGCTATATAATATATTATAATCTAACACATTTTACACACTGCTGTCTGATTACAAACAAGGCAGACCCTATACTATTGTAACCAGACTGCTGATAGACATACTTATATGTTACTTAACACAATCATCATCCAGGCTAGAACATATGATTGTGTTCAACACACAATTATTTGTCCTGGCTATATAATATACTTAGTCTGGCCATAAATACTGTTACACTTAATTATAAAAAAATATTACATTTGAATTTCGAATCTGTCATTTTTATACGATTGTTCATTGTGTTTTCTCATTTTGGCGCCAATACATTGTAAAATATTTTGCGATATTAAAATGGTGTGGGGTGATAAAGAGAACCAATCGCTGTGATAGCATTACACAAAGTAGGTATGGAGCCAAATGCAATTTTTAAAACTCTCCATACACTTGGTATTAGTAAAATGTTTGTGTACCGGGCTATTAATAGGTACAATGAGACCTCCTCTGTTTGTGACAGAAAAAGATCTGGCCGTCCACGTAGTGTTCGTACGAAAAAGGTGGTCAAAGCAGTAAGGGAAAGAATTCGAAGAAATCCTGTCCGAAAGCAAAAGATTTTATCTCGGGAAATGAAGATAGCACCTAGAACCATGTCGCGTATTTTAAAAGATGACTTAGGACTTGCAGCCTATAAGAGACGCACTGGCCATTTCTTAACTGATAATTTAAAGAAGAATAGGGTGGTAAAATCGAAACAACTACTGAAGCGGTACGCAAAGGGAGGTCACAGAAAAATTTTGTTTACGGATGAGAAAATTTTTACAATTGAGCAACATTTTAACAAACAAAATGACCGTATTTATGCTCAAAGCTCTAAGGAAGCTTCCCAATTAGTCGACAGAGTGCAACGTGGACATTATCCGACTTCAGTGATGGTTTGGTGGGGTGTTAGCTATGAAGGAGTGACTGAGCCATATTTTTGTGAAAAAGGTATCAAAACATCGGCACAAGTGTATCAAGATACCATTCTTGAGAAGGTAGTTAAGCCCCTTAACATCACCATGTTCAATAACCAAGTATGGTCCTTCCAGCAAGACTCGGCGCCGGGTCATAAAGCTCGGTCCACGCAGTCTTGGTTGGAATCGAACGTTTCGGACTTCATCAGAGCTGAAGACTGGCCGTCGTCTAGTCCCGATCTTAATCCGCTGGATTATGATTTGTGGTCAGTTTTAGAGAGTACAGCTTGCTCTAAACGCCATGATAATTTGGAGTCCCTAAAACAATCTATACGATTGGCAGTGAAGAATTTTCCCATGGAAAGAGTGCGTGCTTCTATTGATAACTGGCCTCATCGTTTAAAGGACTGTATTGCAGCCAATGGAGACCACTTCGAATAAGCTTTTTATATTTTTAATTGTTTTATATTTATGTATTAAACTGACACACTGTAAAAGTAATAAATGTTATTTGCAGTTAACAATTTTCTTTTTTCTTTATTACAATATTTATGGCAAGACTAGGTATTATAATCTAACACATTTTACACACTGCTGTCTGATTACAAACAAGGCAGACCCTATACTATTGTAACCAGACTGCTGATAGACATACTTATATGTTACTTAACACAATCATCATCCAGGCTAGAACATATGATTGTGTTCAACACACAATTATTTGTCCTGGCTATATAATATATTATAATCTAACACATTTTACACACTGCTGTCTGATTACAAACAAGGCAGACCCTATACTATTGTAACCAGACTGCTGATAGACATACTTATATGTTACTTAACACAATCATCATCCAGGCTAGAACATATGATTGTGTTCAACACACAATTATTTGTCCTGGCTATATAATATATTATAATCTAACACATTTTACACACTGCTGTCTGATTACATACAAGGCAGACCCTATACTATTGTAACCAGACTGCTGATAGACATACTTATATGTTACTTAACACAATCATCATCCAGGCTAGAACATATGATTGTGTTCAACACACAATTATTTGTCCTGGCTATATAATATATTATAATCTAACACATTTTACACACTGCTGTCTGATTACAAACAAGACAGACCCTATACTATTGTAACCAGACTGCTGATAGACATACTTATTTGTTACTTAACACAATCATCATCCAGGCTAGAACATATGATTGTGTTCAACACACAATTATTTGTCCTGGCTATATAATATATTATAATCTAACACATTTTACACACTGCTGTCTGATTACAAACAAGGCAGACCCTATACTATTGTAACCAGACTGCTGATAGACATACTTATATGTTACTTAACACAATCATCATCCAGGCTAGAACATATGATTGTGTTCAACACACAATTATTTGTCCTGGCTATATAATATATTATAATCTAACACATTTTACACACTGCTGTCTGATTACAAACAAGGCAGACCCTATACTATTGTAACCAGACTGCTGATAGACATACTTATATGTTACTTAACACAATCATCATCCAGGCTAGAACATATGATTGTGTTCAACACACAATTATTTGTCCTGGCTATATAATATATTATAATCTAACACATTTTACACACTGCTGTCTGATTACAAACAAGACAGACCCTATACTATTGTAACCAGACTGCTGATAGACATACTTATATGTTACTTAACACAATCATCATCCAGGCTAGAACATATGATTGTGTTCAACACACAATTATTTGTCCTGGCTATATAATATATTATAATCTAACACATTTTACACACTGCTGTCTGATTACAAACAAGACAGACCCTATACTATTGTAACCAGACTGCTGATAGACATACTTATATGTTACTTAACACAATCATCATCCAGGCTAGAACATATGATTGTGTTCAACACACAATTATTTGTCCTGGCTATATAATATATTATAATCTAACACATTTTACACACTGCTGTCTGATTACAAACAAGGTAGACCCTATACTATTGTAACCAGACTGCTGATAGACATACTTATATGTTACTTAACACAATCATCATCCAGGCTAGAACATATGATTGTGTTCAACACACAATTATTTGTCCTGGCTATATAATATATTATAATCTAACACATTTTACACACTGCTGTCTGATTACAAACAAGGCAGACCCTATACTATTGTAACCAGACTGCTGATAGACATACTTATATGTTACTTAACACAATCATCATCCAGGCTAGAACATATGATTGTGTTCAACACACAATTATTTGTCCTGGCTATATAATATATTATAATCTAACACATTTTACACACTGCTGTCTGATTACAAACAAGACAGACCCTATACTATTGTAACCAGACTGCTGATAGACATACTTATATGTTACTTAACACAATCATCATCCAGGCTAGAACATATGATTGTGTTCAACACACAATTATTTGTCCTGGCTATATAATATATTATAATCTAACACATTTTACACACTGCTGTCTGATTACAAACAAGACAGACCCTATACTATTGTAACCAGACTGCTGATAGACATACTTATATGTTACTTAACACAATCATCATCCAGGCTAGAACATATGATTGTGTTTAACACACAATTATTTGTCCTGGCTATATAATATATTATAATCTAACACACTTCACACACTGCTGTCTGATTACATACTAGGCAGACCCTATACTATTGTAACCAGACTGCTGATAGACATACTTATATGTTACTTAACACAATCATCATCCAGGCTAGAACATATGATTGTGTTCAACACACAATTATTTGTCCTGGCTATATAATATATTATAATCTAACACACTTCACACACTGCTGTCTGATTACATACTAGGCAGACCCTATACTATTGTAACCAGACTGCTGATAGACATACTTATATGTTACTTAACACAATCATCATCCAGGCTAGAACATATGATTGTGTTCAACACACAATTATTTGTCCTGGCTATATAATATATTATAATCTAACACACTTCACACACTGCTGTCTGATTACATACTAGGCAGACCCTATACTATTGTAACCAGACTGTTGATAGACATACTTAAATTTTACTTAACACAATTATCATCCAGGCTAGAACATATGATTGTGTTCAACCTACAATTATTTGTTCTGGCTATATAACATATTATAATCTAAGACACTTTACACACTGCTGTCTGATTACATACAAGGCAGACCCTATACTATTGTAACCAGACTGTACTCTTATAATAATATAGGTCAAATATATGTGTATGTACTTAGTAGTGTTGCATCGTGCAGGTAGTAGTAGGTTTACTATTACATTTAAATTACACACACATAAATTATACAAAACACCTATTCCTAGATAGGGCAAACATATATAGTTGGCGTGTTAGGTCCAGAGGACTTCTACACAGTACATTCACCACTCCTTAAAAGAATTTAAAAAAAAACATGTCAAATTCGTCATCGTTTGCCATCATACATATAAGAAACTATTTCAGAAGAACATTTGTTTCTGTAATCTCCAAAATACATTAAAATAACTTCTAGAAATATCTTACAAATAAAAATACGTATTGCAATTTATTTACAGTTCCACTGGCAACATATCAAAGTGCGTCAAAATATAAATTACATGTGACATGCAATTTATATGAGGAGAATATGTTACCTCTTCACAAACATGTGATAAAACATTGGACATAATGCACCATTCACAGATAAATTTCAGTACCGAGATACTGGAGATAAACAACGTACTTCGTTTCTGTTCATTTACTTAATTATATCAATGAACTCATTAACTCACACGAGTTTGCCTTTACGGTACATTTGAATAATATTCTATGCTACACTACTGTTTAGCACAGAACAGACTAGATCTAATTTTGCAAAAGTATCCACTTTGTTTTATCGACACACTATACTTATTAAACGACATTTGCCATTTAACCATTGTGTAATAATATGAACAATAGCCCTTGAGAGTATTTTGGCAAATCTGAACTTGTGGTTAATTCCCTTCTACACGCTTGTAAATACTGTGACGTTATAAAAACAGGTTTTTCAATTGTTATTTGACATGTCTACATTTAGGCTTTGTAGGAAATCCAATTGAAAGTTTGCTTTTAGTGGGATTTATAAGATATTTTTGTCTTTATTTTTTGCATAAACTCCGAACATTTTTTTAATATTTTTATCCGTTTATTACTTCCTACTTTGACCAAATACTCTTACCTACAAAGTTGTAACTTACAAATTGGGAATTCTGATCAAAATCGATCCGTTTATATTCAGAGCAGTCTGTTTCCAAAAAGATATTTTGTCACATATTAACGAGCATGTTTGTTTAAATAGCAAAGTGTAGTTTCGTGTGAAGTTAATTATTTACTTTGTCGTTAAGTTGTTTATAAGAGAAATACCATAATATTGCACCAGTAACTTCAAGTGTGTTGACAATTCTGTTCATTGTAAGTCTTTAAAAACAAGTGACTAGTAAAAAGCTAGTTAAAGGCGTTTACTTTATCGTATATTGATTTTTACTTTTGCATTGGTCAGAACGGAGTTTTCATCGAAGTAAAAGTGCTTAATTATAATATGATCCTATCGAAAGAAATTCTTGTGTATAACTTTTTTTGACCATTTGAGAAACACATGCAAAGTGAGAAATCGATGGTTTTTGCTGAATAATTGGCGACTACAAAAATATCTGGATACTAAAAAATATCCGAATAATTGACTTTGTATCTCTATAAGACAGTTAATCTTAAAAATAATTATATTTGTAGAAAATCAAGTTTTTTTTTTGTTTCAATGTAAATAATAAGGCAAAAGCAATATATCTCTGATTAAAAGTATGTCTAGTTCATAGGTTCATATTTTGCCTTAAAATAGGTCAGTTGTGTCAGTACCAATTTAACCCAGAATCTTGTATACGATTATGCTTTACAGTTGAATTCACAAACCAATGAAGAAGATGTGTCCGTAGAAGTGGAAGTTACAAACTTGCCAATAAATCAGCGAGTTGGGCTCGTGTCAGGGCGCCTTCGGCATTTGGCAAAGAAGTGTGGCGGAAAAGTAGTCCAAATAAATGTCCCAACGGCTGTTATAAGGTTCTCTACTGTGGAACGTGCAGCACGGTGAGTTGTATCAGTTATATGAGCAAATATTTTCATTTTTGACATAACATTTTTATCTTTTTGTGCTTTGTATTTCCTAGATTGTTAATTTTTAGTTGCTTATTTTTTTATCATCATCATCATTGACGTTGTCAGAAAAAATAACGCGATAATCTCGACGACGGCGATGATGCTAAATCTGAAAAACACGTAAAATATCTGCAGGATAAGTAATACTGTTCTTGAGTTTTTAGGGTACACTTGGTTCCCCGGCTATTAGTATCCTACACGCTATACGGTTTTTGGTCGGTTCGACTCCGACATAACTACCAATGGGTGATATCCGAGCGCATTTCCGCATTGACAAAAAACGGTAATAAATACAAAATGAAACAGGTTTTGCTATTAATTATTAATATAAAGCAAAGTAGTAGGATTCTTCCTTGTGGAATTGCGTTTATCAACAATATTTTACATTTACCCATGGATTATTAAATTTGTTTTATATTTAACTCAACAAATATCTAAAAAAAGTACAATAAATAACATGTTTCCGTAAAAACTGTTTGCCAGACCAGACGACAGTCCATGGCCACCTAGAAGTCCAGATCTATCTTCAGGAGACTTCTTTTCGGGGATAAATGCGATATTTTACGGGATTATTTGAAGAATCGTGTCTACATCAATAAACCAAATGCATTACTAAGACATGTTTGCGATCTCACGGTCTCTTTGCCAAGGAGTATTCGAAAATTTCGGTGTTCGTTTAGGAGAGTGCAAACGTCGAAACGGTGGTCATTTAGACATGTAATTTTTAAAAAATAAATTTCAACCAATTTGCTGTCATAAACAGTTTTTTGAATACACCAAATCGTTTCTTTTAAACGATTTCTTCAAATGTTAACTAATTCATGGCAATTGTAGTACGCGCAAATAACATTTCTGAAAAAAAAAATTACAATTATTGTAGTAAATTTAACAGATTAGCGTGAGCGTCCGTAAAGCAACTTTATGTAGTTATTGGAAAATACAATTAATATTTTTAATAAATACCTAATGTACTTTCACATAACATCCAGGACGCGACATTAATTAATACTATACAACAAATTAACAGCACGAGTGGAACGTCATCATATCAGTATACATCAATTGATTGATTGACACTAATTCTCGTTATTTTAATAATTTGAAATTTCAAAAATACCACCCACGCTCTATTTATTTGGCTTAGACCCGTAAATATGGTAGAATCAACCAAAAACTGAAGTAGTGACAAATAAAGTCTAAATTAATAATGATAAATAATTTATTACTATTGTTATTACTATTACTAACTACTAAACAAAATTAATTTATTTGATTCATTTAAAACTTACACGATACATGAACAGAAGGCTAAATAAAACTTTTCTTACGAATCAGGATAGTACTAACAGTAAGATAAGTATGTTAGTATAATCTTTTTTAATAATGTACATTCAATAATTAACTCAAAAATTGACATATGATAAGAATCGAGTTCAGTTGTAATCAGTAAATAAAAAGAACAAACAAAATCATTTACATTGTTTTGTTATTTTTACGTTACGCAAGTTATTGACGTTGTACTTGTTTATCGTTATCATGTTATTGTTTTGTCACAATTGCAACTATATGTAAGACACATACTCGTAGAAAATTCGCTTCGTAAGATAGTGACTTCAAGAGAATGATATCATGGCATTGCTAAACCATTTAAAATCCAACATACACAAATATCTACTACCTTTTTTTTCGATTTTACACTATTGACATTTGTCTAAATGTATCGATTTAAAATAAGGTTTTTAGTAATTTTTAAAGAAACTATTTCGATGTACCTACATTTATTATAGTTACACACACAAATGACATCTCTAATGCTAATTTTAAAAAGGTCATTGCATCGACAGGCACGAGCCGGAACACAGTGATTTTTAAGACATTATCATATTCAAAATTTAAAGTGTAACGTTTTTTTTATATAACGGACTTTAAACGTATCTACTTATTAATGATTAAACGCGTGATTGTATCAATTGAAACACAATGTTATTATCTGGGTAAGATACATATTTTATAAATACAAAGCCTTTATAAACATAAATACAAAGCCCAAAACCTTTATAAATACAAAATTTATATTGTTAAGCCAAATTACAAGTATTTAAAAAATATCCAATTCTACATCTTATGAGTTTAGTTCAAAATTGCTAATTTCAATTTGTCATACATGAAAGTTATACTTTGTAAGTTAGAAATTTTTATCCAACCTAAAGTGGAATTATGTGCACGAACCGCGTATAAATCTAAGAAGTTACAATTATATGTTGTGTAATAGACTACTAAAAATCCAAATGACTGCAATCAGCTGTTTTTAGAAAATAATGTATATTTTGTGAAAACAGCTGATCGTGGTCGCCATCTTGGATTTTTTCCAATAATAGTTTGCCTATATTTATTACTTTGTGTCGTTAAAGTAGTACAATAATGTTTAATAGTGACGCGAAACGATGACCTCTAGGCAGTAATTGCACTGTTATAAGTATTGTTAGCGTAAATACGAGGAGACGAGGCTTTTCACGAATATTATTTTATTCGAACTTTACAATACTAAAACTATTTACTCGTTGTATGATGTGAATTCTTTACAAATGGGCTTGCATTCTTTGATCTCGTGGACATGAAATAATTCATTGTGTATTTCAGTCATGGAGGGAGGAGGGGTTTTAAGATTAGAGAGGGTAGGTTCCGTAATTAATTTCTTTTATTTCTAACTTTTATAGTAATGTATAATGGAAGTTCGTCACGTCTCTTTATTTATGATATCGCTAGCGCAATTACTGTAGCCACCCATCATAAATTATTTGCTAATTATATTGCTTTATGAAACGGCTGAAACATTACTTTACCTTTGGAAATGAAACGCTGTTGTTAAACTAAACATTTTACTGCTGCGTTTTAAAAGTCTAAATATTTGATACATATTACTAATTCAGTTTTTTTCTATGGAGTTGCCTCAGAGGGCTAAGAATTTTTGTCTAAGAATTAACATTTTGTCCCTAACATAATACAAAGGGTTCCTTATGAGATTTAAGATTTTTTTTTAAATCAAACGGATTTCCAAAAGAATTCATCAGTGTACCGAAGTTGTGTTGAGTTGTTTGAGGATAGGGTAAGACCACAACTACGACGTTAATCATCACGGGTTCGAGATAGCTTAACACAAATATTTCTTTGCATGAGTATTTGTATTGGTCATTGATTTGTCTATTGTAATGTTCAGTAATGTGGATTTGTGTATGTTCTCAATGAATTAATTATAGAACCTGAAGTACCTACAACCTATTGATATATATATTTATTTCTGCTAAAAAGTTTTTTTCGTCTAGTCATAAACATGGAGGTACACAGAACCTCTTTTTTACTTTTTTTTACGTATTGTGGCACGACCCAATCATCATTCGTGATTGGGTCGTGCCACAATACACTTAATTTGTCAATTTTTTCAACCTATAAAAAAGACTATTAAGATTTACTAGACTATACCAGCGGGTGTGTAATGTTACCTATGAGGCAGTACAAAATGCCTTTAAAGAATTTGTTAGTCTCGTCCCGCTGATTTTTTCAAGAAGGGCATCAATAAACTGCTACTTTTGTTGGCAAAGATGCATAGATTGTATAGGTGATTACTTTAATAGATAGTAGAGATAATAGAAATAATACATAAAGAAAAAAAAATATGTCAACTTATTACCTAAAAAACTTCAATTTCATAGATAGGATATATATTATATTTTATATTGGTCATTAGTACATGTAGATGCACTCCCTTGAAAAAAACAACGGCATTACCCCTGGAAACATGCATAAGTGTGAGAAAAAACAATTGTTTGATTTGAATCCATCAATAGTTGTTTTTTTTTGCCCGTTGGTTTGATAAACGGATAAATTTTTTACTTGCCATTCTACCTACCTTATATCTTTTTCCTAAAATAAATTGAGGTCGGCTTTTAGTCTGCTACGATATGGCTAATCTTAGATTTTTTATGTGGTGATTGCTATCAGAACTCTTCTCAAGTACCAAACAATGGAACTTCTGTAGAAAGACTGTCAAATCATTTATTTAGGGCACAATCTATCCGAAACGATGTTCGTATGGCAACTGGGACCAACGGCTTAATGTACTCTCCGAAGCACCAAGGTCTCAATAGGCTAGAAATCGTCGCCACACATGCCTGCCTAAGATTGCTTCACTTTGCAATATGTTAACCTACGTGGCTAATACTGAGCCACGAGCCTGAACAATTTTTATCTAATAATTAAAAACTCGTGGAGATTTCGTACACTGCGCGAGTTTGTAATGGACCTCCTCTGTAAATGCTGAAAAAAACGGCGCTTAAACTGCTACTATCATAACGATGTACGGATAGTCAATTTGGCTTCGTAGGAGAGACTAGCACAGATTAAGTTTCGATCGAATCAAAAGTTTTCTAATAGTCCACAACAGCCAACCATAGTGGAAGGTTATACTACTATTCGAACTTCTGTATAACCTGTCGCAGCGTATAACTGTGGTCTATGGTACTAAAGCTTTTTCGGAAATGGGCTTGTTCAGGAGGTTGGTAGTGTACCAGACGATTCGTAATGACTTCAGAACATTTATACACATGATGCTGAAGAGGGATGGGTCTATAGTTCTTTTTGTAACTTGTAAAAGATGCCATTTGCCCTGTTACGGTTTAGAGGTTTTTCTTAATATTAGCACAAGAAGGTATATTATTTTTGGTGCTTATAGTAACCGATCCTAACTAAATATCATGTTTTGTACAATAATTATATTTCTATAAAAATCAAAATATATATATTTATGTACTGTTGCAGAGCCCTGATGCGTATGGACGGAGAAGATGTTTACGGAAGGAAAATAAGCACACGTTACGTTCGCACGAGCGTTCCTCCCACATACTCCAGCGACGAAGGGTACAGTACTGCGCCTGCCTCGTCATATGCATCGGCCTCTGCTTTTATGCCACCACCTCAGGTTTGTGAACTCTTTAATTTTGTTCAACTAATGTTAATAATTCCACTAAAACATTTTTTAAAACAAAAGGGGCTGTTATTACACCGAAGAAATAATAATAATTAAAATCTGGCATCATCACAGTAATTGCATTTTTTTTACTAAAATATTTTGCACTTGATTAATCGACTCTAAAAATTCTTATATTTTATGTGGATCGACGTTTTTGAGTCTTTTTTTTGACTACACCATCACTCACGTATTAATATTTTGTCCATTCTTTGGTTATAATGTTTTTTTCCTGATGAAAGAGTACCTACCAGTATAACTATTTGGTTAGACATTACATTTTCATACCAGCTTTTATGTGTAGATGTTTTTTCCGGCATCTAGCTGTATCGTGTATATCTTCTTCTATTTTGCTGCCGCTAGAGTGAGAATAAAATCTTGATTTGAATTCTAACATATGTAGTTTCTCTACTAGCTCATGGATTTTATATTTATTGAGGTAGGGTATTCCGTTTGTATTCTAATATTTTACCCATTACTTCCCAACCATCGAAAAATTTAGAATTTTCTGTTCAAATCACAAAAAAATATATTTGTTAATACAGTAAGAAAAAATGTGAAGCTAAAAACAAAAAAATATTTATTCTAGAGTCTGAATCGGCCTGTCCTATGTGTATGATATTCGGCTCATTTGTTAAGAAAAAAATATATTACTACGACTATTGGCTATTTCCCGTTTAGGGAAAGTTACCCAACAATTTTAGGTAATTTGAAATATATAATTACCTTTAATTACTTTTATATAAAACAAACAACAATGCACTCTTAACGGCTACGAAATATATAAACTTTGAAATTATATATCTGAATAATGTCACTGTATTTTTTTATTAAAATATTTTTTTAATGGACAAATAGTTAAAAATGTTTGCTATTTACAAAAGAGCTTAAAAATTAAAGCCAGTTTTAGAAAAAAATTGGTAATCTGGGGTCCATGACAGTGGGAAGTAATCTAACGCTAACATGACGTCATATTGTTTGTCATTATAGATCGTGTACATGTTTAAGTAGTACTCAACAAAACATAAATTTCTTCGTTTACAGGTGTGTTCATCGCCACAAGATGTGACCCACCTCGCGACTCCGCAATCTTCTATTGCTAAAGAATGGGTACTTGCATTGCAACAACTTCCCGTACCGTCTCCACCACCACATGACTTTTGTCCACCACCTGCGCCCAAGCCTCGCAAAATTCGAGGAACTCATGGTTCGTTTCCATAGTTTAAGGCTAGTTTTATGATTTTAATTACAAAGCCTTAATGTATAAAGAAGAAAAGTACAGTTTTCACAATTGAGACATTTATGACATTATTTTGGTTTTGCAATAATTCATAATTTTGAATAGAAAGTATTTGCCACTAAAATTTTTAGTTAACTAATCTAAAAGTATCTTTAGTAGTTAAGGATTATCGACTGTTGTAATTTTTAGTAAACAATCTGTATAAAAACTTTCGAAACATACTTTTTACAATTCTGCTTATACAGGCTCGGTCAACCTTGACCGTTCGGGTTGCTCGTCAAGCAACAGTGCCGACGGTCACCGAGAGAGCGGCAGTCGAGCAGTGTCTCCGTGGAACTCTTCAGCCAGCTTCAGTGAGCAAAGCGAGGCAGAAGAAGCAACGGCTGAGCTCACCGTCTCAAATTTACCACCCTATGAACCTTCAGTCTTACAGGTACAGTCCATGGCATAGGTTACGTTGAATATGTCGTCCAAATTATAACAATAATGATTTCACACATCTCAGACACGGTAGACTTCCCAAACTAAGCGTGTGCTATGGAAACCAGGCTGTAGATAAGTACCTGAATTTTTGTAAATGGATAAATTACACCTGAAAACCAAACAAACAGTCATGCTCATCACACAATTATTCCTTCTGGACGGGAACTACCTCACAATCTTTGGCTTAGTAGTTAAGGTCATAAACCACTAGACCATTGGACCCCTTAATAACAAGGCCAGGTTATATTGGTTTGGCCAGCGTCTTACTACCGCGTTGCTAGTTCTGAAACATTCTATTAATGAATATTTCTAAGAACTTTGAAATGTCCCTTAGTAAAAAGTAAAGAACAAATACATAAAATCAAATATTCTTCATTCATCATGATTTAAGTAGGCACGAACTCTTGTTGTTCAGAAATGATGATCTATGGTGATGATTCGTTGGTGAAGTCGTAACTTTTTACGTATGCAACTAAAACACCTAAGTAAATAATGGCGTACCCAGGCGGTACCTAGGGGCAGTCTAGGCAGATTTGGTTAACCTGTCTTTAGAAAAGCACAGTAGCACTATTTATGCTGGTAGTGTAATTATTTACGAATATGTCTACTACTATTTAGTAGGTAGAACATTGTAATATAAACTTCATAATTTTGCAGAAGAGAGCGTAATTAGTAAAGCATTTGAGTTCATAGTCTTTAAAAAATATATCAGTAAAAACTAGGTCATCATAAATGGTTATATCAGCGAATAACTACCATAACAAGACCTGTGTCCCTAGCCAAGTTGACATTATACAAACGTAAAAGTTATTTAGAAAACTAACAAATGTATAGGACTGGCGTAAATTACGTGGTTAGTACAAGAGAATAGAGGTGTTAGCGATTGTAGACAGAGAGTGGACACGTACCCTTTTATCTTGGCTAAGGGGTTATAGAGTTCTGAAGTAGTCGTTTCCCAATATAGGGTCTGATAATTGTTATAGTTGTCATGCAATTTACGAATTGTTTATAGGTCTGTCGCGCGGTACAAATATTTCCAAGTTTCGTAAGTGCTTTTCATGTTTTATTCATGTTTAAATCAATGGAATTGCAAAAAATATCAATACGTTAAAGTTGTGTTAGTTTCTCTTCATTACACGTTAAAAAGTAGGTACTGTAAAAAAGTTGAATGAAATAACTCAAAATTATAGTAGGGGAACCCTAGGAAGTATTCCAAAATTGCTCGATCACAGCAGATTAACGTGAGAAGGAACACTATGCATCCTGTTAAGTAACCCCCACTGTATATGAGCCTTACAAATAGGGTCCAGTAAAAATCTAAAATATTAACTTAGACAGATTTTACCAAATATAAAAAAAGAACCCAAATTAAAATTCGGAAGGATAAAGTAGTGAGAATTGGCCAGAAGATACTGAATGTTTTATCGTCAACTGATTTGGCTTTATAATTAATTTTGTCCATTAAAACTAATGTCCAATCTAACACCCGCGTTCCCACGAGAAATGTTAAAAAGTTTAAAATACTTTATCTTCAAGAAATTGCGATACAGTCTATTCGATGTTTGTTTTGTTTGTTTTACACGAATTTGATCATTTGTATGTGCAGGAAATGCTGATACAACTGTTCAACCAATACACTCCTGTCATTCGAGTGTCAGTATGGGCTGCAGGAGAAGGACCCCTAGCAACAGTCGTACTCCGTTCGGAATGGGAGGCAAGGCTAGCAATTGCGCGTATTCATAAACGTCGCTTAGATAACCAGTGGACGGGTCGTAGACTTGAACTGTCTTTAGGCAAACCTTCGCCCGCACCAAATCTAGATGTTCTCAGAGCCCGTCTTAGAGCAATACTCCTCGACCAAAGTAACCACATGTTGCCGCTTTTACGTTTGAGAGATGCATATGCGAGTCGTCATTGTTGTGCGCTAACGACATCAGATATAGCGAAACTCAAAGATACCGTCATAATCCATGAAGGGTATGGTAGAATGGTACAGTTAATTGACTTAACTCCAGTCTCTAACACTGAAATGGAAGAAGCGCCGTGGAAGTGCCATATTCATGCATCTATGAATACCGGACAAGAGGATGGGACTCGCATCTTGCAGCCCGTTTATATGGAGGTATCAGTACTGGCTAAGAATGTTCATGTCTTGTTGGAGAATCATGGCGGGATCTTGCCACTGTTAAGGTAATTCTGATGAAAGTACACTACATATTACACTATTTGACCTTGCCTCATTTCCCTTAATTGCTGCATAATACCGTTTTTAATTTTTCTTTTTGTTAATAGTACTTTTTTATAAAATTAATACAGGTTTTACCTTATGCTTCGTATGCGTAGTATCTGGGTTACATTTCTACAAATTATTTTTTTGTAAGTAAACCTAATATTTATGTATATTTCTTGATAGTTTCGTTGAGTGCTATGAGAGCCACTTCGATACCCTGGTGTGTGATACGCGTCACGGCGTTACACTCGAGCTGTTGTTGCGCAGTGTCCCCGGTGTAGAAGTTCGAGATGTTCCATCACGTCATCTCACTTGGCGTCAGACGGACTCCCTGCCTGATAATACTACCAACAGTAAGTTTAATACATTATATATAATTAATTGGAGCTCTTTCTGTTTGTATTCTTTGTCAAATTAAATTAAAATATCAATTTTGTCTAAATACTAAGACATAGTATTGGTCAGTGAAAACTGATATGAGAATTGTCTAAATGTATTATATAATATTATTTGTTTTAGGTGAGAGTTCTCGTTCGAGTGGCGAGCGTGACCGGCCCCGCACGGCTCCGGTTCTGGAACCGATGCTCGCGTTGTTCGAACGTGAACTTATTGATCTCTTGCGAACTGCACCCAAATGCTCCATCCCTTTCAGCAAGTTGGTATTATTTTATGCTGACATATAGCAAATATAATTATTATATTATATTATTTACATGTATAAACTTGATTCTCTCTATTTTAATATTTATTGCCTATAATGTGTAATTAAGTTCTACCTATTACATTAAGTCCGCTTTATGCATCTGCATATGGGCATGGGTTTACAGGAAGTTGAAATAAAAAAGTGCGTAGATGTAATAAAGTAGAATTTTTAATATGTAAATATATTATTATATCACTTTACGAATTCATTACTTAGTTCTTTATTGCTACTTCTACTGATAACAATTTTTCGTGTTCATACAGGGGTAGTTAATTTTACCTCACACCGCTTTATGACATATACATAATTATAATATTATAGTTAATTTAATGTTATCACGAAATTTAAAGATATGTTGGAATATCATAATGAATACTGATATTATTTCGACTTCCACATACAGCGTAACCGCAGATAAACTACAGCGCCATCTACCAAAGGCACACTGAACTACAGAGTAACTGCTGATCCTGTATTGCGATATAGATGTCGGTAGATCCTCTCTTTGTGTTCCTCTGTGTTTTTATTGAATAGGAAATATATAAAATATTTTTGTTTCAGACTAATTCCTGCTTTCCACCACCACTTCGGTCGACAATGTCGCGTGGCTGACTACGGCTTCACCAAGCTGCCGGATTTGCTCGCTGCACTCAGTAGTGCTATTGTAGTGAGTAGCTAATTCAGTCTTATATTTGTTTCAAAGATACTGTAATGTGTAAGATTAACCAATGATTCAGTGACATGTGTAATTAATGTAATCTTTTTAAATACTACCTTGTACTGTTTTATATATATATACGCAGTAAAATCGTGCGCTTCAACTGAAGCGCACGATTTTATTTTTTCGTATATTGGTGCTGAATAGTTGAAGTTATTTTAGATTTATTGAGACAAAACGCTAAATCAAAACGAAAAAACCAACAAGCTGATCGATATTAAGATTCAACAATTAATTATAGTTTTTGATTACACAATGTTTTAAGTATTTTTTTTTAAAAACGAGATGGAACACGTATTTTTATATTTGTAGGAAGCTTGTTATATAACTGCACCGTTTTTATATTATTATGCATTAATATTATGCAGAAAAGTTAGTAATTGCCTGTTTTTTATAGGTTCTCGGGTCAGGTTCGTCACGTATCATCACGATTTCCGCTACCGCTCAAAGTCGTCGTTGGACTTCGGATCTCGTTAAACTACTTAAAGCTCAACCGGGACGTACCGTCCTCGTTAACGATATCCCGTTGATGTATCAAACTACGTTTGGACGGCCATTCTCCCCGGTCGATTACGGCGTTTGTACAATTTCGGAGCTAATGCAGCGAGTCGGACCGCAGGCTGTATCTGTCGCTCAAGATGGATCTATTTCATTGCCGAGACGCACCCCAACACCCGAGGAGAGAGCCAGGACTAGGCAGTTTGCTATGCAGGTAAACGTTCGGTAATCAATTCGTGTCGTTACCTCGCTCTCATATAAAAAATAGGATACAGTTGCGTCTACGCCGTAAAATTACTGGACGAGCATATCGGTCGAAGTAGTCAATTAATATTACAAACTCACATTTCAATTATTTTTTTTTGCCAGGCCGTGGAACTCCTCCGTTACACGCCAAACCTTCGCATGGAGTTCTCCCGCTTCGTACCGGCCTACCACGCGCACTTCGGGCGGCAGCTGCGCGTGGCGCACTACGGGTGCGTCAAACTGGTGGAACTGTTCGAGCTGATCCCCGAGGCCGTGTCGGTGTGCGGCGAGACCAACGGCGAGCGCAGCGTGCGCGTGGCCACAGCCGCGGCGCGCGCGCTCGTCGCCCAGCGCCTGCGCGCGCTGCCCGCCGTCGCGCTGTGCGACCTGCCCGCGCAGTACGCCAACGTCTACGGGGCGCTGCCCACGGTGAGCTCTCGCGCCAGCGCGAACTTTGCAGGAAGATATCTCGCTACGAAAGAGAGCTAAACGTAAAATCGAATGACGTTTTTGGCAGCCGGCGATGTTGGAGGCGGAGTCGATAGAGGCGCTGGTGTACGCGGCGGGCGGCTGCGTGGAGCGCGGCGCGATGTGCGCGCCGGGCCGCGCGCCGGCGTGGGCGAGCGCGCTGCTGGCGGCGTGCGCGGCGCTGTGCGGCGACCGCAGCGTGGCGCGCGGCTCCACGCACGAGTACTTCTGCGCGGCCTTCCGCCGCCTGCAGCGCGCCGAGCCCGACCTGCGGCGCCTGCTGGCGGCGGGCGTGCTGTTCGTGGTGCAGGACGCGCGCCTGCAGCTCTCCGCCGCCTGGCGCACCGTGTGGCGCCTCGCGCAGATCCTGGCCGAGCGCCCTCCGGCGCTCCTCGACGAGTTGTTCCTCGAGTACGCGAGGAGATACGAGCCCGTGTTCCCGGGGGGAGAGTCCGGTGAGTGGCTTTTGTCTTACCGAAGTTCGCGTTTTCGTGTCACGTATCTGACGATATTATCAAAAAAGCCTGGTGTACGTCGGGTGCAGACCCGTGGAGAAGATGAACGGCGATGTAGAAAACACAAAACGTACACAAACGACACCGACGTATAAAAATACAAAAAAAAACTTATTAAATTTTAGACAATGATCTGTCTTATTACAGCAGAGTTTATTATAAGTCCGCTGCTATTTCATACGGTTCGAAAGACCAGCTGACTTTTAATGAAAATAAAAATACTTTAAATGATTTCTGTTAAAAAGATACCCGATGATAACTATGTAACTTCGGATAATGCACTGGAGTAAACAAACCGCTAAGTTTTTATTCAAATCTACTGGTATTTGATTAAGAAAGGTTGCAAATTGGTCGACTACCTCTTAATCTATTGTGATGAATTCACTATTAAGGGGTTAGGTGGGTTTCAGAGGTTGAAAAAAAGAAGATTTTCACTATTTTTTTTTTAGTATATAAAATCATATATTTTATTTAAACAATACACTATATCTAAGATACATATATAAACAGTATTTTGTGAAATTTTTGTTTAAAAATTTCGAAAACTCAGCCGTTGGTACCTGATCTTCCTTGACGTTTAAAAAAAAAATGCTCTTGCCGTGGACAGCATAACTCATTATTGGTTCATCCAAAATCAAAAAACCAAACGGATTACATTAGTACATGGATAAATCTCGTTGTTGAACGAAGGAAAAAAAAAAAAATCAAAATTTGAATTTTTTACAGGCTTTGAACCAAAAAACACATTTTTTAGTGAAATTTTCGACATACATTGGCTCAAAAAAAATAGTTGTAATTAAAAAAAAAAACATCCTTCGTTCAATAACTAGATAATGTTATCTCAAAGATTTGTACAAAATTTGAACTAAATCGCTTCATAACTTTTCGAGATATCGTGTCCACCGACTTAAAAAATGGAGTTTTGAGATAAACGCATTTAAAGTTTTAAATTAAAATAAAATGCAAAAAAAATTTTTTTTTTTAACTCACATAGAATCATCGATTCCAGCACCATAAAGCAAAGTACCTGCTGCTGCGGCAATATCGAGGGCATCCTTTTGCTCTTGCCTGAGACGAATTCTTGCTTCACGAGTCGTAGAGCTAGCTTTCTTTTCAGCAATAAGTATGCGGTTCTCATCTTCTTTTAGGACATACTCGTGGCAGAATTTTTTACATCCGGCTAATCCTAAGCCTAATATTCGCATCACAAATATAAACCTACGATTTATTTCATATGATTTGCCAATTTTTTGACAAGACAAAATGTATCGAGGCTGACATTTTTCACACTCTACAACAATTTTAAAACCAAGGCCAAATTTCACACACTGTTTAAAATCCACTTTACCATTACTTATTTTTTCCTCTCCATTCTCATTTACTACATTAGAACATTTTACAAAAGTAGATAGTGTTGAAAAAACTAAAAAAAAATCGATATTTGCATACTGCAGAATACCGTCCTCTGGCACGTGGTTTTCATTTTGGTTTTTGAATTTTTTCACCGATGTGCTGGTAAAAGATTCCTCATCTATCTCAGCAGTTTTTGGATTGAATGATTGTTTCCTCTTCTTAGGTCTATCTTTTCTTTGACCACTAGTTGCTCGATCAGATCTTGTAACTTTACTCATTTTTTATAAATAAAAATTTATAAACACTTATAGTAAAAATTCACGAACACTTATAACCTCAAATCAACCTATTAACTCAAGAAGCAAGCATAAACTAAAATATTAAAAACTAGTTTGAGTTGCCCTTGAACTGTAAAAGAAAGTGGGGAAAGTTATCCAACAATAGATATGCAGCTGCTTCCGTATACCTGCGAAGCGCTCAATTGACATGGCTTAATGGGCGGCACTTCTGAAGAGTCTATCTCTTAGAATTTTACTCGGATCGACTTAAAATTTTAGGAGAGTATTTTAAACATACTGTACTATTTAGTGAGACAAAAAAAAAAATCGATTTTTTGAAATTTTCAAACCCACCTAACCCCTTAAGCAAATTTATACTGTATATAATTGTTATTGAAATATATTTGATGTAGGTACTGAAGGCATGGGCGAGTTCCTCCGTCAATACTCGGAGATATTCACGGAGAGTGAGAGCGCTCGCTGGTCGCTGTGCGCGGGGCTGGTGGTGCCGGGCTGCCGGGAGCCGGCTGCCGCTCCGGCTCATGAAGACTATTCTCTACACGATACTCCGCCCGGACAGAAGGTAAACACTCCGATCGTATATGACAGGTCAAAAATGATACATAATGTAAGATGACATTTCTTTGAACATAATGATAGTATAGATAAATTAAATACATAGATCTAAAAAACTGCCTCGTCGGTTAGCGGTTAGCGTATGTGACTATCGATCGAGATCTCTACGGGTTCGATACCCGGATCGGGTCCTTAAGTGTTATTCAGTTTTTCTGGTTACAGAAATACTTAATAACTGGCTGCAGTTTGAAAGTTGGTGTCTTAATCCCCCCCATATACCTCGGAGAGTACCTAAAGCGGTCGGTTCTGCGCCTGATCTCCTTGGTCGTGTCGGATAACTGTTCCATTGGATTGTGAGAGTAAGGGAACAGAGAGTGCACCTGTGTTTGTGCACACACCTGTGCCACTATAATATCTTCTGCGTTGTTGACTGGTCTCCGTTGAGACTGGCCGCCGTGGCCGAAATCGGCTAGAAGTACATCATAAATAAATTAAACCTTAGCTATGTTTATTTAATGGTGTTTTTATTTTATGTAAATACAATAGCGCTCAAAAGTATTTTGACAACTCAATTTTATTCCATATCACAAAAAATGATAACAAAATTGTTTCCAATCAAAGATTATATATGATATATATGAAGTAATGATACGTTTCACAAATTAAGACACTTAAATTTAATGTATTTCTCCACAAAAAGAAAACATAAATAATAATTATTTACGACACGGCTCAAAAGTATTTTGACAAGGCAAGTTTTTTATTTTATAAAATAAAAAATTATTATTTTTGATATTAACTATTAGTATTTTGTTGCATATCCATCAGCCTTCAAGACCACTCCACAACGCGCCGGCATCGAGTCAACTAGTTTCTACAAACGATCAATGGGTATTCGGCTCCATTCGTTACTTAGTGCTTCATATAAAGCATCTTTATTTGAATAGTTTCGATCTTACGCGGCGATTCAGTTCTTCCCAAAGATGCTCTATCGGGTTTAAATCGGCACTTTGACTTGGCCAGTCGAGAATTTTGATTTTAGCGAGTTTCATGAAGTCGTTGTCATGTTTCGATTTGAGCTTTGGGTCATTGTCTTGTTGAAAATACCAACCAGGTGCCATATTTGCATTAGCATAGGGTAGGGTAGCATTGGTTGCTTTAGTATACATACATACATGCGTACATAAAGCCATCCATAGTACCTTCTATCATAACTAAAGGTCCGACTCCGCGGCGAGAAAAGCATCCCCAGACCATAATATTGCCATATGGTATCGACCATGACGTCGCACGTACCGTATACCATCAGATGACACTAAATTAAATTTGCTTTCGTCACTCCACAACACCTTGGACCATTCTGAACTCGTCCATAATTTGAACCGTTTCGCAAACGCAAGGCGCAGCTTCCTATTCCTTGCAGAAATTAGAGGTTTCTTAGTTGGACGTCGTCCATGTAATCCGAAGTCCTTTAGTCTGCGTTTTACAGTTGAAACGTGTAAATTCACGTCGTAATTTTCCTGTAACTCGTTTTTTATTTGCACAGCCGTTTTTCGGACATCCCTTGTCGATAACCTTTTTATCAAATGGTCTTCCTTAGCGAATGTTTTTTTCGGACGGCCACTTCGAGGCTTATTTTCAATAGTTTTACGTTTATTATAAGCTTTGTTCCACGAACTAACAAGTTGTCGCGACACTTTAAAACTTCGGGCAACTTCTGCTTGCGTCATTCCACTTTGTAGGGCAGTTATCACGGCATTTTTAATATCATTTGAATATTTTTTAATCTTAAGCATGTTGATAAATGCGGAGTAATTATACCTTATAGACAAAAATATATGCAGTGTGAGTAGAACCACTGCCAGCAAGGAACTGAACGGTTGTCAAAATACTTTTGAGCGCATGTATAGACGTGTTTTGTTTATAACAAAGAAAGAAAACAAACAAGTTACAACTTGTCTCTCACAGAGGATGAAATACATCATAAATAATGTGAAAAATAGTAAAATTATTTTAAAGTACTCAGTAAAAAGATAACTGCAAAAGTAGTCTTGTCAAAATACTTTTGAGCGCTACTGTATAAGTGGACGGTTGGCGGCAAAACGCTTGCCCACACTATGCACGCAGGACTAATATTATAGTGGACAAAATGTGGACCTTTAATTCACATCAGGGATGAAAGATTTGAGCATATGTTGTGATAGATTGAGTTGTCAATATACCCTCAAAAGCTTTGTAAACTTTCACGCATCAAGTATACATACTCTGGTGCTAACGATATTTATTTTGATTATTTATGATGCGATAACACTTTATTTATTTTTTGTCTAGGGCTCGCGTGTATTTGAATCGCCAAAGAATAATTTCTGGTGTTCTCCACCGGCCAGCGCTTTGCCGGCTCCGACAGCTTTACTTACACAGGATAACCGACGTAAGTTCTATAGTCCAAATTACCAAACTGCACTATTCGATTATTCCTCTTACCATTGTTCGATCTAATCTTCCGATTTAAATATGCACGATCTATATGTGCTATTGTCTAAATATCGCAGACTTGAAATATTAAAACAAATTTATATATTTATTCGGCAGGTCGCATCCGTTTGGCGGCGCATTTTGATTGTTCATAATCCCACCGCGTCATACAAAGATGCATTCCTTTACGAGGTAGGTTATATTGTCCGTGTTCCGAGGGCGACCCGCCACCGAGCTGTGATAGCCAGGGTCGCAACGAATTTTAACTACTATATACTTTGTAAGTGTCCAATACATTGTGATGTCTGTAACAATAATATTTTAGATGTTTATATTTTTATGTGTTTATTTAGATTAAGAAAATCTTATGGTGCATTCGTTAAATGTTCAAAGTGCCGATGAAACGTATGTCCCAAATATCTATGTACAATAAGTAACTCTTAAGAATCATCTTGACCAAAAATCTTTGTTTCTTATATTATGTACCCTTTTATTGTTTATTTGACTAACTTTATATTTAATTTACATTTACCCAACCCAGTAATGTTCGTGATGTACTGTTTTAGTCTATTTCTGTTACTTGTCGAACTAGTCGGTAAAGTTGGTTACATTGTATGTATGTTTTAATATCAAGCTTAAATTGTAACCGATTTTATTCTCATTTTATCTTTTGACATTTTTTTAAATTATTTTCTTAGGTTTATATTTCTTCACGTAACAACGGACTGAAACAAACTTCAAATGATACTTTTAAGGTACTTATAAGTTAAAATTTTATTTTTATTCTATGTATGGTGTAAGTAGAGTACGATACTGCAACTTATACGATTGTTCTTAAAACATGAAGCACTAAAGTGTACATATCACTAATTTGAGGCTCAAAATATATGTTAAGAATAGTTGCTAAGTTTTAATGAACATCTCACGCACTTATAACATTTGCCGGATGCCCGCATAAAGTACAATGATGATAGACAACACGTTAATTCTTGCCTAGAGTTTTATCTTTTAATATATTTAGGTAATGAATCTATTTGCATGTAATTTGCTTTAATAATTCAAATAGAGATATATTATTTTAAATGTTATCTAATGTTATTGTGCAGACGAATTTAGTTGCTCGTTCGTAGGATTATCACGTTCGAATTTATGTAATTTTAGATAACATTTACATCCAAAACAAAAGTCCTACCATGAATAGCCAGTTGATTTTTGAATTTCACTTTTTTGCGAACTGGCCTTAATGACATGTGTCAATTAAAAACGTTCAAAATGTTTTATAAGAGTATTGAATGTGTGTAAGTGTAGGTGATATTGCTTTGATAGAATATGCTCGTGCCGAAAGTACGATGATGCTCTTATCATGACAGATTTTACTTGTTTAAATTAAATCTCATAGTTCCACATGGCGCCAAGTAACAAGATACAGGCCTAATTTACAAGTATTTTAGAAATGTATAGTTTATATTGAATGTAATAAATTTTATGTCACATTAATATTTGCGAAAAATTATCGTAATCCTTATTAATGAAAAAGATTTTCACTCGTCTGTATTATAGTTAAGCTGAATTTACAGATTTTATTTTAATTTAATTTAGTATTTATCTTATTTTGCTAGATCAGAAATCTGGTGAGATTGGTGGGTCTTATATATGTTTAAAACGACCGCCAAGTCACGATCAATCGATAGTGATATTTAGTTGTTATAATTTAGATTTGGTTGATAATTAGTATTATCCGATTATTTAAATATAAATATCGGGAGTGCAATGAGTATATGAACTGTAAATAATCATGTGATTTTAGTTTTATACATTAGCACACTGCCAATTATTCACAAACATCAGATAACACTGTTGAACGTTTTTTTTTTAATTTTTCCAGATTTTTTCTTGAGAAAAGCAGAATAAAATAACTTTGAACACTGCTGTTTGGTGTAAATGAGTAAGGGCATAACTCCTGTCCCATTAATGTCGTATTTTAGTTCCACTTCGATCCTGGTAACCACGAATATTTTGTAGAATGTGGTAGTTCTTGTAATCATAAGTCGGCTACAATTTACTTAAGTATGTATATAATGTACATATTTCATTGTTAAAATTGCTACAAAGTATAAAAAATGGAATTAAAAATAAAAATATGATATACATTCAATGCATAGTGTGGAACTACGATATTTAATTGTTAAAATTATTTACAGATAATGTTTGTAATTTGTTTTATATGTTTTATGTAAGCAGGATCTTGCATTACTTAGTATATTTGTTCAATGCAATTAAATATATTTTTTATTTCTCAGCCAGTCCGCATTTAATCAGTATTGGCCGTTCAATCTATAAACATGTAATGTTTTAGTGTTAGCAATTTTGTGACAGATTTTGATGATTTTCACTTGAAATTTAATTAGTTGCTCTCCTAAGGATCCTTAATGGCCAGATTTCTGTCCATAGTTAATAAATATGTTACTTAAGGTTTATAAAATAGTAATGATTGTCAACTTCCCTAAGACTGTAGTGAAGATACGTTCAAGTACTTTATAAGCTGTTGTTTTATTTTCTGACCAATAACATTGTGTATTTTGTAACAGTAAGATAGAATTAAGTGCCCATTCGGAGTTCATTATGAGAAGATGTTAAGCGATTATTATAATTATTTCTACATCTTCGTAATTCTGTGATTTTTGTTATAGTTTTAACTAGTGATTGATGTATTGAAATTATAGTCATTTCAGTATTTGCATGTATGATGAATGTGTCGGAAAATAAATGTTATTTTTTCAACAATAATGACGAGTTTTTATTGAAAATACTTTTTTTTAAGAAAAACTACACCCGTACTAGCAATAAATCCTGTGTCGCAGGTAACAAACATACAAGAAACTGACACAAAGAGCGCCCAGACTCAGAACAACAGTTTGTGGATCACACAAAGTGTTGACCCGTATGGGATTTGAACCCAAGGCGTGGCGACCGCTAAAACCACTAGACCAACCGTCTGCATCTGGTCTTTGTAGCTGTGATCTGCTGTGTGACGATTATTGTAATTACTACAAAAAATTTACAAGACTGATGAACTTTCATATTAATAACTTCCTAGTGTCGTTAACCAGTTCAGAACAAAACTACACATTGATGAAACTGATTATTTTTATAGTCCTGAACTAATCTCAAGATTTTTAGTTAAGGAACCCTAAAAATACCTAAAAGATTACGATACATTCTATTTATCGTAATAGATATCCACCTCGGTCCACTTTAAGGTAAAGATGGTCTTTTTACTATTTATGAAAGGAGTGACAAAGTTGGAACAGTAATAAAAAAAGTACTTCATTAAGACAGCTTATTCCAAATGTTAGTAGATCGTTAGTGTTTTCATTTCACCTTGGCAAATTTCACATAGGTGATATCACGCAGTGAAGCAATTCAAAAAAGGTGGAGGAGGCCTTTGTTCCTCTTGGAATTCAACCAACCAGGTGAACAAATAATTTTTATTGTTATTCATCTTGTGCACTTTTATCACCCTCATAAAGATAACATAATATTTTAAATAGTTTTAAGTTAAATCAATTAATAAATTGTTAGTTTAATCCGTTTTTCAAGTCTTGCAAGTCTTATGTAGGTTAATATAATGAATGCTGATTAAAATAAGTTGCCTATGTTCGCCTGGGTGAGTCAATTCCAAGGTGAACAAAAGCCTCTACTTATATCAAATGATTATAATAATTTTTCCTCATTTCAGGTGAAATTCTGTCAAGGTAAAATGTGGACACCAAAAAATCACCTGGGATAAGGGGAATAAACACATAGTCTGCAATTCTGAGGTTGTAATTGCTTAAGAACATCTAGACAAGTGAATTGCAACATGATAGTTCCCATATCAGGTAGGTAAAACACAATAGCGGAACTGATAAAGGAGTAGAAGCGGGTAGTTACAACTCGCACATTGCGAATGCGTTTCTAGGCTCACGCTAGCCTATTTGTGATCACGAGCGGTAAAACCCGTTCGAAAAGTCGCGGTAATAAAAGCTAATATAACCTTTTTTTATCACCAATACGCCCCACTATATAACAAAAAGCATATGTAAAAGTCGCGAGAGTCTAAACAGTTACCAAAAATATCGTTTATTTAAAATCGTCGACTGTTCCTTCCATGACTATGACTATCTATGACTTAAACCATTTGGAAGAATATTGGTCAACCTCATACTATTCCAAATGGCACCAACTGCAAGTAATGAAACTAAGTTCAGTGAAATAACAAACAAACCTCGTTTCTCAGGAGAGGACTAAGTGCAGCAACCAACTATTAGAGGCTGTGGAATATGATGAAACAACAGGTAGTAATTTATAAAACTAGATAGTATAATAGACTATAATTTATTTAACATATTGCAACAGATACCATCTACTTATGCATGCTACTTGACTTGAATGTGTCACATAGCTTATGTTAGAGTAGACAGTTTGCCGTTACGCCTTTCCCAAATCATGCGGTGTTTTTGCTTCATGTATGCTTTGCGAGCATCAGCATAGCCACCAAGGTCTCCATCTAAGGACACAGAAGAAATGTTATTCATTGGTCAAGTCTCATTCTTATTGTCATTTGATTATATACAAGACTATTAATTCATATTAACAATTTTTTTAGTAGTATTTGGCTTGTTTCCAATCACCATGAATTTTAAAAACTGCGTACTGATCTAAGCAATATTTTATCTCCTATTACACTATAATTTCCTTCTGCACCAATGATTGCTTGATAAATGCACAGATTTGAGGAATTGTGATGCAATTTCAAAGCTCTGATAAATAATCTGATGAATTATGTTTTAAACACTTAGCAAAACAACATTCTTGGTCTCAATTGAGATATTAAATGTTGAAGAGGCCCCTTTTAAACATTTTAATACATATTTATCATCACTGTTAATAGTCCACTAGCTGGATATAAGCCCATCATACCACATATTACTCTATTGTAACATCAATTTGAAATTTTGATTTAAATTGAATTTGGGCCTTATAATTCCAAGTAAATATGAATGTGGACATTTTAGCATACTCTACAAGCAAGTCTGCTAAAGTTTAAGGATTTGTGTAACTTAGAATAAAACACTTACACTTAATGAACCAAGCCTCTTCAGCATCCTTGTATTTTTTATACAGAGGTACACAGGCAGCTTCATGATCAGGACGTTCATAAACCATGCAATCTTCATAACGTTGTCGCAGAATGCACAATATCTCCGAATCCACAGCTCTACAAGAAAACATTTTTTTAAAATTTATTTTGATTTTATAACAATACTAGCGTTTGCCCATGGCTTTGCTCGAGTGGAAATTGGTCTACTACATTAAGTTTTATAACAAATTATTTTAAATAAACATACATTTTAATAAAAAGTATCCTATGTTACTTCTAATACCTCCAAGAACATATGTACAAAATTTCATGAATTGAACATGATTATCAAAATATTTATTCCATTTGTTTATTTTGTACACCACCTCTGGTTTAGTTATTTAGCATCACTAGACCAACAGGCCAGTTAAAAGAAAGCCAGAGAAGTATTGAGAATATATCTTCAATTTTATCACATGGGCTACATTCTTAGACTATTTTTATTCATTATTTTCAAATTATGTATTAGATGTATACCAGAAATCATTTGATAATAAAGGAAAATTAATTGAGACCAATTTGATGGACATTTTAAATTAGAAATGGATTAAAAGTAGTAGAGAGGATAACAAGAAAAAGTATAGCTTTCAGGCCATTCATTTTTGTAACTCATCACTAAGTAATTCTATATTCTAATACTGAGTAACTAGATTATTGTCACGGTTACAGTAGCGCCGACAGCAGTTTTCTAATCAGAATTGCTCCTATAATAAGGCTGAACTAACCTATCACGTTTGAATTGAGCGTTCGCTTCAAAGTCACACACAACATCGTCGTCATAGCACTGATCGATGGTTGGCACGCGGCGATACCTCTTGTGATACCATGGGTACTTCTTTTGGTTCGGCTCAACTATCTTTTCTGTAACACCACAAATATCATAAGTTCGCACATACTTACATAACAAAATAAAACAAAATATATGCTCCTTTACCTCTAAAGTATGTTACAGGTGCATCGATGGTATTGTAAAGTGCGTTCATAAACGCTCGAAACGTATTATCATCTTGTCCACCAGGATCATGACCCATTTTCAGAATTTCTTGAAAAAATTCTTAAATTAATTCCTAGTCTGACATATATTGTGTTTCTGCTAGAAAATGGCTAGCTATTGGTTCAATATAAATGACATTCACAGTCAGTGTTGCCTTCATAGATATTTCCTGTTTTAATTAAGTGTATTTTTGAACGTCAAGTTTATTATATTTTTAACTGGTATTTTGATTTTGTTATGGTTAAAAATATTTTCAAATATACTAAAAGATATCCTCTTTAATAATGAATAGCATTATTAGATTAATTAGTACTGGACATGTTTATGCATACATAGGATGTAAATTTCCAGTCAAAAATCATTTGAAACAAATTACAATTTTTAAACTGACTTTCAAATTTTATTAGCCATTGCAATTGAATTGTACTATGCGTTGACATTTCGAGCGATTTTATTATCATTATGATGTAATTTTATCTAGGTTAAGTTGTCTTTCAATTTTACCATAAAATGACGTTCCACCGTCATTGTGTTTTCTTCATCGGGTAACGGTTAAGCAGTTACTTGAAGACATTGAATAGAATTTTTTTATATGAGTTGTCAATTATTTTTAATCTACACATTTACATTTATACAAGCCATTCAAATATTATACACGTTAAAGTAATTCTGTTTTCATATTATGAATACGTTGAGACATTTCCTACATCTACAAATCCTACACATTGGTTTTTAAAAAATAAGTAGGGGAAAGGGGATGTTGTTACTATATTTACCAAGAGAGATACAAATGATATTCGAGAAAATAATACATATACTTATTAGTGGTTAACATTTAAAAATCAAAAAAAACTTCTATTAATTTTTAATTAAGCTTTAACGTTATGTGGTGCGAAATCCGACTTTTTTTATGGCCAAGGCTACCCACCGGCCATGGGTATCTCCTTCCGGCTACTAAACTTGTGAAATACTTCTGTTAGGTAGTAGAACCACGCTGATTGCAACATGGATGGACCGGCTCGACTGGGGCAGTACTACCCTCCCACAGAATAGTATAGGAGCTAGCAACGTTTTCGAGAAAGAATTTTAGGTCAGCTGATTTTGTGATATGTCGTCCTTAAAGTGCAAGAAGGACGACATATCACAAAATCAGCTGACCTAAAATTCTTACTTTTCAAACGTTGCTAGCTCCCGTACCAGAAGATCAACCTAAAGTGACAACATCCGTGCTGTCGTTTTTCGTTAGTGAGTGCGAGACCGGAGGCCCATTGATGCAGGGGTGACAATTGTCGTAGCAAGTGTGTACAGTACAATGCCACAATGACTGTCATGCCTTTTACGTCCCTAAACGAGGCGTGAAAAAGCATCTTACTAGACCGCCTTAGTGTAGGCTACCATACTGCATTGTCTGCATTCGCAATGAGTATGGTGACCACAACTCTTGGATTCTATTCATGCTTTCCATCAGGCAGAGTAGAATCACTTTGGCAGGCTCGTAAATAAACAAAAAAAAATAATAATAAATAAACTTTTGTTTCATGTAAAAAACATGTAAATGGTTACTTACTTTAAACAACCCAAAAGGTAAACATTCTAAATAAGAAAAATCTTAAAACTTGTTTATTCACGATCAGCACAAAATTAACACACTCTGCGACTAAATTTTTTTTTCAATAAACATAGGGGGGAGGGAAGCTGCTCGCGTCCGTAGGATTTACCATCTACTCCTAGACTCACCCTACACGTCTCCCCTGGGTGGTGCAAAACGAGCAGCAACGCCGAGTCTCGGGCGGCGGCTACTAACCCGACTCTAAAAGGCCATTGCCTGCAGACAACTGAGATGGTAGGAAATGACCTTCTCAACCCGTAAACAACTGGAAACTCACCCAAGAACGGGGGCCTTGGCTTCATTGCCCGGGCCGCGAGGAAGAAAACCTCTTCAAAAATTACCCAAATCCAATGGTGGGAAACGTGCCAAATGGATGCATGGCTGTATGGATGAACAGCATTAGCGCCAACCTCTACGGACCTGGCAAACGTAGCTGTATTCTGCCTTCTTAGGGAATGGCGTCACCCCTAAGTGACCTGTTATATCGTCCAATTCTCGTGGGAACAGTATGAATGAGAATCAAAAAAATAAAAATAACTTAACCCCTATTATGATCCAACAAACCCTACATAAGAGCACGCAGCAACTCTGTCGGTGCTATACCAAAAGATGTTAGTACTCATGACACAACATTGGATATAGAAAACAAAAATGAAACTAATGAAAATAAGATAATCTGGCAACAAGATCGAATACCTCCAGCGAAAAGAAAAAGAACGGAAACTAGCTCACCGCTGACAGGAAACGAAAAGAAAAAGTCAAACGCTACTGTATATACAATACCTACTCAGAATCACTTTGAAATACTAGGCGATGAAGAGGATATGGAAATAGAAAAGCCGCCTAAACCGGAACCTATCTTTGTCACTGGCATCTTGGACATCACTTCCCTTAAAAAGTTGTTACAAAAAATAACAACAGAAGAAAACTATTCTATGACCACACTGAGGTCAGGACACATTGTGAAAATAGTACCAATTAACATAGAGGTATATAAGTCAATAAGAGATAGATTTATTACCGATAACATCAGTCATTACACCTACAAGTTAAAGTGTGAAAGATCTTATAGAGTCGTACTGCGAGGCCTTCACAGTTCAGAGGATACATCAGAAATCTCAGAGGCACTCAAACAACATGGACATGAAGCTAGACAAGTGGTCAATGTACGTCACCGAATCTCAAAAGAACCTCTACCCATATTTTATGTAGATCTTGAGCCAAAACCAAACAACAAAGACATCTTTAAATTAAAAAGCTTAAATCAGACAAAAGTTACTATTGAAGCACCATACAAAAAAAAAGAGATACTACAATGTAAAAGGTGCCAAAGATTCGGACATTCCAAGAACCTATGCTACAGACCATTTAGATGTGTCAAATGCGGATCTGACCATCCTACTACTAGCTGCACCAAAACTAGAGATACAGAAGCTACTTGTGCCAATTGCCAAGCAAAACACCCAGCTAATTACCGAGGCTGCATGAAATACAAACAGTATAAGGAACGCATACTGAAAATACAGCCGAAAACTTTACCTAACAAACAACCCAAACTAACTGCCGAAGAGGACAAACAGCAACCAAGAAAATCTAACATTCACAACAAGAGTACCAAAACCTACGCTGAAGTGACAGAAAACAAAACGGGCAACATGTATAGCCCTAATCAACCTCTTGAAATTCAACACCTCAGTGACATCTTAGAACAAATGTTCAACAGACTACAAACCATGATGCTTAACATGGTAGACAACATGATGGATCGATTTATCCAGTTAGTAAACAGCCAAACGAAAATTCAATCCCAACCTTAAAATAATCACTTAGAACGCCAACGGGTTGGTCGCTCGACGACTGGAGCTAGAAATCTTCCTGAACACTGAAAAAATTGACGTGATATTAATATCGGAAACCAGGTTTACGAACAAAAGCTTCTTCTCAATCAGAGGGTATGCAACTTACTACACTAACCACCCATCAGGAAATGCGCACGGAGGCACAGCAATACTCATAAGAACACATATAAAACACCATCCACTCGAACCTTTCGTAACAGAAAAGATACAAGCCACAGCAATTAAAATTAATGATGTGAATTCGGATATCACTCTCGCTGCAGTCTACTGTCCTCCCAAACATCAGATATCAAGGGAATACTTCAAACATTTCTTCAACACACTCGGAAATCGCTTCATAAGTGGAGGTGACTGGAACGCAAAGCATAATTATTGGGGCTCCAGGTTAATCACGACCCGAGGTAGACAACTCTATCAAGCTGTGGAAGACCTTAACCTCGATTGTATATCCACCGGCGAACCCACATACTGGCCGACTGATCCTCAAAAAATTCCTGATTTACTAGACTTCTTTGTCTCCAAAAATATCGCACTCAGTAATGTCAGTATTGAATCCAATTTCGATCTGGTCTCGGACCATTCTGCTGCGCTTCTTAACGTACACAGTAAGATCATACTAACAGAAGTACCATATAAAATCTACAGTAAACACACAGACTGGGGAAAATATCAAAATATCATTACCACAGAGACGCAGCTCAAGTTGTCCCTAAAGACAACCGATGAGATAGAGCAGGCTATAGAGGAATTAAATTCTCTAATCTATGAAGCAGCGATCAGATCCACACCCCATCGCAAAATGAAAATAGCAAAAGAACACAACTATCCTGCTATGATCAAGGACTGCATAAGGGAAAGACGACAACTCCGGAGAATTTGGCATGAGACGCACTACCCTAAGGACAGGACCGCCTTTAACAAAGCTTCCCAAAAAGTAAAAGCATTGATTAAGGAAATGAAAAACGAGAACCTACAAGCTTACCTTGCAAAACTGTCTGCTACTAGTGACACAGACTACTCCTTGTGGAAGGCTACCAAAAGTCTAAAGCGTCCAAAGCAGCAAGCAACACCACTAAAAACACAGATGGGCACATGGGCTCGGTCCGATAGTGAGAAAGCTGATACCTTTGCGCATCACCTTCAAAGGGTTTTCCAACCACCTCCTAGCAACAATCAAAATCATGACAGTGAAATAGAGAAACATCTGAGCTCGCCTACACAAATGTGTTTACCACTAAAACATATCACACCGAAAGAATTGAAACAGGAAATTGGAAAACTTCAAGAAGGAAAGTGTCCGGGCTACGATCGAATTGACGCTACCTTACTTAAATATCTGCCAAGGAAAGGAGTTCTGCTTATACTTGCTATTTTTAATGCATGTCTGAGACTCTCTTACTATCCCAGCCAATGGAAGATCGCACAGGTAGTGATGATTTTAAAGCCAGGAAAACCAGCTCAAGAAGCGTCTTCGTACAGACCGATAAGCCTCCTACCCGTTGTAGGAAAGTTAATGGAAAAAATGATACTGAATAGAATGCAGGAACACCTAAGGGAAGTAATACCAAGTCACCAGTTCGGATTTAGAGAAGGCCATGGGACTATTGAACAAGTGCACCGGTTAGTGGACGTTATTGGCAGGGCACTGGAAAACAAACAATACTGCTGCGCAATTTTCTTGGATATTAGTCAGGCATTCGACAGAGTATGGCATGGGGGGCTACTATATAAAATAAAAAACATGCTACCACACTCCTTTTTTCCAATTCTGAAATCTTACCTAGAGAAAAGATGCTATGAAGTGAGACAAAATTCCGACACGTCACAAATGTACGAGATCAATTCAGGTGTTCCACAGGGTAGTATTCTGGGACCTGTCCTTTATCTTATATTCACAGCAGATCTACCCACCGCTAGTTACACCACCACAGCGACATACGCAGATGATACCGCAGTACTCTCGGTTCATGAAAATCATGATGCTGCATCTGAAAACCTCCAATCACATCTAACCCTTGTCGAAGCATGGTTTGATCTATGGCGCATTAAAGCCAACACAGATAAGTCGGTCCAGGTTACATTTGCACTCAGAAGGAAAACTTGTCCACCTGTGAAACTATACAATAAAGACGTCCCTCAACAAGAAGACGCCAAATACCTGGGTATGCATCTGGATCGCCGTCTTACCTGGCGAAAACACATCTGGACTAAAAGAAAACAATTAGACCTGAAACTCCGCAACATGTACTGGCTCATCGGACGCAAATCTCAGCTGACAGACGCCGGTAAAATGATCATATACAAATCCATACTGAGGCCCGTATGGACATACGGCATCCAGCTCTGGGGCTCGGCCAGCTGCAGCAATGTAGAAATACTGGAAAGATTTCAGAGTAAAACAATGCGAACTATGTACAAGATACCACAGAACATATGCAATAGATATGTAAACTTAGACTTCAACCTGCGAACAGTTAAACAAGAAATTGAATCTTACAGTAGGAATTATCAAGCAAAATTGGACCGACATATAAACCTGTTGGCTGCTGACCTGCGGAGAGAGGGCAGTTTAAAATATACTCGCCTCAAAAGAAATAGTATCGTGGATCTTGAGCTGAGATTCGCAGACAAATGATGAGACTGGCATCACTGGATGCAGAACTCAGCTAGGGACATTTTGACGAGGGAAACCTGACAAATTATTAGATTATTGTTTGGAAAAACAGATTGCTAAGTTGCAGGATACAAAGAAAAAAAAAAAAAAAATAAACATAGACATAAATAGCAAATTATGAATACGATGAATTTTTTTAAAAGGACCAACTTTGATATCTCGGTCGACGCGACCGACAAGTTTTTTTTTGTGGCAAAATTGGCAAACGAGGCGGTGTAGACGAGTCGCCCGATTGCAAATAATCAACTCCGTTTATCAACTCAAAAGTGTGTTGCTCTCCTTTGAATTTACAATTAACTAGTGATACCACGCAACTTCATTTACGCCTTTGAGAATTAACAGATACCTTTCTCAATAATAATTAAATAATTATTCTACTATATTCACACAACGCTATCTTATCCTAAACTAAGCAGAAATTGTACTGTGGGTGCTAGTCAACTGATATAAATACATATATACTTTTTTTTGTAAATACATGCATTCTATAAACATAGAAAACACTCAACTCCGTAACAAATATTTGCAGATAATACAAATTTTTGGTCTGACCTAGGAATCGAACTCGAGAACTGAAGCTTAGCGTCGTATACGCTTCCACTGCGCCACAGAGGCAGTCAAGCCGTTCACGTTACCTAATAATTTGTACAGGTAAATAATTCTAATCGTGTCATCGGTTTATCGCAATAAATCATTAAGATATATTATGTAAAACTTTAAGTAGGTAAATTATTATTATTATAGGTTATTATCGACTGTCTTAAATCATTGAAAATTTATGATGGTATTTAAGAAAACTTACAACTTTTAATTGATAAATACCTATCTTTTTCACTAAAGTAATGGAGTATGAGAATAATTATTTTATTAATTTAAAATTTTTATAAACAATCTTTTTCAGAATACTCATTTAAATTATTTTCTAGTGATTACGTTACTTTTTTCTTTCCCACGCAGGTTCTACACCGATTGAACAGTATTGGGTAGTCTTTTCTTAAATTTGAAACATTTAATTCTTTGCTTGACTTTGTTAATTAATAATACAGATTTAAGATATGTACGTATTTATAATAATATTAATTAAACAGCTACATTTCACTGAAATACACACACTACATTACAAAACTGCTAAAATACGCGTAATCAAGTTGTTGATTCCTAAGTTTAGAATTACTTTAATTTCTCATCTAAGCGCTTACTCATATTGTCACAGAATATATGTACATAGTATAAATTGTAACATGTTAAGTTTAGAGGTTGTGCTACACAGAATGAAATTAGAGTGTGACATGTTAATATTGACCGAGTGTTGGATATCCAGTGCATCTATTATACCCAACGTGGTTGGCTATCATCACGCCGCAACAAAGATGAACTCTAAACAGAATGACGGAGTGGTTATATACTACAAAGAAACACTCAACGTACATGTGATAGAACCTGACTTGCAAGATTGTAACTGTCTGGTGGCAACCGTTAACAATTGCACTGCCATCATTGCGTTGTACTGATCGCCATCCTATGCAAAAATTGACCCATTCCTTTCTTCTTTGGATAACATTCTGCAAATGATTTCATTATTTGAACACATCGTGGTCATGGCTGATATAAACATAGCAATAAATGCTAATAAAATAGACATCAACGGGGCAAAATATTTAACTGAAGCTGCTACACCTGATTTTTTACCAGCACACCAATTAATAACTCGCGGCAATAGTGAGATCTGCCTTGACTACACACTAATGAAAACAAAAAGTTGTTCCATTACAATAGTCCCACGTGTAACGATAACAGACCACTATCCAGTTTTAACTTGCATTAATCTATTAAAGCCACGGGAATATACTACTACTATGATGACCAAAATTAACAAATTAAGATTAGGTGAAGATATGTTGAACATTAACTTCAATCCAATTTATAAATCAGGCAATTCAAGTACTTGCCTATACTAACTCACGCAAAGCCTTCTAATCGTTATCTAGTAAAATACACTAACAATATCTCTACCAAGACGTAAAACAATATAAAACCTTGGATAACTCCGGGATTGTTAATGTTTAAAAATTTAGCTTGAAACCGGA
The DNA here is from genome assembly GCA_949316085.1 of Hypercompe scribonia. NCBI lineage: Eukaryota > Metazoa > Arthropoda > Insecta > Lepidoptera > Erebidae > Hypercompe > Hypercompe scribonia. The sequence continues at coordinate 9,586,763 of OX438975.1, forward strand.
TGATGAAATCTTAAAAAATTAGTTACAAGCGCTATAGACATTTTTGCAATGATTTGTTACGAAAAGTAAAGAGAACATATGAGAAAGACAAAATACAAAATGCAAAAAACGATAACAAAAGACTATGGAAAGTTATAGAAACAATCATCAACACAACAAAAATAATAAAACACCGCTAAACTACTTACATTTTCTACTTCTGCTGACCAATCGCTAAACGAAGTAAATAACTATTTCATAAACACGGACAACTCATTGGCGGATAAAATTAACGAAAAAAATCTCATAGTATCGGACATCGAACACTACTTTATAAAAATATATTAATAAGAATAAGAAGCTGAATTTATTTGCATTATTTGCTACCGACGAAGAAGAGGTGGAAAAATTATAATGGGCTTGAAAATTGATTGTGCTACAGGATACGATAAAATTAAGTGTAATATCTTAAAAGAACACAAAGATGTTTTTGTTTTCCCCCAAAAAAATATTTAATGACAGCCTAAGGTAAGGAATATTTCCCAACTCTCTGAAAGTGTTAGAAGTGTGTCTAATCTTTGAGAGCGGGGACAGAAATCGTATCAACAACTACAGACCAGTATATAGATATTGGTCTGTAGTTAGTTAACTGTAGCTGCCACATCTATCTGCCTATCAGCGATCTCAAAAATTTTAGAAAAGATAACAAATATTCGATTCGATTATCTTGAAAAAAAAAATCTATTATCTACAAATCTGTACGATTTCAGCCATGGAAGGTCAACTGAACAAGCCGTAAATAAGTTCACAAACTTTAACAGTACAAATGATAAAGGAAAATGGAGAGGAATTTCTCTGTATGTTTTTAGATCTAGCAAAGGCATTTGATACGGTTTCTGTTTCCATCTTATTGAATAAGCTTAAGGGACTGAGAATTCGAGGCACTCAACTAGAACTTTTTAACAGTTATTTATCCAGGCGAGTTCAATGTGTGAAAGGCACGGCGTTCTACAGGGAAGTATCCATGGACCTACATTGTTTCTTGTTTACATCAACGAGATTATCTCCTTCGCGCATGATACTGCCATATCACATATACATACATATCAAACTAGAGTATGCAAACTTTTTTACGTATTTAAAACCCAAACTAATGAAGCGTATATACTATGTCCTCTGTCAGTACATACTTACTTGTTGTATATCTTCGTGGGGAGGTGCATACAAAACCACCATGAAGCGCATTAAGGTCGCGCAGCGAGCAATTTTAAAGATAAGTAATTTCAGGCCCAGCTATTTTTCCACCACGACACTTTACCACTCGTGCGAGATTTTGACGGTCAGGCAATTGTTTATTCTGAATATCATCCTAAAACTTATTTATTAGATATCTTGGATCATATTTATACAACAAAATAAACAAAACATTAAACATTTATCCTCTGACAAAAAAACAATGCAAAGTAAAAGCGAGTCAGTACTTGTTAAAACTTAACTACGATGAAACAGAAATACACGAGCTATAACACAGAAATTAAAATCACATGTATTATATCATTCACCTACATAAACATTAAACATATATACACCCTCTTTATATACCACTACATTAACTTCACAACATTTACATATTTCATCACTTACATCACTCAAAAAAGAGGACATTTTCACACTCTCATAACCTTTTATTCTACAAAAGAAATACAATACATTTACATTCAATTCTGGATAGGTATTGGATTGTATTGATATCGAAACAGTACAACTATCAAAAAACAATCATAAGGTATTGTTGTAATAAAATAATTACAGCAAATCGGTGCTGACAATCGGAATACAGGCTTTGCCTAGTTCGAGTGCAGATGCTACATTCATTGATTTCAAAAAATACTGCCAAGTTATTTGTTATCTAGTATTGAATTCTTTTTGAAATAAATAAATATTATATTATATTACCGATTGAACTGTATTGGTCAGTCTTTTCTTAAAATTGAAACATTTAATTCTTTGCTTGACTTGTTAATCAATAATACAGATCATTTAAAATATGTATGTATGTATGAAAATAAAGCATATCAGTATAGTGTTCCATTAGGAAATCTAGTTTTCATAGGTATATCTAGCCGTCATAGCACAACAGTACTTTTGTAACCAGATCAACTCGATAACACTTTTTAACCTGACTAGCCGCCGTGGCCGAAATCGGCTAGGACTACATTATTACTTGTAATTGCACTTTGCATATTTTCAAATTCCACATAAGTGTAATCAGACTTGAAGGTTTGTATTCAATAATAATCGTTTTATCCCAAACAAGGCAGGAAACAAAAATTTTCAATAATACTTGCTGGGAGGTCTATGTCCAGCAGAGGACGTCTTTTGGCTGAGATAATGATGATGAGATAGGTATAATACATTGCCCTATTTATTTATACATACATCATGCACATTTGGTGCATTGGCGGATTTTATGCCTGCGGTATTCACCACTCAATCATTGGGTAATGCATAACAGGAAAATAGGAAATGTGTATTTTGGTTGAAATTTGTATGAGAATAAACAAAGGGAATAATTTATTAAGTACACATAGTATATAAACCTATCATACAGCAGAACCTATATAGATAGATAGATAGATACTCTTAATTGCACACCATAAGTAGGAAACATACAAAGTAGAATACAAATCGTATTACTATACCTATACATCGCTATAAATGTCGTCATCATCAACCCGTTGAAGTTCACTACTGGACAAAGGTCTCTACCAAGACAGACTACAGAGCCCGGTCTACTGCTTTTTATATCCCACCATCTGGCTAGAGAGCATCCAAAGAACGTTTGCCACAACTCCAGAACACACTTACTACAACATTGATTATCGATTCTATGACATGTATGACCAACCCTTTTCCATTTCAACCTACTAACTTTTAGATTGGGTCGGTTATCTTGATTCTCTAACGGATCACTTCGTTCTGTATTTTTCTTTCAGAGCTACGCCGAGCATAGCTCTTTCCTTAGTACTTTGAGTGTACTCATTACAGAGAGGATGCACCAGTTGGAGTCCTTTGTCATCAGGCTGAATCATAAATGATGTTTATTTTCGTAAGTAAACCTTTTACAGATATTTTTATACGTCGGCAGTTATAGCTAGAAGGTACACAGGTTTTCCTAAAACTCACTTTGGAAAAAACTGCTAAAACAATACAAAGGTGTCTTTTTTTAAGTTCGTGAACATGGATTAAATTAAAGTTATGAGAGTGTAGTATAGTATAGTATGTAGTTTGGGTTGACCTTTTAAAGAATTATTTATATAGCTTTTAGTCGGTCTGCCCATACAGATGGAATACAAGCTATCCATCTTGATTAGTATAATCTAGAACAACGATCCCAAGCGCGATACTATCACCAATAGGACGTTTGGGTAGGCCATAGAAACACTCAACACCACAAGGAAGATACTAAATTTTGCACTATTGTATTTTATGTAATCTGTAATAATGGTGTTGAGTATGATAATAAATAAATAAATAAATTTAACAAATATTACAAGTCAAGACTAGCTTCACATTTACATACACAAAAAATACTATTAAATATATATAAGTAATACAAAAAAAAACAAATTATAAAGACGACAACGAAATACAACAATAAATTAAATGTATATACATCACTTTCAAACACAAAAAACGTAAATGTGGAAGTAGACAGCACCAACCTGAAGCAAATTTGTGATTTACATAATCTTAAACTGTATATTAAGCCTTTTTACATAGTTTTGCTTTATTGAGAACTTAAATTTGTTAATATTTAATTTTTGAAATTTGCTTGATATTTTTTTGTAGAATTACATACTTTGACATAAAAAAATTTGATTACTTTTATTTAAAATTAGTGTACATATTGTACAAAGACAGACCAAAAGCTAGTCAGCCTTTAGGTGATGTACACATAAATATGATGCGGTAGGAGCAAAGGTAAAATATAAGACAAAAGGCAAGTTTTTTTGATAAAATATGATTTTAGATAAAATATGATTTTAGATATTCCTTATATAAAAAACGCACTCCTAAATATTACATAACATTTACATAAAAGTCAAAATAACAACATGTACATACACAGTCGGGTACTATGGTAATGTAGTAAGTAATTGACAACACGGTTTTATCTTTATTTGGAGATTTGTTCCACAGGTTTCGAATCATTTTTTTTTAACACGTTCACTGCGGCTTGAGGTTGATTCAACCTCATGGTAGACTTTACGCTGGTGCGGCGCGTAAAACTGTGTTTTCTCTCTAGTGCGGCGGCTGTTTACACTCAACCGTATGAGGTATAACAAAGACAAATATAGCTTTTTTTATGTCTGCGAAGCATTGACTCAATATTGTAAAAAAAATATTTGAGGTCGAAATACGCCTCAAACGCACTGATCACTCAAATATTGAATAAGGTGCGGGTTTAGGCCGATTTCGACCTCCAGCGGCGGGGCGCGCGGGCGGCGTGAGAGCAGGTAAGTCGACTTTAGTGACGCTACCATAGTCGATACTGGAGCACGTGCCTTTGCGCAATCGTGTTAATTGTTTTATTTTTGTTAAATTCTCTTGTGTGTGTGTTCAGTTATATATTTATAGAGTGAGAGCCCGTGACACCCATACCTTAGTTATATTATAAAAGCTGAAAATTCTTCTATATATTTATTTATTTACACTTTCTGCAAAACATAATGCACAAGGCGAACTTAATGCCTAGTGGCATTTTCTGCCAGTGTGTATATATATGTCCCCTATACCGGTATAAGCAAACCCAGAATATAAAAACGAAAAAAAAATATGACTAATTGTTCACAATGTAAGAAAGCTATGTGCTTGCATTGTTTTAACGAACAGCATGCAAAGTAATATAGAATAAATTAGATGAACCAATAGTTTGTATTTTATTTAACAACACCCCATACTTTTATGCACAATACTATAACAATATAAAAAAGCAATAGAAATATAACATAGACATGAACATTCATCGATATAAATTCATTCCCATCACTAATGAACTAATAACTACCTCGGTGGCGCAGCTGTAGCGAGTGCGACTGCTATGCTTGAGGTCTCGGGTTCGATTCCCAGGTCGGACCAAATGTTTGTATGATCTACAAATATTTGTTTCGAAGTTTGGGTGTTTTCTATGTATAATATGTATGTATTTACAAAAAAAAAAAAGTATATAAATATTGTATCAGTCAGTCTAGTTATCATAGCACAAGCTCTGCTTAGTTTGAAACTAGATGACGTTGTGTGTCAAATGTCCGAAAATATTTATTTAAAATGCCGCCCCGATTTAGTGCGATGTGTGGTCTAAAACGACCTCAAATATATTTTAGGTGTTTTTTCTAAAACTAAAAATCAGAACCCGGGGCGAAGCTAGGTGTACATAAAACAATACCATGCAAGTCATTTTAGCATAAAATTAAACATCGAATCACGCTCCTGATCAAGTTACAACACATTTACCAAATGATTGAAACATGAGGCAGAAAAGGCCTCAACCGCATTACAAGGAAGTTTAGCTTGGGGCTGATTCGACCTCAGTCGCACCAGCTGAAAGTTCTTCAAAATGTGGCCCGCAGTGAACGTGTTAACGTATGGAAACCCCCTCGGGCCGTCACCCCACCGGTATGAGGCGCTGGTAAGAGCGCTTCTGACGTCTGGTTCGCCTGCGGCGAATTGTGGAGTAGAAAACGCCCTCCCGGGCCTACTCCTACCTGCGTCCGTCGGAAGGAAATGGTTCCGTGCTGTCGCCTTGGCCACTCGGCGATGACCGGCTGGAGAGCCTCAACGGCGGCAAAGCCAGCACGTTGAGCCTCCAGCCGGGATGACCAACGAGCCAACAGGTTTCGAACCTAGCTCAGACTCTAACTCTCAACAAGGTTCTGTTAATGTTGTATCTATAAATATAAGAATATCATTGTAGCTTTTTGAGAGAAATAAACCATATTTATTACTTATTATTTATAGTGATATGAATATTGCTTAACTTTGAGTATTAATGAATACTTTGCTTATATACACAAATCTTTTATAAATATATCGACGTGGGACTGTCATGTTATCGACTTCTAATGTAAGTTTAAACTTACCCCTCAGTGACTGTCTACAACTGAGATTATACATTTCACAAATAAAAATTCACTCTTTTGTAACACAAAGATAATTTGAATGTCAGCAGCATTTCCATACAACAAAATATCATGTAACACTACATTATGAAAATAGCTAAAACACACCAGTTTGACTATTTCTACACGAGTAACTAGACGAATTTTATAAACTGCATATGCTGAAGAGCTTGGTCTGTTCGATAATCTTTCAGTGTGTGGGTACACTGCTATTCAGACTCTAGAGCATAGTTGCACAGACTTATGAAGACTAGGGGCCACTTGGGCAAATCATGAACTGATGGCGGGCCGGCCGCCAGAAGTATAGGTAATTAAAGACAATAAAGAATTTCGTTCGACAACTTTTTGTACATATTTTTATCAATGCAGCGGTAAAAGTTCAGCAAGTCTTTTTCGTTGAAGTTGTTGCATTTTCAACTGAAATCGTGAAAGGATTGCTGAATTTCACAGAGGTTTCACTTTTTTAAACTCCGAAAATCTGTCTTGAAAAGATTGAATCAAAATATCTAGCTTTTCTACATTACTGAAATTAATCGCAGTTTTGTTGAACTTTTCAGCCATTTTCTTATACAATAATTCGGCAAATGATTGTATTTTCCAGAATTCAATTGTGATCTGAAAAGTGTCAGCTTGCATTGAAAGAATGATACATGAACGTAGAGCTGGGATATCAGTTGATTTTTGCCTTGAAGCCGTGTGTTCAAGACATTCAAATGATTTGTAATGTCAACTAAAAAAGCCAAATCGCACAACCAATCAGGATTTTTAAGTTCTGGGACATCCCTTTGCTTTTCCGCCAGAAATATTCCAATTTCTTCTATTAAATTTAGAAACCGTTCCAGTGTCAATGCACGGCTTAGCCACCTTACTTCTGTATAATACAGTAAATCCCCGTATTCGCTTTCGATGTCATCAAGGAATTGTTTGAATTGTCTGTGACTAAGTCCTCGTGATTTTATAAAATTTACAGTCGAAACTACCACTTTTATGGCCTTTTGAAATTCAATTTTTTTAGAACAGAGGGTTTCTTGGTGTATAATGCACTGAAACTGCATAAGATCTTCAGTGTTTATATTTTTTCCTTGCTGATGCTTTTTCAGCAAAGTAACTAGCCCGGAATTGACACCAATCAACGAAGGAGCACCGTCAGTCGCAACTCCCGATAATTTTGATAAGTCCAAATCAGTTTTTGAACACTCATCCAAAAGTACATTGAGTATATCAACTCCTTTGGTTTGACCTTTCAATGAACACATTCCGAATAACTCTTCTAAGACTTCAAAATCTTGAGTAACACCTCGTATGAATATGAGAAGTTGAGCTGTGGAACTAATATCAGTGGATTCGTCGAGTGCTAATGAAAAAAATTCAATGATCTTAGTTTTTTCAATTAATTGTTCCGCAATATTATCTGACAAAGACATAATTCGTCTTTGGATAGTCATACGATTCAGTTGAATTTTCTCAAACTTTTTTGCTGCTTCTGGACACATTTTCTTAGCGGCAATTTCTATGCATTCTTTTACAAAATCGCCATCATTGAAGGGGCGACTTCGCTTTGCTATTATTCGAGAAATTGCATAATTAACTTCTGTAGCTGTTTCTGAATCTTGAATGGCTTCGTAAACAGGTTGCTGACCAATAAGCTCCCGGTTTAAAGACAACATTTTTTGTTTTCTTCATTCGCCCGAAACTTGGTAAAAGAAGGATGCTGCGTTTCATAGTGCCTTTTTACATTATATTCCTTTGCAATCACAACAGAATTCTTGCAAATTAAACAAACAACTTTGTTATGCGACCATACAAAAAAGTATTTCTCAGTCCAAATTTCTTGACACTGCCGATTTTCATCTTTAAGCTTACGTTTTTTACTAGGTCCTGGCTTCTCCATGTTGCGTTCTAATCCTGGCTAGGATTAACACAGCACCTAAAAACAATTACAGTACCTACTTAAATTACCCATTCTTTTTTAAATTATCAAAAACAATTGTTTAGATTCCCCAGAAATTTTAAGATTTTTATACAGATTTTATATCTGAAATAATGACGTAATTATTACAGTTAGAGAAATTCTGATAAAAATAGTAATTTCTTTGTTTTATTTTAATATTTGGCCAACATTAAAGCTAAATTTGATTAAAATTGATAAAATAGGTAGGGAAACACTTATTAATAACAGAGTTTTACTTACGATTTCACAACACAATTATACACGGCACTTGACGGGTTAACAGGAAATCTACTAGACTCATTTGATCAATGTGCTCCTCAATGTCGTGCAGCCGCAAGACTAATAGATGGCCGATTACTGTATTTAATGGTAGAAGAGGATGAATGGAATGGTAAAAGAGATCTTTACGTGAAAATATAAGCCAAATTCTTGATAAACCTAAAGATTCAAATAATTAAAATGAAGAAAAAGAACCCTACCCAAAGAAACGTAAGTACTGTTCCTTTTGTTCTTATAAAAAAAAAGTCAAAATTAGAGTGTAATAAATGTAAAAAAAATCTGTGTGTGGCATGCACGAGCACATACTCGTATGTGTAGACTGCTCCTAAAGTTCAGCTAGTCTTTTGATGTATGATTAGAAGTAATGTTTGCTCTAAGAACAAATAATTAGCGTAAAAAAATTTGGTATTCTAGAAAAATAATATATGTTTTAGTAGATTTTGAAGAAGTTAATTTTTTTGTTCCAATTTATGTATATTGTTTCTTTGTTGTAATAAATAACTGTGATTATAGGTATAATTAATAACAATGTTGTTTTATTGATAGTTTATATTCCAAATTTAAATTTCTACTTAATAGTAAAAATGATAATTAAATAATAAACTTAAAATAGGACGTATATTAAGGCTTTGTGTATTGCCAACATAGATTAGGCTTCTAGGATTAAAATTACTAAAATTATTAACTAAGAAAAAATTAAATCAAAAATAATTAGTACCGATTTCACTCTCATATGTATTTCTTTTGATGTTAACGACGCTACCTCTTATTTCACTAATATTTTGAATACGATTATTACCTCAAATTCAATTCTGAAGGTCGTGCCTAATCGAAAAAGATTTAAAAATGAAAGGATGAGCCCTGGTCTACTAAAATTCTTGCGTAGCAGAGATCGCCTTCACTTAAAACTTGAAAATAGTCCAGATGACGAAATTTTAAAAACTACTTTCAAAAGGTACAGGAACTACTGTGCCACCCTACTTAAGTCTACTAAAATCAAATATAATAAACATAAAATAGAAATTGCACAAGGTAATACAAAAGAGCTATGGCGGGTTATAAAATCTATCACGCACACAGCTAAAAATACGCCGCAACTTCTTGAACTACTTTCCTCATCTGACCCAAAACGGTTAGTGAACGAAGTTAACTCATACTTCGCTGAAATAGGACGTTCGCCAACCGATAACCAGGCCGCTGTCATTCTTCACTCGCAACCATCAAACATTCTTCCTTTTCATCAACACACATTCACCTTGTTAGAAACGGATGAGTCAGAACTTGAAATTCTCATAATAAACTTGAGAAGTGATTGTGCAGTTGGTAGCGATGGCAAATCCGGTTTGTTGCTCAAAAAATTCAAAGAATATCTAATACCACCTATTACGTTCTTATGTAATCTTTCTTTTAGAAAGGGTAAATTTCCTGAGGCTTTTAAACTAGCAGTCGTTCACCCAATACACAAGGGAGGTGACAGAGGCCGGCCGAATTACTACTCGAGCGAAGTCAAATATTGTCTCCAAGATAGTACGAATTTCGCTCTGGACTATCCACGAGTAAACCAGTCTTTGACTTAATCAACGTAATAGTAGCTAAACTTGACCATAAACAGAAAGCTATAGGTATATTTTTAGTCATTGCCAAGGCATTCGACACTATACCTATCTCTATCCTTTCCACAAAGCTCGAAAAAATTGGGATTACAGGTACTCAACTGTCCCTCTTCAAAAACTATCTTGATAACCGAAGACAGTGTGTTAAGATTGATGGTTACTGTAGTGATGAGCTTCCTATTGAGAATGGAGTCCCACGGCGCTGTATTCTTGGGCCCACGTTATTCTCAATGTATATTAATGATCTCTGTCAATTACAGCTGTACAATACCACTATATTTACGTAGGCTGACGATACTGCCCTCATAAACTATAGCGATACTTGGGAGTACGCGTTCGTGAGTACTCAGTCTAATCTTGATTCAGTAACTCATTGATTGGCTTGGAACCGGCTCACCTTCAATACCGTAAAAACTAACTATCTTACCTTCTCATTGACCACTTTAGATAGGTCTTCTTCCTCTTCTCATTCCTTCATTGCTCACTCTGTAATGCCTTGGCCCATCCACTGTGTAATTATCCTACTCTGTCTCGTACTAACTGTGCTAAATACCTTGGAGTACAAATAGATAACCTGCTCTTCTTTCACTCGCATATTGACGTGCTTACCTCCAGGTTACGTAAACTTACGTTTGTATTTAAAGTTCTCAGCAATGTTGTCGACAGTCAGATTCTCAAACTTTCCTATTTAGTCCTTTACCAATCAGTCACACAGTATTGCATCGTTGTGTGGGAAGGAACAAATAAAACAAATCTCCTGAAATTCGAGCGCAATCAAAGAGCGGTACTAAAAGTAGGCTGGTGGTACTAAAATAAGGTCGCATAAGACAGTCCGCCACTAGCTGCCTCGGGTGTGACCACCACAGCCGCACTTCTAGGCACCTGCAGTTTGCGCGGCTTTTTCGTGGTAACCATCGCAACTGACGGTGCCTGCAGGGTAGAGGCTGTAGAGGCTATTTGTGCAGCCTTCTTACCCCGCTTTCGGGACTTCCTAGCCCCCTCGACTACCTGCCAACCATCGGTGGAAGGGGTAGATATTGGAGGAGCACATGTGGAGGTACCAGTTATAGCGGTTGGAGTGGGGAGCGAACGGAAATCCGCTCCAGCCTTTGCCGCTGTTTTGGACCCTAACCTCAGTGCAGGCGTCTCGATTGTTACCTTCGCTGCCCGTTGTGCCTCCAGAGTTGTTGCGGGAGCAACGACACAGACGCCGCAGCCGCACAGGTCACGCGACCGCCCACAACGGGAAGTGCTGACGGTGCCAATGCGGCCTTCGGCTTATGCGCCGCAAGCGGCGGGCGGACAACGGAGGCCGGTGGCAGCCTCGCCTCTAGGCCAGCCAGACGCCTGTCCATCATGTGTCATACTGTATTCGTAATTTGGCAAAAATGAGCATCAGGAATACCACCGAGGTTGGAAGACGGAGCAGGCTTAGACGGGGACGGACAATGCGCCCGGAATTGGACGAACTGAGCGCTGAACTCAGCCACTTGCCCCATCAGGCGATCGTCAGCCGCCTGGAGACGAGTCACGTTTCTGATGAAGGTATCCACGACCTCGCAATAGCGGAAGAGGAGTCCTTAAGGGCTTTCACAAAAGAGCCCTTAAGGTTACTCGACTCGGTGACTACTTTGTGAACAATGGCCACCGCCGCGTTACCTCTCTCTTGCATGGACGATGGTGTTTGGTTAACTGAATCCTTCACCATCGGCTCCTTAATTTTCAGCAGGAGATCTGCTATTTCCTCCCCCGCCACTGTTTCACCGTCTGCCCTGACTCGTCTATAGGCTTCCGCCTTGCAGAAGACGGAGCCTGACGGGGCCGAGACCGGAGTTCGTCACCTCCCTCTGCGATTACTTGGAACCTTAGGAGGCAAAATCTCTTGGAATGTATCGCTCTCCTCGTCCCTGGAGCGTCCGCGTTTTCGGCTGTCACATAGTTCCATTTCCATTAGCTCCAGTGCGTTCTCTCTCGCACTGGAGTTACCGCCCGCGGTGGATCTGGAATGTAATCGTTCCGATGTTCTACGGCTCCCAGCAGCCATAAAGACTTCTGGGAGCCCCACCGAGATAGGCATCCCAACTAATGTTTCCTCTTCATTGGAAGAGAAGTCCTCTGCTCTTGCGTTTGTCTCCTTCCTATTATTCATCTACTTATTTCTATCTTCAACAATATTGGTTTTTGTTTTATGTAAATTTGAATCCATATTTAAACCCACGAGATGAGGAGAACAAAGGTAACACTACAAGCGTATATTTATGCCCAACCGAGGGGTCTGCAGGTGACTCGGCTGGGAGTGCGCTTACGACTGAACTGCCCATCAACCATGCATCTCCTGGCCATGCACCAGAACACGGGATTCGGGGTAATTTTTTATAAGGTTGTCTTCCTCACAATCCGGGCGGTTAAACCAAGACCCTCGCCCCCGATTGGAGTCGCAAGACTCCAACTCGGGACTACGATATGTCGACGGTGGCAGGGAGACTATGTCTCCTGATGTCTGCACGGTGGCAGTGTAAGTGCACACCGAGTCCGTCTTACCTTTTCACCGCTGAGCGGAGGAACTCCGACCCTAGAAAGGGTCCCACCATCGTGATTTTTAACCGAGGTTTTTCTCCTCATTTCTCTAAAGAGCGAAGAACCAACAGAGGATCGGACAGACACGCCCGCTCTATTAGACCAAGTCTCGGCCTAATTGCCGAAGAAAATGCCTTACTCTTTATGCTAGAATATTAGCCGTTGGCAGTGATGAACACCATCGCCAACGTTACCAGGGTGACCCACGTGGAGGTTTTCTAGCCAAGCACCCCACAGGGTTCGAACCTAGCTCAGACTCCAGCTCTAAACAAGGTTCAGTTTATGCTATATCTTTAATTTAAGAATATCTTTGTACTTTTTGAGATAAATATTTATTATTTATTATTATTATTAATTTAGAATGGAGTGTAGGTACAAGATGTGCGATGATGTTATAAAAAAGGACAAAGTTATCAGAATCAACTTTTGCTCCAAAATTCCAGAATTAATTAACACTATAGCTACAACGGTCCTCTAATAATAAATATTTTTAGCAGCACATAAACATAAATAATTCAGCTGTTATAAATAATTCTATAAAGTAGGTAAAATGTTAGGAGGCTCCAGTAATATCAATGGAAAGATTTATGTAGAAGGCAGTGATCAGGATTATCAAAGTTGGTATGATGCTGGGAATTTAGAATGGAGTCTACGGGATGTTCGACGATGTTATAAAGAAGGACAAAGCTATCAAAATTAAGTTTTACTACAAAATCAAAAAGTCAATGATCATTATGAACATAAGTTCCGCTGATAATCAATATTTTTAACCGCACATTTAGTATTGTGACAGAAAATATCTTAAATCTTGGAATGATATTGGAATTGAGAAAGTGCCTGAATTGAATACTGCAAACGTTTTAGGTTCCGGTATAGTATCGGTAACAGCTGCAAGCGGTGAAAGGCTAAGTTCGAATAAAGCATATTTAAATCTTGTGCTGGGTAGAAAAAAATTGAAGGTTTTAAAAAACGGTTTTGTTAACAATGTGGTTCTAATCATGATACATATTTGACCACTAAGGAAGTAATCATAAGTGAGGCTGCGATAAATTCACCTCAAATATTAAGAGTAGAAAATAAAGATTACCTTTCTTCAAAGAAAATTGAGCTTATAGTTTCTGCGCCAATGGTAGGACAAAATCTTCAAGATCATAGTTTTATAATTATTCAAATCTTTAATAATCAATCCAATCCTGAAAGTCTCAAAGATCAAAATTTCGATGTTTTTAAGTATTTGTATAACCTTACGGGCTGTTTAGCACAAAATAGTATTACTGATATTTTGGCATTTTTTTATCTGATAGGAATGCTTCTTACCCAGACTTTGGAATTCTTTTTTTTTTTTGGCGTAACTCATCAGATTTATCTAAAGCTTTAGTAAATACATTTAGATTAAAGGACACAGTAGCAAAATCTCTTATTAAACTCAACGAGAATGTTACTTTCTTCTTGTTTCTTCAATTTATTGCATCCAATATCAATAGGAAATATTACTTTACGTTCAAAAAATCCTAAGAAATATACGTTAATTTAGCCCAATTATTTTAAAATCGCTTTGATTTAGAATCAAATGTTATAGGTCTTTAACATTTTACTAAAGTATTAGAAACTGAGTACTTTAAGTCAATTGGTGCACTTTTTTCTAGAACGCAATGGTCACCTTATGATAACTATGAATTAGATACCAGGAATTATTGGAAATATGTTTATTTAAGTACTGTACAAACTGTGTACTATCTAGTAGGAACATGTGCTATGGGTACTCATACAAAAACTTCAGTTATAGTCGGCTAAAAGTTCATGGTGTGAAACATCCTCGAGTCATTGATGCAAGTATAATTCGAAATATTACAAGCGGCAATACCAACGCACCGTCGATGATGATTGGAGAAAGAGGTGCACAGTTAGTAAAAAATGTTTTACAGGACTTCAAATTGTCATTATTGTAAGAGTTGTCGCCGCCAAACTGCTTGAACTGCGTTTTAAATTACTGCCGCATCCCCTTTCTTCGCCTGATCTGATTTCTTGCGATTTTTCTTGTTCTCTAACATGAAGAAATGGTTCGCGGGAAAAATATTTAGGTCAAACGAGGAAGTCATTGTCGAGACAGGCGTATTTTGGAAAGTTCGACAAATCCTATTTTTGGATACGTTAAAAAAATGGCAGGAACGTTGGAATAAGTGTATTGTCCTAAAAAGAGATTATGTTGAAAAATAAAAAATCTTTTTTGAGAAAAAATGGTGTCTTCATTTCTAACGCGGCTACTTATTGAACTACCCTCGTATATACTGCATATTACAATTATATACCATCCAATAGGAATATTTGCTTTGGGCAATGATTCAAAAACTTTAGTAGTGAATGTTCGCTTAAAAGTACTTAGTGTAAAGAAATACGGAGTCATTGTTGCAAGTATAATGCCAATTATTACGTGAGAATAATGTACCAACGATGATCATGGCAGCAAGAGGTGCAGAGTTAGTAAAACAGGACAATTATTACACAAAGTTCAGTTTGGTTCACAATCACAAATAGATATTTTTACATGTTCAAGAATACAAAAAACAATGAGTGATATTATGTGTCTACTTTTAATTAACAAACAAAACAGAACCCACCGAATTCTGTTTTTAAATATAATATTTATATATTTAGATAATAAGAAATAGATTCACGATCTATCAGTATAATTATACCAAATAATAACTGAATACTGTACATAACGTTATTTGTGTCATATAAAAACTAAATTAAACAATGAACTTACTTGCAATGTTTTTGGTGAGAATTGTAATAAAAATATAATGTCAAATTAAAGAACTTGAATTTATTTTATATCATAGGTCGATATTAATAAATATTATAGGTATAAGGCGGTTATAACTCCGAGTATTGTTATCTGACTGTGTTAAAATTTTGGCACGTTGATAACTACACTTACACCTTCCTGTATTATTACAGTTCACGAAACCCAAAAGAAAAGAATTGCATTCAAGAAGGTTAGAAACCCTACCAAATGATGAATTAAATTGAGAATCTCTCAAAAAATCAAAAGAAATTATCTTCATAATTTCACTGGAACTAACTAAAACTAATGTGTACTGATATTCTAAAGACCAAAGTAGAACGTAGAAGTAAATAATCTACGTAATTATACAGATTTACTACAAACTCGTAAAATAAATTATTTTCTGCGTTAGTACAAACATTTAAAGAATTTAATTTAAATTAATAAAAAAATATTATCTCTGAGTCATTAAAATCCATTGTGCGTCCATTTCATCTCTTATTCTCGGTAGTATAATAATGTAAAACTGCCGATCCTATGTTACAGTGATGACTAGTAGAGTTGCCGTTTCGACAGAAATTGTGTGATATTCTCTTATGATACTGATAGCCATCACTTTTTGTAGACGATACAACTCGTTGGCTTTATGGGCCGTCACCCACATAGCGACTCCATACTATAATGAGGTGATGATCCAGGGTTTCCAAGATATTTTTCTGGGTTTAAAGATCTTAATTTTTTCTACAAGATAATAGTCAGTTACATAGAAACATTAAATAATTTTTCAAATTAATAACCCATGTAGGTTTAAATTGTGAGCAGTAAAAAAAATTGTTGATTACTATATGCTCTATACCATCCGAAAGGGACTAGACTATGATAATACCTTTAAGTAATTTTCTGTTTTTAAGATATACACGTCTATCAGCTAAAGTAATTCAAATAAATTTAAATGTTTCAAATAAATTACTCTTTTAACATCGTTAGAGTAGAAGAAACCAGTTTTTTATCAGTATGTTACCGTTAAAATTAAAATTGAAGTAATTAATCTTTAAAATGGGAACTACTTATCGGCACTAACTATGCATTTATATTTTTGATAAAAAAGAATGTGGTAAGACAGTCATTAGTTTCGACAAAGTGTGGCACAACGGCTTATTATTTAAGCTGTCCACCATGGGAGTGCCACACGGACTCGTGCTCATCATACGAGATTACTTGTCGAATTGAAGCTTCGGCTATCGAGTAGAAGGGTCACTGTACACCACTGACCCCATTCAAGCCGGTGTCCCACAAGGGTCCGTGCTCTCCCCCCTACTCTTCACGCTGTATACTAGCGATATTCCGAAGCATCGGTATGTGCAGACGGCACTATTCGCAGACGACACGGCTATCTACTGCTCGGGGGTGAACCCCTCGACAGTAGCCAAAAAACTCCAGACCGCAGCCAACGCACTGGGCGTTTGGTTCCGGAAATGGAGGATAGAGGTCAACCCCGAGAAAAGCCAGGCGGTGCTGTTTCACAGAAGACGCTAAGCTTGTATCCTTTGGAGAAGACCCCTCAGATTAGGATGTTCGGCAAGTCTATCCCTTGGGCTAGGCAGGCCAAATACCTAGGCATAACCCTTGACGACCGTCTATCCTTCGGCCCCCACATCAAGGCAGTCCGCAGCCGGGCTGCCTTCGTGCTAGGACGTCTACACTGTTTAATTAACGCGCGTTCGAAATTAAACTTAAAAAACAAAGTTAGATTGTACACGGCATGCATACGTCCTATAATGACGTACGGCAGCGTAGTATTCGCACACGTTAGGCCACACAGGATCCATAGGCTTCAAACACTACAGAATAGTTTCATGCGCAAAGCTACGGGAGCACCGTGGTATGTACGCAACGTCGATCTTCACATCGACCTCAGATTGCCGACCATCAAGCAATTCATTAAACAGTGCTCCCTTAGCTACTTTGACTCTGCTCCGACTCACCCCAACCCTCTAGTGGTTGCGGCCGTAAACTACACACCGAGTAAAATCTCAAAAATACGTCGACCCAAACACGCGTTAGGGGAGCTAGACGACGACATTACACGCGCTCAACGCAGAGCGAACACAATTAGTACGAACCGTCCGCGTTTTCGTCCCCGTCGGCGGGGGCGGAACACGCGCCGCGTAAACCGTCAACAAAACATGGGAGTAGGCCGCCCCAGTGTTTCAGCAACACCCCAAGCCGAGGTTCGTACCCCGCAGGGGGTGCCCTTGGGCAATGTTGCTTAACAAATGGCCGGTTGAGAGCCCTCAGCGCTCACTGTAACTAAACCGGGTAAAGTTGTAGAGGCCATCTGAGGCCAACAGCTAATATAATAAAAAAATAAATAAAATAATAATAATAAAACAGTCATTAGTCACGTGACAATAAGTACCAGTCAGAACGCTTGACGTCACTGGTGTATGGTGCAATTGTTATTAAAACGCGTCATTTATATCATGTCAGTATTTATGAAATTGCTTAGTGAAGTTTGCTGATGTATTATTTTTTGACAAAATATTAATATTTTGCGTAAGGCACACTGCTGTCTGCACCCAGCCTAGTCATTCCTACGCATTTGAATGGTATAATTGGTGCGTGGCTTTTGTGAGTATACTAAAGGCCATGCAAAGAGCTACGTAGTTCTACATAGTGTTGACTTTTAGATGCCAGTATACCGTTTGTGTAACATTGGCGGTCTCAGGTGTCCTACTCTGAGGGGGACCTGGATTATATTATTTTAGATCCCCTCCAGAATCAACGCCGTGTCTACTCAGGCATTATCCAGAGAAGGCCACGGAGGCTTCCCCGTAAAGCATATTTATCTAGCGTGCTAATTGCCACAAAAATATTAAGTGCCACATGATAAGAATTGTTTAATGTGTTTTCAGTAGTAAAACGGTACTGTTAATTTACATATATAATGTGAACATTCACAATTTTGTGTACATAGTAAATTGTTATGGATAGCGTCTTGGTTAGTTCAAGTTGTTTGGTAATTAAAAATGCCGTGGTGAGTATTTTAGTAGAAAATACTGACATTTTTTATTGTACATCTTAAATTTTTCGTTTATTTAGATACCTTACATCTCTCAAAACCATGTGAATTTGATGATACAGTAATGAAATAGCTATACAAAAATAGTGTCACAGTGAAACCTATTTATTCATTTGTGGAAACTTCTTCGGTTGCCACTCAATCGACGTTGCTGGCGGATCAGAAAGTAATCAACTAAATCACACGATGTGCCACTCTGTTTCCGAAATAGAAGAAGTAAATAATGCGGACAAACAATTTGTATGTCGTACTAGAGTCTTCAATCTTTTAGAACTGTATGTTTAAATTAGTACAATGTATAGCTGATTCACTTAATACATTTCGTTTTATTTAATAACTCATGCCGATGTTAACTAATTTTCAACCTATTTCTTGAAATAGTTACAATACATCATGTGGACTACTGACTACGGGAGGATTTCCTAATACTTTTGCCTCTGCTGTTCAGTTTTTTGCAGCTAGTCAGTGCTTACTTACAGAAGGAATTGTTAAAGAAGAATATATTCGAAGTGAGTATTTGAAGTTACTGTAAACAAATTTATAGTTATTATGTTCAATATGCCCAATAATATTTTTGTACAATAAGGTTGAAATGAACTCTGTTTCTCTCAATTTCGTATGTATCTTATTGAGGCAGAGGGTGTTCACAATCAAACGTAATCTCATTTCGTCAACGCTTCAGTTTATCGCATCCCGATTCTGCAAGTCATATCGCGACTCACTCGATTTTTCGTTTGCACATTACGCCAAACAAACCCTTTTCAAAAGAAAAAAGAACTTCAATTTATACTAAGAAAGAGAAATAAAATACAAAATATACATAAAGGGTGCAAAGGTGCAACAAATGCAGCGCGGGACGCGGGGAGGGATCTGACAAGTGGCTCGTTTTTTGGAAATTTTGTCACAATGGACCACTTCACGGGGCCGCAGCCTGCTTAATGTGTGAAACAATTTTATTTAAACAACAGTTTACTTATTACTAAGAGACGTTTATTTCGCGTTGAGTACGATTTACACGACTTGTGTAAATCAGTGTTTGAATGCTCCTTTAATAAAAAAATAGCTGAAGAAGATTATAGAGACGAGATTTACGCTAAATGTGAAGCAAACTGGAGACCCACGGACATCTCAGACCGAAGAGCAGCAAGTTGCCGCTTCTGTTCGACATAATCCACGTTTATCGACGCGTGTGGCAAGTCACAGGTTCGATTCCCGAAATATTATATCCGACGCCAAATAATTGTGTAACGAACCACGAGGCACAGAACCAGGATGATTCAGAACATCGGAATGTGCGTCATATCGCGTGATGTAAGCGTCGCCAATAGACCACGCCTAATCTATCAGTGCATCTATTGTTCCGGCGCCCGAGCAACAGGGATGGAAGTCGCGCGGCTGTATTCACTCAAGGCTTCCTGCGTCCCCCTCCGCGAGAGTAGTGTCGGGTGCAATATTTTTATATAAATACCTGTCGTAAATAAAATCTACACACATTTCCTTACTTGCATAGCATCAGTCGTTTAATTTACCTCGCCGCCTCCATAGTTCCTGAGTACTATCATTGCACGTACACTACGTAATAGTACCGGTTTAGGGTTTCCTAACTCTAACCGTACATCTACACTGGTGACCACCGACGTTTGGATACAGCAGTAGTTATCCCGAGAAGATGTCCATCGAGATACTTACGCGGACTGTAGCGGAACTTAGTCGCAAGATAGAAGAGATGAACATGGAACCGCATAGGCGTTCGCGACCACGTTCCCAGAACTCACACAGGAGTCGCTCCCGTTCACGTTCGCGACCATCAGAACATCCACATTGCTGGTACCATTATCGATTTGGCGATAAGGCACGAAAATGTACAAAACCTTGTACGTACGGGATGACAACGAATACGGTAAACTACCAAGGCAGCCATTAGTGGCGGCAAACGACTGCCTAGCAATTACAAGTCGCCTGTTCATCACAGATCGCAAAACAAAGATACAATATCTAATACGAGTAGATACGGGTTCAGACCTGTGCGTCTTTCCGCGTTCTGCTGTTCGGGAACCACGCAACAAAACTCACTAGGTATGAGTTGTTCGCAGCCAATGGGTCAGTTATACCCACGTATGGTTACCTGCATTTAACCTTAGACCTAGGACTTCGCCGTGCTTTCACCTGGCGCTTTATCGTTGCTGACGTATCAAAACCTATCATCGGCATTGACTTTCTAGGTTACTACAACCTGCTAGTTGACTGCCGCAACCAACGTCTAATTGATAACCTCACAACGTTGTCAGTCTCAACTCTGTGTCAAGTTTCCACAGAGGTGATCTCATCAGTACGTACCACTGTTGGTGCTTCTACTTACCATCAGCTTCTAAGGGAGTACCCTGACGTCACTCGACCCGCTGGAAGGCCTCAAACAGTAAAACATTCGACTGTACACCACATACGTACAACCCCAGGTCCATCAGTAGTCAGTCGCCCTCGTCGTCTGGATCCAGAACGTCTAAAGATTGCGAAGACAGAATTTGAGGAGATGCTGCAGAATGGTACAGCACGAAGATCAGACAGCTCTTGGTCCTCACCGCTGCATCTAGCCCGTAAGAAAAATGATGGATGGCGTCCCTGCGGTGATTATAGGTCTTTGAACGCCCGTACCATTCCAGATAGATACCCTGTTAAGCACCTGCAGGACTTCACACATCAGCTGGCAGGTAGTACTGTCTTCTCCACCGTCGATTTGGTGCGCGCCTATAATCAAATACCAGTTTTTGAAGAAGACATACCCAAAACAGCAATTACCACACCTTTCGGCCTTTATGAATTCCCGTTCATGACATTCGGACTTCGAAATGCTGCTCAAACCTTCCAGCGCTTCATGGACGAGGTCCTTCGTGGGTTGGATTTCTGTTTTGGCTATTTAGACGACATTCTAATCCACAGTCAGGATCCCTATCTCCATCAGCAACATCTGAGGCAGCTGTTCGAAAGACTGTCAATGTACGGTGTACTTATAAACACAAACAAATGTGTATTCGGTCAACCGGACGTAAACTTTCTTGGCTTCAGAGTTACAAAAGCAGGGATACAGCCTCTAGACGTAAAAATTCAAGCTGTACAGGACTTCCCTACGCCCAGAAATATCAAGGAACTCAGACGCTTTCTGGGGATGCTGAATTTTTACCGCCGCTTTATTCCTAATGCTGCTGCCATACAAACTCCTCTCAACGCATTATTCACCGGTCCTAAGAAAAAGGGTACACAAACAATTGAACTGACACCTGTTCTTCTGGAAGCTTTCAACCGCTGTAAGGTTAGTCTTTCAGAAGCAGCACTCTTAGCACACCCGGACTCACAAGCAGAATTATCTATACAAACGGATGCCTCAGACTTTGCGATTGGAGCGGTATTACAACAGCGAAAGAGTGAGATATGGCAACCGCTAGCGTTCTTTTCCAGAAAGTTAAGTTCAAGTCAGAAGAAGTACAGTCCATACGATCGCGAACTACTAGCCGTCTATGAAGCCATAAGATATTTCCGTTTTATGGTTGAAGCTCGGACTTTCGTGATCCTAACAGACCATAAACCACTCACTTTCGCTTTTAAAACGAATCGAGAGAACTGCTCACCACGACAATTCCGATATCTCGATTTCATAAGTCAGTTCACCACGGACATCAGATTTGTAGCCGGTAAGGACAACATTGTAGCTGATGCTCTTTCACGCGTACATCAAATTACTATGCCGCTAGATTATCAGTTCTTGGCTCAAGAGCAAAACACCGATACCGAGTTGCAAGACCTATTGAAGATTGGTTCAACTCTGAAACTTGAAAGGGTTAGAACATCAGAGTCAGGACCACAAGTATACTGCGATGTCTCCTCTCCAACACCTCGCCCATATGTTACGCCATCGTTCCGCAGACAAGTATTTGACGCACTTCACAATTTAAGTCATCCAGGAGTGAAGGCTACTGTCAAGCTGGTAACACAACGCTTCGTCTGGCCAGGCATCAGGAAAAACTGCCGACAGTGGGTTAAAGAGTGTCAGCACTGCCAGCGTTCCAAAATATCACGACATACAACAGCACCTCTTGGAACATTCGAACCACCATCAGCACGCTGCCGTCATATTCATATGGACTTGATAGGTCCACTTCCATTATGTTCTGGCTACAGGTACTGCCTCACGATCGTCGACCGATTTACACGTTGGCCTGAGGCGTACTCACTTCAGGATATAACCGCCAAGACCTGCGTTGCTGCCTTTATGGAAGGCTGGATCTCACGCTTCGGATGTCCAGAACACATCACCACTGACCGCGGTCGACAGTTCCTGTCGCATACTTTCAAGGAACTCACCGCTTTAGTTAGTGCCACACATCATACAACCACCTCCTATCACCCGGCAGCCAACGGTCTCGTAGAAAGACTTCATCGGCAGCTCAAATCTGCCATCACATGCCACGCGTCACCAAATTGGGTCGAGGCCCTGCCTTGGGTCCTACTCGGCATTCGTAGCGCGTGGAAAGAGGATCTTCAGACATCCGCTGCAGAACTAGTCTACGGTGAACCACTCCGTTTGCCTGGACAGTTCTTCTCACCTGCACCTAATGACGAAATGGACATGACCAGTATCACTAACAGGTTACGTACTCATGTCAGCAAGTTAACTCCGCAACCAACATCTTGGCATGGCGCTTCCAGCCGTACCTTCTATATGCCAAAAGACCTTAAAACGGCCACTCATGTCTTCGTACGCCGAGGTCCTGAACGCAGACCACTCCAACCAGCTTATCTGGGTTCATACAAGGTGTTGCAACGTGACCAGAAGACATTTGACGTTGATATACAAGGCAACACTCAACGTATATCAGTTGACCGTCTGAAACCAGCTTACGTCACCAGGGATACATCAAATGAAACTCCTCACCTCACAAAAACTGAAGACCAGACTACCACAAAGAGGACCAGTAGCGGACGAACAGTCAGATTTCCGGACTACTATCAACCGTAGCAGCTGGGTCCGGTTTCAGCGGGGGAGTGGTGTGGCAAGACACAGGTTCAATTCCCGAAATATTATATCCGACGCCAAATAATTGTGTAACGAACCACGAGGCACAGAACCAGGATGATTCAGAACATCGGAATGTGCGTCATATCGCGCGATGTAAGCGTCGCCAATAGACCACGCCTAATCTATCAGTGCATCTATTGTTCCGGCGCCCGAGCAACAGGGATAGAAGTCACACGGCTGTATTCACTCAAGGCTTCCTGCGTCCCCCTCCGCGAGAGTAGTGTCGGGTGCAATATTTTTATATAAATACCTGTCGTAAATAAAATCTACACACATTTCCTTACTTGCATAGCATCAGTCGTTTAATTTACCTCGCCGCCTCCATAATTCCTGAGTACTATCATTGCACGTACACTACGTAATAGTACCGGTTTAGGGTTTCCTAACTCTAACCGTACATCTACACGCGCAAACGTTCGGCTTCAGAATTAGGGTTATTCCGTATCATAACGCCCTATTTTTAAATTACACTTCAAATTACGTCCATATAAGATCCAGGATGCAGGAACTAAAGTTGAAACAATGTTAGAACGATTCAGAAATTTTGACAACATCATAGTTTCTGACAAAGCCCGTTTAATATGTAAACAAACAGAATTGTAGGTATTGGAGCAATGAAAATCTCAACACGAAAGACCACATCATTCTTTCTAGGTAATTTTATGGCCTGCAAATTCAGCAAAAGGAATCGTTGGACCTTACTTTTTCGAATATTTCGTGGCCGTTCAGTTACTGTTAGTTCTGCTGAATATATGTAAATGTTACGGGAGTTCTTGGGACCGATGCTACTGGTATTTACTGGCTACAATCGTAACATATGTTTCCGGTGGTCAAAGACATGTTTACGGAAAAGCTGATTTCCAGTCAATACGACATTTGATGGCCATCCATAAGTCCAAATCCATCCACAGCATATTTTTTTATGGCATTATTTGAAGAATTGTGTCTACATCAATAAACCAAAAAATCAGTGAAGAGATGTCGGCGATCTCACGGTCTCGGTATGTGGTATTGTTTCGGTTTTAATTTTAGTTTAGTTTTTACACAATTGTCGTGTCTCTACTGTCCAGGATGTCAACGTACTTTTACTGAGCACGGCCTACAGGTTTATGTTGGCTTCGGTTACGGGTCTTTTCAACCCATATATTAGTTTCCTGACCAACAGGGCAGGTGAGGTTGACTTCTGTGTCCTACCAGTCTTTCTAGGACAGGCTCGTCTACCTCAAAGGATGTGTACCAGTCCTCCGGTTCCTAAGATTTTGATTCCTAAAGGGACTCGAAACCAGATGGCCGGTGGCCTTTGCGATTTTATTGATTCATGTCTTTCGAATAACGGGTAAATCAGGGCAGTGAATTTGTTTTTTTTGCTTGTTCAGCTTTACGAGTTCTGGCAAAGAAATTACCAGGCAATATGGACATGAAGATAAGGATTTACTAATGCGAGGGCGAGCTTCAGATCGAATTCGATAGGAAGGATAATCGTGGTAAGAGTTTTCGAAGGTGACTTGAAAGGAGGACTGCCCACCTGTTGATAGCCGATGATTTTTTCGCACAGCATGATCATGACACGATCGCTGCTTTAACAGCAAAGCATCCGGAGCCTTCCAGTTCTGTTGCCCATCGGACCCGGAATTATAACTTCCGGCGGTCATAGTCACCGTGGAGGACGTTGCGAGGGTACTTAGTTCTTTTTACAGTGGCTCAATGGGGGACCTGGATGGGATCAAATCGACGTACCTTAGGGAATTGACGTCGGTGTCGGGTGGGAAGAACGTTCGTTGCCTTCTGGAGTGTAGAACGCGGCTTATAAATTTCATACTCGGTGGCCTGTTCAATCCATTAGTATATCCATATCTTCACGGTGCCTCTCTCTTTCCATTAGTTAAGAAGGATAATGGCATAAGGCTAATTGCGAAATTAGCATATTGTACTGTTAGAGGATATGTCTTTCTGTAACGTAGTTGAGTTATTGAGCAACTATTCCCGCTGCACCAGGATTCACCATGAACTCGGAGAACGAGCAAAGTATTTTGCGAAAGCTTGATATTCACAACGCATTCAAGGAAGTTAAGGAAGTCCCTCGTTCTTTCCGTTTCTTTTATAAGTTTGTAGTCTTTTGTCTAGTTTATTTTTCGACAACAATTTTTCTATTTCTAAGGTGGGAACTCAGTAAGGGGAGTTATAAAGACCACTTGTTTTTAGTTTGGCTATTCACAAAGTGATTATCGAGCTCAAACCTCCCTTTAATGTTTAGTACCTAGATGATGGCACTATCGGGGATAAACCGGAGAGCGTGTTACAGGACTTAGAATTACTCATTTTTCACTTCAAACACCTGGGTCTGGAGGTAAACTCTTCGAATTTTTTACTTGTAGGGTTGTTGGTTCTCATATTGATGTCACTCCTTTAAATATTACTTTAACAGACTTTGAAGAATATTCTCTATCCTCTCTAGTTGCTTTGTTGTGTTAGGTTTTTCTGTTTTTTTTGAACTTCAACCTCTAGGAGACATCTCCTCCTTGATGCTGACCAGCGTGTCAAGGACACAGGTCTTGACACAGGTCCAGGAGCGGACCACCGCTCGCTGTGTGCTTTGCCCTGCTGAAAATTAATTACCTATTACGAACTACTCTTACGACTTGGATGTCTTCATCCCGAGGAGTGTTTAGATGAGAAGCAATGGACTCAGGCGAGTCTTCTAATTCGATGCAGGAGTCTGCGAGTGCGTAGTCTATAGGATATGGGCCACTCGGTTTTTTTTGGCAAATACGCAAGGCGTTGCGAACCTTGTCACTGTCTTATTAGGATCCCTTGGTGCTCAGATGAGCATACCATTTTTGTTGGATGCTGCATCAGCTTGGTTGACCCTTAGCCTAAGCGGGGCATTCCCCAGCACAATGCACATGCAGAGGGTGTGGAATTATGTGAGGATGAGACGAATTCAAGGCGTCTTATGGGAGGGTTATTTGGGTGCCAATAGCCTAGGCTGCAGACTATGTCGTGGACTGAATCAGGTATGTGGTTGCATGCATTACCTTCGCCTCACTTGAGAAATTTGCTTTACGGCGATTCTTTGCTCGTGGTCATTGTTCTACGCCTGGGTTGCAAGATTTACGAGCGCCATGTGTGTACTTGCAGTTCTATGGTGGAGGCCAACGGCCAAAACTCTAAGTTGCCGTTGATGCTCAAGAAGGTTTTCGCATCACAATACCCTAAGCGAGATTGTCCGCAAGACCTAATTTCGGCCAGCATCCCGTGTCTGCTTCAGCCTCCGGGCCAGAGCAGATTCGACGGTAAGAGACCGGATGGATTGACTCTGGTACATTGTAAGAACGACAAGTGCTTGATCCGTGACAGTACTTGCGTCAGCACTGTTGCTGGATTGCCGAAACCAGGAGATTTGTGGTGGACCTGGGCCGTAGACTTATAGAGATTAACGACGAACCCGATTCCGGTTCATTCCTGGTGTAAAGATTGGCCATAGCCATTCAACGTGGTAACACTGCAAGTATAATGGGAACCTTTCTACTAGCCAGACCAGAGATGAGTTAATATAGCTAAAGTTGTGTTACACTTAAGTTTATTTCTTTACTCTACAATTAATATTAAACTTGATGACTTGTAATAATATTTGGTTAAAAGAGTAAACTTAATACAACCCTTAATCTAACAGCTTAATTTTCATAGCAATAGATACCTTCTAGATTGTATGAAGTCGTTGCCAAATACGATATACTATAATAAGTAATACTGTTGCTCTATGACAACTTATAATTACTTTCTTCTTACAAACGTAATTTACAGGTAACACGAAATTTGATTTCATAATAGTAGGAGGTGGATCAGCAGGAAGTGTACTAGCCAACAGATTGAGCGAGATAAGAGAATGGAATGTTCTACTTTTAGAAGCTGGAGACGACCCTCCTATAGAAGCCAATGTCAGTACTAATTCGTGCACTCATGTATTTCTTGTCTTGATTCCATTTAAATAATTTATTATCACAATTTACAAAAAATAATTACCTGGAATGGTTAGGAAACTCATCGCCTTTATATCTTTTGATTTCAGATTCCAGCATTAGATAAAAGTATATTTCAAACAAAATATGATTGGCAATATTTAACTACAAGCGACAGCGATCTAGATCAAGCTGTTATAAATAATTCAATAAATTGGCCAAGAGCTAAAATGTTAGGAGGCTGCAGTAATATCAATGGAATGATGTATATAGAAGGCAGTGACCATGATTTTCAAAGTTGGTATGAAGCTGGTAACTTGGAATGGAGTGTACAAGATGTTCGACGATGTTATAAAAAAGGACAAAGTTACCAAAATCAGCGTTTGCTCCAAAATCCAAGAATTAATGAACACTATGGCCACAACGGTCCTCTAATAATCAATATTTTTAATAGCACATACAGAATTGTGACGGAAAAAATTCTTAAATCTTGGAATGAAATCGGAATTAAGAATGTGCCTGACTTGAATATTGCAAACGTTTTAGGTTCGGGTATAGCATCAGTAACAGCTGCAAACGGAGAAAGACAAAGCTCGAATAAAGCATATTTGAATACAGTGCTGTATAGAAAAAATTTGAAGGTTTTAAAAAATAGTTTTGTTACTAAAGTTTTAATTAACCACTCATCAAAAGTCGCTTACGGTGTTAAGGTACAACGTGGGTCCAAACATTATACATATTTGGCCACTAAGGAAGTAATCATAAGTGGAGGTGCCATAAATTCACCTCAAATATTAATGTTGTCGGGAGTAGGAAACAAAGATTACCTTTCTTCAAAGAAAATTAAGCCTATAGTTAATGTGCCAATGGTAGGACAAAATCTTCAAGATCATTGTTTAATAATCATTCCAATTTTTAGTAATGAATCCAATCCTGAACGTACAGTAGATCAAAATTTCGATGTTTTTAAATATTTATATAACCGTACTGGCTTTTTAGCACAAAGTAAAACTATTGATATTTTGGCATTTTTTTCATCTGATAAAAATGCTTCTTATCCAGACTTTCAAAGTCATTTAGAGTTTTATTGGAAAGGATCATCAGATTTATCCAACGCTTTGCTAAGTCGATTTAGATTAAAGGACAAAGTAGCAAAGTCTCTTCTAAAACTCAATAAGAACTACACTTGCTTTGTGTTTACTTTTAATTTATTGCATCCAAAATCAAGAGGAAACATTACTTTACGTTCTAAAAATCCTAAAGTTCATCCACTAATTTATTCTAATTATTTTAAAGATCACTTTGATTTAGAGTCAATTGTTACAGGTATAAAACAATTTACTAAGGTATTAAAAACTGAATACTTTAAGTCAATTGGTGCATTTTTAGCTAGAATACAATGGCCACCCTGTAATGACTTTGAATTAGACAGCAGAGATTATTGGAAATGTGTTTGTTTAAGTACGGTACAAACTATTTATCATCCAGTAGGAACATGTGCTATGGGCAATGATACAAGAACTTCAGTTGTGGATAGTCAGCTAAAAGTACATGGTGTAAAACATCTCCGAGTCATTGATGCAAGTATAATGCCAACTATTACAAGCGGCAATACCAACGCACCATCAATGATGATCGGCGAAAGAGGTGCAGAATTAGTAAAAGAAGACTATGATAAGTAACAAGTGGATGTTTTACAAGATTTCAAATAAATATTACTGTAATATAAATATAAAACATTAACGGATGGGGGACTTAAAAAATAAATAACTATAAGAAATAAAATAGAAGACAGTAGAAAGTATGCTTATTAAGTTGTACATTATCATCAGAAGAAAACGTAGTAAGAAACAGAGCTGTGATTTATCCTTATTATAATAACTGCAATATTATAGAATATACACAGTAATAACATTGCACGAAAATGTAACACTTGAGATAATGATCTTGACTTTTACTAAATTGCCACTAGAATAGCTGGCAGATAATTTTGGGTATGTCTTTCAAACCGCAGTGAGCGTGTTATATATGTGAGCAGTGAAATATTCGTGTAGTAATTGTGAGAGTAGTGTGAATCGAACAGTCGGCCAGGGAAACCCGTAGAAACAGAGGTGCCGCTGGCCGCCCGTGGCGTAAAGAAGGTCCGCAACTGCGGTTAACCGTACTGGGAGGTTGCTCTATCAGGTCGCACATAATCCACGTAGCGGCTCGTCGTGTCGATTGATCACAGGATGGTGGAGCCCGGTGAACACCTTATCATCACATGAACATCAACATCAAATGAACATCAAATCGCTTTTCAAATTTCACAAATACTCGACTCCATGCAAACCACAGCGCTATCGTTCAGTATCTTGAGATGGTATGGCCAAACATGTTCTTTCTAACCGAGACACCAATACACCAATACACCACCCTGCCGGCACATTATATCTGCACTATCCTGCTTTGAGGAGTGTTTCCTCACAAAAGCGGAAATATGTCTTTACGTTTGGGCAGATATTTATCATTACTCTCTGGACTAGCATGAGGACTCATCCTTCTCCATCTTATGACTCGACATGAATTTTGGATTTATGACCTATAACGGTCTCATTTCGGCAGTATGAGAAAACTCGTCTCTTTGACCATTTGAGTCAGGCAACGGATAGAGCATAGGAGCAGTTTCCGACCGCCGAGTTTGTGTTTCTGGCAGATTTTAACACTCACTATGAGTTTATTAGAATATATCAGAGCTTACTGCACACGTCAAACCGCCCACACATTCAGACTTGTGAGGTCATGCGTAAGAGGCATGACTTCACGAGTCAAGCGCCCACATTGCTAGACCTGCTGCTGACGAGGTACCCAGCGCAGTATGGTGTATCGGTTCTCACCTCTGTGGGATCCTCCGAGGACTGCTTGGTGTCTCACTCCACCACGGCGTCTCTTGTTTCCCAGTCATGACCTGTGGCAGCGAGACGATGATTATGGCGCTACTCGTCAGCAGACTGAGATACAATGCAAGATTATTTAGCATCCATTCGATGGTTTCAATGCTGCTTTAAAGACAGGGCCTGACGCAAAGTGCGTCTGCCATAGCTGACGAGATCACTGTCAGTATAGAGTATTTTATTACCTACAGTGAAGTCACCAGCACGAAGGCCCACCTCTGGTTCTATTGCGAGTGCACTTATGTGGTTGCATACAAGCAGCTGTTCAAGGCTGCCCTGACGTTAAATGTTTAAAAGTGATAATGATAAAAAATTCTCAACGTAATTGTCAAACACGAAATTAAACTTCTTACATCTCTAAAGACAAGTATTCCGTTAAGAACACACCAACTTTAGACTTTTTGAAGTTGTAGTGTTTTTCCTTCAAAAAAGTTCTTGAGGTTAGTTCAAATTTATGATTATGTTAGGTGATTAATACGCTTATGACAGGTCCCCACACACCGGTCAAACAAAGTCAAACTGGTCGGAACCTCAAATCGAACCCAAATTTTTCGCTGGCGAACCAAGCGGCGACTTCGATTAGGAGGACGATAGGAGGATTCGTCGGGGCAGGGAAGCATGTGGTAAATTTCATCACATCATTTCATGACATACAGAGCCGAGACGTGGACTCTCATCATTGGACTGATCCATAAGTTTAAAGTAGCTCAGCGTGCAATGGAGCGTGCGATGCTGGGCGTTTCCCTGGTTGATAAAATTCGTAACGAGGTTATTCGACAGAAAACTGGAGTGACTGACATCGCACGGAAAATCAGTATACTGAAGTGGAAGTGGGCTGGTCATGTGCCCAGACAAACTGATGGTTGCCGGAGTTGAAGTGTACTAGATTGGAGACAACAATTGGGCAAACGTAGTGTAAGGCACTCTGCGGCGCAACGGAAAGACAACTTAAAGAAAGTGGCTGTCAGCGGATACATGCGCATTGCACTTCGAATACAAATGCGAATCGCTCCTTGGAGGAGATCTTCGTTCAGCAGTGGACGGCGACAGGTTGATTTAAACCGATCGGTGGAGATGCGCTTACCAGCGCCTCATGCCACCCTGAGTGTGGCCGTGTGTGGACGGGGCGGGTATCTCCTCTATCTACTGCAATGACCAACACGAGGAAGCGACGTCTGCGTTTACCGTACGTCACGTAAATAGAAATTTCACCCGTAGATAGTGCCCGTACCAGAGCGAGCGGGCGCTAGAAAGGGTCTGGATGGCTTAATAACAGTAGTTTACAGATCTATCCCATTCTTGGCGCAGAGTGGCATGCCATGTGGTTTTAAGCGGTCCGATACCGATACACTATTTCACCGTAAATCCCAGTAGGGTGACGGCCCAAGGGGTTTCTGCACGTAAAAAAAAACAAAGGGCACATTATTTGTTGCTATCTCTCTAAATATGTTCTAATACTTTTTACATAATAGGGATGTTAAAAATTTTACATTATTTACGTTGATAAAACATATTTGTAAATTTATGTATTGTAATACAAAATGACGTTAAATTGTGTTCATAATTGTTACTCTATTTCTAAATTGTAAATGTTAACTGTAACTCTCCATTTGTATTTGTATTATCTGATATTTATAACCATATTAGGATTCAAGAACAATCATATAATCTTAACAAGTTTTATGAACCCAAAAGTGGTATAACTGAAATGCCACAAGAGTAGTTTATTAGTGGAATGTAATATTAATACATTTACATAAAATCTATGATTGTGTTGTTAAATATTAATCCATTGGGTTGCCATCTAAACATAAATAATCCAGTAGGACTGGTTCTGGAAAAAACAATAAAACATACACACATATGTTTTAAACTGAATGATAAGATACAATATATTTATTTGTCATATCTGTATTCAAAAAAGATTTATGATATTTATTGTGAAAGGTTTAAATTCAGTTATATAAAATTTTGCATTCTGTAACACATTTCCTGTATTCTAAATAGGACCATGAGATCTGTCACAAAGGGTTAACTCTAGCATAGACTCTAGTCTGTCAAAAATCTTATTTAGCATTACATATTGCCTAACTTATTGCTTGTACTAATATCTTTTGTGTCGAGAGAACTTAATAAACATTATTATTCACTTGGCATCTGTTTTTCAATATCATAATAGTAAAAAAACACATCCCATTTTGTCAACCACAAATAGAATGTTTAATATTAAATGTATTAATTTTATAGTACGGTATGTATATACATAAGTTCATAACTACATAAGTACATATTACATAAGTACATAAGTACATATGTACTTAAGTAGATACATACATAAGTACATATGTACATACGTACATACGTACATAAGTACATGAGAACATAAGTACATACGTACATAAGTATATAATTACATAAGTATATAAGTGTATAAGTACATAAGTAAATAAGTACACAAGTACAAAAGTACATAAGCAAAAAAGTACATACGTACATAAGTACATACGCACATAATTAAATAAATAAATAAATAAATAAATAAATAAGTACATAAGTACAGAAGTACATAAATACAGAAGTACCTAAGTACATAAGTATGAAAGTACATAAGTACATTAGTAAAAAGTATATAAGTGCAAAAGTATATAAGCATATAAGTACATAAGTACATACGTACATAAGTACATACGTACATAAGTACATACATACAGACGGACATATGTTACATTAGTACATAAGTACGTAAGTACATAAGCACATAAGAACATAAGTACGTAAGTACATAAGTACGTACAGACGTACATATGTACAGACCCACATAAGTACACAAGTACGTAAGTACATAAGTATATAAGTACATATGTACATACGTACAGACGTACATATGAACAGACGTACATTAGTACACAAGTACATATTTACATAATTGCATAAGTACAGACGTATATTAGTACACAAGTGCATATTTACATAATTGTATAAGTACATAAGTGCATAAGTACAGAAGTACATAAGTACAGAAGTACATAAGTACAGAAGTACATAAGTACGGAAGTACATAAGTACAAAAGTACATAAGTACAGACGTACATAAGTATATAAGTACATAAGTACATACGTACATACGTAAATACGTAAATACGTACATAAGTACATAAATCCATAAGCACATACGTACATACGTACATACGTACATACGTACATAAGTACCTAAGTACACAAGTACATACGTACATTAGTACAAACGTACACAAGTACATAGGTACATAAGAACATAAGTACATAAGTACAAACGTACGTACGTACATAAGTACATACGTACATAAATACATAAGTACATAAGTAAATAAGTACACATAGTTCAAACCTTTGAGCTAACGTTACATACGTAAATATCGGTACCTAAATAACCGGTTTCTTAAATATCAGTATAACCTTCTTCAATCGGACCATTAGTGCTTCCACATGTTCTGAGCAGTTTAAATATCTATCGATAATGATGCCGAGATATTTCGTTGTATTTGTCTATAATGAATTAAAAATATATAATAACGTAATAAATTAATATACATAATATATTTTGTTTTCCTCACAGTTGTAGCCATGTATGATCAATGCCGTGTCGTCGGTGTAGGATATGATGCTACAGTTTGATAGGAATTTATTGCACAGGTCATTGACATATACAAGGAAAAAAAACGCGATAAAACATTACCTTGTGTCAAGCTGAAATTAAACGAAGATCACTGACATAATTTTCAATTTTGACGCACTGGGTACGGTTAATTCAGTATGAGTGAAACTTATTCAGCATACGCACTCAATACGTTCCAGTTAAAGTAGCAACAGAGGATATGGTGTCACATGCCTTAGATAAATCCAAAAATACACCAAGAACTTTTTTTGAGTCATCTACATGTTTTAAAACCGTTTCTGTTAATAGTAAAGTTGCGTCTTCGGTTGACTTAGTACATTATTTGGTTCAATTACTTTGTCCTTCTGGAAACGCTTTGTAAGTGTAACGTTTAGCAGTTTCTCTAGATTTTGGATACAGTAATATAAAGTGTAGATATTGGTCGGTAATTCCCGACACCATCTCTACTACCACTTATAGATAGGGACACCGAGTACACAAAAGAACTGTTTTCAAATTATTGGGAAAGGTACCCACTGCCAGGTATAAATTGAATGTGGATGGCGGTAATGGACTTATTTTCGAACTTTTAATTACAACAGTAGATCTACTATCAATGCCTGTAGCAGTTTAATTTTTCAGATTAGTAATAATTGAGTCGATCGTTTTTCAGCAGGTTAACACTGGTGCGGAGTGCGGGTCGGGTAACCTCCACATGTGTTCTCATGTTTCTTGTCTTTTGTGACCACTATGGTCGGGGGAACGGAAGCAGGAGACCGGTGCACCCTGGGCGGCGGTTAATGACTTCCTTTGGTGGATACTGGCCGCCGGCGAATAACTCGACAGGGGGGGTAAACGCTCTCGGTACTCTTCTGTACTATCAAAAGAGACTCGACGAGCGACGGCAGGGGCCGAGGTGGGATCCATAGGGAACCCAGGAGCGGGTCGGCCCACTGTCTCGTGCAGGGGTTGACAAGCATTAATGCTACCGCTGATTGAAGAGGATTAGCCACACTCTCGCGTTCCGTAATAAACAGGGACTCAACAACAACCTGACTGGTGGCTCCAGGAGGGTACGCTGAGAACCTGTTGACCGGAGGGCTTGCCTTGATTGACCGGCCCATGACAAGGATAGTCTATAACACCCGACAGCAAAGTCGTAGGCCGACCTCCACAGTATATAAGCTTATCCGGGTGCAGGGGGCACCGCCCGGATGGACGTCGTTTCCTCCATACTTGTGGGATTTGGTATAGAATCTTATATACATAAAACAAAACAACTAAGGATGGATCTACTAACGAAACTGGCTTAACACAAAATGGATTCTTGAACGTAGGAGAGAAGGCGAAAGAGTGTGAGGAAAGACCGTTGTGTCATCGGTCGCAATCACTGACATCGTCTTTTCCGAGACCCACAACTCCACTTCCCTTAGATGGGAGTGAGCGAACCGTAGAGAACGATAGCTCAGCCTCGGTAGGGTCGGAACGAGAAACGCACAGGCAGTCTCGAAAACGCGGTAATGATGGTGTGGAAGGATCTGCTCATGCGAAACGATCACATAGTGGAAATGACGTATACCAGATGAGCTCAGCAGAGGTTGGCGCTCAAATGCTGCTTAGTCTGTCTGATGTCGAGGAGATATTGGACAGACCTCGCAGTACCAAGGCGGAAGTAATGAGCTCCTTTCGCCGTGCTCTGCAGACTTTGCAGGACGGCGTGAAGGAGTTCTGCAATCGAGCGGTGTCACGCGAGCACGAGGAGGCGTCTATACAGAACGAAATATTGGTACTGACTGGCCAGGTGAGGGATCTCCAACAGGAGATTGAATGCCTCACTCGGACACATTCATTGGCGCCATCTCTAGTCGTGGAGCATTCCTCTTCACCTACCAAAGTGACGAGAAATATCCCAAGGTCTACAAGTGGGCTGACGGTGCCAGTAGCAATAGACCGACTGGCAGTGGACCACCCACTGGACTGGGAGCAAATTGAGGTTATTATGAACCGAGAGTTTGTTCAATTCCAGTCCGGGCTCTTGGATAGATTTTTCACAGAGAGGGGTGCCAGACCTCCTCTAGGCCAGGGACGCACTTTAATGACTGAGCAACCGGCTGCTGCAGTCACGATACCCGCTACTTCCCAGAGCAAGCGGAAGAGAAATAAAAAGAAAAAGAAGGTGAAAGGACCCTCCGTGCAAGGGCTGATCCCTATAATACCTTTGACAAGGCATAAATCGGGGCTAGAAGTCTTGCCGAAACCAAAAATAAGGCAGGAAAGGGGCACCTGGGCCCAAGTTATTGGGAGAAAAGCCAAGGCTGCTGCTTCGAGACAACATGCAATGGCAACCCCCGCCCCGAAGGTGAGGAGGCCGCAGCTTCCGCGACCACCCACCAATGCCACCATTGTGGTTATGGTTCCTCCAACATCTAATACCTCACTGGCGGAGGTAATGCAGGCCGCAAAGTCCCGCATAAAGCTAGCGGAACTCGGCATAACCGGTAGAGTTCGCCAGCGAAAGGTGGTCACAGGGGACTTAATACTGGAGGTCCCTGGGCCGGACAGCGCTGCAAAAGCGGACGCGCGATTTATGCGTCCGTGCAGGACGACCGAATGCGGGTGATGGATTTAGACGAACCCATCACCCCCACTGAGATTGCAGAGGTAATAGCCTTAGCGGGTGGCTGCTCTCCGTCCGATTTCAGGGTGGGGGAAATACGCAGGTCTGCAGCCCGGTTGGGAACGGTTTGGGTACGGGGTCCACTAACGGCAGTACGCCAAGTTGTGGCCGCCCAACGAGTGCAGGTGGAATGGACATCGGTACGTGCAGAAGCATTAGCACCACGGCCCTTACAATGTTACCAGTGCCTCGAAATGGGGCACGTCAGGGTGAAATGCTCGGGCCACGCTGATAGAAGTGGTCGCTACTTCCGCTGTGGCGAATTGGGCCATAAAGCCCGAGCTTGTGTAGCCGATACTCCAAAGTGGCCGGTGTGTCTTGACCATGGTCGGCCCACCAACCATCGGCTGGGCAGCAAGAGTTGCTGCCTACCAAAGAAAAAGAAGAGGGGACAGGTTCAGAGTTTAGCTTAAACGGGGCAACCCGTGTCGCGTTGTAACTCGACGGGAGGGACCATGGAAACTCAGGATTTCCGCCTCACACAAGGATTCTATAGGGCAATCTCAATCACTGTCGCGCAGCACAGGACCTTTTGATCCAGACGCTTGCGGAGCAGTTGGTTGCCCTGGTAGTAGCCGCAGAGTCCTACACAGTCCCGGACCATCCTCCGTGGTTCGGGGCAGTCGATGGTTCAGTGGTCATATATAGGTCGCAGGGGGAACGCCCACACCAGGAAAGAGAACCCCCGCGACGATGGTCCCTTAAGCGGCTCGACCGGGATATAGTCGTAGCCGCATCCCACCTGTGGCGTTGGCGCTTGGCCTTGATATAGTCAACGCTTTCGGCACCCTCCTCTAGCGGGCAATTAGGGCGGCCCTCGAATATCATGAGTTGCCGCTCTATCTACGGACCGTTATTGAGACCTATCTGCGCAACAGGAGGGTGAAGTTTATCGGTCGGACCGGAGTGGACAATCGAAGGGAAGGATGTTGTGGGGTTCCCCAGGGCTCGGTATTGGGCCCATTATTATGGAACCTCGCATACGATGCTGTCCTTCGCACCAGTCTGCCCTCTGGCCTAAGTGTCGTCTGCTATGCGGACGATATATTAATACTGGCTAGAGGGTTACACTTCGAGGAGGTGCTTTAGCTCGCCGAGCAGGGGGTGGCTAGCGTCGTGGAAAAGATACGTGAGTTGGGCCTGAGGGTGGCGCCTCAAAAAACTGAGGCGATATGGTTCCATGGCCTGCGTAAGCGCCAGGAACCACCCAGCTCATGTCTCCGGGTAGGTGACGCTGAAATCCAGGTAGGCCAGTACATGAAGTACCTAGGCCTTATCCTGGACAGTCGGTGGAGTTTCGAAGAGCATTTCGGGCGATTGGTACACCGAGTGTGAGGGGTAGCAGGTGTGCTGTATCGTTTGCTGCCCAATCTCGGGGGCCCACGGGAAGAAGTTCGCCACCTTTACATGGGGGTTGTTAGATCCATGGTCCTCTATGGGGTACCCGTCTGGTTTAATTATCTAGCCGGGCCTCCCGCTGCCGGGCCCTATTCAGAAGCCTGCAGCGGTTGATGGCTGTACGGATCGTGCGGGGTTACCGCACAATCTCCTATGAGGATCCTGGCGCGATCTCCACCCTTCTATATTTTGGCCGACATGGACGCGATCACATCTTGGGGCGTTGTGACTGCTGCAAGCGACTC
The DNA here is from genome assembly GCA_949316085.1 of Hypercompe scribonia. Taxonomy (NCBI): domain Eukaryota; kingdom Metazoa; phylum Arthropoda; class Insecta; order Lepidoptera; family Erebidae; genus Hypercompe; species Hypercompe scribonia. The sequence goes on from OX438975.1 coordinate 9,625,131, forward strand.
GAGTTAGGTGACACTCCGGTGCGGCTGTGGAGTGTCGTTTGGGGCGGGGCGCTATTCTGCCTCTTACTGCGCAGGGCGGTGAGAGGTGCGATAGCGTTTTGACCCTGGGGCATGAGGTGCCCGGGATGTATCTCACTTGTGATATACGGTAGAGAGGACTCTAGAAGCTGCTAATGCGTTCCTGGAACTCCTCCCGACTGCCAAGGTAGGCCGCCGCGGGGTTTAGGGGGTAGACCGGTTTTCCGGGAGACCTGAATGGTATGGTACGAAAAGCATTCCCTGTGTAAAAAAAGGGAAAAGAAAAAAAAGGTTAACACTGGTGTACTTCAAGGTTTCCTCCTGTCCTCCTGTCACCTACACTGTTTCTTCTGCATATCAATGATATGTTGGCCCTTGACAGTATACATCGCTATGTAGATGATAGCACAGTTCGTAGACGATACTATGATTACCCTATAGCTAAGTTAGCGGACGTGGAGGAAAAATGCCAAGAACTTGACGCATCTCTCAATAGGGTCATGAGAATCTGGTCAGAGGGAGACGGTTCTGCGTGCCAAAGCTACTGTGTCTTCTTTATAAGACCCAGGTACGCTCCTGCGTGGAGTACTATTTTCATCTTTACGATGGATTCGCGAAGTATTTGCTGGACGCTTTGGATCGGTTGCAGCGGCGAGCAGTCCGAATTATCAATAACCCCAAAGTCACTGAATCCCTTGAGTCTCTGCAGTTGTGAAGAGATGTTGCCTATATGGTAGTCTCCTGTTGCCTTTATCGTGGAGAGTGTTCTGACGAACTCTTCGAACTGATTCGATCCTCTCCGTTCCTCTATAGAACAACTCGTGTTGGCCTTAGAAGTCACCGTTTCAGAATGGTAGGCATACGCTCCCGAACTAAACGTTTTGGTTCTTCCTTCCTTTGCATGTCAGTTAAAGTCGGGAACTCATTGCCAGCGCACGTGTTTCCCTTCCACTACGACTACTAGGCCCCCTAGGATCTTACTAGGCCACCATAGCGTGGGTCGCCATAATGTATTGTTAATTATTATTATTATATATTGTAATTTCGAGTCGGGATTTGTTAGGAAATTGTTTAACACCGTTAGATCCAGATATTTCACAATGTTTGCGTCCTTATTTTACGGGGAAATATTAAGATTGAAGTCATCTATAATTATTTCCAACTTAATTAATATATAGCGAATATGTTTCGCCGACCCCACGTAACCAGGTGGGGTGTGGCCCACACAACGCCACTGTAATGATTGTGAGCCAGAGGGAAAAAAACGAAACACCATTGCATTGTGATTCGGAACCTGATCTTCACTCGCTAGTGGCGAATGTCACTGAGAGGAAAAAACGCAAATATGAGGCTGAGAGTACGAATATTTTGGCCCTTATACAACGAATGTTTACGTCATTTTCTACTTAACAGGAAAAAAGATTTCAAGAACTAAAATCCAGTATAGATATGATGTCAAATAAATACGATGAATTTTTGGTTAAAATCTCTACACTGGAAAAGGAAAGACAAAGAGATAAAGCTACCATTCAACATCTGGAAGAAAAACTGGAATCACTTGAACGTAAATCCCGTACTTGTGGGATAGAAATACGTAACCTTCCAAAACAAATCGGAGAAACAAAAGAAGCTCTAGTGAAGGAAATCACGAAGTTAGGCAAGACACTCGATGTTGATATTGATACAAATGTCGTGAAGGACATATACAGGCTAAAGTCAAAGGATGCCTCAGACTCAATTGTAGTTGACTTCACCTCCACACTTATGAAGGAAAAAGTCCTGAAAGCTGTCAAGACTTTTAATAAATCAAAACCAAAAGGCAGTAAACTAAGCACAGAAGACTTGAATCTGACTTGTAAGCCAAAGGCAATATATATCTCAGAGACTCTCACTCAAAAAACCCAGAGACTGTATTACTTAGCGAGACAATTACGAAAGAGCCATGACTACAATTTTTGCTGGACGGCAAACGGTGTGGTGTACCTCAAGAAAAATGAACACTCTCCTCATATACGTATTAATAGTGATCTCGAGTTAGATAATTTGAGAAAAACTGTAAAAACAATGTGACTATTTTTTGTCCGGATAGGTGCCCTGTTTCGGGTTTTGCTAGTTCTTTTCATGTATGTTAATTTTATGTTTAAAATAAGTGCCTATAATTCCACTAACAAAATTCTCGGCACAAAAAGCAATGACTTACTGCATAACACACACTCAAAGATATATACACTTTACATACCTTACTTAACTGCTATTATAACATTAATTAAACAGCTACATTTAAATAAAATACACATACTACATTATAAAACTACTAAAATACGTGTAATCAAGTTGTTGATTCCTAAATTTAGAATTTCTTTCACTAAAATGAGTTCAAAAAATGACTATGATTATTTAAAAAAATACCGCTTCCATAACATTTGGTGACATAATCGACTTAACTAATGACCTAGACAAATTATCCGTATCCCACTCTCAGACAGCAGATTTAGAAAAATGCCAAGAGATTATTACTAATTTCTCATCTAAGTGCCTACTTATATTGTCACAGAATATACGTAGTATAAATCGTAACATATCAAGTTTAGAAATTGTGCTACACACAATGAAATTAGAATGTGACATATTAATATTGACCGAGTGTTGGATATCCAGTGAATCTATCATACCCAATGTGGTTGGCTATCATCACGCCGCAACAAGGATGAACTCTAAACAGAATGACGGAGTGGTTATATACTACAAAGAAACACTCAACGTACATGTGGTAGAACCTGACTTCCAAGATTGTAACTGTCTGGTGGCAACCATTAACAATCGCACTGCCATCATTGCGTTGTACCGATCGCCATCCTATGTAAAGATAGACCCCTTCCTTTCTTCTTTGGATAACATTCTGCAAACGGTCTCATCATTTGAACACATCGTGGTCATGGGTGATATAAACATAGCAATAAATGCTAATAAAATAGATATCAACGGGGAAAAATATTTAACTCTAGCTGCCACACATGACCTTTTACCAGCACACCAATTAATAACTCGCGCCGATAGCGAGACCTGCCTTGACCACGCACTATTAAAAACAAAAAGTAGATCCATTATAATAGTCCCATGTGTAACGATAACAGACCACTATCCGGTTTTGACTTGCATTAATCTATTAAAGCCACAGGAATATACTACTACCACGATGACTAAAATTAACAACTTAGGATTGGGTAATGATATGCTGAACATTAACTTTGATCCAATTTATCAATCAGGAAATCCAACTGCTAACCTAAACTATCTAACACAATGCCTTCAGACCGTTATCGAGCAAAATACACTAACAATATCTCTACCAAGACGTAAAAAAATTATAAAACCTTGGATAACTCCCGGATTGTTAAGGTGTATGCAGAATAGGGATAAATTGCATAAAAAGTCAAACTTGAAACCAGATAATGAAATCTTAAAAATTAGTTACAAGCGCTATAGAAATTTTTGCAATGATTTGTTACGAAAAGTAAAGAGAGCATATGAAAGAGACCAAATACAAACTGTAAAAAACGATAACAAAAGACTATGGAAAGTAATAAAGACAATCACCAACACAACAAAAATAACAAAACACCCCAAAGAACTACTTACATCTTCCACTTCTGCTGACCAATCGCTCAACGAAGTAAATAACTATTTCATAAAAATGGGCAGCTTATTGGCGGATAAAATTAACGAAAAAAAATCTCATACATCGAACACCACTACACAAAAATATATTAATAAAAATAAGAAGCTGAATTCATTGGCATTATTTGCCACCGACGAAGAAGAGGTGGAAAAAATTGTAATGAGCCTGAAGATTGATTGTGCCACGGGATACGATAGAATTAGCTGTAGATTCTTAAAAGAACACAAAGGTGTTCTTGTGCCACCCCTAACAAAAATATTTAATGACAGCCTAAGGTCAGGAATATTTCCCGACTCTTTAAAAGTGTCAGAAGTTTGTCCAATCTTTAAGAGCGGAGACAGAAATCTTATCAACAACTACCGACCAATATCTATCCTACCTGCACTCTCAAAAATTTTAGAAAAGATAATAAATATTCGACTAATCGATTATCTTGAAAAAAATAATATATTATCTACAAATCAGTACGGTTTCAGGCATGGAAGGTCAACTGAACAAGCTGTAAATAAGCTCACAAACTTTATCAGTGCAAATTTGGATAAAGGAAAAAAATGTCTCTGTATCTTTTTGGATCTAGCAAAGGCATTTGATACGGTTTCTGTTTCCATCTTATTGAATAAGCTTGAGGGACTGGGAATTCGAGGCACTGAACTAGAACTCTTCAAAAGTTATTTATCCGGGCGTGTTCAATGTGTGAGGGTGGGACAATATAAAAGTACTTTTCTTCCTGGGACACACGGTGTTCCACAGGGAAGTATCCTTGGACCTACTCTGTTTCTTGTTTACATCAACGAGCTCTCGAATGTTAAACTCACTCTTGGTGAGATTATCTCCTTCGCGGATGATACAGCCTTGATGTTTGCTACTGATACATGGAACGGGGTCTTTGATGCTGCCCAGAGCGGATTCAATGTCACAAGTGAATGGCTTCAGAGAAATAAATTAACACTAAACGTCGAAAAAACTAAGTACATCTGTTTCAGCATTAGGCGGGTAACTGTGCTTAGTAACAATCACAGAATTATATCACATGAGTGCTCCCCTGATGTCGTCTGTGAATGTTTACCATTGGAACGCGTACAGTTTGTCAGATACTTAGGTGTTACTATTGACAGTGCCCTCAACTTTAAAGAACATATTAAACTACTATGTGCTAGAGTACGCAAACTCATTTACGTATTCAAAACCTTACGGCACGTAGCTGAGCCTGAGTTAATGAAGTGTATATACTACGCCCTCTGTCAGTCCATACTTACTTACTGTATATCTTCGTGGGGAGGTGCATGCAAAACCACCATGAAGCGCATTGAGGTCGCGCAGCGAGCAATTCTAAAGATAAGTAATTTCAGGCCCATCTATTTTCCCACCACGACACTTTACCACTCGTGCGAGATTTTGACAGTCAGGCAATTGTTTATCCTGAATATCATCCTAAAACAACACACTGGTCTAACTTACAACCCAAAGTTATTTGAGAAACGCCAAAAATATAGAGTATGTACGACACAGATCAGTTGGAAAACAAAATTTAGCAGAAGGTTTATTGGATTTCTCGGACCATATTTATATAACAAAATAAACAAAACATTAAACATTTATCCTCTGACAAAAAATCAATGCAAAGTAAAGGTGAGTCAGTACTTGCAGGGACTTGACTACGAAGAAACAGAAATACTAATAGCAATAACACAGTAATTAAAATCACACGTATTATATCACCCATCTATATAAACATTACACATATACACACCCTCTTTACACACCACTACATCAGCCTCACAACACTTACATAATTCATCACTTACATTACTCAAAAAAGGGGACATTCTCACACTTTCACAACTTTTTATTGCACAAAAGAAAAAGAAAAAGAAAAAAATATTCATTTACATTCAATTCTGGATGGGTATCGGATTGTATTGATATTGAAACAGTACAACTGTCAAAGAAAGAATCATAAGATATTGTTGTAGTAAAATAATTAGAACGAATTGAGACTGACAATCGAAATACAGGCGTTGCCTAGTTCGATTGCAGATGCTAAATTCACTGATTTGTAAAAATATTGTCAATTTACTTGTAATGTTGTAATCTAGTATTGAATTCTTTTTGAAATAAATAAAATATTATTGTTATTATTACTGGTATGCAATATAGTCAGTGATGTTCATGGAGTATTTATATGATCTATAAGGATATCAGGCGAACATACTACTATGACGATAAACGATCAGAACCGGAAAATGTTTTATGGTTAATTATAGCATAGAGTTTGATACCTATTTTGAACTAATAATTATATATGGCAAAATTAAAATATTAATATCTGGAACCAAATAGGTTTTTATGTTGTATTCATCTGCCAATTATTTATTTATTTAAAACTTCTTGCACTTTTCGTACAATGGCGGACTTAATGCTGTGAGACATGCTCTCCTAGCCAACCTTCAGGTGGCGTAGCAGCTTGACGTGGCAGGTGCAAGGTACCCGTAGAAGGTGCCCGCGGCAGCAGACAGGCCCTAAGAGGAGTCTGTATGTCGTAATAAATACTGTTCCCGGATCCCTCCTATCTCAGGCGCAGAGTGGCACACCGTGTGGTAGGTGCAAGGTATCGAATTTTTTTCCTAGTACATAATCCTACTAATATTATAAATGCGATAGTTCGTGAATATGGATGTTTGTTACTCTTCCACGAAAAAAATACTGGACAGATCTGGATGAAACTTTACAGTTACATAGGTTATATATCCAAGTAACGTATAGGCTACAACTTGTAATGAATTTATGTAATTTTGGTTGTAACATAACCTTACATGTTAATTAAGTCTGAAAAAAACTGGCCTCTGAGAATTATCTTGGCGTACGCTGCTTAAATCATTGACGTTACACAAAGATGACGTACCGTAGGATTATTTGTACGTTTAAAAGAAAATAGATTTATCTGTTACGAAACTTAACATAGCAAACCATAATCCACGCGAGCGATCCCGCGGGCAAAGGGTAGTATTTAATAAATAAGAGTTAAATCTACATTAAATCTAATCAATATACTGCGCTAATACTACATAATAAATACAAAAGACATATATATCATGCATACATAAATTTAATATTATAGAAGATGGTTTAATATTAGTAGTATACCTATTGTAATAAAGAAAAAAGAAAATTGTTAACTGCAAATAACATTTATTACTTTTACAGTGTGTCAGTTTAATACATAAATATAAAACAATTAAAAATATAAAAAGCTTATTCGAAGTGGTCTCCATTGGCTGCAATACAGTCCTTTAAACGATGAGGCCAGTTATCAATAGAAGCACGCACTCTTTCCATGGGAAAATTCTTCACTGCCAATCGTATAGATTGTTTTAGGGACTCCAAATTATCATGGCGTTTAGAGCAAGCTGTACTCTCTAAAACTGACCACAAATCATAATCCAGCGGATTAAGATCGGGACTAGACGACGGCCAGTCTTCAGCTCTGATGAAGTCCGAAACGTTCGATTCCAACCAAGACTGCGTGGACCGAGCTTTATGACCCGGCGCCGAGTCTTGCTGGAAGGACCATACTTGGTTATTGAACATGGTGATGTTAAGGGGCTTAACTACCTTCTCAAGAATGGTATCTTGATACACTTGTGCCGATGTTTTGATACCTTTTTCACAAAAATATGGCTCAGTCACTCCTTCATAGCTAACACCCCACCAAACCATCACTGAAGTCGGATAATGTCCACGTTGCACTCTGTCGACTAATTGGGAAGCTTCCTTAGAGCTTTGAGCATAAATACGGTCATTTTGTTTGTTAAAATGTTGCTCAATTGTAAAAATTTTCTCATCCGTAAACAAAATTTTTCTGTGACCTCCCTTTGCGTACCGCTTCAGTAGTTGTTTCGATTTTACCACCCTATTCTTCTTTAAATTATCAGTTAAGAAATGGCCAGTGCGTCTCTTATAGGCTGCAAGTCCTAAGTCATCTTTTAAAATACGCGACATGGTTCTAGGTGCTATCTTCATTTCCCGAGATAAAATCTTTTGCTTTCGGACAGGATTTCTTCGAATTCTTTCCCTTACTGCTTTGACCACCTTTTTCGTACGAACACTACGTGGACGGCCAGATCTTTTTCTGTCACAAACAGAGGAGGTCTCATTGTACCTATTAATAGCCCGGTACACAAACATTTTACTAATACCAAGTGTATGGAGAGTTTTAAAAATTGCATTTGGCTCCATACCTACTTTGTGTAATGCTATCACACCGATTCGGTTCTCTTTATCACCCCACACCATTTTAATATCGCAAAATATTTTACAATGTATTGGCGCCAAAATGAGAAAACACAATGAACAATCGTATAAAAATGACAGATTCGAAATTCAAATGTAATATTTTTTTATAATTAAGTGTAACAGTATTTATGGCCAGACTAAGTAGAAGTCGGGTACTAGGGATGTGACTGTACTGCCTACTTATTCCGAAGAAGCACACGAGCTCGCGTACTGTCAACTTGAAAGTAAGGCGGTTTGTGGATATCCTGGTTTCCCTAAGTTTTCACAAATCGTTTTTCAGATTAATTAATGGATTTGTAAATGTTTATCTGTCTTAGAATATTAGAAATAAAACAAAACTTAAATAAATTTTCCTATACGGCGTCGTTCAATTTTATCAAAAAAAAATTATGTTCATTTTTTATATATGGGAAAAAAAATGTTAAAAAGCGAAGTGGACGACTCACCCTCACACACTTTATTTCATACAATCTGTATCAAAACTTTATACGGGATAATTAGATCAATATTGCTTGACTCCGAAAATATCAAATACGGCTTCAAATATAATCTTATTTTCCTGTAAAGGCTTTATTTCTCATGCATGGGATTCAACGCTATTACAATAAGTCAAAAAGATCCTTGAAGAACGTCTACATATGCCAAGTACGTAAGGAGGACTTACATAAGTAATGGTAACTTTCGTGGGTTCCTTATTTAATGTGCCTACGAGCTCTAGGTATATGAAATAACGAACCCCCCATCTCAATGTCCTACTAACATAGAATATTTTTTTTTCGAACTTGGTGAACAAAGAGAAATTTCAAACAGTAAGGTGGCATACTCCCTGGATGGTATTTTTTGTTATTTTTAAGCAACTTAAGAGTCTCCAACCAGAAAATTGCTTTGTTTGTGTACCGGAAATTCCTACACACATTGCATCTGAGATAAGACTGCATGTAACAGCTGATAGGCCTAATAAAAATCTTATTGTAGATAGACCTTACATTGAGCGTCAAGTCATTGAACGTAGGGCGGGGGCGCGCATGCGTAATTCAGGGCTACCAATCAGGGTTGCTATTCACCACACCAAAAACACTTATAGTGATAAGCAATTAATTATTTATTTATATATAATTACACTGAAGGTTACTATCAATCCGTTATTGGATTGTTTGTTTGTTGTAGGAGTGCCTACTGTTGCTCTATTCTATTATTTTGCAAATATCGAGCAAGAGAGGTTTACTTTTTGGATTCCGTAAGTTTTTTTTAAATTAATTTTCTTATATAAACTTTGGAACCCCATGAAACTGATAGCTTCTTTTGATGCGAATGTAAAAGTAAAAACTGAAGGGGTATAAGACAAGTATCCTGAGCTGGCAACCCAGTGAAAGAGCAGGGTCCTGTCATAGCGTGTTAGTGAGGGAAAGCGTCGTGTTGTGTTTTGACGCCGCACGCGGTAGCGGTGCGCGCGGCGACATGGCGCTCCGGCTCTGGTGATTCAGTTATGTGGCGCGCGTGCTAGCGGCCACTGTATTTGATAGCTCATGCGAGTGCAGTGTCAGCGCGATGAAGTGGCACGCGCGCGCGTCCTCTTCCCGCGCCAAGGAGCGCGCCAATATCAGTTTCTTCATCTTCATCATGTTCTTTGCGGTATTCGGAGTGATAGTTCTCACTGAACTCTTGCTTTTAGAGCGGCCTAATGTGCCAGGATCGACGAGATCCCGCTACAGTGAAAATCTGCAGGTCAGGACTCGTCTGTTAATATATTTTCAGTACTGAAATTTCAATTTGTGAATACGACTACAAAATAATAAACAAAGCTAAATAAAAATAAATATTCCAACATATAAAGTAGTCATACACTTTTAGTCAATACTCAGGTATATAACACATGTCAAATATAGAGGAATATTACTGTAACTTTTGTTTTACATGTTTTTTACATTTCATAAAAGAAAACAATGACAGAGTTTGGATATCACCATTTGAGTAATAACATTTTTAGTGTAATCATAACATATAAATACATAACTTGTAGATTTTGGATAAATATAAGTAATAATGACAAATGTATTTGCATTACGAACGTTCTCGTTTCAAAGATGCGATCTTTTCTTAACAATAAACTTCACGACATGGCGTTTACTTAATTTATTAATGTTTTTGAGGTCATCAGCTGCTGCTATGCTGTCACTGTTTATATTGTTGTGAATGGAACTATACAATTGTCGTTTATACCCAAGATCAACATTTTTTTTTTAACAATTGTTCATTATGAACTTTGGCTTCATATTTTAGAAATTTTATAGGTATAAACCCTACCAATAAAAGCGTGTAATATTTACAAAACATAAGTTAGTGGGTAATTGTTTTGAGTCTAAGGGAACGAAAAGAAGAAACTTACATCAATAAAATATGATTAATAAAATTCCCTGAAAAGAAGATTAATCCAGGAGGCCTCCAAAAACATTTGTATGTTAGCTGTAAATTTAAGTGCGAGATACTTTCATACATAAAAGACGAAAGCATATACGAATTAATTATTTCAAATTTCTCATAAAAACAACAAAATACGTAACAAAAAGAACTTATATTATTTTGAAAATACACAAAAAAGTAATTGTAAACCTTTTTATGAAACAAATGTTGATACAATGGATTAAAAAAAAAACATTAGACGATTTTAAAAGTAATTAAAGGTAGGGTTCTAACAATAAGTCTAATAATTCAGAATTCTTTAGAATTTCAAAAAAAATATGTACAAAATGCTGTCTTGCTTTAAACATTTCAAAAGATGTTCTCAAAAAAAAGGTTGCCAGACAATATAGATCATTTGGTCGCTTTATTATTTATTTACTCGACAATCATACGGTTGTGTCGGAACATAAAACCTCGACAACAGTTTGTCTGTGCTACCAATTTTAAGGCTTTTTCCCTTTTAATTATAGAAATTACTTGTTAATACAGGGATTAGGGACGTTCTTTTAATTATCAAATTGATGTGCTATAATGCACATAATATTTGAATGGCATAATTTCAAGTACGTAATTTAAATAAGTAATTTATATGGTAATTCATTACTATGGATATAACAAATCACTATAAACTAAATTATGTAACATTTCTTTATTTATTTCGAATATAATTGCGTTATTAGAATCCGAAGAAAACAAATGACATTGTTTTGTGTATATCACTGAATTATTAATATCACAATTCGTTAAACCTCTTATATTTAAGTGAATAATGAATAATATTAGTCGAATATTAGTAAATATAAATAAATATAGAATATTAATAAAAGATGTTAGACATATTTAGCAAATACTTTCTGTAAAGTCATTTGTGCTGAATTTTAAGATTTTACGATATTCGCAGATTGTCGCTTAAACACTTAACAGCAATATTATAAAAAATAGGACGAATATAATTTTATTGAGAAGTACTTATATGTAACAGTGATTGTAATTGTAAACAAAAGCAGGGAGTTTTTCGTCTACAGTTTTAGCATACAGATCTACGTATCCTTTCAATGCCACTACTAGTTATTACGCACACACAAATAACAGACGCCGTCATACTCGTTGTTGTATACGTCCCATATGTCATTTGTTTTGTAATCTGTAAATAAAGTAAATTATTTACCGAAACTCCTTAAGTAACTTTAGCATCTATTAGAGATTACTTGGTTGTATGCGATCTTACAGTTAGGACACCTGGTTATATATTATTATTTATACTACCTAACAGTATTAACTACCTATATACTATTATTTATTCACTGTCTAACTTATTCTAAATAATATAGTACTACAGGAATGAAGTATCAACCATTCGGGTACCCACACATAAGATTTACCTAATCACGCTGGATGGTGTGGTAGGATCAAAACCCATATTCATCGCAGAGGATCTCTCGATACCGGTCTTACGTTTTACGAAGAATTAATTTATGAATGAATGAATTAACTAATTTCTACGAATCTCATCTGTCTACGAAGATATCACTCACAGAAAACCGCTATTGAGAGGGCCCGAGAGTATGACTTCCATTCGAACCCAATTCACCGTCGGTGAACAATGGGCTGGAGGCAAGCCTTTCAGCACCTATTGCCGCCTTGAGTGGAACATGCTATTACTAAGTGGGAGTTAGGAGGAGTTTGGATATTTTAATAAACACTACTGAGGAATCCCCCCTATTTCAGGCTCATAGTGGTACATTGTGTGGTTTTAGTTAGTACGATACCGGTACACCGCTCGGCTGTGAACCCTTATTAGATGATACTCCACACATTGTATAATGAGACTGTGCCATAATGAGCCACATAGTGAATCATTGTAAAATGATGCCGGATCATATTGATTAAAATAGTGATTCAGTGTTAGTGTATAATGTTAATGTAGGCATAACATTTTACTATTGAACATCACTTAAAATGAGATTTACCGATTTATACCCAAGTGTTTATTTCAGAAGAATGTTTATGTTGAGATTTTCACTCAAGTATAGGTTCAAAGGTAGATGCCGAAATCTTCACTTAAGTACTGACAGATGTTATCTTTGGTTACAAGAGATGAGCTTTAACTAATTCTAGTAGCAGTGAGTTTCCGAAACATTTTAGCGGCAATAAATGTGTTTTACGATAATTTGTTCCTGGATAATCACGAAAATTTTACTATATTTATGCAAGAATTACTGATCAAACATATTCTATTCAGTTTGATTTACCTTCATTGATACTCAATTCACTTTAATTGAAATTCGATTATTGATTATAATTAAAATAACCATTTTTTGGTATTACAAACGTGTATGTGGTAAACAAACGTAAAATATAATATTATACGTTTGTTTACCGTAAATTTTCGAAATATAAAACATAGTTTGACAATTCAAGATGAGAAGTGTTGATAAATAATTTGAACATGCTGTTATAGCTATATGTATAATAACTGTGTTTATTCTATTTATTTTTATTTAAATATTTATATGTTACATTATATTTGTAAAATAATTTTCTTAAATATAATACATACAGAATAATAATATCGATTATACTGAAACGTAATCGCGAACAGACTGTAAGTTTAAATCAGTACTTGAGATTAGTTTCGACCGCGTAAATGTTAAAAAGCATTTCATAATAATATCGATGTTAAGTTTTGATTTGAACTTAAAATTAACTTCAGATAATCAGAGTTCAACTAATACTTGAGACATCTTTTAAATATATGCATTAGAAAAAGTGATTTAATTATAATAATCAATACTACAAAGTAAATAAATTAAAAACTGAACGGTAAACGCACAGTCAATTTGAGAATTTTCTTATTTTTTGAAGTCAATGCATAAACATTTTATTTGTAACCTAAGTATAAAAGACAAAAGTTTGAAAGTTTGCGTGCCGTTATATATAAGTTATGACAATTGTTATTAAATATATAAAATTTATATCAAATATATATAAGTTATAATAATAATTATTAAATTAATTTTTTACTGTTAAACGTGATATGTTCCATAATCGCCTGATAAGGTCACTGCATGGTCTAAAACACAATTGCCTCATTGTTTTTTTATAAATGACATTTAGGGTTGGCCTTCAGTTACGAAATATGACATGTTACTAGCATTATAGGTAGGTATTATTAAAAGTCTCTATTATGAAAGTAATTAAAGCTATCTTATTCTTTTATGTTATATGGTTTAAATGAATAGAGCCGGGTAAACGTCCATGATCACCAGCAAAGTTATAGGTACATTGCAGTCTTTTAAAGTTCACCCAGATTTAGAGAGAAGGACAGTTTAGTCTATGGTAACTTAACTTATTCGGTGAAATGCAACAAAAGAATTCCTTATTCAACACCGCTTTTAAGTGAAGCTGTGATGTTGTTCCAGTTAAGTCGGTCTATTAATCAGTTTATCACATGAGTTTATCATGTAAGTCGTCATCGACATGATCTCATGACGTGTTAACGTTTGAGCCAGCTGTGAGTGTGCATTGATATGCGCGCAGCCTGTACACAAATTTTAATTTAAGATCAAACAATTAATTTAAATAGCCAAAATAACAACTGTTTGTTTACAGTTTTAAGTTTACACTTCTGTTGGCAGTCCTCATGATTGCTTTTGTGTTTTTTATCTGATAAGGGGTCAAAGTAGCAGATACGTCACCTGATAGTGAGTAACTACCGCATATCTGCTTTAACATTTTAAGGAAATAAAAATCGTAGCGCATAGTTTTGCGTAAAAAAAGACTGCATAGATTTTTTATTCTTATTCTAAATTCATATTGTTTACGTTATCCTATGTTTGTAGAGAAAACGACACTAATAATAGAAAAAAACGTAACTTCAAAAGGTGATTAATACACGGAAGAAAGTTTTGTTATAACGTATTATCTAGTTAAATTAATTTTATTTAAATGTTATAAAATAATCATTAAAACATGACAAAAAACTAGAATGTTGACTAGCTAATTTCATGGTTTCGGTTTTTCGCTGAAAGAAGTGTAACTTCGAAAATCCTACAATATCTCTAATAGCATAGTTTTAGACTTATAACGCAACTACCAAAACTGCAAAGTACTCCATACACGTATTACTTATGCAAGCATAATTTAATCACCTATTCGATTATGCTTATTAAAACGTATCCAATAAGGTCGCACACTAGATAAGAAACTATTCTCTATTTGTACATTTTGGATTCTAAATCATGTAAGCGATAATAGTTGTTATTAAATTTAAGTGATATACTTTATTTCACTGTATTTTTAACAGTACACACATTTTTAGTGGTTATTTTTTTAAATTTATTAACGTGTGACTTTATCAATAGTTTTTAAACTTTGTTAGCGCAAAACTTTCTCGTTGATTAACTTTTGTTAACTAACTAACGCCAAAAATCTGTAATGCACAGTAAGTACAATGTACCAAACATTAGTAAACTGTTACCATATTATTTATATCTGCATGTACACTAAATTTAAATCAAACTGACGGCCGAATTTAAATGACACTAACGAATAAAGTCAGTGTTGCCACAATCTTACTGCTAAATAGGTTGTCTCTGTGGTACAATAGTTTTGTGTGTCTATTTAATATTAACAACATAATATTAACATGGAAATATGTGTACTGATACTGATCAGACTCAGAAATTTAATAATAGATATTTTATTTAATAGGAAATACAGTTAATATCAAATCCTATTTTAAGTTTCAAAGTAAAAAAGATTGTAGCTCGAATAGCCATTGGATAATTTAGTTGATAGGTAAGTGCCTACTTAATTAAAATTTAGAACAATTAATCTTTGTAATTTTTTTTTTACTTTATCAAGCTATTTCCCTCTGGAATATTTAAAAGCCGCTCATATCTCATTAATAAGAACAGTTAAACATATTTTGTACTTATACTTACAAAACGTTTTAGTTTGATTTAAAGTGTTGTTTATAAAATATATTTTTGTTAAATTGCAACTAAGATAAAAAGATTCTATGAACTTGTTGTTTGGATTTCACATAATATAGAAATAAATAGGATTAGGTCCAAAAATAATTTTTTAACTTTTTACAAGAATGTTTTTAACTTAATGCTCGCTAAAATCGCTAAACTTAATTATCGTTCGGTATGTCTTAATAAACATCATTATCATACTATGACACTTTTCATATATCTAAAACAAAAATGATTAATATTATGTTAAATTCGTTTTTGTCATGATTCGATACACACATATATGCACCAGACTTGACTAGAGTGGTACTGAAAACATTGTTAAGTGGGTGATCGAGTTCATTGAAGGAAAAAACGCTCCTCAGAATCTCTTGTTCAGGGAGGTATGGATTTACAGAGCGGAAACGCACTTGCGACTTTTTAGTAGAAGGAGCCCATGCCTGTCGGTAGTCACAATCGTATGAACATGTTTGCAATCTATGATATCAACAAGATTTATTTTCTCACTACGCATACTAGAAGCAATTTTTTTTATTTTTCAAGAGCAAAAACACAAGAGTGGTTACCATTTTTATAAATTCCTAAGTGGCAGAGACTGTGCTATGTTACCTAGACTGCTGATAAACATACTTAAATATTTCTAAATATATCCATAGTTATAGATAAATTACACTCAGACACAATAAATAATTGTGCTCATCACACAAATATTCGTCCCGGTGGGAATCGACCTCCAGTCAGACCCATTAACTTGACCAACAATTAAACAATTCATGTTGATTAGAAAGTCAAATTTTATTTTATATTTAGTACATTCTCTGTGGCACATGCATATGTGCAGAATAATTTGTATTTTCTAATTACTGGTACTACGATGTACTTGTAAACACACACACAGTTGAGCGCATCTCTCAGTTCGATGCAACAACTTATTTTTAGGTTATTTATTTATTTTAATTTTAAGAGCCTGCCAAAGTGACTCTACTCTGCCTGATGGAAAGCATGAATAGAATCCAAAAGTTGTAGTTACCATACTCATTGCGAACGCTGACAAATTAAAAATTGGTTAAATTTCATTTCATCCAATTGTAATATAATAACATTGTTTATTATTTTATTTAGAGAAAATATATTAATAAAATTATCATATATTGTTAGAAATACGAACTTTGGGATTATGTTTATAAAAAAATATCTAAAAAAATTTTAATTTTTTTAATTTTTTAATTACCAAAAAATTTCACTAGCATAAACTAAAAAAGTTGTCTAAGATATGTAAACATTTAAAATAATAATATAATTTTAATACAACCATGTGTGAAATCGATCAAATACTGTCAATTATTGTATAAAATATATTTTTTCGGACATCGAACACACACCGCCATCAAATAACTGCGACGTGGATTTAGACTTTCAGAACTAAGAACCGTCATAATAGAAGATTAATAGTTCTTTATATTGCAAGAAGGTCAGTAATACAATTATTTGAGGTAATTCTTAGAGATGTTATTTAAATTCTATAAGGTGACATTTTTGCGTATCTTGACCTGGTCTAGAGTATTTTATTACTCGTATATTTACAATGTACACGTGACCTAGTGACGTAGCTAGACGTGATATCCTGTTTTATAAGTAAGTAAAATATTTATCACTCTTTTTTTTCCACGAATCTTACTTTTGTACATACACGATGTACAAATTAAGATTTGTGGAAAAACAAATTGCGACATAAAGATGCTGAGAATTTTATAGGTTTACTGTAAAGTCACAAACTGAAATTCGAACGTGCCCTTTTTAACAAATGTTTCAAATATAATCAAGTATTTTAAATTAAATGTATAGGTAATGTATGTTTATTTAATTCAGTAGAAAACGAATAAAAGTACGGCCATTTTAGATGCATACGTCATAAAATCCTCCAAACGTCACCAACTTGTAGCGAAGTTTTCCCAGAAGGCTAGCACTATTGTAACGTTGAATAACAAGTAGGATACGTTACTTACGTATACTACGTTAAGTAACGCTAAAGACTCCTTTAGATATTTCCTTATATTAAAAATAAGCACATAGATTCCACGATACTAGTGTCTCAAAGTCTCACATCACATCATTACATCAACAGAATTCAATAGTCCACTGTTGGACATATGCCTAACCTTATAAAGGAGGTTTTGGCTTACTATGCCACGCTGGCCAGATGAGTTTTATAGGATTTACATTACGTTTTCCTTCTCCTTGTAGTGATGTAGCCCTATAGTAGATGTAGTCTATTTGTCTTCTATGGCAGCTCCAGTCTAATGGTAAAACTAACCTCTTCCGATCTTTTTTCCAGATCTTTGAGTTAAGTAATGTTGTAACGCCAGAGCTTGTAACAAGAGCAAGAAAGATTATACCGGTCTCTAATATTGATATAAAGATGGCGTACGTTTCATAGTAGAAGTGCAGATTGTATATCTTAATATGCCTTGTAGCCAAAAAATATCACGATGTCCATGACTCCGAAAATGAAAAGTCCAAATAGGAACCAAATAGAAATCAATTTTGAAGTTAACGATCGGTACAATCGCCTAAGTGCAACCGAAGAAGACGGAGAGACGTAACAATGAACTTTATACGAGGTGTCAATGAATCGAAGTTTAGCACAGTCGACGTCTTTTTAGAAATAATCTAGTATTTGAAAGAGTGTTCTAAACCGAATTGTTTCAATTGTTTAATTAAAGGTCAATCTAGTTAATGAAATTGTATTTTTTTTCCTTTTTTTTTTAGTAATTTTTGAAGAACGACTGCAAAAGTTTACCACCAGAGTGAACTTTCAGCCAGGATGTTTTGTACTGTAATGGGGTATTCAATATTGCTTTATGATAACATATAAAAGTACTTGAAGTTTTATCTAGTTCAAATTTTTACTACTGTTACTTGTTGAATTAGGTTAGCTTTTACATTGAATAAATTAAAGCTGACGTTTGATTTAGGCATGACTTAGCAATTCTTTGTTGCTGCAGTTGAAGAAGTTGCAGTTTTTAGTATGATGATGCCTCTCTCTCTTTTGGCAAGATTTTCTATTCTTTTGAGTTATAATACAAAAAACTAAAATTAACTAAAATGCATTCATCTTATTGTATTTTAAAATGAGCAAACAGTCAGCGCATACAAGCTTGATTGGAAGTTGATCATTTATGTCATTTCATATTTGACGACCTATTTTCAATGGAGCGTTCAGGTGCAATGTACCAGATGTATGGATTGGATACTCGAATATTTCATGACTATGTTTCGCGTTCAAAAATTGTATAAATATATTCTATTTCGTATTTCTGGATACAATGTTTTTTCTTCTGAAAAGCATCCAATTACAAAATAAAAGTGTGTGATTAAAGGGTGGAAAAAAGTGATTGATTTGGTTATGCAAGTATTGCCACTATTCGGTCATATAAAGAATTCACCGATATTAAACATCTTAATATCTTTAATAGTTGTTTAAGCGTCATCATCAGTAGCCTTGACCAGTCTACTATTGGACAAAGCAGGTGTCCTCTCTTTAGCAAGGAGGTTTAATTTAAACATTTTATTATAATATTTCAATTAAAAGCAGTAATCGTTTTTCTATAGAAACGTCTGCTTTTAAAATAGGACGTGTCCTCGTTTTGATAGCACTTAATGTCATTTATTCCTCGAGAGAGCCTAAGCTTGGATTAGTCTCTGTTTACTCTCAAGAGGATAAACGTGTTTCGAAACTTTGCAACTGTTATAAGCAAGGCAGGTATATTCAAGAGAGTTCATATCCTTATGTGTATTTTGTTCAATATTAGTATCTTGTCTGGGATTTTGCAGAATTCGGCTTGTCTAAGAGTGTGTTCCTCTTGGGATTTGTGAGTAATTCTGTGAAGCGTCGTTTTCTTCGCTAAATTATTTAAGGTTTACGGATAGATTGGAGTCTATTTGTATATTATAGTAATGTACTTTATGGTCATAATTCTTCCGGAAAACGCAATAATTGACATAATGTCTTTACCTATTCAGCAATAAACAGTAAAATAGACGAATTCAATCGACCGCCTTAAATTTTTTGACCACTTCTGCACTGTCGCGTGGAATTTTACATGCATTAATAGAATGGACACAAAGAATATTCAAACTTAAAACAAAAATTTGTGGATCACTCGAAGTGCAGTCCCATGTAAGAATCGAACCCACAACACTCTTCGACCGTTTAAACCACTTCGTTATCTATGCCGTCACAATGTTTATTTTGTCCATTAAAATAAATGACAATTACTTTCTCACAGGAACACGAACTCCTAAACATTAGAGGTGTGCGTGACTTGTCAATTGTTTACGCCTTTTATTCTTCACTAATTCATAAAAAATTACTTCTCTACATTTAATCCATTTATGTTGAATATTTAAGTATATTTAATTAATAAAGAAATATAATCATCAGCATCTAATGGGTGATACTCGTAATAGGTATAATGATAAGGTGTTGCAATATTAATATTTTCGTTTTTCGTCTTCCTCTAGTAGCAAAAGTACAATTAAATTATTTAGTCAAAAGTATGAGTTGGAAAACTTTACTGAAAGGAACAGCAACATGAAGGTGTTACTAGATATAAGTCTCTTCTTAAAATAGAGGTTTTGACCTTTTTTTTTTTCTTTACTTTTCGCACCATACCCTCCGGAGGGACGAAAACCGGAAAACCAGTATACCCACTAAACCCCGCGGCGGCCTACCTCGGCAGTCGGGAGGAGCTCCAGGAACGCATTAGCGGCTTCTAGAGTCCTCCCTGCCGTACCTCACAAGTGAGGTACATCCCGAGCACCTCATGCCCCAAGGGCAGGACGCTATCGCACCTCTCTCCGCCCTGCACAGTAAGAGGCAGAACAGCGCCCCGCCCCAGACGACACTCCCCGGCCGCACTGGAGTGTCACCTGTCTCGGGTCGCTTGCAGCAGCCACATCGCCCCAAGATATGACCACAGCGACCCTTAGGTGGCGATTAGGGAACTAGCGACCTCTGCCGCGTCCCCTTCGCCACCTCCTTCGAGCGGGATCGGCCCTTTCCCGATCTCGCTCTGCGGTCTCCTTCCGGAGCATAACATGCTCACAGAAGGAGACCGTGGCTTCCCATCCCTCACGAGTCGCCAGCATTGCCGTGATCAGTGCTGACGGCGTAAGGTTTCGTCCGATCCGTCCGACCAGGACTCGACGCTCAGACTCCCAAGCAGGGCAGTCCTCCAGCGTGTGCTGGGCGGAGTCCCGTTCGGACTCGCAGTGGTGGCATTGTGCCGTAGCCTCCCGTCCTATTCGATTCAGATACTCACCAAAGCAGCCGTGCCCGGTGAGTATCTGAGTCAATCGATAGGTGACACAGTCGGTCCTCTCTATCCACGCTTCGAAGTTCGGCAGAACGGGTCCGACGGCGCGTTGGCTAGCACAGCCCTTAGTTTCGAGCCGTGCCTGCCAAGCCACCAGAGCTTGCTTATGCGCGTTCTGCCGTAGCATTCCGGGCTCATGATCTGGCGCGGCCTCTTCAGCATTCCGACCGACAGAACGACGAATTTGGTCATAAACCATCGCGTCCATGTCGGCCAGAATATCGAAGGGCGGAGATCATGCCAGGATCGTCACCGCCTCATAGGAGATTGTGCGGTAGTCCCGTACGATCCGTATGGCCATCAACCGCTGCAGGCTCCTGAGTAGGGCACGGCAGCGGGACGCACCCGTCAGGTCACTAAACCAAACGGGCGCCCCATAGAGGACCATGGAGCTAATAACCCCCATATAGAGGCGGCGAATTTCTTCCCGTGGTCCCCCGAGATTGGGCAACAGACGACAACACACCTGCTACCACCCGCACTCGGGGGACTAATCGCCCGAAATGCTCTTCGAAGCTCCATCGACTGTCCAGAATAAGGCTTAAGTACCTCATGTACTGGGCCAGTACCTGGAGTTCAGCGTCACCCACGCGAAGGCATGAGCTGGGTGGTTCCTGGCGCCTGCGTAGGCCATGAAACCATATCGCCTCAGTTTTCTGAGGCGCCACCCTAAGGCCCAGCTCACAGATCTTGTTTACAACACAAGCCACCCCCTGCTCGGCAAGCCAAAGCACTTCCTCAAAGCGTGACCCTCTAGCCAATATAAGTGTGTCGTCCGCATAGCAGACTACACTTAGGCCAGAGGACAGACTGATACGAAGGACCGCATCGTATGCGAGATTCCACAGCAATGGACCCAATACAGAGCCTTGGGGAACCCCACAACACACCTCCCTCTGGTTTTCTACTCCATTCCGACCGATAAACTTCACTGTCCTGTCGCGTAGATAGGTCTCTATGACGGCCCGCAGGTAGAGCGGCACCTCGTGATATACAAGGGCCGCCCTAATTGCCTGCCAGGGGAGGGTGCCGAACGCGTTGATAATATCAAGGCTGACCGCCAACGCCACCCCCCCTGATTGGATTGTCAACTCCGACAGGGATCGAACACACCTGACAGCATCTACTGTCGAACGTCCCCGTCGGAATCCAAACTGACAGGCCGACAGATCAGGGCCCACTCGCGACAGATGCCCACTGATCCGGTCAGAGATAACCCTCTCAAAGAGTTTCCCCGACTCGTTCAGCAGACAAATCGGTCGGAATGCAGAGAGAGAATCTTTAGTCCTTCCTTCTTTTTTCAAAAGTACCAGTCTCGCTTGTTTCCAGTCGAGAGGGAAGATACCGAGGCTGAGACAATCTGTGAAGATTCGCCTCAGTTTGTTCCCCAGAACCGACAGAGCTATAACCAACGCCCAGCCTGGAACACCATCAGGTCCAGGAGCGGTGTTGCGGGAAGCCAGCCGCCGTATGACCCGGTCCAACTCCAACTCCGTCACCCCATATTCATCGGACCAGGGTTGCCGGTCCGATTGTGACGGAGGAATCGGGGGACTGTCCTGGACCCTTGGGAAGAGTGTATCTAGCACTCAAAAAAATAACACACAAAAAAAAATTCTGGGTCCAGAGTTTCCGTCAACGGAGGGACCCATGGCTTCAGTTTGACTAATATCATTTTGTATGGGCGCCCCCATGGATCCCTATCCAGTCCCGCGATGAGTTCTTTCCATGACCGAGCCTTGGCCTCTGCGATTGCATCGCTGAGAGCCTTTACAGGAGCTCCATATTCCCACCGTGCTCTATCGATCTCTTCGACTGTGGCTCGCCGTCTTCTCCGAGCTCGAAGGTACAGGCGGCGCAATCTAGCAACCGACGTTCTCAGCTGCGCGATGTCTGCGCTCCACCAATACGCCGAGCTCTTTCTGGCTGCCCTGACTCGGGGCATTGAGGCATCACATATGGACGCCATAATATTCCCAAACCAGACAGCCAGTTCTTCTGGATCGTACGAAACTCTTTTCTCCGACCAATCCGCGACGTGGGATGCAGCCACAACCATATCTCTGTTGAGCTGCTTAAGGGACCATCGTCGTGAAGGTTCTCTTTCCTGCTGAGGGCGATCCGGGCGGCGGAGTGACACATCGAATAAGATTTGTCGGTGGTCCGAGAGAGTAACCACTTCCTCCGCCACTCGCCATCCAGACACCATATGAACTGCAGAGGGAGTTGCCCACGACGTTCGACAATAGACTCCCCCTGCCAGCGTACACAGGTGCTAACTGAACCCTGATTGAGAAGTTGGAGGTCCAGTCCAGCTGCCCACTCCAGGATAGCCTCTCCCCTCGCGTCGTCCCGGGTGTCACCCCACTCTCTTGAGCGGGCGTTGAAGTCATCTAGGACGAATACCGGACGGGAGGTGAAGCTGCGGATGCAGATTTCTAACCCGTGTAGGTATGCCTCATACTCAGCTAGGCCGCGATTGGGAGAGAAGTAGCAGCCTATCACCACTGTTACCCCCCACTCGACTGCCACAAAGCCTGCACCTTTTTTTAGAAGAGAGCAATGGAGGCTTTCCCCACCCACCCAATGTATAACCGCTAAACCATCATCCGCCCCGAACCAACGCGAATGGTCAGAGGTTTTGACCTATTATCCACTCTGGCCAAACGGGTTGGTAAAGGTATTTTATAGACACCAACGGATCAAGTACGAGTACAGTTAGTATGACAAATGTCTTATAGGATCTTAAATAAGTTCTCGCTGTTTCTTAAAAGACGGTATCACAGTATCAATCACGTGTTTATTTACCTATTGTTAAATATCTACTTTTGTACCAAATAATGTGTTTTGCGAGGAATATTATTGCATTGCTTTATCTAAAAGAAATCTGGAGCTGAAGCGTACACAATTCTTGTTGAAACATATGGTGTCAATGCTCTGCCGAAAGTAATATCCAAAGACTGATTTAGCCGCGTTCTGGAGTACTAACAAAGTTTGAAGACGAAGAATTGGAGGCATTACTTGATCAAGATCCATGTCAGATGCAACTTAAGCACGAGAAAACATTGCAAGTAGATGTTTCAACTGTGTCAAAACGTTTAAAAGCGTTAGGAATGATCCAAAAACATGGACATAGTGCCGTATGAGTTAAAGCCGAGAGACGTTAAACGACATTGGACATATGTGAACACATGTGGCAAAAACCAGTCAAAATTTACCTGTAAATGCTTCAATAAGAAGTTTTACTCCATTCGCTGTTTTCACCGGCCATAGCCTCTTCTGATTACCATACGTTTCCGGTCGATGGCGCAAGGTTTGAGCGAGCAGCTCTTCCATTCTTTCGAAGAAACTGAAAAATGAGTCGATTCATGGATTATGTCAAAAGATGAATCGCAAAAAAACACAACGAGAACTTGTTCAAGGTCCTTAGGTACTGTCATTGAAGCTCTATCAATGGGTATATAATTGAATATTAGACTTTGTAAAAGGAACATTTGCATGCATTGATGATAGTTTTTTGGTAGCTCTCAGGATATACCTCACAATTGCCCGGTTTTTTTTTGATAGTCATTCTGATGCACTCGTTTAACAGCCACTTTAATCTCGTCTGTCGCACCGTCGCAATCTCTTCCACCCTGACATAACAAAGCAATCACAAAGTACATCGACAAAGTATAAAAGTAATATAATATAATATTAGGGCAATTTAATAGTTCTAAGTAAAGTACTCCTGTAATGGGCCCCATTTATCCCGATAATGTAATCATTATAATGTATCAACTTGTAAAACATTAATGTATGCTTTATACGTGTGTATGTAACGCGATCGGGCTAGGATAATTACTTTTGCAAGGCATTTCCGACTCAAAATTTGATTGCCATCTCGACAACTTAGCTGTACGTCACATACTCATAACGTTGTCATATTATTGTTCTCAGTTTAAGTGATAATGGTGTTTGCCAAATATATGTTTGTAAAGTTTTCAAACGCACAAATATTTTAAAACTAAATTTAATACTTTATTATAGTAAATACGCTGTTTGTCTATACACATAAACCACGACACACTGATTTATTTAATAAAGGTGATAAGCCCTACTTATTTATATATTGCTTAAGAATTTTAAATATAAAACTGAAAAGGTATAACATAAATGTAAAATTTATAGAAAACGTAAAACAGAATTTAATGACACAAACAAGAAAACGTTCTACAACACCACTTTCATATATTTTTACGCTATTATTATATGTATTCCACTCGTATAAAGGAATCGTGAATTTTCTTAATGATTGGATCGTTGACGTCATACAAATGTATTCTGTTATGTAACTAAAGTAAATTTCCAACGTCACAGTACTTATTCTAGGAACATTTACCCATTGAGTTTCCAGAATAATGACCAATTCATAATAGTGCTTAAATGTCAGAACAAGCAAATTAGTAACAGTACATGCTATCAAAAGCGTTTTAGTAGTAGTTTGTAGTTTTGTCAGGCTGCCTTTGAAGAATACTGCTAATATTTTATTCTCATAACGTCTTATCGTTTACAAGAGGAACTTAATTTTAGTTTTATGACGAGTAGTGCAAACATACTTTGTTTTTTATTTTGATGTCATTGATGGTAAAATATGGCAACAGACAATTCATTCAGGCACTAATATTTGAAGAAAAAAATTAAATAATAAAAATAATCATCATCACTGTATAGACCGTACCATTGTTACCTGTTCTTAAACGTACTAATATATTTCTAAATATACATATATGTATATTATTACAAATAAATTACACTCAGATACAGAATCAATTGTCATCATACATTTATTTATTTTGGGAGGGAATCAAATTATCCTTTAACTCCTGGCTTAGCAGTCAGGATCACAAAACTCGAGACTAGGCCCGTCAAAGATTTTCAGTTTAAGAATTTTTGATGTGTGGTTATGAGGTTAGAGTAAATATTTAAGTTTATGAAACTCTTAATTTTATGTTCTTAAAAGATTTCCCATCAATCAAATATCTATTACGTAAATTATTCAGTATATAACATTGTGACCTCTACCACATACCACAAAAGGGCTACGGTTAATCGACAATATGGCAGTGGTATATAGTATTCGTTACAACATGACGGTTCTACAACTAACGTCAAAGTTTGTTTGCGTTGTAATAACTCGGTAGCAAGTCAAGGAACCTCAACCAATTTTGCCGTACGCGAAGTTTCAACTAACATACTTTAGTTTAAGGGCAAGTTTTGTGAACTAAAACGCAGACAACGTTATTCGAAAACGGTTTTTAACAAATTTTTGTTCACATAGTTTTGATGGAGGCATGAAAATTTAATAAAGAGTTATGAATTATAATTGAATACCGATGGTTTCGTTTAATTAAATGAAAACATGCCAAGTACTGAATGTGAAATAATAACTTTTAAACAATTTATTTGTTAAGAATACAAATTGAATTTAAGAATACAAAACAAGAACCACTGCACTATTTTGTCCCTGTCTGCTTAACTAAACTACTAATCTGACATTACCGTCAAAAGTGATTATATTTTTAATTTGCAGTATTGTAAACAATAGTACTGACATCTTGATCATCATCAACAGTCTCTTATAGTCTAATGGTTGGACATAGACCTTTCCTTAGAAAGGATATTCTGATCTACTACACTTTTTTTTTACGTGTGGAAACCCCCACGGACCGTCACTACACCGGGGTTTATGGCAGGGTAGTGTGTCGGAATCAGGCGGACTAAAACCACACGGTATGCCACTCTGCACCTGAGATAGGAGGGATCTGGGAACAGCTGCTATTATGACGTCCAAACCCCTCTCAGCACCTACCCGCTAGCGCGGCTAGCGGTATCCGCCCCCCGCTCGGAAGTCGGCCGTCCGCCGGTAAACTTCGGTGAGCACTTCCGCCTCCAAACAGTTTCAGTCAAGGTGTACACCGTCTCCTTCAAAATGGTGCGATAACCCCGTATGATGGTCTCCTATACTACGCTTGTTAAAAGGGCTGGTATAGGGCTTGTTTTAAGATTTCATCTCTTTGCAGTGCTGTTGCTTTGCAATTTTATCCTTAGTAAACAGATATCTTGACAATCCACATTCTTAATCTGCCACTATATTAGCAGCTGCTTTGTCTGTGCATAATTTACAAAGGCAAACAATTAACAAACTTCACAGATATGAAAATTCCTCTCATTAATAAATTGTCTTCCGAAATTTCATTATACTAAAACTTCTTCGGTAGACATTAATTTCAAGTGATTAGGGACGAGATTTATGAAGTTACATTGAGTAGCAATTATTCATAACATTAATGATATAACACATTCAATGGCAATAAATAATTTCTTCTGCTTTAATGAGTACATTATAATTTTCGTGTTTATCATTTTTAAAGCACTCTACATAACTCAACTGTAACCAACATGTATGTTGAAAGCTGTTATTTTATTTATAAAGTCACTAGAGTAACTTGGCACATCTCCAGAGAGGTAGACGATGGTGCATTACACACCTTAATATTGCAACGTACTTTTTTAATCCACCATGACTGAAGTGGAGCATATTGAAGGCTACGTAATGCATGTATGTATATGTAAAAAAAATCCTAATAGTAAAAAAGAAAAATTAGAAAAGAGAGGAAATAACATGTTGCTACATCAAGTGTTATTTAAACGTTCAAAAGTATATAGAAAATATTTTTGTCACATGCAACTCAAAACATAAATTTGCGTTGCCACATTTTGGGAGTACTCAAAAGGTGGCTTGCTCTCTGTGCTTACGTAACTACTCCACGGCTTATAATAATATTGCTATCAGTGCTACTGCCGTCAATCTATATAAATACAACTTGGAATTATAAATAAATTAACAAGTTTGTTTGCATCATAGAGAAAGAAGGAAGTTAAATTCATTGTATGAATAAGGGCGTACAAAATAATAGAATCTAGGTGGAAAACTTTGTTCGGCATATTGAATTAATTTGATAGATTTTGCGCTTGCGACGCTTTGTAGCATTCATTAAAGAGTCATAGTTAGAATGTAAGTGTCATTAAGTACCAATACGAAGAATGAAAAGTTGATGAACTGTTAGGATATTGAATCTCTGATAAAGGTCAGGCGCAAGATGCAGAAAAGGTAAAAAGAATACTACTTTAATAAGCTAGTTTATGTAATGTTCCAGGATACGTCCTAAAAAAACTAGTGCTCTGTCGTCTGCAGAGGTCCCCGTTTGTCAGTTCCAATTGGCAGCTCATCTATAAAAATCAGAAATAAAGTCAGTCAAAGTATACTACCTTGGAGCACACCTGCAGTAATAAGAAGGTCGTCTCTGCATACGTTATTGAGCTGAACATGATGAGTCAGATAGTTTGCAAAGAATTGCCATTATGCATATGAATATCCAATCGTTCTAATTTATCGAGCAATAGTGGGACAAAGACCATGTCAAATGCCTTGGCTAAATCTAAAAATATCGCTATTACTATTTTCTTTTTTTTAATGCTAAGTAATAGTAATAGTTACTACTATAAAATTTGCGATTTCATGAACTGAATCGTCTATTGACATATTACTGCGAAAACCATATTGTGATGATGATAGTTGGCATTTCTTATCTAGATAATTGATGAGTCTGTTGCCATGTTTTTTAATTATCTTAGATAAAGCAGACAGTATAGATATAGATCGATAGTTTTTGATACCTGTCACCACTTTTATGTATAGGATAGTAACTGTTTAGATGACGGAGGGAAGACGTCTGTTGGGAATACAAAATTTCAAATTTAAAATGACGCGAGAAGTGCTGCTAGTATACTTTTATACCACTTAATGAAACTTAATGAAACCAATATCATTATCATTTCTAAGTTTATTAACAGTTAGAGTAATTTTGACAGAATGTGTAGATGAAAAACAAATAATTGCGACTGAATTAGTATGAGAGACAGAAGAAGAGGTAGGTGAATTGAATCTGTCAAAATCAGAGATAAGATGCTGGGTTCTTAGTTGTAGTGCTACTTTTGATGAGGTCCCAGAATTTTTTGATATTGTGCTCAGCTTTATTAACTTCTGATTTTTCATATCCCTTTTAGTATTTTTGATCATACCACCTGTACCAGTCGAATACAACGAAGAAGAGCATACTGATGCTCGTCAGAATCCAGAACCAAAGACTACTGACGTTGTGATGACTTCTATGACCAACAAAAGAGTAGGACACAGAAAGATAACAACTGAATAGGTAGGTAAAGAGGCTAATAAGATGAGACATTCCACAATTAAATACTGGAGCAGTTGAGGACGCAATTGTTCAAAATAAGGCCATCTAACCAAACTCAAAACAGCACAAAGCATCACCGTCACCTCTAAATGAGAGGTTGCCGCTAAAGTTGAAAAGTTTTATTAAGACATATGTATATCTCATAAATTCACTAAACCATGACCCACAGCGGTTGACCTGCGTGCTAGATTGATACACCACCTTATAGACGAGCTTCCCGACATAAATCTGGACGAGTTTAGGATGGCAATTGGACAAATTAACAACAATAGAACTACGGGTGAAGATGGAATTACAACAGAGCTCCTAAAAGCTGTTGGAATAGCTATATTAGTAGAGCTCTCTAAACTATTTAATTCCATCACTCATACTGGCACTACACCGGAGGCATGGAGCAAGAGCGTGGTAGACCTAATCTTCAAAACAAAAGTCTACTGAAGAACTAATGCCCAATATCGCTCCTGAGCTATGCATACACGTTGTTTTCGAGGGTTATAACGAATTGTTTCGTTTGTTTTCCAATAAATCGGTGACTCCCAGCCCGTGCAGCAGACTGGATTTCTAAAAGATCTCAGTATGCCTGGACGACTGTTGATAAGTCTAGGTGTTGAGATATCTCTATGAAGCTGCATCGATTATTATCTAAGCACAAAAAAGAGCATTACACTGGAATACGTTTTTGAAACACTCAGTTGCAACGGACGGGGAGTTAATGTCAACCAATATCAATGATCACATCCTTTCACATCTGCGGTTTGCAGGCAACGTAGTCATCCTGGCGGCACCTCTACATGATCTTCAAAATGAGTGAAACTGGTGATAAACATCGAAAAGAAGAAAAATGATGCATAGTAGACATGTATCCCGAGTTCCATGTTCATTCGAATATATCTATCCTGGTCAAACTATTAAACTCAACAGCACAACTTCGATCGAGAGGCCGATAGAAGGATTCGTCTAGTCTGGACAGCATACGGGAAGCTACGACGTATCTTTGAGTCGCTAATTTCATAATTGTTAAAGATCAAGGGATTTGTCTAGTACGTTCAACCTTTAATGATATACGGAGGCGAGACGTTAAAACTCATCATTGAACTGGTCCACAATATTAAAATGATTCAGCGTGTGAGAAAGGGTGCAATGCTGGATGTTTCTCTGTCTGATAAAATTTGTAACGAGGTTATTCGACAGAGAACTGGAGTTACTGACATCGCACGTACTCTTAGTACTTTGAAGTGGAAGTGGGCCGTTCATGTCTCCAGATGAACTAATGGTCGTTGGAGCTGAAGCATGGAAACCGTGATTGGGGAAACGACTTGAAGAAGTTGTCTGGCAGTAGATAGATGTGAATTGCCCTAAGCCGGTATGGTTGGCGCTACATGCGGGTGACCTTCCTTCAACTTTGTTCGAATATTCTTGTCGTAGATTGACGTTTGTAAAATGTTAGTGCTATTTGTATGTATAAGTGCTCGGCAGTGTGAGTACACGACGATTGAGCCGGAGATATTCCGTAACTTCTAGGTATAATAAACCGAAAACATCCTAGCAACTGTAACTATACGATCGACAAATTTCGATATGGTGATTATAAAGACATACGAAAGAAAGATGGCCGTTATACCGACTGCGCCATGCCAAACTACGTAGCAAATATCTTAGATAACTACTGGTGGCAGTACACGCACCTGCTGTCCACGTGGTCACCCGCTTCTCATTCCACAGTTGACATTCAGTTCAAGATTATCGAACACTAGCACTTAAATCTTTTTAAATAATACTTACGAAAAAAAATATAAATGATTTTAAGTGTTTATCAAAAGAAAATGTCGTATGTAGCGACTTTTCTAAATGATTTTTATAATTTCTTCTCAATTTTTTTGCTATAACAATAAATAAAATCATACTACCTCAAAAATTCATTCAATTAAATAATTACGTTGATCAACATTAATAGAAAGTGAAATCATGATATTGGAAATACAAATTAAATTTTCGTCTGGCAAAATTATAATAGGCTTACGATTTGAATTTTTGCTTTGATTTTAATAAAAGCAATATCAGAAGCAAAGATGGTAAGAAGAACATAAAGAAGTAATATAAAAATATACACCATAAGAGGAATCTCTTGAAATTATATTTTATTGTATCTTGTATATGTTGTATCTCTAGAGCGTGTATAATTAATATATATAGAAAAATTACTTTAAACATACAATTTAAACTTTTCAATTAAATTGTAATTTAGAGCTATATCTCGATTTATATAGTTATACATTGTATAGGATTTTTTCTGTATGAAGTGTTTTTTGATTTAAGAATTCTAGAATTACAAGAAATTTAAATCGATAATCGAATTTACTAACTTTTTTAACACGTTTTGTAACTAACTTGTGCAAGTGTGCTTTTTAATTTTTTATCTTAACTATATCTATTGGTATTACTTCTCACTTAAATAATGTGATCAGGAATAGCACATGTTCTCTGCATGTCTAACATGATATTTATATACTACTACCTGTAACCTGCGCGTGCTGCTACGCCACCAACTAAAATAAATTTGAAAGAAAGACAAAAAGAAAAAAAATCTACCAACTCGGAAACCTTCGTGAGCTCATGCACAATATCTTTGCCAAAGATTATCACATGATCAAATGCATAGTTTATGATTTTGTAAAGGACATACAGACAGATAGACAGACAGACAGACAAATATTCATTTTTATACGTATAGACACTTTTTGGTAAAAGAAATAATAGAGGCTTTCAAGTATAATCTGAGTAAAGACTATAATTTCATCTGTCAATGATGTGATTCAATCCGTCTTGGTTCGTGTGCAAAATGAATAAAAATTGATATAAATAAAAAAAGATAACAAGACAAGCTTTCATAATAAAATATGAAATGATTAGTTGTAAATGTAACTCATGTAGCAAAAGACTGTATGACAGCGTAATTTCTTGCCGTGTTTTTATTTGTAAAATTTCATTTGAAAGAAATAATACGTCTTTATATAAAAATCTATAAGATTTTGTAAAAGAGATCTGGTGATTATTATTTACTTTATAATGTTGTTCTGATTTAATTTACTGCCGTTTATTAGATACTGATATATATCTATCTCGGCTATAAAATAAAACTCAACATAAATCTGTATTACAATTAACGTGGGTAAACAATTTACAATTTTATTATTTATGTAATACGATCATTCAAGAAATTGTAATTGTAAACTTGGTTTGAAAGTAACTAACAACGTAAACAGCCTATAATAGGCCATTGTTGTACATAGCACTCTTCTTAGAAAGGAGTTTTTGGCCTACTATACCATGCTGGCTAGACGAGTTGGTATAGGGTTTGTGTCAAGTCTTTTTCTATTTGTAGTGTTGCTATCCTGCATAGTTTGTTCACTTAGTCGGCTCTTACGACACACATAGAATGAGTAGGGATAGTAACACTGCGTATTCCTAATCCATCACCACACGGACTTGCGTATTTATTATATAATATCGTCTTATCGCTATCCTAAATGCGATTAGTATCACTATGAGCTCCTTAAACTGAAAATGTAAAAAAACTTTTCATTCTACGTGTTGGGTGTTTATACATTACAGGTTCTCGTGTTTTTCAGTCATTAGATTTTCATCATCATCATCAAAAGCCTTTTACAGTCCACTACTGGACATATACCTCTTTAGCAAGGAGGTTTTGGCCTACTGTACAAAGGGTTTGTTTCAGGTTTTCCTTCTCTTTGTAATGATGTTGTCTTGCATATTTTGTTCCTTTAGTCGCCTTTTACGACAACCACGGGCTGAATAGGGGTGGTAACACTATGTATTCTTAATCCGTCACCACACAGACATTGGATTTTGTTATCAATGAAATGAGGCAAAAAGTTCAAAAATTATTGCTTTTATTACTATTTCTAGCGTCAAAAACATACACAAAAAAAAAATTACGATTGAGACACCCTCTGAGTGAGCCCCTCCCCTAACTCTCAAATGCATGCTCCTAGTGCTAGTTAAACTTACTTCTAGTCATTTTAAACACGCGTATATATCCTCATACATATACTCATTACTTCATCTCATGATACTATACACATTTGCATTTAAGGAGGCCGTTTCATTATTTCGAATTAATGCAAGTTTTCCTTATATTTGAAAGTATTCCGCTTTACGTTAGCAGAATAAAAATATTTACCATGTAAAAGTCGCAGGTCGCAAGATAAAATGGGATATCATCCGTAAGCATGATAAGTGCATGAAAACCCGTCGGGATGTGACCAGGGTCGATAAGTTACGATGTGAAATAAAAGCTTCCCAAGATCCCAAGAATACCCGCACCCAACCTTTCCATCAAAAGAGGATAAAACTAGCCTCAGTTTCTATTAAGCAAAATGGTCAGATGAAGCGAAGTTATGAAATAAGATCATCCCTTTATTGCTTGAATTGCTCAAAGTTAGGTTCATTCGTGTTCCAATCACAAATTGAAATATTAAGAAATGTTGGCTACTTAACAGTAAAGTCTGCTTTGGTTTTTCAAGATCTAATAACGTCTATAGTGATAGAAGAAAACAAAATATAGAATATATTTTTAATCTATTTAATTGTTTACTATTTGGACATCTCTGAATTAGAAACCTTTGGAAAATCGTATCTTAAGTCAATATATTTAACATAATCGTCTTAATGCCTATGCGGTTGTCCACGCGACGTACTTATACTTTTGACTGCCTTACTTTTCTACCAGGTTCGTTGTAATGTGTATGGAATGTGAAAGTTTAAAAATTAATACATAATAAGATATTTACTTTAATAAGTCTTTCTAAGTTTAGTAACCAAATAATTTCTAATTGCACTCATTTTTTTTTTAAACTTGATCCCTGAAAATTGTAATATACACCTTGTAAATTTGACACCCTTGTGTTAATATTTTTTTCATTCATCAGAAGAAAACTGCAGGAGTTGGAAATATAATAAGTCCAAGTCCAACTAAAACATGGAAGCACCACGGATATAGTAATATTTTATTTTTAATATAAATGGCAGAATCACTTGAACGCAATGGACTTATCCTTTTTGTACGGACAAATGAAATTATTGTTTGAAATATATTACTTTACCAGATTTACCATAAATTTCCACAAATTAACCAAATTGGTTCAGACATAACCTAGCTTTTATTTAACTTTCGATGTATGTACATGTATTTGTTCGGTTAGAATCTTGCAAGTCAATTTTGAGCCAGATATCTTCATCCAAATTTTGTATGCATATATATGTATATCGCGTGACAACGTAATGTTAATGATGAAGAGAAATAATGATAGAGCCAAAAGGTGGCTTCAAGAACTCTATAAGGAAACGACGTAACACCAATTTGAGAAACTTATCTCGCGATAACTAAAAAGTAAAACATAAATTACTCGTTACAAGCTTTTGTATTATATAAATAGTCTAATGATATTATAAACCCTTTTATAGTAAAAAAAATTAAGGAAAAGTTAATATTATTCTTTTTAGTGCGTTTAAATTAAAGCTTGCTTTTAAAGATGTCTCTTTACTTTTAATTTTTGTAAGAGTAACGAACATGAATCATTTTTACCTATACAAAATTTATGAGGACATTATACTTGAGCTGATTTTTACGAACGTTTTAAATCAAATTTACGTTAAATTTTAATTTCAAAAAGTTAAGAAAATACTTGATAAATTTTCAATGTGTTTTGTATTTCGTAAAATTAAATGAGAAAAAAGAGAGAAAATATTAATCTTATTGAGATGAGAAGATCTCTCTTCTTTATCATAATTGATGATTATAATACTAATACATAGGGTGATGGAGAGATACAATGATACGAGTAGCGTTACGTGGATATAAATGCAAATTTTGCAATTCTCTATTCCTTTAGTATTCTAAGAATTGACTAATAAGTAAATTGTTTGTGAACCGGCCTATTGCTAGATACAAAGAAACTTCCACTGTTTGTTTGTAATTAAAGGTGAAAGAAACCAATAATTTATCTTAAAAAATTTTGCCTACTACCCTTACATCTTATACACAGTGTAAGATAGCTAGACTACATAGCAACATCGACATGAACGATGCAAGTGGTTTTCCTATTGTTTGGTAAACGAAAAAAAAGTGGCATTGATGGACCTTAACACTCCCCTCACCCCAAGAATTGTCACGCATTGTTTGACAGGTAAA
Source organism: Hypercompe scribonia (assembly GCA_949316085.1). Classification (NCBI taxonomy): domain Eukaryota; kingdom Metazoa; phylum Arthropoda; class Insecta; order Lepidoptera; family Erebidae; genus Hypercompe; species Hypercompe scribonia. Next base: position 9,660,449 of record OX438975.1, read on the forward strand.
TCTCGTTAGGGCATCTCCTCGTTGTATTTACTCCCTGCATATACCTACCGTAGTCACGAACAATGTATCGATTTATAAATTAGGCTATTTTCGTTGTCGCTATCACATCCATTATATGTAGATATACATTAGTGTCCTTTACACGTAAAATGTAGACCAGCGTATCTGGATTACGTTTAAAACCACAGATCACAGAATCTGTGGTTCAAGCTGCGTGACCACGGTTTAGTGTACCGGAGTATCTTAAATATTTAGGTAAAGCATATAAATTGATTTTTAAGAGTTTTACAAGGAAAGTTTTTCTTAGACAAATATTCGTTTGGTTATCATATAATCTGGATTTGATAGTGTCCTTAGTTTAAACAAGAGTAAATATCGGTAATTGTGGGTAGGGAAATGCAGACGGAGTTTCAGACATTTACCAATATTAGTGACTATTTTGATTGTTTAGTAACCGGTGTGAATAGACAAGTAAACGAATAAACTCTATAGTAACTTTAACGCTCCAAACCGTCTTTTTCTAATATACGTCCACACTTGATAGACGCACAAAACTGTGATAATTATGCGTGGGTCACCATCGTATCGAATTGTCAGCTCCGCGCATCTACTCGCCCGCTTCGGAACGGTCTGTTTCCCATGTTTGGAACAGTACGTGCGGAGGGCACTATTAGTGGCTGCATCGCGTGTCATGACTGTTCAAACGCGATTAGCTTTGATTACTTATGTTAAATTAAAATCGTGTAGTTTATACATTATTGATCTATACATCAAAGTGTTGAAACCTGTCACCTGTCACCATAAGAGGGAGGCCTAACTGCGTGGAGTGGATCCCGCAGGATCCATTTTTTATGTTCTTTAACTACAATAATCAAGAACAAGATTATTTTATACGGAGTTATTAAAATATCTTAATATTGTTAGCTTAGAATCTAGACGTCTACTTCTCGACCCTATGATGTTGTATGGTCTATGTAATAACAGATTTGACTGCATTGCCGTCATAAATGGAGTATGTTACATTGTACCGAGAACAGTCTATCAACGAAAAGTGCACCAACACTATCTATTTGTTCTTAATTTGTTTCTGTTAATCCGTGCATAATGGTATTTTTTTTGTTAACGGGGTGAAAAATCCTCATGGATGTCTTTCGCCTAGTTACCGAAGGGGCCGGTCAGGCTTTACTGACTAAAAACCATCCCGGTGTTCCCTTCTTGCGAATAGCCGGGAAGCGAGTATCGCTATTGCACTCTCCAGCTACCTCGACAGGCATTAAACCGTCTCACCCAAGACGGTTCCTATCACTTGTTGCGGCTGTCACTCATCGGTCGCAGTTCTCTAAAGGGATGGAACTCTGCGCGCAGTCTCTCGGGCCTTAATCTTTCCGGGTGACGAATTCCCCAAAATCGTCACCCACAGGCCATTTCCTAAGGTAGCCGGAGATCAATGAATGCCCTTCGGCACCCGGTGCGTCTTCAGCGGGTAGAGGGAACGGTACTGCGTTCTCTTTCATGTCCTGCCCTTTCCCTTGAGGATATCACATCTTCGCAGAAGGAAGCGACGACGCTCGATGCACTCTCACTCCAGACTATGGACAAAACTATCTAACTACCGCGACAATTTCTCGAAACTGGGTGGCCCAAGCTAGGCATTCTGCCAGCGTATGAAATACCGTGTCGTCAGGATAACCATCACAATGATAGTATTCTGACGTTGGCTCCCGGGTGATCCGATACAGGTACGATACTCAAGCAACCGTGTCCGCAAAAGCACCTGGGTCATCCGGAAGGTGAAAGCTTTGTGGTTAACTAATGGACATACCCAATGTGAACATAACCTATATGTGACACTACTTTGAATATTTAACTTTATGTAATCAATATATCATATATAATATCAAAAACAAAGAAAATAAAAATAAAATAACAGGAAATTGATAGCGTGGCCGTGAGATTAGCCATTTATTTACTTGTATTAAATTAAAATTTTGCAATTTAAATTAATTGTTACATACGTTAGTTACTATATAATCAATTAATTTAAATATTTATCGAACAAAATACGGCCACGATAACATTTATTGACGAGAATCAAGAATTGGTTTGTTATTGCATTGTGAATAGTTTTAGTTCGTTTCTATTGAGATGTTTAAATACCTTTATTTCATAACAATTACGCTGGAAGAAATTCGTAGTTCTATTATTATCATTCGTGTTGTTAACTGATGTGGTCTAACATATTTCTGTACCATGACGATTTGGTCAAACTGTTCATTAAAAGAGCAAATTTGCGCCAGTTTAACCGTGATTTTCCTTCGGATGGAAGTTGTAAGTCAAAGTGGTAGAATAAGGCTGATTGCTTTTAGCTCCGTAGTTTACAATGCTAACATGAAATAATTATTAGCTTTAATGTAACATACTTATATCATGTGTATGGATACCTCTTTTACAAAGTATTTGTGGCGACTCCCACATACAGCGACAACAAAGGCATATTACAACGCCATCTACCGAAGACGCATTGAACAACGGAGTAACTACTTCTGTATCGCAATATATAAATTCTTGCACCGATTATCATGTATACAATTTCAAAACATTAATCGAAGGGTTCTCCTTTGTGTGTGAGTTTCTCACTGACATAATTCTATAGAATTAAGTATTATATATTTCATTCATTTCTATTTTTAAGCGATTACGATTATATATAAATGAAATTATACCTAACAAAAAATATTTAGGTTTTTAAAACAGTTACCTAAACTATTGCATATATTGTTGATACAGTAACATTATTTAAAGGGTTGTTATTTTGCGTTTGTTTTATACCTTGGAGGTTTTAGTTAATTTTTTAAATATTTGTGGAAGTTAAAGAATGATAACGTGTAGAAGTAACAGAAATTGTAGAAATTTCAGGATTAGTATCGTAGAAAATTTTTTAATGTTGTGAAGGCCTTATTTGTACGTGCATTATTTTGACTGCCATGAGCGAACTCTAATAACGCGTTGTCCGAGTTTTAATTTGAAAATTTACATCGACGCATAGTGCAGCTGGTGCTCTTAAGAGAATATACGACGAAATACAATTAGAATAATACTCTTATAACACAGAGATTTGAAGGCTATTTGTATTGTATTGATCTAGACAAATGACTTCGATTAGAAGCTTTCAAGGCTTTAGTGATATTGTCATTAGTTTCTATAGTCGTGTAAGTGTATAGATAATTCTCGCGTAATCTGACTACAAGCACATTAAATAATCTTAAGTGCAAGGATTAAGTAAACGTCTGTACGTTTTACGTCTGTAAGTCTTAACGAAAGTTTCCTCTGCCAAAGCTGTACTATTTATTACATTCCGAGTAGACGTCTACTGAATATTTATGTCTGTTTATCGACAGGAAATAATTGATTTAATAATTAAGTCTCTAAAGAATTGAGAGAAGGATTGAGAGCTTACTAAAATAATTAATTATTGTAACTACGACTGTTTCTAGTTAAAACTTATTAATAACTTGGAAAAAGATTGCAAATAATAGCTTGAACGACCACAATAACAAAAAAAACTACGCGAGACTCAGCCCTCCTCAAAGTTAACTGAAATTATGATAATGAATGATTTTGAAAGTAGACTATCGTGTAAACCTTACTGAATAGAATTAAAAATAATATAATTGCGTTGAATGTTTCCTTGTAATAAAACGATTCTGAATCGATTTGTTCTTACGTTAAAACGTGGATCGCGTATGGCAGTCAACAACGTCTGACGCATTGGTGCGATAGTAGCTATGTAACCGAAACATACTTACGAAACTTTTAACGATGATGGAGACGCTCGTCGTAAAACAACAGCGACTTATAATCAATGGATAACCTCGAGTTCGTACAAGAACACTCTTTGATGTAGTATCACTAATCACACGTTTATATTGTCAAAATAAATTAAAACACTTTATGTTGTACCCTCTTTTTTTTTCTGTGCGGAAAACCCCACGGATATCACCGACAGGTGGTTAAGTTGTACCCTATGGTTCAGATAGTTTTTCAATTGAGGTGTCTTTCTGATCGCAGCATAAATCTGCTTGTTTAATTAATTTGAGGCATGAGCATTTCATTTTAATGTGCTAGAATCTGTTTGCATAGTCAGTACTTTTTTTTTGTGTTTAGCAGTTTTACCTGTTACACAAAACACATAATAGTGACGGCAACTCTACCAAAATATGATAATATTTTTGTTACAGGTTCGTTAAATTATAACCTTATATATAGTTATGTAAACATAGCACTAATGAGCACTTGCTTATTGTAATGTTGGCGTATTTAAGATCCCAGGTTTGATTTATCGAATAAATGATTTAGTATTGAGTCATAAGGAAACTGAAGAATTATTTTATTCCATATTAATTCAATAAGATCTAAAGAAATATTTTTTTCATTAAAAGAAAATTATAAAGTATGTAATCTAACCCTATCTCTGATTCTTAGAATCTGGCAGTGAGCACAAATGTAGGCAAAACTGAACGTACTGGATGGTAACATAGTAACATAAATATTTTTTGTTATCAGGGATGGGAGGGTCGGACAGAAATAGGCGGAGGAGAGAATGGAGAGTCTCCACCCCCAGCGCACGCACCTCTAGATGCTGTTTGGCAACCAGTTGCCGGCACCAGGTATGTACTAGATAAAATATTACTGATAGAAATCTATATCATGGTATATTTACATTACGTTCTAATCCAGTCAAGAAACTTCAAATAATCATTTAAGTAAGAGACACAGGTAATTAGGCTTGGATTTATATTCTCATAAATCCTTGCTAGAGATACATGTCTATACTAACTAAATACCTTACTTAACTCGGAATAACCATTAGACCGTCCGCGTCAGTGAAATGGTTCGGTCAGATATTTTCGATAGCTTTGGTAAGCCCATTCCATATGTTTGGTTTTTAAACATTCTTTTCTTATTCAGTATTGACGTAACATTGCAGAATAAGTACTAACTTAAATAGGACTTTGACAAGTTTGTCTAAGAATAAATATCTTCCTTCCCGAGAGTGCCCTAAAGAGGGGACTACCCTTGATAATTATGTCGATATGCTTCCCTGGATAGCCATTAAAGCTAAATTAGGGAACAACTCTAAATTTAACAGTGTTACAGCTGGTTTTGTAGATTTATTTCGTTGGATTCAAGGTACAAAATCAGTACCTTTTAGCGATAAACGTGAAATTAGAGGATTATTATTTTATCATAGATTGCCTTAGTTATAAGTTATTATGGAGAGTAAAATTTATTTTTTGATGAGCAATTTCTAAACAAATACATCTATTTAAAAGTTCACCATAAATTTACGTTAAAGTGTTAAGCCTAGACCTATATTAAAATGATTAGCCTCGATTTACATTTTAACAAATTTAAATACTATAGATAAAGTAAAATCTATAGGGTAGTTTCAATCGAGCTAACATTATGAAAATTGGTAAGAAGCTAAGTCGGTAATATGTTAATGTCACATGAAAATGTTTAGCGATTGTAATCTTATATTTAGCGTTTGGAAAATTATTATGAGGGTATGGCAGACTATTTCTTTTACAGATAATTAAAAGTTAAAGTTTGTCTTCCGACGAGACAGTCAATATCTACGAGAATCGATCCCCTAGATTGACCAACTCTGACAAGTTTCTCGAATATTCCGTGCGCGAGTAATTATAAATAGAGTGTAGCAAAATTGAAAGACGAACTTATCAACTTAATCGAAATCTTATCAACTTATCTAAATAAAACATCGAAATTATCAAAGTTAAAATTGTTTTGCCTACCTCAGTGGCGCAACGGTAGCAAATACGGCTGCTGTGCTTGAGTTCTCGGGTTCGATACCCGGGTCAGATCAAATGTTTGTATGATCTGCAAGTATTTATTTCAGACTTTGGGTGTTTTCTACGTATGATATGTATGTATTTACAAAAAAAAAAGTATTTGAATATCAGTTAGTCTAGTTTCCATAGTACAAGTTCTGTTTAGTTTGAGACTAGATGACGTTGGGTGTCAAATGTACGAAATATTTATCTATTTATTTATTTTAAACTAAAATCATTTTCAAATATATTTAAATTTAAATAGAAGTAAAATCTCAAGCCGATTGATTTCATAATCGTTCATTGGAAAATTGTAGAAGAAAGGAAAGTATGAAGGTATTTTTTTATTTATAATAGTATTCTCATTGTGTACTCGTTATTGCTAGTTACAGTCCATTTAACTGTCCAGCGTAGAATTATATTTGTTGTTCATAGTTTCAGAACTGTAACAGGTCTGCATTAAAGTTTTCTGAATAAAGATATTATGCATGATAAGTGTGAACAATTAAATGTCGTGATTGGTTAAATCAACTTCATTTTAAATGCAAACAAATCCTAGTAAATGGAATATGAACTCGAGGTAGGGCTTGACAATGGATTTTACAACTACATTACTTGTAAATTACATTCTAAAACTAAGTTCTATTCTATATTTAAAGTCGGCAGGCAATATCCAGTTAAACATTAATATAACGATGTTTCGTTATGATATTTACAAGAATAGTTTCTTTCCAGTTCCCGAAGTTATGATATCGACATGAAATTATCTGAGCACAGATTTTTACACATTCGATTATAAGGGATGTTAACTATGCTCGCATATGATATTGCCTTTCAAAGCAAATATAATCTCTTAATAAACCTTATTTGGTTCAGTTACTTACATATTGATAAGAGAAATGAGTAACATACGTTTGTTACGGGTCATTACCCATAGATGGACTAACTCTAAGTTTACTTACCATTACTCAACATATTTGGGTATAGTCGCTCGTATGCTCTATCATAAAAAAATAAAAATAATTGGAATTGACCTATACTTACTTAGGTCTTAAGCTGGGTTAATAATGTTTACATTTCCTACATGAAATACCTACAACCTGAATAGTTACAGCATGCGTGCCGATCATCATCATCATTACCACATCAACAGCCTTTAATAGTCCACTTCTGGACGTAGGCATCTCCTTGGAAAGATTTTGGCTTACTATATCACGCTGACCAAATGGATTGGTATAGGGTTTATTCAAATTTTCCTTCTGTTTGCAGTGATGTTGTCTTGTATATTTTGTTCCCGTAGCCGCCTCTTACGACACTTATGGGAAGAATAGGGGTGGTAACACTTTGTATTCTTATTGCGTCACAACACGAAATGCCGATAATCTAATGTCTAATAATCTATTTCCCGCTCCGTCCTGTCACTCGGTCGGTACGGTCGGTACGGTCACACTCAGGAAGGCATGAGGTATCAGGTATCAGGCAAGCGTGTCTCTGCTGCTAGCTGCCCGGTTTTCCGACAGTGACTTAAGTACGAGAGGAGATCTTTCTAACTTGCCTTCTTCCTTCCAAGCCTTTTTCTGCGCCGAATCCTTGCTGCTTACAGATTGATTTTGGATGTAATCGAAGTTTGAGATGGTACTTATGTCTATGACTCACAATAACCATTGATCTCGCTTTTATCGCAGATTGCTGCCGTAATAGACCTCTGAAACGCACTAAAGATATTACCTAAAAATCGAGCTTATCAGGCCCTACTGAGAGCTTCATTACTATAAAAAATAATTTTGGTGAGAGGCCATAATATGAATATTGAGATACTTTTCTTGCAATTTTCTCGTTTAAACCATTTAATAGAAATAATTATGTGAGGTATATATCGTTTTCACATTCCACTTCATGTTTTTTTCTTACATCTGTAAAAATGTAACTTTAAAAATAGAAACCGTTGCTGATTTTAGTAACGTTTCAAGTTACCAAAACAGTTTACTTCTGCTTAACACTAAATTACCCTGCCTGTTGCATTTCATCATCATCATTATTAGCCTATCGCAGTCCACTGCTGGACATAGTCCTCTCCCAATATACTCGTAGGCCACTACATTTAATGACAGTTTAATATTGAAAGTTGGGAGAAAATGGAGAATAAAAGAAAAACAGAGAATATTTAGCAGAGAAAATATAGATGCGTGTTGTTTGTGTCTTTGTCGCAGAGAAAATGTTAATACGGTAATATGAGAAACTTTATACATGTATTTACTTACTTATTATATATATATATATATTAGGGTGTCCCTTATATGACAAAAAAAATTTTTTTTTCGAATTTCGAAATGCATGCCCTCTATAATTTTTACTAATGCTATAAGATACTTAAATATAAAATTTTATCAATCTAGCATAATTGCAACCAGTGCCGACCGAGTTTCAAAGTTTAGTAAAAAACGTGTTTTGTCCTAAAATTTCAGTCTGCTATAATTTCACTATAAATGCAATGAATTAAGTGAATAAAATTAAATAATAAATTAGATGAACATTAATCTTTAATTAAAAACATAAAAAAATAAGAATCATTCAGGGTAACTTCTTTTTAGAGTAGTTTTTTTACAGTCTGGATACAATTTTAGATGTTCCTGGACACAGCGCAGCAAGAACTGTTTTTGTTCTTCTTCAGCCGTGATAAGTCCGTTAAAATCTTGCATTAATTTAACAGCCCTTTCAGCAGTATCATTTACAACTCTCAAATAACTTATTCTTCTTTTAGCCTCCAGAAAAGCAGCATTGTTATTCCAAGAAGATACATCTTCCTTTAGAAAACTGTCGTCGATCTGCAGTCGTGATAAAAATTGTTTGCTCTTTTCCGATACGAAATAGTCCAGTGCTTTGTCTAAAAAAAAAGAAAAATAAGTTAAATAACAAATAAAAATCAACAACAATTTTGAAAATAAATAAATAAGTATTGGACATTGAAATTGAAATCCAACAAAAAGCCAATTTAACTTACCAAACAACTTTTGAGTCAGTTCTTCCTTCGACGGGTCATAGCGTTTGCTAAAATCCGAGATTTTGTCCCTGTTGAAGTTGGCAATCATCTTCTTCTTAGTTTGGTTGTCAACTTCATCATCAAATAGTGATAGAATGACTGTCTCTTCACATAAATACCACAAGTGATGGCTGAACTTGCTTATAGAAGCTTTAGAAATTGTTGCGACAACTTTTTCATACTCTTTTAACATCTTCAAGAAGCGCAAATCTTGATTAGGTGCTTTGGTCGCCACTGTACATTTGAGCCAAGGTTACACATACAATATTACGAGAAATAAGCAAACATCTTGTAGAGCCTTTTTGTCCTTCGCAGTTACTCTGCATTGTGACTGAAGTAAACATATTTTTAAAGAATAGATCGCTCTCGCCATCCAGCGTGCCTGATGTATAGCTCCGGGGGGCCTTAGTTTTAATTTTTCCTCTGTGTCTCCTCCTAAAAATATTACGCACAGTTCGACCAATTCGCGTTAATCATCTCTTACAAAACCTTTATCTAATTCTGCCTTATAAAATAGTAACAACGCTTGAATGTCTGTCTCGGCAACCCGTGCTTTTACGAAATTAAGAGATGGTTCAATTTTAGTACAATCAATGTTTTTCCAATTTTCTTGGAACTTTTTGAACATCGGAATATCTGGGCTACTAGTAATTTGCTTAATCTTGGTTTCAAAGACAGCTTTTAGGACCAATTCATAAACATGATGACGACAGGCGAAAAGCAACAATTCTCTTCCTAAAGTTTTCTCCAAAATAGCACAAGCTCCATTGAAACGGCCCATACTGGAAGCTGTTGTGTCGCAGCACATTATTTGCACTTTATCATAAAGGTTCCAGTCAAAGAGAGCTGCTGATACAGCCTTCGCTTGATGTTTTCCAGAAGAACTTTCTAGTTTCGGCACTGCAAGAAGCTGCTCTCTATCGTCAAATGAAGCTATAACTGGCAAGCGTTCTTCTTTTGAACTCCGTACATCCAACCCCGGTAATAGTTTTCCATCCCAATGGACTGTGACTATGTCGGGTACATTGTTTTGGAAGTTAGATTTTATTGCTTCTGCCCTTGATTTTCTAGTTTCAGTACGAATTCGCTGAATCGAGGATTTGTTAATACAGAAATCATCGCTGCTCAGACCAAGCGCTTCTACCACCGCATTAAGAATGTAAAGGGTATCTCTAATGCTTAACTGGCATCGATCTAAAGCTGCAACTAGTTTAGGTGTTATAAGATTCTTTCTACCTCTTTTTGAACTTTGTTCATGGCAGGGAACGTCCGGCAAGCTGAGTTCAGAATTCAAGATCTGTTCTTCGTCTGAATCTTCTACACTGTCTAAGTTATTTGTGGTGGAAGTAGATGCAACAGCTAGTGATTCTCTTTGTCTTACAATCCTTTCCTCTTCTTCCAATTGTCGTTGTCTAGATCTTTGTTCTTTTTCCGCCAATTTTTTATCTACACCACCTAAGCATCCCGGTCGACCTGGCTCTCTCTGTTTCATTAAAAATAATTTATTTATTTATTTATTTATTTATACATCATGCACTTTATGTACATAGGCGGACTTAATGCCTAAGGCATTCTCTACCAGTCAACCTTTGGGTGATGCAGAGAAAATAGGAAGTAGGTGCGTTTCAGATGTTGAAAAGAAGAAGTAGACATATACAAACTTTCATATACTAAAATTAATACAAATACATAAATACATACAAATACATACTTAAGTTGATGTAAGTCTATATACATACATACACAAATAAATATCATAACAAGTAATAATAAGATGATAATCATGTATTGGTTGATTCTACCAGCTGTTTCAGTAAATACTGCTTCACTTTTTTCTTAAAAGTAAAAGCGTTGCTAGCCATCCTGACTTCGAGGGGAAGCTCATTCCAGTGAAGAACGGACTGCACAAAGAAAGATGAGCCAACAAACTCAGATGTATGGGAGGGGCAACGAAGGAGAAGATTCTTAGAAGACCGAAGCTTTCTGTCGTGATTGCTACATAGGAGTTGGAAATAAGAGTTTAAATATGTTGGCGAAGATGGGTTATTAAGTAAAGAGAATAGAACAGTGAGCGCGCATAATTTTCGGCGTAGACGAATTGGTAGCCAATTGAGCTGCGAACGGAAAGAAGATACATGGTCATATTTACGGAGATTATAAACAAATCGAATGCAGTTATTAAGAAGACGGTCTAATTTATCGAGAAGATCTGCATTCAGGTCGTAGCAGCACACATCACCATAGTCGATTAAGAGGAAGATAAGAGTTTGCACAAGCATAGTCTTGGTTTTTACGGGCAGGAAATTTCTCAGACGATTTAGAGCCCGAAGTGTCCCAGTAATCCTCCGGCACTGTTTTGCAACTTGTTCACGCCAGGTTAGTGTGCAATCGAGGTGTAAACCTAAATCTTTCACCGATCCACTCACAGGTATGATAGTCCCATTAAAAGTAATAGCCGGGAGAGTTTTAGTGTCTACTCTGTTCATCGACCGGTGACTTCCCACTACGATAGCTTGACATTTTGTGGGGTTCACAGATAAACCAAACCTTTGAGACCACGTGTTGATTGTTTCCAGATCGTGGTTGATCATTTGTATTGCTCTCGAGATATCTTCCACTTTGCTCTGTGAATAGAGCTGTAGGTCGTCGGCATACAGATGATACGCACAACGAAGTTCCAGGGACAGGAGGTTAATATACACAGAAAATAATATAGGAGAAAGAATGCCGCCTTGAGGAACACCAGAATCGAGATCACACCAGCTCGAGGAAGATCCATCGACATGAACAGATTGCTGGCGTCCCCTAAGATATGATGAGAACCAATCCAGTGCTTCAGGTGAGACCACAAGATAGGAAAGGATAGACAGGAGTATATTGTGATTGACTGTGTTGAAGGCATTAGAGAAATCAATTAGTACCAAAACAGTAACTTCAGTGTCTTGCATACCTGCCTTGATATCACCAACCACTTTAAGAAGAGCAGAAGTAGTGCTATGACCAGACCTGAAACCCGATTGAAACGGGCTCAATAGGTTGTTTTTGTAGACAAATTCAGAAAACTGTTTGTGCACACAGGATTCTAGGACCTTTGAGAGGAAAGGGAGGACGGATATTGGTCTGAAATGGTTGGGGTGTGTGGGATTTGGATTTTTAGGTAAAGGGATGACACAAGCTTTGCGCCACAGTGATGGGAAAATTCCAGAATATAATGAGTAGTTTATGATATGGGCGATTATAGGTAAAATGTGGTCAATAATTGTTACGATCATACGTCGGCTGATTTTATCACAACCAACAGCGTTGGATTTGATAGAGAATATGATCTTTTTGATCTCACCCGACGCAACCGGAGAAAATCGGAAGGGATTTATGTTAGGGCTATTTAAGCTTGTCAGGTAGTCAACAGTGCGATACTCGGTTTGAGAATCCAAATGAGCAGATAGAGAAAAATGGTGGTTCAAATCCTCCAAACCAACCGTCCCCTGCAGACCACCCGACCGCTGCTTACCAATACCCAGAGTTCCAAGGAACCTCCAAATATTGGCGGGAGAAGAATGGGAGATGTTGTCAAAAATGTGTCGGCGTTTGGCGTTGCGTATCATCTGGTTGCAGCGATTCCTCGCGATTTTGTATAAAGTGCGCTTTGCCTCGGTACGGTCCCTTCTGAATTTGAAAAAAGCTCTATCTCTTCGTTGCATAGCCAAAAGTACCTCTTTCGTCATCCAGGGAGCAGGTTGCCTCTTTACTTTAATACTTTTGATGGGTGCATGGTTATCATATAGAGCGAGAAGTATGTGATTAAAGTTATGAAGCTTCTCATCTATGCTTATAACTGACGTTACTGCATCCCAATTCAGACAGGCAGCATCCCTAAGTAGCTTGTCCAGATGCATACGAACAAAACAACGCATGCGCAAAACTCTTGGTTGGGGTTTAGGTGGTTTAAGGGCATAGGAGAGGAAGATTAGATCGTGATTGGAGAATGCCGGCGCTTCAAGTTGACCATGGTTACGGACAAGCATAGGGACCGACACCAGTATTAAATCTAACCAAGTGTCCACCCCCAGGCTGTTATGATGAGTTGGCTGTAGAGGTAAAACATGCATACCGGTCGACTCAACAATCTGAAGGAGTTTGCAGGCACGTGAGGTAGGGCGGGTTAGGTCTGTATTGAAATCTCCCATGATGATGTGATGAGTGTATACAGACCCCAAGGATTCCAGCACTGTTTCCAGACTGGAGAAGTAATCTACCGAGGGAGGAGAATACACTGCCCCCAGGACCACCTTAATTCCTCTCACAAGGACCTCAAGAAATAAATATTCTACGGCAGCCGAAGAAGAAGAAGAGGGAGAAGAAGCCAGAATTTTAAAAGGAAGAGAACTGTGTATGTAAATGGCAACTCCACCTCCCCTCCTGGTGACTCGATCATTTCGAACAAGGATATAGCCAGTGAGAGGATAGAAAGCAGAAAGAAGATTAGGTTTGAGCCAACTCTCCGATATCAGGATGGCATGAACGTTGGTGCTACTAAAAGCCTCAGTCAAATCACTATAATGACTGGGTATGCTCTGTGCATTGAGGTGACATACATTAAGCAGGTGCTCTGACTGACGGTTGAATGTAAATTGTAAGCGTTCACCTAATGTCTCAGTTATAAAGGCAGAACTAACATCTACAGAGGATAAAGTAGACTCGTGAGCAGTATTGTCATAATCATAATCATCAGTTATCATACGTATTAAATATAAGCAATAAAAATATACTACAAAATAGTAAATAAATATAAATGTAAAAAAAAAAAAAAAAATTGGAATTATTTATACGATATCTCAAAATATGCAATACCTTACTATGTTGGCACGAAATTACTCCTCTGCACCACCCACCAGCTAACACAACACAAAATTTGATAATAACAACTAAAAAGAAAAATAAAAATACAAGTGAAATAAAACGTATCAAATAGTGATAGTGTAAACAGAAACATTAACACGTTACGTTGTCCATTAACGCATTTCCGAACGCAACCCGTCATGCATATGTCACTTTACGGATGTCAAATATGATAAGTTAAATATGTTGTTGATGTTAAATAAACAATTAGACAAGGCCAAGTAGACACAAATAAAGTAAGACTATATTGTTTACCTGCCAGTTAGCCGACGAGCTACGTTCAGAAAAACGTACGTTAATGTGAATAAGTCCGATGTATTATATTTTGACTGGACTTTTCTTGTGCGGGCCAGACGACTTATTTTCTTTGCCACTTCTGCCATGGTGCCCCACTGCATGAAGAGCTTTTGGGTGCTTTGAAATCAGGTCCGACAGCTCCTCAACGGTAGTGATCTTACACCGGATGCCGGCAGCGACCATAACAACAATTGTGCCGTCATTAGTCCAACATGCACGAGTGCCGAAGTGATTCCGGGCCTTGGCAAATACTGTCTGTCTTGTTTTGGTGAGAAATTCACGAACAGAAACGGCGGAACCTTTAAGTGCAGATTTAGCCCTCCAGGCCGCCGACCGGAGTTGCAAGCTACGAAATCTCACCAAAATGGACCGGTGATGATCTGTATCCGGTGTCCCTAGCCTGTGACAGACAGTGAAGGACTCCGCAGTGCACGTTTTCAGTTGCAGCTTGTTATTGACTATGTCAAGTGCCACTCTGCCACAGTCTTCACCATCAGACTCCGCAACCCCCATGAGTAGAAGTGCTTTACGACGATGCCTTGTCTCCATGGCATCAACAGCTTGAGTGCATTCTTTAATCTGCTTCCGTAACAGTCCCAACATGCTGTATATTAGTTCCCAAAAGGTTCGGAACTCCTCAGCAACTTTTGCAACCGTGGCCTTTGAGGTACTTGTACCTTGAAGCTGTGACTCCAGTTCCGCCATTCTTCTGGTGAAGGACTCCTCCAGAGATTTTTGAGCGGCTTCAATGTTCACCAACTGTGACATATTGTTGTGCAGTGTAGTGCTGGTAGGTGGTGGCTACAAATTGGTTAAGATCCACACATAAACTCCTACAAACAAGTGCAGTCCAATATTATGGTGTATTAAGCAAGAACTTGTAATAGTTTTTAGGAAATGTAGATATTTTAAATTAAATACAATTAAGAGCAAATAATTTTCTGTGTGCACTTTTTGACACCTACCCTCAAAAAACAAAAAAACAATACAAAAAAAATAATTTATCTTCCTCTATTTTCATTCTCTCAAAAGCATCAGCATGTGCAATATCAAACAAATTATCAAGATTAATTATAAAATTGTTCCCACGACTCTTAAACGTAATCTGAGTTTTCTTACAATTTTTTTGCAACTCTCTCCAAACATGATATAAATCAATAAGCTTCTTCACACAGTTAGGAAATGCCCTTGTTGAAATTCTTGCTTTTTCCCAATATATGATGCACTCCCTAATCACAAGATTTGCACTTTTACTAACAGTCAATTTAACCTCACGAATATTGTAAAATAGGACTGAGAGAACTTGTCGATTAGATGGTAATTTTGCACCATTTATTTGGTAGCTAGTCAATCCGACAAGAAAAATATTTTGTTTATCACTCCGTAATTCCACCGACATGTTTACGCACTAAACAATGAAGCACTAATAGTCTCAAAAATCACGTACGAAATGGCAAATAAAACATGTCGTAACAGGTCACTGGGCAGTACTTAAGCAACTTGTATCGACAAGTTTAAATAGCAAGTCGGCACGGGTTATCGTTTATATATCGAACTAATATTTTTTTCTAGACAATATAGGGTTATTACGAAACTTTTAAGAAGGTATGCGTAAAAAAATATCGAACTTGAAATTTAAGGGACACCCTAAATATATATATATTACTTTATTAGGTTTTGTTCGAAGTCTACGTAGTGCACAGTGTTCTTTTTCAGTTCAGAGATTTCAGAAATTGTTTTGCCTGTAAGGCCTCAGGGGTTTCTGCTTCTGTAACGTAGATACCAAGTGTGAATTTATATGTAGATTTGATTTATTTATTTTAATAGCATTTCAAACTTTTACCGAGAAAATGATCAATTTAATGATAATTAGAAAATACTGCTTGCTGTTTACTACATTATAAATGCCGGCAACAACCATCTGATAAATATACATTAGTAAATAACAGTAGTGGGTGGCAATCTACGGACGGCGAGAACTTGCTACATAAGGCATTAGCTTGTGATTGCATTACTCTAAGATAAATGGACAAGACAAGGGATCACGCTTTCGCAATTCTGTGCAGTTGGAAATTTTACTAATATATATGTACATATAAAAATATTGTTTTGTGTACGCTTCAAAAGTTTTGTACTAGTTGAGCTCAAATTGTTTCCGATGATATACAATTTCAAAGATTATTTTTATTTACTTATCGTGGCATTTTTGTTCCTTCAATCTTATCAACACCACTACAATGTGCCATTCCGAAGCATAGTAGGGTACAGCTTGTAATTTATAACTACGTTTTTCATTGTTTCTTACATCTTACTACATAGATTGCTAGCTCCATTAATTCATTTACCCATTTCCCTTCTTAACAATAGGTTGCTTTGTTATACGAAAAATTATAAGAAAACTTAGTAATGAAAAATACTTTCTGACAAATCTTCTGTATTGATTTAAAATCATTCATTTCTTTCTAATTTTTTGTTTATTTACCAAGAGGCCCATATCCAACAGTGGACTACTACAGGCTGTTGATCTGATGTGAGATGTTTTATATTTTTATTTGTTAGATAGTCAGACAGTCTCTTCTAAGAGTAAACTTTTGGGTTGTGCAACGTTATAACTAAACGTGAGTGTTGATTAAAATATACATATGAAGCATTTCAAATCTGAATCCCAATATTTCCTAAAATTTATCACTCACCGTCCAACTGTTTTTAAACATATACAACTAAAAATTGTAGGTCAACATACATAATACAAACATAACAGGTTGTTTTTTCATATGAAAATACAAGAAAATTTTAAAACAAATTAGAAAGTCATTTATTTTACGTGTTTCAGTAACAGTGATTAATATATTTCTTTTATATGATTATGACATTTGATAATTTGTTACGTAATAATTTTGTAACAATTTATGTTTAACTAAATAATATATTCTCTCAAATTTACAATGTTTGGAAAATGCTGCTAAGTTGAGACAAACTATATCACAAAAGTCGTTATTATTTACGGCGTCCAGCCTCAACATAGACCAGCCAACTACACAGGAGATGTTATAGGGCACAATTGTGTGCGCATACACAGGTGCACTCTTTGTTCCCTCACTTTCACAGTCAGTCTATCCGACGTGAATGTAATATACATACAACATAAATATATATAGAACGAAACCTCCTTTATAATGAGAAAAATATGTCCAGCAGTTGTCTATTAAAGGGAATGATATTGATGTGATGACTCTCACATTAAACGCCTATACTCTGCCAAGTTTGGTCCTGTTGCAGTAACAGGGAGTAATTATATTAATGTCAACTGGATATTACTGAACCTGGAAAAAGGGAGCGCATTGAGGTTTATAAAAAAAAAGGTCTATAAAAAAAATTGCGAAGTGAATTCACCACCTCCAGCTTAGCAGTCACGGTCACTAAACACTAGGTCAAACAGGTCCGTTAACACTACTGTGTTTTAAAGAAAAATAACGAAAAAGATTGTTACACATTTCTTGTAGTCTTTACTTTTAATTTTTAAGCCACATTATTAATATATATTATATTAATAACTTAAAGCCCCTTATATTTACTGATTTATGTATCTACATTTATGTACATACATAGCGCATAAATTTAAGTTGCCATACCCGATTTCTACTATTATAAAAATAATTCTGTTGTAAAGGAAAGCTTCAGAATCTACCAAATACAAGTCCGAGTGTAGTGCTTTGTTCCTGACTCATTATTTAATTAACAAAGTTCTTCAAGATAAGTTAAGAATACATAATTTACGGCTAAAACGATGTAAGAATAGGATAGTCCATTATTGTGCAACCTTGTGTAAACAAATTGTGAGATGGATTTCAAATTTTGAATATTCAATCGTAATAATTAATTCCTATTTTAAAATACCAAAAACGATTGTGAACCAGCAAACTCGATGACGAAATTTGTAAAGTTATCCTTAATTATTATCAAATTAAACTTTATTTTATCCCTCTGTTATTAGTTTATACAGAATTCAGTAACTAAATATTGATTGGAATTAAATATCCACTCATATTGTTTAAATGCAAACTCAATACCTACATTTTCTGAAATTTATTACTAAATAATGTAAAACCGTCCAACTGTTTTTAAACACATTCAATTAAAAATTGTAGATCAACATACATAGTGCCATTATAATAAAAAAAAATATATAAATTTAATAACGAATATAAAAGTTATTTATTTTATATGTATATATATAACATTTTAGTTACATCAATTAACTCATTTCTTTTGTATAGTTTAATAGTTTATGATGTAGTAATTTTATAACAATTTATGTATATAAATAATATATTTGCTATGCCTGGAAAAGGTTGCTAAGTTGAAACAAACTATTTCACAAAATTATGTGTTCACTTTGCTGGCAATAAAGATTTTGTTTTTAATTATTTGATTACTTTCTGTCTAACTCTCTGTACCGATTTATCATTTATCACTCGTTTTTAAATACACCTTCGGCACCGAAAGAAATATTAATCTTTTAAGATATTTTGCCATTTATTAAAAATATACTGATTGATGTATATGGGAAATATCACAAAACTTGAGAACCTGACATGGTGTCAGTAATGCCAGAGAATATGGAGTCATGGGGTTATTACAACCTCGTCGGAACGACAGACAATATAAAGTAAAACCTGTAGTACTTTAAGGTGATTTTGTCAATTCTCGTATTTGTACATAATTTTATATCATAGAATACGATAGTCTATTCACGTCCGTCAACACGTTCATCCAACTATCATGACCCATTAAGGATGCCCAATATTTTTCAACTTAGACATAATATTAAAACTTTTCTTATTTTCTATTCAATCCAAGTCGATTGTTTCGAATAAGAAAGTTTCTAAAACAAGTCATGACAGAGAAATAGGACTTAAAGTATCACGAATAATAAAAGTGTCCAAGCACATATGGGCTCCTGGATAGTTGCCAAACGCCAAGTCCCTCTTAAGTTGGTTGTTTTATTTTCAAGGGCTTTCACCCGAAAAATGAGATTTATTTACCTGATATACACTTTAAAAACTAAATGTAAACTATAAAATGCAAGTACATAGTAGGCTTATTATTATGATTGAGGCAACAGAAAAGGATAATATAGAATAGTATGGAAGAAAAGTAAACACTATGTGAAAACGTTATTGTACAGACAATCGTGCTTGTTAAAAGAGCTATCCCGGCACTTTCTTACCAATTTCTATCACTGTCAAATAAGTATCAAAATTATCATTTATAAGCATCAATTGAATTTGATAAGTTGTATATTACGAACGACTTTTAACAAAAATATTAAATATAGTTTGCCATTCACAAGGACTTCTAACATGAAATTCTTTAAATAACATCATCTTTCAGCCCGGTGGCTTGGCATATTTCACAACTTCTGTTTATACGAAATAAAATATTTATTCCTAAACCTCCGTCATTACTGTTCTGAATTTTCTTTTTTCATCAGATTTTCATTGTCCTAATGAAAAATGATGTGTCGGTTACAGCCTTATTTTTACGATTGAGTAGCAACATGTATTAGTTAAATAAATTTTTTCTACTGTTTTATTTGAACATGAGTTTAAAAATTTAATAATATTTATTTAGTTTCAACTTTGTTGTTCAGGAAATTTCAGTTTTGTCATTTCCGAACTTTGTATAAGCCTAAATTGAGATCTATTGAAAATTATGCATAATATATTTATATGTAGGGAAAAACTACTTGGAAGTATGTATAAACGATTCCGTCCGTATGGTGACAGATTAAGAATACGTAGTGTTACCACACCTATTCATCCCGTGGGTGTCGTAAAAGGTGACTAAGGGAACAAAATATTCCGGTAAATATTACTACAAAGAGAAAGAAAAATTGAAACACACTTTATTCCAACCCTTCTGGCCAGCGTGGTAAAGTAGGCCAAAACTTCATTGCTAAGGAGAGGCCTATGTCTGTGCAGTGGACTATAAAAGGCTGTTGATGATGATGATGATGATAAATGATTCTATACTTGTGAAAGCTAAAATGGAAAAATATCATTTTTAGTAAGTGTTCTAAAATCACTGTAACACACACTAATTTGTAAAAATGTAATAATAAGACGTGACTAGTTATTTAACCGCATGCAATTTAATCGATAATCGACATGACGAAGGATAGTCCTGTTTATGAACTTCAAGTTTGTACATTGTGTATGTTCGTGCGTATTTGTTTTGCTATGGTTAGATATATGTTTGACCGATGTTGGAAAACATGTGGAAATGGAATCTAGGCGCATCGAAAGTGTGCTGAAATCATTTCATTCAACAAATTATTCACACGACACAATAATGATACACATTGTGCAAGTATGTGTTACATGTTTCTAATATTATAAAAAGTGCCAAAATATGCGTGTAACGTAACTTTATGAGGATAAATATTTAGGTTGATTGGTAAGGTTTGATGCTTGATCTAAAGGCCCTAATTATCAAAAATTAAGAAACAATTATTCATAAACTTTACCAAATTTATGCACACATTAATACATTTTTACAAATATCACAAAAATGTACACAAGGCTTACTTTAATATTATTTTACATGGTAAAGTAAAATTTAAATACCAAGCACATCTGTGTGAGCTATTACAATGTAGTGAATGTTTAAATGTCGTAATCACTTGATTATTTTTCAGATTTCGAGTTAAAATATATCTTTATATTTATCGTTGAACTTGGAATAAGAAACATACTTGCCTTGTTTTCTAACGTAACCCAAAGCTTTCATTGCTTACATAAGTCCACAGTACAATTAAAAGCAGTGTTAAAATGAGTGTCCTATTGTTACGTTTTTGCTATGTTTTATTGTATTAATTAGGCCTTCAGTTTCAGTATGGAATATCAAGAATTGTTTTCACTAAGGACTATGTCTCGGCATCCAGCTAATGGTAATTTCGGTTGTAATGTGTGTGTTTTAATAAGGTTTTAATTAACTAACATTCGACTAATACCTTTTCCTCCACACCAGGTGAATCTCTGTGTACCCCTTCGGAGATTCAGACATGAGTGCATGTAGTTATAGCAACTTTCTTTCACTTTAACATTTGCTTTGTCTATACTGCCTGCCATTGAGATGTCGCTGATGTTTTAAAAGCATTGAATCATATATGAATCACAATGCGTTTTTTTTCTATATTAAAAGTCTGCCAAATTGACTACTCTATCCCATAGAAAGCATATAAAATATAAAAAATATCACATTTACCACTTTATTTTTATCAGCTCGATGTGCGTTGTGTCTAGTTTGAATGGCCTTCGGAAGCATATTATTAAAGATAATATTAGTAATATAGTCCAGTAATTTAAGAGAATACACAGTATTAATATTCATATGTGAGGATTTTTTTTTGTTAAACTAACAACATTTTATTATGAATGTAAAAGGAATAGGAATCATGATACGACATATCATAATAAAATTTTTGAATGGGATCTTAATTGTGGTGCAAACGTATAAAAGCTCTAGTATTTTTTTAATACATTTATAAATAATACATATATAACTACAATAAAATAATTCCCAGTTCTCTCTTTTCTATACGGGTCCGTAATTGTTACTTAGCATTAGTTTTTACCAACTGTATAACTTACATTGTAAAATATTCAATATTGAGTGCAGAAGGTTAAATATTCAAGACTTGATAGGTAAAATATATGCGACTCATTAACATGTCACTTGCATTTTTATAGTAGGTAGGTACAACGAGGAGAAGGATCATTTGATTATAAATGTGTATTGCCGCTCATAGACACGTGTAACTATATATTATGACCATATATTGACCATCACAAATATCAAGAGGGTTCTTCTTGGAGGAAAACTACTATTTTTCATCACTCCATACACAAATATTACACAGGTACACGTGTAGAGACCGTTAACTGTTACATTGGGCATAAACTCAAACAAAAATTGCAGCATTTGCTAGTGGCAATGTAAAATACGTCCCATAGAGAACAGCCTTTAGACGATTTCGGAAATAAAAAAGCGCCCAAGAGACGGCATTTTTATTTCCGTCGTGGTATTTAATGTGTCACAACAATTCTTTATTCGCTTAACATTTTATTACGTAACCGGGTTTCGCGTCAGGCCTTTCATAAGGCATTCGTACAGAAATGCGGTTTTGAATAACGAGAAACGTGGGGTCCCTATTATTCTATAAAGTCAGCGTTGTATCACTGACACATGGGGACAGAGAGGGAGAGAATAAAACTTATTTTCACACAGTAAAATTTACTTAGCAACAGAATTTTCAATTTGGACATCTAGAGTAGCGACGCTTTGAAACCCCTGCTCTTTACTGCTTACGTAGCCTTGCTGAGGGCGGGTCAAGAGACACCTCGAGTGGGCGAGTGCATCAGTGATTGCTTACAATTATACAGTGCTTGTATGTTAAGCCAAACTACAGATTAAAAAGGTATCTTGTTTCTTCAAAATTAATGTAAACACAATGTAATGATTTGTACAGTACAGACGATAGATAGCAACCTATAACAATATTTTTTATAAGTAAAAGTAAACGTTTGTTAGTGTATATGCAGAAGTTAAAATTTAAATACTAAAAAAAAAATTTGGTATCAGTTACGAGTATATCAACTACATACAATGATACGATATGACCTACGTTTTTGTAGGTCGTAGGTCGTAGAGAGCTGGGAATTGTTTTATTATATTTATACATGTATTATTTGTATATTATTATATACTACACTAATATATATATATATATATATATATATATATATATATATATTAGTGTTATTATTATATATATATTATATTAGTATTATTTATATTTTTTTTCTTAATGTTTAGTAATTATTTATTTGACTGCACAGTTTATCTAGCAGTGTAAGCGGTCGCCACGTCGCTTTCTACTGCGCTGAGTGTTATGGGTTCAAACCCCATACGGGATAACACTTTGTGTGATCCATAAATTGTTCTGACTCTGGGTGTTCTTTGCGTCCGTTTCTTATATGTTCGTAAAGGCCCCCGCGACACACGATTTATTTGTAGTGAAGGCGTTGTCTATTTAAAAATACTAATAATAATAATTCCACTAGCTTTATATTGAGTTAGACTATATTACTATATCCTTATTTTTAAGTTCATGAATTATAAAAAATTAAAAATTAATCATTATAGTATTTATTTTTAAAGTACATTGGGTTTATATTGAATTTGAGTATATTATTATTTATTTGATAAAGATGTGATATTTATTTGATGCAGAAATAATGAAATTGATTAAGAAATTAGCTTCAAATTTCATACCTAAATTACTGTCAATTCCTGACTTTAAATCATAGTTCTCTAATTGTTAGGATGAAGTCATCAAATCAAATAGTCAATCAAAAAGTTTTGCCAGATATATGACCTGTATCGTTAGGATGTGATGAGCTAATAAGAGATCTAGATGAAATTTCTTACATACATTTTGTAAACCTCCCAATTTTTCACTCTCAGGTTAACGAAATGAATAGTCGGAATTTGAAGTATGGCAAATCCGTCTTCCCTCTTCAGTTCCGCTCTCTCATTCACTAAAAGTTGAGTCTGAAAGTAAAGTGATTGTCTTGAATTGATAGTAATATTCGGGCTGCTACTACTTTTATGGTGATTCTTTACATCTCCCGTGTAACCTTTAGTAAAATATGATGAAAACAGAATACTGGCGTAGTTCATAATTTTAACAGTTAATTAAAACATTACACTTAAAATATTTAGTGCAAACACAGGGTACACGTAGTAACACATATTTTTTAAATACCCTTATTTCAAAGTAAAGATACTACTCTAGATAGATACACATATAAAAGTGTAGAAGTGTCAAGACAAGGTCGACATTTTTAGACAGCTTTGATATAAGATATTTTGAGAAAAACCCACGCTAAATATGTCCAACTTGAAACTTTCCTAACCATCTAAACGTTTATTCATCTGTAGGTAGCTCTTATTGTACGCCCCAGTTTTACGAGCACGAAGCTCAAAATGTTTTGCAGAATATGTATTTTTACTCAACCTGCTAGGAAATGGTTAAGATGTAGAAAGAAAAGAAGTAGATATATTTTTGTTTTGTTTTAATATTCACCAGTAGAGAACAAAGGGATCCCGAGTTTTGTTTACTTAAACAGCTAAGCTTGAAAAGCGTTGAGTAGGGTTGTATTCTAGTTACTTTTGAAATAAGAGAAAAGTTGGGGAATGTTTAAAGAAGATTACCGCGTTATTTGAGATGCTTCTGTAGGTCTGTTGAATTTTAAACCGCTGCCGTAACAAAAGATTGTTATCTAATCACATTTTTTATGAAAATTAGAATAGGACATACATATTTAGGATAGCTATCTACGTTTGATACTTACATTCATTTCACCTATAGTTATATCGACACAAATCTCGCAACATGGAAAAAATTGAAAGATGGGTAACATTTTTTATGCTATGTATATAAATTTAATGATAATTTACTTTGATATGTAGTTTTATTACCATGTCAAAAATTTCATTATCGAACGTGTATTATAGTAGTATATTTTATTCATTTTGCACTGATTTAATATACAAGATTTTAAATCGTAGTCTACTATGAATACGTATCTTTTGAAGATAGCTAGACTGTTGTTATCCTTCAACAGTGACGGTACTAAACGGATGTGAATGAGAAGCACACATATTGTATGTGTATGTGTATGGTATACGGCTTGAATTACACATGTGCAGGGATACCAGTATCATAAATACTTATTTAGCAAAAACAGAAAATCTCTTTAATTACAGCAATAAATTAGTTTTAAAAATATGCAATTCTTTTCTGAATGCGTCGTATTTAGTTAAAGTGTGCTACATCATCAATAAGAAGATTTTGTCTACAGTTTATGGCTTTAGCTAGATACCAGTTGTCTTTTGAATACTATGCAATAGTTATCTCTGGAAATTCCAATCACTATTAGATATACCGCTAAAAATAAGCTTCATTCATTCACGTTATTTGCTTTAAAAAAAAATGACAATGACTGTTGCCTTGAACCTCCTTTTTAAGTAGAGGTATGTTCAGCAGTCGGCTATTGAGAGCTGTTAATGATTTATTTTGTAATGAATATTTAGTTTAGAATCGAAAAAAAATAAAATTAAGAAAATTTCTTAGTAAAACATGCGATTTTAGTTTTTCTAGAAAAACTGATGGCACCCATGAAAATCTGAATCCGTATAGTCACGAGTGCGCTACCGGCCTATAAGGGCTAAAACACCATGTCAATATTCGTTAAAATACACCATGTTTATGCATTAAAATAATTGTTTTCCTCATTTCCTAACAACTTGTTGAGTTAAAGATCGTGTCCACTTTCAACATTTTCGGGCTCGTAATCTGTAACATGAGGAACTTCCGTTTCCTTTATGGCTCCCATTAAAATTCAAACCAGTACTTATATTATACGAGTATTAACCAAACCAGTTTCAAATTAGTTTATAGGGTGTTTTATTTAATGTCATTCCCTGTACTTTTTTTTTAGTTAAAACTGCTCAAGTAAGAAAACAAAGCAAATATATTTATTCTGAGTTTTGTGTCTGTGAGTTCGAGTAAAAAAAGAAACAAGATTTCATAGAGCTGTTTTTTAGCTCAATTGAGTAACTGTTTGGAAGTATCTTATCGTTAATTATTCACATTTGGCAGTTGAATTTGATAAACGGCCATGGTGTTAAACTTGTAAATGTACAAATTAAAAAAAATGATAAAACTGTGGTTTTGCAATATTACAATGTATATAAAGTTTCTTATTCAACGTTGGAGAACATTCTTCGCTAAGAAACTTGAGTTCTTAAAACATAATCGCGCAAGAGAGTTTCGTGGTCTCATGCAATGTCTGAGTTTGGCTTAAGAATGCTCGATTGGGTTAAGATCTGGGCTGAGTGAAGGGCACTCCATATAGTTAATATTTATCTTTTGAACTTAGTATACAATAAAGCTAGATTTATTATTTTATAGGATATTTAAATTAAATAAATAAGAAAGAAATATTACCCTGTTTTGAGGTTCATTCTGATCTGGATTCAGATTTTTTTCGCGCAACTGTTACAAAGGTAACATTGATGATAATACTCGTATATATCCTTTTAAACTGTTTGTAACAGCTAAAAAAGAAATTAAAAAAGATTAAGTTTTACATGTAAAATTAAATAATAAATGCATTATATTAAGAAAAAAATATCAACGGAGAGTAAAAGCAAAAAAGTGAAGTGTTTTTCTAGATGGGTTCAACGGAAGCAATTGCATCCAAGTTGAGTTGAGAGGTTCGATGAGTGTCATTGTGACCGCCAAGAACCCTTGGAGAGAGACTACGTCCGTATAGTCAACTATAGTTACATCGTTTCAATGAATTTTCAAAATTATATAAATATTTTTTAAATAATTTGAAACTTCACAAAGTTGAGTCGAATTAACATCAACTTTTTTAGTACAATGGCTATATCTTACAATATAAAAAAAGTGGCTTTATTATCTTCCAAAAAGATAGAAATTATTTTTGACAGAATAAAATATTTAAACAAATATACTGTGAATTTAATAAAAATAAATAAAAAGACTTATGCAAGTTATAAGTACATTAAATAGCACCGTTAAATAAATGTAAACATATGATGAAACACTCGCAGAAATCATGCTAGTTACGTATTAGTGACTACTAGACATCGGCAAAAAAGAAGATAAATTAATTTTAATTTTATGCTTAAGTAACGAAGAAATGCATAATGAATAGAATATTTACTCTGCATTGGTTCGTTAGATAGATGGCGTTTCTTTTTGTAAATAATATATGATCGTTCAATGTCAAATTGTCTGAACATAAATAGTGGAGTGGGTTGCGAGCTGTGGGCGTAGGAATCTGATTGAATATGCCGAATATTTGACTTAAGTTGTCAGAAAAAATCTTTTTATTTAAAATGTTTATCTATATGATTTTATGGTAGTATTTAGCTTGCATATACAATCTTTAGTATAATAGGGCATTATCTCTTTTCTTAGCAGAGGCCTGTATCCAGCTGTGCTTTATTAAAGACCATAATTTTTGATAAGAAACTTTGACAATTGGGCAATATAATGCATTTCGTTAACTTTGATACCGTAAAGTACAAAGTTGCCGTGAGGCAGTAGCAACTATTTGCACGCAACTAAATTTAAGTATTTATTCATTTCTAAATTCAGACAGACCTTACAATGTCTGTGGGAGGAAAAGGTCTAATATATTTTTTATCTGTTTCTCTTTGTTTGCTCGAATATTTAACAAAGTAAAACACATATTTATTTTTTATGCTATAATAAAGTCCACCGGTACGTGACGTTTGCCTTTTGAGTTTAAAATGTTATGAGTTGGCTTTTAAAATCTTTTATTTTTCAGCTGCAAATGTATTAAATGTGGAAATGAAAGATATAATTTATTTTAGTGCGCTCAAATTAAATACTATCGTGACGGAAAATATAAATTACTAAGTGTATCTTTGTTAAATACGGTTTATAATAGTTTTTTAAGTTAAACTCACTAATTATTATCTAACTACCCTTACTTATGAGTATTTTATAAATTCAGATAGTTTCAAGGAATTATAGAGAGCTATGAGTTATACTTTATTTAAAGAAAAACACCCGTACTAAGAATATATCCTGTTTCATAGTTTCTCTGAATTGATTTTGACTTTTTCTGTAAGACGCAATTCGTAAAAACAAAAAAGAGCAACATTAAAATCTTACAGTTTACACGCACACGCGATGTGAACATTATACTGACTGTACAATTTCTGTGATCTCAGTCGGATTCTGTCGTTCAAGCTCAGAGTAAAACGATAACGATTGAGCCCCTTAAAATCCATTACGCGTTTATACGAACTCAAAGATCATATTGCTACGAGAGAATAAAATGGAGCTACTTTGCTCCTGTAGTAAATAGTGAAGTGAAATGTATTTGTTATAATGTCTAACTGTGTTACATTGTATCAATTATAATATTTAAAACAATAACGTGCATAAATTGACATTATACGTGTGGTGACGGATTAAGGATATGAAGTGCTATCATGCTTACTCGCCTATGGGTATCGTAAGAGGCAATTGAAGAAACATACTATGCAGAATAATATCACTGTAAAGAGAATGAAAACTGGAAATAAATCCTACACTAAACCTTCTGGCTTACTACTGGCCTACTATAGGCCAAAACTTCCCTTTGAAGGAGAGCCTTATGCCCAGCCATAGACTATTAAAGGTTGTTGATGTGATGTTGAAATAAAATTTAAAGTTTATTGAAGAACACATAGTATGTGTTGTGAATGTAATTGATTAGATTCAGTTGATAAGAATGTAAGTAAATTGTATAAAGTTTCTACTTGGAGGTGATTCGATTTAATTCAAGTCAATATATACAATTATAATTCTTTGCTTTTGTCTTAATATAACAACTTAGTACATAATAATGATATGTGTGACATAGATACCAGACGTTAGCTTAGTAATTTTAACAAAATGGATATTTAACTAGAAAGCTTTCATAGGCTTCAGAAAATTAGAAAAATGACACCTTGTAGATGTCACTCGAGCTATCATATTTTTATGACAGCGTATGAAGGCTGTTAAGAACTATAATTATTTGTCATTAGAGCTAAAGACCCATAATCGACCAAAACTACCTATAATTCTGTCAGCAGTTAGTTCAAAATTTATGTACATAAAATCACTTTCAGGAGATATGCCGCTCTAATAAGTCGATAATATGTAATGTTAAGGATATCAGTGACAATCAAACACTGAGATTAATGTTTACTGTCAATGAATGATAGAATAATAACAGTCGTTCAATAGTTTTAAAGTAAGCATTTCGTTGGATCTCATCTATAATCCAAACCAACAAACGATATTATGCTATTTTCTCTCGTATGTTACGGAAGTTGCGCAGTTGTTATGTTTTAATTTAATTTGATATAATTTTTTTTGCGCTTTCGGGCGTGCTTGAACAGCATTATTTAATTACATTACTGTCATGTGCGTTTAGATTATTATAAAAGTACTTTACTTCACTTAAATATGTGACTGTTTATATATAATAAAAGAATTCACCAATAAGATTTATAAAAACAGCAATATCGGACTCGTCAAGAAAAAGTTAAGCATGATCCTGCACAAAAAATTTGAAAGTCAAATTAAGGCTTCCCTTTGGTAATTGTTATTATGCATTACTAGTTTTTTGTTAAATGTACTAATCAAAAACGAATTGAATTAAAAAAAATTACTTTAATTATTCCCGTCCCGTAATCCCTCATCCCACGTATACAGCACAGTACGCACCCAGTTATCAGGCAGTTTGCTCAACTCTCTTATTGCTCAGTATCAGGATGTTGACATATTCTTTTCTTTTTATTTCTGGCCTACTAAAGCGAATTTACTCTGCCTGATGGAAGGCATGAATAGAGTCCAAGAGTGGTAGTCGCCGTACTCATTGCGAATATAGATAACTCAGTATAGCGACCTAGTGAGATACTTTTCCACATCCTGCTTAAAGGACCCGGGGTCATAGTGGGAGGATTATACGTACGCTGATAGTGAGTTCCAGGTTTTAACTGATTTACACAGGAAGGAAGAGTCGAACCGTATAGTTCGGTAGCGTATAATTGCCATTCTAAAACGGTGACTTTCGAGGCCCGCACGTGTTGTCTTATAATGGAAGGCAGAAAGTGGGACCAGTTGGACGAATTCGTCAGAATTCTACAGTTGCAGTTGGCAGTTGGTTAAATAAATCAATCAAATTATTGTAGGTATTATATTTTTTCAAGATTTAATTTTTCTTTGAAATTAGATTAATACTCGTAGTGTGATTGTTATGGCGCGTGTACAATTACATAATGGCGTGAAGCATAACATTCGACCATTTATAGTAATTAAATTTTTACAATATATTTTATAAATGTAAAATATTAAGGTTTTACTAATAATACGATTTAAATAATTAATCTAAATAAAATAAAGCTTATAATATCAATTTAGTGCAATATCTCCTCTAAAAGGCCCATCATATTAAGATTGCACCATATTTGTCCGTTGGTCTGCCATGAGTCTGTTTTATTTTGTACAGTTTTGATGTAATACAGTATATTATATTCCGTGCCTGGGACGGCACGTAAAGCCGTCAGTTCTGCGCTTGATCTCTCCCCGATCGTGTCGAATAGCCGTCTCATCGGATTATGAATGTGAGAAAACAGAGAGTGCACCTATCAACTTCTTTTGCATATGCTTGTGCACTGTAACATCTCTGTTAAGACAGGACGCCGTGGTCGAAATCACAAAGGAGTACGTAATTATCCAGGATGTCCGAAAAAAAATTATCGTTATCAGCATATCACCGTCCACTGCTGGACACAGGTCTCTCTATACGCATGTGACTTCATTCGATGCTCGGTACATTGATATAGGCAACTTAAATTATTTTGCAGTAATTAGCTTGGTTAATGTTCGTTAGCGATATCCATTTATCATTTATCATTTAGTGTACATTAATGGAAATGATAACGACTATTATACCATAGTGTTATTATTTTTGTTGAAAGTTAAGTGAGACGCAACATTAAGCAAGAAAAGTTTTCCAAGAACAACAATCTATGAATAAATTATGTTAACTGAAATTTATAAGCAACTAGAAACTTTTATTAAAATTCTTATTACTGACTCTGAAACTGCGATCATTAAGATGGGATATTTCGTTAAATTGTTCATTTTTAAAGGTTATATTTAACTTACCTAGTTTATTTGTTGGGGTCAAATCTAGTAGTTGAAATTTGACCCTTTTTTTGACTGACTGATCTGATACTTGTTATACCTCTTTGGTTCTGATGACAATGCAATGTAATACATTCTGTATCATTGTATATCCAAGATGGCCGCCGCTACAAAATGGTGGATAATATGTAATAATAAATATCTCAATTAAATGATGAGGCTTTAGTAGATTAGTATATTTCACTATAAAAAATAATGAAAATCCAATATGGCCGCCAGCAAAATGGCGGATTAAATTTTTTTACAACCTCTTCAATATGGGTATCAAGTGAAAGGGCTTGACTTGTAGAATACTGTACGCTATGATAATTTTCGTAACGAAACTGAATACTGGAAAATAAATTAAGTAAATATTATTTTTTGTTAAACGGTTATATTGAAATTAAGATAATAATGATGTAGTTAATGTACTATATTCTTCCTAACCTTTATTATTCCCTAGATTATAAGTTTATTTACCACTGAACTATTAAAAAATCACTGTACATTTTTCTTTTTACAATTACGCTTAATTTTATCGGGTAAGTGATAGATTACGTTAAGAAAGGTCACCTTTGCCTGGTACTTAAAATTCGATTGTTTTAAGCGTCTTGTCTTATTTCATTATACATTGAGCATATTCATGACGGGCTAAAATATACATTAGATTACATATGTTAAAATTTCTATCCTATCTGTATGCCTTTATTTTAAAATGTCTAAAAAAAATTTTTCTCACGTACCAATGTCTAGATTTATCACTATATGTTGAATAATGACAGACAGACTTAGATTTATGAATACGTTATATTTTATACTATTGTATTACCCTATTTATAACTCAATGATGTAGAGTGATTGCTTAAAAGCACGAACATATAAGGGATTACTATTTTATGTCTGTTTATTTGTATAATGTAAAACTTCACTTTCAAATGTATTGTGTCAGTGTACTTATTAGGAGCTTTGTTTTAGGACTGTTAGAATGTAGTATTTTTTGGTCTTTATTTGCTTTGTATCGCAGTTCATACTGCGGTACACTACGTACTTTTAATATACATATTACTTACAATAGAAACTGCTTATGTAAAGCTACAAATTTTATTCATTTTACAATTTAATATTTATGATTACAGCATACAGTTTAGACTTATTTACAATGATTTTAACTACGTAATTTAGGGATATTTAACTATAGCAGTCGTTTACATAATTTTGAAGATTAAATTGCTAATTACCGAAAAGTTTTTTTAAATAGAGATTTTATTAACCTTTTCGTCACTAAAATGTTTATTTCTTATATTCGCTTATTTAATGAAAGTTATAATTTTCAAAGATAGACCAAAACATAGAATGACGAGTGCATGTTATACATTTAAAACAGTAATGCTTATTTTCAGTGATATTAGCAAGAACTTTTCGTCCAATAGTTTTAAACTGAAAAGATTCATTCAACAGTTTGAAGGAATTTAATTAGTGTCTCGGAATGTGAATTAAACCCATGATGGAAGCGGCTTCTATTATGTTAGGCGAGATGTCAAGGAATTGCTTTAGGTTCTCCGGGGCTTCTCCGGCTTCTCTGGAATTAATGTTGCTCGGTAAACTTTCGCGCGTCAGCTATTTCATTTTGTAAACCCGTTTCGTCACGTCTCCAGATTGCTGTTCATACATTATCATAAAGGTGATATATATGATAATAAATATTAATGAAACGTAACAGATGCTACATTAGGGAGATCCGTTTGCACATAGTATTGAAAGCGAATACACATATTATGACCTGCGTTGTGGATTTCAATATGATTTTTCTTTTCTCTTACATTTGCTAATTCCAATTGTGTATCATTTTCTAAATTTTGTTACTGGCAATGATAGCTAAGATATTCCTTGGTTAAAATATTTATATACATAAAGTGTAGTCGAATCAGACGTTAAAGTGATATTTGACAACATTTTTCTAAACGTGCCTGCAGTTATTTCTGTTTTTTAAGTATCGAACCATTAAACGCAGAGTCTGTTAGTTATGCTATAACTTTCTCATCGATGAAATGGCTTGTAATTACATTTTTCATTATCAACCTTTCGCGCCCTGGAAACCTGTTCGCTACAAACAATTAGGGGGCCGCTTTACTATGACAACCGAACTTGACAAGTTAATCTGTAATTAGGTTAGTCCTCCACTTTCCACGAAAGCATAAACATATACCCTTTTAGCGCTCTGCTAAGTGTAATACATTTTTATCTACTCTCTAACGTACCACTGCTAACAAAGGAATGTAATAACCTGACTCTTCTTTTACGCTCTCTATACGCCCCTTACTCTAATACACTCGTTATCTAGTTAGCACACACAATCCTCCACGCGTCATATGCACCGACCGTATTAACGAAGGTAGTAAAACACAAAGCCAGCTGACCATATTTTGTCATAAACCATTCTTTATATCAGAGATTTCTGCCGTACACTCAGTTATACAATCTTGGGTATACATCGGATATGATATTATTTTCTACTTAAAATGCTACTAAGGACCGGGTTTTTAATGGTGAGTTATTATTAATTTAAATTTCCTTTCTTGCCTTTTTTTCATTTCAGCTTTGTAAAATGAATGACTCAAAAGATTCATTTTTATTAATTTCGTTTCAATTCATTTTAAAATTCTAAGCTCCAAAGAGAATTTTAGTGAGAAAAATCTCCGACTTGTTTTTGCTTTAGCTGTTTTTAACGTTATAAAGTATTTTAAATAAAGTTACCCTATAATATCTTTTGTGTTTACGAGTATAATATCACTGCGTTTTATTTTTCTTAAGCGATCGTCCCTTTGGTGTAGGTTAAAGAACAGTAACTATTACCCTGCAGAGTATTGGGAAAACACTTCTGAACCTTCAGACAGACGAGAACTACAGAAACTTCTTTGTTTGCATGAATTACTCGCATTCATTGAGAAAAGCTGTATTTTTATTTTATTATTTTTGTTTATTTTCACTTTAAAGTGTTGCTGTATGTTGAATAATGTAATATAAGTTATTTCCGTCTTAGCTCATTGTCATTTCTTTTTCATATGTTACATTATTTGTTCCAAGTCAGAAACCCATGCGAAAGTTTTGTAAGCGTGCAATGTTACATTCGTGCAGTGATAACATTTTACGGTTATTATATTATAAATTCTTCCCCTACGTTGGGTGATTGACTAAATGTGAGGGTCTTGTAAGCGATATACATGTATAGTACACAGTCTCACGAAAAGTGTTTAATAATTTATTGCGTTTGGGTGAATGTATATACAGTGGTATACTATGTCCAGCTGTGGACTATTAAACAGGACTGTTAATGTGATGTGTACACACATAAAATGTATTACTTGAATATTGATGAAATCAAATTTATCTATATTTACTGTATCCTATTTCTAAATGCGTAGGGTCTCTGTACACACGTTCATGTGAATGCCAGAATGAAGTATAAACGTGGGTTGATTTTCCATTGGAATATAATTACAATATTAATTTGTATTTGCTCATGTTTTGTTTTCGGAAATGTAAATATTGTGGTAAGCGGTTTAAATATAAAATCAAACATTCGTGTGCATGAGTAGCTAATGTTTACTTTAGTAGGAGTGTTTTTATGTTACATAATATGTATATAGCTATTTAAAAAAAAAGTTGAAACGTATTTATATCGGTTGTCTAGAACCCATAGTACAAGATCTACTTAAGAATAGATGGTGTTGTGTGTCAGATGTCCGAAATATATATTATAATTAATATCAGTTCTTCAGTATCTTGAGTACAAGTTCTCTCTGTCTTAGTTAGATTCTGGTAAAAAAATATATCAGTAGATACGTCTCGTTTAAAACTCACTTGTCCCTTGGGGCCCCCTTTAGTTACTGATACCCTATTGGTTTTATGTGCATACATATTTCCCCTGCTAACGTTGAAAATACATAAGTAGATATGCCTGCTGCTTCTCCATTGCACTGTAGATGAAGGTATCTACAAATGTCATACAATGTCTTCGTAAGTAGGCAAATTGGTGCCGTTGCTCCTATTTTCCGAGTAAAGTTTTTTAGATTGGATAAAAACTGTTTGTTCGAAGATCACCGCATATTTCGAAAACAGTTGTTGCAAAGCTTTTTGTGTCATAAAATTTTGAATATGAAACGGCTTATAATCAGAAACCGTGGACAAATTACATAAAAGTACAGTTTTTTTATTACAATTTTTCATGTGTTAAAACTATACCATTATTTAAAATGTCTGCAAGTCAAATAACCACGAACGTTTTCAATCTGATAGTCCCCTTATCATGTTATGTGTCTAGCGAAGGCAGTTACAAAAATTAATTAATTGATACCCAATTCGCGTTATTATATTGTATTACTCGGTTGAGTAGAATCGCTAGTTATTATTTTTATAGATATTTAGATTTAATTACTTCCATAATTGGCAGATAATAAAAAAAAATCTGTTGCACTTTAAGGTTAAGTAAGGTTGATCATGGCCCCGTATATTTCTGGATGTCGTAATAACAACTGTTCCCGGATCCCTCCTATATCAGGCGCAGAGTGGTACACCGTGTGGTTTTAGTCGTTCCGATTCCGACACACCACCCTGCCGTAAACCCCGGTGGGGTGACGGCCCGAGGGGGTTTCCACAGGTTAAAAAAAAAAAAATGGCGCCGTATATTTCACCAGGCTATTTTTAATTTTAGACTAGATATGACTAAATATCACGACCTTTCATTTGCTTTTACGCCTATAGATAAGTAAATTAGGCTTTTGCATGGGAACAAGATTATCGAACAAGTATATAAAATAACTCTGCCTACTTTAACTACAAAGGGGCTGGATAGTAATATAAGTAAATTATATTAATGATATGACATATAAATTAGTTTATTGTCACAAAATTTTAGTATAATTTTAAGAAAACACATTTCTTTTACGTCTTTGATTCGTCTTTGTTTAGCAATAGAATAAAATTGTTTTAATAGATTTTTCAGAGCATTCAGTTACGTTACAATTGCAGCCTGCATTGCTGCTTGAATAATATAAATCTATTGAAAACCAAGTTTCTTTACAGATAATCGTCTTTCACTCTTGTTTGCGTTAAATAAAAACATGAAATGACGATGCACATGTAAAGGCTATCAATTTAAGAATTACAATAATTACCAAATTAATATAAGATTAAGAAATTGGATCCACTCGTTCTTTGACAAATTTAAAAATGGCAATGTAAGAGTTTGAATTCTTAATTTTTAAGAAACCTATTAATTACATACAAAATTTTCCTATTGTTATCAAATATTATTTTTTATGCTAGAAGTGTAGTAAGTTAAACTTATGTAGCATACGCTATACGTATCTAGTATTGATTTATTATATTAATATTTGTGAGTGTATATAGTGTCTTTTTAAATTGTAAAGATTGAAATGAAAATGAATTCGAATGATTGTTTTTTAACAACACCCATATTAAGAATATATCCTGTGTCACGGGGAACTTTATACAAACAAGAAACGGACAAAAAGAGCACCCAGACTCGGATCACAATTCGGATAACAATTTTTGGAGCACACTAAGTTAGTGTTGTCCCATGTAGAGTTTAAACTCGTTATACTCGGCGCAGTAGAGAACAGTCTAAACTCCATAAGCAGAAAGAGTTTAGACAAGAAGTAATAGTCTAGTTGATAACAGTAATAA
Organism: Hypercompe scribonia; assembly: GCA_949316085.1. Lineage (NCBI taxonomy): Eukaryota > Metazoa > Arthropoda > Insecta > Lepidoptera > Erebidae > Hypercompe > Hypercompe scribonia. Next base: position 9,697,098 of record OX438975.1, read on the forward strand.
AATTGACGTTTTACTCGTTGACTTTCTTCTTTGATCCCAGTTTTCAAAGTTAGTCATTTTGAAATTCATAAAAGTGCTACGTGTATGTATTAAAGATACTAATATCAGACGAAGAGATATTCGGCAGCCTTTTCATCGCCCTCATTAGCATTATGCAAAATGAGCCGTACTTATTATATTATACAATATTGGATCACGCTTATCAATTGAATTACAAAATAATACAAAATAGTAAGCGACTTTATGACCCTCATTTATGGCAAAGAGAGAAATGGTACCTGGAGCTTTAGTTCCTACAAAAGGATGACTTTCCGTTTTTTCTTTTTTTTTATAGTGTAAGGAGCGATTGATCATATAGTACTTTTTTATGACTCAAAGACTAAACTGCCTAAAACCATCCATGGTCGAGTTATGTATCTGCTTAAAGTGAAACTCTTCCACGCCCACGCCCTTGTTACGTGACGCAAGCATGTGTGGAATACAATAATCCAAAACCTAATTTTTTCTCGAAAATCCTTCATCGCAACCATTTAATTTCTGATACAAAATTTTGTATCGTAACAGTAATGTCTGTAGAATAACCTAATTTCAAGAGAAAAATTACAACTTGGCTTATCTTTTGTCTAATTTCACATAATACAGTAGGTTTTAATACTCCCGACCAAGCTATTTTTGTCGTAAACAACTTTAATTTAGTGTAAAATCTTGCCTGTCACGGCTTACCCTGTTCGCTAATATGATTAGTCTGCCATAACCACTGGAGTGAAAAGATACTAAAACTTTTTTTATCAGTACCTTTTTGAAAATATTAAAGCATCGCAAATTTTGTTGCTGTAAAGTAATTGGTTTATTCATATCATTACTTGTATACTTCTGATGTTGTCTTCAGGAAGAGGTTATATTGTACAAGCCATTTCTACTTCTGTTTTAACCAAAAATACTTCTGCTTTCAACAAAGGCTTAATAAAATCCTGTAATATGTTTGTCGTAAATTTAATTATGTATCGCAATACACTCAATTGTGGTTTGAAGACATGTTTTAGATGGTCTTTTCTGCTTCAAAGGAATCGCACACGGATATAGTGAGCTGGCCAGGAATATTATTGCTTCCCTACTGATTCTTAATCTCAACCGAAATCCTTCAAATCCACGATCAAAATGTGTCTTCAGATAATGGAAATTGTTGTATAGACATATCTTTCTTTTCTGTGCTGTAATCTCCTCGGACACCACTCACTGGTGACGTGGTTATGTCAAACTTGACATCATCAACATAGAAATAGGTGGTAATCGATACATTTGGAGTAACCACAAATATCACTCGTTAAGACTCTATTTTAATATGAATCTTAGAAATATATTCCATTTTAAATTTTTCCATAAATTTGTTCAGAAAGTTTACTTTTATTTACTAATTATAATAAAAAAGTACTAATTAAATTAACCTTCTTTATGTGAAACCGGTAACTGACCCTGTGGCGCGATGGACCGACGACTTGAAGAAGGTGTCTGGCAGCAGATGGATACGAATTGCCCAAGACCGGGATGGTTGGTGTTGTTTGGGGGAGAAGGAGGGTGAGAGAACCTTCGTTTAGCAGTTGACGGTGTGATGGTCCACCCAAAACCTAGTGCGAGTATAGTAATTTTTCGGCTATTTAATGAGGTATTTTCCTATAAGCCAGCACCCTCCAATGTGGAGGGAGGTCTAACGCTCCTCCAGAATCCGCGTTAAACTGTAGAACTCGACACCAGACTGGACATTCTCCCACTGGCTTATAACGATTCAAATAAATAATAAGAAACCGCGATAAGAGGGAATCAAAATAAGAGATTATGAAACAATTAAATACATTTCTGTTGGTTGTGCTTATCACTCTTCCATCCGTTGCGCACTTAAGATTTAGGTGAATTAACTGACTTTCACTCGAGGGGGCCCGGAACGCTAAGTCAAAACCTATAACTCGCTTCGACAGGTGTATTCAGCTATATACGACCGAAGCTAGCGCTTTCGCGCCTCCGCCCCGACGTGGGACTCCAACCCATCGGTTTCCTGTGTACTCAACCCGCTATATGAGTTAACCCGTCTACTGACCCCGTGCATCCGCCCCTTAAGACCCCTAGCTCTCAAGCACACGGCACACACCCATACACGCTGTAACTACAATATAAATACAGCCCAGGGACAGATTACCCAGATATAATCGTGTAACGGAACCGTTCCGGCGATCAACCGGATGGCTCCGTTCGATCGTAAATCGGCTCTCCACACCGCAGCGACTTATAAAGAGTTCTACTCATTATCTCTATCAAAGGTACCGATAAACCAACAGTAATGCTCAGCGAGAAATAGTAGAGAGATATCATCTAATTATTCAACGATTATTACTATACTCAGACCGGCATGTAAATACATATAAATCATTATCCTACGAAATAATAGGCAACAAGGACTTACCTAGCTACTACAACGGTGATAGGTTGATTGATGTAAAACCTCCTAATACATATATCGGTATGATTTATTTAAGATGTTCATTTCTCGTTTTAAAGCAAACATGAGCATTATAAGCTTAAGCAGCATGTTTTATGGATTCAGCAATCCCTACTAATATTATAAGTGCGAATGTAAGTTTGTTTGTTATGGTTTCACGGGGAAACTGCTCAACCGATCATCATATAATTTGGAACACATGTTCTTGGAGGTGTTAGAAGTAACATAGGATACTTTTTATTAATAAATATATACATATATATGTATATCTATAAATATATATACATATGAATATATATTTATTTAAAATGATCTGTTACGAAACTTAATGTGGCAGACCAAACTTCACGCTAGTGAAGCCGCGGGCAAAAACTAGTGTTCTATAAAGTTAACACAAGTTACGAGTATAGTAGTGGTACTTGGTAACTGGCTATATAAAGTGTAAAGTCTAAGGTATAAAGTTTTTAAAGAGACGACTCCAGACCCGAAAGTTACCTCTAGACGTACTCACGATCTCTAGCCAGAGTTAATGGAAGTCTATGTTAAAATACTTTATTTAGTATTAAATTTCATAGAAATATTTAAATTACATTTAATTTTTTTTTTTAAATGACAACGCCCGCATTATGACTAAATTCTGTATCGTGGGGTACTTTACAAACATACAAGAAACGGACACAAAGAACACCAGACTCAGAACAACAATTTGTGAATTACACAAAGTGTTGTCCCATGTAGAATTTGAACCCACAATACTCAGCGAAGTGGAGAGCGGCGTGGCGACCTCTTAAACCACTAGGCCAATCGTATAGTCAATCATCTGTTAGATACATGTTCATATGGTGACGGCTTAAGAATACGGAGTGTCACCACCTTTATTCATTCCATGGGTGTCGTAAGATGTGACTAAGGGTGTAAACTACACAGAACAACTGCAAAGACACTGAAAACCTGAAAAAAAACTTATACCGACCCCTCTGGCCAGCATGGTATAGTAGGCTAAAACCTTCTTCGAAAGGAGAAGCTTATGTCCAGAAGTGGACTGCTAAAGGCTGTGGATTATATACTTAACATGTCCATAATACCACTAATCAAAACGTTGTTACTTCACACGCGTACTATACGAAGTGTAGCAATTAAATCAAAATAAAATTGACAGGTGCAAATGTAACATTATAGTTAGAAGGATGAAGAATAACCTAACAATAAATATTTGTTAGAAATATTAGATTAGATTAGTTAATAAATGCCTGTCGGATATCTATTTACTCATGTGAACTTAAAAGAAAGGGTAAATTGGTAAAGTAGGTGTTTACAGGATCAGACACATCGATCTAGACCGTAGATCGATGAGTGTTCAGTAGATAGCGCTGGCCCATTGATGCAGGGGTGTCAGTTGTCGTAGTAAGTGTATGCAATACAATGCTACGACTGTCATGCCTTTTACGTCCCCAAGTGAGGCGTAAAAAAGCATCTTAATGGATCGCCATAGTGTGGGTCACCATACTACATTGTCAGCATTCGCAATGACTATGGTGACTACAACTTTTGGATTCTACTCATGCTTTCCATCAGGCAGAGTAGAGTCACTTTGGCAGGCACAAAGAAAAACGAAAAAGTATGTTTCTATGTACTGTTCGTAGCGGTCGCCACTTACTTTATTTAACAGTATTCTGGATTCATTATTAAATAATGTTTATAAAAATAACAAAATGAAATAATTTAAGAATAATTAAAATAACAACATCGAGGACTCGTTTTGATATAATATTTATACAAATAACAAAATGAAATAATTGAAAATGAGAAGAATGAGGACAATAAAGTTAGAATTAATGTCGTTAATGTTTAGGAAACGGAGCAATAAAGACAAAACTGAAAATGGTTTACTATAAAATGTTTACTTTACGAGAGAATCGTTAGCAGTTTTGAATCACAGTTTTCATTCGTCTGTAAAGAAAGATAACGTGTTTTACTTATTATTGCTTTCATGTTTGATAACCTTTTGTTTGCTATTTTACTAATCCTGCAGAAGATGGTTAGATCAGAAAGGGTTACAAATAACTTGAAAAATTTAAAAAGGAAATATCTGAGGATATCCTGTCTCCTTTTCTGTGTGTCTGACAGTGCATACAAATTTTCGGGATGATTGACTTACTAGCCAGCATATTAACATTTATATAATTATTAAGAAATATAGCTGTTCGGACAAAAATCATGCACACATGTGGTTTTTTTTCTGAAGATTATCTGACGGCACCTGCCATCGTTAGATATTTATTTTAATGTACTTCTGAATAGCTATGATAGAGATGCAATCGCTATGTAATACACAAACGTCGTTAACATAGTAAAACTCAACACACCAGAATTTGACTTAAATACAAATTTCAGTGCAATATTAAATATGTAGTTTCAACGAATTTTGGAACCGTATTTGTACTTAGTTTTTCCTAACTTTCGATAAGGCAATGTGTCTACTTAGTTACCCCTTACATAAGATTAAAAATATATATCGACTAACTATACACTATGAAAAGTTTTCAGCTACTTAAATATCAATTGACAATTGCAGAAACAGAGATAAGCATGGTAGACACGAAAACATATAGGATAAATTATCCTGATATTGTAATTATCTAATTTTTGTAAGTAACTTCCATACCTATAAGGTATTTATGAATTTGAATATCTTCGGGTCTAGTCTCTAGGGGCTCTCGCGGTAGAAATGCTGAGCTTCAGGGGTGTATTACATGAACTAGAAAAATTAAACATCGAATACTACATTCCCGTGTGTTTAGACATAACAACGTATACATGCTACGACTAAACACATAACATCGCAGCCATGCGATTTTAAATTTTCAATCACATGACAACGTAAGTAGGCCACCGCGACCAACTAAACATTATCTGTAACCATACGATCTGGAATACCTAAATTACGTTTTCGTTATTATTAGATTTTATTATTCAACGTCATCTAAAATAAAATTCACCGATCAATCTCAAGATAATGTTGAATAAATAACACTTAAATAACACATGTGACTGCTGTATAACGACCAACTCATTTCCTAACGCCCAAATGTAGAGCTTCGAATATCGCTATGTGATTATGTAAGAATAATGAATGCTTCGCTTGGGTGTCTAAAGTTTCGTAAACAGGTCACCTGCACTTGATAATACGGAGGAAAGGAATGTAAATCTGCTACTAAATTCACTATTAAATTAGGAGCAGCTTCTTTATACGTATCCGAAAGAAGTTTAAATGAAATCCCTATTTATAACATAGGTGTTATTCTTATTTCATATGTTTTGTAAATTTTGGTACATATTCAAGAACTTTAACAATTGTCACCACGTGTAACATGACTTTTCTATTGATAAACATAATCCTGTTTTAACGAGTTTAATGAAGAAAGGTTTTAAGCTGCCTCCGTTCATTGGAACCGTTGTCTCTGTCTTCAGATTTTTAGTCATATGTAGATTTTATCGATTATAAGAGATTCCCAAATTTCATTTTTATTGCTTAAGGTATCACCTCTAGTAAACTAATGTTAATATTTGTCCGTGAATTGTTATGTTAATCCACCGTCTAAAATTTGTTTTTAATCCCTCGAGATTTTGTTTTACTGTAAATTATTGTAATATATCACTGTTGTCAATGAACATTACGTATTCAAATTGTAGCAAGTGTTTTAATACATAATTGAAAAGGAAATGAGACAGATATCTCTGCTTTAATTACTTTTTTACTGCGATAAGGTGACATTGTGAATTCATGATTAACATTTTACTCTATAAATGTGTGAATAGGGTGTATTTAATATGATGATATACCGAGTAGGTTTAGGATTTATAATTAATAAATCCTTTATGACGAATTGGCGTTATCAATTTAGTAATATCAATTTATTACGGAGGTCTGTCATTTAAGTGTGTCTAATTGGTGAAACGTAAATTAAAATAAATACAGTTGAAAATATTTTCAACTATTCTATGTATGTATACATTTGTGAATATCTTTATTCGTAAGATGGTGGTATCACTTCTTATGTTATTGGATAGCATACTAAACAATTACCATACAAGAACATATGTTTGTTGATATAAGAATCTATACATGTAATGTTATTCTGTCGTCAACATCCTTTCACAGCCCACTGCTGGAAAGAGACCTTGGCCTACATATTACGCTGACCAATCGTGTTGGTATAGAGTTTGTTACAAGTTTTCTTTCTCTTTGCAGAGAAGTTGTCCTGTGTAGTTTGATCCATTAGTCACTTCTTACGATGCCCATGAGATGGATAGCATGATGACACTCTGTATTCTTAATCCGTCAGCACACGTATATAGTTATAGTAGTAGTCGGAGAATTATGTCGAGATAGTTGTATAACTATCTGTTCATAATTCACCGACTACTTTAGAAATCAAAACATTTTAAAGTTATATTGAGTAAAAGATGAACGTGTTAACCTTATGTCTGTAATGTTGTATTAATAGTTGTAAGAGGCTTCTTAATTATTGTTAAATATCACTTGCAGCGCAAAACAAGTCAATAAATTAAAGTAGTCGCAAAAATTTGAGATGTTATGTCAATTTGGATGATAGCCAAGATCGAAAGATCTGGCAAATTGTTCAAGTTTTAATAAATCTTTCTGTTCCGTAACGAAATTTTCATAAAATCGTCATTGAATATCATGAAAACGATCGCTGGGAAACGCAAAGGAATATAAATGGATGGCATTTTCGGTTAACAAGATAGCGGTTATCAGATCTTGGTTGTACAGATTTAGATTAAACTTATTCATAGATCTATGAGTGAGTAAGTTTTTAATTATTTTTACAAATAAAATCTTACACTTTACGTAATTTAATGTCATAGAAGTTTAGATAATCAGAATTTCGTTTATCTTTTGCTTTTGTGTGATTTTAAGGGGTATTTTACGTTCGGTAAAATATTTTTGTACTCGCCCACATAAATTTCCCACAAGATTTCCCAAAAGACAGATACTTTTTCTTGTAACTATCTATCTTACAATATCACTATATTTTCACAATTCTCTCTTTCCTGCCCTATTAAATAGTTTCTTGGTTACTAATAGAAGCAAGACTTTAATAAAATAAAATCCGGTACGAATTTAGTGTTAATTTCCGTTAATTAGTAGGTAATGATTATATATCATTAAACTCGGCAATTTAAAGGATTCTACTTCAAACAAAACGAACTGAATTCGTAATATTCAATTTGTAAAAAAGACAAAGTTCTTTTCTATTATAAATCAGCGTTTGTCTGTTTCTTTATCATAAATCAGTATTTCTGCTTATTTCGGTACAATTACAATTATCAAAACTCATTATATTAAAGTTCTAGTGTAGGTTTCTTAATTATTACAAAGAGCTGAATTATCACCATCACTGTACCTCTTTACGTTTTTAATAAATTAGGCAAACTTAGAGACAACATTGAGTGACTAAATATATTCCAATTGTGTTCTAAAATGGTTCTGTGTTATATTTTTAGGCGAAAAAAGGTGTTTAAAGTATAGATAGTTTGATAAATAGTTGGCCATATTAGCCGCAGAACCGACAACCGTTTGAGTAAACGAGTTCTCTTAGTAAAGACCGTGACTCGTTAAAAGTAGTGTAGGGTGCCTACAGGCCAGGTGGAGTGACGATTTGCGAAAAGTGGCTGGTAGGAGTTGGATACGACTAGTCCAAAATCCATCAGAGTGGTGTACAATGGGAGAGACCTATGTTCAACAGTGGACTGCGATAGGCTGATGATGATGACGACGATGATAAATAATTTATATATTTATTGATACCTCAAAACTAACATTACACCTTTACATTACACCAATCGTTACTAGCATGGCGTTATTGGTCACTGTTCTCATCTAACCTAGGTACATGACTTAATAACAATATTCTTGTGATATACTAATTTCGAAATTTACTGTGTCTTGAGCCCAGTTATAAGATTTACCAAGTTAACAATACTAACAGTTAGAAATAGGCGATTTTTATAGAGCGGAACGAACTGTTACCATTAAGATATGGTAAATTTAGGTTTACTGAAAAATCGTAAGTTTACCGCAGTTCGGGCTTTTACAGCAACATATGTATACACAAATTACTTGAAATATTACTTTATAAGACAAAATTTACTTTTGCCCGCGGATCACGGTAGAAAGTAGCCATTCTTACTCGCCGATAATGTAGATTTACATTGAAGAAAGAATGTTTAAAACCAGTTAATTTGTTTAACCGTGAAAGCGTTGCAAATAAACTCACATTCGCATTAATATACTTGTATGATATTAGTTAGGCTGTTTTATAAATATTGAAAGGGTACATGTGTTTACAATGAATTATGTTAAGTATAATAAAAATCATTTACATAAATAAACACACTACTCGATACATACTTACACCTATACCTCGATATCCATTAATGTAGTGTATTTCGCACTTCACAATATTTTGATATTATCCTTGTAACAGAATACTGGTAAGCTTTATTTTTATTTGTAATCTTATAAGATTAAACAAATACATACATCTCAAGCGACAGCGATACGAATAAATCCATTACAAATAAAGAGGAGAATTTCACGAATATTTTCCTTTATTCTTCGATGTTGAAATCGAAGTGCTTTTTCCATTTCCTGGATTGTAATGACGAGTCGCTTGTGTACGATATCTGCGTCTTCATATCCTGTCCTGAATGTGCGCACCTCGTGAAATTACCTACTTGATTTTGATGATAGATTGGTCGCCTATTTGCGTAAGCTAATCATAGTTTGATATTTTCAAATGACGAACTCTACAAACTACTCAATGTTCATTTGTTGTTGTTTCCGAAACGGAATTTATAATCAGATTCTAGTTTTATCTCTCACAGAAAGTATGCGGTAAAACTGTAAAACCAAATAAAGCCATAGCATAAAAAGAATTTTCTAACTGCCTCGGTGGCGTAGCGGTAGTGAGTGCGGCTGCTGTGATTGAGGTATGTGAGGTGGGTGAGGGTTCGATTCCCGGGTCGGATGAAATTTTTGTACGATCTGCAAATATATTTTTCGAAGTTTGGGTGTTTTTTATGTATAATGAATATATATTTACAAAAAAAATATGAGTATTCTATCAGTCACTCTAGTTATCATCGCACAACCTCTGCTTAGTTTGAAACCAGATGACATTGTGTGTCAAATGTCCGAAATATTTATTTATTTATTTGATTTTGTAAATTCTACTAATTTTTATAGACAAATCATATTGGAGAAATTGAATGTTTAAAAATGTTTAAAAGTTCAGAAGTAGTCAAGTGGTTTATTCTCTTTGGAGCTTTTTTAAAAAATATCACCATTATAGTTTAATAAATGACTCAATTACAACGATAACTTTATTTTTATTTAGGTTTATTTTTAATATTAAAGTCGTATGGTCATATTAAGTTAAAAATGCATTTCATTATAACTATTAAATAAAAAAGATTATTAAGAAAAAAATAATAACGGAAAATTACATCGAGTACTTAAACCGTTTAAGAACTTATCCCAAATTTGTAATTATTTATTTACTCCTAATTGTTTTTGTGTTCCCTAAACGGCATTTATAATTAAATTCTAGTTTTATCTCTCACAGAGAGTGAGTGGTAAAACGGACGAAAAAATCGGAGCATAAAAAGGATTGCTAAATAAATAATGTTTCTTGCATTTGTAATATTAGGGGCCTATTTTAAAGCCTGTTGTTGCTTAACAACAACGTGCATTCTCCTGAATGCAATGATACTGAATTTCTACGTAAATATTGCACAGAATTCAAGAGTAATGCCAAGACAAAATAGAGTAGGAAATTGTTTATGCATCGCTGGTACATGTTCTGATATATTGTGGCATAAGGTGTTTAATAACTCAGAGATAGAAGGCGTTATAGCTGTCTTTTTGTTTAGACATCCTCTTCCATCAGTTTCATTGTGACTTTCAAGTTTTTGCGGGGCTTACTGTTAACAAGCTTTTAATTTAATTAAGCCTGGAAGTGGCTTTAATCTAGCTTTTAATTTAAATGAAATTTTACATTTGGTTCGGTATTTTGAAGAGATTTTGATTTTGGATCCAGTAGATTGAGATTAGGTCTTCAGTAGCTACTAGTTAACCACTTATGTATGTTTCAGTTTAAGCTTTCGTTTGGCATGTTTAACATATATAGGGATAGGCTTAGAATTAGTCTGAAATTGAAGGATAATTATGGTACAGGTTTATTAGAATTTATTTTCTTTATGATTTGATTTACTGAACTATAATTTTACCTAAATAAATTTCATAATAAAATATTAATTATTCGTTTAGAGTCTAGCGCTATGGTATTTGTATTTAGTATTTATAAAATATATTAATTCATCTAGTTTTGTATTGTATTTTGCTACGGGAGAACCATGCTTCGACACAAATGGGTCGGCTCGACAGGAGTAATACCGCTGCATCAGTGAAAAAATCCCCGTAATCTGAGAAGTAGAGACTCAACAAGCGGTACTTACTTGACATCAGGTTATCCATCTACTTATTTGGCTCATATGCCATAAAAAGTATTTTATTTAGGCTACTTCCATATATAAATAAAGGATAAGTGATAGCCAAGTCTTTTCAACAGGTGGATACTTCTCAAGCAATAAGTTATAAATTGTGTTAAGAGTCCTCGATGTTTTAGTGGAAGAGGAATACTTACAAATAGTCCCAAATACCAACTTGACAACAGACGGATCGATAGAGTTCAAATATAACGTCTAAACTGGTATTAAATAAATAAATAGAACCTCCACTGGTAGATATTTCGCGTCGAGGTCGAGGACTAATATTTGCATTTCGATAGGCATTGTTTATTAAGGGGTCGAGATCGTTCACGATAAATACTGACTCAGTGAAACTATTTATTACAGACTTTCAATATTTGAGACAATTAAAACGTATTTTGGTTATAATATTGTTAATCGATTATTTTAAAGTTAATGTTAAACATACAATTTAGCAAAATTTTACTCGCGGCTTATGTTACACGCTGATAATGTACCTTTTCACTGTTGAATTTTCAAAATTGATTTGGAGGGTTATGTGTGAAAGTGTAGAGTGAGTTTGTGTGCTTGTTAATCAAATAAACTCACATTCACATTTATAATATTAGTTATAGTAGGATATATGTTTAAGTCTTATACTGAACAAAAGTTTGACTCATATGTAAATAGTAGTGTGGCAGTAGTTTTTACAAAAAAAGTAAAAAAGTATCAAAAGCTTTGTAACTAATTTTTTTTTCTAGGTTAGGTCGCAATTAATATGTCTATGTTGTTATTACAAACAAATACAAATAGTATTCTTTTAAAGCCATGTGTTAAAGAGATACATTGATCCTATTCAAGAGCTTTGTAGCAATTCGTTTTATTTTACGTCACACAATTACAATGGTAGCAATTCTGCACGTCCCAATTGACATGGAGACAAATTTAACGACACTCGATTTGCCTAAAACTGTTTAGCTGTCTAGTCGCAGTAAAGGCGTGGTTCGCGTGAAATATTGTCTTGCCTTTGTCTAAATTAAGAGTGAGCTAGATGTTATGGGATGTTGCCAACTTTTTTTTAATAGAACAGGACAACAGAACAAAGGATACTATGTATGATTAAACTAAGTCGTACATCTACAATGAAAATTCAAGAAATTTTGTTTCTCTTTTCCCTCTTCAATTAGCCAAAGACAAACAAGAGAGCGGATGGGTGCAGATTGCCCAAGACCTCACGGTCTTGATGCAAATTATCTTTAGAAAAAGTGCAAAAATTCAAAATAAATTGTTGCATTTTGTAAAAAATTCTTAATATTGATTTACATTTCTAAAATAAATCTAAATCAGTAAATTATTCTGTTCAATTAATGTGTTTTTTTTAAGTATTTACTAATGGTAACACGATAATAAATAGGCAATAATTTGACCACTTAGTTTTAATGTAATTAGTACCTTCAATCTAATAATGATGTACCTCAATATTAACAATAGTTATGTTTGGTGCTTAATTTGAATAAAGAAATTTATGAAATCGATTCATAAAAAGTAACTCATTGTTACTGCACGTTTCATAATCACACTACTATTTTAAAATCTCATATACTTAAAAAGAGACACATTTTTCATCTGTAATGTTCATTTATAAATTGTCATCTCTATTAGAAAACTGTACTACTGTAGAATTGAAGACATGATTTGTTACGAACAGCGAATAGTTGTCGGTGTGCTAATCAATAACTGTGTAAGCTTTAAATATCTTCAAAGAAGTACTTGATACCTGCTCCTGGAAGAAATGAAGTAAGCAGTGCGTGGTAGTAATAGGGGTACAGATATTCAATTGATAAACGTTATTATGTTATCATGAAAAAGTAGTAATATTAGGTACTTACTTAATTGAATATTAAACTGAAATATGTAAATAGACTGTCTTCTAATATGTCTAAACTTCCTAACATAAGTATACTTTTTCCTACCTTCTAAGCCATTAACATTTTATTCAATTGATTTTACTACCTTCTAGCTACTTCTACAGAAATAGTTTTTTAATGAAATAACTTTTCAAAAACTACATATCTGTTCTACAAAAAGCTATTTAGGGAAAATAAAATATCAAGATTTTTGTGTTTAATAATTTTCAAATCTTTATTAAATTAAAAATCTCAATTAGAATTTTAGAAAATTAATATTGTAAAAAATTATATCGAAGTGAAAATGTTCGTGGATACAATGCGACGAACAGAATTTAAACTAAATCTAATTAAAATTCTGTAACTTCAGCTTCAATAAATTAGTTTATATTTTTAGCTATTGATATTTTGTAGCGGGATAAATATTAAAAATAAATGAAAATTTAAAGTAATAGATATAATTGAAATTTGAATTTTTTTTTGAGGATATTAAAATTATGATATTTCAATGCCTTATTCATAGATTATTGTGAACGGTGTATTGGGAAAAAAAGACAAGAATAAAATGAAGATATTATTTTACAGGTTCAGATTTTACGTGTACTCGGCGTACGTCGAACGTCGCACAGTTGCGGCCGTGCGGATAATCGCAGCGACCAAAACACGCGGAGCAGATCACGTTATTTGCCGATTGTGGTTGCCAGATAATCGAACACTTACACTCAAAGCTAGAGTCAAGGTACTACAATGATTATTATTTATAGTATAAGTCTCAATAATTTATTAATAATATTTTTTTTTAAACTATAATTTGAATTAGAGAGAGAAAGCAGTTCTTATTCAAAATTTACGAATCCTACATGACTTTTTCTTGCGTACAGCTTAAACGAAAACAATAAGGAGGTTTGTATAAATCTCATTTGTCATAAAAGATAGCAGTGGAACATCCACACCGTAAAATACATAGATGTTTAGTGTAATTACAATAAAAAAATATTTTGAAAGATGTTGTTTTAGTACCTAATACAATAATATTGGAGAGGGTTAAGACCCAAAATATACCAACGATTCGTGAATTCTAATGGTAATAAAAGTGAGTGTCAAACAAACAACAATGACAAAGCTTTTCTAAAAGCTATAATGTACAATCGCCCCTCCATACAGTGATGTTTGAATACCAAATCGTTTCGAAAGATGCTTGATTTAAGCAAAAAATACTTGTACAAACAGGTATGTGACAAGAAACAGATATGCTTTATGTATAACGAATGTAGGTAACGATCTTTGACTTTAATCTTTAACGCACTATCTCGGTATTACGGTAGTCGTAACACTGAAGATGATTTTTGAGTTTGATTTGGAACTTTTGCTAGCTTCATTCTTCTAAGGATAATTATTGTGAAACGGCTTAGAATAACACGTATTTATACTATGTAATGTTGACGCGGTCTGTAAATTGCCGTCATTTAATTACGAACTGTCTACGCAAGTTTCATTTTTCCTATGACGCACGTAGATAGGCTTATTTTTTCATAGACAATTTATCTATAAGTTCCTTGGATTTTGTGCGTATCAATATAATCTCTGAGTCACAATTTTATTATTAATATTTTTTTTACTGATTGTGAATACTTATTTTGCAGCTAAAAGTAAATATTTGGAATATGTTCAAAGCTTATCAGAGAAAAACTTCACGGAATCATCTCCAATGGTGTTTTTGACTACCTACATGATAATTCTATTGCTGCTTGTGTTGTTAATGGATGCTGTATATATTAAACAAAATCAACATTGAAGCGATTTATCTACATTAAAATCTATTACTATTTATCATGCGTGGTTAGTGTACACGCTAATAATTCACAACAACTTTTTTGTTACCCACTGTAAACCACAAAATGTTTTTATTTTTAAAGACATTAGCTTTTGCCTGTAGTTCTCCCTGTGTGTATGTCAGTTATTCTTGTAGAAGGTAGCCTATATTCGTCCTTCCGCATCAAATATTTCCATACCATATTTCATAAATAACAGTGTAGCGGTTTAACTCTGATAGCGTAACCGACACACAAACAGAGTTACTTTTGCATTTATGTTATAATATTAGTAAGGATTATGAAGTTAGGGAAGCGACACCTGACGTGGGTGTAGATTGTGTTAATTAACTGCGCCTAACGTAAAAGCATAAATATAACGTATAGTTTAGGTTAGTGGGCATGAATTTCGTTTTTGAACAAAAAATTAGGATTTGAATTAAGGTAAAGAGTGAGTCAATACTCAGTTATTATTTATTTGTTACCTAGATAGCACCTGTACATATACGCGAAAGAGATCATTTAATATTTATAGAATCAATATCACAGATTATAGTTTATTGTCTTTCGGAAATAAGTAGCTGTTATATTTCCGCTTACCAACTGCCTTGGTAGCGCAGTGGCAGCTTATGCGACTGCTGTGATTGGAATCACAGGACCCGAGTCAGACCGAATTTTTATGCGATCTGCAAATATTTGTTTCTAAGTTTGGGTATTTACTATATATAATATATATGTATTTAAAAAAAATAGTGTGGAAGTATTCTATCAGTAAAACTAATTTTCGTACTACGAACTCTGCTAAGATCTATCTTACATCATGTTTGACGATCTAGATTACGTTACGTTTCAAATGTCTGTAAATATTATTTTATTATTATTTAGATTAACATAAGGCATGTTGGCTGGTGAGTGGTGACTTCTTTTTGACTATGACTTATTTGCTATATCTTTTTTCCAGGCTATCCGTGAAAACTGGAATCTTAAATACAGTGCTACTTACGTGTTATGTTTACTGCGTGAATCTGGGGTCAAGCCTCAGGAAACGGTGGGAGCTGCTATATCGGTACTTTCGAGCAATGCGCCGAATCGTCCCCCCACCAACCTACTTACAGTATTGGATACAGAACCGAAGAGTGGGATAGAGGTAACAATATCTATTTATTTTGACTGTCTTGACGGCACAGTGGTATTGTATGTGACTGCTGTGCTTCAGGTCTCGGATTCGATTTCAAAGTTGAACCAAATGTTTTGTGCGATCTGCAAATAATCATTTCGGAGTTTAAGTATTTTATACGTATAATATATATGTATTTGCATAAAAAAAAAAATACATGTATTAGCTTCCGCCCGTGGCTTCGTTCGCGTGGAATTTCGTCTGCCACATTAAATTTCGTAACAAATCATGTTAAATAAATATATGTATTTATATTTTTTATAAAAAATATCCTATGTTACTTCTAATACCTCCAAGAACATGTGTGCAAAATTTCACGATGATCCGTTGAGTAATTTTCGCGTGAAACCGTAGCAAACATTTGTATTTATAATATTAGTAAGAATTTACTGCCGTAGTCTTGTACCCATAGTACAATTTCTTCTTAATTTTGATCTACATGACGTTGTATGACAGATGTGAGAAATATTAATATTATTTGGGTATACTGTATTTCACTAACGCCGATTGCTTTACAATGATTAATGCTAATTTAAACATATACTATACTGATCTGAAATTTTGGATAAATGGATGGAACGACTAAATGGTATTGACATAAATTTGGTATAGAGATAGATTATAGGCTGAAACAGAATGTAACCATTTTTGTCTCAGAAAAAATGATTGACACGTACGAAGCAAAGCATAAACTATTAGTATATCCACAATCGCTGTTTTATGTATAAAAATATATGAAAAAGATCTAAGTAGTGGGTAATGGCGATACAAAGTTTCATCTATAATTAAATCAAAATAATTAAGATAATATAATATAATGCATAAACAGAAACTAAATAAAACGATTTCCTTTATTTGTCTCCGAATTTATCATCATTACTGAGGTCCATCTCTTGACCTTTTTAAAACGTACGTCAAACTTCTCATAAGCTGCAACTAGACGCCACTTTTGATTTTATTGATGTAACGGCTACAAGATCTTAAATTACATAAATTAATACTTCTGATTATTTAATGATTAGCTTTTGCAATCCTGTACGTCGGTTATTGTGGCAAGAAGTAACTTATGTGATTCGATTCGATTCGATTTGATATAAAGAATTTTTAAAATAGATTTAACGGATTATGCGTTAAAGTGTAACAAACACACAAACTCATATTTCTATTAATAATATTAATGTTGATTCAAGAAGTTATTACCAAAATACTTTTTAAATTGATGAATTCTTATACTGATAATTTAAAGTTGAAGAAGTTTTTTATTAAAAACCTTTAATAAAGTATTAATCAAACTTAAAAAACTAAATAATATAATAATAATTTGTTCTTCCTTCCTCATTCAATCCGACCTTCTCTGAATTACCCTTCCCGAGGTAATCAGAATGGCACACAGTCAAAATTTTTTCAATGTTTAGGTACTAGGTCTCCTTAGGTCACACAACTCATCACAAATGTGATACCTTATATATTATGACATGTATATGTGTATTTATATATAAAAATATATGGATGTATTATGTATGAACATGTAGATATATTATATTTAATTATTTTTTTCTCAATTACCTCTTAATTTTTAGTTTTTCTTGTTAATTTTAAATTTCCTAAACTAAAGGGTAATGCATCTTTTCATTCACTTACGCACCACCCGACGGTAGACTGGTAGAGAATGTCTATAGAATTAAGTCTACCATTGTCAATTTTAAAAGTTGTTAAATAAATAAATAAAAACACCATCGCATAATTTAAAATCTTGTAGCCGTTACATCAATAGAATCAGTTACCCGCGCATGCAAACATTGCACTAGATTCAGAGATAAGTACTGCAAACATGCCATATAAACACGAATATACTAAAATAGCACTATGTCTTGTGTTTATGACAACAATAGGATACTATTACTGTGTTCAATGACAACATTTGTATTGAATTAGATGTAGAATATTGTGTTTACCATTGCATTTTATGCATAATAGATATGTTAAATGTGTGTATTCATTAAAATGACAGTGTTATATTTACAATGTAGTAGAGCCACGCTAATTTCAGCACGAATGAGCCGGTTCGATCGGAGCAGCACTACACTCTCTCAGTAAACCAATCTAAAGTGACAGCATCCGTGTTGTCGTGTCTCGCTGGTGGTTGCGAGACCGGAGGCTCATTGATGCAGCGGTGACAGTTATCGTGGTAAGTGTGTGAGCCTTACCCTGCCACGATGACTGTCATAGTTTTTACCACAGGCCACTATAGGGTAGGTCAACATACTGCATTATTTGCATTCGTAATGAGTATAGTAACCACAATTCTTGGATTGTTTGCCACCACCACCACCATGGCCACAACTCTTGATTTATGTTTTCGATCAGACAGAGTAGAAAAATTAGGCAGGCTCTTAATAAAAAAAATATCACAACGATGGCTGTATGATATTGTTACCTAAGTAAATGCCTCGTATAAAAATAGCGCTCAATAGATTAATCAAAACTTGTACAATTTATTCTGAAAGTCGGTTCATATCATACTGATATCCAGAGATGTACAGAATAGTTTTAAAAAAGCATTTAAATACAAAATGCAAAATACTTTTCAGATTTACTACTTCAAATGCAAAATACCAAATAGTTTTACGTTGTGTATTTCAAATGCTAAATGCAAAATAGGTATTTTCAAAATACTTTTTCAAAATAAAATACCTTTTGACCAAATTGTTTGATATTTTTATTTATTTTAGGTATTTATCATGAAAAATGGAATAGAGGTACAATGCCGTGCCAAATAGCACTTTATGCGTGTCATTTTGGTCATATTTATCAGTATGCGTATCAATAAATTCTGTTGTTATTAATAATAATAATACTCACCTGAAATAATGTAAAAACTAGGTTAACGAAAAGAAAAGGAAGGACTAAACAGTCTAAACATCATTTTTTTTATTTAATACGCTTTTCAACAATAACAATTATTCGAATAGATCATCACTCATTTTTTTTCTGTGAGGTCTCATAATAATCCCACCATACGAAAAAAGTTTTTCTACTGGTGATGAACAAGGCAGGGATGTGTTGTATTTTAAAAATACTTTTTTTAATGTGGGATATGCGTTCAGCATCTTCAGACTTGTGCACCCATCCTTCAAATATTGTAGGGTTTCTAGGTCTATAGTAGTATTGGCGCTACCACCCTCACTGGTTGCAGAGGGATCTGAATCCTGAAACATATAGTAACTCATTTTTTTGTTTTTTGTTTTCTGATGTCTGTGATTATTGGAGGCCACTTTTTAAAATCTTCATTTAATATCCTGATTTCTGTGATAAACAGCTCCTTAACATGCTCCTTCTTATTTTTAGGCACCCAATTTAATTTGAAGAATGGATATGATACTGCTGCTAGAATGCTGTCCTTGGATCTTGGGTCTCCTAAATCAAATCATTTCGAACCGCTTTTCAATACTATCCTTAATTATTTCAATCAACGGTCCACACTATACTGGGTTATCCATTTCTAATGAAGTTAATATTTTTTACATTCTCATCAATTCAGGTTGTAGACATCCATAACATATCTCTTTGTCACCTTCCAAGCTCCTGATAGCCTCAGCTATGGGTTTGGAAGTTTTAACATATTCAATCAAGAGCTGTATTTCAATTTCTTTAAGAACTGATAATCCCAGTTTTCTTAGAGCTTCATCTATGGTTTCTTGTACTTGTAATATATTTGATATACAATTTTAATATGAATTCCAACGAGTTGTACAGGGGCTAGTTGGAGACTTACCAGTAACTTCCAAGTAAATTTCAGATGCTTTCGGTAACCTAGAGCATATATTCCAAGCAGCCTGACATTTAACCATAGCTGCATCATGTAGTTTTCGGTATGAATTATTTTTATGTCTGGCTTTATCAATGTCCCTCGCCAGAATCAGATGTAAAGTATGGGTTGCACATTTCTTATGGTTGGGTAACTGGTAAAATGATTTACATTTTCTCGAGGTTCAGGAGACTCATGCAGGGCTAATATATCATCATTATCATCATCATCTTGCTGATGGTCATTGTCAAGGTTTTCATTTATGTATGTTCACTTCAAAATTTTCTAAATCCGCATTCAACAAGGGTTCACCACTTGTATCAGTTTCTAGATCAAATATTTTAAAAGCTTTTACTATGTTGAAACCATTATCTATTACTTTTTTAGCTATTTATTTCTTCATGTATTTTAATTATGAGTTCTGCTATCTTATCAAATGTGTGAGTTCCCTTAAATCTTCTGCAGGCAAGAGAAGAAATGTTACTTGCAAATATGTCCGTATCTATCCAATGGACAGTCATACCTAAGTAACTGCGTCTCGAAGATGACCAAATATCTGCTGTAGTACAGACAAATTGAGCAGCCTTCAATTTATTTTTTAGATTAAAATTCTGTCCTTTATATTCTGTGTATGCATCAACAATTTTATTGTTGCATGTACAGCGGCACATCAATTTTGGGGCATGTGTAAGTTGTTAAGCTCCCTCTATTAAAGCTCTGAATGATTTATTTTCTACTACGGACATAGGTGACATTGTGTCAACAACAAAGTTTACTATTAATTTATCCAGATTTATTGACTTCTGTAAAGCATTTGTAAGAATACTTTGTTTCATTTTTTTTTGTTGTACTTGCGGTACTGTTGTTACCAGATTTTGCAACACTACACTTCCTTTTCTTTGTATGCTGGGGTTTCAATTCTTCATACTCTTTCAGAAAATCTTCATGGCCTTTTCTCTAAAGAAAAACCAATAACCAGGTTTATTATTTTTTAACACATTAAAAAATACATAGTAACCTATTTTTAATTAATAGTTAATTTATTTGTTATTTATTTATTGATTTACAAGATACAGAGTGAATTTACAGTTTTCACCAAGGTACTCACCTTGTCATAAATTAAATTAAATACGTGATATAGAATTTAATTTTCATAGGTTACACTTACTTTAATATGGTTTAAGAAGTTTGTTGTTGCGTGTAGACTTCCCTGTAATGTCTTTGAACATATCTTGCAAACATCACTTATATTGCTTTCATGATTAGCCTCCTTCTTCACGTCTTTAAAACAGTGTCTTAATTAGGGTTATCCCTGAAACAAAATTAAACATGAATTACTTATGGAATCTAATACTATATGGCACTATCCATTAGCTTTACTGGTTGGACATTCATAATCTTTTTGGTGAATGGTAACACATTGACACAAAACACTGAAAATACAATACCTTACCTTCCAACTAAAAATGAAAGTAGGCTTTTATGTTGCTACTTGTACAGTAGATATTTACACTAAGTACTAACTGAACTATTATAATTTATAAAGCTTCAAATCAATTTAAATTAGTTGACGTCTTTTCTTTTATTTGTTCGTATGTATGTATGTTATTTGTTCATGATATTTAATTATTTTATTTGTATCTCAGTAAGTACTTACATTTTTTTACTAGAATTCAGCACCACACACCAGAGACAATAACAACACTTCAATGTCGTCAATATCATAAAAGTAGATACACAAAATCAGTCAGTAACCACTTCACCAGCACCAACAAACAATAAATCCGTTAAATCAAATCGTCGGCGTCAGCGGCGTTGCGTTTGTTTTATAGCCATAGGGTGCGTTCTGAAGTAGCTGTCAAATGTCACTTTAACGTTTGCACTGACAGTTGACAGTGCCCATGCTCGCTAGCGTGAGCACTCTGAGTGCGTGGAATAACGCTTGTTGATGACGCGAACAGCCGAACGCACACTTGGCGGTATTATAAGCGTCATTCGTTCATTTCATTTTGTTTGACTGGTCTGGTAATATTGACTAAACTTAGTCACAAAGTATTTTGCATTTTGAAATGAATATTAAAAATGCAAAATACATCTCGAAAGGTATTTCAAATAAAATAGAAAATGGTTTTTACTAAAAGGCATTTAAATGCCAAATACAAAATAGGTATTTTGCATTTTGTATTTGCATTTTAATAAAATAAACAAATCGCATTTCTGCTGATATCGGATAAATTGAATAACATAAAAATGTATTTTTCTTTTCAATTGCGATACAAAATATTTTTAACCTGTATTTGTTTGTTTGTAGTTTATACTTTGTCTTATACATCTAGCCATGAGGAAATGTTACATTAACATTGCCTACATACGATTTCTCCAGAAAATGAAATTATCTACAGACATCCGCATTCATAGTTTAGATTTATTGTTACGAGCCGTCTTTTCTTTAGAGCTTTCGAGTAATTCGTCCGCTTTAACAATTCTAATATTTATATTTAAAATAGACACGTGGTTTTTTTAGCTACACTCTGTTTATATTATATACCTTACCTTTTACCTACAAGTTATATTACAAATTATACGTAAAATTATATGTAAAGCTATGAAAATAAATAAAATAAAATTAAGTTATAGAAGAAAATACAACTAATATGTTTATAGTTACATACATCGTCACGTTCACTGTAGTGACTACAGTAAGTTGTATGTACCATTTTGTAAACTGTCTCCCAAAATACAGGTTCTAATCTAGTTCAGCAACGAGTGCAATTAGCCTATATTGTAAACCTCAATGTATAATCGCTTCAAGAACATAACTGTAAATAATTTTATAAGATAAATAAATATTTATTTATTTTATTTATTTAATGTTTAAGTAATTTACATACAACTCATTATAGTAACACGAATAAGTAAATAGCTATTATTTGAGCAATCTACTCTATTGGGGGCACAGGTATTTAAATGTATAGGGGGATACAGAAATTCACAACCTAAATACTTCACTGTTCAAGTCTTTGCAAATCTTCAATATTTCATGTAAAATGGTAATGTCAACCTGTTCTGTCATGCATAAAACACGATCGTTCACGTAGTACAGGCATGAATCTTGAAATGTGGCGTATGAAGATGAATTTCTTGGTATTTTTTAATATATTCACGGCGTTACACAGTTATAGTTAGTGGGTATTGTTGTAAATAGAAGGGGAATTAAAGAGGCTTACTTTATGCTTATTATTTTAACTTCATGGTCAATTTTATCGGGCCCTGCACGGGTCTGACATAGATTTTAAAGCGTCGACATCTTGGCTACGGTATGGTGATCTCTTCGGAGAAACCGAAGATTTTGTTTGTGTAAATGTGGACGAAGTTATCATGACGAATAATTACCGGAAATATATCCTGAACTCTTCTCGTCTTGCTAACGGTGAGTATTTGCATAGGCACAACCAAGTAGCCAGGATCGTACACCAACAACTTGCCTTAAATACCAACTTGTAAATTTTGAAGTGCCTTATTATAGGTATGTGCCCGACACAATTCTCGAGAACGGTCGTACTACGTTATATTGGGATCGATCTATTATCACAGATAAGACTATTGTTGCCAATACGCCTGATATTGTGGTGATAGATTGATTAGAGCGCCGCGCAATGATTGTCGATATCACCGTTCCTCATGACGAGAATCTCGTGAAAGTTGAAAAAGAAAAACAATGGAAGTATTTGGATCTGTCTCACAAGATTGCCGATTTGTGAAATGTGGATTCGGTGATCATTGTTCTGATAAATCATATCTGTTCACGGATTGATAGCCAAGAGCCTCGAACAACACCTTAGGAGGCTCACGTTAGAAGTTTAGATCAAGGGTCTGATGCAGAAGGCAGTCGTCCTTGACACGGCCCGTATAGTGAGGAGGTTACTGTCTTTGGAGTTCTAACTACCAGTGTCTTGATCTTGGTCCCTGTACTCGAAGTCGCTGGTCTAAAATTTTTTATATTTTTAAATATGTGTTTTTGGTTTACTTTTTATATATATTTAGGAATGTAATTAATAAGTTTAAAATTGTAATAAAGAGAATAACAACAATAATATAAAATAAATAAAAGATGATATAAAAATAACCTTGTAGTGCCAAAAATGGACCCAATTTAGCATTGTATCAGACGAAAGCTATAGCTGATTTTCAATTGGACCCAGCTGGTGTTATACAATATGTATCTATTTGCGGACCATGATTAATGTTAGGTACATACGTAAAATAACAAGCGTAACATTAATATTACAAATAAAATAAAAACAACAGATACACACTTATATTTGATTATAATTAAACACTATATAACACTTATTAAACACTAGTAAGCTTTATGTATCTGTGTCATTAGTTATATTTAGATCCAAACAACGGTTTCTAAATTAGTATTGTTTGAATATTATAGTTATCTTAATTACATATAACCTTAATTTTATCAATAAAAATTAAATTATTGTTTTATTCCAGCAACAATTACATATTTGCGTGAAGCCTTTCCACTATTCCTACGCCCGCAATGAATGGCTCCTAGAATGGTTCGAGTTGAACCGGTTATTGGGTGCAAACCACTTCTACATGTACAACGAGTCTCTAAGCGGACCAGTCGCCTGCCTCCTCGACCACTATCGAAAACAAAGGCTGGTCACGTTGCTATCTTGGAAACTGCCAATTATCTCCAAAGTTGAAATCAGGTACGCCTGCTACACAGGTTTTATTCTTTCAGAAAGTATAACTTACTGAATCATACAACCTAGAATTCTGTAGATGCAGATTAGATTTTGTGACCAGTATATATTAGGGTACTTCAGAATTATGTTTTAATCGTTATCGTGATACAGTAAGAAAAAATAATGGGAAGCAAAAAACAAGAGTAAATAAATTCTAAGATCTGAATCGATTTGTCTTATATGTATGACATTGGGATCATATATTAAAAAAATATATACTAAAACAAATTTATTGGCTATTTCACGTTTAGTAAAGGTTGCTTGCCGCGTGGCCCCGGCTTAATAATGTGGTCACCCCCTCTCATCCCGTGGGAGGGGTGAAACCCGGCAAAGGAAAAAATCAGAGGAATGGGCACCAGCTTTCCTCCAAGATAACGAACATCTACTGCGCTCGCTAAGCCGCCTGCTAAGCGTGGCGAGTATGGCAGGAGTGGGAAGTAATGAGTTCATAATTAAATTTTCAGTGCCTGACTGACTGCAAATCAGATAGATACAGCTTGTGTGAAAGATATTTAAATAGAATGCGTCTTGATTACAGAACAGAAGGTCAGTTTGCGGCATTCAACGATTGTCTTTACCGGTCGATGTCTAGCGCTGGTTGGCTACTCGTTATAGACGTTGATGAGATTGTGTTACCACGGCGGGAGCGAACGTTACCCGCTTTACTTACAGCGCTAAGAGCAATGTACGACCCACCGTCGAAAGCGCCGGGAGCATTTTTATTTAGAAATGCTTTCTTTTATCTAAAATGGGAGGTGAGTGAAAAATAGTTTATGAACTAATTCTAATTTATATTAATATAATTTAATTTGTTTGATAATGTATTATCATGCACCGGAAATTACAAAAAGTTACGCCTGACTATCATAATTAAGTATTTAAAAGTTGAAAATGTAGTGAGTCATTGAGACCGGATAAATGTATTTTCGTGCATATTACATTAATTAACATGAACTCAGCACATTTTATAGCTCTGACAATTTTGTATACAGGTGGACCAAGAATTCGTTAACATTTGAATCTAACATCCCGCGTAAACAAATGCCATGCGAGGCGCGAGGAGACTTCTGACTACTAGCTAGTTTCTCCGAAATTTTTTCACACTGAATCGTTTTATGGGGCTGCAGCGTGTTTATTGTGTAAAATAATTTTGTTTAAACAACAGTTCACTTCTTACCGTGAGACGCTTATTTCGCGTTGAATACGATTTACACGACTTAAATCAGCGTCCGAGTGCTCCTTTAACAAAGAAGTAGGTAAAGAAGTTCGAAGAGATGGAATCTACGCTAAATGTAAAGCAAACTAACTACAAAAAGGCCCACGCATTTCTTAGACCGAAGAGAACGTGTAGTAAGTTTCCGATTCTGTTCGACGTAATCCAGATTTATCAACGCGCAAACGTTCGGCTTGATTAGGGTTATCCCACCCACCATTATTACACTGTATTTTGAAATTACATTGGAATTACATCCATTTAAGATCCAGATAGTGCAGGAACTAAAACTTAATGATTTAAACTTACACAAGTTGTACGCCAAAACAATGTTAAAACGATTCAGTGATTTTGACAATATCTTATTTTGTGACGAAGCTTATCTTCACCTCAACAGACATGTAAACAAACAGAATTGCAGGTATTGGAGCAGCGAAATTCCTAAAATTAAACACGAGGGGCCTCTTCATTTTCCCAAGGTACGGGTTGTAATTTCAGCAAAAGGAATCATAGGACCCTACTTTTTCGAAGATCCTCGCGGCCGTTCAGTCGCTGTTAATTCTGCTGAATATGTGAAAATTTTGCAATAGCTTTTGGGACCACCGCTACTAGAATTTATTGGCTACAATCGTAACACATGATCTCAACAAGATGGAGCTACTTTTGCACACATCCAATGAATCCCTGCAGGTGGTCAAAGACTTGTTTCCAGAAGATCTGATTTCCAGACGAGGCGACATTCGATGGTCACCTAGAAGTCCTGATCTATCCCCAGCAAGCTTCTTTTTATGGGGTTATTTGAAGAATCGTGTTTACATCAATAAACCAAATACACACCGTTAACTAAAAAAAAAAATCAGTGAAGAGATGTCGGCGATCTCGCGATCTCTTTGCCGACGAGTATTCGAAAATTTCGGTGCTCGTTTAGAAGAGTGCAAATGTCGAAACAGTGTATTTTTTTAAAAATAAATTCCAACTAATTAACTTTCTTGTAAATAAACAACTTTTATAATGTATCAAATGTTTTTTATACAAATTTTTCAAATATTAACTAGTTCGTGGCCCACCATGTAAAACAGGCATTTCTTTCGAAACATATATGTATAATACGTTGATTTAAAAAAAAGTCTATTTGCAACAAAATGCAGTAAAAAATACCAGTACATTTATTCTAATCAAAGTTCTAGTCCTAATAAAGTAATGTGTTCATTTATTTCAAACGAGGAAATTAAATTTGTGTTTTCTTAATAAAAGTTCATTGTTGATGTGTTCATTGTTCCCACACAGAGTTTGTTGACGAGTACTGATGAAATAAAACAATATTCCAGGACGATCCAGAGAGCATATCATCATTAACAACTTCCCGTAAGACTCGTCGGTGGGTGACACCTCACGCTCTCAAAAATCGAAGCAAATATGCGCTACGGCCACGTGATGCCGTTGAACTTGGGAACCATTTCGTTTGGGAGCTGGCGCCTGGCGCTTCTTCTGCTGGGGTGCCCACTGATAGGGCACTATTGCATCATTACCGGGTAACTTATTGTTTTCTATCTTCGTACTGTGAAAAACAAAAATTAAGTTGTCATCCTTAATGTATACTATGAAAATAAAGTCAAGATAGTTAAGGTAGTAACCTAATTAATTTTATGATTTATTTTAAAGGGTTCACTAATTTCATATATTTAACAAACAAGCCAAAACCAAGGAGCTTTAGCATTACGTAGTACTTAATGATTTATTAAGGCAGCAAAATGAAACATTTTGTTTATATCTATTAAGAAGGTGTCATTTCAATTTGCAATTTTTTTTCGTGATGAAATTCAACAAAATTTAGCAAAATTTCAATAATTTATAATATGCTATCAACATGACGTCTAGTGAATTTTTTTGGCTCATCGCCCGTGGTCCTGCTGTGTAATCGTACTGCTCTCCACAGGCATTTCCGTCCGTGAGTACGCTGTAGACACTGTAAAAATTCTTAATGAGAGAGGAAAAAAACTTTATTGGTTTCAAATTGAGTATACTATTTAAAATTAAAAATGTTATTTTCAGATTGCCTGTGAATATGGCGGTGTGAATTGCCTAACAGTCCCTTCGACTGTCGATCGCACCGCACATAGATGGTCTGATGAACTTATTCAACGCATTGAGCTCGAGAAAAAACGTCTTTCGCCCGCCTGCCTAGCGTAAATATAATATATGATGATTCCTTGTGTATAAGTAGATGGCTGGAACGGCTGACTGTTCCAGCGTATAACTGATTATTATGTGATTAATAATTATAAGTAGACTGACTCTAAATATCATCATCATTTCAGCCGATTGAAGTGGATCTAGTGAAAATAAAACTAATTAGAAGATTGAGATCGTACCTTTTTACAAGTCCACATAAAGATCAAATACTAAGAAGCTTAAAACTGTGTAGAATTAATATCAAAATAATGCAGAAACGAAAAAATCTTCTAACTTTTGCAAAACCAACAAAACAGCAAAATATGTGTAGTTGAATAGCATTTTCATCTCCTTCAGAGTAATTTATAGAAATAGCCACCTTCGTTTGAAAAATGGCAGTATTGAGATTATAATCGGTAGATAGTGTGCCTAAATAAGGTCCTACATACGTACATTACTTGGTCATTTTTGACTAACCTTTGTCTAACTCTTCAATTAACGCCAATGTGTCTGTTGCCTACAAAAACACAAAATAAAATTGAGTCAACGAACATAAATCTTCTTTTTAAGGAAAGTCCTGTATCCAACAGTACAGTCCAAAGAGGCCGTTGATGAATATAATGTAAAAAAAGTTTAACATCTAATTTTAAATAAGTTATAATAGTAATAATTGGGGTTAAAACTGATTGCTCTCTCCATAAGATTGCTAGGAACTAACATCTCAACTGCGATAAAAAATATGTTTCGTCAGTGTTGGCAATTAAATAAATTCAAATAAGGAAAAAAGCACATTCAAAAGTCGATCACATTATATCTAAATAACAAGAGGTATGCTATTATTTCTTATGTATCTCACACACAACTATCTGATCCCAAACTAGGCAGAGTCTAGACTATCGTAACCAGACTGCTGTTAAATACATTTATATATGTCTAAGTACATAAGTATATATATATTAAGGATAAATAACACCCTTTTTTTCTGTGCGGCAATCCCCATGGATACCACCGACAAGCAGTTACATCTGACGGACTCAAACCGACCAAAAACCGCACGCAGTCTCAGGTACAAGTAACTGGGGACTCAGGTGCTCCTTAGTAAGGAAATCCTTGGAACCCCGAGGTACCTCGGGTCACCCACTGCCTGTAGATCCCTCCCCCCCCCCGTGTGGGATTGCCCCTTAACACGGACGAGCGCAGCCCGTAGCGCTCGCTTCACCAAACCAGCCTCCTTCTTCTAGGGTGACAGATGACCTTACCTGCCACTCCCAGGCCTACGCTTATGAAAGACAAAGATTGTTTGATGATCGCCGGCGCCTGAGTCTTCTGCGGTACCTGATTCGTTCCCGGGCTTGGTGGAGCGGGAGAGTTCTAAACCTCTCCCAGTTCTGCACCGCCATCTTTTTCGCAAGCATAACCTGCTCGCAGAAAAAGACGGTGGAGTTCTACGTGCTCTCGCTCCATATCATGACCGCAAACATGTCACTGAATGAGAGAATCCCCTCTCCGATGGTCGGCACGAGATGACACCTCTGCTTTACCCATGGCGGACATTCTGCCAGCGTGTGAAGTGCCGTGTCCATGGTCCGGCCATCGCAATGGTGGCATTCAGGCTTTGGCTCCTTACAGATCCGACACAGGTGATCTCCACAATATCCTTTTCCAGTGATCACCTACGTCAGCCAGTATGAGAGGGTCCCGTGATGCCTCTCAAGCCAATCCTCAGGATAAATAACACCCAGACACAGAACAAAAGATTTTGCTCATCACATAACATTAGTCCTGATTAAGAGTTGAACCAACGACCTCCCGCTTAACAGTCAGGTTCACTAATACTTATACCAACAGATTAGGGACTGTTCTGAAACTAATATAACTCTCAAGTGATATTTTACATTAATCCTTGTTATGACATAGATTATAGTTAGTAATGCTACCAAATGCTACTTTAACCTCTTGCTACTGTGTACCGTGTGTTTATACATTCCAAAGTATTTATACTTACGCTCTACGTAAGTAAGATATATTTTGTTTCTGTTTAGAATAGGAAATTAAGGAGATATCTAATAGACATCTTAGTATCTTCAACATGCGTGATTGTATGGCGTTTGCAGTTTAAAGTACTTGTTCATAATAGTAAGAAATTCAATAAGATAATATGCATTCCTATTAAAAATTGTATATGATGACACCTATTTTTGCTGAATATATTTTTAACTCCTATCAGGTATGATACAATTTCTGGATTACTTTTTACTAAAATGGTTTGGTTGTGAATATAAAGCGGTGATTATTTGACATTTATGACACATTACTTTATTGACATATTCATAAAGCCATTTTATCCAGAAAAACGTAAGTCATAGTAATTAATTAATTAATATTACAATTAAATATATCTACAATTACTTAGTTGCAGAATACTTGATTATAAACATATCTTTTATTCTACGAACAAAAATTGTTGATTAATTTGAGTTATAAACCACTGTTATTTTCACTATAATATCTATAAAATATATATTTCAAAAAAACGCTTGGTATGACAAATGGCTCAACAGTCTAATGTTAAATATGAACTAAACTACAATTAATTTTATTCAAAATTGTAAATTTATTTATTTCTATATAAGTCAAGGTTTATAACGAAATTGTCAGTAAAACAGTACAGTAATCTATATACAAATGTAAAGATTTTACAATGAGGTTGACGTTAGAAAAAAATAAATGAAAATGGATTGAGAATTAAAAAGACCAGGAAAAAATGAAAGGCTCCTAGAGTGGCTACCATCACCACAAATTTAATTAAGAAATGTTAAGATAGACTTTAAATTTGTATGATCTATGTCAGTTATACCCTATGATACCATAGTGATGCAGAAATTTGATCTTTTTAACAAAAAGAACAATATTTCTTCATAGACAAATACATTAAATTAAAGTTAGATAATAGTATCAAATTATTGAATTCAAGCTGTACAGTATTGCAGATATTTTACATTATACGGTCTGATAGTATTTTCTTACGCCCCAAAAAAAAACACGAATAAAAAATTTAATATCGTTGCCATATGATTATGATGGACCACTTCTACAAGTTAATTTCCTAATTATTTTAATGAAGTAAGTACAATCAAATAATGTAAATTTATTGAACGCGTATATAGTTCTAATGTTAGGTATGTGCCATTCGGGTGAAGTATCAATAATTTGCTCAAAGATCAGAATACATTATCAGTATTAATTACCAATCGCTCACTTAAAAATAATTCTGCCAAATTCTTTTCACTATCTAAGTATCATTCGTTTGTTAAATTTCATCCCTCATTAAGAGCAACCATTAAAGTAAGTATTTTTTTAAGCTTAGCTGTTCTAACTTTATTGTATTCTTATCGCAATGGTTTGCTATTTCAACTTAATTTGATTAAATGATTATTTTTTGTGAATTTACTTCAGAGGCTGAGTTTATTGAGTTAAACAGCCCATATTGCTAGATATATCTTCGTTTAAAAATATTAAACCTCGAATCTAAAGATATACACAAACAAATTACGTACGTATGTATAGTTTCATAACTTATTACTACAAAAGTATTTTTATATAAACTAGTGTGTTGACGCAGGAAACCATTGTGAATTTTGTTTTTATATTTGATGGCGCCACGCTTAAATATTGTTAAATTTACAAATGATTGTTTATCGCAAAACAGTTGACGCAATATTGTTATTCATGAATCGTGACAATATTAACGTCTAATAGGAAAAATGCATCGCTTTCGAGGCAGTAAGGTTTGGATCATTTTTTAATTCAAAGATTGTACATATTGTGTGTAGTCGCCATGTAAATATTGTACTTAATCATAAAATACATGCACACATCTACGTCGGTAACTTTTGTGTACTATGAAATGTTGTTTAGCTATATTTTAACGTTATATTCTTACTTTTTGCTATCTCTCTCCGTTCTCAAAGGAATTTTGTCTGCTATTTTATAATATTGTTGTAGTTGAAAGAGTTTTTCCTATCAATGTTAATGTATGTATATGTTATTGTAAAATTACGATATCTACCATATTAATGTTAAGATTTACTTGTAAAATTTAAGGTATCAGTTACTGTTCATTGTTGGTAAAAGTTTGAAATATTTTGCAATCTACATCCACTTGGTAAATCTAAGGTTTTAAAACAGAGACATAGTAAAAATTTCTGATTTTTATCCGAATAGTGAGTTTTACCGTAACATATACGACATATATTAGTTTAAGAGTCACTAGTTTACGTTTAGGTATCAAGCTTATATCAGATGTAACCGTCTCCAATTCTATATTATCTATGGTCTGTATATTTTACATATTCAACATATTCTAGTACCGAAGACACATCGAACTACGGAGCTACTACTAATACTGAATCGCGATATAGAAATTCTCAGCGCGATTAGCATATGTACAATATCACAACTTCAAGCGTTGGGCCGCGGCCCACCAGGCATGATCACTTCGCCTGGTCGGAGGATCTTACCTTTACGTTGGAGGAATATGACACTCCTTCCCCTCCACATGCTATATAAGAAAGCTATCTTTATGTTGTATTATTTAATTTCAATTATTACTTCGGTCAATTAGCTCGCAGTAACTTCATGCAAATCCACGATTCATTATTGATAAACATATCAACATTATACAAATTTAAACTGTTTCGTTAATTTCAGTACCTTTGTTTTGACAGATTGATGTGACTGATGATTAGATGTTTGTTATTCTGGTGTAAATGTGTAACGCATATTTTGAAATGTTGCGAATAAATCAATAAATTATGAACATAGGCAGTTTATCGACATTTATTTTGTTGGACATCTCTAGACGTTCAATTAAAATTTACTTAGAGACTATGTATTACGTATCTGAAACATCGCTTTTTTTTTATTAAAATAAGTACTAGTAAATTTGTAAATTTCTGCCAAAATTTGTATCTTGTTGCAAAATAAGAATACTGATACTAAAGTTTATTATATAATAATTAAGTTTTATTTTCATATAAGTAGGTATTTCGACATTTCGAACCAATAAATAGAAAAATATGTATTAATGAAATAAATTGTTATCATTACAAAAGTGATAAATATTGTAATTTTGAAGGTAATTTATAAATATTGCATTGATGATAATATTGCCTCTCGTTCTTAAATGGAGTACCTTAACGTATATGTAGGTTTTCACCAGTTAAAATTAGGTAGACAATATAAGGAACATATGAAGAAGGCTGTCTAGACACAGCTACCCTAAAGTAGATCTTAGATAGGTAATTTTATGTAAATTATTCCTTCCACACACCGCATAAAATAAACATTTATTTTTCAAACCAAAGCTAAACAGCGTTTGATAGACAACTGGTAATAATTTTAGTGGCAAAAAGAATATTTTGTGTCTATATTTTATCTGTGATGTCTATTTTAGTGGTGAGGAGCTGTATTTGTTCAAAGGAGAAAGTGATTTGTTAGTCGAATGTTGAAATGGTCTTTTTTATTAAAATAAAAAAATATTGTCTTTGATGTGCTGTGGTTTTTTTTTGTACACTTAAAAGAGAATAATATAATGCGTGCATATGTGCAGAGGATTTTTTGTACGCATAACAAAGCATGTTCATTGACTTGACGTAATTTTTGATTATTGAAGGTTCATTTTTAGTTAGTGCAGACAGCTAAATATTTTAGAACGTCAATCAAAAATTGCACAATACTTTATTGAGTTTATACATTATTATGCAAATTAATAAATTAAACATAAACTTTTTGTACATTTGACGTATAAAGTTATCAGTTTCAAACTAAGCAGAGCTTGTGCTGTGATAACTGGACTGATTGATATAATACTTATATACGTGTTTTTTTTGTAAATAAATACATATTATGCATAGAAAACACCCAAACTTCGAAACAAATATTCATAGATAATACAAAAATTTCGTCCGAGTACATTCATATTGACGCATATATATAAATAATACTATTATATATAAAACAAGTCTACACAATAACAGTTCGAGTGTTAATTAGCCCGATGAAATTAACTCGAAAAATGAAACTAAAAAGTTTTTGATTTTAAATAAACAAAATAAATAACATTCGTGTGTACACGTGTGCTGCCATCTATGAATATTTGATAGAACTTCTCTTAGGGTTGAAGTAGCCCAAGTACTGAAGAACACCTCATTTCTAAAAGAGTAATAACATAAACTGTTGTTAGTAATATTATCTCCGTATAGGTGGCGCAGGCTACTAAAAAAAAATCTTCATACAATAATCAGGTATAATAATAATCAGCGTAAATCTTAATACTAAGAATACAAGGTATAATTACCAAAACATCAAATAATGAAAAGTTACTATTCATAAAGTTATTACGAAAAAGTATGTTTAAGTTTAACAACTAAAAATATATTCCCGACCATTACTGGAAAATATTGTACGTCGTGTATTCTAGGCTATCTATTTTTAAGCAATTTACCTACATCTGTTGATTTTTATATTAAACTCTCACGTTAAAGGAAATTCTAAACGAGATTTAATTCAATTTACTGTTACAATAACTTAATTTAATTTGCCTTAAACAATTATTAATGATATTCTATCACATTCACACAACGTCATCTGGTCTCAAACTAACCAGAGCTTGTACTATGGGTACTAATTAACTTAGTTAAAATATTAATATTAACACTTAATATATAATATATATTACATTTTTTTGGAAATACCTACATATTATACATGACGAATATCCAAACTCTAAAACAAATATTTGCAGATCCAACCCTGGAATCGCACCCGAGTCTTAAGTACAGCAGTCACATAAACTTCCACTACGCCACGCAAGCAGTTATCTATTTTAATCAAAATTACTTGTGAACCGCTTTAAAAACTAACATGGGTACGTCCAGTGTATATACATAAACCTGTCATTGTCAGAAAAGCTATGTTTTGTCACTGGATAGTAAAT
The DNA here is from genome assembly GCA_949316085.1 of Hypercompe scribonia. Lineage (NCBI taxonomy): Eukaryota > Metazoa > Arthropoda > Insecta > Lepidoptera > Erebidae > Hypercompe > Hypercompe scribonia. The sequence goes on from OX438975.1 coordinate 9,731,996, forward strand.
AACTTCCGCCGTGCATGGAAACCTGCAACCGAAGAGACATAACTGCCTTACCACTTTTTGTTAAGTGCTGCTCGTCCTCTAACTCCGGACTCGGCCTTCATTCTCTTACAATTCTAGGGACTCAAGTGCGTCATCCTTTTTAGTGTATGTCTTGGTCATGGTCTTTCTTCAGTCAAAGATATTTCTGTTCATAATTACTAGTTCATATTCTTTATAAAAGTACTTATTAGGCGTCAATTGGTTGTCCTCTTAATACATGGAAACGAAAAGTAAAGAGTTTTTCAAAAATTGAATAAATCACTCAACATGACGTGTAAATAATGTAAAACAACGCGCTATCTGATCTCAAACTCGTTAAGCGAAAGTGACACTTTGTAATAAGTGGACTATAACGTATGTGCAGTGACTAAAGCTTAAATCGCTTAACTCTGCAATGTTGGTCAGCAAACATTTGTGTATAATCCAGAGAGGTGAAAAAGCAAACAGTTTGCTCGCGGGGACCGACGTCGGTGCTCCTCAGTCCTCCTACAGTTAATTGGGCACATTAGTCATATGTCGGGTGGTTGAACACCGGCTACCTTATCTCTGGTGATTTGTGAGGCTGCTGAAATATAAATTATGGATGCAAAGCTTAATAAATTAGGTTTTGTTAAGTTACCGAAGTATTTGATAAGAGATGTGTTATGGTAGGTAGGTTATCTTTTAAATTTATTAAATGTGAGAATGTTTTATATCTTTTTAAAATGTATTTCAGTCCGTTTTTATGATGATACTGATTTCATTGTGAAACAAACAAGAATTGAAAAATAGAAAACAGTTTGATGAAAAAGCATTTATGTTTTTATTAATTTGTACTTGTTTAATTTCTTCCTCATGACCCTGCCAAATGTTGTGTGAAAATTTGACAATTTTTTTTTATTTATTTATTTAATTTTTAAAAAACTACTCTCACATTAGGAATAAATCCCATGTCGCGAGAGACTTCACAAACATACAAAAAAACGGGCATAAATAACACCAATTATTCATTATAAATTTAAAAATTAAGCAAGGTAAAACCAACAGAGCTTAAAGTTTTATCGATAGAACTTCAGTCTTTATTGGCGGATCAATTTGTTCTATTTACATTGTAGCTTGTTGCAAAACTCGGAATGTAGCTAAACATATGTACGCTGCCCAATATAATCAATTAATCGCTAATAACAGTTTAAAATCAATGAAATTAAGTAATGACAACAAACTTATAATTATATATCACAGGTGGTTTAATATATACACAAGTATATTAATATACATGTTTACTATACAATCTTAGAATAGTTCAAACTTAATATAGTAGTCGATAATATTAGTTTTCTCTTTTCTTTTCGCTTCTATCACCACATGTGTTGTACTTCCTCGCGATATGAAGTTGCGAAATGCCGAACATTCTCACATTTTACCTCTTTCTATAATACACTTATATCTATGTGATTTACAATATGATTAAATATTTCCTTAAGTAATTTTTCTATCCAGACGATATTACTTTAACAATGAAACAGCAACAAGCAACAAGACTGAAAATAAGAGAACGCGCTACTTTGTAATTACTGTCATACATCCGTGATATTTATTCTGTATTCTATTTTGCATCATCAGGTAGTAGAGTCACGTTGATTTCAGCACAAACGGGCCGGCTCGACCCGAACAGTACTACTTTCTCATAAAAGACCAACCTAAAGCGACAGCGAGAGTAATGAGTGCAAGACCGAGCCCATTGATGCAGGGGTGACAGTCATCGTGGTAACCGTGTGAGCCTTACACTGCCACAATGACTGTCCTGCCTTTCACGTCACCAAGCGGAGCGTGAAAAAGTATCTCACTAGGTCGCCATAGTGTGGATCACCAAACAGCATTGCCTTCATTTGCAATAAGAATAGTAACCACAACTCTTGGATTCTATTCATGTTTTCCATCAGGTAGAGTAGAGTCAATTTGGTAGGTTCTTAATATAGAATCACGATATCGAAAAGCATTACATTACTAATTATAAATTCTGTTCATAACGTATGAATTATGTAACATACACTCAAAGAAAGATGGTTAAGTGATAGGAAAAGTTTTCCATGTCTTTAATTGTGAGACTTGTTGTAGTGAATGACCTTATGTATTCAAGATAGTCTTGTTTTTTGAATTATAACTTGCCTTGTTAAATTATTTTATTGATAAATTATTTATTGTGTAACGTAGTGCTTTTATTATTGTTGTTGTTGTTGTTTTTATTATTTAAAAAAAAACTTTTCTTATCAGACAATAATATAGATATGGATAAATATGTGATCTAACAAACATATTAAGGTAAATTAGTAGAGAATGGCTCCCTTTCTTGTTGAAAGGAAGGTGGTTTAAATGTACGTATTCTATGAATAACAGAAAGCTTTAACAGTTTGATAGTCTTTCAAATTTTCAATTCTAATGATATTTTGTTTGAGATTTGAGGTATCCAGCCGAGGACTGTTGTAAAGTTACAAAAGACTAACGTTCCCTCGATGACCGGGTGCACTCAATTAAGCTCTCGTGAATTTATTGTTAGTGCATCCTCATTGCGAGGATTCTAAAGAGCTCGTTGCTATACATAAGAACTCGATATCTTAGGGAGCACTAAATTTACCGTCCTGTATAATTTACATCCTGTAGAGAAGTGTTAAGTTTGTTATTTTTTTAATGACTGTCTAATAATAAAGTGGGGAAATAGATATTCCATTAACAAGGAATCAATCTTTAGTTTCGTATAAATTACCGTAAATATTATTTTGAATCTGTTAAAAGCGATTGCTTTTGAAATTGCAGTATGTTTAAATTCTAGGAATATTAATTTTTAAAATTTCTTCACAATAATTGCATCTATTAATTTTCTTTCTAATCTAAGTCTAATCTGTAATCTAATCTAATTTAATCTAAAATCATTATTATTTCTATAGGTTCTATGAATTTATTTGCTGGATGGTTAAGGCGTAAAGGCCTATTCATCGCTTAATCACTTAAAGTTAGGTTATCATGTTTTCATGTGCTGCACTTATGCTATCAGGAATAAAAAAAAATGTAGGGCATATTTTCGTCCATTAAAATTAGGTCCCGAGGCATAGACAAATAAACGTAACTCAAGATTTTTTACGCCATGGTAAAAATAGTAATATGTTTGTTTAATTTTCGTTGTTAAAATTTTTTTTACTCGAATATTATTATTTTTGTTTAAAAATCATTCATACAGTCATATAGTTCTTTTAATTACATTTTTAATAGCTTTTCGTTTTGAATTTTGTAAGAGTTGTAATTTAAATCTTATCCAAATTTTTCCAAAAGTGATTTTAAGGAATTCTCTGTATTAAATTGAATTAATATAAAACAATAAAAGTTTAAGACGTAAAACAGTAGAACTTACTTAACCATAGACCAAATTTGAAATCCTAATACCCGTTGCCTAATCCTTAATCTATCGTTCGTGTGTGTGCGTGTGTGTACGTGCACATAAAGTAAACTTTGTTCTCAATTTTAATACGTTTCTATCCTAAATAGATTCACTTCTGGAAGAATAAGCAGCAATGCATTTAGATATAAATATTTATATAATATAACAAATGCTGGTTACGCCCCACGTTGTTTTTCGAGATAGAAACTAACCAATGTGTTAATCTGGGGTATCTTTTATCTTCATACCAAATTTTCTCAAAATGGGTCCAGCCATTTGAGAGTGAAAATGCAAATGCAAACTCTCACCTATATAACATTGGTGTGAAAAGTTCTAGAAGTAAAATATTTACATTTCCTACTAGTCACTAGTCTAGTAGCACAATATTTCTGTCTGTTTCAGTCAGGTAATATTCATGTGAACAGTTACCTAAATATTATAGTAAGCACTCTTTGTTCGTAGTTTGATATTTTGCGGGTAAATCGTCTAACAGTGTGCACAGTGGCGTAAAATGTAAAACAACCTGCCCTAATTTTCTAGACGTATTAAATGTTGTCGGTCCTTTCAACATGTTTTGTTGTATATTATGTTGTGTTTAAAGGAATTTTTAAATAATAAATAGTGAAATTGAGGTGATAAATATAAATCAGTCTGCAGAAGCAAAATTGGGGAATCGAATAAATATGTGTTATAAATTTGAATAGTATTTTTCTCATGTATGTATATGGGTGTCCCTTAAATTTCAAGTTCGATATTTTTTTACGCATACCTTCTTAAAAGTTTCGTAATAACCCTATATTGTCTAATTTATGCATATATATACATTGTATATATATGCATAAATTTTCAAAATGATTCACACACACACGCACACCCTGTTCACCTAAAATTACCCTCAAGGAACTCATAACTATTACAGTTATGCGACCAATGCCGCTGTTTGGAGTAAATAAAGGTATTCATATTTGTCTCGATATTGAGGCAAAAAAATAGGTAAGCTATGAGACCGTAGCAACACAACTGCAAAGTGCTTAAAACAGAGACGTTAATTAGTCGATAGTGTAATATGTTTTTAAGGTAAGATATATCTCAATTGAAAGTTCAATTGCAAGGTATATTTCTTGTTGGTTACGCTGTAAATAACAGCGGTAAAGAATGTGCCGTTTAAAACTACTTCATACCGCACCGAAGAGCTTACTTCCGCCCGCTCAAGAGGCTGTAATAAATACAGCCTTCGAGTTAACTCCCACGTATAAAGACATTTATGTTGCTTTTTGTAATTACTCTTGCTTTGAGGAAATACTTCTAAATTACAATATAGACAATATAAATGCCATTTAAAAAAAATGTTACGCTTTTATAAATGTCAGCTGAGAATGTTAATAACTAGAGTACTTATATTGCGGAGTTAAAATGTGTGTAAGTGTAACTTTATACCACATAGAGATGCATTTTAAGCTTTAATATAGACGCAATGAATTGTCATAAATATTTGAAACTCCTAACTTCATATCCTATTTCTGTTTCATATCAAAACCTACGGAGTGGGAAGTTATTTGGTAGGTGGTTACAGATTGCCCTGATTAGGTAAAACCAAAAAATATATAGTTAAAATATACCTTTCAGATATGATAGTGAATAGCTCCATATGTCCGTGTGATAACGGATTAAGAATAGATAGTGTTCCCACCCCTATTCATCCCGTGGGTGTCGTAAAAGGCAACTAAGGGAACAAAGTATGCAAAACAACATCATTACAAAGAGAAGGAAAACTTGAAACAATCCCTATTCCAACCCGTCTGGCCAGCGTGGTATACTAGGCCAAAACCTCCTTGCTAAGGAGAGGAATATGTCCAGTAGTGGACTGTAAAAGGCTGTGGATGATTGAATAGCTAGATAACAATGTAATTTCTTTACTAACATTCATTTCTAACACGTAGTTGTAGAAAAAATATACAAGTTTAAGCCGCATCCTACACAAACTCATACACGTTACAACACTATATTCGCGGTCGGCTTATGTTCAATGATGCCCATGAGCTTTCAAATGCTCGTTGTGTACTATTTCGTAAGGCAAAATCGAGATAGAAAGTTATATAAGAGTATGTTATGTTAGGAGTCCCTTATGGTACATATAACTTGTATTTTTATATAGTTCGTCATTCAGGGATGAGGGGGAAAAAAAACCGAGGAGAAAAAAAAACATTTTCGTCAATGCTTCTATCGATGAGGAACTACATTTTTGACGTCCTCTCCGTAATGGAGTCTTATTAATTTTTACAGTTTTACTAAGTTACACCTTACTAACTAGACACATTTAAAACACACATGAAATTTGTTATAAGTAATTAAATCAAAGTTCTTCCAGTAGAGTGCTAAACATAAAATAGAAGTATATAAAGAATAGAAAATTACAGTACCTAACATTACATCCACTAAATCTGTATGTTAACTTGTAATAAAATTTAAGAACATTTTATACAATTTGCAGCTCATTCCAGTTCAAATACTTTCTTAAGTCATATTACTGTATTCAATCAGATGTAATATTTTCTTTCATAAGGTAACAATATCTCCACTTTAACAGAAGGGTTAAGTTGCACACCATGCAACTTCCCAACTGCTTCATATTATTATGAAGAATTCTTTTACTTATGTAATTATAAATAGAGGCTGTGAGGTATTACTACTTCTAACAGAAGTTTAGCAACTTACACTGCGGCACTGGATAAAATAATTTTGCACAACCTTCAACAAAGAAAGACAGTTTACATGTTCCTCAGCAATTTTGCAAGTTCTTTGGATATGTGAAAACTTTATACGAGCGTATTTTTTGAATTATGAAAAACTTAGAAGGAAAATTTGTTTTATAAACATAAATGTAAATCTTATAAACAAACTGCTTTAACTATAAACAAACCTTAAGTCTTGCAAGAGATTACCGACAACGACGAGGGTACCTGAATTTTAGTTACATTTTAAAAGCAGTCAAGTTTATGCAGTAAGTATTTAAAAATTTAAAAGTTTTCATTTTTATTTTGTGTACACAAGCGTAGCTGTGGCGAGTTAACGTAACATTAAATGACACTGACCGTAGCAAGTTACTCGGCTTATGAGCTATTAAATAATATTAAATCATTCTACTTAAATAAGGAATGCAAAAGGCAGTTTGTTTCTTTGTTATACATACTCATTTTAACTATTTAACTCGTCATGATAGCTGATATATGTAATCGTGGTACAAAAGAAGTTTTCCGAGAAATTAATGAGAAATAATTAATTATATTTTTTTAAACCTACTCTCAAGGAAGCAAAGTTACGTGCAGCTTGTACTTAACTAAAATGATATAAAAATCTTGTTAATCATGAAATTTTAGTGTATTTATGATGGGAGAAGGTCTCTCATCATAAATGTATGAACTGTATGGCCCGGACGTATATGGACTGACTCGACCAGAATGATAACACGGTCTCACAAAAACGCGGTCTTAGTTATTATTTTCTGGTTTTTCACCGAATAAGTGAAAAGAGTTAAAATAATATTTTTTTTCAAAAAAGTATTTCATGTATAGGTAATATTATGTACAGTATGTTATACTATCAGTAGAAAATATGTTGACAATACATAAGTAGAAATAGATGTACGCACAAAGCAAGACATCGACGTCGTTACCGCATAATATAGCGTCAACATTCTACAAATACTCTTTATAACAAGACACTGCAAATAAAACCCCTATTATGACGTAGGCAAGCGTCGCGGCATGTAAATGAAGGTTATACAGCCTCCGCCTAAAATATCAGAGCAATTTGACAACGCAACCCGTTTCAGTCAAACGCTTCACAATGCGGAACGAGTGAAATGTTGCCAATAAAAAAGGTCAAACGGATAGCCTCAGGCTCGGTTTTCAATATCTCACGGCAGGTAGAGGGGGCAAATTTTAGGGGGACCTGTCGGATACATCCTCATTTTGTCTGTCAATAGCATGTTTCTTTGGCTACGAATCAAACACCGAACGGTAAGTCTATTCAAACAAAAAATAACACCTTATGTAAACAAACCGATATTAAAACTGAACGGCAAATTTCTTCAAAGTTTAAAAACTTCAGTTTAAGAAGTTTGCCAAGCTAATCTCTTACAAACAGTTGTTTTCAATTGATTTAAACATTGGAAACAGTAAACGACCCGAGGGTCTAGAGAAAAGTGGTGTATGTAATTTGTGGTGTCGTTTTATTGCAGTGTCGAATTCAGTCTTTTGAAATGTTATCTGCTGGCCATGAAATAGGTTTACTTTAACACAAAGCAACTCAGGACACTTTTAAAATTAATTACTCACATTCATCATTTCTACAGTGGTTTATCATTCATGCGAATATTTCAACCCAAACAATAGAATACGAAAATGTAGTGTGTGCACATATCTTGTGTTCAGTAATGGACGTTTCAATGGTAGTGCCGAATAGCCCCCTTCAGAGGCAGATAACTGTCGACCGCTCGACTTGAACTATTGGGTAGTTATTAATAAGTGGCCGACGTACTGTGACTATAATGTTTCTACAACTATCCTATAGACTAGTATCTGTTGAAGATTTCATTGAAGCCTTTTGTTGAACAAACAGCATTATAATAGTTTGAATTTATTGTAATGATACTACATAATTCAGTTTAATCATATTAATGAAATAAATGTATTAGTGAAGTAGGGCAGAGAAAAACGAAGTTCAAAGATATTAATCGACCCCAATTAATAGGTTGTGATCCCAAGGGAAGGTGTTGCTAGCTATCAGAACTGAAGGAAAATCGAAAAACTTAGGCACCTTTCAATAATATAATTTTTCCAGCGATACTTACGCAATAACTAAATCTTACAAAAGAACCAAGCTTAATTAATTAAGCAGAGTCCATTCTATTTACTGTGTAACAGTTTCCTTGTATTCTCTAGTTACTCTAACGACGATGTAAGATAAAGATTTTACACTGTTATCTAAGTATTAAATATATATATTATACATAAATATATATATATTTGGCAACATTATATTTGGCAACATATACAAATATTGGCAACAAACAAATATATATATATACATATTTGTTTGTTGCCAATTTTGTTCGCAATAATCCGACGATGACATGACGAATGATGACAATTAAATTGTTATTAACTAACATAAACGACATACATTTGTTTCGAAAACATATAAATCACAGCTATTGGTCACATTTTAATTCAAGCTATTTACTATATATTACATAAGAAGTATAAGTAATATATATAAAAGTTAACTGAAGATGGAGAGTATGAAAATATCATACGATTAGATTAACAAGAGAACTATATCATAATAAGAATTAAATAACAATTTCACAAGAAAATACTTAGAGTTTTATTGAATAATAAAACACAATAACGTTTAATAATCTTACTTTTACGAAGTTATACAAACAAGTTGGACTGACTGTTGAACATAAAATAATGATGTATAAAAATAATTGACTGCTTATAAATGAAAATTCATACGATGTAGGTACATGTTGTCGTTATTTTCACATTCGATCGTACACATGTACGAGTACATTATGTCGACACAAAGACTAAGCATTCCCGATGTATTCAAACATTCAGATATCGATAGCGGAGAGGTTAAATTGGCAAAGGGTATTAGCAAGTAATTCTGTTTCCATTGTTACAGTCCTCAAAATCTGGGTATTTCAACTATATAGAATCATAAATGGTAACATGGTCACCAAAGTAATAATTTCGAAAATATGGGGCATTTTGAATTTTACAATAAATATGATACATAAAATCATCAGTTTAATGAGCATATGTAAACCAATAACTTATTTCTAACATGCAATGACGTTACAGAGCATTATACAATGAAAATATCATTAAAAAAGTCATATTTCATTCAAAGCTACCGTAAAATAAAAATATACGGTAGGGATAAAACATTATTATTTGAGAAAGACGTAACAATTGCTACCTACCAATTGGAAAGTAAACATGACGGACTATTAAAAAGGAAAGTATCTATGGATTGAATGCGGATAGCCACCTACACGCATAGGAAGCTCCTCTTTACACATATGAATAACACCCTCGTTTACCTGCAAAACGATATTGAAAATCGGGACAGCCGATACGTTTTACCTTTTTTTATTATTGGAGCGTTTCACTTGTTCCGCATTGTTGACTCCCTGCGTTGACTCATTTTTATTCCTCCAAAAATTGAATGACGTATTTATCGAAGTGAATTTTTATGAAAAAAAAATATTTTGTTATACCCAAGCTCGTTATGAACGCTCAATGGGGGCCGAGGTTTATGAAAGTAACAAAAGGGACGCCACGGAATTATTTATTCGCACGCCTTTGATTCTATCCGCTTTTCTTCTCGCATGAATGTTGTGGTTAATTTAAATATCGTTAATTTGATTGGGATCAGTGGGTGGTTTCTGTAGTATATCTATATGTATAGGAGCGAGGCAACTTCTTGTCGGTGCGTATGTAAGAAACAGGTGCGTAAGGGTAAATTTTTGTCTACGTGCAGAATTCCTTTCATGACGTGAGACGTAAAAGGGAAGGCATTTGTAATAAACACACCTTTTTCCAAATACTAAGTGGAGATTTTCTACGGAATGTCGGTGTAAATATATACTTAAGTTATATTATAACGACTATGAATGACGAAAACAGCAAAATTATAAGTTATTTTAGGCAATGATTTTATTCAGACGTGCAACTGGGTAGATGACTGTATCGTAAATAAATACCAAAGTCCACTTTATTGAAACTAATATCGCGAAACATCTCGGAAATTACAATTAACATATTTTTCTATTATTATTACGAATTTCAATTAAATATACAGTGAAATATATTGTTCAATTGAATAGTCTAAAACAGTGACGTCACAATTTGGTATTTAGTACATTTTTCATTCAAAATTGTCGTTTTGACAGATGATAAAAAGTAACTAATTTGACTAAGGTGTCATCTAGCCTACTGATAGAGACTTTTGAAGATTAAATCCAGTTTCAAAAAAAATGCCTCAAGACATTGTAAGCAAGCTAGGTGGGTACGTAACTAACTATACAATAACTAACTACTCGTAACTATACGATGGTTACTATAATATACTATAATACGTTGCTAATTAACATTATTCAATGTAATCTCTTATTTCATAAAATTACTATCCATAATTTTAATTACATAATATAATCAAAATTATCGATGAATCCTCAAAATCACCACAACAAAGGGTTGGTTTGTTAATGTAATTTTATGTAAATTAAATAAAACAAAAATGGAAAACAGACAATATTGTTCCTGTTTGGGTCAATTCATTATCATCCATTTACAAATGGTTGGAGCTTGTGAGAAGAAGTGAATAAACAAAGTCACTGTTATTTTTTTATTCTATAGATATAAATATAATTTTATTGTATTAAATTACTATTTTGTTGTAGCCTGCTATGTTATTGGGTTCAAACATAAAACCAGTGAAAATAGGTAAAAAACACTATGGGAAATACAAAATAAGTCACATATTTGCTCATAGTACAGTTTCACTGACAACTTGATACATCTTGTGAACACAAATATCTATCTTTTTAACTTAAATAACTCCACTAATAATCTTTACTAAGTACATATATTTTCTTTGACTTGTATTGTTTTTGACTGTTTAATTGACTAGCTTTTGCCCGCGGTTTCGCTTGCGTGGAATTTGGTCTGCCACATTAAGTTTCGTAATAGATCAATTTAAAAAAAAAGACGTGTGGCACTCGGAGACTACCGCGGTAAAGCTATTGCATAACATTTTTATCAACTTATGTAATTATAATTATTTATTTATTTTATTTATGCAGTATTTTTTTCCCTTTGTTTTTCTTTGATATTAATTCAACTTTTTGAGCATGGTGACCGATAAGAAAACATTTTTTTTTCTTTATTAAATAAATGAGAAGTCAATATTGTTCAAAATATTTTTATTATCTCACAATACATGTAGGTTATTCAGGAATATTTATCATAGAAACTATAGGTTTATGGCAACTGAAATAAGAAACATAAGTTTGAGACTTGATATCTTCTAAATATCTGGAAAATACCGGGTCAATTTGTTTATTCACATTTAAAACACTTTATACACAAATTATACGAGTACAGATATTCACTGCTGTACGTGCGAGCTTCATAGAGTCATATCATGAAGTAAATACAAAGAGGAGGTGCCCTTTTTTTTTTTTGTTGACAGTGTGGAAAATCCCTTCGGATCTCCGGCTCCTCGGGAAACAGAAGCCAGGAGTATGTGGTGTTACCACTAAAAACCACCCCGGCGGCCGGTCTCAGGCGTCCTTCTCTGAAGGGGGACCCGGACCATATTATTTTAGGTCCCCTTCAAAATCAACGCCGCGCCTAGTCAGACCCTATCCTGGGGAGGCCACAAAGGCTTCTCCACCTATCAATCCGGTTGTTATAATTTGTTGCGGCCCGATCGCATTTTTACGACCAGACCGCAACAAATTATCCTATCGCCGACCGCAGCAACTAATCCGCCACCAGAGGTCCCCACTCTCTGGCGGCTTGCGGTCTCGTCGACGACTCATAACGCCGCCGACGTCTTCTTAGCTCGGGATCGGCCCTCTCCTGATCCCGTTCATCGATGTCTTTCTGGAGCATAACAGCTTCGCAGAAAGAGATCACTGTGACCCAGCTTTCCTCACCCGCCAGCATGGCAGCAACGATTGCTGGCGGTGTCAGATCTCGTCCTATTTCATCGACTAGGACGCCGCGTTCAGATGCCCACGCGGGGCAGTCCTCCAGCGTATGCTGGGCGGAGTCCGAGTCGGCTGCGCAGTGGTGGCATTGTGACGTCTCCTCGCGTCCGATCCTATGCAGAAACAACAAACAACAAACCGAAACAACCATGCCCGGTGAGTATCTGTGTAAGTCGGTAGGTTACGCGACCACCCTCCCTACCTATCCAGGCTTCGAGGTTGGGCAGAACAGCACCGACAGTGCGTTGGCGTGTATTTTGCGGTTGTTCCAACCGCGCACGCCACTGTGCCAATGCCTGTCGGTGAGCGTTCTGCCGCATTTCGAGCTCCTCCTGGTCTTCCCCGCTCTCACCCCTGCGGATAGCGCAAGTTTGGTCATAAACCCTTGCGTCCATATCTGCCAGGATATCAAAAGGCGGGAAACGTGCCAGGACTGTTGCCGCCTCCGACGAGATGGTGCAGTATCCTCGTACGATCCGAATGGCCGTAACCCGCTGCACTTGATTGAGCTTGGCTCGGCAGCGCGAAGAGGCCGATAAGCGTTTGGCCCATATCAGCGCTCCGTAGAGGGCCATGGATCGCAGCACCACAAAGTAGTGGCGGCGCACTTCCTCACGCGGACTCCCTAAATTAGGCAAAAGCCTCTGTAGGGAGCCCACCAGCTCCCGTACTCGTGGGATCATCCGCTGGAAATGCTCCTCGAAGCTCCAGCGGCAGTCCAGGGTGAGGGCCAGGTACTTGATGTGCCGACTGACCTCGACATCCGTTCCACCCACTCTGACAAGCGAGCTGGTGGGAACGGTACCTCCACGTTTCCTGTGAAACCATAGGCATCCGTCTTATGAGGTGCGACCTGTAGATCCAGACCGCTGATTTTCTGAACGACACAAGCCATCCCTAACTCGGCGAGCTCTAGGACTGCTTGGAAGCCATACCCCCTGGCTAGTACTACACTCACTCCAGGGCGCAAACTGGTCCTCAAGACCGCATCATACGCGAGATTCCACAAAAGGGGTCCTAAAACCGACGCCTGGGGAACCCCGCATGTGACCTCTCTTTGATGCTCATCACCGTGCCGACCCATATAGGATATGGACCTATCGCGAAGATAGGCTTCGATGATGTCCCTCAGGTAGTGGGGCAACTGGTGACACACCGGTGCCTCTCTAATTACTCCCCACGGGAGAGAGTTAAAAGGATTGACTATATTAAGACTGACGGCCAACGCCACTCCTCCCCGACAGACAACCTCCTCCGACAAAGAGCGGACGCGTTCAATCGCGTCCAGCGTTGAACGTCCTTGTCGAAAGCTAAATTGACTATCTGATAAGTCGGGACCTACCTGCGACAGGTGCCGGCTGATACGGTCAGCGATTACTCTTTCAAAGAGTTTCGCCATTTCGTCCAGCAGACATATCGGTCGGAACGCCGATGGAGAGTCTGCTGTCCTGCCAGGTTTCTGGATAAGTACCAGCCTGGTTTTCTTCCAGCCGGAAGGAAATACGCTGTTACGGAGGCAGCTGGTAAGCAGTCCCCTCAGCCTATCCCCTAGGATCGCCAAAGCGTGCACCCATGCTCGGCCCGGGATCCCATCAGGTCCCGGGGCGGTGTTGCGGGCGGCGAGTCACTTCACGGCTCGGTCCAGCTCATCCTCCGTCACTTCAAAGTCGTCGGACCACGTAAGGGGATCCGACGGTAACAGAGGATATGAGGGACTACCCTGGCCCATGAGGAAGAGAGTATCAACTACTCTTTCCACTACTTCGGGGTCCAAAGTCTGCGTCAGTGGTGGGACCCACGGTCTGAGCTTGCCCAATACAAGCTTGTAAGGACGCTCGCAAGGTCTCTGTCAAGTCCCTCTATGAGCTCCTTCCATGAACGAACCTTGGCTTCCACAATCGCAAGGCTTACTGCCTTTGCTGCGGCGCCATACTCCCGCCTCACTTCTGCGATCTCCTCGGCTGTGGCTCGCCGTCTTCTTCGGGTTCTCTGAAACCGGCGACGGGCTCTCGAGTACGCTGTGCGAAGTTGCTCGAGTTCCGATGTCCACCAGCACATAGCACATCGACGCGTCGCAGACGTCAGTCATGACGCCACGGAACCAGGCCGCCTGCGCTTCGGGATTCGACGAGACCCGTTCTTCCTCTTCCTCTGGCTAAACCGCGACAATGGCTGAAGCGATGAGCATATCTTGGCTCATCCGCTTGAGGGACCGTCGCCACGGAGGACAGCTACTGTGGCGGTCCAGGCATGTGCCTGAGCGGCAGATTGCCACGTCGAGGACGATGTGACGGTGGTCTGACAAAGTGACCAACTCCTCTGCCACCCTCCATCCTGACACCTGCTCCATACCTGGGGGAGTAGCCCTAACGCCGAAACTCTAAGCAGGTATGAGTCACCAGATTACGGGGCGAAGAGAGGGATTACGCATGCGCAGTAACACCGATATAACCAATGCCACCTAGAGGCGAGTTGCGGCACTAAAGAGACAAGCGAGATATTTCAAAAAGTCATTAAAAGTTCTGCTATTCATCGATAGATGGCAAAACTGAAAAGTATCACCGCTGTGCCGGTCGGAGTGCGGGGTGTTAGTTTATTTTCGTTACGGAATTTCTGGATTCGGTCAAGGCCCGCGACAGAAGCTATGCAATAGCTTAATAATAAAAATAATAAAAAGTATCCTACTTAAAATATCTCCAAGAACACACGTGTCTAAAATTTCGTGATGATTGGTGGAGTAGTTTTCGCGTGAAACCGTAACAAACTTACATTCGAATTTAAGGATCATAGGTGAATTATACTCAGTCACAGTATAAATGATCGCGTTCGTTACGTAATTTTTTTATTGTTGTAATAACTTTCTCCATCTCACTAACCACTGGACCAACAGCACAACCAATGTACTCATACTCATATCTGGTACGAAAAATGTATTTTTTTTCTGAGGTACTTTAAATTAATTCACAATAGATAAATAGTTATTTGATTTAAAAATGAGTCTATGAATATTAAAACTTTACAGATTGATTTTCACGTCAGTTGATGGGAGAAGTTTTATAGCTAAGGATTGGTCTGAATATATACTTGTATTAATGAACAAGTAGCGCAGTAGGTGGTAGTAATTGCACCGGTGCAGTCGAGTGCGACATCAGTAATTGCTCGGCGGGGGACAGTGACAGTCGCCTGATGAATGGAGCCAGTGGAAAATTCACGACGCGGAAAAAAACTCCAGACATTTCTGTAAATTAAAACTGTAGCTGGCGCTTGATCCTGTTACATAGTTACTGTTCGTTTATAGCATCTCTGTGGTTTCTTACATTTATATTTGTAATATTTGAGCTCGTGGAGGTGCCGCTTATAAAATATTAAATTAAATAATGAAAAAGTTTTACTGTATTAGCTATAAATTTTACTTAATTTTGTTTGTGTACCCCATTCATATCTAAAGAATATATTTAATGTGTTTGCGCTTACAATAAAAAAGTAAAAACTATTTAAGTATTCTATCAGTTAGTCTAACCGTCATAGTTCAAGCTCTACTTAGTTGGAAGCCTACTATTAAACTACTACTATTAAACGATTAACGTTGTCATAAAATTCTTTCAAAAATAATAATAATACTACTATATTTTCTTACTTCATAATACTACACTAAATTTAACTATGATCAAATGTATAGTGTTTCATTTTCAAAAATTATTCTGTACCTTTATAGGTAATTATAATTATTTGGTAATCGTCAGAACTGATTGTCAACCATCCCCCATAGAATGGGGAGTGGGGCGGCTGGTGTCGGTCGGTGCTTCTAGTAAAATTCGTTCCGCCTACCTGTATACATACAGGCACCAATATATTGAAAAATATACGTTCGCTGAGAAGAAGAAATTTGGATTTTGTGTTAGTATTTAACCTTGGGCCGTAGATATAGCGGCCACCTTTTTTGTATTAATAGCCTACCAAAGTGACTCTACTCTGCCTGATGGAAAGCATGAATATAATCCAAGAGTTGTGGTCACCATACTTATTGCAAATGGAGACAATGCAGTATGGTGACCAACACTATGGCGGCCTAGTGAAATGCTTTTTCACACCCCGCTTGGGGACGTAAAAGGCATGACACGCATCGTGACAGTGTAAGCCTTACACAGTTACGACGATAACTGTCACCCCTGCATCAACTTCTTCATATCTTGTGATAGTAACCATTTTGGAACTTGTGGCTTGTATGTAGTGTGGTTAAAGTTTAATGCCTGTCCTTACTTTTATAATTGTGTCAAAATACTTTGTTTAATACCTAGGTTGTCACACATTGCCATAAAGAATTTATCATAATCACTATTACTATCAAATTTAAAAAAGTTGTGACTAGTAATACAAATTTTATTTTCTTAACTCATCTGCTTTAACCAAACTTAACTTTGAAAGTAACTTATTTGCAGAATTAATGATTTCATATCATTTCAATTTAACGTAATGTAGAGTCAAAAATAAAATATAAGTTACATTTGCTATTGATTATTTATCATTTTCATTTATTTCTATTTATTGTATACATACATAAACAAAACAAAAGAAGAAATGATTTACAAAATATTTTAATATAACAATCGGCAGTTTTATCACTAACGGCAATTTCTTCCAGACAACCTTAACACGTACATCAGGTGTTTGAATATTTTAAGGTAGTTTACACACAAGTAGCACATTATAACGAGAATATTTAAATATCAGTAGAGACTCATACATAATTGCACACCCTTTTACATTACACGTATCCCAATACATAAACATACACCTACACAAATAAATATATATATATACTATATAAACTGAAATGAAAAGCGTTTACAATGACAAATAGTAATCCTTTCGAGCTTTTTTTAAAAACAGGTAAGGTGTTTGCTTGTCGGAGTATTTCAGTCAAATTATTCCGCCTTAATGTCTGCACAGTAAAAAAATTATCCGCAAACTGAGTGAAATGTTTTGGCATTTTGAATTTAAATTCTCCGATGACCCCAGGTTCCTGCAATGTACGTTTTTAAGAACTGAAAACGTTCTTTGAGATAAGCGTATGTGTGAAAATGATACAGAACACTGTCTAAAAGAGGAAGAACATGCAGATTGCGGGGAAAGTGTATTGTTACCAATTTAAGTTTAGAACGGAATTCAGAGCTATGACTGTATTTACGTAATCCAAATATGAATCTAATGCAGAGGTTTTGGAGTCACTTAAGTTTGTTTTGTTGGTCTGCGGTGAGATCCAGGTAGCTGACATTGCCATAATCGATTATACTCTGAATACGATACTGAGGGGTTACTAGCTGGATACGGAGCCGCAGTGCAAAGATAATTATGATGTTTAATATTTCGTTGTTTTTAATTTTAAGTTTCTTTTTGTCTTTTTTTATATAAATATATAATAGAATATTAGGTATACATATATTTTTAACCTAATTTATCTTTTCAGTATTGTGATTTGAGAAAACGTCTCTAGGACGCGTCTAATTTTACTGTTGCAATTTGTACATTTTGTGGCAGCCCAAGATACATGTGTAGCTTAGTTTTGATGCCGCCGGCAAATATAATAATATGATTGTATATGTACTTGAATAAAATAGAATACATTGAAATTAAATTAGTCAGGAGACAAAAGCGTGACCTGGAGAAGGATAACTTGGACTTGGATGATCTCATAGTGATGTTCTTTTATAATAACACAAACCATTTCTCTACGAGTTTAATTAACTTGTAATCCCCTTATATGTCTATTTTATTTTGACGAGAACATACATATTGACCAATAAGTTTCTTTTTACGTTATTTTCTCACTGTACTACAATATTCCAGTAATATTTATTATTTTTAAATTTGATGATTTTCTTTATTCAGTTCGGGAAGAAGTTGTAATTAAGGAGACAGGATTATTTGTCACACAATTTTTCTTTGACTGCTCCACATCATATTTGAAATCAATTAATTCTTTGGTGTGTGTAGTCAGTTCTTTTTGAATTTTATAATCTCGATATCGATGCCGCCAGCGATATTTAATTGGTGCATAAGACGATTTCTTTTTTAGATTTAAATGTAAGCCTTTAATCGATAATAACTTTACGTTAACGTTTCAGAAAAAAGAATTGTACTAAGAGTTGAACTTCCTGAACAAGTAAATTTCTTAATTATGCTTTCGTACGAGTATATCAAAAGAGGAATGCTCATTTTTGACCCTGAAACGTTCAAGAATCTGCTTTTGAAAAAAAAACCAACTTGTTTCATGTTAATTAATCGCGATATTCATTTATACAAATAAGCTGGTAACATCTTGGCAAAAGTAAGTACTGCAAATTTAAAAATTAAAATAATTTGTGGATAACGTAACAAGTGTTGTCAATTACTAATTTTGTTCAAAAATAATTTATTTTTATTTATTAATAGATTCTTTATTTAATTGTTTCATAGTTAATATTATGTTTCATGGCTAGGATTCAGTCATATAATGGATTATAAAAATGATTATTAAAACATTTTGTTCTTTAAATTTAATAAATAAATAGTATAGTTTTCATATGCTATATACGTATGTACTTGTGACCAAAGTGTCTCTGGTTGGTGAGCATTTATTTTTTAAGATCGAAGGCTCTTTTTGAACTGATTGAGCCATCTCCATTCCTTATCGCATTACTAGACGCAGGTAAAAGTTTCATCCATACGTTGTTGACATACCCAAAAGTCGAACTAAATGGTTTGACTGCTCGTTTTTAGTGAGAGTCGCCAATTTGGAACGACCTGCCTGGGTCTATTTTTTCTGATAAGTTGAATTCTGGGGCCTTTAAGAGTAGAGTGAACAGGTTTCTTTTGGATGGGCGTGTACCACCTTCGTCTTCATCTACACTTTCCATCAGGAGAGATGGAAGACGTTTGTCTTCCTATTGCCTATTCTATTACAACTATAAAAAAGATCCTTTTTTTCGGCTCGATATTTCGCAAGGTATTTTATCACGAGTCTATCGACGAGGCTTGAGTCTGCATTTGGTTTATGATTGTATCTTCATTTTCATCTGAGCTGCTCCGTACTTAGTGTAGCATAATTTAATGTAAAGGGGACGTAATTCAATTCGTACCCGCTTAAAATCTTTAGGCAATCTCTTTGATCCTTTAATGATTTTCCAAAACAAATTTTAAATAAATCTGTTTCTCTTTCATAAATCGTGTTGTTAATTAATACCTAATGATTTTGTATTTATTTAGCAGATTGAGTTTCCAATTTTACTTCTTTGCTTTCAATTGAAATTAATGATAAATTATAATAATTAATATAAAACACTGCTATTTAAACAACATCGTTTCAATATTACTGTTTTATTTAAATATATGTGCATATATATCTATAGATTTTATCTACATATTTAGTACATGCAAAAGCCAAACAATCAGAATTTTATGACTTAGTGTTAAAAAGAGTGATTCTTAGGATTGTAAAAGTAATAATAAAATTTATTGTACTTAATTTAAGAGTAAACCTTTTCAATTCTTTTAAAATTCTAAAGTTAAAGTCAGAAGAGACATATATTTATGCATATTGGCATATATAGCCAGCCATTGATGTATTTTATTTTTCTCTGCACACTGCTTTACACCCGCTGGGATATAAAATTGTACCTACTATCTCCGATTTAATGCCTAGATAATGTAGGTACACAAAAACTAGTCTCTGTTCAAATGATCATTCTTCTTTTACTCTCCAATCGATCCTATTATGGAATGCACTTCCACTCGAGATCAGGAAAATAACTAATCGTAATGCTTTTAAAGCCAGGGTCAGAGAATTATACAAGAAACAGCTAGCAGATATACCCCCATAATCTAATCATTTTATATACTATATTTTGTACTATACTCGTATGTTCATTGTTTAAATATTTATTTGTTTTCATGTTTATATGTAAATCATCTCTTATCATCATCTAGAAACTCTAATGTTCGCTTTTCTGCTTCCAAAGGGGTGTATGTACTTCATAGTGCGTCGCATGGCCACCCTGGCCGATAGATGATAGGTGACGTAATCTGTCACCCTAGACAGGCTTATATTTCTGAAGAACAGAGTGCTTGAGTAGACTACGATACCAGGCCGTTCCCAGGCTAGGTGGAGTGAAGGGTTCTATACCTCTTTCGGTCCAGCTCCACCATTCTCTTTGCAAGCATATTTTGCTCACAGAAAGAAACAACGGAGTTCCACGCGCTCTCGCTTCGTACCATGGTCGTAATCATGCCACTGACTGAGAGGATTCTCACTCTGATGACCGCCATGAGATCACACCTCAGCTTCGCCCACGCCGGGCATTCAGCCAGCGTTTGCAGCGCCTTGTGTACGGTACGGTCATAGCAGTGATGGCACTCAGGCGTTTGCTCCTTTCAGATAAGACACAGGTGATCTATAAAGCATCCTTTCCCAGTGATCACCTGCGTCAGTCAGTATGAGAGCGTTCCGTGATTCCTCTCGAGCCGCCAATCTTCCATAACGGGTCTCACCACCACAAGAACAGCGTGCCTGGTGGTTGGTTGTCTAAGTCGTTTCTTCCACTCCGGAATTTTTAAGATTGATTTTTCGAGTTTCAAGTGTCTGAAACTCGAAAAATCAATCTCAAAAATTCTATTACTGCGCCTTCTTGCACCACTGATAAAGAGCCAGAAGGGTTCTCGTCTCCAGATCCTATAGTCGAGAGTGCCGGCCAGGAGACTTGCCACTATGGGATCTGGAGATTGTGCGGTATCCTCTTATCCTAACAGCCATCAGTCGCTGCTATCATCACTTGGTCTTAAGGGCTTCCCTCCACTCCTACATTTGCAACAGTGGCCAGCCGCGAGGAGGTAACCTCTGCGTGTGCCATACGTGGTCTCAATAGAGGGTTCACCTGAAAGTGGTGCCCGCTCTGCAAGGTGGGCGCTGGGACGAGTCTGGATGTCGTAATAACAGCTGTTCTCGAATTCCTGTCCTAGATTCAAAGTAGCACACCGTGTCGTTTTAGTTGATCTGATTCTGACATACCACCCCGCCGTAACCTTTGATTGAGTGACAGCCCAAGAGGGTTTCCAAATATAAAACAAAAATGTTGGTTTCGGAGTTTCTTTCAAGTTTTCCTTCTCTTTACAGTGACGTTGTCCTGCTTAGTTTGCTGTTACTAATCTACTAATCACATAATAGAGATTGTGACATTATATATTCTTAATCCGTTACCACACGATATCATGCACATTATTGTATTACCCCTTAAAAATATACTAACATTGTATAAGTACTTTAACGAATCTGTATTTTATCTATAATGATATCTACAAAGAAAATACTTGAATAATAATTTATAAAAAATAGCAGCGGTAACAAACATTTTTAAGCAACTGATGAAGTGATTTACGCACCTAATTTTCAATGAAGCGTATAGAATAATAAATTTCTCTAGAGGATTAGCGATCTATTCTGACCATGAGTGAGGTCAGTGTTTTAGTTGTGCAAACCAGATAATAGTGCCTTTTACCGCCTATTCATTTGTACATTAATGCCTTGAAACCTGCCTAGGAGAACAGTTTGTGTTTAATATTTTTATCACTGAATCGTTTTATGTGAATATGTTAGTTGAGTCTTGAAAGGACAATACTTATATATTTGAGAGATTAAAGATGTTAACTTAACTCTGATGTGTTTTATTTTATTTATTGATTTATCTTTTTTTTGGAAAGAATAGCCAATTATTTCATTCATATTATTTCGATTTTTTCACACAATAAAAGATATGGTTAATAATTCTTTGCTAAAACCGTGTAAGTATTTTTTTATTTTTTAAATTATTATTGTCTAATCTGTGGAGATTATTCCACAATTCAAAGCATAAAATAAAGAAAAAATGTAATACTAAAATCTGTATCGTGAGACAATGTTTTCGCAATGACTTATTCAATTATTTCTTACATAATATACGTTTGTGTAGATCGGTTTCTCAAAGTAGTTGTCAATAGTTTAAAAAATTTATGTAAATAATACACTACTACTGTATTGTTCTAACTATTGTTTTTGATTCCAGGAATCTATTATACTAAAGTCATTGCTTTGTGTTAAAAATGTTTAAAATGTTGATTGGCCAAAGTAATAATAAACTGAAACTTACAGTAACGAGAAAACTATTTTATATATCGATTTCACAAAGCGCCAAGCCACGTCAGCAGAACACCAGAATGTGTTCTATTTCAGAGTACGTTTATTAATAAACATCGAGTCTACTATACTGTCTGCTCTTTTAGGGTATCGGTGTATAAATCATTTGCAGTGCATATAGTATATGCAGTATATATAATATATATTGCAGTGCATAAAGTAATGCTCAAATTCCGTTAAATCTTAAGATTATTCGGTAAAATCTAAGACTTACCAATAGTAAATTTGAGCCGTTCTATGATAATCGACAATTTCGAACTATTTTTTTTATTTATTTATTCATAAGTTATGTAAATAAAAATGACAAAAGCGAACTTAATGCCGTAGGTACTTTCTACCAGTCGACTTTAGGGCGATGCAGAACCAAAACAAGGTAGAAGATAATAAATGAATATATATATTTAAATTCTAAAAAGAGACAGTAAAAGATTAAGGTGGATGTAATGGCATGTTTAAAAATATTCCCACAGTAGATATTTAAAACTTTTATCACCAATAATTTAGTAAATCTTTGGATTATCTTAGAAATACGATAAATGTTGAAATAAATATGTCACAAGAACACTGTTACCACAAGAAATTGACCAAGCGGTATAATGCATGTTACTTTGAACTATTTTTAACCTACAACAAGTGATACAATATTTTTAACCAAAGCTTATGAAATCAAAAGAAATTAGGAAGAAAAATAGACAAAAAATAATGACTTTCCTATGTGTAAAAAAGTAATGGTGATGTGGTGTTTTTTAAGTCTATTGCAGTTATTCAATTTACTTGACTTGTATTACGAGGATGGGATTAATAACAGTTGATAAAATGTGGGTGTCTGTTTCATGTTTCCTTCTTCTCCGGGGATAGAGGTGGCAGTATATATAATTTACTCTATAGGATATTATGGTACACTTAAAGAGCCCTACAAAATATATTAAATTAAATATGAGTAAAATTGTACACTTATAATGTCTATAGATGGTAGTATTTTCTTTAAAAGAACTCTGGTGTTAAGATTTTAAATTTCGTCAGAGAAGTGAGAGTTCAAAAAGTACACAATTTTATTAAGAAACGCTTATGTTTTAATATTTTTAAGTGTTTGTGCTAGTGAAGTAGAATTGTGATCTATTTCTGCTCTGTAGACTATGATAGTATTCTGTGGAGCACTAGATTTGTGTCAGATATCGTTATGTAGACAGTTGTTACTAATTTAATTTATTTTTAGAATAGCTGTTGTTCACATTTGCCCTGATAGACTATTGTTGTTGCACTTTGTTTTATAGAGCACATGACTAAAGTAGAACCTTTGCCCGATTTGAATACTTAGCTAGCATAAGTAACACTCAAAAGTTTAAATGTAATATAATCAGTAACTTTGTTTGCTAAACGAGACCACTGCCGGAGCAAATTTCTCTCTAACCACTTTCGGAAGTAAAACGGGCCAAATATGTACGTCAACTTTACTGTATTTGGTCCAATATACGTTACTTTGGGACATACGAATGAACATAATTAAGCAACTCGTTTCCCTCCCCTGACGCTTACAACTTCCTTGGCCGATAAGAAAATGCGGTCTATGTTTTCTTTCATTTAGTGAGACTCTATTGTATTCAGGTTAAGTGGAAGTGACCTGCGCCCTTAAAATATTGTTATAGCAACCCCAATGTTTGTATAGTCGCAGTTGGGAAACATGTGATGTAGCGTATCAAAAACACAATATTTCGCGTTTACTGTAAGTGTACTTATGTGGAAATTGTATTTCATAGTTAATACTCGAATCAATAGATGAAGCAAAGTTACATGATAAATAACAATGTCACGTGTTAACGTGTCAAACCTAATACCTCAAGTTCCAGGTAAGGTAGGATAGAATGTGCCTTGTTCAATGGATCATTTAATTAATATTAAAAAATATTTAAACCTCTCGCTGGGCCTACCAAAGTGACTCTCTACTCTGCCTAATGAAAAGCACAAATAGAATCTACGAGTGGTATTCACGATACTCATTGTGAATGCGGACTATTCAGTATGGCAACCCACATTACGTCGACCTTCTTTTTGTTTTTTTTTCTATCGTGTGGAAACCCCCTCGGGCCGTCACTCCACCGGGCCTTGCGGCGGGGTGGTGTATCGGAATGGGACCGATTAAAACCACACGGTGTGTTACTCTGCGCCTGAGACAGGAGGGATTCAGCAACAGCTGTTATTACGACACCCAGATCCCTCCTAGCACCTGCCCACTAACACGGACACCATCTTCGGGTAAAACTCTCTATTTAAGCGACATACAGCATACGCAGAAGTTACCTCCTCGCGGATGGCCTCTGTAGCGCATAAAAAAAAATCCGTCCCGTCCACCCGCGGCCACACGCAGGGCGGCAAGAGGTGCTGTTAAGCGCGCCTTTGCCGTTTGCCGGCGGTGAATTGGGTCCGAGTAGACATCGTTCTCCCTGGTCTTCTCCGCTGCCTCCTTCCGTGAAATGACGTCTTCACAAAAGGTTGCGACCGGGGTAAAACAACTGTCGCTACTGACCATGGAGTGTATGACGACCGGTAACGAGAGATTTTCTTAAATAAATACAGTGAGGACTCCACGCTGCGCCGCCCAGGCGGAACAAACAAACCGTGTGTTGAGCTGAGTCCTTACTGCAGTCGCAGTGGTGACAGGCGAGACTCAATTCCTTCCTAGTGACCGAGTGCAGATACTGCCCAAAGCAACCGTGCTCGGAAAGGACCTGTATCAGTCGGAAGGAAAGGGCCCCCTGCTGCCGCCCTGTCCACTCGATGGCCGGAGAACCTCCACGACGGTAAAGCCAGTACGTGGAGCCTCCAGCCGCGACGACCAATGCTGTTACTCGCGCAGAAGTCAGCCGTCCGCCGATAAAGTTCGGCGAGCACCTCCGCCTCCAAATTCCACGGCAGTGTTCCGGCCAAGGAGCACGCCACCTCCGTCAACACGGTAACCGCGTATGGCTTTAACCGTCAAATTCATTTGAGGGCGCCAGAGGCGAGCCAACTGCTGTGTGTGACCGCCGGTCAGAACCGCCGACCACACCGCTGCACCATTGACCGGATAACCTCCGTGTATAGCCGTCTCGTCGCGACGCTGGCTCCACCCAAATTGGGCAAAATTCACCCAAGGGCAGAAGCAGCGTCGACCAGCCTTGGTGTCGGAAGTGCTCGTCGAAGAGCATTATGTTGGCCCAGAACCTCCTACGACTATTAATTATTCTCAATGTCATGTCTACCATTTCAATTAAAACTAAGGTCATACATTACTTAAATTCACGTGTTTATCTCTAAAGCGGGAAACAGAGGGATATTAAATGCCGATATTTTTCTGTCTACAATTTTTGCCTAACTTACACTACCGGTAATAATCCTATTACGCCCAACTGAGCACACGTTTCTAAATAGTAATTCTCAAACTTCTATCACATAAAAATTATCTTAGGTGGAATCGAACCCACAACTATTGGCTTAGCAATTAGGATTAGCCTCTAAAACAACAAACAAGTAAATGTAAGGTAAATATAAAGATCATTGTTTATGTTATAAAAAATATTTTATTGAATTTACCTATGTTTGATACCAAACGTGGTATCCTTGGACTGGGTGTGTGACACTAGTAGGGATTTAAATAAAACCACTGTGTACTGTACTATGAGTTCGTAAGTCTCCACGGTTTAATTGGCTGTCGCCTTGTACTAAACTACACTTTGGTTCTCCTCCAGTTTTGTTCTCGTCATACAAAATGTTTGTAGGCCTTATAAACTAACGCGTGTAACACAACGATAGCGCGATCTAAGTTTGTAACAGCTCCCTCTAGGGAACGTAACGGTAACTAATATTTTGGTTTCGACTTTGATCGCACTATGCTGTTATTGGTCTTGAACAACCTATTTAATTTTAATTGAAAGAGCTCAGACATCTTACTTATTATTAACTAACTTACAATAATAATAAGTAAACTGTTTCTGAAATCAAATGAGTTTATAATAAAATATTTATGCTGTGTGAAAACTTTACTTCTAAAATACGTAGTGAGTTAGACTATTCACAGTAACATGAGCCTTTTTCATCAATCCACAAAATATGTCAGTGAATTAGTTTCAATTCAGTTTCAGGAGATTTGATTTTAAAGTGCCAAGTACAACCACCAATTCCTTTACTTCTCAACTGATAATAAACCAATTCAAATAAAGGAACCAGTCATTCGAGTCATACCAATTGATGAATGGTTGGTTTCATCTAATTATCTCTTACGGTAGCATTAAAACCGTCTATTGTAACTTTTACAGGTATCTATAGTATTCAATATTGGCCAGTGAATTCAAGTAGCAGATAGTAATATTGATAAATTAACCGAACGATAGAGTTCAATAATACTTTTGAATATTTATTTTTAGTAAAAAGAGAAAGTGAATATTCAATACATTGTAATTAACTATGTTAATATATGGTGTATGATTTTATTATACTACAGGCTCAAGATTTTAATGAATAATTTTTACACTTTCATTTATTTACCACTAGCTCACCCGTGCAACTTCGTCTGCGTCTCTCACAAGAAATATTTTTTTCTTGTTTTTGCACGATTATTATTGATGCTCGGCTCGTATTAGTGGTAGTGTAATGTTATACAACCTTTCTCAATAAATGGGCTATCCAATACTAAAATAATTATCAATTCGAATCAGTGCTTCTTGAGATTAGCGTGTTCCACCAAACAAACTAAAGTATTATAATATTAGTTTAGATTTATAGGCACGTTTCACACCTACCGGCCGTTGTTGCCACCCGCGACGAACGTATGACCTTACGGCCATTAAGTTATTACATTTTAGGTCTTTGATGTATTCAAAGTCACTCATTTTAATGAAATGTTGGAAAGAACAATTTTGATTTACATTAAATTGGATCAAGAATAATACTATATTGTTCAAAACTACTTTCTTACTTACTTTTTTTGTCAAATATAAAAGATAATGATTATTCTGGGTTATCATTAAGAGATAAATACTATATCTATCAACACTGACTTTTTTGTTGACTTTTTTAAGGTATACAATTCTATGGTATATTATTTTTAATTGATTGGTATGGTTTCACCTGCGTTTGCAATGTAAACGCTTAAAGGCATGATTTTTTAATCTAACGAGCTTTTCTCTAAGGAGTGTAAAGTTAAAAATAGCCTATACGGTTATTTAATATGATAATTCCTGTGTATTTTTGACTTCGGCTACTGCTACCTGAGATGGCGTGCGGTTTTTGGTCGGTTTGAGTCTGACATAACCACCTTTCGGTGGTATCCGTGGGGATTTACGCACATAAAAAAAAACTAAAAAAAGATAAACTATATTTTGAATTATGACTTGTCTCTAAATTATTCAGTATTCAATGCAAGCATAGACGCGATCTTAGTGCGTATAGTGTGACGTGAGTGGAATGGTCGTCAGGTTATTGATGACTCACCATAATTATGCAATAGTATAGTAAGTAGTATAGTTATAATAATATTTTAAAGTTTATTTTTACAGCTACCGTGAAATTTGATAAGTAATTTTATATGCTATGATAAAGCTAGATCTATTTATCACTTACTAATTTCGTAGAGTTAACATATTTGATTATGAAGAAGTGCCATTTGAACTTCTTGGTTTTTTAGGGCTATGAGAAAGCATTTAGACATCGAAGTTTTCTATTTAAGCGACATACAGCACACGCAGAAGTTATAATATAGGTTCTAGGTTATAGAATTTGGAATATAGGTTAGTAAAAATGTAGTAAATATCTTGCATATCATATTATTGAACAATGAAACATAATTTACTAAAAGAAAAACGAAAAGTGAGTATAAGCAGTGGGTTTAGGTGTCAACGTTAAAACAGACAAAGAGCACCACTCCAAGAAATAACGTTGTGTATTAGTGAGGTAAACGATTGTTAATATTTTTTAGAAGAACAAAGAAAATAGCTAAATATAACATTACAATTAAAAACATGCGAAGACAACACTTTCAAAATTGACAACTGTAACACAAAAGGAAAAGGGTTTATACATACTATTGATATATAAGGACAAATAATTTCATTTTTGCCTTATCTGCTACGTTAGGTTCAGAGGTAGGTAAATTTATGTAAATCAAGTTACTTACTAAATACATATTAAAATTTACTTTCTTCAAGCACCGAAATAGATGGCTTAAATTTCTCCGCGTTTACTTTCTTCCTTTGTTTTAGCGTATCATAAGATTTACAAAAAGAATACAGACATATTCTTTGAAAAACTATGCATTAATGTCGCACACGAATTATGTGAATAACATTTTCCTGTGTCGTTCTATCCGATTATGCCGTTTAGAGATTTCATACAACGATATAATATGAATACCAAAGACTCTATTTGAAGAATTTTATACACGAATGCACCAACATTTTAAAATTCTTGCAGTTTGTGTCGAGCGAGGATCGGATATTTATTTGCCATAATATCGATATTTCTTGGCAACATATAAATAATAAAAAGTCACGGCTTGCGTCATTTCTTCATTGTTAACCCAAAAAAGAGTAACTGTTAGGGGACCAGCATGTTACTCTCTTGGTACATTAAGCATTTTCTTTTGAAGTCTGTTTGGTAGCACATAATTTTTTGCTTTTTGTAATTTGGTGCGTTTAAAAAATGCTATGTTTTTTATACTATAGTTTAATGTAACAAGCTATAAGTTTATATACATATATTATATATTTTATACATATATAGATATATAGATATAATACATAAGTATAGTTGAACAAATAATGTAATATTTATTGTGAAGTAATATAATAAAGATTTATCTATACCTGTTTAGTTTAACATTTTTATATAAGTTACTAAATACGAAACTACTATTGTTATTAATGTTTATTCATTAATTAAATAATCAAAACCTTTATAAATTTTATAATAAAATATTGACTACGACAACTGCCTAACAAATTTATTTATAATTCAAATGATTTGTATCACTGTCGTCTTTGTATTCAAGTACCTACCTACCTACGCACAGACACAAAAAAATTCAAATACCTTGTACCTTTCTGCTTTAATGTCACCATGTTTTGTGATTTAAGTAAAACTGAAATTGAGGTTAAGTATAATATTTTCACAAAAGAACAAAAATCAAAGAAAAAGTATTACCTGAAATTAGAATGGGCAAATTGTTTTTCGAAATTAAAGTTCCAAGTTCATGTGAAACTTTAGTACTTCAGAGAACCGTTTAAATTATAATAAGAAAGTTTTTGAGAAAGAAAAGATTGAAAAACAAAACTGAATCCAAGTTTTGTTTGTAATAAGTGAAACTGGCGTCGGGAGACATCAAGTAATTTACGTGATTTTGTTGCTACGGTACTTCTTTTTAGGTTCACATAGTTTGAACGGCACCTATTTTTAAGGTGACTAATTTTATATGCTAACAACTAGAAACTGGTATTTTTTATATAAAGGGGTTATCTATTCGGTTACATCATCTGTTATGCTATGAATACAATGATCTTTTTAAAATGAATAGTCCTTGTCCAAAATAAGCAGGTTGTTCCTCGATTTTTCATTCCTAAGTTTGCCAGGAAGAGATTGTTTTTTGCAATAAAAGTGCCCCATGATTTTACATATTTTCTTGTGAGATTCAACTATAGTATTATAATTGATGTACAATAAGGAATATTCTATTTTATTCGAGTACATACATTGCAGAAGAATCATGCAGATTAAATTTTCTAATAGATTATTTTTATTTATGTTTTGTTTATTCTATTTAACTTTATTTGTCATTAATAAATTAAAATTGATTACCGAACAAGACAATAGTTTATATCTAACACTTTTCTATTCTATTTCTTGGAAAGTAAATAAAACCGTTTTACTTATGTACGTAAACGGTGTTGTTTAGAATATTTCGCTAATACTGATACGCACTATTTTAGTCCTACAAACGTACACAACAATTGCGGGAGTATATTGAAAGGAAATTTGAATAAAAAGAGAAAAACAACAGTAAAAAGAGGATATTATGTGTATAGATGGATTGGAGAATGTATACTTGAACCAACCAGGGTCTATTATATATTATTTATCGCAAAAACATGATTGGAGGTAATTCTTCAGGATTAAACAGTGTTATTTATAATAACTGTAGGCTATTAGAATTTTGAAAGAGATGAACAACTACTTACACCAATACTTATTAAACTCAACCATTAAAAAATGAATAATTACATTTCAGTAATAATTTTACTGTCCATATACGGACGACGACCGACCGACGATCCGGTGACAGATTAAGAATACATATTGTTACCACCCCTATTCATCCCGTGGGTATTGTAAAAGGTGACTAAGGGAACAAAGTATTCAAGACAACACCATTACAAAGAGAAGAAAAACTTAAAATAAACCCTGTTCCAACCCGTCTGGCCAGCGCGGCATAGTAGGCCAATACCTCCTTGCTAAGGAGAAGCCTATGTCCAGTAGGGGGCTGTAAAAGGCTGTTGACGATGATGATGAAGTAATTTTACATAATGCTGCAAGAGAGTAAGATATATTTTATTAGTAATGTGTGTCAACTTCTTTATTTTACATTTGCACCTACCGCATCGTGTTTCTACATCACCTGAAGGTTGACTGGGAGAGAAAGCCCCGTGGTATTAAGTCCGCCTTTGTACAACATGTGCATTAAGTATAAATAAATAAATAAATAAATAAATGTACTTTATATAAAACATTACCCATTCTCTAGAGTTTTAAAAATGTTTCTGTGTATCGGACACAAAACAATAATTATACTAGGTTAGGTGTTATAGAATCCATTAAAAGAGTAACTAGACTTTAACAAAGACTTGTTCCAAAAAAAGTGTTACTCAGTACAATAATATAGGTCTCTAAATAAGAATAGACCTCGGCAAACTATATCTATCGAAGAAATAAAATATTTATTTGCGCGTCTATACAATGAATACACTTCTCCATTCAGGCGCTATTCATATGGGAATCCGAATATTCTCTCTGTCTTGTGTACCTAATTGTATGCTAATCTGTATGTATTACTATCTTATAACGTGCTTTAGTTTTTTTTTATACTAATGTATTGTTAATAAATAAGTCTAATAAATTAAAAAAACATTAATCCACCGAAGCGGGCAACGATTATACTACATAATTTATGACTAAAACTTAAGTCGGTGTTTACTAATTAGGTTTAAGCCCCGTACACTGTCTTATATATTTCTCTTTGATAGTAAAAAAAGCCCTCCCTCTAAAAATCAGGACAGTGATCTACCGATCTACTTACAAACCAGCCACACACTATTCAGCATCATCAAAAGGTTAATAAATCGATGTAACAAAATGTATTTGCAGGGAGCATAAGATAAATGAAGTCGTTCATGTGGTAATGGATTAACAATTCGAGTGTTTGTCAGGCAGGCCCAGCCCTATGTAATTTGGTTACAAAATTTATTGTACTACTTGACATAAACATACGTACTTACTTCATTTTCAATGTACCCCTTTTGTAAAAAAGTTAGAGGCACTTGTTAAGGGCCGGGCCAGCCTGTGTCGTAAGAGCCTAATAAGAGAGCAAGCCAAGTAGGAAAATGTCACAGCAAAGAGAGGGAAAACAAAGCCTATTCGAACCCGTCTGACCGTCGTGATGTAGTAGACCAAAAATCTCTTTTTCAAGGAGAGACATCAAAGAGTGTGCTTTTACTTTTAAAGGTAAAAAATTTAGTTCTGTTGTTTGTATTTAAATATAAAAGCATTTGCAGTGACTCAAATATAGTATACATTTTGCTAATGAGGTGTTCTATGAACATAACAGGCTTATCAGCCAATTCACGTATTTCACAGTTAAAGTAGTTCATGAGTATCAATTTGGTATTTTAATAAAGAAAAAAACAATATATGTATGTATTACTTTACTTATCGGTGTTGTTTTAAGATGACATTATTTTGTTTTGTCAGATTAGAATGATAACTGTCATTCTGGCGTAACGTCACAAAGAGGATCGAGGTGGTCATCTTATACGACAGAATAACCTCCCACCCTTAGGATGACTTACTTATTTACTACACAATCTCATTGGTAGAGATTAACCGTGGGAGAGTAAGTTATTATTTCCTAATCAGATAAATTAGAATCTTACTCAAGTGTTTACCAAAACCTTCCGATATTGTCCATTCAGTTTTATTATTTTTATTATTTGTGAACATTTGTGTATATTAATTTTATATTACATCAATGTATGTACTTCAAAATTCTATAACTTTAAGAACCCAAAAGATTATATCCTGGACTTATCACTTAACATATATAGATTACGTTACTAATTAAATCAATAGTAAATGTGTTTTTTGTTAATTTTTAGTGTATGGTAAAGAGCTGGTCTTTCTATACTCAATTAAGTTCATATTTAAAAAAATCAGTTCCAACTAAGAGTTCTAGTTACCAATAAAACAGTAAACCCAAAATGTTGTGGAAGACGCATATAAGTATGTATCTTTATTTCATCTAAAGGATTAATGTTCTGAGTAAGATCA
Organism: Hypercompe scribonia; assembly: GCA_949316085.1. Taxonomy (NCBI): domain Eukaryota; kingdom Metazoa; phylum Arthropoda; class Insecta; order Lepidoptera; family Erebidae; genus Hypercompe; species Hypercompe scribonia. The sequence continues at coordinate 9,765,008 of OX438975.1, forward strand.
GGTAATACGCAAGTGATAACCGCTGTCCGTCTTCATAATATACGACTCTCATGGGAAATAAAAACTTGCGGTATTTGTTACATGACGTAACGAATATCGCTGCCGTGAAAAATATAAATAAATGATTGTATTGTCATGGGTTTGTTTGAAATTATACTCAGTGCTGTATAACTCATTAATCTTAAGTATGAAGATATGTGTTTATTAAATATTAAGAAGATATTTTTCTGCCATGTCTGGAAAACGGTATTTTTTTTGCATTGTACGCGTTACAAAATAAGACATGGCAACGCATGCACGTCGCCATGTCTTATTTTGTAATCTTGACAATGCAATAATAAAGTTTTGTGATAATTGGTTTCGTAATTAGAGCATGAAAGCGTAACAAACAACTAAACGAGCAGACTCACTTTCATATTACTACTGTTAGTTGGAATTATACAGAAAGTTAGACAACAATACTAATAAATGTACGAAAAAGGAAAATTATTATTAAGATCATTTCTATTCCTTTACGCAATAAGGCGAAGCAGTATAAATGTATTTTTGTGATACACATTTAATGGATTAAACTACTATATAGCAAACACATATATATTTTTCGGTATTATGTAATTAGAAATTACTTTTTCATCACAGTGTCTGCATTATTTCTTTTATCTAGTCTGGAAAATATCATGTAATTGTTATGTTATAACATGTACGTTATGTTCGTGATACTAGTGCAGACAAATGACAATCGAAAAAAAAGTTCAACGTTGCGGTAAAATAGCGCAAACCTAAACCAGAATCCGGGGTAGAGTTTATCCGTGTGGTAACGGATTAAGAATACACAGTATCACAACCTCTATTCATATCGCAGGTGTAGGAAGAGGACAACATCACTGCAATAAACAAGGAAAACTTAAAACAAACTCTATATTAGCCCGTCTGGCCTGCGTGGTATAGTAGGTCAAAGCATTAGCTCGTCTGGCCCACTTGGTATAGTAGGTCAAAACCTTCATTCAAAGTTTCCTTCTACAGAAGGTTTTGTCTTACTGGCTTATGTCCAGCAGAGGACTGTCAGAAATTATTGGTATTGATGAAACTAGGGCCATCTTCATCATATTGTAACGATTATTGTTACACAGAAAAATTGTTCAAAGGAGAGAACATATGTCATACAGAATATAACATCTTATGTTAAGCAAAATCTGCTTATATTTACAAAGAAACTCTTAAACACGTTAAATATTTTTGGTTATTCCTTTTGATTAGTGAAATGTACGGCTACAAGTGGTTATGCTTAAATACTTAATGCTGTATGGGTTCATTCGTCCATTGGTACTTAGGACAGGGTTGAACGCCGGTGTAGTAATGTATCAGATAATGTGCTATGAAAATTCAATATGGTATATAATTCAGGTTATTGTAAAGAGTTTATTTGCAATGTCTTCGTGTGGTTCTGACCAGTGCGAAAAGAATGCTGACTATTATAGCTGACATTTGTTTTATGTCTCGTCATCAACAACACCATCATCACAACCGAAAGATGTCCACTGTTGGATTTAGGTTTCCTCCAAGGTTTTCTACAATAACAGTTTCTGTGCTACCCGTATCCAACGGTCCCGAGATATATGATTGATATCTCGTCGTTTGTTTTATATAAAAAAAATATAAAATAAAGATTCCTTATTTTATTACACTTAAAAATATATAATGGAGTATGTTACTAATTTGTCAAAATACACTGACAATTGTATAATATTAAAATTAAAATTTTAAAAATTATTTATTTATTCTTCAGATTGTTTCGTTGGTCTAACGGTCAGCGTATGTGACTACCGATCCAAGAAAAGTCGAGCCAAGAAAGTGCTATTGAGGTTCTCTGATTACAGAAATGAGTCTGAAAGTTGGGTATGAACCCCGTGCCTCAGAGAGTACGTAAAGCCGCTGGTCGTTCTTGAGACTGGCCGCCGAAGCTAAAATCTGCCAGGAGTACCTACATCATCATCATCGTCATCTGTTCTCTGCATAGTCGCTGTGTACATGATGAAAGCCATACACAATTTAATTGGGACAGTTAGCACATAATGTATATATCCCTTTCAGGATTCCCTAGTACGGTCAAGAACTTTTGGTGTACTCGTAAAGTTTATCATTTTTTTTTCATCTGTCCCATAACCTCTCTCTCAGGTCTCTCTAATCAGGTAAGTCAAATTTATTAATTCAATTAACTGGACGTTTTAGAAGTTGTGAAAATTTTTGAAGGTCTAGAAGGTAAAGTTCCTCCTACAACTAAAACTGTTTAATCAGTAAGAGGGACCTGGATCTATTTTTTCTCGAGCATCAAAAACTTTTAGCTTTGTAAGTTCCAAGTTTTGCATAGCATAGTCTTTTATTTCTCAATAATTTATTTTAGTAAATACAAACTTAGAGTATTAAAAATAAAACCTTTAAAAAGCATTGGAAATGCTTTTTAAAAGAAAATAAATTAAAAACCCTTTGATGTAAAAAAATATGTTGCAAAATGAAAAACTGTTTTTATTCCAAAATTTAACTTAAATGTGCGATAGATCTGTCTGAGGATAGTACTTAAAGTAGAACATGCAAAAGCTGATTAAGAAGATTAAGCACTGAAAAAAAAGCTGGCTCTTTGTCCTCTTCGCTTAAGATACTATTCTAATGCGTCTTTTTCTTTAATTAGAGTACGTGCCGTGAATGAGTCTTCTCTAAAATACAGCATCGATGCTGTCGCTTTAGGTTGGTCTTCTGTGAGAAGGTAGTACTGCCCTAGTCGAGCCGGCTCGTTCGTGCTAAAATCACCGTGGTACCTACAAAACATTATTTAAATCAAATATGTAGACATCTATAGACATATAGAATTATTCCTGTTTATATATGGGAAAACCTTCCATAGATGCCATTAAGGTTTGATTTCTTAATAATAGAGACGGGATATTGATGGTATATTGTCCTTGTCTTAAGTAAGAAAGGTCCTTACAATCTCGTAAAGTGCCACGAAATATCTAACTAAGCCATTATATTCAAATGCCGTAAAATCAAACCATTGTACTCAAAAGCTTTGTATGGTCAATAAAGCTATCCCTTAAAGGCAGACAGGGATAAAATATTAATAAGGCAACAAAATGTAACCTTAAAAATGTGTAACTTTATATATTTATAAATAAGATAGTTTGAAAGTACTCTTCGATTCATATTTTTGAACGCCGAGTTAACTGATATTGACGCTAGTCGATAAAAACAATTAAAAATTAAAATGTCAAGTCATCGTCATAATAAATTTATTGTATTTTACTCTCACCGTTATTGAATAAAATGAGAAAATGCTTGACAGAGCATGTACGTTCGTAATGCACACTAACAGTTATTCAGGAAGGAATGTAAAGAGTTCTTTATCATGTAAATTGTGTACCAAACATTGAAATTAAAATTGGAACATGTTGGAAAACTATATGTTTAGGTGTAAATACGAGTATCAACAAACCAAAATATAAAAGAGACCAATAGTATTTAATAAAAACCGTTGGTCTTTTATTATAAATTTACATAATTTAAAAAAAAGCCTAATGGTGTATATAAAACACATTTCTCCTGAAACTCTTACTGATAATCCTAGATAAAATATATATATTGATTGAGAAAACCGTTTTCGAGATGATAAATTAATTTAATAAAGAACAATTCATTTTATTAATGATCATATTCAACATTGACAACATACTAGTACATATGATATATAGGTTGGGCCAACAATTCGTTAACATTTGAATTTAACATTCTGCGCAAACATGTTATGAGGTTTTGGAACAGATGGTACTGGACTTTGGTAGCTGCAATCGTAACGCATGGTTTCAACAAGATGGAGCCACTTGTCACACATCCAATGAGTCCCTGCTGGTGGTCAAAGACATGTTACTGGAAAAGCTGATTTTCAGACAAAGCGACATTCCATGGTCACCCAGACGTCCAGATCTATCTTCAGTAGACTTCTTTTTATGGGGTTATTTAAAGATTACTGTCTACACCAATAAACCAAATACATTATGTCAACTAAAAGAAAAAATCAATGTAGAGATGTGCGATCTCGCGGTCTCTTTATTATTTATTTATTAGTATTTGAAAATTTCGGTGTTCACTTAGAAGAGTGCAAACGTCGAAACGATAGTCATTTAGACAATGTAATTTTTAAAAAATTAATACCAACTAATTAGCTTTCTTGTAGATAAACATTTTTTTATAACATATCAAATGGTTTTTTTCATACGATTTTTACAATTGTTGACCAATTCGTGGCCCACCCCACACAATCCCGAATTTTGTAACAATTTTGTTTTGCGAAATATTGTCTCACAATTATTTTTTTAAAAATCGGCCAATTGCTACTCCGCATACTGAAAATACCAGCAATACTGTATATATTGTTTAAGATTAAAAATATAAATATGATTATATACGAGTAAATCAGATTTTTAGGTTCACTCGTAATTGGTTTGTTTTGTGTCGTATCACTAATTAAATACGCCGGTTGTTAAGGTACTCAAATAAATAAATTATAAACCAAATAATTAACCAAACCCGCTTTCTAGTATTGTCCAAATAATACTGAAGAAGACTGAAACAGATAGGCCGGTACAATATTGTGACATGTTCAACATGAAATAACTACATCACACCAGATACAACACATGTTGTAGAGTACATGGCTTCTACCAGTGAATTACTCTTTGGTGAACACAGTATAATAGGCGTTGGAGGCTAGCTGTCAACACGACGTTAGGTTTATAACTTCACCGGGTGACAAAGATGACAGTGACTTAGAAGTCCGACCCTTTTTTGACAGCTATCAAGTGTGTTACTATAAGTTCGTTAATTAGTGTACCTAGCAAGTGGCCTTATATTAAACACAACCTACTATTTCTTTATGCAATGAAATAAAATATACAGACATGAAATGCAATATAACATTTGAAGAATACCGTAGTGGATATTCTTTCTTTTATTACTTTACTTTGATTACATATTTTTATTACATGATATTAAAGGTTTAATTCATGTCAGATGTCAGATGGTTACTAATACTAGAAAGAGTGACAGAGAAAGATGGAGAAGAATGTCATTAATTTTAGGGTAAAATGCTACCCTTAAATCTAACAGAATCTTAATTGGTTTATACTTAATTTTATAAGAGAATAAACACAATTAAATAAAGTGAGAAACGAGACTGATCTTTATTATTTGTTCCACCATAAATTTAAGAATACCGAGAAAACTATAAATTGAGAAAGTTCCTTCCAATTACATTAAGCTTATAATTAACATAAATTGCTTACAAATAGGTACAAGAGAAAAAACAAATAACTGTATAACTCAACTTGTGGCCTAGGGATGGATGAAAAAAATATACTAATTTGTGTCTTATGAAAAATTTACCACTGTATATAACGAACTTTTGTCATGGCTGCTGCATTCTTTTAGGATATGTGGAAATAGACCCATAAAAAGGTGGTGATCCCATGTAATTGAATTATTTCTAAGCCTAAATACATAAAATATATTTTGCCTCCAAAAACAATTGCCTTCACAACCACAACCTGCTTTATAATTCCTTTGCAAAAGTTTTTTTCGGTTACAACGTCTGTTACACTACCTACGAAGAGGTTTTAATATGTACATCGAAAGACGTATGTACATTCGTACCCTCCAACAATTTGGCTGGACTGTAATGTAGGTACTGGTAATGCTGCCAACGGTTTACAGATAAGCAAAAAGAAAGTTTTCCAGATCTGGTTGTAGGTGGCTTTTCTCGTTGATGATGATGAGATGGTTTTTTTAATACTGTTTTCAGAATTTTAACAGCGCTTTCTGTTGTATCTTAGTTCTGGTCTTGTATATGGATAGAGTAATGCATTTTACAAAATTGGCACTTAAATAGTTTTTGAATACCGTGTTGCTGAAGAGGGGATCCATTCCACGTCGAGATCAGACCAGTAAAGATAATTATGTGCCCAGTTACTAAACTTTATTACTTTTTGGGGAATCATATGAGTCATTTATAATACAACCTTGTACAAAGAAATCAGAATTCATATACAATTACATGACCGAAAAAAATATATCCCTGTTTGATACTTGCGTATTGTCTCCGTTTAAAGCAGGGTTTAAATTTATTTGAATAACAGTATTATCAGTTACTTTTTAATGCATTTATTAGATTGATTAAAACTGTGTCTGACGCACTTTATTTTACTATTTCTTTAAAATCTTATTGTTGTAAAAATTGATATAAAATTTTCTACAATATTTAAAGAATAATCTACTCATGCTTTAACATTTTTTTTTTTTATTTGACACCGAAGACAAACAACACACTACATAATTTTGTTTTGTACCCTATATTTGACCGTATAATTATGGTTACCGTATATGACGCTCCTAAAATAATCGCCCAGCGTTTTTTTACAAAAAATTGGTGCTAGCAGTTTACAGTCGGTGACTATCATGAATTCTCTGTAATAAATATAATCACAAAATTTTGTAACGCCAAAAAAGAACTAGTCGCTCGGTGCCACCTGCAGAGTGCTCTGACAACACGGTCGCCATGCTGTTCCTTGCCGCTTTACATGTCACTAGCGTAGTCAGTACAAGGTCGAAATGCGTTAAAACTAACGAGTTCTTTAGCGCACTCTTTACTCGATTGAAGGCGGTCGTATATAAGTCAGTCCATATAAAATGAGTCCCTTGGGTAAGTTAATCGTATAGGGGATTTAATGTATCGCTTAATTTATTTGGAAACTTCACATAGTTATTGACTAGTCCAAGAAAAGTGTTTACTTCCTTGATGTTTTCAGGAACTGATGTTTCTAAAAGTGCATTTAATTTAATTATATTAGTGTGTAAGCCCTGAACCCTGAGCGTCAATTACTCATCATTGACTGTTGAGAAATCAGAAGTGAAGATTCGTGTTAACTCTATAAAGTCAAAGTTACAAGAAGAAGAAAAACTGCGGTGCATATGTGCGAATTCGTATATAACACATCGTGCATTGCCATGACAGAGGTCACATGCGACAAATACTACCAAAGCTTACACTTATTGAGCTTCACAAAATATTTCAATTTTCATAAAAGGTGCAAACCAAACTATGATTTTAGGAAAGGTTAATATTATAAAAACATTACAGAACGTCTATAAGTTCAGTTCACTTTACCAATTTATCAGCTAATTACTAAAAAATCTGTAGTATCTAACGTTACGTTGGAAGGCTGGACAAAGGGTCTGATACAGAAGGTAGTCCTCCTTGACACTTCTATACCCGTGGTAAATGGTCTTCTATTTTTATATAAATATATTTAAAAATGTTATTTACATATATTTTTAATGAAGTAAAAATAATAGTAATAATAATAAATATTGCGGACATCTGACACAAAACAACATGTAGCTTATAACTACGCAAAGCTTGCATTATGAAAGCTAGATTGACAGACATTTTTTTTTTGTCTTTTATAGATGACGCTATGTGTGACGATACATCAATATAATACATTGAAAACATCCAATCTACAAATAATTAGGCTTTTAGGGGTGATTTTCTGTACAAAATGCATTATCTGCTGAAACAAGCTTAAGTGCATTGTATAACAATACGTACTCGTATGCAGACTTGACGGCCATTATTTATAGCAGTAAATTTTAAAAGCAATTTTTCCCGAAGCGTGTGGTTCATAAAAAATAAATCATGCATATAATACTGACGATAGCGTTAAAAATTCTGTTGTAATAAAAGCCCTGTTCTAAAAAAATGACTTATTAAATGAAGTGTATTTGTGACAAGTTGCAATGAGATAAAAACGTATCTGGAAAAGCTCACAGCATAAAACTTTTATGCAACTGTTACTCAGTTTTATTTTTATAGAAACCGTGATAAAACTCACCAGAGTTTTTATGGCTCTTGCATATTCTATTACGAGGTTTCAATATGCCTAAAGTACTAGTGTAAAGTGTAAATTAACAGTATGTGGGTACGACAACGTTCAAACTTAAGCACTTATAGTAATTACAAAGTTTAAATTTAACCTGATCTAATATTAAGTTTATCGTGAACACTTGAGCACAAACACATGAGAAAGTATGTGCAAAATACAGATTTAATGTATACGATAAGAGATGCCAGTCAATTGCACTGCACTGCACTGATGGCACTGCACGATTGGCCTAGTGGTTTAAGCGGTCACCACGCCGCTCTCCACTTAGTTGAGTGTTGTGGGTTCAAATCCTACATGGGACAATACTTTGTGTGATCCACAAATTGTTGTTCTGAGTCTGGGTGTTCTTTGTGTCCGTTTCTTGTATGTTTGTAAAGTTCCCCACGACACAGGATTTATTCCTAATGCGGGCGTTGTCTTTTTTAAAAAAAGAAAAAAAAAAAAAGAATTGTAGAAAATTAAATAGTTTAATCTGTATTTTTAAGATCATTTTGAATCTAGTTAAGGTAATTTTGTTATTGCTTATAATTTAATTCGTAAAGTCACAGCCAGCAATAATATTAGGCAATCATTTCATAAATACATAATTGTAACAAACTTTACCAATTAAAGCAAGTCGAGATTCACCGCAAGCTAAATATTTATAATACCTAATTTCCATAATGCCCCTACATTTATTACAATTCCCAAGGGTTGTTTATTTTTCATCAAACGAACTAGAACAATAAGATAAACTTTAAAACTGTATTTAAAGACTTGAAGAGGACAAACTCTGACATTCATATTTTATGAAATCCTTTCTCACTGTCATTTATGTATTAAATTAATTGCTTTGTTGGAAGTTTTTTGAACGATGCTCACGAGAAGGACAAACTTAATTCTGATAAACTCATTTCGGCTACACTTCGCATACTGTTACACTATTCTGGATCATGCTCTGTTTGAGGTAATAAAGTATATTAATAGCGTTCTTGCAGACACTAAGATCTAAATACGGCAAATAAAGAATTTAATTAATAAGGTTTTTTCGCAAATAGATAATAAATAAATAAATAAAGGTAGAATGTCTGAAAATAAACGCTCAATATTCATTATGAATCTATACACACCTAGTACGTTTGCCTCACCTCTATCTTATACACGGAAAACTAATTTCGTGTTTGCACAGCTTCGTAACATAAACAATTCTCTCGAACGCATTAAACTTTACAAGACTCCATTTGGGTACGTTCAAACACACGTTCCTCTGTGTACAGTTATACAAAATCATTTTAATAATTATGTAACAACGGCCCGGCGGAGTTTGATGAATCAAGTTTCATGAAATGACGCTTATATTACTTCAGGGGTCATTGTCATGTGTAAACTTCATATTTAGGTTTTAATTTACTTTATATTTTAGACAAATTCTACATATGTATGTACTTAAAGTTATAACATTTCTCGCAATGCTGGACCAGCAAAGTGCTTTTGGCTTAATAGTTACTCAAATTAATAAAATCATGGAGAACACTATGCACCAGTTTTAGGCAAGTAGATTAGATCTTGATTCTTTTTCTCTCTCATTCGAAACACTAGTGTAAACCGCATACGATAGACCATTGAAATATTCTAAATAATACATATTTATATAATATTTCTGTTAAACTATCAAAATTTGACTGATAATATAAGAGATTAGATTTTTTAAATAACTTTTACTGTTAATACACACGCTAAATATGATTAATTGTCTGTGTGTATGAGTCTGTTCAATTTAATACCGATTTCTTATTTATCTACAAAATGCAATTGGTCAATTAAGCGATGACAAACATTATGAAAATAATTATAAACAATTTATAAAATATACAAAAGAATCTCACGTAAAAAAACTTGTAAAATTTATCTTAAACACTACCAAAATTTCTATAATGGACTCATCCACAAATTAAAAATTCCGTACGAGCAAAGCAAACTCTTAAAATCCATAAATAACACTAAGGTTCTTTGGAAAACAATTTAAGAGATAACCAACACTAACAACTTATACTCTAGTTCAATTCAGAACCTTCTGTGAATGAGATCTGTCATTATTTCACATATATAGGTAAGGACTTGGAACAGAATATAATCAACCATACTACTACTTCCCTAACCACAACCAGAGATTCAATTTCAGCTTTCCCCAACCAATTCGTCGACCATACTGGAAGTGAAAGAGGCTGAGGTTGTGTCCCTTAATCCACAGTTACACAATGACAGTGCCATTGGATAGGACGGAATATCGTTTTTGTTTTTTAAAAAAAGTGTCGTCAAGTTTTGGTACCACTTCTAACTTCTTTATTTAACCATTGTATTAAAAGAAGAGTGTTCCCAAGTGTATTAAGGAAAACAATAGTTCACCTGCTCTAAAAGAGAGGTACGGTATTGATCAATCTCTATATTACGAGCTCTTTCCAAATTATTTGATAAAAATCTTAGTAATAATCTTAAAATTAATTCTACTACTGAATCGCTTACATAATTTTTAAAGTGAAAATAATAATATATTTATTATATATCACATGCATAAATGCCACCACACAAACATACAAACACACACTTATACACACTCACACGTGTTCTTTGGCCCTCAATCCTACACACAACTGTTATTTGTATATTTTGTACATATGGTAATCATCTAATCACCATAGTAACTTTATTGTCTTAACGTCCAATGAAAATAGCTATTGGAAAACCTTACAGCTGAAATCTGTCTCTTAAGTTCCCTAGTTTAACAGACAAGGCTCAAACTTTTGAATTACAATTTTATGTAACTTTTTGAACTTTAACGAGTATATTGTAAATATCTACAGTCTACCTAATCATTCTGTCCAATTACTATCACAATAATTTGTCAAATTAATTTCTAATCAGTCTGTCTAATTATTATTATAATAATTATTTATTACTGACGTCAGTATTTCTAATACGATCACTATCGTAAGGATTCAATTTATCTTTTGTTTTTTTAACACGTTACTTGTATAAAAAGATGTAGCATATTTTGTGCTTTATCTTGGTTCGACAGGACTAAGTGACATTTTATTTATCCTTATTAATATATATATTATGTATAATATTATACAAATCAAAGTGTGTTTGTTTGTTCGTCTTTCTTTCACGTCGCAACGGGGCAATGTTATGGTATGATTTTTGTGTCTTGAGATAGTTAGGAAGCTGGAGAGGGAGAGGAGGTCCTTTTTGCTGTTTTAAAATATTTCATTCCTATGGAAAGATCCATTACGATGCGTATTTGAATCACTTTAATTTTTGTAAATGCCGATAGATGGAGCTATCAGGTTTTTTCGCCCGATTGAAAGTGGTACAAATTCTATATCATTAAATTTTACAAACAATGTCAGAGGGTTTTTGATAGATGGTGCTATATTGAACAAGATACCTAGACTTTTTAAGGTATTTAATATGTACATGTATGTTACTCTTGTACGTGAAAACTGCCATACAGATTTAAATGAAACTTTACAGTATTATAGCTTGTATTACAATAATATATAGGCTACTATTTATTGCGATGATCGACATAAACGCGGGTGGAGTCAAGAGCAAAAACTAATACGTATATAAAAATCTCGTGTCAGAATCTTTGTTATCGAAGTCCTCCGAAATTTCTACACCAATTTTTGCAAAATTTTTTGATATGTCTGAAAATAGATCGTAGGCTTTTTTCATACCCATACCATTGATTTATAACTTTTTTTATAATGATTTTTTATGAGTAGGCATCAAAAATTACAACCCAAAATTTGTAGTCTTCTGTAAAAGACCCTTAAGTTTTAGCAAAATATTGGTTAGAAATAGTTTAAAGGGCAAAACAACATTTTCTGGGTCAGTTAGTTTGATTATAAAAACTAATACAAAACTAATGTTTTCAATAATAATTGATACCTTAAAAGTGTTTATGTATGCATGCATGGATTCGAATAATGTTTCGAAACCATAACTGACGGTATTTTGCAAAACTATTTAAGGTAAGCAGTAGTTTTTTTTTTACTTGTTTCCGAATATGACATTTAGTATTGCCAAGTCACATTAATCATAGAAAATAGGGAGGTTTTATATACAAACATAATCCCGTCATGAACTGTACGAGACTTTTTTTGTAAGTACTTACTGTACACAAAAGGTTGTTTTTATTTGCTGAAGTTGAATCAACATCTCTGAGACATAGAATATTTTTTTTACAACAGAGACATATTACAGCTATTATTTTATGCTTCAAAACATAGGAAAATAAATGACTTACTAACCACATTATTTAAACGTATGTACAAACGAGATGCTTCTATTATTTTATTCACGTAAGTAACGTTCTTTTCCTTTTTTGTACCTGGTAAGTGTAAAAAGATGGTAAAAAAGGTAATAAAGGTGTAATCAATTTAAAATTTAAAGTTGATAATATAGTTTTAGAATGTTTCAATTTATTAAAAAACTTTGTATGAATTCTTCCTTGAATGGTATTCATGTTTATTGTATTCACGTCTTTATTATGGTCTTGAAAATTTTTTTGTTCATTGCCTTCTTTAGATACACTCTTTCGCTTATTCAGACCAAAATTAATGTTAGACACTACTAAACTTTTTACCTACCCAATATTGTAAAAATTTGATTTGCTTTGTTTCTTGTCATGGTTTCACTTTTTAATCGATCATCATAAATTTCTACATACTTCGCCTTCGTATGTCATCAAGAATACAAAAAGAGTATAACAGTTCTCATAAGTACCTTTGAAAAAAAGAGCTCCTAACAAAAAGTTAAACTGTTAGAGTCTCAAATCCAAGCGTTCTAAATTATTACTTTAGTACTTACCATGTGGAGATTACTTTAACTAGGTTACATATCGAGATAACATAGGTTTGAGGTGACCGACTCCTAGCTCCCGGGAGGAAGACGAGCTTTATTTATAGTATATACAGCTATGTACATCTTATCTCTTATATAACTTAAAAAAGAAGTACATATGTTACTAAGTTTTTTTTTGCAAATTCATACAACCACGTTATTCAAAAAGACATGCATATTCTTTACACAGGAGCCAATACAACTCATCATAATTTCTAGTATACTATTTAGAACTTTAACACTGAAATGACACAAAATTAACAAGAAATTACTGATCAAATTTTCAAAATAACTTATCACCCTTCATTCTCATCACTTAAAATTCCTTTCATTTTCCAATCCATCGCTTTATTCCGCCAAGCCCAGCCATAAGTACCACTTGTGTCTGAAATATCTTAAAACAGAAACGGTTAATCTAAATCTTAAGAATTACTTAAATAAATTGATTTCCGTTCAAAACATTTGAATTTTGCAGCTAAGTTTACGGGCTTTAAAGCTTACAACTTTGTAGTTATAAATCTCTTGGTAATAGAAACTCTTTTCCTTTAAAAACTAGCCTTGAAGTGAATTACGTTACATTCTTTTGTTTTAATAATGAAGCTATGAAATATTTACTCCATTCTTAATAAACCATTTATTAACAGTTTTCCAAACAAAGAGACTGTTGAAAATGAACTGTTACGTGTTATCTTGCTTACTGCCAAATTATTCTTTCTATTCCTTTGACTATTGATAATCCTATAACAGAAAAATGTATCAAAATATTAACTACCAATATTTAGTGAAGTGGATTGAATTCAAACAAAACATGACATTATGTATCTTATTAACACTATGGTCACTGTTTTTAGACTTTCGCCATTTTCACATAGATTTATTGCACAGTCGGACTTAGTTATAACCAGCAAGACGGAAATCGAGTATCAACATCATGGAATCTTGTAATTAACAAGCACATTCACCACAGTAGGGAAGAAACAAAGTGTGCATGTGTAAGTGTGTATATTGTAAATGTGGTGTGTAGAGGTATCGAGAGTACAAGCAATCAACGTGATCAAGTGTGGATAGTCACACCTTACCTGTCACAAAGGTGTCTCTAAGCTCACACCACGACCGCGAGCGGTGTAACCCATTCGAAACATCGGGCAATAGAAAGTATGTAACCTTTTTAAATAATTTTATAGTGACTAAGTCCTGCTGTACAACAAAACTATTTATTTTATAAATAACACTGAAATACATAAAATAGCTTCAAAAGTAGGATACATGCGCCGTCTTTAGATTATGTTTGCTTAACACAATTTATTAATACAATATTTACAAGTTATTAATTTACTTTTGTCCCGTACAAATAACATCAAGAAGAAAAAATATTTACCAGCTAAACAGTACTTTATTACATTATTTTCGATCTAAATTGTGTCAAGTGGACCTAAAAATCGTCGTTGATGATTTATTTGGAAGACATTTATTCCGTTTATTTCTTATTAAATAGTTTTTCCTTTGAGATATGAACGTGTCTCCTGATTGTTATAACATTAAAAAACCTTAGTAGTTAAAATAAAATAGAAGTTCTTGTTAAAATTTACAATCAGATCTCAGATTTCTTTTGAAGTGAAATTAATATTAATATTATATTTAGACCTAAGGGCACCTGTGTGGAACTTTCCACGAAAACTTAGGCGGTTAAATTAGTTTTCTTTAAAGAATCAAGTGTCTGGTACAAATTAAAAGGTCGTTTATATTTGTTATTATTTATGATAATGAATACTATGTAACAAAGTGAAAATTGCATACGAAAATTGTATTACAGGCGTGTACGGTTAAGGATAAATGATAGGTATATATATATATCTCTTTGAATATATGAAGTATTAACCGAAACAATAAATAGTTATAATACATTAAATACTCACAAGAAACACTTGGACCAAAAGGGAGCCACCGTTGAATTTAAAAATGTGTGCTCTTACATTACTGAAGCTGTTACATTCTGTCGACGAATTGTAGTATCAGCAGTTAATAATTCAGTTTAAAGGAACCATATAACTTGTAATTCCCATAGGAATCTATTTAAGCGTAATTGACGATGTCTACACAAATATACGTACATATGTATCTACCCCGCCCTTTATCCAAATCGTTTGAATAAATATAAACGATTTTCCGCTTAGGAGTGCTATCAAAGCGAATAGGGACCATGTATCAAACTTTTGGGTTTAAATTACACAAGTTTAAAGTGATGTTGACACGTATTTGGGCTGACACCTCGTCAAAGGTAAGGGATAGTCACTAAATGAGTTAAAAGGATTTTAACTCCGAGGTTAGGCAAGAGTTGTGGGAATAAAACACGTCAATGGGTTTTGCAATTTATCTGTTGCTTCTCTTATTTATAACCATATGGGGATGTTTAATATACCTGACCGACTGAATTAAAATATTGTTTTTTTCGAATAATGCATAAGCTTCGAATATAAGACAATAGTTTAAATTTTGTCAATAAATGACTATAAACCAGTTATTAAACGGACTTGTTCAATTATCAATTATGCCAGTACTAAAAAGTACAAAGTTTATAATTATGTTACTTGTGCTAACGTTATGATTTTAATATGTCCACGGTAGCCTGTGATCACATAAAATACAATCTGGTTGATACGTTAAGCAATTCGATAAACGCATACTCAAAAAGGTAATCGTAAGCTCGTTAATTCTCGTAAATTATATAGATATATTATAAAATGCGATAGTTTAACAAAGTCCATTCTTGGTGGTAGTACCTGGCCTAACTGTTATCATAAGGTGATCCACGGATTTGTTTAATAAATTTGTCGTAGTTGCGTAAATAATCAATAGAATTAAAATCTATTGGCCGTTGTTAAACTAAGAAATTGAATTTGATGAAAATTCTTTCAGTATATGTAAAAAACCGCATATTTATATTTAAGTTTGTAAAAATCTTTTCCAAGGCAGTTTACATTTATATCACTTCTTTAAGGCCTCTCAGTCAATTGGCGTAAATATTTCTGTCGGAAATTACTTTGAAGAACATCCCTAATATATTCCAATTATATTTAAATGAATAATTTTTACATAAATAACATTATTCGATGTAGAAATCGAAAATAAAGTAATCAAAATCAACGATGTTGTAAATTTATAGCGTATTTATATTAACTGATATAAGTTTTAACAAAAAAAATTAAGAGAGAGAGATAGAGAGTGTACTCTCTAACTCTCTTTATTTTCGCTTTTGCTCACCAAAAACGTTATTCTCGTCATTACACTTATTATCACACTGAGCTTTACTATAATTAATAACCACGAACTGCAATCGTGTTAAATATGTATGACCGTAGATTACATTGGGAATGTTGGTTATAATATATAATCAATAAACTTTCATTCAGGGCGCCATATTTTCTTGTACAGAAGGGTGTGTCCACAGACAATAAAAATATAGGGACTAAATGCATCGGGAGTGCACACTCTAGTGAGGTGGCGCTGTGATGTATTATGAACTTTAGCATACGTTACAACAAGTGTAGCTGGTCTATTGTGCGCTTCAATTTGTCACGGTCAAACGTTTTGTGCAGCGCGGCGCTGATGGGTATATTCAGTTATCTGATCCGTCCAGTCTTTGGATTTCGACCTCTGCACTTTTTCACTTCCATCTTCCAAGTTACCATCAGCTGCTGCAGGTTATCAGTCTTACTTCTTGCAATGCGCCCAAAATACTGTACCATGCGCTGCGAACAGATTAAGGATAGGCGTTGAGCTTTGTGGATGTTGAGTTCCTTTAAGGCTGAAAGTTTTGTTCGATGAGCTGTACAAGGTAGTTTCAGTAACTTCAATAAATAAATTTAATCATGAAATTGTAAATACGAAACAAAGTGAAAAAAACATTTATTAAATTTAATTTTGTAAAAATCTGAAAGCAATTATCTCTGAAGCCTTTTTATCTTTTATTTAACACTGTTCAGTAAAGGCCCTGGGGCCATAGTTTTTGTTTTTATGAGGACTTAATTATTTCAAACTAAAATTTTGTGTTATGTTTTCTATATTATTTCGGAGTGTTTAAGCTGCAATATGTTTTTTTGTTTATTTGGACTCTAGAGGCAAGAACAACAAGTTTATGGTTATGGCGTGTGCGAAAAAGTGTACATAATTTTTTTATATATGTAGATAAGTGTTTTTATGAAGCCGAAACTAAGTGTTTATAAGTGTACCCGATATCACACTATCATTATATTTGCTTACGATATTTCTCCACAATTGTTTAACAAAATAGTATTTATGATATCCTTCTTACGAATACAGTAGATTTACATTTGTTTGTTTATACATTAATTTATCTGACTGCCTTGGTAGCACAGTAGTATCGTGCGACTCTGCTTTGCTTGGGATCTCAGGTTCGATTCTCGAGTCGCACCAATTATTTGCATGATTTAAAAATATTTTGTTGTTGCAGAGTTTGAGTGTTTTCTATGTATAAAATGTATGTATTTACAAAAAAACATATAAAACATATATAATAATTGTTTCAGTCAGTATAGCTATCATAGTATAAGCTCTGCTTAGTTTAAAGCTAGATGGCGCTGTGAGTAATATGTGATTAAAAAAAAATTGGAGGTAGTCATGAGAACTGCCGTCAGAAGAGGAAACTTATAACTATATTGTGAGCATTAATTGTCCCCTTAAAAAAAAATATTTGCATAAAGTAAAAATTTTTTTTTTGCCTCAAGTATGCACAGCAATAGCTACCTCGCCCGCCACAAAGCTTTCGATCCCTCTAAGACCGTAACGTCCCACATCACATACATTAGTGCGCAGGCACACACGCTTCAGCCAAGCGTCCATATAGAGAGCTCCATGTATAACGTGCTTTGTTTAATATACACAGTGTACATACGACTATAGCTCATGAAAAGAGTTCGGTTACGATGACGGGAGTTCCATGATTTTAGTTCAAAAAGTGCTCAACGCGCCTAAAGAAGTTTTCACTTCAAAAATCAATTATATTTCTATTATGATACAGTTAGCAAACGATCAGATAGACATGGAACCCATGGTAAATAGTCACAGATGTATGTTAATGCCTCCAATACAAGAGTGACAAGTCGATTGCTGAATTTTCAGTTTGCTGTCCCGGATTCAGTGGAAGGAACAATACAATACAACACAATTACAATTACACATTAAAAATACATAATTCGTTAATATCACTTAATCGGTTAAAATCATAGTTCGAGTAGCTCAACACCGGTTTCCTGGGAGACTCTGGTATTGCTCTTGCCGAGTTTAGTCCATATGTGGCTCTCACACGACAGAAGTTATTTTTTTTTTTTAACATTAAGGTATAAGGGGTATTCTTTCTCTTTTGTATGTTCTGTATTCTGCCTGATCACTTAGGAAGATAAATTTACCTCCTATTATAGGAAAACAGAAATCGATAGGCTTATGCATTTATTGATATTGTGGTAACTTTTACACACAGTGCAAGCGCAAGATATACATAGTACAGCGTCATCTATCGCAGATATACCGAACTACAGAGTAATGAACTACGCAGTGACTATTAATCCTGTATAGCGATATAGTAATGCACCTATTGGCATATTACTTCGCAATATCAACCATTGGGCCGCGACCCGTCAGGCACGACCGCCTCGTCTGGCTAGAGGATCCTCTTTCTGTGTCGGAGGAACATGACACAATTTCTAAGTATGAAGTGAATAGTAATAGTTTTTTTACATGGGAATGAAATACTTTGACAGATTTACCTCTAAACCATTCCTCTAAATTTATGCTATCGTACGGATGCTTGATACTTTTCTAAAGTCATTTTCATTAAGAGTAAATGGGGAGTCGTACATTGCGAGACATCCGACGCGTAGTGAACTCGTGTGCACGAGATAGATGCGGCTGCGCGGTGTGGCTGGTTACAAGGCCGGCGATGAGAAGGCTACAAAATTTGGATTCGAGCTTGGATAGTGTGGACACTTAAGCAATTCTTTCGTTACTTTTCAACGGGTGAGTGTAGTTACCGGAGCCTTATTTCTTTTCCCCCTCATTCTTGGGAGAACTCAAAACAGGGTAAAATACTCGTGTCTGAGATTCTGATGTCCATGGGCAGCGGTAGTTACTTACCATCAGCTTATCTGTTTACTCCTTTATTTTTTACTGCCATAAAAAACATAGCTAAAATATTTGGTTTACTTCTTTTGTTAAATTATCATATGATTAGTCTTTTAGACTATGAGTAACTGTGTGGTGCTTGACATATTTCGGGTGTAGTCATTTGTTATTGGAATTAATTATATATGGGTAATATTTTGTAGAGCTTAACGGTATATTTGATTTTCTAAAGTTTGTTTAATGAGTTCGACACTAATGAGGTGTTCTGCTATCAATAGTTTACAAATCTTTTAACATCTACCCACGATACACGTTTATGTAGCATTATTGTAGTAAATTATAATTAACAGCTTGTTTGTTGTAAGCAATTGATGATTTGATGCACGGTAAACCTTGAATGATAGT
The DNA here is from genome assembly GCA_949316085.1 of Hypercompe scribonia. Lineage (NCBI taxonomy): Eukaryota > Metazoa > Arthropoda > Insecta > Lepidoptera > Erebidae > Hypercompe > Hypercompe scribonia. The sequence continues at coordinate 9,784,426 of OX438975.1, forward strand.
GTGATGACATCAGTACTGTAAGCACTCTTATACCACAGATACAAAAATAACGTCAATAGCCTCGTCACCAAAACACTGGTGAAAAGTGGCCATTTCAAATGTCTCTACCTACCCCTCGAAGAAACAGGTGTGATTGCAAAAATAGATAAAATTAGCTTTAAAGCGGATTGTGTATGGTATCAAAGTTCGAATTCTATCGGTGCAGAATTTTTTGAGCTTGTGATACGTTTCACAATCTAACTATACATTTTTGTATAACAAAAAGTTAGTTAAGGTTAAAATAAAAGTTAATAATTGTCTAACAGATTAAATAATAACATTTGAATTAATAATCCTTAAATAAAAAATGTTAAATACAAAAATGAAAAGTAAATATAGTAAAGTTCTTCAATTTCCGATATAAATTATGTTTGTTTTGCTGCTACTGATGGCCATAAATTACTGGGCACTATAAATATAAAATGTGCTGGAATACAAAAACAATACGAATGATTAATGTGAAACTTCCTAAAATATTTATCTTTTGTACAAAACTGGGTATACCAATGATTTCTATTACATAAAGTCTTTTATTTAACTGCCATAAAATTTATTACACCCACTTTTTATCGGGAAAACCATTTCTAAGAAAACTTGTCCAATAATTATCAAATTAGATTCATTCCAAATTGTAACTTTGTCAGCATTTTATAACTTATTCTTTGTGTTCAATTTGAATGAAAACCTAAAGTAATTAATAATACAAACTTAGTATTTACAAAAGACATAGACTATCCGTGTCTGACACCAATTGTCCACGTGGTGATGGTTTAAGAATACGAAATGTCACCACTCCCATTATTCACATTCGTTTGATGTCCGAGTCGGGCCAAAAAAGTGTTATTGAGTTTTTCCAATTATAGAAATACTTAATAACAGTTCAGAATTCAGTTGAGGTCTTAACTTCTATTCCTCAGAGAGCAGCTAGAGAGATAGTGTATCTGTGTTAGCGCACTCACTTGAGCACGAAAATATCACTTGCATAGTTAGATAGTCCTCGTTGACATTGACCGCTGTAGCCTAAATCAACATCAGCATCATCATATGTCTGTCATAAGAATAATACGGCTTAATGAACAAACTACACAGGACAACGTTATTACAAAGAGCAGGAAAATTTCAAACAAACCCTATACCAACACATCTGGCCAGTGTGGTATAGTAAACTATAACCTCCTTTGTATGGAGAGCCTTATGTTCAGTAGTGGATTATTAAAAGCTGTTGACGATGATAGATTGATGATGAGGCTTGATTTGTACATCAAGTTCTTTGAATAAGTTATTGTGGTATATCTATCAGAGATTCAGTGACCAAAGAATTTTTAGAGTGAAATTAATTCTAGTATGTCGTCAAATAGGTTCAATTTCAAACTTGAAATTAACAGAGTGAGTGTTGTGGAGCGGAAAACGTTTTCAATAATTAAATACCTACCCACCTTATCTCGTCTCAAAGGAGTTGTGTTAGCCTTTTTAATCTCCTTAGTATTATGTAATTGAATTCTTTTAACCGCGAGCATAAAGGAAATACCGTCGCTTTTATCTGAAACTCGGACTTTCGGATCGCCTAATTGATTTGTGGAAGGCCTTTGTTGCTGTTAGCGTAATAATGTAAATCCAATAAACTAATCTGTAAGGTGCTGCGTGTTGTTTAAGCAATAGTTTGTTATATCATCACTGAAATGTAATTCAATAGCTTGACAAAATTGTATTACATTAGTTATGAATTTATATGAGATATTCATTTGTTTACGTTTACTTGATGTATATCTACTGTACTCAGCACATGTTTGTAGCATGAAGTTGTCATTGTTATCACAAGAGTTTATTTACTTTTGAGAATTTTCCTGCCAATACTAAAACGATGTATCACAATATCTATTTTAATGTCAGTAACATTTATAATTCAAATAGAACAATCACGGATTCTACGATGAAATTAGAATATACTTAAAGCCATTACCAAGAAATGTATTTTTATTGTTTTTCTGTGTTAATGGTTTGTTAGTAATTTTACCCATTATAAGCTCGTGGTATTTCTCAAAGTAAGCTTTAAGCGACGCCATGGTGCGTCATTAGAAATCATTATGGTATGAAGACTGGTAGCTTTAAGTGCCATTAAATGAAAATGTCCTAAAATTATGGACACTTAGCGCAAGGAGCCGTTCTGTAGCGGCTATTTCCATTCTACTGGTAGGTACACATAGCAACTTAAGTAACCAGGTGTGCAACTAGACTGCTCAGTTTATCATAAAATATATTATATTACTTACCTTATCCGTATAATTATAACCGAATGATTCAAAACCACTGAATTTTGTTAAACGATTTACCCAATATACTCGTACAATCGTGTTTTAAATTTGATAGTTGTTTAAACTAGTCTTTACAAATTTTCCCAATGTTGTAATAATTGTTAAAAAACGAGTGCCTGATCAAACTTTTCAAAAAAATATTACACACAACTTATGTACATACTTAGAAAACACTGTACTATATATTTACATATTTTAAATCCAAATAAAGAACAAATTATTTTAATTACCTCGCAATTATTTGTATTGGGTGGAAATTTAGTCAAAACCACGATTTTTAAATCAACAGTAAGGATCATTTATGAAATAAACAGTAAGCTTTTTGATCATCACTAATGCTTTATCTCAAAATGCATAACAGTTTGTTTTTTTTGTGAATGCCATAATTACGGGAAAAGTAAGGGTTTGGTGGATCCCAACATAAATTAAGTGCGGTGACACGGACTAATTGACGTCGTTATGTGCGCCGATGGTCGCCGTGCTACGGTAGATGGTGGCGTGTCATGCTGCCGGCCACCGCCTATTTCACCGAAGATTTTGCTTTTCTTCTTTTGCTTAATTTAACAAAGGTACAGTCATTTATCGGGCTTAGCTTACAAAAGAGTATGATTTGGTCGGCATTAGTTTACTTCCCAAATAAACCACCATGTAACCTTATGAATGCTTGCTTAATTTGCACGTTATTGAACCACAGAACGACGTTGGCTTCTTTATACCGGTCAATTAGGAGTTTCTTGTGAAGTTAATCGTCGGTGGTTTTCGTTTTGGGACAGAAATGTAAGCAATAGTGAGCCAGACTAATTTTTACAAATGACCGATTTTATTACCACCAAAACTGTGTTATTGCCTGCCCCTAAAATTACTCGTTAAATTATTTTTTTCAAATTCTCATTCATTAAAAGGGTGATGAAAACAAAATTACTTTCCAAAGTCATTTATGTCAGGGCACGCCAAAGTCCGTTATTTTAATCACAAAAGAGATAGAGTTACTTTTATTATACTGAGGGGTTGTTTTCCGTTCGCCGTTGTCTTTACGTCAACTACTCAAAATTCAGGAAGCCTTTTGTTGTTGAGGAGACTTCTATTCAAGATTTGCAAGACAGTAGATCCCGGTGATGTCAGTTGGAATATTAACAAGGGACGAGACGTCGGCCGGTGTCTCCTGACAATCCTTTAAGCGTTCTAATAGAGCGTCATCGTGGGGGTAGAAATACCGACTGCCCGACGATGTCAATATAGATCTTCTGAATACCAATGCTGATAATGTCTCGGTACGCATCGACTGTACAATCTCCTTATTGAGAATGTGTTTGCATACATAAAATACAATTCCATCTTTAATATAACACAGTCACCCATAAGAACCGTTTACATATTCTTCGAGGGTCTTTGTCATCCCCAACCGATTTCTTGATTTAAAATCTCATTTTACGCACAAAAAATCTTTTTGTTGAGATGTCAAGATTAACGATCTCTGAGTATTGAAGTATTATTGAAATAATTCAGCTTAAGGCTTTACTTTTTTAAAACATGTTAATCTAAAATGTTATTAATTATTTTTATATGCATTTAGAAGGGTCGTCTGTCCTAATGTTGAAGCCTAAAACGTGTATAGTTGTGTAACAATATCATTGATCTTTACAAGTAAAATATTTTATATGTAAAACTTAAAGAAGGTAACGCCGGTCTCGTAGTTTTGTAAGTAAATGCTTGTGAATATTTGTATTCATATCTACTGCTGACTAGGTTGTCTAGAGACTCAACATCAAGCTATCTCATGTCAGTTCATGAATTTGTAACATCCATCTTATTTGTTTCAAAGATACTTGTAAATAAAGTTGATTCTCCCGAGTCCAAAAGGCACCATTGTAATATAAATCCATACTTTTAAGTTGAATCACGTTCGACAAATGTTTACCAATCAAACACACGACGGAGGCACATAATAGAAAGATAAACATATCGAAATTTTGTTTTTACGATTAATTTCATAACTTTACGATAACTTTGATGTAAAAGTCATAAAATATTAAGATTAGAAAACCAGTTTTTTAATGTGTCTCTTTATTAAATCTTTTAACGAAACAAGATAGTTTTGGTTTACTTAGTTAACAATACCTTTGTATAGAACTTTGACCCAAAAATATATGAATCTGTCTGTTTTCAGATGATACATGGACAAACTTTTTAAGCATTTCATAAATATGGTTCAATAACATTGATCGGTCAAAAAAAGATATAAGAAAGTCAAATATTACGAAATTTTAGACAACTTTTAGTATATTTTGTAATTTGGTTAAAATTATTGGTAACAATTTTTATAGAGAATACATGCAAAGTCACCACATCAACAAATTGCTTTGTTAATATAAAATAAATATACATTCCAAAAACTTGTTTCACTTATACTATAATCTGTAAAGATATGCTTGTTTCTTGGAAAAGATGTTGTTATCGTGGTAATATGTAGTATTTGGTAGCATTCTAATCCTACACTGAAAATATGACTTACTGTGTAACTAGTGTCGGTATTATAATTGTTGCGGTGCAGAAATTCAATTTAGCTAGGGATTAAACGTAAGGACAAAGCCCGATGTCTGTCTGTCATTCGATGCTGTTCGAAACTATGCCACTTTTCTCTTTTGAATGTAATCTCTAGAGCGAATGTATGAAAGATTTCAAACAATGACAATAGTTTTAGAATGCACCTGCTTTACTATTCACTATTTAAATAATACCTATTTGGTGTAGCATTATCTAACAAAATGTGTACTATATTATTTTCTTACACGATATTATTGCTTTTATTAATATAATAGAATAGGAAAATATATTTTAGTTTTTTTTTTAAATTTGTTTTGATTATTAATTACTTAGTTATAATTGTTGATGTCATTACACAAATTTATAATCAAATAAAATTATTTTTTGTGCTGCATTGGGTGCTGTCATAGCATATATGGAATAGTAATGGTAAAATCAGTGGCCAAATACAATTCCTAACAAAAAGTTTGACATCTAATACGGGCTCTAAAGTGAAGACTTAAAATAAAAGAATCAAAAACGAACTGCGCTTTGGAACTGGCTGAATCGTGGTTTGTGTAAATAGAATCCGGAGCTAGTGAGGCGTGTCTATATGTCACTCGATGCGGTAAATGTAGCTAGAGACTGGAAGTTAGGAAAGAATTTTAGTTTTACAGGGTTCTAAATTATTCTTTTTATTTAATTAATTTAAACAACGTGTTAAACTAGTTTGATTTATAAATTGCATTTTTAATAACATCTAATCTATGAAATTTACACGGTTTTACCGTTTTTACTCGTAGTTACAACGTGCGTCAATTATGACAAAAGATGAATTATGTTCTTAAACATACAAGTCACGAAAATTTAAGAATAAAACAAAATTTCTTTTTTACATTAGGTGTATATTTCATAAATGAATAACATAAAAGTAAATAGAAAAGCATGCCTTACTACACTGAAATAATTTTTTGTATATACTGTCCAAACAAATTTTTGTCAATTTACACATATGTATGTTCAATATGTGTGGTGACGGATTAAGAATACATAGTGTTACCACCCCTATTCATACCGTGGGTGTCGTAAAAGGCGACTAAGGGAACAAATTGTGCAAGACAACATCATTACAAAGAGAAGGAAAACTTGAAATATACCCTATTCCAACCCGTCTAGCCAGCGTGGTATAGTAGGCCAAAACCTCCTTGCTAAGGAGAGGCCTATGTCCAGTAGTGGACTGCAAAAGGTTGTTGATGATGATGATTGATGAGACAAAAATAAGTAGTTAAGTACAAAGGTGAGGCCACCCTCTCATAATTTTTCCTTGATACCGCAAAACATATATTTGCATTTCAAAATAATCATATCACTAATAAAAACCTTGAATTTTTTCTTTAGAGAAATATAATCCACGTAATTCGAAACATGTTATTTATTTTAAAACAGAAATACGAACAGCACAAGATTTTACAGTTGACAACACCGGTGCGTCGATTTACCGGCGACACAGCTAGCGGGAAACGCCTAGCCGTGTCTTTAGGGACCGCCTGGCGACTACACAGTGTACAACACAATGCTACGATAGAACATGCACTTACATAACAAAGACGATGCTGACTACTCGATTCCAATATAATACTGTTACATTGCAACACATACGCTCAGTTTCAAAAGCTTCTAAAGGATAATGAGAAATGAAATTATGCAATTGGTGTCTCTAAATTAAATTTCTCCAATTACATTTTGTCGAAATACAGTTCAGAGAGTTCCTAAGCCATATTTCTTTTGGAACAAGGGTTTTTTCTTTTATACACTTCAGAGAGGGCAAAAACAAAATACTCAGGTTAAATTAATATTGTTAATTTTTTATATCTGAAAATATTTCTATGTGTTCTAATAACATATATATTGCAATAGTACCACAAAACATTCAATAACATCAACGCCAGCCCTTATGTTCACTTTCTCCTATATGAGTCTTAATTTACATGTGGTTTAATGTATATCTAGAATACAAAATAAGATTTTTAAGAATCCAAATACGTTTTCATTGTTATTTTCTATTGTTTATAACTTCAAGCTGTTGAATAGTTTCCAATTTTAATTGCAGTGTCAAAATTTACTGCATGTAAAACGTACCTAAAGTGGGTCTGTCTCGAAATATGGCGGTGGCAATAGTGTTTTATTGAAGACCGGTAGCTCGGTCTTCGTTGAAACAAAGTTCTCTCAAGTTACATATTGTAGTAGAATTCCGAACGGTGCATGTATTCTTCACGGTTGACCAAATTGAACGTTCCGATCTTGTCGAAAAGTCTCTTGTTTATGGGAGTTTTGTCTATCCGTCGAGGAATACGCGCTTGCTACGCTTCAATGAAACTGAAAAGCTTTTTATTGTTTGTCCAATGTTGTGACTAAATTTGTTTTATTTGAATTTGACGCCAATTTCCGTATAATAAATAGACTGGTGTTACATTTTATAAATATATCATTTATGGATAGTCTTGTTCGGGATTTTGTTCATTTATATCTAAAAGGCATGAAAGATTGAAGAGGTATATTACACTTTCAGAGGCATTCCCGCCAGACAGGGCACATGAGCTAACAGCTCCAGGGTCGCCAGCACTAATTTGTGACTCTTCCAATCCCAGTCCGTGGTGAACTGTTCCTATTACTTTTCTTTTCCTTTTTATTACCAAATTATCCTTCCAAACACCCAATCATTTCTAACACTCATGGTTGGGAGCTTAAAAGAATTTAAAAAAATGGTCTTTAGTCCCAGACAGATCTTAAATGGTTAGAGGGTGCAAAGAATCCCCCCGGTAGTTGTGGGCTTAGAAAATGTAATGCTCAGGGAAGAAAAAATCGGCGACAAGGTTTGCCACCTATCACAACATACTTCTCAAAGGGGTGAACAGCGGGCTCTTGTGAGCCGTTTTGCTAACCTGAATGGGCACGGAGGAATTTCTGGTAAGATGCATGAAGTGTGCGATACGATGAATAGCACTAAACTAGATGTTTTGTGCTATTCATCGTATTGCACACTTCTAGTTTTACAACAAGAACTGTTAGACACGGGTAAATTTTTACTTCAATAAAAGTGTACCCACACAAGAGTGGTAACAGAATCAAATATGTACATACGTACATAGGTCACACGTAGGAAGCGTGCCATCTACTTATATACATAAATATCTGTAACATAGTTATATCTTAAAAATAAATTTTATTAAGGCGAAGAAGTAAAAACCAAAGTAAATCCAATCAAAAAATTAAATTGTTTATTTGTGACTTTTTGCGAGAGTACTTAAGAGTATGTTTTTATTATTACAGAATTATCGGTTATTCCTTGCAGTATCTACCTATATTTCGTAACTAATTAATGATCTAAATTAAAAATAAGTGGTTCCAGAAGACACGCTCCGTATACACACGAATTAATTAGTAAATAAATATTTCACAATACTCACTCAATCTAAAATCACTTTTTAAAAATAATAAAGTTTGATGAAAAGTTTGGTTGACTGAATTTTTCCTACTGTTAATCAAGTAAGATTTTATACAAATAACTTTTAAACTTTTGAAATCAGAATTCTCTATGAAGTATCAAAACTAGTTACTAGGTTAGTGTATAGGGCTCGGGTCATGGATATAACAGTAATTACCCCAGTGTAAGGCTGTATGTACACCATTAATTGTTCCTCCACGGAAACACTGATGGAGGTAGTTTATCCGGCCAGTTAGTTCACTTATCTATCTACTGTTTTTGCTCTGTCGCGTGTGACGCAAAATAAAGTGGTCTCTAACTAACTAGTTTAGTTTTAGGTCTGTTCTAAATTCGATGAGATTTAGTGAACCTAGAAATGTTCTACAATGATAATTTAAATTTTAATTTAGTTTTTAAGTTATTTAAAAGAAAACTTGCTGTAAAAATTATTAAATACCTTTTTTGAAAATATAAATGAAAGTTAATAAGGCCCACTTACTTTCTACTTAATACTCAATTTCCAACAAAATCCAACTTAGAACAGCTTTAACACTCTGTAATTGAAAATGCATTGTTAAAACTTTATTAAAAGCATTCATACGAAGTGTTAACTAAGGGGCTGTGCGCCCCTGCTGATACTAACTTGTTACATTTTTTTATTTAAAAATATAGGAACTGGAACTTTTTACTTAGGATAGCGTTCAAGATTTTGTGGTGAAGTTTCAAAGTGAAAAGCCCACAAGAATAACGAAGTCTGACATTGCAGGCGTTTTTGCAGGTTCAATGTTTTTTTGTCGGTGCAAAACTTCTATCGATTTTTGCAACATCTGCCATCGTGGGTAACTTTAATTCTGTGACTTGAACACGCCGTCAACGATTTTATTTTCCCTTAGGAATCTTTGGGTCATATTAACTACACCACAGCTTTCGTTTAACGGCCGAAGTTGGAAAAAATGTGAAAAATTTTATATGTTCCCTTTCCATTATAATTGAAGCAAACATTAATTACACGAAGAGCTGCTGGCAAGTGAGTGGGGGCTGGGAGGGGAATAGGGGACGACGAGTTTTGCTCCGAGCGACACCCACGCCGGACCCAGTAACCACTAACTATAGACAATGTTTGCTGATAAAAAGTTAGCTCAACATTTGCCAACCATTATTTTTTTTTCGTTTGTACTAAATTTCCAAAGATAACTTGTGTAGATAACTAAACGGTTTGCATTTTTATTATTCTACAGTGGTAGCAATGTTTGTTTTGCAAAAAACATATTAGAAAATAATTTAAAACTGTATGATTTTAAAATAAAACGTAATTGTAGGATCCATATTAAAATTCTGTGTTTTTATACTAACAAAATATATTTATAGTTTAGTTAGCAAATTAGCGAGCAGGTTACCAGATAAAAATTAACAACCACCACTTATGGGCTCTTTGGGTGCCTTTTACCATAGAACTGGGGGTTAGGGGCGGTACAAATTAGACAATATAATATTACAGTCTTCGCTAGGCTACTGTGGTTTTTAAATATTCTCCAAAATTCGACAATAACTACCACTGTGATGCACAATTATGGCATTTCACTTTTGATCATTTCTTATATTTATGTATTTATGATATTATTATTATTTATGTTTTATTTCTTACATTTATTTTGTAGTATAGGGTGCCCACAAGCTAGGTGGAGTGACAATCTGCGCAAGATGGCTAGCAAAAATTAGATGCGAGAAGCCCAAAAACGATTACAGCGTCGTGCAAGGAGAGAGGTCTATGTACAGCAGTGGACTGCGATTAGCATGAAACATAACAAGAGATGAGTTACATAGTTGTAGGTGTTACAAGTGGCGATTTTATTGCTCATGGTGATTTCTTCCAGACGAGTTCCAATCTTAAGACGGGTGTTAAAGATTTTGTTAGGTTAAACAACATACGATCACGGAACTATTTAAAATTATTGAAACAAAAAAACATACATTAGAAGTAATGTTTTAATGCGTATGCATGTATTTTTTTTTTGTTACAGTCAGTCCATTTTTAATAAACTTTAATTTAGGACTAAGAAAGTCTAAGGACATTTCCAACAAATTGACACATCAAAAAATTATGTTTTAAATCAATATATGGTAAAAAAATAACTACTTAGTGTTCAGTTTTCTTTGAAATTCTTACATTTGGGACCATGGAAATAACACAATGTCCTCGAATACCAGTTCCCATGCAAATAATTAATGGTTTAAAGACATAAAAAACGTGCTTTGTTAATAAATAGTTCTTTTTATGAAAGCGCTTGTTTTAGTTTTCGCTATGAGATAAAAAATAATTTATAAAAAATTTAAATTAATGATATGTGGTGGGATTAGCAAAATATTATTAATTGAAAAAAGCATGGGGGCTGAAGCCAATTCTTGTAAATATGTCAGTGAGAAAAGATTTTGGTAGAGGTAGTCATTTTTAAAACGTCGAATGAGGTTTAGAAGTGAAGTGAGAAGTTTTGAAGTGTAAATCGTTGTGACATACGGATGAGAAACAGAACAAATATTTCGTCATTCAGGAAAAAAAAATATTTACCCTGAGGATCCTGGTAAAAATAATGACACAAACTGTACAAATTATTTTATCGTCATCGGTCCTTGATATGTGTGCAAATTTCAAATCAATCTACTGATTGAAAGGGATGAAAATCACGTTCAAAAATTTTGTTACATGGATACATACCAAGATAATATGTTAAAAAGAACCGGTGTGATCAAACCTGCTTTTCTGCTCACAGTTGGTGTAACACTTACGTAGATTTGGTTAAAAATTTAATTTATTTCATAGGAAGAATATTTTTAAAATTTGTATTTTATTTACCCTTTTTTCTGTTTTCATCTCTCATAAAACATGCAAAATTTCATGATGGTTTGCAGTAGTTAAGGCGTGCCGGCGAAACAAAGAAGTCACTTGCACTATAACGTCAGTCAGCATATGTATAAGTATATTTATTTATCATGCTCTCGCCTTGTATCTTGTCGAAGTGATCTCGACAATAACCTTGAAAGCTAAATATATATATATATATATATATATACATATACATATATACATATATATATATATATATACATATATAAATGCATATATATATATATTCATTTAATAAAAATATATTGTTAATATATTTTTGATTTTGTCCTAAAATTACATCTATATCTATACTGATCAGTACATGAAAATATATGCAAACTTTTTATAAGTTTGCATATATTTTATATAACAAAACTTGTATATAATTTAACCTCATTTACTTTTTTAAATTTTTTTTTTAACGTGTGGAAACTTCCTAGGCCCGTCACCCCACCGGTGTTTACGGCAGGGTGGTGTGTCGGAATTGGACTGACTAAAACCACACGGTGTGCCACTCTGCGCTTGACATGGGAGGGATCCGGAAAGAGCTGTTATTACGACATCCAGCTCCCTCCTAGCGCCTGCCCGCTGACGCGGGCACTATCTGCGGATAATTTCTCCATTTAAGCGACGTACGGCACACGCGGACGTCGCTTAAATGGAGTGTGTGTGTGTGTGTGTATTTTTGTGTATGTGTGTGTGTGTGTGTGTGTGCGCGTGTATTACATTTTTTTTTAATTTATTATTGTTCTATTTACACACTTTATGAATTTTATCATATTTGTTATGCGTGCTAACGCTAACACTGTTGTTGCTAGAAAATCTTGGAAAAAATAAGCTGGACTCTTGAATATAAGAAATAATGACAATACACAAAACATATTTTTCTAGGCTTATAGTCCACTTTATTGAGGTTAGAAGGTTTATGTGGAACCAATAGTTTCAGAGCAACTTTTACTTTAGTATAGCTATAAGTTAACCTCTACAACTTGTTTTTAAACTGCGGTCAACCTGTACCCATGAATTTTATATAAAAGTACAAAAAGATACGTAATTTATTACCATTCGCAGTCTACACCGATTGGTGGATGTATTAAAAAGTAAATAAAAATGTTGCAATGTGAGCGAATAATGAGCGTTTGTTAAATGTTTGTATAATCTGCAAGTATTTATTTCGAAGTTTGCGTTTTAGAAAAAACCCAAACTTTATAATATGTATATACTTACAAAAAATATATAAATATGTGTTTACATCAGCTGTCTAGTATCCATAGTACAATGCGTTGCTCAGTTTATAACTAGCTGACGTTGTGTCAGATGTCCGAAATATTCTTGTTGTTATTATTCTCTTTATTTAATTAAAAATACATAGAAATAACATTTTAAATATTTAAAAATAAACTCATGATAGAAATATAAAAATGCATGCCTGCGTGATAATGGGTGTAAAGAAAATGGTTTGTGTGTGTGCATGTGTCTATGAGTTTGCGTGTGAGTACTATAGCGGTATCACAATATTTTTAAAAGACGTACGTCGGAAGACAGTTTTACAGATTCCTAAATATTATTTGATGTGTACTCAGAATCAGAAAATCGTGAAAAATATACACATCGTCTACACAAGCTGAATCTGTAGTTAAATACATAATTTAAAGAGTTACGCACCTTCGATACTCTACATTTTGTATTATACAACTATATCAAACATAATCATTGTTTGTGACCTAAGTTTGATAACAAAACTAGAGACAGTAAGATAGTTTTAATGCACTAAGCAACGAAGGCACAGTAGATAGGGTAACAGTATTACTGGATTACCTTATAGCCGTTTCGATAGTACGGCAACAGATGTCCGGAAAGTACCAACCGCTAAAATATAATTAAGCACTCATAGCAGGAATTTTGGCGAAAGCTTAGCGGCCACCTCGTCGGATCATGAATATTGAGTAGTCGTCAGTCCTAAGCCCGCAATAGTTAATCTTCTTTTCGTTGGTTCAACAGCCGATTTTAATTATAAAAGGCGTATTATCATCGTATAAAAGAGATATTTACATTGTGTTTCCGTCGCTCTGGATATGTTTTAGGATGTTCTAGTTTCCAAAATATTCTGCCTCACGTACGAAACGTTTTATTTTTTTAATATTAATAGAAGGTATATTAGGCCAAATTTCTGCTAGAAATATATAATTTTATATTTATTTGGCATCACACAGTATAACTTAAGATAAGCTTCTAATGATACTGATGATGTACTCTTAGTCAATTTCGGTCACGGTGGCCTGTTTCAATAGAGACCAGTCAATTACACAAGAGGTATTATAGTGCACAGGTTCACTCTCTGTTCCCTCAGTCACACAGGCTGATGGGACAGCTATCTGCGGCCGGGGAGAGATCAGGCACCGCATCTACGAATTAACGTGCTCTCCGAGGCACGGGGGTTAAGACCGCAACTTTTAAAGTCTGGACTTTTATTAAGCGTCTCTATAATTAGAAAAACTGAATATCATATGCTGACCTAGTCCAGTAATTAAACACTGACACACCTCTTCATTAGCTAGCCGCTAAACCAACAAGGCAGTCTGGATACTGATAATATTTTGACAATTAAAGTATACAGTATGTTTTCGAGAAGCGTGGAACTCGCTTTTCATTTACAAGGTATCATATTTTCAATGTCAATAAAAACCACTTTGACTGTGATTGTTATTTCAAGAACACGACATTGTTCTTTCTCATCTCAGACTTGAATTAATAAGAGTATATTGCTGAGCCTTATATTACAATTCTATCATTCGAGGAGAGGTTGAAGATGAGTATCGTTTCAATTGTTTGATAAACTATAAAAATATTCGGCTTTTGTGGTTATAAAAAAAAGAAGCACCACCAGTAGCAAATCAATATTTTATATGACATATTGTAATAGTTAACAATATTATCATTTCACACTTGTGAGAAAGATTCTCATCTAATTTGATAAGTAAAAAAAAATAAACTAGTTTTTAACATAATAAATCTAGAGACGTTGTTTTTCTAGACAGCTAGGAAGAACTAGTAGCGCTTTCAAGTTGTAAGCTATTCCCAAGGGACGAGAAGCATCGGGACATTGTTGCCCTAACTTATATTCGATTTCGTAATAGAATTGCTTCCAACAAACTGCAAACTATGTGTATCTTGCCCCGAAGCAATCTATGCTTAAATGAAGACAGACACGTGCTTCATGTAGGATCTTTACCTGGGTGGAGTATGGGTCCCATTCTGATGACGTTACTGTACAGAGATTTAATTAAACTTGTGGTTACACAGTGTTTGAAATTTGACCATAATAAAACAACCTATATTATATAAATTTGAATAAGCGAGCGACATTTCACTTCAAATAGAACTTTTCTGTTTGACATTCAGTAAGGCCACAGTAAACATTGAAAAAAGTAATATACGCAACCTATCTATAGAATGTTAAAAATGTCCAAGTACAAGTAGACACAGTAACTAAGCATATAACCTATTTCATGATCTTTAGCATGACCGAACACTGTTTTCCGAGATACAAGGCTTTGGCCTAGTTTGAGAATCAGAATTTTGCATCTACAGAGTACTATAATCATATAAACGATGTACCCGTTGTAATTTTAGAACCAAATAAATACTTTTATTATTTTCTTTATTTATTATATGTTTGTCATTACTCTATGTCTATAGACAAAATGATAATCAAAAGATATAATTTAACCACAGAGTATGTATGCGTGTGACAAACACTTGTTTGTATGTGTCAAATGGTAGCGTGTGCAATGTTTTTTTATTGATTTAATGTACTTTATAAGCATTATTATTGACAAATATTAGCATTCTTCACTTTACCTAAATACATATAAACTATAAGTGTGCCAAATTTCATCCTCCTTCGTCTGTGCAATTTTCAGAAAAGGGGGTCCAAAGTTTTTGCTTTACATATTAATTTATAGATTGTTTTCACTGTAGCCATGACAAAATTTAGACACTTATAATTTTATTATTTATTTTATTTATATATTTATATATCATATGTTACATATCTGTAGGCTATCTCATTTTTTTAATTACCTAACATTGTTTCTTACCTAATACGTATTAGGATTATCTCTAAGAGAACACCGCGTGTGAATGATAAGACATCGATTATTACGTTTACGTACTACATATGTAACTCATATTGTTGTTAAATAATAGGTATGCTAGACTGTACGTACTAGCATTTATTCTTAATAATAAATAAAATTAAAAATCACAATATTCAGTAAAATACTGAATCTGAAGATAGACAATAGTTAATAAATAAATGATTAATGAATGAGAAACAGTAACCGAAATATGTTTAGTTTTTTAACTTCATTCACAAGTTATACAGAAAATATAATGGTATATTTTCAAATTGAAGAAATAATAACATACCCCGGCTTTCTTTACCGTGTAGATACGAATAACAAGTTATTGCTTCAAATACGAATATAGATGGTGCATAGGGTTCTAACTAAGAACTTAAGCCCCAAGTCAAGCTAACTTGCAAGTGGTGCACCTGTTGATCGATTAACGAAGCTCTGGCAAACAAAACATTCTGGGTAGCAGCAATAGACTCACATGGGACAAAAATACTGGCGAAAAGTATGCGTTTAAAATGCCTGAGGGAGGGAGGGGTCTCTGGGCAAAAAGGGGAATATTTTAATGTATGAATGTACACATATAAATATTTTTTTTAAAACATTTGAATTTTTTTAATACCCGATTAACATTATTACTTATACTCGTACTCGATTTCAGTCTTTGATACTTTGATATAATAGATTAAAACTGCCTCGTTGGTTTTGCGGTAAGAGGATGCGATTGCCGATCAAGAGATATCGGATTTGATTTTCGAATTGAACCAAAAAAGTGTTCTTATTTTTCTGATTATGAAAATGATTAATAATAGTTCGAAATTTAGAAGTTCAGGTCTCAGCCCCCATGCCTCGGAGAGCACGTAAAGAAGTCAGTCCTGCGCGTGATCTCTCACCGGTCGTGTCGGATAGCCGCCCCATCAGATTATGAAAGTGAAGGTACATAGAGTTCAACTATGAGTACATGCTTGTGCACTATATTTCCTGTGAAGTTGGTGAGCCTCCGTTTAGAGTGGCCGCCGTGGTTGATAACGGCTGGGAGTACAAAATGATCAGATCAAAAATATATGTTTGGTAAGTAGAATAAAATAATATATTCCATGTTGGAGTTTTTATAGCTGCAGAATAGTTACTGTTTAGTCCTTTCACTGTTCTTTTTGATTGCTGGAAATAGGGACAACATCATAACAACTGCAAAATAATATTGCTAATACAGTTTAAACGGCTGTAACAAACATATTTGATCACTGTGTCAAATGTCAAGAGGCTTTTACTGTGGGAACGATTTCATATTTCGATTGTAATGGTAGATATATATGTTGTAATTGAGTACCGTTTGTTAACCAATGGAAAATAAAATCTGTTGCTTAGTATGTATGACAACAAAGCCTGAATGTTTTAGTTAATTATTTATAACAATAAAACAGTTTTAAAACGTAGTAATTGTTAGGTCAAATCAGTTTCTCTTTGTGAAGTTGTGTTAATCGTGAACGCTGAAGTTGTATCAGGTACACTGATGAGTCCAAGAAAGCACTACACTGGCGGTGTGTGACGTTTGCATTTTCGTCATAAAGCAATGAAGAATGACCAATAGTCGTATAGATTTCTCTTGCGCGTGAATATGAAAATAATATTAAAATTATTTTCTTTATTTTGCTTTCAGAATTGAGCCTTATTGAACCGAAATTTTTTTAAACTAATAAAACATAAAATTGTTTATCTATAGGATTGTATTTTACCTGATATTATTATTTAAAGTATTGCTGTAACCTAAATAAGAAAATATGTTAAAGTTTTATTGAACGAAGGCAATTGTAAAAATTAGGGAAAGCGAGTCAGCTACTCTTAATTTTTAATATTAAGTAGGTGTGCCGGATTTTCTTTGTTTTTTACATGACTTACTATTACTTAATTATTATATGTATTATTTAATCTACAAAAGTCCACGTGGTTATTTGTAACGGCTGCGATCGCACGAATATTTGTAGCAGCAACGGTCGCTTGTAACCTTAAGGACCTACTGGACATTTGAAAGATTTAAACAGCAATATAATTACAGAATTGTTTATTTTTTAAAATAAAATATCTAAGGATCAATTTAGTAACAAAGCTCGAACCGTTTATTTCTTTTATTGGTTGAATTGTGTCATTACTTTCAATTTCAAAAAGTTGGTCAGATACTTCCAGATCTTCATTACTGATCATTCTTACACTGAACCCTATCTCAATTCTTCATGCGATTGGAGAATTATTTAAGAGTTGCGAAACTAGCTTACGAACGATTACATATTAAAAAATACAAAGAAAAGTACCAAATTATTTCAAAATATTTTAAAAATATTATTATTTACATAGTTGTGCATAAATTTTTCCACGACCGACGCGCGCAGTTTTTTAGACATCTACGGCGCTATAAAAAGAATATTTGTGTAGCATGGGGTAGGTGGACAAGACTCGTATATAGCTAATTATATTATTATATGTAATTTATATTTTTGTAATTTATATTATATGTTATTTATATGTAATGAACTTAGAACGAGGTACTTAAGACGGGAAAGAGATGTGACGAAAGTGTTAGACGTTATAAACAAAAACGATTCAAATGCGACGCCGCACACTTTCTTGAAGGTTAAAGTGATGTGATATTAATGTTCTACAATAATGTATTTATTTAGTGAACCAATTAACAAACATAAAAAACACTAATACCTAAAAAAATACTATAAAATAAATAACATTAAAGTATGTACCATAACGTATAATATACATAGATAGACGGGTAGATACTCTTTATTGAACACCATGACAAACACAATGCAGAAGACAAAAAAAAAACAGTAGTGCAATGGATGGCCTCACGGCAGTTTGCAATCTTTTTTCGTTACTTTTCAGGCAAATTTCTAGTTTGTGATACACATATTTTACGTGTGAAAACTAATATCATATTGCGTGTTGATCGATTTTATTCTCTCCACCAGTTTGTGACATTTATTTATTTATTTAATACTAAGGTCCTTCACAGCTGACAATATAATATTTACAATGATAATACTCAAACTATACGCTAATTCTTATTACACATTAATTAAAGATACAAAAAACGAGAGTAAACATTCTATATTAAATGTAATGTGCTGTTTTTTTGTTGGCGGGCTGGGAAATCCCTTCCGATCTTCGGCTCCTCAGGGATACAGGAGGTAGAAGTATGTGGTGTTTTCACTAAAAGCCACTCCGGTGGCCAGTCTCAGGCGTCCTACTCTGAAGGGGACCCGGGCCATGTTATTTCAGGTCCCTTCCAGGATCAACGCCATGCCTGGTCAGACCCTCTTCTGGGGGAAGCTACAAAGGTACCCCCGCTGATCTGGTTGCTATAGTCATAGCTGCGGCTCGATCACGTTTTTGCGACCAGGCCGCATTGCTGTTGCCGACCAGTGATTTATTTACCGCCAGAGGTCCCTATTTTCTGGCAGCTAGCTGTCCTGTCGGTAGCTAAAGTAGTTTATGTTAAGCTGTGGCTTTAGAGACAACATGAACATAGTTTGTAAGTGTGAGTAATGTGTCTGTGAATGATTGTGGTGTTTGCATGGTATGTGAGGGACGGGACATTCATAATTTATTTATTTATTTAACTCTTAGTTCCCTACAGCTGACAATATAAAATTTCAATAGTGATACTTATACTATGCACCAATTCAGAAATACACGTTAATTAAAGATAAATACAAAAACAAGAGTAAACATTCTACAAAAATATAATGCCCTAAAGTAGTTCATCTCAGACTATAGCTATACGGACAACAGGATTTCATTGTAACAATTTATAGATTTTGTTTTGTTTAATTATTAACACTAACTTTATGACATGAGATAAGCCATGAAAGTTTTCTTAGTTTTAACAAAAAAACAACAACATTTTAACAAAACAAAAACTTAAATCAAGAAATATTCTTAAACAAAAAATTGTACTAAAAGGTAAAAAAAAGTAATGTTCTATACATCGTCTCCGAAAAATTATTATTGTTTTTTTGGAGACGACATCAACCAAGAAAATGCGATAAAATACCTAGCAATAAAAGTACGATAATACTTGAATTAAGAAGTCAATGACACAAGTTCATGATTGCACATCCCTACCAAACGCCCCCGCCACCGTGCTGAGTCTGCGTGCCAAATTGAGTAGTAAGTATCTATTGTCATTGACACCGACTCCGAAAGTGACAACAATTGTAGACACAAGAACATATAAAAAAAAATTTGCTTGTTAGTGTATTTTTGTTTTAAATATTTTCTAGTTGAAGTCGGTTTTTTATTAGTTTTGTTTTTGAGGTTATGTTATGTTTTTCAATAAAATACTTGGTTTTTACAGCAAAAATGGCAACTTTTTTTTTTTTATACCACGACGGTAGCAAACAACCATACGGCCCGCCTGATGGTAAGCAGTTACCGCAGTGTAGGGACGCCTGCGGCACCAGGGGCATCAAGTGCGCGTTGCCGACCCTTCAAAAACCTATTTACCCCTTTCTTGAAGAACCCCATACTGTAGTTCCCAGGGCAAGCCTCGGCAGGGAACTCATTCCATAACGGGGTTGTTCGCGGGAGAAATTTTTTTAAAAAAACTAAATGATATTTGACTACTCTATAAACCCTTTTAAACAACTATCCATACAGTAATGGTCATTCTCCTTTACACCTATCGTGTTTATTGATGTGCCAGTTTAAAATTCATTTGATAAAGATATCACACAAGAATTTCACCAGCAAAGCCGAAGTTGAAGTTAAAATGATTTATATATACACTTGGCCTTAAAGCATCTCTTATAACCGTGGACATAATTTATGTTTAGAGCCTTTGTCCCATGGAGTGCTAGTGTTCATCTGTTATTTTCTGTTATAATACATGTTGACGAACGCAGAATAGGTAGGTAAAATACTTGTAATAATTAAAATTTATTGTTAAATTCATAGTGAAGTAAATTACAAAAAAAAGAAAACATTTAACTAGTTTTTAATTCTTAACTTCAATACTTCTACAATGAGATTTCTATGCCCTCAGGAACGAGAGTAAGCTTGTTGAAGTTGATTAAACTAACCGAACCAATTGCATACCTGTTTCCAGTAGCCTTGATCCAAAACGATTCTACAAAATATTAGGTACAAAAATATATTGGATTTATTTATTAAGAATATAATTCACACAGAGACTTTGTATTTCTCGATTAATCCACGCGTAGTGCATCTCATTTCGTCTACTTATTATTCCCTAGCACAAGTAATAATAGGCCGCTCGCATAATATTTGATTTCGTGTTTTAATCACAAAGTGAGTTCTCCATAATATTTCTCCCCTTTAATCGCAAGTCAAGGCTCAACCGCTCGCTATAATAGCTTGAATTTCCGCCTTGTCACTACGGGTCGAACTGAGTGCAAAAGCCTTTCTTCTGAACTCGATACCCTTGCTATCTTTTTCTCTCTTACTGAAGTAAACCTGTGTCATTTGTCAAGTGGATGAATGATACGTTCATGGCACTCAATAAGGGACATATGGCGTAGGTGTAATGAGTAATGTGCCCTTACGTTAAAGGATAGGCACATTATGTCTAGACATTAATTATAGAAATGTGATTACGGTTCCAGTTCACGTAATTGTTTTGAGGAAAATGATCAAGTGTCTAATTAGACTCTTTAGTAATATGAATGTTCATTTTGTTTGTTTGTTGGCTTATGAGTCTTATGAAATTAATCTTATTATATAGGTACAATATTTTAGAAGAATTCCAGCTTTTATGAAGAAGATCATTATTTATATCTAGAAACAATGTAAATAAATTTCTTTTAGAAGTCAAGTAAGCAGTACTTGAATTGTAATTGTTTTAACATTATCATGATAGTTATGGCGGTATAAATAAAGGCTTGATGAATGTGGATAGGACAGGGGCAGATGGATATCGGGATCAACGTAAATAGCATTTTTTCATCTTTGCTTACCCTAGATGAGTGAGAATGAGGCGTGAACGTTTGTGCGTGTTGGGTGATACGGTTATTTAGGTTGAATTATGTAAAAGGTGATTTCAGTTGTATGAAGAGCGACAGGGAGGAAGAGGGTCCAATACTCTGTGTCTGTATGTATGTTTATTGTTTATGATGTCTAATACAGATCTTTAGATTTTCACTTCTAATATTTGTAAGCTTTTGATTATAAATATTAGCACTTTATTGAAGAAATTGTCAAACATATGTAAGTATGCTTTCAGAAAATTTCGAGATTGGTTTACTTTATTATTAATTTATCACAGTACACTTTATAGTCAAGATATTAAAATTACTCAACATTTTCGAAATAATTTTAGTTGTTATAACTTTTATATGTATTTAATACCACTGAGAACAAAGTTTTTGAAACTATAAAAATTTCAGTTTTAGGTCAACACATTTAGTAATGAGTAGTAAGTACAAAAAAAGTATAAAAAGTAAGTAAGTAGTAAGTATAAAAAAATTAATTAGCTATGGAGCGTAGCCATGGACAATATAATAGTGGCATTAAGTCTTACTCGAGGCATTAAGTCCACCTTTGTACAACATTTATAATTAGTTGTAATAATAATTAAACTCCTAGGTTAAATTTTCGTGTGTTTCGACAGATTAAGAACACAAAGTGTCTCCACCCCATAGGTGTCGTAAGAGGCAACTACGGCAGCAAACTATACAGGCAGCATTCTGAAGTGAAGGAAAACTTGATACAAACCCTTTTTTTTTTTTTTTTAACGTGTGGAAACCCCCACGGGCCGTCACCCCACCGGGGTTTACGGCGGGGCGGTGTGTCGGAATCGGACCGACTAAAACCACACGGTGTGCCACTCTGCGCCTGAGAGAGGAGGGATCCGGGAACAGCTGTTATTACGACATCCTAATCCCTCCTAGCGCCTGCCCGCTTTCGCGGGCGCCATCTGCGGATAAACTCTCCATTTAGGCGACGTCCGGCACACGCATACGTCACCTCCTCGCGGCTGGCCACTATAGCGGATGAAGGGGAAAACCCGTCCCGTCCATCCGCGGCCACACTCAAGGCGGCATGAGGCGCTGGTATGCGCGCCTCCGCCGCCCGGCTCGCCGACGGCGAATTGGGTCCGAGTGGATATCGTCCTCCCGGGCCTTCTCCGCCGCCTCCTTCCGCGAAATTACGTCTTCGCAGAAGGTTGCGACCGCGGTAAAACAACTGTCGCTACCGGCCATGGAGCGTATGACGACCGGTAGCGAGAGATCTCCTCCAATAACTGCAGTGAGGACCCCACGCTGCGCCGCCCAAGCGGAACAAACCGATAGCGTGTGCTGAGCCGAGTCCTCACTGCAATCGCAGTGGTGACAGGCGGGACTCAATTCCCTCCTGGCGACCGAGTGCAGATACTTCCCGAAGCAACCGTGCCCGGAAAGGACCTGCGTCAGTCGGAAGGAAAGGGTCCCGTGCTGCCGCCCTGCCCACTCGGCGATGACCGGCTGGAGAGCCGCCACGGCGGCAAAACCAGCACGTGGAGCCTCCAGCCGGGACGACCAACGAGCCATTGTGGCTCGACGAGCGGCCTCTCGCCACTCGCGTATCTCTTCGGGCGGGGGCCGTATGCCACTACGCGCCCGGAAGTCAGCCGTCCGCCGATAAACTTCGGCGAGCACTTCCGCCTCCAAATCCCACGGGGGAGTTCCGGCCAAGGCGCACGCCGCCTCCGTCGATACGGTGCAGTAACCGCGTATGGCTCTAACCGCCAATATCCTCTGAGGGCGCCAGAGGCGAGCCCTATTCTGGGCGGTCAGAGCCGCCGCCCACACCGGTGCACCATACAGCGCCATTGACCGGACAACCCCCGTGTATAGCCATCTCGTCGCGACGCTAGCTTCACCCAGATTGGGCAAAAGTCGCCCAAGGGCAGAAGCAGCGCCGACCAGCTTTGGAGAAAGCTGTTGGAAGTGCTCGTCGAAGAGCCACCTGCCGTCGAGGATCAGGCCCAGATACTTCATCTGGGCCTGAACCGGTACGAGGACCGAATTGACCACGATGGAGGTGCCGGAGGATGGATCACGACGGGGCCCATGGTACAAAAGGGCCTCCGTCTTGTCCCAGGGCCACCCACAAACCCAGCGCCTCAATTCGCCCGACTACCAGAGAGACACCCGTGGTGGCCAGGCGCGCCGCCTCTTGAAAGTTCATCCCCCGGGCCGTGATCAATGTGTCATCTGCGTAACAAAGTACGCCCAGCCCGGGGGGAAGACGACCTCGAAGGGCCCAGTCGTATCCCATGTTCCACAGGAGTGGTCCGAGGACAGACCCCTGAGGAACACCGCACGACATGAGCCGCCGCCTTAGAACACCGTCTCGGTCCTCGTACATGACGGTACGCTCCTCAAGATAGTCTGCCACAAGCCACCTCAGGTACTTTGGCACCCCGTGGTAGTGGAGTGCTTCCCTGATGCAGCTAAATGGCAGACTATTAAATGCGTTGGCGATGTCCAACGACACCGCCAACAGCACGCCGCCACAGCTCACCGCCTCTTCGGTAACGGCCCTCAGGCGCAGCACGGCATCGACCGTCGAACGCCCCGCCCGAAAGAACTTGATACAAACCCTATTCCAACCCGTCTGACCTGCGTGGTATAGTAGACTAAAACATCCTTTGTAAGGAGAGGCCTGTGTCTAGTAGTGGAATATGAAAGGTGATTGATGAAAATAATTAAACAGTAACGTCCATATTGACAAGTTCTTTTGAAATGTACTAGTGTTGAATCATAAATATAATGAATATAAATTGTTACTCAAAAAATCTCAATACAACATCCCAATTAAGATTGATATTGTAATAAGTGTCAACACTCTGACAAGATTCAGGCCAGGTAATTCTGATAATGATGTTCAGAAAATACAACTTAATGGATGACCGAATTCTGTATATTTTGAATTATAACGAATCAAACTGTATATTTAGTGATCCAAATGTTTAATTTAGTTTAACTCGATTTAGGTTAAAATCCTAAGGGAGAATTACTGATAATGAAAACTTCATGAATCAGTTGGCCCGATTAAATAGATAACCAATTAGGGGATCGGAATGTAACTGTATAATCTGTGCCTACTGTTTCAGTTGACAAATAATCCCAGTCCCACATAAATTATAAATGAATGAGAAAGTTTTAACGTTAATTTATGGATTTCGTATAACGAATAAAAATATTCGATCTGAATATCTTATTTAAAATGGGTACATACTTTATAAATTTTGTTTAACAGTTTATTTTAATCAAAGAAATGATGGTTTAAAAAATTGCTTGACAAACTGGCTTTATTGACAAAGAAAGCCATCCGTCAAAGGTAAAATATCGATGGCGCTGATGGTGATGGCTATGCAGTGCTAAAACTTTCGACCAGAGCAGACCTCCCTAGGTCACAGTAAATTATCTAATAAGTTTTAGTGTAGATTTGTTATTTTGATTCACATGTTTAAAATACCAATGATGTAGTTTCGTCATGTTAATTATCCCGTAAATACATCACTGAAATCTGCCTTACAATCAAATTTAAAACGCCATGTGCAGTGAATTTCATAATCTGAACAAAATAATGTGGTATAATTTTAGATTTTTGTCTGAAATTGGTTAGTAGATATTTGAGTCTAATAAAAATGGGTGTTAAAATAATGTACTACTAGGTTCACTGTAACATTCAGTGGATCTGCTAATTAAAGTTTACGTCAGAGCAAAATTAACCAAATGAATATTAACTGCTTTCGATACTGTGATAAGACGTTTTCAAGATAATTATTTTATTTTTATTTATTTAATTTATTTATATAAAGTTTTGAGATCATGAACATATAAAATCTAAAATAAGGAAAAACTCATACAAAGCACGTCGTTATAACATAATTTATAGCAGAAAAGCGGGTCGAGCCGTTCGTTCGCCTAAATAATAATAGTAATGCAAATATAGACAAGTTTTACTAATACATATGTGATAGACATAACGTTTTAAAGTTCAACCCAACATGTTGAATATCATATTATCCTACATCTATAAATATAAACTGACAGCAGTAATGTCTGAAACCACCAAAATCTGAAAATCTTTGCACTGGAAGATGAGTTTTATTGTAAAATAGCAACTCTTGTCTCTAACTTAAAGAGGAGTAGCACACTACTGACCATTGTTCTAATTTTTTTCTTCTCTTAGTTAATATATCTTTTCAAGTGTCATATAACCTTTTGAATTAGAAAATAAATTTATTTATTGGTGATATTATACGTCATATTATTGACATTATATTATATTGGCTGCGTATTTTAAAATTAAAACGAGATTTAGAGATATTGTAATATTACTCAATGTTATTTATTTTCTTCTAATCTTACGAGAACAAGTTCAAAGTATTTGAATTCTCACTTTAAATTATTCGTTGAATTCCAAAGATTTCCAAATTGTCATCTAATCCCAGAAAGTTATCTGTCAGTTGAAGATCGACGGTTCCATCGTATCAAACTTCAAAAATTGCGATTGTAAATCGAATTTACCGATTTGATAATGGATAGGTACGGTAAGAGATGAGAGTTTTATAAGAAGCTTATCTAAATCTTCATCTTTAGATTTTGTAATTTGATATTTGATTACTTATACCTACGAGTATACTCTGGGAAACAAAAGAAAAATCTTGATCTTAAGAATGTATATTAATCATAAAACACTTACTACATAGCGGTAATTGAGGCTAAGGCGAGGTAATAAAATTAATCCATGTTTTTATTTACTTGGCAGTTATTTCTTAGAAAGTGAAACTCAAAACTCAAAACTTACAATCTGGGATTTATTTATTTATTTATTTATTTATACATCATGCACTTTATGTACATAGGCGGATTTAATGCCTAAGGCATTCTCTACCAGTCAACCTTTGGGTGATGCAGAGAAAATAGGAAGTAGGTGCGTTTCAGGTGTTGAATAGAAGAAGTAGACATATACAAACTTTCATACACTAAAATTAATACAAATACATAAATACATACTGAGGCGGCTTCTATATTATAACACAAAGTAAATGTACAACGGCGCCATCTAGCGAAGATAAATCGAACTACAAAGTATGAACGAAACGTATGAATGTAATGAACTACGATGCAACTACTAATCCTGTATCGCGATATAGAGATTCGCATGGCAATTAACGTATATACAACATTCCAACATCAACCGTTGGGCCGTGGCCCGCCAGGCATGATCACCTTGCCTGGTCGGAGGATCCTCCCTTTGTGTCGGAGGGACACATGCTATACGTCCCTCCACACATATATATACATACTAAAGTTGATGTAAGTCTATAAACATACATACACAAATAAATATCATAACAAGTATAAGATGATAATCATGTATTGGTTGATTCTACCAGCTGTTTCAGTAAATACTGCTTCACTTTTTTCTTAAAAGAAAAAGCGTTGGTAGCCATCCTGACTTCGAGGGGAAGCTCATTCCAGAGAAGAACGGACTGCACAAAGAAAGATGAGCCAACAAACTCAGATGTATGGGAGGGGCAACGAAGGAGAAGATTCTGAGAGGACCAAAGCTTTCTGTCGTGATTGCTACATAAGAGTTGGAAATAAGAGTTTAAATATGTTGGCGAAGATGGGTTATTAAGTATAGAAGTATATAAGTAGAACAGTGAGCGCGCGTAATTTTTGGCGTAGATGAATTGGTAGCCAATTGAGCTGCGAACGGAAGGTGGATACATGGTCATATTTACGGAGATTATAAACAAATCGAATGCAGTTATTAAGAAGACGGTCTAATTTATCGAGAAGATCTGCATTCAGGTCGTAGCAGCACACATCACCATAGTCGATTAAGGGGAAGATAAGAGCTTGCACAAGCATAGTCTTGGTTTTTACGGCCAGGAAATTTCTCAGACGATTTACAGCCCGAAGTGTCCCAGTAACCCTCCGGCACTGTTTTGCAACTTGTTCACGCCAGGTTAGTGTGCAATCGAGGTGTAAACCTAAATCTTTCACCGATCCACTCACAGGTATGATAGTCCCATCAAAAGTAATAGCCGGGAGAGTCTTAGTGTCTACTCTGCTCATCGACCAGTGACTTCCCACTACGATAGCTTGACATTTTGTGGGGTTCACAGATAAACCAAACCTTTGAGACCACGTGTTGATTGTTTCTTCGTTCTGTTCTAAAGTGGAAGATAGTGAAATATCTTCCACTTTACTTTGTGAATAGAGCTGTAGGTCGTTGGCATACAGATGATACGCACAAAGAAGTTCCAGGGACAGGAGGTTAATATACACAGAAAATAATATAGGAGAAAGAATGCCGCCTTGAGGAACACCAGAATCAAGATCACACCAACTCGAGGAAGATCCATCGACATGAACAAATTGCTGGCGTCCCCGAAGCTATGATGAGAACCAATCCAGTGCTTCAGGTGAGACCGCAAGATAGGAAATGATAGACAGGAGTATATTGTGACTGACTGTGTTGAAGGCATTAGAGAAGTCAATTAGTACCAAAACAGTAACTTCAGTGTCTTGCATACCTGCCTTGATATCTCCAACCACTTTAAGAAGAGCAGAAGTAGTGCTATGACCAGGCCTGAAACCCGATTGAAACGGGCTCAATAGGTTGTTTTCGTAGACAAATTCAGAAAACTGTTTGTGCACACAGGATTCTAGGACCTTTGAGAGGAAAGGGAGAACGGATATTGTTTTAAAATGGTTAGGGTGTGTGAGATTTGGAATTTTAGGTAAAGGGATTTTTTTTTTTTTTTTTTTTTTTAACGTGTGGAAACCCCCTCGGGCCGTCACCCCACCGGGGTTTACGGCGGGGTGGTGTGTCGGAATCGGACCGACTAAAACCAAACGGTGTGCCACTCTGCGCCTCACATAGGAGGGACCGGGAACACTGTTATTACGACATCCAGATCCCTCCTAGCGCCTGCCCGCTACCTCGGGCACCATCTGCGGATAAACTCTCTATTTTAGGCGACGTACGGCACACGCGGACGTCGCCTCCTCGCGGCTGGCCATTGTAGCGGATGGAGGGGAAAACCCATCCCGTCCACCCGCGGCCACACTCAAGGCGGCATGAGGCGCTGGTATGCTCGCCTCCGCCGCCCGGCTCGCCGGCGGCGAATTGGGTCCGAGTGGATATCGTCCTCCCGGGCCTTCTCCGCCGCCTCCTTCCGCGAAATTACGTCTTCGCAGAAGGTTGCGACCGCGGTAAAACAACTGTCGCTACCGGCCATGGACCGTATGACGGCCGGTAGCGAGAGGTCTCCTCCAATAACTGCAGTGAGGACCCCACGCTGCGCCGCCCAGGCGGAACAAACCGCCAGCGTGTGCTGAGCCGAGTCCTCACTGCAGTCGCAGTGGTGACAGACAGACTCCTGGCGACCGAGTGCAGATACTTCCCGAAGCAACCGTGCCCGGAAAGGACCTGCGTCAGTCGGAAGGAAAGGGTCCCGTGCTGCCGCCCCGCCCACTCGGCGATGACCGGCTGGAGAGCTTCCACGGCGGCAAAGCCAGCACGTGGAGCCTCCAGCCGGGACGACCAACGAGCCATCGTGGCTCGACGAGTGGCCTCTCGCCACTCGCGTATCTCTTCGGGCGGGGGCCGTATGCCGCTGCCCGCCCGGAAGTCAGCCGTCCGCCGATAAACTTCGGCGAGCACTTCCGCCTCCAAATCCCACGGGGGAGTTCCGGCCAAGGCGCACGCCGCCTCCGTCGATACGGTGCGGTAACCGCGTATGGCTCTAACCGCCAATATCCCCGCCATAGCCGTCTCGTCGCGACGCTAGCTCCACCCAAATTCGGCAAAAGTCGCCCGAGGGCAGAGGCAGCGCCGACCAGCTTTGGAGAAAGCTGTCGGAAGTGCTCGTCGAAGAGCCACCTCCCGTCAAGGATCAGGCCCAGGTACTTCATCTGGGCCTGAACCGGTACGAGGACCGAATTGACTACGATAGAGGCGCCGGGTGGTGGACCACGACGGGGCCCATGGAACAAAAGGGCCTCCGTCTTATCTAGGGCCACCCGTAAACCCAGCGCCTCAATACGCCCGACCACCAAAGAGACTCCCGTGGTGGCCAAGCGCGCCGCCTATTGAAAGTTCACTCCCCGGGCTG
This sequence comes from Hypercompe scribonia, assembly GCA_949316085.1. Taxonomy (NCBI): domain Eukaryota; kingdom Metazoa; phylum Arthropoda; class Insecta; order Lepidoptera; family Erebidae; genus Hypercompe; species Hypercompe scribonia. Next base: position 9,813,956 of record OX438975.1, read on the forward strand.
TGACCAATGTGTCATCTGCGTAACAAATTACGCCCAACCCGGGGGGAAGACGACCTCGGAGGGCCCAGTCGTATCCCATGTTCCACAGGAGTGGTCCGAGGACAGACCCCTGCGGAACACCGCACGTCATGGGCCGCCGCCTCAGAACACCGTCACGGTCCTCGTACATGACGGTACGCTCCTCAAGGTAGTCTGCCACAAGCCGCCTCAGGTACTCTGGCACCCCATGGTAGTGGAGGGCTTCCCTGATGCAGCTAAATGGCAGACTATTAAAAGCGTTGGCGATGTCTAACGACACCGCCAACAGCACGCCGCCACAGCTCACCGCCTCTTCGGTAACGGCCCTCAGGCGCAGCACAGCATCGACCGTCGAACGCCGCGCCCGAAAACCAAATTGGGCGTCCGACAGATCGGGGCCCACCTCGCAGAGGTGCCGGACGATGCGGGCAGAGAGTATCCTCTCAAACAGTTTACCCGCCTCGTCCAGCAACACGATGGGCCTATAGGCCGCTACCGATTCGGCTGGCCGTCCCGGCTTCCTCAATAGGACCAGCTTCCCGCTTTTCCAGCACTCAGGAAAGCGTCCGGACGCCAAGCTAGCGTCCAGGACCTCCCTGAGGCGGTCCGACATGTGTTCGAGGGCTCGGGCTAGCACTCGGGCAGGTATCCCGTCCGGCCCGGGGGCGGTGTTCTTAGAGCGGATCCGTAGAACAACCGCCCCTACCTCCGATTCCCTGACGGGCGGAACATTGTCTTCGTTCACCCCGTCGTCTTCGACCATGAAGGCCATAGGTAAAGGGATGACACAAGCTTTGCGCTACAGTGATGGGAAAATTCCAGAATATAATGAGTAGTTTATGATATGGGTGATTATAGGTAAAATGTGGTCAATAATTGTTACAATCATACCTCGGCTGATTTTATCACAACCAACAGCGTTGGATTTGATAGAGAATATGATCTTTTTGATCTCACCCGACGCAACCGGAGAAAATCGGAAGGGATTTATGTTAGGGCTATTTAAACTTGTCAGGTAGTCAACAGTGCGATACTCGGTTTGCGAATCCAAATGAGCAGATAGAGAAAAATGGTGGTTCAAATCCTCCAAACCAACCGTCCCCTGCAGACCACCCGACCGCTGCTTACCAATACCCAGAGTTCCAAGGAACCTCCAAATATTGGCGGGAGAAGAATGGGAGATATTGTCAAAAATGTGTCGGCGTTTAGCGTTGCGTATCATCTGGTTGCAGCGATTCCTTGCGATTTTGTATAAAGTGCGCTTTGCCTCGTTACGGTCCCTTCTGAATTTGAAAAAAGCTCTATCTCTTCGTCGCATAGCCAAAAGTACCTCTCTCGTCATCCAGGGAGCAGGTTGCCTCTTTACTTTAATACTTTTGATGGGTGCGTGGTTATCATATAGAGCAAGAAGTATGTGATTAAAGTTATGAAGCTTCTCATCTATGCTTATAACTGACGTTACTGCATCCCAATTCAGACAGGCAGCATCCCTAAGTAGCTTGTCCACATCCATACGAGCAAAACAACGCATGCGCAAAACTCTTGGGTGGGGTTTAGGTGGTTTAAGGGCATAGGAGAGGAAGATTAGATCGTGATTGGAGAATGCCGGTGCTTCAAGTTGACCATGGTTACGGACAAGCATAGGGGCCGACACTAGTATTAAATCTAACCAAGTGTCCACCCCCAGGCTGTTATGATGAGTTGGCTGTAGAGGTAAAACATGCATACCAGTCGACTCAACAATCTGAAGGAGTTTGCAGGCACGTGAGGTAGGGCGGATTAGGTCTGCATTGAAATCTCCCATGATGATGTGATGAGTGTATACAGACCCCAAGGATGCCAGCACTGTTTCCAGACTGGAGAAGTAATCTATTGAGGGAGGAGAATACACTGCCCCCAGGACCACCTTGATTCCTCTCACAAGGACCTCAAGAAATAAATATTCTACGGCAGCTGAAGAAGAAGAGGGAGAAGAAGCCAGAATTTTAAAAGGAAGAGAACTGTGTATGTAAATGGCAACTCCACTTGCCCTCCTGATGACTCGATCATTTCGAACAAGGATATAGCCAGTGAGAGGATAGAAAGCAGAAAGAAGATTAGGTTTGAGCCAACTCTCCGATATCAGGATGGCATGAAAGTTGGTGTTACTAAAAGCCTCAGTCAAATCACTATAATGACTGGGTATACTCTGTGCATTAAGGTGACATACATTAAGCTCTGTCTGACAGTTGAATGTAAATTGTAAGCGTTCACCTAATGTCTCAGTTATAGAGGCAGAACTATCATCTACAGAGGATAAAGTAGACTCGTGAGCAGTGTTGTCAGAATCATAATCAATAGTTATCATATATATTAAATATAAGCAATAAAAATATACTACAAAATAGTAAATAAATATAAATATAAAAAAAAATTAGAATTATTTGTACGATATCCCAAAATATGCAATACCTTACTATGTTGGCACGAAATTACTCCTCTGCACCGCTCACCAGCTAACACCACACAAAATTTGATAATAACAACTAAAAAGAAAAGTAAAAATACAAGTGCAATAAAATGTATCAAATAGTGATAGTGTAAACAGTAGCATTAACACGTTACGTTGTCCACCAACGCATTTCCGAACGCAACCCGTCATGCATATGTCACTTTACGAATGTCAAATATGATAAGTTAAATATGTTGTTGATGTTAAATAAACAATTAGACAAGGCCAAGTAGATACGAATAAAATAAGACTATATTGTTTACCTGCCAGTTAGCCGACGAGCTACGTTCAGAAAAACGTACGTTAATGTGAATATGTCCGATGTACTTATTATATTTTGACCGGACTTTTCTTGTGTGGGCCAGACGACTTATTCTCTTTGCCACTTCTGCCATGGGGCTCCACCGCATGAAGAGCTTTTGGGTGCTTTGAAATCAGGTCCGACAGCTCCTCAAGTGATCTTATAGCGGATGCCGGCAGCGACCATAACAACAATTGTGCCGTCCAACATGCACGGGTGCCGAAGTGATTCCGGGCCTTGGCAAATACTGTCTGTCTTGTTTTGGTGAGAAATTCACGAACAGAAACGGCGGAACCTTTAAGTGCAGATTTAGCCCTCCAGGCCACCGAACGGAGTTGCAAGCTACGAAATCTCACCAAGATGGGCCGGTGATGATCTGTATCCGGTGTCCCTAGCCTGTGACAGACAGTGAAGGACTCCGCAGTGCACGTTTTCAGTTGCAGCTTGTTGTTGACTATGTCAAGTGCCACTCTGCCACAGTCTTCACCGTCAGACTCCGCAACCCTCATGAGTAGAAGTGCTTTACGACGATGCCTTGTCTCTATGGCATCAACAGCTTGAGTACATTCTTTAATCTGCTGCCGTAACAGTCCCAACATGCTGTATATTAGTTCCCGAAAGGTTCGGAACTCCTCAGCAACTTTTGCAACCGTGTCCTTTGAGTTACTTGTGCATTGAGGCTTCGACTCCAGTTCGGCCATTCTTCTGGTGAAGGACTCCTCCAGAGATTTTTGACCGGCTTCAATGTTCACCAACTGTGACATATTGTTGTGTAGTGTAGTGTTGGTAGGTGGTGGCTACAAATTGGTTAAAATCCACACATAAACTCCTACAAACAAGTGCAGTCCAATATTATGGTGTATTAAGTAACAACTTGTAATAGTTTTTAGAAAATGTAGATATTTTAAATTAAATACAATTAAGAGCAAATAATTTTGTGTGTACACTTTTTAACACCAACCCTCAAAAAAAAAAAGAAAAAAAATATACTTCTTAATAGTAATCAATCAACCTATTGCCGTCCACTATTGAACGAAGGTCTCCCCGAGGAGCACGAACCATCCTGATCTTTTGCTTTAAAGTTTACTTTAAACTTGTGGACTAGTCCAACGCTGAATAGCCTCGTCTCGGCTCCGTATGTCATTACGGGTAGGACGCACTGATCAAATACCTTGGTCTTTAATGATTGTGGAATCGGCAACTCGAAGATGTGATGCAACTTTCCGTATGCTGCCCAGCCCAGACAAATTCTTCTATCGTCCTTCTGAGCGAAGTTGTGTCGGCTAAGCTTAATATTTTGCCTAAGGTATATGTATTCTTGCATAACCATGATAGCAGCACCTTTTATGGTTACAGGACTCGGGGATACATGGCTATTATGCATGATTTTCGTTTTTTCCATTCATTTTGAAGAATCGTCCAGACTGTTGAGCATTTCTTCCAGATCATGCCAGGATGACTATGTCGTCTGCAAACCGCAAATGTGAGAGGTATCGGCCTTTAATAATAATTCCCCGTTCGTTTCAATTGAGTGTTTGAAGAGGTAATTCCAATGCATTGGTAAATAGTTTCAGGGATACAACATCTCCCTGTCTTACCACGATGCAATTGGAATGGTCTTGTGCTCTTTTCTTGAACTTCGACGGTAATCATCGCAGGTTCATGGAGGCATCTCATCACCTGGACATATCAGTAGTCGATTAGGCATTTTTGCATAGATTCCAGGACAGCCCAGGTCTCGGTGATATTGAAGGTTTTCTCGTAGTCCACATACGCTAGACAGAGAGGCTGGTTAGGTTCCTCTGTCTTTTCGATTATTTGCCTCAGAGTATATATGTGGTCCACGCTACTGTAGTCTTTTCGAAACCCAGCCTGATCCACGGGCTGGAAGTCATCGATTTTTGGACAAGACGATTCGTAATAACCCTCGAAAATAACTTAGATACATGGCTCAGGAGTGAAAATGGGCGGTAGTTGTTCAATAGGCTCTTGTCTCCTTTCTTGAAGAATAGCACTACCACGTTCCTGTTCCATACCTCCGGTGTAGTGCCAGTATGAATGACAGAATCAAATAGCTTTGAGAGCTCTACTGATATAGTTATTTCATTGATTTTTAGGAGCTCTGTTGTAATTCCGTCTTTACCAGGAGCTTTTTTGTTGTTAAGTTGTCCGAGGGCCATTTTAATCTCGCCCAAATCGATATTGGGAAGCTCATCTCTGAGGTGGCGTGTCAGGCTAGCACGCGGGTCATACACGCTATGTGTCTCGCTTGATAGTAATAAAAGGTATTTAAAAATTCTAATTTGGGTACTTCATAATGAATGTGTTCATCATCTGTTTATCGTGTGCTAATACTTTTCTCGTGAAGTGCATATACAGCGTCATCTATTGAAGACACATCGTACCTGTATCGCGATTTAGAAATTTGCATATCGATTAATAAAATACAATTTCTCAACATGCGCGGTCACCTGCCAAGCATGATCACCTCACCTGGTCGGAGGATTCCACCTTAGTGTTATAGGGTTATGACACCCGTTCCTCCGTAGTTATGATATTTTTAGAAGAATATCTGTCGCTAAAAGACAGTAACATCAATTATACCACATTAAAATACCGCATCTCAAATAACAGAACAAAGGTATGGTTTCCTATTCAATTTCGGGAGAAATTTTCCTCAGAGCGTTAATTAAAAGAAAACTTACAATTTTGACTTTATCAATATTATTCTAGATAAGAGTTTTGGTACAGACAAATCTATATGTGTGGGTTTTCCTTAATGGTTCCAATGTACATGGGCACGAGTGAATTTATCCATTCCATTATAATTGCAACAGAGTAGCAAATACAGACGCTATTACGACAATGCTTATTTTAATCGCCTAGTTCAATGGTTCAAACGTAGCTGCTAACTTGGGCTATAAAGTTTACGATTATAAGTACATTAATAATAATTAACTCAAAGGTTTAAATTAAATTGATAGTTGACAAGTGAATCATGATAGTAAATGATTATTGGCATTAATACCAAAATATTAATATATTTAAATACAAATCAAAGTTATATTTTGTATTTATCGTCTCATATATATTTTTAAATAGAAAAAAAATACATAAGATTTTATTGGTCTGATGGTATTACAAAAATATTATTTAATATTACAGTTTATATAAAGAGATTGAATATTTCAAAATGGGCCCAATTTACATTTGTTACCATCTTATACCCTCACACTAATGTAAAAGGTAAAATTATAGTCGCCCTACAATAAATCATAATTGATTAAATTATGATCACCTTGTTTAGTTTTAAGGAAATGAATATTGTTGTTTGTAGAGGTACATATAGTAACATTTGTATGACGAATTTTAAATTATTTTAATAGATATAAATTAATATAAGTTGCATAACGAAGTAGATTTTGAGAAGTTTTTCTTTTTAAATTTGAACTGGATTATTCAATCACTATTTTTATAGTTTTTTAATTCTCAATTTTGTTGTATTTTGTAAATTTTACTTTAACATTGTATGGTCAAGTCCTTTAATCTCATGAGTCTCGATAAGTTTTTTAATTTTTTATTAAGTAGTTGTTTTCTACTTTTATAATAAACTGTTTTCCTATGTGAATGTTGATCATAATTTTAATTAGAGTGGCACGTGTGTTTGTTTACTCAGTAAGTATGCCTCAGTAAATAAATAGGTAAGAATCTAAAATTACACCTTAACTATAAGAATAATATAATTCTTTCTTTTGCTTTTACAAAATAAACCCAAGGAATGATCACTCAACATAACTTATATGCAACATTTGTTGAGTGTTCATTCTTTAAAGCTTTCAAACTTTCATGTTTGTTTAATATATTTTTATTTTTTTCAGTAGGATTATCAGTTATGAATAATATTTTTTAGAAAATTGCCCGAATTTCAAAAGTGGTTATATGAGAAATATTATTATACATACTCTTTAGCCTTTAGTTTTAAATGATTCTTAAAGTGATATTTGTTTAGAATTACAAATACTATACACAATAACGTATAACAATGCAGTTTAAATAAATTCCCTCCTCCGTACGCGCTTATTTCGTGCCATAATCGTTTAAGTTAGCTCATGAATATTGAACGGCCAGGCCCCGACTTTCAAGCTCGCACTTTTCCGCTACGTGCACACCACATTAACACCACACTATTATCACAAAAAGTCAATTTGTAAACTGAAATCAATTGCCTCTGCTTCCTGTCGGGACTTTCTCTGTAACCGCACTGGGTATTATTTTTCTGACGATTTTAATGTCATTTAGGTTTTTATAGAGCAATATGTTTCATTCATTCGCTAGGCTTGGACATTAATAAATGAAATATTTTCACTCTAGTGTATTTTATGCCTATGAGTTACAGAAATGGTGACCAATTTTTGCTTTTCATAACTGAATTATTAAGATGGATTTTCCTTTGTGCCTTAAATGATCAAAGACAAATAAAAGCCTGTCTTATCCATTTTTTAAAAATGTGTAAAATATTATGTTATTACGTCATAAGATCCAGGGAGGATAGACAGACAAAGGGTGACTTAGTTATGTCCAATAGCTTAAAAATAATCATAAATACCTAAGCATAAAGTGAAGACGATGTCTATGAAAAATATGGAATAAAATATGAAGAGAAAAATTATATTACCTATACAAAAATATATTATTTTATTACAAATACTAGCTCATAAGTATATTTTGTAGCTTAAAAATTCAATAAAAGTGACTATAGACAATAAACATTTACTCAGAAAGTGAATTGTATGAAACCTTTAACAATACAAAATAAGCTTGTTTTTGTAACTTTAGAAATTCGAAGGCAATTCCAATAAGAATATAATAATTGTTGAAAATATTTTCGGCAAACATATGACATTTAGTATTGAATTGTCGCAGATAGTTTCTTTAGTACCACCATCTTGAAATTGTATTTTTCCCGTAAATCAGCTAGTGAGTGAATTCATTTTGCACTAGAAGCCAAAGATGACCTTTATAGTATGATGTCCTTATTTTAAACATTTGCAACTGAGATTTAAGAATAGCATATAAGTATAGATATATAAAAAATTCTGTTTATGAAAATCACTTGACAATATACTTGTACATGGTGATTGATTTAACAAAAATTTTAAACGAACGTCTTAATTGATTCGATTATCCCAGAAATAATAACCACTTTAATATCGTACTAATAAGACTCCATAGTAAAACGTCTTATTTACATGACACGCTTAAAAATATAATAAGATTTACACTTTAACTACAAAAAAAATATATCTCCGTAAATATAATGCAAAACGTCTCGAGTTATAGCATTAATAATGGGTATATATACTTTTCGCCTATGATTGTTAACTAAGAAAAAAAGTAATATAGACATATACCTACATGATTTCGGCACTTAAATATATATCAGGAAATAATGAAACTAAAAAATTGACAGCATACCATCAATTACTCTTTTCTTCATATAAACAGTAGAAACATTTGAAAATGAAAAACTAAACTCAAGCTTTTCTATATTTTCTTAATGCATATCTTACATTTGCCGTGATCGTGTTATCTCTTAATATTCGTTTGTTTCATACAGAACACTTGGTATTTATATTTTCATGAAATCGAAAATAAAAATGCATACTCTCCAAACAACAGTGGTTGATTTGACGAACGGACAGAGCGCCTTTCTCACTCGCTGCACGCCGTTCCTTTATCAAATTGTGTGTTTTTGCGGAGATAATGTCAGATCGGAGTTTATTCGATTCTATATTTCTAAAACTAAATAAGATTCAAAATATTTAAAAACACACGTCTTTTAAGTTTAGATTTCTTAACTCGTCCAGATAATTAAATCGTTTTTGTCCTCCGCTCGGACTTTGCTCAACGGATAATTAGGTATAGAAAATTTGAAAATTTCGCAAGTCATTATGCCAATTCACACATGGAGGCACTTGAAATGAAAATTCATTACAGACCATCAAATTAACAGTATTTCGCTATATATAATTTTTGTTAATAACTGTTTTTAGACTTTCATGATTTTTACATATACCCATAGTTTAGTTACCCAATTATGTGTATGCTGATGGTTAATAAAATACGTAATATTTAAACTATCGCTGAAGAATATTTAAAAAAAAACTATAGTATAATGTCATTCTTTAAGGCAAATCTTGCAGTCAAATATCTCTTAAAGGTCATCATTTAAGGCTGAAAAATTACAATATCAAGAATTTCTGTATTATAGTGATAGGCGAGGAAGATTTCAAATATTATCTTCTTCGGATAGGAAGTTAGCTAATTTACATGTATTATTTTCTATTCACCAAAATTTCATTCAATTGAAAATTTATCTCAATGGATTTTTTGAGTGTAAAAGATAACAGAATCAATTGAATGAAATCGCTTCAACGTTGACAATATCCGTTACTCACCACGCAATTCAGTGAAGACCTACATTTATTCGAACCTCTTGTTATATTAAAATAGTTCCCATGTGACATTTCAAATGAGCAGACCTTGTGAACCACTAAAGGTTTCGAAATCATTGCCAAAGCTTTATAAAGCATGTGTAAGGAATGGTTGTATTTATGCTTCATTTTGTTTTTTTTTACCTGTTCCTTTCATATTTTTACTACTTATTTTTTCTTGTTTGAACCTTCATTATGGAAAGTTACACTCTATATACTATAGACGTTTTAGAAAAGAGTCTTTTTTTTACTTTTTTTATGACAATATAGACTTCTGGCTATGTTTGTAAAGAGAAAAGAAGCCAAAAAAATTTCACGAATAGAATTATAGTAATGAAATCATAAAAATTAATATATATTTTTCTGAACGACACAAAAATCATCACAAGCTTAATAATGAATAAGAACAAGGTCGAAAGGAAAAATCTGTTTGACATTTGACACGTTACGATTTCTTAGAACTTACACGCCTTTAGATTGAGATTCTTTTATAAAAAAAATAAGTCTCTTTTGTATATGATATTGTGTTGTTTTTATATTTTTTTGACTAATATATCTCTATCGTCGAATATTTAGACTTGTTTTTATGAAACGAAATTTAGTTACTCCTATTTGAATTTTTTAAACTTCAAAGAAGATAATTTTCGCTCAGCACAAAACTGTACTCATAGCAAAAGTTATTAGTAACAAGGCACAGAACATTTCTTGAATATATTTCTTTCTATAAATAAAGTTAGTCAGAACAGATAACAAATTCAACTCACATACAATGTTTTTGGTTTACCGTATCATTTTTATCGAATACTTAACTATAAAACTAGACTGGAGTCGATAACTTAGATTTACCAGATTCAATCAGATAACGTAGTTCGTATGTCCTTCTTTGTATTAAAGTAGCTTTGCACTGTAGTCATCATAACTCTAAATCAAGTAATTAACAACTGACTCATCGAAGCTATCGAGTTTCGTTCTTAGATGGGCGATATAGGCGGGGATTATAATAATCTATAAACAGATATACCGTAGTATCACTTGATCATTCAAATAACGTATGTCTATACGAGTATACTATTTCATCGACGCTCACATGTTTAAGTCAAAGGTTCACTTCATCGTAAAGATCTTTTTTTGTTCAATAAAAGCATAATATTGGACACAGACATTTTATGTATTCATTAATACCTTCAATAATGATGTTTTGTACTTTTAATTTCGTTCATTTGCGTCATGATCTTTATTGCTGTTATTTATGAGCAAATGGTTTTTGATAAAACAAAATTTAGTTCGTATATGTTCAAATATACCTTATGCCTTGCAAGCCAACAAGTTTATGTCTTGATTATCTATAACATTGAAATATATCGATCCATTATGACTCCCTCATCATAAAATTCATTACCAGTACAACCAAGTTAAAATTCAGTGAAACCACATGAGCTAGCAATATATTTGTACAATATTCAATGTCTTATGCATTAAAAATGCGAAAGTTTCATTACTAAATTATAACTACAGTCCAAGAAAAACAAGCACTTTTCGGTTCAAATAATGAGATAAAATTACATAAAAGCGTGGATGTGATTACTGGTATAACATACGCTTCTTGATTAATGTTGTGTTTGTCTATCATTAAATTATTTATCAAAACTAACAAGTTTGTTCACTGATAAATCTGTTTATGCTTGCAACATCTGATCTCGCCGTAAAATAAAATAAGACAAAATAATTACATTACCAGTAATTTATACGTCTTTCACCTTAGCTTTTGTGTCTCAAAGGAGTCACAAAAGAATTTGACGACAGTGTCTTCTTTTTGTGGATTCAATGAATAATAGCCTCATTATTCGAGAGCCCTCTTTATGTACTCAGCCAAATAACAAGATGTTATGTTTAGTAACGAATCGATAGAATTTATGCCACATTGGATACCAAGATACAAACTACCTTTTCTTTATTCAAGTTTTCTATTTCTAAATTTATATTATATGTACTCGTATATAGATCTTAACTTAGTAATGCATTTTTTTATTTTAAGAGCCTGCTAAAAGGATATTACTCCTTTTGATGGAGAGCATGAATAAAATCCAAGAGTTGTGAGAAGAAGGAGAAGGTGTGGCTAGTTCGAAGAGTTCGTCAGAACACTCTCCATGTTTAAGACTATAGAGAACTGCCATACAGGTGATATCTCTTCACAACTGCAGGAACTCAAGGGATTCAGTGACTTTGGGATTGTTGATTATTCGAGTTGATCGCCGCTGTAACTGATCCAGAGCGCCGATGACTCTAATGTGGCGCTTGTGCAGAAATGCGGCAACACATTTGCAGAGTTTTAGTGGAGAGCCCAAATACCGGAAGTTTGGAGAGAAGCGAACGGTGCCTGACCCTATCGAAGGCCTTGGCCATGTCTTGGTTGATGCCTAAGGACTCTCCATGCCCATCTACGGCCTCACCCCAAAGGTAGGTGTGTGAAGAACGGCACAATTTGAAGTCGATGGCAATGGATTGGTAATTAACCGGGTTTGAGCGGTCGCCTCATTTGGGGATGGTTTGAACATTCATCTCTCTCCAGATCTCCGGAACAATTTCTGAGGAATATGACAGGCAGTATAAGCGCTTCACTACTGGAGACAACTCTGGTGCGTAGTTTTTAATAACAGCCACTGGAATACCGTCCGGTCCAATGGTTTTCCGAATATCGAGTGACCGTATCTCCGCCCGCCCGGTGCAAGCCACGGTCCTCGATTCGGGAATTGACCGCAAAAAGGTCAGTAAGTAGTTTTACTTTCTCTTGCGGCTGATGAGCGAGTACTGCGTCGGGACAGTTCAGCGGTGGTAGCGAGGATTGGTAATTATTAGACTACACGGTTTTTAGCCAATCGGTAGAACTTACTGATAATCGTAGGGTATGCGATGAGTTCTTGGCAAGTCCGTACAGTGTGCTGAGTATCCGTTCTAATGTAAGACCTCTCGTGGCTCCTCTGGTGGCTTTGTTATATTCTACGAAAAAAAAGACTCTAAATAGGAAGAAATAAGAAAATAACTCAAATAGAAAACCCGATTGTCAGTTACAGAAGGAGAGTCCAGTCGCACAATAAGAAATTAAGAAAATTATCCTTAATGAAAAATGTCAAGCGATTGGTTGTGATGGCATTAATCGGAGAATACTCACCACAATAATGGTTCACCTTCTCCTCGCCATTACCGATATTATTCTTTCTCGTATCTGGCACATTTTTTTCTCTGTGGCTTAAAACATAAACTTAAAACTCATTTGCAATATATTTCTATTCTTTCTTTTCTCTCATAACTGCTAGAAACCGGCGTCCACAAACAGTTCTTCAACTTTGTCTACTGTAATAACTTGTTCAGTCCTCTTCAGTCTGGGTTTCGACCAGGTCAATAGATGGGGAGGATAGAGAATGTTAAGTTTACTACCACATTACTTGTAGATTTTTCCAATGCCTTCAATACTGTCAAGCATGAACCCTTCCTTGCTGTCCTTTCCCATTTCTCGGTATCTCAAGAAACACTGGACTGGTTCTCCTCTTACCTATGGATCATGAGCAGTCAGTCAAGATGGAAAATTGTTCCTCTAGCTGTGTAATCTGGCTACTGGCATCCCCCCGGGCCATATTCTGTCACTTCTTCCCTTTTCCATCTTTATTACACTCTGATTTTCTACACTCAACCTTCATGGTACAGTCTGTCCTATTACCGAACGCGTTTCCTCTCAAGATCAGGATGGCAAAACTCGGCACAGTTTTAAACATTTATTGTGAAAACATTTCCTAAACATCTCATCAGATCCACCTTGATTTTATACTATCGCTTTCAAGAATTTATATTGCGTATATATTATATAATCTAATATATAAAATTCTCGTGTCACACTCCTCCGAAACGGCTTGACCGATTTTGATGAAATTTTTTGTGCTTATCCGGTATCTATGAGAATCGGCCAACATCTATTTTTCATCCCTCTAAATGTTAGGGGTAGTACAACCCTAAAATTACTAGGAAATTATTTATATGGCAAAACAACGTTTGCCGGGTCAGCTAGTATATGTATAAATATTATATGCATATTCGAAATATATATACATTTCGAAATATATGTACATTTTAGTTTCCATGCATCTACCTTGTTTTGATTCTGCATGGCCCTAAGGTCGACTGATAGAAAATGTCTACGGCCACCTTTGTCCCTTTTTATGTCCATAAAATATACGTAAAAAAAGTACTAAATTAAAATGTATAGGTCACAAATAGTCAAAATACAGCCGTGGTTGCGGCGACATATGTAAACTTATATCGAGTCTATAGAAGAAGATGGAGAACATACAGCGCGTTGCCACCCCGGCAATGCTAGGGTGAAAAATAGCCTCATCCGTCACTCCCACGCCTGCGCTTATGGAGGACGGAGATCGTCTAATGATCTCCGGCGCCTGAGTCTTCTGCGGTACCTAGCCCGTTCCCGGGTCTGGCGGACCGTGAGAGTTCTAAAGCTCTCCCTGTCCCGCTCCGCCACCTCCTTTGCAAGCATAACCTGCTTGCAGAAAAAGGCGGTGGAGTTCCACACGCTCTCGCTCCGTATCATGGCCGCAATCAGGTTACCGAGCGAGAGAATTCCTACTTCGATGGCCGCCATGAGGTCACGCCTCTGCTCCACCCATGCCGGGCATTCTGCGAGCGTGTGGAGCGATGTGTCCACGGTCTGGCTATCACAGTGATGGCACTCAGGCGTTGGCTCCTTACGTATCAGACACCACTAATAATATACCACTATTTTAAAGAAACTATTATTTAAAAAAAAATGTCTAGATTTTATATCACAGACAATATTTCAAACCTTATATGGCCTATGCAACATAAGCTGCATAAACATAAAGTTTACGCGTAACACTTCACTTTTAAAAGTAATGACGTTTTTATTAAGGTTTAACTAAGTGCATGTTTCTATTGAGAAAATAGTAAGGATATAAAAAAACACGAAGTGCGTCGGAACAGATAAAATTTGTTGCCGTATTATTCATATCAAAGCTTCTCGTTTAAATACCTGAGTATTTTATTTGTGAGAAAAATTGTCTACTTAAGGTCTATTCTTCTTTGGTAAATTAACCTGTAAGAAATACGCTTACAATTTGTATTCGACAGTAAGCACAATTCGCAATCAGCAAAGCCTGTTTCTGTACACGGTCTACGCTTGTTTGTCGAACCATTAAGCGTATTGTTAAAAATTTTCGATATTCCATGGAACGCGTGTAACAATTCTATTGAGATGTTTCTAATTATATGAAGGTTATTTGTAATAATTTATGAAAACATTTTTAAATATCGTTTGTTTAGTACGCCAATATCATAAAACACATTAATTTTTTCCTTATCAAGTATGTCTAAAGGTATTTTTTGCAATGAGAGTTAAAAAAAATAAGTTTAATCAAAAAATATTTTAACGTGAACTACATTTATGCTTCGGTCCTATAACAATCTTCTCCTTCGTTGCCCCTCCCATACGCTTGAGTTTGTAGGCTCATCTTTCTTTGTTCTTCTCTGGAATGAGCTTCCCCTTGAAGTCAGGATGGCTACCAACGCTCATTCAAAAAAAAGTGAAGCAGTATTTACTGAAACAGCTGGCAGAATCCACCAATACATGATTATTATCTTATACTTGTTATGATATTTATTTGTGTATGTATGTATATAGATTTAATATCAACTTAAGTGTGTATATGTATGTATTTATGTTCATATTTGTATAAATTTTAGTATATGATAAGTTTGTATATGTTTACTTCTTTAATTCAACACATCTGTAACGCATCTACTTCCTATTTTCTTTGCATCAACTAAAGGTCGACTGGTAGAGAATCCCTTAGGTATTAAGTCCGCCTACGTACATAAAGTGCATGATGTACAAATAAATAAATAAATGTATAAATTTATACGAATTCTGTACCCATCCATTGTGCATATACAAATATAGAACGGATCAATATATACATTGTCGTCACAACAGCTCTGACAATAAAGGTTTTGTGTCGGTAATATGGAACTAACATTGATTGATGTTCAGTCGTTCATCTCGTACAATGAGGATGTATAGACACGACCGCTTTTACCGAGCCACGGAGAGTAATTAGCTGAACCACCTTCGCCAAATGATTGATAGTTGAAAATCCATTATTAAACTTGATATTTTGTATGCATGATTTACCTGACAATGTCTGTAGTAGGCTTCGATAAAATGACAAAGTATTTAAACACGATGGGGTTAAAACACCTTTGTCATCATTTAGCGTAAATCATTCTTGTTAACTATTCGGCAAATAACTGTATTTAAAAGGGTTTGGCTGTTAATTGCAAACGTATCGAGTATATTTCTTTGATGTGCACTAATATATATGGTGATTTAACACAAGTATTTATTACTTTTGAGGTATAAAATAAGAAAGATTTGATTTAAAAAGTTCATTAGCAAATAAATCTTATTCTATTGATAGCGTTGTATTATTATAAGGTACTTAATCTTGAATTACTAAATTTGCCATCGTAAATGGCTATTTATACTATTATACAGAAAACAAAATAAAAATGAATATTCTTTATTCACAAACGCTTCTTTAATACTTCAAAGTTTCTGAGTAAAATACAATTCTGCAACGTCAATACATCTAAATTTCAAATAGACTTGCCCCAGTTCAATCTGAAATAGAATTCTGAGCTAACTATTAATACCTATTAGCACTTTGCCACCTTTCAGCCACACTAAGCATATCAACGTCAAATGTAACTCTGAAACAGTCGGGATTGAGACCTAAATAGTCTTATCACTGTTTATAGAAGGTAATATAATGTGAACGATTTTAAATAAGTAATTTCGCTTAAGTGCCATTAAGATCACACATATAGGTATCAATGCTAGTATTTTCGTTTTGTAGCATATTCAGATCTTCAAATTCAGTTTGCCCTCAGGGTTACAGAGATCCGATACCAATCGCTTCGTAGAAAAATGTACTTTCAGGTAAAATAATAACCAACCCCGAATATTCTTAAAAATAATAATTTCAGAGATGTCATCGCTAATACAATTTCACGGCAGCAGAGTATTCTAGGCAAGGTTTACAAATAGCTCTGATTGTAACATCATGTGTGAAAATCTTAAAAACCAAGTTTAGATTACTCAGACATGTCTGCACCCATAAAAAATATTCTTAGTAACGATGCCCATCGATGAACATGTCACGGAGGACTTCTTCAAATAATGATGTATTTAAAATATTGGAATTATAAGAGATTTTCATCTCGTATCTGTAGCTATTTGAAAACATTCAAAAAATCTTTTGAAAAGATCCACAAATATCAAACGGTACAACTGTCATTCCGTAAACTAGGTCCTAATATTAAGTCTGAGTGTAACACCGGTAAAACAGAGTGCGCTAAAAGTCAGACAACCGAATAAAACTGGATGAACAACAGCACTCTCGTTGTTAGCGCACGTTGTTATGGAGTCTTTTTTTAAACGGAGCAAAGGTGTTAGCTAATGCCGCTTTCTATACAAAGTACACGTGTACGAGTACTTCGTTTAAAAATACTAATGGATTTGTGTTTCGAACTCGTAGTTTAGTTAAGGGTGCACGAAAGTCGTTAGACGCAAATCGTTGAGTAGATAAAGTTAAATGAAATTGATGTAAGGTATGTGTAAAAAATGAGTGTAGTGGTGATATTGTTTTGTAGCTTGATACTGGTTAGACGGTTATCACTTATTCAGAATATGAAATGTGTTCTTAGTAACTTAAAAGTTTGAAATAGTTTAAAATGTAATGAGACGTGTCTCGGAAGGTAAATAACATTACCATCACAGTTCTCATTTCTATTTTTACCAGAAGAAACTATATACTCCTAATAATAATTTATTTTTTTGTATTATATAATTCCAATCATCAAATAATGTAATTAAATAAATGTAATACATATGTATATTATACATTACCTTGATTAAATGAGCAGGGTTTTTAATTAAATGTTTATAAATTAGATAGAGCTATTGATAGCCTAATAAAAGTTATAACTTCTGCACCTTCTGTACGTATAAAATTAAATTAAATTAAATACGTATTTTTGTAAAGGTTTAATAAAGGATTAGTAAATATAGATATGTATATAAGAAACCAGTACTATGCATGAAAATGTGAATTCATACAACTAATAGATAACGAACTTTGTTGAAGTTTTTCGATTAATTAATAAATCTATATCATATGAACTATTTCTTCATCAAAAATCATCTAGAAGAGCATATTAGACTCAAATAAATGGTTTTGATTACCTACAAGCTAAACGAAACTTCTATAGGAAAATAATATCTTCATATCTGTATTTGACAGAATGTATATTTAATCCCATTCTCTATTCGATCCGAGATTCTAAGAAAACTAAACAAAATTGATCTACATGATCTTTGTTTGCTTTTACGAGCAGACTATTGGACACAGGTAACATTTTATTACATAAAACAAATATTTCAGTTTCTTCCCGGTGCTGTCTAAGGGTAAGCAATCCCTGGAATCATTTATTTTGGACCAAAATAAATCGTCCGATAGAAATATTGTATGATGACTTCCTTTAGTTAGAGTTCAGTAAAAACTATTATGTGAACACGCTAAGCAGTTTTTAAGGATATTAATGAAGACTACTTATACGTCTCTCTTGGGAATCAATCAAAATTTTTGGCTGAACATGAATACAAAGATGTCTTAGTAGAGAGTATATACTCCACTCCATAAATTTCTTGTTCAGCTAGTGAAGCTGGACGTTGATATTCTTGTCGTAGCAAGTCTCGTCGTAGTTTTTTTAAAGAAAACATTAACGACCATTAGTATGCATACTACTTTTAACATTAGCCTAAATTTAAACCGAGAAAGTTGTCAATTATTATGAAATAATTAACGTTAAACAGCATTTTTCAATAGTCAATAAAGAAAAACTTAACTTTGTTTCATGTTGTTTCAGCATTTATTATAAAATACAATTTTACCTGCAAAGGGTGACAGCAAAAAGAAATGGGGTTGATAAAACTGGTGTAGATATTCCGTGGTATGGTATTTTGAATTCAGTGTTCCGTTCTGGATTTCAAAGCTGTGGGTTTCGCAATTAAAGCTAAATTTCGATACACATATTTGGAATAAAGCACTCCAGTTTTACTTTGGTTATTCGAATCATTTTGGTCGGCTGGTACAATGCAACTCTATTGTTTGGCTGTTCAGCGTACTGTACTTAATCTATTCTAACTAAGCATTTTTTCACTTGCTGCGCAGGCTGTGCTGCTTACTATTCATCGAATCACCACTTTATTTGTTATAGAGCTACGTAACCGTAAGATAAGCTAACGAATACTCGAAAATGAATTCATAGTGTAACTGAAATCGGTATGAAAGTTCGAATAAATTCGAATATGATACGTATAAGTCTATATTATGTCAGAGTAAAGTGTAAAGGTATAGAGTCGTAGGCTAAAATGAGTTACAATTTCGTCTGCAGAAAAAGTATTCGTGGGTTCTAGCTTGTTAGAAAGTTAAAAAAAAATTCACTACTAATGGTTGTTATTCAAATATAATTTAACGATAGAGCTTTCAGTTACGTTTTGCATATTTCTTTCTGTTCACCTACAATTTGTATCAAGAGTTTGTTACAGATGTTTTGTTTAAAAAGCTTGAAACTGTTTTTTTTTTTTTTTTTTTTTATCGACTTCATATTTTATTTAAATTTCTCTAAAGTTTAAATTTATGTACCTATAAATAATAACTTAACTTTATACTAACAATAAAAACCACATAACAATTTTATGTTAGAGTAATTTAAATAATATATTCAATTATCCCATTGTAACTTAAAGTATTACGTAGCAACGAAATTAAAATATTATGTCTAAGATTTTGCCTTTGACTTCATACAACTTGCAATCCAGAATCATAGCGTGCCATCTAACTTACGTAAATTTCATGTCGTGAACAAACCGTTAAGTATTTCCTCTTAGACTAAGATCGTACCGTACCATAACCTCAATATATCACAAGACTTAGAAGTAGCTTCGGTACCTGCAAGTTATTCTGCATAGTTGGTTTTAGTACTAAGCTTCTTACTGCTACGTAATAAGTCCGTTAGCGTGCAGTCACAGCTGTACTGATTACTGCATATTGGAGTTGACATATTCGTTCACTTATAATTTAATATTTTTTCGTAAATATGATATGGTTCATAATTTTTTTGTAAGCATTTCATTTGAATCGTACAGTGTTTACTATTACTATTAAGCTATGAAACTGCTATTACTATTACTATTAAATATGCGTGAGGGCAACGTTGAAATTGTTGGCGTTCCAGAATTTAAACATGAAAACCTAGTTAACACGGTACTGCAACTGGTAAAGACCGTTGATGGCTCGATTAACGACGATGACATTTTACACACAACCAGAGTCGCTAAGATAAACAGGCAAAGTGATAAGCCTCGTACTATTGTGGTGAAGCTCCGCAGTGCACGGAAACGTGACATTTTTCTTGCGGCTGTCTCTAAATTTAATAGGGAAAACGTCAAAGACAAGCTGAGCTCACAGCATTTAGGATTAGGCGGACCAAAGGTTCCGATATTCGTTGCAGAGCATTTGACACCAGCTAACAAATCTCTGCACGCGGCCGCACGTAAAAGAGTTAAGGAACTATCATACAAATTTATTTGGGTGAGAAATGGCAGAATATTTGTTCGTAAGAATGAAACAAGTCAAGCGATCTTAATTCGCAACATTGATGGCCTGAGTTTGATTGTCTAGTTTCTTTATTTTATTTTTATTTTTTATTTTTTCTTATATTCGTGTGTGGTTAACGTGCTGGCAGGAACATATGTGATGATGCTCGATATTTATTATAAGAATGTTCGAGGTATTCGGACTAAGACTGGGACTACACACACACACACAGAACAAACAACCAAAACAATACATGTATCTCAGAAGGATGTTTTTGTGGCCTGCGCTGTATTCTATGTCTATCACATTAATATAGTAAAGACAACAAGGTGCAACATAAAACATACTAAGCTTTTTAATGGCCAACATAAATAATAATATTTCTGATCAAATAGACAATCTAAACGTGGCAACCTCATATCAATGTAACATAGATGTATGTAACTCAATCATCATGAAACGCCCTGGTTCACTTAAAATAATAACACAAAATATTCGAAGTATATACAGAAACTTTGATAGTTTTCAAGTTCAAATTGCTAGACTGACGTGTGATATAGATGTAATGGTTATGACAGAATGTTGGCTCGATGATAAGAAGCCAATCCCAATTTTAGAAAATTATGTATCTTTTTCTACAAAAAAGCGTTTCAATCAGAACGACGGCATCGTGATATATGTAAGAAATCATATTCCATGCACCATAGAAGAACCAAATTCAATGGGAGGTAGTTTTCTTCTATTAAAAATTGGGGAAGATTTTTGTATACTGGCAGTCTACAGATCACCATCGATATATTATATTGATCAATTTCTTAGTACAATAGAAAACATAATAAACAATACAAGAACGAAAAATGTTATTCTGATTGGAGACTTCAATATCGACATTAAACCAAATAATAACGATCGAAACAGTACATCTTACTTAAATTTAACCGCAGAGCTGGGATTCCTCCCGGGACATACCTACCCAACAAGAATGCAAAACTGTCTCGACCACGTCATGCTCAAGGTATCTACTAGTGCAACAGTTATTGTGACGGACTCCACAGTTACCGACCACGCTTCGGTTCTCGTATGCGTAAAGGATATTCAGTACAGAAATAAAGGGCATAGAACTGTAACAAAAGTGGACTTCGAAGCCACCATTAAAGAAATAAAAAATTATGACTTCTCTTTTATAACGGATGGCTTGAATGTCAACCACACCGCAGCTCGGTTGGTCGACTATCTGACGTCCGTCATCTCAAAACACTCAAGAGTAAGGACAGTACCTAATCGCAAAATGATTCTTAAGCCTTGGCTCACACCAGGTCTTCTACGGTGTATCCGACAAAGAGATAAACTCTATAGAAAATCTCAGAGGGACCCTAACAATACTCTACACGCGCTAGTATATAAAAGATACCGCAATCAATGTACTTTATTACTCCGGAAGCTCAAACAAAATTATGAGAAAAATGCGTTAAGACAATCAAAAGATACTAAAGAAACATGGAATATAATAAAGTCCATCACAAACAAAACTGAACAAAAACTATCAGCTTCTAAACTCTTACTCAACACAACTGACTGCACGCTTGCTGTGAAACAAATAAATGACTATTTTGCTTGTATGGGTAAGCAACTGGCTGAGAACATAGCCCAAAATCAGAGCCCCGAACCTGCACCATATCTATCAGAAACACCATCTGCACCTAACTCCATACTTCTTCCTCCACCTGACGAAGCAGAAATAAAATCTCTGATTATTAATCTACGAAGTAACTGTGCCACCGGATGGGATTATATTTCCGTAAAATTCCTAAAATTAGCTGCGACAGTACTGGTATCACCACTTACAAAACTCATTGAAATCTGTTTTGAACAGGGGATTTTCCCTAGTGTCTTCAAAAAATCTATTATTACACCAGTTCACAAGATTGGGAGTCAGGAAGACATGAAGAACTATAGACCTATCTCCGTTCTACCGGCCTTATCGAAAATACTGGAGAAGGCACTAAGCAATAGACTCACAAAATATTTGGAACGTAATGAGCTATTTTCAAAGGCACAATTTGGCTTTAGGCCGCGGAGGAGCACTGAAGATGCGGTTAATCAACTAGTGGCATATATTACGGGAAAAGTTGATACGAAACAAAAATGCCTGGGAGTTTTCCTAGATCTAGCGAAGGCTTTTGACACAGTCTGTATTCCCACTCTAGTGAGAAAGATGGAGCACATTGGGATTCGAGGGAAACCGCTTGACATCTTCACGGATTTTCTCATGAACCGAACACAGAGGGTCAAGGTGGACGAAGCAGTCAGTCAAGAAACAGAAGTAACGTACGGCGTGCCGCAGGGCAGTTGCCTATCTCCGAGCCTCTTTCTGATCTATGTAAATGATCTGTGCGAGCAGTCTCTCCACATGGGTAAAATATTTAGCTACGCGGATGATACTGCTGTCATATTTCATGGGAGAACCTGGGAGGAGGTGACAATAAATGCTGAACTCGGACTCCAGAGAATACTTTATTGGTTGTCAAAGAACTTGCTCACCCTTAACTTATCAAAGACCTCATACGTGCAGTTCACTTTCGCCAACATTAAGCCTCCCAAAATAACACTCAAAGTACACACATGCAAGCCTCCATACAATTTTAACAGCTATTGCCCATGTCCTTCGCTAGCCGAAAAAGACACAGTTAGATATTTGGGAGTTGTACTAGACGCAAACTTGAACTGGCGATCACATATTGAACAAACCACGTCACGGGTTCGAAAGCTTATATGGATATTTAGGAGACTCCGGCGGGTGGCGGACTTTGAACTGCTTCGATTGATATATGTTTCCTTAGCACAATCGATCATTAGTTACTGCATAACGATATGGGGGGGTGCCTGCAAAACTTACATGATCCATCTAGAAAAAGCCGAAAGATCGCTACTTAAGGTTATGACTTTTAAACCATACAGATTTCCAACAAAATCACTGTACAAAGAGTGCGAACTACTAACAGTAAGACAATTATATGTCCTTAATTTAACAATTGTACAGCATAAGATTACACCAATAAATTACGAAAACAGGAATAAGCGTACTATTACAAACGTTCGCCAACCTTTAAAATGTAGAACTGCACAAGCAAGACGACAACACTTTTTTTTTTTTTTTTTTTAACGTGTGGAAACCCCCACGGGCCGTCACCCCACCGGGGTTTACGGCGGGGCGGTGTGTCGGAATCGGACCGACTAAAACCACACGGTGTGCCACTCTGCGCCTGAGAGAGGAGGGATTCGGGAACAGCTGTTATTACGACATCCTAATCCCTCCTAGCGCCTGCCCGCTTTCGTGGGCGCCATCTGCGGATAAACTCTCCATTTAGGTGACGTCCGGCACACGCACACGTCACCTCCTCGCGGCTGGCCACTATAGCGGATGGAGGGGAAAACCCGTCCCGTCCATCCGCGGCCACACTCAAGGCGGCATGAGGCGCTGGTATGCGCGTCTCCGCCGCCCGGCTCGCCGGCGGCGAATTGGGTCCGAGTGGATATCGTCCTCCCGGGCCTTCTCCGCCGCCTCCTTCCGCGAAATTACGTCTTCGCAGAAGGTTGCGACCGCGGTAAAACAACTGTCGCTACCGGCCATGGAGCGTATGACGGCCGGTAGCGAGAGATCTCCTCCAATAACTGCAGTGAGGACCCCACGCTGCGCCGCCCAAGCGGAACAAACCGCTAGCGTGTGCTGAGCCGAGTCCTCACTGCAGTCGCAGTGGTGACAGGCGGGACTCAATTCCCTCCTGGCGACCGAGTGCAGATACTTGCCGAAGCAACCGTGCCCGGAAAGGACCTGCGTCAGTCGGAAGGAAAGGGTCCCGTGCTGCCGCCCTGCCCACTCGGCGATGACCGGCTGGAGAGCCTCCACGGCGGCAAAACCAGCACGTGGAGCCTCCAGCCGGGACGACCAACGAGCCATTGTGGCTCGACGAGCAGCCTCTCGCCACTCGCGTATCTCTTCGGGCGGGGGCCGTATGCCGCTACGCGCCCGGAAGTCAGCCGTCCGCCGATAAACTTCGGCGAGCACTTCCGCCTCCAAATCCCACGAGGGAGTTCCGGCCAAGGCGCACGCCGCCTCCGTCGATACAGTGCGGTAACCACGTATGGCTCTAACCGCCAATATCCTCTGAGGGCGCCAGAGGCGAGCCCTATTCTGGGCGGTCAGAGCCGCCGCCCACACCGGTGCACCATACAGCGCCATTGACAGGACAACCCCCGTGTATAGCCGTCTCGTCGCGACGCTAGCTCCACCCAGATTGGGCAAAAGTCGCCCAAGGGCAGAAGCAGCGCCGACCAGCTTTGGAGAAAGCTGTCGGAAGTGCTCGTCGAAGAGCCACCTGCCGTCGAGGATCAGGCCCAGATACTTCATCTGGGCCTGAACCGGTACGAGGACCGAATTGACCACGATGGAGGCGCCGGAGGGTGGACCACGACGGGGCCCATGGAACAAAAGGGCTTCCGTCTTGTCCAGGGCCACCCGCAAACCCAGCGCCTCAATTCGCCCGACCACCAGTGAGACACCGGTGGTGGCCAGGCGCGCCGCCTCTTGAAAGTTCATCCCCCGGGCCGTGACCAATGAGTCATCTGCGTAACAAAGTACGCCCAGCCCGGGGGGAAGACGACCTCGAAGGGCCCAGTCGTATCCCATGTTCCACAGGAGTGGTCCGAGTACAGACCCCTGCGGAACACCGCACGACATGAGCCGCCGCCTTAGAACACCGTCTCGGTCCTCGTACATGACGGTACGCTCCTCAAGATAGTCTGCCACAAGCCGCCTCAGGTACTTTGGCACCCCGTGGTAGTGGAGTGCTTCCCTGATGCAGCTAAATGGCAGACTATTAAATGCGTTGGCGATGTCCAACGACACCGCCAACAGCACGCCGCCACAGCTCACTGCCTCTTCGGTAACGGCCCTCAGGCGCAGCACGGCATCGACCGTCGAACGCCCCGCCCGAAAACCAAATTGGGCGTCCGACAGATCGGGGCCCACCTCGCGGAGGTGCCGGACGATGCGGGCAGAGAGTATCCTCTCAAACAGTTTACCCGCCTCGTCCAGCAGCACGATGGGCCTATAGGCCGCTACCGATTCGGCTGGCCGTCCCGGCTTCCTCAATAGGACCAGCTTCCCGCTTTTCCAGCACTCAGGGAAGCGTCCGGACGCCAAGCTAGCGTTCAGGACCTCCCTGAGGCGGTGCGACATGTGTTCGAGGGCTCGGGCCAGCACTCGGGCAGGTATCCCGTCCGGCCCGGGGGCGGTGTTCTTGGAGCGGATCCGTAGAACAACCGCCCCTACCTCCGATTCCCTGACGGGCGGAACATCGTCCTCGTTCCCCCCGTCGTCTCCGACCATGAAGGCCATCGACGGGGGTGTGTGCTCCACCCGCTGCGGGAAAAGGCCCTCGACCACTTCCCGCAGGAAGCTGGGCTGGAGTGTCTCTGTAAGGGGGGGGCCCGACGTGCGGAGCTTCTGTCGCGCCGCACGATAAGGGCGACCCCAGGGATCACGATCGAGACCCTCCAGCATCTCCTTTCTCTTAATTTCTTTGGCGCGGCTTATGGCCAGCTTCAGAGTTTTCCGCGCCTCTCGGTACTCCTCATGAAGCTGGTCCTCCCCGCCTTCTTCGCGGTGTCGCCGCCGACTACGGGTGTAGGACCTCCGGGCACGAGTACAGGCCGCACGGAGGTCCGCCAACTCCTGGGACCACCAGTAAACCTCCTTCCGTGGAGGCCGGCAACCTCGGATGCGGGGCATGGCCGCATCACAGATTTGTGTAATCTCTTCGCAGAAGCGACCAGCCCCCATGTCGACCTCCTCGGTCGGGGCCTGCGGAGACAGCCAAGAGTGAATAATGGCCGCCTCCTCTAGTAAGTCCCTATTTAATTTGGCTACAGCCCACCGCGGAAAGCGAGAAGAACGCCGCGCCGCGTGACCCCTACTGGCGTCCTGGGATCGGGAGAGCTCAAATCGGATATAAAGATGGTCCGAGAGCGTCTCAACCTCTTCCAGGACACGCCAGTTCCTTACTCGTGCGGCGAGGGCAGGGGTAGCGAACGAAAGGTCCACTATCGACCCTCCCTGCTGTCGCACGCACGTGTTGGTTGAGCCCCTGTTTAGTAAACAGAGGCCCACCGAGGCCGCCCACTCCTCTACGGCCTCGCCCCTAGCGTCCGTCCTGGGGGAACCCCACGCAATGGACTTTGCGTTGAAGTCCCCCAGCACTAAGACGTGCCCAGACGTTAGACGCCGCATCGAGGTTTCCAAGTTGTTAAGGAAAACCTCGAAGTCGTTCAAACTCCGGTTGGGGGAGAAGTATACACCATACACAGTGATCCCCCCCCACTCGGCAGCAACATATCCAGTGCCCTTGTCTCTTAGCGACAAGGGCGGGGAATGAGCCGCCGTGGAGCCGACGACTGCCACGGAACCGTCCCGGTCACCCAACCAGTTTGGACGGGGAGGAACATAATAGGGTTCCGCGGCTACGGCAACACCGATCGACCACTGTGCCATGGTTTGCAGGAAAAGGTCCTGCGCCGCGGCACAGTGGTTCAGGTTCGTCTGGACCAGGAGGTTGGAGACTTGGGCCATTACTCGACCGTCTCTACAACCTCCTCCATGGGCAACGATGCCGACATGCGAACGACATCAGAGGCAGCCTGGGTCGATTGGCTAGCCCCCGACGCTTGCCGAGAATTGTAGGGAGGTTTACAGCCTCTCTGCCCAATCTGATGATCGGCGGGCTTGTTACCCGCCGCACACGCAGGGCAGTGTGGGGCGGCAGAGCATTCTGCCGCCTTGTGCCCCGGTCGACCGCAGCGGAAACATAGTCCGCTACAGTCGAAACAGCTAACACACTTGGCGCGTGTGTGTCCCGATGCCAGACACTTAAAACACCTCATCGGTCTCGCCGCCAGGACTGTGATCCTAGCGCTGACGAGACCGATCAGCAATCTACCGGCGTCGCCTAAAATTTTGGCTGACGCTACGGGACAGCTGACCCACACCGCGCCAAGCCCTCCTGGACCGGGGCGGATGGTGCCGACCCTAATGTTGTCCACGTTGCACTCTGTCTTCTCTCTTATTGCAACGCGGACATCTTCGGCCGTTATAGAGTCGTCCAGGCCCGAAATGCGCAACTCTGCACACTTAGTAGGCCTGGCGATCTTAACACCATCCGTGGCCGCAAACATGCCCCGCATCTTCTCGGCAAAGGCATCTGCAGTCTTTGCGCCTTCGGCTCCCGGGAACTCGAGGACTCGAGCTCCCGTCTGAGCGAGGCGCAACCTGACTCCATCCGTCCCGATGTCATTGGCGAGACTAGCCCAGGCCCTCTGGAAGATGGCCGCGTAAGACAGTCCGCCGTTAACCGCTTCCGGTGACACGGTGACCACTACCGCCGCGGTTTTGGGTACCTGCAGCTTGCGCGGCCTCTTCGTAGTGGCCACTGCCACCGACAGCGACTGCGGGGTAGAGGCTGCTTTTTGAGCAGCCTTTTTACCCCGCTTTCGGGACTTCTTAGTCCCCCCGACTATCTGCCAACCATCTGTGGAAGGGGCAGATGTGGGGGGAGCAGGCGTGGAGGTGCCAGGTACAGCGGCTGGAGTGGAGAGCGGAGGGAATTCCGCTCTAGGCTTGGCCGCCGTTTTGGGCCCTGACCTCGGTGCACTTGTCTTGGCTGTTGCTTTAGCCGCTGTCGTGCCCTCGGAGCAACCGCAGGAGCGGCAGACACAGACGCCACCGCCGCATAGGACACATGACCGCCCGCAACGGTAGACGTTGATGGCACCGATACGGTCTTCAGTCTATTTGCCGCGAGCGGCGGTCGGACAACAGGAGCCGGAGGCAGCCTCGCCTCTAGGCCAGCGAGACGCCCGTCCATCATGCGCCACACTGCGTCCGTGATTTGGCGCAGGTGGGCATCAGGAATACCCCCGAGGTTGGAAGAGGGGGTAAGTTGTGACGGAGGCGAGCCCTCTCGTTCCGGGCGATCTGCCCGGAATTGAGCAAACTGAGCACTGAGCTCAGTCGCCTGCCCCGTCAGACGCTCGTTGGCTGCCTGGAGACGAGCCATGTCTCCGATAAGGCTCTCCACGACCCCCGCAATAGCGGCAGAGGAGTCCTTAAGGGCCTTCACAAAACAGCCCTTAAGATTGCTAGACTTGGTGGCCACTTTGTGGATGATGGCCACCGCCGCATTTGCTCTCTCCTGCATCGATGATGGTGTTTGGAGAACAGAACTCCCTTCCGTCGGCTCCTTAATTTTAAGCAGGAGATCTGCGACCTCCTCTTCCGCTAATGCTTCGCCGTCCGCCCTGACTCTTCTGTAGGCTCCTGCCTTGCAGAAAACGGAGCCTGACGGAACCGAGGCCGGAGTTCGTGATCTCCCCCTACGACTGCTTGCAACCTTGGGAGGCAACATCTCCTGAGACGTATCGCTGCCGTCATCCCTGGAGCGTACGCGTTTCCGGCTGTCATAAAGTTCCGTTGCCATAAGCTCCAGTGTGTCCTCCTTCGCACTAGAGTTACCACCCGCGGCGGATTTGGAACGTAATCGTTCCGATGTTCTACGGCTCCCAGCAGCCATAATGACTTCTGGGAGCCCCACCGAGATAGGCGTGCTAACCAATGTCTCCTCTTCGTTGGAAGAGAAGTCGTCCGTTCTTGCACTCTTTTCCCCTCTGCTTTTCTTCTCCTTCTTTTCGTCTGTAGTTTGGTTTTTATTCATTAATGATTCCATATTTGAACCCACGAGATGGGGAGAACAAAGGTCGACCCGGGCAGAGATCCTCAATACCCGGGCAAGCGTATATTTATGCCCAACCGAGGGGTCCGCAGGTGCCTCGGCTGGGAGTGCGCTTACGACTGAACTACCCATCAGCCATGCATCCCCTGGTCACGCACCAGAACACGGGATTCGGGGTAATTTTTTAAAGAGGTTTTCTTCCTCGCAGTCCGGGCGGCTAAGCCAAGACCCTCGTCCCCGATTGGTGTCGCGAGACATAACCACGACACTCCTTTCGGGATTACGATGTGACAACGGTGGCAGGAAGATTAAATCTTCCAATGCCTGCTCGGCGGCAGTGTGAGTACACACCGAGCCCGTTCTCCTTTCTCCACCATTGACAGTGGAGAAACGCCGACCCATGAAAGGGTCCCACCATAGTGATTTTTTACCGAGGTTTTCCTCCTCAATGCTCCGAAGAGCGAAGAACCAACAGAGGAATCGACAAAAATGCCCGCTCTGTTGGACCAAGTCTCGGCCGATTTGCCGAAGAAAATGGCTTCCTCTTTGTGCTAGAATATTAGCCGTTGGCGTGATGTCCTCTTCCAAATGGCACAGGAAGAAACAGTGCCGTCGCCAACGTTACCAGGGTGCACCACGTGGAGGTTTTCTAGCCCAGCACCCCAAGACGACAACACTTACATCAAGCTACACGTATCTATAACAAAATAAACAAAAC
Source organism: Hypercompe scribonia (assembly GCA_949316085.1). Taxonomy (NCBI): domain Eukaryota; kingdom Metazoa; phylum Arthropoda; class Insecta; order Lepidoptera; family Erebidae; genus Hypercompe; species Hypercompe scribonia. Next base: position 9,843,503 of record OX438975.1, read on the forward strand.
CTTGCTCATTAACTCATTGGTCACTTACGAAGTCAAAGTCAAAACAAAATTATGGTTACTTACACAAGATTACGCACAAACCGAAACCTTACTACAGTGAAAACACACACACACACACACATACACTCACATACACACACATACACACACATCCACACACATATACATACTCACACACGCACACACACACATTTGCATACTCCCACACACATTTTTAAATGCATTTTTATTGTATAGTTTGAAATAACAAAAGGGGTGAAGACACTGTCTCCTGTAACACAGGTTGTTACCTACCACAGGAAACAGAGTACCATTGTATCTCAATAATGCTTATACCAATAAAAGAAATTATTATTATTTAAATTTTGATTTGTCTCCCTGTTTAGAGGGGTAATATACGAGTCATGCGGGCCTAAGCCAAGCATGATACGTTAGATAGAGTAGATAGATGATATAGATGAAGATGTTAGAAATTTGCGAGTAATTCGGCAGGTATTGAGTATGGTGGCTTTTTGGAGCAGATGAAAGGAGTGTGAAGGCATGTGAAGTAATTCAAGATTTTGAATGAGAGTTTTAGGTACTATGCCTGTTGATGATAGAACTATTGGAACTATGTGTACTATGTGAGCTTTCCATTGTGTTTTTAGTTCTATTGCGAGGTCTTGGTATTTTGAAAGTTTTTCTGAAATTGTTGACTGAAGATTATGTGTGTTCGGGATCGCTATATCTATAATGTAAACAATGTTACTGATTTTATCGTGAACGGTTATATCTGGACGGTTGTAATGAATGGTTTTATCTGTTATAATTGTTCTATCCCAATATATTTTACAAGCTCTGTTTTCTAGTATTGTGATTATTATTCTCTTTATTACGTATAAATACACATATTGATTACATTTTTAAATATATAAAAAATAAAAAATACATATTTAAAAATATAAAAAATAGTAGACCACCGACATCGGGTACAGGGACCAAGATACCTGTGGTTAGGGCTCCAGAGACAGGAACCTCCTCACAATACGGGCCGTGTCAAGGAGGACTGCCTTCTGCATCAGACCCTTTTTTTTTTTTTTTTTTTTTTTTTAACGTGTGGAAACCCCCTCGGGCCGTCACCACCCCACCGGGGTTTACGGCGGGGTGGTGTGTCGGAATCGGACCGACTAAAACCACACGGTGTGCCACTCTGCGCCTGAGACAGGAGGGATCCGGGAACCGCTGCTATTACGACATCCAGATCCCTCCTAGCGCCTGCCCGCCAAAGCGGGCACCATCTGCGGATAAACTCTCTACATAGGCGACGTACGGCACACGCGGACGTCGCCTCCTCGCGGCTGGCCATTATAGCGGGTGGAGGGGAAAACCCGTCCCGTCCACCCGCGGCCACACTCAAGGCGGCATGAGGCACTGGTATGCGCGCCTCCGCCGCCCGGCTCGCCGGCGGCGAATTGGGTCCGAGTGGATATCGTCCTCCCGGGCCTTCTCCGCCGCCTCCTTCCGCGAAATTACGTCTTCGCAGAAGGTTGCGACCGCGGTAAAACAACTGTCGCTACCGGCCATGGAGCGTATGACGGCCGGTAGCGAGAGATCTCCTCCAATAACTGCAGTGAGGACCCCACGCTGCGCCGCCCAGGCGGAACAAACCGCTAGCGTGTGCTGAGCCGAGTCCTCACTGCAGTCGCAGTGGTAACAGGCGGGACTCAATTCCCTCCTGGCGACCGAGTGCAGATACTTCCCGAAGCAACCATGCCCAGAAAGAACCTGCGTCAGTCGGAAGGAAAGGGTCCCGTGCTGCCGTCCTGCCCACTCGGTGATGACCGGCTGGAGAGCCTCCACGAGGGCAAAGCCAGCACGTGGAGTCTCCAACCGGAATGACCAACGAGCCATCGTGGCTCGACGAGCGGCCTCACGCCACTCGCGTATCTCCTCGGGCGGGGGCCGTATGCCGCTACCCGCCCGGAAGTCAGCCGTCCGCCGATAAACTTCGGCGAGCACTTCCGCCTCCAAATCCCACGGGGGAGTTCCGGCCAGGGCGCACGCCGCCTCCGTCGATACGGTGCGGTAACCGCGTATGGCTCTAACCGCCAATATCCTCTGAGGCCGCCAGAGGCGAGCCCTATTCTGGGCGGTCAGAGCCGCCGCCCACACCGGTGCACCATACAGCGCCATTGACCGAACAACCCCCGTGTATAACCGTCTCGTCGCGACGCTGGCTCCACCCAAATTGGGCAGAAGTCGCCCAAGAGCAGAAGCAGCGCCGACCAGCTTTGGAGTAAGCTGTCGGAAGTGCTCGTCGAAGAGCCACCTGCCGTCGAGGATTAGGCCCAGATACTTCATCTCGGCCTTAATCGGTACGAGGACCGAATTGACAACGATAGAGGCACCGGGGGGTGGACCACGACGGGGCCCATGAAACAAAAGGGCTTCCGTCTTATCTAGGGCCACCCGTAAACCCAGCGCCTCAATGCGCCCGACCACCAAAGAGACTCCCACGGTGGCCAGACGCGCCGCCTCTTGAAAGTTCGCCCCCCGGGCCGTGACCAATGTGTCATCGGCGTAACAAATTACGCCCAGCCCGGGGGGAAAACGACCTCGAAGGGCCCAGTCGTATCCCATATTCCACAGGAGTGGTCCGAGGACGGACCCCTGTGGAACACCGCACGACATGGGCCGCCGCCTCAGAATACCATCTCGGTCCTCGTACACGACGGTACGCTCCTCAAGATAGTCTGCCTCAGGTACTCGGGCACCCCGTGGTAGTGGAGTGCTTCCCTGATGCAGCTAAATGGCAGACTGTTAAATGCGTTGGCGATGTCCAATGACACCGCCAACAGCACGCCGCCACAGCTCACCGCCTCTTCGGTAACGGCCCTCAGGCGCAGCACAGCATCGACCGTCGAACGCCCCGCCCGAAAACCAAATTGGGCGTCCGACAGATCGGGGCCCACCTCGCAGAGGTGCCGGACGATGCGGGCAGAGAGTAACCTCTCAAACAACTTACCCGCCTCGTCCAACAACACGATGGGCCTATAGGCCGCTACTGAATCGGCTGGCCGTCCCGGCTTTCTTAATAGGACCAGCTTCCCGCTTTTCCAGCACTCAGGGAAGCGTCCGGACGCCAGGCTAGCGTCCAAGACCTCCCTGAGACGGTCCGACATGTGTTCGAGGGCTCGGGCCAGCACTCGGGCAGGTATCCCGTCTGGCCCGGGGGCGGTGTTCTTAGAGCGGATCCGTAGAACAACCGCCCCTACCTCCGATTCCCTGACGGGCGGAACATTATCCTCGGTCCCCCCGTCTTCTCTGACCATTATGGCCATCGACGGGGGTGTGTGCTCCACCCGCTGCGGGAAAAGGCCCTCGACCACTTCCCGCAGGAAGCTGGGCTGGAGTGTCTCTGTAAGGAGGGGGCCCGACGTGCGGAGCTTTTGTCGCACCGCACGATAAGGGCGACCCCAGGGGTCACGATCGAGACCCTCCAGCATCTCCTTACGCTTAATTTCTTTGGCGCGGCTGATAGCCAGCTTCAGAGTTTTCCGCGCCTCTCGGTACTCCTCATGAAGCTGGTCCTCCCCGCTTTCTTCGCGGTGTCGCCGCCGACTACGGGTGTAGGACCTCCGGGCACGAGTACAGGCCGCGCGGAGGTCCGCCAACTCCTGGGACCACCAGTAAACCTCCTTCCGTGGAGGCCGATAACCTCGGATGCGGGGCATGGCCGCATCGCAGATTTGCGTAATCGCATCACGGAAACGACCAGCCCCCATGTCGACCTCCTCGGTCGGAGCCTGCGGAGACAGCCAAGAGTGAATAATGGCTGCCTCCTCTAGTAGGTCCCTATTGAGTTTGGCTACAGCCCACCGCGGAAAGCGGAAAGAACGCCGCGCCGCGTGACCCCTACTGGGGTCCTGGATCCGGGAGAGCTCAAATCGAATGTAGAGGTGATCCGAGAGCGTCTCAACCTCTTCCAGGACATACCAGTTCCTTACTCGTGCGGCGAGGGCAGGGGTAGCGAACGAAAGGTCCACTATCGACCCTCCCTGCTGTCGCACGCACGTGTTGGTGGAGCCCCTGTTTAATAAACAGAGGCCCACCGAGGCCGCCCACTCCTCTACGGCCCCACCCCTGGCGTCCGTCCTGGGGGAACCCCACGCAATGGACTTTGCGTTGAAGTCCCCCAGCACTAAGACGTGCCCAGACGTTAGACGCCGTATCGAGGTTTCCAAGTTGTTAAGGAAAACCTCGAAGTCGCTCAAACTCCGATTGGGGGAGAAGTAAACACCATATACGGTGATCCCCCCCCACTCAGCAGCTACATATCCAGTACCCTTGTTTCTTAGCGACAAGGGTGGGGAATGAGCCGCCGTGGAGCCGACGACTGCCACGGAGCCGTCCCGGTCACTCAACCAGTTTGGTCGAGGAGGAACGTAATAGGGCTCCGCGGCTACGGCAACACCGATCGACCACTGTGCTATAGTTTGCAAGAAGAGGTCCTGTGCCGCAGCACAGTGGTTCAGGTTCGTCTGGACAAAGAGGTTGGAGACTTGGTCCATTATTGAACCGTCTCTACAACCTCTTCCATGGGCAACGATGCTGACGTGCGGACAACATCGGAGGCAGCCTGGGTCGACTGGCTAGCCCCCGACACTTGTCGAGAATCGCGGGGAGGTTTGCACCCCACCTGCCCAATCTGGTGATTGGCGGGCTTGTTACCCGCCGCACACACCGGGCAGTGAGGGGCGGCAGAACACACTGTCGCCTTGTGCCCCGGTCGACCGCAGCGGAAACATAGTCCGCTGCAGTCAAAACAACTTACGCACTTGGCGCGTGTGTGTCCCGATGCCAGACATTTATAGCATCTCATCGGTCTCGCCGCCAGGACTGTGATCCTAGCGCTCACGAAACCGACGAGCAGTCTGCCGGCGTCGGCCAAAATTTTGGCCGACGGTACGGGACAGCTAACCCACACTGCGCCAAGCCCTCCTGGACCGGGGCGGATGGTGCCGACCTTGATGTTCTCCACGTTGCAGCCTGTTCTCTCTATAATTGCAGCGCGGACATCCTCAGCCGTTACGGAATCGTCCAGGCCCGAGATACGCAGTTCAGCGCACTTGGTGGGCCTGGCGATCTTAACACCATCAGTGGCTGCAAAAATTCCCCGCAGCTTCTCGGCGAAAGAGTCCGCCGTCTTTGCACCTTCAGCCCCAGGGAACTCGAGGATCCGAGCTCCCGTTTGGGCGAGGCGCATTCTAACACCCACCGTCCCGAAGTCGTGTGCGAGACTGTCCCGGGCCTTCTTGAAGATAGCCGCGTAGGACAGCCCACCATTAGCCGCCTCCGGTGACATGGTGACCACCACCGCCGCAGTTTTGGGCGCTTGCAGTTTGCGCGGCTTCTTTGTGGCGGCCATCGCCACCGATGGCGACTGCGGGGTAGAAGCTACTTTTTGGGCAGCCTCTTTACCCCGCTTTCGGGACTTCTTAGGCCCCCCAACTACCTGCCAACCATCCGTGGACGGAGCAGATGTGGAGGGAGCAGATGTGGTGGTGCCAGGTACAGCGGCTGGAGTGGGGAGCGGAGGGAATTCCGCTCTAGACTTGACCGCCGTTTTGGGCCCTGATCGCTGTGCACCCGTCTTAGGTACTGCTTTAGCCGCCTGTCGTGTCCTCGGAGCGGCCGCAGGAATAGCAGACACTGACGCTGCAGGAACAGCAGACAGTGACGGCGCAGGAACAGCTGACACCGACGCCGCGGCCGCATAGGACACACGACCGCCCACAACGGGAAGCGACTTCAGCGCCGATGCGGCCTTTGGTCTATGTGCCGCGAGCGGCGGCCGGACAACAGGGGCTGGAGGTAGTCTCACCTCTAGGCCAGCGAGACGTCCGTCCATCATGCGCCACACTGCGTCTGTGATTTGGCGTAGGTGGGCATCAGCGATGGTACCGGCATTGACAGGGGCAAGCGATGGAGACGGGCCTTCTCGCTCAGGGCGAACCGCCCGGAATTGGGCAAACTGCGCGCTCAGCTCAGCCACCTCCCGTGTGAGATGGTCGTTGGCCGCTTGGAGACGAGCCACGTCCCCAATAAGGGTCTCAACAACCCCCGCAACTGCAGAAGAGGAGTCCTTAAGGGCCTTTACAAAAGCACCCTTAAGGTTACTCGACTTGGTGGCTACCTTGTGGATGATAGCCACCGCTGCTTTCGCTCTCTCTTGCATGCACAATGGCGTTTGGGGAACGGAATCCCCTACCATCGGCTCCTTGATCTTAAGCAAGAGATCTGCGATCTCCTCCTCTGCAAGTGCTTCGCCGTCCGCCCTAACCCGCCTATAGGCTTCCGCCTTACAGAAGACGGAGCCTGACGGGATCGAGACCGAAGTTCGCGACCTTCCTCTACGGCTGCTGGCGACTTTAGGAGGCAACATCTCCTGAGACGTGTCGCTCTCCTCATCTCTGGAGCGCCCGCGTTTTCGGGAGTCGCACAGCGCCGTTTCCATCAGGTCACCTCCTGTGCCATCTGACGAACATGCAGATCTGGAACGCAATCGTTCCGATGTTCTGCGGCTCCCAGCAGTCGTAATGACTTCTGGGAGCCTCGTTGACATAGGCGTTCCAACTGATGCGTCTTTTAAGTTGGACGAGAAGTCTTGCACTCTTACGCTTAACTCGTTCTTCTCGTTCTTCTCCTTCTTCTCTTTCTCTCCTTCTACATTTAGGTTTTTATTTTTTATTTGAGATTCCATATTAGACCCACGAGTGGGGGAGAACTATAAGTCGACCCGGGCAGAGATCCCCCAATACCCGGGCAAGCGTACATTTATGCCCAACCGAGGGGTCCGCAGGTGCCTCGGCTGGGGGTGCGCTTGCGACTGAACAGCCCATCAGCCATGCATCCCCTGGTCACGCACCAGAACACGGGATTCGGGGTAATTTTTTAAAGAGGTTTTCTTCCTCGCAGTCCGGGCGGCTAAGCCAAGACCCTCGCCCCCGATTTGTGTCGCGAGACATAACCACGACACTCCTTTCGGGATTACGATGTGACAACGGTGGCAGGAAGATTAAATCTTTCAATACCTGCTCGGCGGCAGTGTGAGTACACACCGAGCCCGTTCTCCTTTCTCCACCATTGACAGTGGAGAAACGCCGACCCATGAAAAGGTCCCACCATCATGATTTTTTATCGAGGTTTTCCTCCTCATTGCTCCGAAGAACGAAGAGCCAACAGAGGAATCGACAAAAATGCCCGCTCTGTTGGACCAAGCCTCAACCGAATGGCCTAGCCCAGCACCCCTTCTGCATCAGACCCTTGATCCAACCTTCTAACGTGAGCCTCTTAAGGTGTTGGTCGAGGCTCTTGGCTATCAATCCGTGAACAGATATGATTATCGGAACAATGATCACCGAATCCACATTCCACATGTCGGCAATCTCGTGAGACAGATCCAAATACTTTAATTGTTTTTCTTTTTCAACTTTCACGAGATTCTCGTCATGAGGAGCGGCGATATCGACAATCATTGCGCGGCGCTCTAATCGATCTATCACCACAATATCAGGCTTATTGGCAACAATAGTCCTATCTGTGATAATAGATCGATCCCAATATAACGTAGCACGACCGTTCTCGAGAACTGGGTCGGGCACATACCTGTAGTAAGGCACTTCAAAATTGACAAGTTGGTATTTAAGGGCAAGTTGTTGGTGTACAATCCTGGCTACTTGATTGTGCCTGTGCAAATACTCACCATTAGCAAGACGAGAACAACCAGAAATAATATGCCTAATAGATTCTCCAGGACGGTGGCACGCCCGACAAATGTCAACCGTACTATCTTTCAGCATATATTTCCGGTAGTTATTCGTCATGATAACTTCGTCCATAATTGCACAAACAAAACCTTCGGTTTCTCCGAAGAGATCACCATACCGTAGCCAAGACGTCGACGCTTTAAAGTCTATATCAGACCCGTGTAGGGCCCGATAAAATCGACCATGAAGTTCTTTACCCTTTCATACTTCCATGCGATCAGTAGTACTAAGTACTACAGGTTTGCGCTAATTCTCTTTAGCCAGAGCGAGCGGGGTAAAACCAGTATCCACTGCAAGTACATTACGATGCACACACACATTAGTCTGTAGAAAATATTCTCTGAGATTGTATATCTCGCGATTGTGTAGAGTCTTGATATTTAATAGACCACGACCTCCAAACTTTCGCGGGATATACAATCTCATAACCGATGAACGTGGATGGTGCATACGGAATGCAGTCAGCAATGTACGGACTCTCCTGTCAAGGGCATCTAATTCGGTCTGAGTCCATCTAAGTACACCAAAGGAATACATCAGAACCGGCATGACCCAACTGTTATAGGCTCGCACCTTGTTACCGCCCGATAAAAGACTTTTAAGTACTTTTTTTAGGCGACCAAAGAAACGTTCCCGTAACATTTGTTTCACGCCAGATTCTGATATTCCCAAGGACTGTGAAAAACCTAGATACTTGTAAGTTTCGGTGGCAGACAGAGATCTGAGTTTTGTTGAATCTGAAAGTTCTATTCCTTCAGATTCCACAATCACGCCCTTCTTTACATACATGACTGCACACTTGTCTACACCAAATTCCATTTTGATAGAATTACTAAAGTTTTCAGCGACCTTTAATAACGCCATCAATTGTAATTTTGTGGAGGCCAGTAATTTCAAATCATCCATATAAAGAAGGTGAGATATAACTTGATCATTTTTCTGCAACCGATAGCCTAACCCTGAACCCTCTAACAGAGTACTGAGAGGGTTCAAAGCTAGACAAAACCACAAGGGACTCAGACTGTCACCTTGAAATATACCTCGCTCGATCTTTATAAGTACGTCATTTATCGCAGCCTGCCGACATCCTGGATAGCGAAGTGTTGTGCTCCATTGACTCTTACACGACTTTAAGAAAGTGCACAGAGTTGCATCAATTTTATACAACTCTAGCACTTTCAAAAGCCATGTGTGTGGAACTGAGTCATAAGCCTTCTTATAATCTATCCAACATGTCGCCAGACTCTTACGATTACGACGTACCTGTTGGCTAATGGTCCTGTCTATGATAAGGAGCTCTTTAGTGCCACGGGCCCCACTTCTACATCCATTTTGAGAAATAGAGAGTACCGAATTATTAATTATATGTGTAGTAATTTTGAGTCTCAAAATAGATGTTAGAAGTTTATATGTAGTTGGTAAACAAGTAATGGGTCTAAAATTTTTGGGATCCATGGCACTACCAGATTTATAGAGTAAATGGGTTACACCAGTGGTTAAAAATTGTGGTAATGAACCAGAATTCAAAGCTGCTTGGAATTGTGATGCCAAACACGCATGTGAGCTTCAGAACCACTTAAGCCAAAAGTTGTGTAGTCCGTCTGGACCAGGTGATTTCCAATTCGGTAATGAACGGACTGCACAACTTACATCATCTTTATTAATAACAATGGGTTCCATAGCTGTTATAGACTCACACGAGCGTTTGACATCCTCCAACCAATCACCCTCTGTATGAGAGACAGGCACTGACCAGATGTTACGCCAAAATGAATTAGTGGTATTTTCATCTGGAAAATGCCCGTCACTCACACATGGTTTCGGTTCCTCCCATTTCCGGTAAACCCATTTCTCATTCCTTTGGAACATTCGATTCTGATTATACCGATCAACTCGTTTTCTATAACGTCTTATCCTATTTGCCCATGCATAAACTTTCTGCTTTAGAAAGTCTATGCGCTCTGTGACACAGGACATGTACTGTTGAGGACTAATGGAAGTTCCCAAGAATGCCTGTTTCACAAAGCGCATGACTCTCGGCCGTGTATTACCACTTTTAAAACTAATTAATTTACCGATGAGTGTCCTAGTCTCAGCAATACGACGTTCAATTCTATACTGCCAAGCTGGTACGCCATTTTCGGGTCGAGTAGCACTTACACGTTCAATACATTTAACATCAGCTACTCGACAAACTGCAATAGCCGCACAGTATAGAATAGAATGTGTATCACTAAGATCTTCGCTGTTATCAAAATAGTCTGATAACAGCGAATTCAGGGCACTCACAAGCGCTAAATTACGTTTATGAATGGGCAAACGGCATAACCGTGGTCTAATATTATCATTTACAAATCGGTATTTTTGAATCGCATCCTCCAAAGCACTCCTTATCTTATCGTTACATTGGGTACTTACGGATATAACTTCACTCTCCACTAGTTCATCAACATCTTTAATACCTAATGGCAACTGAGGTGTGCTACTGGTCACCGCAGTGTGTGATGAAGAGGGGATAGTAAAGTTTTTCCTTATGTCAGAGCGTATCCTCTCAAGTACTGTGTCATCCAGCAGGTGACAGCGCTGTATAGCTCGTACTTGATCCGACAACCGTTGTGCTGTAACGTTGATGGCTGGTTCAAGTTCCTGAAACAGAGAGACTAGTCTAACACGGTACGCAGTAAGGTTTGTTCCCAACTCTGTTTGTTTATTATTATTATTATTATGAAAGTAAAAGAAAAAAATATTATGACATGAAGAAATGAAAAGGAAAGTTGTATTACATATTATAATTTCAGGTATGATATGGAGTAGTTTTATGGTACTCTCATGTTACCCCTGGGTACCAGGTGTGACCCGTGACAATAAGTTTGATATTTATATTACAGTTTTATATTTATATTTATGATGTGTTCTGTTGTGAGTACGTGTATGTCTATTTATAAGTTTACATAACATGTACCTAGCCACTGTGTATCTATTACCTTATAAAATTTCTACACTACCCAAAGGTGCACTGAAAGAAAATGCCCTAGGCATTAAGTCCGCCGATATACAAATATATTGTATAAAGTTTATAAATAAATAAATAATCGGTTGATTTTGTTGTTCAAACATTTTTAATACATAATTCTAACATAAGCAAAGTACTCATACATACTTATCAAACAAATGAATAATTTGATATGTTAGGACTTGCAATAAAATATCGAAATACTTATACTTAACATATATAATGAACTTTGTCTGGTGATGCGTTAAGACCACCCCTGTTTTTCCCATGGATGATCTAAGAGGCGACTAAGGGATCAAAATATATTAGAGAACATCACTGAAAAGAGAAGGCAAGTTTGAAACAAATCATTTTTTTTTAACCTGTGGAAACTCCCTCGGGCCGTCACCCCACCGGGGTTTACGGCGGGGTGGTGTGTCGGAATCGGACCGACTAAAACAACACGATGTGACACTCTGCGCCTGACATAGGAGGGATCCAGGAACAGCTATTATTACGACATCCAGTTAAAACAAACTCTACGACAAGCCGTCTGGCCAATGTGGTATAGTAGACCAAAACTTCCTCACCAAAGAGAAGTTTATGTTCAGCAGATGACTGTTAAAAGTTGGTGATGATGAAGTAAACAATTCTCCCACCACTCGGTAGACTTCGAGGTAAAAAAAAACTTATAAAGCTAGCTTATAAAGTTATTATATTATAAAGTTATCATTCCGATTGTATTTGACCAAATTTGTCAAGGTATGACTTTTCAATGGTTATAAAGTATTTGTGTGTACGATGCGTGGTATGTTTATAACTGTCTTTTCAACACGTTCATGTGTCCACTTTACTAGTTACCAGTTTATCTAAAATTTTGATTTATTGTTCAGTAAACTGTAACAATCCATAGTCAGGGCGTGTAAGTAGTATGTAAGAGGTAAACGGTGTAATTGACCTATCGACCGCGAGCAACGCTTGTGTGACTTGTGAATAAAAAAGGATTACAAGAAGTAAGTACTCTTTTTAACGTTATCGAAATTATAAGAGAAAACTGATCATTTTTAATTCGCAGTACTTTTTATTCACTTAAGTAAAAGGCAGTGGTCAAATATGTTTTGCACAAGTTTATCAACTTGCTAGATACGCAGTAGGCACGTACAAACTCAGCAATCGTAGTAGAGATCTAAGATAATAAATTGGCTAGATGTGACATCCAGGTGGTAAATATGTTATAATTTTTCTCCTTTTCTTTTTTGTAACACGCTTTTATTAGCTTCACCTGTATGTTTGTTTATAACCGACTTTTGTCAGCGAGTTATCTAGTTTTTACATATATACTCGTATATATATATGTACATACATACATACACACATACACTCTTTTCAAAAAGGCTCAATATACACACGATTAGTACCTATTAAATATATATCAATATCGTTCTATACCAATACCACTAGGATTGACAATCGTGACCTTATAAATGTTACTACATATATTACTAAATACTTTGGTGTTACAAAATAGATATGTTAGAAATAAAATGTGTTAGTGCTTTAATAAGCTTGTGTAAACAAGAAATAAATTGGTAAACATTAACCTTAATGTACCGCAGAATGGAAATTTGCCTCTTTCATGTTTGTAGTTATTTTATGTATATGCCCACAGTAGTATACCTTTTTAGTAAATTGAAGTACATTTGTGTATACTTTAATTTACTAAAAAGGTAACATGATACATATTTATTTATGTACCTCTCTACTATGTTAATAATATGATGAAACCACACACTACACTACTATCCTTCATTTAGAACATTTTATGATATAATTATCGCTTCATGGAATTTAAATCATGATAACTTACTCGTATAATGAGCGAGCTTTTAATGAAAGATTTATTTTTCTACAGTACGTTGACACGTTGTACATACGTACTACCCATATACATACAACACTTATTTGAAACACTGTACAGTTTAAATATACTAACACTAGAATTTATCAAAATTCACAACACGACAACAAAATGCAAACTACTTTGTTTATTTCAAGTAATCAACGCATCAATTCATTAATTTCACCGGAACCGTAACAGCGTGAGTTCGTCGTATTACTTATACATTTAGGTTCTTATAGCCCGATATTGTTTTCAATTATGAGTAGACCTCACTTTGGCAGAATTAATTGCTCCTCAGAACGGGGTGACACGGAGACAGTACCGACACGGGAATGTGTTTAAACATTATTGTCCCACTAACAGGTTTCGCAAATTAATCGGATTTGGAACTATATATCACACCCTTCCGGCCGTCGGAAGGCTTTTGGAGGTGTTGCATACTATGTTGCTCAAACAGCGTGCGGCAAACGTTCGTACTTCAACATTGATTACCATATACATGTCATTGGATACTTAGTGGCATTTCATAGTACTAATGCTTTGAAAGGGTGACGGATGTAGCTGTGTGAGATGTCAAGCTTGTAATTATCAAATATATGGACACATTTTTATGTGATGAAATTTTCCGACATTGAAACAAAATATTAGTAATAAATGCCATGTAATTACAAAAAACATTATTATCACTGTATATAATTACTATGACTTCATATTACATGATTTTTTTTTTCTATATGAAGAGCCTGCCTAAGTGACTCTACTCAGCCTAATGGAAAGCATGAACAGAATCCAAAGAGTTGTGGTCACTATACTCATGGCAAATGCAGACAATGCAGTGTGGTGACCAACAGTATGGCGACCTAATAAGATGGCTTTTCATGCCACGCTTGGAGATGTAAAAGGCATGACAGTCATCGTGGCAGTATAAGGTTCACATAGTTATCACGATAACTGCCACCCCTGCACCAATGGGCCTTCGGTCTCGCACTCACCAACGAAACACGTCAGCACGGATGCTGGCGCTTTAGGTTGGTCTTCTGTGAGAGCATAGTACTACCCCGGTCGAGCCGGCCCGTTCGTGCTGAAATCAGCGTGGCTCTACTACCTAAAAGCGTGGCTCTACTATTTAAAGCACGAAATTATTATATTCATATCGTGTTAGCTGACACTTCTTCCATTCACTAAATATATACTTTTTTTTTAACGTTAAAAAAATCCATCATACCTAAGTTTGGAAACATACGTACTTTGATCTATTAATAAAATTAACTTTGTCCATATATTCGAAGTTATTTATACTAATATTTATTGTATGAATAATTTTGTGTACATTAAAGAATATTTTGTCCTTTCTGTATCTAACAGAAATTTTTTGTTTGATGACTCTAAATACACAGATACATATGTATATTTATTTTCTGCCAATTGCTTTACCTTTAAAATGAAATATATTTCAAACAACCTTCACATGAGTAGCCAAAATCGGGTGAGTAAGCTTTGACCGTTTCAGTTCCAGGCCCAATATGTTCCCAAAGGCACCCCCAGATCTATAACAATACAATAAATTGTTTGTATTGGCGTAACGCCGGCTGCGCGGAATGTGCGTGAGACCACACTCCATATCAACACTACACGAAGGTGAAAAACGTCCCTCTCGTAACTCGAAAGGCAATAAGCAACACGTCGTAAAAACCGGTGTCTCAGAGACGTGTAATCCGCCCTCCGGCGACTTCAAAACCTTCACACGCCTACCAACATATTGCTTTGAACATTTACAAGCGCTAATAGAAAAAGATCATTTTTATCCCGTTACATACGAAGAAAATATACTCATGTTTTTATGAAGAGATGAGCTCGTAAAATGTATGAATACAATGTTAGGCTACCAAATTTCTAAAGAAAAATTGAATTTGAAAGTGAACAAAGAAACTTTTGTTACATGTAACCATTAGTTTCTTTATCTGTCTTGAGTAGTAAAGAATGGCCTCAATAAAAATCTATTGAATTAAACCTCGAATATGTCGTTAGCGAAGGAATATCTAAAAAATCTAAATGTATGAACCGGTGCTGCCACAAAACCGTTACAATAGACCGATATATCACGTGAACACACCTGAACAGTAATAACGGAAAATAATAGCAATTGTTTTGTTCCTGTTTTTATAGGGTCTTCATTTCATTCGGGCTGCCAATATTTGGCACTATGTGTATGTATGTTATTTACCTTACAGTGCTTGGTACGGCTAGCTACATTTTACCGTTTACAAGGGTTTATAGAGCTCTGTGTACTTTTTTCTTGTTTATTGAGTATTGTCATAATACCCAGTGAGCTCTATCTTTTATAACTGTTCCGATAACTGATTAATATAGATAAATGATGTCATTTCTTTGTTGACTTATATACCTGTAATCGGTATATAAAAATAAAGAAATCTCTCTCTATCTACATATAAATCGTCTCACTACTAGAGACAGAAGTGATGTTGTGAGCGGTGTGAACAAAGAAAATATGAACATCTAAAGAAAGTTTATATGTTAGCCTTATTCACAAACAGATTTTTTAGAAACCAAAATGTGTTAAAATCTCAATCCCTATCGTAACATGTATCAATATTTTAACACTCAATGTTTAAAATCTTTTACTTTCCTAGGGATGCGTCATCCCCTAACTTGTGACCATCCAACAACAAGAACGTCTCCACAAGTTACTGGCAACAATATTTCACTTACGATATCAGGCAAAAGTGATATTTACTAGCAGTGATGCAATGATTTGTAGTTAATAGGCTCTCAAGACCGACAGTGACCCTTCTCAGACGATTAATTTTTACAACCAGCGTGGGAGCTCCCATCTGCCAAACTGTTTTTTGCGCGATTCAACTGTTTTATTAAAATGAACATGCAAATACTTTCTTAAACAGAAAAATATTACAAATTTAGTTGCCGAATAGAGCTTGAACTGTGTAACTTCTACTGATCCTCAATGGCTTTATGGCAATTCTAGCGTCTTTAAGTATTCTTGTTTCACTCGGCTTATTTATCTGATATATAAGAATATTTTCTGTTTGTGTTGAAAGGACATAGAATCCATTTTTCTACAAGCACTTGCTCTGATTATTAACTGTAGGTTTTAAACTACTGCAATATTTCAGTACATCAAATTTGTTACCTTTTATTTATAATGCGTTTTGACTAACTTCATAATCAAGCTTTCCATATAGATTAGGCTCAAAGGCAGAAGACGTTCACTAACGAAAATAAAACAGCTAACAATGCCGTCACAAAAAGGTCACAATGAGAAAATCGTGTTATTGTTTTTATGAAAACGTTCAGTACACGCTGTAACAAAAAGAGAGAGACTACATCGTGAAATTGCCTCAATTTTTTTTCAAATCCTTTAATGTATATTACCATTTATATATGAAAATGTTCTTTCTACTTATTCGTTACATCTTAGAAAAAAAGTTACAATTAATAAAACTCAACTGAAATTTCAATGCATAGTCTATCTGAAGTGATATAAATCTTCTCATGATTGGTTACATCGAATAGTGTTCAAAATGCGTCAAGGTTTTTCTTCATAGTCAGAACGTATTGACAGTCTTGTAATTAATACGATTGCTTTATTTGATTGATTTTGTTATGGCATATTATATGGGTATTGCACATGCAATCTAAGAAAGTTAATAAAAACTTAGTGACAATCTACATCTAGGCTATGTTATATTTATGTATCTGACCGTTAACATCGGTACGCGTGTATCACGTGTGTGTATAATTGAGATATTGAATTACATGTTATGATAATCAATCGTATGTGGATAATTGTGATCGAATAAGCGTGAACGGTAATTAGATAACGTTATTCAAATGTTCTTGCCTTTGTGGGTTGCGGGTATTTGGCTTCTTAGAAATAATAAAGTTCAAATCAACAAACAGGCATATAATAATTCTTAGGGTAGTCGCTGATTTCAGCACGAACGGGCCGGTTCGATATACCCTCTCTCAGAAAATCAACCTTAAGCGACTGCATTCGTGCTGTCGTCTTTCGTTAGTGAGTGCGAGATCGGAGGCTCAATGATACAGGGCTGATAGTTATCGTGGTATGTGTGTGATCAGTGGAATGCTCGTGAAGTCACTGTGAAGGTGACGTGGATCAAACCATCGGCCAGGGGGAGGGAGTACGAATACTATTCCGTCCAATGGTTTAGTCACCGTCCGGCTTCACCGTTACGTGACAACACACCATTCTGAGTCTCGGTTTACACTGCCCTGATGACTGTTATGGCTTTTTTACGCTCCCGTTACCTTTACCTTCTTTTTGATTATGGCAGCACAGAACTTTTCTGTTAAAACTCATACCTGCTTAAATTGCAACAAATGTAACTACTAATTACTTATGCAAATCGAAGTGATGAAATACCTGGGCGCACAAATAGATCACAGACTGAAACGCAACAAGCAACAATATCAGTCTTTAAATCACTAAAAGACACACTACCCCACAACAATCTAATATTAGTGTATCTATTTCTTTGTCAGTCTAGAATACAATTAAGCCAAACATTTCTATTATTTATTAGACAAGTTTAAAAAATTAATGGATGGAATTCGTTGTACAGTACGAGTATATTAATTATGCAGATATGAAGAAATATAAAACGATTGACAAGTGTTTAAACTTGTTCCAGTGCCTTTTTAACGTAGCTGTATAAAATTCATAAATATTCACATAATGTTCAAACTCATTTGTCAAATTTAGAGAAACACAATATTTGAAATACACATACCTATATGTGGGATAACTTCAACAGAGTTAATGAGGTAGTGTATCAAATTTTTATTTGTCTATTATCAGTCACTCCGAAGCACTCCGTCATTTTAGTACTTTCTACTTCTTTAAAATATGTATAAGGCGGCGCTGCGACTACATAAGAATTAGAAACTCTTGATAGAACCACTTTGTAGTTCGTCTATATTTCTATCTGTCACATCTATATCATCATATCTGCGTAAAGATTACATCTAAGACTTACATCTAAGGTCTCTTAAAGTTTTAAAATTTATAAGTTGGTGCTGAATGTTATTTATTTACTAATTTGTAAAGCTTTATTTTTAAAGGCTTTCATAAATAAAAAGAAGAAAATAAATAAAACTTTAGTATCTGATTTCATATGTAACAGATTTTTGTCAAATTTCGTTAACAGAAGCATCAAAGGTTAGGTACACTCTTAAAGTAAGCTTGAAGTCATTTGAATATCGTCGATAAAGTTCTATCGGATAACGTCAAAACGTCGGACAAAGAAATTTGTTCTTTATTATACGGAAAG
Source organism: Hypercompe scribonia (assembly GCA_949316085.1). NCBI lineage: Eukaryota > Metazoa > Arthropoda > Insecta > Lepidoptera > Erebidae > Hypercompe > Hypercompe scribonia. The sequence continues at coordinate 9,861,533 of OX438975.1, forward strand.
ATATCAATCTATATTTGAATGGTCTAGTCGTAGGCAAATATAAAAATAATGCATCAGACAATGACGGCATCACAACAGAGCTTCTAAAAGGAGGCGGTACACCAGTCTCTAAAGTCACTTGAAAGTAAAACCCCAGAAATATACAGCAGTTGTGTGTTGGTATTATGACATGACACATAAAAATGCTGTATGGAAGAATTGTCGACCCACTTCACTTTTTACTCAAGTATATATCTCTTTCGTCATATTGAAAATAATTTAGTAAGACGTCCGCAATCTCATATTATACACACAATACATATACACTTCAATAAATTATTATTTGCAAAGCGCAAAACATGGTAATGCACGTTATTTATTAACCAGCAGAATGTTTGCCAAAAATCTTAAAATTACAAATCAGTGCCAAATTTGAAAAAGAAGCCACGTCTGAATTTATCTTCATCTAAATGGACGGATATAAAAGGTTTAACAACGTTTACTTAGTCAATAAAAATCTACAATTGTTATTCACCTTTTGAATATTACCAGGAAATATTAGCAACATTAGCATAAAAGTGCTATTTAAAAAATAAAAACAAACAACACTTAATTTCGAATAATGAAATCCCCAAGGATCACGCAGGCCTGCATACCGTTTGATAACGGCTGTACCCAGTGTCCACAAATTTTACTTTCTATCTGAAGCACAAACCTCTCATTTAAAATTAAAAATCTTATTATGTTTCGTAACAAGCGCTCACATACAAATAAGCTAAATTTCTACATTTTCCTTTGCAAAACAAATTGCAAGACGGACGACTGAGGTAGTTAAATGGGAATTTCGTGGAAAATGTGCGTGAAATTAATCGTCAGATTTGTAATGAGTTTGTCTGTTCATGTTTAAGTCAAGTTCCCGTAATTCAGTTCACGATTACTGATGGCCGATTCATGTTTTTGTTCAGTCCTCTTTGTTTGTTGAACTTAAATACTTTGTTATGTAGTTTGGAGAGACGCACTACAGTTAGGTATTGAGAAGGTATTTATGACTATTTTACGTTGGGACTTGTCGCACTTACTGTCTTGATTGACAGTATGTGTGTGTGTGTTCAACAATAATTATTTATTAACTTATTCAACTTTGAGTGTCAGCAGAACGCAAATATAAAATATTGCTTTCTATCTAGTTGGATTGCAAAACTAAAAAAATATAACTAAATAAATGACAAATAAAAAACAATTTCATGAACTATAATATTATACATATGTCATAGAAGGTAGGTGTGTGTTTGAGTATTTTCTATGCATAATATGTATGTATTTACAAAAATAAAGTATATAAGTATTCTAACAGTCAGTCTAGTTATCACACTAGTTATAGCACAAATTCTGCTTAGTTTGAAACAAGATGACGTTGTGTGTCAAATGTCCGAAATATTTATTTATTTATTTCAAAGATACGTGTCCGTGCGGCGTCTCTAATCCTAGCCAACCGAAAACGTTACAAAGTTAATTTTGCAATAATCTTATAAGGAATAAAGCTTTCTTAGATTAGATTCTTTCTTAGTTTTATTTATTATAATCAATCAAATTGGTACACTCCCCATCATGTAAAACAGTGTTCGGTTTTAATTCTACAATCCCTAGAGCTAGTGGACTGAATAAGTTGGACGACTTGTTATTTATTTTTGGCCAATCTATTCAAAAAGTCAAAATCCAAGTTCATTGCAGATATGACGTCTGTTAGAGTGAAAAGGAAAAGAATTTTTACCTTTTTGGTTTCTTTTGTTTTATTCTGCCTTCAAAATTTAATTTTTAATTGTTGTTTTTTTTCTAAGTATTTTAGGCTCATGTTGATATTGTACACTTAATAATTTGATGATGATTATTGATTTACATAAATAAATTTTTCACAAGTTTCTAGAACATTTGTTAACCTTCAAATTATACTGTATTGATATATTGCAAGACCAGTATGCTATTTTGATTGCAAATATAATTAGAGTAACAGAAAGAGGCCATGATTTTTAATTATGTAGTGATAATATTGTCTCACACACGATATGGGTTGTGTAGACGTCTAATGAAAATTTTATTTGAACGGAACCATGTTGCGGTCAGGAAATTGAAAGGGTGGTCGGAAAACTTGATTTACAGCAAAGTGCCTGAGAAAAGGGTTGTTATAGTATGAAAATTATCTTCGAGAACGGGTGGGACCGCTCTGTACGTGTGGCCAACTCGTTTGTTATCACACATGAATTAAAGTATCGATTAAAATTTGTTTTTTAGTTGCCAAATAAAAGACCATCGTGTTTCACATTTACTTTTCAGTGGATAGAGATAAGACATGACACAAATACGAGGTGTTTGAGACTAAACAAGTATTCCCATACAGTGTCATGACTAAAGAGGGGTTGGTAAGGACAAACCCACCAAAGAAGTTACTCCACTAGATGGAAAATCATGGCCTACAATTATTTGTAGTAACGTTCAGAAGAACAGTGATAGATGTATGGCTGTATATTTCATTGGATTATTATATATTAGTAGTCTATTAATTAGCACAATATTTAGAAATGGTGAAAGTAAAGTAATACTGTAAAATATAATCATACAAAATATAATAAATTCAAATGTTCCCTTCATGAGCATGAAAACTTATTACATCTGTGACTAAAAGTACGACGAAGTTTGTTTATTTTATGAAGATCTAGTTCGTATCTAATTTCGTTTCGCTTCGCCTGTGCCACTTTTATATCTGTTGGTACTAATTGCTTCAGCGCTATAACTTTCTACACTTTTAATTAGGAAATACCAGGTGTCGTAGTGTTTTTATAACTATTACATTTTTCGAAAAACATTTCATAAATATATTACGCAATCTCCTTATAATAAAGTTTATTTACACATTATAGAGTATAAGAACATATATATGATGTGATATAATTTATTTCTTGTTCTTTCACAAAGAAAAGTTTAAATTAGGTAACGCAATACAATAAAAGTAACAGTTGTTCCTTTGTGAGAGACTAGTGTTAATATTAGGAAAACTTGTGTTACAGATCACCAGGCTCCCACGTCTGGGTCTGACTTTGATGATTCTTTCTGATAGCTGTAGCATATACCGATTCTATAAATGTAAATTATAATTAATAATAAACTATCAAAAAATTAAATGAATAGGGTAAATGTGGGATAGATGCCCTAGTAGGATAGATGCCTAAGTAAACACGTAGCGACTTTTGCGAGTACTACACTTTTTACACACACACATAGTCTTTTGTTCAAATACAAGTGTACCCCCTTCCTCACGTCAGTCGACGCCAAGCATTTCACTGGGATGGATGCAAGAGTTAAGAGTTTTGGCGCGAAACACTTTGTCGACGGCTGCAAATTGAAGAATTTTTGTTACATATAAGCTTTACGTGTCTGGAATTTTGAAAGTTATAGGGTAAGTGACAATATTTTTGCATTTATGGTCTGTATATATATCAAATATATCAATTTTAATGTAATTTAGGTATGTTTTAATGTTTTATTTGGTAAGCCCAAAGGCATCGATTCCTAAGACAAAGTATAGATGGCTCATTAGTTATGAGTATAGATGCCCTTAGGGGCATCTATCCCATAATGAATTTACGAGATTATTTTTTTTATTTTCTTTTTTAAAAACATGCCACGCAAGTATATGCGCAAAGTAGGCACACAGCCCCGAGCTGTATGGAGTGAAGATGCTCTTAAAGCTGCCTTTGACGAATTGAAACAAAACCAATGCTCTGTAAACGAAATATCTCGGCGTTTTGGAATTCCTTCCAGAACTTTAAGAAGAAGATTTGAAAAACAAGATACGCAAAAATTAACATTAGGTATTATAAATAAAACATAGTTATTTTTTAAGTTCTTTTTACCTTTCCTACAATTAATATATTCATGAATTTATTTATAGGTAAACACCCAGTTCTGGACTTTGACAATAAAAAGCGGCTCGTCACACACATTCGAAAATTAGAGACAGAGTGGTTTCCAGTAACACGTGATATGTTACGAAGCCTAGTTTTTGTATTCGCCGAAAAACTTGGGGTTCAACATAATTTTGACCAAGAAAGTCCCAGAGCTGGACATCATTGGCTACGCTCCTTTATGGAACGACACACTGAACTAAGCGCTCAACAAGCTGACGGTTTATTCCTTGCTCGAGCTCAGGGACTTAATCGTGAAGAAGTAAATAAGATGTTTGAGCTCCTACTCAATATTTTGACAGAACACGATTTGCTGGATACGCCAGAATGTATATTTAATATAGACGAGACTGGTGTCCAATTAAACAATGCCTCTGGAAAAGTCATTGCTACAAAAGGTGTAAAATCAGTTTACTCTGTAACATCTGGTGAAAAAGGTGAGACGATGTCAGTAGTACCTTGCTGTAATGCTACTGGGAATTTCCTGTCTCCGGTTGTTATTATAAAAGAAGTAATTAGAAAGCCAAAATTTCAAGATGGACTTCCTCCTGGATCAGATGTTTACATGAACAAAAAGTCTGCTTATGTTAACGCGGAGTTATTACAGATATAGCTGGTGAATTATTTTGTTCCTCGAAAGCCTCAAGGTAAAGTCCTTTTGCTTCTAGATGGATATTTTTCTCACACAAATTCTGCAGATATGTTAAAGACTGCAGAGAAGAATGATATAATTCTCTTTTGTTTGCCAAATCACATGTACAAGCCTTACAACCTTTAGATCGCAGCTTTTTCAAGCCCTTCAAAACATTTTACGCAGCAGAGACTAAAAATTGGATGCTTGCTAATAAAGACAGAAAAATCAATTGCTGGTAAACTGATTGGTAATGCATGGATACGAGCGGCAACACCCTCTAATGCTGTTTCTGGGTTTAGAGCTTGCGGAACTTATTCATTTAATCCTTCGGCTGTTCCAGACAGCTTCTTTGCGATCTCTGATTTGTCTTCTAAATCCCAACCGCATAGTGATCAGGTAAATCTTTCTACTGTTGGACATGATATATTACAATTACCTGGTCCTTTACACAGTAATCAAGCTTTACCTGCTCCCTTATGTAATAATCAGCCTTTGACATGTGAATTTCGTCATCCAATGACGAAATTCGTGTGAGCTCACATTGGCTCAAATACAAAGTTCTACACCAACAGATTAAGTTACAAACAATGAGACTATTGTCAATCTGACAAAAAAGGAAGATCCTACCACTTCGCCATCTTTGCTTGATCAACAGTTTAGTGCAGAATTATATAAGGAGACGCCAAGCAAGTTTTTACAAGAATATTCGCCCGTACCTATAATTCCGGTACCTTTATACAAAAGAGGAAAGCAATCAGCTGCAGTGTTGACTACCAAGAAGAATATTACTGCTAATAAAAGTAAAATTCAATCTTCTTCTATTATTCCAAGCAAAACCAGTAAACGACCTAAGAAGTTATCAAAAAAAAAGGACTACAGCAGATTCAGAGGACACAGAGGGCTGTTTGACCTATGCTTCGGATGATTCGTTGGAAGAAAAAGAAACTGATTTTATTAACAAAAAAACTAAGGGAAAGGTTACTCCGAACATACCGTGCAAAAGTAGCAAACAACCCAGGAAAGTTATGAAAAAAAGGGGTAAAGCAGCTTCAGAGGAGATAAACGGCAGTTCAGATGATTCATCCAAAGACAAAGAAACTAATCCTGTAATGAAAAACAAAAAAAAATAGAGGAAAAACTACCCCAATCTTATCAAGCAAAAATAACAGACAGAAAAACAAGAATAAAAGGGCTAGAGCAGCTTTAAATGAAATAGACGGAAGTTTGACCTATGATTGAGAAGATTCAGTCAAAGAAAATGAGTTTAATTTTGACCAAAACGATGAAATAAATAGAAATAAAGAAAGCAATCAGACTAAGAGAAGTAACAAAATTCAGCGTCCCTTTCGCAAAGCTGAAAAACAAATTTATAAATATTTCAACAAAAGCGACGAAGAAAATCTTGCATCACACTCTTCTCCTGATACGACAAATGCGTGTTTTAAAGATTTTGAAAAGAAATATTTAAATGTAGACTGGATACAGTGTGTCATGTGTAAAAAGTGGCTGCACGAAACCTGCACTATGTACGGAGACTTTTGTAATAAATGTCAGCGATTAAAATTGCGATTTGAAAAAAAAACAAAAATCTAATAAGCAATAAGTATTTTTAGTAGTTCAAAGTGCTGGTGAAATTGTAATACACACGTTCAAAGATAAAAAAATAATGTACAATATTTTTAAAATTTTAATTGTGCCATTGATTAAAGTTAAAAAAATTTTGAATTATTTATAATTAAAGACTACAATTTTAATTTAGTACTTACCAAAGATGATTGTGCCATTCGATTGAGGTAGATTAAAGTTTAAAAAAATATATACTTTCATTACTCGCTGAAGGCAACTATCCTCCAGGTCATATTCTTGTTGCAGCATCTAACCCACACATTACGCATCTATCCTCGTTCATAAGGCTTTTTTGTTTCGCTTATTATACATCAAATAAACTAGATAATATAAAATAATCTCATTTATAATATTCATCGATAAATACACTAACAATAACAAAAGTATTATATTTTTAGATACTTATCGCTTTTGTTTTAAAAGTACATTGGTAGAGGTTGGGCATCTATCCCACATTTACCCTATTTAAATGTGTATGAGTGTGTGTGTACATGCCTGTGCGCAAGAGTAAGTGTATGCGTGTGTACGTTGGTGTGCGCGCGTGAATGTGATAAATATCTTTATCCTTTCTTAATCTCTGTTTAATTGGTTTTGAGAACATTTTCTTAAATTAAATTTATTTGTTTGTGTACGTATATAGAAAAAAGGAAAAAAAAATTTGTAAGTAAAGACCTAAAAATAATAAAATCTATTCAAAAAAATATTCTCAATGTTGAATTAGTTTGATAAATTATATATTTGTAATGCTTTTTTGCATTCATTAAAGGATCATAGATGGATTGTGAGTATAATTTAGTAATAATACGAAGAATGTCAAGTTGTCAAACTGTAAGGACATAAAATTATTTGTAAAGGTCAGCTGCAGGATGCAGAAAGGCCAAAAAAAAAGCTACTTTAATGACTGCTTTTTGAACACGCTCCAGTTACATCTAGCTAGTTTTAGAACCACCTCCCCAAGATATGATTATAATATAAACTGACATAATGCGAGGAAGTTATTTGTTGGACTTTTTGTCCCACACATGACGCAGGTTTTTATAAATATAAATATTTTTTCTAGCCATGGGTGTTAGTAAAAAATGATTTTGAAAATTTTAATTCTTATTAATAATAATTCTTAAGTATTTTATTGTATCAACCGATTATATTTTCTCACAGGTGAATCGGGCAGGTAAAAATTTAAATCCAAACAGGAATGTGCTAAAATAGGCATAGGGTCTTCGGTAACTGTTTTATTATTTTTCAAACTGAATTTAATGTATTTGATTTTATTGATATTTAACAACAAGGGATTGATATTATCCAATTACTGACGCGGTTCAAAGCATCACTGTGTCACATCAATGTGTAAATATGTATTTATCAGCATGCACTCTTCTTATATTTATTAGGTACAAATCTATTTTTGGTGTGAATTGACAGAACGTTTAAGTAAGACTATCTTCACTATATTTACGTATACATTTGTATGTTTTTTATTTGCCACGTAATTTTGTCCGGCAAGTCAAATATTACAAAGTTATCAAATAGTCGGTGTGATGACGGATTAAGAATCCGTTGTTTCACCACCCCTAATTATCTCTTGTCGTAAGAGGTGATTAAGGTGACAAACTATCCTGAAAAATATCACTAAAAACAGAAGGAAAACTTGAAACAATCACTATACAAACCCGTCTGGCCAGCGTGGTATTGCAGTCCAAAAACTCCTTGCCTGTGTCCAGCAGTAAGCTAATAAAGACTGTTGATGAACTTATTTCTTATTCTCATGATATGTAAGAGTGAATTCTATAACTTTAGTAATACTCGAATAGCAACCTCTTTTTTTTATAAAATTTCAACTGTTTAATGGCAACTCGGAGAAGGATGATTAATTCGTTTTCAGACTTCTTTCCTCAGTTAGGAGTAAAGAACACATTGTTTTTTTTATCTTATTTCAAATAAATTGCTTGAAAATATTCAATTAATTTCAGACAAATTGAATTTCAAGAACAATTATATAAATTTTACAGACATTAGTCAGTGTAGCAATCCAACTTTTTACGTGTGTTAAACTCATCAGTTCATGACTCGGTAGATATATTGTAATGAGTTTTTAATATTAATATAGTGTCTATATCTAACAATATGTGTGTGTTAAAATATTTAAATGCTGATGTAAAAATAAACAAATTGTTTCTCAAGATATTATACTTAAACTGAACTCGGACAATTCTCTTTCAGCTTTGAGTAAATACTACATTTTATAGTCTTTATTAAATTCTCTCCCGACTCAGAAACTTATAACAATCGCAGAACATTGTTGTAACAATTTCACAACTAGTAACATCATTGTACATTTCTTCAAAATGAAAATATGTACTACATACCGGCAAATTTATATCATTACGTTCTAAGAAAGGCAATGAGGAAAACATCTCGGAGAATCGTGATATGAAATAGAACAACGTGGAATGATGAGACTGGGACAAGAAAGCGAGTACAAACAAAAAAGATGGAATCAAATAAACATTATGGAGATAGCTAAACGTAAACTAATGGCTCTCAAGGAAAATAAAATACAAAATCTTTTTTGTCGCCATTTTTTATTATTATCAAGTTTCTTTGAGTCTTTTTTCATATTAATCTTTTACATGTAAAATCTGATTAAGTTATAATTAACGCCTATTAAAAGAATGGCTTGATATTAATGGGAATAAAACTGGTTGAATCATACTTTTTTTTATTTATTCTTGGACTATCAAAGTGACTCTACTCTATCTGATGGAAAGCATGAATGGAATCCATGAGTAGTAGTCGCTGTACTCAATGTGAATGCAGACAATCCAGTATGGTGACCTAAACTACTAAATTAATAAATATATTACAACAAATATTATGTTTTCTATTTATAATATTTATCCAGTGTCTTTGATATTATTTCACTGAAGAGAAATGATTTTATTAATTATTACTGTTGCATTTAAAAAATTATAAAAAATTGTTAAATTGAGCAAAAACAAAATGGGTAAAAGCGATTATATATTTATTTGATGTCGCCATCAATGTTTCAATTAAAACGAGCGGATCCTGATAAACTGATTTACCCACATATATATATCAATTTATGTAAAATTTGGACGTGAGCATTTTCGTAAATCCAAATACTGAAAACCCATAACATCTAAAGATTAATACTACTTATAAATATTTATTTATATCTCTGAGTAATAATAGTAAAAATGTTTAGTAGTAAAACCTAATAAGTAAATGAATACTTATTATTTTCTCGAAAGTAATAGATAAGATATCTCAAACTAAGTTGCAGAAATATAAATTTGATTTAGTTCAGGTCTCAAAACTAAGATAATAAATTCAAACAACTATGTTGCATCAATACATGGTAAGTGGTGTTATAGTACTCACTACTTTGATGCATAAAAAAAGAGCTAGTTAGCATCGTTGTTCTAAATTTTTTTTTACAGATTTATGTTTTTTAAGATAAAAAGTTACCTACTTCACTATTTTAGACACTATTGTACGCTGTATGTTAAAGTTTGGTGGACTTCACATTATTCACTTTTTGATACATACGTAACATTATAAATATGTCATCGGAAGATAATTCTCAAGTAAGTATAAAGGGCCACATATGTTCGAAAACATTTCAATAAAATTAATGTTGACATACATACACTTCAGAAACGAAAAGGAAATAAAACTTCAATTCTAAAAATGATTTATTCATGTTTTGCGACTTATTTCTACTTCGAGGTTGGTTTCCTTCAGAAAATAAATAAAAATACAGATTTCTTTACCAATAGAATTTTATTTCGGTAAATGAAGTACGCGCACGAGTATCTTATTTTTCTGCAATCATAATCACAGAAACGAAACTTCATATTTAGATAACACACAACAAACTAATAGGTAGTAGAGCCGCGTTGATTTCGACCGAGGCAGTACTACCCTCTCACAGAAGACCAACCTAAAGCAACAGTATTCGTGCTGTCGTGTTTTGTTGCTAAGTGTGAGCAATCTAATAAATCTGTCAGTCACAATGAGCGACACAATTCAGTACGACCGTGATAAGGTGAGTGCGATGTGTATAAAATTGTCACCACAACACAGTCACCACTGTATTCGGAGCTCTTCTATAAAATTATTAAACAGAATATTCATCATAGCCACACGAATAATAATGACCTGTTGGGTTCGACCCGAAACTCCTATAAAGTTTCATGTTATCTAAACTCCTTCGACTATGTACCGATAGCCCCGTTCGACCACTGCGGCAACGGGGCGTTTTGAATATCATGTTGATGAATTAGTTTGCTTTTCGGATAACTGTCACTTAAAGCGGGTTAGTGCGTCTATTGATTCTACTAAGTTAAGATAAATTTATATACTTTGTACTTTTAATTTAAACTTGTTGCAAACATTTATAAAAATATATTGCCTTGTCGTTATTACACAACGAGTATGTCGTTTACTTACATGTCCCTCCCAGACTGCGTCAGTCTGAGAATAATATGTAGCAAAATGTATGACCTCATTCACTATAATTTTTGTAATATATTTATCTGAAAATACATATTTGGAGACCGAGGTCTACTTTCACCACTTGCTGATAAAGTCCCTGACTTGATGATAAATTACTGATTTTGGTTTCAAACATTTTGGATAGACATAATATGCCTAACATATATATAAATATATATGTCAGCTACCTTTACAATACCCGTTGCAATATATTTGTTTGGTATGTATTTAAATCATGAGCTTCGCATTCGTTATCTCAATAAAAATTATAATTTTATGGTTTCATTTGTTGAAATTTGTTTTAATTTACTTTAGTTACATTTAGTTGTCAAGTTGAGAACAAGTTATTATAAATTTTCTGGTTTGTGTTATTGTGTTGGCTTATAATTATGTAAAATAGAAGTTAGCCTTTTATTGACAATTACAATCATAAAACGTTTACTATATTTACAAAGGATATCGATGGCTCTATTTTAGCTCCGCGGGGAAATTCTAGGTGTAGTGTTACAAACAATATTGAAAATTCAAAACCTCGCCACCTTTCTGTAATCTAGTTTCAAGTTTTCTATGTGTGGCTAAGCCGATTAGAACGGAATGGTTGGGCAAACAGTTTTACAAAATTAGTTTTTCAAATCTTTTGATATATTGTCGTGTGCCGATTTCGTAATTTGTGTGGTTATTTGAGATATATATATATATAAAACCTTGTTTTTATTTTGAAAGTAAAAATGCAATGCAAGTGTACTATTTACTGACAATTCGTTCAAATCTCTAAGCTATGAGGCGACTCAGAAATTGTTTTACTCGTATGTGCCTTCATAGATTTTTCACTGATAAATTTATTAACTTGCTATTAAATGCTGTTCATCGCAGGGCTAGCACGCAAACACATACATATTAAACACACACAAACACGTATGAACGCACGCACACACACACATACACATACTAACTCTTTCGTTTGTTCATGTCATATATCGAAAATCACTATATGAACTATTTTACAAGCTAAAAAACCTGAGTACCTACTACCTACTTGTCATGAGTTAGAAGAGGCTGGTTATCTGTCATACAGGAGTGCCTGTATGACAATGAGCAATGATCTGTATGAGAAAGTTATTTCTGTTCTAAGTAGTAACTTATTGCTTGCTTTCTTGATTTGTTGTTTTTTGAGAAGAAACAAATGAGTTATTATTATTATTATTGATTCAGCATAAAGTTATTTAAGTTAAATAAGCGATAATGTAAAATACTATTCTTATTTATGTGCGAATGTAATTATACACTCAATCACTAGCCACTTACTCGTATATGTACGTTTTAACAGGTGATTGTCTATTTGTATATCACCTATTAAAGTACACGTATATAAAATCGTGAAGAATAAGCAATTAAATTTTACGAAGTATCGTAACGACTTTCTAATAGTTAATCAGATATCTTTTCAAAGCGTCAAAAGTTACCCTCTCCCTTTGAACTTTGGAATTGTGAGCTGTTGTGCAATTTGTAGTACAACGATTAAAATGCTATCATTGAATTTTGTATTGATGTTATGGTTTCAATGATTATTTGTTGACAATTATCGCTTTGAGTGTTATTTTTGGCACAAAAGATTCCATGAGGGTAACTCCATTGACACTTAACTTTTTAATTCATTATTTTTATTAAAAGTTTATTGATACATTTACTAATTACGTATTTTTCTTTTAATTTTCTCATCATTATCAGTTTCTGTCTCCATTCCGAATTTGTATTATAAATTCCAAAAAGGAGTCTCTGATATTTTATCACCTAACACAATACTATCTAGCCTCAAACTAAGAAGAGCTTTTTTTATAAATAAATACATACTAAACATAGAAAATATCTAAACTCCATCAGTAATATTTGTAAATCATTCAAAAACTTAATCTGATTCGGCAATCGAACCCGTGACCGAAACACAGCAGCCACAGCACCACCTGTCTAAGAATGGTTGGCAGTAAAAATGTTATAAATGCATGTGAAGTTTTTAGGTATGATTTTCATAATTCGAATCTTGCCTAAAAATTTGAGACGCCTGTAAAACAAGTATACCACGTTATACTAATTTCAATTTATAATCGGTTTTATTTATGAAAGCACGCTTTTAATGAAACAAAATTTGGCTGCGGCATATTTACCAGTTTGCATATTCAATATCACATAAACAGACTTATGCTTTTTTATAGAGGTATGATTTTAATATTTATACAGAATCGAAAATTCAACACCAAATGGATTTTAATCATCGGTATCCAACGATTCGAGTGAGACCCACTATGGATTCAGGTACCAGGTCTTATTTTAATTAAACTGAAGCTAAGAAGCACAGACAGGTAAAACATTATTTTCCATTTATTATTAGGATTTGTGCTACGAGTATAAAGTTAATATAATCATAAATCTAATATGCTTATGAGATATCTGAATTTTATATCTTAGTGGAATGGGTACAGGAGTCAGGAGTATGTGGAGTTTTCACTAAAAATCACCCCGGCGGCCGGCCTCAAGTTCATATGGTTTCAGGTCCTCCCCGAATCGAAGTCATCGCGTATTAGGCTATATACCGGGGGAAAAATACTTCTACCCCTCAACTCACGTGTGACGTCCCGATAGTAACTTTATACGATCAGATTGCGATCACATCCCCTACCACAGCAACTAATTTGCCAACAGAGGTCTCCACTTTCTGGCTGCTCGTGGTCCCATCGACAGTTTATAACGCCAGCTATGTCTTCTTCTATAGGGATCGACCCTCTTCCGATCCCATGCAGCGGTCTCTTTAAAAGCATAAAGAGACCACTGTGTTCCAGTCCTCCTCACCCGCTAACTTGGCAGAGTCGATCACTGGTGGAGAAGGGTTACGTGAAGTTCTGGTTAAGCGTATTGGAATATGGTTAACCAGAACTGTACGTTCAGATGCCCACGCGGGGAGGTCCTCTAACGTATGTTAGGTGGATATGACGTCCCAGTCGGCTGCGCAGTAATGATATTATGCCGTCTGCTTGCATCCAATTCGATTCAGATACACACCGAAGCAAATATGCCCGGTGAATTTTTGTATAACATGGTAAGTGACTCGACCTCGTCCTCCTTACCTAACCAAGCTTCGAGGTTAGGTAAAATTTGTAGCACGTTGAACTGAGTGTGAACTAGTAAGATATGGGAACCGTTGCAGTACAGTGCTGGATATAAATCTCTCCCAAGGAGCACTACAGAGCGCTAATTATTAAGTAGCCTTAATTAGATACTGTTGATAAATAATTTTCTATACACTTATATTATAGAAGTTTTAAGAAACACATAGAAAAACCCGCGAGAAAATTGATTCTCTGCTCTTCGATATGTTGATATAATAAAATGAAAACGAAAAGCACCAACTTCCCTAGGGGATTGTTATACAAGAACCCATACTACTTACAAATGTAGGGAATTTTATTTCTGAAAATGTCAAACATGTCAACACTTTTTGTCTATAACAAACTTGTTCTCATATTGTAAATCTGTAAGTTTCTCCTTCTTCCTCGCAACCTTGACGTATATCAGTGTTATTTGCGTGTGTATTTTCAAGTACAATTTTCATTTTATTCGGTACTTTAATGTTTTTTTAGAATAATCACTATGTCATTAATAATACCCTGACAGATTATAGTAATTTGATGATCTCTAATTAATTCTGAGCTAGATTTTAATTACAAATATACTCGTATATGTCATTGCTACAACAAGTTTCCTGGAGAATTAAAGCAATAATTAACAATAATCACTTCACAATTTTAGTAACATTTTATCTCATGAGTTTGCTTGTTTAAAAAAGAATATTTATGCATGATGAAAATGAAGAACAATCGTATTAAATAAATTCAATAATCATCTAATAAAATGTTTGATAACTGTTTTGCATGTGTACATTTTTCTATTTGATTCAATGCAACGTGAATGTTTAAAACAAATTCAATAGGGGATTAATATAAACAGTGGCATCGTATTTAATTAGATAGTTAATACTCAACTAATTTTAGTGTGAAAACAAAGCAAACACATGAAGTCAAACCTATTCTATTAATGAAACAACACAAGTCCCACATAATAAAGTATGTTGACATGAAGAGGCTCTTTAGTAATTTAGTACCTTAATCTACACTTCAAAGGGCTCACAACACAGACTCAGTCAGCTGCCGCCTACCATATTCACATTCATAATATATATATATGTATGTACGCATGTACATGAATTATAACAAGCGTACTCTGTATCCCTGGGGTTATCCAACTAGTGGTTTGGAAAAGGTTGGTTGAATTATTTTTTATTAAAAAAGTTATAAATAGCTTTACTTAAGTTGTAAATGCTTAGACTCGAAATGTTATTAGATAGTTATGAACTATGTTTAAAATTCGGAAAATGAAAATTTATCTAATATAACCCTGCTATTCAACACTGAACTCTAATAGCTATGTTTTTCCGATGTTTTTTTTTTCAAGTTATATTAGTTGTAAGTATAAAAGTTACACATATGACTGCATAGATGAGTGCTGAGTATTGAGGGTTCAAATTCCACACAGAACAACACTTTGAGTGATGCACAAAATTACGTTCTGAATCTGGTTGTTCATTAAGTTCGTTTGTATGTTTGTAAAGTCCTCCACAACACAAGATTTATTCCTAATGCGAGATTTAACTTTCAAAAAATAGAAGTAGAGTAGAAATTGCAGTAATTTAATTTTTTTGCAGTAGAAGAAAGAAAAATATCAAACATTATCTGATAGTAAGTAAGTACCAGCGCTCATGGATGCCTTCAACTCATATGTAAGTCATAAGTGCAAAGCCATCCTTGCAATAGATTTTTTCTAGCCCTTAATATTCTCAAATTTATTTAGGGTCGGCTACTAGTTCAGCTGGTACTACTTGCATATCAGTTTTTCCACGGAGCGACTGGCATCGGATTTTCGCAACACTGAGGGCGAACTGACTTCGAAGATTGA
Source organism: Hypercompe scribonia (assembly GCA_949316085.1). Taxonomy (NCBI): domain Eukaryota; kingdom Metazoa; phylum Arthropoda; class Insecta; order Lepidoptera; family Erebidae; genus Hypercompe; species Hypercompe scribonia. The sequence goes on from OX438975.1 coordinate 9,877,253, forward strand.
ACTAGTTGTCCTAGATGTTTATAACAATCTTTACCGACGGTTTAACGTGCTCTCCGAGGCACAGGCGTCAAATACCGCCTAACTTCCATACCCCAGGCTGTTATTAATAATTTCTTTTAATAAAAACCCAACAACGCTTTTGGCACGAACCGGACATTGAATCCGCTACTTCTTGATTGGTAGTCGTATACGCTAACCGTCAGACCAATGAGGCAGAATAAAGTAACATACTTTATAAGAATGAAAACATTCTTAAGATGCACACAGTAAATTTTCTTTGTTCGATAGTTGTTTAAAAAGTAAATTATTTCGAATTGATAGTCTTAAAACTTTGGGTCTAAACTTAATAAACATTTGTAGTTTTCAACCAACAGACTATTGCTTGGTACTGACGTTTTTATTAGAATACAAAAGAGACTAAATCGTGTCGACGACCCATTATGTTTCATTCACCGAACTGAGTGCTTAATGCGGGATAATGGACTATCTCACTATTAATTTCGTCGGGTTTACTTCCGAAAAATCGTTAAACGAGTGGCCCATTTACTTTTAATTTACTTTAGATAAAAATAAATTTCCTGAAAAGGTTTTTATGGATAAATAGTAGTGGCAAAACTTAATGAGATTTTAAAATACTGTGGAATTAAGTAGCTTTGTTAGTCTTAAATTACTTGGGTACAAATCAGAGGAATTACGAGTAAAAGAATTACTCGTTTGTTGCTAAGTCTTATTTAATCTTTGTCCAAAACTTTTATTTCATTGTCTAAATTTCTAAAAAAAATTTTTTATATGGTAGACATAGAGGACGTAACAATTGGTGGTCTTATGGCTCACGTTGATTTCTTCCAAATAACCTCAAGATGACATTAAATGTTTAAAATTTTTAAAGCAGTTTATGCACCAATAACACACTATCACGTGATTTTTAAAATTATTAAAACAAAAAGAAGAAAATCATAAATACACACACACATAGAATTCTATTATACAACAAATCAAAATCATATCAAATAATGCTATTGCAAGTAATAGTACAGTTAGGAACTTCAATGTGTGTAATTGGAGACAGTCCTATCATTAGCTAATTTTCTTGTCTAAAGTTATGAAACATTCTCAATTTCAAACTTGATTTACAAATATATACTACATCACTATCATAACAGCTTATCGATGAGTTGCAACTAGATAGGCAACAACTATCAAACGATCAACTAAAAATAGTTATTACATAGCGTGTAACTGCTGTGTTTGAGTGTACCCAGCCATACTCGTAAACCAAATAGCTTTACGAACATGAGCGAACTTAAATATTGGTTGAACGTGATTTTAGGGACATCAACACAGATTTATTTGGATTAAGTATATGCATTAAAAATGATGTCATGGTAAATTTGGGACATAAAATTATTTTGCATATCTGATAAATAAAATAAATAAAATCTAGAACAAAATCTTTATCTTGCCTTTTTTGACAGTAAGTAATCATTCTGACTATCAAAAGCAACTGTTATATTATTACTTCTTTAATTTTAAAATGCAATTGGTCATTTCGTAAAACCAGTAAAGCACAAATTTTATTTTACTTCTAAGTCCCACAACAGCAGTGACGATCGTTCATATCGAGTACGATTAGAGTATACGGTTGAAGGAGATAAATCGCCGGCAATACACGAACCGCGGTACGACGGACCAACAAATTATTGTCGTCCTGGGAGCACGAAATATCGGCCGGTGGCGGCACGTCGGCTGCGACCTACCAGAAATATATATATCTACACTCTCCATCTATATCAATGCTGAGGATCTGAACGAACATCCCTACGAACACTGGTGAGCGCGAATGTAACTAAGTGCAGTATAATCCTCCCAACTATATCAAAGTAGAATCTGGAAACTTATACATTTTATGCAATTTTTATGATCTTAAATATTTTCCAACTTTATAATGCAAATTTATATATAAGTAGATTTCATTTTAGGCAATTAATTTTAAATTGTATGTTGTATTCAGAATACGGCGACACATTTTCTAAATTAGTGATGTCATGTTGTGTGGAGTGAAGCAAGGAATCGGCTACAATTCATACTATATTCTTATAATTATGACAATCAATCAAAAATCAATTAAGAGTCTTAGTTATGTTGGTGCTAACCTTTATTAATTCCAAGATGATTTGGAGGCAGCTTCTATTTAACGGGCTTTACCTGAATGTCAGTTTATTCAGGGAGCAACTGGCATCGGACCTGCGCAACCCTGAGGAGAACCTGAATTCGAAAGTTGAACTAGTTGTCAGTATATTTGAAGGCACTGACTTTTAAATACCGAATACCATAGATGTTCATGACAACCGAGCCCAATGGCGTAATGTGCTCTCCGAGGCACGCATATGAAAAATTTATATAAATTTACTAAAGTAGGTCGCCCGTATTTGCACTTGTTGCAGGTCAGTAATTTTGTTTGAACCAGTTTCACAGTGTTAACTTAAAGCCCATTTGAAATAAACCAAAATAGTCTTTATATTTATACACTAAACAAATAATATTTATCAACCAATATAGCTAAAGAATAAGACTATGACACTTCTCTATAAAGTTTTTAACATTATCAAACTATTATCATTACCTAGAAATAGTAGCTATTAAAGTACTGTACCATACTCGTAGCTTGCTACTATGATTTATAAAGGGTAAAGCTTGTACGCTTTTCGTTGTTTCTAAGGAAATAAGAAATAAACTAGGAGGGTTCCGTTCAATTAGTGTCGTTCTCTGTCAAAAGGAATATTGGTGTATAAATGGCGAAGGCAGGCATTGTCACAGAAGCGGTATATCATCGGAGCGCGGAAATTCAAAGGGCGCCCGGAAGTACTTGATTTATGAGAGTAGGTCGTATATGAACGAGCATTAAAATTTTCATAAAATATTCCATAAAAATTGCAAATATTTTGCTCAGTCATTAATAGTTTACGTTATATCCTACAGAATATATAGACTCATTTAAATTTTATAAATGTATTTTAATTGAAAATGTTAATGGCTATAAAAGACCTTTGAAGTTATAGTAATAAATATGTATTTATAATGAATATATACTTCTAAAAAGTCACCAGAGACATTAACATACATAAAAGTAGTTATATAAAATGTGAAATAGAAAGTATTTAAGAATACTGATACTCATGGTAAGATCTAACTTGTGTTAAATCTCAGACAGCAAATTCGTTTTACTTATTCTTAAAATGAAAAAATATAGATATATAAGCATGATGTATCATAATGAAATCAAAAGAGGGTATAACATTAGCTTACACAGTCTTTTGATTTACTCTTTTTGAAACTGTTTACACTATTTTTGAATAAATTACTTTAAGCCTTGTCAATTTAAAAAGAAAATTATTTTTCTTAAAAAAACCCTTAAATCCTAGCAACTAATAGGCACAGTATGTAAAAAATACAAATCTTGATAACACAGTTTTTACCATCAAAAGTTGCAGAGTAAATTTCGTTAAACCTTGCTTTGATATGGAATGAAGATATTTGAACCAGAATGTATTCAATTCTAAATGAATTTCCACGCTAAGGTGGCGGTAAATTATCTTAATAATATATAAGTTTATTCAATAGTAATTATAATACATAATCCGCATAATATGTTTTAATACGTAGTATGTTATAATAATATTAGGTATTGGAGGATTTATTTTACATATTTAAAATATTAGTATACTGTCCAAATACAATTACATTACAATACAAATTTCAAAAAATACAGAAAAGCAATCACGGTTAATTAATATAATAGTATTAAAAGGAAAAAAAAATATTTCAATAAAATAATTGAATTTTACATATAAAATAACAGGAAGATTCAAACAATTCTGGTTCTGGGTCATATTTTGGTAATTCGTAAAAATTTCATCACATTTCATTCGTGAACGACTTTTTGGTTAACATGTGACTAAACTTTTATTGGACTAAAAATCTTTTGTGTTTCGTTACTATAAAAAAGTTAAGCTAAATAACGATCTATATGATATAAAAACCAACTTCTACGTCGTGTATATTTTGTAATAATTATATTTTGTACAATTTAGATAAGTATGAGATAGCAGACATGCAATTGACAATTACACATGAAATTTTTTTGAACTGCATAAAAAAGTTTACTTTTCATACTGCTTTTATTTAGAAAGTGTACCTATAAACATAGTTTTTGTAGAAACTTCTAGCATGACTCTCTAATAATTTTCCAAGATCTAATTTATTTCCTACCAGTGTTACATAATACAATTAACTCTACTCTCTCTGAACCCAGTCGTGATGTCTTTAATCAATCAAAACAAGACACTCTTTACTTTTCAACGTACTTGTTTTATTATTACAATGTAACTTCTACTATATCACTATTTATTGCTTAAACTATATACCGTTATAAAGTAAAATAATCTTGAAGTTACAAACTGGCCATAGTTATGTCTATCAACATTCTCAATGCGTTTTTAATAAGATAGATAAAAATTTTACAATAAAAAGCTTGGTAAAAGAGCAGTTAATTATTTATGACACCACACACTCACATATTACTTAAATTATATATAACACATTTTGTACAGCGACTGCGACTCTGTTTTTAGGGTAGTTTGTTTCATTTGTTCTAGATTTTATATAAACATATAAAAGAGCACTCTGTTGGCCAGTTAGGCATGTGAGGCACTTTACACGTGTACTTAGTGAATAATTTGCATGAGCGTGGTAAGAGCGCGGACGCGTTCATGCCGACGCTATAAGGGATTTAGGCGGTGGCGCGATTCGAAGAGCGTAGGGGTGAGGGCCGGTCAGAATTTAATGGTGACCGCGTAGCCTGCCCGCTAGAGATATTCTCATCTCGCCGGGGATAACTACCGTTACGATTTAACGGCTTTGCAAATTGCAACCATGTCGTGAAAACGTCTGATGCCGGATTTCGTAATACTGTATTTAAACATAATATAAGTAATTCTAATACTTATTCCCATCATACTCTTTCATTATATACTGGAAATTACCATTTTTGTTACCTTAACTTGAGCTACAAAAGCGTTTTGAATTCATTTCTCGTTAATTAAGCTTTAAATACGTTTCAACCTTTTGATATCTTTGTTACTCACCTTATTTTCATAAATTACAGTATTATTTTAGTGCATAAATTATGCAAAATGTTTTTGTCGCAGTCTCGGAGAACCGTTTAGGAGGTACAGAGTTCCCTGATGCCAGCCCATAAATATTCAGTATACTGACACTCGACCACCTTATAGATGCGCTGATTTACACTCAACTAGTCTTGCTGAGAACAGAGCTTAATGAAGTCTGAATTTTATAATTTAATCTTGCCGATAAAGTTAGCAACATTTATATTTTATATACGGACGAGTGTACATAAAAGCTGTTTGTTAGTGGTACTATAATGTATAATATATTTAGTGTACATTAATATTCCAACAGTATTGAAACGTTGTAATGGCCAATGTTTGCAACTATTGCAATTGGTATTATTTCTAACTAAAAAAACGTACTACAGTGTAGTCAAGTAGGTAGTAGAACCACGTTGATTGCAGCACGAGCGGATCGGCTCGACAGGGGCAGTCCCACCCTCTCACAGAAGACCAACCTAAAGCGACAGCATCCATGTTCTCGTATTTCATTAGTGAATGCGAGACCTAAGGCCCATTGATGCAGGGGTGGCAGTCATCGTGGTAACCGTGTGAGCCTTGTCATGTCTTTTACGTGTATGTACCAAGTGGGGTGTGATAAAGCATCTCACTAGGCTGCCATAGTGTAGATCACCATGCTGCGTTGTCTGCTTTTACAATGAGTATGATGACTACAACTCTTGGATTCTATTCGTGCTTTCCATCAGGCAGAGTAGAACCGCTTTAGTGGGCTCTAAATAAAGATCTTACCAATCATAAATAACGAGAACTCATAATGTTTTATTTCAACTTTATACCTTGTAAAATATCATTCTTACATATATAGACTGTACTGTCTTATAGAGTATACTCTCTTATTTATAAATAAAGACGAAATTTAAGAAACATTGAGTCGTAGATGGTAACTTCCGACAGTGTGAACCTCACAAAGAATTTTCATTAGCAGTGACAAAGTCAAAATAGTACGAGTATATATTGAAGACTCATACGGTGTGATAAGCTTTTGTATACTGTTTTTTCAGCTACAGAGTCAAGCGCGCATTTGGTGGCAGCGCATCTCAATTCGACTTAATATTTTATTTTGTTTACTGTTTTTTTTTTTTTTTTTTTTTTTTTTTTTAACGTGTGGAAACCCCCTCGAGCCGTCACCCCACCGGGGTTTACGGCGGGGTGGTGTGTCGGAATCGGACCGACTAAAACCACACGGTGTGCCACTCTGCGCCTGAGATAGGAGGGATCCGGGAACCGCTGCTATTACGACATCCAGATCCCTCCTAGCGCCTGCCCGCTAATGTGGGCACCATCTATGGGTAAACTCTCTATTTTAGGCGACGTACGGCACACGCGGACGTCGCCTACTCGCGGCTGGCCACTATAGCGGATGGAGGGGAAAACCCGTCCCGTCCACCCGCGGCCACACTCAAGGCGGCATGAGGCGCTGGTATGCGCGCCTCCGCCGCCCGGCTCGCCGGCGGCGAATTGGGTCCGAGTGGATATCGTCCTCCCGGGCCCTCTCCGCCGCCTCCTTCCGCGAAATTACGTCTTCGCAGAAGGTTGCGACCGCGGTAAAACAACTGTCGCTACCGGCCATGGAGCGTATGACGGCCGGCAGCGAGAGATCACCTCCAATAACTGCAGTGAGGACCCCACGCTGCGCCGCCCAAGCGGAACAAACTGCTAGCGTGTGCTGAGCCGAGTCCTCACTGCAGTCGCAGTGGTGACAGGCGGGACTCAATTCCCTCCTGACGACCGAGTGCAGATACTTCCCGAAGCAACCGTGCCCGGAAAGGACCTGCGTCAGTCGGAAGGAAAGGGTCCCGTGCTGCCGCCCTGCCCACTCGGCGATGACCGGCTGGAGAGCCTCCACGGCGGCAAAGCCAGCACGTGGAGCCTCCAGCCGGGACGACCAACGAGCCATCGTGGCTCGACGAGCGGCCTCTCGCCACTCGCGTATCTCTTCGGGCGGGGGCCGTATGCCGGTACTCGCCCGGAAGTCAGCCGTCCGCCGATAAACTTCGGCGAGCACTTCCGCCTCCAAATCCCACGGGGGAGTTCCGGCCAAGGCGCACGCCGCCTCCGTCGATACGGTGCGGTAACCGCGTATGGCTCTAACCGCCAATATCCTCTGAGGGCGCCAGAGACGAGCCCTATTCTGGGCGGTCAGAGCCGCCGCCCACACCGGTGCACCATATAGCGCCATTGACCGGACAACCCCCGTGTATAGCCGTCTCGTCGCGACGCTGGCTCCACCCAAATTGGGCAAAAGTCGCCCAAGGGCAGAAGCAGCGCCGACCAGCTTTGGAGTAAGCTGTCGGAAGTGCTCGTCGAAGAGCCACCTGCCGTCTAGGATCAGGCCCAGATACTTCATCTGGGCCTTAATCGGTACGAGGACCGAATTGACAACGATAGAGGCGCCGGGGGGTGGACCACGACGGGGCCCATGAAACAAAAGGGCCTCCGTCTTGTTCAGGGCCACCCGTAAACCCAGCGCCTCAATGCGCCCGACCACCAAAGAGACTCCCACGGTGGCCAGGCGCGCCGCCTCTTGAAAGTTCACCCCTCGGGCCGTGACCAATGTGTCATCGGCGTAACAAATTACGCCCAGCCCGGGGGGAAGACGACCTCGAAGGGCCCAGTCGTATCCCATATTCCACAGGAGTGGTCCGAGGACGGATCCCTGCGGAACACCGCACGACATGGGCTGCCGCCTTAGAATACCATCTCGGTCCTCGTACACGACGGTACGCTCCTCAAGATAGTCTGCCACAAGCCGCCTCAGGTACTCTGGCACCCCGTGGTAGTGGAGTGCTTCCCTGATGCAGCTAAATGGCAGACTATTAAATGCGTTGGCGATGTCCAACGACACCGCCAACAGCACGCCGCCACAGCTCACCGCCTCTTCGGTAACGGCCCTCAGGCGCAGCACGGCATCGACCGTCGAACGCCCCGCCCGAAAACCAAATTGGGCGTCCGACAGATCGGGGCCCACCTCGCAGAGGTGCCGGACGATGCGAGCAGAGAGTATCCTCTCAAAAAGTTTACCCGCCTCGTCCAGCAACACGATGGGCCTATAGGCCGCCACCGAATCGGCAGGCCGTCCCGGCTTCCTTAACAGGACCAGCTTCCCGCTTTTCCAGCACTCAGGGAAGCGTCCGGACGCCAAGCTAGAGTCCAGGACTTCCCTGAGGCGGTCCGACATGTGCTCGAGGGCTCGGGCCAGTGCTCGGGCAGGTATCCCGTCTGGCCCAGGGGCGGTGTTCTTAGAGCGGATCCGTAGAACAACCGCCCCTACCTCCGATTCCCTGACGGGCGGAACATTGCCCTCGTTCTCCCCGTCGTCTCCGACCATGAAGGCCATCGACGGAGGTGTATGCTCCACCCGCTGCGGGAAAAGGCCCTCGACCACTTCCCGCAGGAAGCTGGGCTGGAGGGTCTCTGTAAGGGGGGGGCCCGACGTGCGGAGCTTTTGTCGCGCCGCACGATAAGGGCGACCCCAGGGGTCACGATCGAGACCCTCCAGCATTTCCTTTCTCTTAATTTCTTTGGCGCGGCTGATGGCCAGCTTCAGAGTTTTCCGCGCCTCTCGGTACTCCTCATGAAGCTGGTCCTCCCCGCCTTCTTCGCGGTGTCGCCGCCGACTACGGGTGTAGGACCTCCGGGCACGAGTACAGGCCGCACGGAGGTCCGCCAACTCCTGGGACCACCAGTAAACCTCCTTCCGTGGAGGCCGGCAACCTCGGATGCGGGGCATGGCCGCATCACATATCTGCGCAATGGCATCGCAGAAGCGACCAGCCCCCATGTCGACCTCCTCGGTCGGGGCCTGCGGAGACAGCCAAGAGTGAATAATGGCCGCCTCCTCTAGTAGGTCCCTATTTAATTTGGCTACAGCCCACCGCGGAAAGCGAGAAGAACGCCACGCCGCGTGACCCCTACTGGTGTCCTGGGACCGGGAGAGCTCAAACCGGATATAGAGATGGTCCGAGAGCGTCTCAACCTCTTCCAGGACCCGCCAGTTCCTTACTCGTGCGGCGAGGGCAGGGGTAGCGAACGAAAGGTCCACTATCGACCCTCCCTGCTGTCGCACACACGTGTTGGTGGAGCCCCTGTTTAGTAAACAGAGGCCCACCGAGGCCGCCCACTCCTCTACGGCCTCGCCCCTAGCGTCCGTCCTGGGGGAACCCCACGCAATGGACTTTGCGTTGAAGTCCCCCAGCACTAAGACGTGCCCAGACGCTAGACGCCGCATCGAGGTTTCCAAGTTGTTAAGGAAAACCTCGAAGTCGTTCAAACTCCGGTTGGGGGAGAAGTATACACCATATACAGTGATCCCCCCCCACTCGGCAGCAACATATCCAGTGCCCTTGTCTCTTAGCGACAAGGGCGGGGAATGAGCCGCCGTGGAGCCGACGACTGCCACGGAACAGTCCCGGTCACCCAACCAGTTTGGACGGGGAGGAACATAATAGGGTTCCGCGGCTACGGCAACACCGATCGACCACTGTGCCATGGTTTGCAGGAAAAGGTCCTGCGCCGCGGCACAGTGGTTCAGGTTCGTCTGGACCAGGAGTTTGGAGACTGGGGCCATTACTCGACCGTCTCTACAACCTCCTCCATGGGCAACGATGCCGACATGCGAACGACATCAGAGGCAGCCTGGGTCGATTGGCTAGCCCCCGACGCTTGCCGAGAATTGTAGGGAGGTTTACAGCCTCTCTGCCCAATTTGGTGATTGGCGGGCTTGTTACCCGCCGCACACGCCGGGCAGTGAGGGGCGGCAGAGCATTCAGTTGCCTTGTGCCCCGGTCGACCGCAGCGGAAACATAACCCACTGCAGTCGAAACAACTGACGCACTTGGCGCGTGTGTGCCCCGATGCCAGGCATTTGTAACACCTCATCGGTCTCGCCGCCAGGACTGTGATCCTAGCGCTCACGAAACCGATGAGCAGCCTGCCGGCGTCGCCCAACATTTTGGCCGACGCTACGGGACAGCTGACCCACACTGCGCCAAGCCCTCCTGGACCGGGGCGGATGGTGCCGACCTTAATGTTGTCCGCGTTGCAACCCGTCCTCTCTCTTACTGCAACGCGGACATCCTCGGTCGTTATGGAGTCGTCCAGGCCCGAAATGCGCAATTCTGCGTACTTGGTGGGCCTGGCGATCTTGACACCATCCGTAGCCGTAAACATACCTCGCAACTTCTCGGCAATTGTGTCCGCCGTCTTAGCACCTTCAGCCCCAGGGAACTCGAGGACTCGAGCTCCCGTTTGGGCGAGGCGCATTCTGATACCTACTGTCCCGAAATCGTGTGCGAGACTGTCCCGGGCCCTTTTGAAAATTGCCGCGTAGGACAGCCCGCTGCTAGCTGCCTCCGGTGACACGGTGACTACCACGGCCGCGCTTTTAGGCGCCTGTAGTTTGCGCGGCGTCTTTGTGGCCGCCACTGCAGCCGATGGCGCCTGCGGGGTAGAGGCTGCCATTTGTGCAGCCTTCTTACCCCGCTTTCGGGACTTCTTAGCCCCCCCGACTACCTGCCAACCATCTGTAGAAGGGGCAGATGTGGAGGGAGCACTCGTTGAGGTGCCAGATACAGCGGTTGGAGTGGGGAGCGGAGGGAACTCCGCTCCAGACTTTGCCGCTGTTTTGAGTCCTGCCCTCGGTGCGGGCGTCCGGGCTGCTGCCTTGGCCGCCTGCCGTGCCCTCGGAGCACTTGCAGGAGCAGCAGAAACTGCTGCCGCCGCCGCGTAGGACACGCGACCGGTCGCAACGGGAAGCAATGCTGACACCGATGCAACCTTCGCTTTATGGCCCGCAAGCGGCGGCCGGACAACAGGAGCTGGTGGCAGCCTTGCCTCCAGGCCAGCCAGACGCCCGTCCATCATGCGCCATACTGCATCGGTTATTTGGCGCAGATGGGCATCAGGAATGCCACCGAGGCTGGAAGAGGGGGCAGACTGAGACGGGGACGTGACCGGATCCTCTGTCGGGCGATGCGCCCGGAATTGGGCGAACTGAGCGCTGAGCTCAGCCACTTGCCCCGTCAGGCGATCGTTGGCCACCTGGAGCCGAGCCACGTCCCCGATGAGGGTATCCATGACCCCCGCAATAGCGGAAGAGGAGTCCTTAAGGGCTTTCACAAAGGAGCCCTTAAGGTTACTCGACTTGGTGGCCACTCTGTGAATGATGGCCACCGCCGTATTCGCTCTCTCCTGCATGGACGATGGTGTTTGAGGAACTGAATCCTCCACCATCGGCTCCTTTATTTTCAGCAGGAGATCCGCAATCTCCTCCTCCGCCAAGATTTCGCCGTCTGCCCTGACCCGTCTATAGGCTTCCGCCTTGCAGAAGACGGAGCCTGACGGGGCCGAGATCGGAGTTCGTGTCCTCCCTCTACAGCTGCTGGTGACTTTAGGAGGCAACATGTCCTCGGACATGTCACTCTCATCATCCCTGGAGCGTCCGCGTTTCCGGCTCTCGTACAACTCCATTTCTGTAAGCCCCAATGCATCCATATTTGCACTAGAGTTACCACCCGCAGTGGATCTGGAACGCAATCGTTCCGATGTTCTTCGGCTCCCAGTAGCCAAAATGACTTCTGGGAGCCCCACCGAGATAGGTGTTCCAGCCATTACATCCTCTACGTCAGACGAGAGGTCGCCCGCTCTTGTATCTTTCTTTTTCGCACTTCTCTTCTTCTCTTTCTTTTCTGCTATATTTTCATTATTTGTGTTATTAATTGTATCCATTTTTGAACCCACGAGATGGGGAGAAGAAAGGTCGACCCGGGCAGAGATCCCCAATACCCGGGCAAGCGTAAATTTGTGCCCAACCGAGGGGTCCGCAGGTGCCCCGGCTGGGAGTGCGCTAACGACTGAACTACCCATCAGCCATGCATCCCCTGGTCACGCACCAGAACACGGGATTCGGGGTAATTTTTTAGAGAGGTTTTCTTCCTCGCCGTCCGGGCGGTTAAGCCAAGACCCTCGCCCCCGATTGGAGTCGCGAGACTCCAACTCGGGACTACGATATGCCGACGGCGGCAGGGAGACTACGTCTCCTGATGCCTGCTCGGTGGCAGTGTAAGTGCACACCGAGCCCGTCCTACCTTTTCAACCGCTGAGCGGAGGATTTCCGACCCTAGAAAGGGTCCCACCATCGTGATTTTTTACCGAGGTTTTCCTCCTCAATGCTCCGAAGAGCGAAGAGCCAACAGAGGATCCGACAGACACGCCCGCTCTGTTGGACCAAGTCTCGGCCGAATTGCCGAAGAAATGGCTTCCTCTTCGTGCTAGAATATTAGCCGTTGGCAGTGATGAACAACACCATCGCCAACGTTTCCAGGGTGCACCACGTGGAGGTTTTCTAGCCCAACACCCCTTGTTTACTTTACCATAACCATTGTGGACCATTTATGGGCTTATTTCAAAATATTCTTTTAACTGAAGACATCATATTCAAGGGTAACAAGTTTCGCTGGTTGCAGAATAATAAGGGGATCCATTTAAAATTATTTTTTTATTAGTAGCAGATCCCTATTTCCTTTGTAGTAACCATCATGTTAATAAGAACGTTGAAAACTAAAATCTATTTGAATATTCTGTTTAAACCCATTAGTATCGGCAATATTTTATTATTCAAATTGCTTAATATTAGTATAAACAATCCATACGATGTCCCATTGCGTAAAATAGACTGTAACATTTTCTTGCAAATTTGTAAGGTAACTTCTCAACATCACATCAAACAGCGGGTACAAATCGTTCCACTTAATTATCTGCCGAGCTAATTAATGTAACAACTACACAAGTGCGCGTACATAAGTAGGCAGTAATTTATGCTTAGGTACAAGCCATTATACTCCTAACCCGCATCCGTATTGAGAGCGACCCGGAATTTTGATTAAGCGCAAACTAGATTATGAGACTAAGGGTAAATTTGTATTAAGCCAATGTTTTGGAACACTTGAAGAAAACATGTTCGCTTTATACACGTTTATTTATATGTATCTACGTCGTACTCTACTTATTTTTTTCTATAAGTGTGATAATCTTATTGTTATCAAAAGCTTACTATTAAAAAACTGTCAACGAAAAACAAAACTGAAAATAAAATAATGAAATGACATATATCTTAGTCATAAGGATGTACAGTAATATAATTTCACTTTATAAGTTTTGATATTTTATTGTAGCTTTAGTTAACAGTTAGGACCATAACGTAAGCCAAAACGTGCAATCTCGAGCACTGTTTAAACTTTGGTATAAAATTAATTTCGAATGTCACTTCGGCAAATACATATACCAATATTCAGAGTATTCATAAAAATCGTTATGAAGGAAAGAAGATGGTGCACGACCATCTTCTTTCCTTTCTCTCAAATTTATTTGGAATTGGTACCATGAGTTTTCTTCTTTGAATATCCGCTTTCATTCCTCAGGTCACTACTATAAGTAAACAGTGAACAATATAACTATTCTAGCCATCTTCTTTTTTATACATTCTATAGACTTTTTCTTTGGTCATTCTGTATCTTATATAATTGAACTTGTTAAATGTAATCTTTTTCATTACATTTTAAAGCAAATTAATAATTACTTTAACGTAAGCTAGTTTGGTCGTTTGTGAATATTAATACATTCAATTTTGGTTTAAAAGCTAGACCCAATATTACGTACTAACAATATAATGATAAAATGACATTTAATGACAATTTTGTTCATTTAATGACATTAATTGCATTTTCATAAATCGGACACTACGCGCGTTCTCGTAACCATACTGGTTTGTATTTAATCGGTAGCTTAATATTGAAAAGAGAATAATAAAATTAGTGTTTTGTTCACTTCAGGGATTGCCTTACTTAGGGATTTCCTTTCTAGGGTACACCTGGTTCCCCGACTACTGGTACGTGAGACGGCGTGTGGTTTTTGGTCGGTTTGAGTCCGACATAACCAACAGTAGGTGGTATCCGGGGGGATTTGCGCACAGAAAAAAAAAGTGTATGGTTCACTTTGCTAAGTTCAATTCATTTAGTTGTGCCAAAAATAAGGTTATAAATAAAAATAGGTGATTATAAATAATTTGCAAGTAACTATTTGTTATAAACATTTTTACAAAATGTTTGCTTAGTATCAATAGAACCTACGGGTAAATTGAGACCGTTTCTTAAACTACTAAACAGTTAATAGTGTTTGGCTGAAACTTGCCAGTTACTTATTTGCTCGCCGACATCGTTTGGGAGTTATGACACAACTTCGGTATGTGTTACCTCTGGAAAGTTACTCCAAACTATGCAAATTACTATACAAGTCTACTGTATTTACTGCTTTTTGGGGATTTCATAAAGAGAAAGTTGTAGGCGGTTTTGGTAATGAGAATAAAATAATGGAAAACTATGACATGTTTCTTCAAACAATCTTGTTACTGTTGAGAAAATGTAAATGTTTGGCGTATGTTGTTGTAAACTTTTGATAAAATTTATTAAAGAAATATACATTAAAACACCACATAGAAAACAACACCACAAAATGTATTCACTTTTCATTAATTTTTTTTAAGACTAAATACATGTTGTAATCCTTATTTTCAGTAATAGTAATCTACACCATTAAAGTGCATATATTTAGAAAGATAATATCGTTTGGACGAAAAATTTTGTGATATTTCTTGGCAACTTTATCAAATTTTTACAGTCTCCAGTCACTCATCTTGTTATTTTTAAGCCTTATAGAAATACGGAAAGTTGATTCCTGTAACTCTTATTCAGCCACCTTCTCAGGAAGTTCTCATCTAAAAGACTGGAAAATCTTCAGTTGTACTACGCATTGTCTGCTTACTAAAACTGTTGGTATCTTGTACGAGTCATCTAATAATCATGAGTAGCCCAACCATTCTCTCTTTTTAAACACTGACTGTTAAGAAGATTTCAAATAAAAAATTATGTATACAGTTCGTACCACTCGAGTAACACCATACATAGCCTGATTATAAATTTCTTCTAGGATAGAAGGAAATATTGCTTTTGAAAATTCCTTTTCGATTCGAGTGGTCCTAGTCTGGTCTTTGTCCATATTTTTTAGATAAAATTTTTCACACACATGAACATTTTAGAGTAGAGTGGACAAGTTTTCTTGCGACTGCGATCTTCCGTTTCATTGGCATTTTTCATCAAATGAGCTACAAGATAAGTATCCATTGCACATTTTTTTAAGACAACCCCTGCATAGGGAAAAGGTTCTGTACTGTGGGAAACTACAAACATACAAGAAACGGATACAAAGAGCACACAGACTCAGAACAACAATTCGTGGATTACTCAGTGTGGGTCTTTGAGAAGTTTGCACCCACAACACCCAGTGCAGTAGAGAGCGAAGTGGCAATCACTTAAACTACTGCTCCATTTGTCCAACATAAATGACGGACTAGTTACCAATGTTATATATGTATAAAAATTATAATTCGAAAACAGCTGAATATATTTTTACGATGATTAATTTTTTGCATTTGTCTCCATCCCGAATAGCAGAGTAACTATTAACACATATTATTTTAAAGAGAGTACTACATAATTCACATAAATTTATTTTCTCATATATTGTATATGAAATCTAACATAAACGGAAAGCAGAGATGTGATTAAAAACTACGGAGACTGTGTTGAACTATTTAGCAATTGTTAACAGCAGAAAATATGCGTGTTATTCTTATTATGTTAGATATATTCAGTAGATACGTGTTTGTAAGATAATAGTAAGTTAACAATGTTTACACGGTTGATATTAAAATATGCATCATATTTATGGTAAAAATTTGTGTTACGTAAAAGTTATGAACATTGATTCTGTGAAAACCAAGATATGTAACGTTATGTCAAAAATTCAGCAGTTGCACAGCAACGGCAGTGTTTAAAATTTCAAGAGCAGAGCACGGGCGGCTCCGCTGAAGTATCACGAGTTCATAAATTAGTTACTTTACGAGGGAAAGGTCGCGCTTCTATAGCGTTGGTCCCGTGTATAATTTTCATTTAAACACGAGCAGCCACAGGTCCTTGCCGTAAATCAGCTCCGACGGTCGCCCTTTGAGTACGTTCCTATAACGATACTGCCTTGCCGCGCGGTCCGACCTTCGCTACGTCGCGCCCACCGGCCACCGCGTGCCACCCATCGCACACTCCCCGCAACAATGTAAAGACATTTCCATTGTACCGTAATAGAGCATTGTTTGTGACGTAAATTTTACTGCTGAATATGCAAATTTCGTTTTGGCGTGACCTCCAGCAAGAAATATTGCGAAAGTTTTGTCGAAAAATTAAAATCACGAATAGGAAGCAAGTTTTTAATAATGATCGTAATAGCTACGGAAAAATATCGTTTTTACACTGCGGCAACGGTGTAAAGTTTTGTATTTGAAAAATAAATAGCAAATACTCTGATACCATTTATACCATAAATATTAGACTTAACAATACCAAACGTTGACGCTGCTTCAAAAATTTAAAAAATTAAACTTTTTACTGGGTATTTACGTAGGTACATATCGAAGCATAAATATTGATGACAAAGGGCACATATGGCTTCCACGCGAGATAACACATTTGAAAAGAGTGGATCATATTTAAATCTTCTCGATAACTGATACATATGTATATTGTTTTAAAAATGTGTCCTAAAAATTTCACAGTACCATTATGAAGAAAATATCCAAAATTTTTAAAAAGTTTATAATGTTTCATAAAATCATGTGTACTATTTCAACGTTTAATTTATTCAACTTATATTACTAACACAAAATATAATACTATATTAATTAACCACGTGTAATATAAGCCATTGTGGAATAAAGGCATTACCATCAACAGACATAAAAACCTAGGTGCAAGCCTTGTGACCTTATCATCTCGTAACGGTGTGGTAAATAACTATATGAAACTCATTACCGGGAAATAAGAAACTTCATTATACAGCAGAAGCAGTGCAGAATCTCGTTATCCACAAATAAAAAGGCTTTTTCAGCGGAGGCTGTGCAAGTGCGGCTTGGGGTGTTAATATTTAAGATTGCGCCGCGCCATAGCCGCTCTAATGTGCTATTAGCGCCACAACCGCGTGTTTGACTCGGCGGAAGTCAAGCGAGTGGTTTGAATACGCGAAGCAAGTTCACCAACATAGTAAACCACTTTAACTGTTCTTCAATATCCACGAGTAAGTATACAATAGCGTTCGAGAGTTTTAGGGAGTTAATAATATCAAACTCTACTAGTTGCTTTGATTTAGCAAAGTCATCATTGACATGCGTTAAACCATAAACATTAATGATCTTAAATCCTCACTTATTGGGATAATATTCTATAAAAATGAAGAGGGAACACCCTTTCAATGTATAATGACATAAATGTGAATGTTTAGAGATATATTATGGTAGTATTTGAAATATAAACCGAAGTACTCTGACGGTTTCAACGTGTTTACTGACCAGGCTTACCACCTGTTTTGCCACCATGACTTCCTATAATTGAATCCGACAATTATTTAACCATTTTATGTATATATTAAAATAAACTTGCTACTGAGATATATGCCTAGGTGTAATAGATTTCAATATGTAAATAAAAAGAAGAAAATTGTGAGATAACGTGGAAATTTTAAATGTTTATTATATAAGATTTTTTTTCTAATAGCATTTTTTAAGAACTGAAAATTTCATAGCAAATGAAATGTCATCAGAGAAAACCTTTGGTTTGCGTAAAAGATGAAATCTCTCTCTGTTTACCGAGATGGAGGATAATTGGGATAAATGATAGAAGGACAAAACTCCAATTACGATAGGATTACAGCAGTACAACCATTGCTTGGCAAATCTGTACCATCCATACAAACACACTTACTAGTCGTGAAACTATATTTAGTTTAGACTTTTTAGAGAAGTTTAAGAAAAACAGTAGTTATTAAGTTTTTGGGTATAATTTCTTGTTTGAAAAATCTGTATCATCCACATAAACACCCTTACTAGTCGGGAAACTATAAATAGTTTAGAAATTATAAAGAGGTTTTAAAAAAACAGTAGTTATTAAGTTTATTAGAGTAAAATTTCTTCCTTGAAAAATATGCATTATCCACATAAACACACTTGTCGTGAAACTATAAATAGTTTAGAAATTATAAAGAGGTTTTAAAAAAACAGTAGTTATTAAGTTTTTTGGGTATAATTTCTTGTTTAAAAATCTGCATTATCCACATAAACACACTTACTAGTCGAAAAACTATAATTAGTTCAGACTTTATAAAGAGGTTTTAAAAAAGCAGTAGTTATTAAGTTTATTAGAGTAAAATTTCTTGCTTGAAAAATCTGCATCATCCACATAAACACACTTACTAGTCGTGAAACTATAAATAGTTTAGACTTTATAAAGAGGTTTTGAAAAAGTAGTAGTTTTTAAGTTTTTAGAGTACAATTGCCACCACAGTGAACGCAAATTTGAATTGCTGACATTTAAACACAATTACAGTGCACATAATTGCATTTTAATTTGGTAACGTTCATTTTATGATTCAGTTAAAATCTAGGCTTAAGTTTTTTGCCCACATTAAACCCTAATGAAACTAAATATACATTACAAAAAATATTTATCATGCAGTGAAAAAGGTGAGGCAAGACATATAAACACACCGTAAAGGACACACACCTGACATTTATTACTTCCGACAATATTCGCCTGCACATAAACACCCATTTGCACTGCATTTTTATATTCTCTTTTCATTCTCCGCATAATGTTATAGAGTCATATGAAGAATTCAGTTTTCGAAACATAACACGTTTAGGAAGAAATACTCAGTTATGTGTTTGTACACTTTTTTTATACAATTAAATGAACATTTGAATTTGTTAATAAAATGTGCCTGAATATGAATGTCTGACTTCAAACCACCACGAATGAGAAAGTTGTCATTACGTCTCCGAAATCATAAATTTCGTGAGTTATTTAAAAAAAAATGTTAAATTAAACTCACACAACATTTATTTATAAAATCTCTATTAGTTTTGTTTACTATTTTTTTTCACCATGTAGAGGAGACTTTTATTAAATTCAATTTTTTTTTTTTCTCAGTTTCTGAGCCCGATTGCCGTACGGAATATGGTACTTATTATGTAATAAGAGTTGTTTTGTTTCTAATAAACATATATATCATAGCTGCTAATAATCATGTTTCTATTTACTGACGTACATTTACGTATATTTACCTGGAGTCTGGTAAATGTAGTAGAGACGCTCTTCCTAATTCGAGACCGCCGTGTCAGGTGACTTTAGTTACTAGAGATTTGATTTTCTGACTTTATTTCTAAAACTTGGGCAAATTAATATAGATATAGTAGTAAGTAGTAAGTTCGGTCTTGCAATGTTGCTGCGTCTTGTTTAATAAAATGCACATAAGCTGATATTAATGATTATATTGTATTAACTTCATTAACTTAACTTTTATTATATTTTATTATGGAAGTAAAATTGTTTTTCTAATATCTTTATAAAGTATAAATAGTTCAAACATTGAATTTGAAACATTTCTGAGATCAACTATTTTCTTATGTTTATATAAACATAAGGATGATATCAGAAAGTATTTATTTATTACCATCACCAATATATCACATATAAAAAAAACAGGCCCCATATTTGAATAATATCACTTTATTTTGTAAGCGTATAATACATGTACGGTGTAATATTGGAGAACGGTTACCTAAAGGTTTTTGTTTCTCTTCATGCGTTCAAACATCAACCCTGAAGCGGATTATGTCTTCCCCAATTTTTTTGTTTCATTTCCGTTGTAAAGCTTTTCTATAAATACAAAGAACAGGAAGGCGGGAATGAAAATCTTTTAATTTTTTAAAAAGTTTCGAGGGTTTGATGTTCTATATTTTACTAAATGTGAGGTTACGAAATAGTAGACTATTTATTAATGTATTTGACTATTTGTTTTGGAGTTGCGTCCGCGTACTGGGAAACGCAGCGTTGGTAGGCTCCCCACAAGGTGCTCCGATGACCTGATGAAGGTCCCGGGAAGCTGCTGGATGCGGGCAGCACGGAACCTGCTGTTGTAGAGAACTTTGGGGGAGGCCAATGTCCAGCAGTGTATGTATTTTGGCTGAGATGATGATGATGATGATGAGGTAACGAAAGTAAATTTAGTGATTGTAAGAGAGTATAGAAATACCGTTAAACTTACTATATTGCCATTAAACATATTAATAACAGCATACGTAGCATTGTAAATAAACAAAATTATACTACTACTGAATAGTTATTATCTTATATCTATAATAATTTCCATATTTTTAAAAATAAAAGAACTTCCATTGCTCCTTGTAACTCTTATGAAATTCGCTATTGCAGTTCAATAAACACAAATTTTCTACCTAGCCTTTCTAATACCTGCCATACAAAATATTAAAGCATTATCATTCATACTTTTATCATTGTAATCTTATTTTGAAATTGTATTTTTTATTAATGTAAAGGAGTAATATTGACATAGATCACAAGCGAGTGGCATAATGTTGACAGCTTGACAAGACCTTTCACATTTTCGTGTTTAATTGGAATTAGGACCGTTATAGAATAAATATTTTTGTTAAAGGTAGCTATGGAAATAATCATGTTTATATTTAGCGAAGCCAAGAATTTACTAAATACGAAAATAATTAGCTTTGTCATGAATAAATCCGTGGGAGGATAAATTGAAAAACTCAAAATGTCAATAGAGAGTCTGAAGTCAAAATTAGAATACCATTAATGTATATTTTTATTCTCACTTTTGAAACCATGTAACAATAACTCGACTAAAATGATCCAAGAATAATAACTTATATTAAAAAAATAGATGTTAAACACGAAGTGAATTTATTGTGCCGAGAGTAGGAAGTTTCTGCTAGACTCCTAAGTTTCTTGTTTGGTATTTTATATTAAGAAAATAAAAGAATAAAGGCGAAAAAACGTAACAACACTTAATATGTTTTTTCTTGATTAAATTATAATTATCAATGTGATATTAAGAGTTGAGGTTTTTCAAACTTTTGTTTATTCTTTCATCTGAATTAAAATTTAGGAAAAAAACATTTCTTACATTCTGGTCTGGTAATTGTTGCCCTTTGATGCAGGGGTAACAGATGTCATGTTAAGCGTGTGCAATACAATGCTACGATGACTGTCATGCTTTTTAGGTCCCCAAACGAGACGAAAAAAGTATCCTACTAGGTCACCATGGTGTGGGTCAGGGGTCTATTCTGGGTCCATTTCTGTTCCTTGTGTACATCAACGACTTGCCTCATCTTGTGAGGGATAACCATGAGATAGTGTTGTTTGCAGATGACACATCCTTAGTATTTAAAGTTAACAGACAGCAATCGGTAATTGACGATGTAAACAATGCTCTCTCTAAAATGGTACTTTGGTTTTGCGCTAATAACTTGTTATTAAACAGGAGTAAAACCAAATGTGTTAAATTTTATACTAAGAATGTTAAACAAGTAAAAACTAGTGTTTTGATGAACAAGGAGGAACTGGAATTGACAGACAAGGCTGTCTTCCTAGGTATAACTTTAGATTCACGGTTACAATGGGGCCCACATATGGAAACGTTATCTGGTAGACTTAGTTCTGCAGCTTATGCTGTGAGAAAGATTCGTCAATTGACGGATGTTGATACTGCGCGATTAGTTTATTTCAGTTACTTTCACAGCATTATGTCCTATGGTTTATTGCTTTAGGGCAGTGCCTCTGATATTGATTCAATCTTTGTGCTCCAGAAACGAGCTATTAGGGCTATCTATAAGATGGGCCCTCGTGAGTCACTAAGAAACACATTCAAAGAAATTAACATTCTCACACTACACTCACAATACATTTACGAGAATCTTTTGTATGTTCATAAAAATCTGTCTAAATTTAAGAAAAATAGTGATCTCCATCAATTTAATTTAAGAAATAAAAATAAACTTGCCTTGCACACTACTAGGCTCCATAAAATATCGAATTCGTTTGTGGGTCAATGTATACAATTTTGTAACAAATTACCAAACAACATAGTATTATTATCTATTAGTAAATTTAAGAAATTTGTTAAACTGAGGTTGTCCAAAAAGGCTTATTACTCAGTTTCAGACTATGTCACAGATTTAGATGTTTGGAAATGAATTGCTCTTTTTTGAAGACCTATGATTGTTAATATAACTGCTGTTTTAATATTTAAAAGATTTTGAGTTAAAAGAGTGGTGGTGAGTTTCTTTCCTGGGTTCTTTTCTCACCACTCTACCATGAACAATCTTCGAACCCAGCTAGCTGTAATTTTAATCGACAGATTGTTCATCTTTTATTGTTTTTTTTTATGACGTTCATAAGTGTCTTTTTGTGACCTAAATGAATAAACGAATTTGACTTTGACTTTGAACTTTGACATAATACTGTATTGTCTACATTTGCGATGAGTATGGTGACATCAACTCTTGGATTCTAGTTATACTTTCCATCAGGAATAGTAGAGTCACTGTGGCAAGCTCTTAAAATAAAAAAAACCAATTTAGACGGCGTTGTTCTTTTTTACTAAACTTTTTACCCGAAATGTTTCCATCTAGTAATAGATAAAATAATCATAATATGATGCTTTTTTGGTTGATTAGGTTTGTCGTGTATAAAAAAAAACTAACTTTCACACATCCATCAAAACTTAAAAGACAGATATTTATCTCAGTCGCGTCTTCGAGCATGAACAAATTGATAAGCTACTTAAATAACATCATAATATTAAAGTTATAAGTAGAATATATAATTAATTAAATAATCTTGTTGAGTCTATTTGACTTTATTTATTCTTTTCCTATTTTATTCCTTTAATTTATAATTTTATAAGAGATAGAATGAAACATTATTAAAACATGTAAATGAAATGTAATCATTAAGTCAAAGACTTTCTTTATGACGTTTTTATGTGATGTTCTCGAAATAAAAAATAAAATAGAATTTCTTAATTATGTTTGAAAATGATATAATAATACTTTTTTGAAATTGGGTACCTCTTTTATTAAAACTGATGCTTTATTCAAATGGAATAGAGTACATTACAGTTAAAAATAATGGAGTATTTTAGCCTATGTACATAGACAGTAAATATAAGTTAGTACGCTTTGATGAAAGTAAATGCGATACCAAAATAGAAACTGGCTCGTATTCTGAGAAGGTGAGTCAATTTACAGAGAAATGTTTTCTTTTTTTGTTCCCTTCAGTGTCACCGAATGCAACTTTAGTAACCTAATATTTTAATCAGTATTTATTACTCTTATTATACATTTGGTTTTTGCTTCTGAAATCTTTTCTAACTTTCAGTTCAAAATATTGCCAAAAAAAAGAATAAAAAAAAGAAACACATAAATGAAATTATAACTTCAGTCTGTCTTTTGTTTCTCTCTATAATAAAAGATATTAAAGACATATCTCCTGAGTTACTGCTTTATAGGTATATACTAACCGTTATCTAAAAATACTAAGTCCTAAAGATACAACGAAGCTACATTATTAACTATCGTGTACTGTCTGGTGGAGTAGAAGAATGTTACAAAAAGCGGCTGCAACCGTGACTGGAATTACGAATAGAAATGTCTTAGGGTTTTGCAAATATTATTTCTATTTATCGCTCTTTCTCTGATAGCGAATAATAAAAAGTGTTTGACGATATTCAATCAGATCAACAACTATTGTTATATAATTGAACCTTTTTATGTATTTTTCTTTTTAAATTACTTGTTCTCTCTTATATTTTCAGTACTCAATTGTTTCGTTGTGTATACCCACGATTCAAACAAAGCAGTTACATTTTATAGGACTATAAAACTGGTAAGATAATTTTATTTGATATCTTAAAATATTCAGATAAAAACAAAACAAAAAAAAATGTTACGGAACCAATCTTCACACGTTATTTTTTTTTTAATCCTGTAAAAATGGATCACATAAAGTCAGCAAGTATTCTTATTAACATCTAATGCTAAAGTAATTTTCAGAAAATGCAAATCAATCATTGATCCAAGTTGTGATGGTACCACTTGGAACCTGGTGTGAGTGTAGTAATTGTTCGACTATTTAACAAGCCAGCACGCCCTAACATGGAAGGAGATTTAAAGTTCCACCTGAATCCACCTAAGACTGTAAAACTGCGTTTTTTTGATAATTTTATAAAACCTTACAACATTCATCACTCATGTAATATTTAACAGATGTCTTGGGAATAGGTGTTCAAAGAGCCCTGTTAAGTCTTTCATTTATAATTACACAAAAATCACTTAACAAATTTATTTGTTAAGGCACTTTTCTTATCATCTAGGCTTTTTCTTCATATGTACGTGTAGACGACATCTAAAAATATATTGTGGGAATCCCACAGGTGTATGTTAATTATGTATTAATAATACTAATACAACGTTAATCCAGACTACTTTATGAAGTTTTTTTTTATACACTACTGGAAAAAATTAAAGGATCAAAAAAAAATTCCAAATTTTTGGGCAGTTTTCAACAGGTTGTAACTTCGAGAGAAATGGTCGCACAGGAAATAAACAAAAAGGAAATTATAGCTCCAAGTGTCTAGTTTTTGCAATTGAACTTCAAAATTTTATAGCCTCCGCGGTTTTTGAGTAATCGGAGAAAAACCAGCAACAAAAAAATTTTCAAATTTTTTTTTGTTTTTCTTTTTGGTCTACGGACGTGGAAAAAATTTTTTTAGCTTAACCACTATAAGGATCGGATACCTTGTTTATTTAGCTTTAGTTTTTTTTTTTATACACCCTGATACGCCCACTTCTCGCCGAGATATCGGTTTTCAAATGGAAAAGGATCCTTTTGTCTTTGATTATCGATATCTCTACAAACAATGATCGCACAGAAATTTAAAGGTGGATTTCAAGAATTTCAATAAATTTTTCTTAATGAATGGCCATTGCTTTTCCAAAAAAATTTTTTTTCTTTTTGTCACATGAATTTGAAAATGCAACAAAAAAAGGGCTTTTGGTGGTTTTTTAGAAAATCAAGCGCTGGATCGAATATATTGAGGAAACCACCAATGTTAAGTGTGCCTTTTACAGTTCAATATGTCCACAAAAACCCTACAAAAAACCAAATTAATCCAGCCAGCCGTTTTTTTGTTTCAATCGATCGAATTATTGAAAAAATTAAAGGATCACGTTTTTTGCTCTAAAAAGCTTATAATTTTTAAAAATGAGAAAAAAATTGTTTTGCCGAGCTTTACCCACATTTTTGTTCCAGAAAGTGCTTAAATTAAAAAAAAAATGTTTTTCCTCAACAAGTTAAAGAAATTCAAAAAACCATCGCCTAATCATTTTTATCGCGTTTCCGCCGGTGTATTCCTTGATTCTTCTGATCTCCTTTTAATTAAATTAAAAAAAAAGTTAATACCCCTGATCGAATTTCGATCTTTTTCATACGCTTTTCGGTGATTGTTTTTTTTTACTTTTCAATATTTTTAAAAGAATTTTTTTTCAATATTTTTGCTGAAACTTGGAAATTTCTTACTTTTTTGATTTCCAATCATGGTTAGACGATATTTATCGGAGGTGGAAGTTGCTCGGTTAGTGATTCTTATTGATGAAGGTTACAGTCAACATGCAGTTGCATGCAGCACACACACACACACACGCACACTCACACACACTCACGCTAACTCACACACACTCAGACACACTCACACACACTCACACATGGTCACACACACACGCACTCATACTCACACACACACACGGAAGCGTAAATCCGACCGCGCGACCTCCACGTGGTACGTTTCGGATAACGCTAATGCCAGCAGTAGGAATTATTTAAACACTTTCTGGAACAAAAATGTGGGGAAAGCTCGGA
Organism: Hypercompe scribonia; assembly: GCA_949316085.1. Classification (NCBI taxonomy): domain Eukaryota; kingdom Metazoa; phylum Arthropoda; class Insecta; order Lepidoptera; family Erebidae; genus Hypercompe; species Hypercompe scribonia. Next base: position 9,903,351 of record OX438975.1, read on the forward strand.
AAAACAATTTTTTTTCTCATTTTTAAAAATTACGAGTGTTTTAGAGCAGATAACGTGATCCTTTAATTTTTTCAATAATTCGATCGAGTGAAACAAAAAAACGGCTAGCTGGATTAATTTAGTTTTTTGTAGGGTTTTTGTGGACATATTGAACTGTAAAAGGCACACTTAACATTAGTGGTTTCCTCAATATTTTCGATCCAGCGCTTGATTTTCTAAAAAACCACCAAAAGCCCTTTTTTTGTTGCATTTTCAAATTCATGCGACAAAATGAAAAAAAATTTTTTCGGAAAAGCAATGGCCATTTGTTAAGAAAAATTTATTCAAATTCTTGAAATCCACCTTTAAATTTCTGTGTGATCATTGTTTGTAGAGATATCGATAATCAAAGACAAAAGAATCCTTTTCCATTTGAAAACCGATATCTCGGCGAGAAGTGGGCGTATCAGGATGTATAAAAAAAAAATTAAAGCTAAATAAATAAGGTATCCGATCCTTATAGTGGTTAAGCTAAAAAAATTTTTTCCACGTCCGTAGACCAAAAAAAAAACAAAAAAAATTTTGAAAATTTTTTTGTTTCTGGTTTTTCTCCGATTACTCAAAAACCGCGGAGGCTATAAAATTTTGAAGTTCAATTCCAAAAACTAGACACTTGGAGCTACAATTTCCTTTTTATTTACTTCCTGTGCGACCATTTCTCTCGAAGTTACGATCTGTTGAAAACTGCCCAAAAATTTGGAATTTTTTTTTGATCCTTTAATTTTTTCCAGTAGTGTAGTAACCTACCAAAATGACTCTATTCTGCCTGTTTTTGGTTTATTTGATTCTGACACACCACCCACCGCTAACCCGGTATGCTTACAAACCATAAAATTATACATACCTTGTCTCGATAATGTCTTGTCATACCTTGTTTGGACTATGACCAATTTACATAAAAATAAAGGCAGAAACTTTCTGTTAATCTAAACACGTTATTCCATGCAGATAATTATTGTTATTCTTCAAGTTACAGCAAAGATTTTGCAAGAAAAGGTGACCCTATATAAATTCGAAGTCCTATGTTGCCATAGGCTTCTGAAGAGGTTTCCAACTCGCTCTAGCTTTATCGTAGGAGATATTCACATCTGTGCAGCGTAGAGACTTCAATATCTAGTTGATGTAATTTCGATTACCACTGCTAGAATCTGGCTTGAAAAAAAACACGGTGTGACGGTCGGCCTCAGGCCTACTTAGAATAGCTATGTGAGTAGCTTCTGAGTATATCGACTACTTTTTGGGGTTAACTGGTAAATCTGTATATAGATTACTTTCCTATCAAGACAAAGTTCATACTCTTCTGTTCTAAAAAGTGGCACCAGGTACCAGAAATTATATAGTAAAGTGAAGTGACACTTTCTTCCTTGGTTATACGAGATTCGAAATATTGTAAACGTCGTGTGTGTTTATTTTTATTTAATTTAAGAGCCTGCCAAAGTGACTCTGCTCTACCTAATGGAAAACATGAATTGAATCCAAGAGTTGTGGTTACCATACTCATTGTGTAGACCTTAATTACCATCACTATGGCGGCCTAGTGAGATGCTTTTTCACGCCATGCTTGGGGAAGTAAAAGGCAAGGCAATTATCGTGGCAGTATGAGGTTGACACACTTATCACGATAACTGCCAGCCTTGCATCAATGGGCCTCCGGTCTTATGCTCATCAATGAATCACGATAGCACAGATGTTGTCAGTCTAGGTTGGTCTTTTGTGAGAAGGTAGGACTGTACCAGTCGAACTGTTTCGTTCATGCTGAAATCAGTGTGGCTCTACAGCCTTGTAATCCTTACTTAATTTAAAAGAAACCCTTAAAAAGGTATTTACCTAGAAACAATACTTGTGGATGCCTTTTCTTATGAAACAAATATTACTGTTTACGGCTTTTAACTAGTTACTTACTATCGGGTGACTTATGCCATTAATATATACATTTAATTGAGGCTAGATTGAATCCATTGTTTACAATTTATGTCAATAATTCTTCAGTTCAGTTATCAGGAGTTGTAACACACTAATAAAATAAGAATATCAACACCAATCTTATTTTGTAGCAGAAATAGGATTGATGCTTTATTAAAATATTTACAATCGTTGACGAGTATTTCAAAAAAAATTAACAGATTTTAAATCCTTTACAATCTATTCCTAAAAATCGATATATTTTATTTTTGAGAGTTAGTTAAAGATATCTATTTAATAATATGCCTTGAGTAACATCAAGATAAAACATCCTAAATAAACGATTTACTATTTGTCGAGGTTCGCCCTTTTAGGTCGTCTGTAGAACGTTTGGTGCACCCATATCTACATTATATAAATATACCGAATATATTTTGTCAATAAAACACCTCTTTGTTATTTTATACTATAGTAAAACAATATTAAACGTGTGGTAACGATATCATTGTTTGCCATTATTATATTTTTTCAGAATCTGTACCGAGCAAGATATTTTATTAATATAAAGTATAAAAACTATTTTTATGAATACAAACCGTTAAAACCCACACAATGATTGTTTAATAAAACGAATAAAGTACGTAAATAAAATAAAATAAAAGTTAACTCACGTTTCGCCAATATAAATCTAGTTTAAACAAAACTGACCTACTCCAACAATAAACTGATAAAACTGACAAATTCACCACATTCGCGTCGTTATAATAAAATACGAACGATATAGAGAACAATGCTATTCCGATAGTTAATTTACATATTATTACGGTCACGTTCCACTAATATTTGACTGTCGACCATTGCATAGCGTAAGAAGACATTTAAATCGTATTCATAGTTTGTATTCGATCATTTCCAAATCGTTTACAGCCATTTAAAAAGCGTCTCTGGTCTATTTTATTCTAATCTGATTTAAAATAAGTATGTTGAACCATATTTAATATTCAAATTAGGAAATCTCAATGAGAAATGAAACTTTTATTTTGAAGTATTTTGGTATCCACACATCCCTGATTTAATATCACATGACTTAATAACTACAGATCAGTGTGCTAAGCATTGGTAGTTTAATTAGTCAGAATGAATAAGTTAAACAATCATAAGCCCTATTAATATTGACAGACTAAGATTCCAACTATATATGAGTTAGAAGAGAGTAGTTGTTAACTATACCTAAGTACAGTTCTACCGTCTACAAATAATACCAAGAAAGTAACTATCGAAGCACTAATAAAAATTACCGAAAATTATACCGAGCATTACACTTATACATAGCCGGCCAAAGTGACTCTATTCTGCCTGATAGAAGGCATAAATAGAATCCAACAGTGGTGGTTATTATACTCATTGTGAATGCAGACAATACAGTATGGTGACTCACACTTTGGCGGCCTACTTAAAAAATTGGAAACACTGAAGCACACCGATGCCCTACAAGTCTTGAGAGATAACTATTAAGTAAAGAAATTATAAAGAAAATTTCGGACAATATTTCAGATATTTGATACACAACGCCAACTAGTCTCAAACTAAGCAGAGCTTGTAGTATGGGTACTAGACAACTAATATATATATATATATGTATATATATACTTTTTTTTTTATAAACACATACATGTCATATGTATTTTATATTTGCAGATCATACAAATATTTGATCCTATTCAGGAATCGAACCTGAGACCTCAGCACAGCAGTCGCATACGCTACCATTGCACCACTGAGCAGTTGAATTAAAAGAATAAAAAGTTTTTTTTTTAAATTTAGCACCGAAGAGACAGTTTTAAGTATTAGAATACTTTTATAATTCTAAATAGCTGCTCTTAAATCTTCAGTGATTATAAGGCCTTTTACCATCACAATTGTTGTTAGATTTATTGCTGTATAATACTTGTCATTAATCTATCTACAAGATCAATAATCTACATAAAGTTATATTTTTATTATTTAATTGGATTAATTTAAAAATAATTAACTATACTATCTATTAACATAGCATATTCATTTAGAATCAGAGTAAATTAAAATGGGTAGCAGACGCAATCTAAGTATCAACAGTTTAGAAACGATTTATTCAAAACTATGAAATAAACTTCAAATGCCTACTTCTGCTATGCAATGGTGGACAGTCAAATATCTCAAATATTTTCAGTTCATTAATAACAGCTTCAAATCAAACTACCTTAACAGTATTATCGCTACTTAAAAGAAATATCAATTTACGTAATAATTCAACCATTAAACACGATGTCATATTACGTGTAGTACATTTCTTATCCGAAAAGTTGTGTCCCCTAACTTATACATGTAAATTGGTATTTAATTCTACTTTGCCAAAACTTGGTGCCGACATATAAAATAAATACAAGTATCGCAAGCAGTACGGTCGACAAACAGGACTTAGTGTAAGCCTTTACTTAATTGTGAGATTATTTAGCCTAACTTCGCTTACTTATCGTATTTACGGCAACCGAACTTACCCTACATGATGTTACCAGTTCATATAACTAAATAGGTAAATCTTACTAGTCTCTCGAGGTTTTCTTGTTAGTTACTTATTAGTTTAAATGTAATAATTACTGGGTATCACGAAGTTTACTACTTTAAAACTCTTATGGATAATTATAACACATTGCATTAAGGTGATAAGTAACTTATGTACGTAAGGAGTTCAGGTACCTGGGGTGATGGATTAAGAAAACAGAGTGTCACTACCCCTATTCATCCCATGGATGTCATAAGAGGCGACTGAGGTGGAAAACAGTATTGCAAAGAGAAGGAAAACTTGAAACAGAACCTTTTTTTTTGCTTACCGTGTGGAAACCCCTACGGACCGTCGTCTCACCCAGTGAGGTGGTGGTTTGCGGCGGGGTGGTGTATCGGAATCGGACCGATTAAAATCACACGTTGTGCCACTACAATCTGTCCTGGAATGGGAGGAATGTGGGAACTGCAGTTATTAAGCCATCTGGACCTATCCTAGCATTCGGCCGCTCTGACGCGGACACCACCTACGGGTAACCTCTCTATTTAGGCGATGTACGGCACACTTAGACGTCGCATCTTCGCAGCTGGCCACTGTAGCGGATTAAAAGGAAAGCCCGTCTCTTCCACCCGCGGCCACACGCAGGGCGGTATGAGGCGCTTTAAAACGCACCTCCGCCACGTGGTTCGCGAGCAACGAATTGGGTCCGAGCGGGTATCGTCCTCCCGGGCCTTCTTTATCGCCTCCTTCTGCGTAATGATGTCTACGCAGAAGGTTATGACTGTGGTAAAACAAAAACGGGCATGGAGCGTATGATAACCGGTAACGAGAGATCTCCTCCAATAACTGCAGTGAGGACCCCACGTTGTACCACCCAGGCGTAACAAAAAGCCAGCGTGTGCTGATATGAATCCTCACTACGATCGCAGTGATGACAGGCGGGATTCAATTTTCTCTTAGTGACCGAGTGCAGATACTTTCCGAAGCAACCGTGCCCGGAGAGGACCTTCCCACCCGAGGATGATCGGCTGGGGTACCTCTGCGGTGGTAAACCCAGCACGTGGAACCTTCAGTCGTGACGACCAATAAGCCACCGTGGCTCACGACACTCGCATAACTCTTCGTGTGGTGGCCGTATGCCATCACACACCCGGAAGTCAGCCGTCCACCGATAAATATCGGCGCAAAATTCCGCCTCCAAATCCTATGGTGGAGTTCTGACCAAGGTGCACGCCGCCTCCGTCAAAACGGTACGGTAACTGTATATGGTTCTAACCACTAATGTCCTCTTAGAGCACCAGAGGCGTGCCCTATTCTTGCCACTGCCCATACAGTGCTATTAACCAGCCAACCCCTGTGTTTTCCGTAGTGGCCTTGCCGTCTTGTTGCGACACTGGCTCCACCTTAATTGAGCAAAAGTCGCCCAAAGGCAGAAGCAGCACCGATCAGCTTTGGAACAAGCTGTCGGATGTGCTCGTCGAAGAGCCACCTCCCGTCAAGGATCAGACCCAGATACTGTACCTGGGCCTGAACCAGTACGAAGACCGAGTTTACTACGATGGAAGCACCGAGAGATGGACCACGATGAGGCTCATAGAACAATAGGGCCTCTACTTTATCCAGGGCCGACTGAAAACCCAGCGCTTCAATGCACCCGATCACCATAGAGACTCCTGTGGTAGCCAAGCGTGCCGCCTCTTTAAAGTTCGTCGCTCAGGCTATAACCAGTGTGTCATCGGCGTATCAAATTACGCCTTGCCCGGGGGGTAGACGACCTCGAATTATCCAGTATATCCCATGTTCCACAGAAGTGATCCAAAAATACCATAAGACATGAACCGTTGCCTCAGAACACCATCTCGGTCCTCGTACACGGCGGTACGCTCCTTTAATAATAATAACTCCTTTAATAGTCTACCACAAGATGCCTCAGTTACTTTGGCACCTCATGGTAGTGCAGTGCTTCTCTGACGCAGCTAAATGGCAGACTATTGAATGCATTGGTGATGTCCAATGACACCGTCAACAGCATACCGCCAAACCTCACTGCCTCTTCGTTCACGACTCTCAGGCGCAACAGAGCATCGAATGTCGAACGCCCCGCTCATAATCCAACATGTGCTCATAATGAAACAATTTTTTTTTAACGTGTAACCCCTGAGTAAATTCTATACCAACCCGTCAGGCCGCCGTGGTAAAGTAGACCAAAGCTTCCTTCCTAAGGAGAGGCCTATGTCCAGTTGTGGTCCATTGGAGGTTGATGATGATTATCATTCTATCTTCAGGTATTACATATTAATTATTATAATGTCGGTAGTAAATATTTTCTTTAAAAATTGTATAAATTTCTCTCTCTGCTGTCGACCCTTCCAACAAGTTGACACAAGCTTCTTTATAAGTTAAATATTTAAAGAGATGTGAAGTTCACTAACATTCTTCGTCTCGTAATATCACACTTTTTCCCCAACTCTAAACAGTTAAGTACCACTTCAGAATAAAAATGATAAACACGAATAATGAGCAATAAAACTGAAGATTTCAGCTCTCGACTCGCTAATGGTTCCCTCCTTCTTCATAATAATAAAAAGTATAATTTACTGTACTCAATTGAAATTCTAATGTCTCTTGAATAATTGAAAACAATTTTATACACGTAGACTTGTTCCGTAAAAATTTGAATATATAAACAAAATACGCTAATCTGTTGTTTGGTTTGCACATAATTTTAAGAATTTTATCTCCACTTATTTATTTTACGGGATAGCTAAATAAATTGATTTCATAGAAACATTTGCAGTAAATAATTAAAATTTCATTGAGTCAGTCTAATACCTTCGTTAAAATTTAATCCCATGGACAAATTTTCTAGAGCATATCTGTGGAACTACCTGATTATAAAATATATTACTCGTCTTGTCTAGAAAGTTACTGTAAAGTTTTAAAGTGTTCATAAATTACAAAGCTAAGTTATTACATTACAACCATGTGACTAAACGGGGTAACGAGAATAAACCCTACATAAAATACTAATTCAGATTGGGTGGGTTTTGCTTTAAAGATTAATTACAGAACAGTAATATGTTAAGTTAGAAGCTGCCGTCCTGTGATTTTAATCATTTTCATCTTCGCTATTCATAGAATATGAGTTTTTCGAGTAATATGAATACTCATTAGCAGTTTTAATAACTTTATTTAATATTCTCTCTTAACATTAACCATTCTAGGTACATAAGTAGCTTAAAAAGGAAAGAGAAAACATAGAAATACAACTTTAATTGCTTAGTTTTGTGTTACTAGCATGTGAAGGTCGTCACGATCTACTCAGCCTACTAAGCCTGGTGGATTTTCACGGAGTCGGCTAAAGCTAAATATTTTGTCTATAAGTTATAAATAGACGATAATTTATCAAATAGCTGATAATTCATTCCATAATCAATGTGATATATTCACGAAGCTTGTATCATGTCAAACATGTTCATATTCATTGTTACTTAGTTCATGGCAGACTAATGGTATTACAATAATTATTTATTATAATATAGTTATAAATTGTAAATAAAAAGTTATGCAACTGTAAAAATTGGTATACCTGGCGCATCCTTTTTACATTTTAAAGTACATTACAGTATATTAAAAATCAACATATACATACCTGTCAAACTCAATCTCATTTTTTAATATTATAATAAATTTCATTAGCAATTGTTAAGTTTTATCCGTAGCTTTAACATTGATTCTAATGGTGCGTCACTAAATTAAGCACATATCCTAAGTGGAATATTAGAGACGTGTAGATCAACCACATCTTGCTTGGGTTTAGTACGGTTTACACACCCTAGTTTTCAGTGGTGGGTCGTATTACCCGTGGACGAATTTACTAAGGTAGGTATTTAATTCCTCTGGGTATTTTATTTCACTAAGTCTGGGATTTGTAATTTCTTGTAAAGGAATGATGCGTTGGTATCTTAACCTTTATTATTCTAAGTACTTGTAATATTTTTAAAAACTTATTACCTGTGTAATTAATCTATATAAATACTGTTTTTTGATCCTTTGGTGTTATGACTTGATATTTTACCAGAATAATAACTGTTTGCAAAAATATATATATACAATTATTTGTGCATAATGTTACTGAAAATAGTAATTTAAAATGATCTTTAATTTTAAAAATATCTTAATTTTTAAATTGCCTGAAATTAAATGTAGCCATTAGAGTGTCCCTTAAATGGTCGATCTTTTTATTAAATATAACGCATACCCTCTAATTCTTTTTATAGTACTAAACGGTACCCTCGCGCAAAATTTCATTATCATACGACAACGACAACCCGTGCCAACGAGATCTCATTGTTTTATAGATACCGATTTTAGAAGACTTAGTTGCATGTAAGCTATATTACGATCAAAATATATATTTGATATAAAAAACAGTGGAAAATTGATTTGAAAAATGTATTAATTTATGCAATCGAAAAAACTATCCAATTATTCAGGATACTTTCTTTTTAAAGTATCCTTCTTGCAATCTAGGTACAATTTTCTGTGGTCTAGTACATAGCATAACAGGAACTGCGTTTGTTCTTCTGCAGCAGTATTTAATCCATGAAAATCTTGCATGAGCTTCACATCTCTCTCTACTCTGTTATCAATTGTATAACTTTATTTTTAATATCCTGAAAGGAAGCGATTTGTTCCCAGAAAGAGACTATTGGAGAAAAGCGTTATCAATTTTTAACCGTGCTAATAAATTTGAGCTCTTGGTGGTCACGAAATCCCTGAAACGTTTTCCTGAAACAGTTAGTAATATTAATAATTTACAAAATTATCTATTTCCCTAATGATAAAATAAAAAAAAACCCATTTATTCAACTCACTGCATAAAGAGGCAGATATTTCTTCCTTCGATGAAATATATCTCTTCCCAAAATCGTACAAGCTTTCTCTTTGTAAATTTGATACGATATCAGCATTGATTTGTGTATCAACTTAATCATCGAATAGTGAAAATAAAGTTATTTCTTGTGATAAATATCATTAATGTTGGCTGAACTTGGTCAGAGCTGCTTTGGAAGTCACTTGGTCGACTGTTTCGTAGTTTTTCAATGTATTTAAGAAACCTAAATCGTGATTCAGGGCTTTTACCGCTAAATTACACCCAAGCCATCAGCATTGCACATCTTGCAGTGCTCGTTTGTTTTTAACACTCATTTTTAACTGGGATTGTAGCAACCATATCTTTAAGGAGTATATGACTCTTGCCATCCATAGTGCCTGATGCATGGCATCAGGAGGTCTAATTTTAAATTTCTTTTTGTTATTACCTTCCAAAAACACTATACACAGCTCAATCAACTGCCGATGATCGATACGTACAATAGATTTCAGTATTTTTTTAAATAATTAATCAATTCATCAATCATCGTCTCACAAAAATATTTTTTACGAAATCAGTACGTTTTGATAGCAGTTGGATTAACGTTGTTCCAATTGTCTGTTGTTAAATAATTGGATATCGGAACTGCTAGTAATTTGATGGATCTTTAATTCAAACACGCATTTCAGACCTAGTTCGTTATATAATGGTGGCAAGCAAAATGTAATAATTCCCGTTCTAATTTTTGTTCCAAGAACACACAATCCCCATTAAGGCACAGAAGCCGTTGTGTCGCAGTACATAATCTGTACCTTGTCATCGAAATCTCAATCAGAGAGGGTATTTAAAATAGCTTGAGCTTGACCTTTGCCAGTAGAACTATCGAGTTTTGGTACTGCTAGAAGTTGATTTTTTTCTCCGAATGAATGAGAATAGGCAGACGTTCTTTTGCGATTGTAAGGTGGAGGATAAATTTTCTTTCAAGCTTTCGTCAAAACTGGCAGACTATTCGTGAAAGTCTTAAAGTAGGATGGAGGTGTCTAAAGTCAATGAGTACTTCACAGTCAAATTTTTTAGTCTTTCTCCTCTTCTTCTAGTTTTCTCTGTCTTACTCATTATTCTTTCTCAGTTTACTTTTTGTCAACACCCGTTAAGCAACCCGAACGCCCTGGCTCCCTTTGTTTTAGTAAAAATATTTTGTCTTCCTCTATTTTGATTATTCATAGAGTAAATAAATTATCCAAATATTATTGGCATTTCTTCTCGCGGTGTTTATAAACGTCCTATGTTTTTTTATTATTTTTTTTTTGTTGCTCTCTTCAAAGATGGTAAAGATTCATAAGTCTTTTTACAAAATTAGGTACAGCTCTGGTAGGTAATCTAGCTTTTTCTCAAAATGTGATGCACTTACGAATTACGAGATCTGCACTTTCATTAACAGTCAATTTTACTTCGTGAATATTAAAACACAGAACTCAGAGAACTTGACGATTAAACGGCAACTTTGCACCTGTTATTTAGTAATTTATTTGACCAATCAAGAAAATATTTTTCTTATTATTTCTTAGTTCCACTAACATCTTGATAATAAACTATTATGCACGTTAATTATACGATACGCCGGTGAAAAATCGACAACAAATGACTACAAGAGCGAGTACATGCCGGTGTTTCACACGGCATGTTTCAAACGCAACTCGGCACGTATAGCGGTGCTCCAAATAAGGTAAATATTTATTTTCAATTGTTTAAAGGTTTAATAAAAAAAAATATAACGTATGCGTTACAAAATAAAAACGTTGCAAAATAAGGAACACCCTAATGTACATGTTAAATATGTATAATAAAATATTTTAAAATACATTTTTTTTTATTTTGGAAGCTTAACACAACAAGTGATTAGTTCATTTTACATCCTAAGATAAACTTATCCAACTTAAGATTCACCTTCACAGTCATTGATAATGAACACCTTTTTCTCTCTGAATCTAAGGGCCAGGTCATAGTCGGAGTTTTCTGCGATATCTTTAACTTTTTGATAGGAAACGACTCCCAGTTTCTGCTTTGCTTGTTGATTAATATATGTTGATTTAGGTCTTACTGGTTTTCTTTTGCCTTATATTTTTCAATCAGTGTTGTCCCAAAAAAGTTGTCATGTCTTATCAAGTGGCTAATAATTTTAGCTCTTCTGTTATCAATAGTATTTCAAATTTCTATCTCTTCATTAACTGTTAGTAGGATTTCTTCGTGGGTTCTTTTTTTTATCCAAATAATATTCATCATTAATAATAAATCTTCAATATCTAATATATTTACAGTGCAAACAAGAAGTAAACGTAGAACCGCCGTACGAAGTAAGTTTAATAAAGTTCTAACAGCGAAGTATTTAAGTATAATTAAAGTTAATTCTACAGGCGCACTTGTGAAGGCATTGTGTTTTGATCTAATTTATAAGGAGAGAATTTATGAGACCGTAGAGGAGGGAAAATAACCTCACGCAACGTGTCTGTACCGGTTCTATTGGGTACGTGAGTGTGATACATCGAACAGCTCTCCACAACACGTACGCCGACGATTTATCTCGGCGACTCTTTGACATAACCCGCACTCCACCTTACCCCTTATATCCGACTACAATCATCTTGTCTACCTAAATTGAAATAAATAAAACATACTTTTCTGAAAAATTGATACAGAACACAGAAGAAATACTCTTCAAGAATACACTCTAAACGCTTTTAATTTTTTTTATAATTCGATTATTATAATAACTGTGAGTGCAATTTTTCGCTTCTATTTTATAGCGAAAATAAAAATATAAATGACACAAATTTAAAGTTTAAGCCATCGACTCCGAGCAGGGATTACATAGCCTAAATGAAATGTTGATTTTACGACACGCGTTTTACGTTCTACTGACGGCAGATGAAACAAAATACACGTTCATTAGCGCAGACCGGGAAATTATATTACAGTAGTACTTGATTATGAAATCACGGGAGCCCACGCAGCAAGTTCAAGTATATACCTTTAGAAGTAGACACGTACTTTGCTTCTCAATTCTGCAATTAGTGTGTGGGAACTTCCACATACTACGTCAACAAAGATATATTACAGTGCCATCTATCGAACACACACCGATGTACGGAATAACGAACTACAGAGTAACTACTAACTCTGTATCACGATAAGAAAACTCACACACTGATTAGCATATACAACTTTCCAGTACCAACCATTGAGCCGCTGACCACCAGGTATGATCACCTTGCCTGATCGGAGGATCCTCTCGTTGCACACATCTCTTTTCTCTAGGTGTGCAAAAAGTCGCAAAATGTACAAATACCAATTTTGATTAAAGAAAATCTTAATAAAAGTGAACAGTCGTATAAAGGGATATTATATCGTAGATTTAATTAAAATAATGAAGTCTTTCGGGCACGGCGGCTCACAACGTTACACACGCGACTTCTTACGACCTAAGAGTACGTATTTTAAAATTAGCATTTGTGCTTTGTGCGAGGTTTTGAGCAGCGGATGACATTAGTACTGGAGCCGGCAACATGAAACAGAATCCTCGCAATGCATGCCGACTTAATCCCAGGTAATGGGACGTAATAAAATGTAAGAGGCTAAAGGTAACGACAGACGTGCGCACGTGACCTGTTATCTTTAACTTTCGGACTACTTAGGAGAACACAAAACTCTGATTTTGTTGCTTATGGGTGGTCTCTATGATAGTTGAATTTGAAAATTCGATTTCATTCTATTTGGTACGAGCGGATACCAAACGAGTGCTACTAAGCTAAAAATAATACACATTTTGTTTATTTGTTGAAAATAGTTTATTTTTATATCTCTTATGTTTTAGTATAATAATTTTTTTGCGTTACTTTCTTTCAATGTAATCAGTTTGAGGTACATTAGTTGAATGATTAAATAGTAATAATTTCTGTATTTGAAATAGATTCGGTAAATAATAATATTTGTTAATTATTCTGATGGCTGAAATCAATGTAATGAGATGATAACTTCACCAAGCGTTAGCGTTATCGGAGAAGTTATCATGTGTGAGTTTTGTAACTTTTTCTTTATGACGTCAGGTTTTGACAAATTAACACGTCAGCGAAGAGATACGGCGCGCGTCCCCGGCCCGCCCATCAATATCGACACGGGCACCATTACTCAATATCACTCAAGTGGAACTGCCCAATTTACAGCTACATTTAACTGATTTGATTGAATCCACCGAAAGTTATCACCTTACGCTGTAACGCTTTTAATATATGGTCAAGCAGGTGAAAATTAGGTATAGACCTCCGATATAAATCACCAAAATAAATCACCAAAGATATATTTCTCCAGGAGAGAGTTCCGTCTACTATGTGCTGTTAAGAACCTTCTCGGTATTTATAATTTTAGTTCATATATTTTATGAGTATTATTACGCAATGAAAGTACAAGTGAAATAATAGCCTTGTCTACAAAGACACATACAATCCTACTACATATTGTAAGTTTGTTTGTTATGTACGATTTGTACACATGTTCTTGGAGGAATTAGAAGTAACAAATACTTTTTATTAAATATATGTATTTAAAACAATTTGTTACGAAACTTCATGTGGCAGACCAAATTCGCGAGCTAGCGGACAAAAGCTAGTATTTTATAAAGAAGACAGCATTCCAAGTAACCTTTTTGTAATTACATAGTATAAAAAGTAATATGCTTATATTGTGTGTGCACATTGTTGTACGAGTGTTCCGTGTGTGTCTGTGTGTGTTTCTTGAATATTCTAATAAAATACACCTACAACAAAACATTTGTTACTTTGTGAAATTGTTGAAGGTACGAGGTTTTATTTCAGTTTCGTATATTGCTGCGTGAATAACCTAAATAATTTACTAACTTTTAACTGAAAGACCAACCCCCAGCCTGTTTTTAACTTTCATTTAACACACAGAAGTCGCAATAATAATGCTCTCTTATTATTACAATTTCTGTGGTTTAATAGTATTTTCGATATGTAATATACCTGTTATAATCATCGTCCTGTATAAAATATGTTTATTTCTAATCAACTCTACAGTCAAGTCACCTCAACAGCTATTTTAAATTGATTATTAGTAACAGAAAGAGCGTAGAAATTGTGATACAAATGAATGAAGTTTATGTTTTTGGTTAATGAATTATTTTCTAAATTATATATATTTAAAATTATAGTGTTAGATTTAGTCATTTACTGTTTTGATTGAATTTTTACTATTTATCTTATTCAATATACATTTTAATCCCATGCACGTGTACATTTATATTAAATAAAATTAAAATTAATTTGATACATATCACAAATTTAAGAAACCTACCGGAATAGTACCAGTCTGGTTCGCACATCGTGGATTCCTTAAATATTCAAATGCTCAAATGTACAAAGATAGTTTTTCATCAACTCCCATGATTCAGAACTTTAAACAACTGTCCTTTTTGTCTTTCTAAATTGTAACCGACTTTCTTAAGAAAGAAAATTAAGTAATAATACACTATATAACAATCTGCTCCACTTTACCGCAGCAATTTTACTTTTATATTTGTTTAAATACTGAAAAAAGCACTGTTGAAAAGGCTCTTAATAGGTAAAAGTCTCAGATTTATAGTTCACGTTCCCCGATCTTAATTCTAAAAACATTTCATTTAACCTTCCCCAATAGTTATAATTGTATGGAATGAAAACATTATATCACATTATCGAATTTTCTTATTAAAGTATTGTCATAGTTTTTATCGCAAGTTCTTTCCTTCTTAAAAGACATACTTTTGTATCCTGCTTGCTACGATTTCACTTTATAATATTAAATTATTTCACTATAATGAACTTTATATTTACAAGAACAAAACCCTTTAATATCATTATGAAAATTTTACATTTGTGTTCTGTGAATCAGAAAATTTAACAAATTTATACAGGTACAACTTTGTGAAGACTTCCAAATTTAATAAAACAAAATATTACCACTGTACCATTTAGGGATCACAAATGGAACTACTTATCGCTTTACTTAGTCCTTCAGGCATGAACACAAAATATTTTGGCATCTTTTGAACATTTTGTAAGGTCTATTCATAAATGTGATTTAGGAAAATGATTATTATAAATTGCTGAATTATTTTTAAAATGTCTTACGAATTCTTTGACATAAATAATACCCACGGTAAATGACACTTAGTTAAGTGATAAGAAAGTGGCTTTTAGTGTGATTACCTAGTATTTACTTTTAGCTGATTTTAGGGTACTTCTTCATTTATTTTCACTAACTTAAAAGTACCACCAATAAGGCCTGATATTTGTATATAAAGTTTTTCTCCTTTCTTATACAGTACCTTATCTTTGTCTAATCTTATCTAAGACCACATATGGACCAATATTTACAAATATCTTTTAATTCAGAAGCATCATGATCTATGAACACTTACTTCCCTTTTCTTAAGTCTCCATCTCCAATTCTTACTTACTTATTTCTTACTCTTATAAACATGTTTATTTAGTTTCAATGATTTTTAATTTTTAAAAATTAGTGTTCTATGGAAGATAACCTGATCAATCGTTTTATATATAAGCTGCGAGGGGTCTCACCCTGAAAGTACGTAGTAGCAGTCGTCGTAGTCGTAGCCTAGAAGTTTTCATCCAGACTACGAAGACCCAATACAAAATTAGGGCCCCGCGTCAATCTCACCAACTGATAAACTTGCTGATCGACCGACGAGGCTATTACGTGAGACTAAAACATTGGTGAACAGTGGACGTTTAATATGCCTATGTCTACCCTCCGGGGTAATTGACGATTTTATGTTTGTTTTATATCTTACTCCATTGCTTACCGGTTATTTACTACTAAATAATATAATTATCTCTTAACACTTATGTGTTTCATGTTAAATTTAATCCAACCCTTTCACGTACGGGCTTTCACAATTTTAACAGTAAATAATCCGGTTCCTATTTAATTTCCGATTGTTGTTTGTCTTACATTTTTCATTTGTGGTGTTGAAAAGTTAAACGCAGAGAGAATTTCCGCAGGCGACACATAAGGAAGTACGTTAGTAGATTCGTTGTGTTATGTATGAGTCGACGCGACTTTGATGTATCGTAGAGCGTCGGCAGTTGGACCCTGAATATTTACGAGCAGGAGGTGAAGGCCCGAGCGTCTCGTATCGTATAGCCTGCTCACGCCCCGGGAACCGTGTCATATTATTGATGGAATATATTTTATGTTACATCTGCCAAAATAAAGAGCGAAGAATGAACTTCGAGTGTCTAATGTGACAAATGTGCCGCCACTTTTGGTCATCTAAACGTTTTTACAATATGGTTTAGTCATAATTGTATTATAAAAAGTCCTCAATAACGAAATGAAACACACTTTGTAGAAAAATTAGACACATCTAACAATATAAAAACCATTAAAATTAAAAGGGAAAAGGTCGGGTCTTTCTTCGCATACAAACAAATGGAATATCCCATTTTCTTTGTTTTAATATTTATTTTTACGTTTCAATGTGAAATAGAGGTTATACATTTTTATTAACATTTTTGTTATACTCATTTAATATTTAGAACTAATATTTATCTGTATACACAGTGAACATTTAATAATAATAACTATGCTAATTGTTGTAAGATAGTCTCACTCATGGAACACTTACATATATTAAACAAAGCGAATGGGATTAATTATAATTTTTTTGCAAAGAACACGAAACAGCACAAAGTCAGCTAATATTTTAGGCAATAAATATCTTCATTTTGAACTCACACGTGCGTAAAGTGGAACAATGCCAGAATTAGACGTACCTCAACCGATGATTTAGACATTTTAACTTAAAAGGTTTTAAAATTTACCGTCCTATGTATTTTTATTTTGTGTTTAGAGAATTTTAACTATCACTGTGAAAATATTTAGGTGAAATATGATTATTTTAGCACTAAAGTTAGTAACATCTGCTTTTTGTTTAAGGACATTAATTTAAGAGCAGACGCGCACTAGTGACTTTTGCCACTGCGACTAAATACTTGTAAATGTTTCAATTAAACCGATAACGATCAACTTGTATTGTATTCAGTTTTGTCTAATCGCTAAACGATAAAAAAATATAATTACTTGCAAACTAGCTAATTTAATAAACAACAGTAGAAGTAGCTGGGCATCATATAATAAAAATATTTGTAATTCAACCTAACGAAAAAGATGGGGAAATAAACACAGAGGTAAATTACGGGTACCGCAATAATTTCTCTTGTGGACATTTTGTTTGCCTTTATTGGTCATATTTATCAGTGCGAACGCCCGGAGTGGTAAATAAATCGCTTGCTCATTTCCAGAGAATCTCTTATTTCATAGACTTGCGCATAGAGTGAACTCTTATTTACTCTATAGAATTTAGTTCTGCTTTTTTGTAGACTTCTTATATCTTCTAGATATTCACAGTTGAATTGCTTATGACCGTTTATCTTTTGAGTAAGTTAATTTATTGAGTCAGTTTCCGATTTATTTTATTTTGTATAGAATTATGTGTATTCTGAAAATACAAACATAAAATCATATTTGGTTCCCCGGTGGGGTAGACAGAGGCAAATTAGACGCCCACTTTTCGTGTTTTGGTACCACGTAATAGGTAGCGAGCCTACTGCTGCTAATCGGAATGATTTATTGACCAGAGCTTCGTCTGTCGATCAGCCGACCGTCGTCTGTGAAGAAGATTGTAAACACTTTAAAATATGGACCGATCATAAAGCGTATGTCGGCCGGTAGTGAGAAATCTTCCCCGATGAATGCAGTGAGGGTGGGCCCGACGTTGCGTCGTTCAGGTAAAGTAGACAGCCAGCGTGTGCTGAGCCAAATCCTCACTGCAATTGTAGTACTGTCAAGCGGGACTTAATTCTTTACTAGCGACCGAGTGGGCAGGTTACGTCCTGATTTTACCATCGTGGAGACTTTCCAGCCGGCACGACCAATGAGCCATCGTGGTTCGATGAGCAGCCTCACACCACTCGTGTACCTCTTCGGGAGGGGACTAAATGTCATTACCCTCTTGCAGCTCAGCCGCCCGTCGATAAGGTTCGGTAAGCATTTCCGCCTCTTAATTCCATTGGGGAGTTGACACGATGTGTGTGCCATACACGACTAGACCTTCAATATCCTCTGAGGATCGTAGAGGCCTGCCCTATTCTGAGTGGTCAGAGCTAACCCTCATATCGGTACACCGTACAGTGCTATGATCAAAACAGGGCCCATGGAATCAAAAGGTCCCTGTCTTATTATTTTTTTTTTTATTAATGCAGGCACCCGCAATCGCAGGGTGTTACTGCCTTGCGCATCCTGTGACTCATGTAAGTGTCACAGCTCGTTATTTTCTTTATTTAAATACATTTACAAAATTTATAAAAAGTTGACCTATTTGGTTTTAGTCTATTTAAAGTAACTTATTCGATACATAATTTTTCTTATTAATAGTGACCTCGTCCATCGCTTGTTCTATATCGTATTACAATTACCTTCATTATTCTAGTTACAATAATTTCTTAAATACTATGGTGCTCTCTCTTTGATGTCTATTATATATTACTACTATATATAATCCATCAAATGCTTATCCTATCTTATTTCAATTATTTATTATTTCTACAAGTTTCTCACAATATTTAATTAAGTAACCACTACGTTTTTTATCCTCTAATATGTGTTTTAGATTATCTTTGCAAATGTTTGTGTTAATTTGTTGCTCTAGGTTAAGTCTAAGATTTAGATGGACGGGACATTCTAAAAGTACATGTAGAACGCTCTCTTCCTTGGTGGGCTCACAAATGCAAGATGGGCTGTCCTTACACTTGAAGCGATGTAGGTACTGGGCGAATCCTCCATCCAACTTTGATTCGTTTGATAGTTCTATAGGCTCGCACTGCGTCGGGCAGAAACACTTTCGTGACGGAGGCGGTTTCACCTAACTGGAACCTCCGGTTCCATTCGTCTAGGATACCCTCTCGGATAACCTTTTTAAGGAACGAAATCAGATACCGACAGTATCGCCAACAGTTTTGTTTTCATCAACAGCTTTTTTAATATTAGAGCGCGTCTTTGCGGCAAGCGGATGTAGTACTTGATGATTTGTGATCGATTCCAGCGTAGATCTCGAGTCACTATATATACCGTACGTTCGTTCGTTTCGCTTCAGTACCTCACTCGTGGCTCTATATATGGCAAGGAGTTCTGCTTGGTACACCGTGCAGTACGCGGACAGGCTCAGCTTGACTGCCTTCGTCTCAGTGTTGTTATTCCAAATGGAAAGCGCTGCCCCGACTTTGCCGTCAAGCTTGTTGCCATCGATGTAAATGCGCACCGCTTGCACGTTGCACTCTTTAACTTCAGCTTGAATCATCAAACTAGCGAAACTCAGTGCCATATGTGTCGCCGGATGAGGAACCTCCGCAAACTCTACTACACGCTCCACCTCTCTGTCGCTCATTACTAGCCGGGACGACCCTCTCCTCGCCTCGTACATTGCGGCTGCTTCCTGTACTCTGAGGTCGAGAGGCAGTATCCCGGCCAGTACCAGCGCCGAGTTTAAGGAGGCTGTTCGGTACGACCTACACAGCTTCTGGGCGAAGCCTCGTTGTATCGCATTCAAAGTTTTCACAACTCCTACTTTCTTGGCTGCAGGTGCCCACACACTCGCCGCGTAGGTAATCACGGATTCGATGGCTGCCGTATAGATTATCCTAACAATCTCCGGGTGCAAGCCCCAACCAACTTTTGCAGCGCGGGAGAGCTGTTTATAGATATCAGCGGCCTTCCTACATATATTTGCGAAGTGAGTGTTGAAGGTAAGCTTGTTTTCTATTGTGAGACCCAGGATTTTTATCTCCATCTCGATGCTGATCCCACCCATAGTCAGGAGCGGGGCGTCGAATTTCAATTTCCACGTCATTACCATCGTACAAGTTTTGTGCGGTGCGAATCTTAATTTATTACAGACTCCCCACTCATGAATACAGGAAAGGGCTGCATTGGCCTGTCTAGATATGTCGAGCGCCGTATCTCCCGAGAAAACGAGGACAACATCATCCGGATATGCCTGGCAGAATACTCCTCTCTGTTCCATTTCGCGCAGTAGTGGGTCGAAAAGAAGGTTCCAGAGCATCGGCCCGCTGATGGATCCCTGGACGCAACCTTTCTTGGTGTTCTTTCAGGTTTACCTCCCCAGCATACCTTAGGCCGACTCTTCTGTTGACGAGATAGCTACTCAGTAGCCTCCTTATATTGACCGGACACTTTTCCTCAGCCAGTCTGACTTTTATGGCCGGCCACCATGCGCTATCGAAGGCTCCCTCTATATCAAGCGAAACTAGGGCTACGAGCTCCTTCAGCTCTATGTTACCCTTAATATGGTTCACAAGGTTATAGAGGGCGTCTTCGGTGCTCCTCTGGGGCATAAAGCCGTACTGGCGAGTACTAATCCTCGGTACTAGGTGCCACCTAATCCTCGCTACTATCATCTTCTCTAGGATCTTCCCCATGACCGGCAGCAGACCGATAGGTCTATAAGCCTTGGGGTTCTGACAGTCGTCCTTGCCCGGCTTTCTTAATACCACCACTGTGGCTTCCTTCCATATGTCCGGGAAGTGTCCTATCTGTAGGCACTTGTTGTACAGAGCAAGGTACACGTCCGGATCCTGAGAGATTGCTCGACAACAGATGTCCCAGTCTTATTAAGGGCCATTCACAAGCACAACATCTCAATGCGCTCAACCACCAAAGAGGTTCCTACAAGTTGTGATCAGTGGGTCATAGGCGTAACAAATTGCACCCAGCTCCATGGTGGCACAACCGCGAAGGGCCCATCCCATGTTCTGCAGGAGTGGTCCGAGAACAGACCTCTGTAGAATACTACATGATACGAACAAACCATCTGAATCCTCGTACATGACAGTAGGCTCATCTAGATAGTCTACCACAAGCTGCCTCACGTACTATGGCAAACTATTGAGTAGGCCGTAGGTAGACAAGGGATGTGTAGGGGACTCCCAGAGAGTCAGTCTACCCACAAAAGCCCGCAGCAACCTACTTTGGCAGTCAGGAAGAGCTCCAGGAATGTATTAACATCTTCTAGAGTCGTTCATGCCGTTCCTCATGACTGAGATCCATCCTGGAATGGGATGGCATCCTCAAGGCGGGACGTTATCGCACTTCTCACTATTCTACACAATAAGAGGCCCCGTCTTAGATTAAACCTCCTGGCTGCACTGGTCACTTGTCTCGGGTCGTTCGCAGCGGTCACACCACCCCAAGATGTGGCTTAGGCGGTGCTTAAGGAGATAGCGACCTCCATCGGGTTCCCTTCGTCACCTTCTTTGAACAGAGTCTACTCATTGTTGAGCTATATTAATTAAAAAGAAAAATGTATAAATTTGCAAAAGTATTACTGTTATTATATTTTAAATTTAGACGATTTATACCTGCTTAAAAAATTTATGAGCAGAATTGTATGTTAATGTGTTTTATGTTTTTTAAAGTTTTGTGATAAAAGTAACCCTAGGTAGTCCAGATAATATTTTACTTGCTCTTATAATCCAAAGTAGTAGCAAAAGTTAATGGTAAAATGAAGGCATAATTAACCTCCTCCTTCGGGAGATATGAGAAAGGCATTGTGTCATGTAAATACCTCAGTTACGATTTTTAACACGCTTTTATTAGCTTCAGCTGTACGTTTGTTTGTTTGTGATCGACTTTTGTAAGTGTATTTTTAAACAATATTTATTGTTATTTAAGTTTCTTTAATAATGGAAAACTGTGTTATATTTTAAATTTATTTATCTCTCATACTGGCGTGTCAATCAATCAATGGTACCGTTATATGATATTGTCAGTTTTAACTAAATTAAAACTAAATTAAAATAAAACTACAAAAGAAGTAAAGTTAACGTATCTGAAATTAATTATTAAATAAATTATCATCTACTTTTACTGTCTTTCAAGTACTTTTCTTCAATATAAGTAACATAACACTGAGAATGAACAATTTCCAGCACGTATAAAATCCTTTTTTAAAATAAACTAGACAATGTTACTCGTGCATTGGGAAACTTATGTGAATCCCTATAGAGTTGTGTCAACCCTACTCACTAGTTAAAACACAATATTAGGTTAACAAGTACCGTTATTGTTTAGTGTAGTATTTACAACATTTCAACAACTATTCCCTTTTTGTTTTACTGGCGATTTGTCTTGAAATATCTTAAAGCTTTTTTAAAAGCCTACCCAAAATAACTACTCTGCCTGATGCAAAGAATGAACAGAATCCTAGAGTTGTGGTCATCGTACTCATTGCGAATGAAATAATGCAGGTTGATCGCCCACTTTATACTGGCCTAGTGAGATGCTTTTTCACATCCCTATGATTTATTTTAATAATTTCATTTAATTCCAAAATTACCTTATGTTCATTTTCTTATTAATTTATTTTCAAATTCCATGGTCGTTAATCTACTATCGGAGATATACTATCGGTATTTATATAATATAGATAATACTATCGGAGTTATACTAAAATATGTCTATTTATCTAACTCACCCGGCACAACTTTCATCAGGAGGCCGATAGAAGAATTTGTCATGGCAGGACAATAACTTGTAACGACATACGGAACCAAGATCGGGACACTGGGTGTTAAACTGACCCTCAAGTTAAAAGTCGTTCAACATGCGATGAAGCATGGAACAGAATTTGTAACGTAACAATTCAACAGAAAACTTGTCAATTCAACAAAACATCTTAATTACTCGGACATAAAAAATATTTCTCTAGTCGATAGTATTCGTAACGAAATAATTATTCGATACATAACTGGAGTACCCGATATCGCACGGAGAGTCAACTCACTGAAGTGGAACTGGGCCAGTCATGTCTCCAGGCATGTTGATGGTTGCCGGATTCGATATGTGTAAAAGTGGAAATCGCTCTTATACATATCGGCTAGGCAAGTGAAATGTAGGGCACCCTGTGGCGCAATTGACCAGGATGGTTGTTGCTCTTTGGGAGAGGCCTTCGTTCAGCCATGGACGACAATACGACGAAGCTTTCCAGTTAAGCTAAAATTTAAAGACTAAAGTAGTCATGCAAAATGCAAAAAAATTAATAAGCAACCATAACTACTATATATAATTAATGTATTTGTGTGTCCTTAACACACACAAATACATAAGTAATGAAACTTTACTTATTGTTAAAAACTTCCGTGAGCGTTATCTTAACCGCAAACATCAGAGTGTCTAAACTATGAAGCTAATATTTTACAAAAACACGCTAACAGAATAACAAATGCACACTAAAAAATTTGCTGAAGCATTACTAACAACTTTACTGAAGCATTTTTTTTTGTATTCGGATCCTACAAAGTGACTCTACTCTGCCTGGTGGAAAGCATGAGTAGAATTCAAGAGTGGTGGCCACCGTTATGATTCACACCATGGAAGCCTAGGAAACTAAAAGACATTATTTTACCTTTATACCTTTTGCATGAACAAATATAGTAGATGAAATAAAAAAGACTACTCATAGACTCGCAGTTATATACGATCCCAGAACATTTTACACACGAAAATAGTTTGCGCAATCGAACCATGTATTACAGAAAAACAATAAAACAGCTTAATTATATACTCTTTGGCGTTTGTATGTTAGGCTAGAATAATATTCAGTTTACAAAATAAAGCGATGGTACGAAAAATTTCAATATAACTAGAACTTAGCCACACTTATGATGCACGGGCCTGTCATTGACCCCAAAGTTTATTACGTGTAATTTATAATCATAATATATTCAATTCTAAGCCAAAAAATGCTCCATCATAACCTGTTTACAAAGCAAGTGTCCATCAGCGTCCGTACCTTTTTAAGTCAACAAGACTGCCAATATATTTTATTAAACGCCTATTTCTAATATTTTTAACTTTATAGAATGACTACAGGAGTAAGAGTTGAACCTTATCACGCTAATGTATATCAAACACGATATCTTCAACTTAAATGTTACTTCGATCGAACGTCCGTAATGGCGTAATGTAGCAGGTGGGATAGAAAGTTATTGGATTTTTTTCTAATTTTTAAAAGGTCTAAAGGTTTTTTCTGAATATTCTTGTATACTCACTGTTACATAATAATAGTAAGACATTTATTTTAGACTAACATCTGTGTTTTATTAGTTACTTTATAGTTACATAATGTTTTTGTAAATTTTTAATATGAAATATTATACCACTTGCATTGAAATATCTCATTATTGGATTATTTATTTCTCAATGCTCACTTGACACCTCAAGAATACTATGTTTTTCTATAATATTATGAAGTAGTCCATGTTTACTACAAGTAAACATTCATGATGCGGTTCATTTAAGTGATAAACATAGATAATACTAGATCATTCTGAAACAACTATTTTAATCATGTTACGTGGCTTGTTTTTGTCTGATGTAACCTACAAAAATGTATATAAATACGTTAAACAGTTAAAACAATGAGGTCAAAGCAAAAAGTTTCTTCTTAATTTGACTCAGACTCTATATAACAATTCTGATAAAACACGAAGAAAACTTTTCTTATATAGATTTATGAAAACTATAAAAAAAACTAGAAAATATAATCCCAAGGTTCAAAACTTTCTTGGAGCAGTAAACATAAGACAAATACTTAGGGTCGTGACAAATTGATATAACAATAGAACTGTAATGATATTTTGCAAGTAATCTCAAACCAGAACTTGAATAGTGAAATATCGCCGTAGTCCGTTGAGAGTTATATCATCGACGATGAACATATAACTTTTACGTATCATAATGTGGCGTCGTCATGCTATAAGAATACCAAATATTGAACACATTTTCCTATCACAAAGTATAAGGCGTTCAATCCAACAATATCGAATTATGAGTGGAATCTCGACTGGCGCCCACGGGAGCTCAGCCGGTAAATAGGGAATATAAATTTGTCTTAAACAAATTCTCTTCTTGATGACAGCGATACATTCGAGAGAAATTTACAAGCATCGGTTAACATCGTTTTTGGTTTTTCGTTTCAGAACGGTTTTTGATGATGTGATAGCAGCTGGCTGGCTGTATTTTCTTTTATATTTAAAATTATTACGATCGCTTTGAAACCTAATAGGCTCTCGTTTCTGGTACGTATATAAATATATTTAAAACGAAAAAGATTTTCACATTTAAATAATTTCGTTAGATCACTATAAAGTTGTTTCTGCCATAATAATATTAACCAGTTCTTGTTTTGACTACGAGTGTTCGATAGTGGCAGTTGTCCAATCAATATTTTGAGATGGACAATGCTTTACTTGATCCGTGGCCCAACTGATTTATTTTGACTGCACGGTTGGCCTAGTGGTATAAACGGTCTCAATTCGGTCCTCGTACCGGTTCAGGCCCAGATGAACTATCTGGGCCTGATCCTCCAAGGCAGGTGGCTCTTCGACGAGCACTTGCGACAGCTTTCTCCAAAGCTGGTCGGCGCTGCTTCTGCCCTTGGGCGACTTTTGCCCAATCTGGGTGGAGCTAGCGTCGCGACAAGACGGCTATACACGGGGGTTGTCCGGTCAATGGCGCTGTATAGTGCACCGGTGTGGGCGGCGGCTCTGACCGCCCAGAATAGGGCTCGCCTCTGGCGCCCTCAGAGGATATTGGCGATTAGAGCCATACGCGGTTACCGCACCGTATCGACGGAGGCGGCGCGCGCCTTGGCCGGAACTCCTCCGTGGGATTTGGAGGCGGAAGTGCTCGCCGAAGTTTATCGGCGGACGGCTGACTTCCGGGCGGGTAGCGGCATACAGCCCTCGCCCGAAGAGATACGCGAGTGGCGAAAGGCCGCTCGTCCAGCCACGATGGCTCGTTGGTCGTCCCGGCTGGAGGCTCCACGTGCTGGTTTTTCCGCCGTGGAGGCTCTCCAGCCGGTCATCGCCGAGTGGGCGGGGCGGCAGCACGGGACCCTTTCCTTCCGACTAATGCATGTCCTTTCCAGGCACGGTTGCTTCGGGAAGTACCTGCACTCGGTCGCCAGGAGGGAATTGAGTCCCGCCTGTCACCACTGCGACTGCAGTGAGGACTCGGCTCAGCACACGCTAGCGGTTTGTTCCGCCTGGGCGGCGCAGCGTGGGGTCCTCACTGCAGTTATTGGAGGAGATCTCCACTCAAGGCGGCGGAGGCGCGCATACCAGCGCCTCATGCCGCCTTGAGTGTGGCCGCGGGTGGACGGGATCGGTTTTCCCCTCCATCCGCTATAATGGCCAGCGGCGAGGAGGCGACGTCCGTGTGTGCCGTACGTCGCCTAAAATAGAGAGTTTATCAGCAGATGGTGCCCGAGGTACCGGGCAGGCGCTAGGAGGGATCTGGATGTCGTAATAGCAGCGGTTCCCGGATCCCTCCTATCTCAAGCGCAGAGTGGCACACCGTGTGGTTTTAGTCGGTCCGATTCCGACACACCACCCTGCCGTAAACCCCGGTGGGGTGACGGCTCGAGGGGGTTTCCACACGTTAAAAAAAAAAAAAAAAAAGTGGTATAAACGGTCGCCACGCCGCTCTCTACAGTGCAGAGTAGTGTGGGTTCAAACCCCACATGGGACAATACTTTGTAAGATCCACAAATTGTTGTTCTGAGTTGGGGTGTTCTTTGTGTCCGTCTCTTGTATGTTTGTAAAGTCTCCCGCTGTACAGGATTTATTCCTAGTGACAACAAAAAAACAGAAAAACGTTTTATTATTGAATTACTATTATTTTAATTGCCCTGATGTAATAATTATTCTTATTTATTTATGTGACTTCATTTTTAATATGTTGTTTCTAATTTTTAATAGTTTCTTACCATTTGACCGCTTACATGCTCAAATTTAACCTAAGATGAACCTAAAAAAGTTTATTATTAATTCTTTCTTTTATTTCTAAAGAAATAAAAACATATTTCTGTAAGAAGCATTGTATTATGTATTGTTTTGAATATATACAAAAACATAGTCATCTCATCTCAGTCTATAAGTTTTGGGGCATATTTATTTTTAGCTCGATCGATTACTACCGCTGATATCAACTTAGATAATTAATTACCAAGATAATTAAGATAATTGACTGTAATTTGGTATGTATTAACGTTGCAACTAATATTAATACGTAATTGAATTGCTTCTCGTATTCAAGATCCGAATTCGTGGGTAAAGCTGTGTTACATATATAGCACTTAGTTATAGAGCAGCGAAAAAAATTAAAACTCTAAAATAAACTTAAGTGAAATATTTCCCGGGAGGGGGCCATCTACAAGCCGGAGGTGGCCCGAGGGATCTAGGGTTCTAGGGATTTCCTTACTAGGGTGCACTTGATTCCCCGGCTACTGGTACCTGAGACGGCGTGCGCTTTTTGATCGGTTCGAGTACGACATACGACATCCGTCTGGATTTTCGCACATGAAAAAAAAGTTAAACTATTTCCGTGTTCAAAAATGGCTATTGAAAGTAAGTGTAAGTAGTTTTGAACTGGTTAATTTATCTAAAGCTTTAAAAAGAATTCGGTAACCATAGATTGAAATTATCTAAAGCTTATAATATAGTGATTCGAATATTACCAGTAGTAGTAAATAATAATAAAAAAGATTGTATTGCATCAGTATAATGTCGATTTTTGACTATAGTAGTATGAGTCAAATGAACTGACATTCGAACTAAAAAAGAGCCTGGTTTACACAATATTGGTATGTAGTATAATTAGAGTGACGTTTTGAATGCTTGTGTCCTCGGTTGCCATTTGTGGTATGCTGCTAAATACATGCATATATTGTAAGTTGTGTCGTTCAACAATTGCCACTATAAATAAAATCTTTATTCTTTTTTAAATTTCGTGCCAAATTCGGTTAGTCTGTAACAAAAAAAAAACTAAATTTAATAAAGATCTCTATGGAATACACTTTATTTTTAATAGAGAAGATAATTTCAAAAATTTTGGATACAAACACTGATCAAAGTTTATCTAAATCTGAAACAATGTATTTAAATAAATTTAATACATACTAGAGTTGAAACGGAATAATTAAAATTTGTTATACCTCTGACTAAATTCATACATAATTAATATTGTGATCTGTATTATACCCACACATAGCAATATAAGCCTATAATTGATTACACACGCCTCAATAATATTGTGCACTGATACGACAAATATATTATTGTATTGTTCGTTAGATTAATGTCCGTGGGTATTGTTAGAGACATTAATATATAAAATACAAGCATCAAATATATTGGCTTATAACTGCGTAACTTTAGGAATCAAGGAAAATATTGTAGTCTGATGCCGTTTGGCTATCCGCCAGTTAGCTCGACTTGCTGAAGAATATTCTGGGCTAGTTTTACATCCTTACTTTTAACGGTATAATTAAAAATTGTGGATAAAATTAACTATTGACATATAAAATTTATTAAAAATTGAAATTAAAGACATTAGTTGGTAAGATGAATGTTATAAAACCTATTTAAAAATAATTTAATTTAAAAAATATATATTCTATTAAATAAATAACATACGAGTACAATTGGAATCTGGGATAAAGCTTACGAATGGATTCGGTTATATATAACAGGTTGAAAACAAACATTAGAACTAGAATTCCTAAACGAAAACCCACACGAAATACAAAAAATCAATTGACACAAGAGAGATATAACAAGCTTCAATTCCTCAAGGTAACGTAATAGTGTGTCTATTGTTAATGATAAACGAGCTATCCAAAAAAATAAACGGATCATGCGTCTTATTTGCGGACGACATCTCTGTGCTTATTTAATCAACAACTAACGTAAATGACAATGAAAATCTTCAACAAATACAAAAACAGTAGAGTGGATGAACAAACACAATCTTAAAATAAATTTCTCCAAAATTAAATTAAGAACTTTCTATCCCGCCAATAGACATTAAATCACCAATAGACATAAAATACATCGACCCCTTTGTATGGGCTCTTGGCATAGAATAGGACAATTTATTCTTGAAATAACAATATTATTTTTCAGTGACTCTATAGAAAACATGATTTTATGAAGTTTAATATAAAGACATTTTTATAATAAAAAAAGAGTCAAACATAAAAGTAAACACACAGTCATATCCACAGTACGAGATATCGGCACAAAGTGAATTGACAAGTGACGCAGTCGGGACACGTAGGTTGGTATTAATTAAATGTTGCTAAGATAGGAAAAAATATCTAACGCGTAAATATTTCATTTTATTTTACCATCAGTGTATTATATTTTTTACGGTTTATACTATTTTGTTTACTATGTTATGGTTATTTACATACGTGATATCATGAACGATTAGTACTACCGTAAATCAAATAAAGATCTTACGAAAATCATTTTAAATAGATGCTATTTGGATACTATTGGATTGTGATCATAATTTATTAAATATGAAAAAATAACTACATTTATGTTATTAACAAATAGGCTGTTCACATTCAGGCTAAGATTAATCGGTGTCCTTTTATATTTCATGGAATAAGGATGAAAATTTGTAAATGAGTTTTATTTACTGGGGCTGGCTAAAGATATCCTTATACAATAGAAAGTGTATATAAAAAAGATGAGAGCAAAAATATCAAGTTTTACATATACACTACGTGAAATTAAAAAAAAACTTTAGATTTATCTACAGCGCTTGTCACTTATTAATCTTGTCGTGGTTCAGCTATAATGTCACTTTGTTGGGTAATATAGTAACGTACAGTTACAGTACAGTGTACAACACAGTTTAGTATAGATGCACCAAATATTTTTACTCATCAAAAGAAATCGTTAAGAATCTTGGTTACTATAGAAAAACACTAATACATGTAAGCCATACATATTGAGGACATGTACGCTTTTCCCTAAATATTCAGAATATTACACCAAACGCGAGGACAAATCTAAATTAAATCTGCCTAATACTTGATTAGGAACTCCACAAAATAGACTCCAGACATCCATTGATCAATATAAGATTAATATAGTTGTTGACCAGTTAAAACAAGCTTTTAATATGTGTATGCTACTAAAGTGTCCAGGAATACCTGGCAGATAGTTATAAACTTCCAACCACTAAGATTAACCACATGTTAATTACAAACTAAATATCACACTAAATAGCTTTTTCTCTCTCCTGATATGGTAGTGCTGTGCCCCATAGGGTCTATAATAGCCTACCGCTTGTAAATATACATTATAGCATGAAATAAACTGAATTCACATTAATTGAATCAGCGTGTTTGTATGAAATAATTGAAAACTATAAACTCAATGTCGTTTTATCATTTTAGCTTCATAACTTTGATAAAATTTGAAAATATAATTATTGTCTAAATAGAGGTTGATATAATAATACATCAAAGCACAATTGAAACTAATAACACTCATTCATTATCCATTATCCAAAAGGCGTCCTGTCTTTTAAGTTCTGATATTGTGGAAGTATTGCAAACAGCCATAAGCAGATCCAACGACAATTAAAAAGATCAAATATAAATTACTTTAATAGACGTTCAAAAACTATAATTAAAAACTGAAGGTGTTTGTTAAAGATTTTACGTAAGTATAAAAACTTCTGTTCATGATAAATTGTAATTGTAATTAGGCAGATTGATTACTGTCCTGTTGTACAAATATGTGTATAGGTATATGAATTTATTGGAAAATATTTAAATTTTGTAAGCTATATTAAAAGTGTCTACGATAAATTGAAAGTAATTTTATTTGACGTGACGATTAAAGTTCTCAGTTAAATTATATTTAGCTTGTAGACGGCAATCATACAAAATATCTCTTTACCTGAGACACAAGTTGCAGGTCGCACTGAATATTGAAATTTCCTTAATACGTTTATGAGTCACTTCAAGAAAAAGCGAGATACTTAGTTCCCCAAAAGAACACTAAAGGGCCTAACAGAAGTTCACAAGTAGCCGAGTCAAATTTCGTAACACGAAAAAGTTTGTGTAACAACAGTGTGTGCCGGCAGTCTTCCCCGAGGACGTAGCCACAGCAAATTACTGGCAAACAACTTCGAAATAAATTAACTCTCAACTTTCAAGCGTTTTACTTTCTTTTTGTTAGACGAAAAACAATTTCCTTTGTGTTTTGTTTACGTTGTAACGTTCTTTGGCTTGGAAACCGGTCGGCTAAAAAAAACGTCTTTATACTTATTGGGAACTGGCTGATAAGAAAGGATCTAAACGCCATTTTTATTTAACCCATTTGCTAACCTCAATGAAAGAAAATTTAAATGGAAATGTTGCTATAAACGTATGTATTCCGTTCGGATGATGTCTTCTAGTATGTAGAATATTCACAATCTATTTGAACAATGTATAAAACAAAAAAAAACTTTTTTTTGTACTAAAGCAACAATTGTTTCAACACATTACGAATCCAATCGTCTTTATCTACGTTACACCTTATTCAAAACGATACAAACTCGACATTGTAAAATATCCACAAGTTCTCATGTCAATAAGACGGGTTCTACGTGAATATGTAGCAAACAAACCTCCCTCGTCACATTGTTTCTTTGGCGTACATGTAAATTAATTAATAACACACGTACTCAACGAAGACAAACATTTCGGTAACGTACGTAATGTTCTTTTGTTAAGTACTTCATTTTACATTACACAATAGGCACAAAGTTATTTACTTCATGTAATTTTTGAGTTCGTTGTACAACCGGCAGCGACACTTTTTATTGCCTACATTGGTTTTGTGTTCGATTTCCAAAAAGCTATTATGTGGATGGCTCGTTGTTATTAGAGCTCATTAGTGATATCATATAATTATATCTTCTGATATGCTGACATGTTACCTAGTAACCACGAATCGACACAGATAGTAGTTTGTTAGGCTGTTATATCATGTCTGCTCATAGTCTAAAATAAGTTTAGGAGGTTAACCTGTAACACCATGAATAAAGTCAATGTTCTAGTTTCTATTATTCTAGTTTGAGGATTTTAGTAGTTTACGTGTTACATAGGAGTATTAACCTACGATATGAGGTGTTATGTAACTGAACTTCGTTTGTTTTGCATTTAAAATTTAAAAATAGAAGAAGAATCTCATGAGGACATACATACATATATGCAGAAAAACAGAAGCATGCATAGAGTGGTTTTATCCTTCTAGTTTGATAGAAAAAGCGTAAGTTTGAGTAGGCACCTAAGTATATGGGGTGCTGGGCTAGAAAACCTCCACGTGGTGCACCCTGAAAACGTTGGCATCAGCGCCAACGGCTAATATTCTAGCACGGAGAGGAGGCCGTTCTCTTCGGCCATATAGTCGAGGCTTGGTCCAACAGAGCGAGCGTGTCTGTCGGATCCTCTGTTGGCTCTTCGCTCTTTGGAGCCATGAGGAGGAAAACCTCGTTAAAAATCACCAAGGTGGGATCCTTCCTCAAGTCGGAGTTCCTTCGCTTTCAGCGGTGGAAAAGAAGGACGCTCTCGGTGTGTACTTACACTACCACCGAGCAGGCATCAGGAGATGTTGTCTCGCTGCCATCGTCAGCATATCGTAGTCCCGAAAGTAATGTTGTGGTTAAGTCTCGCGACTTCTATCGGGGACGAGGGTCTTGGCTTAATCGCCCGGACTGCGAGGAAGAAAACCTCTATAAAAAATTACCCCGAATCCAGTATTTTGGTGCGTGACCAGGGGATGCATGGCTGATGGGTAGTTCAGTCGTAAGCGCACCCCCAGCCAAGGCACCCGCGGACCCCTCGGTTATAAATGTACGCTTGCCCGGGTATTGGGGATCTCTGCCCGGGTCGACCACTATTTCTCCCCAATCGTGGGATTAAGCATGGAAAATTTAACTGACAAAAACCAAATCATAGAAAGAAAGAAGGAGAAAAAGAATAGAACGGAGAAAGGTATGAGAACGGACAATCGCTCTTCAAACGAGGAGGACGTATTGGTAGGAACGCCTATCTCGGCGGGGCTCGGTAGCCGAAGAACTTCGGAACGATTGCGTTCCAAATCCGCTATTGATGGTAGCTCCAAATGAATTTGGACGTACTGGAGTCGATGGAGAAGAAACCTTGCGAAAGCAGGAAA
The DNA here is from genome assembly GCA_949316085.1 of Hypercompe scribonia. NCBI lineage: Eukaryota > Metazoa > Arthropoda > Insecta > Lepidoptera > Erebidae > Hypercompe > Hypercompe scribonia. The sequence continues at coordinate 9,936,892 of OX438975.1, forward strand.
CGCGAACGCTCCAGGGATGAAGCGAGTGACACGTTCCAAGAAATGCTACCTCCTAAAGTGGGAAGTAGCCGTAGAGGTAGGTCGCGAACATCGACCTTGGCTCCGTCTGGTTCTGTCTTTTCTAAGGCAGAAACCTATAGGTGGGTTAGAGCGGAGGGCGAAAGTGCAGCAGAGGAGGAAATAACAGATCTCCAGCAGAAGATTCGAGAGCCGGTGGAAGAGGGTTCTGTTTCCCAAACAACTGTTTCTTTGCAGGAGACAGTAAATGCCTGGGTGGCCATCATACAAAAGGTGGCTACCAAATCACGGAACCTTAAGAGCTCTTTCGTGAGGGCTCTTAAAGACTCCTCCTCTGCCATTGCTGGGGTTGTTGAGACTCTCGTTGGGGATGTAGCCCGCCTTCAGGCAGCTAACGAATGTCTGACGGGGCAGGTGGCAGAGTTGAGCGGCCAGTTTGCCCAATTTCGGGCGCAGGTGGATATTCCAATACTGCAGGACATGGCTTCGAAGCAACCTGCCTCCACTACCGGTTCCAGTGACGTCAGTGATGCACACTTGCGGCAAATTTTGGACGCAGTGTGGCATATGCTAAACGGACGTCTCGCAAGCCTGGAGGCGAGACTGCCTCCTGCCCCTGTTGTGCGGCCACCACTCGCTGCAGACAGGCGAAAGGCCTCATCAGCTTCGACTCCGCTGTATATCGGGAGTGGCCGCAAATCGTATGCGACAACCGTGTCAGTGCCGGCACCTACACCTGCTGTGGCCACGAGGACACAACAGGCGGCCAAGGCAGCAACTAAGACGGTCGCACCGGTCGTAGGGCATAAAATGGCAGTAAAGAGTGGAGCAAGATTTCCTCCGCTTCCCACACCTACACCTACACCTGTTCCGTCCACATCTGCCCCCTCCATGTCTGTTTCCTCCAATGACGGTTGACAAGTGGTCGGAGGGGCTAAGAAGAAGTCCCGAAAGCGGGGTAAAAAGGCTGCTCAGAAAGCAGCTCCTACCCCGCAGTCGCCATCGGTGGCAATTACCACCAAGAAGCCACGTAAGCTAAAGCCGCCAAGAACCGCGGCTATAGTGGTTACCGTATCGCCGGAGGCGACAAGTGGCGGACTGTCCTATGCGACTTTATTCAAGAAGGCTCGGGATAGTCTCGCCACTGATTTTGGGACGGTAGGGGTCAGGTTGCGTCTCGCCCAAACGGGAGCTCGAGTGCTGGAGTTTCCCGGGGCTGAAGGCGCAAAGACAGCAGATTTGTTTGCCGAGAAACTGCGAAATATGTTTGCAGCCACGGATGTTGTCAAGATCGCCAGGCCTACAAAGTGCGCGGAACTGCGTATTTCAGGCCTGGACGACTCAGTAACGGTCGAAGATGTCCGTGTTGCAGTTCGAGAGGGGATTGGATGCAACACGGATAACATCAGGGTTGGTACCATCCGCCCCGCTCCAGGGGGACTTGGTGCAGTGTGGGTAAGTTGTCCCATAGCGTCAGCCAAAGTTTTGGGCGATACTGGCAAGATACTCATCGGTTTCGTAAACGCCAAAGTCACAGTTCTGGCAACGAGACCGATGAGGTGTTTCAAATGCCTGGGCGTGGGACACACCCGCATCAAGTGCGACAGCTGTTTTGACTGCAGCGGACTTTGTTTCCGCTGCGGTCGACCGGGGCACAAGGCGGTAGAATGCTCTGCTACCCCTCACTGCCCAGCGTGTTCAGCGGGTAACAAGCCCGCCAATCACCAGATTGGGCAGGACGGCTGCAAATCTTCCCACAGTTCTCGGCAGACATCAGGGGCTAGCCAATCGACCCAGGCCAATGGATCAAGTCTCCAACCTTCTTGTCCAGACGAACCTGAACCACTGTGCCGCAGCGCAGGATCTCTTCCTACAAACCATGGCACAGTGGTCGATCAGTGTGGCCGTAGTTGCGGAACCCTATTATGTTCCTCCTAGACCGAATTGGTTGGGTGACCGGGACGGCTCCGTGGCAGTCGTCGGCTCCACAGCGGCTCATTCCCCGTCCTAGTCGCTAAGAGACAAGGGTACTGAATATGTTGCTTCTGAGTGGGGGGGTATCACCGTATACGGTGTGTACTTCTCCCCCAACCGGAATTTGAACGACTTCGAGGCTTTCTTCAATAGCTTAGAGACCTCGATGTGGCGACTAACGTCTGGGCACGTCCTTGTTCTGCGGGACTTCAACGCAAAGTCTGTTGCGTGGGGTTCCCCTAGGACGGACGCAAGGGGCGAGGCCGTAGAGGAGTGGGCGGCTTCAGTGGGCCTCTGTTTATTAAACAAAGGCTCCACCAACACGTGCGTGCAACAGCAGGGGGGGTCGATAGTGGACCTTTCTTTTGCTACCCCTGCCCTCGCCGCACGAGTAAGGAACTGACACGTCTTGGAAGAGGTTGAGACGCTCTCGGATCACCTCTACATCCGATTTGAGCTCTCCTGGATCCAGGACTCCAGTAGGGCTCACGCGGCGCGGCCTTCGTCTCGCTTTCCGCGGTGGGCTATTTCGAAGCGGAATAGGGACCTACTAGAGGAGGCGGCCATTATTCACTCTTGGCTGTCTCTGCAGCCCCCGACCGAGGAGGTCGACATGGGGGCTGGTCGCTTTCGTGATGCGGTTACGCCGTTTTGCGATGCGGCCATGCCCCGCATCCGAGGTCATCGGCCTCCACGGAAGGAGGTTTACTGGTGGTCCCGGGAGTTGGCGGACCTCCGTGCGGCTTGTACTCGTGCCCGGAGGTCCTACACCCGCAGTCGCTGGCGTCACCGCGTAGACGGCGAGGAGGACCAGCTTCAAGGGGAGTACCGAGAGGCACGGAAAACTCTGAAGCTGGCTATTAGCTGCGCCAAAGAAGCGCCAAGTGAAGAGGAAGGATATGCTGGAGAGTCTCAATCGTGACCCCTGGAGTCGCCCTTATCGTGCGGCGCGACAAAAGATCCGTACGTCGGGCCCCCCCTTACAGAGACACTCCAGCCCAGCTTCCTGCTGGAAGTGTTCGAGGGGCTTTACCCGCAGCGGGTAGAACACACGCCCCCGTCGATCGTCGAATCGGAGATAGGGGTGGTTGTTCTACGGATTCACTCCAAGAACACCACCCCTGGGCCAGATGGGATACCTGCCCGAGTATTGGCACGTGCCCTCGACCACATGTCGGATCGCCTCAGGGAGGTCCTGGACGCCAGCTTGATGTCCAGACGCTTTCCTAAGGGCTAGAAGAGTGGGAAGCTGGTCCTGTTGCGGAAGACGGGACGGCCTGCTGATTCGGTTGCGCCCTATAGGCCCATTGTGTTGCTGGACAAGGTGGGTAAATTGTTTGAGAGGATACTCTCTACTCGCATCGTCCGGCACCTCCGCGAGGTGGGCCCCAATCTGTCGAACGCCCAATACGGGTTTCGAGGGGCGTTCGACGGTCGATGCCGTGTTGCGCCTGAGGGCCGTCACCGAAGAGGCGGTGAGCTGTGGCGGTGTGTTGTTGGCGGTGTCGTTGGACATCGCCAACGCATTCAATAGTCTTCCATTTAGCTGCATCAGGGAAGCACTCCACTACCACGGGGTGCCAGAGTACCTGAGGCAGCTTGTGGAAGCCTGTGGGACATGGGATACGACTGGGCCCTTCGAGGTCATCTTCCCCCCGGGCTGGGCGTAATTTGTTACGCAGATGACACACTGGTCACGGCCCGGGGGATGAACTTTGCAGAGGCGGCGCGTCTGGGCACCACGGGTGTCTCTCTGGTGGTCGGGCGTATTGAGGCGCTGAGTTTGCGGGTGGCCCTGGACAAGACGGAGGCCCTTTTGTTCCATGGGCCCCGTCGTGGTCCACCCTCCGGCGCCAACATCGTAGTCAATTCGATCCTCGTACCGGTTAAGGCCCAGATGAAGTATCTGGGCCTGATTCTCGACGGCAGGTGGCTCTTCGACGAGCACTTCCGACAGCTTACTCTAAAGCTGGTCGGCGCTGCTTCTGCCCTTGGGCGACTTTTGCCTAATTTGGGTGGAGCCCGCGTCGCGATGAGACGGCTATACACGGGGGTTGTCTGGTCAATGGCGCTGTATGGTGCACCAGTATGGGCGGCGGCTCTGACCGCGCAGAATAGGGCTCGCCCCTGGCGCCCTCAGAGGATATTGGCAGTTAGAGCCATATGCGGTTACCGCACCGTATCGACGGAGGCGGCGTGCGCCTTGGCCGGAACTCCTCCGTGGGATTTGGAGGCGGAGGTGCTCGCCGAAGTTTATCGGCGGACGGCTGACTTTCGGGCGGGTAGCGGCAAACGGCCTCCGCCTGAAGAGATGCGCGAGTGGCGAGAGGCCGCTCGTCGAGCCACGATGGCTCGTTGGTCGTCCCGGCTGGAGGCTCCACGTGCTGGCTTTGCTGCCGTGGAGGCTCTTCAGCCGGTCAACGCCGAGTGGGTAGGGCGACAGCACGGGACCCTTTCCTTCTGTCTGACGCAGATCCTTTCTGGGCACGGTTGCTTCGGGAAGTATCTGCACTCGGTCGCCAGGAGGGAATCGAGTCCCGCCTGTTACCACTGCGACTGCAGTGAGGACTCAGCTCAGCACACTAGCGGTTTGTTCCGCCTGGGCGGCGCAGCATCGGGTCCTCACTGCAGTTATTGGAGGGGATCTCTCGCTACCGGCCGTCATACGCTCCATGGTCGGTAGCGACAGTTGTTTTACCGCGGTCGCAACCTTCTGCGAAGATGTAATTTCGCGGAAGGAGGCGGCGGAGAGGGCTCGGGAGGACGATCTCCACTCGAATCCAATTCGCCGCCGGCGAACCGGGCGGCGGAGGCGCGCATACCAGCGCCTCATGCCGTCTTGAGTGTGGCCGCGGATGGACGGGACGGGTTTTCCCCTCCATCCGCTATAGTGGCCAGCCGCGAGGAGGCGACGTCCGCGTGTGCCGTACGTCGCCTAATTAGAGAGTTTACCCGCAGGTGGTGCCCGCAGTAGTGGGCAGGCGCTTGGAGGGATCTGGATGACGTAATAGCAGCTGTTCCCAGATCCCTCCTACGTTAGGCGCAGAGTAGCACATCGTGTGGTTTTAGTCGGTCCGATTCTGACACACCACCTCGCCGTAAGCCCCGGTGGGGTGACGGCTCGAGGGGATTACCACAAGTTAAAAAAAAAAAAAAAAGGCACCTAAGTATATACATTTTACAACTGTATTATAATGCTAAGTTGAAATGATTTAAGTCTGTATCAGCGTTCTACTTCCAAAAATAAACATCTTTTAGAGTTGAGAGGGTAAAATTTTACGACCAAAAAGGGAAGTCTAGTAAAAACACAAAAGAAGCCTTAATACATTTAAAGAACGAAAGTAAACTAATTGTTGATTTATTGACTTAATTGTTTTGTATTTCTATAATTGCAGCAATAAATAAAAGCGACTATTTTATAAGCTTGTTCAACTAATAAGTCATATTTAATTAAGATTGAAAAGCAGCTGCTTTTTTACGATCAAAGATTATATACGTAATACGATCTTATTAATTGTACTTGTTTTTCTCATTTAATTAATATGCTTAAAATTCCACGAATTGTTACAGAAATAAATCCAATAGTTCGAATACTTGACTGTGAATATACATAATTATTTTTTTAATTATTATGTTCATATCAATATCACATCACTCACAAAACTAATTTACATAGAATTTAATCACGGATCACTGGCAGATTTTGTAACCAGTTGTTTATATCTTAATTAACAACAATACAAAGAAGATACAGAAAAAAAATCTTAATTATTTTATCAGTGTTGAATCAAACAACTTATATTTTTTTATTTTATTTCTATATTTATCTATTTGTTTTTCAATATACTTACAACTAGAATCTAGATTTATGCAAAACGAACTAATCAAATATATAAGCTTAAGAAGTTGTTACCTAGCCCTCTATATTTTATTAAGTAAATTATTCTTTTAGGTACTCTGGATATCATGATATAATTACCGGGTTTAATGCTAGGTTTATCTCGGTTCTCTTTTGACAATGTTACATGTGATGAATACTGAATCCATTAATTCAATTCATAAATAAAGCACCAGTAGAAGGTCTGTTTCCCTTCTTGATAAATTTAAATTGGAATATTTTCATTTTTAGATCTTTTATTATGGTACTCAACCTTGGGTCACCGTAAGAACTAATGCATTATTAGTCACAAATTCATTCCTCATAGTGTTTTAAGTAGTAATCTAAAATATAAAATAAATGTAAAGCTTGCATTGTCCGTCTATTATTACATATTTCTTTGTAACTCGTAGTTTCACATTAATAAAAAAAATATTAGCTTATTAGTTATTTTTCACTAGTCAAGTCGATGGTAATATCATAACTACACTCTAATTTTCAGTTGAAATTTTAAAAATGTATTTTCCGTATTAAAAAGCATTACCCTCTGTCCTTCATAAAATATCTTTATTCTGTTCCTTTTCTAAATCCTCTTTTGTTATCCTATATCCTCCTACGAATAGAAGCTTACTAGAAGTTTATGCATAGCAAAGGGTTCGGTCAAAGTACACGAAATTGTATGGAATGCCCACTGGCTACGAAACTTCAATGTAATACGTACAACTCCCACTGAGAAACCAGTTTACATAATCATCAAAAAGGCAACTGTTATTTCGTTATTCTAATTCCGTTTGGTCGCAAAGCTGTGGGTGTATAAGAACGTACAAGGTTCCTCATAAATTGCTTTTAATTTCCAGGCTTGTCCATAATACATGATTCCTCGTTAATGAGCGCAAGACTTTAATATTCAAGGTCTCTGTAATCAGTTTTCCGTACCGCTAACAGGTAAAACAAACTCACTTACCTGGATACATTTACTGAGCTTTGCTTTGGAATTGTTGTTTTCATAAGAAATTAGTACTTGTTTATTTAATTTTTAAGCATTTCAAAAGATTTTGGTGCAAACAATATCAATTTGATTTGAACAAAATTTGATTTTGTCTTTCATATTGTACACCAAATTAATTTCGGGGGTTTAATTACATCACTAAGACGTTTTATTACATATGATAGAAGTTAACAAACGTATACGAACGTTGATCAAAGTACTCAATATTACGAAAATATTAACATTTTACCGTAAAGAATAGAACGATCTGTATAACCTTGCTTAATTAAAGTATTTTGTAATGTAATTTATATTTAGGTTCTATTTCACTTAGTATTTCTTAAACTATGGAAATTTCAATACCACCGACTTTCAGCATATACTGCCTTATCTTAATAGTCCACTTATTCGTGTAATCAGAATAACCAAATTCTTTCAGATTACAAATATTTGAATAATGTTCCGAAAATAGGTTGAAAGGGTTAAATATGTTTTTGTACTAGAATGTAAGTCCAATTTTATTTTAAATATCGTAACTTTTAAATATTGAAATGATTTTTGAAATGATATTATCTTATTGTATAATAATTATTTAAAACTTAGTACTTCTGTTGGAAACAACGAAAGATTCGTTATTTAATTCTAAAAAATAACGATGCCTATATTGAATTATTTGAACAACTCAGGTAAGTTAACATAGTAACGACTCCAAGCAACTTTAATTTTGGTTTTGAGATCGTCTCGTCTTATCTTTGAAAATGTAACGTTACACGTCACTACTTTTCATGTGGTGATAGATTAACCGATTACAGAATGTGACCACCTCTATTCATCCCATGGTCGTTGTATGGGGAGACTAAGGAAGCTACACAGGAAAACATCACATCCAAGAGAAGCACAACTTGTAACAAACTTTATTCAAACTGATCTAGTTAGATTTTGGTCTACTACACCTACTTGTATTAACTAGTAGAAGTAGACGTAGTAGACCAAAACCTCTTTTTTAAGCAGGGGCGAGATCGAGGTAAGCGAGTTTATTTTAGGGGGGCGTATGTCCTGCAGTGGACTGACAAAAGCTGCTGATGATGATGATGGCACTATATCTCTCGTTTTTAAATAATATCATGAAATCTTACGAATATTCTCATAATCTTGTTATATGAAACAGTAGTACTATAGATTCGCTTTACATCTTACAGAGGCGTATCAAAAGGTATTTATCTCAAAGAGGACTTGCCGAAACATAAGTAGCACTCAGCCATGCGAAACTCGACCGTGATGAAGTTACTGAGCATCGTATGGGGACCAATTTATAAAGAAATTTACTGAGATCAACAAGCGAATTTTCTTTCGTACTTTTGAAGAAAAGTGTTAAATATATCGTTATTTCTTGTTTAATTTAAAAATAGGACCAGTTTGTTACAAAATAAAACGGTATGAGTACTAATATTGTCAACAATACAAAATGTCTAGACCGAGGTAGACCAAAACGAAGGTAAATTTTTGGTTAATTCATCATTACATGAAAAGTAGTGACCAGTTACGTTACATTTTCAAGGATACGATGACGAAACAATTTCAGAACCAAAATTAAATCAAATCATGATTAACTATGAATTATTAGATATAGTTGGACGTAGGATAGCCAACCGAAAACTCTGAAATGCTGAGAATACACTTGTGTTTCTAGAGCTGCAGGCGTCTATGTGTTACGATTGTCAATTATAGAAATTGACAATCGACAAAGACCCGTCCAATAGTTAGCCCTTCATATCATAACTAAAAACACAAAAACAAACCGTTAACTTAAGTCCTCTTATTTTATGTAAATTTGATCTTCCAATCATACGTACCTAAATACACAACTGCAAATTGATTCTCATAAAAATTAAAACATAATAAAATATTAAGACGCATGTAAAATAGTAATCTTAGGAAACATATTTCAATGTAAATTACTTTAATATATTCTTACTGCGGCTTATTTCAACAAAACGGTATATAAATATTAACATCTAATTAACACAAAGCCTTTAGAGGCCAGTATCGACAAACCTAAAAATGGTTATTTCGTCCACGACAATACAGATTGATATATAAATTGCGGTATAATTTCCCTTTATTTCACGAAATTAGACATTCAAAACTCAATTCTCGGCCAAGAGCCCAATTTTAGATGCAATTTACGGCTAATTAGGCTCTTAAGTACAGGGACCGGTGGCGCCGACTCGCGAGAGGCAGAGCAAGTTTGCAACGACCGCGTTAATGCCGAGGCTAGTGCCCGCATCCCTAATGTGCAATAACTACCACTGTTTTATTTTTGCCATGAATTCAGTTTCCACACATAACCTACCAAGAAATGTTACATATTTAGTTAAAAAATTTAGTTAACATTCTTTTATGCCTAATCAGAAAAATACGAGCATGCAAGTGTGTTTGGCATGTGATATGTGATTCATTAATCTTGCATCAAATTCAGAAATGGATGAAGTACATTTTTACATATTTTATGTCGTCACTTTGCCTGTTAGTGCTGATACATGGTATAAATGTTTTTTATTTGTATTGAATGAACGAGTGTATTTTGATTTTGATCAATGTTAAGGCTCTCTACAACGTAAGTTGGATGTAAATTACAGTTTTTTTTATTTATTTATGTGGTTTTTTCACAATAGACAAATATGTGTACATGAAGAACGTCAAAAATATATGAGAACATATCAATAGTATTTACGATAAACTCTGGTATCCAGATTCGTATTTAACTTGTGTTTAGGGTACTAGTGTCATCGCGCATAATGTAAATATATATCAGGAGTACGTCAAAGATAAAACACACCATCAATCAAAAAAATAAATAACGAAAAGAATAGACAAATAAGAAAAATGTACAAATGGAAGATAAAAAATTAATAAAAAAAATGTTCGCAATATTACTCAGGTGCTACATTTTCAAGTCACAACTATACTAATTTACACACACATTTGCCTCTGATAACAATAACTGAAGTGTTTGTGTGCTTGTATGAATATGTGTGTGTATGGGTTGATTATGCTTATGTTTAATAGTGATTGTACGTTTCGGTGATATTTTTTGGTATGTTTATGGTTTGGTATATGTGGTGTATGTGTAAAGTCGATAAAATAAAAAATGATAAAACTACCTCTTCAGGAATAAAAGACGTATGTGTTTATGTATTGGTAATTTGGTGTACAAACATATTCAACATAACGCACTTTCAAAATATTTATGAGTCATTGTTTCAGATCTAACTAAAATAACATTAAAACGAAATGTTTAAGAACTTTTCTTACTTCTACCCCGTTCCAAAAATGAGACGTTCAATTAAGTTGAAGAAATAAAATGAATTAATAAAATAAAAAATAAATAATATGATTACCTGTTACAGACGGGCCCCCCTAATTTTTTGCGTTAACTCACAAAATTAAATGTTCAATTAAATTCCTTTGAGATTGTTTTAGCAATTTCTAAGCCACTCTCTTTACTTATTCAAATATCCGCAATGATCAAAACTGAAAGTAATATTTTCTCCAAATATTCGTTGAAATTATTTCTTCCCCTCAAAATTTGAATTAGTTACATTCGCGTTAAAAGCATTCCAGAGCTTCTTAATCAACGGACTACGAATATTAATTTAATTACTTAAAAGTTTTTATAACTTTTAAGTAAAAAGGTGAAAACGAAAAAGCACCTGACATAAAGAAATTTCAGCTTTTGAAGTCGGAAAAACAATATCTATTTATTTTATCTATTAAACAAATTAATTTGGAGTTAGTAACTAAGGCTTACCTGCTTGATAATTTGTCAACCATAATCGTGTTCTTTTTTTAAACATGAGTGTAAATTATGTAATGGCTAATGTTATATTCATAGCGTACCAAGCGAGTGGCGGAACGGTAAAGCATCCAGGCACGGCGCGTCTCAGTAGCAAGATGTATTACAGGCGCGCAGCATAACCGACGCAGCATCGCGTAACAAATGTATGTACTCTCTGTATCTCTACCTCTGATAGATGACATGCCGTTCGTGTCAAAGATTTAAGAACAAATTACGCCTTCGGATAATCGCGCTTTACATTGACAATCCAAGGATTAATTGAAACATTTGCTTTGAAATATGACATGGTGAATTCATCTTTTGAGAGATGCTTGTAATGTTTGAAAAAAAAACAAAAACTTGCTTGAATGTTATAATATATCTGTATAACTTTATAAAAATTACTGTCTTTCACTTTTAATTACTTCAACTGTTTTACTTTACTTCAGTTAATGATAAGAAGACATCTATTCAAAGACTAGATAATCTTAGAAATGTTGTTCAAATGTAAATTAAAACTAAGCAAATCACATTGAATAGAATTAATAATTTAAATTTATGAGCATTTATTGAATCAGTTATAGGCTAAATTTATTAAAACAGTGTTGAAATGAAAGATATTAAACATACAAATTATAATATTTGTTAAAGATATAGTTCTTAATTAGAAGCGTGAATTTCTATATTAATAATACTTATAATATTGGCTTCTAAATCTGTTATCGTTATCTGATTTACAAATTATTCATAGCTTCATAGCTTGCACGTCTACTTCTATAATCTGATACCCATAACTTAACCACGTTTATCTCTTAATCAGTTCTTTGATGTCAAAAATAATATCGTACTGAAACTTGAAACAGGTATTTATAACTCAATAATTTAAGATCACCGAACAATAATAACTTTAACCTTAAGAATCGAATTGCCCTTTTCAGACTTACTTTCCTCGATATTAAAGTTTCCTAAACAGTTTATCTTTTTAAAGATTTATGAGAAATTATACACGCTAATGTTTTTAATAATGTCTGTGATAAAACAATTTCTACATGAAAAATATATACTCGGAGTTTTATTAAATTGAACATGAATTTCTATTTGATTCGATTTTGATAACGGTCTAATAAATATTTCAATTGACAATTATGTAGAAGGTCAGTTCGTACCATAAATCAAGAATATAATATTACTATTTCGTGCTATGTCAATATTCCAGTGTATTTTTTAATAATTAACCGCTCCTGATTAGACATAAACGTCAAAACTGATAGAACGTTTACCAAAAGATAAATACTCTGAATATGTTATTTATCAATTTTCATTTTTAAGATGAATAATTCTAATATGAAACATGTCAATATCATGAAGTCGAAGATTGTAAACGTGCCAATCTAAGAAAGTACATGTACAATTTGATTAAATCCTACATATTCAGTCAGTAGCGCTCAAAAGTATTTTGTCAAGACTACTTTTGCAGTTATCTTTTTACTGAGTACTTCAAAATAATTTTAATATTTTTTATATTATTATTATTTATGATGTATTGCATTATTTCATTATTAAATTACAAGTCGGAACTTGTTTGTTTTCTTTCTTTGCTAAAAACAAAACACGTCTATACATGCGCTCAAAAGTATTTTGACAACTATTCAGTTCCTTGCTGGCAGCGGTTCTACTCACACTACATATATTTTTGTCTATAAGGTATAATTACTCCGCATTTATCAACATGCCTAAGACTAAAGAATATTCAAATGATATTAAAAATGCCGTGATAACTGCCCTACAAAGTGGAATGACGCAAGCAGAAGTTGCTCGAAGTTTTAAAGTGTTACGACAACTTGTTAGTTCGTGGAAAAAAAACTTATAATAAACGTAAAACTATTGAAAATAAGCCTCAAAGTGGCCGTCCGAAAAAAACATCCGCTAAGGAAGACCATTTGATGAAAAGGTTATCGACAAGTGATGTCCGAAAAACGGCTGTGCAAATAAAAAACGAGTTACAGGAAAATTATGACGTGAATTTACACGTTTTAACTGTAAAACGCAGACTAAAGGACTTCAGATTACATGGACGACGTCCAACTAAGAAACCTCTAATTTCTGCAAGGAATAGGAAGCTGCGCCTTGCGTTTACGAACCGGTTCAGATTATGTACGAGTTCAGAATGATCCAAGGTGTTGTGGAGTGACGAAAGCAAATTTAATTTAGTGTCATCTGATGGTATACAGTACGTGCGACGTCCTGTAAACAAAAGATTTGATGTTCGATACCAAATACCCACAGTAAAACATGGAGGTAGCAATATTATGGTCTGGGGATGCTTTTCTCACCGCGGAGTCGGACCTTTAGTTAGGATAGAAGGTACTATGGATCGCTTTATGTACACAGATATATTAAAGTAACAAATGCTACCCTATGCTAAAGCAAATATGGCACCTGGTTGGTATTTTCAACAAGACGATGACCCAAAGCACAGATCGAAACATGTCAACGACTTCATGAAACTCGCTAAAGTCAAAATTTTCGACTGGCCAAGTCAAAGTGCCGATTTAAACCCGATAGAGCATCTTTGGGAAGAACTGAATCGCCGCATAAGATGTCGAAACTATTCAAATAAAGATGCTTTACATGAAGCACTAAGAACGAATGGAGCCGAATACCCATTGATCGTTTGCAGAAACTAATTGACTCAATGCCGGCGCGTTGTGAAGCGGTCTTGAAGGCTAATGGATATGCAACAAAATACTAATAGCTAATATCAAAAATAATATTTTTTTTATTTTATAATATAAAAATTTTTCCTTGTCAAAATACTTTTGAGCCGTGTCGTAAATAATTTTTCTTTATGTTTTCTTTTTGTGTAGAAATACATTACACTTAAGTGTCTTAATTTGTCAAACGTATCATTACTTCAAATATAATCTTTGATTGGAAACAATTTTGTTATCATTTTTTGTGATATGGAATAAAATTGAGTCGCCAAAATACTTTTGAGCGCTACTGTATATTAAGTATTCCGTTTGTTGTGTAAGTCAGGTCTTTTGCACTTCGGGTGCTAAGGAAAAAACAAGTCAAAATGGAATCCGAAGACTTTGTGTGAAAGATTGATTGTTGGTTAAGGAATTAATAGTAAGAAAACAATACATATGAATATAATTATGTCAATCAAATTCACATAGTTTACATCACAGAAAACCGTAATATTTATATAAAGAATTGCTAAAAAAAAATGATAAAATTCATCGGCTACGCTACATTATATAGAATAAAAGAAAAACAATAAAAACTACTACGTATAACTGAAAGTAGTATATTCTCAATATCAGATTATACCATCAATAGTTTAATATACAAAGATCATTGAACAATAGCAAGGAAGTTGGTCTCGAACTTAAATAATTTAACCAAAGTGCATTCGTTGACCCTTCCTCCGAGAGAGTAAATTAGCTTTCAAATCTAGGATTAACAAGTTACCAAGCGTTCATGACGTAAGCCATGCTTAACGGCGTTTCATAATTAAGCTGTGTGTGTTAATATATATTTCTAGATTAATTTCTAAAGTTATAATATTGGCGAATGCCCTAAAGGTTTGCCAATGTTTGAAATTATTAATCAGTATGAGAAGACCATACAAAATTTACATACTCATACACCATATTCTGTCAATCTGTAATTTTAATAGAACAGTTTATCAACGAAATTCTTAATAAGCCAACCTTTTCTACAAATGATAAGTATGTATTATGCTTTAGTGTTTTGTTGTAATGTGTTATTGAGTTATAATAATTGTGAATATGCTTAATAATAGCCTGGAGTTTGAAAGTTATGGTTATAACCCCCCATACCTTATATCATATGATAGGCGTAACACCCTATTATGAGAGTGAGAGAACAGAAAGCACACCCATATTAGCGCATATATTTGTACACTATAATATTTTCTACGTAGCTAGTCTCCATTGAGATTGTCCGCCGTGATCGCAATGGGCTAGAAGTACGTCATCATATTTTAGTGGTATTTTTCTTTTTTTTATCGTGAGCATAGAAGATATTTGATTCATTATCTGCCGCAGACCGTCAGAAAATTGAGATTAGACTAGGTGGCAAATTAAGGAAAGTTGTAGATTCGGAGGGAATCTGAAACCAAATGATCCGGATCCTTCCAAGAGAAGGGTGCTTGAAACCGGACGACTGGGTAATTTTTAGTACTCACATCACACTCATATCTTCTGAATCCCAAGAAGCTAGAAATATGAAATAATTTTCCATCCTATCAAAAATAGGTTTTGAACAATATTATTAAGTGGAGTAGAGAAAATTCGATAAATTAAGTTATCAAATTTACTCTACAGTATTTAGTAATTTTTGGTATTATATATTAATAATAATAAATAAAATCCAGTAGCACATAATACAAAACATTTATAGTATAAAAATAATTATAATCTATAACTTAGGTAAACATTTAATTATTACTCTATTATCAAACACATTTTACGAAATAAACATTCAATTGTAAAAGAGATTAACAGATTACTAAAAAATTGCGGCAAACAATAAAACTACAAGAACTTGAAGATTTAGTGGCCTGATACGGTTCCAGTTTAGGAAAAAGTTTAAAACCCCAACACAAAGTTTTTAGTTAAACGACAAGCGAGTCACTATCATTGTTGCAAAGTTGGAAGTCGCATTATCTGATAAGTGTTAACCTCCTTTTTCTAGAAACTTTCAAGTTATCTCGGTCAAGTCACGGTTTACTTCGAGATTGTGTCGCTTCTGCAAATTCATTTGATTCAGCTCGTTTGCGGCCGATTTACTCTTCATTTAATTCATTGATTTATAGTCTGAGGGCCTTAACCAAGTTGTCATTTTACAAACGTAAGCGTTATTATAAAAATAATCAAATGTATGAGAAATGATCAAATATCCCATATTTCAGTGTTTTAAGAGGGTTTAAAAGGTGTAAATATCATTGTTATTATTACAGCTGGCAGAAGCTGGATGCAAGAACATGAAGATTGAACCAAGTTTCGTGCAAAAGCAGTGGACTGAGATAGGCTGATGATGAAACTGAAGAAAAGTAGTAATTAAAAATATTTCATTTTGAAATCGATGTTACACAAAACAAAATAATATATAAATAAATACAGTTACATAATAATCTCTTTGGTAAGAGGCAAGATAAAGTTATTTCGTTAGCGATATTCTCGAGATTTGTCGATTATTAAGGAACCTTTCAAACTTGTAACTTTACTTTCGATCGTGATACACGAAGTAATACTTTAACTTACTAATATGTATTAAACAAGTACTATTTTGTGGTTTTTACTAGCATTATATTTAAATAAATATCAATTCTTCTTGTATTAAAATATAGTAAGTACGTGATTCATGCGCTATTAGTTCCTGGTGAGCCCCCTTAACCTAGATACAAGTGTTTCGTGTCGATTCTCTTTCTACAATCGCTAACGCCCCTGTTTTCTTATATTCTTGGTTGATATTTTGTTTTGATCTCGTGACTTATAGTTCTGCCGAATCCCTTGCAGTTGTTGGCTTTCTAATAACGTTTACCTTTAGAATGTCAACTTGGCTAGGAGGCAGCGGTATCTCGGCAAGATTACCTATTACCCTTTGCGAACAAGGTAATCAAATCAATACTGAAGACTAAAGTTAGATTTGTTAGTAGAAGATCGCTAATTATGTACCCAGTACTTAGAGGAGGCAGTTGCTACAGTTTGTTATCAGTATAGCAAGAGCAAATTATTGATCCAGTTAAAAAAAGGCTGCCAAACCCTTAAACTATTTTTTTATACAAAAGTTTATAAAGAAAACTATGTATATGGTTGTAAGAATATAATTACATTTTAAATAAATCAATGCGCCTATAGCATGATAGATGATAATTAGATGTGAATTTTTTCTAAATTTCTAAGTCTAATATTAGTAAGCTTATTTTAAGCTAACAAAGCGGGGACACTCATAATTAAGCAGTTCTGCTGATTGTACAGTTTTAAAAAACAATAGCTTCTCTCGATTTCTCCAGAACCTCATCATCAAATCTCGGCTTGATTATTATGGAAACAATGTTTTTAACCAATCAAGCCGTCTTTTAATAATTAATTAATACGTATACATAGCATTGGCTGTGATGAAATATTAAAATTTGCTTAAAGTCTGTAAAACAGTAGTCATAAATATTGTTTTAAAAATGTTACTACGTAATTATTTCTTTTGACGCGTTTGATATATAAAATATACTTACTATGTAACACTGTTTCACCTAACTGCAGCTCAGAGTTTTGTAGTCGAGCCTCAGTCTTCACTTAAGGCTATTATCAATTTCATTATTGGTAAGTGGTACTCTAAAAGAATTGCTTTTACCTAAATTTAACTAAAACTTTACTACTTGTGATGAACTAAATGAAGAATATATTACTATACGTTGTGAACGTATATTATGTAGGGTGGGCCACGAATTAGTTAACATTTAAAAAATTTGTATTTGATGGATCTTAAATATTGTTTATCTATACGAAACATAATTAATTGGCATTTATACTTTTATTAATTATTTATTTTTTAAAAAATTACATTGTCGAAATGACCACCGTTTCGACGCTTGCACTCTTCTAAGCGAGCACCGAAATTGCCGAATTCTCGTCGGCAAAGAAACCACGAGATCGCCGACATATCTGCGCCGATGTAGTGTATATGGTTTATTGATGTAGACACGATTCTTCAAATAAAACCTTAAAAAGAAGTCTGGCGAAGATAGATCTGGACTTCTGGATAACCATGAAATATTGCCTTATTTGGAAATTAGCGTTTCTGGAAACATGTCTTTCACCACCGGCAGGGACTCATTGAATGTGTGACAAGTGTCTCCATCTTGTTGAAACCATGCCTTATGATTGTAGCCAGCAAATTACAGTAGCATCGATCCTAAGAACTCCCGTAACATGTTTGCGCGAGATGTGAGATTCAAATGTTAAGGAATTCTTGACCCACCCTATAGATACCTACTCGTATATCACCATATGACTAGCAGCTATATTTTTTTGAAGCTAAGCATGATTTATATGGCTTATTCATCATTGTACCTGTGTATCAAAGCTAACTATCTAATGAAAGAAATAAACATTTGAGAGTTTGAACTGCCGCAACTACTTTGATTAATAATCTTGCATTCCTAAAATACAATAACTTGAAAGACCAACAATATCATAGGGGTAAAAGGACATTTAGTACAATAACATTTAAAACTATTGTAACACTGTTTTGCGTCACAAAGGCTTCGCTTCCGTCGAGCTTTAAAATAATCGGGAATAGCTCGCTTAGATCAAAACTCTCTCTTTGAAGTTTATCACTATTTTATTTCGAGTTCCGTTTGTCCGGCGAAAATAGACTTGATTTACAGAAAACTTAATTTACTTGATTTTCAGATCTTATTTCAAACGATGATTTCTGAGTAATCCTTAGAAAAATCAGCAAAGGTTCTCAGATTTTACCTGTATACTATTTCTAATAAAGGTAAAGAAACAGGTCAAACAATGTTATCGGTTTTATGTATGTAAATTTGACATAGCAAGCAAATATATTTATCAAGACAGACAAATGCTTTTTACCTGCCAGATAAAACCTTAACAGTGATTTTATTATCATCCTCCATAATATTATTTGCACCTATAGAGTACGTGCCCTCATGTGGGCGGAGCAGGTTATTTCATATGATGTTGTCATCTACACTTCAAGAAAGACTGAGAGTCACGGATTTCTGATTTATTTTGTTGAAAAGTATTATGCATTTCAGTTGCGTATGTTAACAAGGTATATTTTCAAGGATGTTTTAGAAAACGTGAATGTTGTATGTAGGGTCGTGCGCATTTGTATTTCAACAAATGTGTTCATTATTGTTTTTATTATCTACGAGTATAAACCAATTGCGAGAAACTTCTTAGATAGTCTCATTGTCGCTCAGTCTGTTTATAATGAAAAGGGAGAAATCGTCAGAAAATACACCACAGTGGCCTTTCTTACTATTTACTTTTTTGTTGTGTGGAACGCACTAGTTTAAAAAGGCGGGGGGATTAATTACCCTTCAGATTAGAGGTGTGTTTTCTTTCGCAGTGTCCTTTGGTCAACGTTAATTATGAACAAAATATGTCAAAGTTATACTCTCATCTTGTCCAACAAACAGAACCACAGGATTTAGTGAGAGCCTGCTCACACTAGAAGCTGTACTAAGAGTATTTATTATTGACAACAAAGAAAAATGGGTAGATGCACCTGTGTCTTTTTAACATTTATGCTGTAAGTAGGAGAGACTCGACAATCTTCTCTTCATACCCTATTAATACTATATTTATCGGAGTCAAATTCGCAACAAGACCAGACAACAGAAATTGTACAAATACACAGACAATGCAATCAAGTTTGGTCGATTGTTCACCTAACATAAGCCAACACTTAATTTAAATTCGCACTAATGTGTTACACATATAAATGATGTAATTGGACAATTACTGTAAACCTGTGGTGGCATACGTTGTACGACATTTATACAGAAACTGGTAATTATCGTAGTCACGCAAACGACTAATTATTATATGTACACGCACGTTGTAGCAAACTAAGTATCATTACGTTCCATCTTGATTTTCGTATATTTTTATTTATGTGTTATTAGGATCGCAATCGAGTTTTTGACTGCCTCGTTGGTCTCGCGGCAACTGCCGGCCAAGGGTTCTCGGGTTCAGTTCCTGTGTTAAAAATCCTGTGTAAAAAAGTGTTATTGAGTTTTTCAGATTACAAAAATTTTAATAACAGCGCGATGTTTGGAAGTGTTAACCCACATGCCTCGGAGAGCCCACAAAGCCGTCGGTCCTGTGTCTGATCAGTTGCCGGTTATTTCCGATAGCCGTCGTATCGAATTGTGAGGGTGAGGTAATCGAGAGTGCACCTGTGTTGCGTACACGCTTGTGCACCATAATATCTCCTTCAGGCTGGCTAATCGCCGTTGAGACTAGCCGCCGTGGCCGAAGTCAACTAGGAGAATAATATCAATGGACGTTGCACGCTGGCGCAGCGATTGGTGTATTTACAAAATCATCAACAGTTGACCTAGTGGTTTAAGCAGTCGCCACTACGCTCTCTACTGAATATTGTGTTTTTATAGCACTTTGCGCAATCCACAAATTGTTTTCCGAGTCGGAGTGTTCTTTGTGTCCATTTCCTGTATGTTTGTAAAGTCCACCGCAGTATAGGATTTATTCATAGAACGGGCGTAGTCATTTAAAAAAATAATTGAGAATTGAATCAAGCCTTATTGCGCCTTAGTAACACCTTACGTAACCATGTCAGTGACAGTTACAAGCAACAACTAGATCTACTTTTGAAAACCAATTTTTAGTTAATTATATTCAATCAATAGGTTTTTCAATTGACCAAAAAAATGAATATTCCAAAGCATAGGCAAAAGGTAATTTATAGACAGGTATTATCTTTTTCTGATTAGAAAAAAGCAGACTTTTTTAAAATTGACCTGGTGTAAGTAAACTTAAAAACCATTTTATCAAATTATATTCGCTGATGAAAGAAGCTTAACAAAGTCAACCTGAATTTCTAATTACAATAAGTTTAAAACAAAAAAAAATACTTCTATAATTCATTTGTTCTCAGATGACGTAAAGTAAATAGATCGATAACATTTCTTGACATTGCATCACCTAAGCGTTACGCGTTAATAAATAAACAGAAGGTAAAGTACAAGCTTTACGAAAGGTTAAAACCCTCTTCAAGGTTAAACTGATGTTAAATAATTCTTCCATTATTTCCAATTGATTAAAGTTACCAGAGCCCAAATTCCCCTCGACATAAGTCTCGGCGAATGGAAAAGGGGATTCTAAAGGTGGCATCGCCCTCGTGACTCTTGAGATGTAGACATCCATGGGTGACGGTAATCACTTGATCAGGTGTCCCTTCTGCTTATTTATTCCTAAATCATAAAAAGAAAACAGCTGTGGGTGCATATACAACAAACATATTTTAAGAGAAACAAAACCGTAATTAGAACCTCATTAGTAATTAATAACATTTTGTTGCTAACCTTCACTATTCCAAGAAAGTATTCCAGAATTAGACATTTTGTATGTTTGCTGACAGTTTACAAAAACGGTTAACAACAAATTGCAGACGCACCTAATTGAACAGTATGTTATACTATATCTTTAAAAGTAAATTCGCAAACAAAAGTAAAGAAATATTGTTAGTAGTAACTTCCAATTCTTTTATGTTCTATAAATTGATATTGTACTTGTATATTCATTCACCTACCCGAGTTTTAAAATATTATACGGTAAGTTTTATCTACACATTTCCGTCCTATAACAGTTCTGCGGTTATCGGACAAATGTATTATGTAGGCCCATCCCAGGCTCGGTGATGTACCGAATCCTACCTCAGGCGGGTTATGTCAGACGCCAGACGTGAGGAAACTCTCTAATTTGATTGTAAATCTTATTGTTGAATGCAAAAGAAATATGATTATTTATTATCCTGTTCAACTTTTTTACTAATGATAAATTAAAGAAAACTTAAAAACTTGAATTATTAATACACAAAAAATGTGATAACACATATGTGTCGTACCAAGTTAATATTCACGTAGCTGCCGAATGATGTGGAAATATTTTTTACATTAGTGCGTGTGTACAACTCACATATCTATATTTCAATATAGGTAGTTAACAATTCACTTTGAGACGAGTAATTGCAAATTTACTTTCTCTTACTTCATAAGCGTATTGAAAATCCCAAATGCACGCATACCTTTTGCAGGTATTTTTTAATATAGGATTAAACATTTTAAAAGTCTTTTCTTTGGTAATAAATCTATGATACTGTTTTTTATTTTGACTTACCCTAATTAAAGTGATATTATAGCAAAGGACAAACAGTTTTACTCCTTTGAATTTCATTGTGTTAAACAATTATTTAGTAATTTGTAGGTATCAGAAATAGACATCTAATCCGATAAGACGTACAATTCTGATACATATCTATTAGATAACGGATATGGAGATAGAATGTTTACATAATTAAACTTCTAAGGAGGATAGTCACCAGTTGATCCAATTATTTTGCTAAAATTGCATGAGTAAATTGAGGTATTTAAAATAATAAGTACTTGAATTTTTTTTATCTTTTTCTTATTCTTTTTTGTTATCATCACTTAATTGGCCTAGTAAGTTGCTTTTTCACACTCCGTTTAAAGGATCTAAATTCAAAGTGCAAGCGAAACACGTGCGTTCCAGGTTTCGACTGATGAATACAAGAAGGAAATACCGAACTGTTTAGTTCGAGAACGTATAGCTACTACTCTAAAACGGTGCTTCCGAGGCCAGCACGTGTTGTTGTATAGAGGACGGTAGAAGGTAGAACCAGTTGCAATAGGTGGCCAACATACTCTCCATGATAAACGTGATAGAGGACTGTTATAAAGGCAGTATTTCAACTGAGAACTGTAGAGACTGAAGGGACTCAATGGCTTAAGAAATTGTTGATAATGCGACCTGCTCGCTACTGTAAACGGTCGAGAGCGTGAAGCAAATACTGCGCCGGTCCATGGCAAAGGTGAGAACAGTACTCCACACAGAAGTGATCCTGGGTCGTATAAAGAAGACAGATGCTTGGATGAGGGGGACTTTTAATTTCATAATGATGATTTAAACTAAATATACACAATAAATGAAAATTAAAAAAAAAAGATTTCAAAAAAAAACATCAAACAAAAAGTTCCTGTCCAGAAACACTTATAAGTGAAAAATAAACTGGATTTAATTTGTTTGTCTTAAATTACTATGTAACAACCATTATCTATACTTAATTGCTTAATTAAGCTGAAATTGATCACGACGATAACGACGTTTAAGCTAATGATTTTTTAGAATATTGGACGTTTCAGCTATATATAAAATACCGAAAGAACGAGTCACTCACAGTTTCTAGCTAGTAATCTGGTAAGAATTAGATGCTATGTAATTTGTTTCACAAACAACAGGGATGATGTGGCTCGTGCTCGCTTCGCTAGCTCATTTTCATGCGTAAATGTCACTATTCTAATCCTATTCAAAAATCTTTGTTGCAGGTCGTTTCGAATACAAAAATATTTTTGACACCTTAGTGTTGTTAACAGCTTTTTTCATTTTAGTAGTCGCCCACTTTTTATTACATTGTCATTGTTATTCTTAACATGACACCGATTTCAAACACGTTTTGGATACCTAGTATAGTACAATGTAATATTATTTTATTGGAATTAAGGGAAAATTAGGTATAACTAGGTTAATTATAAGAATAATTTAAGCACACCCAATTAAATCCAGTTTATTTTTCGCTTTTGGTGCTTACGTTAGTGAGTTTTCGTTTGACGTTGTTTTTGAAATCGATATAATTACTTTTTCAAATTTCTATTTTACTTTTTTTAGTCCAAATAATCGTAGGTAGTTAGAAGTTTTGGCCTAATAGTCCACGCTGGCCAGAAGTGTAGGCTTAGGATTTTATCACGTTTTCATTCTCTTTGCAGTGATGTTGTCCTGCATAATCTGCTCTTTTAGTCACCTCTTACGACACTCTGTATTCTCAATCCGTAACTACTCGAATATAACTTGAAATAGTCAGCTGAATAACTTTAACATTGCAACTAAAGGGTTATACATAATTAGGATATTGAAAGGATTGACCACCAACTCCTAATCGCTAAGCAGTTCTATCATCTACCTGGTGAGCTGTGTGCTGTCACCATCTGGTGTTGGTGAGCTGGTGCTCATTAATACGAGATGACGACTACCAAACACATTATACGTAATACGTGGATTTAAATTCGAGGGTTACCGTCGATTTCCTGGGATCCTGTCATCAGATCCTAATTTCGTGTCAATGGGACCACCTTAGACCTTTAATATAAAAAAGATTCACACAGTGGAATATACAACGTCACCCTCTTTGAAGTCGGTTATAAATGCAACTTTACCGAGAAAAGCAATCCCTTATATGATCATCTTTGGATAGATAAAATCATAATAAATAAAGAAATGCTGGCCAGTTATTATCGAACAAAGATGTAAAGAGGAAAGGTAAAAGACATCACATACATCACTTATTTCACAAGAAGGGTTGCAAATGTCCATATTAATTTGCTCTTTTTTTCAATGAAACATATTATTACTAAAAAGAAACTACTAAAATAATTGGTCTGAGAAGTATTACTTATGAACTGATTTGCTAATCTATAATTCTCTGTATGACTAGATCACTCTTAAATTATCAAAATATATTTATTGTATCTATAGTGGTTAAAATTAGAAAAATTTAAGCCGCTATCAAATCACTTAAAACCCACTTGAGTAAAAAATTTACTGTCAAGCTCAAAGAAACAACATCTTATTCGGAAATGATTAAAGTCGGTATAAGCTATCGTTTATTATTTGTAAAAAGTAATTTAGGAATCCAGTAAGGAATTCTTAAATAGAAAAATATTTATTTTACTGTAAAATAATGCGGGAGGTGGCTAACGGAGATAGTTACTCGAGCCTGAGGCTTCTTGCTCGACGGAATTAAGCTACGGATTGTTTTCTAACATTACTTTTTTAGTTTTTATTGGAAGCTTTCTCACTATCTACGGTAACAAGTTTATAAACTATAATTAGAGTTTTACTTTTATTAGTTAAAATTAAAAGAATACTTTCTATGTAAATTAAGTGTAATTATAGTTGTCCGTATTTCTTACAACTACATATATATATAAATTGCCAACACTCATAAATTTACCTACATGGAGCATTTGTTTATCAGAGTTTCTTGGACTATTATAAATCGATACATTTATAAATAAGACATAAACTTGTTAAAAAAAAATAGTAAATAGTGTTGTAAAAAGCATCTCGGATAAATTTTCAGATAAAATTTTAAAGAAATGTGAAATTACTAGTGTTTATTTCTGAAGATTATACTAGTTTCGAAAAATTGTATTTCAGAATTATATGTAACTTTATAAATATAGCATTATGACTAAAGTAGTATTATGAGTAAAAAAACTACCTTTGGTTTACCGACTTACTAATTTCTGCTGAATATAGTACAAGATTCTCTATTAATTTTCTTTTAAGTGTGAACTTATTATACTTAGTAGCAAGAAATTTGCTACGGAAATGCAGTGCACTCCGAGAAGAGCTCGACTTATAAATTATTCAAGTAGTGAGACACTTCAGATATAGCACAGCCGCTGCGCGTTATTTTGCGAACAACGACTACTCTGCCGATACGGCGCGGCGGCGCGATGTGACGCTACTTGATGGCGCTGTGCCGCACCGCTTGACCCGTTTCTGACCTTATATACTAACAATACCTCCACACACAACTCAATATATAACCAAGTAAAAAAATATATCTAAGACACTTATTTAATTAGTAATAAAATTTATAATGTATTAGGCGTAAAGAGACGTAATGCAAGATACGAATATGATCCTACTTCGTAATTTATGACTCCATATAACAGTTTATTGTAGAACAAAGACGTTGCTTTATGGTAATTACCTCGTATTACGCGTTTGAAGCCCCACAAAGAGGACACGTATGACTTTTTTGAACATTTTAGCTCGCCATAAATGGCGGGAAATGCGCAATCATCTTTTATTTTTATTACCATCAAATGTAGGCGAACAAAACTTTCATTTAAGGTATATTATAGTATTCATGAAAGTAAGAAAAACATTTTCAAAAGAGATTTTTGACAAGTCATTTGCTACTAGTAGTTTCATATATAGAAGACCCAAAATTAAAAATATTATTGCCAAGATATGCCTACGTCTACTAGATTTTTTTTGTTTAAAATATTTACATCTAGTTACTGAAATCTTTTGTTATTTTCGCACACAATTTATTATTTAATAAAAAATGACATTCTTTTAATAGGTATTATATAAATAATTGTGTGTGTATCAATAATAATTGTAAGTTAAGTTCTAAGTTATATAAATAATTTAAAGGAATTGTTTGATTATCTCTACTAAAACTGTACTGATATATAGAAAATATCGGGGTATACCGATAACGCGATGGATTCGAATTATCGTTATGCCGCAGCTGACATACTTAGTTACCTGTACTGTGTACTGTTGACGACCTGTTGGTCTAGTGGTTAGCGATCATGAATACTAATTAAGCCAGAAGTCGTGACGAGTCGTGGGTTCCGTTATCCCCATGGTTAATATTGTATGAAAAGCACGATCAATTATTCTCTATCTGGTGTAATTTAACTGTAATATATCCTTATAAATATATTTAGCGAATTAAAATACATAAATATGTTTAGGGATAAGTACAATTATGTACAAGCGCCCTCAATTAGACATTCAGATTATATACTTGACATTATTATTACAAATCCAGAATTGTGTAAAAGAGTTAGTAATACTTTGTTAGGGATAACATACACGCCTTCCAAAGACCAAACCACAGCGTCCAGTGCAACGAACACCAGTTGCACGCGGAAGGTGGTACACGCGACCTTATGTTACTGGCGCGGCTAATGTGGTTCTTAGCACGGGGAGGGTGGCCCAACGGCCACGAGAGGGGCGACGGGACTACCGCCGGCGTTCTCGCACTGAGCGAAACGACTGACGGCGGTCGTTGCTGAACACCAGCAACCGGACGGCCCGACCCGCAGACGCCGACCTATCGGGAGCGGGGGCCTTTAACCTACGCAGGGGACTGGCCAAGAGGAGAAAACCTCTATAAAAAACCACAGGGACAGGATTACGCAGTCTGTCCAAAATGTGCCTCCATGTGTCCCTCTGTTACTCAGAGGGCACATGCGAGGGTTATGTCGGAGGACGACGACTTACAGGGGCGATGGGATCACCGTCGGAAACTTCTCATGGAGTAACCGGCGGTAGTCACTGCCGAACTCCGGCAACCAATCGGCCCAACCCGTAGACGCCGAGGAATCGGGAGCGGGGGGCTTCTCGAATGCGGGAAAGGGAAGAGAAGTCCGCGAGGAAGAAAACCTCTATAAAAAATTACCCCTAACCCAAGCTAAGGAAGCCCGGTGAAGAGGTTAACGGCTGGGGGGGTATCCCAGTCGCTAGGGCAACACAACGTGAGCTCACGTTAAAGAGCAAATTTAAGAATGGACGCGACCTATAAAAACGAAGTACCCCAGGAGGGTACCGACCGCACCGCGGTCGGAGAATCCCTCAGCACTCCGGGTGATCTCGGAGTGTTCAGCCCACCGTACTCTGGGGGGGCACAGTTGCGTGCAGAGCGGTGTCCGAGTCCGGGCACAACGAATGCACACACGCACGGCAGGCACACGCACGCAGGCACACGCCCAGTTTTGTGCGTCCCAGAACATCAAGTTTAGCGTCTTCCCGCGCCCAGTCAGGTGAACGAGGAAGAGGAGGTAGGCGGGCGCCAACAATTGAGCGCCTAACTACAGAGCATGTGGACGGCCAAGACATGGAATGGCAACGTCAGGATTCAGAGGATAGTGACGTTTCATTCTTATCTGTCTCCTCGCGGTCGTCCCAAGTCCGTAAGCGCAAGCCGAAGGGACCGGCGGAGGAGAACCGGCCCACCAAAATTGCGCGGCCTAGGCAGGGCGCAGCACGTGGTGGCGGCAGCGAATCGGGGACGGGGACAGAGACAGAGCGTGAAAGCGCAGCTGCTCAGCCCACTCCCTTGATTCCCTCAGAAGGAGGCCAGTGCCGTTTAAAAATAGCGGCGGAGTTGAAAAACAAACCCACCGCAGACATAGACTTTAAAATCCAGGAGTCTTTGTCAGCGGTTGAGAAGGCTGTTATAGGAGTCAAGGGAGCCAGAGGCAGCAAAAAAACTGCTGCCAAAGAGGCCATGACGACTATCAGGGCTGGTGTGTCGGAACTCCTCATGAGAACTGACACATCGGTCCTGACAGAAACAGTAGCGAGGTTAGAGCGTGAGAACGAGGCACTCCGCTCGCAGATGGCCTCCTTACAAAAGGAGGTCGAGAAACTAATACATGGCCACGCTGGACCGTGTGTTGGACGAAGTCCGGGTAAAGATGCTAGTGGGGCAATGTCCAGAAAGTAACTCCTCTCTTTCTAACGCGGCCACGGGTGTGAGGGCGGCGGAGCTCAGTCTTCCGCCACCAGCAAAAAATAAAAAAAGGAGGATGCGAGGACAGCGGGCAATCCCACAGCCTCTAGCATCGTATCCTCACACGAAGCAGCAACAACCTGCGGCCCCGTCGACGGGTGAAACTTGGGCCTTGGTTCTTGGTCGGAAGAGTAAAGCCAAGGCCGCGAAAAAGGCGGCAACCGTAGTCCAGTCGGCGGAACGTGCTGCAGCAGCCGCAACACCTAAAAGGAGTCACTGTATCACTGTCTCCGTGCCTCCTGGTTCGGAGACGAGGATAGCTGCGCTAATGGAGACAGCAAAGGCCAATATTAGCCTGGCTGATCTTGGCATCGCAGGCGGGCTCCGCACCAAGCGAGCCTTGACCGGGGCCCTGATCTTACAGATCCCCGGGGAAGGTAGCGCCACTTTGGCGGATAAGTTGGCAGCACGCCTGCGGCAGGTACTGTCCGGCACTGATGCTATTATTGCGCGTCCGTGTAGGACAAGTGACCTGCGGGTGCTGGACTTAGAGGAATCCATTACCCAAGCCGAGGTTGCCAAGGCCATAGCAATGGTGGGAGGATGTCCCATCTCCGACGTAAAAGTCGGAGACATTCGCGTATCTACGTCGCGGCTGGGCACAGCTTGGGTCCGCTGCCCGCTCGTGGCCGCTCGCAAAATTGCGAACGCCAAACGGGTGCAAGTGGGCTGGGTTTCGGCTAGGGCAGAGGCACTAGTGGCACGCCCGTTACAGTGCTATCGATGCCTTGAATTGGGACACGTGAGAGCAAAGTATCCCAACGAAACAGACCGTGGCGCACGCTGCTACACGTGCGGCGGCATAGGTCATGTGGCGCGCACATGCACGGCAAAAGCGCCTAAGTGCCCGGTCTGCTCGGACCTTGGCCGTCCCGCGGATCATCGGCTGGGGAGCAAGAAATGCTCTCCACCGAATAAAAAGAAAGGGGGGTTGCAAACAGTCTCCGCCCCAGCCTTAGTGAGTGCTGGCACTAGTCAGCGCCCACCGGCTACGAGAGTACCACAGCCGGTAACCCGTCCGGCAGAGGAGGCAATGGAGGCCTAAAATTCACACCTCCCCAGAAAATTCTGCAGGGTAACCTAAATCACTGCCGCGCAGCGCAAGACCTGCTAATGCAGACACTCGCGAAGCAGTCGGTTGCCCTAGCGGTGGTGGCGGAGCCGTACCGCGTCCCGGATCACCCACGATGGTTCGGGTCCGATGATGGCACTACCGCCATATTATGGGCAGGAGTGGAAAACGGCCTCCACTGTACCCTCCTTCAGCGAGGGCTGGGGTTCGTGGCAGTTGAATGGGGACCCATGGTCATTGTGGGCTGCTACATATCTCCAAATTGCGGTCTCTCTATATTTGAGGCGTACCTGGACGACCTTAGGAGCTGCATTTGCACTTACCTATCCCGTCCGGTACTTGTCCTGGGTGATTTCAATGCCCGCTCAACACAGTGGGGAGATCGCCTGGACAACGTAAGAGGAGATACACTCGTTGAGTGGGCGGCGGGACTGAACCTCGGTATTGTGAACCGGGGCTCAGTCAGCACCTGCGTGCGATGGCAGGGGGAGTCTATTGTCGACCTGACGTGGGCTACTCCCCCAGGTATTGAGCAGGTGTCAGGATGGAGGGTGGCAGAGGAGTTGGTCACTTTGTCAGACCACCGACACATCGTCTTCGATGTGGCCATCTGTCGCCCGGGTACAGGCCTGGACCGCCGCAGTAGCTGTCCTCCGTGGCGATGGTCCCTCAAGCGGATGAGCCGAGATATGCTCATCGCCGCAGCCATTGTCGCGGTTTGGCCAGAGGAAGAGGAAGAACGGGTCTCGTCGAATCCCGAAGCGCAGGCGGCCTGGTTCCGTGGCGTCATGACTGACGTCTGCGATACGTCGATGCCACGGGTCAGGCCGGGAGGCAGAAGGGGTTCTGTGTACTGGTGGACATCGGAACTCGAGCAACTTCGCACAGCATGCTCGAGAGCCTGTCGCCGGTTTCAGAGAACCCGAAGAAGACGGCGAGCCACAGCCGAGGAGATCCCCGAAGCGAGGCGGTAGTATGGCGCCGCAGCAAAGGCAGTAAGCCTTGCGATTGCGGAAGCCAAGGCTCGTTCCTGGAAGGAGCTCATAGAGGGACTTGACAGAGACCCATGGGGGCGTCCTTACAAGCTTGTATTGGGCAAGCTCAGACCGTGGGTCCCACCACTGACGCAGACTCTGGACCCCGAGTTAGTGGAAAGAGTAGTTGATACTCTCTTCCCCAGGGGCCAGGGTAGTCCCTCATATCCTCTGTTACCGTCGGATCCCCTTACGTGGTCCGACGACTTTGAAGTGACGGAGGATGAGCTGGAACGAGCCGTGAAGCGACTCGCCGCCCGCAACACCGCCCCGGGACCTGATGGGATCCCAGGCCGAGCATGGGTGCACGCTTTTGCGATCCTAGGGGATAGGCTGAGGGGACTGCTTACCAGCTGCCTCCGTAACAGCGTATTTCCTTCCGGCTGGAGGAAAGCCAAGCTGGTACTTATCCAGAAACCTGGCAGGACTGCAGATTCTCCATCGGCGTTCCGACCGATATGTCTGCTGGACGAGGTGGCGAAACTCTTTGAAAGAGTAATCGCTGCCCGTATCAGCCGGCACCTGTCGCAGGTGGGTCCCGACTTATCAGATAGTCAATTTGGCTTCCGACAGGGACGTTCAACGCTGGACGCGATTGAACGCGTCCGCTCCTTGTCGGAGGAGGTTGTCTGTCAGGGGGGAGTGGCGTTGGCCGTCAGTCTTGATATAGTCAACGCTTTTAACTCTCTCCCGTGGGGGGTAATTAGAGAGGCACTAGTGTATCACCAGTTGCCCCACTGCCTGAGGGACATCATCGGGGCCTATCTTCGCGATAGGTCTATATCCTATATGGGTCGGAACGGTGAGGAGCATCAAAGAGAGGTCACATGCGGGGTTCCGCAGGGGTCAGTCTTAGGACCCCTTCTGTGGAATCTCGCGTATGATGCGGTCTTGAGGACCAGTTTGCCCCCTGGAGTGAGTGTCGTCTGCTACGCGGACGACACTCTAGTACTAGCCAGGGGGTATGGCTTCCAAGCAGTCTTAGAGCTCGCTGAGTTAGGGGTGGCTTGTGTCGTTCAGAAAATCAGCGGTCTGGGTCTACGGGTTGCACCTCATAAGACGGATGCCTTATGGTTTCACAGGAAACGTGGAGGTGCCGTTCCCACCAGCTCGCTTATCAGAGTGGGTGGAACAGAGGTCGAGGTCAGTCGGCACATCAAATACCTCGGCCTCACCCTGGACAGCCGCTGGAGCTTCGAGGAGCATTTCGAGCGGATGATCCCACGAGTACGGGGGCTGGCGGGCTCCCTACAGAGGCTTTTGCCTAATTTAGGGGGTCCGCGGGAGGAAGTGCGCCGCCTCTACTGTGCGGTGCTGCGATCCATGGCCCTCTACGGAGCGCCGATAGGGGTCAAACGCCTATCGGCCTCCTCCCGCTGCCGAGCCAAGCTCAATCAAGTGCAGCAGGTTGCGGCCATTCGGATCGTACGAGGATACCGTACCATCTCGTCGGAGGCGGCAACAGTCCTGACACGTTTCCCGCCTTTTGATATCCTGGCGGACATGGACGCAAGGGTTTATGACCAAACTTGCGCTATCCGCCGGGGTGAGAGCGGGGAAGACCAGGACGAGCTCGAAATGCGGCAGAACGCTCACCGACAGGCATTGGCACAGTGGCGTGCGCGGTTGGAACAGCCGTAAAATGCACGCCAACGCGCTGTCGGTGCTGTTCTGCCTAACCTTGAAGTCTGGATAGCTAGGGAGGAAGGCGCGTCACCTACCGACTTACACAGATACTCAACGGGCATGGTTGCTTCGGTGAGTATCTGCATAGGATCGGACGCGACGAGACGGCACAATGCCACCACTGCGCAGCCGACTGGGACTCCGCCCAGCATACGCTGGAGGACTGCCCCGCGTGGGCATCTGAATGCGAAGTCCTCGTCGATGAAATAGGACGAGATCTGACACCGCCAGCAATCGTTGCTGACATGCTGGCGGGTGAGGAAAGTTGGGCCGCAGTGGTCTCTTTCTGCGAAGCTGTTATGCTCCAGAAAGAGACCGCTGAACGGGATCGGGAGAGGGCCGATCCCGAGCGAAGAAGACGTCGGCGGCGTTATGAACCGTCGACGGGACCGCGAGCCGCCAGAGAGTGGGGACCTCTGGTGGCGGATTAGTTGTTGCGGTCGGCGATAGGTTAATTTGTTGCGGCCTAGTCGCAAAAATGCGATCGGGCCGCAACAAATTATAAAAACCGAATTGATAGGTGGGGAAGCCTTTGTGGCCTCCCCAGGATAGGGTCTGACTAGGCACGGCGTCAATTTTGGAGGGGACCTGAAATAATATGGTCCGGGTCTCCTTCAGAGAAGGACGCCTGAGACCGGCCGCCGGGGTGGTTGTTAGTGGAAACACCACATACTCCTGGCTCCTGCTTCCCGAGGAGCCGGAGATCCGAAGGAATTTTCCACCCCGACAACAAAAAAAAAAAAAAAAAAAAAAAAGGGATAACATATTTTTTGTGAAGAGAAAATATACTTAATTATTATTAGACGTTTAAGGACTGTAATGTAACAAGAATATGTATATGTATGCTAAATATTCCTTATGATGAAAAAATTAGTTAGGTATTATCTAGACGTGTTTTCCTGCTTATCATGGGCTATGCCTAAGTTACATTTATATTTAACCGAAAATAATTTGGATCTACCAGAGCCGAAAATAGCACCGTCACCAATACATACTAAGGCGCATTTACAACACGACACAACATGTCCGTTACAACTTAAGTCAATCGGTACTACTTATTTTTAGCATACATATATCTAACAATCATCATATAGATTAAACCTTCTATAACGCTCATCTCTTTTTTGATTTAATTAATATATTAAATTAAATAAACCACAAATTTAACATATTAGACATCTTTTGTTAAATTGTCAGGTAAAATTTAATGTTTGAAGTAAGGAATTTTAATCAACATTACAAAGATATATATCGTAAGCATGTCAACGAAATTAATATCAATGTAAAGTCACACTTCAAATTATTTAAGCGCATTGACCCCGTGGTTTAATATCAGCAGCATTTTGACACAATTACTTTCAATTTAATTTCAATGTAAATTTTTGTTTGATTAATGTAAATTAACATCAATGTCATAGTTAATTTTAATTAATATCACTGTTTGTACTACTATAATATGTATTAATACATGATAACATACTACATCTTTATTTTTAAATGTTAGTCCAAATATTAAAAGTAACAATTTTTATAACAAATGAAAAGAAAATTATGAGCTGTTTCTAGGGAATCGTGACATAATGTCGCCGGTGGAGAAATGTATTTAGGTAAAGTTTGTGCTTTGAGCTAATTAATATGTTTTGAGTGGGATCTGTTTTGTGGGTGTTTAACCCAGATAAGCCTGAAACTAAAATTTTCTGAAAATTTTGAAAAAAGTTACATTATTTAGTTTATTAGATCTTATGCAACATAAAAAAAATTATGAAAAAAAAATTAAGTGTAAGGCTTTCAGGGAAACAGCCGTCCTAAATGTAGGACAGTAGGATAATAAGAGGAAATAAAAGACCATTTATGACAAAACAGAATGTAATCAAAAAGTGTAGTTTATTAGATAACTATTGATTATATTACCCATTGTTATATGTAATTTACTAGATTAACACTATTTATGAATGATATGTTTCAAAACACTTGACACACACTCCAACATCACATTTCTTGCAACGTGTCAAACATTTTTTGTGACATTGACGACAGTGTGTTTGCTTCGATTGAGGAATAACCAGATGATTCATCTGGTCTTTACGACTATCAGCATGTTCATGATGGGAGGGTCGGCTAGGCCCTCTTTTGGCATTTTTTCTGTTTGATTCAATCAAAGCAATTGCTACCCTTCTGCGAAAGCCAAGATGATCCAGTTTTCCATGATTTATTTTATATAACTGCCATGCATTATGTTCGGCAAGATCAATCATGTGTGTGAGCAACGGCATGTACCATTTCTTACCTCGTATACCAATTCGGTAATGTGAAATATTTTCATCAGACCGATCCACTCCTCCCATATATTTGTTATAGATGGACACCATATGTGGTTCTTCTATGACAATGTTTCTCTTTTCACTTTGTGAGAAGCGTTTGGCAGATTGTTTAGGATTTATTCCTACAGCATTAGAAGCAATACTGAATATATTATTGTCATGCCATTTAGCAATAATGAACGTGTTGTCATGTGTCGTTCTGTAATCGACAGCACCACGTTCCTTTTTTTTCAGTAACTTCGATGTAATCAGAGGACAACTAGATGTCCTGTTTTCTCGAACTGTCCCAGTGCAACGAAGGCCTTTCTTTGTTATCTCTTCCAACAAGGGCGTCCCAGTAAAAAAATTATCAAAAACTACGTGGTAAGGAAGGTCGAAGCCACGTGAAATCAGCACATCGCAAAAAGTGAGAACAACGCTTGCAGCTCCAATTCTTTATATATTGGATTGCACATAGTTGTAGCACCTTGGTATGGTTCCATCCATAAAACATACCCTAACCGTGTAGCACCAACCCAAGGTTTGAACCCGTACCTAATAGGTTTACCTTTTATGTGCTGTTTGCAGCCATGTCTACCATAGTAGGGGATCATGGCCTCATCTACACTGTAATGCTCTTCAAGAGGAGAAAACTCTAAGAACTTTTTATTTAGAAGTGTAACTAGGGGGCGTACTTTTGTGTATTTGTCTTGCAAATCCAGATTATCATTGACATGAAGGTGGCGAAAAATAAAGTCAAATCTATCCCTAGTCATAGCCGAGCTGATCAATTCATTCTCTGTATCAGGGGAGTTTTCCCAATACATTCTTCTACGGGGGAGCCATGAATAACCACTAACCAATAATATGCCGATGAAACATTTCATATCTTCAGTGGTTATGTCTCCAGGCAAATTCTTTTTGACAGCATATTTATTGCTCTCTGACACCAACAACGAAATAACATCTTCATCTAAGAAGTTTTCAAACCACTCAATTGGGCGCTTATCTTGGCAAGCGCCTTGAACATCTGGCCAATTCACGGGATTTTTTGCCAAGTCCGGTTTTCTCCATGCGTAGGTACGCCTACGTTTAGTTCGACCTGTAATATAAACCTGTTTAATACACCTCTGCTTTTTGGTGACACGCTTTTCGGTGACACAGGACCCTACATTTTATTTGAGATTATTTAATAATTATGCCAAATTAGAACCGAATATACATAAAAGAAATTTGCTTTACATTAAATAACATTTTCATTACTCCGTTTATACATAGATATAAAATCGTATCTATTTTATTTGTGTTAAACGTACAATTTAAACACTTATATACATAACTTACCAATGTCTGCTATAATACGCTTTATTGAATTTTACGACTGTTTTAAAATTGTGAGACGTGAATACGATTTCGTCGTTAAAAATGGAAAATGACATTTGTAAATTATTCCAGAGCGCAGATGCCATAAATTTTATGTGAACAATGTTAGTAAAATAGTTACTCATACGGTCAAAAGTGTTTCTATTATATTGGTGCTTTTATATAACGTATGAATTATACCTACAGTAAAATTTTAGCATTTCTGATGAGTGTTCATAAGGCAGTGTATTTAAAGACCACTATAAAGTAAAATTGTGCATATGGTCTATCATTTTGTGAGGCAACTATGACTGTAGAGCAATATTAAACCTACTCAATTAGAGAAATTATAATTACATTTTGTAGGACTTGAATAATAAAATTAAGAGTTCAATAAAAGGCTCACTACATGACAAACACAGTCGGTAAGTAAAGCAGAAATTTGTATATACATCATATACTCATAAAGAATAGTGGTCCCACGGAACGTTACACTACAATTAGTAGTTGTTTTTGTAAAATCAATTCAATTCCCTTCCTCAAATAATTCTAGAAAACGAAATCAAAACTTATATGAAACTTCTTATTTCAAGTCACTTCAACTTAACTGAACTACTTCAAAGATTAGTACTAGAAATTAAAACGATTACCTAAAACAAGTATGCACTTTATTACTATGCGTGTTAGTTAAACTCAGGATATATTCTGCCTCTAAAAGGCTAGTTAATAATCGTACTTTAAAAGCAGAAGGCAAACTTTATTATGATATAACGTAAGCATTGTTACCTTAACTCTTGGTTGCTACAGTTTAAAAGTTCAAGTTTCGTGCGTAAGGTGGTAAGTCGCAAGATTTTAACAGAAGTGCTATCACGTGCGCAGCAGTACACTATGTCACAAAATAATGATACAAGGGCTTTATTTTAAGAACCGCTATTATCTTTTCGCTGCACAGTTTTCACGACTCCAAGCTAAATTAAAATGTTTCACTAAGAATGAACTTCGAGCAAAAGCTTTTCTATGACATTGCTTGAGATATATTAAATAATATCACAAAGATATGTATGCGATCGTAAAACTTTTCTGTTTAGTAATTTCTCGACCGTCCTCAAGACTACCCGCAACTGTTTACACTAACCTCATAATTCTACACTCAACTGTCATCTTTTACTGCTATATTATAAAGTCTATAATAGTATATAAGATACGTGTGAGATAAATCGTTTTAGGATACAAATGACAATGCACAGCAATTTATTTAAAAGTTTTAAAGTTCATCTTTAATATATCTATTTCTGAACCATAAACTATTAAAATCTCATTAAATATCGATTTATGAATTATGCACTCGTATTTGTAGGTGTGCGAAAAACGAAAACGGTTTGGCTTTTATTATTTTTCCGTTGCTTAATATAGCTAATATACAAATGCCCAACAAAAACCGTTAAGCTTCAGTGAGCACAACATGATCACCTCATCAATTTCCAAAGTATTTCCTTTATGCTGGAGGGACATAATACCTCTTTTTCACAGTGGTTAATATGAAAATAAGAAATGTTAACATCTTACGAAACTTATTCAGAGAGTCATTCATATTTCCATGCTATTGACTTCCTCTTTAGTCTAGTGGTTAAAGAAGGTGATGATCGATCAAGAGGTCTTGGGTTCGATGCCCCGGTCAGACTAAAAAGTTTTATTGAGTTTTTTGTATGTTTTCGATTATTGTAGTGTGTTATAACAGCCCGGAGATCTTAACCCGTGTGCCTCGGAGAACACATAAAGCTGTCGGTCCTGCGCCTGATCTCTCCTCAGTCGTTTCGAATAACCATCCCATTGGATTGTAAAAGTGAGAAAAGAGAGTGCACCGCTGCGCACGCGCGTATGCTATATAATATATCTTCCATAGTTGGTTGGTGTCCGTTGAGACTGGCCGCCGTGGTCGAAATCACTATCAATATTTGTAATTTGGTCGGATTTAATATTCTCACTATTTTATATGCCTTTACAGTCATTTATGAACTAACATCATATTTTATAATCATTGTATCATCAAATTTTAATCGCTATTTCTTATATTTCAAATAAAAACTGCTAGATCGATCGATCGATAGATAAAATTGTTTTGTACCATATCTTTCACCTGTGACTCTTTTTATAAAAAACTCATACTATTTTTAAACTAAGATTTGAAAGTGTTCATAACATATTTCAAATGTTGCCAATGTTCACTATTTATTAATGTTCATCTGCTTGGTTTTATTACGAGTAAATATGTATAATTATCAGCCAAAACATTTTCTTTTTCTATATTAAGACCCTACCAAAGTGACTTTACTCTGCCTGATCGAAAGCTTGAACAGAATCCAAGAGTTGTGGTCACTCATCGCAAATGCAGACAATACAGTATGGTGACCCACACTATGGCAGCCTGGGGAGATGCTTTTTCACGCCCCGCTTGGGCACGTAAAAGGCATGACAGTCATCGTGGCAGTGTAAGGCTCACACAGTTACCAGGATATCTGTCACCCCAGAATCAATGGGCTTTCGGTCTCGCACTCACCAACGAAACATGATATCACGGATGCTATCGCTTTAGGTTGGTTTTCTATGGAAGGATAGTACTGACCCGGTGGAGCCGGCTCGATAGTGCTGCAATCAGCGTGGCTCTACTACATAATAAAACAACATACTATAAACATAATATTGAAATGTTTAAAATGGCATTTTATATCATTCTTAATAATTCAAAGAACATTGAGATAGGCAAGAAAAACACAGACAGACGTGCACTTAAATTTTCAACACTTGAAAATAAGCTGATAGATTAAAAATTAACGAAACAAAGTTTTCATATTGAAATTATCGTAATTGAGGTTCATTAGAATAAACTAAATAAAAAAGCATGATATGATATCCATAGAGATCTATGAACGTCATATAGAAGGATAGACCTTATAGAAGGTTGATATTTTAGATAGAGCTCTATATATTCGTATATTTTAAATAAGTTAAATAAGTAAGTCAATACTTTCTGTTATTACTAACCAATATCAACTTATATCAATATACAAGTTCCTGAATAAACTATGTTTAAATAGAGAAAAATATAGTTCACCCAAACTTAGGAACAAAATCATACTCACACAAATATAATCAAGTGTAATACTCGTGCATACATCTAAATATGAATTATAAATACACGACAAGCACACAAATAATTTACAAAATGTTGAAAAATTACGAGCAACGTTAGAAGCGCGCTCGGAGGGGACTTAAAAAAAATCCTGTAAACAGAATATTGATCAAAGAGTAGGAGAACAGTAACCGTGTGCAACAGTCCTATAATTTGAGCACACCAACAGCTTAAGTAAGGTTACTTAGTTTGGTATTAGACTGTGACCTCTTTCATCGGCTCAGGGCCAACTTTTGGGTCTAACGTAACAAATGTTTAATAAACTCGTTATTAAACTAAAGTGTGATTAAGTCCTTTTATTTCATATTACATATCAAGTTTAAATGTTTTTAAGTTCATGACTTTTTGTTATCTATTGAGAGCCACGTTGTACTTTAGGTACTCGTAACTCTATACAGGGGATGACAAAGGCCCTCCTAAAGGTACTTTATTTTTTCAGTTAAGATTATTAGGTTGGAAGCTATAAGGAAACAAATGAACATTTTAAGTCATGTCCTACGTGGCTTTGCCATAGTTAGCTTCAAATATCCTTAATGTAAGCATGTATGTAACAATGACTGAAAACAAATTATGATTGTATAATAGTATTTTATAACGAAGAATTTTTTAGATTAATCTGCTTTACGGATAAGTAGAAACCATGCTTTATTTAACAATTAACAAATATAAACTGATTTTGAAAATAAAATACTGAACCTTGTTAATCTTGATTTTTATCGAAATACAATTTTTTTTTTTTGGTAAAAAAAGTTTTCCTAAAACTTTATACAATAACGAGTCAATTAAACAACTTATATCCTCTATAAATACAGTTCTTGCATCTTACTTCTTACACAATATGCACTTCACGTTAAGCAGCTTATGTACTGCTTGTCTTAAATTCTCTACACAGCGACGAAATGGATCATTCTTGTCCAAGATACACAGTGACAAGCGAGTCTCGAGATTTTCTTTGAAACACAGAAGTCTTCAGCTGTACAAAGCTTACTAAAAACTGTTTGAAACTTGCATTTAATTCAAAGCTCATCATTTACTAACTTACCTTAAGAAATTCAAGTAAACTTGCACAGCGCTAAATACGCTTTGAAATTAATTAAGGGACATAGCCAGAATAAAAATATACTGGCAGAAGAAATTTAAAAGTGGCATATATATGGAAGCTTATGAATACGTACGAGTTGGTAGGAGTTCTTAACACGGTCGCCGTAGATGGCGGCGAGCGCACTTGGCCTGAGCTCAAGACTCTTCATTCCCCTATGTCTCGGCGGTAAATAATTGCGACTGTACTGCACACCACTCACCTTAACAATTATGTGCACTTTATTTGAAGGTGCTCCAACCAACTCACCTTTTATATTAAGCATATTACAAAACACGCTAATACTGAAATACCTAAAAGTCAAAACTTTATACAGTTTGTTTGTAGCTTGATGTATAGGTCTTTTTGTGAAACTCGGAAGAGATAAATATGTCGCCGTCGCATGCGTCCTTGATACTGAATGCAATGAGTTGAGAGACGAACACTCCTTAAGTATCACAACAATAATATTTACACAGTACAATCACCTAATTTTTTAAAATGAATGTTTGTCATGTTACAGTTTTATATTCCTTGAAAAAATGATAGCATAGCATAATTTGAGAACAGCTGCACTCATGGTAATGCAAAATACATCCTCTTTTTAACAAGCTTTTATCAGCTGAGTCTGTTTTTATGTCTCTATGTAACTAAATCTTTGAACGTGATATTCATCTTTTTGACAAGGATAGATTGATTTAAAATTTTGCATGCTTATTAAAGACCGATAAGAGTGGCAAATAAATAATAATTTAAAAAAAATATTTAAAAAATCAAACTAAAAGATAAATAAAAGTTTTCAAGTCATTTACATTAAATGTAAGAAGCCAAAGAAAATTTACTGTAAAAAGCTTTAAATGTTTATTAAGATATTTTCAAACAGACTAATACTACCAATACAATATGTTATATTAAGCACAAAACCCTTTAGTAAAAAAAAAATTTTTGCTAGTCACGCTATCCTTAATAAAAATCATTTTTAATTTTTAAAATTATAATTTAATAAATATTGTCTTTGTAGAGACTACTGCATGAGATTCTCTTTTTAAATTGAAGGTGCAATGAGGAGACTTCCGTGTGGTTAAACACATTGAGTGTCATCACCACTATTCATCCCGTGAGTGTCGTAAGAAGCGACTGAAAACAAAAATCTCCCAGTACACAGTTTAGTATGCATAGGCTATGCATTAAATATAATATTTTCTTTCAATATTTTTATTTTTATGCTTCGCAATCCTATCGAAATTTGCGATCTCATTTCCAACTAAATATTGTGTATAAATTTCATGAGGTGTAAAAGTAGATGCGATTTCTAATTCTTTATATTAAATAAAGAAAATAAATAAATATT
Source organism: Hypercompe scribonia (assembly GCA_949316085.1). Taxonomy (NCBI): domain Eukaryota; kingdom Metazoa; phylum Arthropoda; class Insecta; order Lepidoptera; family Erebidae; genus Hypercompe; species Hypercompe scribonia. Next base: position 9,977,859 of record OX438975.1, read on the forward strand.
TCGGATTTTTAACTCCACGTCATTTAGTTTCAAACTAAGCAGAGCTTGTACAATGATAACTAGACTGACTAATAGAATACTTATTTATTTTTTTATTGCTCATTTAATAACAAAAATATACGAGCAAAACACAAAATGTTAATACATGTTTATCAAATTTCTATTTTTTATATAGTACACATACATATGCATATGTACGATTGTATATACATGTACACTAATAAATAACAAAATTAGTAGTTTGTTTCAGACCTCTCTCATTAATGTTAATAAAATCAGCTTCTAAATGAGTATTCAAATATGATTTGAACTACACAAAGGGGAAAAAACATTCAAGTTTTAAGCGTCCTGCTTTCTTCACTGTTTTGTGTAAACGATAAAAGATTTATTGATATTATAATTTTATATTACAGGAAGAATACGAACGAAATGTAATTTTGAAAGTTCTTTTTATAATCGATCATATTCGATCGATAAATCGAAATAATGAAGATGATGGATAATACAAAGTCTGGAACAATTCATCAATCAATAGAAATTACGAACAGAATAATATCTCGTATGTAAAAAAAATTTTTAGATGTAGACTGAGACCACGTTTTCTTTCCAAGTATTAGATTTGTAGTTTATTATGATCACAATTGTAGCCATATACAAAATTAACGACTTAAATTTTCACGATGCGCCATAATATAAGCTAAATACTAAAATTCTAGAGATTCTGTATTTTAAAAACAAAAGTAAATAATATTACTCATTATTAATACGGTCTTGTTAACGTGCTAATATTTAACATAATATTATCAAATAAATTTTCCTGATCGCATGGTTGCTTAAAGGAGAGTATAAATTAAACACTTTTAACTGGAAGTAAATAGTTTAAAAATACTTTATAATGTTTTCGAATTATCTTTTAACATTAATGGTTGTGTGTGCAAACCTTAAGTCACTGCGATTTTCTTTTTTTTTCCATAGATTTTAAATTTCAATAAGTAACAGAAATTCTTATCAGTAAGTATTTTGCCATACCAGTATGCAATTGATATTATCGTTATCGTTACTTAAAGAAAAGGCTAATGTGAACCTAGCAGTAATCGGAAACAGTCTATTTTTATTCATTCTGAAGGAAATAAAAATAGTCGGCAATCTGTAGAACACGGTTGTTTTCTAGTCAATTACATTATCTTGTGTGCACGTACGAACACGACCAGTTGTAGCGGCTGTAGACTGCATAGATATTGTGACTTCAAGCTTCAAGGGACTTACGCCAACACACTTGTCATCACGTACAAATCCATTTGCGTCCTTAGAATACTAACGAAAGGGTTACCGCAACTGTTTGCATCAACGTAATTAGCATCTATCAAGACGCTATCTCTTTACCTGTGTATTAATATGTAAAGAGATTTTCTTGTACCCTTATTTTAGTAAATTCTGTATACCTGAGAAGGTGAAATATTTAATGTTGCTGAAACGAATTTTTAAAGTTTGTACGAAATGTAAAAACTTATACTATGAAACCTTTAAGTTAAATTTATTTTAAACAAGCAAAAAAGCTACTATAATACTACTACTATAAGTTATTGTATTAATATGCAGACTTATGTATGTGTGATTATAATTGAAAGCATACTGTTAAAAATTTTGAATTATATGTTAATTTTAATCAATTTTACACAGAAGTCGAATGCCAGACACGATCTCTAACGAAGAAGTGAATAATGATTAACTCAAACTACTTTAGTTTAATTCTAAATTGTGTTCGTACTTTTTCGTTTTCTTGAATGTTGAAGTTTTACTTTTACATGAAAATATGGAAAAACTTGAGATAAACTCAAGCCTACTAACTTACCAATTAATTCACAATGATATTCAGAGCTAATATATCCATGAATTTTATATTCACATGTTTTAAATAATTTACATTATCACAGTTACGTCAACCCTTCATCTTGTCTAATTACGAAAGCAAATGTAGATGGTGACAGAAATATAATTATATTCGGTGGACGAGGGTTACCTTTATAACACGGATCCATTCAATTTACCAAAAATAACACCCTACTTGTAACAAGGGTTAAATTATTCCAATTTGTTTGTCGAGCACTAAGTCAGATTAAAGATAACGTTTTAATTTTGTACCGTTAAGTTGTAAACAAGGAAAATTCTAATCACACAGCGTCTGCATTCACATCAGTGCATATTTTATACTAGATGAATCTTAATTTGAACCTTCAGAGACATAACATTCATTAGTTAGTTAATCGAATTGTGGTTGAAATCTATAAACAAAAGTGATATTCATTATATTAAATATAATAAATATTATGTCACTCAGATGTTAAATTAGTAATAATTTTAATTTTAAATATCTTTGTCCGCAAATATGGATATATTCCCTGGTAGTGTTGCACGTATTTGAACAAAATTTCTGTTCGGAAACATAAAGTAAGGAGGATTTACTTTGCAAAACTCTTTAATACAGTACACAGCACAAAAAAGACAACACTTTAACATTCTGAAAGAAATCTATTATAAGACATAGGCAATAATATCATTTTTTTTTCTTGTCGTCTTTTTTCCTGGCAATATTGATTTTTGCTTGCGGTGTTGGGCTTTACAAACTAAATTAGTCAATTTGTTGGATCAAATATTAAAGTACGATATTAACATCCTAAATAAATTGTTTTCGAAGTCATGAAAACCTTCCGATTCTTTCAGGAAGGTCTAGAATTTTTGAACGAACCAGATTTATGTAAAAGTACTAGGTTTGGCAATCAACTTAGAGAAGACCCCAAGTACAAGAGCGAGTACTGGGCTACTGCGTTCCCAGTAATCGAATTCAAAATTGAATGGCTCGATTCACACATGGGCCAACATTTTGTATGATTCATAAATTGTTGTTCTGAGTCTGGGTGCTTTTTGTGTCCACTTTATGTATATTTAAAAACTTTCCGTGACACAAAATATATTACTAGTGTGTAGATGAGTCTTTTTTTTTAAAAAAACAAGGTTCCCTAGACATAAATATACCTAATAAAAAAACATATTATACTTTTAGATAATAATCTACTAAAATCTGTGCAATATGTGCTTCCTAAATCCTACTGCAAATAAGTCTCAATTTATATAGTGCTGCACCCAGCGCCTTTCTTCAAATAAATGTGTGTTTTCTTTCATTAAGTACATTTAATATTTGCCACAGTAAAAAGGTATGGGTATGTAACCTTTCCGATACAGTAACCTTCATGGATTCGCGGTACTTAAACACCATTGATATACATATATTTGTGTGTTTGTACACGTTGTGTATGCATTATGCATATATGTAGTGATAAATTTATATTGTTGGTTATAATTATGTATCTAATGTTTTAGTGGAATTTTGTGCATTTGGAATGCAGTTAACAATGAATAGAATCATGGTGAGTTCATTCATGAACTCCATCTGGGTATACCAAAAGAATACATCAGCACTGCAATTTTTTCTTTTTGGACTTGTGGAAACACCCACGGGCCGTCACCTTACTGGAGTTTGTGGCGTAAGCACGCCTCTGCCACTCGATTTGCTCACGGGAAATTGAATCTGATTGGAGATCGTCCTCTCGTGCTTTCTCCTTCTGTAAAGTGACGTCTTTACCGAAGGTTGTGACTGAGATAAAACAGTTGTCGCTAAAAGCCATGTAGCGTACATTAGAACTGCTGTGGAGGAACAGGTGTTATGTTTCATAAACATAAAGGCAGGGTCCTTCGACTAGGCGATGTAATCATGCCTGGTGGGCCGCGGCCCAACGATTGATGTTAGGATGTTGTGTATATGCTAATCGCCACGGGCATTTCTATATTGTGATATAGAATTAGTTGTTGCTCCGTAGTTCATTACTCCGTAGTTCGATGTATCTTCGGTAGATGGCACTGTAGTATATCTTTTTGTTTGCGCTGCGAGTGTAAGTCGCCATAATGCCATTATTTTTTAAGGTGTGGAAACTCCCTCAGGCCGTCACCCCACCGGGGTTTACGGCGGGGTGGTGTTTCAAAATTGGACCGACTAAAACCACACGGTGTGCCACTTTGCGCCTGAGATAGTAGAAGAACTGCTGTTATTACGACATCCAGATCCCTCTTAGTGCCTGCCCGCTAAATCGGGCACCATCTGCGGACAAACTCTCTATTTAGGCGACGGATGGCACACGCGTACGTCACCTCCTCGCGGCTGGCCATTATAGCGGATGGAGGGGAAAAATCCGTCCCGCCCACCCGCGGCCACTCTCAAGGCAGCATGAGGCGCTGGTATGCGCGCCTTCGACGCCCGGTTCACCGACGGCGAATTGGGTCTGAGCGAAGATTATCCTCCCGGGCCCTCTCCGCCGCCTCCTTCCGCGAAATTACGTCTTCGCAGAAGGTTGCGACCGGGGTAAAATAACTGTCGCTACCGACCATGTAGCATATAACGGCCGGTAGCGAGAGATCTCCTCCAATAACTGCAATGAAGACCCCACGCTGCGCCGCCCAGGCGGAACAAACTGCTAACGTGTGCTGAGCCGAGTTCTCACTGCAGTCGAACTTCCCGAAGCAACCGTGCCCGGAAAGAATCTACATCAGTCGGAAGGAAAGGGTCCCGTGCTGCCGCCCTGCCCACTCGGCGATAACCGGCTGGAGAGCCTCTACGGCGGCAAAGCCAGCACGTGGAGCCTCCAGCCGGGACGACCAACGAACCATCGTGGCTCGACGAGCGGCCTCTCGCCACTCGCGTATCTCTTCGGGTGGGGGCCGAATGCCGGTACCCACCCGGAAATTCTGCCGTTCGCCAATAAACTTCGGCGAGCACTTCCGCCTCCAAATCCCACGGGGGAGTTCCGGCTAAGGCGCACGCCGCCTCCGTCGATACAGTGCGGTAACCGCGTATGGCTCTAACCGCCAATATCCTCTGAGGACGCCAGAGGCGAGCCCTATTCTGGACGGTCAGAGCCGCCGCCCACACCGGTGCACCATACAGCGCCATTGACCGGACAACCCCCGTGTATAGCCGTCTCGTCGCGACGCTGGCTCCACCCAAATTGGGCAAAAGTCGCCCAAGGGTAGAAGCAGCGCCGACCAGCTTTGGGTCGCCATACTGCCATAACCCAACCATTATAGGTTCACACCTTGTTGTGTTATGAAAGACTTTTAAGTACTTTTTTCTGATGCCAAATTTTGGTATTCTCAAGGACTATGAAAAACTTAGATACTTGTAGGTTTCAATGTCAGACAGATATTTAAGTTTTATTGAATCTGATAGTTCTGTTCCTTCAGATTCTACAATCACGCCTCTCTTTGCTTACATGATTGCACGCTTGTCTACGCCAAATTTCGTCTTGAAAGAATTACTAAAGTTTTCAGTGACCTTTTATAACTGTAATTAAGTGGGGTTCGCAGTTTCAAATCATCCATATAAATTAAGATATAATCTGATCATCTTTATGTAAGCTAAAGCGTAACCCTGAACTCTAATAGAGTGCTGAGAGGGTTCAAAGCCAGATAAAACCACAAGAGACTCAAACTGTCGCCTTGAAATGTACCTCGTCCGATCTTTGTTAGTACATCGTTTATCGTAGTCTTTTGGGATCTACTATGATTGACAGGCACTGACTAGATTTTACGTCAAAATGTATTAGTGATATTTTCATCTGGAAAATGGCCATCGCTCACATAAGGGCTCAGTTGATGTCAGGAGTCGACCATCGGAGGCATTTTTTGTGAGAAAACCACATACTCCTGACTTCTGCATCTCAAGGAGCAGAAAATTCGAAGGAAGGAACTGTAGAATCTTGTAAAGTATTAACCCTTTGTTTTTCAATTTTTTATTGTTTTCTATAGTGATAGGTTAAGAACCATTCAGGGATAAAATACACAGGACAACATCACTGCAAACAGAAGAAAACTTGAAACAAACTCACTACTAACATGTTTAACCAGCATGATATATTAAGCTAAAACTTGTTTGCTAAGGAGAGGCTTATGTCTAGCAGTGGACTGTTGCAGACTGTTGATGATGATGACTGATGTATTGTACTGACTGACTGACTATACTGACTGCTAATTTGTGTTTTTTCCATTTATATTTAAAAATATGATTAGGACGCTTCTTTGGTTCCCTCAAGGTCTCCATCTCCGTTCAGTAGTGGATGGCGATAGGCGAATGATGATATTTAAAAATAAATAGTTTTAGATGTCTTTAGATGATTTTTACTCTTCCAGTTTCTAACTGAAGAACTATTTTTAACCACGACGGTACAGAGAAGGTATATGCGTTTCGGGTGAGAGAAAGTGTGCAAAGTAATGTTGTCATTCATCGCCTAAACTACTAAAGCGATTTTAACATGGTTTTCAGAGATGAACTTTAGTTTTATTGGTGTATGTTCTGAAATGGATATTGCAGTGACAACTCACCAAAGAGTGCTGCCGTAAAAATTCGTTCTTGTAAAACCAACACCACTAGTCTTATTTTGATGCGATTTGCAGTAATGAGTTTTTTGTTGATTAGTGAAAGTACTTAGACAGATGTTACGACAGTAAGTCACTAGAGGCGCTGCAGTAATATCATTTATATTAGCTACCATATTTTAACAAAAATCGATAGAACTCGATAGAATAGAATCGAAATTTTAATTATTTTTCTCTCTTTAGTTGAAAATATCTTGAAAATGTAAAAAGAAAAGAAGTTACTAATGACGGTAAGTCATTTTTAACTTCTCATCTTTGGCGATAATATTGTAGGGCTGCAGCTTAATTTTTTCTATGCCATATCAACTTATTATTTTTATTGTACATAATGAAATCGAGTGGAAAGTTTAATTGTAAATACCTACAAATTACTACTATTAAATAAAATGTATCGATACGTCGTACAACGAATAAAATACCCATGTTCTTTAAAACTGTAAATAAAAGTAAGTACGTAGAGAAGTGCCATGAAAACTTATACCTTATTGTTTATATGTATGACTGACACAAATTATTCAAATCAGGAGTTTTAAATGCGTAATCAGCCTTTTTCAATTGTGTTTTAATCGTCGTCATGAGTTTTATCGGTTTTTTTCTTGTTTTTTATTTATGTAAAACAATAATAGTAGTTAATACTATACAACTCTTAAGAATTACCAATAACGTTCTTCTCACGCTATTTTACCCCTTACATCAAAGACTTACTCAAATGTCGACTTACCTCTATAAAAGAATGAACGACAAAGCACAAAATATTACAAACGCATGTTCGTTATACATAAATGAAAACACACTACGTGGTTTTTCTTTTACGCACACTTCATCACTCGCAATACAATTGTTTCCTACGCCACCCCTATTACACAATATAGTCTAGACACTTAGATAGAGTGTTCACGGAGTATACACGATGCATTCGTAGAAGCTATTACCCGTGTATTCTAACGAGAATGCTGTAAGTCATTTAGTAAGTGTGCTTATGATTTGGTTTCTAATTATACATTTTTAAAATTGTAACGATATGCAAAAGAAGTATAACATAATCTAGGTTAAGATGAAACTATCTGTTGTAGTGTATTTACTAGACCAACTTTCCACACTAGTCAAAGTTTTACAATTTTAAGTATTTTTAAGTATTTTGTTACAAGTTTTGCATACTCGTATATAAGTTTAAAACTTTTAAATGAAATTTCAAATTAATCGTTCTTTAAAAATGATAAATAAAATAGACTGGCAACGTTTCTTTCTTATATCTTGTAAGGTTCGAGCGGCAAATAAAAAATAGCAGGAATTGGTTATGTATTATTCATTATACATTGTATATAATCCTGAATGTATTCTGGTTAAAGAAAAATGTTTCGTGTTCTTTACCAACCAAGGCATAATATTTTAAGAAGGAAATGTTAACAATTTCTATTCAGTAAGTAAAAGTGTTATTGGCTTGTTCTTACATATCTAGTTTTAAAAGGGCTATATATATACGAGGACTCAGAACACTAACGTTGAGACTGTCTAGCTAGCTCTGGGTGAGCGCTACTCTGGGTAACAGAAGTATAATTTCAGTATAAAATGAATAAAGAAATTTAAAATAGACAACGAACAATTTCAACTCCCTGTAAACTTGCATAAAAATGTACAGTACAGATACTTAACAAGAATTAAGACCTTAAAAAGTTAATTTAACAAAAAAACCTTCAGAGAACATCGCTGCTTTATTTTGCTGTAAATTTCTATGTTAAACATGTTGAATAATCAAAAAAAAAGTCAGAATCGAGTTTAATAACGCCACAAATTAAAGTCAGTCTGTATTAGCAAGGATACGAAAATTAATAGATATACTAGCAAAGGTTAAAACTATTTGTTTGTATATAAAAATAAATATGTTTGCTTATAGTAATAGGTGACCAGAAGCTGAAATTGATCTAAATGCCGAATAATGAGAGAGACGTATATCTGGCTGCTGCGATAGGCTGGTGATGTTTGTAATGATCGCTAAACATCAGTTATTATTAAAATATAGGAATTTTTTAATATAAAAAGCTTGAAAAACAAAAGGCAGTCTTTCGTCGTTAAATAAAAAGCCAATATTTTTATATTACAATTATTTTAAGAAGACCGTTACTGTCACAGGTAGCTGGAATGCAAGCAAAAAAGAGTTTTGCTTGCATTCCAGCTACTAAAAAAATACGAATCAATGTCATACTTTTACAAAACAATCAAGTTTCATTACGGTGAAGTAACGTTCTTAACTTTGTTAATTACAAAACCAGATTATTAATAGAATAACTTCGTTCAAAGATGACCACAGAAACTAAGTAATGGCGACTGCTCGTCCACTTCAAAACTCCGTTTCAATTTCAGTCGGCTGCCTTCGTCAAAGGACCTCTTATTAATCTTGAATTACACAACAGGCCTACTCGAATTGTACACTCTGAACAATTTTCTTTAAACGAATTGAAGTATACTTCAACTTATTTACCAATAAAATTTCAATCAAAATAGTAAAATATATTATATCGTAATTTAAAACACTTGTATCACGACAAGCAATCATTCGATTAGAAAATAGAACTAATAAATGAATAAGGCACGCACATTAATTAGTTGATGAGATAAGACCTTGAAGGGGAGATAAGGTAGATACCTGAAAGGTATAATTTGAAGCGTCGATCGTGGGTTCGGGTGCTCGACGCGAAGGCCTCAGTCCAACTTCGTGTGCCGGGGCACGCGGCCGTGTCGGTGCCCGACAACCATCGGCTCTCACCCCCTCCAACTGCGAATCGCGCAACTTTAAAATGTCTAACTCTCCGTTATTGTTACTAGTGAACGGAAAGCTGCAAAGTGACTAATGAAGTTGATCAAAAATTATAATTGCATTTGAATACACAAACATTTATCAAACTTTGGATTACAGCTTAATTGTAGTGATTTTTGAGATGTGATTAATTTATTAAATAACTATTCGTAAGTATTAACAGTTTTCAGTTTATTTTTTAAGATTTAACATTTATAATTTTATTAATATATTTAGCCGTCGAACACGAACAATCAATTATTTTAAGTGTCAGTAACACAGGGTTGAAGGCCTTACATACATGACCACGGTTACATATGTAGTGATGATATTATCATAGAGATAGACATACTATATTTTATAGATCGTCATTAAACGAGATCACTATATCTATCACCGGTCAATGAACTTTTTAAGCGGAGCAGGACCTGTTACCGGAATAGAATGGATATTCAGTTTTAATTATTGCCTTTTTTATTTATAAAATAAAATATTTAGTTTCATCAACAGCCTTTAACAGTGCACTGCTGGACATAGGCTTCTCCTTAGTAAGGAGATTTTGGCCTACCATTCTACGCTGGCCAGACGGGTTGGAATAGCGTTTGTTTCAAGTTTTCTTTCTCTTTGCTGTGAAGTTATCTTGCATATTTTGTTCCCTTAGTCGACTTTTACGACACCCACAGGATGAATAGGGGTGGTAACACTCTGTATTCTTAATCTGCCACTAAACGGACATATTTAATTTATTGGATTATTAAAATTTTGATAATAATATTTTTAAGTTTGACTCTAAGTTATTTTTGTAATCTTATTTTTCATAAGAAAACATTATAAAACTCATCCCATTGTCTATCTAACTATTCATCTATCTAAACCATTATCTTATGAACGCCTTTAGGTTTTACAATTAAGTACAGTGTGAAAATCAAGTTCCTAAGTACAACCAAATCAAAAGATATGTTCCATTAGACCCTTACATTTCAACACTTCGCAGGTAAATGAAAATCTATAGGAACTTCTCCACTGACCTAGAATCATGAAATTTAATGAGAAACAAAGGTTTCGTAACTCATACGCTCGTAAGGGAAAAATTCTAAAATGTTATTTCTTATACTTTTTTACCAACATATAATTGATACTATAAAAGTGACCGTTAAGTTTATTGATATATAAAACACATTACTTTAAAAAATATCTTTACATGAAAAGTTGCCTTTTGAAAAATCTGATTAAATGTTTGAGAATTGACCCCGAAGACGTCGAACAAATTTGACTTTAGTTAAACATTTAAGGCATAGCAATAAAATGAACAAATTAATCGAATTCCTGACAAATATGGAAGCAAACTCTTTTAACATTATTTTGGTCACCATTGTAACATAGGAGGATCTTGCTTGTGATCCAAAATTGTCTCCTATTTTATAATTTCTTGCATAGCATAACTTGAATAATTGTATCCGTCTTTTCTGTAAAAGGAAATCGACGGAGCTCGTATATTAGACTTAATTAGTAAAAATCCGTCTATCACATCACTTTGAGAAACCATAACAATTAACTCCTTAGAGAAAACTACATTAGACTCAGATCTGTATCTACTAAAATTCTTTGAGCTTACAAAGTTTTATCATTCTTAGAAATATATGAACATGTATAACTTTTAATAATATGAATATTCAACATATGATTTAAGCAGCCATATGAATGAAAATGTGGTAACAAGAGATTTTTGGATTAAAAATATTAGCATATCGCATACATATAATATATTAAATAACGAATTTAGATCAGCAGACATCATTAGAGAAAATATTAATTTGGGATAGCATCTCCATCACCAGGTAAACGTATACATCTTTAAAAACAATAACATCTTTTTATTACCTATGTATATGATATGGACTTAAATGTAAAAATATCAACGCAACCTGACAATTTTTGAACTGAACAGTTCTGCAACCTGGTACTCTTTCAAAGCACTGACATGTAAGTAATAAAAATTGCTCAAATTTTACGATTTCCAATAACTCGAATACCATTAAAATAAACTCAGAAATTTGAATTATCAATTTTCTTTCAAAATTAATTTTAAGTTCTTTAAATAAATAGATACTTTTTATTTGTACACCGCTTTACTGATTAGTAAGAGAGTACATGGAATGTCAGATATTTAATATACGAAGAAATCTCTTAGAGGCAGGCAACCTTAGAATCGAACAAAATGTTTCAAAGAGCAGTAGCAGTTGACGTTGCAGTGAATTTTGAAGAATTACAATTTGCCAATGAATATAATTAGAAGAACATATCTGTCCATACAACTACATACACACACATTCATATATATTTACATACATTATACATATTTATACATATCAACAAATGTACATACATAACCATAACTACTTAATTATTTCATACGTATTTGAAAAAGGAAAACTTTGACATCGTTATCTAATTCGTGATTGTCTCAATTATAACGTATAATATTCTTAAACCATTTTATTAAAACTATTTATTGTTTATGCTTTCCTAATGCTTATTGGTAATACATTCTACAAGCATGCAAATTTGACAATCAAAGACTGGTCATAGAAAATTGTGGAATGCAAAGACATCTCTATCTCAAATCTTCAGATGACATTAGACATTTTTCATGTGTGTCACAAAGGAATTATTTTGTGAGGTAGAAAGGGGCTTTAGGATAGAACAGATGTTATAAAAAAATGAGTATATGAGTATTCTGACGCGAGTAAATCGAAAGCCACTTGAGCATTTAACTGAATTAAGAGACGTAATCAAATTTTCGTAGAGCAAATACTGTTTAAAAATATGTTATATCAATATTCTTTATTAAAATATTGATATTATGTTTAAACAAGAGATGAAACATTCCGTTTCTCAAAAAAACATTTTCAAGAAAAAACCCCAACATGTAAGTTCAATGGTTTATTTCCGGCATATTAGTTAAACATCATTGGCTACACTGAATTTGTTCTACGCCGTACCATTGACTGTAGACTGTCTACAGAGTTTGAAATAGAATTGGAATTTCTTGAAATTCTAATTGTTTATTATTCGTTGTTAGAAAATATTGACTACGATATATATTATTATAACATTTATTCAAAGTGTTGGAGATCGCATAAAGGCTGATTGATTTATTCAATTTGTAAAAAATCCTCAGATTTTTACGATTATAGAATATTTAAAATATATTTTAACAAAAAATAAACACAAATAAATTAACAATCACAATTGCTGTTATTTTTCAATTTTATACTGTATATAAAATACATCACTATAAAACAAAAATCCTACTATGTGGATTAAATTCGTAGTATTTTTTTTTCTTCTGCTCTGAGAATTAAATTATTTTTCTGATAGTTTTAATATAGTTTACTTTCTTGAAACCTAAATAATTGTTTGCTTTTGAGTTTAAATTAAATTGTAGTGTCCTTTTTTTATATAAAATCAATTTTCGTATCCTTCGCAACGTTTAGGGTAGAATTTCAATCTGATTACGCATTAAGTCACTTTGACATTTGTTTTTATTTATCAATTTATTTATTAATTCTTTGTTGTACACACTTTTCAATTTATTTAGTTACTAAGAACTAACATGTACGAAGTTAAGCTTAACCCAAACATGAGCTTTCTTCTAGCAAGACTTAAGAGTGAATAGAGGACAGTTTAGAACATAGAAGTAAAGTCATGTGTACTAAAGAAAGTAAATAAGTTGAATAACAACAATATTCATAAATATGTATAACAATAAAGTAATCCTATATTAAAATATACATGAATACAGTTATATATACATATATATATATGTATATGCATATACTAAGGGCAAAGTTACTGATGGCAGAGATAAGAATTTGTCCACCTCTTGAACATATTCAGAGATAGCTATTACGTATTGCAAGTGATAAGGTATTTCATAGCCGCACAGCTGCAACACTGAAAGATTTGTCGTAGCGACCTACCCTAATGAAAGGAATTCGAAGGAAAGGAGTAGAAGAGGAGTGACAGTGGTTTTTAGTGAGAACAAAGTGTTTATTGTATTCTCAATCTAAATAGCTACCTACTGTCAGCTACTCATTACTAAAATACTATGCCACGAATCTAAAACTCGTCCCATTAACCCTCTTCGGTAGACAAAATCGAAGTTGAATATCTCAGTGGCTGGCGCTGCTTCAGTTTCTGATCCCAGCCCCGGTAGTACAGTAAATATAATCACAATACCCAATAAACGATTCAGACTTGATGTTTTTCTTGTAGTTCAACATCAACCACATCCAAATAAATTTAGTAAGCTTAAAAGCAAGTTGTTGTCTTGCGAAACTAAACCTTAACAAAATAGTCTCCAAAATTGCTGAGTTATAACTACAAAACACCTTGATTCGGTAAACTATCTAAGACATTGAAAAGACTTTATAATTTATAAAGCCTTAAAAAGGCAACAAACAGCCTAAGAAAAGTATTTATCTCAGAAGGGCAATAGTATCAATGTGGCTGAGCTCGAGGCCAAAATCGATTCTGTGGAACAGCACACACCCCCAATGCAACTTAGAACTATGCAATTTACCTGAAAAAGGAATGAAAACCTACTCACTCTACTTGACTCTATTGGTAAAAGGAAGGCATTTTCCCGTTTCATCGAACGTTACGTTACACGAGAACATTTGATTAGCGCTAGCCGAAGGAAGGAGAGTGTCAAGTCAAATCCATTGAAAACGCCAGGCGCAACCTGGAAACCCTCTCAGGCCGATACCCCACCGTGTGGTGTATCGGAAGCGGATCGACTAAAACCACATAGTGTGCCACTCTGCGTCCGAGACAAGAGGGATCCAGGAACAGCTGTCATTACGACGACGCGAGGAGAGAGTATCCTCTCAAACAGCTAACCCGCCAGTGGTACAGATCTTTTTTTTTTTTTTTTAACGTGTGGAAACCTCCACGGGCCGTCACCCCACCGGGGTTTACGGCGGGGCGGTGTGTCGGAATCGGACCGACTAAAACCACACGGTGTGCCACTCTGCGCCTGAGAGAGGAGGGATCCGGGAACAGCTGTTATTACGACATCCTAATCCCTCCTAGCGCCTGCCGCGCCATCTGCGGATAAACTCTCTATTTAGGCGACGTCCGGCACACGCACACGTCACCTCCTCGCGGCTGGCCACTATAGCGGATGGAGGGGAAAACCCGTCCTGTCCATCCGCGGCCACACCAAGGCGGCATGAGGCGCTGGTATGCGCGCCTCCGCCGCCCGGCTCGCCGACGGCGAATTGGGTCCGAGTGGATATCGTCCTCCCGGGCCCTTTCCGCCGCCTCCTTCCGCGAAATTAGGTCTTCGCAGAAGGTTGCAACCGCGGTAAAACAACTGTCGCTACCGGCCATGGAGCGTATGACGGCCGGTAGCGAGAGATCTCCTCCAATAACTGCAGTGAGGACCCCACGCTGCACCGCCCAAGCGGAACAAACCGCTAGCGTGTGCTGAGCCGAGTCCTCACTGCAGTCGCAGTGGTGACAGGCGGGACTCAATTCCCTCCTGGCGACCGAGTGCAGATACTTCCCGAAGCAACCGTGCCCGGAAAGGACCTGCGTCAGTCGGAAGGAAAGAGTCCTATGCTGCCGCCCCGCCCACTCGGCGATGACCGGCTGGAGAGCCTCCACGGCGGCAAAACCAGCACGTGGAGCCTCCAGCTGGGACGACCAACGAGCCATTGTGGCTCGACGAGCGGCCTCTCGCCACTCGCGTATCACTTCGGGCGGGGGCCGTATGCCGCTACCTGCCCGGAAGTCAGCCGTCCGTCGATAAACTTCGGCGAGCACTTCGCCTCCAAATCCCACGGAGGAGTTCCGGCCACGGCGCACGCCGCCTCCGTCGATACGGTGCGGTAACCGCGTATGGCTCTAACCGCCAATATCCTCTGAGGGCGCCAGAGGCGAGCCCTATTCTGGGCGGTCAGAGCCGCCGCCCACACCGGTGCACCATACAGCGCCATTGACCGGACAACCCCCGTGTATAGACGTCTAGTCGCGACGCTAGCTCCACCCAAATTGGGCAAAAGTCGCCCAAGGGTAGAAGCAGCGCCGACCAGCTTTGGAGAAAGCTGTCGGAAGTGCTCGTCGAAGAGCCACCTGCCGTCGAGGATCAGGCCCAGATATTTCATCTGGGTCTGGACCGGTACGAGGACCGAATTGACCACGATGGAGGCGCCGGAAGGTGGACCACGACGGGGCCCATGGAACAAAACGGCCTCCGTCTTGTCCAGGGCCACCCGCAAACCCAGCGCCTCAATTCGCCCGACCACCAGAGAGACACCCGTGGTTGCCAGGCGCGTCACAAAGTACGCCCAGCCCGGGGGGAAGACGACCTCGAAGGGCCCAATCGTATCCCATGTTCCACAGGAGTGGTCCGAGGACAGACCCCTGTGGAACACCGCAAGACATGAGCCGTCTTCTTAGAACACCGTCTCGGTCCTCGTACATGACGGTACGCTCCTCAAGATAGTCTGCCACAAGCCGCCTCAGGTACTTTGGCACCCCGTGGTAGTGGAGTGCTTCCCTGATGCAGCTAAATGGCAGACTATTAAATGCGTTGGCGATGTCCAACGACACCGCCAACAGCACGCCGCCACAGCTCACCGCCTCTTCGGTAACGGCCCTCAGGCGCAAGCGGTACAGATCTATCTCAACGAATATCTTACTCTAAGAAACAACGTTTTATTTCGGAAGAGCAGACAAATTGCTCACAACATTGGATTGTGTGTAATACGTGTGGTTCAAAAGTAGAATTATACAGGTTCTTGAATGAGATGGAACTTCGGCGTATAGTGTCCAATGTGAAGTACACCTTAATACGTTCGTCGAAAAGCATAAGACCGAATCTTCAACCTGATACTAGTGATAACGAATATCTTTTTGTTCTGCAGATAGTCATTATTTCTACTCAGTCTTTTATATTGTGTACTAATTTATTCCCATAATAATGCAATACTATATTTTTAATCTTATTGTAAGTACATACAGTCAACATCAAGTCATATTAAGAACTTTTTATACTACGTTAAGTATTGTTTATTTGTCTAATCCACGAGATATGTAACTGATAATTATGTCACTCTCCATCACTCAAAGTCTAAGTATGGCCGAATGGCGTCAGTGAGTCTGATGAGTATGTTCCATAACTCTTGTGCTGAGATGAGTCTTTTCTGATGAATCTTTAAAAAAAAACTGCGCTAAAAACAAATGGAAAATATACAGAAATAACTTTGCTGACGAACACTCTTCCAAGTATCGAAAGTTATTTCATAGAGAAAAAGTTAACTGTTTATGAACACATAAAAGAGAAAAGATATCGATAGACTAAATTGGTGACCCTCTAATCAATATCCGAAATTTCTATTCAAGGAACCCTTAATTCGTTAGACTCTTCTAAAGGTGCCGGTTTCGATGGGATTTCACAGTACTTTTTTTTTAGAAATAGTAAAAACTATTTCTCACATTTAACACATGATATGTCGACTAAGTTTATATTTTGATCAGTGTGGAAAAAGCATTTACATTAAGCATTAAGATATGTGCTTGTTCTTATAAATAGGTAGGCCTAATTACAAGAACGAGCACAAGAATAACGTGGTAAATTATCGCCCGTTTTCGGTTTTATCCACTTTGTTTGGTCTTTGAGGAACTCGTCGACGATGCGGTGTATCCTCACTTCTATGAACTTATTTAAAGTCAAGTCAATGTCCAATATGCACTCTTACACGTTTACACGGATTTTTAGAAAGCATTACATAAGGTGCTATTAGAGTAAATTACTTTCAATGGATCACGGGGAAATTTGCTTCACTAACTTATGTCATATATTTTTAATAGAATGTGAAGAGTCATTATCAATGGATACTATTTGGACTCTATTGCGACCAGCTCAGGGTTCGATATTGGGTCCATCATTTTTCATAATTTATGTCAATCCCATAAAACCATGTTTTAGTCAATCTAACTGCGAAATGTACACTGACAATTAAAATTTATAAATCATGCAAAAAGTATAGCTTTAGCTTTAAATATAACTATTAATCTAGCTTGCATAATTACTGTATTCAAAACAAGTTATTTCTTAGTCTCCTTAAATATTACACTATTTTGGTTACCAAAAAAGAAATATAAACTTGACTTTTTATACTCAATTAAAAATATCACATCAAATAAGATTAATTTGATTCTGGGGTTATCATTACATTACTCTCTGCACTTTGACAAGCACACCCACAAGATAATGTAATAAAGAAACCTTATCGTATGAATAGCTTTATCGTACGATCCACCGTTGACTTCGTGCGACCCTCCACACAATTGTTGTTGTGTAAAACACTCATACACTCTCAATTGGAATATTCTTTAGCTATTTAGAATCTTCTACACACCAAATGTTCTCGTAGACTAGAATGAACGCAAAAAAAACTTACGACCAGCTTATTAGAAACGTACGACATCAAGGTTACCTACTACTAAGCTGTTCAATCATTTTAATTTTCGGAGCTTAGAATCTAGACGTCTACTTCTCAATGCCTATGACTACACTACCATCATAAACTTAATATGTTTTATTGTACTGAGAACAGTCCATCGGCGAAAAATGCTTCAACATCATCTTTTTCACACACCATCATATAGGACTAATGCTGGTGTTCACATATCTCTTCAACTCCTATAACAAATATTTCAATGACATTGACATATTTACTTTATCTAATAGGCTGTTTAAAAGTCATGCTGTTAAACTGTTATACGCTTTGCCAATAAAATAAGTAATTCTGTATTATTTTTCCCTAATTGAAAACTTCACGAGTTTACATTTAAGTATCACCGTAGCAATAATAATATTCTGACCTATTTTTTCTCAATTTATTTCTGTCACTATTTAGGATATTTAACTTTATTTAGTTAAAACTTTGGCAACTGTTTTTTGTTACAAGTGAAGAAAATAATGCAAATAATAATAAATCTCATTACCCAATTGAGTACTCAAGTTATTTCAAAGAATGGTAAATTAGTCATTTTAATAATTTTAAAGAGCTAGCCTATATTTATTAAAGAGGTTTCTTATTATAATTTATAAACTCGTACTTTACTCGAAGCTAGTACAGAAGTTAGAGCGAGATGTGGGTGGTATCAGCTGCTACAAAAGACAGCAATTAATCAGATCTGGCCGCGTATTGTTGTTTTTTTATTTTAAAACAGTCTAAAATTGTATAATTCTTAATCCAAAAAAACGATCAAATAATTTTTCAAGCCCTACAAGTAACTAAATTATTTAGTACGTACTAACTTAGTTATATTGTAAAAGACACTTTTTTAAATGAATTGAAAGGTAATGAAAGGAAAACTCAAAAACCAGAAAGGTCAATATTGAAATTTTATGAGTTCACTAAGCATTTGGTTCTAATACTAATAACACTCATCTTTTGAAATAATTCTTTTACTTCAAAAGTAAATTTTATCAATATCTGTCAGTGCCAAACTTCAAAGCAATATTATACATATTTTATTCGTAGAAAATTAGGTTGTATGAAATTATAACCGCTGAACTTTTTACAACATTCTAGGAATACCCGATCCTATAAATATGTTTAAAGGTCTAAAGAAGTTGCTACCTACGTAGTAGGTTAAGAAAAGATAAAACCACTATATACTAACGATATGAATATATAACAGAGTTATTTTAGTCCAATCTATTGTAGAATGAGAAATATTTTATATTAGTTAAACTGTTTTTTCTCTTACTCTTACTCTTTACCAATCCCGTCTGGAATAAGCAGAGCCGATACAATTTTCAACGGTCAGGACATACAGTTACATATACATTCTTTCACATTCATTAGGTCATTAGTTACCTTGCTTATGACCAGACATAGCAAAATTGCTACTCTGGTCACTGTGTGAATTTTTAACCTACCCACAGGATCAGTTACCTACTCACAGTTACCTTATAATTACATTTACTCTTTTAGTCACTAGTTCTGATTATGTAAAGAAGTAGCTGCATCTGGTGCTACACAGTAGCAAAATCATTTCCTTTTATCCTGCTTTGCAAATTCAATAAAAAGCATACAGTTAAAAAAACGATAGCGTATGTTCTGCTTTATCATAAATTTCACCGAAGTGAAATCGTTTAATCCTAGTTTTCAAGATAATCTTCATCTGGAAAAGCAGGATTAAACGATTTCACTCTTTATTAAAGATTCTGAATGTTAGCGTGCTACATTTTAATGGTACTACGTTTCTTTTGTATTATTTAAATTAAACTTTCGTTTAAGTTCCGTTAATATTATTTAGTTGTTACTATATAATAAATATAATTCTCCGCGTAGTGACAGATTAAGAATACATAGTGCTACCACCCTTATTCATCCCGTAGGTGTCGTAAAAGACGACTTAGAGAACAAAGTATGCAAGACAATATCATTACAAAGAGAAGGAAAACTTGATACAAACCCTATTCCAAACCGTCTGGCTAACGTGGCATAGTAGGCCAAAGCCTCTTTTCTAAGGAGAGGCCTATGTCCAGCAGTGGATTGTTAAAAGACTGTTGATTAAAAGACTGACTGTTGATGATGTTGACTATATGCTTTAAACAAATTAATATCTGTACCATAGTCTGTAATTCTATTACATCTTTATAAAAGAACTGTAATGTACTGACCACATTTTATTGAAAAAAAATTAAAATTTACACCAACAACTGAGAGCTTGGTAATATTATAAGATTTGGATAACTTTACCCTATCAGATACGATTTTGCTCATTTCGAAGTTCTCAACACATTTATAATTTGGAGTAAATCGATAAAATATCATTATAAGCTATATACCTGTCGATATACAATATAATAAACCATTAATTATATGCGACATATTTATATTATATATTATGTTATATTTTAAGGTAATATAATAATTCTTTGGTTTTACTGTATAATAAATATAATTGTCCGTGTGGTGTCTGATTAAGAATATATAGTGTCACCACCCCTTTTCATCCCGTAGGTGTCTTAAAGGGCGAGGATATTATTATTATTTCCCGCTCGCCAAACCGCCTGACAAGAGTGGCGAGTATGGCAAAACCCCCTCCTAAAATGTCAGACACACAGATAAAGCTTAAAGTCGCTCAACGAGCTATGGAAATAGCTGTGCTCGGCATTTCCTTGCGTGATAGGATCCGGAACGAGGATATCCGCAAGAAAACTAAGGTTACCGACATAGCTCTCCGAATAAGCAAGTTGAAGTGGCAATGGGCAGGCCATATCGCTCGTAGAACCGACAAACGTTGGGGAAGAAAGGTTCTCGAGTGGTGACCGCGTACCGGAAGGCGAAGCGTGGGTAGACCGCCCACTAGATGGACCGACGACATAGGCTAAGTCGCGGGGGCCGATAGATGCAGTTGGCGTCCAGTCGTACGGCGTGGCGTTCTAGGGTGGAGGCCTATGTTCAGCAGTGGACATCTTCCGGTTGATGATGATGATGATAATTATTCCACATATGGTTCAATATACTTCTTAATATCATTTATTAATCTCAAGATTACTTTGGATAAGCAGCAAATTAACCCAGAACTTGTTGTCAGTATATGTGAGGGTACTAGGAATAATGATTGCAATGATGTTCATGACAACCGAGACCAACGGCTTTACGTGCTCTCTGAAGCATGAGTGTGAAACGCCGTCACTTTTCATATACTCGGCTGTTATTAAAAATTTCTGCTATGAAAAACTCAAAACATTTTTTGGCCCGATCCAGGCCAAGTCAAGTTTGGATGAGTCAAGTTTCGAGCGAACCCGAGACCTCCCGAGACCGAGACGACCGGCAGTTGCTGACCGCTATACCAACGCGTTAAATATATAGATCAGTTACTCATTTTAACGTAATGTTAAGACCTTCAACTGTCTTGTCTTGTCTATTAATGTTACTTGGCATTACTTCTCTAAGATAATTTAAGATTACGGAGCATTGATAACGTAAAAGAGATACGTAGACAGGGCAACAGTAAGTTCATTCTTCACGAAACGTGGTGGTCCTATAACATATTCAAATCACAATTATTAAACACAACATTACTCTACTTTTAGTAATATGATACATTTAATGTTCTACATCAGTGAGGTAACTAAACAATTCAGTATAAATACTATACGAGTAGTATCTGAAAATTTTTGTATACAAATACTTTAATATTTAATGACCTAAAAAGTAACTTCTCGCTAACACTTACGTTAACTCGACGTGGCCAATAAAAATATGGAATATCACTCGCTCAGTCCTCTGCTGCAATGGATAGTTTCACTTAAAATTACTATATTCCTACTTGAAAGATGTTGTATATTTAGATTATTAGATAAAGTTTTTTTCTATTGGACTGCAATTTGAACTACAAATACTTTCTGAAAAACAGTAAATATAGACATAAATATCAGTTTTATAGCATATTAAATCTTAAATCTTTTATGTATTCTCAATGAAATAACGACGTATCTGCCTCTACCTTTATAAAAAAGCAGTGAAAAGAATTAGATTGTTTAGAAGCAACATAAGCTTAGTTCGTTGATCGATCAATAGACGGCATATTGCACAATTTCTGAATCACAATTTAATTTGTTTCACATGGCAGTTTAAATAGACCAGATATTTACTGTGTATTAACCTTTCAAGGTACATGTATTGGTCACTATATTAGTGTAAATATATACAATACAGTGCGATACGGCGGTTTTATTCGAATCACCCTAGTGACACGACAGTGGTGTCAAGGAGCGTCCAGTGTGCAAGCTTCATATTTTCAAAGAATTCAATACTTCAAAATAGATACAATCAACGATTACTCACACATTTAAGGACCTAATCAGCAGCCTGGATGCTATTTTTGCGAGAGGCTATTAAATAGATTTTAACGTTGAAAAAGACGTATTTTTAGTATTTATAGTCTATGTGTACATAGAGTAACACATCAATAATGATCATGCTTTTAAACACAAATATTAGAAACGTTACAAAATGATATTTCATTGTAAATATGTTGACATCAGCGATATTTAATTAATAGCGTCGACGGTAAACCTCTAATTATGAAACATATATTTGATGAAAAACGTTTACGACAAGCGCTTCGAATAAATAAAATTCTAGATACGTATGTCCATATAGATTTTTATTTAGAAGTCAGTAACTACAAATACAAAAATATTTTCAAGACGATAATAATCAAGATACTAGAAATGTAAAATCTTGATTTCTTTTCCACTTTAGCATTTTTAAACTAAATTATAAACTTGACAGACAAAAGCCATAAAGGAATCCATAAAATATATTACACCATAAGGGTTTATTTGCAGCCAATTTTATACTTTCGGTTTAGTTAAACTCAATTCGTTCGGCTAAAACTACAACACATTTTCTATGATTATCCTTGAAAATAATTGACGATACAAACTCAAGCTACCGATGATATTTATTTTGTAATTAAATCTTAGGATATTTTTACAAGGATATAAAAAGTAATAGGCATATTTTTCTGTTCGCCAAAAATAGTATTTAAATTTAAAAAGATTATAACAAAACTTTGAACTTCCATAATTGTTCTTTAACACTGTAAATCTTTTGAGATATTTAATATTTTAGCGGCGAACCATAACTTTTAAATATATTTAAAAATCCATTTCGAATGTAATAAACAAAAGATTTTTCCAATAAATGCTTGTAACTTTATTATACATTGTTATAACTCCAGTTACTGTTAATATCGAGGTTGTAAAGCAAAGTTAAAAGAACTTGCAGCCAGACCGTACGTATTCAGTTGCAAGTCTAAAGTATCCATATTTCATATTTACTGCTTGCCTTAGGACCGAGATCCGTTTGCCAATTAAAATTTTCCCAGAGCAGTATTTAAAACAACCATCATACAACAATATCCTATTTCAGTTTAATCTTGTCATTCTGATCATGAAAGTTACAATATGAACTGCATTTTCAAAATATATGATCTAACTTTACTACATTTATAATTCACAATGGTACACACAAGAGTAGTTAAATTACAGATTCTAGTTAAACTAATTGGATACAAAACATGGGTCACCACTTGTTTACGAAATGCTAATTTAGAGCGTGTGCACATATACACAGATTGTGATTGTGTTTACTTTGTATGCAAAATTAATCAGCATATTTCAACCGTTTAAAATATTAAGAATCAATTGTAGAATTGCTTCACTAATACTGAAAATTAGTTAAAGTACGGAAGACACCGATTATTTGTAATAGATGAAAACTTTTAACTTGGAATAAGAACGTGAAAAGTTAGTTCCTTTTTATGAGTACAATAACGTAGTGGATATAATCTGACAAATCAAAAGGTAAAGTATAACGAAGTAATCACATCTTAGCTACATGTTGCATTACAGCATCATTCAACTTGTAGTTTTTTTTACAACAGAAACCCAAAACTAAAAGCTCATTACCAGATAGACAGCGATGTTCAGTGCTGACAAACACAAGAAACAAACAGAAGTTTCTTGTTCGGCATTGAGAATCGCATAAACAAAATGTGTATATTTTAATCATATATGCCAAAATTAAATAACGAATAAAACTGTACAAATTAATATTTTGTTAGTTATGAAGCATATGGGACAACAAAATTAACATGTAAATGCTACTTATGATATGTCTTGGGCATTTTTTTGGAAATTATATTTTGAGAGTTAGTTCGAGAAACTATGTGTGCTTTAAAATGCAAATCATTTAAGCACTTTCATTTTTTCTGTTGGCGTACTAACATCACTTTTATGAAACAAAATCGTAGAAATAACAAACAAAACGCACAAGTGGGTATCACTGGTGCCACATGTTTTTTTGCATAGACGTAAATATTTCACATAATTTGAATAAATATGAAAATGTTACTCTGTGGTTTCGCATGTAACTTTTTTGCTGTTTTATAATATTGTAAAATAAGGAAATTAAGTTAGTAAAGGTTATCACAAATTTGACAAATTGAAATTCATATTTCTTCCTCTACTTGACAACGTGTGCTAGCTTTGGAAGTGACCATTTCAGAGTGGTAGCCATACGCTCTCGATATAAAAGGTTCGAGTCTTCCTTCCAGCGCTTAACGGTCAACATCTGGAACTCGCTAGTAACTCACGTGTTTACTTTTTTTCACTATGCTCCCGGGGTCTATAAGCGAGGCCGGAAAAACATCTGATTAAGGCGCCATAATATGAGTCACCATGCTACATTGTCTGCATTTGCGATGAGTATGGTGACCACCACTTTTAGTTCTACTCATTTTTCCATCAGGTAGAGTGAAATTATTTTGGCCGACGTTTAAAAAAAATATTTAACATCCAATTGACCATATTTTGTTCGTTTATTCTTTACTTTTTAAAAGCAAATATTAATATGAACATCGAAATTCAATCATAATTCTAACACATATCCTGTAGTACCATTCTCATAGCTATAGAAATTGTATTTTTAAGTTAAATGTAATTTCTCGTAAGTCTTGTTGCAAACATAACTTCATTTTGATAAACCCTGTATTACCCAATAAGAAATGAATGTGATTCTAATAGAGGATGATTAAATTGACAGCTTTGGGCTTTGTTGGTTTATACCGCTCCCGACTGGTATGAATGAATAAGGCCTTGTTATGGCAATAATAAGTTTTTCTTCTAAGAAGCGGGTCGTGCTTTAAAAACTTTGAGTATACGGTTGAATTGTTAAAGACACTTTCGCGTAAACAATAAACTTTTAAACACTTTAGTAGATTGTTACCATTAAAATTACTGCCTGCAAAAAAAAATCACTTTAAAGTTCTTGGAAGGTTCAGAGTTTTTTTAATACTGTATGTTTACCTAAATTTTTAGCTCTAAGTTTTTATTTAAAAAGGATGAATCAAAAAATAATCCAGATAGAAACTTAGCAATACATAGATACATAAATGGTCAAGGTAGTGCCATAGTCACATTCACTGTTACTCACTCATTTTAGAATGGACAGAAATTAATACGATATAGTAAATTAGTTATTTAGTTAGTTAGTTCTGTTAGTTAGATCGGGTCACTTTTTGTTATTCGTTTCCTGTAAATTGATGTTCTTAAACAGTGTTTTTGAATTTTAACAACATGACGTGTGATTAAGTCCACCTCTTTGTTGGGTTCGATAAAGTCACGAGTGAATTGGAATCGCTGCAATTTTAACACGATAATTATACTGTATTCAGAATAGAATAAATTATTTTGTCAATAAAATTTAATACAAATACCAAAATCTATTTAAATTAATAAAATAAGTTACCCTTATTTACCTCTAAGTATATATTATTTTTACAGGGCTTTAGCTCGGGTATTCTGTATTTAACTTTAGATTTTGTGAAGCCACAAAATATACCTTACTGCGACTAATAATCCTAAGAGAGTCTAGGTGCCGAGGTGAAACTATGTGTGCAAGAGTTTAAGGGTTCGGTTTCCACACTACAAATGTCTTTATGAACAATTGAAATATGATCTTTTTTTAAATGAAATCTGCATTAGTGTGTTTTCTGCAATTTATCTGTTAAGTTACTGCATACAATTCCTTGTTAAAGTGTGATTGTTCCCACATATGTAAGTATCTTTGAGTATTTTCTATGTATAAAATGTACTTGTATGTATCTACAAAAATAAAGTATATATGTAAGTACTCTATCAGTCCGTCTAGTTATCATAGCACAAGCACTGCTTAGTTCAAAACTAGATGACGTTATGTGTCAAATGGTGTCAAATGTCAGAAATATTCATTTATTATTTTATTTATGTATGTAACATAATTTAAAAAAAAAATACCTATGTTTTACAGCTTATTTCATTGTTGCTTTATCTGTTTTAATAAATGTTATTTTCTTAATTTTTTTATATGAAGATAGTATCTCAATGTCTTTGTTACAGTTGTCTCTAGACTTGTTTACTAAGTACTTTGGGACAATTAAAAGTCGAGTCAATGGAGTGCTGTGCCTTTATTACTTTTTGGGCACAGAAGAGTTAATTTTCCTTGAGAAAAGTCTTTTATACGAGCACCAAGAACGTAGAGTACGTGTGACAAGAGAGGGTAATTTTAATGCCATTTGTTCCACTCTATTTTGTAAATAGTATTTATTTATTTAATAAATTAGGATCTCTAATAAAGTACAGTAATTAACTGAACATATGAATTCAAGCAAACAGAAGTAATAGTTTAGATACTAAACCTCTGATTCTAGGTCTCAATAATACCTTTTTAAGCGGTAGTATTAAATCAGGCAAGCGAGCGCTCTAATGAGAGGGATATGTACAGCAATGGACTGTTAAAGACTATTGATGTGACGTGAAAAGTCACTGGATATTATAGTAGGTTATTGTTGCAGCGACCTTGTTGGTAAGAGAACTGTTGGTTGTTGTGTTCCTGTTATGACGATTGTTTGTTACTTCATCATGTACGATAGCATGATTTCAGTGCTGCAGCACCCGGATTAGATGATTTTTTAAAGAATGTGGTTGATAAACAAAATTTCTTTCTGTGTACTACTTGATTGTTTATCAGAAAGTGTTTGTTTTTCTACTTAAGTGCTTGTACTGTATGATGATGATGATTATCTGGACGATTATCTTATCTTGCTATGGGCTTATCTTCTATTTTCATTATTTTAAAGGGTTTTTCTAAAGTTTACTTATATAAATGAAGATGAACTAATGAAAATAGTTGGCAGGATGCAGTGGTTAGTTGGAGACTGCTTAAGATTTGGTAGGATGGCGCTGTTTGTAAGAAGTCTAACGATAAGTCCGTTTAACGATAGATGTCAATATGCTAAAGATATCTGAATAAATTATAAATCTATTCCATTTCCATTGTGTTTATTTTTTACACTGGTTTCTTTTTTTTTTGCTTTTAACCTTGTACCTTGTAGTGGGTCGTGAGTTTGCTTTCCATGCAGGTCAAATATTTGTGTGATGAACATAATCATTTCAGTATGTAATGGAAGGTAATGACTTATTCAGTGTCGTGACTATCAGTTATGATTACCTAACTAGCTATGAATTTAATTTGATTATCTGCACATCGACTGTTTTTTTTAAATTAACAAAATGGAAACTGTATATGTTATTTGGTTATTTTATGAACCTTCTTAAAGAATTTTGAAGTTGAAGCACAAGTATCATGATACCATACATTCATGGTCATTCTCCTTTAGTGTATTTTAAATAAAAATATTAATATATTCATGAAGTCACAAAATCAGCGGCATTCATGATATCAACACTAGAAAGATAAACTCATGTTGGCCACAAACAAAAAGTAAGCAAGTATTTTCGACGTCAGGGTTTACGATTGTACAATAAAATTCCAAGCTTTCAAGAATTAATTATCAACAAATCTAATTTTTATAAAACAAAAATATAACTATCAAGACTTACTGCACAGTTTTAGATTATTTAAATGACAAATTTACTTAAAATTGATGTTGTTCTCTATCCCGTATTTATGTTTGTTATGTTTGAAAGTGATATACATTTTATTTACTGTTGTATTTCGCACTTCGTCTTAGTAATTTTTGTGTATGTATACATGAGTAATATAATTTTAGTTCGTATTTTATAGCTATCGTTCTGATGATTTTAAGTGTTTTCACGGCTTACTGGCGGTAGTATCATGCTTCAGGTGGGTAATGTAACACTATAGGTTCGTATGCCGTCTGTATGGAGAGGCCGACCCAGAACCAATACTGAACTTGCGTACTTTTAATTTAATCAATGTTCACGGACTTAAAAAAGGATACCACACTCTTCTATTCTTCCCAGTGTAATCCTTAGGAAATGCCATCGCATTCTCACTGTAAAGTCCGCTTTTTTAAAATGTCTGTTAAAGATTTACTTAGAAAAGTGAATATTATTTATCACATCCATTAAGCTTACTTATGATTTTATGTATTACTGAATTATAATAGAGTAATTTCTCAAGAAAATAATACCTACCACTCTTTTCATCCCATCGACAGCTATTTCTGAATAATTTTGAATAATAAAGTGTTATTATAAAGTGTTACAGTCACATAGTTTTGTAATGAGAAGAGAAGTAATACTAGTGGTGATCAAAAAAGAATGCCATTTCTATCTACCGATATTGTGATCATATAAACTCATTATTGCTACAAAATATACAACAAAGATTTTATTAATAACACTTACCTAATTGCTGAATAAAGTTATAGGGTCAATTTAAATGTAAAATATGGCATCTATTTTAATTCTAAGAATTAAAAACAAAATATGGAAAATGATGTATTCACAATTATGAGTTGAGTTGAACTATGGTTAAAATGAATTGGTTCGGCTATGACTTTTAGGTCAAAGTTAATTTATTCCCAAAGTGATCCAAGTGGACCCCCCGGGATCTACGGGAGACTCAACGTGGGGTTATCTATAAATGAGGGTTCACAAGTCGTAAAAGAGGGTCTACGAAAATTCATCGCTTTTGATAGTGAAGCACTAAAGTGTTGGCTTGACTAGACCTATCAACGTTGGCAGATAATATTGTTAGTTGTTAAAACTTGCATGTTCCCTCATCAGTTCAAGTGTCGAGACCTGCAAAGGGCCGCCGCTGCTGCCACTACCGTCCTCAATGCATGCTCAGGCGTGCAAAGAATCGAAATATGACTTATGATGTGTGTGCTTTTATTCTTACACGAACTTCTTTGATTCTTCAGCTATATAAACACGAATACCAAGGATTTATGTTATTCGTTATTCGTTTTCTCCAGATTTTCGAAAAGAAAAGTAAAGTGAATCAATGTTAGTGTTTGTTAGTGTCGGAAGAAGTAAGTATTTACCTGCCTATTATACCATATTTGTAATATAAGCATGTAGTAGGTACATATTAAAATGAACAGAGTCATTATTAGATACTTCCATAAAACAACAGAAAGCTGAGAAAGATTGAACTTATTGTCCCTAATTTATTAGTATTTTTCATAACCTATGATATACTATGTGTGATATGATATACTATACCATATACTATGTGTTTTTTCTCTAAAGGAGAGACATATTATGATTGACCTGCATAATTGAAAATATTTCAGGGTCTTCGTAGTCGTTTATATTAAATGCGAAAATAACTCTGATAATGAAATTTGACATGAAAATATTTTGATATTTGACGAAGAACATACTTTTTACCCATATAACCATCATACACGTAAGCGGAACCGTGGGTAAAAGCAAATATTTTGGTAAATTCTACGTGTGTTTACGTACTCGTAAAGGAAATAAAAGTAAAAAATAAGTAATTAAAATTACAGAATTTTGATATTAAAATATTATTTGAAAGTATTTTCTATAAAATTTGCAGAAAGTGAAATGTAATTAATGAAAAAATTTGTACATTACATTAAAATCAGTTCAGCCGTTTTCGTAAAACTCTATTATGAATCTTAACAACTTATTGCTTTCAATAATTAGAATCAATTTACCGCCGATACTCTGTTCATTTCATTACAATAATTAGTTAATCGTACTCCGTTAAAATAAACATATCCTGTTAAAGAAAATCACCGTATGATTACTAAAACAATATTATTTTATTAACAAATTACTGATATCAAAAATGGCTGAATCTAAAGAAAATTGAGTGATAGATTGCACCAATCGCTTAAATGAATGTTTAATGCAGTTAACAAAATAAGAAACAATGCGTTGCATATGCGTGTATCTGCACAATTGTGTGACGAAAATAATGAAGTCTTCCAACGATTGCACTTGCATACTGAAGTACGCTGGTTATCGAAAGGTGTACAATTAACAAGATTTCACTCAGTGAATCAACTTTAGAGTTTCTAGAAAGTAAAGATGCAGATTAAGAAAATAAAACAGATTTTCTTTGAATTAAATCAATTTGAAAGCAGACATTATATTTGACAGATTTCTTAACAAAAATTCGACAGCCTCATTTTAATAAAAACAAAGAGTGTAATTTGAGCTTTTCTTTGAAAATTTTAATTTCTGAAGTTCATTATTAGTTTCTCCGTAGATTAAGAATACAGGGTGTTAGAGTGTACTCTTCCAATGGATGTTGTTAGAAGCGACTAAGTGAATAAAATATACAAGACAACATCACTGTAAAGACAAGGAAAACTTGAAACAAATTCCCGTCTTGCTATCGTGGTACAGTAGGCCAAAACCTCCTTGCTGAGGAGAGGCCTATATCTAACAGTGGACTGCTAAAGACTGTTGATGATGACGAAATATTAGTAGGTGTGATTTTTTTCCAGTTTTTAAACTTGTCACAGGTAGAATGTTTCGATGAGGACATTTAGACACATGCTCAACATTCCATTACTCTGCATGACGACTTCAAAATCAAATTTGAAGATATTCTGATAATGGAAATAACAACATGGATCATAAATCCATTTGATGAAATGAAATTAAAGAATGTGGTATAACAAGAGGAGCTACTTGAGTTTAATACTAATGAAAAATTGAAGGTGAAATTTAAAAGAGGATATCAAACATTTTGCCTGCAGGCAAAAATATTAGAGAAATATCCTGGACTATGGGGAATTCCGAGAAAGCTTTTGATAGCATTTCCCTCGTCATATCTTGTCGAAAAAAGTTTTAGTGTCGTTACAAACCTTTTAACAAAAAAGGAACCAGGTTTAGTATCATGGGGCGGAGAGATTTGCGGTTGTTATTAACAAAACTGTAGCCAAATACTGATTATTTTGCTGTCAATCCATCAAGTACGGGGTGTACTATTAAAATTCCTATTAAAATTTTAATTAATTTACAAATTTCATTGTAAAAGTTATGTTATGCTATTAATGTTTAATTTTAACTTTATTTCCACTGTTATCATATGACAATGTAATATGGTAATAATAAATTACAATGTAATATGACAATAATAATTAATGGCTTAATAATGATACATTTGAATAAATAAAACACAAGAACATATATTATTTTTCTTTTTGCTTTTACCATTCGGAATAAGAACTTTCCTAAATAAAATAAGTGAAAATTCTGCTGTCAGTAGATTTAAAAAAAGTTAAATTGTGTGGAATCAATTTTCTAATTGCTCAACTTTACTTTTTCGACATCCACTAATAGTACAATCAATTAATTAAAGAACCAACCAATCAATTCTTACTTATTTTTTTGAAAACTGTTAATTCATGGTTGGAGCTCAGCCACAACGTAAATTGCCGTAGTTACGTCTAATTTTCACAATTTTTGTTCAGTTTTGGGTATAATAGGTAGGTAGAATATGGTAGAAATGTAGTTGCAGGGGGTCTACTGGAACAAGTAAAATTATGAAAATGATCTATAAGAAAAAAATTCTAAGAATCTCAGCCCTATATTTAAACTGGGGTCATAGAGCCTTAAATTAACCGTTGAAATATAAAACTACAGAGTATGATAAATTTCAGATGTATTTCTAGGTATATGAATATCAGCCATATTCAGAAAATGTTCGAACTTATAATACCAGGTTTGTAAGTTACGAGTGCTTAAAAGTATGAAAAAAGTTTATTTTAATAAATTCGATCCACTTGAAGTTATAAAATATTTATGAGAGTAAATTTGGTTTCGTAAATAACTGACAGTCATTTATTTTAATAAAAGTTAACCTCAATTTTCAATAAGTGCATTGGATGTGGTATATCACCATTCCTTTATTAAGGACGGGTAGCACGTCTGATCCTACAAATTACATATAAACTTACAAATATAAGTGTCACCTACTTCCAGCACAATTTAAAAAAATATATACTAGAACAGGTGCAAACTCACCTTAGTGAAAATAATTTTCAAAACAGAAAACAGTTTGGCTTCAGAAAAAGTCAATCGACAATTGATTCTGATGTGAAACTTTTGGAAAGATAAATAAAAATGCAACCAGCATTAGATGATTTTTGTTATTTGTGATTTTTGTGATTTTCATGAAACATCGGTCAGGAAATTGTATCACTAAAGAAGAACTAGCAATTTACTTTTAAACAAGAGAAAAACTAAATACATTAGATTTTTGACACTTAATGTTAAACAGGTGAAAATTTATGTTCTGATAAACGGAAAGCAGTTGTACCTTGTGGACACCATCAAGTTTCTGGGTATAACTCTGGACTCTAAATTACAGTGCCAAAACTGTTAAATAAACTCAGCTCTGCAATAGCAAAAATACGTCAAAAACAAAAAAAAACAGTAAGGCTAGGGTAATTTAGTTATTTTCTTTTTTTTGTATAACCAAACGGTATTTTATAGGATATTTTGTTGTGGGGAATGCCGTTGGCAGTCAAAATACATTTGTATAGGAAAAGAAAGCTCTTTGTGAAATTTTTCTATTTTAGTTACAAGTGGTTGCTGAAGTGACAGTCGCATCTCAATACATATATGAAAATTTGGTATACGTAAATTAAAATGTTCAATTATTCATGATATTTAGCAATATTCATAATATCAGCACAGGAAATAAAGATAAACAAGTGTTGCACAATACAAGACTTCAAAAATTAAGCAAGGTTTTCAATATCATGAGATTCCGATGTCAGATTTGAGAGTTGCCACAGCGTACATAAATGTTATGCTAGCGGTAGTGTCGTACTTCAGGTCGTAGATCTGGACTCATATCAGATTTGGTTTCGGTCATTGGGGCTCGTATACCATCTGTATGGTCAGATCGACTCAAAACTATGTTTCTGCTTTTAAAAGGCCCACTGGACCCTTAACTGCACTCGCATAGTATTATTTAGCGTTGTTCACGAACTTAAAAAAAGATCTTTCGAGAGTGAGCCTTTGGAAATGTCACCTTCTAGGTGTAAAGTCCAACTTACTCCCACAAGGCTCTCCACAACAACCTGCCTTAAGCTCCTGCATCCTTTAGTTACCCACGTCGGACCACCTGGTAGGGGGTCTACCAGTGCCTTCCAAGACCAAACCACGGGCCTTCCAAGACCAAACCACGGCGTCCAATGCAACGATCACCAGTTGCACGCGGAAGGTGGTACACGCGACCTCATGCTACTGGCGCGGCTAATGTGGTCCCTGGCAACGGGAGTGTAGCTCGACGGCTACGAGAGGGGCGACGGGATTGCCATCAGATGCTTCGCGTAAGGGAAGTTACTGGTGGCAATCAATGCCGAACACCGGCAACCGCGCGGCCCGACCCGCAGACACCGAGTTATCGGGAGCAGGGGCCTGTACCTAGCTAGGAGAGTGGCCAAGAGGAGAAAACCTCTATAAAAATCATAAGGGTAGGATGGCCTGGGCCACATGCCAAAAGTTATTCTCCACATGTCCGTCCGTTACGCAGAGGGCAGGTGTGAGGGTTACGTCGGAAGTCGACGCCTCATGGGGCGACGGGATTACCGTTGGAAGTTCTGCAAGGAATAACTGATGGTGATTACTGCTGAACACCGGCAACCGACCGGCCCAACCCGTAAACGCTGAGCAATCGGGAACGGGGGTCTTCTCGAACGGGGAGGAGGGTAGAGAAGACCACGAGGAAGAAAACCTCTTTAAAAAATTACCCCTAACCCAAGCTGAGGAAGCCCGGTGAAGAGGTTAACGGCTGGGGGAGGTATCCCAGTCGCTAGGGCAACACCACGCTAGCTCACGTATAAGAGCAAAACCTAAAATGGACGTGACTCAAAAAAACAAACTACCCCAGGAGCTGACACATCGGTCCTGACTGGTGCAGTAGGGAGGCTACAGCGAGAGAACGAGTTGCTTCGCTCTCAGATAGCCTCTTTACGGGAGGAAATGGAGAAACTCCACAGTGGGGGTCCCAAACTGAACTCAAAAACTCCATCAGGATACAGGAGAAGGAATGACAAGGTTGTATTACCAAAAAAGAGGACAGGGCCAGTGACTCAGCCCGATCCGAATGTAGAACCAGATCATGCCCAGTATGCGGATATGGTGGACCGCGCACTAGCCGAGGTCCGAAGAATGATGTTGGAGAAGCAGTGCCCAGGAGGGGGCAGCTTGCCTATCCCAACCGCAGCCCCTAACTTTGGCACGCTGGCGTCCAAAAAGAAGAAGGGGAGGAGGAAGCAGGCTGCTCAAATGTTACCAACGCCAGCACTGCTTCTTCCTTCTGCAATGGGGCAGCAGCAAATAGGAGACTCCCCAGCGCGTGAGACTTGGGCCTTGGCTCTTGGCCGCAAGTCTAAAGCCAAGGCTGTGAAAAAGGCGACAGCTATAGCTCAGCCGATAACACACATTACCTCGTCCAAACACACGAAAAGGGTCGTGCCACGGCTTCCCACTGCTGCAGCCATCACCCTCTCTGTACCTCCTGGCTCGGAGACGACTTTAGCCAGGCTAATGGAGGCTACGAAAGCCAAAATAAACCTGGGAGATCTTGGCATCACAGGAGGGCTCCGTAGTAAGCGAGCCATGACCGGGGCCCTGATATTACAGGTCCCCGGCGAGGATAGCGCTGCTCTAGCGGACAAGCTTGCCATACGTCTGCGGGAGGTACTGTCCGACACGGATGCCGTTATTGCGCATCCGTGTAGGAAAGGAAACTTACGGGTGATGGATTTGGATGAGTCCGTCACCAAAGCCGAGGTCGCAAAGGCTGTAGCAACATTGGGTGGATGTCCTATTGCTGACGTAAAAGTCGGGGACATCCGTACCTACTTGTCGCGTCTTGGCACGGCGTGGGTGCGCTGCCCGCTTTCAACGGTCCGCAAAATTGCAGCAGCAAAACGAGTGCAAGTGGAATGGATTTCGGCCAGGGTAGACGTACTGGTGGCATGCCCGTTGCAGTGCTACCGGTGCCTCGAATTGGGACACGTGAAGCCTAAATGTCCCAACGAGGTAGATCGTGGCGCGAGATGTTATGCGTGCGGTGACACGCACATGCACTGCGAAAACGCCGAGGTTTGCTCGGACTTCGGCCGTCCTGCGGATCATCGGCTGGGGAGCAAGAAGTGCTCCCCACCGACGAAAAAAAAATGGCGCTGCTGACAGTCCCTGCCCCAGTCTTGGTAGGTGCTGGCTCTAGTCAGCATCTACCGATTGTAAGAGTACCACAGCCAGAAACTCATCCGGCAGAGGAGGCAATGGAGGCTTAAAAATTCACGCCCTCCCAGAAAGTTTTACAGGGTAACCTAAACCACTGCCGCGCAGCGCAAGATCTGTTGATGCAGACACTCGCTGAGCAAACCATCCATGGCCCTCTACGGAGCGCCGATATGGGCCAAACACTTATCGGCCTCCTCCCACTGCCGAGCCTAGCTCAACCAAGTGCAGCGGATAGCGGCCATTCGGATCGTACGAGGATACCGAACATTCTCGTCGGAGGCAGCGACAGTCCTGGCACGTTTCCCGCCTTTGGACATCCTAGCGGATATGGACGCGAGGGTTTAAGACCAGACTCGTGCCATCCGTCGGGGTGAGAACAAGGAAGACCAGGACGAGCTCGAAATACCTGGTCGACCAAATCGGACGTGACCTGTCCCCGCCGGCAATCATTGCTGCCATGCTGGCGGGTGAGGAGGGCTGAGGCGCAGTGGTCTCTTTTTGTGAAGCTGTCATGCTCCAAAAAGAGACCGCTGAACTGGATCGGGAGAAGGCCGATCCCGAGAGAAGAAGACGTCGATGGCGTCATGAACCGTCGATGAGACCGCGAGCCGCCAGAGAGTGGGGGTCTCTGGGGGCAGAATAGTTGCTGCGATAGGGGATAGGATGGCGGCTTGAACGGTAATACCCTACAGTCGGGCCGCCACGTTAGAACTGTGGGGGAGAAATATTTTCCCCCGGGATAGGGTCTAACAAGGCATGGTGTCAACTTGGGGGGGACCTGAAATCATATGGTCCGGGTCTCCTCCAGAGTAGGGTGCCAAAGGCCGGCTGTCGGGGCGGTTTTTAGTGGGCACACCACATACTCCTGTCTCCTGCACCCTAAGGAGCAGGAGATCCGAAGGGATTTTCCGCCTCGTCAAAAAAAAA
Source organism: Hypercompe scribonia (assembly GCA_949316085.1). Classification (NCBI taxonomy): domain Eukaryota; kingdom Metazoa; phylum Arthropoda; class Insecta; order Lepidoptera; family Erebidae; genus Hypercompe; species Hypercompe scribonia. The sequence goes on from OX438975.1 coordinate 10,014,170, forward strand.
AAAGGGGTCTACCAGTATTCTGGGTTCCAGTATGTGGTTGTCACTCCAGAACTTTTTGGCTCCATCGCTCGTCTTTTTACCGAGCAATGTGCCCTGCCCACTACCACTTAGGTTTGGCAAATCTGCAGGCAATGTCGGTGACCTTGGTTCATTTGCGGATCCATCCATGCGGATCATTCCTGATTCAATCATGCAGATAAACTCTGAGCTTTGACCATTTCATTGCTCTTTGCCTTTGCTTTAAAACTCAGAGTTACTCAAAAACTCTACTCATACTTACAAAAATTAATTCATTTATCATTTCAATTCATTTTTCATTTCACTGATACAAAAGACAATACAGTCATTTAAGTATGAAAAACACGCTCAGTCTTAACTAAATATACTATTTCACAATATTATAAAGATTTAAGACATATTGACTTGATCATTTAATCTTGAAATTAATAAAAACTGAACTGTGCAGTTGAAACTGAACAGTTAAGTTTAAAATCTGTTTCCATTCAGATTTTAATCTGAGAAGGTATTTGTAAAGTTTTCTTTTGAGTTACATCTGCATCGAGAAAGACTTTATACAAGAAAAATATCTTATCGTTTGACTTTGAACACAAAACCTGTTGTAAAAACCCTTTTTCTTACTCTTTGTATTAAAACTGTAAATCTTTTGCTGAAATAAAATTCCGTTTAACATAAATTGGGGCTATCAAGTTATAAATTAAAACACTATGGACATTTGAAAACTAAATTTATTCTTTTCTATCAGCTTACATAAAATTAACTTCAACTGCTAATTCTTTATAATTGACGATTACTATCGATTCCATTTTGAGGTACCTAATTTCTAAGTAAGTAATTACTTTACTGACAACAATTTCCCTAGAGACCTTGGATTTCGAAGAGATTATACAAGTGAAATTAGTATTTACTCTGCTTTATACCCCATGTTTATTTCAGTACACTAACACTAATTCAATATGTCAATTACTAATTGAATTTGGTGCGACCTGGTCGCGGGGATGCGATCGGGCTGCACCAAATTTTAACAACGGACTGACAGGCAGTGAAGCCTTTGTGGCCTCACCAGAATAGGGCCTGACTAAGCGTGGCGTTGACTCTGGAGGGGACCCGAAAAAATATGGTTCGGATCTCTCTCAGAGTAGGTCGCCTGAAAACGGACGCCGGCGTAGTTTTAGTATATATACATACATACTCCTGGTTCCTGCGCCCCTCAGGAGCTATGGTTATAACCATAACAAAAAAAAGGTTGTACAACAACTTTTTATAGTATAACAATGAAACAGCCACATTCTATCTCTAGGCATGCACATATTATATCATATATGATATATTATTGATTAGATACATTAGTTAAGAAGTAAATAGGTACACCAAAAACTAAAAGTCAATTACAATTATATAATCAAATTAACTCAAAAATTTAAAATATCAACAAGAAAACAGTTCTAAAAATAGTTTTTTTAAAATACAATTTATGTTATACAATGTGATAATAAATAGTTTAAAGATTAATATAAGTGGGTAATAATACAAAAGTCAAAAAGTATTTAGATCGTATCGACACATCTATCTTCCAGGTACTCGTTTACACTATGACATGTGTTTTGTAAAAAAATGGTTATTATTTTATTTTTAAAGTCTTATAGAACTGAGTATGGTACAAATCGGGTGTCCGTTTTTTGAAAATTCCTAATGTCAAGCAGAAAACACTTTATTACTAAGAGTATTGTGCATAACCTTTATTATATGCTTATGCCGAATACCATAAAGATGCTCCAGTAACGGCATATTTCTCTTTATAAAAATAGCAACTTCCAAGTTGTATAAATGTATAAAACTTGGTACAATTAATATTTTTAAATTTAAAAAACGTTCTTCGCTGCTGTCTCCGTTCTTAATTTTACGTATGGATCTAAAACAACATTTTAGAGCTTTCAATCTTATTACCCAATCCGTGGAATTGATTATTATAGCATAACGATTTATGGACTCTGTGTACACATGATATGCAATTACTATAGTTGAGACACGAACCGGTTTCGCCAACACAAAGCATATGAAATATTTTTAAGAGCAATGCATTTTTTTATATACGTTGCCCAGTTTAAATTAATTTTATTTAACTCAGAAATCTTACAGCATTGACTTTTATTAATTTGAGATCTAACAATGTACCGAAATACCATAATATTTGTCTTATTAAGATTTATTGATAGATTATTTGATATCAAGCAATCAACTAGATCAGAGAAGGTGTTGATCATTTATAACCATATTTTTTGTAAAACCTGTTTGTGTTTAGGAAATTAGGTTATTTTTTTCTAAGTAGTTATACAGAGCCTTGTTAATTTTTTTTTCCTAATACTTTCAAAAAAATTGATATCAAAGCTATTGGCCTACAACATGACATATAAATGTGACTTAAACTTTGATTTGTTAGATTTACGTCTGGTTGATTTGTCTATTTGATTTGTTAGGTCTACGTACCTATACTGCCACAGCAATGAATATTTTCTTTTAGAAAAGATTTAAATTCCTTTACTAACTTAATTCTACTTTCCTAATAAACTTCATTAATCTTACTATAGGAAAGTAGTTTATAAAAAAAGAAAAAATAAATAGCATCACTTCAACCGTACACGTCATTGCACGATAAGCAAGTGTAATATCCTTTAAATCTATTTAGATAACTTTGGCAATAGTCGTTTTTTCTACCTTCTTCTTATTGTAAATAAAATTAACTGGACATGCTAACGATTGCGCCGTGTGATCGAATAGAAGTAAATTATAAATATTGCTTTTACACCCTTTAATATTGTTCATATTTATATGATCAATACACGTCCAAACCGTAAAAAATTAAACATCTCGTAGATTCTATAACGACGTGAAGATTATATTGTGCTAGCATATACTTATACCTTAGTGTAATTCTATTTTTTTTTCAATATCAATGTTAAAGTCACTACACATGATTTTTTTTCTTTTTAAATCAAAAGAAGATATCCACCACTTGTGGGTCTTACTAGGTGATCTGTATATACAGGTTTAATGTACACTAAGGTTAAAAAGTTCAACACTGCTACACTCCACTGGTTTGTAGTATTTTTAAATTTAAGATTATGACGTATAAGTATGCAAGAACCGCTATATTTATTCTTTCTTACGCATGCGGAGGCGTCGATTAATGAGGGTAAATTTAGTAAAGAGATATCTGGTTTGATCATTTTGGATATAATATCAATGTGTATGCTCTCATTCGATAGCACACTAAGGTTTTTGCTTAGTAAATCTCATTTACCAAAAAGCCTATTTATATTTGAGGAATGATATTGACATTTTGTCTATTTTGCGAAAAAATACCTTGCCAGCATCTATCAAAACATATGATAAGTTTTAAGAATTTTATCTCAGCAAGAAATATTTGGTGAGTTGTGTAGTAATATCTTGTGAGTTGATATCTATTGTTTGATTAGATTTCTTTACCAATATAAGCTTATTTAATCTAAGAATTGTATTAAAATCTCTAATTTTACAAAGATAACTAATCTGTGTATTACTTTTTTTAGTAATATTTGACAAATATGTCTAACAAAAACATAGCAACGTACTATTGTAGTACTGAAGCCTATGTCTATGTATGTTACATAATAAAATTTTAGTATTTATTGAAGAACATAAAAAATAATGATACAAGTACCAAGAATACACGGAGAGTTATTATTAGTACCACTCATAATAAGCGTAGATATAATCTTTGCCAGTCAGCTGGTTTATTTCTGAGCGTACAGATTTCAACGTAGTGTAGCACTTGTTTTTCAGTAGCAGGTCACAAGATAACATTCACCTATTAGAGATTTTAGAATTTGTTGAATGAATCATCCCCGATTATCCTCAATGACTACTGCTTTATTTTTTAGTTGCATGGGTTCTATATAGATAAGACGTATGTAATTTCAGAGGAGTAAGTGAGTACGTTTTTTGCTTTCTGTTACGATCTGCTACAGGTGTGGTGTGAAAACTATCTGTAAGAGACATTTGTTTATACGAGTTAGCTAGTTTGGTACTTTGCGAGATCAGAATGTAATTTACAGTTCTCGCTGATTCTCAATCTCTTTATGTGCACTCACCAGATGCTCAGAGAAATCCCTTATTCTGTCGATCGACTCAGTTGCCTTAGTATACACCATACTTAATACCTGAGTCACTTTCTGCCTGTCAACCTACTGGGTGATGTAGAGAAAAGATGAGGTTGACATACTAAAGTAATAAATGACAGAATATTCAGCATATATACGACTAGTTTGACCCTAAATAAGTATATACGCATTCACATACGTATAGTGCGTACATATCAATACATATTACATTATGTATTATTATTTATGACATGCTATTATTATTTTTATTTTTTACGCATTGTTTATGTTTTAGGAAGAAACAAATTGGCCTGTTTTTTTTTAATAGTGTTACTTTCTTGAATCCGGTTATCTGATACGCTCTTCCCACATACATATAAAGAGTTAATGTAAACAATCTTCAGGCTATTTATTTGTATTTTTCTTGATTATTTGATTTCTTGTTGACTATAAAATAAGAGCATTAAATATCTTATATTGCAAAGGCAATCAAATATTAAAAAAGTAAACAGTTTGAAATAAAAACAAATGTAACATTTTTTACTAGTAAATCTTATAACCCTACTTGGAACAGTATTATTGACAAAATGTACATTCTCAAGAATTTTCCATTGATCATTGTATCCGAAAGAAAATTCAATTTCCAAAGTAGATAAAGCGATGTATTGAATGATAAGAAAATAAAAAGACCGAATGGAATGAAGTACTTCCATATATGTACATAAGAGCACTTAGAGAAATTTTCACATTCCACATAAAAAGCTACGCAAGATAAAGGTAATGACTTTTGATAAAAGGTAAGTACTTTATGAATGAATAATTTGAAAGATTCTACAAATACATCTGAGGTGACGTTTAATCTGATAACCGCACTCGAAAATTTCTAAAATAACCATTTAACTTGGAAATCTCCGCCAAAACTTTTTGGCGCTTATTACCGCTTCAAGTACCTTAAAATAATTTCTCACTTTTTTCATAGCCGGCACTTCGTTACGGTCTCTTTCATCTTTTAATTTCTTTCTTTACTTGGTTTATTGTATATCCTTTACACATGCCGCTCCCTAGAGTCTAATGCTTCAATTACGTTATAAAATGTATATGCCGTAAATAAAACTGAAAATGTTCTTTTTCACATACATTTTGACTTACACCTTAGAGTAGAAAGTAACAGTTTTATGTTACAGATAATAGATTATTAAAATATGTTTTTGTATTTTATATTAAGGTTTTTTGCGTGTGCTTACATTTTAATACAGTTGACCTGATTCAAAAAAGATTTAATTTTGATCTAAAGTTATACTAGTTATTTGTCTACATCCATTTGATACAGTGGAACATAGGGAAACCGCAGTAGTCCATAGCTGCAATCTAATTTTGAGCCTTACTTAAATGCAGCCAGAATTTTCTGTAGTGCCGACTTTTGGCTCCACTCCAATCTTTATTTTCTCTAGTACTACAAAACACCTTCACAGAAGCGTAAATAGCGTAACTTTAGCTGTCAAACAAAATCCCTTTGAATAACGACGTGTAAATTTCGAATAATTGTTGGTAGAGAGTTTTCTTCACTGAAATTTACATACTTAGATTTATAAGATGTAAATCCAAATTATCACATAAACTTTTCTTTGAAATGTTTCACTTTTTGTTTAATGTTTTGATTGTCTAATTCAATTCTTTTGATTATACAGCACTTTATTAAATAATTGTTTTATAAAAACAGCAACATTTTTTTACATTATTATTTCTAGTAATCAATAACTATAAAAATGATGAGTTGAAATCAACTCTACACTTTATAATTTCTGAAGCGTATACAAATGTTTACACTTCAGAAACTGAAGAATTACGACACCAATAGGAAATATGCATGTATATTTTTATTTTAAACACATTGCAACTAGATATTACATTACCAAAAATAATTATAATACATTTGAAACATAAACCAATAAGTTAAAAAAAGGAATACAATTATTATAATTTTCGGACGATTTAAACGTTCCAAATTTAAAGAGTTATTTTTTTTCTAATCAACTTATTATGAAGGAAAAGAAAAAAATACTGATTATAATAATTTTGACTGACATTTTACTTAAAAACGTGATAAAATACATACAAAAATATTTTTAACAAAGTTATTTGCACGTAGTTGTTTTGTTTGCAAACTTCGATGAAAATGTAACCTGCTTTCAAAAAGTTGTAGAAGATATTTTCAATGTATGTAATATGTAGATATAATATATATAAATGAAAACATGTGACTTAATTACATATTAGAGTAACATAATTTTGTCTATTTATTCAGAACTTGCTGTATCACATTATTTAATAATTTAGCACAGAAAATTAATAGCTTTATATGAAAAAATTACGAAACAATAAAAAAATGTAATCATGAGAAACCATACAAACAACTTGTAGGCAAATCAGAAGACGTCCGGGGGTAAATTGACGTCATGTTTTGTGCTACTAATAGCGTTGCGTTTGAGAAATTTGGAAGAAAATTTAAAAAAAACTATTATATGGTTGTTAAATTTCACTATTAAATTGTAATAAATAAAAATAATTACGTAGAATTTTTCTTTGAGTGTTTGGTGGGCAAGTTTACAAAAAAAATTTTTTTTTTTCATTTTGGGTTTAGGTATACGAACCTTACAGAGCTTTAATATTGACAGGATATGCAATTTAAAGTTTTTATCTATTTTTTTATATTAGTTTTATTATTCATTTCTCACCAATGTAACCACGACGACCGGTAATGAACAAAAAATTTCGGAAAGACAGTTTCTCTTCATTTTTAAAATATATTAACATGAAGTACAATAAAAGAAAATAAAATTTAAAACGATAACTAAACTTAATAGAACAGATTTACAACCAAATTAACCTATCTCTGACCGTTTCTATTTTTAGAATTTTATTAGTAATTGAATTCTTAGGAATATTTACGTACTATATGAAGATTATATACTTTTATGGCATCCCCACTTTGTAAAATTTACAGCTTTATAGTGTATATATATAGGGATAAGAAACCTTTTTGCAACGATCTTAGCTTAGGTGTTGTTCACTATATATGTAAACAGCAAAAACTTTCTAGTTAAAACTGTCGGGGAGTTTATTTTTTCTATTTCCCACTACTCTTTGCAGTCTATTTCTTCGTGTAAAATGTTTAAGACACTAAAACCTTCCCAGGTAAGTATGTTACACGAGGAGGAAAATCTCGTCAAAATCCTTCTAGTAGAGCTCAAGTTACAATCGTACTGACAGACAACGCGTATAAAGAAGTCACGTGGAGTATCGTCTATGTTTTCTTTTTTATTTTATACACCTTTACATTTGAATTTTGAAACGTAGGACTCAGGACTAAGTCATTTGAATATTTAATAATCAGGTTGTTTATATACTAGGTATTCTTAATAACACAATGATGTTAAAAAAATTTGTTATATATAAATATGGTTTTGTTTATGCCTGACTAAATGCAAGTTTAGGCTCCTCATCAAGGGACAAAATAGCGTACCACTTAGTGCCACGTCTAATACCAAATCAAACATCTATTTCTATTTCAGAAATGAACTGCTTATCAACATAGGTTATGTTAATGGTAGCATTAATTTAATAAGAATTACCTTTTACAGAACCAGGCGTTTATATAAAAAATATGCTTCTCATTTCTACTTCAAAGGTAGCTAGCAGACTAGCATAATAAATATCATCTATTTCCTAGTCATTTTAGTTTAAGTCACAAGACATGGCTTAATTTGACCCTCTAAAGGTGAAAGAGAATATATTCCTTCCTTGATCAAAATTTTGTGTAAACCTAAATGTCTCTATCCTAGTGGCTTTCTCAGTTGCAACAGAACAGAAACGTATATACCATTTTTCACTCCGAGTTTTAGGGTGTTTTTTTCTTACCATAATTTCCTTTCTTTCTTTGTTTTATATTAAATTGATCATGTTTAAAACTTCCAAAGTTTCTTAAGGTTTGGTTTCATGCAAAGGGCCTTTGATGAAAAAAAATAAACTAAAGACTTGAAGAACTACCAGTTGTGTCGACCTTTAATGGAGATTGATTACTTACAATAAACTACAATTATGTTTTGATCATTTATCGTAAATTATTGAGAATAGGTAGAAAAACGATAACATTTTAGTTAACAGTTGAATGCTTTGTAACATTCTCAGTAAAATACTAAGCCAAGTATTGTTTCAGGAAAACAATTCCAGCATAAAATCAAATACGTACTACTGGATAGATACCATATATGTATAGATTAAGAGTTTTGGCTCAAGGGTTTCTTTTTACATTATTTCTTATTTAATTGAGTGTTCACTCAGATATCACAATCAAAAATGATATTTTAACAGTATTTTACCGTTCAAGGCAAAGTTACTAAGATTATTGTTTACTCTTAAACGAGTTAAATCATCTGTTATTTTATTATCCTTCTTCTTCTGTCGTATTACTTTTGACAGGGTCGTCGCGATCACGTTGAGATGTCCACGTCGTTGGCAGAAGCGCGTTTTTGATTCAAATAAGCTATCAACAACAATTAATTGCAATCAGTTATATTGTGTTTTGAAAAAAAGTGGTTGAACTATAAAAAGTAATGAAATCTGAAAACGTACCTAAGCTATTTTAGATAATCACGATTGTATTTACACTCATGATATTTAGTTGGTAAACAGTAACCGCGAATAATGTCGTTACCCGGTACTTTAGAAATCACAAGTGAGATTGGTTATGTTTATTAAAGGAAATAGTTGGTGAGAAAGTATGGCAATGGAAAGAAAGTTGTTCGGAAACCTATAACTTGAACTAGGCAGTAGCCGGGAAGTAACTAGCACAAAGGACAGTACAATGTAATTGTATTATTTATATTGTTAACCAAACCTGTGACGTTTCTTGTGTCCGTTTCTTATAGGTTTGAAAAGTCCCCCGCGGTACAGGATTTATTCCTACTGCGGGCGTTGTTAATAAAAAAAACAGTAGCAGTCGTGGGACTGCCGATAGAAGTGAAAACGGAACTATTAAGTTGAGAGTAATTAAAACTATATGCAAAAATTATATGAAATTTTTTATGTTTCATATATAGCTATATATAATATATAATATCATATATAATATATAATAATAATAAATTTCATATATAATATATAATATCATATTCTCCATAGCTATAGATATACTATTATCATTAGCATGTCGGTGACGCGAACCGAGAATTTTACCCTCTACCAAAACGCTCAACGCGCCTAAAGAAGTTTTCACTTCAAAAAAGTTCAAATGTCATGTTATATTGTATTCATCACATTACAAATAAATTAAAAATTACATAAATATATAAAACTAAGAGCAATGAATAGTAAATAATCAAGTTATATTCTAAAAATAACATAGTACTTAGTTTAAGCTGAGAATAATATTACTATCAATCAAAAGGTTTAGTCAGAAGTACTATATGAGTTAAACTAAGGCTGTATAAGTAGCAATTATAATGTGAAGGTCATATCCGGGAGACCCTCATTATCATATCAACCTAATATTCTGAACACACACTACTCTGTTAGGGACTACCGCTATAAAATCTAAACTAAAATGTACATTTCTGAAAACTAGTTTGGATGAGCATAAATAATATTAAAATGTTATAATGTATCTTTGTGTGATATGTATGTAGTGCTCTTTTGAATGGTATACTAACAACTCATTAATAAGAATAAAGGAAATTATACTCTTGGTCAATTCTGAATTTTGAGAATGGATTCACGCGTATGCTGACATCCATTAGACAAAGTTCGATGTATAAGAGCTTAGTTTACATATATTGCAGCGTAATAATAAACAGATAATTAGTAAAGTAGTATTGTTACGTGGACTACTAAACACTTCAGTGATATACAGTACCGTTTTTGAAAAAGATTGTAGTACGGAGAGTGGTAATATGTACCTACTTTTATAAACAATTCTACTAAAGAAGCGTAATACAAAATTAACTGTATTCTGGAATGTTGACAAGTTATGTAGATTACTGCAGATAGTCCCATACCTAAAATACTTAATAGTATGATTAATCAGGAACTAGATTTTGAGAAAACAAGCACAGGCATCAAATTCAAAATAAATACTTGTTTTCTTTCTCTTTGTTGTCAGGTTTTGAAATAAAGGACACCCTAGTGTGTCGCTACATATTTCAGTTTTTGTACTTGTATTATACTTTTATTGCAGACTGCAAATGACGATTGAGATGACGGAAGATAATATACAATACAAATACGAACCATGGAGAATAAGTATCAATGCAATTTAATAAAACTCTTAAATTTCAACACAGTTTGGCAAGTCATCAAATACTCACTTAAAAAACGCTGGTCTGTCTTTAATTGAAGCCTTAGTTAATAAAGGTTGAATTGTCGACGACCTTCCATTTTTCGTGGTATTTTTCATTTTGTTTGACATAGCTATTTTTAGGTTCACGCAAACAAACCGCTTTAGAATTACTTTACAAACGTAAAAAGTGGTTGAATAATTTATTTGAAAATTTTATACGGTATCTCTCTACTTGCAGACACATGCATTATGTAACAGTACATTGTGTTACTTAAAAAATTACAATTCTAAATGTTTTTTCATGCATTAGAATCCTTGGCCTGCTTAAATATCTTATACCATATTTGAAAATTATAATACCGATAGAAGAATTTTGTCTGTTTATCTAAATGTTAGTTACAATCTAGATTACATAATAAGAAGTAAGATTTCCCTTTTTTTAGCTATTTTTGACCCATATATACAGAACGACAAAAACAAAAGCTTTTATCACAAACCCCGTTATCACTGTCCGAACTTAAATCTTTACCGAAAAAGGTTATCTTTGAATTATTAAAATGGACTACGACACCCATTGATTTATATATTTTGTTATCATACAATGTAGAAATATGAACTTCTAGAAAATGTTCGTATCTCGGCATTTAATCACTTTTAGGTATTTCTGAAATTATGTGAATAAATCAATACTAAGAATTAATGTCAATATTATGTTTGAAAATTTAAAAAATAATATATATTTGTTCATTTGTTTACACGAATTTGATATTTTGCTGTAAAAATAAAAACCATGGATTTTTTGGCAAACCTTTTGAAGATATCTGAGGTTCTACCAAATTAAATTATTGTCATGCTCATAGAATCTTCCGTAATCCAGTACAAAGTTCTTTGTCGGACTTTCAAAAAATATCTTCATCTAAACTTTATATTTATAAGTTTAGTAGTTGTATTACAAATAACATAATATAACAATTTGGTCAAATAGAAATAAATAAATAACCCCTATCTACAGCCAGCCTTTGGGATTAAGTATCTCGAAATAGACAGATAAAGACACTTTATATGGTTTTCTTTTTTTATATGCCACTTGTTTTCAATTTTTCAAATATACAATGACATGTTATGATATATAGATTTAGTATTCCATAGAGTAGAGTAGTGTTTCCAACGTTACTCCTAATTTATATCAACGACTTTTGCCAACTTCCACTCTACCGACTGAAAATATTCATTCTTGTTCAGCACTGTTATTTAGTGTTGGTGGTTAGAATTACATGTTCTATGCTAAGCAGTATGGCTCAGGTAGGATAAATATTCAAAGAAACATTTTAACATTGAATGTAATAAAAACGAATTGCACAACTTTAGTGAACTGAGTTAACCTACTTAAATCCTCCTCATTAACTATCAGTTCTTGCCTGTGATAAAACGTCCACGTTCACTTAAGTTACTTCCTAACGATGGAGGGAATAATCTACCGTGGTGTCACTATTGATCAACACTCAACCTCCAAATCACCTATAGAGGTCTTTATCACAAGACTCGATGCTTAAATACTTTTTAAAAAACATAAGGTGTTCTACAAACTTGAACTCAAAAATGAGGGTCTACACCATGGCAGAGTGCGTCCAAAACTTAACTTCGCGTGTGCGCTATTTTCAAAAGTAGTGTTAACTTTCCATTTTTAATTTTCTACCAAAGAACTCTACAAATGTCACCTACAAAGTCTACAAACTCTACAAAGGTACCTTTGTCACTCTTCCTATCTATCTTTTATATACTAATATATGAAGTGACTGGTATGTTAAAATCTATATCTACAATAGCTCAAGATTAAGCACAACATACAACAACTGAATATGTCGAAACTGAAATCAAAATAAAAAAACAAAAAGTATAACAATTCCCAGAAGCCTTAATGCTTTACCATCACATGTCACCCTCGCAGTACTCAGAAGTTTAAAACAAAATCTTCCCTTAGTCATTCCACAAATACAGTAAGACTGGAATTCAAGAGAGCATTACAGAGAGTTTATAAAGCATTTTGTAGAATTCATGAAGCTTAGTCATTGAAACCAACTTCGAACTGTTTTACTAACTCATAATTTCGTCGAAATGCGAGTTTTTATGTGATCCAAAATAAACTTAAATTTAAAACATTACGTTTTTCGATCTGGTTTTCTTTTTCCTGTTTATTATTTTTCCATTTTATCTACTTGGAATTTTGGAGACACGGAATTTTTTTCTGAAATTGTTTAGATATTGAGTTGTAACAAAAGAGTAATTATGTATCGATCCTTATTTAATAAGTCAGTGTTAGAACGTAAACGATCATACTCTGATTATGATATTGCCAAGTTTTGAATACATTCTAAATATTTGACTATAAATAATTCTATTTTTAAATTATCATTCACAATTTCAAATTATAATTTATTGTTCCCAGTGATGGTGTTGGGCCATGGATGTGCGCGTCTGGCGCTGCATTGGGCAGCGCTGGTGGCGTGCGCGCTGGTGGGGGCGTTGGCGCCGGAGCGGCTAGAACCGTGCACTGGCAGCCCGTTGTGCTCCTGCCGCGTTGCACATATGTCCTGTATTGCCGTACCACTACACAGATTCCCAGGTATACTTCTCATGCGCAACAATTATCATGGAGATTATAAGTATTGAGCATTCTAAACCATAAAAACTAAATCTAAAAATTGAAATCGTTGCTTTACAAATATCAACGGATACGAAAAATGACATATTATAAATAGGCTAGACTTAAAATGCAATGAATGAATCACAATTAATTTAAATGTAGGCTACAACTAATTTCTTTTCCCAATCAACAAACACGTTTAACGGTTGTGAATAGTTGCAAAGCAAATGGTTTACCTATAAGAAAGAACATCTCATTATAAACTTGAACATTTATTAGTAAGAATAAATATTAAGGATATAAGTGGTAAATATCTAGAAAATGTTAATTATGATTTCCTTTTAATAAAATGAATGTTATATGTAAAATAATAAAAGAACTCGCTTAGAAAGGTTTCTTATCTTAAAATATGTATATTGTTTCTTTGCAGTGATCTAAAGTAAAATCTGCGAATTGATACATCTAAATGGAAGCCTGCTTAGTTATGCATAGCATATCATTCGTATAATTATGTTGCTAATGCCTAATATCTGAATACTTAATGTACCACAATCTGAAGACGAAACAGTATTTTCTCCAAACCAAATTGAATCAACAAGCTGTTTAAGTTCTATAATATTTATGGCAAAAGACAAATTGCAAAATTTGAAAACCAAACAAAGCCAATCTAAAAGTCATAGTTACAAAATAATAGCTGAAAAAAACTAAAATACACCTTCTTGCATATAAAAAAAATTAAGGATAGTGTGATTAGTTTTAAATTACTTTTCTTTTGCTGATCACAATATACATTTATTGAAAGTTATTTTTTACTTTTTAATACCTCGTTTTATCTAATCTGAATTTTATCGTAAAAATGCATCAATACATAAAAGCTTAATGTAAATTTTACTAAATGTTTTAAAAACAAATATGAGTGAAAATATTCGTCTTGTAAATATCTTAAAAGTACGATATTTTTTAATTAATATCTATTTGTTTGCCAATGACACTATTTTAAACTCAAATTTATTGTAAATTATTTTTTCTTTATAGTATATTTCTATAAAAGTGAATTTTATATAGTCTTTTTAAATTATTACTCATTTCCTTTTTTTTAGTCTAGTTCTCTTCAAAAACGTGTTTTATTTGAACTGTCATTTGCCACAACGCACTACCAGAACCAGATTTGAAAAAAATATGAATTCTGAAGATCTTGTTAAGAATTATGGAATAAATCAAACAAATTATTACATTGTCATCAGTTCTTAACAAATGTGAAAAGTTTCCAATCAATCCGTCGTTTTGAAAGGAGTGAAAATCACGCTGAAAGATTCTGTTACACAAATCTATACTAAACTATGAAAAGTGTGTTGAAAATAATTAAAATTCATGATGACGGATATTGCTGTTCTTTACTCAAACCGCAGTTATATACATAAAATAAATTTCGAAACAACCTTTTCAGTTTTGTTCATAAAATACGGTTTAACGCATGTTAACTTTATTTAAGCTATTTGAATTCACAATTAGAAATAATAGATGAGAAGCGAATAATATCGAGGAATAAATTTATGCATATTCTAAGTGTGTTTTATAAGACTTTTATTGTTACTAATGGAAATCTTAAATGAAATTCTACAACTATGTAAGGTCCTTAAGTGTGGCTTAAAACTATGTACCCATTTAAACTTCTCTTGCAGAATGGCCGCGGATAGAACTACAACATCTTGATATAAGCATGTCTAATCTAGAAGTGCTGACAGAAAGTGCTTTGGATGGACTGAGATTACAAACATTAGTCTTAGTTGCTAATAAATTACATTACATCGAGATGCACGCATTTAGGTAACTGTGTATCTTATATTTTGTTATAATTTAGTAAATTTTAATTAGAAAGCAAGTAAGACTCAACATTAAACAAAACTAATTTATTTCAGCTCCATGGCTAGTACTCTAGCATCTTTAGATCTCGGTTACAACGAATTCACTGAAATACCACAGCAGGGCTTAAAAGATTTAAAAGTTTTAAACTGGTTGAATCTGCAGAAGTAAGCAAAGTTTTCTAACTAAATTCCATTAAACTTTCACTGTAGAGTTGATAGAATTGATTAATATTTTATTCTTTTATTTTAGCAACAACATAGTGTACTTAGGACCGGAAATCAAATGGCATCATTTAGAAGAGACCTTGATGAGTTTGTCTCTGAGCAACAACCAGGTGACCGAATTGAAGTCTCAAGCACTGACTTCATTATATCACCTTCTGCAACTTGACCTGGAGGGAAACCACCTAAGATCTATTAAAGCAGACTCCTTACCACCTTCCTTAACACTTCTCAAGTTGTCCAACAACTTTATACATGAATTATCCTGTGATTTACTTTATAGTCTACCTAGGTTACAGTCTGTACATTTGCGGCATAATTTTATTAGCTTCAGAGATAACTTTGTTTGTCCTAGTAATAGAACAAAAAAGATTGAGAAGTTTGATTTGAGTAATAACAAAATTAACGATACTTCTCAAATATTTTTACTTCGAGATGTCCAAATAAGACAGATAATTTTAGACTTAAACGAATTAACTACGATTCCGAAATCAGTTTTCACAAATAATAGAATAGAAAAGTTATCCATTTCATACAATACGTTAACTTCAATAAGCCGCGATCTATTCATATCGTTGAAAAACTCTCTAGAACATCTGGAAGTGGAACACAACAAATTGTTCCATTTGCCGGATAGCTTGGCTCAGGTCGTGCGACTTCGTCATTTATCTTTAGCTTACAACCAGTTAGAAGAATCGCCCGCCCTCCCAAGCCGGATTCAGACACTCTCGATAGCGGGCAACTTTTTAACTTCAATACCCTCCGCACTTCAAACACTGGAATCTGGTTCTATTCGTTATCTCGACTTGAGCTACAACAGGATATCTAATTTGTTACCAAACGAATTTTTAGACTGGTCTACTTCCCTTGGGACTATCAACTTAAGAGGTAACAGAATTGCACAGATCTTTAAGAACGTTTTCCCGGCAACTATGCCATTGAAAGAGATAAATCTAAGTTTTAACGACTTATACTACGTGCATCCACAATCTTTTTCGAACGTGACTAGTTCGCTTCATGTATTAGAGTCGTCTTCTACGCTATTTAGTGGTTATTTTCCTTTCGAAGTTGAAGAAGGGCTAGAAAATCTCAATTGGCTATCCTTTGATAATAATGACTTTCATATTCTAAAATTTACCGATATGGTTGCATTTTCATATCTCAAATATTTAAACTTGGATTATAACAGAATTGTTGATATCGTTATAAGTGAATACTATAATAATGCTTCCCTATCTTTGAGTAACTTGAGGCTCGCGTATAATTTTTTGGATTCACTGCATAGTAGAAGTTTTATATACATGCCAGAGTTAAGAAACTTAGATTTATCTTATAACAGAATCAACAACTTAACTAAGCACACTTTCGCAAATTTACCAAACTTAAGATATTTATCTCTTGCGGGCAACATAATCGATTCGATGGAAACTGCGACATTTGCTAATTTACCAAAACTGGAAATATTAGAACTCCAAGGGAATAACTTTACATATTTATCACTAAACTCATTTCATAACGTATCTAATATGGACATTACATTCACGTTAAACGTTAGTAGAAATCATATTAAGTACATTGATGGAGACGCCAATATCTCCATTAATATATTTGATGGATCCTATAATGATTTGTATGAAGTGCCAAACATTTTTTTTGTAGCAGTCGAGGCATCAATTCGGCAAATTATTTTATCGCATAATGGCATTGTCCATATTTCAAATGAAGCTTTTGGGAATGCAATTTATTTAGAAATACTTGACTTGCATAAAAACAATATAACTATCATAAAGAGAAAATCCTTCACAGATTTAATATCTCTGCAGATATTAGATTTATCATTTAATAAAATTTCACAATTATCTGTTGAACAGTTCTACAATTTAAATAAGTTAAGATATTTAAAACTAGACCATAATAATTTACGTTTATTACCAAGAGATGTATATAAAAACACCATAATAGAACACTTGGACATGAGTTACAATGACATACCTCTCTTTCCCGGCACTGCTCTGTCACAAATCGGTTTTACCCTAAGATATCTCGACTTATCACACAATCGCTTAGAATATTTAGATAGTAATATATTCCGGAGTACACAGTTTCTATTGAATTTAAATTTAGGACACAACCTATTGACAGTATTATCAGATAACACTTTCTCGAGCCTCGGTGGACTGCGTCAACTGGACCTGAGCTCTAACTCCATCAAAGCAAACTTCAAAGAGCTGTTTCATAACCTTCCTAACTTGAGGCATTTAAATCTTGCAAATGTAAGCTTAAAGTCAGTGCCTTATCTACCTTTGACAAACTTATCTAGCCTCAATTTGACGGCAAATTACATTAACAGTTTTAAGGAAATTGATGTAAAGCGGTTGGCGAGTCTTCGTCATTTAGATCTAAGTCATAATCGTCTTACTTCTTTAGTGCCAAAAATGTGGTTTCACTTAGGTAGTTTAAATATTCTTGATCTGTCATATAATCCTATTGTAAGAATCACGCCAAATAGTTTCAAATGGTTGAGTAATTTATCTCATTTGAATTTAAATGGACTGAAATTCTTAGACATAGTTGACCAGGATTCCTTCTGTCCCTTGATATCGCTACGGTCACTGCATATCCAATCGTGGTCTACTATAAATCACTCCACGTTCCGTATTTCCAATATCACTTCCTCTCTCCCCACCTTATACAAATTAGTGGTACATTGGACAGATGAGATCATGGATAATCAATTACACGGGATCGATGCAAGGAACATTCGTTATCTAGAAATCAGAGGAACGAATCTGAAAAAAATATCAGATGAAGCTTTTCAACCGTTTGCCGAAAGTCAAGAGATATTTATCAGAATTACTATGACTTCGTTGACAAAATTGCCAACAGCGTTTATGAAGCACTTGGGGCAAGTGCCGCAACTCGGCATAGATTTGAGCTATAATCAACTGACAACTCTTAATCCTGCCATTTTCTATCCTAATTTCACAAGCTGGAGTCATGTCGCGACAAAATTATTCTCAGGTACGTGAATATGGTGATTTGTTTATTTTAGAACGTCTAATATAACCCGAGTTATAACGGTAGCAGGGTCATCTACCCTCGCCCGGATACAACATATTAAATAAGATAAAGTTTTCATTTCAGAGAGATGATTTTATTTTACCCTCCATATCTGCGGCTCGGTTTAACGAAGTTGAAAACCTGCATTTTTACGCTCGTTTAAATTTATACAAGTTTAATTTAGTTTAATTTTAGTCCCGTCAAGCTAAGAGAAAAGCATATTTATGAAGCATCTCCCATAATTTGTAAATTTCTAATCTGTTACCAAACGAATTTCTATATGAGACAATATATGTATATAACAGGCAGCTTAAAACTAATATGAAATTTATAACTTACCGGTAACTAAACCACAAAATCACTTTTGCATACAGTTTAAATATTCCATAAGCTTATAATTAACACTGCGATATCTCTAAAACGAGTTAGGTTATTCATTAAATATGCACAGTCGCGCAAGTGAACCACAAGCAAATGTTAGTATTTTATTAAAATTTACTAAGCCTCTCACCGCGCCGAACGAGCCGGGCAACTCTTCTTAATGAGTTTTAATTCTTAATATACCACTCGAAACTTCTAGATGAGGTAAATCGTCTACTGTTTTATTAATAATGTTGATGACCTTTTGTAGGAGGGCTGATACTGACGGGCAATCCCTTACGATGTGAATGCGAACTAGCATGGCTTGGTGCATGGCTCCGTCGTTGGCTACAGGAGAACGAAGCAGGTGCAGAGCTACGCCGCGCTGTTCGGAGTGGTACCTGCAAAGATCCTTCAGGAAGACGTGTGTTTCTCCTCCAACTGCGCGCTGACGAAGCAGAGTGCCACGCCAGCGCACTCTCCAGTGACGCTCAGCCAAACTACACAAGTGCTGTTTATACCATTACTAGTGCTCTTTGGGCTCTTTTACTTAGATGATGACTAGTCTAATACTTAATTTTTATATTTAATAGTAAGTAATGAATGTAAATATGTTTTAACATCACCAACTTTCATGTTTGCAATCAAACTGTAGTTGAATTTTATACACGGTAAAGTTAAAAAAAATTGTAGGCAACGTGGACGTGTATTTATAAGTGAGAAAAGAATAAGTTTAATGTCTATTTAATAACACCTACTTCAATGTGTAAAGGTAGATACGTATTATAATCTTGATAAGTTTTTCTAGGTAATTTCGTAAGTGTTATGCGAACACTATAGATTGCTCACTCAATGCGACCATTTCGAAACGAAAATATAAAAGTAGAAAATCCTGTAATATTGCTTGATTTATTTCATATGATAATACATAAATATATACGTAAAAAAGTTAAACGTATCTACCCTATTGTGGCCACAAATTGTTATTCTTTTGTGAATTTACTTTATTCTAATGTAAATATGTACAAAAGTAAATATTTTTACAAAATTCAAATACTTTCCTTTTATGTACAAGTCTACTGCTACGGTTCTTAAGGAAACAGATTCGCAGGAATCCTGGTAAATGTTACACAATTTCACGGGGCTTCGTTTATCAAAGGCGTAAGCTTTGTGATTTCAACTGTGGGCATCTAACCTACTTATATTACAATTTGCATTGTGATTTCTCTCACAGACATTTCTGAAACATTTTGATTAATTCGGTACAAGAATTTCAAAGCTAATTGCTAAAAGCTTTATAATTTTTATAAGTTTATTATTATTAAAGTCCAACCAAGTCATTAATCACATGGCAATTTTAATCGAAAATATGTAGTTTCAAATAGCACAAATAGTTTATAGGAAAGAATGGAAATGCAGGTCCAATGAATAGTGATATGTAAATAAAATAAAGGAGGATTAGTGGTTCTGTGGGTATAAATCAAAACGTAGCCAATGAATACATTTAATTTCCGAACTGGCTTTGATTCCGTATCGATGGGCCCGGCTATTTCGGTTATTGCTAATGCGCCAGAATTAATTTAATTGGTATGGATTGCCGATGTTCACACATTCATTAGTATTTACATTGGCTTTATTTTTTATTTCTTGAGTTTCTAAGGACAGATAAATTAATTGAAATGTTGATTGTTATAAATATACAGATAACATACTAAAGAAACAAATTTGAATTTAAATCAATTACTGAGCATAGAAACCTACTGAAGATAAAAGAAAAAAGATTTTATATTTCTATCAATATGATTCTCACTTATATATTGTGACTATTTTATATAACAATATACTCTCTGGTAAACTATATAAGGAATACATCACACTGTACATGAAATAGACGTTCTTGGTTGGATACGCTACCTACGTAATCTTTGCATAATTCCTTTGACAGTTTCTCTTATAAGGAATTCATGTCGACACAGGTATTATTTTATAACAGATATACATAACTTGAACAGAAGTCCATTAATCATAAAATTTAACTAGACTGAAATACTTTGTTAGTTCAGTTTTTAACGATGTTTATTGTGATTGATGTATGAAACATAAACTTGAATACGAATTCTACAACTTACAAGAGTTATAATAGTTGAGTAAATTGTTTAAGCCTACTCAATGTTTTAGCTACCAATCACCACCACAAAAGACTGAAAATGAACTGATCGTTGACGTGATATGACATACAAAAGGTGTATAAAAGGTAATGTTCCCTATTAGGTTGAGTTTATTCCCAGCTCTCGAATCTAATTTATTTTACAAATGGAGAAAGTTTACAAATCATTTCAGTATAAAAACTAATTATTTTTTTGATTAATTTGTTGACTTACAAACTTCATCAACGCTTGCAATCTTTAACAGTCCACTGCTGAATATCTTCTTTATAGAAAGGCTTTGACTTGCTATACCACGCTAACCAAACTGGTTTATAACCAAAAACTGGTTAATTGCAAAACTATTTGTATAGGCCTCCCTCAAGATTCTCCACAAGAGCTGGTCCCGTGCCGACCGCATTCAATGGCTTTTCCCGACCTTCACTAGTTCGTCGGATCATCTTGTAGGGGGCCTACCACGCTACGTTTTCCAGTACGCGGTCACCACTCGAGAACTTTATGGCCAACAAAAACAGTAGTTTTATCGGCCATTGTTTTTGTGTGCAATGTGCTCCATCTACTGCCACTTAAGTTTAGCAATTTTACAGGCCAAATCGGTGACCTTAGCTCGTCTGTGGATTTCCTCATTCCTGATCCGATCATGCAGATAATTTCATTGCACATTGAACCATATGAGATTATTTATGCGTAATGTAAATTTATATGCAAATCAATATGACAAAAATACACGCATCGGCTAGATCTAAAAATAGTGCTTAATTCTAAGATAATAATGAATTTCATTAATATACTCGTAAGACTGCTCTAATAAAGGTACTCAGATAAGTACCTCACTACCTTCACTAGAGCAGTCTTAATATAACTTTATAATCAAATCTATTTCGCGAACAATGTTATAAAGTGACATATTATTATTATACCCGTGCCAGGGTTGAACAATCGACAACTATTCAATAACCAATTCCGAACTAGTTCGTCATCAATCTGTAACTGTCCAAAGAAGCCCTGGTTTCTTGTATAGATCAAAGGAGTTTAATTAAGACAAGTCTAAAAGCAATGGTAACACACATCACACGAAACTTGTGGTATCATAACCTTCCTTACCTTATTTTGCTGATACAATTAACATTACAATAACTTATTATGTAAATTGTAGGACTTATATTATTAAATCACGTCATTAAAAAAATATAATTATCTTTTTCTTCAAAACAGAAGACTAAAAAGTCAGAGATTCCTGGTGATTTGTTTCAGTACATATATATCAGTAATCGTGTTCATGTAACATATACATATTTCTTGAATACATTATAAATTAACCTGCAATATGCTAACCACATAAAATTGTATTAATCACTTTATTAGCAATTAGAAAATATTTTAGATACACAAAACCGCCTAGTGACGGCAAATAATACAACAACATCTCAAATCATATTACCACCCTTAAACAAACTACTCGAAATGTTGACACTCTAGCGTCAGTTTCTTCGAAGAATAAAAGATCAGTGCGACAGTATGATTCAATAAAAAACTCTGTAGAAAAGTTAGAAAGGATATATTCGTAAAGACAGCAACATTTTTCTGTAAAGAGGCGTCTCTGTACGAATATAAATCTGCCCACTCGACTCTTACATAGATAATGGTGAATAGTGAAGCAGTGGAGAGAGCGCGCTACTGTGACGTGTGACAAGATGTATCTACTAAATCATTGTTGCGATGTTTGCAATTAACTTGCCCTCTGAGCTATTTATCTACTCACCGTTTCTTTTTCGAAGCGTTGGGGAAAAGAATGAATTGATACACTTGGAAAATACTCCTAATTCTAGAAGTATAAAGTACTGTACCGTGTGCAGAGTGATTCGCCGGCAAAGTATTTTATTCGCAGATAAACACGTTATTTGAAACTTTTTATTTGGAACTATTTTCTTAAGTCAAATTTTAGATAAATAGGACTTTCATAAGCCTGTAATATATTTACTACGGTTAACACTTAAAAAGCATCACTTACTTTGACTTTGGGTCGACTGGGCTCACCGATGGTTGTTTAGGGCACATAATTTGAAATTATTGCTTAAAAAATTGATTTTTTATAGTTACCAAATGTATTATATGATTTACATTATAGTAATAAGTAGGTAATACACAAAAAAGATACAAAGACACATTATCTAAAAAGAACAAGGAGATGATTTACAAATGAAATCACACACACACACACAGTTTTCCATAAAAGTACAAATAACATTTTTTTTTATTTTTTTTTTTATATGTTTTTCTATAAAACTTTATAAATTTAATAATATATAAACAAAAATGTTCATCGTACAAAGTACACATGCCGAACGTAGATTTACCTACAGTATAAGTTTGTCCACAAATCCAGCAATCACACTTTAACTCACAAGTATCAACAGTTTGGTTTTAGCATAGGCCCTGAATAATTTGGAATAATACAGCCGTGTGAGAACTATGAGTTTATTTTTTTTACTTATCTTAATTTGTTTTATACTAAGATCTGCAGTCTGTATTTACAAGAAAGTCAAGGTGCAGGCAACATTACGGCTAAAATACAAGAAGGTAGGCTACGATGCGATGAGTTCACATGAAACGGAGGCCACCCGACCATAGATCTAAAGACTGACGGAAAACACGCTTGAAGAATGTAATGAGATTCGCCTGATGGAAAGTGACTGCCGCTGCACATATCGGCCTGTGGCTCGAGAGCCACAAGCACATTGCGGCCTGTAGTTTCATATTTCCAGATACAACATATTGGACAGAACGAAATGAACTGAACAGAGATATTAACCCCATGTTCATGTGTTATGAATATCTTAAAAGAGAGAGTAGCATAACTTCTAAATTACTTTTATACATGTGCCACATTTATGAGTATGTAAATTAAGCGTTACCTCTGCAAGAAAGAATAAGTATCTATGAACACTTACACGTAATATGAAGAAATATTTGTAGAGGATGACCCAATAATATATTATTTTAATATTTTAAAGGACGTAAAGGTAAGAATAGGATCTAGGATCTCTCATTCTACAAGTTTTGTTAACTTACGTTGATAGTAAAATGCAATCAGAATTTCACTTTATATTTCTTCTTATTTTTAAGAGCCACCAAAGTGATTTTGCTCAGCCTGATAGGAAGTATGAACAGAACTCATGAGCTGTGGTCACTATACTCATTGCAAATGCAGACTCAGCAATATGGTGACCCACATTATGGCAGTCAAGTAAGATACTTTTTCACACCTCGCTTAGGAAAGTCAAGTCAAACTCAAACTCTTACTATGTTAACTATCACTAATTCACCAACGAAGAACGAAAACACGGATCCTGTTGCTTTACGAGTAAGTTGGTCTTCTGTGAGAGGATAGTACTACCCCGTGATGAAATCGGCGTGATGAATTCTACTACCCATTCTTTACTGAATCTTTTATTTATACTATGAATTACACAAAAATGGGAAATAGTATGTTTTTTTATTCATACACCAACAATTATTAATATATTATTCATTCATGCAACATGAGCTTGTACAAAAAAATGTTTACATCAGCTGTGAATAAATGGTAACTGTGCTTCAAATTATATATGTATCTTTAGGATAGTGTATTGATGAAAACTTTCACTCCAAATTTCTTTTATGAAGAGCTAGGATGACATCAAGCAGTTTTTAGTGCGATCTTCGGCAATAATTCACACAGAACACTATACGCTATGATGACAATTAGACAGGTTAGTATGTGTAGAGTTAGGAGATTGCTCTCCAAGCTTACTTATAAGTGCAAGCAATATATGTTCCCCTTGAGGTAACTCAAACAAAAATATTTGGTATATTTGGTAGGATTTCGTTTAACATAAGCTTCTTAGAAATGCAATTTAAATTCTTATCTCCTTTTAAAATATCACATAAACCTGGTAATACTCTAAGCCTAAAAGCTTTTAGAGTTGGAACGCTAACAAAATACTGTACCTACTTACATAATTTTCTATAACTCATAACATTTACTTAATTAATACGGCAGAATGACATCAGGTAACGACATAGGTACACGCTTTTGACATTATCTATACCAATTGGGAGCAATATAGGAGTTCAAATTATACTGTTGGGACACATTTTGTTATAAATATACCAACCACACATAGAAAAATAATCATATTGAAAGCTCAGAGGCTCGATTCAGGCACACTCTTGAGTTTTTCGATATATTGGTATGGAAGATATGGCAGATATATCATGTCATAGTGTTTGACGTATTACTTACTTTTGTTTATGTTGCCTATAAACTGTCTCATTGATCTAGTGGTTAGCGTATGCGGCTGCCGATCAAGAAATCTTGTGTTCGATTCCAGAGTCGGGACAAAAAAGTAAAGAAAGTTGGAGTGATTATAGAAATAGTTAATTATCAGCCCAGAGTTTGGAAGCTGGGATCTTCACCTTTGTGCCTCGGATAGAACGTAATGCCGTCAGTCCTACGTCTGCCACTATCCTTGGTTGCTTCGGATAATTGTCTTGCCGGATTGTGAGAGTGAGGCAACAAAGAATGCACCTGCGTTTGCGCACACACTTGTGCACTATAATATATCCTGCATAGTTGGCTGGTCTTCGCTGAGACTGGTGGCCGTGGCCAAAACCGGGTAGCAGAGCATCATCATAATGATCCATCGTACTTGTGAAAATTTTTAATACTATAAAATTAACGTAAAGATGTCCGTTATCTACCCCAGAATGAGAAGATGAATATAGATAAAATTTGAAAGCCACCAAAAGCTTCATGTAGCTGCTGATCCTCCCTATCATCTCAGCGGTGACACCACTGGCTGCGTGTGTAAGACCTCTGAGCACAAGTACAGGCCAAGTGGAGGACCAACAAATTCAGGGAACATCAGTAAACCTCCTTCCAAGAAGGCTGACGATCTCAGATGCAACGCATAGCCGCATTACAAACCTCATCACGAAAGCGATATGCCCCTATGTCGAGCTCTTTGGTCAGGGCCTGCGTAGACAACCTAGAGTGAACGGCTGGTCGCTCTTCAACTTTGCAACAGTCCACCGCAAAAATTGGAAATACGCATTGTCACATGTTCTTATTGGGATCCTAGATCCGGCAGAGCTCAAATTGGATATACAGATAATCCGAGAGCATCTCAACCTCTTCCAGAACACGCCAGTCTCTTACTCAGCAGGTAATAAGAGTAGGTACAGAGAACGAAAGGGCCACCGTCGAGTCCCCCTGCTGTCGCGTGCACGTATTGGTGGAACCACTAGTTAGTAGACGCAAGTCCAACGAGGCCACCCACCCCTCTACGGCCTCGTCTTTTGTGTAGTACTGTGACTTTTTTATTTCTTTTCATTTTAATAGTCTGTCAAAATCACTATATTCTGATTAATGGAAAGCATGAATAGAATCCGAGAATTGTAGTCACATGGTGATCCACAATATGATGGCCTAGTGAGAGACTTTTTACGATCCATTTGGGGATGCCAAAGGTATGACAGTTACCGTGGCAGTATAAGGAAACACTTACCACGATAGCTGTCATCCATGCGTCAGTCTGGTCTCGCACTCACCAACAAAACACGACAGCATGTACTTGTCGGTTCCGTTGAAGTCCTCCAGCACAAAAACGTGCCCAAAAGTTAGACACTGCATCGAAATAAAAGTCTAAAACTAAAAGTCAGAACTAAAAGTCGACCAAGGTAAGGATTCCCCATATCTGGGCACGAGTAGATTAGTTTCAAAATGAGACGTTCGCAGGTACGTAGGCTAGGAGTGCACTTACAACTGAACTATCCGTTAGCTATGTATCTCCTGACCAAGCACCAGACGGCAGGGAAACAACATCACCTAATGCTTCTTCAGTGGCTGTATAAGTACACACTGAGCCCGTCCTACCCTTTCCGCAATGGGTAGCGGAGGAACTTCAATCCGTAAAAGGGTCCCATATTCATGTTTTTACGTGAGTTTCCTCCTCAATACTCCTGAGACCGAAGAGCCAACAAAAGAATCTACAGACACACCCAAACTGTTGGGCCAGACATCGACTAACTAGTCGAAAAAGGAGCTGACTGCAGTCAGCAGTGATAACAAGTGAGACTCAATTACCTGTTAGTGAATAAGTGCAGATGTTTCCCGATGCAACTGTGTCTAGAAAACGCCTGTGTCAAGTGGAAGAAAAGGGTCCCGCGCAGCCGCCCTGCCAACTCGACGATGACCAGCTAAAGAGCCTGCACGGCGGCAAAGCCAATACGTGGAACCTCCAACCGTAACGACCAATGAGCCATCGTGCCACGACAAACAGCCTCACACCACTCGCGTACCTCTTCAGACGGGGACTGTGCTGCTACCGGCCCGGAATCTACTTCCGCCTCCAAATCACAGGTTGGAGTTCCGGCCAAGGTATACTCCGCCTCTGTTGACATGATGAGGTAGCCGCGTATGGCTTTCATTACCAGTAATCTAGAGTAATCCTAGGACAGAAGCAGCGCCGACCAGCTTTGGAGCAAGCTGTTGGAGGTGCTTACGATGGAGGACCATGGACCAAAGGGCCTCCGTTTTATCCAGAGTAGCTCGTAAGCTTAGCACCTCAATGCGTCCGATCACCAGAGAGACTCCCCTAAGGGCCAGGCGCGTCATCTCTTAAAATGTGTCACTTTACTTTATCGGACCGGACTTTAATCAATGTGTCATCAGCGTAACAGATAGCGCCCAACTCGGGAAGCACACGACCTTCACGTTCTGACTGCACAGATTGTTAGCAGTTTAAACTGTTGCCACGCTGTTTGCTATTGCACTGAGTATTGTGGGTTCAACCTCATACAGGACAGCACTTTGTGTTGTCCACAAATTGTTGTTCTGAGTCAGAGTGTTTTTTGAATTCGTTTTCTACTCCGTGAAACAGGATTTATATTTAATGTAGGCGTTGTATATTTTGACAACATAAGATACCAACTATTTTTGTTTCACTGACAATATTTGGAACAACTAACGTATGTGTCAAAATCATTTTATTTATTCGTTTTTTATGTTACCGCAGCGGTCGTATAATCATTATGAAGAAATCGGAACGAAACTGCAGAAATTTTACGTGTAGCAGTAATTTTCCATTTACGTCAAACAATTATACTTACACCTCTTAAATATTTGATAGCCAATTTGAAAACGATTACATTTTATTACATATTAAAATGACTGGTAAAAGAAATATGGTAAAAGAAAATTGTTGAGAATAAAACTCACAAACAATGTACCGTATCGTTGAAATAACAATCTGAGTAATATATATTAACAAAATTAGCCGCTCATGGTATTCATTAGCTATATATAGAGATATACATGTAAGATTCGCAATTAGAGAGCGTGATATATCTCTCGTGTGACAGCAGTCTAGAAACCGGCCTCTAATACGCAAGGATTAAATCAGCGCACATTCCTACAGAGATTCGGCGAGTGCCTTTACCCGCTCAGCGCTCATACGTACATACATATTACAAGCCTCTAGCTTTATACAGATTATTCAAATACCAATTTTAGTACGTTAATACAACTTCACTTGCAAATCTTGAATTTGCATCATGGTTTTAGGTTGGGTTTAGGTTTTACTCAAAACACATTTAAAATTATTGATACTTTACGAAAATAAAAGACTGTGCAAACCACTTGACGAGATAAATCAAAGTTAATTTTCGTTTTGACTAAGACGTTTTTGAGCAAAAATATGAACTGTAACTCAAAAATTTACTCACGCCTCATTAAAAACGACTCTTCAATGTTTAAATTGTGATTATTTACACAGTTACTTATAAGCGAATTACGATATCAAAACACTAAAATTGATTTAATCTTCTATAATCAAATCAAGTCTTAACTTAAATAAGTCTTAAGCTCTAAATCTTCTAGACTCGAAAACTTTAAGCTTAATATTGGCTCAGAATTAAGTTGCATTCATAAACTTGTGATGGTGCACATGAGGGGAACACAAATAATATTTTAACTTTAATATTTTTCCTCAATTTAAAATTTTGCAGAGTAAAGCTACGAATCCACTTTCAGTATGAAACGGGAAATTAGCAACGCTGCCTTTCGTATTATTTATTATAGAATGGGTCATTGCGGTTAGTGCTCCATCAATTTGAACATTGTGCCACTGTCATTTCAAGGGCCCGAGTAATCAAACTCTAGGTCAAGGCATTCATTTTACGCAATTATAACTAGAAATTTTTAGGTATAAAAAGGTACCATGGGTATGTGTGCAAAAGCAGTAACGTCCCGCAGGAGATGGAACTGCGTTAGTATACTTTAATTACATTCCACATATACAACAAATATGCATAACTAGCAACAGAGCTACTGCGAAGAGACGGGTTTTATTCAATTTAATAGCCATATATAGATATTTTCATTTCAAAATGGTGCTTTATTTATTTTCATGACTCGTGCTTTTGCACAATTCATAAAGTCCACTCAACCGGCAAAAAAAAACAATAAATTATTAAGCTTCGAATAGCAAAAATGTAAACGATCAAAATTATAAGCACCATCGAAAGAGTTCATTTATTTGTATAATAACCATGAATTAATGAGTAACTATTTGATTTAACACGGACTTATAAAGTTATTTAAACTCATGTATAAATAAAACATTTACACATTATTGGATTTCAATTACGGCCAATTTCACTAGAAAGAAAATAATATATGTGCGTGTGCCTATACCCAACAGCCTTAATCTAGCCATAAATAACTTTTTCCAGCCTTAGACCAACATATTTTATGAAATAACTTATTCTCAAGCTGAAAATATATTCAACATCCAGGGGCTTAAAAAAATCTAGCTATGAAAATTTATGCTTTATTCAAATATACTGGTATACTGTTGTGTGGCCAAGTCATATAAGTTTAAAATAAGTTTAATAATGTTTTAAATGGTTTAAAATTTAAATATCAAATAGAATTCTTTTACAAATTGAACAGATCAATATTGTGTCTAATACCTAATTAACAATCTAAGTTCACCCTTTTCTCAAAGCCAGCATACTTTTACATTTAAAATTGAACTCCTTGAAAATTCTCAGCTAATTCCATTCTAAAGAAATCTCTCTAATTATCTGCATACCTTATTTAAAAGACGATCTAAATTACTTTTTCTTCTCAAAGATACCTAAGGACAAATTGGAAGGGACCGTAGAACCGTTAAGAAATGTTTATAGTTTGGAGAATTATGTTATAAACGGCAATACCGGGGGGCGCACTAGTTAAACACTCGGGTTCCTAATCGTTTCGATTCCAATAAAGAAATGCGAATTGAAACTTGAAAGAAGGATAGTCTCAGAGCCCGAATGTAATTGTCTGTGCTCGAAGCAAACGATTTCTTTTGCTTATTGCCTTCGAGGGTTTTTGCAATTCTCTTAATGTTATTATCTGACAACTCAATTTTATGATGTTAGAACGGGATAGAAACATATCGGTTGAAATGAAAAAATATTCGACGTTATTCTTTGTATCTTGCGAACCAGAATAAAATTATTGTTGTTTAAATTTACAGCAAACGTACAAAAATTTGTTCAATTTATTTCACATTACGAACGAAAACGTATTTGTAATGTTTGTATTTCATGAATTAAAATCTACGATTCGTAGTCTCATCAACGAAATATGTAGTTTGCAATTACTAGCCCAGTCCGAAAATTCTTTACTAGGGCACAAGACTCACTCGATAAATACCGTATACAAAGTTCTGTACGAGTTACACTAAAATACCACTACTGTGCCAAAATGTGAGTTCTTTATATTTCAAATTATATCTGTCTCATTTAAAAAAAAGACCCATATATTTACTTCTTTGGGCCATACGTACGAGTACAACTGATGCGCTGATGATGATGACGATGATGAACACAAGAATTTCTTCAAATTATATCTAAATATCCCAATAGCTCCCGATGTCAATTAAATTTAGAATGACAATCAAATATTATTATAAAGAGAACAAATCAAGAATAAGGTTTCAACTTTGAATGGAAAAGTTCAATGATAAAAAGATAGGATTTGAAATGAGTAAGAAGCTGAAAGATGTTATCTATATATTTTTTACACATAGGTGAAGTATTTATTTATGTGGTATTGTCTCAAATAGATAGGCTAAGTTAAAATTTAAATAGAATCCTAATGTTAATTTATCCACTTATTTGATTTGAGGTAATGATTAATTAGCCTGCGATGAGAGTTGTTTTCTTTAATCTAGCAATGAGGCTTAATAACATAGGCTATTGTCCGCTGGAATAGCTACCTCTAAAGCTCTATTTAGCTGTTTACTATGCAGATATAAAACTTAATATGCATCATCATCATAATTAATAAGATACCCAATTAAGTTTAAAATTACTTCGTAGCTGAGCCAATGCTCCGACGAGGGAACTCTTCAACGGTCAAACGTAATGACGCGAAACAATTTTTATAAAAGTTTTAACTAAATTTCAGTATGACCAAATTGCTGTACTCAGTAATGGCTTTGAAAACGTTTTAACTATTAATCATGTACATTTCGTTTTCTGATCATGGAAAATGCAGTAATAGTGGATTTAAATTTTGAAATTTCATAACAGACACAGAGTGGGTCAAGACTTCGTTAACATTTGAATGCAACATCCCGCGCAAACAAATATCGGGGAGGATCTAACCAATAGCTCCTTTCTCGGAAATTGTCTCGCAACGAATCGCTTCACGGGGCCGGCCTGCAGTTCACTTATTACTGTGAGACGCTTATTTCACGTTAAATATGATTTACACGACTTAAATCAGTGTCCAAGTACTCCTTTAATAAAGAAATGGGTGAAGAAGTTCGAAGAGATGGGATTTACGCTAAGTGTAAAGCAAACTGGCGGCCGACGGACTTCTCGGACTGAAGAAAACGTGCAGCAAGCTTCTACTTCTGTTCGACGTAATGTAAATTTACCGACGCGCCAACATTCAGCTGAATTAGGATTATCCCGCACATCATTTCGTCGTATTTTAAAATTACATCCACATAAGATCCAGATAGTACAGGTACTAAAACCTAATGATTTGAATTTGTGCAAGTCTTATACTGCAACAATATTAGAACGATTCAGTGATTTTGACATTAGATTATGATATGACATTATTTTCAGAAGAAACCCATTTTCATCTCAAAGGACATGTAAACAAACAGAATTGCAGGTGTTGAAGCAGTGAAAATACTAAAGCTTAACATGAGAGGCTACTTCATTCTCCCTAGATA
Organism: Hypercompe scribonia; assembly: GCA_949316085.1. Classification (NCBI taxonomy): domain Eukaryota; kingdom Metazoa; phylum Arthropoda; class Insecta; order Lepidoptera; family Erebidae; genus Hypercompe; species Hypercompe scribonia. The sequence continues at coordinate 10,046,259 of OX438975.1, forward strand.
ACTGTATGGGCTGTAATTTCAGCAAAAGGACCCTACTTTTTCGAAGATTCTCGCGGCCGTTCAGTTTCTGTTAATTCTGTTGAATATGTAAAAATATTATGTGAGTTCTTCGCACTGATGCTACAGAAATTTGCTGGCTACAATTGTAACACATGATTTTAACAAAAATGAGCCACTTGCCACACATCCAGTGAGTCCGTGCGGGTGGTCAGAGACATGTTTCCGGAAAAGCTGATTCCCAGACGAGACGACATTCCATGGCCACCTAGAAGTCAAGATCTATCGCCAGCAGACTTCTTTTTATGGAGTTATTTGAAAAGTTGCGTCTATATCAATAAACCAAATACACTACGTCAACTAAAATAAAATATCAGCGAAAAGATGTCGGCCATCTCGCAGTCTCTTTCCTGACGAGTATACGAAAATTTCGGTGCTCGCTTAAAAAAGTGCAAACGTTGAAACGGTGGTCATTTAGACGATGTAATTTTAAAAAAATAAATTTCAACTAATTAATTTTAAAATAAACATTTCTTGTAATATATTAAATAATTTCTTTATACGCTTTTTTAAAAAGTTAACTAATTCGTGACCAAAAAGTACAAATACTTTGTGGTATAGATCAAGGCAAAAGTATATAATTTGTCATTTATAATTCATCATTCGCCTCTCTTTAAGTTTTTTTGGGTTTTATTAGTCGAAGATTCGATTTTATGATGAATTCTATTAGTTGGTTGTAGCACTTTATTACCCTTCCAACCTATTCTTTTTAATTTCACATTTCATCATCAAAAAATAATATTCAACTTTAATGCGATCACTAACACGATACATATATACTGATATACGATATACTGTATATTTCTATCCAATATACTCGTATCTATGTAAATAGTGTTACGTGTTAAAGCTTGTTTAATTTGAAAAATAAGCCTAAAAGAGACGTTATTACAAACATGCTTAAGAACGTTCAAATAATGAAAAATAATCGTTCTTGATGAACACCTAGGATGCTGGACTAATCATTTAAAACACTTCTACATTTATCGTGCTATAGCTCAACCTGAACTAAACTTGCGATCAAAGAGGCGCCTCCATATATAACTCGTCACAGGTCCACTGGTTCATTCCTGAATGTTCCAATTACTAACAGAAGATTCGGACACTGCCACTACGAGCAAATATTCTCGAACGTAAGTAAGCTAACCGCGCGACAATCAAACTATATTTGACCTTATGTTAATTCCAGTAAAGTTCATTATGTGTGCCATAATATTTAAACTTAATCTATAATAGAACTTACTGCACCGACTGTCACTTGCTTTTCCGAATTTTTGTGATATTTCATAATAATATCTAGGTACATGCACACATATACACACAAACACAAACATTATAATGAAAAGCCTTTCTTTAAAAAGGAGATTTTTCTTCTTTCTTCAATTATTATGTTATCACTTAAATGAAGATATTAAATTAATAGTTCTGAAAACTACACATAACTACAAAATTTCTTGCTTACCACGTTCTTAAGAAACTCAAATAAAATAATGAAAATTCATATTACAAATGTAGCTTATATAACTTTTAAAATATATACAAAAATATTTTTCGCTACTATTGATCTAATCTCCGATTTACTAAGTATGTATAAGTAGTTAGTTGTCAAACTATCTGCAAATTATACTAAATAAATATGTGCATAACATGTTCAAATTCTCCAACATGAATAATTGATTCACGTTCTTTACACGTTAACATATTTCTAGATAATACTTTAGTAGGGACATTTTTAAATTAGTGTGCTACAGATATAAATATAATGAAATTAGTATAATTTTTCTCATAATAGATCATAAAGTTTACCTTTATTGTGTCGTCATAAATCACAGTAGAATGGTGCAGTCCGTCACGCAAATGGACATTGTGTGTTCTAAAAAATACTCCGTTATGAATAATATTCATACATTATTTATCAAACCAATGAGCTGTTGTTATAGTTCATTTGCATATTCAGAAAATTAAACATTATTCATTTAAAAAATACCTATAGCAGCTACAAATATATCTTTGTAGCGAATTTACTTGAATATATAAATAAGAATAAAAAGTTATTTTTAAGGATATTCTGTATGCAAGAAGTATCAGATACAGCAAAATGATATCACTCTCACTATCAAAGAAGTAGGTCTAACGGGGTTGTGCTACAAATTTCACACTATTTCTATTCAACCTATCGCCGTCCACTGCTGAACGAAGGTCTCCCCCAAGGAACGCCAACGATCCTGGTTTTGGGCAATTCGCATCCATCTGCTACCAGCCACCTTCTTTAAGTCGTCGGTCCATCGTGCCGTAGGGTGTCTACGTTTGCCCAATCGTGGTATCCACTCTAGAACACTTCGGCTCCAGCGACCATCGGGTCGTCTGGAGATATGGCCGGCCCACGTACATTTTAGCATACTGATTCTCCGTGCGATGTCAGTTACTCTAGTTCTCTGTCGAATAACCTCGTTACGAATTTTATCAAGCAGAGAAACGCCCAGCATCGCACGCTCCATCGCACGCTGAGCTACTTTAAACTTATGGACCTTTCCCATGGTGAGTGTCCACGTCTCGGCTCCGTATGTCATTACAGGTAGAACGCACTGGTCAAATACTTTGGTCTTTAATAATTGTGGGATCGGCAGCTCGAAGATGTGACGAAACTTTCCGAACGCCACCCAGCCCAGAAGAATTCTCGAAGAAGAAATTTAACAGTTTGTCCAAGGTAGATATATTCTTGCACAACCCCGATAGCAGCTCCATTTATGGTTTACGGTTTCACACGTCTACTGTGTAAATCCAAAGGTGCAAAAGAGGGGTTCATGATAAGTAATGGAACCCCAGTCAGTCAAGTTTTTCAAAAAGTTTCCTTTAAGGTCACACCCGAGATTTACAGGTTATTTTCAATCAATGTAATTTTATCATATCACTTTATCGCAATTCCAGATGACATAATGTCTGATGAGATTATATACACGATAAATATACTTATTGAAATAATATATTAATTTATCTGCTGTTGACGTTCAAACCACATATATGAATACAAAATCATCATTGCATTAAATTCAAAACAAATAAGTTTATTATTACATAATTTTGTCCACAACGTTTGGTCATTTCATGTTTCTCACAAAGCGTTTAATGTACATAAATGACCAGAAAATTACCGCTCAATATCATGAATAATGAATCACAATATATTTCAGCTTACTGAATTTTCGATATGTCGATAAGTCCATAATTTGTAGAAAATATTTTTCTGAAATCGTAACGGTTATTTATAGAACGAGAGATACTTCTTCAATAATATCTTTTTAGAAAGCCAATACAAAGATTGTTTTTGCAAAGTAACTCCGAAAAGAAACAGCATTGCATCTAATATTATTTCTTATTATGAATAAAGCAAAACTATTGGAGCACAGACAATTAGGTAGCTGTCCAAAGTATCTGCTCGGTAATAGCTGCTTCTTGTGCCTCCACTAAAAACTGATGGCGCGGAAACAGAACGAAATGAACGACCGATGACTTTCGTTTTCTTATAATTCTTTGTATTGTTCCGGAAAATATCGGATCACTTGACTCGCTACCTGATCTAACGACTACCCTCTTATTTCTTTTATTGTATTAGGAAATACACAAGTTGGTATTCACATATATACAATACAAACGTAAGGCAAGAAAAGACACGATTGCTGTGATTTAAAATGGCACTCCTATTGTATAAATTTTATTACATCGACATGGGTTCCGTTTCTTAGGTCAGTATAAAGAAAATAAATTCTCGAAAAGTGCTATAGTTATGGAAAAGTGACCTAAGAATACTATCATGCGATTTTCAGAAAATAAATAATCAAGTAACCCTCTCATATTTTATTCGGTCCAGGGAAGCTTTGTAAATGTGGGAAAAAGGTATTTTATTGTATTACCCATTGTACGAGTTAGTAATGACGGCTTTCAGACCTATAATTTAGGTTGACAAGCACGTTAGGCAGTAAGGCAATAAGAATGCCACGTTTTGATAATGGTATATTCGCTCTCTTTACCACTTCATTATTAAAGACCAATTTCAAAATATTGTGACCTACAACAATCTCATATCTATTAGTTTTTTTAGCGTTCAGTTTTTTATAAAAGTACCTTTTTTAAATTTGTTAATTCAAGTTCACAAAAACTTAAATGGAACTAAGAACTTGTTATAACTAAACTTAACCCTACTTAGGTGTACCAATTAATCTGATTACAAATTGATACATTACCGATGTTAGTGAGCCTTTAGGAATCAATGAAATCAATATTTTGTAAGTTAGTTAATCGGTGTTCGCAGTAGTTTTATCCCAATCTTTTATTTCATATATTCGATAATATTTCGATATCACAAATAATTTTAACTACTCTAGATGGACTATCGTCACCTAAAAAAAATATTCTTTATCACCTTTTTCTTGATTAACGATATGTAAGACTCTTATATCACACAACTAAAAGCGAGAAAGGTAATTGCCATATATTTTATTCATACATTATTATATTATACCAGGGATAAAGTATATAGAGCCCGTACTTAATAGCTGGTTGGACTTCGGACATCACACTCACACCTACAGTGCAAGTACCAGCGTGACTATTGCTCGAAATGAGCTAACTCGATGACTCCTGCAAGAGATTTTAGCAGTGGCAGAGCAGTCCATGGCCTTTATGGGGCCCCAGTATGGATGGATGCCCAGAATATTAGGGTACCGCCACAGAGACACAACACTTATACCTAATATTTTTTCTATAATATCCAGACCACATTATACCTACAGTTATTTGCTGTATATTTAAAAAATACCTTACTGATATCGAATTCAAAATAAATTATTACTTTTTCATTAATCACTATCTCCAATGAATATTTTAACCATGACTGACTTACGTTTTCATCGAACACGTGATACATCCATTACTTAATCATATTACATATATATGCAGGGAAACAAAACTGATACATACAAAAGATATTGTGTAAAAATATCTCACCCTCCTCAACAGACTTGAAACACGTATCATTCGAAGCGTATATTGAAATAGTTTTTTTTACCTATGGTAACATACCTCACATGTATTAGTACGGAGATGTTTATATTTTTTTTATTATTTTTACCTACTCATTTACATAGTATGCAATAACAAATGAGTAAGTAAATGCTAATATAGTTATAACTATAGTGATGCTCACGAAGATGTCAAAAAAAAACTTTGGTTTTCATGAAATTGAACTGACTGTGTTTTAAGAAGATAATTTCGGTAAAATAAATAATGGAAACAGGAACTGACATGTTGTAGCCACGTTCTATTCCAAGCATTTTACAAGACAGCTTGCCTGAAAGTCTCGCAGCAATGGCTAAATATTTTTTTATCGTCGTCAATAACCTTTAACAGTCAACTGCTAGACATAGGGTTCTCCTTAAAAGGATATTTTTGGCCTACTATACCACGTTGGCCAGCCATGTTAATATCCCTTCGAAGTCCGAAGACCCGGAGAGCACATTTTCAAGATACCTCTGACCACTAGAGGAGTCTCTCTGGTGGTTGGGTGCATTGAGGCGTTGGGTTTACGGGTAACTCGGGATAAGACGGAGGCCCTTTTATTTCACGGGCCCCGTCGTGGTCCGCGCCCCGGCGCCTCTATCGTAATTCGGTCGTCGTACCGGTTCAGGCTCAGATGAAATATCACGTGCTGATTTTGCCGCCATGGAGGCTCTCCAGCCGGTCATCGCCGAGTGGGCAGGGCAACAGCACGGGACTCTTTCCTTCCGACTGACAAAGGCCCTTTCCGGGCACGGTTGCTTTGTTAAGTATCTGCACTCAGTCGCTAGGAGGGAATCGAGTCCCGCCTGTCACCACTGCGACTGCAGTGAGGACACTGGCTCAGCACACGCAAGCGGTTTGTTTCGCCTAGGCTGCACAGCGTGGGGAACTCACTGCAGTTATTGGAGGAGATCTCTGGCTACCGGCCGTCATAAGCCCCATGGTCGGTAGCGACAGTTGTTTTACCATGGTTGCCACAGAAGGTTGTAAAGACGTCATTTCGCGGAAGGAGGCAGCGTAGAAGGCCCAAGAGGACGATCTCCACTCGGACCCAATACACTGCCGGCGAACTGGGTGGCTGAGGCGCGCGTACCTGCGCCTCATACCGCCTTGAACGGAACAAATTTTCCCCTCCATCCACTACAGTGGCCAGCCGCGAGAAGGTGACATGCGTGTGTGCCGTACATCGCCTAAATAGAGAATTTACCCGCAAATGGTGCCTGTAGTGGTCGTGGTGTGTGGATGTCGTAATAGCAGCGATTCCCGGATCCCTCCTATCTCAGGGGCAGAGTAACACATCGTATGGTTTTAGTCGGTCCGATTCCGACACACCACCCCGTCGTGGACTCCGGTGGGGGTTTCCACACGTTAAAAAAAAGAAAGATTTTTTCCCTGTATTCCTTCTCTTTGCACTGATGTTGTTCTACGTAGTTTACTCCCTTAGTCGCCTCTCATGACACCCAAGAGATAAATAGGGCTGGTGACTCTCGATATTCGTTATCTGTTACCGCACGGACACTATTTATTATATATATTATATGTTACATTATCTTATTTTTTATATATTATATTTTACCAATTTTAAAACAGGTAAGTCATCCCGGTTTTTTGTTTTATTTAAGAGTGGTTACAATAAGTTATAAGAAGCTCATGACTGCTTGATCCACATCCATCCTTGATATCACAGACCACAAGTAATTAGTAATTCAAAAATATTAAATGCGTAATTTTATCTGTCGTCTTTTGTAAACAAAAGTTTTATAAACTACTACGAGTAAACTCAACCAAAAAATGTATAAGTATACGTGTATCAATATTTTTCGTTCTATTTCAGATTCTTTTCAATAACACCATGGTTATATATCAAAGATACCGCCAAAAAGCTGGTAATGGAATAAATGGAGGGGACTGCCCTGACGAAATTGATACTGATGTTGGTATGAATGTTGTAACTGCTCCAGAACCAATCAATAGACCCGCGCAAATGCTTGATCATATTGTAAGAGATGACTTTGTACACATGGAAATACCAGCAGAATATAATCTAATTATTATAAAAGTCTTTATTATAAAAAATAAATACAATATTTAAAAAATAATAATTAAATGGAAACCTCATTTATTTTACAACTAAATCGGGTGTTTTGTCTTTTTATACGTAGGAATAAATAAACTAAAATGCAACTCATATTTGTTGGAGTGTGAGGACCGTATCTGTACAAAATCCGGCTTTGTCCTTTCCTTCATTTGTTCACATCCACATTGCAAACAGTCTCATTTTGAAATTTGGATTTTAAATCCAATCTCTTTCGCACACACTTTCTGTAATTAAGCTTACAAAAAGCACTTCATTATAGATATGTAAATGACATGAAATGGACAAACCCTTTAAATGAATATTAATAATTATTCAGAACAGCAGGAACGTTATTAATAACTGATTAAGTGGACCGTTCATTCCCACTGACCCAGGTTAGTATTGAATAAAGACAATGGGTATAACTTTGAAGGCTTTCGCGGAGAGTGGTCGATGTCATTACCGTATTGGTTTAGGGCTGACAGCCGGAAGCTCTCGAACAAACAACATCGCCCGGCCCAATGGACTGGTATAGATACATCTGCCTCCACTAACGACCAATAAACGATTATTTGCAAAATGTGAACCCTTTGAATTAGCTTCATTTCCGCACAATATCAAAATATACTTTAACATACATAGTCGCTTTCAATTATATAATTTGTAAACAGAATACTCAATTTAGTAGTTTTTTTGGCGTAACACTAAAGCATGTATACTCACTACTAGATCAAACCATGACTATACCTCAAAATTTTGTTTGGCAAGTCAGTTCTAGTTCAATAAAAATACTTAGAGTGGTCAAAAATATTGCAAATTGTTGAAAATAGAAATAAGCAAGAGTCTAATAGCTATTTGGTTATTTTGTGTGAGCTAATTGTTATTGAAAAGAAATAGCTACTTACCAGAAATAAATACGTTTGTAGACAATTTTAGTTTGTGTTGTTGTTATTGTGCCAAAACAAATTAAAACATTAACACAGAACATTTTAAAAGCAAAGGCATTGTAAAATGCAATATCATATTATATGTTTACTTATTTTTATATATTTTTTTGTTTATCAATAGTTTTCAAATATTACAAATGAGAACGTTATTGTTTCATATCCTAATTTTGATAGTTTTTTTTTGTTTTCATTAAAGACGTAAAGCGCACACACACGAGTTTCACGAGCGAGAGCTGAACTCTGCCCAAATAAGTACCGTAATAACTTGAACTGGACGACGCGAATAAAGATAATCAATAGTTTACGTACTAAATCGGTATCTTGCTTGTCAGTAATAATATATTTTTATTATATTAAGAAGGGATTACAAATCTAAAGAATACCCTATATAATTCGTATGCAGCAATTGGTAGGTAATTTTCAATAGGAGTTCTTTACTCGTAAAGGGGTAATAAGAGAATGTAGCCAGCTACTGTGTAAATTAATACCCGCGTGAACTAATAACTCTATAAAAACTTCGATATAGCTATATCCTTATGAGAATACATGAAATGGGACAGAATGCATATTTTTAATATTAAAACTAGTAAAGCTGGTTTATCAAAAAATTAAAATTTTATTGACTTGGCGATTAATTACAATATTTGACCGGTAATAAAAGATAGGAAGAAAAGTTTTGAATTTAAGTTTATTAAACAATGACACAAGTTTATGTAACTTAAAGGTGAATATTTATTGCGTGTAGGAGAATAGACCGAAAACAAGATTTTAGGCTTACAAGTACTTATACAACCCGCGTGTTAATCCCTTAAAGTTGTGTCTAGAATTATACATTTAATACAGGTTCCAGGCTCCGTAAATCATTATATTAAACCATCATCACTGATGAACTCCTAGACAATTTCAACCACAGCGGAAAGTCTCAACAGGGACTAGCCAACTACCTAAGAGATGTTAAAGTGCACAAGCGTGTGTGCAAACACAGGTGCACTCCCTGTTCCCTCACTCTCATAACCCGATGGGATGGTTATTCAACTTGACCGGGAAGAGATCAGGCGCATGACCGGATAGCTTTACGTGCTGTCCTAGGCACGTGGGTTAAGATCTTATCTACCAAAATCCGGGTTGTCATTAAGTATAGGATGGGCCAAGAATTCTTTAACATTTGAATCTACCATCCCTTCAAACAAATACCGCACGGGGCGCGGGAAGGGATCTAACCACTAGCTCGTTTCGCGGTAATTTTGTTGTCACGGATCACTTCACGGGATCGCAGCGCGCTTACTGTGTGAAACAATTTAATTCAAACAACTGTTCGCTTATTACTGTGAGACGCTTATTTTGCGTTGAATACGATTTACGCGACATAAATCAATGTCCGAGTGCGCCTTTAATAAAAGAATGAGTGAAGATATTCAAAGAGACAGGTTCTACGCTAAATGTGAAGTAAACTGGGATCCCACGGTTTTTTCAAACCGAAGGGAACGTGCAGCAAGTTTCCGCTTCTGTTCGATGAAACTCAGATTTACTGACGCGCAAACGTTCGGATACATTTGGAATTATATCCATATAAGATCCAGATAGTGCAGGAACTAAAACCAAATGATTTAAATTTGTACAAGTCTTATGCCGAAACAATATTAGAACGATTCAGTAATTTTGACATGTTATTTTCTGACAAAGCCCATTTTCACCTCAACAGAAATGTAAACAAACAGAATTGCAGGTATTGGAGCAATCAAAATCTCAGAGGCCACTTCATTCTCCCAAGGTAACTGTATGGTCTGTAATTTCAGCAAAAGAAATCATTGCATCTTACTTTTTCGAAGATTGCCGCTGGTGCTCAGTTACTATTAATTCTGCTAAATATATGAAAATAGTACGGGAGTTCTTAGGACCCATGCTACTGAAATTTGCTAGTTACAATCGTAGCACCTGATTTCAACACAATGGAGCCACTTATCACACATCCAATGAGTCCCTGTCGGTAGTCAAAGACATGTTTCCGGGAAAGTTGATTTCCAGACGGTTCGACATTCCATGGCCACCCACAAGTCCAGATCTATCCTCAGTAGACTTTTTTATGGGTTTATTTAAAAAAACATGTCTACGTTAATAAACCAAATATACTACGTCAACTGAAAGAAGAAATCAGCAGAGAGATGTCGGCGATCTCGCAGTCTCTCTCTTTGCCGGCGAGTATTAGAAAATTTGGTGCTCGCTTAGAAGAGTGCAAACGTCGTAACGTTGGTCACTTAGACGATGTTATTTTTAAAAATTAAATTCCAACTAATTATCGTTCTTGTAAATAAACATTTTTTATAATACATCAAATGGTTTTTTTACGATTTTTAAATGTTAACTAATTCGTGGCTCATCTTGTATTTCTGCAATCAAAAACACCGAAAAACACTGTTTGACCCGACCTAGGAGTCAAACCCAAAACCTCTTAAGCGACAATCATATAGGCTAACCGCTAGACCGACGTGGCAGTCATCAAAATTGAACTTACACAATCAATTCTTCTACCCATTCTCGATTATGCCAATATCAGCTATCTCGATCTAAACGACGACCAATTTGATAAACTTGAGAGACTTCAAAATTTCTGTATCAGATTCATTCTAGATTTGTGCAAATATGATTACATATCCCAATTTCGTACAAAACTCAAGTGGCTCCCAAAACGGTTTCGCCAGAATACTCATATCCTATCACTATTATATAACATTTTATCTAATCCTACAACTCCTATCTACTTACAAAAATGTTTTACTTTAATTCATAACACATATACACAATGTTGGAGGTCATTACAAAATTGAATTTTAGAAATCTAAATACACACCACATCTTGCCCTAATATTTTTTTTGCAATACAGGTCGCACGACTCTGGAACTCCTTACCGGAAGTTATTAGGTTAGCACACTCGGTGAATGCTTTTAAGAAACTCGGGTATATGTTTATGTATGCATTCATATTTTTATACATATATATGTGTAGTTTTACTATGTAATGGTAACTAATATACGGGAATTGTAATATGCACCACAAACACACAATACTACTTGGTATAATGCGTCTAAATGTTACCTGGAAGAGATCGCAAACTGCAATAAGGACCCTCAATGTTCCACTGTTTTTTTTTGTAGTCTACCTTACACGTTTCCTAGTTATGGTGTACAATAAAAAGTACTTATCTATCTATCTAACTACAAATCTATTAAGTTGAAACTCTAAGAGTGTAGACAACTTAGAGCTCGCGTTGGAAAATATTAGATTATTTATTATCTTCAACACCTAATCCTATTAGTGATCGCAATAATGATTGTAACGCTTTGGATTATTCCATTTGATAAACCTTTTTGTGCTTTCCGATGCACAAGCGTATGCATGTAAAAATAAAAAATATTTTTATTGTTTAATGTATGTTTATATGGGTAGTTTTATTTTTAAATAATATAGTTTTGAATAGATTTGTTTTACAAAAATAAAACACAATAAAAAATAATGAGTCGGACAATTATTTGCAACCTTATTTACAAGAACTAATCAAAAATGATATATATATATACATTGAATAGGTACAATACATCGTTAATATAATAGAATAATACATATTTCATCATCATCAACAGCTTTTAATATTTTTTCTACTGGATATAGGTGTCTTCTTAGAAAGGAGGTTTTGGTCTATTCTCGTAATCTATATATATAAAAATGAATTGCTGTTCGTTAGTCTCGCTAAAACTCGAGAACGGCTGAACGGATTTATCTTATCTTGGTCTTGAATTATTCGTGGAGGTCTAGGGAAGGTTTAAAAGGTGAGAAAAATTCGAATACTTGCCGGGAAAATACTCAAAACAGCATATTTCTATTTCCCATACAAACGTTTTCTAAATAAAATGGAGAGTCAATTTCTAATTTATTACCCCTGCATAAAGTTCAAATTGGCGTGCGCGTTGGAGGATCTAATATCACGTTCTGAAACTCGACAAAAGTGAAAGTGAATCGCGAACACGACAAAATTGCATAGTCTCAAAATACATAGTACATATGTAAATAGTGGTAGGCTTCGAGAAACTCAATTTTAGCTAACTTCAGTTGTTAAACTGTCTGATTATTTTTTTAATAAGACTATATAGAAATCGAAAGATAAATCTTAAGTTTTGTCACAAATTAAATTATAAATCTTAAGTTAAATTTCTGAACGCAATCATAATATCTGACATTAGATTTGACAACCAACTAGTATGTCAATCCATCCTGTCGCATTTCAGAGCACGGCAAAAGTATTACGATATTATATCTATTTTTGTGGCTACGTGCGCGAGAACTTTCTTTACTTTGGTGATCCTTTGTGATAGTGACATTCCAAGTAATGTGCTCTTTTACTGCTAAATGAGCGGGAAATTTTCTCACTTTGATTAATTACAATTTACGATGCCGAGGAGAAGACGACCTGACTTAGGTCGTCGTAGTCAATCAAATGTGCGAAGAGCTACCTCACGTGCTAACCGCACTGATGACCAGAGACAGACAGATCAAGAAAATAGTCGTATTGCTATGTCAGAATTGCGTTCTTTAGTGAGTGACAATGTAGGAGATAGGCTTAGAATGCAACGAGTTCGTGCACATCAAACACAACAACAGCAAGCTAGATATAATGAAATTGAGCGAATCCGCAGACGCAGTGCTCCTGTGATTCTTGAACGAGCTGCATTCCACTATGATCCGGCAATCGATTATTGTGCCGACAAATCGGTAACAATTGGGGAAATGAAAACAATTTGTAAATATTGTAAGGCGTTAAAATACACTGGTGAATCTACTGGATTATGTTGTGCTGAAGGCAAAGTAAAATTGCCACAATTGGTCCCACCATCAGATCCTTTACGCTCTTTAGTTTCTGGGATTGGAAATGATTCTAAGCAGTTCTTGACCAACATTCAGAAATATAACAACTGTTTCCAGATGACATCATTTGGTGCTACACATATTATACAAGACAATTTCATGTCCACTTTCAAGGTATTATATAAGAATATTTTTTTATATTATTCAAGTTTGTACTATATCGGAAATAATTAATGGACAAATTTTAAAAAATTACAGATTCAAGGACAAATTTATCACTTACTGGGAACTCTGTTACCTTATCATCAATTTTTACAAATTTATTTAAAATAAGTCTAGAACATTATTGACCTTGTTGAATCTAGCTGACCTGGCAGACTTCGTACTGCCTCATCGATAAATAAAAGACCTAATCTTTTGTATAAAATGATTTTAAAACAAACAAATCGAATCCGTATTTAATAAAAAAGCATTTATTGAATAAATCATGAAGTGATTCACCATTCATTATGTGTATTTCTCGTTTATAAATTTATTTATTTATTATTTCAGATGCGGCAATTAATAATCGTTGTGCTCACAATCCAACAGTGAAGAGAACCATTGTCCAACAATTACAAATGTTTCTTCATCAGTATAACAATTTAGTAAACATGTTCAAAATAACATTGGATCGGATGCCATCTGATAGCCATAATATTATTATTCGAGCTGACAAAACACCTGCCGATGAACACACAAGGAGGTTCAATTACCTACCATTGATGAAGTGGCTGTTGTCATTGTGGGAGAAAATTTTCAATCTAGAGATATTGTGCTTCATCGTCGGAATAGTGATTTAAAACGTGTATCTGAAACACACAGGAGTTATGATGCACTACAATATCCTTTGATCTTCTGGAAGGGGGAAGATGGATACCATTTTAATATCAAAATGGTAAATCAAGTAACAGGTAAATGAATTGAACAAGATTAAATAATATTTTTAAATTCAATTCATCTAAGTAACAATTTAAACATTTATCATTTTTGATTGCAGGTGCTGAAACCAACAAAAAAGTTAGTGCTATGAATTTCTATTCATACAGACTCATGATCCGTCAAGGTGAAGTAAATCATATTTTGATGTGTCAACGACTTTTTCATCAGTTTGCAGTTGACATGTATGTCAAACTTGAGACTGAACGATTGACATACATCCGTTTGAACCAACGACGGCTACGGTCAGAGGAATACATCCATCTCCGCGATGCTATAAATGCTGATGGCAATGTGAATAATGTAGGAAGAATGACAATTTTGCCAGCTACTTATATAGGAAGCCCACGCCACATGCATGAATATGCTCAGGATGCTATGTCATATGTTAGGCATTATGGCCGCCCAGACTTATTTGATACATTCACATGTAACCCAAAATGGTCCGAAATCGAGAAGGAATTACTACATAGCCAAACACCAGTTGATAGACATGACATAACTGCCAGAGTTTTTAAACAAAAATTAAAATCTCTCATGAATTTCTTAATAAAGCATTGTGTATATGGCCGAGTCCGTTGTTGGATGTACTCTGTAGAATGGCAAAAGCGTGGATTGCCACATGCGCACATTTTAGTATGGTTAGTGGACAAAATAAGGCCCGATGAGATTGATTCCATAATTTCAGCTGAAATTCCAGATGAAATAGTTGACCCAAAATTGCATGCAGTAGTTACCAAACACATGATACATGGACCTTGCGGACATTTCAACTACAACTCACCCTGTATGGTCGACGGTAGGTGTTCCAAGCGATACCCAAGAGACCTGCTTGCTGAAACCATAACGGGAAATGATGGATACCCATTGTATCGTCGGCGATCAGTTGCGGACAGTGGGCGATCGGTAGTTGTGAAGGTAAGAGGACAAAATGTTGATGTAGACAATTGTTGGATTGTGCCATACTCGCCAATATTGTCCAAAGCTTTTGAGACTCACATCAATGTGGAATATTGTAATTCTGTGAAGTCGGTAAAGTACATATGTAAATATGTTAATAAAGGTAGTGATATGGCTGTCTTCGGTGTAACCAATGCAAATGATGAAATATCACAGTACCAGATTGGTCGCTATGTAAGTAGCAACGAAGCTATTTGGCGTATCTTTTCATTTGCGATCCATGAAAGACACCCTACAGTAGTCCATTTGGCAGTCCATTTAGAAAATGGTCAACGAGTTTATTTTAATGAATCTAACGCGGCAGACAGGGCGGCACATCTACCGTCGACAACATTAACAAGTTTCTTTACAGTCTGTCAAACTGATGATTTTGCTCGCACTTTGCTGTATGCTGACATGCCACGCTATTACACATGGAACGCATCATCGAAATCGTTTCAGCGTCGAAAACAAGGAACACCAGTTGAAGGACATCCAAATGTATTTGCTTCAGATGCTCTGGGTCACATCTACACAGTACATCCAAATAACGATGAATGTTATTATTTGCGGTTGTTGTTGGTGAATTTTCGTGGTCCGACATCGTTTAAACAACTGAAAACAGTTAATGGACAGCTGTGTGCGACTTACCGTGAGGCATGTCAACTATTAAATTTACTTGAGAACGATTCGCACTGGGATGATACGCTCAAGGATTCCGTAATATCTTCGTCGCCGCATCAAATTCGTACATTGTTTGCGATTATCATATCGACATGTTTCCCCTCGAATCCAAAAGATTTGTGGGTTAAGTATAGAGATGACATGTCTGAGGATGTTTTGCATCGTGTGCGCCGTCAAACTTTGAATCCTACACTACAAATGACTGAAGAAATTTACAATGACACATTGATCATGATAGAAGATATGTGTTTATTGATGGCAAATAAAGTATTGTCGTGTTTGGGAATGACAGCACCCAATCGTCATATGCACGATGCATTAAACCACGAGTTGCAAAGAGAACATCAGTACGACATTGAAGCATTGGCCGAAACAGTTCGTACAAATGTTCCACAATTAAATCAACAACAAAGAATTGCGAACGACACTTTGATAGAAGCTGTGAACAGTGGATCTGGTGGAATTTATTTCCTTGATGCTCCCGGAGGAACCGGAAAAACGTTTTTAATTTCATTGCTTTTGGCGAGGATCAGATCGCGAAATGATGTTGCTCTAGCGTTGGCTTCATCTGGAATAGCTACAACTCTGCTAGAAGGCGGGCGAACTGCACATTCTGCCTTGAAATTACCATTAAACATGCAAATCACCGAAACACCAATTTGCAACATCGCCAAAAATAGCGCAATGGCCAAGATCCTACAGGTATGCAAATTGATTGTTTGGGATGAATGCACAATGGCCCATAAGAGGTCACTAGAGGCACTGGACAGAACGTTGAAAGATCTTCGTGACAACCAAAATATTTTCGGTGGGGCCATGATTCTGTTGTCAGGTGATTTTCGTCAGACTCAAAACTGGAGCTTATTCAGCGAGTTTTCCCAGATATAGCGCAAAAGTTCAATAACCATAATTGGCTGGGTGAACGAGCAATATTAGCAGCGAAAAATAAAGATGTCGAGGATCTTAATGTGACCATTCACAATTTACTTCCAGGACAGTTGGTTTCCTTCAAATCAGTCGACACCGTAATGAACCAGGATAACGTAGTGAACTATCCCACTGAGTTCTTAAATTCACTGGAATTGCCTGGATTACCACCTCACAATTTGCAGTTGAAAATAGGATCAGTTGTCATCATGCTGCGTAACATTAATCAACCTCGACTATGCAATGGAACAAGACTGGCTGTGAAAAGACTGATGAATAACGTCATTGAGGCGACAATCATAAAAGGAAAATACAAAGGAGAGGATGTCTTGATCCCGCGGATACCGATGATTCCAACGGACTTACCATTCGATTTTAAACGCTTACAATTTCCAGTACGCCTGGCCTTTGCGATGACCATAAATAAATCGCAAGGACAGTCGTTAGAAGTTTGTGGAATCAACTTGGAGTTTCCTTGTTTCGCGCATGGACAATTATACGTCGCGTGTTCGCGCGTCGGAAAACCGTCTTCTTTGTTTATTTACGCACCACAAAACAAAACAAAAAATATAGTTTATGAGAAAGCTTTAAATTAATTAACAGACTGTATTTTAACAGTGTGTGTCTGCGAATATCAAATTTAAACCTTATAAATAGCCAATATTTCAGGAAAACTCTGTTTTCTAAGTAAGCAACATGATGTATCGAAAATAATAATAAAACTTCATGATTTATTCAATAAATGCTTTTTTATTAAATACGGATTCGATTTGTTTGTTTTAATATCATTTTATACAAAAGATTAGGTCTTTTATTTATCGATGAGGCAGGACGAAGTCTGCCGGGTCAGCTAGTGAATAATATTTATTGAAACTCTTTAAACAAATTTTTGACGACTCACCTTCCAGTAAAATTTCTGATTTTACATCAAGCAAGCTCACTTTCAAGTAAGACTATTGTTGTAGTATAAAACATACGATTATACCTCCAAAGGTCAGTTGGGATCTAATGGGAAAATCTTGTATTACGTGAGCTTCTAGGTTCCTTAGACCGTTCGCTTAAATAAGGTTATGTATACGAATATTTCGGTAATAACATTGAATGGTAAATTCTAGGCAACTAAAGAATAAATTTCTAGAAGAAAATCACACAATTTTTTATACACTGTAAGTCAATTGTCTAGTTTCAATCGATGTCAAAATTTATTTTTATCCTATACATCCGCTAAGGGACAAAAGCCTTTAGACACCAGTGGCCAGCGATAGGGTTATTGATCCGTCCTAATAAAAGAACAGAATAACAGAAAAACATAAATATTTATTAAACTTATTATTTTTAATGTTTATTATATTTGAAGACATAAGAGACTCACCTGATTCTTGAAAGTAATTTAATATTATTTATTTTTTTATTAAGTAATCTAACTATTGAATGTATACTCTTGATAGTTGACGTAGTAGTATTTGTAATATTACTCCACTATTTAGGTAAATTTTGATGATGCCATGAGTCAAAACCGGTTAAGTCAATTTTAAATGCGAAAAGAAAGTACAAGTGAATTTTATTTCATAAATATAGATTATAAGTATTAAGTACAAGCCCTGTTTATTTAACAGATATCTGAAATATTATATTATACATATAGGTATAGTGTTACTCAGTTAAAAGATGCCCACTGTTGAACATAGGGCCACCTAAGATTCGTCATAACAACAAGGAAATAAAACAACATGCTTAAATATCATTTACCTTTGTGGTTTCTTTCGGCATTTATTTCCAGTTTGGAAATACTGGTGTCTTCTGCCAGTAAAGTCTGGCATGTAAAAATGTCTTTAAAATATACTAACAAAAATAAATTCATTATTAATAAATATTTCATTGTAATGAAATAAAATAAAACGACAATACTTAATTGACCTAGGAGAACAGCTAATCTGTGCGCTCTTAACACTTAACATATTCAGAATTGAATGGATCATAACTACTCTACTTCTATTTAATTTTCTACAAGATTTATTTGTATAATAATTTTCTTCACCGACAATCTTATTAAACAAACAACCTAAATGAAGAGTTCCGTCTTGATTACCCTATTAAATAACGAACTGACTACATCTGCATATTATCTTAGGTGCCTTTTTCATTTTTATTTACATTACTCTCCATCAAATGACCTTAAGACAAAGGCGTATTGAAATCCTAAAAAAAAATAGGAACATAAAGAGCACTTACAGAAAACAGTTTTAGGCGTAGTTTTCTTCGATGAAGTTATCAAGACAAATTTTTTTATATCTTCAATACTCGTTTTATAATTTAGAGTTTTCAGTTAATTATCAATAATTAAAACTATCAATAGTTGTACACATCCTTATAATAATTATCGATATCAGCATCTCCAGAAATGTCACATAGTAAAATAATATTTCGGACACTAAAATTTCTGACATCTGACCCATAATGCCATAACACGTCTCAAACTAAGTAGAGCTTGTACCATAGGTACTTGACAACTAATATAAATATACTTTTTTTATTAATACATACATATTATACATAGAAAACACCCAAATTCCAAAATAAATACATACAGATCATATAAACAATTAGCCCGTCCGGAGTCGAACCTGAGACCTGAGGTACAGCAGTTGCATAGGCAACCACTGCGCCATCGAGGCAATGGCAGTAAAAATGGAGCCAAAATGTCTATAAATGTGTCGCCAATCGACATTTTATTCATTTATAAGCTATTTTCAAATACATTTTATTTATTCTCTGTGCAATATAAACACAAAAAACTTAAATAATTTATTGTAGCTATACCTTTAGTTTTAACACAGCTAAAGTTAAAAAAATACTTTTGGCGTAGCTAATAACAAATCCAATATCGCACTAACGTCACACCCAAACGTTGTACCCATGTCAACTGAATATTTCACTCTAAAGCTTTAATCGTATATTTCACAACTTATTACACAATATCGAAACTAAAATAAGTTCAACTCTTATTTTACTGCATTTATGGATTCCCAAGGTAGTTACTAGTCTGGAGGTTAAAAGTTCACAGTACATTAAAATAGCTGAGTTAAAACAGTCTAGAGTGTCTAGACACTAACGAACATGAATACAGTACACGTGATGCAATATACAATGAATTACTTCTGAAGAAATTTCAGATTACATTTTGATTAGATAATGCTTTTATACATGAAACATGATACGATTCAAAGGAGTATGCCCATTAGTGGCATAGAATTTTCTCATGCGCGGTTAGGAATATAATGCAAAAATTGTTTTCTCTATTTTTAAGTCACTTTATCATCGAAATGCTAATTTTGAACCGGGATTTTCTTTTAAATAAATAAAATATGAAATTGTTTTTATATTAGATAACTAATTAATGACGAACTACAGTCCTTAAAACATAGTTCAATCTATATGACAGATGGCTACGAAACCGACTAAGTAACTTTGAACAAGTGATTTTGTTTGGGATCACAGTATCACTTATATTTTCAATCTTTACGAGTCTGTTTTGTCTCATATGAAGTAATTTCCTCGTTAATTCTAATATGATATTAGTGACAACTGCAACAGAGATCAAGTTATATTTTTGGATTACAAGTAAAATACTTGATATTTATTCAAAAATGGAGAGCGTTCATTAAAATATTGATTTTTAAATAAAAATCCGAGATGGCAGCACAGACAAGTCCTTTGTTTTCGGCATTGTGTCAAATTGCCAAAATGGCGCGTACACATTTGAACTTTTAGATTACTAACATCGGTTTTTCAAGTCAACTATAGCAGTTTGCGTGTTAATCGAGTTCTTCTTTCAACCAATTATTGATAACAAGTGACAACAAAAAGTAACAAAATAAATAGTTATAGTCACTATAATAATTTGTTTATTCTGTTTTGTTCAGTCACCAACGCTAACTTTGTGAAAGGCCTGGACGATTTTTTTGTGTGTAATTACGAGTAACAACGATTGTTTAATTACTACAAAAAAATGTAGTTGTGTGTGATTTTTACTTTATTATGCAAATAATTAATCGAAAATATCGACCACTTCACGTGCGGAACCTACAAGAATATTCAATCGACGAAACTCGTGTATCAACTGTTATTTTGCGATCTCTAAATACAAACATAGATGTTCTTCAGAACTGGTGACTATTTCAATAATCAATGTATTGCACTCATGAATAACTATTACACAGGCAAATCTTATGACTTTCTAATACATAAGAAATTGGCCTGGGTCTTGATTTCACAGATAATTTAATAATTTTAATAGTATCAACTCACAAAATATGCTGATTGCTGCAACTAATAATAATTCTAAGAGAATCTAGGTACCGCAGTAAATGTGTATGTGAGCGTATTCGTGGGTTCGTTTCCCAGACTACAAATGTTTTTGTAAACAATTGTAATATGAACTTCGTTTTAATTCAAGTGTACTTTAGAGTGTTTTCCGTAATTTATCTGTCAACTTACTACATACATTTATTTATTACAGTGTGATTGTTACTACACAAGTATTTTATAATCTGGAAAAAAAATACAGTTTTTTTTTATATGAAGACAACAGAAGAAAAAAAATCACTTCAAAATATTGAAAAAATTAAAGGGTAAACAAATGTCATTATGTTCACGTTAGCAGCAGTCTGCTTAGTACACAAAAAATTTACTGTATTACACGGCCCATTTCATTGTTCCTTTGTCTGCTTTAATAAATATACCTACCATTTTACTTTTACATGCCTTAATAGCCTTTGATTTCTTCTACTTTCAGAAAATATAATTTGTTAAAGTACTTTGTGATACTTAAAAATCGAGTCAATGTTATTCCGTGTCTGCCAGCTTTTACACATAGAAAAGTTCGCTTTTCTTGTGCAAAGTTTTTCTACGAGCAGGAAGAATTTACCCTGTACGACAAGAGAGAAATTTATTAATCCAATCTGTGCCACTCCACTAGATAAATATTGTTATTTGATTTAGGTAATGTCTCCACACGTGAATTCAGACAAACAGAAATAACATTTCATTACCTAAACCTTTGAATCTAGGTCTCAATAATAACTTGTTAAGTGCTAGTATTAAATAATGCTTGTGTACAGTCTAAAGAGAGGCCTATGTCCAACAGAGCACTGTTAATGTAATGTTAACAGTCGTACATATTATACATCTTTATCAAGCAAAAATATTACTGTGACAAACACGAAACTACAGAAAGTTATTGTTGCAGCTATCTTCTTGGTAAGTAAACTGTTAGCTGCTGTGCTCATATCATGACGATAGTGTAGTTCATAGATAATGCACAGTACGATGATATCAGTGCTCCAGCACCTTACTAAGATGATTGTTAGTTACAAAATGTTTACCTACTCAAGTGCTTCTAACGATGATCATAAATTAAGTGCTTGCTTTTTTTGAGTTTTTCGAGTTAAGTCCCAATTTCTAAAACCTACTTGTGTATATGAGGATGGTTTAATGGACATAACTGGCAGGATGCAACAGATGGACTTGGATTACCCAAGATCGGGAAGGATGGCGCTGTTTGAAAGAGTTATTCGTTAGTAATCAACAGTGCAAAGTAATATGCTGACTACTTAAAAAGGATGAAATTAAAATAAATATGTTTGCCATTTCCATTTGGTAATTATTTTACATTCTTTGTAAATAAGTAATTAAGTTATAATCACATTTTACTTTCCAATTCACCATCTGCAATAACAGTGGTAAGATACTCGTAATATTATATATTCACACGCTAATAATTCTGGCACAGTTTAATCAACGGGAGCTTATACCTCTCGTTTCCTTTCCTAACTTAATCAACACAAAATTCTTCAGTTATTTAGCAGGCGAAGAAAAAGAAGTAAAATAAAATCAATAGGCCAGCAGTAATATCTTTGTATTTCCCTTTTATTACGAACCTCGTTTGTCGCAATCTGTTCATCGGAATTACACTAACACAATTATGCGAGCAGCGAGGGAAAAATAATAAAATTACTCAATTTCTCTCGTGCTCAAGGATTTACATGTGTAAAGAGTTTGAATAAATTTATAACTTCGCATAATTGGGACCGAAGGCAAAGATATTTTCATTCAGTTGCGAGTTTCGTACAAAGTAATAGCAGAAAGAATTGTTTGGCTAACTAAATTGTTACACTGAAATATTATATGAAACATTTCCCCTTGTCTGTTTACTTTTACGAATGACTGATCCCTAATTTCCATTTGGAAAGCCCTAAAAAAATCTACTTTAACGGTCCATACATTAATTTCTGTTTGTTCGGTATATATAAAAATGAAGAGAAACTAGCTTATCTCTCAATATAAATTATTTTAAACCATCTTATAAAGACAGGACTTATTTCAAAACAACAGTAAAAAGTTACACTAGTTCCATAATGTTGAAATTCCCATGTGTAAAATTTAAATATATATAGCAATGTTCACATACTTCGTTACTGCCTTTTAATTTATTTACAGAATGTTTTGTTTATTTTTTTATTTAAAAGGAAAACAATGCAATTCAGTTTTATTTTTTTTACATAAGTATGTCATTAAAATGGTAATGATTTACTTATGAAATAAAATAAAAACTTTAAACGGGATTTGGTAAATGTAATTATAGTATTAAAATGTAGATAGTTGTGTTATAGTGTTATATAAAATAATAGGTTCAACTAAAACTACTTGTTCTAATTTAGTGGTAACATTTTAATTCTAATAATTGTTTTAATTAAATTTATTCACACGTTTATCAGAATGTCTATCGTAATATCTGCACACTACCCATGCAGAAGCTATCAACAAATTACTTAAAAAGCCGAACACGAGCTTAATCATAAATAAAATCTGCTGAGAAGCCGTCTTAAAGAGAATCAGGGGCGCCCTTTGTATCGACATCAAGGCGGTGAACCGCAAACCAGCTAGCTATTTTATGAACGCACACTGAATTCTCCACGCGTTGAAACTCTATCGAAAAATGAATTTTGGGGTGGCCGTGTTCTAGCGAGCCATGAACTCATGCGTTGTATATTGCGATTTAGGCCCGAATGGATTGCGAACCTTTTGTGTCGCACTTGGAAAAGCCTAAAATTTGGTTATTTTTCAGCGTGAGCTGTAAATTTCAACACATTGCTTTTCACATAAAAAACGTTTTATATTAATGAAGCTTGTGCGTGACTAGATTTTAAATATCTTCATAATTAAGGTAATGTATGCAAATAGCGTATGTAGATAACTTTAATAGTTATAAAGTTTGAGAGTGAATTATGTAGCTTTTGTCTTTTATATTTAAATGCTCTGATCAGGATTCGTGAAGTTTGTTAACTTGCACTTAGTCAGTAATAAGGTTGGCAGTTTATAACACAGGTAACACACATCATACGTAACCCGTAGAATTCAAAAAGTCCCGGTGTACCTACCCTAGAGCTCAGTACTAAGCCCATTTTTTTTTATTTTATTCATAAATAATATTAAAACCTGTATAGTTAACTCTAAATTTCTTATTTATGCAGACGATATGAAAATCTACAAGACCGGCATGAACTTTCAAGATTGCATACAACTTTAAGAGAATCTTTATAAGCTCTCTCAATACTGTTATTAATAAACTTGACATTAGTCTACTATTGTGTCATTTCATATCGTTTACAAAGAACAAAATTCTTATTATATTTCCATATACACTAAATAAAACAAATCTAAGGAAAAAATATTGTACTAGGGACTTAGGTGTACTATTAGATTTTAAATTATACTTTTATATTCATATCGATAACATTATTATTAGTCTTTTGGATGTATGGTTTCTTCATATGCTCATGCGAAGATTTCAAAAAGCCTCCTACATTTCTCATACAAATGGTTATTTCGTTCTCAATTGGAGTGTACTGTACCTATTTGGAGCCCCTTTGAAACTCTTGAGCTATATTGAATTAACAAAAAAGACATGCTATGTGGTACCCGGGATTGTTATTCGGAGAGAGATGCGTGTTTATTCTACATAGAAAAGTATAGAACTAATGCTGGAGATCATGCTCCTTCGCTGATTCTTGCCAGTGTACAACTCCTATTATGTGAATTTGGATCTTTTCTGCTCTTACTTACACTAAATTTAAAAAAATGGCAACTAAATCTTTTGCGGATCAACGACGACACTTTTTTCAACAATGTACCTGTTAAATACATAGTTGATCCTTTTTTGTACATACATACATGTATAATGCATGTCCATTACCGTATCTAGTTCAGTTATTACTTCGTAGACGAAAGTATGAGTTATACGTTTTAAATACATAAATAGTTATTTTTTTGTAAAGACTATAATTGTATAATTGTAACTGTTTTATGTCCTAAATAAATAAAATAAAATAATTACACTTTGTTGTAACTAAGTAGCAATTTTACAACGTATAATCCGAACAAAAATAAAAGTGTTTCGTCATCTTTGGATATTTCGTAATCCCTGTTGTGTAACTACGATCAGCACTTACTTCGCTATTAAAAGAGATTTATTAAATCTAATCCAATGCGTATCAGTGACGTAAGTTCAAGCTTCTATTTTTTACTTCAGACTATTTTCATAGTGGTACTCATTTTACAGGATTTTTTACGTTTACGCTGAAAATATTTTCAAAAAGGATACTAAATATTTTTTTATCTCCTTTTACCATTACTTCGCTTAATGATAATATTCAAAAAGCTCTTTGTACGTAAATAATTTAGTCGTTCTATAATATTAATCTTAATAGAGAACTACATGACTAGCCTATTTTTCCACACTATCTTTTACTCATTTTACGTCATCATATTTATTAGAAGGTGTGCAATATTTGTAGCCACTGTACCGGAACAAAAAATATATCCGAAAGCAAGTGAGCATTTTATTGTTCGTGTGTTAGTTATGAGCATATGTCAGTGAAGTATTGTTTGCTATTTATTGACTCGTGTGAAATAATACATATGTTTCTATGAGTGAACATCTTGAATCCTATTAGATATCTTGTTTCTACTCCTGGTGTTTATATCAACAATTTATAATAATGACAAGTTGTTCGATATTCGACCTACTTCTCACGTAACCTGCGCCTTAATACTTCTGTAATAAATGAATCAACATTTTCTTTTCGATAAATATTGTTTGTTATCAGCATCTGTTTCAGAAGAACCTGTCTTATTAACCGACCTCTGTGCACATATACTCTATTAACTGAACTAGTATTTTTTTTAATACAAATTGATGAAAATAACAGTGTAAAAGGTTTCTCTCATTGGGTGTATAGGTTTCTTTGAATGGGAAGTGTATATACACATATGCAAACATACTTGAGCATCTATAAGTGAAAGAGTGTGATAGTGTGAATATAACACTATTTCCTAACCTTTTACGTCACATGTAGGAAAGGTGTATTTAGGCACAAATATACCAATGTGATACTACATAAAACACACAAATATATGACACTTACGTATTTATTAAAAGGCTTTTTGGCACCCATAAATCCCACTTACGTAACCTTAAGATAAACTTGAGTAAACTAAGATTATTAAGATCTATTTTGTTGAAAATATTCAATTACAACAATGTAATTTATAATAACATGATTATTACGATTACAATCCTACCTTACTGCTAAGAAAACATAGAAGAAATAGAAAAACTACGAAGCTTCTAATCTTTATCGCCTGAAACTTGATGCGCCTCGGCTCAGAGCATAAGAAAAGAAGATAATTTAAAAGCTATCTACAAATGGAACGGAAACAAGCCCTATATAATCAAAGTTGGCTGCAGTAAAAGCTTGTTTTATCCATTTTGACCCCGTCGCTGATGACTGACTTTATTTATAAGGTGGTAAATCTATATTTCAAATTTGTAGAATTCTGTAGAGAAAGTTCAGTAAGCGGTTCGTCAATCCCGTTTTCACGACCTGTGAAACTCGTTTTAGATTTATTGATTTGACTTGAGATGTCCGATTATAGAACTGGAGGTGATGACTTAAGATATTTTAGTGTATATTCCGTAGCGATATGAACAATGTAACAGCAATCAATCTTAAATAAAAAATAAAGCACGGTATGCCGTAATCTGTTCAAGAAAATAATCATTTACGCCTTTTGTAACGTGCTCGTCAAATATAGCACAATCTCTATCACTTTGTAACTGCTTCGATGGCGCAGTGGTAGTGTATTTGACTACTTGTGTTAAGGTCTCGGGTACGATTCCCGGGTCGGACCATATATTTGCACCATTTGCTAATATTTTTTTAGAATTGTGGGTATTTTCTATGTATAAAATGTGTGTGACAAAAAAATAGTTTATAAGCATTTTGTCAGTGAATCCAGCTGTTATAGTACAAGTTCTGCTTAGTTTGAAACTAGATGGCATTGTGTGTCAAATGTCCGAAACAGTTGTTCATTTTTAATATTTATTCACAATACTATGAATAAAGAGGTGTAAATAGGTTATACAAGCTCTAGGACTATTGCTACCTCGAAGTTGAACTTAAATGAGGAGACTGTTACACTTCAATGTTATACATATATAATGTGATGTGATATCTTCTGATGAAATATCTTCCTAATTGGCCTTCTAATTTCAGACACGAAGTACACTCTTTATCAAAATATACGTAATCAAGTTTGTAACATCTATTTTTGTACTATTCGGCTTTTGTACTCAGGTCTGCAAAGTTCAAATACGCCTTTACAACTACAACGGCAGCTTTTTCCCAAAGTAATAAACAGCGAAAAATACATATATTCCATTAACATCATTTCTTCTATACAAGTACTGCTGTAAGTCTTAGCTATAAATTTTATTTGAACTCATCAACTCGATTTTTATCTCACGTCTGCAATAGGCATTATTCAACGAGTCGGGAATATTTTCAATCCTACTGTCGTCACCGATTGATTGATACGCACTCACACAGACACAGAACGTAACACACATCAACAAATAATGGTCATATGTCTCTGCCAAGATAACGCGCTCCCCAGGTACGATGATCACGAGTTTTTGTTTGGCGTGTGACAAAGAGAAAATTGATAATTCATCAGGAGCTTCCATTGTTGCAGAGTGGTATTTGATGGGGTCATTCAAAAGGTACAATTTATTTCATTGTTTTTTTTTGTTTTCAGTTTCACAAATATTCTGTTTCAATTAATTGTGTCCGTATTTATTTTTATTTTTTTATATAGGAGGCTTAATGAAATAAATAGCTCGACTTTTCAAATCTATTCTTTTTAATTCTTTGCTAACATGCAATAATGGAATCTCTGTACGTTTACAGTAACAGTCATATTACATAGACAACTAAGTTTTTCGTTGGACATCAATATTATGTATGTATGTATATTAGTATATGTATGTATGCCTTTATGTACGTTTATTTTTATGTATATGATGTATTCTATTGTGAGTATGTATGTGTAATGAA
Source organism: Hypercompe scribonia (assembly GCA_949316085.1). Classification (NCBI taxonomy): domain Eukaryota; kingdom Metazoa; phylum Arthropoda; class Insecta; order Lepidoptera; family Erebidae; genus Hypercompe; species Hypercompe scribonia. The sequence continues at coordinate 10,074,237 of OX438975.1, forward strand.
AATTTACACAATTTGTATCTAACCTCTGTGTACCCGAAGGCTGACTGGAAGAGAATACCCTGGGCATTAAATCCACCGATATACAAATGTAGTGCATAAAGCTTGTAACTTAAGATTCTTCCTTCAATTAACGATTAAGATCCGATAACTTATAGTCACATTTACGTATTAGATGAGCGCGGTTGTCTTCTTAAGTAATAAGCTAAAATTGATTAATAGCTGATAAAACGCATCGTAAAACGTAAGCAAAAATATTAATTTACACCATGAAAAAGAAATGATTTGATTTAATTTTTATAATTTTATTTAAAAACTAGCATTTTCAAACAGTTACAAAGTAACGTCATAAATTAAGACAAATTATAATACAAAACGAACAAACTAATAAATACATTACAGAATGAACATTTGTTATTGCCACACTACCGAGATTTGCGATGGGATGGTGTTTTGGAATCGCACTAACATACTGTATGAATTAGGAAGTATCCAAGAACAGCTTTCATTAATACATTCTCCCCCTTCTCTTCAAAACATGCCCATAGACGTTCGGGCAACGGGTGGGTAAGGACTCATTCGTCCCGGCACACACGTCACCTCTTCGTAATTAGCCTCTCTGACGATGGAAGAAAAAATTCACCTCATCTATCTAGGGCCACATTCACAAATCAATAAAACTCGATCGAAAATTTTTTAACATAATCAGGTGACATACTAGTATGTGCTTATTGTCTCATAATCAACACGATTCACATCAGTAAAAGTAACCCAAAATCGTTCCTTCGAGTGTTTTTAAATATACTAACTTCGTGAAAGCAATTTTATTCCAGCACGAAGTACCATTAAAAATCAGCTACAACAACGTGATCGATGAAACTAATATCAAAACTTGCCCCAACCTTTAATACCAGAGTGATTGTTCGTCGCAACAAAGAAAAACCTGTGCTCGTACAAAAACCTTGAAGTCAAAAGCCATTTACATCCAGTAACAATTTATATTTTACCACTTTATTTCATTCGAAATTATATATAGAAATTTCATAGCACGCGGTAAATTCATAGTTTTTATTATCATTAAAAAAAGACAACACCCACATTAGGAATATATATCCTGTATCGCGGGGAACTTTACAAACATACATGAAACGGACACAAAGAACACCCAAACTTAGAACAATAATTTGTGAATCACACAAAGTATTGTCCCATGAGGGTTTGAACCCACAATATTCGATGGAGTAGAAAATGACATGGAACCGCCTGCATAACTACGCTATCTGTGTAGTTGAGTAATATTACTTTTCAGGAAAATTTCAAACTAATTACTCTAACCCTAATATGGTAATATAACTATATCTAACCTCCCGGCCCTTTTTAGCGTCGGCGTTACGAACTTTGCTGCACTTTTCACTGCTTTGTTAAGATCCCATCGTGGTGAGATGAGCAAACTGATTTGGGTAGGTGCTACATTAATTTAGTTGGCCCTTAACCCGTGGGACGTAATCCCCTAAGCAGCGTACACGCAGTAGGCGTGGGAGAATGTAGAGGTAAGGTGGATTTAAAGCGCATGGCTAGACTACAGACTATGTCACGAACTGAATCTGGTGCATAATTGTATGCACTGCCTTCGCCTCACTTGGGAACTTTGCTGGATGATAATATTTTGCGCGTGGCCGTTGTGTTTCACCTGGGTTGCAAGATTTACAAATTTACATGTGTACCTGTGGTTCAGTGGTGAATGCCCATAGCCACCATGCTCTGAGTTGTCACCGTTACTGAGGAAGATTTCCGTGTCACTATGCCCTAAATGACATTGTCTACAGCGTCCTTATTTCGGCCAGCATCCTGAGTCCTCTTGAGCCTCCGGGTCTAAGCAGATCCAACCGTAAGAAGCCGGATGGGTTGACTCTCGTGCCTTGGAAAAAGTGCAAGTGCTTGATCTGAGATGCTACTTGGGTCGTCACTGTTGCCAGCCGTTGTCAGCCTTCTGAACCGTATCATCTTTTTCCCGTCGGCCACTAGATGCCTATTATAGGACAAGGCATAAATATGTGCCTTTGGAGCACTTTTACCATTTCATACCTATGGCGGCGCGGGAGATTTGTGTGAGAAATGGGGCGTGGACTTACAGAGGTGACCCTCTAGATGGTGGACCCTAGATGGTGACCCTCGTTCCGGTTCGTTCCTGGTGCAAAAGTTGATCATTGCCATACTACATGGCAATGCTGCAAGTGTATTGGACACCTTTCCACCGGAAACGTACAGGGATAGGTTTAGCTATGCTTGTATTATTATACCTACAATTAATATTAAGCTTAATGGTTTATATTTCGAATGCGAATTAGACTATTATTTATTTATAATACATTTATTAATTTGATGACTGATACGGATGTGTTCTATCATAGCATATTTTTTTTAATTAATTTGAATATTTTGTTATTGTACTTAAGTTAATAATATACCTTTATGATTTTATACCATGGACAATAAATACAAAGTCCTCATAGACAGATAGATAGAGATAAATGTATAATGCAATATAACACTCCACATATAAGCAGCTAAGGAGCAAGGCACTTAATCTCATAAAGCCTCCTTAAACTACATCAAATAGTCCCAAACATGATAATACTACACAATAATTTATACCTAATTAAAACTAATTGAAATGATAACAACATGTGGAGGTATTGCAATAGAATACCAGTAATTTATTAAACTGTACGAGTCAAGTACATGTTGCTTATTGAAATTAAAAAACAAATCGTTGACCTGTAAATTTACATTGTAGGGATTTTTATAAAAACAATTTTTTTCTCTGTCTGTATCTTTGTTAAAACTTTGGCACTACTTTCATTGCTTTAGCATTTATTTTGTAATTCCAAATTATTGCATTTATTTTGTAATTCCAAATGCTACCTTAAAACCGGGTTAATACTGATGATTATTGATTTTATGACCTATTTAATTCATAACTAGGTGAAGCAAATTATTAACATGCAAACAAAAAGATTAAGTAAACAATATTATTTTGTTTCACCAACGTTACAAAATCAAAATTTATTCTTTAGAGAACTTAACAATTCGAATACTTCTGCTATAATAAGGAGTAGTTGAATTTTCTGCTAATATAAAATAATTAAATATATGATAAAATATATGTATTATGTTGAAATGTATGTAGACACAACTCCTAACAAATACGCGGATACAAAATTGCTTATCGTGGAATACAATCATCATCATCATCATTAGCTAGTAGCAGTCCACTGCTGGGCATAGGCTTCATCTTATAAAGGAGGTTTGGGCTACTATACCCCGCTAACCAGACGGATTCGTATAGGGTTTGCATCCAGTTTTCCTTCTCTTTGCAGTGATGTTGCCTGCGTAGTTTGCTCACTTAGTCGCCTCTTACGACACCCACGCCATTGGGGGTGGGGCACTCTGTATTCGTAACCAGTCACCACACGGGGGAACGGTTCAATGTGGAATACAATAATGAACTGGATATTTTTAAAAGGAAACGGAAGTGTTATTTCATAGTTTAAACCGTAGAGGCTATTGACAATTTAAATTACAAATAATTGATTAATTGGTTTAAAGATTTTAAAATTATACAATCCTTAATAGCTGCAGTCAAAAGTTATGTCAAATAATTGAAGTAAAATGTGGAAAATAGTGACTCTAGCAACAATTAAAATGATGTTAAAGAAAATAACAGCTATAGATTCGGATATTTTTTTATGAATATTTTATCTTAGATTACCATTTAGTATAATCATATCACATAATAAAAATACATTAATAAACTAATATTTGCTAATTATATTTTAGTCATAAAATATACATATTGTTGTGTTAGTTAATGGTATAATGGCTGCTACCGTGAAAGTAGAAATTATATGTATAGTAATGAGCTATATCAATTGGTAGTAATTTCTCTCTGAATACTATTTTAATATATTCTTATTTTTGTAGTATTGGTAGTTTTTAACTTCAAGGAGTAGAAAAAGTGAAGTACCATGTTCACAGTTATAGAACATAACACGTAAACCTTCCGACACGACACCCTTCCAAAATAAGCAACGTAATCTTGCATATCCTTGCACTAAGTAAATAATATATGATCACTTTCATCTCAAAGCCGCAGTACATAAAGCGACGCGATGTCAGGACCGGATTAGAACCGTCGTTTTGCGTGCACCTGCTAGCACAGAGATGAATTTAGGCGGCTGACGCGAGCGACACCTGTCTGACGCGAAATAATACGCTACTTATTCGCCGGTGAAATATGAAATTCTTCGCTAAGGATTATCTAGTGAAATACCTGCGTTGTCATAACATATGATACGTACGTCACAATGACACAATGTGTCACAGTAACCGGGACTGAATTGCCTCGCAATCTTAGGAATTTATTAAGTTTTTCTTAAATACACGTCATAACATTGTGCAATTTCAGGTATTTCGTAATGATTGGAGTTATGTGTTGCGAGTTTGTAAAGGTGACATTTTATAAGCTCACACGTTTACGATTTCAGGAGTAATGTTGCTTTTAATGGTTTACGAAAGTAGGAGTACGGATAATACGGTTCTTGTTAATAAAAGTACTTCGGATAAGAGATAAGATTCTACACGAACGGTTTTTATGATTATGGTTACGGTATATCAAAAGAAAATTATTGTTAACCTTACATTACGGTTTTGTGAATTGCAAGTCTCGGTGTTGTTCTGTATAATAAAATGACTTTCATTCGTTACGAGTTTATTTTACGTTCTAATTAATTTTAATAACTTAAACATTTATTCGTATAGTGAAAAATTATGAGAAATATTCCGAAAACCTACAGTAGTAACCTACACTTTATTTAATAATTCCTTTTATTTTATTTTACTTGTATTTCTTCATTTACACATAATACATAGTTAAAGTTTTTGTTTGTGATCTGGAAACATACGATGTTTCTCAATTTTTGCGTAGCTAACATTAAAGCAAAAATAAACTTTAAACACTTTTTTGCTACGTTTATCTATAAGTTTATCAGGGCTAATCACCTAGAGGGCTGAGTTAATTTCACTGAGACTGTAACTTTTAGCTACACAATTTTTAGAAGATACCTTAAGTTTAATTTAAATTTTAAAATGTTAGTTCTGAAAATACAAAAAATCTACGAAATAGCTATTCAAGTTTTGTCGCCACCTTCACTAGCAGATTAAGAACTTTTCTAAGCACTAAATATTTCGTTTTATATTTATTAATTTTTTCAAATATGACAAACCTACAGCTGGAAACATTAGTAAAATATAGCAGATTAGCATTTAATAACCAATTAGATCTGTTACACAAGATAATAAAGAAATTGAAAATAATTTGTATTTATTTTAGTATCTATAGAAAACGAAGAATTACATATTTATACATATGTTTTTTAAATGCCGAGTACCTACATGAACGACTATACAAAATTTTTGTACATCTGACTCATTTTTAGTTATAAATTACGCTGAAAGATTATAGTTAAGTTAGATATAAGTCGTAAATAATTTTATTTCATTTCCAAGAAGTAGTTGAAAAATTCTCGTTTACCTAACTTAGGTGTGTTTCGAAAATCTCTGGAAAAGGATGTTTCGGAGATCACCTGTGTCTAATTTGTAAGGAGCCAACACCTGAGTGCTATCACTGCGATGGCCAGACCATGGACTCTGTGCTCCACACACTGGCAGAATACCCGGCATGGGTGGTGCAAAGGCGTGACCTCGTGGTGGCCATCGCACTGGGAATTCTCTTACTCGGTAACATGATTGCGGCCATGATATGGAGCGAGGGCGCGTTCAACACCGCCATCTCTTTCTGTGAACAGGCTATGACCATCTGCCGGTAGTATCTGCACAGGAAAAAAAATATGTTTGGAATACATGATACACCACTAAAATATTTTAATCTGCTAAAACTTCTAAGCATTCTACTGTACGTACAAATGGCAAATACTTTTTTTTTAACGATGTGACCTTTTTGACGAAACGTCTATCCTCAGCTAGTATTTAATTAATCGTAAACAGGTTAAATCTACTATGAGTGGCATATACATACATATATCTAGTATAATCAGATTAATTGCAATCTTAATTTACAACAAGAGCAATTAGGAAATTTAAACTAATAATCCTTCAACACATCTCAATATCAAAACAGTAAGACATTATTTTTGAACTAGCTTCTCCGAAATGTTTAGTCTAAATGTTTTATTCTCACTAATATTTTACTTTTATAATTACTCTTCGTCGAAACCCACACGATTGGATGTTCCATACTTGTTTCCGTCTAAAAATTTCATAAATCGCGGCTATAGCGAAATTCTTTTCAATTGCAAATATTTTGTTTACCTTAGATTTCGAAAAAGTAGTTGGTTATTAACAATCAAACTACTTGGCATCATTCATTGGAGCGTCATGCTCCGGAGAACGATGCCACAACATTTATTTCATACAATTCCCGATCGCAAAACGTTAGGAGACTGTTGATCCGTTTATTTTCTGTGAGCCTTTTTAACACATTTACAAAACACAAGAAAAATTTAAAAATTAATGAATATTATATTTACGTATAGACACACTTTACTGCTAGTCTTAAAATAAAAAAAAAGCTAACATAAAATAACGTAAGCTTTTATGTCAATCGTAATTGATATTTGCAACGTGCACTTCATATTTTATCTATTTAATAACTTCAACATTAATTTTCAAAATGTTTTTAAATTATTATATGCAATATTATATACATATTATATTTACAATATTATACTCATAATATTGTTCTTCTGTTAGTAATAATTGTTTTAATGTAAAATAAAGATCGTTAAATGGAATATGCTCACAAAAACTTTTCTAGGTACTACTATTTATCATTGTCATCGATTAATAGAATTTCTAGAAATTTACAGCGAAATTAATTCCCTTGACTGACTGCAAAGTAATTTGTTTTTCAATTTAATACACAGATTAAATCTGAGCTCTATGGACAAATGAATGGTTTTCTAATGAATTTATATGGTTTTCTGCGCAAAGTTCGTTACCGTAATAGATAAAGTGAGGATGGCACAGAGCGCCGGCAGAACCGGTGGCCATGTTCCCACTGAGACGAACAATGAATAAACGTCACGCTTTATGTTTTGTATACGACTCTAATATGTCGTGCATAGCTTTTGTGTTGTGAACTGAAGTTAGTTTCATTAAATATTTTAGTATTACGGCATTTACAAAATGGTATTTTTAGTGATTTAAAATCATGTAACAGTTTACATACAAATTGGCTAATACGAGATATAAAAAATAATTTAGATCTGTATGTATTCGGCGGCAAATAAAATACTCTTTTTTAACTATGTACAATATACTACATATATATGTAACTATATACATATGTAATATATATAACTATGTATAGACCGGATAAAAACACTTTCGACATGATATAAAAAAACAAAATGAGACTACAATATAGAAGAACAACAATATACAAGAATTCGTTAACATTTGAATCTAACATCCCGCGCAAACATGTTACCAGATCGGGAGTTCATGGGATCAATGCTACTGGAATTTACTGGCTACAATTGTAACACATGCTTTCAACAAGATGCAACCAAACAATTTGAAGAAAGTGGCAGGCAGTTAGATGGATGAAGACTGTTCAAGATAGGGATAGTTAGCGCTCCTTGGGGAAGACCTTCGTTCAGCAGTGCACAGCGAGAGGTTGAATTGAATATACATTGAAATAATTATGTATTTTTCTATTCAGATAATACTATTACATATAAGTCTTAACAGTAATACATAAACAATACATTACATTTATTGTGATAAGTATTTCTGTTTGCTTTTTGATAGTTTGTGTCCTTGAATCGCGTTCTTTCACTACGCATTTACCTATTTCAATAATTGTTATTGTCACCTGTCACTATGTTGACCTTGACTGGCGCCACATTGAACGCTAAACTGACGTTTGCTTTGATCAAGCCTTTATTCTTGATTACAGTGTTCTTGATACCAACGTTTTTGGTTCGAAATTACTAATCTAGTGTATACACTAATACCACCGTGGTTGATACATTGTCTTTTCAGCAGAACTACTAGACTTTAACAGTACTGCTAAAATGCACTGACTGAATCCTCAATCACAAGTAACATCACGTCTTGAGAAGAATATTCTTATATATCATAGAAAATATTGTTTAACATTATCACAGCGCTTTCTTCACAAATTATGTAAATATTTAAAAAAAAATATTATAAAAGTAAAACGTCAAAACTGCAGAACTCATTAAAAAAACTTTAAATTTTGTTTCCAAAATCGTCAACACATTATTTTATTTCTTAAACTTTTTTAAAATTCAAATTTGAAACCGTGGTATCTAATCTATTTGCTGGTGTTTTTTTATTATATTTATCCTCTTTATATTGAACCGGTAAAGAAAAATGTTTGCTAAAGTTTTCAGATTTTTTTATTAGAAATACATAATACGCGATTATTTCACTAGGATGTGACATATTATCCCTACAGTAACATTATATCTATTGCTAATACCATGTACTATTGTGAATTTCATTTAGATATTGTCCATGGTATTACTTAATTAAACGCTTTACAATAAGTTTATCTGCTTAATTACATTTCAACCGTATAATAGTAACTCTTAAGTATACCTTTATACATAAGAAAATGTAATTACATAATGTTTGTTTAAAGCTTTAAACAACTAAAAACTTGTTTTAAATTCTTTTTTCGGTTCACCCAAATCTCACCATATCTATGTTGATTTTAGTAGCATTACGGTTTTTAGATCTTCTATATTGAAAAAGTTATTTATTATTAGTATGTCATATTTTTATTCAGCCTTTTTGTTTATCTTTAAAACTGTATTATGCGCTATATTCGATTTCAGAAACATTCTTATACATGTATGTTTATAATTTTGACCTAGACTTCTCTATGTTTAAAAGAACTTCTGAACCGAATCTAAATGTTAAATTGTTTCTTAAATACGTACGTCATGCTGATGAGCACGATTGTTTCTTTTTATAGTATTGCATTCATCTAGAGTTTATCTCGTTAATTCATTTTAACAAATACTCCTTAATTAAACGTTAAAGAAAGTTTCATGTAATGTTTCGATAAGTTTGAAAAATGGTTTGTATGAATATACACAGCTCAAACTGCAGTAGTAACTTCCTCAGTTATTTTTTTTTTAATATTGTTATACATCTCGCTGCGGTCTAGTTGGTGATACTGAAAGTTTTTAACTTGACAAAAGTAAAGTTGAGCATGCAAATAGGCTAGCCGTATGCATTTAGTTCAACGCAAAAGTTTTCGCTTTGTAAGGAAAGTGTTCAGTTTAAATCGTACGCTCGCCTACCCAATATCCGTAGCGGAGCGAACATCGCGTAGCGTGTGTATTCAGGCGAGCGAGTCGAGACGCGATTGTCACAGGCCTCTGCGCGCCAGTCTCATTCGCGATAACAAACTGTGCTTCACCAAGCTTATTGTCGCCCGTACTGTTTCCCCGTTATTGTATATACCACAAAATTATTCAAAGTAAACATTATTTTGTTTTTGTAGTCATAAAGTTTTATTAGCACGGCTCACTGTCGACGTCCCCATTCCCACCCAAAACACAAAATTCCCCGATGAGCCGGAGTTGGCTCGTTAAGTTGTTATATGTACGCGGGTGGCGATGTTTGCGCACCGTCCTCAAAACCAGCAAACAATCTCAAGTTACACCCTCGCAATCTCTGAAATAAACATACGACGAGGCCACTACTGCTAACAACCTTACCAACTCAGGCCGCGAGAGCTTTACTAACTCCAGCTAGAGGATTAATCTTAAGCAAGATTCCGCTCGTGTGTGTAACCAACTTAAATTACGATCAAATATTAATGGCAAGTGTTCTCCGTAATAATACAAAGCTACCACTTTGTGCATTAATTCTTAGCCAGATTTAGTAGGAAAATTATTTTCAGTTAACTACTGCATACTGTACACACAGATATATTAGTATTTTAACAATTTCTACGAGAATATCTCATTTACGTTATATTTTTAGAGTGATTTACTTAAAAATTTAAAATTTACTGTAGTACCAGAGGATTATTCGAATTTATGCGTAACAAGATTACGTTCAATGTGATGGCAAATAGCCAATTCAACGTTTTATATATGTTATTTATAACATTGCAGTAGTTTCTATCTTATCAGCAAGCAACAAGAAACTAAGTAATTGTTTGAAATCAATTGTCTGTGAGGCCATGGTACCACTCTAGTCGAGCCGGGCCGTATGTCCCGTATGCACTTATGGCTCTAACACGACATCATTCCCACTAATATATTTTAAAATTGAAAAAATGTCGTTTTCTGTTTCAACTATGGGTTATCAACGACAAGTACTTGATTAAACCTTTAAGATAAAATATGATTTGTCGTTCGTCGTTGTCGTTTAAAACTACGAAAAGAGTAAGCCTCCCCCTAAACTCTGCAACTAGGTTGCCGTTCCCGTACCAGTGCCGCATCAAGGTGGAGTGGCCTCTGGCTCTCAGCAAGTAAACGCTGGTGTACCTCAGGGCTCCGTTCTATCGCCCACATTGTTTCTTCTGCATATTAATGACATGCATGCACAACCAGCGCACGTGTTTCCTTCCCTCTCTACATTCATAATGAGGACTGTAACCACCACTCTTGAATTCTACTTATGCTTTCTATCACTTAGAATAGAGTCATTTTCTTATAAAAAAATCATTTTTTTGAAATAAAGTTCAAAATAACACCTATCTTAAAAGTATTTAAATCAGGTAGGTAAAGTATTCAAATTAACATTAAACGTGTATTGTTACTTGATATCGATTAATAAGTTTCATGTTATTACTGAAGCTTATTCCAGTTATTCTTATACCAACAAGCATGTTATGATCATGTTGCAGAATTATTTTTTATATACATATGTATATGACAATAGCAACTTGAGACACCACACGTCCGTCCGTCTGACCTCACAATGGACTGTACTTTGGTAACAAGTCTGCTGATAAGCGTACTTATATAGATATTATATATAAATAAACGCAACTAATACAGAGAGCAACTGATCGTGGTCTTCTTACAATCATTTATCTCGATTGAGAATCGAGGACTTTCACCTCTGGGTTCAGTTATATATATACATCCCTAATTAACTAGATAAACGGGTAAGGTACGTATGCTAACAAGATAGACTTTGTTCAAATCTTAACTAAACTCTTATAGTTTTTTTTCGCTTCAGGCGTGTATGTGTTACCAGAACATTTAAGTTACCACTTTTCAGATTTGTTTGTGCGTCTAATTTTTTAGCCTGGAACATAATATTCATTATTATTTGTGTTGCAACTCAGTGAAAAACTATATTATTTACGTTTAGTTGACTCTATATTTAACATGATGTTAATCACGTAAAGTTTATAAAATTGCATTGCATTATTATCTTAGTTTTAATATTTTTTTTCTTTGAGACGAATTATTTTTTCTTCATTAAATCCACTATTTACACTTAAATAATTTTAACATACTACAAAGTGCAAGCAAATCGTGGGAAATCTCAAAATATTTTGCCTTAATATACCACCCTGAATTGGCGTAGATTTCTACCAGAACGTGCGCTGCACTTTACTGTGTAAACCGCCGTGCACTTCGCACGTATCTATAATAAAATTATTATTCAGTTACACGGATTCCTGATTCTTTACTTTTATAGTATATTTTCCGTTATGTGAATCTCATAGCAAAAGATTTAGGAAAGAAATACACAATCTAAGCTATAATTGAAACTGAATTTATAAATATACCTATAACTATGTAAACCTATGCTAAGTATCAGTCATCAATTCATTTATTGGTAGAAAATTAAAATTTCCTACCCAAAGCCACTCGGAATGCATTCTCCAAAAGCAATTAAATTAATCATGTAACCACAATTTAAATTTTAGTGAGTGAAAACGGTGGGGCGAGGTAAAGAATTTGTTATAAGTTAGGGGACGGCAAACTCCAAGGGGCTAATTACATTGTTACATGACAAAAGTTTTGGGTCGGCTGAAGTTTCTTTACGTTCCTTACCCGGGCTTAAGCTCTGTTGAGACTAATAAAATCACCTCTGCATCAGAGAACATACAATGTTATTGAACAGCTGTTTTAATATTAACTTTGATCACATTATTTACAAACAGGAAACTGTTAAAGTGATTTCTGTTTCTTATATTGTTTATCGAGTTCCAAATAGCTTTGTTTCTCACTCTTCGGGTTTGGTAACATGTACATTTTGTTTGTTTGGTTGTGGTTCATAAATTATTAGAGACCAGATTTTGCTCTTGACTTTGTTTGTTTAACCTTTGGAATAGGAGACATTGATTGGTTTGTACATGTGGCAGTTTATATATAATTCACGGTAAGAATACCGAAAGTGTATCCTTAATATCGTTAAACGTATGTACTACACTTGTTGCTGTAAATAAATTAGCAATATATAACTATATCACTATTTGTTTTAATTAATCTTCGATGACCTGATGCACTCCTAGCCGATTTCGGCCACGGCGGCCAGTCTCAGTAGCCAACCAACCAACCAACTACACAGGAGATATTATAGCGCACACACTTGTGATGCGCGAATACACGTGCACTCTCTGTTCCCAACACAATACTCTTACAATAAGGGTACAGGACCTACGGCTTTTCGTGTTCTCCGAAACACGGGGATTAAGACCCCAACTTCCAAACTCCAGACTGTTATTTATCATTTCTGTAATCAACAAAACTCAATAACAACTGATGATCGAACCCGAAACCTTTTGATAGGCAGTTCTATAGGCTAACCGGTAAATCAACAAGACAGTTAACTGCCTTGAATCTCCGATATACAATTTTAAGTAGCATTTGGTAAATTTTCAGAATTTCATTATGAAGAACACAAATTAATCTTTATCTATTTTAATGAAATCTGATTTTATGTACAAAACGGACAAAAGTTCCTTTTCTAGTTAAGGCTCTTTAACTTTTCGTTACGATTATTTGTAGTTATAACGAAATACGATTATAGAATTTCTCTATTCAATAAAATCAAATTTATGAACACGAAAACATTCCACGTAAAAGAAAAAGCAAGAGAATCTCATCTCTGAGGCATAGTGTAGCAATTTCCCAACTCGTTAATTCAGATCTCGTTGAAATCGACAGGGCGAAACCATTCCGAAATTACTGCTCAATGACTCGCAGTGTTCTACTTCTCGCATAAAGATATTCTTGGAAATTAAATAGGCACTAAAGAAAATCTTATTATAGATTATTGTTTGCTTCAAAACAACTACAAAGACTGTGTTACTTGTTAACGTGCATATTAAATATTATTAAGGCAATATCAACGATAATGTAGATTAATATTATTTTGAATTAGTAACTAGAACTTCTGAGACTTGTGCAAATATTATTTTAATAAGTCTGATGAAAGCGGTAAATAAAACTTTCACAAAGTAGATTCCAGATTATGAAAACAAAAATGATTTATAATTTGATTTCACTTTGCAAAGCAATGACGTCACGTAAATTTCTACAGACTATTTTGATGTTTGATATACGAGAAGAACAGCTTACATGACTTAAACCTGAACAAGCTCATTAATTGGTAATGATAACAGCGTACTGAGCGCTTTATGTAAATCGTTATTTATATTGTATCCACCTCCATATGAGATTTTTCACTTAGTTTAGTGCCATAATTAAGAGATCTAACATTTTGTCTAATCATTGCGCTTCCTCTCTGCTTATACTAAATTATCTGATTTTTTTTTTGTTCCTTGTTGTCCTTTATACAAAGTGTCTTCGATCACATCGTAACAAGAATAGGCCAGAACACAGTGTTTTTTTTCACTTAATTTATATGCAAAAAGGCGAAACAAGGATTTGTTTTGTTTTGTTTTTCCTGCATTGATTGAATGGGGGGTTTATTATTTAACCTATATAGTGGTCTTGTATTGCTGCCGGGTATAATATTTAAGTAGAAAGTTTACATCATGTTTTTTCTAACTCAACCATTTAATGTTTACGAAGTTCAGAAGTACAAAGCTCGTATCAGCGAATATTGTGTCCATATTAGCGAAACAAACCACGTAGTTTCATTAGAACCGAATGTATAGAGATAGACTATGAAAACGTACGAAAATGTATCGGAAGAAAATGCATGTAAGTATACTTGAGAAAATCTAAAGTTAGGTATCCTGTGTTCATAACTCAAAGGTAAACTAATCGTAACCGATTAGTTTACCTTTGAGTTAGCTATATTTAAAAATAGAATCTGTGTCTAACGACACATAGTTAGTAGATTAATAGAATAGAATCTGTGTCTAACGACACAGATTCTATTCTATTAATTATAATTGCATGTAGTACTAGAGAAAGTAAACTGTAATAAAATCATCATCAAATGATTTTAAAATTAATAGTGATTTTTAATGTTTGTCTTTATCATTTATAAATTTATTTCTATTTGACATGCATTTTCCAATTGATTTGATTCGACAAATTTTTCAAAAAGTAAATTTCAGAAAAAAAACTTTTGTTTTTGAATTACCAATGTGTGTGGCGTGATTAAAATATTTTGCATTGAAACAGAAGTCAAAGAAAGGCCTGAAATTGAATCGGATGTTGTCCCGATTACGGCGACAGTTTCAAAGGTCAGCTAAGGAAAGGGTCAACTGTGCGGACGATAGAACCGATAGACGAGCTATCAGCAACAAGTCGCAATTTAACTTTGCTCGAACCCTTTCTGCTTGCTCTTTGCAATAAGGCAGCATTAAAATTTATAAGAAGGAAAAGGTCGACGACAATAAGTCAGTGCTACAAAGTGGAAATGTAAATCGTACCTACATACGTAAATATAATTTTTTTTTGCTGAGCTTAAAATAAAAAGAAACACATAGTTCTTATATAACCTTATCAGCTCCATTGTTCAATCAGTGTATAGGGACATGACTTTATAAATAAATATTTAAATGATACAATGCCTGCAAGGATTAAAACTATACAATCACACATGAATGAATAAACTGCCTCGGTGGCGCAGCGGTAGTGAATGCGTCTGCTATGCTTGAGATCTCGGGTTCGATTCCTGGAACATACCATGTTTGTATGATCTGCAAATATTTGTTTCGAAGTTTGAGTGTTTTCTATGTATAACATGGATGTATTTACAAAAAAAAAGTATATAAATATTCTACCAGTCAGTCTAGTTATCATAGCACAAGCTGTGCTTAGTTTGAAAATAATGACGTTGTGTGTCAAATGTCAGAAATATTTATTTATTTAATATAATATCATGTAAGTTTATACATCATTTTCAAAAATATAACTTTTACCGTTCTGTACATTAAAAAGGATTTTTATAATATATAGTATTACCCTCTAACCGCCCTGCCTTCGCGCGGATGCAACAGCATACACGTGAACTTTTTTACGGAATATAAATCCGTAATACTTTGTTTTCATATTGACTTACGTGGCTCACGTCAGTAAAGCTCTCAATCGGCATGATTTTGCCGAAATTGTTCTTTTTATAAACATATAAAGAGCAAACGAGTAGACGTGTTACCTGAAGGTAAATGACCACCGCCACCAATTGACACCTGCAGCCTCAATGAGTTCCTACATTTTGTATGCCAAAAGTAGGAATTGTTAGATCTTTGGTAATTTCATTTAAGAAAAGTACGTAAAATCTTCAAAAAACCATATTACACGTAAAACTTCCTCATGAATCTACGCTAATACTATAAAACTGAAGAGTTTGTTACATTGAAAGCGCTAATCTCAAGAACCTCTAGTTCAAATTGATAAATTATTTTAGTATTAGATAGCCCGTTTATCGATGAATGTTATAAATTTTATAAAATTGATCAATGACATAAATGAAAAATGTTGCAAAAATAGGGAATATTTATTTCTATTCAGCCATACAGACGAGATTGCGTGAATCAGCTTATCATTCTATGTATATCATCGTGAAAACTAAATGAAATCCATTTTTTACTTTTAAGGTTAACAAACAGATTAAGTTTTTCTCGTAGGGCAACACACAGCAATTTGAAATTTATTTTACCTAAGCTCAAGGTTAATTTTCGTCCGTAGACACAAAAAATATAAAAAAAAAATATCTTTGTACTTTTTGTGTAACTTAAGTGTCGGTAGAAACTGTTTTTGTTTAAATATTGTTTAAAAATATTTCAACAGCGAGCACTTCAACGCTATTTATTAACGTATCAACCCTCCAATAAAAATAATTCAGACAAATATATAAAATGACAAACATTCAGATGTATATATGAAAGTGTTCAGTGATCTATTAATTGATATTACACGTTTCATAAAGTTCATTTATTTCACAAATGAAATGTACATCGTAAAAATATACTCTATTGTTACACGCTAACCTGATTTAACTAATTTTCAACCAACGGAAATGAGCGCAGTGATGTGAATGTTAATAGCATTCATCACCTAGACACCTATGTGCGTAGTCTGAATAGATCTCGCTACTCATATTAACGTTTAATAGTTAATGTATCCTTCATGAATAGCTTTTGGCCGAGATATCAAATTTCACGAGCAGTATGATTATTGATAAGAAATTTAGACATCAAAGGGTTTACCAAACGTATAACGAGTATTGATATCGGCACCTTGCCTAAGGCCTCAATAGATGTTTCATTAAAACTAGATTTGAGGAATCAGTACATCCGTCTGTTGATGTTTAAAGAGTTTGTTATCAGAAATAGCAATATCATTTTCATGAGAACAAAAGACAATTTTTACTTAAAGGTCGAAGTAGTTCTTATTTTATATAATGAAAACTTCTTTTACTATTATTTTCTTTTATTGAAAAGGTGTTTTAATTTTCTTTTTAAATATTTCCTTAAGATTTAAACAAATTGTTTTCTTTCAAAAAAAAATCTCAAATATTCAAACTAGAAAACAACCCTAACAACAACATAAATAGGCTGAAAAAGCTTACATCTATACAACTACGTTCATAAACGCAATCAAAGTAATTAATTACCACAAGTTTACGGAGCTTTGAATATTACAACACACTTTATCGTATCATTTTCTACGAGTAAAATATTCAAACGTTTGAATTTGAAAAGAAAGCTTTTAGCTTACTTCCAGAAAAAAACATGACTTATAACAAAGTTTATTAAAATAGCAATTCCTTTTTTTCAAATACCAAGTATAACCTAAAATATTTTGTGCCCAAGTTTGACGCCTCGGAAAAGGGCCACTGAATAAAATTAATAACCAAACAGCCACGACCCAGGCTTACGAAACTTAATTTGCATTCCAGAATCAAAACGTTATTGTGATTGTGTAGGATCAGATAATATTCCTCTGTTTGAGTGGATACTGTATAAATGACTACCATAAATCAATCGATTTTCGTGGTTAGGCAACACTTCTGCGGTTAGTCATAGGGTAATGCACACATTTCGGTGACCGGTACGGTGTCCGGGTCAAATTAAAAAGTGTTGTTGAGTTTTTCTGGTTACATAAATATTTAACCACAGTCCGAAGTTTAGAAGTTGAGGTCCTAACCCCGTGTCTCGGAGAACACATAAAGCCATTGGTTCTGCACCTGATCTCTTCCCGGTCGTGTTGGATAACCACTCCATTGGATTGCAAGAGTGAGGTAACAGCGAACGCGCCGGTATTTGCGCACACACTTCTGTACATCTTCTCGTAGCTGGCTGATCTCCGTTGGGACTGGCCGCCGTGGCGAAAATCGGCTAGGAGTACATTATCAATGACAAGTTTGTGTAATTTTGTACTGCTTTAAATAAAATTTCTGTAATACATCATAATTTTTATTTTATTTTTAGAAGGGTGTTTTGTTTTATTTGTCACTATGAATTCTATCATTTTAAACTATGTTAAGTGGGAACTGGAATCCATAGCCGTATGTACATTAACAATTACTTTAATAATAATGTACTTTGAGATTTTACACCCTATGATCGAAATGAACTTCTCGAAACCTCGTACTGTTTCTGAACATCCTAACTGAAATCTCTTAATTAAGTTAGAGTTTTTAGATAATCTAGTTTGTTTTTCAGAGTTTTCCTTTCGAGTGGCTTCAAAGAATCTTTGTACAAGTCCATTGCACAATAAAGTATAAGATAGCAAACTTCCGTCGCTAGTCGAATGTACTGTGGTTTTTAGTTGAAAGACTAAAAACACAAACTTTGCTATTTTTATTTTCAAGAACAATGATGAATAAAATACATTTAAAACCTTTAAAAATCCACACACTTTTTTCACATGTTTCAAATAAAATAATTTTAAATGGCAGGGCCTTTTTCCCCGTATCAACATTGAAAAATTACTTGGGATTATTTTAATAATACAAAAATGGGATTACAAAAATTTCAGGGTTACTCAGGTCACTTCCAGGCAGGTGTTTAATTTTTCATCCTGACAGCACAAAGGAAATGTTTCACAAACCCTCGCAGTACAAATATGTATTCGAAGATGTAAACAAAGGTCCATGAATAATTCTAAATTCAGAATAATTATCATAAGTATTTAGAAAAGAATTGCTAATTATTACTTACATGTAGAAACGTTATTGTGTATGAAAACCTTCTTAAAAGAAGACAATTTCTAGTAGACTATTAGATGCTGTTCGTTATTAAAGCTACTGTACTAATTTATATTCTCAATTTTTTACTATGTAACATCAAAAGAAACTTTCCATGTCTCGAGAATTTCGCTCTCTCCTCCTCCTCACACACATACACACAACCTCTTTGTGTATAAGAAGACTTAACCATTTTACAGTCACTAAACATTGAAACAGAACATACATATCTCTATGACAATAATATAATAATACATGTAACAATTATAGGTTAAGTGACAGTGATTTTTTGTAGTCTTTGGACTCCATTTTTTTTATTAATAATAATAAATAATAAACTAGCAACACCAGAAGCAGTTGGCATTTTTCATACGCATTTTAAAAATACATAATATATTACTACAAACTTATCAAATTCATCATCAAAAAGTATAAAGTATCAAGCGAAACAAAAATGAACATGTATACAAAAAATTATTTGAACAAAACTACAATCAAAATGCATTTTCAATAAAAATATCTGTTACCGAAGACATGACGTTTAAACGTCATGTCAATACAATTATTTTCAAGAAATTGCCAATATGCTTACGAGAGCTAGAAAAAAAGCACAATTAACATCTTCGGACTCGTCGCTCCGCTCCGCCTTGCCAACCCCGGCAGCAATAATGGAAGTTCCGGCTGCTGCAGAGGCGTCGAGCTCTAGTTCTAGCGACGAGTTTTTCTCTCCGCCGACGTCGCCGACACCTGTACGTCGACAGGGGAGTACCCGGCCACCGAACAGCTTGGGATCACGAGGACCACTGACCTCAAACAGGGTCCCCGCTACCGGTGGTGATGTGCGCCACATGAAGTGGACAACTTCCATGAACGAGAATGTCATGCGGGCATATTTTCGGGCTACAGAGTTGGGAACGAACCTTACTCCGTACCGTGTTAAACTAGTCTCTCTGTTTCAGGAGCTTAAACCAGCCGTTAACGTATCAACACAAAGATTGTCGGATCAAGTACGAGCTATACAGCGCTGTCACCTGCTGGATGATGCAATACTTGAGAGGATACGCTCTGACATACGGAGAAACCTTACTATCCCTTCTTCGTCACGCACAATGGTTGCCAACAGCACACCTCTGTTGGCATTATCAAATGAAGATGTTGATGAACTGGTGGAGAGTGAAGTTATTTCCATAAGTACCCAATATAACGATAAGATAAGGAGTGCTTTGGAGGATGCGATTCAAAAATACCGATTCGTAAATGATAATAGTAGACCACGGTTATGCCGTTTGCCCATTCATAAACGTAATTTAGCGCTTGTGGGTGCCCTGGATTCGTTACTATCAGACTACTTTGATAATAGCGAAGATCTTAGTGATACACATTCCATTCTATACTGTGCAGCTATTGCAGTTTGTCGAGTAGCTGGTGTTAAATTTATTGAACGCGTAAGTGCACTCGCAACAAAAATGCTGTACCAGCTTGGCAGTGTAGAATCGAACGTCGTATTGCTGAGACTAGGACACTCATCGCTAAATTAACTTGTTTTCAAAGTGGTAATACACGACCGAGAGTCATGCGCTTTGTGAAACAGGCATTCTTGGGGACTACCATTAGTCCTCAACAATACATGTCCTGTGTCACAGAGCGCATAGACTTTCTAAAGCAGAAAATTTATGCATTGGAATTTGGTGTAGACAAGTGTGCAGTCATGTATGTAAAGAAGGGCGTGATTGTAGAATCTGAAGGAATAGAAATTTCAGATTCAACAAAACTTAGATCTCTGTCTGCCACCGAAACTTACAAGTATCTGGGTTTTTCACAGTCCTTGGGAATACCAGAATCTGGCATGAAACAAATGTTACAGGAACGCTTCTTTGGCCGCCTAAAAAAAGTACTTAAATGTCTTTTATCAGGCGGTAACAAGGTGCGAGCCTGTAACAGTTGGGTCATGCCGGTTCTGATGTATTCCTTTGGTGTACTTAGATGGACTCAGACTGAATTAGATGCCCTTGACAGGAGAGTCCGTACATTGCTTACTGCATTCCGCATGCACCACCCACGTTCATCGATTATGAGATTGTATATTCCGCGAAAGTTTGGAGGTCGTGGTCTATTAAATATCAAGACTCTACACAATCGCGAGATATACAATCTCAGAGAATATTTTCTACAGACGAATGTGGGAGTGCATCGCAATGTAGTGGATACTGGTTTCACCCCTCTCGCTCTGGCTAAAGAGAATTGGCGCAAACCTGTAGTACTTAGTACTACTGATCGCAAGGAAGTATGGAAGGGTAAAGAACTTCATAGTCGATTTTATCGGGCCCTACACGGGTCTGATATAGACTTTAAAGCGTCGACGTCTTGGCTACGGTATGGTGATCTCTTCGGAGAAACCGAAGGTTTTGTTTGTGTAATTATGGACGAAGTTATCATGACGAATAACTACCGGAAATATATCCTCGTCCTGGAGAATCTATTAGGCATATTATTTCCGGTTATTCTCGTCTTGCTAACGGTGAGTATTTGCACAGGCACAACCAAGTAGCCAGGATCGTACACCAACAACTTACCCTTAAATACCAACTTGTCAATTTCGAAGTACCTTACTACAGGTATGTGCCCGACCCAGTTCTCGAGAACGGTCGTGCTACGTTATATTGGGATCGATCTATTATCACAGATAGGACTATTGTTGCCAATAAGCCTGATATTGTGGTGATAGATCGATTAGAGCGCCGCGCAATGATTGTCGATATCGCCGTTCCTCATGACGAGAATCTCGTGAAAGTTGAAAAAGAAAAACAATTGAAGTATTTGGATCTGTCTTACAAGATTGCCGACATGTGGAATGTGGATTCGGTGATTATTGTTCCGATAATCATATCTGTTCATGGATTGATAGCGAAGAGCCTCGACCAACACCTTAAGAGGCTCACGTTAGAAGGTTGGATCAAGGGTCTGATGCAGAAGGCAGTCCTCCTTGACACGGCCCGTATTGTGAGGAAGTTCCTGTCTTTGGAGCCCTAACCACCGGTATCTTGGTCCCTGTACCCGATGTCGGTGGTCTACTACTATTTTTTATATTTTTAAATGTGTATTTTTTGTTTTTTTTATATATTTAAAAATGTAACAAATATGTGTATATCACGAAATAAAGAGAATAATAATTATTTATCACCATAGCCACACAAGTGTAGATTTGTACCATTTAGATCTACAATTGAGTCTAATTATGATGGGCTGATACCTGAACTATTTAAAAACTTGTATGTGAAGTTATCAGCCCTTCACTTTAAAAAGTGTCAAATAACATGCAGTGCAAAACCTTTAAATAACGTATATCTATCTCGTAAACTTGTATTTAACAAAAAATAAATGACCGACTGATTCTTCGGTTCGTGAAAACGGTAGAAGAAGTAGTTATACAGCACAACACTATATAACTGAGGTTTTAAAAGCTCACATGATACCTTACATGAGATTAATAGGGGCAATTTTTTACTGTAATGCAAAATAATGCCAGGCTCCTCACCGTTTAACAAGTTCAACAATGTTACGAAGAGTTTAGCATATGCGCCATGATCTGGCCAACACACAGCTCGGATTTTAATCACAATAAGCATATCACAATGACAGTTTAAAAAAAACGCACATGCGAAAAATCATGTACCCACAACAGTGACAGCACTAATATAATAACAATGATTTTACAAGAATGGGACAATATTTTGCAAGACCGTTTCAGAATCCTTATCAGATCTACTCGTATACGCAATCGATTGGAATCTGTCATAAGGGCACGTGGAGGCAATATACCTTATTAAAGGAAAAAACCTATGTTCAACTTATTTTTTCATTGTAAAAACTAATTTTAATAAACCAACCATAATACTTTTCTTACTAAATTTACTTTGATATGGAAATGACATTATGAGTCTGTCAATGTAATTTGTTCTGATAGCGTGGTGAGTAGTCTCACTTGTAATACTACGAGTATGTTTTTGTGTGTGCAGTTAGTAATAAACGAATATTATGGTGCGTAGGTATGTACAAAATATAATGAAAAGTGTAACTGTGTCTGGTCCAAGTGTTCGTGTAGTATATGCATGGCAACGTGGTGCAAATGCGTCGCAAGTTTGTGGACAGTATATGGATCATAGGATCCAGCGTAACCAGAACACAGGGTCGGTCTAAGTAACAAAAGATAGAAGGTACATGTGACAAATTGAATAGTACACTGTTACGATTTTAAAGTTTTTTTCTTTATTTATAATTATTTTGTTTAGGAATCTGTTATATGTATATTACATGATTTCGTTATTTCATGACTTGTGTTAACTAGAGATCTTTTAAAGGTTTATAGCGCTGATGTAATTTAAATTTGCCGTTGATTTTATGGTAAAGTGCAAAACCTCAATAAAAACAATCTTTTTGGATAAATCGAGTCATTCTACGTGTATTTGGCATCATTGGACATTAGGGAAGGATCGTAAGTCTTATGTTGTCGTAAGACAGTATTATATACATATGTATGTATAGTTGTCGTATTGTCAATGCATCACATTCCATGGGTTCACATGGGTCTGAACTGAATCGACATTGCTTTCGAATCATTGCCTTGAGGACCGCACGCTGTGCTGTCTCTACTTCAAGGAGATGTAAGGCAGCTGCTTCATCCTAAACTAGTATGTAGTACATGACGATCATTTGACACAGAGACCAGTACATTTTTTTATAAGATTTTAGTCTGCAGCCTCACACAGATTTCTGAAAACTGGGAGAAGCTTTCACTGTTTTTTACTAAGAGAAGTTATGTGTAGTTGCCAAATCAGATGCTTATAATAATGCTACAATATTTGTGTTGCAGTTTTTCTAGGGAAGCAAATCATAATCAACACTAATTAAATACGACCTATAATGAGTTACCTATTATGTTAAACCTATTATGTACCTATGATGATGTGACCTATTATGTTAAACTGTGGATTTGGATCGGATTTGTTGTTTACATTCAAACTAATAAATTTAATTTTGACAACTTAAAGAACGGGAAGGTTGTTATCAAACCACTGCATAGCTTTTTTTCATTACCAGTTTAGCAAATATTTGAACTTCTGTCCAAGTTTTCCCTTCAAAAATCTCAGCTGTATTATCAGCGAAAGTTACAGTTCACATATTCTCCATGTGCAGTTTACATAACTCGTTAACATATATAAAAAAGAAAGAAGGACCAATAGTACCTCCCAATTAACATATGAAACTTCACTGTACGTGTTACTAATTCTCAATATTTGAGTACTATCTGAAAAATAATTTTGAAACCACCGTAAGACTGACTATACCTTAAATCCCGTCGACGGTTCATACCACGACCGACATGTTTTTCACCCAGGATCGACCCTCTCCCTAATCTTCTCAGCTTTCAGTAAGCTTAAGCGGAAATACTAAGCTTCATAGAAAGAGACCATTACGTTCCAGCTGTCCTCACTTGCCAGCATGGGAACAATTATTACTGGTGGGGAGAGATCTCGTCCAATTTTTGACTTCGCATTCAGACGTCCATACACGACAAGTGTACTGCCTACGCTGAACGGATTCTCAGCCAGCAGCTCAATGGTGACATTGTGGCATATCCTCGTGATACATTTTTATTCATCGAAGTAACCATGCTCGGTGAATAAACTAACTACCCAACCCTTGAGACTAGGCAGAACGGCATCGACAGCAGGATGAGGTACATTCTACGTGTATTTCAACCGCATGTGTCACTGTGCTAGTGCCTGTCGGTGAGCGCTCCACCACATTTTAAGCTCATTCTGCTCTTCCCCGTTGTCACCCTGGCAAATGGCATGATCCACCAGGATATCAAAAGACAGGCCACTATCTGCTGTGCTTAATATAATTTAGTTTGGCAAAAGAAGGAGGCCGATAGACGTTTGGCCCATATCGGCGCTCCATAGAAGGTCATGGATCGTAGCACCGTAAAGGCGGTGAACTATCTCTCTCGAGTCCTATTAGTTGGGCAATAACGTCTGCAAGGAGCCAAGCCAAAGATCCTTTGAACTCTGGGGACCATCCGCTCAAAATATTCTTCGAAGTTTCAGTGACTGTCAAGAGTGAAACCTGAGATGTACTGGTGGACCTCGATCTCAGTTCCCACCACTGTATTAAGCAAGTCAGTGGGACTGCCTCTTCACACTTTCTATGGAACCTCAGTACTTCCGTCTTATGAGGTGCAACAGGCAAACCAACTTTTCCAATTTTTTGAACACAGAGGCCAACCCCATCTCGTTGAGCTCTAGGATTTCTTGAAATTTATAATCTCTGACCAGCAATAGAGTTTCGGTTCGGTTCGGTTCGGATCAGCACACGACACTCACTCCAGAAGAAAGATTACCCTTTAGGTTACATTGAAGTGGCTTTAAGATTTACCCCTGGAGAACTCCACATGTGACTGCCCCACGGCATTCTTCGACGTCCCGACCCAGATAAGCTAAAAGATTGAAAGGTGTTGACTAT
This sequence comes from Hypercompe scribonia, assembly GCA_949316085.1. Taxonomy (NCBI): domain Eukaryota; kingdom Metazoa; phylum Arthropoda; class Insecta; order Lepidoptera; family Erebidae; genus Hypercompe; species Hypercompe scribonia. The sequence continues at coordinate 10,099,458 of OX438975.1, forward strand.
ATCAAGACTGACAGCCAGCATCTATCTCCCCGACAGACATTTTTTTCACAAGCGAAGCATTCAATCTCGTTCAGCGTTGAGAGTCCTTAGAACTCATCCACGACAGGTACTGTTTAACACGATCGCCTCGTCAGATATTTCGCTCAGAACGCCGAGGAAGAATCTGTAGCCCCACCAGGTTTCTAGATGAGTATTTTTTTTTTGTTTTTTAACGTGTGCAAACTCCCTCGGGCCGTCAACCCACCGGGGCTTACAGCTGGGTGGTGTGTCGGAATTAGACCGACCAAAACCACAAGGTGTGCCTACGCCTAACATAGGAGGGATCCGGGAACAGCTGTTATTACGACATCCAGATCCCTCCTAGCACCTACCCGCTAACGCGGGCACCATCGGTTCGCCGGCAGCGAATTGGGTCCGAGTGGAGATCGTCCTCCAGGAACTTCTCCGCCGCCTCCTTCCGCGAAATTACGTCTTCGCAGAAGGTTGTGACCGCGGTGAAATAACTGTCGCCACCGACCATGGAGCGTATAATGTCCGATAGCGAGAGATCTCCTCCAATAACTGCAGTGAGGACCCCACGCTACGCCACCGAGGCGAAACAAACCGCTAGCGTGTGCTGAGCCGAGTCCTCACTGCAGTCGCAGTGGTAACAAGCGGGACTCAATTCCCTCCTGGCGACCGAATGCAGATATTTCCCGCAGCAACCGTGCCTGGAAAGAATCTACGTCAGTCGGAAGCAAAGAGTCCTGTGCTGTCACCCTGCCCATTAGGCGATGACCGGCTGAAGAGCCTCCACGGCGGCAAAGCCAGCACGTGGAGCCTCCAGCCGGGACGACTAACGAGCCATCATGGCTCGGCGAGCGACCTCACCCCACTCGCGTATCTCATCGTGCGGGGGTCGTATGCCGCTTCCCGCAGGGAAGTCAGCCGTTCGCCGAGCACTTCCGCGTCCAATCCCACGGGGGAGTACCGGCCAAGGCGCACGCCGCCTCCTTTGATATGGTGCGGTAACCGCGTATGGCTCTAACCGCCAATATCCACTGAGGGCGCCAGAGGAGAGCCTTATTCTGGGCGGTTAGAGCCGCCCCCATACCGGTGCACCATACAGGGCCATTGAACGGACAACCCCCGTGTATAGCCGTCTCGTCTCGACGCTGCCTCCTCCCAAGTTGGACAAAAGTCGCCCAAGGGCAGAAACAGCGCCGACCAGCTTTGGAGATAGCTGTCGGAAGTGCTCGTCGAAGAGCCACCTGCCGTCGAGGATCAGGCCCAGATATTTCATCTGGGCCTGAACCGGTACGAGGACTGAATTGACCATGATGGAGGCGCCGGAGGGTGGGCCACGACGAGGCCCATGGAACGAAAGGGCCTCCATTTTGTCCAAGGCCACCTGCAAACCCTGCGCTTCAATACGCCCGACCACTAGAGAGACACCCGTGGTAGCTGGGCGCGCCGCCTCTTGTAAGATCACCCCTCGAGCTGCGACTAATGTGTCATCTGCGTAACAAATTACGCATAGCCCGTGGGGAAGACGACCTCGGAATCGTCTCTGACTGTCAAGACCATCGACGGGAGTGTGTGCTCCACCCGCTGAGGGAAAAGGCCCTCGACTACTTCCTGCAGGAAGCTGGGTTGGAGTGTCTCTCTTGGGGGGTGGTTGTTTGGTCCGACGTGCGGAGCTTTTGTCGCTCCGCATGATAAGGGCGCCCCAGGTATCACAATCGAGACCCTCTAGCATCTCTTTTCGCTTAGTTTCTTAGTGCGGCTGATGGCCAGCTTCAGATTTTGCCGTGCCTCTCGGTACTCCTCATGAAGCTGGTCCTTCTTGCCTTCTCCACGGTGTTGCCGCCGATTACGGTCCACCATCTCTTGGGACCACCAGTAAACCTCCTTCGGTGGAGGCCAACAACCTCGTATGCGGGGCATGACGGCACCGCAAATCTGGCTAATCGCATCATGGAAACGACCAGCCCTCATGTCGACCTCCTCAGTCGGAGCCTGCGGAGGCAGCCAGGAGTAAATAATGGTTGCCTCCTCTAGTAGATCGCTGTTCAGTTTGGCTATAGCCCACCTTGCGTTCTGGGTCCGGGAGAACTCGAATCGGATGTTAAGGTGATCCGAGAGAGTCTCAACCACTTCCAGGACACGCCAGTTCCTTACTCGCGCGGCGAGGGCAGAGGTAGCGAACAAAAAGTCCACTATCGACCCCCCCCCCCTGCTGTAGGACGCATGTGTTGTTGGAGCCCCTGTTTAGTAAACAGAAACCCACCGAGGCCACCCACTCCTCTACGGCCTCGCCCCTAGCGTCCGTTCTGGGGGAACCCCAAGCAATGGACTTTAGACGCCGCATCGAGGCTTCCAAGTTATTAAGGAAAAACTTGAAGCCGCTCAAACTCTGGTTGGGGAGAAGTAAACACCATATACGGTGATCTCCCCCCCACTCGGCAGCAACATATCCAGTGCCCTTGTCTCTTAGCGACAAGGGTGGTGGGCGAATGAGCCGCCGTGGAACAGATGACTACCACAGAACCGTCACGGTCACCCAACCAGTTTGGACGGGGAGGACCTTCTAGATGAGTACTAGCTTAGCCTTCTACCAACTGGAAGTGAATAAGCTGTTACGGAATCAACTGGTTAACAACCACTTCAACCTATTCTCTCATCGATGACTCATCCTCCGTCAAGTCAAAGTCATCGGACTACGTAATTAGTAACAGAGGGTGCAAGGGTCTACCCTGGTCTCGAGGGAAAAGGGTATCTACCACTCTTCCCACCAATCTGGAGAACTCCTGGTTCTGTGTTAGTAATGGGACCCACCATCTGAACTTACCCAATATTAGTTTGTAAAGGCATCCCCATAGGTCTTTGTCTAGTCCTCCTGAGCTCCTTTTAGGACCAAATCTTGCCGACCAAGCAAACTATATCCACCAAAACGGTGTTACCTACACCGGGACCTGTAGGATCAGAGCTCTGGTCATTTCTTGCTTAGTGCTGAACACACCTGCAATGTCGAGATCTTGCATTTCCGCAGCCTTGCCTTTAGTCTTGTGACCAGGAGCCTGGGCCCAAGTCTACCATCTATAAAGTTTACTATAGTAGTGCTACGACGAAGCAGTGCCAGCCCTTGAAAACTTTAGCTCTCCATTTTTCTTAGTAGATTCGAAATTGATACCGTGTCAAAAGTTTTTTTAGACTGATTAATATCCAACACACATGTGTCATTTTTGTCCAAACAGTGTGTTACTTTCTGCAGAAAATTAGTGAGCATTTGATAAATCACTTTCTCGATTATTTAGCTCTATAAATATATTCTAGCAAAGATATATTTTGCAGAATAATTAACATATGCGAAGGTTATGATGGAGGAATGTTTGACGTTTGTATATAAATATTGTAAATTTTTTCATTGTTTTTTATTTTCTAGTTTTTTAGATATAAGAAAATATTTCTATTTTTTGCTGTATGTCATGTAAGTCACCCTCGGTGTACCATTTTGGCTAACACTTGCCCGAGTTCCTTCACAGTGTTTTTAAGAAATATTATTTGATCTAATCTACCATAAAATAGTTAAAGGTACTGTATCCCTCACTGAAATGAATTCGTACATTCAAAGAGAATACCAAAAATAGTCTACAGCATAAAATATATATTATATCTATATATTCTGCGTATATGCGCTTGAACTTAAATCAATTAATCATCATCATCACCATCATCTCAGCCAAAATACGTCCACTGCTGGACATAGGTCTCCCCCAAGGTTCTCCACAACAGCTGGTCCCGTGCCGCCCGCATCCAGCAGTTTCCCGCGATCTTCACCAGGTCGTCGGACCACTGTGTGGGGGGCCTATTAACACTGCGTTTCCCAGTACGCGGTCACCACTTCAGACCTGTACGGCCCCGTCGGCCATCGTTTATACGAGAAATATAGCTCGCCCATTGCCACTTAATTTTAGCAATTTTACTGGCAATATCGGTGACCTTGGTTCGTCTGTGGATCTCCTCATTCCTGATTCGATCACGCAAAGAAACTCCTAGCATTGCCCTCTCCATTTCTCTTTGGGTGACTTTGAGCCTTCTTATCAACCCCCATTGTGAGCGACCACGTCTCTGCGCTGTAAGCCATCACTGGCAACACACACTGGTCAAAGACCTTTATCTTGAGACACTGCGGTATTTGTGACGAGAAAACGATAAAATCAATTAATATTCATAGATTTTTTATATTATTTTGTAAATATTTCTTTAACTGCAACTTGTCTTGAGTGGACATTTGAATTGTGAGTTATTAAACAAAGGTCATAATATTAATATTGATATTTACATATTAATATTTGGTATTCATTATTCTCTTTATTAATTGTGATTGTACATAGAGGTAAAGTATTCCTTAGTTGTATAAATTTAAAAAAAGTTTTGATTTGAGTGATAAAATATCTATTGAAAATTAATATGTAATTTAAATAAAATATACTGTAATCTTTTAATTCTCTATTGTGTCACTCTTGGTACAGTGGTAGTGGTCAGTTTGAGACGTCTACGTCGGTAGTCGAGGCAGATACAGAATGTAGTGATGAAGTAAAAAAGTAAAGGTTTAACTTATGAATAAGGAAAGAAAAGAATTTATTTCAAATTCGTATGTTACCGCACAACCGCAGCTATCTCGCTCGCACTAGTACATATTGCAGCAGATGTCATGTGACTTTAGATAGGGATTAGACAGCAGTTATTACATATTCAGTATAAAGGTGTGGAAATAAAATAAAATGTTTTTAAAAAGTATCAACAAGCAGTACCATAGGGTAAATTTATAACCATTGGTCATACATGTCGTAGACATTAAAATAAAATGAAACAAATATTGCAGAAAAGTGAAACAAATATACCGAGTTTTATTGTTTTGTGGTAAATCAATAAATAAAACGTTTATTTTTTATTATTTTCATTTTGGAATATAGGTTCAAAGTCCTTCCCTTTTGATTAGTAGGTTTTTATCACACTTGATTTCTTCACTTCTTGATCACACAAATCACTGCCCTACAATACACTGAATCAAAATAATTTTGTTTAGCTAAGAAATCTAATTAATTTTTTTATAAAGAAAAAACTTAACAAATTGGTGTCTCATGTCCCGATGCTCAGTGATCGTCTATTACTACTTACTTTTTCGGTTATCTTTGGTCCTCTTGAACAATCTTTTATTTTTTTCAGCAAATTCGTGAATTTTTTAAGATTATTTAACGGTAGTTTCAAATATTAAATTACATATATCTTTTGTCTACAGTTCTTTCCGCGTGTATATCACTTATCGCGGTAAATAGTAGCCTATGTCCTTCCTCAATACACCAATATCTCAATAAAATCATAACAACACAACAGATAGACAGAGTTGGTTTCGTACCTATACTAATATTGTAAACATTACATGGACAGGCTCTCCATCTCTTCACCGTGCTCCCTCATAATAGGTGTTTAATGGTTTTTCATTCAGGCCAAAATAAAAAAAAAAATTTAAACCATTCCCCCAAAAATTTTGTTTAAAAGACAAAGTTTATTTACGTTATACAGAAAGCGAAAATTGTATCATTTTTGTTAAGAATTCGATAAGTACTCTAAAATGTGTATTACAAAATTGTTCAATATCATTGTGTTAATGACCCCTCATTTAGACTTTCACATAAAATATAGATATTTTGCCACAGTCTTTTATTTAGAATTATTTAAAATAAACAATCCTATTTATACAAGATAAGAGATAGATTTCTTTAAAAAATTAGGGATCATTTAATAAATAATTGTATCTTTGCATTTTTATAATGCTACACCCTAAATTGAAGAGCACCTGTATGCACCAAAAGTAAAATAAAATAACACTGTATTCATTGGACTGTGATAACGTGATTCCTCTAATATATTAGTCAACACCACCACTTCCAGTTACCTACATACAGAAATATTTCATTTCAACTACCGCAACAAGTAATCCAACACACAAAGGATCACATTCAAACGCTATTCTAATTAAATAATGTCGGACGCTTGGCACTACATTTAAACTCGTTTTAGAGGACTGTGCAGGAATTCAAGTCGTCTTAGAAGGCTGTCTCACGCCCGAGGGATAACATTACAAAGGCTTTAGTGCCGGATGTAAAGGAGACCACTGACCGAGTCCTTTGCTCGCTCACTGTTTTCACTAACACTGTCCATATAACAATTAAGGTATTAGTGAACAATGTTAAATAGAAGCGGTAGATAAAAATGTTATACGACTGTGTAAATGGTTTTTTGCTTACAATAAGAAAAGTGTAGTATGTTAATATACCATATTACAAGATAAATAATACTTTGCATATTTTATTTCCTGACTTAAGCGTATATCAGACTGTTGCAAAGGGAACAAACGTTTTAGTGTGTTTAACATGAATAAAATCAAGTTATGACTAAAAACCGATCAGAGGGAGGAACTCGTGTTCAACTGTGAGGATATTGAAGGGAAGTTTTAAGGTCCAACCATAATTACATTAGATGTTTAAATTCCCTTTTTATAAAAAAAATTACAGCCATGTAAGTTTGTAGCGCTCTGTGTTATTTTTAAAGTAAAAGTCTCACAACTTGCAAACACATAAGGCCGCGAACACGCAGTCAACGGTAGCGACCTAAGAAAAAACTAAAACTAATCCATAAGTAACCTTATCAATCTTTAAATTCAAAACCTTTTGCTATCTTTATGTTCAAAGGATACTTTGTTTATCTTAGTTCTGTTTGCACTGTTTAACAAAAGGTCGCGATAATCACTACTGTTTAGGTTTAAACTTTCTATTGATCTATAAGTTAAACGTTCTTAAATTCAAGAATTGAAACTAATTAAAAAATTAAACCTAATTCTTAATGTAGACAGAATATTGTCATACTTCATACAATTTTAGCAGAGCGTGGGTATTGAGAGCATAAATGTTGTATTAAATTTGCCTCTATACGGACACTACATAACTAACATTAACAGTCACGGAAGAGCCAATTACGTATGTCAAATAACACGTTCAATTATTATTTTTTATTTATCTTGGTTTAATTATATCTGTATTGTTATGACATCAAATTAGCTCAAAGAAAACTATTAATATTGACTTAGACATACAAACTAAAACAGTTTAAGAACGTCAAGTGTTTGTCAGCTGGATCAATGAAAGAAGATTATTTTATCTTCATGTATCACCAATTTAAAACAATATTATAACCAAAAATGTATATCAGATACCGTATATGAATATTAATTTCATCGACATCATTGAATTTATCTACCATAATATAATTAATGGCCTGGATTTTGTATGCAAATATCGAAGCAAATTTACAAATATTTGAAACAATACATATAGAATGACGGGATATTAAGAAACAAATACCTATATTTTATGTTACATTTAACTTAAAAAAAGTATTAATAGTTTTCGATACAAAAATTGCTTTAGAATTTCTCAGTCAGTTGTATAGCCGTTTTGGAGGTCCTTAAACAGACTTTGGACTCAGGTCAACCGGAACAAAGATAAAATGTCCAGATGGGGTTTTTCGGACGCAGTCAACTTGTTTGTGCTGTGCAATTGAAACAATATCCTGCCTTGCATCATGTCCAGCGTGGCCGAACGTCTGCACGCAGGAGGACCTGATGGCTGAAACCGACAACGTTTCTGAGCTACTAAAATATAATTACATAGACACGTTACGCTAACCGACAGAATGTTAAGGAGGAAGAGTCCCCATATATGCATACAATTAAAGAATTCTGTTCTCAAACAACGATCAACTTAATAATTTACTGTTAAAAAGTATCAATAAAAAAAGAAATATGAGAATCGGTTCACAAAACGACGAAGATAGCGTATAACATACATAAAAACAAAGGGAACCTCGCGAAAATTAAACGAAATGATTTAAACTCACGACCGCTGGAAAAATAATAAAAAGTTTAACAATCGTACACAAAATACAGATTATATGAATCATTTGACCCAGTTTATACCACATCACAGTGAAATTTTCACAAGTAAGCATACACATTTTATGTACAATGTAAATATATTTGTGTCTTTGTCGTTAATTAACAGCAATAAAAAATAATACGTTCCCAGAGCTCTTTCTTACTGCACAGAAAAAGTCTATTCAACTCAAAAATTAAGATTTATTTTGCATTAAAATACAATAACAATATTGACTGACATGAGGTCGATTCCATATTCGTTTTTCATGTTCATTTTCATTAAAATTTCGTATTTAGTACCCCAGTTTTGAAAGAAAAATGTGGATATTGCTGGAAATTCATGAAACTGTTAAAATGATTCGAAAATACCAGATAAATATACGAATATGTCTTAAATATGTCGCTAGAACGTAACACACACCACACTGATTTTGACACATATTGAATTAGAATTGGTGCAAGAAGAAGTAAGTACCAGTGGTCAATATTTATAGGTCAATCGAATTTTAATTTGAACTTTTATTATAATTCTGTTAATTGTTTATTTAATTTCTAATTAAGGTCTAAAATGAAATTACACCTATAGAAGAATCTGAGCTGCCGCCACAAATTGATTTATTAAAATTTTGAATAACGTGCATACTAATATACCGCTTAATACAGTAACAAAATATAACTTATCAAGAAAGATCTATCTATCACTTAGGAAGGATTAAATGAATTTTAGGGACCTTATTCTTTAGAGTACATCCCAATCCTTAGGATACTTTAAACATATAAACATACGAATTCCCCTCATACGAATATCATTTTTTATAAATTATTATATCATGTTTCATACCTGAGTTGTTGAATATTTTAGCACATTTTAATTACATTTATATTTTTATATTTTTAACAAGTAACAAATCAATAAATAGTCTACAAGGATTACTACGCCTAGAAACGGTGACCGTACGCAAAGTCGAATCAGGTGCTTATCACTTTCTCTCCGCCACGTTCTGTTCAGTTCCAATAAAAATAATTTGCATCAATTTTCTTTAGTAAATAATGTAATATCAATGACCACATGAGCAGAAGAGTCACCAAAAACGTTCCGTCGTACGTGAAGATTCAGCGAATACCTTCACACCGTGAACAGATATTTAAAGCACTAAATCACGTAGTACACCGCTTCGTGTGGACACCGCCTAATATTCAGAACCCTGCAGAGATTCATATAAAGTATTGTAAAGTTATAATGACTTAGGTTACTCGAACAAAGTTCTTGTTAAATACACAAGTGTGTGTTATCTACACGAAAACGATACCTCCCCAGAGTGTCATTGGCAGGGTTTATTAAAACACCTGTTACCTACTTATCTTCTTTGAATATGTATTTAAGTAAACTTATCAAGAAAATATAATTCGATATGCAACCGTTTTAATACATCATGTAAATGATATAGTAAATGTTGACAGCTCCATACTAATGATTGTTATAGGATTGGTCAATACCTTGGTGAATGAGCAGTGTGGGATGAAAAGTTTAGGGTCAAAAACTGCGGTGGTTTGATCTTGTGTGTTACATATTTAAAGTCATGTCTGTTTCCTCGGAGGGCTAGGCAAAAGCATATAAACGCCCACTTTTCGCCAGTGATGAGCCTATTGCCGCTAATCGAGATGTCTTGTTTGCCAGAACTTTGTCCGTCGATCAGTAGGTGGTGGGAACCCTATGCATCCTACTTCTAAAGGATTATCCTTTCAAAACGCTTACATCATCATTCATGAATGAACAAACGAACTTATAATTTAGAACGATTTAAGAACGAGTGGTAAGAACCGAAAGACATGTACAGAATAATGAACTTGATAAAAGCAATTGTATCTACACAGCGTGAGAAAACCAAGCAAAAATATCAAAGAGGAGTAAGCTGTAAATCAAAATCGCACCAAATAGTGTTCTATCATATCTGCCTACCCTGTTCAAAACGGTGTCGTGAATATTTGAATTTTTTGAATTTACCTATTCACTACATCACAAATGTTACATTTCTTCTTTTATTATTTTACAAAAAACATGGTTAGACTCATGCCTTTTGACATTAATATTGTAGTACGTGTTCCGACAGAAAACTTTATATCTTTAATAGTCTTATGGAGTTTTAAGTTTCTATGGAGTGAAGAAAAGGAAGGAAGATTTTCTAGCTCTAGAAACACGCAGGTAAATATCCAAACCGCACCATATCCTTTTATGAAAAATATCAAATTTCAACCGTATTATAATTTAGTTAGTAATTAGTAAATCAAGAACTATGGAAGTAGAACAGTGAATATAAATAATACGTAGTAAATAATATGCTTAGAGAGATAAAAAACAATGTATATGCACTATAAGTTTAACGTAACAAATAAAAGTTACATAATAAAATAACTATCTAACAGTATCACTTCAAAAGCAGCATACACGTTATCCAGATCATTACCAGCGTACAAAAGCTGAATTCAATGGGCTGCTATATTCAGTGGTACACTTAAAGCTTTATGGAAATGAAATTATTTGGAAAATACACGTAACGTATAAACTTACGATAAGTTAAAATATTGACAAAAACGTTTTTATTTAAGTTGTCTTTTAAATATTAATATTGGACCCAGATGTCTTTTCGTTTTAAAAGAACTGTATTTGCTGTAATTGTATGTCATAGAAACTTCAAAATTGAAATATTTGTCTATCTAAAATTATACGCTCCTTATTTTATTTCCGATTTCACCTCATTCTAAGGTGAAAATACCATTTACGTAATGAATATTTTATTGTATTCATCAAAATGCTTGGCAGTCGGTTTTTGTACAAAAAATATAAATGAGGGCTTTCGAATGTAAAACCGAATGGATGTGTCGCCCTTTTTTACCTCTTTTACTGAATCGTTACCCTTACATGTAACTGAATTCGAAAATAACTTTACGTTTCACATGTATGGTGCATTTACACTAAAAATTGTGTTCGTTGCGCTATGCTGCAGATTTGCTGCAGAAGATCAAGTTTATATTAATTACTGTTATTATCTTTTAACACACCTATATAAATAAATAAAAGTTACGTGTCTATTTAGTATTTCAACTTAACAACCTTTCGCTAAATGCCTAGTATGTAGTAAAATATACACGGTACTTACACTAAAAAATCAATTTCTAAATTGATTGACTAGACTGACTTTGACGGCAATTTCACCAGCAGATAGGTGATGTTAGAAGGAGTAATTTGGCCTACTTTTTTTTCAGAAAAAAGTGTTACGCGAAAAATAAATTGTAAACAATATTCGATTCAGAAGCAATAAAAATTATGAGTAACACCACGGGGCGCAGCTAAGCTTTGATAAGAACATGGTCAAAGTACACGATACACGAAACCCAGTCACAACCAGATGTAATAAATGGATAGGAAAGCCTCGATCGTACGAACGAAGCGAGATCTACTGGTCTAAAGTTGCTGCGACGGTAGATGTATGTAATCCTGAATCAAGATAGTTCCAGATATTTCACACGTATTCTATGCGGTGATACCGAGAAATTAACCTATAAACTCAACACCACCACCTGGTGACAATGAGCACACGTTGAAACACACATATACATATATTGCAAATGTTCCAACGTTCAATCCGCCGGCTTTTTTTATTACTTGGCATTTCTATTATTTTATTACTATAGACTGACAAAGAGAAAAAATAATAGATTTTAATTATAAATAATGATGCTTTATGATTTGATGTATCTCTTGTCTACAAATAGTGTCTCTCATGGTTATAAAGTATAAATGAAATCTCGTTTCGTTCTTGCATGCTTATATTTTTTAAATGCGGTTCTCATCATCATTTATGTAGATTATGCTTCAAGGAATGTTCCTATGTGTACTACGAATTGTATATCGAAAAATTTCGACAAAAAAGTCCAAGATAGTTTATACATATACATCCTAAAGATAAACCACATTTGCCATTTTCGAGCAAAAGTAGTTTAGGGCTGTCTGCGGCACGATGGACCGACGATTTGAAGAAGATGGCTGGCAGCAGATGGATGCAGATTGCCCAAGACCGAAGTTGTTGGCGCTTCTTGGGGTAGACTTTCGTTTAGCAATGGACGGTGGTAGGTTGATGTGACCATTTTTATGTTTTAAGATTTAACTTATTTGGGAGTTATTTTCAAAGGAGTTTTAAGTAATATAATATCAACCCTTTTCCAATCAAATGCTTTAAATGTGTTTATTCACTTAATTTAGACTAAAATGCTGTGACAACACATCAGTAAAATGAATATTTTAGAAGATATCAGAGGACTAGTAAGTAATAGTTAATCGTATTGTAGAAATTATAAATACAAAAACCACAAGCATTCCTATACTAAAAATGTAGTAGGAATACGCAATCGATAATTTTGGCTAGACATAGTATTCATGATGTAAGTGAATGTAATTACTATTTACATTTGATTTATAATTTTGAATAGAAGCACGAAATTACTTTTTCTGAACATTCTTGCCCCTGTAAAAGTGATATTAATTCTTTTATTATTAGAAGTTGTTCGGACTACAATGTTATGTAGACATTTTACAAAAGATGTTATCTAGACCCAGGTACTTTGTGGGTTTCAGTAATAAAATTTTGTAATAAAATTCGCAATCCAAAATTGTTACAATATTAATGTTTTTATTGCTGATAGGATCTTTTATAACTTAATCTGCTGTGGGTTTGTGTATATAAATAGGCAGGGATGTATTGATTTGGATATTTATAAATACTTTCGGCGATTGGTTTCTTTCGTTAACCTTTAGGTCGTATGGGTGTGTAACATTTGTTCTAGTAGAAAGCTTAAGTTTTTACGATTTTGTACATTTAAATAAAGGCTCTGTCTACGACGGTATTCTATGAAAATGTTTTATGCTGAGATGGAACTTTTTCCACGTCAGTTAAACGTATACCTAGTTCCAAAAACCCCAGGTCTAGATGAGTTTATATATACCTTAATATATGTTAATAAAGCCCATCTTGCCTACTGAAGTCAGGGTTAGAATTTGTCTTTTATAAGATATATAATCATGTAAACCTTTAGAACTAAAGGTAATTTGAGCCAAGATGTGATTTTTGGATTACAGAAAACACCTTTTTTTATTCAAGCAATACATGAAGAAAATGTCAACAATGATTAGTAAAATATGTCAGGATAATTAAATTTCAAAAATATGCTAATTTAACTGATTTTACCCTGTTGTAATAATTAAAGTAGTGAGTTGTGTACCTCACAACACATAAAATCATCTCACAAATACTTTTTATTATTTGAACATATAATATTTTGTCTTTGCAGTTGACCCGTTGACGATTTTGCTCATCCGTAAGCCAATACTAAACAGATAATCAGTTCTGCCTTATTATATACATATATTACTATCAGCACAAGCAGTAGCTGTAATTTAACTTCTAAGGTTTGATTAAATCTAACAAACATTGCATGTTAAGATAAATAACAAGTTAAAACAGAGCTAGCTACGAAAATAGCAGCATCAAAAATGTATCAGTTGACTAATTGATTATGGTCGTACGATCAGGAAAGCCTTATCCATTACTGAGCCTGATTTGTCATGGTAGCTGATTCATTAGGGGGACATTAATCTTCAACGAAGGTGCAAGCCGGGCTCGCGTCAGCCAACTAGCGCAGTGATAAGGCTTTATTTTATTTAAGAAGCCATGACGAGCCCAAGATGTTTGAGCCCAAAGGCTGAGACTGGAATTAAATGAACCCGAATTGGTCCTTTTGTCTTAATATAGTTAAGACATGATCCCACTTTAAGTGTTTCTCAATATGGAGATGTAGTGTAATATTAGTTTGCAGATAACTTTATCTGTGATACCCTTTACCTGCTTGTAACAATTTCTAACGTGTATATATATATATATATATATATATATAAATATATATATATATATATACACGTTAGAAATTACATATAACAATAATATATATTCTATTAAAAAAATTAAACTCACGCTAACCAGCAGCATAGTTCGGTGAGGAACTTAGAAATTGTAAAAATTCAAAATAATGTAATTTTTTATAAATGATAAAAAAATTGATAAAAAGCCGAAGTTCAGCTAATTTCATATCATTCGAGGTTCAAATATGATAACTTGCAATGTAATTGGAACAACATTATAATTTGCTTCGTATTCACCGTAAATATATGAATAAATTTATTTATACTTTTTAAATATTTTTACTTCTGTTCTATATACATACTATTAAAACTTACCGAGGAGTTTACTTGCAGAAACGAAATTTATAACGCTTAATAACTCTGTCCGTTTCCTCAAACTTCCCCAAAGCGTTATTAGTTTGGGGTAGGACACCACAATAATACGAATGGCCACCCCATCGGGTATTAAGGTAGGTACTATGTGTAATCATACCTAGACTTATAGTTACAAGCGATAACACTAATTATCCGTAATTTAACCATGTTAAGCCGAAACCGAAACATATCATTAAATAGAGAGCTTAACGGATGGTAAACAATTGTGATAATTAAAAATCAGTCCCCTGAGGACGATTTCCGCCGATTGTACATTTGAAACAGGAAATATGCTCAACAATAGAGGAACCGAGAGTGCCGTACTAACATTTTACGTTTTTCTTTCATCCCCAAATCAGCATGGAAATAATATTTTTATTCTCTTTTTATAAAAACGACATAAAAGCGGATACGTCGCGGAGATAAGGAAGTTATACGACCTCCTCGCGGCTCGAAGTGTAGCAATCCATCTCACGTAATTGCATTATATTCGAAGTGCGTAGCTCGAGTGCCCGGAAGGAACTGTTAGTTATGATTTCTTTCCAATATCTACACTTTTTGTAACATCGAGATCTCACTTTACTCACATCGTAAAACATGATTTTAAGAATACTTCTATCACCATTTTTATTCCTTTTCTTTTGCATCGTTCCTGTTTGTAGAGAATAAGTATGTCAAGACTTATATTGTTGTATGTTGTTGGCTTTGATAAGATACCTTATAAATAATTGTATTGCTCCAGATAGCCGGTGCTCTTTGCGGCAGACCTTCGTCCAGCAGTGAATGGTAATAGACTGAAATACATAGGTGGTTTTGAAAGTTTATGTACTCATAGAAGTGATTCTACAAAAGTTAAAGGGTTGCTGACCTTACGATTATTTTCATTAGGAGATGTAAACTCATTAAAAGGTTGACCGCAGCACTGGAAGACGTCTTCAAGCTTCTAGACTGGAATGGACTTGGCATTAACATCAATGGCGAGTATATCACCCACTTTCGATTTGCTGATGATATAGTTCTCATGGCTGAAACCGTTGCAGATCTTAGCATAATGTTTGATGACCTCTGTAGAGTCTCTAAACAAGTAAGTTTAAAAATGATTGTGGATAAGACAAAAATTATGTTAAATGCCCATGTGACACCCACTCCAGTGAAAATTGGAAAATCTACTCTCGAAGTTGCTGACGACTACGTGTATCTAGGATAGTCTATCCAGTTAGATAAGTCCAACTTCAAAAAGGGGTCAATCGTCGAATCCAGTTAAGTTGGGCAGCTTTCGTGAAGCCACGTAAAGTTTTCTGGTCACAAATACCGCAGTGTCTCAAAGACAAAAGTCTTTGACCAGTGTTTTGCCAATGATGACTTACGGCACAGAGACGTGGTCACTCACTACGGGCTTGATAAGAAGGTTTAAAGTCACCCAAAGAGCAATGAAAAGGGCAACGGTCGGAGTTTCTTTGCGTGATCGAACCAGAAATGACGAGATCCGCAGACGAACCAAGGTCACCGATATTGCCAGTAAAATTGCGCATATTACACGTAGAAACGAAGGCCGATGGGGCTATAAAGTTCTGGAGTGGCGAACGCTTACTGAGAAACAAAGCGTTGGTAGGCCCCCCACAAGGTGGTTCAACGACCTGCTGAAGATCGCGGGAAGCTGCTGTATGCGAGCAGCACGGGACCTTGGGGTTGTGGAGAACCTTGGGAGGGGCCTATGTCCATCACTTCTCCCCCAACCGGAGTTTGAGCGACTTCGAGGTTTTCCTCAATAGCTTGGAGACCTCGATGCGGCGACTAACGTCTGGGCACGTCCTTGTGCTGAGGGACTTCAACGCAAGGTCCATTGCTTGGTGCTCCCCCAGAAAGGACGCAAGGGGTGAGGTCGTAGAGGAGTGGGCGGTCTCAGTGGGCCTCTGTTTATTAAACAGAGGCTCCACCAACACGTGCGTGCGACATCAGGGTGGGGTCGATAGTGGACCTTTCATTCGCTACCCCTGTACTCGCCACGCGAGTAAGGAACTGACGTGTCCTGGAAGAGGTTGAGACGCTCTCGGATCTCCTTTACATCCGATTTGAGCTCTCCCGGACCCAGGACCCCAGAAGGGGTCACGCGGCGCGGCGTTCTTCTCGCTTTCTGCGGTGGGCTGTAGCCAAACTGAATAAGGGACCTACTAGAGGAGGCAGCCATTATTCACTCCTGGCTGTCTCCGCAGGCTCCGACCCAGGAGGTCTGTGATGCGGCCATGCCCCGCATCCGAGGCTGTCGGCCTCCACAGAAGGAGGTTTACTGGTGGTCCCAGGAGTTGGCCGACCTCCGCGCGGCCTGTACTCGTGCCCAGAGATCCTACACCCGTAGTCGGCGATGACACCGCGTAGATGGCGAGGGGGTCAGCTTCATGAGGAGTTCCGAGAGGCGCGGAAAACTCTGAGGCTGACCATTAGCTGCGCCAAAGAAGTGAAGAGGAAGGAGATGCTAGAGGCTCTCGATCGTGACCCCTGGGGTCGCCCTTATCGTGCGGCGCGGCAAAAGAAGTGTAAAGTCAGCCCCCCCCCCCCTTAACAGAGACCCTCCAGCCCAGCTTCCTGCAGGAAGTGGTCGAGGGCCTTTTCCCTCAGCGGGCGGAGCACACACCTTCATCGATGGCCTTCTTGGTCGTAGACGACGGGGAGAATGAAGGCAATGTGCCACCCGTTAGGGAATCGGAGGTAGGGGCAGTTGTTCTAATTATCCGCTCTAAGAACACCGTCCCTGGGCCAGACGGGATAC
Source organism: Hypercompe scribonia (assembly GCA_949316085.1). NCBI lineage: Eukaryota > Metazoa > Arthropoda > Insecta > Lepidoptera > Erebidae > Hypercompe > Hypercompe scribonia. The sequence goes on from OX438975.1 coordinate 10,116,531, forward strand.
CTGCCCGAGCACTGGCCCGAGCCCTCGACCCGGCGGCGGCCCATGCCGTGCGGTGTTTCACAGGAGTCTGTCCTCGGACCACTCTTGTGGAATATGGGATACGATTGGGCCCTTCGAGGTCGTCTGCCCCCCGGGCTGGGTGTAATTTGCTACGCAGATGACACATTGGTTACAGCCCGGGGGATGAACTTTCAAGAGGCGGCGCGCCTGGCCACCACGGGTGTCTCTCTGGTGGTCGGGCGTATTGAGGCGCTGGGTTGACCGGTGGCCCTAGACAAGACGGAGGCCCTTTTGTTCCATGGACCCCGTCGTGGTCTACCCTCTGGCGCCTCCATTGCAGTCAATTCGGTCCTCGTACCGGTTCAGGCCCAGATGAAGTATCTGGGCCTGATCCTCGACGGCAGGTGGCTCTTCGACAAGAACTTCCGACAGCTTTCTCCAAAGCTGGTCGGCGCTGCTTCTGCCCTTGGGCGACTTTTGCTTAATTTGGGTGGAGCCAGCGTTGCGGCAAGACGGCTATACACAGGGGTTGTCCGATCAATGGCGCTGTATGGTGCACCAGTGGGGGCGGCGGCTCTGACCGCCCAGAATAGGGCTCGCCTCTGGCGCCCTCAGAGGATATTGGCAGTTAGAGCCATACGCGGTTACCGCACCGTATCGACGGAGGCGGCGTGCGCCTTGGCTGGAACTGCCCCGTGGGATTTGGAGGCGGAAGTGCTCGCCGAAGTTTATCGGCGAACGGCTGACTTCGGGGCGAGTAGTGGCATACGGCCCCCGCCCGAAGAGATACGCGAGTGGCAAGAGGCCGCTCGTCGAGCCACGATGGCTCGTTGGTCGTCCCGGCTGGTGGCTCCACGTGCTGGCTTTGCTGCCGTGGAGGCTCTCCAGCCGAAGGAGGCGGCGAAGAAGGCACGGGAGGACGATCTCCACTCGGACCCAATTCGCCGCTGGCGAACCAGGCGGCGGAGGCGCGCGTACCAGCGTCTCATGCCACCTTGAGTGTGGCCGCGGGTGGATGGGACGGGTTTTACCCTCCATGCGCTACAATGGCCAACCGCGAGGAGGCGACGTCCACATGTGCCGTACGTCGCCTAAAATACAGTTTATCCGCAGATGGTGCCCGTGGTAGCGGGCAGGTGCTAAGAGGGATCTGGATGTCGTAATAGCAGCTGTTCCCGGATCCCTCCTATGTCCGGCGCAGAATGGCACACCGTGTGGTTTTAGTCGGTCCGATTCCGACACACCACCCCGCCGCTAACCCCGGTGGGGTGACGGCCCGAGGGGGTTAAAAAAAAAAAGACCTATGTCCATCAGGGGGAATTTTGGCTGAGATTATGATGATGAAACTGATTAATACTATAGAGTATTCGAAGTAATATTTATACATTTACACAACTAATTAATATTTTTCAAATTTATGTGCAAAGCTATGAACATTTCCATTATTTCATATGACATGTATCATGTTTCTCAAATTCTTTAACAACTTTATAAGTCTTTTATCTTTTTTAAATGATGAAAATAATGATATTATTCCAAGAGACAATGACTGTCTTCGATGTTATTTATGATTTATCAAAAAATCGTAGAATACAAGTCCACTCGTGTTCCATATTGACAAAATTTTTTTTTTAACCAATAGAAAATGTTCCTAAAATCTACTTATCTAACTGTAACAAAATTTTAAATTATAAGAACCACAATGTTCGGTATAATCAAAATTATGTGCTAAAAGTTTCGTAACAACACGAAGTGTACTTGTCGTATCTTCAAAGTTTGTATTTCGTCGTCGAATTCACAACTTTTCCAGTCAACGTAATCATTTTCCAGCTGATTTTTCGTTTTTGTACATACACATACGTTATTCTATTTCCGGATTTTCTTTTTCATACGTCGCTCTCACATTTTGACATGCCTTTACGGTGGCTGTCTGAAACATGTTTACGTATTTGATGTTTATATGAACAGACTGTAATGGTTTGAAAGTTAGTTTACATTCAAAATGAGATTACCTACGCATTGAAAGGGATGATGAGGGACAGACAGTAATTATTGCCAGGCACTTTTGAAAAGATAAACAATTATTACCCAAAGTTAAAGATCGTTTTAAAAGTCTCCGTGCTTTCTTAAGAGTATTAAGAGATTTAGAAGCACGATACATGAAATTGTGTCCATTTGAAATAATGTAAATGCTCATAGCACCTTACATGGATTTGTAAAATATCTATTTATTTTATAGATTTACTGGAAACATAATTTCTCACCAACCAACCTACTTGAGACATGTTTCAATAGTTGGAGTCAACCGATATGGCTTTGTATCTTGTGAAATTGATCAAAAATTGACCAAAATATACTCTGAATACTCAACAGCATTAGTCCTTTTACGTTGCACTATACTGATAATTGAAATTCGCAAAAAGCACATCAAAATTTATAAATTTAGTTATTTTCAAAACTCCCGGAGAAATTTTTAGGTAACCTCATTTTCTTTTGCACCAAATAACTGTGCTGCAGTGGGTAATACCATTTTTTTTATGTTGGTGTTAGCAGGTTATTTAAAATTACAGGTGACCTTTTTTCAAAGCATCGAATTTTGAATGTCGAAAAATTCTTTGTGATGCAATAATTCAATCAAATACCAAAAACAAACCTCTTAACTTACTATTTCAGATAAACACTATCGTTCAATTTGTAAATGCTTACTCATCCCTTATAATATCCACTGACGTGGAGAGATAATCTATTCAAAACCGAAACCAAATGGCAAATATACAGTCCTAGAGTATAATTTTGTAGCCTTTAATACAAAATTTATACGGATCATTATATCACTAGTCCTAGTTAGTAACAGTAGTATTATTGTAGGCAAATTAGTCTATATCCAAACAAAAATTGAAGAAAATTGTATACTTTTGAAAATTATGTCTACATAATGAAACTTAATAAAAAAGTTAACAGGTCAGTAAAATATCCACCGGTATGCGTAAAGACTCGTATGATCTTTGCAGTTATGCAAAATACTGAAAATTTCAAAGTAACTCTTAGAATATTATATTTAACAAGACTTTACATATTATATTAACAACACCTAAACCTTATGAAACATGTTTCAACCTACATCACACCAGATAATCCTATGGCTAACACATGTCAATAAAAGAAGTGCAATCTAACGTTAACGATGTGATTAAGATGGGCCTCGGGGTTCACAGGAAATTTCTATACATCGTAAAACGTATCAAATGAAAATATTATATTTACGACAAAAACTTCTAGTTTGGATATGTTATAGTGTATTTATTTTGCATTAAAGATTACTTTCATGGTAAACTAAAAGCTTAAAAAGCAGTGATTACGACGATCAAAAAAATATTCTTGTCACTTTTTAGTATTCATATGGATGTGAATTTTTTTATTCGTTTGTTGTATATATGTATGTATGTTGTATATGCATATTCTTATTTTCAGCACGAACGGGTCGGCTTGACCGGGGCAGTACTATCCTCCCACAGAAAATCAACCGTTTCTTAGGTGAGTGTAAGACCGGAGGCCCATTGATGCAGGGATGACAGTTATCGTGGTAACTGTTTAAACCTTATACTGTCACGATGACTATCATGTCTTTTACGTCTCCAAGTGGGGTGTGAAAAAGGATCTCACAAGGCCACCATAGTGTGGCTCGCCATACTGTATTGTCTGCATTTGCAATGAGTATGGTGACCACAAATCTTGGATTCTATTCATGCTTTACATCAGGCAGAGTACAGTCACTTTGGCAGGCTCTTAATATAGAAAAAAAAATAAAGACCTACGGGTGTCCCTTAAATTTCAAGTTCGATATTTTTTTACGCATACCTTCTTAAAAGTTTCGTAATAACCCTATATTGTCTAGAAAAAAATATTAGTTCGATATGTAAACGATAACCCGTGCCAACTTGCTATTTAAACTTGTCGATACAAGTTGCTTAAGTACTGCCCAGTGACCTGTTACGACATGTTTTATTTGCCATTTCGTACGTCATTTTTGAGACTATTAGTGCTTCATTGTTTAGTGCGTAAACATGTCGGTGGAATTACGGAGTGATAAACAAAATATTTTTCTTATCGGATTGACTAGCTACCAAATAAATGGTGCAAAATTACCATCTAATCGACAAGTTCTCTCAGTCCTATTTTACAATATTCGTGAGGTTAAATTGACTGTTAGTGAAAGTGCAAATCTTGTGATTAGGGAGTGCATCATATATTGGGAAAAAGCAAGAATTCCAACAAGAGCATTTCCTAACTGCGTGAAGAAACTTATTGATTTATATCATGTTTGGAGAGAGTTGCAAAAAAATTGTAAGAAAACTCAGATTACGTTTAAGAGTCGTGAGAACAATTTTATAATTAATCTTGATAATTTGTTTGATATTGCACATGCTGATGCTTTTGAGAGAATGAAAATAGAGGAAGATAAATTATTTTTAATGAAACAGAGAGAGCCAGGTCGACCGGGATGCTTAGGTGGTGTAGATAAAAAATTGGCGGAAAAAGAACAAAGATCTAGACAACGACGATTGGAAGAAGAGGAAAGGATTGTAAGACAAAGAGAATCACTAGCTGTTGCATCTACTTCCACCACAAATAACTTAGACAGTGTAGAAGATTCAGACGAAGAACAGATCTTGAATTCTGAACTCAGCTTGCCGGACGTTCCCTGCCATGAACAAAGTTCAAAAAGAGGTAGAAAGAATCTTATAACACCTAAACTAGTTGCAGCTTTAGATCGATGCCAGTTAAGCATTAGAGATACCGTTTACATTCTTAATGCGGTGGTAGAAGCGCTTGGTCTGAGCAGCGATGATTTCTGTATTAACAAATCCTCCATTCAGCGAATTCGTACTGAAACTAGAAAATCAAGGGCAGAAGCAATAAAATCTAACTTCCAAAACAATGTACCCGACATAGTCACAGTCCATTGGGATGGAAAACTATTACCGGGGTTGGATGTACGGAGTTCAATAGAAGAACGCTTGCCAGTTATAGCTTCATTTGACGATAGAGAGCAGCTTCTTGCAGTGCCGAAACTAGAAAGTTCTTCTGGAAAACATCAAGTGAAGGCTGTATCAGCAGCTCTCTTTGACTGGAACCTTTATGATAAAGTGCAAATAATGTGCTGCGACACAACAGCTTCCAATATGGGCCGTTTCAATGGAGCTTGTGCTATTTTGGAGCAAACTTTAGGAAGAGAATTGTTGCTTTTCGCCTGTCGTCATCATGTTTATGAATTGGTCCTAAAAGCTGTCTTTGAAACCAAGATTAAGCAAATTACTAGTAGCCCAGATATGTTCAAAAAGTTCCAAGAAAATTGAAAAAACATTGATTGTACTAAAATTGAACAATTCGTAAAAGCACGGGTTGCCGAGACAGACATTCAAGCGTTGTTACTATTTTATAAGGCAGAATTAGATAAAGGTTTTGTAAGAGATGATTACCGCGAATTGGTCGAACTGTGCGTAATATTTTTAGGAGGAGACACAGAGGAAAAATTAAAACTAAGGCCCCCCGGAGCTATACATCAGGCACGCTGGATGGCGAGAGCGATCTATTCTTTAAAAATATGTTTACTTCAGTCACAATGCAGAGTAACTGCGAAGGACAAAAAGGCTCTACAAGATGTTTGCTTATTTCTCGTAATATTGTATGTTAAACCTTGGCTCGAATGTACAGTGGCGACCAAAGCACCTAATCAAGATTTGCGCTTCTTGAAGTTGTTAAAAGAGTATGAAAAAGTTGACGCAACAATTTCTAAAGCTTCTATAAGCAAGTTCAGCCACCACTTGTGGTATTTATGTGAAGAGACAGTCATTCTATCACTAATTGATGATGAAGTTGACAACTAAACTAAGAAGAAGATGATTGCCAACTTCAACAGGGACAAAATCTCGGATTTTAGCAAACGCTATGACACGTCGAAGGAAGAACTGACTCAAAAGTTGTTTGGTAAGTTAAATTGACTTTTTGTTGGATTTCAATTTTAATGTCCAATACTTATTTATTTATTTTCAAAATTGTTGTTGGTTTTTATTTGTTATTTAACTTATTTTTCTTTTTTTTTAGACAAAGCACTGGATGATTTCGTATCGGAAAAGAGCAAACAATTTTTTGAGACTGCAGATCGACGACAGTTTTCTAAAGGAAGATGTATCTTCTTGAAATAACAATGCTGCTTTTCTGGAGGCTAAAAGAAGAATAAGTTATTTGAGAGTTGTAAATGATACTACTGAAAGGGCTGTTAAATTAATGCAAGATTTTAACGGACTTATCACGGCTGAAGAAGAACAAAAACAGTTCTTGCTGCGCTGTGTCCAGGAACATCTAAAATTGTATCCAGACTGTAAAAAAACTACTCTAAAAAGAAGTTACCCTGAATGATTCTTATTTCTTTATGTTTTTAATTAAAGATTAATGTTCATCTAATTTATTATTTAATTTTATTCACTTAATTCATTGCATTTATAGTGAAATTATAGCAGACTGAAATTTTAGGACAAAACACGTTTTTTACTAAACTTTGAAGCTCGGTCGGCACTGGTTGCAATTATGCTAGATTGATAAAATTTTATATTTAAGTATCTTATAGCATTAGTAAAAATTATAGAGGGTATGCATTTCGAAATTCGAAAAAAAATTTTTTTTTGTCATATAAGGGACACCCTAACCTACATACATTTTCAAGATTACAGGAAAAAACACAACATCTTGTCTCATGGGAAAGAAGAAAACATCTAAACTTAAGAAACTGAGAGAAAAAGCTAATTAGTGATAATGATTCCTTTTCGCCTTTTGATTCTCAATAGTAGCACAATAATATATATATATATATAACACTATTGTCACTCAGGTCTAGTGCACGAAAAAAGTTAGTTGAAATAGTTAATATTGTAAAAAATATAAACGTCATGATCCTCCTGTTCGTTTTCCAATTTTGTTTGGTTTCAACGAAATTCGTAATATTGTAAAGGGTTTAGCTGATTTCTGTTATGGCAGGCCGACTGCCTGACGTCAACCCTCGTATGGAACGTAAACGTTTCAGATGGAACAAGAAAATTCACAAATATTTGAAAAATCTATTACAAATATAAAGCAGGTTTGTAGTTCGCTCATAGGCATTGAATGAGAAGAGCTGCATTCATTATTATGGTTACATGAAAGAACGTAAGGTCATTTCACGATTCCAGGACCACACCTACCATGATTAATAAAATTTCAGTGCAATACAGTCGTTACTTAACAAGATGCTCTGAGCTGCAAAGATATATTGAAAATAAATATGGCATTAATTCAGTCTGATATTGAAACATCTAGCAGCACTTAGAGCCATTCTCACCCGTACTGATGCATTTGCATGGTAGATACACCACATATTATAACACTACTAACATTTACTCCAGGCTTACATACACTTACTCTGAAAGTAATGGATTTATTAAATAGTAATAACATTAAAATAGTTTAAAAAGAATAACTTTATGTAGGTGACTCTTATAATAAAAATAACGTTCACAATTATCTTTCTAATTTCACCGACACCAATTCGCCGCCATGGTGATATATAATACAATAGTAAAAAATATTGTTGCTTTTTTAATCATCGATTCTCGTATATTTATAGTATATAAAAACATAGAACAAATAGATCTGAATTAAGAAACACCAGTATTTTTGCAAGCTTTTAAACCAAGTAACCCAAGTATGTGTCGTTACTATTTATCGTTAATAAGTAACAATTTCAGGTAAGTATTTCCTTTTACCTAAGTCACTTGTTACTGTTTAGAAAAAAGTTATTTTAATCATTGTCTAGGTTATTATCTGTCTACCTTATATTTACTTACCTTTTAGACTTATTAAAAAAAATTAACGAAGCCTTTTAAGCATGAAAACTTCCTCATACCATCACCAGGATTGCGAGGAGTAAGCGGTACGTCGTTATTAAAACACCTAACTGGCTGGATTACCTCCATGATGATTCAGCCATTATCTAAAGCCTTCATGATGAATAAGCCATCATCTGAAACCTCCAGCTAGGAGGACCAATAATTCATCACAGTTTGGCGAGCGGCTTCTTGGCATAGTCTAAAAGCCAATGAGCCAATTACAATTGTTTTTCTTTTAAAATCTATTAATAATGACGGATTGTAAATGTAGGAAACATGAGAAAAATATCATTAATTTAAAAACTTTATTTCAAATTGGTTATAGGAAATTGAAGTAGAGTTATAGGACAAATTAGTAAATTCAAAAATAATATCATAGTGACACATGTATGGCTCAATTTTGATTGCACGAACGCCGCAATGGTTTAGGCGACTGGGTATGTCACTTTGTCACTTTGTACTGAGTGTTGTTGGTTCATCCCACCTGACATAGGACAGCGCTTTGTGTGATCCACAAATTATGCGTCTGATACACATTGACTTGTTGACCAGCGGATCTTATTTACGATAATCTTAATATATCTTATATAATCTTCTATTTCCCGTTGTTTCGAACGGATTACACCGCTTGTGGTCACGGTTAAACTGGTGTGAGCGATGCTTTCTTGGTGCATGAAGTGTTACCACGTTGCCAGTTTGTACTGTAGGTACTTCGGCATACTACAAGAGCTTTTACCTGCTTGTCATCAGTTTGGACATAAGTTTGGATTGATTCAAACTTATGTCCCTGAATCAATTTCTACCACAAAAAGTTTTATCACATAGTACATTATGGATGATAAAAACACATTGCTCAAATATTCCTAAGTCATAAGCTTTATGACAAAATGATTATACCCTGACTGGCCTCATGAGAGTACGTGGCCCATGTAAATGAAATTCTTAGTTGTGTAACACAATCTATTTGCGGACCACCACCGCGTTTGGCCGGTTACTAATTACATTGGAACACTAACTGCAATTGTGTTGATCACTGTTTAATGTAATATTGGGGTTCGCAATAGTTGTCTGTTTCGCTTAGGGATTTCTGTTGAAGTATTCAATTTCAAATTGTACTGTCGAATTAACATTACAATAAAACTAAACGAATATTCAAATAATTTATAAAGGTTACTATGGTGATGAGATGATCTGTTTTTCAAATTTATGCTACTTATGTGCATTTGAAAATCGCACATCGAATCTAAACACACTCTCAGCGTTCATCTAAACATAGCCTTGAAGCTCTAGAAAATGACTCAGTAAATAACTATAAAAGCTAGATCCGATGAAAAACGACGAGTCATATCCAGAAGGCAATTAATAACCATTTGTTCTCAAACATTATTTAGTTACAGCGCGGTGTACAATAGGTATCTAGGTAATACAAATATGTCTAACATTAGATCCTGAAATTGATTTACATATATATATTTTACTATAGTAAAATAGAATAACACTCTCAATGTCGCTACATTACTGTATATATCTTGTTCTTGTATTTACTATGTAATTCAAAGGTATAAGGCGCAAACGACCTCAAAACTTTTTAAGAGATATACACTTCGCAGGAACTCCAACTTTTGTAGCAAGTAATGTTTTTATAACAAAAATTTCGATGATAAAAATAACCAATTTCCCTCACATCTGATACCAAACTACGAATTATAAGAATTGAAATTCGATACACGTTAAATCCAACGTTTTATTGCGATATCCATGTCGTAAAAAAAAATATGTAAATGACATATTTTTACGTTCACAGCCTGTAATTTACAATGAAATCGGCTTTCAGTTATAGTCTACCTGTACTTTAATACCTTACTAAAAGTTAATTTCTCTTTTATTACTGATTTATGTTTACACGGCTGTAATTGGCCATATTCATTGGATAAACCAGTCTTAATAAGTTAGAAAGTTTTTTTATAAAGCAGTTTTAAAGGAGTACTTTAAAGAGAATTAAGAACACAAGCTTACGAGTTTAGAATGACACGATAATTAACTGTAATCCGGCATAGATTCTATAGCTAACATTAAACGCGTGCTAATAGAGGTTAGTAAAGGGGCAGATCGCACCGACCCGCGGAACACCTATTACGTTCTCATTAACGTGGCCATAGTGCGCGCTTTACCCGCTCGTTAACAATGCCTAATGGCAAAATGTGCCTTGAAAATGAATGTATACGATACGGTGAGCTTGTATCATTTACCATATCTTCTTAATAATAGTAAACTCAATCAAAAACCAGGGGTGTTGTCTGTGAGTAACTTACATTAGTGTTACATATATTTGCTATGCTGCACATTTAGGTATTTCTTAAATAGTTATGCAATTTTGTTTAATCATTATTTTAAGGGGTGAAAAGATGGCTGAAAGTTTGTATGGGATATCTCATAAATCTCATGATTGTATCTCATATTTACCCATCATTCCTTAAATGTTTACTTTGATTTTGATTGTACAGATTATTTATTGTTTCAAATAAAAGCCGATTATTAGGGTCACTGATTACTAAACCGATAGACTCTTTAATGGCAATTATTTTATAAAGTGAGAGAGAACATTAACCTTTTGCTGCTAAAGAGAAAGTGATGTAATTGGTTTTATCAGTGCTCAAAGTTAAGTGATTTTGTGTCCAGTTATTCGGCAACGGTGTTGATGCCTAGCTGAACAAAAGTGAAGACAGTTTCCCAGGTCTTACATGAAATATCAGTATGGTATCTTCAGCGTAGGTGAAGATTAATATCTTCCATCTTCCATTGAGATTGAGAAGGTTGAGACGGCAGAGATCATAAATAATGTAAGGCCAAGAATACTGCCTTGAAGGACGCCGTAGGCTATAGGCAGCTTATTACTAGTCCAGGCCCCTATTTCAAGACATTGCCTTCAACAACTAAGGTAGCTTCTAAAAAGGGTGAGTTGTTCTTCTCTTACACCAATACGTTCGAGTTTATCAAAAGTACAAGAATAGATGCCGTAAGTCTTTGCACATTAAGGCCACAAGAAAGTCTATCATTCATGTTCCATAAGGTATGATTCTCGAGTGGGTGGTTACAAGCTAGGTGCGAACGCTTAGATATTGCTTCTTGTTAGATACAAGAAGCAATATTTAAGCACTGCTACTTTAATTATGCAAACTCGTGAGAGAAAAATGTAAAACTATGAAAACTTATTGCAGAATTATATTATATATATTTATTGTTATATTTGGACAATGTTATTGTGAAAACAAGTGAACAGTACTATATTACTCTAAAGCAGCTATGAAGTCAAATTACTTTTACGGTTCTGTGTACAAATAGAAACACCCATGGGAATATTTTATTATTAATCTGTCTTTTTGTCAAGGAATGCTTCGAGGGATCAAAGTTGTAATTATAATATTTTCGCTATAACGATATCCTAACCATATATTTGCCTTAAAGATCTAACCATATTTTCTTAGGCTACATCACATTACGATTTGATTTGTATTTTTGATGACCGTAAGAGAACTATCACTATTCTATAGAAATGCTACTAGAGTGTTAATTATCACCAGTAACCACTTACTATGAGACTAAACGTGTTCTTGTTTCCCTTTTAGTTTTAAGATTATTATATGTAGTAATTATAATTACAAAACACAAAGAGTTAAGTTTTCATAAACCAGTAAGTTTATGCATGGGCAAATAGGATAAATTGGTATAGAAAACGAGTATATCTGTATAATTAGAATCGAATGTTCCAAATAAATGAGAAATAGGTATACCGAGAATGAGAGGAACCGAATCCGTGAGTGAGTGATGGGTATTTTCCAGATGAAAATAACACTAATTCATTTTGACGTAACATCTAGTCAGTTCCTGTCACTCATACAGGAGGTGATTGGTTGTGGGATATCAAATACTCATGTGAGTCTATAACAATTATGGAACCTATTACTATTAACCCCTTCGTTCCTGGTGTCCATCTCAATGGACCTAACTTTATATTTAATATAACTTGCGATGTTGTTAACAAAAGCAATATCTAAACGTTGTAAATTACGCAGAATTTATCTAAAAACGTCGGTATAAACAAAACACAGTTGTCTTTTATGTGGGTAGATCATAATATTCAGTCAAGTAATGACATTCGCCATGGATCAGCGCAAGGCAGGTAAGTGTTCAGATTTTATAATTATTTTTGATGGAAATTAGGCATATTGCTCAATATATATTTTTTTTCTTGTAAAATAGGTACTTATTGTGGATATAATTTACATGTAAACACAATTGACTAACATATAATATTACAAATCCAATTACTTGTTGTGTCCATTTCAATGGACATCAGGTCTCAAGCGTTGTCAAGCTGTAAAGTATTGTTATTCAGTTGTTATTGATAATAATGTTATATTTATACTTTGTTTTAGGTTTTAATCTTACAAGAAGTCAAGATGTTAACTCATTACTTGACGTATTAGAAAACGGTTTGATATCAGATATTGAAGAGCAAAGCGACGACGAAGTTATAACAAGTATGGCTACTCCGCAAAACCTAGTGCGTGTGGGTAGTGATGATGTACCTCCAAACGAAGCTACTACAATTATTGATTATTTTGACGAAGAAGAAATTTAGGAAGAGGAATTTGTTACTGAACCTGATACAAGTAATAAAAAACCAAGTAACATCATATGGAGAAAACATATAGAACTGGATATACCGAAGTTTACCTGGTCATTCCCACCGCTTTCTGAAATTGATAAACCACTTACACCAATTGAATATTTTTCTAAATATATAACAGAGTCCATAGTCCAAGACTTGGTTTTCAATACAAATTTATATGCCACTAGAAAAGAAGCCCGTAATTTCAAGTCCTGTACTGATATTGAAATAAAAATAATGTTAGGTCTTCACATCATAATGGGAAATTTGAAATTGCCTCGCATACTGCTATATTGGAATTCTGGTTTGGGTATAAAACTGTTTTTGGATAATATGGCCAGAGATCGTTTTATTCAGCTAAGGAATAATTTACATGTTATAGACAATAATGCAGTTCCTGCAGATAACACTGATCGCTTTATAAAAGTTCGGCCGATTTACGATGCAATTCGAAAAAGATGCTTGGAATTGAATTTGGAACAAATACTGAGCGTTGACGAACAGATTGTACCATTTCGCGGCAAATTAGAAATCAAACAATATATCAAAGGAAAACCTGAGCCATGGGGCGTAAAGATATTTGTGATATGTGGTAAAAGCGGAATTGTTTATGATTTTATAATTTATCAAGGTGCTACCACAAACCTAGAAAAAAGGGACGTCTTGAAGTACGGCGTATCAGCTGCTTACGTGAATCTGCTATCTAGAAGAATAACCAAATCTGGTCATTACTTGTTTTCGACAATTATTTTTCTAATTATCAATTGTTGAGGGATCTACGAGAACGAGAGATATATGCTGGTCGAACAATCAGAGTAAATAGATTTGGAAAGTTGCCACTTGTAACAGACCGAGAAGGAGCCAAAAAAGAAAGAGGGTATACAGATCAAGTAACGAACAATACCAGAGATGTGGTTGTAATAAAGTGGATGGACAACAAGGGTGTCGTGCTTGCTTCAAATTTTGCTGGAATAGGAGAACAAGATGAGGTAAGAAGATGGAATAAATTGTCCAAGCAATATATAACAATTCCACGCCCCGAACTTGTGCGTTTGTATAACCATGGAATGGGGGGAGTAGATAAAACTGACCACCTTATTAGTTTGTACCGCATCTTCATTAGATCTAAAAAATGGACATCACGGATGATATTCCACGCAGTTGACTTGGCATTGAGTAATAGTTGGCTTGAATATCAAGAGGATTGTAAAACTTGCAACATTCCAAAGACGGATATCCTAGATTTGTTGCACTTCAGACAGCGAGTTGCTAAGGCTCTTATAAAACTTGGACAGCCATTAATTATAAGAAAACGAGGACGGCCTTCATCTGGTCCCAGCAGTCCAGTAAATACGCCAACCAGTACACCAAAGCGACGTCCTCGAGCAGGTGCTGAAATTAGGCCTGCGACTGAAATTCAACATGATACTGTAGACCATTTGCCCGATTATGATAAGAAAAAAGAAGCTACACGATGCAAGAGACCGGGGTGTAAAGGTAAAACACATGTGTTCTGCTTGAAATGCGAAATCCATTTGTGTTTTATTGGTGAGCGCAATTGTTTTCGAGATTTCCATAAAAATTAGTTTTTTTTTGTTTTATAAAGGTATAGAAGCTGTTACCAAGAATCATAGATATTTGTATTTGATTAAAAAGCTGAAATAATCACTAATAAGCCTTTTATTTCGTGACTTTTAGTAAAAAAATATTAATATGAAGGTGATCAAAAATAATCCGTTCGACAACACTGGAGACCTGCTGTCCATGTGGATGGACATACAATTCCCAAAAAATCTAAAAAGGAAAAATATTTTTTTTATATCAGAAATTATTACTTACTATACTAATGATAAGAAAATCCGGTTAAAACATTTTTCCATCTCATTATGTAAAATCAGGTTCGAAGGGGTTAATGTAGATGATATAAGTTGTACAGTCCGTTCATTGTCGAATTAGTAATCACTTGGCCCAGACAGACTGCACAACTATTGACTGAAGTGGTTCCGAAGCTCACAGGCGTGTTTGGCATCTCAACTCCAAGCAGCATTGAACTCGGGTTCATCACCATAATTGTTAGTGCCATGGATCCTAAAAAATTTAAACCTATTACTAGTTTACCAACTATATATAAACTTCTAACATCTATTTTGAGACTTAAAACTACTACATACGTTAATTATAATTAGATACTTTCTATTTCTCAGAATGGATGTAGAAGTGTGAACAGTGGCACTAAAAAACTCCTTATCGTAGACAGGAGCATTAGCCAACAGGTACGGCGTAGCCGGTTACACATACATGGCTTTTGAAGGTGCTGGAACTGTATAAAGTTGGAGGAGAAGTTAGTCAATGGAAAACAACACTTCGCTGTCCAGGAAGTCGGCAGACTGCGATAAACGATATACTAATAAAGATCGAGCTAGGCATATTTTAAGGTAACAGTCTGAGTACCTTGTAGAATCTGAAGGAATAGACCTTTCAAGTTCAACAAAACTAAGATCTCTGTCTGCCACTGAAACCTACAAGTATCTAAGTAATTTACAGTCCTTGGGAGTACCAGAATCTGACGTTCAAACGTTACAGGAATGGTTCTTTACCCGCCTAAAAAAGTACTTTAAAGGCTTTTACGAAGCGGTGACAAGGTACGAACGTATAATGGTTGGGTTATGTCGGTTCTAATGGGGTGCTTGGCTAGAAAACCTCCACGTGGTGCACCCTGGTAACGTTGGCGATGGTGTTCATCACTGCCAACGGCTAATATTCTAGCACGAAGAAGAGGAAGCTATTTTATTCGGCAATTCAGCTGAGACTTGGTGCAACAGAGCGGGCGTGTCTGTCGGATCCTCTGTTGGTTCTTCGCTCTTCGGAGCTTTGAGGAGGAAAACCTCGGTAAAAACTCACGATGGTGGGACCCTTTCTAGGGTCGGAGTTCCTCCGCTCAGCGGTGGAAAAGGTAGGACGGGCTCGGTGTGCACTTACACTGCCACCGTGCAGGCATCAGGAGACATAGTCTCCCTGCCACCGTCGACATATCGTAGTCCCGAGTTGGAGTCTCGCGACTCCAATCGGGGGCGAGGGTCTTGGCTTAGCCGCCCGGACTGCGAGGAAGAAAACCTCTCTAAAAAATTACCCCGAATCCCGTGTTCTGGTGCGTGACCAGGGGATGTACGGCTAATGGGTAATTCAGTCACAAGCGTACTCCCAGCCGGGGCTCCTGCGGACCCCTCGGTTGGGCACAAATTTACGCTTGCCCGGGTATTGGGGATCTCTGCCCGGGTCGACATTTAGTTCTCCCCATCTCGTGGGTTTAAAAATGGAAAACTTTACAAACACAAACAATAATATTATGGAAAAGAAGGAGAAGAAAAACAGAAAAGGAAAAAGTACAAGAGCGGACGACTTCTCTTCCAACGAGGAGGAAGTATTGGTTAGAGCGCCTATCTCGGTGGGGCTCCCAGAAGCCATTATGGCTGCTGGGAGCCGAAGAACATCGGAACGGTTGCGTTCCAAATCCACCGTGGGCAGTAACTCCAGTACGAGGACAGATGCACTGGACATAATGGAGACGGAGCTGTGTGACAGCAGGAAACGCGGACGCTCCAGGGACGAGGAGAGTGACACGTCCCAGGAGATGTTGCCTCCCAAAATCACCAGCAGCCGTAGAGGGAGATCACGAACCCTGGTCTCGATCCCAACAGGCTCCGTCTTTTGTAAGGCGGAAGCCTATAGGCGAGTTAGGGCGGACGGTGAAGCACTAGTGGAGGAGGAGATTGCTGGTCTCCTGCTGAAAATAAAGGAACCGATGGTGGGGGATTCAGTTCTCCAAACACCATCGGCCATGCAGGAGAGAGCAAACGCGGCGGTGGCCATCATTCACAAAGTGGCCACCAAGTCTAGTAATCTTAAGGGCTCTTTTGTGAGGGCCCTTAAAGATTCCTCTTCCGCTATTGCGGGGGTCGTAGAGAGCCTTATCGGAGACATGCCTCGTCTCCAGGCAGCCAACGAGTGTCTGACGGGGCAGGTGACTGAGCTTAGTGCTCAGTTTGCTCAATTCCGGGCAGATCGCCCCGAAAGAGAAGGCTCACGTCCGTCACTACCTACCCCCTCTTCCAACCACGGGGGTATTCCTGATGCCCATCTGCGTAAAATAACGGATGCAGTATGGCACATGATGGACGGGCGACTGGCTGGCCTGGAGGCAAGGCTGCCACCGGCCCCTGTTGTCCGGCCGCCGCTCGCGGCGCATAAGCCGAAGGCCGCATTGGCAACGTCTGCGCTTCCCGTTGGGGGCGGTCGCGTGATCTATGCAGCGGCGGCGTCGGTGTCTGCAGCTCCCGCAACAACTCCAGCGGCACGACGGGCAGCGAAGGTAGTGACCAAGACGCCTGCACCGAGGTTAGGCTCCAAAACAGCGGTCAAGGCTGGAGCGGAGTTCCCTCCGCTCCCCACTCCAACCGCTGTACCTGGCACTTCCACCTGTGTTCCCTCAACATCTGCCCCTTCCACCGATGGTTGGCAGATAGTCGGTAGGGCTAGGAAGTCCCGAAAGCGGGGTAAGAAGGCTGCACAAACAGCAGCCTCTACCCCGCAGACACCGTCGAGTGCGGTGGCTATCGCGAAAAAGCCGCGCAAACTGCAGGTGCCTAAAAGCGCGGCTGTGGTAGTCACCGTGTCGCCGGAGGCGGCTAGCGGCGGACTCTCCTACGCAACCATCTTCCAGAGGGCACGCGCTAGTCTCGCAAATGACTTCGGGACAGTAGGAGTCAGGTTGCGCCTCGCTCAAACGGAAGCTCGAGTGCTCGAGTTCCCTGGAGCCGAAGGTGCTAAGACGGCGGACACATTTGCCGAGAAGTTACGAGGAATGTTTACGGCTACGGATGGTGTCAAGATCGCCAGGCCTACCAAGTGCGCAGAGTTGCGCATTTCTGGCCTGGATGACTCCGTAACGACAGAGGATGTCCGCGTTGCAATTAGCGAGAAGACGGGCTGCAACGCGGACAACATTAGGGTCGGCACCATCTGCCCCGGTCCGGGAGGACTTGGCGTCGGCTAAAATGTTGGGCGACGCCGGCAGGCTGCTCATCGGTTTCGTGAGCGCTAGGATTACAGTCCTGGCGGCGAAACCGGGGTACCAGGTGGCAGAGTGCTCTGCCGCCCCTCACTGCTCGGTGTGTGCGGCGGGCAACAAGCCTGCCAATCACGAGATTGGGCACGGAGGCTGCAAACCTTCCCGCAACTCTCGGCAGGCGTCGGGGGCTAACCAGTCGGCCCAGGCTGCTTCTGACGTCGTTCGTGCGTCGATATCGTCGCCCATGGAGGAGGTTGTAGGGACAGTCGAGTAATGGCCCAAGTCTCCAACCTCCTGGTCCAGACGAACCTGAACCACTGTACCGCGGCGCAGGAACTCTTCCTGCAAACCATGGCACAGTGGTCGATCGGTGTTGCCGTAGCCGCGGAACCCTATTATGTTCCTTCCCGTCCAAACTGGTTGGGTGACCGGGACGGTTCCGTGGCAGTCGTCGCCTCCACGGCGGCTCATTCCCCGCCCTTGTTGCTAAGAGACAAGGGCACTGGATATGTTGCTGCCGAGTGGGGGGGATCACTGTATATGGTGTATACTTCTCCCCCAACCGGAGTTTGAACGACTTCGAGGTTTTCCTTAACAACTTGGAAACCTCGATGCGGCGTCTAGCGTCTGGGCACGTCTTAGTGCTGGGGGACTTCAACGCAAAGTCCATTGCGTGGGGTTCCCCCAGGACGGACGCTAGGGGCGAGGCCGTAGAGGAGTGGGCGGCCTCGGTGGGCCTCTGTTTACTAAACAGGGGCTCCACCAACACGTGTGTGCAACAGCAAGGAGGGTCGATAGTAGACCTTTCGTTCGCTACCCCTGCCCTCACCGCACGAGTAAGGAACTGGCGTGTCCTGGAAGAGGTTGAGACGCTCTCGGACCATCTCTATATCCGATTTGAGCTCTCCCGGTCCCAGGACGCCAGTAGCGGTCACGCGGCGCGGCGTTCTTCTCGCTTTCCGCGGTGGGCTGTAGCCAAATTAAATAGGGACCTACTAGAGGAGGCGGCTATTATTCACTCTTGGCTGTCTTCGCAGGCCCCGACCGAGGAGGTCGACATGGGGACTGGTCGCTTCTGCGATGCCATTGCGCAGATCTGTGATGCAGCCATGCCCCGCATCCGAGGTTGCCGGCCTCCACGGAAGGAGGTTTACTGGTGGTCCCAGGAGTTGGCGGACCTCCGTACGGCCTGTACTCGTGCCCGGAGGTCTTACACCCGTAGTCGGCGGCGACACCGCGAAGAGGGCGGGGAGGACCGGCTTCATGAGGAGTACCGAGAGGTGCGGAAAACTCTGAAGCTGGCCATCAGCCGCGCCAAAGAAATTAAGAGAAAAGAAATACTGGAGGGTCTCGATCGTGACCCCTGGGGTCGCCCCTACCGTGCGGCGCGACAAAAGCTCCGCACGTCGGGCCCGCCCCCTCTTTACAGAGACACTCCAGCCCAGCTTCCTGCGGGAAGTGGTCGAGGGCCTTTTCCCGTAGCGGGCGGAGCTCACGCCCCCGTCGATGGCCTTCATGGTCGGAGACGACGGGGTGAACGAAGACAATGTTCCGCCCGTCAGGGAATCGGAGGTAGGGGCGGTTGTTCTACGGATCCGCTCTAAGAACACCGCCCCCGGGCCGGACGGGATACCTGCCCGAGTGCTAGCCCGAGCCCTCGAACATATGTCGGACCGCCTCAGGGAGGTCCTGGACGCTAGCTTGGCGTCCGGATGCTTCCCTGAGTGCTGGAAAAGCGGGAAGCTGGTCCTATTAAAGAAGCCGGGATGACCAGCCGAATCGGTAGCGGCCTATAGGCCTATCGTGTTGCTGGACGAGGCGGGTAAACTGTTTGAGAGGATACTCTCTGCCCGCATCGTCCGGCGCCTCTGCGAGGTGGGCCCCGATCTGTCGGACGCCCAATTTGGTTTTCGGGCGGGGCGTTCGACGGTCGATGCCGTGCTGCGCCTGAGGGCCGTTACCGAAGAGGCGGTGAGCTGTGGCGGCGTGCTGTTGGCGGTGTAGTTAGACATCGCCAATGCATTTAATAGTCTGCCATTTAGTTATAATAATATTGTATTTATTTCTCTCATCACAAAGGTAGTTACAATTTATGGACTACATAAACAGTTTAGTCAGATTACATCATTCCTTTGTGAGAGACTGGTGTCTATGGTAGGAAATCCTGTGTTACAGATCACCAGGCTCACACCTCCCGGACAAAACAAAGTAACAACAGTTGTAGCATATACCAGTTTCCAATTAATAATATAGGTAGACAAGAGAAAATAAATAGAAAATAACAGTAATAACAATAATAAAAAATAAAAATAATAGAATGTAAGTATTAACATTTACGTGTAGGTACGTGAGTGAGTGTAAGTATGTATGTATTTATGTGTGCGTATGCCTGTGTCTGTGTGTGTGTGCGAGCGGTGCTTAATAATACAGATCAAACAAAATGCTTTGTACATGGATTATATTAACTTTGAGGCACAAGTAGACTTTCTGTGTCATCATAGCTTAGGTTTCGTAGCCATAACATTAATACCGTCTTCAATTTAAATTTGTTAAAGCAGTATATGCAAAGGATAGCATTAATTTTATTATACAAGTATGGCCCCAAAAAACAAAAGAACCTACGAGATAAAGTCGTTTTATAAATTATATTATCCTGAAAGATTCCATGTTTACGCCGTTTCGTTGCATTAATTAGAGGATCATAGTTGGTAAGTGAGTGGGACTTAGTAATAAGATGGAAAATGAAAAGTTGCCGAACTGTAAGGACATCAAATTTCTTGTACAAGTCTCCCGTGCGATGCAAGGAAGGTAGGCAAAGCGCCACCTTTAAAACTGCCCTTTGAGCACGTTCCAACTTTATCAAAATGCTCTTAGCTGCACCTCCCCAGGATGTGATGCAGTACGTTAGTATTGATTGGCCCAAAGCGAGATATGTTATTTTAAGGATCTTATTATCACAAATATGTCTCAAATTTTTGAAAATATAAATTAGTTTTCTAGTTCTAGAAGTTAACACATTTATGTGAGCTTCAAAGTTTAAATTTTTATCAATAATGATTCCAAGGTATTTAATGGAATCTACCATTTGCAGTTCTTTGCAGGTACGTGGAACAGGAGTTGTATATTGATTATTACACAGATGTGCAATGATGGGCTGAGGAGTTTCAAGATTAGATTTTTTATTTTTTAGTTGGAATGCTATGTACTTGGTCTTATCGGTATTTAAAGATAGGAGATTGCTTTTAAGCCAACAAGTGACTCGATTCATGCCCTTTTGTGCACTCTGATATGTCTCCTCCCAGGAATCACCTCGAAAAATTAGTACGGTGTCGTCTGCAAAGGTGATTATTTTACCGGTGTTAGGTATATCTAATTGGCAAAGATCATTTATGAAAATTAGAAACAAAGTTGACCCGAGGATACTGCCTTGGGGCACACCAATATCCAAAGGAAGATCATGACTACGCACACTGTCAATCTGTACACACTGTGAGCGATCTGTAAGGTAACTAGTGAAAAATTGTAACTGTACGCCACGAACACCCATCACTTCCAGTTTTTTGAGAAGTAGTGGGACAGAGACTGTGTCAAAAGCCTTGGCCAAATCTAAAAATATGGCTAGTACCTTTTTCTTGTCGTCCAATTTAGTAACTATATAATTTGTAAGCTCATGTACTGCGTCATCTGTAGACCTATTTCACCGAACTGTGAATTCGAAAGCATCTTTTTTGTTTCCAAGTAGTTAACGAGTCTATTATTGACGATTTTTTCAATGATCTTTGAGAAACCAGGAAGAATAGATATAGGTCTATAATTATTCACAGAGTCTCTGTCGCCACTTTTATAGATAGGATGAACAAGTGCTCGTTTGAATGCCTTTGGAAAGATACCGGACGAGAATGCCAAATTACATATATAGACTAGTGGTTCTATTAAAATACTTTTATACCTTTTAATAAAACTATTGGAAATACCATCTAGTCCAATAGCACAATCGTTTTTAAGATTTGATATGATCAACTCCATTTCACAGGCATCTGTGGGATGAAGCACAAAAGACTGTGACTGAGTCAAAGGATGGTACGATTCATCAATATTTGCAGAATTAATTGTCTGCAACTTCCCTCCTATGACTTTGCCGATACTTGTAAAATATTTATTTACCAAGTTAACCGACTCAGTAGGGTTAATGTTGTTCATCAAGTCTAATGCTGGGCTTCGAGTTTGTTTAGTATATGTGATATTTTTAATAACTTTCCAAAGCTGTTTCGTATTGTTTTTAGCGTTATTAATTTCAGATTTCTCGTATTCTCTTTTAACATTTTTAATTAAAGAATTAGTGTAATTGCGATAACGAGTATAGGTCAGCTTATGGATTTCGTTTCTCGGATCTTTTTTTGTCTTTTGATATAATCTGTCCCTATTTCTTATACACCGTAATATTCCCTTTGAATCCACGGTTTTAAGATGTGCTTTCTTACAGAAGTACGCGTGATTTTAGTGCAGATTTCTAATTCTTTCTTTAAGGTGGAAATAAGAAAGGTAACAGTCTCATTAACGTCGCTCATAGAGTATATTGGAGTTAAATCTATCTTATTGAGGGCCTTATCAAGGGAGTCGCAATCAACTTTTTTGACATGCTTTGTAGGTCTATAATTATTGGATAGCATTTCTAGACTCAATATAACGCTGTAGTGGTCAGTAATAGTCGTATGTGAGATAATACATTTTGCAGAAAATTTGGTCTTGAGGATAACATGATCAAGACATGTGTGAGTGTGTGTTGGCATACAATGGGCCGGTAACATACCATGCGCAGCCAAAAGATTCAAGTAGGATTCCGCTCTGGTGTCTTTCGATGTGGCCGCAATGTCAAGATTAATGTCCCCCGTAATAATAATATTCTGAAAAGATGCTAGGCTTGTTAGAATACTATTTAATGATTCTAGGAATTTAGTAACATTTTTTTCACCTGGGCGACGATATACAGCAAGAATAGTAGTGGTGTTATCAACTTTTATCATAAGACAATTGGCATCTACGAGGTTTGGTTCTGATATATCATAGCTACTTGAAGATTTGGAGTACACCACCACACCCTCACTCCGTGTCTTTTTGTTCGATGTAGAAGTATGGTTATAGCCATCTAACTGTGGTATACGATCGTTATTGCATAACCAACATTCCGTTAGTATAATCAAATCCCAGTAAATGTTGAAGCTATGCAGTAATATTTCTAAGTGCGGCATATTACAATTAATACTTCTAATATTTTGAATTATCATATTCAGAGATGAATTGAGTGGATAGAGCATGTTAGTACAGATATTTTCAAAATCACATGTAAAACTATCAGCTGTTGTCAAGTTATCTAACTCATTGTTGATCTGAGTGTTATTTGGATCGAACATTTATGTATGCAATTATTACGTTTACTATTCTTATGTGAACCAAATAAGTCATATATTTACTATTATAATCCAGGGGATAAGTGTTAGCAGTGTAGAAGTATTCTATACCACTTTTTGATGAAGTCAAGATCACTTTAACAGTTTTTATACTAAACGCATTGAACTGTAAACTTGTGTAGTGTAATTTAATATTAATTAGATGTTGATTAATTAAGCAGCCCTTAAATGTGTTTGAGTGTATGTATAGTGCTTTTCGCATAGTTTTTATAAGTGTTATTTGTAAAAGTTTTATATAAAGAAAGAAATTAATACAACAAATCGGCACAACAAAACACAAACTGTCAGAATGGTCAATATATACCGAGTAGTTCTTATAACAATAACTTAAATAATTTATGTAATAGCAAGATAAAGAAGTAATCGCACGTTCTAGTCATTTCTGCGAACCCATTCTAGTAAAGTCTTCCTCGCAATTTATACGTGTAGCTCGATGACCTTCCTTTAGTCTGATATAAACTTTGCCGAAAGAAATCCAGCAGCTGGCCTGTTCGTGAGGTTTTGTGAATTCCCGGGCCAGGTAAAAAAGACGTCTAGTTTTAGTAGTTAGATTGTCCGTCACATAAACCGGCGAACAATGCCCTCGTATTTTGAGATGACCGGTATTGATCTTTTCACCTTTAGCATGCACTTTATTGAAATTAACCACAGATTTCATCAGATTTTCTTTTTGAGATGTTGTAGTAAATTCCACCACTATGAGTCCTGGTTCCTTCTTAGTTTTAATACGAAAAATGTCTCGATTTTCACCGTCTAAGATCGGGTTGTTCACAGTTTCACCCAGACGCAAAATATGAGTTTTAAGGTCCTGCTTTGTCTCCGGCTTAGCCAAGGGAATGTTACGTATTTCTAAGCTAGATGACTTAAGGCTCCTTTCTAATTGATCCACCTTCAACTCCAAGGAATGTATGTGGTTTTTGTGTAATAAATTTTCCTTTGTGACCGCTTCAAATTTTTGTATTAGTGTATCATACATGGTTGAGAGGAACTCCAAAGTTTTTTGAGTCTCAACGTTTTGTTTCTTAATAGCCTCCATGTCTTGTTTAATACAAAGGAATTCCGCTTCTTGTTTTTTCTGTATAGTACAAAGGAGCTCCCTAATTTCAGCGTTGGCCAAATCACCATGTTTACGCTTCGATCTCCTTGAGATGTTAGAATATTCTTGATGAATATCAGATTGCATTATGTCAGACGCGGTGTCCGATTCTTGTGTAACAATTATTTCATCAGGCGGTATAGACAACTTTAATGCAGATGACGTTGAAGGAGGCGATCGGTTAATTGGCATGGCTTCTTTAAATATTACAATTAAAATACTTGCTGTATAATTCTTAACCAAACGCAATAATTTTAGAATTTCAAGCACTCAGTATTAGAAATTTAACAATTTATTAACAAAAAGTGAAATAATCATTGGGATTTGAACTTATACCGCGCAATTACAGGTGACAAACTCCACGTATTACGCCACTGTATCAGTTAAGGGTAATGTTAGATTAACGCTTCTATATTGTAGTTGCTCAGGTTTATCAAACTACCTGTTGCCTCTGTGGTCCTGGTACTTTTTATATTTTTTGCAGAAAGATATGTTTGTCACTCTCACCCAAGTAGGCGGTACCTCACAAGAAGCTTGCGCAAGCGGTGATGGTCGGGTGGGGCGGTCCTTGCAGAAACAGTTGAACAGCAACCTCCTCACTACTTATGCACTTCTATTATTTTGACGATTTTTTAAATTTAATTTCTTTTAAAAGGAAAACATTAAACAAAATTGCGTGAATTTAGGACACGTACGTTTGTCGCCGAGGTCCGGGGGAAAAGGGAACGAGTTGCATCAAGGAAGCCCTCCACTACCACGGGGTGCCAGAGTACCTGAGGCGGCTTGTGGCAGACTATCTTAAGGAGCGTACCGTCATGTACGAGGACCGAGATGGTATTCTGAGGCAGCGGCCCATGTCGTGCGGTGTTCCACAGAGGTCTGTCCTCGGACCTCTCCTGTGGAACATGGAATACGACTGGGCCCTTCGAGGTCGTCTTCCCCCCGGGCTGGGCGTAATTTGTTACGCAGTTGACACATTGGTCACAGCCCGGGGAGCGAACTTTCAAGAGGCGGCGCGCCTGGTCACCACGGGAGTCTCTTTGGTGGTGGGGCGTATTGAGGCGCTAGGTCTACGGGTGGCCCTAGATAAGACGCAGGCCCTTTTGTTCCATGGGCCCCGTCGTGGTCCACCACCCGGCGCCTCTATCCTAGTCAATTCAGTCCTCGTACCGGTTCAGGCCCAGATGAAGTACCTGGGCCTGATCCTTGACACGTGACTCTTCGACGAGCACTTCCGACAGCTTTCTCCAAAGCTGGTCGGCGCTGCCTCTGCCCTCGGGCGGCTTTTGCCGAATTTGGGTGGAGCCAGCGTCGCGACGAGACGGCTATACACGGGGGCAGTCCGGTCAATGGCGCTGTATGGTGCGCCGGTGTGGGCGGCGGCTCTGACCGCCCAGAATAGGGCTCGCCTCTGGCGCCCTCAGAGGATATTGGCGGTTAGAGCCATACGCGGTTACCGCACCGTATCGACGGAGGCGGCGTGCGCCTTGGCCGGAACTCCGCCGTGGGATTTGGAGGTGGAAGTGCTCGCCGAAGTTTATCGGCAGACGGCTGACTTCCGGGCGGATAGCGGCATACGGCCCCCGCCCGAAGAGATACGCGAGTGGCGTGAGGCCGCTCGTCGAGCCACGATGGCTCGTTGGTCGTTCCGGTTGGAGACTCCTCGTGCTGGCTTTGCCCTCGTGGAGGCTCTCCAGCCGGTCATCGCCGAGTGGGCAGGGCGGCAGCACGGGACCCTTTCCTTCCGACTGACGCAGGTCCTTTCCGGGCACGGTTGCTTCGGGAAGTATCTGCACTCGGTCGCCAGGAGGGAATTGAGTCCCGCCTGTCACCACTGCGACTGCAGTGAGGACTCGGTTCAGCACACGCTAGCGGTTTGTTCCGCCTGGGCGGCGC
This sequence comes from Hypercompe scribonia, assembly GCA_949316085.1. Lineage (NCBI taxonomy): Eukaryota > Metazoa > Arthropoda > Insecta > Lepidoptera > Erebidae > Hypercompe > Hypercompe scribonia. Next base: position 10,142,653 of record OX438975.1, read on the forward strand.
AGTGTGGGGTCCTTACTGCAGTTATTGGAGGAGATCTCTCGCTACCGGCCGTCATACGCTCCATGGCCGTTAGCGACAGTTGTGTTACCGCGGTCGCAACCTTCTGCGAAGACGTAATTTCGCGGAAGGAGGCGGCGGAGAAGGCCCGGGAGGACGATATCCACTCGGACCCAATTCGCCGCCGGCGAGCCGGGCGGCGGAGGCGCGCATACCAGCGCCTCATGCCGCCTTGAGTGTGGCCGCGGGTGGACGAGACAGGTTTCCCCCTCCATCCGCTACAATGGCCAGCCGCGAGGAGGCGACGTCCGCGTGTGCCGTACGTCGCCTAAGATAGAGAGTTTACCCATAGATGGTGCCCGCATTAGCGGGCAGGCGCTAGGAGGGATCTGGATGTCGTAATAGCAGCGGTTCGCAGATCCCTCCTATCTCAGGCGCAGAGTGGCACACCGTGTGGTTTTAATGGGTCCGATTCCGACACACCACCCCGCCGTAAACCCCGGTGGGGTGACGGCCCGAGGGGGTTTCCACACGTTAAAAAAAAAAAAAAATGTCGGTTCTTATGTATTTCTTTGGTGTACTTAGACGGACTCAGAATTAGATGACTGATTAGATGACTCAGAAAGAAATCAAATTAGATGCCCTTGACAGGAGAATCCAAATGCACCGCCCACGTTTAACGGTTATGCGGTTGTATATCCTGTGAAAATTTGGGAGTCGTGGTTTATTAAATAAAAAGGCCCTACAAAATCGCGAGATATACAATCTCACAGAATAATTTCTACATACTGATGTGGAAATACATTGTAATATAGTTAAGTTAGTTAGTTGAAAGATAGTACGATTGACACCTATCAGACATGCCACCGTCCTGGAGAATTTTTTGGGCATATTGTTTCTAGTTGTTCTCGTCTTGCTATTGGTGAGTAAATAACTCAGGCACAAAAAAGTAACCAGGGTCTTACACCCACAACTTACCCTTAAATCCTAACTTGTCAATTTAGAGGTTCTATGCTACCGGTATGTGCCCGATCTAGTTCTCGAGAATGATCGTGCTACGTTGTGTTGGTATCAGTCTACCATCATAAACAGGACTACTGTTACCAACAAAATTGATATTATGGTGATAGATTGATTAGAGTACCGCGCAATTATTGTCGATATAGCCGTTCCTAATGATGAGAATTTCGTGAAGGTTAAAAAAGGAAAACAAATACAGTATTTTAATTTATCTCATGAGATTGTTGATATTTGACATGTAAATTCGGTGATCATTGTTCCGATAATCGTATCTGCTCAGGGACCAGTGAGGAGATTTCTGTCTTTGTAGCCCTAATCACCGGTTTCCTGGTCCCTGTACCTGAATTTGGTGGTTTACAATTTTTTATGTATAGTTTTAAATAGATATTTTTGTTTTCTTTTCTATGTAGTAAAAAATATAATAATTGATTGTACCTCCCCTTCACTAGACAAAAGTATCATAGTTTTTGTCTCTTCCGCACACGTTTGCGTTGTATCACAACAACATTTTCGTCATAAAGAGGATCGCCTAACAGATTCTTTACAGATACAAAAATACCACTATCAATTGGCAAACACTCGTACGTAAATACTCACAAAAGAAAACAATCCGAACAGGATAATATGTTACTTATGACCAAACTTGAGAAAAAGTTTAACTCGTAGCTAACAGGGCGGGACAAAAAAAAAAATATTGATGTTATTACAAATTGCATTTTATCAACTGTAGATATAGTCATTTCAAACGAATTGTCTAAGATTACATCCATGTTTTCAGAAATTAACTTAAATGTTACAAAACTTAACTCTAATTATATGTTTTTTAACAAATCCCTAAAAAACCAATAACCGTCTTACCAACATTGAAAAATCGCTAAATTATACTTTAGAGAGGCAGAACTGCATTGAAGGCCGTCCTAAAACTCTAGAAAACACTGTTTAAGGGCACACTGATGATTCCCATGAAATAGGCTTACTTGAAAATAGGATTATATCAATAGAACAACAGGCATGCCAATGCAACTTTGAAATATGTAACTTACCGGAGTGTCGTGTTGAAAATCTTGTTGCTATTGTGGTACGTCTAGGCAATGTTCTAAAGCAGCAAATACGAACGAGTGACATCATAGCTGTTCACCGTGTACCCTATGCCGATCAAAGTAGTCCGCGACCAAAAAACATAATATTAAAAGTCTCGATGAGAGTACTGTGTGATCACGGCCTATCGTGCCACCAAGGGTCTCGACAGTACGAAGTTCATAAATTTATAAACTCTTATAATTTTCATATCGTATAACCAATTTAGTACATGCACAATTTAAAATATGATATGTAGGTATGTAGTCTAAACTGAGAGTACCAGTGCCTGTTCCAAACACTAGAATCTACCAATAAAAATGATTTATGAGGAGCGTGTATTTCGATATGCTTTGTGAAAATTAGGTGTAAAAGAATCACAATAAGATAAAGCAGCAATTTTATATAACTAAGTTATTGTGTCCTAAATCTTATATATATATATGTACTCGTATATTTAGTAGAAAATTTAGTAGAAACTTATCAATAAATCGTCACACATATTTACATGAGAAGTAAATGTTAATGTCAAGTAGGACAATGTTACATTCTTGTTAACATAATAGACGTTAACAAGTCACACTATTAAAACACTGTTTAAACAATATTTGAAAACCTTACACTGGAACACTGACAACAATAAAATAGTGAACACTTATACCTGAACTTTTTTTTTTTTTTTTTTTTAACGTGTGGAAACCCCCTCGGGCCGTCACCCCACCGGGGTTTACGGCGGGGTGGTGTGTCGGAATCGGACCGACTAAAACCACACGGTGTGCCACTCTGCGCCTGAGATAGGAGGGATCCGGGAACCGCTGCTATTACGACATCCAGATCCCTCCCAGCGCCTGCCCGCTAATGCAGGCACCATCTATGAGTAAACTCTCTATTTTAGGCGACGTACGGCACACGCGGACGTCGCCTCCTCGCGGCTGGCCATTGTAGCGGATGGAGGGGAAAACCCGTCCCGTCCACCCGCGGCCACACTCAAGGCGGCATGAGGCGCTGGTATGCGCGCCTCCGCCGCCCGGCTCGCCGGCGGCGAATTGGGTCCGAGTGGATATTGTCCTCCCGGGCCTTCTCCGCCGCCTCCTTCCGCGAAATTACGTCTTCGCAGAAGGTTGCGACCGCGGTAAAACAACTGTCGCTACCGACCATGGAGCGTATTACGGCCGGTAGCGAGAGATCTCCTCCAATAACTGCAGTGAGGACCCCACGCTGCGCCGCCCAGGCGGAACAAACCGCCAGCGTGTGCTGAGCCGAGTCCTCACTGCAGTCGCAGTGGTGACAGGCGGGACTCAATTTCCTCCTGGCGACCGAGTGCAGATACTTCCCGAAGCAACCGTGCCCGGAAAGAATCTGCGTCAGTCGGAAGGAAAGGGTCCCGTGCTGCCGCCCTGCCCACTCGGCGATGACCGGCTGGAGAGCCTCCACGGCGGCAAAGCCAGCACGTGGAGCCTCCAGCCGGGACGACCAACGAGCCATCGTGGCTCGACGAGCGGCCTCTCGCCACTCGCGTATCTCTTCGGGCGGGGGCCGAATGCCGCTACCCACCCGAAAGTCTACCGTTCGCTGATAAACTTCAGCGACCACTTCCGCCTCCAAATCCCACGGGGGAGTTCCGGCCAATGCGCACGCCGCCTCCGTCGATACGGTGCGGTAACCGCGTATGGCTCTAACCGCCAATATCCTCTGAGGGCGCCAGAGGCGAGCCCTATTCTGGGCGGTCAGAGCCGCCGCCCACACCGGTGCACCATACAGTGCCATTGACCCAACAACCCCCGTGTATAGCCGTCTCGTTGCGACGCTGGCTCCACCCAAATTGGGCAAAAGTCGCCCAAGAGCAGAAGCAGCGCCGACCAGCTTTGGAGTAAGCTGTCGGAAGTGCTCGTCGAAGAGCCACCTGCCGTCGAGGATCAGGCCCAGATACTTCATCTGGGCCTTAATCGGTACGAGGACCGAATTGACTACGATAGAGGCACCGGGGGGTGGACCACGACGGGGCCCATGAAACAAAAGGGCTTCCGTCTTATCTAGGGCCACCCGTAAACCCAGCGCCTCAATGCGCCCGACCACCAAAGAGACTCCTACGGTGGCCAGGCGCGCCGCCTCTTGAAAGTTCGTCCCCCGGGCCGTGACCAATCTGTCATCGGCGTAACAAATTACGCCCAGCCCGGGGGGAAGACGACCTCGAAGGGCCCAGTCGTATCCCATATTCCACAGGAGTGGTCCGAGGACGGACCCCTGTGGAACACCGTACGACATGGACCGCCGCCTCAGAATACCATCTCGGTCCTCGTACACGACGGTACGCTCCTCAAGATAGTCTGCCACAAGCCGCCTCAGGTACTCTGGCACCCCGTGGTAGTGGAGTGCTTCCCTGATGCAGCTAAATGGCAGACTATTAAATGCGTTGGCGATGTCCAACGACACCGCCAACAGCACGCCGCCAAAGCTCACTGCCTCTTCGGTAACGGCCCTCAGGCGCAGCACAGCATCGACCGTCGAACGCCCCGCCCGAAAACCAAATTGGGCGTCCGACAGATCGGGGCCCACCTCGCGGAGGTGCCGGACGATGCGGGCGGAGAGTATCCTCTCAAACAGTTTACCCGCCTCGTCCAGCAGCATAATGGGCCTATAGGCCGCCACCGAATCGGCAGGCCGTCCCGGCTTCCTTAATAGGACCAGCTTCCCGCTTTTCCAGCACTCAGGGAAGCGTCCGGACGACAAGCTAGCGTCCAAGATCTCCCTGAGGCGGTCCGACATGTGTTCGAGGGCACGGGCCAGCACACGGGCAGGTATCCCGTCTGGCCCAGGGGCGGTGTTCTTAGAGCGGATCCGTAGAACAACCGCCCCCACCTCCGATTCCCTGACGGGCGGAACATTGTCCTCGTTTCCCCCGTCGTCACCGGCCATGAAGACCATCGACGGGGGTGTGTGATCCACCCGCTGCGGGAAAAGGCCCTCGACCACTTCCCGCAGGAAGCTGGGCTGGAGGGTCTCTGTAAGGGGGGGGCCCGACGCGCGGAGCTTTTGTCGCGCCGCACGATAAGGGCGACCCCAGGGGTCACGATCGAGACCCTCCAGCATTTCCTTTCTCTTAATTTCTTTGGCGCGGCTGATGGCCAGCTTCAGAGTTTTCCGCGCCTCTCGGTACTCCTCATGAAGCTGGTCCTCCTCGCCTTCTTCACGGTGTCGCCGCCGACTACGGGTGTAGGACCTCCGGGCACGAGTACAGGCCGCGCGGAGGTCCGCCAACTCCTGGAACCACCAGTAAACCTCCTTCCGTGGAGGCCGGCAATCTCGGATGCGGGGCATGGCCGCATCACAGATTTGCGCAATGGCATCACGGAAGCGACCAGCCCCCATGTCGACCTCCTCGGTCGGGGCCTGCGGAGACAGCCAAGAGTGAACGATGGCCGCCTCCTCTAGTAGGTCCCTATTTAATTTGGCTACAGCCCACCGTGGAAAGCGAGAAGAACGCCGCGCCGCGTGACCCCTACTGTGGTCCTGGGTCCGGGAGAGCTCAAATCGGATGTAGAGGTGATCCGAGAGCGTCTCGACCTCTTCCAGGACGCGCCAGTTCCTTACTCGTGCGGCGAGGGCAGGGGTAGCGAACGAAAGGTCCACTATCGACCCTCCCTGCTGTCGCACGCACGTGTTGGTGGATCCTCTGTTCAGTAAACAGAGGCCCACCGAGGCCGCCCACTCCTCTACGGCCTCGCCCCTAGCGTCCGTCCTGGGGGAACCCCACGCAATGGACTTTGCGTTGAAGTCCCCCAGCACTAAGACGTGCCCAGACGTTAGACGCCGCATCGAGGTTTCCAAGTTGTTAAGGAAAACCTCGAAGTCGTTCAAACTCCGGTTGGGGGAGAAGTATACACCATATACAGTGATCCCCCCCCACTCGGCAGCAACATATCCAGTGCCCTTGTCTCTTAGCGACAAGGGCGGGGAATGAGCCGCCGTGGAGCCGACGACTGCCACGGAACCGTCCCGGTCACCCAACCAGTTTGGACGGGGAGGAACATAATAGGGCTCCGCGGCTACGGCAACACCAATCGACCACTGTGCCATGGTTTGCAGGAAAAGGTCCTGCGCCGCAGCACAGTGGTTCAAGTTCGTCTGGACTAGGAGGCTGGAGACTTGGTCCATTACTGGACTGTCTCTACAGCCTCCTCCATGGGCGACGATGTCGACGCGCGAACGGCATCGGAGGCAGCCTGGGCCGACTGGCTAGCCCCCAACGTGCGCCGAGAATCGCGAGGAGGTTTGCAGCCCCCCTGCCCAATCTGATGATTGGCGGGCTTGTTACCCGCCGCACAAGCCGGGCAGTGAGGGGCGGCAGAGCACTCTGCCGCCTTGTGCTCCGGTCGACCGCAGCGGAAGCATAGTCCACTGCAGTCAAAACAACTCACGCACTTGGCGCGTGTGTGTCCGGATGCTAGGCATTTGAAGCACCTCATCGGTCTTGCCGCCAGAACAGTGACTCTGGCATTCACAAAACCGACGAGGATCCTGCCTGCGTCGCCCAAAACTTTGGCCGACGCTACCGGACAGCTGATCCACACTGCGCCAAGCCCTCCAGGACCGGGGCGGATGGTGCCGACCCTGATGTTGTCCGCGTTGCAAGCCGTCTTCTCGCTAATTGCAACGCGGACGTCCTCGGTCGTTACGGAGTCATCCAGGCCCGAAATACGCAACTCTGCGCACTTGACAGGCCTGGCGATCTTCACACCATCCGTGGCTGCAAAGATTCCTCTCAGTTTCTCGGCGAACCTGTCCGCCGTCTTTGCACCTTCAGCCCCGGGGAACTCGAGGACTCGAGCTCCCGTCTGGGCAAGGCGCAACCTGACCCCTTCAGTCCCGAAATCAGTGGCGAGACTATCCCGGGCCTTCTTAAATAAGGCCGCATAGGACAGCCCGCCACTAGCCGCATCCGGTGTTACGGTGACTACTACAGCCGCGCTTTTAGGCACCTGCAGTTTGCGCGGCTTTTTCGCGGTAGCCACCGCAATCGACGGTGTCTGCGGGGTAGAGGCTGCTGTTTGTGCAGCCTTCTTACCCCGCTTTCGGGACATCTTAGCTCCCCCGACTACCTGCCAACCATCGGTGCAGGAAGCACAGGTGGAGGTGCCAGGTACAGCGGTTGGAGTGGGGAGCGGAAGGAACTCCGCTCCAGCCTTTGCTACCGCCGTGGACCTTGACGTCGGTCTAGCCATCTTGGCTGCTGCCTTCGTCGCTCGTCGAGCCCTCGGAGCTGTTGCGGGAGCAGCAGGCAACGACGCCGCCGCCGCATAGGTCACGCGACCGCCCACAACGGGCAGCGCTGACGGTGCCAATGCGACCTTCGGCTTATGCAGCGCGAGCGGCGGCCGGACAACAGGGGCTGGAGGCAACCTCGCCTCCAGGCCGGCGAGACGCCCGTCCATCATGCGCCACACTGCGTCTGTAATTCGGCGCAGATGGACATCTGAGATGGTACCGAGGTTGGAAGACGGAGCCGGCTGGGACGGAGACGGAGACGGAGCAGGCTGAGACGGCGACGGGGCCAGATCATCTTCCGGACGATGCGCCCTGAATTGAGCGAACTGAGCGCTCAGCTCAGCCACTTGCCCCGTCAGGCGATCGTTGGCTGCCTAGAGACGAGCCACGTCCCCGATGAGGGTCTCCACGACCCCCGCAATTGCGGAAGAGGAGTCCTTAAGGGCTCTCACAAAGGAGCCCTTGAGATTACTCGACTTGGTGGCCACTTTGTTAATAATGGCCACCGCCGCGTTTGCTATCTCCTGCTTGGAGGATGATGTTTGGGAAACTGAGTCCCCCACTATCGGCTCCCTGACTTTTAGCAGGAGATCAGCAATCTCCTCCTCCGCCAAGGTTTCGCCGTCTGCCCTTACTCGTCTATAGGCTTCTGCCTTACAGAAGACGGAGCCTGACGGGGCCGAGGCCGGGGTTCGTGACCTCCCTCTACGGCTGCTTGCTACCTTAGGAGGTAACATCTCCTGGGATGTGTCACTCTCCTCATCCCTGGAGCGTCCGCGTTTCCGGCTGTCGCACAGCTCCGTCTCCATGATGTCCAGTGCATCCGTCCTCGCACTGGAGTGCGTAGTGGATCTTGAACGAATCCGTTCAGATGTTCTTCGGCTCCCAGTAGCCATAATGGCTTCTGGGAGCCCCACCGAGGTAGGCGTTTCAATCGTTACGCTTTCCACTTCGGACCAGAGGTCGTCCAACCTTACTTTTCCCTCCTTCGTGTTTTTCTTCTCCTTCTGTCCTTCTTTTTTATTATTTGGTGTAGTTTTTAAGTTTATAGATTCCATATGAGACCCACGAGAGGGGGAGAACTGAAGGTCGACCCGGGCAGAGATCCCCCAATACCCGGGCAAGCGTAAATTTATGCCCAACCGAGGGGTCCGCAGGTGCCTCGGCTGGGAGTGCGCTTGCGACTGAACTACCCATCAGCCATGCATCCCCTGGTGACGCACCAGAACACGGGATTCGGGGTAATTTTTTATAGAGGTTTTCTTCCTCGCAGTCCAGGCGGTTAAGCCAAGACCCTCGTCCCCGAGTAGAGCCGTAAGACGTAACTACGTCACCCATCTCGAGATTACGATATGACGACGGTGGCAGGCAGATTAAATCTCCCAATGCCTACTTGGCGGCAGTGTTAGTGTACGCCAAGTCCGTTCTCCTTTCTCCACCACTAATAGTGGAGAAACTCCGACCCGTGAAAGGGTCCCACCTTCGTGATTTTTTAACGAGGTTTTTCTCCTCATTGCTCCGAAGAGCGAAAAGCCAACAGAGGAATCGACAAACATGCCCGCTCTGTTGGACCAAGTCTCGGCCGAATTGCCGAAGACATGGTTTCCTCTTCGTGCTAGAATATTAGCCGTTGGCAGTGATGAACACCATCGCCAACGTTACCAGGGTGCACCACGTGGAGGTTTTCTAGCCAAGCACCCCCACTTATACCTGAACTAGGCTAAGCCTGCTGCCTTTATCTCAGATTCTAATTTCTTCCGGAGACATTATACATGCATTTATTTAGATTAATTAATGACACATAAACAGATTAAACTTATCTACCGCTTGCACAGATTTCGTTATTCTAATATGTACGAGCTAAGTACCCTCACATTACGTAAGAGTTATGTGATAAATATTCGACGAAACAAAAGTTAGACTACAATACGAGCATGTATGAACCTAACTGAATCCAAAACTAATTCATAACATCAAAAATTTTTCTATCATCGTAATTTTTAATTTTTATCCAGATTGTTAGGATTTTCTTGCACTGATGCTTGTTTCCTAAATTTATATTTAAATTTTATTTAACTTGTTATTTTACATCATAGACCCCAAATAACATAGCAATCTATTTATAAAAATGTTCTGTTGGACAAATTCTGTTCTGTCGTCTAGCTTGGGTTAAAGATAGGCGTCAGTAGGTCACAAATCGTTACCATATACGTCAACGCGCATTTAGCACTTAGTAACCAGATATTGTTTCGCTATCGCCGTGAGACTACAAAAACATGAGTACAAATACGTGTGGGTTAGACATGGAATTTTATTTTTTATTATTTTAAGAGCCTGCCAATGTGACTCCACTCTACCTGATGGAAAGCATGAATAGAATCTAAGAGTTGTAGTCACCATACTCATTACAAATGCAGACAATGTAATATCGTGAGATGCTTTTTCGCTTCGCTTGGGGACACAAAAGGCATCGTGGCATTATATTGCACACACTTACCACGATTACTGTCACCCCTGAATCAATGGGCCTCCGGTCTCGCACACACCAACGAAACATGATAGCATGGATGCTATCGCTTTAGGTTGATCTTCTATATGAGGGTAGTACTACCCCGGTGCAGCCGACCCGTTTGTACTGAAATCAGCGTGGCTCTACTACCTTTCAAAGCAAGTTGGCAAGGAAACATAATCCATCTCCCATCATCACTATTCGACGACAATAGGCTATTCCAAACATTATGTGATATAATATGCAATCTATTATTTACCTACATATAATAATCACAGTATAATTGTTTTGCTTCAGAGGCTAAATTATTATTTTAAATATGTGTCTGAGGAGTTTTTTCACTTTTATTCACCAAATTACGAGTGTTACTGGTTAATAGTATTTGCGTATACATACAATGTAGGTGTGTATATAAAGATGCGACAGTCCGTAAATCAGATGAGGCGTATTCTCTATTCTCAGCATTTTTTCGAATCCGTTTTTGAACCCTTAAATGTGACTTGCAATCTTAATGTTGACGACATACCAGATTGCAATTGAGAATCTGATATTTTTTTCAATGATGTCTAAATTTCTAGCAATGCAACACTTCAGGAATTAAAAAATCTAGAAGATTTCGATGATACCTAGAGTTGACATCATATCACCAGTATTTGGGAACTCTACTGCTCAATCTATTCATGTGCCGGTTTGCCTTATATTCAATTCGTGTCCCAAGGAGAGCATTTTGCCGTCAATATTCAAAGCAAGAATCAAGATAAATCTAACATAGAGTACTGTCGACTCATATCCATGCTATCCACTCCATCGAAGACTTTTTAGAGGTTAGGATATAATTATATGTATCCATAAGGTAAGGAAAACCACCGTTTTGTAAAAAAAGAACTACTAAGACTAATTTACTAATTTATACATCTTATTTAATGGAAATTAAGGACAAAATTAAGCAGTCAGACAGATTTTATACAGATTTTCGGAAAGCGTTTGACAAAGTGGATCACAAAATACTGTCGGCGAAACTTGGCTTTCAATGATATACGTCGTAATCTGCGGCATTGGTTTAAATTTTACATCACTAATCGTACGCAAAAAGTAGTTTTGCATGGACATGAGTTCTATAATACTCCTGTTAGCTCAGGCGTTTCTCAAGGTTCAATTTCAGGTCCACTGCTATTTATCCTTTTAATAAATTATGTTAAATCTTATTTTAAATTATTTAAATTATATTTTACTTTACGCGAATGACCTCAAGATTTACCATCAAATTTTATTTTTATTGATTTATTTTTTACCTAACAACAAATTACAAGTTAAATTTAATGACGGTTGCCGTACTAAGCTCGTAGCAGATAAATGATCATTATAAAATTCAACAAGATCTGGACCGTTTTACTGCATACTGCGTTAGGAATAACCTTGCATTAAGTGTAAATAAATGTAAATTTATCAATTTCATGAAGAAGAAAAATTTTAGTTAATTTAGTTCTATTTTAAACGGGAAAGGTAATACGCGATCTAGAAGTCTTATTGGATAGTAAACTGAATCTTGATGACCACATTAACGTAACGTATGTATTACGTACATAATTTTTTGTGCTGTATGCATTATAAGTTTTATTACAAATCATTTGCTTACAAAGATCTACTAATAAACCATAATTGTATAACATTGGAATACAGATGTTTATATTTGGAATCAGTGCTACTGCATGAATTACGCCATAGTTATTATTATTGTATTCCGCTTACCAATAGACTTTGTTATGTAGTACCTCCTAGAGCATTTTTTGCATTGCTGGCAAAAGATCACTTATGCACAGACTAGTTGATAGATGTAATAAAAATTTTGTGCTCTTGATCTATTGGCATCGAGTCCTAGTTCTTTTAAAAAAATATTACTTGAAACTCTTAATTTTTGGTTAAAATCACATTAAATATTAACTTACAACATATATACAAGTTATGTAACTATCAAACACAATAATACAATGTTGCCCTATGTTGTATTTGCCTACAATTCGGCAAATGTCGCTGATGCCACAATTGTTCACACTTTTGAGTGATTGTAGATCGAACCTTGTTATTGTGTTGTTATTTATTTACCTTAATAAACAAAAAAATAATACAATAATAATACAATAATAGACATGACAATATACAGAAAATTACTACATGAACACTTTCTAAAACAGTACCCTCATATTGCAGTTTCAGAACAAAGAGTTTCCGACCAAAGACGAGTTATTATTAGAAATAGAATGTTAAGTAATGAAAATTTAGAGCAAATTAAAGAAGATGTTAGATTAGAATTAGAACAAGAAGATATTTCTTCACAATCAAAACCATTCCTAGCCGTGAGACAAGGAACTAACAGTACAGGTCTAACCCCACATCAAACAGACCTAACAAGTACACAATCATCCCATAGCTACCTAAATGCAACTGAATTTACCACATACAATATACAAACACCGCTTAGTACTCATGTGTCAACACAAACTGAAACTACGACACTATTTATGGAAACAGAAATAGAAACAGTGCAGTCTACTGTACTGTTCGATTCATCCGCAAAACAACTGAAAGAACATTTACAGACAGCCATAATTGAATTTGCAGGTTTAGATCCTACACTCAGGCCTCGACTCCCTAAACTGAAATATAGCTTGCATCTTATCAAATTAACAAATCTCTTTAATAATACCTTACTGCATGAGTTCTTCTCTAATGAGTCACAACTAACCGATATTCATACACTCACATATTGTAGTGCCTTAGTAATATCACGAGAACTTGGATATAACACTGAACCACAATCCAAACCCCAACGCATTAATAAAAAACCAGCCTGGCAAGATAGATTAGAGAGAGATATAACACAACTTATATCTAACATCGGTAGACTAACACAATTTTTAAAAAATAATAGGTCGAAGAAGATATTTAATATGGTAAACAAAATTGTATCTAACAATAGAATACACAGTAGTTATGGAAATAGTAATAAAAGACCTGAAGACGTTCTGGATACACTAAACCAAAAGTTAGCACTAAAATCAAATAGACTAGCTAGATATAAAAAAGCACTTCAAAGAAAAAACGACAATAAACTATTTCATACTAATGAAAAAATATTCTACAGAAACCTAAATTCAAATAAAGAAAAACCTAGAAATACTAGCATAGAAACCCCAGCAGTACACGACTTAGAAAAATTCTGGGCAGGTATTTGGGAGACAAAAGTTCATCATAACAGGGAAACACAATGGATACAAGAAGAGGAGAGAAAATGGATAGACGTAGATGAAATGCAATTCACAGATATAATTGAATCAGATATAAAACTCGTCACTAGTAGGCTACATAACTGGAAAGCACCAGGAGTAGATAAGATACACAATTATTGGTACAAAAAATTTACTACCCTTCACAAAATCATAGTAAAAAACTTTACTAGCATTATTCGCGGACAACAAAGCATACCACCATTCATAGCTAAAGGTATAACATACATGCTACTTAAAGGTCAATACACATCAGAATCATCTCAATACAGACCTATAACTTGCTTGCCCACTATATACAAAATTCTCACATCAGCTATAACACAAAAACTCACTACTCACATAGAACACTACAATATTCTTGCCGAGGAACAAAAGGGATGTAGAAGAGGTCATATGGGATGTAATGAACAACTTATTATAGACTCTTTAATTCATAGACACGCAACTACCAATAAAAGAAATTTACACTGTACATACATAGACTACAAAAAAGTATTTGATAGCATTCCACATTCCTGGTTATTACACATTTTAAAGATATACAAAATCAGTCCCGTTATAATAGAATTTTTAAGAAACATAATGTCCCTCTGGAAAACTACACTTCATCTAAACAACATCACTAGTAGAGAAATAGCAATTAAAAAGGGTATATACCAAGGTGACTCCCTGAGTCCTCCATGGTTTTGTCTCGCTCTAAATCCTATGTTACAGATACTGCAGAATTGCAAAGCTGGATATCGATTAAAGTGTAACAGAATTGAAACTAGTATACCACACTTAATTTACATGGATGCTATAAAGTTATATTCAAAAACAGCAAATGAAATGAAAGCACTAATAGACGCTACATCAAAATTTAGCAAAGATATCAGCATGCAATTTGGATTAGATAAATGTAAAACTATTCATATATTAAAAGGTAAAATCCAGCCAGGTGATTATGTAGTATCTCGTGACGAAACAATCAAAGCCATGGAACCAAATGAATTGTACAAATATTTAGGATACCAGCAATCGAAAGGAATAGACCATAGTAAATTGAAAATAACTTTAAAAGATGAGTATAATCATAGGGTAAATATTTTAAGTAAAAGTAATTTAGCTGGCAAAAACTTAATTAAAGCAATAAACACTTATGCTATACCTGTATTAACCTACTCCTTTGGTATTATAAAATGAATAACTAAATACAACCGCCCTGATATAACCGTTCAAGATAAATTCAATAAAACCACTTACCTAATAGATATATCTATACCAAATACTCACAACTTACAGAAGACAATAGCAGAGAAAGTACATAAGTACACAAATCTTAAGGACGAAATTCTGAAAATCTGGAAACAACAAAAGGTTTACATTGTCCCTATAGTACTGTCCACCACTGGTGTAATGCCGAAACACATACACCACAGCTTGAAACTCCTTGATTTGAAACCCAATACCTACATACTCCTTCAAAAAGCTGCTATACTGAACACTTGCAGAATTGTCCGAAAGTTTCTGCAAATAGATGAACACTCACACAATGCAATAGAAGTACACACTTAATTGATCTATCACAAAAAAAAACCGTGGCACTTACTTGACCGAGTCCGTAAGTGTCACTAAAATACTACCAGTGAAAGCTGAGAAAATATAAATTTACCATAATAAGAATATTCTCACAGATCTCACACACGGAAGTCTGATCCCAAACTACGCAAAGCCTGTTCTCTGATAAGTAGATTGCTGATAAATATAGTTATATAGTTCTAAATACTTACATATTTTACATGAATTACACTCAGACAGAGAACAAATGATTATATTCATCACACAAAGGTTTGTCCTGGGTGGAAATCGAATCCACGACCCTTGGCTTAGCAATCAGAATCACCAACCACTAGACCAACAGACAGTGAAATGTGTTGTAATATAGGTGGTATAAGAATTACTACTAGAACAAAACTTCAATTCATCGTTACTAATGAATGTGTTGATAACTATGACTTTAGAGTCTACGTATGTTTGAGACATTTTCAAATATACATTTTTTTTTAATAAATATTTTAATTGAAAATGTTATTATGATATACAGAAACAATTATGGTTAAGTGCGTTATGTCTGTCAGCTTTATAAATATAGGTAGACAACGCGAACGAAAATATAAAAATACGTACACGTGCCTGTATCTTTGAATATATACATAATTACATATTCACAAGCACATAATATCAAACGAGACCAGTCTATATGTTTAATACTAGCCGAAGCTCAAAGGATTATCTCTGAAAATATATTTCACCCCTAATCCTCGTTGCTAGGTTGAATTTTAAAAGTTTTTTTCTAAAGACATTTATTTTATGATTGAAATATATTTTGTAAATTTCAATTTCCAGTTCGTGTATTTTAGCGTGATGAACAGGTCTGTTTTCTTTACGTTATTATGACTAAATAACTAAGTAAACATTGGCATCTTTTGAACCACAACCTTTAAACGTGACCTTAAGGTATTTGCTTCGTTTTTGTTTTTTTTTAAATATTTTTTTTACTACTTGAATTATTTATCTTAAACAATGTACTCTACATATACAAGTAAAAAGCACTCCAATCTTTACTTATACTGATATTTTATTATACATTAAAAACTTGATAGAAAAAACATTTGGATCAACATGCAATGGTTATAACATATATCTGTCATGGAACATTACCACATTACTGCAAAAGACGATACAAAAAGCATCACGACACTGTATCCAAAATTCATAGGACTAGAAAGTAGAATTTTATAGAACTGTCTATATTCAGTCATAGATACTCTTATATTTTTGTTAATTAAATCCCATGTAAAGATAGACTATATTCACTTTGATATGTATATAATAATTTTTCATCCACTTATAGGCGGTGTCCAAAAAGCAAAAACAATCGTTCATATAGTCAACACTAAGTTACTTCGAACATAGAGACTCATTAATGGTCCGGTACCGCAGGGTGGTTCCCGTGAGGGTTTACGACGGTAGCGACTGGGACACGTCACAATTGGACTGGTAACGAGCTGGTATTATTGATTGAATCCAATATTCCCAGGTGAATTGTCGTTATTAGTGACACGACAATATAACTATACCCACGTTGAGTATGGCCGCACCTCACACAGAATTTTAAATTTCGAATTCGCTACTGCATTCGCACTTAGCAAAAAAATTTCAAAGACCCAAAAATGTAATATCTATATACATAAATCCGTAAAATACTCTTTAGAGAGAAAGGTGGGGGAATAAATTATGTATACACTTTTACTGGAGGCAAGTATACAAGTTTCCGAATTTCGTTTGCATATTTTAAGGTTATCAATAAAGCTATCGAGAAAGGCAAATTTAGTAACAACATCAAATAAATACATTAATTCACGTACATACTATTTAGGAATATTTATAAAGTTTAAATTCTATCCAAAGTATGATTGGTATGTAATTACATACCAATCATACTTTGATCGTTAATACACACTCAGTGTTTTAACTGTCAAAGTTTACTATTACTACTAGTAGCAATTACTGTAATGTCAACCTACGTAAACACTTAATCAAAATGTTTTATAACTCGTCGATATACATTTGTTTAGGTGAAATATCACCCATTCTTAGAATTTTCAAAGTATCTAACCCCTATTTTAGGACTCAGTTCTTTAAGAGAAAAAAGGTACTAATTATGGAATATTTCATTTACCGTTTTGCCATCAAAATGTGTATCATACTGAATTTAACATCAAATATTTATGCGTATGGTCCCTTGAAACTTCTAATAAAATTATGTTTATAGGACAAGGCAAACATCATTTGATTAAAGGGTGAAATACGTCATTTATACATTTTAACATTTCCTAGGTAAATTAAAAACTCGACAAATCAAAAAGGAGGTGGCAACATGAAACCTTCTCATCCCAGCTGACATAGATGAGCAGCACAAAAGGATACTTCGGATTTCACTTGTGTCTGTGATAGTAAGGTGTGTAAAGTAGAGACGTGACCTCGTGGCGGCCATCGGAGTGACAAATATCTAGTTCAGTACCATGATTGCGGTCACTTTCTTCCTTCCATCTGAGACTGGGAGACGACGAGAGAAAAAGTCAGGTACAACAAAAACGCGGTCGCAACAAAAATGAAATTTGATAAAAGCAAGGGCTCTTGTCATAGACGGAAAACTGTTAAGAATAAATTCAAGCTTATACGGGAATAGTATAAAGTCATATTTGTGGTTTGCCGATTTATTTTGAGTATTGTAAAGACTAATTTAATGATGCACTTCTTAAAATAGTTTCCTATATATACCTCTTAAATATTTTTTGGTTAAAGTAAATCATTAATTATTATAAATATAAACGTAAATATAAGATTTTCGCCTTTACTTTATTAAATATTCATATAGTTTTTTGAACCCTAAAAATGTTTAATAAAATAGAAGTACAAATAGAAAGTGACATTTGAAGCGTAGGATTGATATAGGATTTCATGTTCGACCTTTAGGAAATTGACTTAACCGCTCTTGGACCCATCAAACCAAAAGTTTGATTTTATTGTGAGCAAATGCTATTGACAAGATAGGTTTTATTCAGCTGACCAGCAACCGCAAGGTGGTCTTTGTTTTATGGTTAGACTAATAAAGAACAAGATAGACTACTGGTGTTATGAATTAATCAGCAATATTCTAATAACTGTATATCATCAAACGACTTGTATGCGTGTAGTATGCGTACGTTTATGTAGATTTATTTCTGTCGTCACACTTCATAATTTTATAATTTGACTTGTGTTAATACGTGTAAAGTTTGTTTTAAAAGTGGTCTCAGCGTATCAACCTCGTAGTGAGGGAAAGCTGTGCAATGGCTATACAAACGCTATGAAATAAATGAAGGAAGGTAAAAACAATATTTTTTTTCTAATTTTGGGATTAAGCAACTTTACTCATTATTCAAGGAAGACTTCACTTGTAACCAAACGAAGTATCCATAATCGATTATCTTTTAATCTATATATGTAATATGATACTAATTAGAAAAAAAATCGTAAGTTGTCATACGTAACCTATTAAAATAGTAGCTTATATTCGACACGGTCAAAATCGTAAATGGATTACAGCTTAAAAGTAAACAAATAAATTCCTTTTGAGTGAAAATTGAACCGAACAACAAACAGAACTAAAAATTAAAATAATAATAAGATAATAATCAAACATTTATATTAATTCAAAAATAGTAAGTGACCCTCAATATACCAGATAGCATTAGGTACATATTCGCTGTGGATGGCCGCGTGATGTATGCCGTCTCAGTCTACGGCCGCACTAAAGGCGGCACGAAAGGCTGCATTGAAGGCGGCTCGAGCGGCCATAGTACGGAAAAAGACGGCCATACCAAAGGCTCAGCCAAACCTAAAACCTCGGTAAAAACAGGAGCAGAATTTCCTACGCTTTTCTCTCGAACACCTACAGTTTTTCCTTCTATGTTAGATGTGGAGACGACAGAGAGAACGAAGTTGATGTTTCGATCATCAGAGAATCGATGGCTGAAGCGGCTGTTTTACACATCCACTCCAAATACAGCGCTCCTGGGCCAGATGGAAAACCTGCACGAGTGCTGAACCGAGCCTTCGATCATATATAAGACCTCTTCAGGGAGGTGTTGGACGCTAGCTTGGCATCAGGACACTACCCTGAGCGTAAGAAGTACTGTAAGTTGATCCTCTTAAAGGAACTGGAATGGCCTGGCGATTCAGTCGCGACCGGTAGGTACATCGTGTTGCTGGACGAGACAGGTAAATTGTTTGAGAGAATGCTCTCTGCCCACATCGTCCGATATCTTTGCGAAGTGAACCCTGATCTGTCTAACTCTCAATACAGTTTTCAAACGTGTGCTTGAAGACCGGTACCGTGTTGTGCCTGAGGGCCCTGACCGATTTGAGAGTGAACTGGCTTGAGTTCGCTCATTGAGCCACGATGGCTCATTGGTCGTCCCGACTGGCGGTTTCACGTGCTGTGAGAGCTCTCCAGCCGATCATTGACCAGTGGGTAGGATGACAACTAGGGATCCTTCTTTCTGGCTGACGTAGGTCCTTTTCAGGCACAACTGCTTCTGTAATTTCTTGCACTTGGTCGCTAGAAGGAAATTGAGTCCCTCCTGCCACCACTGTGATAGCAGTGAAGACTCAGCATAAGCTGGCAGTCTGCTCTGCCTGGGCTACGTTTAGCTCGCACTGTAGTCATCGTTGACCTCTCGCTACCAGCCATCATACGCTCTATGGTCGATAGTGAAAGCTGTTTACCGAGGTTGCCAGTTCGCTGGTAAAAAAAAGGTTTATTTCAAGTTTTCATTCTCTTTACAATAATGAGGTCGAATGTAATTAACTCCTGAAACAGCCTCTTACGACACTCATTTAATAAATAGGGATGTTGACACCCGTATTCTTAGCCCGTCACCATACATTTTTTTTTAACTAATGAAGACGAACCAGTCCCATTACCTAGGCAAACGCATCAACTACTTAATAAAGCATTCAAAATATTATTATTATTTGAGATGTGTGCAACACAATTTGACTAGTTTAGTATGTTTTGCGCTGCATGAAGAACCTCACAGTCTCGTGGCATTTTGTACCTTGCCTATCAAGTCTCTATTGGGGTCTCCCGCTATGATAATAACGGGACCATTTCGGGAGCATATCCTTTCCAATACTAAAAAAATTTTGAAAATCGATCCACACATCACAGAACTATCGAGTAATAAACATACAAAAAAAACATTCGAATTGAGAACCTATGCTTGTTTTTAGAGTCGGTTAAAAATGAAGAAAAATCTCTTCATTTAAATATTCAAACAATATAAAACCAGCGCTTTATTAATCCTAGCTGTCACCAGTCCGCCAGTTGTTCTTCTAATCTGTTTTGGAATATTAAGTCTTAATATAGATAAGACCATAACCTCTTTTCTCAAAAGACAAAAGATTGTTTAAGGTGTAATTAATGCTATTTTCTTATGAAATGGCTGGACTGTTGAAATTAAATGACAATGTTAATTGTGGGTGTTACTGGGTTTGTGATTACCTGTCAAACACATGTATAGCCGTTATCTGACGTGGGAGTAATTATAAGTCACTTTACAAGTTCACCGGGGTTGGTAGTGAATAGTCTATTTAACTTGCGTTACGTGATAGAATTTGTAGTTCGGTAACATTCAATAAGTAATGTAGTTTGTGTAAGTCATTAATTTACATTTATAATTACTTCATGCTTGTCACGTGTTGAAGTTAATGCTGATATGGACCGTGAATTAGTTAACATTTGAAAAATCGTAAAAAAAATCGTTTAATACGTTACAAAAATTGTTTAAATTTACAAGAACTTGAACTTTTTCGGAAACATGTCTTTGACCACCGACAGGAACTCATTGAATGTATGATGATTACGATTGTAGCCAGGTAACTCCTGTAACATTTTTACATATTTAGCAGAATTAACAGTAACTGAACGGTCGCGAGAATCTTCAAAAAAGTAGGGTACAATGATTCCTTCTGCTGAAATTGCAGCCCATACCTTGGTAGAATGAAGTGGCCGCTCATGGTTAACTGTGGGATTTTTACTGCTCCGTAACTTGCAATAATATTTGTTTACATGTCCATTGAGGTGAAAATGAGCTTCGTCAGAAAATAAGATGTCAAAGTTACTGATTCGTTCTAACATTGTTTCGGCATAGGACTGGCGCAAATTTAAATCATTAGGTTGTAGTTCCTGTACTATCTGGATCTTATACGGTTGTAATTTCAAAATATGCCGTAATGATATGAAGGATAACCCTTTTTTTCTTCTTAACGTGTGGAAACCCTCTTGGGCCGTCACCCCACCGGGGTTTACGGCGGGGTGGTGTATCGGAATCGGACCGACTAAAACCACACGGTGTGCCACTCTGCGCCTGAGATAGGAGGGATCCGGGAACCGCTGCTATTACGACATCCAGATCCCTCCTAGCGCCTGCCCGCTAATGCGAGCACCATCTATGGGTAAACTCTCTATCTTAGGCGACGTACGGCACACGCGGACGTCTCCTCCTCGCGGCTGGCCATTGTAGCGGATGGAGGGGAAAACCCGTCTCGTCCACCCGCGGCCACACTCAAGGCGGCATGAGGCGCTGGTATGCGCGCCTCCACGAGGGCAAAGCCAGCACGAGGAGTCTCCAACCGGAACGACCAACGACCCATCGTGGCTCGACGAGCGGCCTCACACCACTCGCGTATCTCTTCGGGCGGGGGCCATATGCCGCTATCCGCCCGAAAGTCAGCCGTCCGCCGAAAAACTTCGGCGAGCACTTCCGCCTCCAAATCCCACGGCGGAGTTCCGGCCAAGGCGCACACCGCTTCCGTCGATACGGTGCGGTAACCGTGTATGGCTCTAACCGCCAATATCCTCTGAGGGCGCCAGAGGCGAGCCATATTCTGGGCGGTCAGAGCCGCCACCCACACCGGCGCACCATACAGCGCCATTGACCGGACTACCCCCGTGTATAGCCGTCTCGTCGCGACGCTGGCTCCACCCGAATTCGGCAAAAGTCGCCCGAGGGCAGAGGCAGCGCCGATCAGCTTTGGGGAAAGCTGTCGGAAGTGCTCGTCGAAGAGCCATCTCCCGTCAAGGATCAGGCCGAGGTACTTCATCTGGGCCTGAACCGGTACGAGGACCGAATTGACTACGATAGAGGCGCCGGGTGGTGGACCACGACGGGGCCCATGGAACAAAAGGGCCTCCGTCTTATCTAGGGCCACCCGTAAACCCAGCGCCCCAATACGCCCGACCACCAAAGAGACTCCCGTGATGGCCAGGCGCGCCGCCTCTTGAAAATTCGCTCCCCGGGCTGTGACTAATGTGTCATCTGCGTAACAAATTACGCCCAGCCCGGCTCAGTCGTATCCCATGTTCCACAGGAGTGGTCCGAGGACAGACCCCTGCGAAACACCACACGACGTGAGCCGCTGCCTCAAAACACCGTCTCGGTACTCGTACATGACGGTACGCTCCTGCGGGCTTCCCTGATGCAGCTAAATGGCAGACTGTTAAATGCGTTGGCGATGTCCAACGACACCGCCAACAGCACGCCCGCACAACTCACCGCCTCTTCGGTAACGGCCCTCAGGCACAGCACGGCATCGACCGTCGAACGCCCCGCCCGAAAACCAAATTGGGCGTCCGACAGATCGGGGCCCACCTCGCAGAGGTGCCGGACCATGCGGGCAGAGAGTATCCTCTCAAACAGTTTACCCGCCTCGTCCAGTAACACGATAGGCCTATAGGCCGCTACCGATTCAGTTGGCCGTCCCGGCTTCCTTAATAGAACCAGCTTCCCGCTTTTCCAGCACTCAGGGAAGCGTCCGGACGCCAAGCTAGCGTCCAGGACCTCCCTGAGGCGGTCCGACATGTGTTCGAGGGCTCGGGCCAGCACTCGGGCAGGAATCCCGTCCGGCCCGGGGGCGGTGTTCTTAGAGCGGATCCGTAGAACAACCGCCCCTACCTCCGATTCCCTGACGGGTAGAACGTTGTCTTCGTTCACCCCGTCGTCTTCGACCATGAAGGCCATCGACGGGGGTGTGTGCTCCGCCCGCTGCGGGAAAAGGCCCTCGACCACTTCCCGCAGGAAGCTGGGCTGGAGTATCTCTGTAAGGGGGGGGCCCGACGTGCGCAGCTTTTATCGCGCCGCACGATAAGGGCAACCCCAGGGGTCACGATCGAGACCCTCCAGCATTTCCTTTCTCTTAATTTCTTTGGCGCGGCTGATGGCCAGCTTCAGAGTTTTCCGCGCCTCTCGGTACTCCTCATGAAGCTGATCCTCCTCGCCTTCTTCGCCGCCGACTACGGGTGTAGGACCTCCGGACACGAGTACAGGCCGCACGGAGGTCCGCCAACTCCTGGGACCACCAGTAAACCTCCTTCCGTGGAGGCCGGCAACCTCAACCTCAGATGCGGGGCATGGCCGCATCACAGATCTGCGCAATGGCATCGCAGAAGCGACCAGCCCCCATGTCGACCTCCTCGGTCGGGGCGGAGGACACAGCCAAGAGTAAATAATGGCCGCCTCCTCCAGTAGGTCCCTATTTTGTTGGCTACAGCCCACCGCGGAAAGCGAGAAGAACGCCGCGCCGCGTGACCCCTACTGGGGTCCTGGGTCCGGGAGAGCTCAAATCGGATATAGAGATGGTCCGAGAGCGTCTTAACCTCTTCCAGGACACGCCAGTTCCTTACTCGTGCGGCGAGGGCTGGGGTAGCGAACGAAAGGTCCACTATCGACCCTCCCTACTGACGCACGCACGTGTTGGTGGAGCCCCTGTTTAGTAAACAGAGGCCCACTGAGGCCGCCCACTCCTCTACGGCCTCGCCCCTAGCGGCCGTCTTGGGGGAACCCCACGCAATGAACTTTGCGTTGAAGTCCCCCAGCACAAAGACATGCCCAGACGTTAAACGCCGCATCGAGGTTTCCAAGTTGTTAAGGAAAACCTCGAAGTCGTTCAAACTCCGTTTGGGGGAGAGGGAAACACCATATACAGTGATCCCCCCACACTCGGCAGCAACATATCCAATGCCCTTGTCTCTTAGCTACAAGGGCGGAGAATGAGCCGCCGTGGAGCCGACGACTGCCATGGAACCGTCCCGGTCACCCAACCAATTTGGACGGGGAGGAACGTAATAGGGTTCCACCATCGTGATTTTTTACCGAGGTTTTCATCCTCATTGCTCCGAAGAGCAAAGAACCAACAGAGGATCCGACAGACACGCCCGCTCTGTTGAACCAAGTCTCGGCCGAATTGCCGAAGAAAATGGCTTCCTCTTCGTGCTAGAATATTAGCCGTTGGCAGTGATGAACACCACCACCGCCAACGTTTCCAGGGTGTACCACGTGGAGGTTTTCTAGCCCAGCACCCCTTAATATTACAACCTATTACAACTATTACCTACCTATAGAATATTTTCATTCTAAAGCGTTTAATCTGTAAACAAAGAACATCGGGAAATGATCCGACCAAGATATGTAATATATGATTTCGATACTTATAAGGGAGTCCAACACTAATTTTGATACCACATAATGGTCCAACCATTGGAGTTTGCACCTAATATTCGAATGTTGGCACATACCAATTTTTAATCAAAACAGAATCGCCAACGTTTCCAGAGTGCAGCACGTGGAGGTTTTCTAGCCAAGCACCCCGTGCAGGATAACCCTAATTCAGCCGAACGTTTGCGCGTCGATAAATCTAGATTTCGTTGAACAGAAGTGGAAACTTGCTGCACGTTTTCTTTACATTAAGTGTAGATCCTGTCTCTTCAAACATCTTCACCCATTTCTTTATTAAAGAAGCACTCGGACACTGATTTAAGTCGTGTAAATCATATTCAACGCACAATAAGCGTCTCACAGTTATAAGCGAACTGTTGTTTTGATAAAATTGACTCACACTGTAAGCGCGCTGCGGCTTCATGAAGCGATCCATTGCAACAAAATAACCGAGAAAGGAGCTAGTGGTTAGAACCCTCGTCTTCGCCGTGCGGCATTTGTTTGCGTGGGATGTTAGATTCAAATATTAACGATTTCTTGGCCCACCAGGTACTTTGAAAAACTCTATGAAAGTAAATTAAGATGAAAAATAATTAATATTTTTTAAAGTTATTAATATTAAAACTTATAAAAGTTATAAGATTTTAAATTTTCGGATCAAGCTTTTATATGGCAATTTGTTATCTTTGCAAATATTTTACTATTTAACATGTGATAAAATCGTTTTAGGAATTTAAACATAGACTTAAATACATTTCTTTGAAATTAAAAAGGGATTTGTACATATATACAAAGGGCTATACTCAAATTAAAAATTATCATCTTTTATAGTGAAAAACTGTTAGCAGTTGTAAGTTGTGCATGTTTGTCAGCATGTCTATCTTATCTAAAAACTCCAGGTGCAATATTATGACAAATAACATTGAATTTTTTAAACATAACGAATTCAGTTTTCCATTTTTAAATAATTGAAATATGATATTATAGAAAATAAAGAAACCGTTTGGTTACTGATTAAAATTGTAAAATTATTGAATATTTTAAACTGTCTTTTTTAGTCTAGTTTCTTAACATCTAAAATTATTTTCTTTTTATTTTAAATTTCATAATGTCCTTTGACTGATTGTAGTTTATCTTTTATATACATATATATACACTTAGAAATATAAAAATATTATCAACATGGTTACCGGAGTACAAGCTCTATCTAGTTTAAGATCAGGCTGCCGAGGTTGGGATGTGTGAAGTTATTACTATATATATTACATATAACCAAAAAGGTTATCCGGGCAATACTATTTTATATAAATTAGGCACGTCACATAATGTTTGTCACGATAACAGTAAGAAATAAATAGTAGCAACACTCCGTGGTTGCTCGAGGCTTTTAACAATTCAGGCCCTTTAAACTGCCAGTGTATATTGATGACTTACCATAACTCATTAAAGATACAAGTATTCGACATAGTTTCGACGACATAGTTTTATTTGTAGAAGATCTTCACTTTGATTTAAACTCTAATGATCTGTCTCTAATAATATCTCTCTGTCTCTCTGTAAAATAATTTGCTCAAGTTATTATTAAACGAGAAAAATCAAAAAAAAAATAGTGTTTGTACTACGAGTATAAGGAAGAGTAAATTTGCGCAGTCAATAATTAAAATCCGAAAAAATTGTGTATTTTTTCATGTATATTTTATAGTCATTACGTTTGTAAATATTTACAAATTTGAATATTTCATTTTTATTCCCAAATACCTAACTTATGTAGCGTACCGGCTGCTATCATGTAACTCCCTAATTTGAGTTTTATGATTGCCGACAATTTTCTTTCCCATTAAAAACAAAGCTGAACGCTTCCAGGTATGTTCATCGTTTAAGTTTGAATAGATATGGATCATTAACATTTCTTCTAAAGGTCAGTCGTAGAAAATACCGGCTTTAAACAAAAGATCGACGTATAAAATATGCCTAAAGATCTATTTGAACAGTAAACTATCGTTTCATTTTAATTAGAGCAATTTATTTTTCTTACGACGTTTCCTTCTGTCATAATAATATCTATTTAATTATAGCAAAGTAGTAGCATAAACAAAATTAGTAACATCCTTTTTTAACAGTCCGAAATAAATTTAATTTTTTTATATTCTTTATTACTGCAATATGTCTCCTTCGTGGGACATTTAGAAGTATGTTGGTTGGTGCTATCGCTGACTCTCTCAGTATGTGACCTGTGTCACATCCTCATTGTTAAAACAGTAGTTATATTTACTGTGATTGGATTAGGTCTTGGGGTATTTTGCACTTTAATCGACACGCTCTATTGTGATTCTCCATTAGTGACCGAGCCAGAGGGTTTGGGTGTTGTTGGATTCGTTCTTTATAGGACTTGGTATGGCGTATGATTTCCTGCTTCACGGTGAGCATTAAATAAATACAATTGAATTTAGTCAGTTATTGTCTAGTTGAGCTCTGTCGTAACATAGATACATATAGACGTAGATTAATTATCAGGAATAATTTTAAAAAGATTTTTAAGAATATAAACATGAGGTCAATCTAATTTGAATTGTATGGTGCTTATATAATTTCAACCATAGAGCTGAGAAACATATGTATATATGACTAAATATAAACTACAAAGGTACATTGATAGATTATCCACACCCAGACCAAATGGTCTAGAGGTCCATTGCCTTTGGCTATGAGATCATTAAACTAACAAACTAAGAGTTTTAAGGAAAAACAAATTGACCATAAAATAGAACTAATTCTATATTATTGTCTATTTATATTTTTAAGGTAAAAACGTGTTGTACGAGATAACATTCAATCTTAGAAAATGTATTACATATATTTCAAACATAATTTAAATTAACACAATGTAACTTACTTTAGCAATAATATCTTTGTATACAAAAAAAAATTTACCTCGTCACTATCAGTACACAAATACTAAATAACCAAAAATACAAAGCAACAATAATATAAGACGTAGACGTAAATATAAGCGCTAAGACTACCGAATAGGTAGAAGATAGAAGATACAAAAGCATATTATTCACAATAGGTGGTAGTAGGTACCTACTGATTTGTCACAGCGCTGATTCATTAATCGAACATTAATCTTAGAACGCGACTGTGGTGTTACATGATAAAGCTTTACTTTGTTTATGCCTCCCTCGTAGGCGGCTACGCGACTTCGTAATGTACGTAGCGCCGTAGCTAATTCGTAGCGGAGGTCTGTTGTACACCCTCTTTGGTTTTTTGCCACGAGAATTAGTATTCTGTGTCTGTTTTTGTAAGTGTTTTAACCGAAAGCAATTTAAACAAAGACTCACAAGAGTCTTTCACGAAATGGCTGTCATTTAATTTTTGAATTCAAAATGACTGTTTCCATTTATCTTCTCGTACACAATTTTACTATAATATAAATGTCTAAATATTAAAGTACAGCCTTGGCCAAAAGAATAAAGCATCCTTAGGAAAAGGATTAGGAAAAGAACTCATTTTTTTTCAGAAATGTTAAGATAATTATAAGAATTTTTATCAATTTAAATTAGCATTTATTATATAACATCCCGTGCAAACACGTTACGGGAGTTCTTGGGACCGATGCTACTGGAATTTGTTGGCTACAATCGTAACATATGGTTTCAACAAGATGGCGCTACTTGTAACACATCTAATAAGTCCCTACCGGTGGTCAAAGACATGTTTCCGGAAAAACTGATTTCCAGACGAGATGACATTCCATGGCTACCCAGAAGT
Organism: Hypercompe scribonia; assembly: GCA_949316085.1. NCBI lineage: Eukaryota > Metazoa > Arthropoda > Insecta > Lepidoptera > Erebidae > Hypercompe > Hypercompe scribonia. The sequence goes on from OX438975.1 coordinate 10,170,660, forward strand.
CCAGATCCAGTAAACTTCTTTTTATAGAGTTATTTGAAAAATGGTGTCTACATCAATAAATCAAATATACTACGTCAATTAAAAGAAAAATCAGCGAAGAGATGGCAGCGATCTCGCGGTCTCTTTGTCGATGAGTATTTGAAAATTTTGGCGCTCGCTTAGAAGAGTGCAAACGTCGAAACGGACGTCATTAGAAACATGTAATTTTAAAAAAATAATTTAAACTAATTTCTTGAAACTGAATAACTTCCTAGAAAATAAACAATTTTTATAATATATTAAGTGGTGTTTTTATACGTTTATTCAAATTTTAACTAATGCCTACTAAAGATATCTTAATATAGGTACTTCCTAAGTATAGGGTATATTTCATGTTAAATTCAATATAATACACATTTTGACAGAAAAACAAAAAATGAAATATTCCACTATTCTAGTAGTTCCTTATTTTTTTCTTAAAGAACGGAACGTTAAAATAGATAAGTTATAAAACATTTTGATTAAGTGTTTACGTTAGTTTACATTACAGTAATTACTACCAGACCTATGTTGTAATAGTAAACTTTAACTGTTAAAACACTGAGTGTGTTGCAATTGTCAAAGTACGATTGGTATGTAATTAGATACCAATCATACTTTAGTTACTATTTTCTAATGGTAATGTTATGTGCGTGTAATATTAATGGATTGCTTCATATTTTCACTCCTAGATACATAGTAAATAAAATAACATAAATAGTAAAATAAAAATTTAGAAAGGTCAATAAACTAACAATAGTACTTTCTAATACTTATCTTAAATGTACTCAATTTAAAAATTTAATTCATTTACAAACTAGTTAGATATCATTCTCTTAGCTAACTACTAATGCTGTAAAGTCAGTTAACATTTTTCGCAGCGATGCCCATCTATTGTTATCTTTCAGTCTTAGAATATCGAGATTACAAACCGTTTTGTGAGAATATATCATCCGAGACAAACTTCACTTGAATATATCCATTAATGTTTAATCATTATAAACACTTCTTATAAGCACTATTAGATATATTACACACAAAGTACAATAAAGTACAATAAACTATAAAAAAAAACAAACTGACTATCCAAAATAACAGGTAACACTGTGAAGTTTAATGGCGTTGCAAAAAATTTAAACAAAGAAACCTTATTTCACAATGGAAGGAAATACAACAATACAAAATCGTTCACTAGACACCTGCATAATATATACTTAACCATGAAACTCACCGCAGAAGAACGAGGTATAGCCAGTCCTTACATACGTCATGCAATGTTGTCATTAACGTGGTCTCAGCCTTCCATTCTTCAACGATGAAGAGAAAACAATATTGATATTGGATAATGGAAAAATGGCGTGTTACAAACATATTACAGCCGAGGGAAATTGCCATTTTCTTGCTATTCTTCTATCTTGAGTTACCTATTTACTGAAAAAGTTTATAGTGCATCTGTTAACATTCATCATCGCTGGCTACCTATTGACACTTATAAAATGATTTGTGAATTTTGTTTCTACATGGCATTCAAGTTTTAAAAGTCTATCTTTGCATTAAGTAATGCTTACTGCAAAGACATTCCGGCTAAAATGACTAAAACAATTGACTATCACAACAAAAAAGACTTCTCAAACATCCTATAGACGTCAATTTAAACGTAGAGAGTATATATTCAAAGGAATGTGACCACAACACAGTATTCGGGTACTGCGTAGACGTTTCGTTATAAAGATGAATTACCGGCATAACTTTGACGTATCCATTTCGCCATGACCCCAACAAGATGGTACAGTACACTTGGAGTTTTCCACCAGCCAAAAAAAAATGAGAATTTTAGTTCGACTAGGTGTTTCCAATATGCAGGTGGCTCTTCGACGAGCACTTCCGACTGCTTTCTCCAAAGCTGGTCGGCGCTGCTTCTGCCCTTAGGCGACTTTTGCCGAATTTGGGTGGAGCTAGCGTCGCGACAAGACGGCTATACACGGGGGTTGTCCGGTCAATGGCGCTGTATGGTGCACCGGTGTGGGCGGCGACTCTGACCGCCCAGAACAGGGCTCGCCTCTGGCGCCCTCAAAGGATATTGGCGGTTAGAGCCATACGCGGTTACCGCACTGTATCGACGGAGGCGGCGTGCGCCTTAGCCGGTACTCCCCCGTGGGATTTGGAGGCGGAAGTGCTCGCCGAAGTTTATCGGCGAACGGCAGACTTCCGGGTGGGTAGCGGCATTCGGCCCCCACCCGAAGAGATACGCGAGTGGCGAGAGGCTGCTCGTCGAGCCACGATGGCTCGTTGGTCGTCCCGGCTGGAGGCTCCACGTGCTGGCTTTGCCGCCGTGGAGGCTCTCCAGCCGGTCATCGCCGAATGGGCGGGGCGGCAGCACGGGACCCTTTCCTTCCGACGGACGCAGATTCTTGCCGGGCATGGTTGCTTCGGGAAGTATCTGCACTCGGTCGCCAGGAGGGAATTGAGTTCCGCCTGTCACCACTGCGACTGCAGTGAGGACTCGGCTCAGCACACGCTGGCGGTTTGTTCCGCCTGGGCGGCGCAGCGTGGGGTCCTCACTGCAGTTATTGGAGAAGATCTCTCGCTACCGGCCGTCATACGCTCCATGGTCGGTAGCGACAGTTGTTTTACCGCGGTCGCAACCTTCTGCGAAGACGTAATTTCGCGGAAGGAGGTGGCGGAGAAGGCCCGGGAGGACAACCTCCACTCGGACCCAATTCGCCGCCGGCGAACCGGGCGGCGGAGGCGCGCGTACCAGCGCCTCATGCCGCCTTGAATGTGGCCGCGGGTGGACGGGACGGGTTTTCCCCTCCATCCGCTATAATGGCCAGCCGCGAAGAGGCGACGTCCGCGTGTGCCGTACGTCGCCTAAAAGGAGAGTTTATCCGCAGATGGTGTCCGCGGTAGCGGGCAGGCGCTAGGAGGGATCTGGATGTCGTAATAACAGCTGTTCCCGGATCCCTCCTATGTCAGGCGCAGAGTGGCACACCGTGTGGTTTTAGTCGGTCCGATTCCGACACGCCACCCCGCCGTAAACCCCGGTGGGGTGACGGCCCGAGGGGGTTTTCACACGTTAAAAAAAAAAAAAAAGGTGTTTCCAATATACATATTTGCGTATGTATTAAAATAGTTTACTTAGATTAATCTGTAATGGTAGACGTAAGTACATATGTTATAAATATATAAATTATGTACCAGAGAATCTTAAGTACTGGATATGGTGCCTCTTTCAACCATTTTTCGCCTATTTCCGCTATTTAACTTATACTATTTATGAAATATAATGGTATGTTTAAAACATTTTCTTTTTTTTGATAAAAGTTGTTAAATATTATAATTTTGAGTAAAATGTGACTCATGCAATACATTTTACTTGTATAATTATTGTGAACTTTTAAAACTAAACCCTTGTGTAAGAAGTTATTTGACGTCGATACCGCATCGAGTGGAATTCAAACCCTTTATCTTATGACTACAGTCCAACATCTTTACTGTGAGGCCACCGCCGTTTATTTTCATGAAATAATTGACTCCAATATAAATATCGTACTAAAGTTTTGTTGAAAATTTTATTTTCATTGTTCTTTTACCAAATGTGAGTCAACAAAATCGTAAAAATAACATACTATTAACGATTATATCATGTTGCTGCAACTCTTGTTTGCTGCTCTAATTATAATAAGGGCACCAGCAGTGTCTGGTGCTCTAATTAACGTTAAATATATTTTGTTAGAGTTCTTTAATGCTATTTTAAATATTTTTTTGTAATCACCTTTTCTGATTATGTAATCTATACGTAATTTCAAAAATCCCCACACCAAAAGATAGTACACACCAATGTGCTACATAAGCGTGGCTTTTACTTCAGGTGAGGCATGAGTTCATATAAAACCCAAATTTAGCTATCAGTCATTCGAGAATTGAAGTTTGCTTTAGTTCGGTATTACGGGACGCTATGATACCGGTAGTGTGTTCATTGTTAATCATTTCAGTTGCCATGGCAACTGTAACTGTGAACCAATAATGTATTAAAAATTTATGCGTTTAGCTTAAAGAAGGTTATGTTATGACATATCAAACGTCATCTGACCTTTCAAATGTCGTCGACATCGTTATCGACAACCGTCAAACATTTTCATTTGTATTTTGTACGTAAAAAATAATAATATCCTGAAAAAACTCGTGATCCAATTCTTAGCTTTGACAAATATTACCACTGGGAATCTTCAGATACATACATAATTGAAGTATCGCCTTTGATATTTGTTCATCAAGTCTTTTTTGTTTAAGTTAAACTTATCGAAACGATGATTTTTTAATTAAAGAAGTTCAATAACAAAACCTCTGTTAACTTATTTTCTATTTATTAATTACAATAAGTAGAAACAGGTTGCTATATAGGACATGAGAAATGGTATAAAACAAGATCTTACATCCACATGTAAAAGAAAACCTTCTTAATTTATTAAGTCATTTATTTGTTATGTGTATTCAAAACACATAAAAGAATATTGTCTTTGAATTGTTAAATCAATGTCTTTGATATACGCAGCTTATTTTTATGAGGAATTAAATCCTAAAAATACACTGAGCTCTAAAGTTTATGTTATTTGTGTGATGCACATGCAAGTGTTAAGTGCGCCTTTAGTTTTAATAAAATGATTAAGTAATATATATTCCTTGTTGACTCAACCCCCCGTTATCTAAATATTGCGGTAAAATGAACTAGAAAATCTAGAACATTTAAATAACAACTCGTTGACGACGTACTACAAACTACCGTCTATTTTGCTTTCCATATTCGAATCAAAATTCTAAAGATCTTCAGTTAAGTAAACAGTACGAGTACCTGCAATATCTTGTTTTAGTTTGCAGTCAACGTTGACATCAAAGCGAGGTACAACATACATCTCCGTGGACACACTTGTGAATTGCAACCCATTCACATACCTGCCCAAAATGTTAACTCGAACCACAGGGACTACATTCAGATGTACCTGTCTGTGACATAGTATTGATACAGTCTACTCTGTGTTAAAAATTGTGAAATGTGAAATTAATTATATCTTCACCTAGATACAATCGTACCAATACACATAATATTTCAGTTATTTTGAAAAAATAAAGTAGACATGAAAAACAAAAAAAAAATTACAGCTTGTAAGATTTTTTTTCATTACTTTACTATCCGAATTATTTTAATAACAAAAATATCTTCTAACTAGGTAGATATATATACACAATTGCGTAACGTGAGACAGTTCCTACAACGACTGCTCTACGACAGCTACTGCAATGCCTTTTTTCGGATCCTATACCCGTTCGCTGTTAGTTATGTAAGGTTAATTTTTTATACTACAACAAGACTAAATACAACTTAATAAGCTATCAATGAAACAGTAAAGTTTAAAAAGACTTGCAAAATTATTGAAATACGTCCATAATATTGTGTTATCCTTATTGAGCTCCCTTATCGAAACTTGTTATCTATTGTATTGGTAGTACAGTGTGCTTCGCAATATACGAACGGGCTTTCGAGATTTACTTAATAACCCTATTATATATAAGTATGTTTATACTGCTGTGTACGTGTGTGTAAAAGTTTATAGGTGTATAGCTTCATATCATGTCGTAATGGCTTGTCTGTGCCAGCCGAGACGATGCACGTCATGACATACGTCGGAAGCATGGTTCGGCAAACAAACCTTTATTAGTTTTAGCCCGATTTTCCGTGGCATCGAAGATTGTAGACGAGTGAAGGTCTACGTCTATATTATATATATAATATACACGATATTTACCTGCAAAACCCGTCGTCTTGGTTCACTATGTGGGAAGTATTATAAATATTTTACTATTACTACCTCGTTGGTCTTGCGGTTAGCGTATACGTCTGCTAAGCAAGAGATCTCAGGTTCGATGTCATCCCAGGTCAGGTCAGAAAGAGTTATCGAGGTTTTCTGGTTACAGGAATACTTAATACAGCCCGGAGTTTGGAAGTTGGGGTCTTAATCCCCATGCATCGGAGAGCATGTATAACCGTCGATCTTACACCTGATCTCTCCCCGGTCGTGTCGGATAACCATCCTATCAGATTGTGCGAGTGAGGAAACAAAGAGTGAACTTGTGTTTGCAATATTTCCTGCGTAGTTGACTGGTCTTCGGTGAGATTGACTGCTGCGGCTGAAATCGGCTAGTAGACAGGAATATAACAAAGTTTCCTTGTTTACAAAGGAATTGCCCCTATTGTTTACTTTATTAATCTAATTAGGACTGTGTTTAGAGAGCTATTCCTTCAGCTAAAACGTGAATTATTTCTATTGTTTTTATAATGTCTGTGGTTATTTTATAAAACTGATCCATTCGCAAATTATCTAAATTTTCTAATATTTATAGATATACAGCTTCATTAAAAGAAACTTTTTACCAATACATTGTTTGAACTTCATATCAAAAACTCAGCTTGTTCTATTTTCCCAACAGATAATTTCAAATATAAGTTAATAACGACCTAAATATTATCTTAATAAAATTTAATTTTACTCGAAGAAAAGGGTAAAATGTCCTTTTGGTGTAGCTTCCGAACATCGATTATATGTCCTGTTTGAAATACGGGCCTTAAATCACACCTAATGGTGAATACGCATATTCTCGTTCAAATTTATTGGAAGATAGTAGAATATATATCAAAAATTCACTATTCTAGTTAATAGTTTAAGTAATATTTTATGATAGAGTCGTAAGATTAGTTTTAAATTAAGTAGGTAACTAATAGCCTGTCAATAACTGATTTTGTGAAGCCAAACTGACAATATTTTTTAAATTAGACTCTTTAGCTAAGAATTTATGTGTGAGTTGTATTATAATCTCTTAACAAGCATACACTCCAGCTATATAAAGAAAATATTAATTTCTGGTACAAACAAAGAACATTACTAACAACACAACAGCTAAGGTATGTTTTCCTTACTAAAAAAAAGATTAGGGTCTAAGGTACAACGAAAGTGCACGTGACCTCAACAAAGTAAATACGAGTATGCACGTACTCACATAAACCTTGATCATCACCCTTTTTTCCAGCTAGAGATCGCTTCACTGTGCCTTCACTACAAAAATCCTAACATATGGAATCCTGAAACGTGCAAAAATGCGTAATATTAGATTAAGCTATTCGCATTACTACTCCAACACAAAATTCTAGGAAAACTAATATTTTTCTTGCAACAAGATTAAATAAATTCCGTCTTGTGGAAAATGTATATTCTTTACGTAAAAGGTTCTATCCTACAAATAATTTTATTACACCTTAATAAAACCATCGTATTATCTTAACTTTGGATTAAAAATGTTTTTTTCTCTACGAGTATTACCCAGTACTAAACGCACCGTGTCAATATTGGGTGCTTCGGTGGGTACCTGACGCACATAAAGTGTGATAATGTGTTGCGTGTTCAGAGAATATTCACGACGGTCCCCTTATTATTGCGTTGTTAAAGTAAATTATCACACCTGCGACGTCCCGACACCGTAATCAAATTTACTTCCCGGCAAAATGAGGACAACTACATAAGTTTGCAAGAATTGTGAACCGATAATCTCAATTAGCCGTATTCATTCTCGAACATGTGTGAGTACAAGAACCTGTGTAAACAAACGAAGCCACTGTCATTATTCACATTTCTCTTTGACTCACTGTTCTCCAAGTTTGTAACACCTTGCGAGGGGGATTAAGTGCCGCCCGTCTACAGCTGCGTCCTGTCGGATAAATATAATTTACTAACGACATCTGCCAACACTAACTTAATAATGATACAAATTATGCCTACCTACGTAATGTCACTGTGGTATTATCAATTGACGAAGAGGAAATCATGAAGTACTTGAAAAATGAATTGTTGTTGTCAATTATTATAGGCGGTAGGTACAACGACTACGTTTCTCGGATTCGGACGCTTCTAAAAGAACGAGGTAAGCATTAGCCCTTTCCGTCCGGCAGAGATTTATTTCTGTACAATAGAGTGATCCGCTGACGACAGGATTGCGAAGGGCACCTGCTGCTCACCAAATGGAAACAGTTTTTAGAAGTGTTTTTTATATGACTTGGACTAAGCTCGGAATACACATGTAAGTAGAAACTTGCTCTTCATTTTATTGTGAGATTGTAAGTTTGTGTCGTATGGAAGAGACACGTACGTAGCGCACAATAGGTTTAGACCCACTGTGGGAACTAAAGGCGGTAAAAAAACGCGTAATATGCTCACAATACATTTAGTGTCTACAAGGGGTAAAAAATGTTTCTCTTTACTCGGGATTCGTTAAGTAAATGGGGAAAGCTTTGAAATATTAAAGTAACGGCATGAGTTTGACATAAACATTCAACATAGCAGTAGTGTTACTTTGATGGTTGAGCGGTTAGTATATGCGATTACCGATCAAGCGATCATGGGCTCGATGCCCGGGTATGGCCAAAATTCGTTGTTGTGTTTTTAGGTTTATAGCCTGGAGTTTGGCACTTTAGAAATAGGGGTCTTACCTTCCGTGCTCAGTGAGCACGTAAAGACATCGGTCCTGCACCTGGTCCCTCCCTAGTCGTATCGAATAACCGCATACTCGGACTGTGAGAGTGAGGCAACTGAAAGTGCACCCGTAATTACATACACATTTGTGTACTATAATATGTCTTACGTAGTTGGCTGGCCTCTGATGAGATCGGCTACCGTAGTCGAAATGGGCTAGGAGTACATGATCGTCATCAGTGTTTCAGACAAGCGATATTATTTTTGGTTTTTATTTCCTATCGGTAATGAAACCTTTACATTACTTTTATAAGGGGCAAACGAGTAGAGTCACTAGATAGTAAATATCTAACGCTGCCCATGGATATACAAAAATTGCTTAACACTAGTTTTCTATGAAGGTGTGGTATATGTGATCCATTTGTACCTGAACATTACTCACCCACAGTCAAAATAATAATAAAGTTCATCAAATTCTCTCTTTACATAAGATATTAGTACGATGAATAGGTTCAATAGTAATCACGAAATGATTTCAAAATAATATGAATAAGTCATAAAGTTGCTTAGTGCAATAATTGCATAGAAAACATAATAGAACACAATCCAGAATATTATCTTCAGGACCGTTATTAGTAAAACAACAAACGCCAAGTGATAATAATATTTATTTAGTTAGCCGATATGTACAGAATTGCCCCTGGTTTCTTAAACTAATTAAGTCTAATAACAATGCTCGTTACCGTGCAGAATGTATACATAATTTTATATTTATATTATCACCATCATTATCCACAGTCCTTAATGAAGATACTGAACTTCGGCGTTCTAAGGCTACTGTACTGTACTACGGCGCTTGCCAGACGGGTTGAAATATGGTTTGTTTCAAGTTTACCTTCTCTTTGCAGATTTATATAACAAATTGCAATTGTTTACGAAAATAAACTAAATTAACTTTATATTCACGAAAATAAGGAACAGAAAGGGTAATAAGGTCAAACGGCTATAATGAGTGTTAACAGTGAAATAACAGACCTCTCGCTGGTAACACCAACAACTAGATCTCGCTTTACTTACAAGAATATTCTAATTATATTTAAATGTATTAAACTTTTGAAAAGTATATCATTAACTGTCCTGCCTAATTCCACCTTCTAAAGCACAGTTTTGAAAGTATGGATGAATTCTGCTCAATCACAAGGTAATGTTATTCTGGATTAGATACGTACAAAGCTAGAAAATGCACGAATTATATCCATGGTTGTTAAAAAAAACCAAGTGGAAAAGTATCCCCCATAGCACTGAAGAATTTATCTTGATAAACAGATTGGTGTTTAATTTTTATAATTGAACCGGCTTTTACTTGTAAAATGATTACTTACAATCATTGCCAAATTATACTTTAATCAACTGAGGCTAACTTCCATCGACGTATCACAGAACCATAATCATATTCAAAGAATATCGTAATTAATGATATTTCTCAAGCTTTTTGCAATAAATGTGTGGGGGAACGAGTGTCATGTCCCTCCGACACAATGAGAGGATCCTCTGACCAAACAAGGCGATCGTGCTGATGGTCTATGGTCCAACGGTTGCTGTTGGTAAGTTATATATTTGCTAACCGGCGCGAATATTTCTATATCGTGATACAGAATTAGTAGCTACTCTATAGTTAGTTAGTGTGTAGTCCAATGTGTCTTTGGTAAATAACGCTATAGGTGGAAGCTGCCACAAATGTATGTACATATGGATAAATTGACATCTGATTTACTTTATGAACTCAACCACCGTTTTTCGTTTTAAAGAAATTATTTGTATTTAAGTAAATTTTCGTGTCTTTTTATTCAATTTAAGGTTCGATTTGAATGGAATAAATTGGGCTATTTCAATCCCATTACTAAAAACCATTACACAAATTACATTTATACCAATGTTTTTAATATTTGTCAGCGGTGACGTGGTAATCGACTACTTTCTGATGAATAAATTAATGCTGACAAATGTTTCAAAGGCGTGCCAACATGAATATTCTGTTAATCCATGTTATCCAATCGTACTACATATATGACTAGGTACTATATTGTTATGAAAAAATAATTGTAAACATCTTTAATGATGCGTTAATAATCAGTTAGATCCCGGTGAGCAGATATGGTGGGCAAATTAATAAAATCGGAATATTTCCGCTTACAGTTAAAGCGAACTTTGAGAGTGCTCTGAATATTAATACATGGGTCAGGGTAAAATTAATTTATACGAACCACCCAACTTCTGTTTGACTGGAATTTTCTATTTCAAAATTCAGTTCACGTTCGATTTGGAAATCACGATCATTCGATATTTTTTAATTCATAACCGCTATTGAAAGGACTACATTTAAAATAGTCTGAAAAAAAGATTTTAGAAAGTGTAGTTTTAAGTTAACTTTTTGATGAAATAGACATAAGTAGTAAATTAATAATGCCTTAGGGTAGCCATATCTAAACAAGTTTTTTATTCAAAACTAATCAAAAACCAAGGAAAGCCATAAAAAAACACTTGAGAAAAAGACACAGTCACAACCTTGTCTGTTCTGTCCACTTTTTTTCGATTAATTCTTGTAATTTAATGTAACTATTTGGAATAAAATGTGAAGATAGTAAAAAATGTTTATACAAATTAATGGACATCATTTTTTTTTAAACTGGATAAAAAACTGAACGATATAAAACAGATTTACGAACTTCTTTTTTAAATAAGTTTAACACTTTCAATTATAATTTTAACGCACTTGTTTAAAATATCTAAAAAATTATACAATCACTTAACACTTAACACTTACTACTGAACACTTAACACTTACACTTAACACTGAAATATCTACTTTAAACACAATACGACAATAAGACACTTATCTAAACCCTACTCAAATACGCTAGTCAAAAATCTATTTGCAAAGAAAGCTATGACTTCTGTCGGACAATTATATTAACATTAACTGATATAATTGGTGAAGTAACATATAGCTAAGCGTAAGTTATAACGGCCATTGATTAAAGTATTGGTGACACTGGAGTTATTCAGTTCAACTCTGACTTAATCACTACTTGAGCCCCAGTCAAAATAAGAATGACACAAATTTTTTTAGAATATAAGTTACATTAGTGAAATCAAAATATTGCATAAAGCTTTTGAACGCTAAACCACAAACAAAACACTGTTTTTGTCATTTATGTATTTGGTTCACTTGAAACAGACTGATGAAATCTATGATTCTTTTTAATAACTGTTTAGAATTTACATATGTACCATATTTTTGTAAATAATGTATCATTTCATTTCATTTCATACACACTATGGTAATAAAATGCAATTTTTTAAACCTGTTTAAAATTATGTTTTTTTAGTTAAAAGTAAGACTAAGCGTTTTGAAATAATAAAGCTTTCAAATCTACAATGCTTAGAATGCACACTTTCATTATGTGCGTAACAATATTGTGGACAGTTCAAAAGCCAATTGTATAACGTCAAAAATCACCACATGCGGAATTCAATATGCATACTTTATATTCAAAAAGCTATACAATTTGAATAGGTACCCGAATACCTACGTTCATTTCGCAGGCCAGTACTATTTCACAGACCGAAAATTATTTACTAAAATAACAACTAAACTGTTCTGTCGAACACTAAGTGATAGTTTTATTTTTTATTATGCCTGCCGAAATGACTCTTCTTTGCCTGATGGAAAGTACAGTGGTAGTCACAATACTCATTGCGAATGTATATAATGCAACATGGCTATCCAAGGTGACTCCTAAGGCTAGCTTGGGAATAATATATTTTCTTATAGAGGAACGGACCAATTGGAAGAGCTCGTCAGAACACTTTCCATGAAAAAAGCGATAGAGTACTACCATAGAAACGACATCTCTTCGCAACTGTAGAGGCTTAAAGGACTCATTCGCTTCGCGACTATCGATGATGTGGGATTGCTTACCGCTGCAACCGAATGAGTACGTCAAGCAAACACTATAGGGATCATCGCTAAGACGAGAACAGTGCTCTACGCTGGAGTGAACCTGGGTCTTATAAAAAAAACACAGATGCTCGAGCGAGAAGAATCGAAAGAGAAGATACTAAATTCTATTAATTTTTTGTGCAGGAAGGCGGCAACCGAGATTCAGAATTTGAGTGGCAGGCCAAATGCTGAAAATTTGAAGAGAAATGAACAGTGCCAGACCCTGTCAAAGGACTTGATCATATCGAGGCTAACGCCCAAAGACTCATGATACCTATACATAGCCTTACTTACTTTACTACCTTACCTATGTGACGTACGCTAGGGGATCTATTATTTTTTTCCGATGTTTTAAAAATATATAGTCATACAATTATATAATAAGCACCATTTACCATAGTTAGTTAATTGATTCTCAAACTTTTAACAAAATTCTTATTTTACAGGATAACGTCCTAATAGCTGTATATGACAAATATTACCTAGTCACGGATATAGATGAATGGGATAGGTACCATTATTTGTAGGCATCATGTAAGCAAATTGATTCGAAAATTAAAATGAACCCATTAACAAGTACAATAGTATAGTATTATATTATTATCTATCTATTTTGAAATATAAGTATTTTATATTGTATATTTCATGCACATCATTCAAACAAAAATATACAACAGCGTCATCTAGCGAAGATATATCAAACTACGAAGTATAATACTGAACTACGAAGCATCTACTAATCCTGTATCGCGAAATAACGATTCTCGCGGCAATTAGCATATTAACAACATCCCAACATTATCTGTTGAGCCGCGGCCCACCAGGCATGATCACCTCGCCCGGGTGGAGAACCCTCCCTTTGTGTCGGAGGGACGTGATCGCCCGTCCCTCTACAATACCATTATTTTGGGTTATAGATTCTGTTTCGGCTCTCAATAGACAGCAAATAAAATACTAATCTACCAAAATAATAATATTTTTAAAGTTAATATTTTCGAATATCTGATACACAAGGCCATCTAATGCTATGGGTACTAGACAACTGATATAAATACTATTAGTAGCTCCTACAATATAGGCTCAATATAGCTCCTATAAATAGGTAAAATATTTTTTCTATTACTAATGTAATCAAAACTTATCAAGGTGAAAACCGTGACTCGCCTACACGCATTACGAGTACTTAAATATTGATTGACATTTAACCGTGGCTTAAAATCAACCTTCAACTAAAACTTGTTATTCTGGTCTATTAAATCAATTTATCATATTATTAATGAAGGTATAAATTTATTAAATGTATATATATCATATGTAGATACAATTACACTTATCACAGTTTCTGTTTATTTTAAAGATAGATTTTTAATTCCTATATGTGTAACTCTCATGAAGCATAATCCTAATCTTGATTATTTTACATTTTGAGTGTACCAGTGTCATAAACAATAACAAAAGATACATACTTAAAATACAAATATATGTGCAGGCAGAACTAATTGACTGTCGTCAACCTACAGCAAGTTTGCTTTAGAAACTACTACCGCACCGTTCGAAAATTTTAGTCAACACGATGACAACGCAAATGAACTAAAACGGTTAACCAATAGGTGTAACAATGATCATTACGTTCAGACAATACTTGACTAACCTAGACAGTCTCACTTATTAAGCCCTATGATCTACATTATCTGAATCCTGTTGAAATTAATAGTGTTTTAATATAATATCATTACAATAATCAGCATCACGATCTAAGGTACGTGACCTTACGTTGACCTTTGTGTGCATAACCGATCTAAATTATTTTAGGGAATTGGATATAATTACTTAAGAGCAACCTCGGTGTTTGTAAGCGCGCTATTGTGTGAGTTTGCGTCTAACATCAACTGTCAAATACATTTTTGGCTGTCCCACGAGACACAGTAAAAGCCGTAGTAAATGTATTATTAAATGAACCCTCATAAAACTACCAATTACCTAGTATCCCAGTGGTTACACACGTCGCGGGTATTTCAATTATTGTTATTTTATTATGTTACATGATTAGTAGTAGAATCCCAAAGGAACGCATTATACATGCAACGAAATATTCTTTGTAACGTGCTATGTAATTAGGTATATAGGTATTCATAACTAGGCCTTTTTTATTTACTCGATACTAGATATTAGTATGTCTATCTAATAATCTTGTAATAGATGTACTACACTATTAAAATAAGTTATATTCATATTTTGGGATAGTAAACATAATAAGTACGAAAATTATTATTACACTTCAATATTTACAACTAAACAACTACTTGAAAAGTGTGTGATGCAAATATCACGTTTAAATAAAAAATACTAAATAAATATCCAGATATTATCCTAGTACGTACAAAGTGAAAACCGGGTTGGATAGGGTTGTTTCTAAATCTAGACATGAGACCCGGAAAGCCAGCAATATCATAAGCAGCAGAATCATAAAGGAGAATCGCACGATCTCCTTAGATACGGTGAGCTTTCTAGCTGTCGCTCGACCACGGGACCTGGAAGTGGGAACCTATATCAGTGGCGCAAAGAGGCGTGAGAGTTGGATCGTATTCCTGAGACTCGAGAAATCGAAGACCTGAAATATCAACTCCGCCAACCCCGTGGAGAAGTGAAAGGAATTACTTGGGCAACCGAGTGCTGGGCACATCGTTATTGCGGCGGTAAGATTCGTTATAGAAGATTCACTCGAGACGCATCACAGGACTTTATCATGCCGGCTGACATAGGTGATCACTAGAAAAAGATGCTTCGGAGATCACCTATGTCTTAATCCACAAGGAGCCAACGCCTGAGTGCCATCATCGCGACGGCCAGACCGTGAACAGGGCGCTCCAGACGTTAATAATTCTACCGGTATTCACCCGCGGTGGATAGACTAGAGGCTTGACCTTATGGCGGCCACCAGGGATTCTCTCGTCTGGTAACACGATTACGGCCATGATATGAAACGTGAACTTTGCCATCTCTTTTTGTGAGTAAGTTATGCTTACGAAGGAGATGGCAGAGCGGGGTTGGGAGAGGTTTAGAACTCTCCTGGTCCACCAGGTTCGGAAGCGGGCCAGGTATCACAGGTGACTCAGGTGCGGAAGATCGCAATATGATCTCCATCCTCCAAAAACGCAAGCCTGAGTGTGAAGAGCTCACCTGTCACACTAGCAGAAGCAGGCCCAGGTGGTTGTGCGCGCTCAGTGGAGCTCCAGTGGATCTCCCACACAGGTGTAGGGCATCTATGAAGAGTTCCAAGAATTTCCTTTCTAGGACCACCAGATTCCCTGAGTACTTGTACCCGAGACGAGATGCGGTTTTTGGTTGATTCGAGTCATAATAGATAAATATGATGTAAATACACTTTATATGTGTAATTAAAACAATATTTTTTTATTTTATTGGCAGTAAGCTCAGACGAATATCATGGTTTATTTACAAATATGTTATATATATTGTGCAGATAAAAAAATAATACAGCTAGTAATTTTTACAATTTATAGGCGTTAAAGTTTCACACTTTTATTGCAAACACTTTAATTTACGCTCAATTCAGTTTTTAGTATCTTTAAACTAATAAAATGGTTACATCTGAAGATAAAAAGTTATAAAAAAATAAGAGAGAATTTGTACCAACTCTACTAATTTGCATTTAAGATTCACATCGAGATAGTACATTTTCACACCGTTTAAACTTTCCCTGGACTCTTACAATTATTTCGGGACCATAATCAGGAAACCAAATTGGTCCAGTTATGCTAGAGTTTTAATGAGACAAAAGAACAGCAATTAATTTTTGCATATAACAAGTAATTCACTTTAAATAGAATTCATGAATATCCATTTTCGAATTGAAACACATTATAATGAATATCAAATCAACCTATCGCCGTCCACTGTTGAAAGAAGGTCTTTTTTTTTTTTTAACCTGTGGAAACTCCCTCGGGCCGTTACCCCACTAGGGTTTACGGCAGGGTGGTGTGTCAGAATCAGACCGACTAAAACCACAAGGTGTGCCACTCTGCGCTCGACATATGAGGGATCCCGGGAACAGCTGTTATTACGACATTCAGATCCCTCCTAGCGCCTGCCCGCTGTCGCGGGCACCATCTGCGGGTAAACTCTCCATTTAGGTGACGTACGGCACACGCGCACGTCATCTCCTCGCGGCTGCCCACTATAGAGAATGGAGGAGAAAACCCGTCCCGTCCATCCGCGGCCACACTCAAGGCGGCTGATGCGCTGGTACGTGCGCCTCCGCCGCCCGGTTCACCGACGGCGAAATGGGTCCGAGTGGAGGTCGTCCTCCCGGGCCCTCTCCACCGCCTCCTTCTGCGAAATTACGTCTTCGCAGAAGGTTGCGACCGCGGTAAAATAACTGCCGCTACCGACCATGGAGCGTATAACGGCCGATAGTGAGAGATCTCCTCCAATAACTGCAGTGAGGACCACACGCTGCGCCGCCCAGGCGGAACAAACCACTAACGTGTGCTGAACCGAGTCCTGACTGCAGTCACAGTGGTGACAGGCGAGACTCAATTCCCTTATGACGACCGAGTGCAGATACTTCCCGAAGCAACCATGCCCGGAAAGAACCTGCGTCAGTCGGAAGAATAGGGTCCGGTCAGTTACTCCAGTTCTCTGTCGAATAACTTCGTTACGAATTTTATCAGCCAGAGAAACGCCCAGCATCGCACGTTCTATCGCACGCTGAGCTACTTTAAATTTGTGGACCAGTCCAATGGTGAGTGTCCACGTCTCGGCTCCGTATGTCATTACAGGTAGAACGCACTGGTCAAATACGGTATTTAATGATTGTGGGATCAGCGACTCGAAGATTTGACGCAACTTTCCTTATGCTGCCCAGCCCAGACAAATCCCCCTATCAGCCTCCCGATTGAAGTTGTGCCGGTCAAGTTTAATAGTTTGCCCAAGGTAGATATATTCTTGTACAAGTCCGGTAGCAGCGCCATTTGCGGTAACGGGACTCGGGGACACATGTCTATTATGCATTATTTTCGTTTTTTCGATGTTCATCCCTAGTCCCACTCGTTTAGAAGAATCATGCAGACTGTTCAGCACTTCTTCCAGATCATGCAGAGATTTCGCCAGGATGACTACGAGTATGTCATCTGTAAACTGCAGATGTGAGAAGTATCGACCATTGGTATTGATTCCCCTTCCGTTCCAATCGAGCGTTTTGAAGACGTCTTCCAATGCATTATTAAACAGTTTCGGAAATATAACATCATTATGTCTGACCTCACGATGCAATTGGACTGGTCTTGTGCTCTTTTCTTGTACTTGGACGGTAATTGTTGCAGTTTCATAAAGGCATCTCATCACATGAACATATCGGCAATCGACCAGGCATCTCTGTATGGATTCCAGGACAGCCCAGGTCTCGATGGTATCGAAGGCTTTGTCGTAGTTCATATACTAATTATGTACAATGGATAATTAAAATAATATACTTATCGATACTTGTGCGGTTAAGTCAAGAACTTACGTAAGTCTCACTTAGCAGTGCAATACCAAAATTATACCTTAGCCAGACGACTATCATGTATATACCAAATATCAAACGGAAACAAATAAGTTACATACAAATACACACACACACACACAGTACATAACGATATATACTAAATATCGAAGTATATTTTCAGACTGACAATATTAAATTCCATTAATTAGTACTATATTTTATATTATACTTTATACAAATATCTTGCCAAATTTCCTTATCCACCTGTGTTACTAATTAATCTTTCATTCTATTTTAATTTATAATCCCTACCCTAATGTTTTAAAATTTTTGTACTGCTAAGCATAACTTTGTAAAAAGAAAAATATTTTATTACCTAGAAAACTTTAAATAAATTTGATACGAAGTTAAGGTTTCAACGTTTTAAAAATTAAATGAATGTGCTTTCGATATTCGTTCACATTACCTAATATATACTTGGAAACCCTATCAAATCCTAAGCACACTGCTAACGTGTACATTTCTTTGAAATTTGTAATAATTTCTGTTCTTAATATCTGGTATATTTTATATACGGTAAGATTTAGATAATGAGAATGCGTATTAGTCTATCATCAATCTTAGGAGGCTCCTGTAGGTGGATTGTCTGTAGCCGAGACGCGACAGGCTCATACGCCAGTCGCTATTATGTCATCTAACACCTTTCAGGTCGTGGATCATCCACCTTGCTGGTATTTTTTCTGTTATTAATATCGGAGCAAAGAACTCTCATTTTTATAACATTCCTTTTTTACTGTACGATGTCTATTTTATTTTATTATACTTTTCTCATATGAAATATTTCGTGTTAAGCTAATGATTATATCATGTCTTTATAGATAACAATCTATTTCAATAAAATGAACAGGCAAGTGTAAAGCCTAGCCGCGCAAACGTCCTATAAAAACTTATATATAGTGTTAGTTCCTCAATCTCAATAATTTGTCTTCAAAGATTTTTATTTATTTTTAATGTAACATGCTAAAGTATAGCTCTCCTAAAGTGATCTCCTATATATCAATATATAAAAAGTTGAGAAGTATCAAAGGACACACGGATGGAACGAAGTTCCTTTCGATTAATTAGTGAAGGAATTCTATTTTTTTTTTATTTCCTTTAAGTTATAAAAAAAAAACAAAAATAATCGTCGCGACACTACACTGTTCAAAGCAAAATAGAAAGACAAAACAAAAAGATTTGACTTGCTTTCTATAAGAGAGAGAGAGAGAGAGAGAGAGAGACGGACAGAGAAACATGCGCACGCCGTACGGCTTACTACACTATAGCAAAAAGTGTCGTGACCACTTTTCGTCTATTTTTTTGCCGTCTAGCCTCCTTCGCAACGCGCGATTAGGAACTTCGTTCCAAAAATAATTACTTTACTTCCTAATTACTTTACTTGCGCCATGAGATCTTTTTCTTGCAGAACTTCATTCTTCTAAATCACTGATGCCAAAAGTAGTCCAGGTGAATCCCCAAGGGTCAACGGGATACGTCGACGGGCGTCTACGTTGGCGTGACATAAAATGACGGCTCACAATCAGTAAACACAATTAGCCCACAAAAATGTATCTTCTTTTGATAGTAATGAGCTAAAATATTTACTTTACTTTATCTATCAATGCAAGCAGATAATATTTTAAGAAATTCAGCGACTGTTACTTGTAAAAACTTGCATATTACATATTCAGCACTACGTGTCGAGACTTACAGAACACCGCCGCCGGTGTCCGCAATGCTTGTTCTGACGTGCAAAGAGGCGAAATATGACTCGTGGTATGTGTGCTTGTAATCTTGCATGTACTTAGTTGATTCTTCACCAATATAAATACGAATGTCATGGATAAACGTTACTCATTTGTTTCCAGAATATCGTAAAGAAAAATAAAGAAAGTTCCTAATGTTTGTCTGTAGTAGGAATGTAATAAAAATTAAATACTGAGCAGAGCCATTATTAGAAATTATTAAAAGAAATAAACCCGAGAAAGGTTGAACTTTTTGTCTTTATGACTTTTTTTTCACTTGTTGTTGTAATTGTGTAGTGGTTCACTAAAGGAGAAATGTAAGTATTTCACTGTAAGTATTTCAGGTTTGTTATAGTTGCTAATGCTAAATGCCATAATTAAATATTCAACGATTTCAATGAAATTAACCATGGCAATACTTGAGGAAGGACAAACTCTACTTTTTATTGCGATAACCGACTTTTACAGGGGCAGAACCGTGAGCAAAGGCTAGTATTTTCATAAAATGAAAGTGTCTTTACGTGGCCATAACGAACATTAAAGTATAAATAATTAAAATCGTGGCGTTTTGGTATCTAAATATTATTTCAAAGTATTTCCTATTGAATTTACAGAAATACATCAAAATATAATTAATGAAAACTGTTTTACATGAAATTAAAATCGTTTCAACTGTTTTCATAAGCTCTGTTATAGATGATGAGCCTTAGTGATTATTTCTTTTGATAATCACAATGAGTTTACTGCCCTATTAAAAATGCTAAATTTTGGTTGTTAAATTCGCCTTGTGATTACTAAAACAAAGTTTTTTATTTACGAATAGCGATTACCAAGTTAGCGAACGTTGAAGAAAAACGACAAGGGCTTTTCACTGAGCTCGACCTGCTCCTAGGCCACATTCTCCAATGGCGTCATGAGAATCTGGTCGAGTTCAATGCCAAGAAAACACAGGCATGCGCGCTCTCTACCAAAAAGGCTCCATTTCTTCTCCTCCCCACTTTTCATAACACTCAAATGCCACTGCAGGACAATCTCAGTATCCTAAGTATGAATATTTGCTGGAATGTCAACTAGCGAGAGTATATTGAAAGCGTCCATGTGGAAGTTGGGAATATTGAACAAAGTGAGACGGTTTTTCGCGCCTGAGCATCTGTGTCTTCTTTATAAGACCCAGGTACGCTCCTGCGTGGAGTACTGTTCTCATCTTTACGATGGATCCGCGCAGTATTTGCTGGATGCTTTGAATCGGTTACAGCGGCGAGCAATCCGAATTATTAACAACACCAAAATCACTGAATCCCGCAAATCTCTGCCGTTGCGAAGAGATGTCGCCTCTGCTGAAGGCCGCTAGTTGTCGAAGGGTGCACGTTAAACAAGGTTTTACTCACTTTTTGAATCAGTTTTAAAGTTTTTGGTAACTAAAGGTTCAGATTTGAAAGGTAATCTATTTAATTTGAAATCAGACACAGCGTATTTGAAAGATTTGTTCAAAAATTTAATGATATTAATTCACAGCTAGCTACAAGGGGACAGACTCAATTTAATAAAAACAAAGAGTTTAATTTTAGCTTTTCTTCGAAAATTGAAATTTATGAAGCAAAATATTAGTAGACCCGAATTTTCCCAGTTTTCAAAGTTGTCAAGCAAAATGCCTTGATAAGGATTTTCAGGCATATATTCAACATTTATCTGCCCTAAATGACTTTGAAATCAGATTCAAAGATATTTTGACGAAAGAAATAGCACTACAGTTATAAATTCATTTGATGAAACGAAAATGGAGAATGTAATATTATAAATAGAGTTACTCAAGCTCAGAGCTAACGTGGAGCCAAAAGTGAAATTTAAAAAGTATTTCAAACATTTTGGCTGCAGGTAAAATAATAAAATATTCATAAAATATTCTGGACTGCGATTATTACGCGAAAACTTTTGATAGCGTTTCCCTTGTTATATTTTGTCGAAAAAGTTTGTGTCATTACAAACCTTTTCTAACAAAACGGAAGCGTAATATTGATAATTTCCTATCTATCCATCAAGTACATCTCGTCCATTAAAATTATGATTATTTTGTAATTGTCAATGTAGAATTTACGTTACTTTATTAATGTTTAATTTTAATTAAATCACGACTGTTATCATATTACAATGTTCTATGACACCAATAATATTACCTAAAATCCCTGTTTAAAACGTCTATTTCCCCAGAGGTCTAGGCAGAAGCATATTAAATATCCACTTTTCGTCAGTGTTTTGGTCCCGCGTGATAGGTGGCGAGCCTACTGCCACTAATATGGCTGTTTTGTTTGCCAGAGCCTCGTCGGACGATCAACAGGTGCATCACAGTGAGATTTCTAAAAAAAATAATTGAAAATTGATTAGTTCCTTGTGTTGTGAGTGATATCAAAAAATAAAGTTGGATAGAATCACTTTTTTAATTGGTCAACTTTACTTTTTTAACATTCACTCACAGCACTATCAACTAATTAATTGACCAATCTATTCTCACCATTTTTGGAAAACTGCAGATTTGTATTATACGAGTAGTATGTATATAAATTTCAGTAAGTAGATCTAATATTCACATATAACACATATATTCTTTATCGAGTTTTGGAAATAGGGCAGATAGGTAGCTGCGGGGAATCCACTGGAATCAGTTTAATTTTTAAACTGTTCTATGAGAAAAAAATCTACGAACCTCTGTCCTAAATGAATGAGTAGCGTGTTTGATTACAATTTACTTCCAAAACGGCTAAATACACAGTTTAAATGGCAAACCGCTGATGTATTTAAATGTCAATTTTCACTTGATGTCATCACAATTCTAAGAAAAAAATCTTTTAAAAAAAGAACTACACGATCCTATATGACTTTTTTTTAAAAGAACTTCTATTGGGTGAGTCAGACACGATCACCTGAGAGAAATAAAAAATTCAAACCAGGTTTGGAAAAAAACTTTTCTCAAATTTGTACGAATTCCTTTTATAAAAATCATATTTACTGGTACCAACACTCATAAGAAAATATAGACCAATCTCTTTGGACGCTCCACAGTTACCAATAAACAGATTTTTAAATCATTAGACAAAACAATAGACATTCAATATTTTCTTGCCGGTACAAGGAAAAGGTATATATTGTGAGAATATATGCGTAAAACTTTAAGGCTTGACTATGTTTAAACTAAAACATAATAAAACTTCAGAAATGTAATAAACAAGTCGACTAGGAGTATATTGTTTAAACGTTCCACTAACTATTGAGATTCCGATAAGAGACGTTCTATTACACTTTAACCTTTAACGACAAAATGTGATAAGGAAGTACAATTGAGGCCACAAGCATACGAAGTTCCTTCCTTAAAGACTTCATAAGTACGTGCCTATACGACATAAGTGTACTCTGCATACACGAAGGCATTACACTTCAGTTTGCTTTAAGATTGCCACAGGATAACCGTAATTACAGTCCGTGCCCGCGCACAACTGGAAACTACGCTTAGCATAAATATTTACTCCAGCACTGTACAGTTAGAAAAACAGACTGAAACCATCTGCTACTTAGTTTGTAGATACCGTAAATTACGTAAAAATAATGTGTTTGAAAAAATAAAGTTGAAAAGAAGCTAAATACACCACTTTTAAAATTGTCACTTAACTTACAGTTTTACCATTTCTCTTTCTTTATCCATCCGTCTGTCTACGTCTCGGCTAACACAATGGGAGTACAAAAAAATTTTAAACGAATGACACCCTACAAGTTAAACTATTCGTAAATAATAAAAATGTTTGTGGAGAAAATAGAACGACTAAATTAGTTCTCTTTTACTTTAAGTGACGAATTAAGAATACAAAGTGACATCACCCCTATTCATCCCGCAGGTGTGGTCAGAGTCGACTAACAGAGGAAACTACATAGGACAACATGACTGTAAAAAGAAGGAAATTTTAAATAAAACCTCTATACCAACCCGTCTAGCCAGCGTCATGTCCAGCAGTGGACTATTAATGGATCATTAAAAACTGATCTGTTCCTCATTTAAAAAGAACGTAAATTATTACCTTTTAACGAGTTGGTAGAATTGCCATATTTAATGTCACACCTCCTTATAATCTAATATTTACAGTGTACTGTGTATGTATTTATTTATACAGTATGTTATTGTATTGGTAATTTTTTGTTTTCAGTATTTATTGATGAAAAATTATAACCTCTCGCTTCAACCTCGGTGCACCTCCCTAGTAAATTGTCAGGAAATTTAGTAGTAAAAAAGTCTAAACTCCTCAAGTATCTTATTTAAAAACAAAAAATTAATCAAAAAAAATGAAAATAAGAAACCTTACCCAGCTATCAGTTGATTTCTTTTCATTAAGTTAAGAAATTAGTTAGAGATTATCTGGTAAAAGTTACAGCACACTATTGATCAGTAAACATTGTATCACATAACATTGTATATTAAATAAAACAAACTAATATTATATTTATTGAATAGTCTATGTTATTATAAATACAACTCTATTTTCATTAAGTCAATCTTGTTAATAATTCCTGAAATATTTCAAATTCATAACTTGTCAACTAAATAATTAAAACAGTAAAATGGAAAATAAACAAGCGACAACTTTATGCACGTAATTCATTAAGTAATGACTCTAGAACAACTTGTTACTTCGGCACAAGATGGGCGGAATGATAAATGAATGATATCCTACGAAGGAAATTTCAAAATCAAAAAGTCGCAAAGGAGACGGGCCGGTAATTGACAGTGGTTGTATCAGCGCTGCAAACTTTTTATGGCGTCATAAACACGAGATGAAATTATATCCTAACGACCCAATAAACGGAAAAACTCCTCTCAGCTACCCGTTATTACACGAACGGAAAGGTTCAGCTCCGTATTTACTCAGCCCCCAATATACGTAGTTATATTATTAGATGCCTAAATTAGTTACCTACATGTTTTTTGTATATTTTTTTATGAAATGACCCTCATTTTGATCTTAACATTACATATTTATTTACGAGTTGCGGACAAACATTAACTTACATAGTATAATTGGATTTGTCTTGCGCATCATTACACCTTATTGCTCAATATCGTTGCGCAAGCGAACGACGCGATCGAATCCCTTCCCCCTGCCTCCGCTGAATCTCCCAATTAGCATTTAATTTAGTTTTTATCCCTCATTTCATTTCGATGCTGAATAACACCGAGCGACCCTCGTCAAGAAGGCTTTCACGGGAAAATAAAACCTTTGTTTATTTTCTCTATCTTTTTTCCGCGAAGTGCAGCTACTAACAACAATTACTCTCGGTAAATTAAAACTCAATCTTCAAAAACAAGCCTCTGTGCCTTATCTCAATCAGGTTTTTTCAAAACAACACGAAATTCATTTCGTCGGACTGCTGCACAGGATTTAGGTGAATGAAAGAGTGTGTTGAACCGAGTTATAAAAAACGGAGCATACCCTTTGTGGGATAATATTATTTTATGCTCTCAGATGTACTTTAAAAGTTGTCGGAGTCATAAAACCTTATGTTGAAAATAAACACCATCGGTAAAGTATTCTAAGTTGAAATGTTACACTGCCTGCAGTTTGCGCCAAGACAAACTTCACTAGAGCCAGAGAGTTACACAACTCTTCAAATGAACAGCGTCTAGTTGAAGTTGCAACACTTCACTTCTTCTCACTATTTACTTACCAATGAATTACAGATGCTAGTTTTATTCTCAGATTTGAATTTGTTCCTAAGAAAATAGAACTTTATTTAAACTGGAAGTATGAATGTGATATTACCTACCTAATAACTTCGTATTCGAAGAGAAAAGCCATTTATAAGAGTAATAGCATAAATCAATTCTTAACCATGGTTAGCTACTCAGGGTGAATATGAAATCATAATAGACAGGCTTATTAAAATTCATCGCAGCTATGCAATTCGCGTTGGGAACAAAAATGTAGTCGTTTGACACATTATATTAGGAATGACCAATTACTTCTCCAGACTTTCTATTAAGAATACCGACTGTAATGGTTGATTTTTTTTCTGGATTCAATGATATTGCTCAAAGAATGAGTCTAGTTGACATCTGTCGTAAGTTTTTAAGTTCTTTGTATTATATGTACTTGAACTTTTGTTTCTGTTAAAAACCAAATGGAATCCAAAATGCTTATGTTGCAAATGACTACAAATTATTCTTTCCAATGAAAGCCACAATTAATTGGTTACAGACCACCAATCAGATTAAAATATTTATCGTCACGAAAAGCAATTTACAGAACTCGCCACAGAACAATACATGTCATAAGCAGCTTGGATCTGCAATATCTGGTTGAGGTAGAAATCGCTGCGCATTTCACCTCGAAAATAATTCCAATACATTATTATTTCTGCTTTTAAAACGAATTCTCTTTCTGTATATCGTTTCCATGTACTCATAGAATGTTTTGAATGTAAGAAAGAAAGATATATATAAACTTTATTCAACTTTAAATGAAATTAAGCTTATTTGTAATATACAACGTTGATTTTTGTACAGATAAAAAAGAAATGTGTGTTATATATTCAATGCTGCAGGTATTTTGATGGTTGCATAACTTATTGTTTATTTGACTTTAAAACAAACTTTACAAAGTACGGTACTGACTGTAGACTATACACAAAGAATTTATTAGATGCTTTAAATAGTTATATTTCTTGAAACTTTATGTTTACGTTTATACACTGTTAATTTTTTTCTATATTATTTTTTAAAATATATAAATATCAAATTGTTTTGTGTACACTTCAAAAACATAAAAAATGATATACATATTTAGCGCAAATTTATACTCGATACACAACATTCTTCAGAGATAACTTATTTATTGTTTGCAAACACAATATACCACAGTATGACGGGTGTAAGTATTTTTATAAGCTAAATGCCTTTTTTTTATATTGTAAAAGTTGAAACATTTACATTTATGAAAGATCATCGATATTCTCCTAGACTTACGCCTGTTTCTTAGAATTAATATTAAGTATGATGTACATGTATCTTCAAGTTTTTCTACCGAAGACCGTAAATCTAGACCATAGACAATTAGTTGCGTTACAAGAATTATTTTCACCTTAAATAGTATCGTTACGTAATCGAATTGTAAGATGAAGACGCAAGATGAACATTAAATTACCCCAGTATAGATATAGTTATTTTATTATTGTACACTTGTGAAAATAAAAATCTCATTACAATCAACCAAATTAATTCATAAAGATTATTGTCTTTTATCTGAATAAAAATTCATTATATGTAATTACATCAAAATACTTTAAAGAAACATCTCAAGAGTAGAAAAATTCAAGAATTTATTATTTATTGTTTACAGTTATACGGCCATTGTAATTAATAAGTGCATTTTATTACATACGGGCACATTCATTTCATTTCTAATGATTATATTTAAATTATTATCAGAGAGGATACAATATCCTTTTCACAAACCACTATGCGGGCATTTATCTATCAGTTTGACGTAGCGATGTATTCACAGTTAGGGGTCCAATTTTAAATTAAGATAACGAAGTGAGGTCATGTTACTAAGCCCTGTTACAAGATTGCCAAACCAATTCCAATTAGAAATAGATTTCTTGTTCCTAAAATTTTCTGTCAATTGACAATAATCTTTATAATCGCTATTAGCTGTTTAAAAATTTACAACCTTCGGTATTTTGGATTAGCGCTGTTTCAGTTAGATTATTTGCTGTGAAATAATATTTGATAAGAATTGCTAAGGAGCATGTTCAATTTGAAATTTTGATAAAGTGGAATATGTTTTACTAAAACAAATAATTCCAAAGTTATTTTTTCCATTTCATAATTTTATGAATGATAAATAACGTTAAATTTTAAACATGCTTCCTTTGTACGGTTGTAAAATATCGTTAGAGATATGTTTCATAAATGATTTTATTCCCAATGGTTTTACGTAATTGTTTATTTATATTTGTGTTATGTAGCAAAGCGTTCGTCACATGATTACAAATTTCTTTTTTTATTTTGTATGTTTACAGTAATTAAGGGCATGAAGTGTAAGTAAATTAAAATTTATGTTAGTGATGCAGTATCTAGTCTGTACTTTGGCTTTGTATAGTTTGGAAACCTGTGATAGAAAGTCGCCCACTATAAAAGTCAAAAGGAGTCTTATTATTTCAGATTTTATCTACAAATATCATATGTTGTGTTTGTGACCTAAGTAACTTTTGAACTTATTAGCAAAATTTAGAAAACATTAAAATTTAATTACATCATTTAAAAGGTAGGTCATTTTTTTATTTTTCTTTAAATGTGTGACTTGATTTGATTATCAATCATAAATATCCTGTACCAAGAATCCCTTTCATAAGGTGGGCCACGAATTAGTTGACATTTTAAAAATCGCATAAAAAATCATTTGATATTTTATAAAAATTGTTTCTCTACAAGAAAGCTGATTAACCTGTATTTATTTCTTAAAAATTACATTATCTAAATGACCACCGTTTTTGCGTTTGCACTCTTCTAAGTGAGCACCGAAATTTTCGAATTTTCATTGGCAAAGAGACCGTGAGATCGCCGACCTCTCTTCGCTAATTTTTCTTTTAGTTGACGTAGTGTATTTGGTTTATTGATGTAGACATGATTCTTCAAATAACTTCATAAAAAGAATTCTGATGAGGATAGATCTAGACTTCTGGGTGGCCATGGAATGTCACGTCGTCTCGAAATCAGCTTTCCGGAAACATATCAAAGCAGCGATCCCAAGAACTACCGTAACATCTTTACGCGGGATGTTAGATTCAAATGTTAACGAATTCTAGACCCACCTTATGTATCATTATTTGTGATTAATTAGAAATAAAAATCATGATAAATCTGGTTTGAATTCTAAATTGTTAAATTCTTCATTTATTTTATGGAAGTACTCATTAGGAAAAGTATTATTTTCTTATTTTATTCATTTTCTCATTATTCAGAGATTTTTTGTTATTTCATTACAATAATCTGGCAATTAGAGTTAACTGAACCGAATTTATTGCACGTAAATGTAGGTGACGAAAATAAAGGACTTCTCTTAGAATTGTATGAAAAACAAAGTTTGTAATAAGAGAAAACGTTATTGCAAAATATGTATAAACAATAATAAAATAGCAAAAGTCAACCAATAAAGTGAAGTTGTAAACTAACGTTACTATTTCCCACCCGTGAAGCACCTTAAAAATAACTTACAAAGTCGATCACAAATAAACGAAAAGGTATAAATGAGGAGGATTTATGACCATTTTTATATCCTCAGACCATTTTCTTACTTTTGTTCAAATTGACATCTAAAAACGGACATAAAATAAAAGTGTTTTATGTATTATCAATTTAAAAAGAATATTTAAGAAACTAATCAAAATTTTACGTTATTTGTTCTTTTCGAAAATTCTTCTGAAGCTAAAAACCAATCGTTTTTAACATAAAATTCCTTTTAAAAAAACAATTGAACCGACTTTAATCCACACCAGTCTGTATGTGACCACGAGCAGTATAACAGGTTCGAAACGTCGGGAATTAAAAGGTATCCTTGACGTTTAAAACAATTTTATTATGAATAAGTCCCGCTATATAACAAAAACTATGTATGTATGTGAATGTGTAAAAAATCGGGTAAGTCTAAAAACAGTTTAAACACTACGTAGTGTAAGGTCTATTACTAAAGTGTAACCTGTTAGATTATATTAAATTTATATGAAATAAGTCCATTACTTTATTTAGATAAACTAGTAAGGTAAATTTGAACCTAAAAATGATTCGTTTTCCACGTTACTTAATTTCTGACCATTAAGAATAGTACTATTTCTTTATATTTGAAGGGAATCAAAAGGGGAAGTTCTATTCCTCAGAGCCTTTTCCTTAAATTAAGCTGGAATCAGCTTTAAGTCTGCTGTGATGTGGCTTAGTTTCGATTTTTTACTTTTAACACGAATCTACTGCCATCACACCTCCACAATCCAAGTACTAAGTAATATCGAAGTTCTGTTGAAAGATTTTTTAGGGCTCATACTACTTGTGGTGATTCTTAATACGACAGCTTGACGTGCTTCGCAAGAATAGTCACCTATTCATAAACTGAACCTGCTAGGATTGCCTAACGTTGCAATGTGTTAACCTACTCGATTACCACTTGGCTACGAACCTCTCCCAAAAGGAAGCATTCCAATAAATATCCTTCCAAATACAAAACATATTTTTCAAATCGATTAAGAAATGAAAAGTAATGAGGTAATAATATTGAAAATAATTGCGTCATAAACATTTTTTGTCAGAATGTCTTGGTATTTTACTTGTTACGTTCTAGTGCACTTATCTCTAAAATCCAGCGCAAAGCATCTTGAAAAAATACAACAACTTTAGTATGGAAACATATTATTGAAACAACTTCCTTCTAACTTTTAAAGGTCAAAGATCTGTTAATCATTACCTTAGCAACATAAAATATCGACTATTACTCGCAAATATCTGCATGGCTAGAGAAACAAACTGAATCACACTGTCCGACCTGTCAAGTTTAAGAGTTTTTCCTCGATTTCTCTAAGATCCTATCACCAGATCCTAACATGGTGATAGTGGAACTTATTCGGGCCTATATTCTTTAGAATACAAAAAGAAATTCGGAAATTGGTCCACACATGCCGGAGAATCTATTTCTCTAACAAACATATAAAAAAATACATAAATTCGAATTGAAAAATCCCTTTCTTTTTAAGCCCATTGAAAATGATTCATCATATTGAAATATTATTTAAATGTTCAAAACCATCATAAAGAGTTTTAAAAATTTGAACAATTTAAAATAAGCTTTATTAAAATTTGGTAAAGTCGTAAAAAAGAAAAATTGTTTGTCTTTTTTAATTTGTTTTCAATTTGCCTAAACGACACAATCTTAGTCTTTTTAGATCTTTGACATAGTATATTAAATACATAAATAAAAATCAAAATTAAACTTTGCAAAATAGTAAGAAATAAAAGCAGCTAGGTATCATCAATATAATAAAGCATTATTTATTGATAACATTAATATGTTATCACTACATAGTATGAAACAAAGTCGCATTCTCTGTCCCTATGTCACTTTGTATGCTTAAATCTTTAAAACTACGCAACGGATTTTGATGCGGTTTTTTTTAATAGATAGAGTGATTTAAGAGGAAGGTTTATATGTATAATAACATCCATTAAATAGTGAATAAAAAAATTTTTTTTTTGAGGTTTCTAATGTGATGTCGTTAATTATCAAATTTTTTTCCGCTTACATTGCAAACGCAGGGTGTACCCTACTGGATTTATCAAAATAATGTACTAATTATTACTACATATCGAAAACGTCTACAGAACACTCCGCGATGGTATATGTCTATCTCTTATGGATATCCCATAATAACATTTTTTTGTCATTTACTTTTAAGACAAATAATGGCTAATTTTCATTGCATTAATACTTATCCAATTAAATATCTTAAATACATTGTTGATTTAATATAGATCCATATGGTCCTTTACAGCATAAGATTTAAGTGAATATTATTATATTGGCCGAGGCAGCGGCAGCGTGCCTGTAAATAGCGCGTCGGAGGCCGCGATTTTCCCTATAGTACTCTGAATTTCGCAGCGATCGGACACGTTTATTATCGGCGCTCTCTTAATTATCAGTTATTATAAGAAAGTTACGATAAATAATTGTATGATAGTTTCAAAATATAAATGATATTCTATTCTAATGTTGTTAATTTTTAAATCGCGCTTATAGTAATTATAAGTACATAAAGTTAGATAAGATTAGATTAAATAAAAATCATTTTAATATTTGGGAAATTGTTTTCAAAAATCGTAATTTAAGGTGAGGCATTTAAGTTCAGAAAAAGAACTTACTAGAATAGGTATCTTTTGTTGTTGATGATTGTTGATTATCTTTTGTTTTTAGTCGAACGAATTGCAAATTATTTTTTAAGTATTTTTAATTTAATTAAAGTCGTTGTTTAAGTTAAGGTATTTCAGTTAAAAAAAAGAACTGAATAGAATGAGCATCTTTTGTTTTTTATAAATGTCAATTATCTTTTGTTTCTAAATGGTAAGTATTTAGACATTTTACTGTGATGGTAATCATACATATATAGAACTGAGTAAATTTTGGACAGATATTATAAAGTCATGTCTGGAAGACGTCGTCGTTCGAACATACATAGGTTGTAGTTCAGTGAATGCCAGAAGAGTACGTTCAGCAAAAGATGAAGAATCGTCAACGGAACGTGAGGTTCGCCTTACTCAGGCTCGGGATAGATATAGAACTGAGAGAGCGAGAGAATCTTCAGTAGAGCGTGAGGTTCGCCGCAGTCGGGATCGAGATAGGTATACGGTTCAGAGGGACAGAGAATCGACAGTAGAGCGTGAGGCTCAACTCAGTCAGCTACAGGATAGATATAGAGCTGAGACAGAGAAAGAATCTTCAATAGAGCGTAAGGTTCGCTGCAGCCAAAATAGGGATAGACATCGAATACAAAGAGCCAGAGAATCATCAGCACGACTTACTAATTCATAGGTAAATAAAGAAAATTCTGCTATGAATTACGATCCTTCGATTTCTTACAAGGACGATCGTATAGTATCAATAGGTACAATGTCAGTAGTGTGTGAATACTGCTTGGTATTGAAATTCAAGGGTGAATCGAAATGCATGTGCTGCTTACAAGGAAAAGTCAAATTAGAAGAAATTCTCCCGCAACCTGAACCACTCCAGTCTCTTCTTACGAGAGATCATCAGAAATCCAAACAATTCATGCGCAATATACGCCGTTATAATAACGCATTTCAAATGACCTCTTTTAAGAGTAATCAAGTCGTTGAGCGTGGGTTCATGCCTACATTTAAAATTCAAGGGCAAGTGTACCACTTAGCTGGGAGTTTGCTACTACTTCGACCCGATGATCACAAATTTCTACAAATATATTTTATTGTAGATACATACATACATACATACATAGTACAAAAGTATTTACGCGGTGTTCAAGTGTTGCACAACCAATTGATAGAGATTTGATTAGATCTCTCCAAGATATGTTACATTCTCATAATTGCTACATACAGTCTTTCAAAACTGTGATTGAGAGTGTTCCAGCAGACACTCCTGACTTTAATGTCGTAATACATGCAAATAAAGTTCCTGTTGGAGAACATAGAGGACGATATAATGAGCCTTCGCCGAGTGAAGTGGCAGTGGTGATAGCTGGAAAGCAATTTGACAAAAGAGATTTTGTATTGCATAGTCGTGATGATAATTTGCAAAAAATTTCAGAATTACACAGTTCTTATGACAGCTTACAATATCCTTTGATGCTATGTCGTGGAGAAAATGGTGATGCCATTAATGTTTCTCAAGTTGACCCAATCGGTGGTATACCTCTGCGTAAAACAGTATCATGTATGAACTACTATTGCTACCGTATAATGACAAGATATAACAATTTCAACACTTTGCTTAGATAAGAAATGTTAACAAACCAATACTTGGTAGATCAATATGTGAAAATTGAATCTGAGAGATTGGCCTACATCCGCAACCATCAAACTAAATTGAGAGCCGAAAATTACGTTCATCTTCAGGATGCTTTACAGGCGAATGAACACCACAACGGTATTGGGCAGTTGGTTATACTACCTTCATCATTCACAGGTGGACTTCGATATTTACACGAAAAATCGCAAGATGCAATGACTTACGTCAGAAATTACGGTAACCCTGATTTACTTATAACTGCAACATGTAACCCAAGTTGGCCGGCAACCAAAGAAAATATTAACTCCAATTTAATTCGTTCAATTTAATACGTATGCGAGACTAATTCTCCATGTATGCGAGATTCTAAATGCAGCAAAAAATTTCCGAAGTCGTTCCAAACTCAAACAAGTACTAGCGATAACGCATATCCCAAATATTGTCGATGATCGTCAGAACAGGATGGGTAAAATGCTACCGTCCGAAACCATGATATTGATAACCGATGGATCGTTCCCTATAATCCGCTCCTTTTGAAAATTTTTGATGCCCATATAAACGTAGAGTTGTGCAATTCAATAAAGTCAATCCAATATGTTATTAAGTACACTATAAAGGCAGTGATCAAGCCACTTTCAGCATACAATCACCAAATGGAGTGGAAAAATATCAGTCTGGACGTTACATCTGCAGCTCTGAAGCTGTATGGAGGATTTTATCATTCGAAGTGCACGACCGGGCTCCCACAATTGTCCACTTTGCAGTTCATTTAGAAAATGGACAAAGAGTATATTTCACTTAGAACAATATACAAGAAGTTGTTAATAACCCGCGGGATACAACATTGACAGCATTCTTCAAGTTATTTGCTCAAGATGATTTCATGGAAACACTGATATATGACAGAGTTCCAAGTTACTATACATGGAACCAGAGTTCAACGGCGAAAATAAGGTACTGCAGTTAATGGTTTCTTCGGAGTAAAAAAAACTCTTGGCAGAGTCTACGTCATTCATCCCAACAACAGCGAATACTTTTACCTGAGAATGTTACTGCATATTGTAAAAAGCCCAACATCCTTTGCACACCTAAGAACTGTACAAGGTATTGTTTACAATACTTATCAAGCAGCATGCAAAGCTATGGGGCTCTTGGAAGACAATTCTCACTGGGAAAACACATTATCAGAAGCAGCTGTTTGTAGTTCAGCTACATCATTAAGGTATTTATTTGTCATCATAGTAGCGTTATGTCAAGTAACTGATTCTGTTAATCTATGGAATAAATTTCAAGAAAATATGGCCACTGATATTCTGATTCGGCGACGGTGAGAATTACACTCAAATGATATACAATATGATCAAAACATATTTGACGAAGCATTATTTGAATTGAATAAAGTGGTGCAATTACTTTCGGGTAAATCGATCAAGGATTTTGGGTTGTCGATGTCATCTAACACTACTAACTCAGATTTAACTAACAGTGCCGAATACACAAGAGAAACATCATACGATCAAACGAGATTTTTACAAAATATAGCTCAAGATGAGCCACGATTAAACATCGATCAGGAAAAAGTATTCACTGCATTACTATCAACAATTGATAACAATGAAGGGAAATTGTTTTTCCTTGATGCCCCAGGAGGTACAAGAAAAACATTTTTAATCAATTTGCTTTAAAAAAGTGAGATCTATCGGCAAAATTGCGTTAGCTGTTGCGTCATCCGGCATTGCCACTACGCCTTTGGAAGGAGACCGAACTGCACACTCTACATTCAAGCTCCCGTTGAAAATCGCCACTGATGATAATAACAGCGTCTGTAGTGTTTCTAAACAGACCAATACAGGAAAATTGATGCGTGACTGCTCATTATTAATCTGGGACGAAGCTACCATGTCAAACAAGATGTTTGTGGAAGCACTGGATCGGACAATGCGTGATTTGCACAAGAAAAATTCACCCGTGGATGGATGTACAATTATGTTTTCAGGAGATTTCCGTCAAATTCTACCAGTTGTTACTAGAGAAACACGTGTTGACGAAATAAATGCTTCTCTAAAAAGACCTAACCATTGGCCACATGTCAATAAATTAGAGCTTAAAACGAATATGAGGGTTTCGTCATCTTCACGTGAGAACAGGCTATTTCCAGAGATGCCGCTAAAAGTTGGCAATGGAGAGTTAACACAAAGTGAGGGAAGGATTAACCTGGAAAACCTTTGTGTTTTGATAGACAACATCCAAGAGTTAGTCAACAATCTCTATCCTGACATTGATAACATAAGTTGTAAGACAAGATCTTGGTTTAAAGAAAGAGCGAATCTGTCACCAACTAACGAACAAGTAGATAAGGTAAATAACTTGATTCATTCAAAGATTGATGCACCGACGAAACTATACTACTCGGTTGTTACTGTTCTCGATTTGGAAGAAGCTGTTCGTTTTCCTACAGAATTTTTAAACTCTTTGAACCCGTCTGGACTTTCTCCTCACAAAAGGTATTGAAAGTAGGTTGTCCCGTTATTTTATTGGGAAACATGAATCCACCTAAACTTTGCAATGGCACGCGTTTGCTGGTAACATCACTGAAAACTTTCATAATAAAGTGCACAATACTCACAGGATGTGGTACCGGAGAAGATGTATTGCTTCCCCGAATACCTCTGATACCCATCATGGATTTACCCATCCAATTTAAACGGTTACAGTTTCCGGTAAAGACATCTTTTGCAATGACCATTAATAAATCGCAGGGTCAAACCTTCAACGTTACAGGCTTAGATTTGAGCGTTGACTATTTTTCACATGGCCAACTGTATGTTGCTCTTTCAAGAGTAACCTCTAGAGAACATATGTTTGTATTGTCTAATGACAAGAAAGCTGTAAACGTTGTATATAAAGACATTCTGTAATGTAATAAATGTTGTAAAAATAAAATAAATAGACAAAAATGTAAACAGTAAATAAGTAATGTAGGTATGAATTTAAATATTCCAAAGATAGAAGGAAATCTTCATGGTATAGGGAAAGGGGAATTGTTTTACTCTAAATTTAACGCTTGCGGGCCACGGGCAGTAATGAATAAATCAAAACTACTGGATCGATTTTAATCATTTTTTCAATGAGTGACATAGGCTATATATGTTATACCCGTGCGAAACCAGAGCGGGCTGCTATGTTTTTATATACAACGTTCACAGTTTTTCTGTAGTGTATTTAGTATCAGCATTACACCCGTGCGAAGCCGGGGCGGGTCGCTAGTAAATCAATAAATTAATCATCATATGAACGCCTATAAAAATTATAGAAACACTCATTAGAAATGTGTTATCTTATGAGTTAAGAATAAATTGTTACCAAACAACGTTACATGTTTAGATTACTACGGTTTTCGTTTATTTCATTTGCTAATATAATACTTACAACAAATACAGAACTCCCCTTCGGAACTTCCTTTGTACATACATAGATCGTTAGTATTAAATTAAACTTTTGTTAGTTATATAATGATATCTACGTATATTCCACAAAATTCAAAAAAACATATTCAAGCTGACATAGTAAGCAATTTTCACACAGACTCAGTGCACACGACTCCGCAATCCCAGTTATTAAAAACTCAATTTAATTACTCACGTAGGGATGTGAATGTGTTAAACGAACACAGAAAAAGAAATTTACAACGTACCTTTGATCCTTTTCATATGTGAAATTGCAGTAAATTTAATTTTAGAAACGAGGTAATGAATTATGAATAAAGTAGTACAGGTGTATTAGTTTACCTGTCGTTATATTGATATTGGTACATGGCAATGTTTATGTAAAGATCTATATAACAGAGTAAGACAGCATGGTCATCATCTTCTTACCCTTTTCAAAGAGGAACGCAATAATACAAGCTATCAGTAGCAAAGATTAATTGCTCTTCACATATCCATTCCGTGAACGCTGCGATCATGGTTGTTTTCTGTAAACAGAAGACTGTGTTAAAAAATAATAAATACTCACCTTACATTGATTAAATCATCATTTATGTGTATTATATACGAGTATGTACTTATGAAATCGGAATATTTTATTGCCGTGATGTGACCACACAACGGTCAAGTATCCCCACGGGTGTGATATTTCTTACATGCCTGCGAACACCTGCAGAGGCTTCTAAGCTTCTGGAAGAAGAAGAAGAAGCGTAATAGACTGAAAGAGAACTATTACTATTACGAACTAAAAATACAAGGTCAGCTCCATTTAGTAACTGTCAAGAAAATCATTGTTATAGTACTCGTAATATTGGTATTCTCTGAAATCGAACTATCAAATGAAGATTTTTATGATTTTTTTTGAGCTATGTAGTAATCATCAATATACTTTGGTAACTTCAAAGTATAAATAACACACAATCGCCCCATTAAAATCTTTATTAATAATTTTACTGATCTAAACTTTGTTCATCATTAGTAAAAGATCAATAGACGATAAAATTCAAACGTGGAACCATTTCGATGCCGTCTTCTGTATTTTTTTTAAACCATTTATAAACATGATTATTGTGATCTGTTTTAGCTAACAAACAAAAGAGATTTTCAAAGAGCGCTCAAATAGGAGTGAATGGCGCGAGAAAGCGACGCTCCTATTAATCTCGACTTAGATAATTCCCGCGGAACTGACGTGGGATGAGGGTAAACATCTTGACGTGATTAATAGTAATCCTCAGTAGTTTACTAGTGAAGGATTTAGTTGTTTGAATAATATTATCTGAACGGGGCCGGTTATTTGCTAACTAAAGTCAGAATTTTACTCACCGTTTTAAAGGGCTCGTTACTTGGTCACGCTAAACAAATGCTTTGTAGCAAAGTTTCAATGCGACGTCAACCAATTTTTAAATGAATAAAGTCTTTATAGTACTAAAAATAATGACTGCTTTCACGCTTTCATTTTCACGCAATTCGCGCTTTATAACATCACGCTACGAATTATAAGAGATGCAGACAGGCTTACGTGGGTCAGCTTGTAATTACATCAACTAATAACTATACAGATCTACACCAACACAGTACTCTATAACTTACCTAAACCTAATTAATACTTCAGTCTAATGCCCTATGTTATATCTAAATGTTCATAAAAAAAACATTTCTTGTGTAAACTTACAATGTAGTATCAAGTATCCACAATGTTGACAGTCGTCATGATTCGAGTACAAATGTAACCATGGGAACTGTAAGACATCAATAATTATACAAGCCATCTTGTGGTCGACAGCGAACATTTGTCAACTCCCTTGCTAACTGTTTGCAATTTAGTTTCGAATCCTCAAGAGAAATGACTTAGCTCCGATATGCTTACTCAATTTCGTATGTTACGTTACGTTTGTTCATACATGCACTACCAACCATTTGACATTTTGTAAGTATCGTATGCTTATTTTAATTTTCAGAGGCTAAGGATTACGTACAATCAGTTTTCCTTATATTTACAAGGGTCTTAACCTCCCGCCTCAGCCTTTATTCGACAGGTAGAAAAGGGTGTTTTAAGGACAAAAGAAAAATAAAGCTCAAACGCTAAGTTCAAATATTGCGGCTTTGTTTCGCTCACAACGTATTATTAGATGTATGCTAACAAAGTGGTGAGGCTGCACCTGAGACTACTCACTATTTGTAGAATGTATTTATTTTAACATGTACAATCCAACACAAGCGTACTTGTGAAATTTCTTTAATAATACATTTTAGATGAAAATTTGTTTTTCCAGTTAGTAATATTACCGTATAACCACTAACTATCTTTTTTTATGTATGTTTATTCTCTCTCACAATTCTACAGAGAAATTATAACAATGAATTTGATTTAGTGGCATATATATTCAATATATAAAAATCTCATGTCACAGTGTTTGTTATCCAACTCCTCCGAAACGGAAAAGATCGATTTTTATGTATTAGGTAGGTCTATAAACTAGATTGTGT
Source organism: Hypercompe scribonia (assembly GCA_949316085.1). Taxonomy (NCBI): domain Eukaryota; kingdom Metazoa; phylum Arthropoda; class Insecta; order Lepidoptera; family Erebidae; genus Hypercompe; species Hypercompe scribonia. The sequence continues at coordinate 10,210,027 of OX438975.1, forward strand.
CGTATATTTTTCCTTTATATCCCCAGTTCCCAATTTTTAATCGTTTATTTGGTAGAACAATGTTTACCAGGTCAATTAGTCTATTTATAGTGATTTTGTTTAGCGTTGAGAATTTTAGTGCACTAGAAATCTGATATCAAAAATATTTGATTTAATATTTTGTTACAAAAATTAGTAACTCTGTAAATTAATAACTCCGTTATGTACTGCGTAGAGAAGTTACTTGAAGAGTTTACGGGTATTAAAACAAGTTTAATTTACAAAAGAAACCATGATTTTAGAAGTACCAAACACAAAGAGAATAATTTATTATTAAAAAACCAATTATAATTAGTCCATCGTCATAACCATATAAGATTACTTTCACAATCAAATGAAGTGCTCATTTATCACGTCGTGTTTACAGCATTAATATTGACTATCTTTCGCCTGCGGCTCCGCCCACTTGTCTGTCGATTTTCGCGGTAAAATGTAACTAACGTTACTCGCTCATAATGTAGCATCCCATTTTTAACCAATTTTTAAAACCGATTTAGTGGTTTTGACGTGAAAGGGTGAAAACAAACAAACTCAATTTTATAATTTCAATGTTAGTTCGAATTAAGTGAAACATGGGTAAATTTATAATATTTTAGTAATAGAAAACAGAAATAAATTAATCACGAATATATGTGTAGCAATTATTTAATTGATTTGGATCTCAACTTGTCTACCTAAACTTTACCTAGACAACGTCAACATTATTACTTAATACAATTATTTGTCCGCTCCCTACTACCCCTTTGACACACAAAGGATATAGAGCGGAACAAGGTAACACGCACATCGCGCATTATAACCTATTTAAACATAGACAAAATGTCTACCGTTCTATCAGCACATAGTTAGTGGTGACTGAGGTTAACGACATGTGGACATTTTTCACTAATTTAAAATGGAGTGGTTATATAAATAAAATATTCTAGCTAATTGCCTAAGAACGTAATTAACTAGAACATTTTGGTTTCAGATAGTTGTCTACCATATACTTAACACTATTTAAGAGATAAAGATTGCTTATATACATATATTTATCTGAAAGATAAATTCAAAATAGTCTATCAGGCACTTTATCCGCAAGTGACGAAACTGGCCTAAGACTGCCGACAAAATACCATTCCAAAGTCTGTAAGTCTCGCTCTGCCCTTATCATTATAAGCTGAATTGTAAACAGAAAGAGAGTTAACAACATATTATAATAGGGTTGTCTTTCAGTGCTGGTTTGTTTTAGTACCAGTATTAAAATAGTAGCTACAGTTTGTTAATTTGAGAACCAAATTAAAGGGGTTGGTTAGTTCTCCCTAGAGATATAAACTGCAATTATCCAAAAAGGAAATAACAATACTCAACTGAGCCGGTAATATTTTGTGCTCGTTATCTTAAAGAAAGAAGCGTTTCTGTTGTTTACTGGAGATCAAATACATAAAAAAAATGATGACAAGGTAAAGTGTTTCTAAAGCAAATTGAATTATGTTATCAAATAATTTTCTTGCTTTTTCAAACTGTTATGACAATGTTAGACTAACAAACTCTTAGAACCCGATAGTAATATTTTTAATCAATGTAAAGAAAAGCTCTTGCGAGAATCTTAGCGACACTGATTAAATATTTTTACATGTAGGCGTTCGAGATATCACACTATTTTTCTTTTCAAGGAACGAAAAACCATAGTTAATATGAATATTGTTAACTTTTATTAACTTAATCAAGTAATTATAAATTTATGAAACCTATTACTTAAACTAGGGTTTCATGTGCTATATGTAATAGTTACAATTCGCTGTTGATCTCTAGCTACGTACTTTATATTTTATTATCGACAATGTTATTTAATTATACATTATCATTACTGAATTAAATTGAATGTTATAATTATAAAATATGTCAGAACTTAACAAAAAATTCATGTCATACATTTTGACTTTGTACGGAAGGCGTGTTTAGTAAGTATAAATGTATGAAAAGCGTGTTTAGTAAGTATAAATGTATGAAAAGAAATGTATTTAATGCGCTAAATATGCTGATGACTAGACATTACTATAGTGTAATTTGTGTAAAATGTAACAGTGCCATAATTTTGTGTAAGATATTCGGATGATAAACTCATCACCTACGCTCACTCAGTTGAATGAGTATAGTAGATGAAACATCTCTGCAAAACTTCAAGCAAAAGGTCACTAATTATTACTTGACAAAGTAAAGGCTGCTAAAAGAATATTTATTGTGGTTAATGGTTTGTTACGTCATGATATGTAGGCAATATGTGTATTTGTGGTATTTACGTAAATATTTATGTTAGTAGTGTGTATACTGTAAATATATGTCAGTATACACACTAGTAACATAAAGATAATAATCTTTATACATCATTATTTATTCACAATAATAAAAGTACACCACCGACTGTCCAGATTTTACAATATCTGTATAAAAGTTTGTATACAAAATTAACACTATCGTGGTGTGCAAAGTTATATATTTGTGTACAAAATTTATTCTGTAGTGCAACTAAGTTGTAGAAATAAAAATAATAAATAGACACTTTAATTTATTTGCAACTAGTATGTGATCTAGTTGTTTGAAGAAGGACATATTTTTTCTGATTCTGGTTTTAAGTTGTTCTTTAAGATAATTTCAGTTAAGATTCTCATCGATCCAAACACTAAGATAGTATTTGATTCTCTATCTAATTGTGTGCACTGACAAAAGATATCAATCTAATTTTTACAAATGTGTGCAATTATAATTAATTGATCTGGTATGTCTAGTTATTCTAATATTTTGCTCAAATTAACAGCGAGTTTCTTAATGTTATCTTTTTGAAGCCACTGTTTGTGATATTTTCAGCTTCATCCCGAATTTCTCCATTGAAAACTATTGCTGTATCATCTGCTGCAAGAATACTCCTCTGTGGGATTCCATAAGTTACTAGAACATTCTCGCTTAGGTATGAACAAATCTTTGCGAGTTAAGTTATATCAGTTAAATATTTTTTAATGAATAAACCTTTATACCTATGTTTTCTATCTTATTAAAAACGTGCTTCACAGAAACAGTGTCAAATGCTTTCGCCAGGTCCAAGAATACTCCTAAACATTTAAACTTATTGTCGAAGAACTGAATTATAGTTTCAATTAAGTTTCTAAGAGCATATTCAGTTAATTTGCCCTATATAAATTCAAATTATTTTTCGCTAAAACTTTAAAGGTTTTTAAATACTTTATCAGTCTCTTATTCGAAATATTATTCGAGTATTTTGAACGTTACTGGAAGAATTAATATTGGTCCACAAAATTTGACACTGTTTTTATTCTCCGATTTAAAACTTTGATAATTAATGCAGATAATTATAGTGTTTAGGAAATATACCCCAATAAAAACTTACATTACATACATATGTATGCAATAACAGGTGCGAGAACATGATAGGCCATTTTTAGTGACCTATTTAAGATTACATCATAACCAACGCCAACAACTCATCTTTTAAGTTCACTATTACCGATAATATTTCCCGGTCATCTGTATATAATAAAGCAAGCGAAATTATTGATCGTTGAGGTAACTTAATGTCCATAGCTGCTTTGTCACTACTTACACTTTATTTTATTTATTTTTTTACACTTTAAAAAGTTTCTATTAACCATATTAATTGATTGTTATGGATTTTGAGCAATATCTAAGAGTTCCTCATTATTATCTTTTCTTTTTTGATGTTTATAATCATTTAATTAATTTCCATATTTTAGAATTTTGTTGGGCTTTTCGAAATCCTGAATTTGTACACATAAATTTAACCTTACAAATATTTTTTTTGTGAAAATTACGATGTCTTGTACATACTAATTATATTTTTAAGTTGTTCAGATTCCTATTAGATGTAGTTTATCATGGTATCGGATACAGTATTATAAGCCTGCAGTGATCCAGAGCTTAATTTTTTGTTTAGGGTGATTCTGTTTCCTCATGTGGTGTACTGCTAATTTTTCTAGTTCAGAAATTACTTCCAGGTTGTCAATATGTATTTTAAGTGCTTACTACTATAGACCTTTTTTTTTTTTGTTTAATGACAAGCAGAATGTGTAATGGTCAGTTACAGTTGTAGTGGTAGTAGATTTAATCATAACATGGCCCAGACAATTCCGATTTCGTGTCACTAGCAGGTAAACTGGTAAGAGAGAGTGATTAAGTAATCATGTGCTCTTGCTTAGTCTTAGCTTAGTATTTTCAAAACATGTTATTTACTTCATCTGTATGTTTGTTATAATCGCTTTCGTACATATCGTCCGTGTGCTGATGGATTAAGAATACATAGTGTTACCACACCTATTCATGCCGTGGGTGTCGTAAAAAGTGACTAAGGGAACAAACTATTCAGGAAAATATCACTACAAAGAGAAGGAAAACTTGAAACAAACCCTATTCCAACTCGTCTGGCCAGCGTAGTATAGTAGGCCAAAACCTCCTTGCTATGGAGAGGCCTATGTCCAGCAATTGACTGTAAAAGGCTGTTGATATGTATGTTTGCTAGTTTTGAACCGACTTTTGAAAGTGTGTTTTTTGGTTGTTGAAGTAACATTTATTTTGATGTTAATATGAATTTCTCCAATAAAAATTATGTTTACAAAAAAATACTGTAAGGGATATACATATACAGTTGTTTTAAATTTATTTAAAAAAAAGACGAAGAAGCAAGAATTTGTGAATAATACTTAACCGAGGGTTGCATCGGTGTAGACTTTTATATATAGTAACAACAAACAGTCTTATATACGTGATTACATAAACTTACATCTGTGATTACCCGAAGTAAAAATACACAAGAGCTAAAGAGACAGAGAGAGGTTGCGCAACTTTAGTTCGTCACTCCATCTGACTGAAGGTTGTCGTACTTTCCATCTACCGACTTGTGGTCTCCACTCAACACCTTTATGCTTCAATGGCCACCGACAGACGTGGCCGATCAACAGTCATTTCAGCAAGCTTGTACCTAAACTTAAACAGTTTAAAATACAAGCTGTTCCGATAACTTTAGTTCGTTGTTGGTTGACCACATTATGAATTATATTTATCAAGAAAACTAAGCATAGCTCGCTCCACGGTAAACCGTTTGACTAGTGACTTTTAGTTTGTGCGCTAACCTCAGTTTTAATTTGTGTCCACGTGCAATCGGCAAACTGGACGTAGTTTGCCTAATGCTGACCAATCTAATTGAATTGTTCTGGTGACCCCTTTCTCGAAATATAGAATTGAATGATTTGAAAAAAAACTTTAATTTGTTTCATTTAAAATGTTACTGATTACTCTACAATTAATTTGAAAATTTTAATAAACATCAGCTTGTATGACTTTAAAAAGAAAGTGTTATTGATCAACAATTCTCAGAGACAATATTATTATTTTACAACCCCTATTTAACAATGTGAATACTGACTACTATTAAAATATTTATTCTACTTATCATATTTATAATACAAGTGGATCAAGAATTTGTTAACATTTGAATCTAACAACCCGCGCAAACAAAAATACACAATGAACCAAACACACTATGTCAATACATCAAAAAAAAAACCGTGAGAAGGTGTGTCTCACGGTCTCTTTGGCGACGTGTATTCGAAAACTTCAGTGCTTGCTTAAAAAAAGTGCTACCGTCAAAACGGTGGTCATTTAGGCGATGTAATTAGTAAATAAACCATTTTTATAAGACATCAAATGCTTTTTTTATGCGAATTTTTCAAATGTTAACTAATTCGTGGCCCACCCTGTATAAATATTTTTGTACATGAAGACTGTTATTGGCGTTGTTTCGAATATTTCTACGATTATATACAAACATATACATGTGTATTCGTTTATATAAAAATGTAAAAGAGCATTCCTGACCTGATTGTGTCTGACTGTGATAGATCCCGCTGTATGTGTCATAATATTTTTATTATTTATTTAATTATTCTAGTAAGAAATCACAAACATGTAACTTAATGTATGTATTTATTGTTTAACATCCTAGTAATTTATGAAATAATTCTCAACAAATCTCTCACGTTAGCCTAGAACCGTTCAAGATTACGGTTTGTCTATATTTAGTCCGGACAGCTGTCAAAATTGTCTGTACTAGACCTTGACATTAAGACACATTGTGAAAATTATGAACTTTAGATTGAAACATACTCGGTTAGTTTAGTTTACAACCTACTACTGAGTCCTAACGTGTTCAATAACCATTTCAACGAAGCCTACCGTCATTATTTCATGCTTTTACTGTTTTGTTCAACACATACATGATGAACGGTGCAATAATTATAGTGAAATAGTTAAATTTTAATCAAATACTAAAGTTCATAATTCTATTTTCACTATATTATTCTTTTTCTTTATATCATTAAGTAAACTACATCGTCATTCAGGACTCTTTATCCGCTTAACAAAACCGCATAGCTACGTTAGTGCACTTTAAAAGTCCAAGCACCTAATTGTAATGTGGAGCCATTCACTGGCCAGTACAGGGTATCATGAATGCGGATGATGACCGCAATAGCTTTGTGGTTGTGCAAGTTATATGCGACCTGTACATACAGTACGAATCTGTACAACCTGTACAACTGTACAACTCCACGTCCACAAGGAAACTGAAAGATAGCTCATACTTATTAGTGCAATCTGTTTTAGGTAGGCATAACTAACAAACTATAACGAAAAAATACATAGTAGTTGAAGAATAGGAACAATGTACATTTTCTTCTTACTTGTGTTAATCAGTGTACTTTATACAGCGGCCGTGCAATATTATTGTTGACGCTATGTCATAATGCTATCATACGTCTGTGTTATTGCCTGGACACGTAAGTTTATCATAATATATTTTTTATAGTTACTGCCTGCCAACGCGGTATAAGTTGTTGCTGACTTGTGTTACTCTCAATTACATTCAAAGTTAAAGTTTACTTATTTTTATGGTATGAATTTTTAAATCATCTTTTGTTATATTTTGATTAATATAATAATAATAATTATTAAAATACAAAATTTATATTTTAGCATTTATTATTTAGTAAGAAAACCAGTTGAATTGAATAGTACGTAGTAGTAATAGTAGAATATATATTTCGCAGCCAACTAACTTAATTCGTGTAAACTAGCCCACGGCCGGAATGATTTTTCAACCATTTAATGAAACAGCTAGACAATGACTTGGCTCAAAACGGTAAACTACTTGCCTAGCCTATTCATTTAAAGTACCACTTTCTGATTACTTAAAATCAATGTGCATTGCTAATTTAAATGCCATAAAAGTCTAATTTGCGTTAACAAAAAATATATTAATAATTAACATTTTAATTTATTTATATAAGTATATTTAAAATAAAATTTTAATAATGAATATATTTTTGTACTTACTCTGTTATAAAGTTAAGCCATTTGACCTCAAGATTTGTAAATAACAATCTGTAAGAAAATAGTCTGTCATATAATAAAATCTGTTATATCTGTCATAATATAATTTTTTTTTTAAACAAATTAAAAATACGCCAGTACTTTTTTAGGTTTTGCCAGCCAGCCATTTCATTAAATATCGTAATAGTTTTTACGGCTGAATATTATGCTGGTTGCTAGTTAAATGGCTAGGATGTTAATTAAACGGCTGAATTAAGCAAGTTGGCTGCGACACATACATAAATTTACGACGTACAACGTGGTGAGAAAGGTAGTAATAATTAAACGTTACTAATAATAACTAAGTGATAATATTACAGGTATTCCTTCAACTTCGGTACAAATTGTTCAATGATATACGCCTATAATTTTTTGATATTAAAATAAAGTACATATTCAATCAGTTAATGTTTCCTTGACGTAAACCAATAGTAAATTATTATTACTAGTATATTAAATGAACGCAAACAGTAGCTACTGTCATAACAAACAACCTACCGAAACAATATAGATCATTTTCACCTAATTCTTGCCAAATGTTATTCTTCAACATTCTCCTTATTTAGATTGAATCGCTATTTACAAGTGTTGATAATATTTTTGTAGGTATATAATCTTAGGATAAAATTTTCTTGACGTCTCTTGCTTTTCTTCACTTTCTTTACCAACGTCCTGTCAACACTTTTTAATGAGAAATTATTCAGAATAGACAGATATGAGTCCTAAAAAATATGTAGTAAATAAAAATGTTCGGTAATAAGATTAGGTGCGCTCTATAATTTAACTGAGAAGCGTTTAGAATATTAAGAGATGGCCACATTCAGTGTGTTGCCCCATGCTACAAGTTATGAGTATTAAGTAATACTTTAATTGCTTCTGCTGTAGTAAATATAAAAGCAGTGTGAAACAAATGGTATATAAACTAGAAGAAGTTAGTTCCAGAGTTTCATAACAAGAGATAAGAAGATGTATAAATTACTTCTTACATTATGGGTCACTACACAAATTAACTCTATAGTATTGCATCGTATCATCTTGATCGTTATATCAATCTTCTGTCAAATGTAATGTAGTTGTCAAACTTTGAAAACTTATATTACACCTTTAGGGGTGACATACGTAAAAATTTTTCAACAATATTAAAAGTATCAGCTAACAAAATGTCAAATCTGCGTAGATGAATCAGTCAGTGATTAAATAAATAATTGTATATATATATATAGATAGCCATGATACGAATTTCATTTTCTTTACTTTGCTATGATTACTGCGATGTGTCCTGATCTTTTTATAATAAAAATAACCACGTTGTAGTCTGTCTGTGATTGTCACAATGCGTCGTCAGCTGTTTTTTCGCTCGATGAGCGTTTTCGTTTTTCTGAAATTTCGCCGACTTTTTATTAGTCAATATTGAAGTCGAATGTACGCTCTCATTTTCTTGTTCAAAATTAATAAAAAATACTGCAAATTAGATAAATTTAAAGTAGACGTGTTTATGTGACAAACGGTGTCAAGTTTTCTTTTTGCAGTATTCTATGATGTCTCTTTGTGCATGTGTTGCTGTTGAAAGTACAATCATTTCATATTTAGTTTCTTTTTGGTGGTTTTGAGTATTTCCATGGCCCACCAAAATGTTTTGGTGGCGGTAGTTTCAGGCTACGAGTCGTTAAACTTGACTGATACTGGTTAGGTGACACGATGGCTTGTGCTCGTATGTTTTCTGTATGGATAGGCTGACTTAATCTATGTCTTTTCTCCAAAAGATCAACTCATGCCGTATCTGGACTCGCTTTGTTTTTATTTAATCAAAGTTCACGAATTTAAAAGAAAAAGGTCATCCCTGTACTTTGTTTCGACATTTTTTTTCAGAGTGAAATAGAATTAAAGAGAAAACGTGGCATAGACGTATTCGCTAATCACTGACACTTAAGATGTCAAGTCACATCATGATAAACTGATAAATTTTGCATTTAAAAACAAAACATGTAATAACAAATTAACGCAGGTGTCCCAGAAAACAGGCCCCTGACCACACAAATGGGCTGCGGTCTCGTACTCGCCACCCTACTTGCTAATTAGGGACATAACACATTAACAACAACCACCTTTTTTTTCAACTCGTTATACTTAAATTCAGCGCTCTAAAATATTACTCACGTAAATTACTATCCATTACAAAAAGCCTTTGAAAAATGTATTTATATTTTGTGTAATATTAGAAAGTAGCATTTTAACTGCCATTGTAGAAACCCTTTCACATTATTTGAAACAAAAGCTTTGAACACAAAACGTGTTTTAATTAATAAATATATGCTCGCACCACTTTTTCTGACGTCAATAGTCTGAATGTTCCATATTTCACGTCACAAAGGCACTTTGCAAGCTTTTGTTTCTAAATAATCGAAAAAAATCGAGATTCTATACGTGATCTAGCAGGATTTGCTTATTTCTTTCTTATTTTTACTTTTACCGAAAAAACACAATACCCTCGTCAAGATGGATTTGTTAAATGAAAAAAAGATATACAATTTGCTTTTTATGTTTTGTTGCGTCACCTGATCAAGATATGTGGGTAATGTGGAAAGCTCCTTTGCTAGCGAGCACTTTAAGGTTAAAAAAGGCTTTGTCACTGAAACTGAAATATTGATTTGCTGTCAGAAAAAATGAGCTTTTTACTATAATACAGACTTAAGTCACATAAATTTTACAAATTGCATCAATATTCCCCTACATACTCAAGTTTTGGGTACAATTGTTTTTAAACGAACACAATTCACATCTCGAAAAGTCTCATAGACTATATAACATAGCGGATGTCGCAGTCTTCGATAGCTAGAAGAACATGCATATTAAATAGAAAAGATATAATATACAATTGATTTATTAATTCGATTTTGCTTTATTGTTGATTTGTTTTATAACTACGTTGATTACCCAACAGTAAACTGCGATAGGCAGAGGATGATGATAAATATCTATAGAACAAGTAAATAAGTTTCTTCTTCCACTGTTTCTACGAGTAATTTTTACTCCTGCGATGTACTAGTAACATAATCCAGCTACTTGTCAGTGTAGTTATATTTATTTTAAACTTTTAATTTCTAAACCAATCCCGCATCATCAAATTTGAAAACTATATTGAGGTAAAAAAATTGCCATACCGCAATAGTTTTAATTTTTAGCATTTCTCTTTCCAAATAATATAACCTTCTTATGCCCATAATATGGCCATGTTCAAGGTAATCCATATTTGATCAATATTCAACAACACATATGTATTTTATTATGTGCTGTTGAATATTAGATATAAATTACCTGAATAGTACATTGTTTTATAGAAACTCCAACGTTTCCTCTACATGACTTGTAAAAACAAATGCCCAAATTAGAGGCTTTCCCGTTTACAAATCTACTATGACAAGGGTTACCCTCCGGCACTATAACTGAGATCTACACGAGCATATTCAGAATATTGCCTGATCCTCAGTATCTAATGAAAAATACAAAGGTTTTTTATGTACTCTGAGTGTTATAAATAACTGGGTTTTATGATTCGAAAATTTAGTTTTTATTTCTTTACGATGAAAACACTGATAATTGATTTCATAAATAATGTTTGCTTTGCTTTCAATGTATCTTCAAATAAAATAAGGTATAGCTACAAATATCAAGTATTTGTTATTATTTGAAAATAAATAACAGTTACGGTTTCAAATACAGAAAAAATCTACATGTTAGAGAAATCTGACTAACACTGTTTCATAAACAGAAACTATTCAGTTCGTTTTTTAAATTAATATTTTTCGTTGTATTTTTTTACATAATTCCTTTTACTTCTTAATCTTCAGAGAGATAGAAAATGTAATTTTTTACCATGGTTTTTTTATCATGCCTACAAACTTCTAACTCTTTGAAGACCTTATATTTTTTCAATATAGAAGAAATTTCCATCACCTAAGTGGTTTCCCTCGTAAAGAACTATGTTACTAGAATTAGGCACGCAACAGACACACACGCCATAATCAGCTGGTAAGTGTTACCGCAAAGATGTCGTAAACTTCGTCCAGGGAAAGATAAGAAAGTTGCGAGTGGCTGGCGTCGCTGCCACCCGCGATAAACTCCGAATATCCATCATACTTAATTACCTTACTCTTTTAACAGTTTAGAAAGCAGTGAGTAAGTCTTGTCACGTCGTCCGCTGTTTCAGCGTTTCACAACGTTCCTGATAAATCTTTACTCCTACCCTTACTTTGCGACACTGACTCGAGTTTTTAAATTAATTTAATATCTATCTGAATTAATTAATTACTCCTCGTCCGAAATTGTTAATATAACTGAAGTAGCGATGAAGTTTATGCAGCAACCCTTCTGTCTCTACGAAAAGTTTTAAACAGCCATTATAATTAATACATAGTTTTGCCGTAATAAAAGCTAAAAGCAAAAATCAGTTAAATTTGTTACCATAAAAACACGTATAATTCTCACTTTTCTATCATTTTTGTTATGCTTTGATTTAAATAACATATAATATGTAAAATTCTAATTCATGATAAAATACGATCAGGCTTGAATATTTTAAGTTCAAGTAACAGTTTTTTTCTTTTTGTCTTAATTGAATGTACCTAACTACACATAGAAAGTTGCCAAAGTAAAGTAACAGGCCGTTTTGTTGATATTTAAAGCAGAAATAAATAGGATAGGACAGTTATTGTATGTTGATTTCTCTGTTTTCTTACATACCAGATCAAAAAAAAGCCTAGCCAAAAAGAGCAACTAGTTAAAGTATACTAGACGGAACACTCAGTGAGAGGAACAGTTATGCCTCTTATGTTCCACCCACGATCGAAACCTTCCGTCAAAAAACAACATGCTTGTTGTATGCCCCCCTCACACCTCCAACTTTATCAATTCCTCCTTCTTTGTGCAGTCAATTCTTCTGTGGAATGCAATGCGCGCCGACATCAGGATGTTCACAAGTCGCCACACATTTAAGGCGTAAGTATGTGATCTACTTCGAGATAATTTGATAGAATCATCTTAAGGGTAGTACCCGAGTGAGTATTTATACAGAATATTGTATTAATTTTGTATACATGTATGTTTATGTATTGTGTATGTATTTTTTATATAAAATAATATTTTATTAGTAATGTATGTCAACTTCTTTATTTTACCTTTGCACCTACTACATCATGTTTGTACATTACCTAAAGATTGATTGGGAGAGAATGTCCCATCTTTGTACAACATGTGCATTAAGTATAAATAAATAAAAAATAGTTGGAATGTGAGTTTTCAAGTTCTTGAATGCAAAATCAGGATTCAAAAAGCACAGCTTACAACGTCCACAAGCTAAATGAAAGAGATTAAGAGAGAGATGAGAGAAACGTTATATTAAGAATACGAGTATTCGATGAATGCAGGCCGATTCTAAAAGGTTTTCTTCGTTCAATATTACATTTCTGCAACATGACAAAATAACCTTAGATCTACATTTTATCAAAACATTATATTATTTTGGAACAAATTAAAGAATAAAAAATACCAATTTCGGTTGTTGTTAACACAGCATCATCAATAAACAACAATACGTACAAACAAAGAACAAAAAACCATGAAATGTGACATACTGTGGACATGTAGACGAATAATAATCTTCAGAGAATATGAAGCTTACTGATACAAATGCGTACATTTCAGTCATTCAAACATATTCGTCCAATTTAGTTTTAATTTCAAATTCAGTGAATTCAGTGGCATCATTGTTATTAAGCCCATCGAAATGTACCCTCGGACCTATTCAACATGAGTTTTGAGTTGTGCGATATTATACGATCGAGTGGCTATAATAATCCGCAATTGGACATTACACGGTGATCGGTCGACGCAGGCATTTTACACGGGCATGAGCGGGTCCGTTAATCACATTCGGTTGATTCGGCCAGGTAATCCCGGATCCACGCAAGATGGATAGCATGTCAGGAAGCAGTCTATCGAAACACGTTGACCGCCAATAAAATGTCACCGTCATTTACTTTGTATTAGAAACCAGGGGTGACCATAATGAATGGTTTTTTGTTGATTTATGTTGAACAAGTTTCTTGTCACTTTCTATTTAGGTACAAGTACTTTAACACATTCAAATGTTGCAGAATGTAGGGGCTATCTAATCAATCTCTTCGAACATTTAATCACTCTATTTTTGCTAAGTAAACTTCAAATATATTTTACAAAACTATTGCATCACTATTATTATTAATAATTATTATCTTTAACTCGCTTTTATCCATGTGTCTTATTGTGTATGTTAATAACTAGGCATCATAATGATCGAATGTTTTTATAACCGTGTTGTGTATATATGTTTGTATTTTCGTGGAGCGACCGATTAAGAATATAAAATGTCCCTTCCCCTATTCATGCCATTAGAGAGGCGACGTAGAGGCGACGTAGTAGCGACGGCGTAAGAGGCGACTAATGAAGCAAATTATACAGGACAACATCACTGTAAAGAGAAGGAAAACTTGTTACAAACCCTTTGTCAACTCGTCTGGCCAGCGTGTTATAGTAGGCCAAAATCTCTTTCCTAAAAAGAGATCTATGTCCAGCAGTGGAATGTTATAGGCTATTGATATTAGTATGACACACTAATTTTCATACTAATTTACGCGCATGCAAGTGAACATAATATCATACCTGAAACTCAATAAATAATGAATCGTATTTACATGTTTTTATATTATAGAATCATATAATTACAGTTCGTAAGACAAGATAACTAATATTGAAATACATTTATAGACATAAAATCAGAAAATCATGTTTAAAGGTGAATATAATAATGCTGTATGATGTAGAAGCACGTGTATGTCAACCCATTATCACGTTTACATAAGGTATTTGCGAACGTATTCCTCCCAGTTATTAGAGATCCATTGAATCCTTCGATCTTAAAGAGCATCGAGAATCAGACGCTGAAACGATCAATGAAAAATATTTTCCTGTAGCCTGTGCCCGTTAAAAATGATTAGTATATTTACATAAAATACCACTATGTTCAAAAATTGTAACTTTTTGTAATGTACCGACATGTATATCAAATTTACGAATTTAACTTCATATACATATCAAAATTAAATTCTGATCCGACTTGACCATTTAACTGTCACTACTATAGACGATGAGTGTTTTTACACTAAATAAGAACAGTCTTAGACAAACAAAATATTCAACTAATTAAACAATGTTTGTAGAAACAATATGGTACTGTTTAAATTAAAAAATTATAAAGTGAAAAGATGACATAGGTTTACATATATTTCATGTTAGTGTAAATTTTTGGATTTTTTGCAACCGAAATAGAAACGGAACTCTTATTACGTCATTCCGTTTTTCTTGTGAATGTCTCTCTATCTATTTAACTTTCAATAAATTCTCCAGACATTGAAATCATAAGATATTTACAGTATAATAGCTATGAAAATAAACAAGAGTCTTAGCGAGCGCAGTTAAAATATATACATACATATTTATGTAGTTTCAACTTTTTGGTAAATTTTAACACTTTGCGTGTAAACAGTAAGAAAAACTTGAAAAATTTATCATTATTTCATTGTTTTAACCCAAAGTTAAATTTGTTCCTCAGAATAAAATGGATTCCCAACATAAAAATGGAAATTTCCAACATGGATAAACTATAAGTACGTATAACGTACAAGTTTATTTAGTCAGATTCCAGTTTCAATTTCAACTGAATTAAAATCTAACCTGGTGAACGTAACAGAATATTTAATTTTCTATATGTTACCGACCATTTCTCATTTCACATACTTATCAGTATGCATTTTGGTGAGAATTTTATTTTTTGCGCAAACATTTTCAATATAAAATTTTCAGAACGGTGTAGTGTATACCTAAAGCAATATACTTGTCGAAAAGTATCGTGGCGACGCAAGGAAATTCTAACCACAAATTGCTTTATAAGACTTTTAAATGAGTTTTAAAATTTTGCAACTCTATTTGCAGAACTGAAATATTTTCATATGCTTGAGAACGTGTGCTTAAAATATCTTTGCCTATTTTAAACTGATCTTACACCATTTACAAATTATTTTTACGGAAATTCATTTTGAACTGAACTTGTGACAATATGATCTAAAAGAACAACTAAATATCTAATGTGCTCTTGACACCTTGTACTGGAATACTATGATGGTACTATTTGTAAGATTGTACCCTAGGCACATGGCCTCATGGCCGGGACGGACATATCGGCTACCACCACTGCGTTGGCTTATTTAAAGACAGTTCATTTCTAGTCTTTTTTTGTGTGCCCAGAATAATATTGACAATTATAAAAATAACCTTACGTACCACACACACGGCAGTCTGATTCCAAACTAGGCAGACTCTGTAATATGATAAACTGATTACTGATAAACGTACTTATATATTTCTAAATATATACATATAGTAGATAAATATACCCAGAGACAAAATAAATGATGTCACTGACCTATTGAACCATCAGGTCTGTTCTAATAATAAATTCCGTAACTTTGTAGCCCCATTATTATCGTCTTTTGTTTCACATGTAACTTTTGTTGTTGTTGTTTTTAAAAAAAAAACGGACTTCCTATGAAGACTGATTAGTCACACTTGGATGTTCCATACAACGAACTCTCAAGTGACTAGACTTGCATAGCTGTAAACACGCGTATAGTCTATAAAACTTTGCATCCGTTCTCTGTCAATACCTAAAACAACCTACTAAACAAAGAATGCCATAACACGGAGGACACCATTGCCACTTTTTGACATTAAGCTGGAATTAATAAATTTAACAAGAAATTCATATGATTATACCATAGCTAAGCCAATAAGTACTCTTCATATTACAATAATTACTTTTTTAAATATTTTTCATTCCAACTGCTGCAGTGTGACAAATTACAGGCAAACTTTAAGGACGAATCCGGACGATATTAAAGCAACGGGTTATTTTAGTACCAGAGAAGTTAAACAATCCATCATTCGTAATTGTTAGAGTTCTTTAAACGTCTGTCTCTTTGATTATTATACACTCTCCTATTTATAATCTCGACGCAAGTATTTTCCACAAATAAATTTGTGATAAATTTTACACAATGTTTAACTTAATATTGCTCCGTAATTAATTGAATTACCTAGTATTTAATTACGAGTACTGTGCCCGTTAACTCATGTAATTTGATCGTAACACAAAACTTTAAAAAAATAAATAAGCTGTAAATATGATAGCCGCATGTGTAATTGTCGACTCTATTTAAAACTGTATAAAATACAAGTAGTAATGAAACTATCAGTAAGTAACTAAAGACTTAGGCAAAGCTATTATTATAAGTTTTTACACAATAAGGTGCTAACTACATGGTTCTAACTAGTTTTAACAAGTAATATCTAAACGTAAAGTGAGTTTGTTTGCTAGGCTTTTACACTTTATAAAATTTTGCATACACGTATAAAACATCAAAGTATAAAAAAGGATACAATACGTTTTATGCTAAAGAAGTAACGTTCACGAAAATTTCATACTAACAAAACTATAAATAAAAGCTAGTCAATTATAAAAATATATACACCTTTTGTTTTAGAAATATATTTTGAAAATAATGTAAATTCACATTAATAATAGTGTTATTTTGTTGCCTGTTATAAAAACACAAGTACTTTTGACAATTCTACAGTTAGCCAAGGTATTTGCTTCAGTAATTCTGTATGTGTAAAATAAAACGAAACCAATAAATGTAAAAATCCCAACGGCAAATTTTGCATACAGAAAATCAGGATGTTGGGCATCCGTCAGGCAGGCTCGAAAACACACAAACTTTGAACGGCAACTGTAACCGGATTCACTAACGAGTCACTGCACGGGTAACAACGTGCAGCCACTAGCACCTCGTCGTCCCATACTCACTCTTTTTTAAATAAAAATCGAAAAACTCAACAAGAAACTATGAATCATAATAAATTTTTAAAACAAATAGAGGCAGCTGTGTTCACTTACTAACTTAAAGGTAGATTTAGGCAACCCTTTTAATATACAGTTGACTGCCATTGGGGCGTTATCTGGTGCACGCAGCGGTCGCAGTTTAGGACTTAACGAATTATCGGGCCGGCTGTCAGGGCCGGCATGGAAGCCAATTGTGAATAATGGAGCAGTGAATTTATAATCATGTGCTCGACTGACCGAAAGGCAGGCGTGTCCGCGTGGTTGAAGTTGCCGCGCTCGCTCGCCTCTCTCTCCACACGGCTAGATTAGAACCATTGTTTGAATGTGGATTATTCACAGTGTGAATGTTCTCGTACCCATACTTTCTAAAGACCATCTATATTGTCTATAAGTCTATATATTTCACTTCAGTTGTAATTGTCATAATCTGTGACGTTTTAAGTTCTATGTTTAATCTATTAGCGGAATTGTAAAGACAATTGATAAAAAAATAGTGATTCCTTAAAGTACCTCATATTAAAGCTATATTGTTACTTGTATTGTTATTTTATATTTATTATTTATTATATATTGTTAATTGTACTTGTTAAATACCGTGTAATTTAGTTCGAAAATAATTGAATTTGCATTATTATTTACCTTTTACCCTCACAGTGGTATTTTTAATGTTTTAAAGTATTGGTTTATAGACGACCATAATCAATAATATATCACAGCTAAAACGATTTATCAGGAGATCTACTCAAAGATTGCCTGCTAATTACATTCATTGCTTCAGACTTCGGTAAATAAATTCAGACTCAAAGAATAAGCTCCTTTAAATTTAAATTTATTTAGATATAGAATGTAAACAGATTAAAATACGAGAACATTTATTTAATATACATAGTGTGACCTAAAGTAAGGTGACTTTTATGATAAGGTAAGTTTTGGCGCACTTTGTACAGTTTTGTATAATATATATTATTATTCTGTGCGAGACGTAAAGGTTAGAGTCGTGTTTGCGTATTTGGCGATTTTTTACTGTTGAAATTAATGGTGCAGAGACTTTCTATTATATTTTGTGTAAAAAATTATATCAAGTGCTCAAAAACTCTTGAAATGTTGACAGTAGCGTACGATGAGTCAACTTTGATTAAAAAAACGTTTATAAGTGGTATAAATTATTCCAAGAGGGCAGAGAAAATGTTAACGATGACCCTCGCTCCCAACGCCCAAGCACGTCAAAACCGATGAAACTGTTCAGAAAGTGAAAGAAATTGTAATGCAAAATCATCGAATCACAATTAGAGAAGTAGCTAATGATCTTCACATATCGTTCGGCTCATGCCAATAAATTTAAACGGATACTTTGAGTGTGACAGTGATTCGTTCCAAAATTGCTGCGTTTAGATTATAAGCTAGATTTAGATTATAAGATCGCAATGATGATCCCGATGTGTTCAAAACGGTCATAACTGATGAGAAGTCACGGTTATATCAAAGTGGAAGAAACCAGAAGAAACAAGACTGAAAATGGCATCTCAAATTCATTCGAATTTAAAAGTTTTGTTCACTGTATTCTTAGATTACCATTGTGTTGTCTATCAAGATTTCCTACCACAAGATCGTACGGTAAACAAGGAGTATTACTTTGAAATTATGTGCCATTCGCATGATTAACAAGAAAAGGAGCTAGTCATGTGGAAAGATTCATGAATGGAGAGGATGAGGAATTCATGAATTTTGCACCATGATAATGAACCCGCGCACACATACTGGTGAGTAGTTTTTTTACCAAAAATCCAACCATCATGCTTTAGAAAAATTTGCGACGATTAAGGAGTACGCTTCAGTACTAGAAAGAAGAAAGAAAGAAGAAGAAAGTGACCAGTAGAAAAGTACTATCACAAGAACTTTGTATTAGAGGGGCTTTATTTTAAAGGACATAACATAATTTTGGATGAATAAATGATTTTTCTTTTATAAAAATGAAATATCTCCTTATTTTTTAATCTCTCAATCAAGTAAGAAACTCGATGTAATTGTCCTATTTCCATAGATCTGATCAAAAAAAAATCTTAAGTCCATAATATTCCCCTTATATACAGTAACAAACAGTTTAAAAAAAAATGGTATAACGAAAATGAATACATTAACTTTTTCAATGACTAAAAAACGGCTGCAACACAAAGTTGGCCTGGCAGTTTCATACTTATTCTTTTCTAAAAAATAGACGCTACTACTAAAATTACTAGATTACTATCCATCTTTGATATAAAGATGATTATACTGTATCATCATAGGGTTAGCATATATACAGACATGCATGCACACACGCACACACATTTATACACTAGCACACAACACGTGCGCTCACACACACAATTATCTTTTTCAAATCTTTCACTCACTTTCAAATCTTTCACTTTCCAAAATCCATCAACGTGGTTACATTAACTCGAGCTCGGGCTTATCTAGAGATAGAAGATGCGGGTAATCTGTCATACAGGTCCTCCTAGCACAGATTATACAGATTATTATATGTACGTAAATATACCACGTTTAAAATTTTCTTATTTGTTACGTTATCATATTTATTTCTTTACAAGGCAACCGTTTGCAAAATACTAAATTAGATCCTTTAAGTAACTGACTGACTTAAAGTAGTGACTTATTAAGTTAAAAATTTTTTATATCTAATGTTTATGTATGTTAGTGTAATCTTTACTGCCTAAGGACGACAAATTATATAGGATGGCCCACGAATTAGTTAACATTTGAAAAACTTTAAAAAAACTTTTGATATATTAAAAAAATGTTTATTTACAAGAAAATTAATTAGTTGGAATTTATTTTTTAAAAATTACATCGTCTTAATGACCACCGTTTCGACGTTTGCACTCTTCAAAGCAAGCACCGAAATTTTCGAATACTCGTCGGCAAAGAGACCACGAGATCGCCGACATCTCGTCGCTGATTTTTTCTTTTAGTTGACGTAGTGAATTTGGTTTATTGATGTAAACACGATCCTTCAAATAACCCTGTAAAAAGAAGTCTGCTGGGGATAGATTCAGACTTCTGGATGTCCATCGAATGTCGCCTCGTTTGGATATCAGCTTTTCCGGAAATAAGTCTTTGACCACCAACAGGAACTCATTGGATATGTAACAAGTGGTTCCATCTTGTTGAAACCATGTGTTACAATTGTAACCAGGAAATTCCAGTAACATTGGTCTTAAGGACTCCCGTAACATGTTTGCGCGGGATGTTAGATTCTTGGCCTACCCTATAATTACTCCTTGAATTAAAATTAATCTCTATATATTACCATAAAATTTGATGCTATCCAAAAGCAACAGAAACAAAATTACTTGAGTTAATATGATCTCAAACCAGCGGTTAGTTTTATGTAAGTCCAGATACAATTATCTATATATTAATACGCGATACAAAAACTTTAATCCGCTTTTTACGAAAATTGCGCGGACGCAGGAGCATAAAATTTGGTACACTTTTAGTTTATGCGTTGGAGAAGTGCAGAACGCTAATATTTTTCAATAATAATGCTTATAAAGTACATTAAATCAATAAATAAAACATTACACACACTACCATACATTTCACGCACAAATACATACACAAGTATTTGTACACGCATACTTGCATTTTCTCCATAGACATAGAGTACTGACATAGACATATCAAAAAGAAAAGTTTTATTTGCCTCATTTAATATAAAAAAAGATTTTAATAATAATGCATAATAAGTACAATAAATAAAACATTACACAAACCAGAATACATTTGACACACGCATACACAAGTATTTGTACACGTATACATACTCTGTGGTCAAATTGTTTCTTTTGTTTATTATAGACATAGTTGAATGTCAAACAGAAAAGTTTTATTTGACGAATACTACGTGAAATACTGAGCGCTTATACAAATTTATGTAATATATATAAGTTGTGTAGCAGCAACATACATTTAAATGTACACGGACTATCATTATATGCATAAAGAAAGTTCTGTAGCAGCAATCTGCAATAACAACATTCAGGTACAAAAAAAAATATAATTTGCTATTGGTGGTTCTTAATGAAAGAACTTTAGTTATGCCTCGACATAGAACATTAACGGCTCGGAGTGAGAGACAAAGAAGAAATATTTTTCTAAGAGGAAGGAATAATTCCCCATCAGTAGTATTCGATAGTAATATGATTTTGAGAGATACATTTAAATGTGCTCTAAATGTCATTTAATGGAATTAGAGTGCAGGTTTTGCAATGCGAAACATTTTGAATCTGAAGTGACTTTAGGCGACCGAACTGCATTCACTTCATGTTGTCACAAAGGTAAAGCATTATTACCACCCTTAAGTCAAAGTGAATATTTTAAATCATTGTATAATGGACTTACATCAAATGAACCTTCGATAAAAAGTAAATCAAAAAATTATTTTGAAAATATTAGGAAATATAATTCATGTTTAGCTATGGTTAGCTCAGAAGCCAAAGTTGCTGAGACAAGGAGAGTGTATCATTTCAAAATACATGATGTTTTTTATCACAGATCAGGCCCAATGACTGCCGCTTATAATCGCTCACCATGTTATGCACAATTATATTTTTATGATATTGACACTGCTATTAATTATAGGTTACAAGAACGTATTAATCAAACATGTAACAACAACATAATTCGTAAAATTTCACTGGAATTGGACAAAACATTCCAAATAATTGGAGTTTTATTAAATCGGCCAGTTTTTACACATGGCCAATTGTATGTCGCAGTAAGTAGAGTTCGTTCATTCGATGGTTTAACGTTTTATATATCCAAATATAACGGCCCAAGACATTTAGCAAACGATGAAAGAGTTTTTACAAAAAACATTGTTTTCAGAGAAGTTTTAAATCATTAATTAAATTATTGCAATATGCGATAAAAAATGCTCTAAATGGATAGTATTTTTAATGCATGATTTTTTTGTTTTGCATCTTCTTATAGCATGTTTTGTTTTAATAAACATTTTTTTAAATAGGTATTCTTTATTTTACTTCTCTTTAATTTCATATAATTTGTTCAAAAAAGAGATTGGCAAATAACAGTCTTGGTCAAATCTGTGGTTATAGTAGTTTAGTTTTCAACAGTAGAACCTTAATAATGTTTGAATATTATATTTTAATAATGTATATTAAGTCACTTACAATTTAAATTTATTATGGTCGAATTTCGACCACTGGACGACCACTAGTTACATTAAAATAATGATTGAATAAGTTAAAGTCAATCTCTGAATTAACATTATATGTAAAATGTATCTTTTCTTACTTTGTAGGCTCAAAAGTGAGCACAAAACCTCTATCTCTAGTTTTCGTGGTCATTGGCTCAAATAATACCTAAAAGTTAAATAACCAAACACTTGTTCACGCATTAAAAAAGTACAATATGAGGCAAAATATTTTCCCATAGATAAACATCTAATTCCTTTTTGTGAGAATCTAATTACATTATGGTGCATACCTTTACACTATGCATATTAAAAATTTTTATACTATTGTAAGCTAGACGACGCAAATGAGGACAATTAGGGCTTGTATATGGGGCATATATGTATATGATTGGGCAAACGTAATGTAGGGCGCCCTGCGGCGCAATGGAGCACTTGAAGAAGGTTGAGGTTGTTGAAGAGGATACGGATTGTCCAAGCCCGGGATAGTTGGCGCTCCTTGTTTAAGACTTTCGTTCAACAGTGGACGGCGATAGATTGTATATAACTACTCCGAAAAAAAGACGTGTTAGATACTTCTGGTGACGATGTTGCGAATATTTAGCTCACAAAATGAAGGAAAATAGTGTAACAGTGAACCGTGCAAAGCCTGCTTATTGCGCCCCACCTTATAGTATACATATCCTCACTAACTAGTTTTACCGAAACCAAAACATACAAACGGAAAGCTGTTTAGTTAAATAGCTTAATAGTTAAATAGCACTGTAAAACTAACTTTAATATTATTTAGCACTTGGATATTCATGAATATTACTATTAAGATTTATATAAGGTTTACTTTATAATTACCATCTTTAATACAGATTGTTTTCCTTGGGTGAATTCTATTTACCTATTATTCTATATACGTATTTTTACATAATGACTTAACTAAAAGCTTAAACGTAAATACAAGAAGAATTACTCAGCGTATGTTTCAATTTTATTACGAAGATTTATATAAAATGCCTGCTATTTTTAAAAAGTGATACTATAAAAAAGCCTGTGTGTATTTGAGTCTGTTTGGTAACTTAAAGACACCAATAATTATCATTGTCATTCATCAACTGCCTTAATAGCCGACTTTTGGAAATAGGCCTTTCATTAAAAAGGAGATTTCGTCTACAAATAACTAATAATCATATCATAGTAGCATAAAATTAAGAAACTACGCTATTCTGTTCTTCGGTGAGTAAGTAAAGATCGTTCATTCAATAAGAATTAGGCTTACTTACACATGATCGATTTTCTCAACACACGTTTGTATACACTGGAACAGTTGACCATCAGGTTGTATTTGACGTGTATATATTTGTCAGATAATAGTTTATATTTCTATCATATTAAGAGAACCCTTCAATCTTTAACTATAGATGTAAACACTTAAATATTTTAATTTTGTCGACAGACAAATGCATAAATAAATAGACCTTTTAGTACGAAGGTACATTCGTACAAAAGAACCCCGCAGGGTTCGCACAGTGATGTACAATTTACAAAATTACATTTCATTACAACTTCGTCACAGCCTATCATCTAAATGAATTTGTTTCGGCCATTTAATATATTTTGATGAAAATATACATAGATTGCTTAGAATTATAGCACTCATAATAGGTAATATGCTGTGATGTTGTTTGTCTAATTAATATCTTAAGTATTCTCATATGTATTAAGATTAATAAACGTTATTAGGTTATTTTTACGTAACTTTTTAATTGGCAATTCAACCATTTGTGATATTTTTTTTCTCTGGTGTTTTTTTAATGGATTGAGTGATTCAAGAAAAAAGTTTATATGTATAATACATGTATAATATAGAAGAAAAGCACTGATTATTTTAGAAATTTCTAATGGAATGTCGTAAATAGACACACTTTTTCGTGCGTATATTGAAAACACTGGCTAAGCCCTACGAGATAGATCAAAATAATGTACTACAGTATTGTATACTTTAAAAAGTTCTACAAAAAAGTGATGGTATATATCTATCTCTTCGGGGATAACCATTTTTATCCTTTGTTTTAAACAATACAGCATAATTCCTCATTCAATTAAGTTCATTAAACACATTGTGCATACATGCGTACATACATACGTAGATCAATATTGTACTGTACACTATGCAATTTAAATGAATATTCTTGAAGATATTATAGATTTAAAATGCATGGTCATAGCTGTTGCGGCAGTACCGACACGGGGACTGACAGGCATTTTGTGATTAGCAGCGATCACACGCGTTCATCGCAGCTCTCTAGCGAGGAAAATAACAATATTTAATAAAAACGTTTCAGTCATTCATACTTATAAGTACGTTATGATAGATTAAAAAAAAAATATTCGAAATTGTAGTTTAAGTACTAAAGTGAATACTTTTTTATTACAAAACGTGCTTTTTAGAAATTGTCTAATGGCAAAAAAGTTGTGAACGTTGTATATCGTATCAGCAATGCACGCGTGCGAAGCCGGGTGGGCCGCTAGTGAACTATATAGAGAAAATTGTAATGAAATAAAAACTAATATATTAACGAAATTGTACCCATTTTATACCCTGAAATGGTTGCGGGAAACAAATTGTTAATGTTATGGGAAATTCCTCTAGCCCTGCGGCTCAACCAGTAAAGTATTGGGAAAGTAATGTTGATTGAGCAGTGGGTAAATGCTTTCCTTTGATAATAGTTGAGTAGCAGATTATTAACTACTCAACTAATTGGGCCACAGAGCAGTTAAAGGTAGTGGTGGTGATATCGTTGCTGCTTACAAGGCCAGTTCCACGTAATACATTGGAACGCTCTGATCTCGCTGTCTTTGAGTCCGTAGCCAAACTGTTCTGTGGATTGAGCAGAACAAAAGCTGGATGAAAAATCATTTTTGGCGGTGTAAAATATTTGCAGCGGTAGAAGGTAGGACCCCGCTACCTCTGACTATTTCAAACTGGAATTTCTAAAATTTCCACCTATAATATATAGTGTTGAAAATATGATAAAATGATGAATGATTACCAGTAAAGAAATGTGGTTTTGAGATATGGTCTAAGAGACTTTAAAGATCGACTTATACCCATCTGGTAACCAGATGAGACTTTTTTTTTATTAATTAACGAACACACCTTCGATAATTTGCGTATAACAAATGTATCATGACTATTTTTAATTAAATTTATGCTGAATAAAAGTTTATTAATTATTATAACGGATATTCCTTTTCTAATATGATCTACGATCCTATTTAACAAATCACTATCTCTTTTTTTTCACCACATTCACTCCATTGATAATAAACCAAATTCAGTCCCAAACGGTAATTTTCTGTCTAGAGAATACGGGTATCAAAATAAGGACTAAAATGGTTAAACGGTTAAAATACAAACACAGTTAAAATTTTGCTAAAAATTGTATGAATTAATTGTTTCCCTTTAAAAGTTCAAAAAAAAAGACCACGACAGCATAATTATGAGTATCTTTTAAGATTGATTTACTATATTTTTTTATGAGTAGTAAACACATTTTTTTACGCTATAACTTCATGCTTTGGTACCTAATAGGAGCGCAGACGAGTTGTGCTTCGCACTACGATCGCTCTACTCTCTTTCTCGCACATATTTAATTACTCTGTAAAAATTTGAGTTTTAAATTTTAACACATGGCAATAATATTCTATGACTATTTTTTCGCAGGCAAGTCTATGCCATTATATTTGTTTTTAATTAGTTTTTGTTTTGATACTAATATTCTGTACATAGAAAACTAACATTTCGGACAAAATTTGGGTGGTTATCAATAAAGTGAAAGTGATGAAAAGAAAATGATTAATTTACCTAAAAATAGTCATGACAGCTTTGTGCCAGGTAAGCTATGAGAGACGTGTTCACTTTCACTTTATTGATAACCAACCAAACTTAGCCCGAAATGTAATAAGTTTATTTTTCCACACGAAGACTTCTTTTATATAATAATTAGATTATAATCTGTTAGCATTTACCATTACATAAAGTCGTCTATTATAATATGATCAAACATATTATGACAACATCAGCATCATTTTCGTCAGGATGGTCTTCTTGATTTATTCCATTATTAGCTTTTTAACTTATCATAATCACTGTTAAATAAAAGTATACAACGGGACGACTTACCTGTATAATTCAATGCTGTGAAATGTAATTAGCCATTGCTGGAACACCCCATACATTTGAGGTATTTTGGCAAAGTAAAAATTATTCTATTTAATTAGACGCTTAATTTAATGACACGTGTTTCAAGTGCGTTGGTGGGTGGGGAGAGATTTACACAATGTTCTTTGAGTAAAAAGATTTTTGCACATGTTATTTAGCCTGAGTCTATAAATATGAGTCAAAAACTGATATTATGTGCATTGTAATGTGATTCATTTAAATTCAGATTTCAAATCAAATTTATCTACTCTAGTAAAACAATGTTTCACGTGCCTTTTGACTTTTATTCAAACGAGATATCCTACATTGTTACCAAGTGTATGTTTGGTTTCTCTTTGTAATTATAAGCTTTTATTCGAGAAAAGTATTTTCAGCATAGAGTAAGGTTATAAAAAGTTATTATATATAAATCACAATTTGTTTGGTTTCGAATTCACGCTCAGAAAAATAGAAAAATCGTCTAAAACTTTTATAAAAACATTGTCATTACTATTTATTACGGCTGTAAACGAAAAAAATGTTTGTAAAACTAATTTGTGTAAAATAGGATGATCTTATTCAAAATTCGTTTGGTAGTCCTTATTTAGGAGGATGTACCTACTGGGCTTAGGTAAAATGCGTGACCTCTGTTCCCGTGAAGGATAAAATCGATACTTCGCAATTCCCTACACAACTAGAGGCTAAAATAAACTGGTAGCGTTATTTAAAAATCTCTGCTTACTACACTAATTTAAATACTTACAAACTTTTTTGTGATTTTATTCTTACTTAAATTTCTAAACACTGTCACAATATAATGCATTTAACATTACCCAAGAAATCATTTCGTGCACGATACAGTGTGGTTGCAGCAACTATCGGCCGTAAGAGGAAAATTATATTTCTAGAGTATACGTCCTTTTCCCTTTGGTTATCATCGTTATAAGTGTACCCGTAGATACTTAGATGAGGAAGTGAAACTTGCATACAGTATTTGAAAGGTAATATTTTGGCAGTTGCCAAATCACTAACTACCTATTCCTTTGAAATAAGTTTTTCATCTTTTTCTATAATATAAAGAGACAATTTGTATAGAAGTCAAGTCCACATGTTAAAGTCCTTTCTAATACTAACGCTTACGTGTCCTTTATCAATCACGATGATTAAAGTCGTGGGTGGCTACTCTTGTGACTAGTTCCAATACGTATACCAATTTACCAAAACAGACAAGACAGAGTTAAAAAATGTGAACAATATAGTGAAATCAAACGTCTGACAGGTTTAGTGGAAACTCACGCAGTGATCTTTGTTTGGCCGGATATTACTTGACCCACGCGAATTCAAAGGTCTTTTACACGAACACCCTCGACGAGAGTATGGCTGGAAACAGAATACTCAAACACACGTAAGTATTAACCAAACAACTGAGCCTGTTTATTGCAAAAAGAGCTATGAACGATTGCGTAGGCTGTTTGGTATGAACGTTAGGTATATTCATGATAAATAACATTTAGCATCTATTAAAGACACACTCGTCGAACGGTCCGTCATTGTTAGTTTGCGGCACAATTGCAGTACCTAATCAAAGTTCTGTTAAACTGTACTAAATGCGTTTTTATGTTTCAAAATATAACTTTAAATACTATTGATAAACTATTAAAGTAGCTCTATAACAAAATTGGTTTGATGTTAGCATTTTTTGCCTATCCAATCACAGGATAGAATCGAACTTGTGGTACCCTAAAAGATTTTATAAGTTGGTTCTCTTTAACACACAAATATGAAATACGCAATGTGCTGACTGAAAATAAATAGGCACTTTGTAACAAGAACACAAATAAAACATATATTTAACAATTCTTTTTTTTTAATGTCACATAATTGTCACATAATGCTTAAAAGGTGATGGCAGGATTAGAGAAAGGATGATCCTTATGTGTACGCCCTCTGTAAAGAAATATTTATTAACTAAATAAAACATCTCACTGCATGAACAGGACAAACAGACTGTGAAGAGAAGGAAAACTTGAGAGTCCTATGTCCAACAGTGAACTATGAAAGACCGTTGATTGTGATGATGAATCCATGAAAACTGTATGCAGACTCATACATACATTCTACGAAGTATTAAGGATGAATTATAAATTCAAATGAAGTTGTATAGTAAAGCACACCTATTATTTATCGTAAAACTTAGAATGCGAGTCTGATAGCTTGGTGTACTTCTAATAAAAAATTTAAAAACCGTGTTTTCAACGTAAGCGACATTTTCAAAATGTACTTTAACGTTTGTTTATTTTTAATAACTTATATTTCAATCAATTGCCAAACAGTGCCTTTTCATGTTATTATTTATCACAATTTTTTGCACATTCGCTATCAACTTAATGCATTAGGCATCTATCATCATCTATATCACCTCTATTTCTACTACTTGTCAATACTCAACCTTTGTATAAAGCCAATAAATGATGAGCCAGGCGCATTTTAAGCTTACACCGTTTTGCAACATAATAAGAAAATTTGAAATTGCTTTATCAGATAAAATGACATTTAAATATATTATTCCCAAATTACATTAAAATACATACCAGAAGTCTTATGCATACATGCTTAACTTTCAATAGATCCAATGTACTTTGCGATTTACGAGTATTGTATTTCATAATCAGAGTAATCTACGGTGAATACCTAAATATATAGCTATATTCACGTCGAAATATACAAAAACATTCTTTTCTTTTTTTACATAAAACCCTACACACGCAACGCTAAATATTTAATTTCTAATCCAAGTGCGCCAAGTCGTAAGCAACAGTTTGCAATATTGTAAATGTAAAGGTCTTTTTGTGTGATTGTCACTGAACCGCCTCCCCGTGGGGCTATGAAACTTTTTAGCCAGTAAGAAAACTTGATAAACGAATCTGTTAATTTTCGCCCCTAGTGAGTTGCATAGATATCTTTTAAGTTCAAAACAGTTTTCTTTTTGTCTAATACTTCAAAGTAACATCATAATTTGGGAACTCTATCTAAGAAGGGACGGAGTTGTCAAGTTTATAATGGGTTTTAATTTTGTAATTTCTTAAAAGATTCTTAATTATTCCTATTTTTTGTTAGACTTTGTTAAAATAAAGAGTTTTATGGCATATAATTAAGTAATCAAGTCTGATACAGGTAATTACGTGTTTTATTATAATCTAAAGTAACAAGTTGTAACAAGAAACCAAAATATTTGATATTAAAGGACTTTTCGAAAGTAGTAAAATGATAAGAATTTTGCTAATAGAGTATATTAATAGCAAAAAGAACACCGTGATTGATTATGGTTACAAATCACGTAAAATTCTTGTAAAATAACCTTCTCGTATTTTTAGGACAGTTAAAACATTGATGAATAAAAAACCTTTTATCTTTTTCTCCTTTTTGTATCTCCTAGCAATGTATCAGTAACTTAAAACCCTGTAAGCTATTTTCGTGTCATAAAAAAGGATCAAAAGTAATATTATTCTTCACCCATGTCAATAATTGCTATGGGAGCTGAAATATTTACAGATCATTTCTAACACGCTTTTATTAGTTTCACATGTATATTTATTTATAACTGACACTTTTTGACCCACTTTAAACAGTCAGATTTCATTTAAACTTTATTGATTTATCTTGAACTAATCACAATTTAATAGGTAACATTATTATAGCAAAAGATATCTTCTAGTCTGTTTCAAGTGACGCTTTGGACCATGTCTTTCGTCCCATTTTTGGACATACCGCACCTATCAAAAAATATCGAGCACCCTACACTTTTTTCACAATAATACTAAACATTTTTTTCATCTTTGTATTCCTTTATTTAGAATTAATTTTCAATTTTTAGTTTAACTTATCATTAAAGCGTCTTTTTAAGTTTTTCTAAACTATGTGGGTATATTAATTTATTATAATGGTCACCGTAGCTAAAATCGGCATGAGATGTTTTATAACACCGTCGGATATTCGTTGCCGCCGATATAAGAAAAAAATTGAAATAATTTGCTAATATTCAACACGGGAATATTTCGGATTATAGTGAATTTACTATAAGGAAAATGTACTAAAGGTCATTAAATGATATGCATGAAATGTTCATAACTTAAAAAAAGTCGACCCTTTATTTTCACGATAAAAAGTCATGGGTGAGATAGACTTTTAACATCGTCAAAATGGTATCACGCAAGGAAAGAAACCACTATCACAGAAAGCCCCTGCTGTTCTGCATGTACTTTTGCAATGAAGTGAAAGCTCAGTATAAAATAAGAACTTCTTACTCTGTTTGTGGTATAAAGCGACAGTTACAATCTAAACTGTCAAGAAGTTCAATGTCTTCTTTTGTCAACTGGAAGTCCCAAACGTTAAAATTCTCCATTATGCGAGTTTCAGACGCCGATTTGGGTATAACAATAATCCCTCTTTCTATTTGATATCTGCAACAACACAATAACAATTATACAGAAAATTTATAATCGCTAAAGAAAGTCGCAATAACATTAACTATTGAGTTTTATCTATGTATTTATATCAGACACAAAAGCATGGGGCTATATTATGTTCTTCGAACTATATATATACATATTTTGCAGTTCGAAACTGTATATATATATATATGTGTGTATGTGTATTGGTTCAGGAATCAATCAGGAATTCCAACAGACAGAAGTATGAGTGATTCTACTATGGTTTCGTATTTTAATTAGAAGTCACAGAATCTTAATAAATCCAATTAAAAGATTAAATGTAATAAAAATATTCATTTCTATCTGCGTCCATGAGTAAAGTTATTAAAACAGGTGACAGTCAAATGTATAATTTACAATGTATAATGTATAATGCGTAGCTTAGAATAGTTAATATTTATTTAAACTGAAGTAGTTCTTTTATTTGGAAATAGTAGTAATTTCATTTTTATTATTGAATATTCTTCGCTTTTAATGAACCACCCACCCAGTGTCTATAACAAGTTTAGCCGATTACGACAAGATTTATTGCCGATAGGATTGTCACAAAGGATTATTTAAAGTTCCAAATTGTCTGATCTTTAACAAGTGATTCAAAATTATGTTTTATTGTGAAATATAACATTTTTGTTCACTTTAGGATTGCTAAAACACAAAAAATCGTTCAGTATACCTGCGAAAGTTTTCAAAGATAATAAACCACACTTTAATAAATTATTAGTAGTGTAGATAGATTCCTATACTTATTTTAGTTTTGCTTTTAGTCCAAAGGATCAGTATTGAATCTTGCAAGCAAATTTTTAGATGTACAGGCGACCTCTATTAAACGTCACGCTATTAAATATTCTATTTTATCCATTGTGTTTGGTGTGACTAGAACACACATAACAAAAATGAAATAATAAAATTGTGTATAGGGGTTGAGGCCCTGAGTTATTATCACGTCATTAAAATTTTATAATGTCTCTTTATAAAACAAACTCCTAAGAATTAAAATTTTGTAATTGAAAAATTCGTCAACGGAACGCTATTTGACTGTTAAAATGCCACTAAAAACATAAATTGAAAAAATCTTAATTCTATTTGTTATTTAATCGCACGATCAAGAAAATTGTGTGGTAACGCTATTAATATTACAGATATTTTTAATTTGTTATATTATTATATATATTATAATTGTACTCGTATATAGACTTAAAATTCTCATATTTTAAGGATTATTTTCGTTGGATCCCATTTTTGATGCCATTTTATAGACAGGTTTCATTTGCTAATTCCATTGAGTCCGATGTTGCAACTGTTTTTATCAAACATTTAAAAAGTGGATGTGTTCGCGGTAAAAGTAAAACTTGTAGTTTCAAAATATTTATCAGAGACCGCAAAGCCTTAAAGTTAAAGCGCAAACAGAAAAACATACTACAGCGCCATCTAGCGAAGATACACTGAACTACGGAGTATAATGAACTACGGAGCAACTACTGATCCTGTATCGTGAAATAGAGATTCTCATGGTGATTAACAAATATAAAACATCTCAACATCAATTGTTACCACCGCCACTTACACACGGCGTATTTACGAGTAGTATACACTAAAGTAGAAGTCTTTTAAAACACCGATACACTTGGATAGTTATACTGTTTTTTATTAATATTTAATTATAATATTAGTATTTTTAAAAACGTTAATTGTATAAACAATTATAATTATGTTCTTTAGAACAAACATACCTTATTAGAATTTGCGCTGGACTTTTCTTGCACCTTTTTGCTACAGTTATCACTTTTGGATCTTCCAACAAGTAACGTTCGCCAGACTTCGCCCAAGGACGTTGGGGGCTACCCAGGGGACTATACGCGGTAATTGTTATATCCCGTTCTTTACAGAATTCGAAAAGTTTTTGTTGATTTAAATATGGGTGACATTCGACCTGGAATTAAGTGTTAGATTGTCAATAAAAAAATGTATGTACTAAGTACAATCTGTTTGCCATAATCTAGACTATAAGTAGCTTGGGTTTTTAATACGTTACCTCCACCTCTTTCACTATTTAGGTAGTCAGTCAGAAACACCAACCCAAGAGGTAATATCGTCTACTGCAAGATAATGTCATAGAGAATAATAATTTACGCTGGCTAATTATGACTTCTAAAGATCAAAATCATTAAGACTACGAGTTTGTTAAAATGTATACAGGACTAGTAATGAAAACAGAATATTAGAATATGTACATGGGATTTTTAAAGATAAAAAATAATATTAGGACGATAAATTTATACGTTATTTTATAACTGGGTCAAAATTAACTTATACACGGTTTTATAGTAATGTACTTTATTATTAGTAGTTTAGTATTAGTTTATCTAGTTTTGCATGTACCACGTATTTTATTGTAAATATATATAACTTGCCCTGTATTCATATTGTATTGGTTTGGACTGCGTTCCGCGTGTGAAATCGACATCAGATTTAAATATTTCAATTAACTTTAAATCTCACCTGATTGGTCACGGGTTTAATCGAAGCCACGTTCAAAATTCGAGTCAGTTGCACAGAATTGAAGTTACTAACTCCAATACTTTTCACAAGTCCTCGTTCAACGAGTTTCTCCATTTCTTTCCAAGTATCTACATAATCAGCGTCAGAAGCAATCGCTAATTCATTGGAATCCAACGGAAAAGGATTATCGCCTTCCTGATATGAACAAAGATTTAGCACAAAAATCTGTTATATAAAATTTGTCCAAGTCAACTTACTAAGTCTAAAAATACAGTTATTGCTTAGTGAAAATAGTAATGTGAAGGATATACGCTGAGTCCTATACAATGTGAAGACACGATTACTAAAAAAATCTAGATAAAAAATCATAAACTGCCCTCTAAATTTTACAAATAAACCACTGAAAACAAATACTTTACCAATATTAATTAAACTTTATATATTAATACAACGTAGTACGATACGTGTACTAGATGAGCTGTATTGGAAATAATGTTTACTTTTTTGTTGTTACAAATGAAATATTTACAAATTAAATTGTAAATATTTCGTGCGGGACGATGGGCGACTCGTGTCCGAAGCAAAAATCAGTCGCGTTCAAATGTCCTTTTGGGGAACCAGTGTCTCTCACTCTAACTTGCAAGAACATATCTATGAAAATATAGGTGCACCGGTTTACAACCACTTGACAGGCTAAGCTTCTTTAAATCAAGATAGATAACATTTCTATAGGTTATATAAACAAAAAATTATACTTACTTATTTTTAAATAATTATCAAATAATAATTTGCACAGTTTGGCAGGAATAATCTATCCCATCACCAAAAAATTGTACTGTGCACGGCCCTCTATGATAAGTTTAGTACTTATTTCATGCGTTACAAATAAACTTTGTATTCAATTAGAACAATAATAAAGATTTGTAATTATTTAGTCATATTTTACCTATTATATCCATAATATTGTGAACAATTCGGCAATTGGTAACCAAAGTGCCAATTTACTAGGAACATTGGATGGCAACCATGTGGTCACAGTCCGACGAATAGCACATTTTGTTTTGTTTATTATGACCATAATAATTCTTACAAGTCTTCTACAATTTAAGATGTTTCATTATAAAAGTACAAAGATACAATTGTTTTGTAAGCGACCACAAATTTTTAAAGAGCTTTTGTTTAATTTACTTACAAACGTAGACTAAAAGGGTGGTCGTTAAATATGAAATTAGATTGTAACTACCATATTTTACCATGAGAGACACATAGGCTGCTAACTTAAAACAATTTAATCCATATTAGTTTTATAAGTGCGAAAGGGTGAATGTCGTTTAAGCACGGTTAAACGTTGAATAAATTTATTTGAAATTTGGTATGGAGATAATGAGTTATTAAGAAGAGCATACAATTGTTTTTATTTTTGAAATTATTCCTTAAGATATACACATAAAACTCTATCTGTCTGCTTTCACAGCTCAACCGCTAAACTGATTTTAATAAAATTTATCATAGAGACAGTTTAGTTCTTGATGTAAGACTAGACTGCTCTTTTTAAATTATTTTTTTCATTTATAACATTCGCTCCGTAAATATCATTGATGCCACGACGGTACTTGTAGTATTACTACTAATTTTTAAGGTATCCATGATGATGAAAACGATTTAAATGCGGTAAAAATGTTAGGTTAATAAAGAAATGGATTATTTTGAAAGAGAACTGCATCTTTTTAAAAAGAAAATTAGAATGTTTAGCCAAACAAAAACTATTTTGTTTTGATGTCACCAGTATTGGCGAAAATATAAAAAAATGTTTCATGCTAACATCATATACAGAGACCAAGCTACCGATGTTTATGGTTCTAGAGGCAGACACCTCCTCACTGTAGATCCTATATCGACATGAACAGCCTTTTGCATTAGGCTCTTAATTCAGCTGCCTAATGCGGATTATTGTATTATAATATTATTTCTCTAGTGTTGCCCTTGATTATATTCGTAGACAACAACTCAGGACCTGCCACTTTCCAGTGGCAGCGATATAGCAGCGCAGGGGGCAAACGTCCCGATCCAGCCTCCACGCGTCCCTTGCGGGGCAATGTGGAGACCACCGTCTGTTGGGCCATGGCCCGCCAGGCATGATCACCTCGCGTGGTCGGTGGTGGTGTGTGTTTGTGTGTGTGTATGTGTGTGTATTTGTATATTTGTGTATGAGCTTATGTATGAATACTATAGCCGTGTCACACGCTTTTAACAGATTTGCGGCGAAGTCATGATTCATTGCTTTTTGCTAATTAGTTACAACTATTTTAAGCTTATTGTTATTAAATTTACGTACTCTGCAAATTTTATCACATTTATTGTACGTGTGGGGAACTAAAAAATTGTAACGTCTTTGAGCGAATGCTGGTTTGCAACGAGGCACAGGGCATCGCTCTCTACGAATTTGCGATTTAAATAGTAGAATGACAATACGTTTGTGTTACCATCGTAGCATTTTCTTCACAAATATCTTCATGACAGATAATACATCTGTTATTTCGTATCCTGAAGACATGGGATGCCGAAACAGTAAATATAACAATACTTTAAGAACCATGCACTGCGATCGCTCAACCTCCATCAAAAGGATTTTCGCTGTACGAACCCACGAGCCAATGCAGTATCTGATATTGCATTGGCATAGTACTTGGTAAGTTTGTGTCAGTATTGTACTACTGTAGCTACTGTGAGCAAATTTTATATATCTAAATTAATTTTATTACTCTAGCTGCTATAATGTGTAGTCCAAGTAAGTTTATCGCTCAGCGTAATTCCAGAGGTACTTAATAGAGGTGACCAGATATATGTATGTAACTGTGCGTAATACCCTTTTTTTTTTTTTTTCCTGTGCGGAAATCCCCTCGGATACCACCTACTGGTGGTTATGTCGGACTCGAACCGACCAAAAACCGCACGCCGTCTCAGGTACCAGTAGCCGGGCAATCAGGTGTACCCTAGAAAGGAAATCCCTGAAACCCCAACGTACCTCGGGTCATCTACCTGCGGCTTGCAGATGACCCCCCCTCTGCTCCAAAAGAGCGTGTGCTCTGTAGCACGTCCCGCTGCCATCCCGGCGTACTCCTGCTCGGGTGACGGATGGCCTCACCTATCACCCTCAGTCTAGCGCTTATGGAGGACGGAGATCGTTCTGCAATCTCCGGCGCCCGAGCCGTCTGTGATACCGGACACGTTCCCGGGCCTGGCGGACCGGGAGAGTTCTAAACCTCTCCCGGTCCCGCTCCGACATCTCCTTTGCAAGCATAACTTGTTCGCAAAAAGAGATGGCGGAGTTCCACGCGCTCTCGCTCCGCAACATGGCGGCGATCATGCTACCGAGCGAGAGAGTTTCCACTCCGATGGCCGTCATAAGGTCACGCCTCAGCTCCGCCCACGCTGGGCATTCTGCCAGCGTATGGAGCGCCGTGTCCATGGTCCGGCCATCGCAGTGGTGGCACTCAGGGGTTGGCTCCTTTCGGATCAGACACAGGTGATCTCCGAAGCATCCTTTTCCAGTGATCACCTGCGTCAGCCGATATGAGAGGGTCCCGTGATTCCTCTCGAGCCAATCCTCCATAACGGGTCTTACTGCCGCAATGACGGCGTGCCCGGCGCTTGGTTGCCCAAGTCGTTCCTTCCACTTCTCCACAAGGACCTGGCGGAGTTGGGTTTTCTGATTCTCGATTTCTCGAGTTTCAGGACTCCGGCCCAACTCCCGTGCCTGCTTGCGCCACTGATAAAGAGCCGCAAGGGCTCT
Source organism: Hypercompe scribonia (assembly GCA_949316085.1). Lineage (NCBI taxonomy): Eukaryota > Metazoa > Arthropoda > Insecta > Lepidoptera > Erebidae > Hypercompe > Hypercompe scribonia. The sequence goes on from OX438975.1 coordinate 10,247,689, forward strand.
CACCTCCAGGTCCCATGGTGGAGTTCCAGCCAGGAGACTCGCCACTTCAAAGGAGATTGTGCGGTATCCTCTTATGACCCTGATGGCCAGCACTCGCTGTGGTTGTCGCAGTATTGCGACGTTGCTCGCCTTGAGGGTCTCCGCCCACACTAGGGCCCCGTAAAGGGCCATTGACCGCACAACTCCTGCGTAGAGTCTCCTGCAGGAGTCATCGGGTCCCCTCATGTTAGGCAGCAGCCGCGCCAACGCCCGTGCTGCTCCCACCAACTTTGGGACCTGACTTCGGAAATGAGTTCCGAAGTCCCATCGGCTATCGAGTACGAGCCCCAGATACCTCATGGAGGACTCAATGCCGATGCGAGTATCTCCTACTATGAGGCTGGATCGATTTGGTGGCTTGTTCCGAGGCCCATGAAAGAACAAGGCCTCGGACTTGTGTAGAGCTACCTCAAGACCCAACCGCCGGATTCGCTCCAGGACTTGGGCAACACCGGCCGTGGCCCTCAGGGTTGCCTCACGATGTGTCTTGCCGCACGCCGTCACAAGTGTGTCGTCCGCATAACACGTGACGACGATGCCATCTAAGAAAGCACCGCGAAGCACCCAGTCGTAGCCAATGTTCCACAGGAGCGGTCCTAGGACCGATCCCTGCGGAACTCCGCACGACATTTCACGTCTACCGAGACCGGTCTTACTTGGGTAGATGACGGCTCTTTCCGACAAATATGACCCGACTATTTGACGGAGGTAGAGAGGCACTCGGTGGGTGCGTAATACCCTATCGTACGTCGAGTGACACCTGCCTCGTAGTGAACTTGTGCAAGAGAGATACCTGCGGCCGCACGATGTGTTTAGTGGGTTCATATACATATACTTAGTCTGGCCATAAATACTGTTACACTTAATTATAAAAAAATATTACATTTGAATTTCGAATCTGTCATTTTTATACGATTGTTCATTGTGTTTTCTCATTTTGGCGCCAATACATTGTAAAATATTTTGCGATATTAAAATGGTGTGGGGTGATAAAGAGAACCGAATCGCTGTGATAGCATTACACAAAGTAGGTATGGAGCCAAATGCAATTTTTAAAACTCTCCATACACTTGGTATTAGTAAAATGTTTGTGTACCGGGCTATTAATAGGTACAATGAGACCTCCTCTGTTTGTGACAGAAAAAGATCTGGCCGTCCACGTAGTGTTCGTACGAAAAAGGTGGTCAAAGCAGTAAGGGAAAGAATTCGAAGAAATCCTGTCCGAAAGCAAAAGATTTTATCTCGGGAAATGAAGATAGCACCTAGAACCATGTCGCGTATTTTAAAAGATGACTTAGGACTTGCAGCCTATAAGAGACGCACTGGCCATTTCTTAACTGATAATTTAAAGAAGAATAGGGTGGTAAAATCGAAACAACTACTGAAGCGGTACGCAAAGGGAGGTCACAGAAAAATTTTGTTTACGGATGAGAAAATTTTTACAATTGAGCAACATTTTAACAAACAAAATGACCGTATTTATGCTCAAAGCTCTAAGGAAGCTTCCCAATTAGTCGACAGAGTGCAACGTGGACATTATCCGACTTCAGTGATGGTTTGGTGGGGTGTTAGCTATGAAGGAGTGACTGAGCCATATTTTTGTGAAAAAGGTATCAAAACATCGGCACAAGTGTATCAAGATACCATTCTTGAGAAGGTAGTTAAGCCCCTTAACATCACCATGTTCAATAACCAAGTATGGTCCTTCCAGCAAGACTCGGCGCCGGGTCATAAAGCTCGGTCCACGCAGTCTTGGTTGGAATCGAACGTTTCGGACTTCATCAGAGCTGAAGACTGGCCGTCGTCTAGTCCCGATCTTAATCCGCTGGATTATGATTTGTGGTCAGTTTTAGAGAGTACAGCTTGCTCTAAACGCCATGATAATTTGGAGTCCCTAAAACAATCTATACGATTGGCAGTGAAGAATTTTCCCATGGAAAGAGTGCGTGCTTCTATTGATAACTGGCCTCATCGTTTAAAGGACTGTATTGCAGCCAATGGAGACCACTTCGAATAAGCTTTTTATATTTTTAATTGTTTTATATTTATGTATTAAACTGACACACTGTAAAAGTAATAAATGTTATTTGCAGTTAACAATTTTCTTTTTTCTTTATTACAATATTTATGGCAAGACTAGGTATATATTCTATATACTAGAACTATAAACATCGGTAGCGTGGTCCCTTCTCTCTCTTGGTTCTCCAATACTGGCCACATCAAATCAAAATAACTTTTATTTGGCTAAAAATTCATTTTGTTTTTTTTAAAGATGCATTTCTTTTTCAAAACTGGATTGAAGTATATTTCTTTGTTATATATAATATATAGCACTAAAACTTACAAATTTACAGGTTGCTGCTGTGACTTTACATCTGATCACCTTTACAGATTATATATAATATATAATAAATAGTTAAACGTATAATATGTATACGTATAATATTAAGAAAAAGAAAGGTAATCGACGCTTTTAAAAAACTGGTAACCAATATTATAAATAAAGAAATAGAATTTGAATGTTTAATAACATAAAACTAATATCACCCATAGATTCAACCTTATTTTTAAATAATAAATTTTATAACTCAATATAACTTGCCCTTTGTTATCAAGCTTAAGTTGCTTTAAGCAACTTTTAGAATAATAAAAACGGGCTTACCTTGTAAGCCATGGGCCAGTGAATGAGATATAAATCCAAATAATCCAATCCAAGATCAGACAGCGACATTTTTAGAGCTTTTTCCACTAAATCCGCCCTGTGATATGTATTCCATAACTTTGATGTTATAAAAAGGTCCTCTCTGTAAAATATTAAAGAAAATAAGGGATCAAATATTTCAACGAAAATTATGTAGGTTATACAAAATAATTGTGTCTCATCTATCTTTTAGCTTTCATAAATAATACCAATGTAAAAACTAACAGAATGAATAGCTACTGCTTATGAGAACAAAACTCACATTTATAATTCTCAAAAAAATAAAATAAGGATAAAGAGAGACGAAGCTGTTCTTGTCTTTATGTGTTTAAACGAACTTAAAATATTTGTTTTTCGCTTGTCTTTGAATCGAAATGAACAAGAACTGCACCTAAAATCTGATTTCACACAACCTCAATAATCACTTTGTACAGCAGTGCAATTAATCGTATTGTTCTAAGGTGACTTTTATAATAATATCGGTAGATATGAAAATTGCAAGACGTTGTTTATTCTTATCGCATATCCGTTAGAGATTCTAACATTTGTTCTGTCTGGACAGTATCGCTAACACTTTCTTGGATTACTAAAATGCTTTCAGAGATCGTACTACGTCACTCAGACTCAGACGATGGTTTGAACTATCTATGTTAATGACTAATATTGATACCATTCTGGCCTGGCAAATGGGAAGAGAGAATAAAACCGTGCTGCCTTTTAAGGCCAGTGAACTTTGTTTATTGTATTTCATTTTTTAAACTTATTTAAATGAAAACTTTACTAGGATATTTTTGTAAACTTGTTACTTTCTGACCACATTAAATATACGGAAAATTTTAGATATTGATTTACTTTTTATTTCCAGTATAACATACGACCTTTGTCTCTAGACTGTAATTCAGGCAAATAACACACTTACAGCGAAACTAAGACCATTATAAATTAGAACTATTAAAACAAATCTAAGGAGAATGGAAAAGAAAACAATGTCGTTCATTACAAATAAACAGTAGTAATCCACTTGGGATCAGAAGAAGTTGGAACTTTACCGATTTTATTCGGAACAAAAAGCGTATTTGGTATAAAAGCTGAATGGACGTATAATATTGACCTTTTTACAACGCCCTGCTTAATTTTCTCCTTGATCGCTTCTCCAATCTCTTTCTCGTTATAATACAGATGTGCACCGTCTATGTGCCGGTAGCCGATGTCGATAGCATAGTTCACGGCCCGGGTCACTTCGCCTGGCGCTGCCTAGAAATATTCAACAATTTTGAGTTTAAAATAACAAGTGTTAAAGTTTAAAATAAAACAAAATGGCTCATTTACGATAACACCAAATTATCAGATACAAATTGTGATTAAAAAATCATTCGTGATTTGGATTTTGGCTGAAAATTGAAAACAAAATAAAGAAATAAAAAGTGTCTAAAGAATGAAAATATAATAAAATCATAACTTGATGATTTCTTTTCTTTTTCATTTATATCACGTAGTTAGTTTTTATTGTCAATAAGATTTATAAATATTAACTACTTATTCGCTTAAAATATAAAATTATAAAATATATTTTAATATCTATAAGAGCCATCTTGCATAGGAACACGTTCTTAAATCGTTCAAACATTGGTGTTCTGTATGCGAATCATCCCCACCGATTATATTAATGTTTTTTGTTCAATCATCTAAAAGCAGAAGTAGCAACGTTCCGTTCCTACTCTTGGTTTCAGACTCCTATATTTCTTTATTTTATTTGATTTATCATATTTGTTTCTAAAAGAAATGTTAATTCAAATGCTACTATTATTCTGGGATCTGTCATTTAGCCCCATTTGGAAATAAAAATACAACTATTTTCTAATTGCAATCATTTTGCTTAGGAAAGAACTATTTCTTAGCCTTCCATGGATTCACCGTAGAGGTGCCGGATTCATCGCATATGATACAACTTTCATTTTCCCGTATTTTTCTTAGAAGATTTGTCCAACTGTCCGTTAAAACAGAATCGTTATCAGATGGGACAATAAATAATTTAAATCGCTGTGGGGAAACGGTATTGAAACTGAAGTAGTTTGAAGAAGGCTGAATCACTATCAGTTTATTCATCCTATGATTAGGGATGAAGATTTGAGATAGGTATATTATAGGTGTCATTTCTCTGAATACAAACTCTGGGACATGTTACATATTGCTATCTAGACCACCACCGCGATTTTAAGACATGGATAACATGCTTAGATACATTTTCTTATGTGAATGCAAAATAAACGAATAATAAATATTAATGAACGAATACAATACAAATACAAATTCATACAAACAAATATTTGTATTGAGCTCTAATGAATCTCGCTACCATTGATGTTGCAATCAAAAATAGAAAATACCAGTGTCGCGCCAAAGATGTTCTCAAAAATAAAATAAACGTTCTTCCATCACCATATTTCTCTCTCTGTCGCTCACATTCACACCACACATTCTTTTGCGATAACCAAGATTGGCTACCATACATAAGGATCGGGAATAGCATACAATTCTGCATAGCTAAACTAGCTTTTTTAGACTCATTTTTGGCCAGAAAAGAGTGCAGGGCACTATTCACCTTATTATCCGCTTACAATCTCTTTTAAAAAAAATCTTCATGTCTTCATGTCTTTGTAAACATAGAATCTAAATATACAAACGCCCACATTTGTTCTACTCTCTTTTCTTCAATCGTAATGTTAAAATCAGTCAGTATTTTCCGTTTCAAAGTTCAATATTTCCGTTTCCATTACATTCATTTTCATCTTTTTTATTTTAAATCCTTTATTCACAAATGTTAGTAACTCATTCATTCTCAATCCCAACTCAGAATCTTTCAAAACCATCAAAAGACTGTCCTCTGTTTGACACCTCTCGAGATGTAAAACCAATCTGTGTATTATCTGACTTTGAACTCTTATTCATTTACATCTTAATTAAGTTCAAGTATATTACTTACTTGCTATCTTCAAACATATCTTCAAACTTCCAACTTGATAACCGTTATAACCTATGTATATAGGTCAGGAAAGAAAAAGTGATATAACATACAAATGACACATTGAGATCTTTGTAATTTTTGACCAGACAGAAGACATAATTATATTTTGTTGAACTTTTGAGCTGATGATGATGATTATGAATTTTTATACCCATCCACGATTGAGATAAGATGATAAAAAAAGCAAAAAGGCATACATTTGTATTATTTTTAGAAAATAAATGATGCTATTAATTTATTTGTCTGTCTGAATTTTAAAAAACAGTACTCGTAATTTTCTATTTTTATTTGTAATAAATACACAAAATAATAAAAAATAAGTACGATAACCAGAGTGGTCTAAAGCGGTAGTTTGTTATAACTAAAGGCCGACTTTCCTTTTTTGCGAAGTAAGGTTTGAAAAACCCTACCAAGAGATTCAAACAAATATCTTTAGCTCTATATCAATCGAAGTTATCTACCGACTTACGTAGATATATAATTTAACTAACCGACCGGAACTAATGTGCGTAGCATATGTATATACGAAATTTTTATTTGTTATACCTACTTAATTCTTTTGAGCATTCTATAGGTAATTTAATATAATTGTTATCATTTTGAAATAACATTTCCTTTAGAAAATATGATACAACAATAGTAGGTTCATGCAAAACTTTAACTAAATTATCCAATAAAACGTACAAAAGTGCAAACTTGAAGGCAAATCTGTATGCAACTAAATAAATCAATATTTTAGTACCATGTTTAAAGTTATATAGGAGGTTAAATGTCCAGAAACAATAGTAAAAAGTAAAATAGCTCACCTGCCATGTGCCGAGCCCTAAGATAGGACAGGTCAACCCATTATTGAACTTAACACAAGGAACATTTACAGACATCTTTCTTAACAAGCGACAGACACTTCAATGCGACAAATTATTTTGTAAAAGACCTGTTTTATCAATAGTTTATCACTGTTTACATTATCAAAAGAAATGGAAAAAAACAAAGTGCTCGTTATCAAATTAAAATATTATGTAATGATACACAGACACTATATTGCAGACGATTTCATTTGATCCAAATACAATTAAGAACTTTTTGGACAAAATTGCCTTTCTAAGTAGAGACCTAACTATTAAAGACTGTTGATATGATATGTGAGATTCAAAGATATCTAATACTATATTTTAACTATCTATAAGAAATACCCCGTCTTATGTGTATAATTTAAAAGCAATAAAAAGCAAAAACCTCAAAATAATAACAGTCTTTGAGATATACAGAAAGTGGAATTAGCTCAAAATAGAAATATTTTTTTAATTTGACAATTAGTTGTTAGTACATAAATAAAATCTTGCAGGTAATTTGAATTTATAGAAAATAAAAAGCAAATCCTTAAAAATGTGAGTAAAATAATAAGAACAGGTAAATATACGAAGTCGAATCGTAATGTTTTATTGTTCTGATGTTATCTTACACCTATTAATTATACAATGTTTCCCTCTTATGGTCTCGTAAATAAAAATCAACGTTTATTTTCTTGTATTTTATGCTCAGGTATGCTTTTAAGCCGATCTTTATAAAACTTTGTATTTACATACATATATCTTTCATTCAAAAGATTTCTGCTTGTAAGGGATGCAATAATTATTTTTGTGCGAAGCAGACCTGTACAAAAATTGTTTTTGATTTAGTAAAATAATTAACATCAATATATTTCATTCTCCTAAACATGTATCAGAACTCGGACTTCTAAACTCAACCCCTAATGGATTCATCCCTTAGGAGTCAGAGGTTGAGTTTAGAGGTATTGAGAACTGGGATAGATTTAAACGATGGCGAATTCCATAACTACTCGTATAATTTCTGGATGCATAAAAAGTGCTCCAAAATGAGATAGTAACAATTGATTAAATTATATCTTTACATTTGTTTACACACGTTTCTCTATAAACTGATGTAATATTAAATTTTAAAAGCAATTAAATTTTAACGGTTAGAAAGTGAAAGATAAATGTAATACATCGAAGGATTATAATGTGAGCATATTGAGGATATCTAGTGAACGTTAACATACAAAATCAAAATTTCGTTTAGCGAAATGTGTAAAAAATCGTAAAAACGAGTGAAAAAGAAAGAAAGTTGCTTTTCCACATAGAGTAAGGTAAAATAGACCATAATCTCGTAATCCCATGAAATACAGGGCCATCAGCCTGCCCTTTACAAAGGGAAGTAATGTAATGCAGTTTTCTCAGTGCTACTTGGAAGTTTGAAGAATAAGTATATAATTTAATACATAATCGACATTAATAATTTTTCTATGTACCTAATAACATTCTACTGCATAAAATTATGTAATAAAATACTGACCACATAGCTAATACTAAAAAATTAGTGACGTACCTAATTAGGATGCTTCTTTTGCACTCTTATACAACTTTAAAATACTTATAATATTTCTAACTTAAATCGTTAAAACTCACTTTTTAATATCATTTATAAGAGATTTACGAGTAAACTTTACAATCATTATTTTAGACTGGGCGGTTTTAAACTAAACTACAAAGAACGTTAATAAATTATCGGGGCTTCGAGCAATGTCATACAATATAAGCCAAAAAAATATGAAAACTATGGTAACACATACATGATCAGGGTATCATAACTAAAAATCTTGTTGTAGTACATTTAAGTATATGAATTGGAACTTATCTTTAGCAGAGGAGGATAAACTTTTGTACGAATATAGGTCCTTACATATTTTTAAAGGCGTCGCAAGTACCCGTGGACTCTGATTACCTGAAATCAGTTTTAAGTTCAGATTAAAACTTAAACATCATTCTTATATAATAAAAACATGCGTTTTAAGTGTTAATCAGCTGAAATTCGTCTCGGTAATTGATTTTAATTTACAGTTTTATCTCGATTACGTTGCCGCGTTTTCGACATTATTCGTTCGTATCACGAGTTATGTCGTCATAGACGTGACGCCCTACAATAGCATCAGTCATGAACGACCACTTAGCTGATAAGCCACAGACGCCCTGGAAACAATAGAACAACTAGCCCCTTGTCTCCAACGCATAATCAGAATACTGTGTATTGTTTGATAAATAAAGTTAATCTTGGCATCCGTCATGAACCACCACTTAGATGATAAGCCGCAGACTAAACATTAGAACAATTAGCTCTTTGTCTTCAATACATATCAATAAGAATACTGTTTTAACTTTAAGAAATGGTTTCATAAATAAAGTTAGTCTCAATCCACTCTTCAAGCCGAACACTTGTCTTATTAAAAACCCTCTCGCCCTCGCTCACTACCTAACTCACGCAGTAAATTTATATTAAATTTTATATTTTATAAAAATAGTTTCTATGAATTAATATATAAGTATGTAAACAATAAATAAAAAGTACTAAATGTTAAAATACAATGATTGGCTAACAAGCTACAACGGCACATTCAAATTGTTATCAAAATTTGTCATGTTGAATTGTCAAACTAAACTAAACTATTACAACAATGCTACACTTTTGTCATAAATCAAGAGATTGTTGTGATTTTTATTTGAACAAATGTGAATTAAGATTTATTAAAGTGAATTAAAATATGTATGATAAATATTTATTTCGTTAGTTGTATAATTAGTTAAGTTAAAGTAAATATTTTATTATTATTTAGAAACAAATATTTCGGACATTTGACACACAACGTCATCTAGTTTCAAACTAAACAGAGCTTGTGCTCGTGTAGATCATATAAACATTTGTTCCGATCCAGGAATCGAACCCGAGGCCTCAAGAACAGCAGTCGCATTCACTACCGCTGCGCTACCGAGGTAGTTATTAAATCATCGTAAAACACGTTTATTTCCCTTAAAACGCCTGAGAAATCACTACTTGAGAATAACTTCAGCTTGTCTTACGTAAACAAAGATCACATTTATCAAAATCTTTATCTGAGTAAAGATTCACTTGAGTACGAATCCATGAGTCTCGTTTTAAGTAACTTTCAAAATAAAATCTCTATTTAAAATCAATTTTAAGATTACATTCAAGTCTGAGACACGTTTTAAAATACGGGTAATAGATACTGAATCATTCTCAAGATATATACAAATATGCATAAGTATACACAAATATGCGTAGCATGTGGCATGCTACTTTCCTCCACCTTTTCTTTAGTATATACCTACTTATTAAAAGTTTACTTTAGAATATAACTAACATTTGTGAAAGTCCTGGTGCTTTTTAATTTTGCCTTTAATTTTAACTCCAACGTAATTATAGTTCTAAGCATATTCTTAATAGTGTTCAGTTACCGGTTCAATTAGTTACATAGATTCCAGAATATTATTCTAATATTAGGTACTATGAAGTTGATACGTTGTGAGAATATTTTCCAACCCGACCACAATCAACACCCAACTGTCCGTAAACTGTGTACAAACGTTACACCTAATAGCCGATTAGTCGCTAAGCGGTGTAGTGTAGTCAGAACCTTAGTTCTTAAATCGGATTTAGGTATACGAGCTCGGCGTTTTAATGTCAAGGGTCGTCCATATTTTTCGATTCCCGTAAAGATGTCATAAAGTTTCCCTTCACAGGAAGATAAGAAAGTTATATGGATGGCGCGACCCTTACGGCCGCATCTAACTCTTACTATCCATCACAAGTAATTGCAGCACTTCCCTTAGTGTTCACAAGAAGCATAAATGGGACGACCTGCACGTGACCAGCCCTATCTAGCTATTTATTACTCTCACGTTTTCTCTTAAGGATATTGTGCAGGTACCTTTCAAGAAGATGTTCTTTGCATAGGCAATCTAAACTTCTATGTGAAGCTGCTAAAAGAGTCATGACCAATATTTATGATATGACAACAGGATAACTTTAGTAGATAAAAAATAATGACGGCATAAAAATTCAAAGAAATATTTACAAGCTCATTAGTGACAAAAAAAATCTAGATTTTTATATATGTAGCCAGATACCCAGTGTCACAAGACGAATATAATGACATCTCAAATGTCAATCAAACCGCTTAGATTACAAAGCAAGCAAAAATATACATACACTTAAGACGGGTAAAAATAAATCACATTTGTCGTATTTACAGCATTCGTTAATTTATTTTCTGACTTGGATACTTGGTTACAACCAAGTGTAGATTTTATTTCTTTATTAGGAACGCCTAATGGAAAGCACGAATAGAATCCAAGAGTTGTGGTCACTATACCCATAGCAAACGCAGACAATGCAGTATGGTGACCCTTACTATGGTGGCCTCATGAGATACTTTTTTACGCCCTGCTTGGGGACGTGAAAGTCATGATAGTCATCGTGGCAGTGTAAGACTCACACACTTACCACAATAACTGTCACCCCTGCATCAATGGGCCTCCGGTCTCGCACTCACTAACGAAAGACGACAGTACAGATACTGTCGCTTTAGATTAGTCTTCTGTGAGACAGTAGTACTCCCCCGGTCGAACCGGCCCGTTCTTGCTGAAATCAGCGTGTCTACAACCTATAGGTTTACTACCTTTAAATCCTAGTCTACTACATCCTTACAAATAAAACTTTAAAAAAAATAGCTCAGTAAAAATAAGAATGATGGGTTGTAATTGTGCATGTAGGCAGTGGTAAATTAAAAAAAAACTTAAAACAGAAGCGACAGAAATAATATAACACTTCTGGTTACTTTTACTACTTACTTACTTTTACTTTACACTTATCGCTTCTAAAATTTACACTATAGTTTAGAAACATAGGTATGTTGCCATGGTCCCCAGAATTATTTTCAGGGGGTGCGTCTACCCTGCATCTGGGGCGTGTGGATGGATATACATACTATTTACCATTATAAAATGTAGAATTATACCAGATCTTTAACTATTAAATCAAGTGTTTGTAAAGTTTTTTTTTTCTTTTCTACGAGGGAGATGCAAGTGTACCCCTTACACACCCTCCCGACGAGTATATATACTATATATATGTATTTGATTTGTAAAATGTGCTGTACAAAACGTACAAAACATATACTTAATGAATATCTGACCTCAAAATATTCTCTAAAAACTCTTTTCTCCGAATATCGCATTTTAACTACCCGTTAGTTATTTTTAACATGCATGAAATCAATAACAGCATAAGCTTGGTCAAACGCTGATATGCGAAATTGTATTTACTAGTATTTCACGAATATAGAATTGCATCATCATTATAGCCAGTTGATATTTCCGTTATGGTAGTTAATTACCGACCACTGAAAGTACGGGTATGCAACCACGATCACCACGATCGTTTCGAACTACAACAGTCTCTGTCCCTGTTTCCATTTGAGATTTCAGGTCTTATTAAATATATCTTTAAAGAACAGTGACAGTATTGACGCTAACAATAGGTATTCTGTTTGGACTGGAATCACATTATATCAGAACTAGGTAAGTCATGAAAAGATGAATAAGTTGGCGAACTTATGTAACCTTAACCAAACTCTGGTAACCACACATAGGCGAGTTGAATATCAGGTCAAGTCATTATTGTAGTCAGTAAGCAATAATTTACTAATCGATATTTGACTTCTATAAATATTTTTAACTATTTAGCATGAAATATCAAACAGAATAATATGTAACTACGAGTTTCTTTAAAAAGAAAACTACGGGTTTACCTCTTACCTTACCATATAAGTTTTTACGGTTTTTCAAGCACATGGATAACGGAGTTATATAACTGAAAACTTTTTAATAGAATTAGTAAGAAGCACAAAAAGTTAACATCTCTTACTAATGTGAGCGGATATATTGTTCAAAACAAAGTTTAATAATTCCGCTAGTATGTACTTGTACTATCAACTGTAGATATTTCTACTTGCCTTATCGAAGATGTCATACTAAACACACATACCAATAAAACGTCTAAAAATGTACAAACGTCCAAAACAGTTTCTTCATCTCCCTGAAAGTAAGTTTTAACCTAACCTTTTTTTGTTATTCATAAATCTCCACTATACAGAAACCCACGTTTAGAACCTATACGATTATAACTTGAACGACACTAACGTGAAGACCTATGTTGTATTCTAAGTTAGTGTCCTTTTCTGAGGTAGCAGAGCCACGCTGGTTTCAGACCGGCTCGACCGGGGCACTACTACTCTCCCACAGAAGACCAACCTAAAGCAACAGCATCCATGCTGTCGTGTTTCGTTGGTAAGCGAGGTTTCGTGAGACCGGAGGTCTGTTTATGCAGGGGTGACAGTTATCGTAGTAAATATGTAAGCATTACACTGCCACGATTAGTGTCAATCCTTTTACGTCTCCACAGCGGGTACGAAGAAGCATCTCACTCATCATCTCATCTCATACACTAGGCCGCCATAGTGTGTTGCGCCATACTTTATTGTCTGAATTTGCAATGAGTATAGTAACCATTACTCTTGGATCCTTTTTATGCTTTCCATCAGGCAGAGTAGAATCACTTTGGCAAGCTGTTAAAATAGAAAAAAAATATTACAAATTAATTTTTAGTTACAATTTACATTGAAAATAGTACAATTAATTTATGCGATTGATTTTCACGTAATATGTAGTATAATACAAATATAGTAACATCAATGTATCTATCTATTACCTCAGAAAAGAAAAATAAACAGAACTGCGATCAACGACAAATCCCAAGAGGTTCTTTGTCAATTAATATTATTGAAACGAAACGATTTATAATATTATACACACATAACGAAGTCTATGCTAATTCGTCCTCACCGGCACGGAAACTTGGCTAAGTACAAAACGTATGACAACTTCCTTTTTTTTTCACTTAACTCTACAAATTTTGGCTAATTGTGATCGGAGTCTATCCAGTTAACGTTCCTGATCACTTCTTTTCACATTAAAAGGTTTTTCGGGTTCATAATAAAGTTTATGCAAAAAATCACGTTTTCACAAAATTTTACACTAGAGTTAAAAGCACTACGAATTTAAAATTGTTTGATTTTTTGTCGCTTTCTGTCCTTTTTAATAGCGTGTGTTGCCTCCTCTAGCCGTAATGACCGCCTGCATTCGGTCTGGCATGCTTTGGATGACGTTCTTGATGTTGACTTGTGATAAGTCGCGCCAGGCAGTAAGTGCAGCATCTCGAAGCTGGTTAAGGGTTTGTGGTGGGTTCGATGATAACTTTATTGCTCGTTTCAGTTTGTCCCATACGTGTTCTATCGGATTTAAGTCCGGGCTGCGAGCTGGCCACTGCAATTTTTGAACACCAACCTCTTGAAGGTAATCATTCACGATGTGAGCGACATGTGGACGGGCATTATCATGCATTAAAATGAATTGGTCATAACCAATAAACCCTCCAAAGGGCACAACATGATCTTGAAGAATTTCTTCGACGTATCGAGTTGCATTTAAGGCGTTATTGACGATGACTAATTCCGTACGAGCATCAGAACTCACGCCACCCCATACCATTATAGAGCCTCCGCCAAAACTGACCGTCGGTGTGGTTGTCATCGCCAAATAGCGTTCCCCTTTCCTTCTCCAGACACGTTGTCGACCATCAGGTGTATTTAAAGCGATCCTGCACTCGTTTGTAAACAAAACCCTTGCCCATTGCTCAAAAGTCCAGTTAGCGTGTTCGCGGGTGTAGTGAAGTCGAGTTACTCTGTGCTGTGGGAGGAGCTGTGGACCACGGGCTGGTCTTCTTGCTCTCAAATTAACTTCCTCCATACGTCTTCTCACCGTAAGCTCGCTAACATTCACATCTCTGGAGATTTGAAGCCGCTGACAGATCTCAACAGCGGTCAGGAAGCGATTTCTTAAAATCTCTAACACAATAAAGCGGTCGTCACGAGCTGATGTGCATCTTACACCGCCACTACCTGGTCTTCGGGTGTAGCGGCCAGTCTCTTGATACCGTTTTAGTGCATATTGCATCGAAGAACGCGGCACGATTAGGACAATAGCCACTTCACGATGGGTCAAACCTTGTTCAACTAATGCCACTGCCTGTGCTATCTGACTTGATGACAAAGGCATTTTTATGGATCCTAAGGGGCCTTTAGGTGTTTGTTAACCACAATAACAACAAAAGTCTTTGTCAAATTAAAACTTAAAATTTTTAGAGCACAATTAAAAACTTCGACTTCGTCGGATTAATGACACGATTTAACTAAACTTTAAAACGCAGACCAAAATGCATTTCAAATTAGTGAATTACCCTCTTGAGATGAACATAAACATTTTTTCTACCCACTTACACGATAAGAACAAAGTTAGACACCCTTCAAAAAATGTTATCGCATGTTATGAGTTTGGCCAAGATTCCGTGCCGGTGAGTATTTCGAATTATTCCCACGGAAAATACAATTCATTGCGTGCTCTCGTAGTAACAATGTAGTTAGTACTCAAATTTAATACGCAATGTATGCTTCTTTTTTATAGATTAGATCGTAACGGTTCAAATACGATCGTTTTCAAAGATGTAAAGAAGTATGGGAATTATGAACGATCGCGTTCAAAACGTGTCAAAAATTCTGGCGCGCCTTCTGAAAAATTCTGACACTTAATTCTCCGTTCTGTGGGGATTACATACTGTTGAATTGCATGACGTTTCGATCAGTTTATGACTACAGCCCGTGGCCACTTACATTATTGTGAAAGTATAACGTAATATTCGTTGTTGCTGACGACTTATTAATGTGAGCGAGTCAGTTATAATCCCGCTAGCTGACTAAAAAATTGTGTATTCAGTTTATTCGAAGAAGGCTCTTATTCTACCAAGTAACGCCATCTGTGTCGTGTACTGTGTACAACTGTGCGTACTTAAACCTACTTTTATTTCACAGGTTTTATTTCAAATTAATACCAAGCAGTTTGTTTTTACGTTATTCTTTAGTTACTTCTTTAACTAATTTGCAAACACTAAAAACTTTGCATCTGTTTTTTCAGCTGCACTCAATATTAATTTAAGCGTAGAATCAAATTTATTTTTGTATTTTTATGTAGATTTTGGTAAGCAGGCTTCTATGTGCAGCTATGCTTATTTTTATTTATTTGTTTCTATTGCTATAGTATGTTTTTCGCCGTGTAACATTGCATTTAAAATAAGAACAGCATAGTAATTCTCCTGTCATTATGCTGAGCTAGAAATCTTTTTTCTGAAGTAGTGGTGCCTTTACTTTTTTATTTTATTGCTTTGTGTTGTATGTAGCATGTGCGGGAGCATCATCTGTATAAGCATAAAATAAATTTTATTCTTTCTTACAGTTCTTAAAATATTTACAAACTAATATTGTTTCACATATTTCAATAATATTTTTGTAATTTATTTATTTTTATATGTTTAAATAATTAAATGTATTTAAATGATTTATTTTTACAATAATATTTTTATTATTATTTCAATAATATTTAAATTTACTAGAGAATCACATTTACATTTATTTGTCTTTACATTGTACACTGCTTCTGTATTGTTATTACAGATATTGTACACAATTATTTACGTCGGTATTATCACTCTTACACTTATTTACATACACAAACACATTTTAATGGCTTATAAAATTATATAGATGGTGTTTATGAACATTAGGCTATCCTAAATGACAGTGGCATTAAAGAAAAAAAACTAGCTATGTAAAGGTTATCGATTTAATAAATTAACCATAAAAATAACTAAATGTTAACAACTTAAGTTAGCACTAAATGTTCTGATTTTAAAATGGTCATTACTTAAACAAATCTTTCTGATGATCCTTCCGCTAATAATTCTTTTTCAGCTGCCTGCTTCGCAGCTTCGATCTGTGGTTTGACATATTTGAAATATTTATAAAAGTGATCACCGAGTAGGACTGACCCATACAGTGTCAAACCAATACAAACTAGTACACCACCGCGGTGTAGTTTGTCGTATAACTTATTACGAGCATATTTTTTCATGTTATCTGAAACAGAAACAGATCCGTATAAAATATCGCATTGAAAAATATTATTATGTCATAATACGTCTCAATAAATGAAAACACAATATTTAGTGTTAAGGGATTTAACGTAATATCAGAAAGTAATGGTTCTGGTAATTTTAAGTTAAACTGGTATTGTTTTAAATAACTTAGTTACCTGTTTATAACTAAAGTTTACTTCTTGATATTTCTTAAAAACAGAAAGAACACTTTATATGTGCCTACATTTACAGGTTATGTTTTCTTTTCGAATGTCAAAGTCACTACTGCCAGTGAAAAAATTGAAAACATCTAAAAAATTTTGAAAGAAAACATTACTCATTGTACCATTTTAAACATTTTGATCTTAAAACTTTGTTTCAATTTAATCTTCGTTAACATCCAAAGTAATTTCAGAATTTTAAGGTGAGTTTAACTGTAATTTTTATTCGGAAATTCCTCGTTTAAGGGCAACACTGATTACTACTAATCAAACTGTCAGAGAGGAAAATAATAGAAGGAAGGAGATAATGTTACATACATGTCTGACTTGTTGAAGTGTATGTGTATAAGGTACCTAGCCTTAAAAGCAAGAATCTATCTCTATTCACATGAAATAAGTGCTCAGCTATTTTATGTACAAAAGTGAGAATTTTGTGCAATTGGCTGAAAACCCAAAAGTTAAATAGTTAAAAACTTTAAAATAATATGATATTTAAATGTACTACACGTACTACCAGATTCTGGCATTTAATGAACGTTTCATGCCGGCATTTCAGTTCGAAAATACCCTTAGCACCTGTTGCAACCCTAGAAAATGAAAATCATGCTCCAGTCAAAGTTGATAGAAATACCATATTACTATTAGAAAGGCTTTCTTTAGTAAAATATGATACACCTGAGGGTGTTAAAGTTTTAGAAGATTCTATTACTTTTGCTAATAAAATATTACATATTGACACTGAAGGTGTAGAACCACTATACTCGGTATTGGAGGATCAGTAAGTAGCAGTATCCATTATTTCAGTCTAGTTTTAGCATTCATAAATTATCACTTGTTCGTATAAAAAAAAAAATACATTTGATGACCAAAAAATCTGTCAATCAGTATTGCATTCAGATATCCAGACATATCACAAATGTATTTTTTATGATGCTGCTAAAGCAAAATCTTATTAATTGCCATTTTCTCATTTTTCCTAATTAAAAATTTGTGGGTGTGCAATATGACTCCAGTTCTCCAAGGCGATTTTTTTTTTGTAAACCTTTTGGTTTCTTAATATTGATAGTTTTTTAATGTCCTAGGAAGATTCCATATAACAAATAAGGTATAAATAATATTTAATGTTTAACTATGACCTGTAGACTTTTAATTTTATCTTAGAATAGAGGGCAATATTTACTACTATTGTCAATGCACTTGCAATGCAATGACTTCAGTGTACTTTATTATTTTTCACATTACAATTAAAGTGAGGGATGGTTATTAATCTACAAGTTATTTTTTAAAAAGAACTTCAAATTTAAGTATACCCTAGATAAAGCTGTATAATTGGGAATTGACTTGATTGTATAAATGGAATAACTATCACAATCATCACACTTTATAAAACACTTCACCTCATCACTGTACTTTTTGTTTATTACAGAAACTTAACATTAAGAGAAGACAAAATAACCCAAGGAAACTGCCAGAGAGATATCTTAAGGAATGCTGCTGTAAAAGAAGATGATTATTTTGTAGCACCTATAGGAAACATACCATTACATGAAGTAGAAATTGAAGACACATCAATAAAAGTGAATGAAAATGAAAACTGAAGTCAAAAATTTATTCAAACTAGCACATTATTTTAGAATAGCCAAATGTAATGACACTTCTGTTACATATAATTTAAAGTGGCCCAGTCTGATGCTAATTAAAAACATTCATATGAATTGGTTACAATATATCCATGCTAAAACACATAAACATATACCTGTATATTTAAATAACTCTTATAAGGAATTGAAAAAACCACCATCTTCATTTGGCTTCATAAAACAGGATTCACAAGACTTTAATGAAGAAAAAATACTAAAACATAATTTTGTGGATGACAATTGTAGTAAAATAAGTAATGTAAACCTACAGTTTTATTTAATGGTGCCTCAACAAGATGCGATGCAGTATTTTATTAAGTGGCAGAGATATAGAAAATATTGGTGGAGTTCTGTAAGTATTCCCCATATAATATGGTCTAAATCTGTTGTGCCTTACCTATAAGTAGATATACATTATCTATACAATATAATCCTAGTGTGTGGTGATGAGTCCCTATGGTGAGAGATTAAGAAAGTCTGTGTGGTGACAGATAAAGAAACTCCTTGCTGGAGCAACAAGAAAGAGGCCTTTGTCCAACAGTTGACTGCACAGTTGTCCTAGTGAGTTGAGTGTTGTGGGCTTAAACCCCACATGGAACAACACTGTGTAATCCATAAATTATTCTGAGGCTGGATGTTCTTTGTGTCCGTTTCTTGTGTTTGTAGTCTCTTGCAACACAGGATTGATTCCTAGGGTGGGCATTGCCTTTTGTTAAAAAAGAAAAAATCGACTATTGGAAGCAGTTTATGATTGATGATGATGATAATCCTAGGTAGCAAATTTTCCAGTATTACCATTATCAAAGATTCACTGAGGAAGGATTTATTTAAAAGAGATCACTGTGACTATTTATAACTATACTCTCTAAACATATATAAGTACAAAGGTAATAATCAGTTAGATAGTTGATTCAGACAATGATTAATTTTATAATTATTACACCAATCTACACAATGACATACAGTATTAATCATCTTTTAACTATTCGTTTATAGATTGATAGACTAATCTATAAAAAATAAAAATTAAAACACTGGCGAAAAGCGAGTGTTTAATGTGTATCTGCCTACCCCTCTGGGGAAACAGGCGTGATTTTATGTATTTAAGAAACAAGAAAGAAGATTGTTCAGCTAGTGTAAAAATCGTGTAATACGTAATGTGTTAATAGTTACAGTAAATTAGTAATTATTAATGAATATGAAGTGATCAAGGTGTTTTTATGTAATATGCTTTGACAGATATCCACAACACCAGGACTATTCGCAGTAAAGGACATCAAATATGAGGGGGAATTAGCAAATGTAGACATTGTGGCTAAATTACCATGTGGAGATCAGCCAGTGGAAAATGTAGCCATTAACTTCAATGAAAATGTTAGTAATCATTAATTTAGATTTTCCATTATTTCACCCTTATTTTAGAGCTAATTTACATAAAATTTACGTTATATAAACAAGTCAAAAAATTATTATATTTTTTGTTTGTATGTATTTGCTTATTTCGCACACACGATAATATTATTAATGCAAGAATGTCAAAAATCTACATCAATATATGGCAATTTTTATGAGAAAATCTAACACAGTCCTACACAGTTAGATTCGTATGCGCACGTTTAGTGTAATGAATAAAGAAACTCGTAGCATTGAGTATGGTTTAATTAGCATAGGCATGAATCGACCGGGATGTTGGAGAAAGTGCTACCCTCTCCCATTCCTCCCTTTTTTTTATTAACCTCGTCAAACAGGAAAATAATTGTTACTTTAAGGAAATAGTGTTAACATTAGTTCAACGATAAAATAAATCAGTTGGACTGCGAACTTAGAGATGGGTCTATTGTCCAGCTAAAAATACTCATTGGTCAACTACTTCTACAGAAGTAGTTGACCAATGAGTATGTCCCACTAATCCAACTGCCTTTGAATGCTAAAGGGACATAATCATAGCTATGGGTGGCAGTTACCACTTACCATCAGTTTTGTCCGGAGCGTTAAGTTTTTCCATTTGATTCTTTTATAAATTTCGAGTAACCTATCTAGTGTATTATTTTTCGTAATTTTATCACGATATGCTTCGCAGTATATATACCGCGATTTAGGAAACATTGCCCAAGTTTTACATGTGTATACAGACAAATTATGGTTTTTCAAATTATGTAAGGCTATATTATTATCAGCAGTGTCAATACTGTTTCCGTTATGCATACTATTTTCGCCGTCCATTTGGACCGATTTAATACTCATTAAATCCCCCCCCCCCTCGATATTGGCTTGATAAAATCGGAATCTGTCAATCCACAATAATGTTGAACAATACCGCATATATCCATCCCTCATTAATATCCATCTCTCCTGCCCCCGATATTGGCTTGACAAAATCGGTGTTTCTGACAATCCACAATAATATTGAACAATACTGTAATACACACAGCATATACGCAATATTATTGACGCAATGTAGTTTATTGACAATATTATTGTGTTAAACTAGCCTTGTTAGGCTAGTTGACTGTTTTGACCTATGTCATGCGCGTTGCGAATGGCCCACACTAAGGCGCCAATGCAAGAGTACTTAAAATCAACTCTATCATCTTGGTGACCACGTTCGGCACTGTGATTGGTAAACATTCCGTGCAGGCCAATCGCAACACCGAACGCACTCACCGCAAAGATTGGATAGATGAGAAATAAACTCGCACTAGGGCCTCCGATCACTTTATCAATATATACGCCGGTCGTGGTGGTAAAATAAACTCGCTTTAGGTAGATGTGAAATATCACTAGAGTAGGTATTACAATCTGTAAAGACTATCATTTTTTTTAACCTATCTATATACACTTTTGTCAATTTAAATATTGTGTTTACAGGAAAAATCTTCATGTCTATGCTGTAGTATGTCACTAGAAAATGCATTATACATTTTGTTATTGGATGGAATGAATAACAATTCTGGAGAGGAATATTTGAGATTGCACAGAAAAATTGCTCCTTACAAAATATCATTTGCGTTGGATTACAATGGTAATATATTCTCTTATTGGTATAGACATTATTAAGATATAATTAATTTCACTTTCTTGCTTAGTCTCTAAATACTGCACGAATGGCGTGGTGGTTCACCCGTCACCTCGCCGTTTTCTACTGTACTATTGTGGGTTCGATTCTCACACGGGTAACACTTGCGTGGTCCAGTAAGCGTTCTGTCTTTCCTAGAGTGGGAGTCTTATTGTAAAAACAAATTCTGTAAGCACTAGAGTACTAATGCTATTTCTTTCACTCAGACTCAGATGACAAAGATAAGTTGAAGGAATTAGCAACACTACTACATCACAAACTAAAAAGCAATATGATATCAGCTTGGCTTCCTGATTTTACTCTTCCACACGATTCTCAGGTATGTAAATAAATGATGGAATGAAATTTTTGTACCCAATAATAAAACAAACAAACACAAAAATTTATAACACTATCTAAAAACATTTATGTTCTTAATTTAGTCAAACTCAATTTAAAACACACCGAGACGAAGTCAATTATTTTTAAATATTGAATTTTCAATTAGACTTTCACAATTTACAATTCGTGAGCAAATAATTTCTTTTTTTTTTAGATAAAAGATAATCTGCACCTGGGCGTCATATACACTGCAATATTTGGCGAGGACACACTTAAAAATGGAATCTTTAGATTAATGAGCAGCAGCACCATGTTGGGGGTAACTTTATAAGTACACACTAACCTGTGTCGACTATTAACTATCATACATACATAAAGTCACACCTATTTCCCAGAGGGGTAGCCGTCCTAACAAACCTCTTTTGCTTCGTCCACATTCATCAATCGGTTTCTGGTATTTTTCGTATATGCCTTCTTCAGAGCACCACCAATTTGGTAGTTGAATGTTAAACTATCCTATTGCACAATAAAAAAAATAATTTCTGCATAGATAACTAACCCGATGTCACATGTGTATGTAGTGTTTAGACAACAGTATAACTTTTACCAATTTAAAAAATAACCTTTATTTTTTCAGGAACAAGTTCATGTAGCAAATTTCCATAAGTATGCAGCAATCTTATTTGAAAAGTAGCGAGTGTCTTATGTTGTAAAATGTCTAATAAACGTTCAAAGAATATTCCAATTTTCCTTTTAGTCCATTCCTAAGAAAATATGCGGTTCGTTGCGAATACAAATCCACACACTTAATTTTTTTTAGTTTTTTTTGTATTTACTTATTTTTAAGCGCACTTGAGTAGCTATGGTATAAGTAAATACGGCTTCAGCCATCTTCGATTTATTTGTTTTGCGGTCGTTACTCCTCGTCAAGCTCAAATAATTCTTGCGATTCTCAAGTAAAAAAAGTAATCAATATTTGCTACCCTGCTACATTTTTTTTGAAACGTCCCTTTGATGCAGTTGATTTTGATGTTTTGATGTGAGTGATTTTTGTGTGGGAGAAATAACTTCTCGTTTAGTTCCCTTTAAATTTAAAGAAAAGGCGAGCTCCGAGTGAAAAAGTAAGGAATTAAGAATGCAGTTTGTTACAATTGATCATGATGTATGATGATCATGATTATTATTGGTGTCCGACGACGAAAAAAATGGCCGGAAGCGGTTGGATGTGGACTACCCAAAACTGGGATGATTGGCGCTATATTGGGGTAGAGTTTATACTAGTTTATACTAGTCTTAGACAACTGCTATAAACACGTACTTTGTATGTATATAGTTTTTTAGTACATTACTAATACTAATACAAACAAATCATTCATAGAAAATATCGAAACAAATATTTGCAAATCATACAAACATTTGATCCGACCCGGGAATCGAGACCGAGACCTCAAGCTCGGCAATTGCATACGCTACCACTGCGCCAACGAGGCAAGAATTATGTTTCATTAATAAAATCTATATCTCTCCAACTTTTCTAAAGACAAAAAAAGATTTAAACTGCTCTGCTTAGTTTGGGTTTAAACGGTGTTTTGGGTCTATGTCTAAATTACTAGAAAATAAATATTAGTAAATGTTGTACACACTCAATAGCATAAATGAAATCAGTAGGTACACTTGTGGTCGTTATTATCGTTTTACGAACACGACTACTGATTAGCCTTACTTGACTATTAATTACTTCGTTACAGGACAAATTGTAGTTGATTTAGCGAATAATAAGTCAAATGCACTTTTAAATTTCATTTATTCGGAAATTCTTATAGCAAGATATTATTACAGTAAGATCTTAAGATTAATCTGTATAAAATACCGCCTTTGATCTACCTAATGGCAATCAGTTAATGGTAATGATAACTATTGTCACTTTAATTTATCTTGTAATTTGCAATGACTGAACACTAAAGAGGATGATGATGTAAGGAGTATGAATACTAGAAAAAAGTTAAAGATTAGATAAAATCCTTTACATATTATAAAAAAACATTAAACTAGCCGTCGTAAATATCAAAGTCAAGATAGCCTGAAAACAGGAATAAGATTATTGAATAGTAGAATAGAAGAATTTCCTACTAATTCCTAATATGTTCAAATAAAAAGTAAAATAAACAATTAACATAGGTACACTTAATATGTATTTTTATTCAGTATGCGTTGTGTGACAATGTATGGAAGGAGTGTTGAAATAATGGAATAATTGACATCCCATACATTGTTAAACCACGTACAGGAGACACAAGCTCACACAACGCGTTTAACTATGGAATACATAATACTAAGTTTGGTCTAAATTTACGCATAAACAATAATGGTGGAAATCAAATACATATATAGTTATAAGTATAATATTTTTATTTCTTACCGATAAAGAATTGTTTAAAATTCTTACCATGACACATCTTGCTCAATTTAGAATGGCAAGTACAATTAAACAATATTAATTGCATGTATCTTTTAGGTAGATACACAACCTACTTTAATATTACATTCAAGTGTTATGACTATTCGCAAGTCGGTAGGTGGCTATAACTTAAATTGCACTGTAAATATTGTCAGTAACTACATTAGTTAAACATAATTAAAATTAAGTACAGTCACGAACAATAAGAATTGGCTCACGGCAACATAAAATATAATACATGATTTTTCACCACCAATTTTGTAACATAAACAAGTGTACTCTATGATATTGACAATTTAATTCTCAAAAGTTTCGTAATGAGCAATGCGATTTCATTGGCAACGTATAGATATTTTAAATGTGTAGATAGATGATTTATAATTATTACTTTACCTAAAAATATTATATGGGAATAATTTTCGCCTTATCTTTAAGGAATGAAAGCCCAAGTTAGATTGTTTTCAAAAAAATTATGTATTAAATGTAATTAGTACTAATAGTGTTTAATAAATACAAAATTTTCTATTAATCAACTTGTGTGTTACAAGTTTTACAAATAGTTAAACAATTATGTACAGTAGCCAATAACATTTGTGATGGTAACAGAACTGGGTACACATAAAAATTAGTTTTATGAGCATTTGTCATTGCTTGTGGCTGTACATGTTAATGGAAAGACACAATCACACATAATTGCTATTAGTAAATCAACATTTTCACAACAGTACAATACAGGTAATGTTTGTACAACTAGATCTTAGGTAATTTATAGGCTCACACAAGTATATTCACAGACATAAGTGTCAGATTGATTTAATGCAATCCTTATTCTCCTTGGTTTAAGCTGGCAACTGCAATTTCTTTCCTTTCAATACTGAAAAAAAAAGTTTTTGTTAGTTATCAAGTCATGTCAAGTTTATGTTAGGTAACTTTATTATATCAATTCACAAGGAACAGAAACTATGCATATTTACTCAGAATTTAGGGTTGGCAACAATTAAATGTTAATAAGGACTATGCTAGCAACTTGTATTTCAGTTCAACACCTCCACTTCAATGTTGTGGAATACATAGAAAACAGTTGTATTTTTGTTATAATAAAAAAAACATTTATTTATTAGAATTGACTTAAAATTAAACTATTGTCAAATGATTATACATCTCTCTGATAGTTAGTGTGTGTACTTATATTCATGTATATGTGTAGAGTGTAAACAAAGTATGATGCATTATACTATTTCACCAGCTGTAAATATGCTTACAATTGTACAAATATTAGCAAAATTTTTTAAGACTTGATAAATTATTCAGGAATTTTAAGGGTATAAACAACTGACAAATTGAAATGCTGATTATTGGTACTACTCAGGATTGACATTTAATTGCAGTAAGTTTAACAGCAGTAATGTTTCGCAAGACGCATGTCTACGGGTATCGACTAGTGTTTTAACAAAATGACTTAACTTTACATTTATCAAGCCTTGCCAAAATGACTTGTCTATTTGTATGCATGCTGCTTGTGACCAATACCTTATCAAAAATTGATTAGATGTAAGTAGATAAGTAATATATAAATGGAAAATGGATGTTATATTAAATTGAATATGTTTACAACATATTACACAAACACCAGATAATAAATACTGATTTCCGTTTCCTAGACTTTTACTAATTGGTAATTTTGGAAGCTACTGACGGCAGTTAAAGTGACCTACAGAAATCTAGTTATGTTTGCGTGTCTATAGATATTTGCATTCACTCAATATGATATGGCATGACCTTCAAAATCCATTATCATGCTATCGAAGCTTCTGAGTTGGAATGCAAAGGTCAAGGCTATACTCCGAACCCAAATAATAACAATTTCTGATCACAAATTAGGCATGTCCTGCTAGTTAATATTCGTAGATATTTTTAAACATATATCCTATGGATAACTTACAGCCAAACATAGAACAAATTATTTTACTTATTACACAATTTCTAAGGGAAGAAACAATTATCGATCTGTGATTTAGCATCCACAATCATTAACTACTAGGAATAACCATCAACTAGCTGATAAATAATTAATATGATAGCAACCACGGCTCTTAGATTCTATTCATGCTTTCCATCAGCCAGAATAGAGTCACTTCGGTTGGTTACCGTAAAAAAAAAATTACCTTTAGTAATGTAGAGGTAGAAGAAGTCACAGTATAACACAGTCTGCACCACTCCGGAGATAATAGCAATCAACTCATAGTGGTCTTCTACTACATAACGGTATACCTGTCAAAGAAATGAATTGTTTAATAAAAAAGTAAAAATAATTACAAATTAACAAAGCATTTAAAAAACAAGTAACAATAAATCTATTAAACAAAAACCTCTATATTGTTAATTTATAGTTTTTAAAACTTGTTTTCTTTATCTTCTTTTGAAAATGTACAAAACACATTTCCAAAAGATAAAACAAGTTTTGCATAATTAATTGTCACCAACCTATTTCTTTTTCTAATGTAGATATGTTTTTATAAGTAGGATGTATAGTGACAATGAAATTATTTATAGTGGACCATAGTTTAAGTGTAATTACAGCAATAGTTAAATGTATGAAGATAACATTAAATACTAGCGTAAACACTAAACTGGTTAGTAATACTATTGATACAGACTTCATTTAGTACTGACTACATAATTACTACCAAGAAGAAATTGGTTGTTTTGTAATATGGTACATGTTCAAAGACATTTCTTATTTGCAGAAATAGCATTTAAATTTAATATTTTACAAAATCATAATACAAAAAGAAATGACAGAAAAAAAATATTTAATAATATCAAAATAATAATTAAATTCCTCATGTGGGTGTGGTAAGTGCCAGCTAGATATACATGATATAATGATAAAATGCATTGCAAACAGAAGAAAAAAAAACCATATTAATTTGTCTGGTTGAGATCAAAGTGTGGTAAACAAAAATTTTTCTAAGAAGCCTATGTATAGCGAAGACCATGTGGTCTATCATATGCTGCTGTTGCTGATGAAGATGAAATTTAATTGCTGTATTGAATTATTCTGAGCTTCTGCAAACATTACCATTTATTTAGATCCAAACGAGTTACAATCGCTATATCTTAGGGTCCAATTATGAAAAACCTTACCAATATATCTAACAAAACAACGATAAATTTATCTTTAAATCATATTATGAAGTGTAAATTATTTCTGGTATATTAGTAAAACAGCCTTACACTATAACTTTGACACTAAATAAATACTGATGAAAGCAATGTCCTACAGAGCTGTAAATAAAATATAGAAGGTGACAACATTACACTAAAACAAATACAATATTATCAAGTATAACAATTATAATTATTCAATTATATCATAACCCAGTGATTCACCAATTACCTTGTACCATCAAAGATCATAAATCATTGGGTTGGGTTAATTATTCTTTATAATCTATCTAATAATATTGATTGTAATTTACAAGACTTTTTTTTAATTAGCAATGTCAATTCTAGCTAGTTATCAATGAAGTTATTTCTTACCCAATTCAAAAGGTACAGGGCTCGGTATGAGCCAAGTGCAAACAAGTAATGGGATGTAATACTTTCAGCCTCTCCAGTCTTAGATACCAAAAACAGTTGCGGTAGAATAGCTACAGATTCCAAGTAAATTGAGAATGTCCATAATACCTGCAAGTGAAATGGAAATAAATATAAAATGCAAAATATGTGATGCTGATTCTAAGCAATGTATCTAAAACTCACTAACCTCCATAACAGTGAATTCATGATTTATCAACAAAGCTAATATCAGCGACGGTATCAGCAAGAACTCAATCCTAAATGTGTCATGATTGTGGTCATACGTTGCTTTGAATTTGACATACATCAAGTAAACAGTGGCAAATGAAGTCATTATGAACACCATCTTCATAAACGAATTGTAAGCCGAAACGTAATTGGTTATCAGATCCAAGTACCGTGCCGTGTACACCACTGAGAAGAGTATTTGAGACTTCCCAGATATACCTTAAAGGGAAACGAAACCTCATTATAAATAATACTGTTTTAAAATACATTTTGATTGTGCCGGTTGAACGAATCGTATGTAAGCCGATATGACTTACCTGCACATGATCTGGTTTTCCAGATTTTTAGCAGTAATATAATAATAGCTAAAAGATGAGATAAATCACCAAGTAAACGAAAAATATTCATTTTGAAGACAATTGCTATATCAGTAACGCCGCGTACACTCTATCATTCAAGCAAAAATGACGTGGCTGATTGACATGACAAAATTGACACAACTTTTAATTGTTGCATGGTCCACTAAATGGTAAGTTTATTTATTTTGTTTTGCAACACCATGGACAGTTCAATCTAAGTGACTAAACATAAGGCACTCACATTCAGTTTAAGAAAAGCAAGCAAAAATCTTCAAAGAATTTGATTCTACTCGTATTAACGTAAAAATGACTTTATTAAAAACTTATGAATATTTTATTTTATTACATTTTATTCAATTTGGTTAAAACCATACTTTTACAGACAATTCGCATTTTATACACACTTTGTTGTCCGTTTATTTGTCAACACCCTTTTTCTCAAGATCAAACTGAAATTTATATCAATTACTCAGGTCTATAGATACCTTTAAGTTGTAACAAAATCAAACTTACATAGCTACACGTTTATATGGAACTCTCGGTATGCGAGTCCGACTCACGCTTGGCCGGTTTTTATATATATTATTCTTTTTGAAGAATTTACAACAATGCACAGTTGGCCTAGTGGTTTAAGCGATCGCCTTCTCTACTGAGCCGAGTGTTGTGGGTTCAAATCCCACATAGGAGAACACTTTGTGTGATCCACAAATTGTTGTTCTGAGTCTGGTGTTTTTTGTGTCCGTTTCTTGTATGTTTGTAAAATCCCTCGCAACTCCGGATTTATTTGTAGTGCAGACGTTGTTTTTAAAGATGAAAAATAATATTAATAATATAATTAAACTTGCTTTTATTTGATTTAATGTTTTTCTCAAAAAGTAGACAATTCTTTTAATCATGGTAGTTCATTTATAATATAAAAAAAATCATTTTAAAAACTAGTGGTCCAATTAGCAAAAATGAAGTTGTTCTTTTTAACTGACGAAAAAATGGAAAAAAGTCCCAACATTAACCCGTTTTTTAATCAATAATCACATGTTAGCCAATTTCGACTTCGGTGGCCAGTCTCAACGGACACCAACCAATGCATGAGATATCATAGAGCACAAATGTGTGAGCAAACACAAGTGCACTCTCTTTTCTCACATTTTCACAATCCGATAAACCGGCCATCCGATACGACGGGCGAAAGATTGGTCACAAGACTGATAGCTTTACAATATCTCCGGTCATTTTTACAATCAAAAAAACTCATTAACATTTTATTTTGTCCAGACCTGGGATCGAACCTGCAACTTCTTGATTAGTAGTTGCATACACTAACTGCTCGACCAACAAGGCAGTTTAGATAAACATATGTATTATACAATTAGAAAGACTGGTATATATAAAATTTTTCATTAAAGTTAAGAAAGTTAAAAATTAAGCAAGCTAATATTTTTAATAAGTACTCAAAAACACTTCTACGCTTAACTTACACTCTTTGATCTCAACTTTACACAAAACAATAATATAATAGACAGCCACTGGCAACACTTGTATATTTCAATTATCATACACATTCTTTTTGTTTTGACAGTGTGCTAGAAAAAGGTTATTTTTTGGTTACTTGTATAGATTGAAAATAACTTAACGTTAATATAAACATTCAAAATGGTGCGGCATAACAATCAGTTACCAAATAATTTGACGCAGTTGCAGAATTTAATCAAAAGGGATCCAGAATCCTATAAAGAAGAATTTCGTCAGCAACTTGCTCATTTTGAAACTACGTTAGAAATCTTTAACTTGAATCCTACACAATATAACAAAAAGCTAGATGAACAAGCAATGTTTCTGGCACAAGTAGCTCAGTGCTATCTAAATGAAATGAAACAATTTCCTCAGAGAATCATAGATATTTTGAAAACTCATAACACGATTCTTCATAATGACATGCGTCTTTCTCTGTGTAAATGTTTAATTTTACTAAGAAACAAAAACTTCATAACAGCTTTTGACTTACTAGAATTATTTTTCTTACTACTGAAATGTCAAGACAAACAGTTAAGAGAATTCTTAAAGACTCATATAATAACTGACATAAAAAACATGAATAACAAACATAAAGATATGAAGTTTAATTCCACATTACAAAACTTTATGTTCTCAATGCTGCAAGATTCTCATCCTAAAGCTGCCAAACTATCACTCGATATTCTGGTTGAATTATACCATAAAAATATTTGGAATGACCAGAAGACAGTAAACATTATTGCCGACATTGGCTGTTTTTCAAAAATTACTAAAGTCATGGTAGCCTCACTTAAATTTTTCTTGGGAAGAGATGAGGAAGAAAAGGAGGAAAACTCAGACAGTGATGATGAAATTGATCCCAGAGATACCATGATATCAAATAAATTTAATAAAAAAACACGGAAAAGAGAAAAGATGGTTGAAAAAGTTAAGAAACAGGCTAAGAAAATGAAGAAGAAGAAACAAAAGGCACCTGCATTTAATTTCTCTGCTCTACATCTCATAAATAACCCTCAGGGGTTTGCTGAAAAATTATTCAAGAAGTTAGAATCGTCAAATGACAGATTTGAAGTGAAATTGATGCTCCTTGATGTAATTTCTAGATTGATAGGTTTACATAGCTTGTTTCTTTTTAACTATTATCCGTTTATAGCGAGGTTACTGCTGCCACATCAAAGGGAAGTAACCAGGATTTTACTTTTTGCTGCTCAAGCTTCACATGAATTAGTTCCACCCGAAGTTGTAGAACCGGTCATGAAGGCCATTGCAAATAATTTTATAACAGAGAGAAACACCACTGATGTCATGGCAGTAGGTCTCAATGCTGTTAGAGAAATATGTACCAGATGTCCACTTGCTATTGGTGAAGACTTACTAAGAGATTTGGTACAATACAAGAATTATAAAGAAAAGTCAGTTATGATGGCTGCCAGATCATTAATCCAACTATACAGACACTCAATGCCTGATATGCTTCACAAAAAGGACAGAGGTAGACCAACTGAAGCAACTATAGAATTAAAAAATAAGAAATATGGTGAAATGGAAATCAAAAGCTATATTCCTGGATCAGAAGTGTTGTTAGAAAAAGAAGAAATTAAAGAAAAAGACAAAAAGAAAGGTAATAAAGGCAAAAAGAAAAAAGATGACTCTGATAGCGATGAATGGGTTGATGTTGCATCCTCTGATTCAGAAATAGAAATATCAGACAGTGATGAAGAAGATTCTGACAATGAAGAAGAAGAAGAAGAAGAAGTTGAAGAAGAAACTGACGATGAGAGTGAGAAAAAGAATGGTGATGGGGAAATTGAAGATAAGTCACAAAAAAATGATGAAATTACGAAAGACTTACAAGATAGGAAGATTTTAAAAGCTAAAAGAAAACTGGACAGCAAGGGTATGGAGGAGAAAGTACAAAGTGCCAGGGAAATTGCCATGGGAACTATTTTTACTGATGAGGATTTCAAACGTATTGCAGCAACACAGCTTAAAAAAAGTATTAGTGGAGCTAAAAGAAAGAGTGATGTGTTAGAAGAAGAGAATGAATCTTCAGAACTTGTACAACTAGCTGCTATTGAAAATATTCATAAGAAAAAGAAGCATGATTACAATGCGCGCTTAGAAACAGTTATGAAAGGTAGAGAAGATCGTGATAAATTTGGATACAAAGATAGACGAAAGAATATACATTGCTCTAAAACTAACAGAGAGAAAAGGAAGACCAAGAACTATCAAATGGTTAAACATAAAGCCAAAGGCAAAATTAAGAGATCTTTCAAGGACAAACAGATTGCTTTCAGAAATTATTTAATTAAGCAAAAGAAAATGCGTTAAATATATATCACCTATTTGGTGTTATAGAATTATGTCATGTATATTGAAGACCAATAAAGTTATTTATTATTAGAATTTTACTTTTAATTATGTTAAGTCTTGTAGCTATGTATGATTCAGTTATAAAGGAACCTGTAGTACCTTTTAGCGCTGCCTTTAAATAAAGTATGTTAATTGACAATTTTGGCATATCTCTGCTTCCTATGCTCACATCTCTTTAGCACATTTCTATACACAATTAGAAGTATTGGTGCTCTACCTATCTTTATGTAGGTAGTAAAAATGATCATACTACGTAATTGATGTAGTCAAAAGAGGTCTGGTTCCAAGTAATCAAGTAACTGATCTTTGAAGGTATGATTGAGATAAAAAATAACAGCATCTTGTATGTTTAAAACTTCCTTTAATATAGATAACGTTTTATAAAGATTAACTGTATATAATCCAGACAAAAAGTATATTGTAATTACAACATTGCAACAGATCCTGCTTTTATAAGTACCATATAGGGTCAGGTAAATTGTTTGTATGTTTGACATTTGTTATGTTCACAAAGAGACTTCAGTTTAAAGTTCCATTGCCTCAAGTAATACAGTATCTTAGATAAGACTATGATACAATACTTTGCATACAAAAAATAAGCGTTAGTTCTTATTTATTCAATTAATAGTATTTTCACCTACAATATATCAATCAACTTTAAAATATTATGAACTAGCTACTTGTTTTAGAGGCCCTTCGAGGTATTGAGCAATAGCATTTATTTTCTCCTTTAGAATGCCAAAACCAACTGTCTCTTTTGCATAAAGACATAACAATAAATTAGCTACTTGTGTTATGGCAATCTTCCCGTTCAAACAGTCTACTAGTATCAGATGCAACTTATCTTCTTTAAAAACATTTCTGCCATGTTTCTCATAGGCTGACCAAACGTTACTGGCGATTGCTGCTGTGACTCTAGCATCTTTGTCATTGTAACCGGAATAAGCCAGTAATGCTCCTTGATGGTTTAGCAACCTGGAAAGACGTTACCAATATGTAATTGCGTTAATTTATCCGTATTTTAGCACACTCACAACAAACTTACAAAGTGTTTTCAACGCCCCCAGTGTTAGCCTGGCTTAACACTTGTGTTAATGCTTTCGGTTTCAACATATTTAACGTCCAGAGTAGGCAAATTGCAATTTAGAACAATTCAATGATAACGATTCAGTTCAGTGTAACAATACTCTTCCGTGTTATATCTTTACTATACCGTGCGATGTTTACTGTTTATAAAATAAATTGAAGCTGTCAATGTCAAACCAGTGCTGCCAGATGCAGTTTAAAAAAAGAAAAATAGGACGACCTCGCATTAAACCGAAATAATTAGCCATTAACGAAAAATCTCTTCAAAATTAAAAATTTCATTCTTAGGTAGGTTTCTTAGCCATCTATCACAGAGATTAAACTAAATTTTAGGGCTGTCAAATGGTAACTCAAATGCATCTAAGTCACCAATTTCTCAGAAAGCCTATAAAATGCAACTGTTAGAGATGGTGTTTTTGTGTAAAGACCGATCGGCAACTTTCTTAATATTCAAATTAACTACACACGCCTCTCCCTTAATTTGGCCCTTGGTATTGAAAAGTATAAACCAATCTCTCAAAATTACTGTGCCAAAAATATTTATATACGTGGTTCACTACTTTTTTTTGAAGATTGTAATTGTTAGGCATTTAAGTTCGAATAAAACACACACCACATAAAACAAACACCATGACACGATACGATAATGACATTTCATAGTATTCTTGCCATCAAAATAAATTAAGTCCATTAATTTTGAGATTTTTTATGCCACTATTATATTGCAGTGCAGTCTAAATGACAATTTAAATTATCTGTACAATTGGCTGTTTATGTTGGTATCTCTGTCTATTGCAAAATTTGTTGTCAAATTGCCGCAAAGTTGTGTGAACTGTATCGAAGATTATATTGTTTTGCGTGAAGTTTTGTCCAAATAAATAGCGATTTGTTTTGCACAATGAATTTATCAGATGATAATACCTTTGGAAATGGTCTTTTATATGTTGGATTTAATCAAGATCAAGGTAATTAGAGCAGTTTTGTGGTATGATTGCGCTTCACGTACCAATCGTTTAAGTTTTATTTTGTAATCTGCAGGTTGTTTTGCGTGCGGAACAGAGAATGGATTTCGGGTGTTCAATAGCGACCCACTTAAAGAGAAAGAGCGACAGAATTTTGCTCAAGGCGGACTTTCTTATGTTGAAATGTTATTCAGATGCAATTATATGGCCTTAGTAGGTGGTGGTAAAACCCCTGTGTATCCTCCGAATCGTGTTATAATATGGGACGATTTAAAAAAAGATTCGGCAATATCTCTCGATTTCAACAGTCCCGTAAAAGCTGTAAAACTAAGAAGAGACCGCATTGTTGTTGTATTAGGTAAGTTTTCTAATTGGAATACATGATTCAATTATCATGCCTACTCTCTCTTTTGGTTGTACAATTTGTTTCTATTCAATACTTAAAATTGAATAATGTAATTCTAATTATGAAAATATACTTCTTAATCAATGAAGTGAAATATTAGCTCTATACTTACATGCTTTTGCTTGACATTTCTAATTATTTCATTATCAATTTATTTTGCAGAGAACTTGATCAAGGTGTACACATTCACTGCTCAGCCACAATTGCTGCATGTGTTTGAGACCTGTCAAAACACACGAGGCCTGTGTGTTGTATGCCCTAACAGCAATAATGCACTGCTTGCTTATCCAAGTCGTAAAACAGGACATGTTCAGGTAGGTTTCACAACATTGTGACTAAATAAAATGAAAACTATCAAATCTAAATATAATAATAGTGCTCTTTGCTCTTTTAACTGACTTCAAATAATAGACAGTTTACAATTCAACTGTTTTTTGTAATACTTCCTCAGTTTTTGCTGAGTGTACCAATATTGATGATTCTTGTTGTATTCAAAAACTGGTTCTTGTGGTCCCATTTTAAGCTATTTATAGTAATGCATATTTAGTTGACTATTTTCTTCACTCTTCACAAGTCTTAATGCATAAAGATAGATTTCCTTTTTTAAAATAGACAGTGCTCCCTTTATTGTTTATCTCATTTAAATGGTGCTGTGGTGTGTCTCATATAAATAGTATGTTTATTAAGTTTATCCATATTCATACTAATGAACGGTCCACAGAAAAAAAAGAAAATAAAATAACAGAAAATGTAAGTAGAAGTAAAAAATAATTATACATTCTTGTGTGACTACAATTATTGTTAGTTTTGGAATTGGTGTCAGACAACACATAGGTTAGTATTGCAATAGATACTACAAAATTACGAATGGGCAGGTCATTGTTTTCATAATTCTGGAATTTTCGTAATATTATTGCTAGGTATACTATCGTATTTCCTT
Organism: Hypercompe scribonia; assembly: GCA_949316085.1. Classification (NCBI taxonomy): domain Eukaryota; kingdom Metazoa; phylum Arthropoda; class Insecta; order Lepidoptera; family Erebidae; genus Hypercompe; species Hypercompe scribonia. The sequence goes on from OX438975.1 coordinate 10,283,559, forward strand.
GGCTGACACCAACTCCAAAAATAACAATAAATGTAGAGAAAAGAATATGTAATTATTTTGTACTTCTTCATACATTGTCTGTTTTTATTTTTGTTAAAATGTTTTTTATTTCTTGTTTTTCCGTGAACTGTTCATTACTATGAATATGGGTAAACTCACTAAACATGCTGTTTATATGAGGTAGCACCATGACTAATCAAAACTTTAGGTTAAGGTTTCGGCCAATTTCAGTCAAAAAATCTAGTCTTGACCATAGTTTCGGTTTCAGCTAAATATTACCGAAACTGTCGGCCGCGCCAAAACTAGAGTGTTTGTAAATTATGGTTTTGTATGGTGTATGACAAGGCAACTTTTATATTTTCATAACTTGCAACATATACGTAAACAAGCTATAATACGTTGAGCTCAGGCAGTGATCAGTGATATACATCAATAGTCTTTAATAGTCCTCTGCTGGATATAGGACTTCATTTTGAAAGGAGATTTTGGCCTACTATACAATGATGGTCAGATAGGTTGGCATGGGGTTTGTTACAAGTTTTTCCTCTTTTCGCTGTGGTGTAGCCCTGCATAGTTTGCTCCCTTAGCCGCCTCTTACGACATCCATGCAACAAATAGTGGTGGTGACACTCCGTCTTCTTAATTCGTCACCACATGGAGATTATTTGTGTCCACGGTTCGGTAACATCATTGGCTGTTGCCGCTTTTGCTAGACTTGAAGGGAATAAAATAAGTTGATTATTAGATCATCAGGATGTTTGTTTTAGCTTTTAGGACATAAAATACGTCATTATTATGTAAATTTTAATAAACCCATTTAACATTTTTTTAAACTAAATGTATAATTATTTTATCCAGTCCGTTGGCCCTTGGCCCTTCACCATCGCAAAACACTTTAATTTTCATGCTGTTCTGTGGACTTGCAGATGCGCTTATGACGAATTGTTGGAATAATAATAATATTGTCGATTGTCATATATTTGCCTAGACAGGTCTAGTCCCGCTTATTTTATTTTCAAAAGTGTCAATATTAGCTTGTGTTGTGGAATATGTCAGAAAATGAAACTTAGTCTTTTAATATTATTGATTCATCGGTATCAGCATTCATAATGCCATGGATGACGTTACCGGTAACGCTATTAAAAAGCAACATTAACTTTGCGGACATCCAACCTATGGCATAAATTGTATATGTCCTACTGACTACCAAATTTTTGTAAGAGATCATCTTCCTTGCCTTTATTATGCCCAAAATTATTTATGATCGATTACTAGTTCAACCGTTTTTACCTGAATATCGGATTTCGCTACCCTAAACGGGAAACGAATTGAAAGGTTGAACTAGTTGCCAATATATTGCCGACATCTTACTCCAAAGCTGATCGGCGCCACTTCTACCCTTGGGTGACTTTAACCCAATTTGGGTGGAGCCAGCATCACGATGAGACGTCTGTACACGGGGGTTGTCCAGTCTATGGCATTGTATGGTGCACCGGTGTGGCCGCCGGCTCTGACTGCCCAGAATAGGGCTCCCTTCTGGCACCCTCAGAGAATATTGGTGGTTAGACTCATACGCGACGTGCGCCTTAGCCAGAATTTGGAGGCGAAAATGCTCGCCGAATTTTATCGGCAGACGGCTGACTACCGGGTGGGTAGTGGCATACGGCCCACTCCCGAAGATGTACGCGAGTGACGTGAGCCCGCTCGTCAAGCCACGATGACTCGTTGGCCGTCACAGCTGAAGGCACCACGTGCTGGCTTTGCTGCCGTGAAGCTTTCCAGCCTGTCATCGTCGAGTGGGCAGGGCAGCAGCACGGGACCCTTTCTTTCCGACTGACGCAGGTCCTTTCCAGGCACGACTGCTTCGGGATGTGTCTGCATTCGATCACTAAGCGGGAACTGAGTCCCGCCTGTCGCCACTGCGACTGCGGTGAGGATTCAGCTCAGCATAAGCTAACGGTTTGTTCAGCCTGGGCGGTGCAGCGTGGGGCCCTCACTGCAGTTATTGGAGGAGATTTCTCACCACCGGCTGTCATACGCTCCATGGCTTGTAGCGACAGCTGTTTTACCGCGGTCGTAACCTTCTACGAAGACGTCATTTCGTAGAAGGAGGCGGCGGAGAAGGCTAGGGAGGATGATCTCTACTCGGACCCAATTCGCCACCAGCAAACTGGGCAGTGGAGGTGCGCTTACCAGCGCCTCATGCCGTCCTGAGTGTGGCCGCAGGTGGACGGGACGGGTTTTCTTCTCCATCCACTACAGTGGTTAGCTGCGAAGAGGCGACGTCCACGTGTCCACGCCGTACATCGCTGAAGTAGAGAGTTGTACCCGAAGTTGGTGCCCTCACTAGCGGGCGGGCGCTAGGAGGGGTCCGGATGTCGTAATAACAGCCATCGAGTGGCACACCGTATGGTGTTAGTCGGTCCGATTCCGACATACTACCCCGCCGTAAATCCCGGTGGGGTGACGGCCTGAGGGAATTTAACGTGTTCTTCGAGGCACGGACAAGAAACGTCACCAAACTTCCATGCTTCGGGTTATTAAGAATTTCTTGCAAGAAAAATCTAGCAATACTTTTGGAATCAAACCCGAGATTGTATAATTCCCAGGACGGGCCTAAAGGTGCTCTTGATTTGCAGTCGTATATGCTAACCACTAGACCAACGAGGCAATTTTTGTAAGAGAACGCCCTTACCAAATTTCGGCAGTCTGGACTAAGATTACGAGACAAGCAAAGTACTTACTTATTCAAAGAGTGATACACATTACTGGGTCGGGATACAAAGCTAGTTGAGCATATCCGAAGTAAACACTTGAATAAAACCATATTTTATTCCATTCTGATGATGGAATGTCGCTAATGTTCCAACGGTACAGTCTACAATTGATCGACTTAAGTAAACAATGGTCTTCTAATTTGAAATTATTTTATTGTACGAGGGTGGTTCAATAAGTACCCATGTTTGACGACAGAGAGCGTTCTTGAGGGAAGTTGATGTTATTATTGTGTGCTGCCATCTATCAAACGACAGTAAAACAAATTTCAGAGTGATAGGTTAGTTTGGATTTGGCAGCCATTCCAGTAAGACGTGTTTCGTAATTTTCGCTAAGATGGAAAAAGAGAAGTATCGTTCGGTCATTCGCTTTTTGTTTTTCGATGGAAAAAAAAGGTGAGGAGATAATAACAAAGTTGGATGCTGTTTACGGGCACACTGCGCTGCAATATTGGTTCAACGAATTTAAACGTAGACAATCATCCGTTTTTGATGAGGAGCAACCTGGACAGCCGGCAGACGTGGTTACCGAGGCAATCATTAAAAAAGTCCACGACATGATTCTCGCTGATCGACGAACGAAAGCACGTGAAATAGTAGAGGCTGTAGGTGTGTCAACCGGAACGGCAATTAATATTTTGCATGATAAGTTGGCGATGAAAAAATTGTCGACCTTGTGGGTGCCCCGATTGCTCACGGTGGACAACAAGCAGATGCGGCTGGTAGCTTCGAAGCAGTATTTGGAGCAATTTAAGCGAGATCGGAAGCAGTTTCTGCGTTGAGTTGTCACCGTTGATGAAACCTAGATTCATCATTTCATACCAGAAACTAAGCAGCAATCAAAACTTTGGAACATCCAAAGAAGGCGAAAATGGTGATGTGATAGGCGTCATCCTCATGGATTTTTTAGAAAAAGGAAGAACTACAATACTACAGTGAGTTATTGGACCGCTTTGTCAGAAAACTGAAGGAGACACGGCCGCATTTGGCGAAAAAGAAGGTGCTGTTTCACCATGATAACGCGCTAGCACCTTCATCTATAGTTGTCGGCACCAAACTGCATGAATTGCGTTATGAATTGCTGCCGTATCCCCCCTACTCACCTGATCTGGCTCCCTGCGATATTTTCTTGTTCCCTAACATGAAGAAATGGCTCCTGGGAAAAAAAATTTAGCTCAAACGAGGAAGTCATTGTCGAGACAGATGCGTATTTTGGAGAGCTCGACAAATCCAATTTTTTGGAGGGGTTAACAAAATGGCAGGAACGTTGGGAGAAGTGTATTTTCCTAAAAGGAGAAAGGAAAAACTGTTCTTCATTTCTAACACGGGTACTTATTGAACCGCACTCGTATTTCTTTTGTTTTAAGCTCGCATTTCTGTATTTTTGTCCTATTTTTCTAATATTTTTAAAAGGCTCATTTTAAACCCTGTAATCTGTTATTTAAATATTCGTTTAAGTATAGTAAAACTTTTATAATAAATATGATATATTTATTTTGTCTATATAATCATAATATAAAAAATAAAAATTATAATTTTTCATTCTTTATTGATTTTCTTTTTATTTTATTTAACACTATCTAAATTGTCTGTATGTTTATGCAAATAAATGTGTAAAGAAAACCATAGAAGTTTTAAGTATGTTTGAGTAACTTTCGGTTTCGGCCGTAAGTTTGGTTTCGGTTTCGACTAAAAACAAATTTCGGTCAGACACTAAATAAATGTAGACTCAAGATCTAATTTATTTATTTACTTTTAGTGCATGTTGCTTCGCAATGTTTTCTGTTCAAAGTTGTTTTTTTTTTGTTTTAAATTAAAAATTAAATATTTATTTAAATGTTACCAATGTTAAGCAATGTTAAGCATTAAAAGAGTTAATCTACGTCTAGTTAAAAGTATTTAAAGTTACTTATTTAGTTTTTGAGCAAGAAAATTTTAGTATAAAGGATCGTTAGGAAATATATTACCTCTTGTCCTGTGTCTGAGTAAGCAATTTCGTTCCATGCGAGAACTTTGTTTCCATTGTAGTTTTCCTTATATATAAACATGATATCATTACTAAACTAAAACTATAATAAATAGTTTTATACTGACTGAAAATAAATGTCCTTGCATTCAATACTAATATACAGACTGACTGGTCCTCAAATATTGAAGGTGAGATACCTTCAATATTTGAGGACGTGATAGTATGCGAACATATATCATGAAATAAAATAACATAAAAACGAAATATTAAATAACTTCTTAGTAAACTTCGTACACAGTACACCGAGAACCCAGTATTTAACTGCGGAATACTTGGACACCGCGCGGACTTATTTTTTAGAGACATTTCGATAAAAATAAGCACCTATTTTTTTTATATCAAGTTAACGAGAATCGAGTACCGAGTACTCTCCATAAGTATTGAAGGTATCTCACCAGTCACAGTGTATAATAAAAAAAATGAATGGTGTCGTGGGACACCAGGTAGGAACGAAGTTCCTTCGGATAATGTAGAATCGAAACAATTTGCAAAAAAAATCGTGCTCAATTTTATGTAGGTTTTCTTGATTTTTCTCTTAAATTTTGCTGATTAGTTTTTATTTAAGTACAAGAAAGTATTTAGGAAATTCAGTATTTTAGGAAATAAAATAATAAATTCCTTAAAATAATAAAATAATAAATTCCTTAAAATAAAAAAACATCGTAATTCAAATTTCAACTGAAATAACAAAAAAATATGTATCTTTATTTTTTTTTGTCAACATTATTATTAATTAAAAATTACATAGAAATAGAAAAATAGAAAAAAATAATAAAAACTCATTTAACGGTTTTATTCCACGCACTTTTTTCCACAGATTTATTCCACGCACTTTTTCCACGGATTTTTTCTTACGGTTTTACTATCACATTTTTTTCAGTTCGGTCCCGCAGCGAAATCCCTATCCCCTCCAAGCCTGCCGTAAGGAACTTCGTTCCAATAATATCCTCGCGCGTCTCTCACGTGACTATCTGATCCCAAACTAGGTAAAGGGTGTACTATGCTAACCAGACTGCTGATACAAATACTTATATTGTATATTTCTAAATACATACATATTATACATAAATTACGCCCAAACACAGAACAAATGATTGTGCTCATCACACAGAGATTTATCCTGAGTTTTCCACCCAGGTCAAACCTTTGTCTTGCCTTGTCGAACCCACAACTTCTGGCTTAACAGTCACGACCACTAACCACTAGACCCACAGGCCTGTCAAATATTAAAAAAAATACAAATAATGACAAATTTTATAATTGTAAGTCTTAGCGCCTCGAAATGAAGTTTACATGTGTGATTTATAAATATGAAACAAAATTTAATAAATGAAAATAAAACTAAAACAATGTTAATTAAATGATATTCTGTTAGTCTTAGTACTTTACGTTTATGACATATTGAATGACTTTTTTTACGAGAGAATTGACCAGGTATCATGCCATCTCATAAACCCTGTGTCATTATGTTTAAGTACTTTAACTCTATTTCTCATTCAATTAATAGCATCAATTGACATTGTTGCTAGTGCCCTATTCACAATCCAATATGGAGTGTATATACTATTTTATATTGTTCACAGTTAGTAGAACTAAGTAGTCACGCAGGTCCAAGTACAGCACCAGAAGGGCACCTTATAACAGCTCATGAAGCACCGCTCAGCTGTCTGGCCCTCAATGTCGGCGGTACCAGACTGGCCACAGCTTCTACTAAAGGCACCCTTATCAGAGTCTTTGATACAGCCACCGGACAAAAATTAGCTGAATTAAGGAGAGGGGCACACCAGGTAAATAATACTCCCATCCCATATATTATAGACCTCCATAATTACTCTTCACATTCAACCATATCACAGCTGTAGACTGCCATACTCAAAATCCTCAATTTTTTAATTTTATAAGGGACTTTTTAGAGGTGGATTATACCTATTTATGTTGATAAATTTTACTTTATATTTACCATAAGTTTTCAATAGTTTAAATAGTTTTAAATCAGTGATTTTCTAGAGTAGAAAACCTCTATGTTATTTTAGTTTTAATGTTGATATTATAAATATTCACAAAATGATTTTACAGTTTATTCTTGTTATAATTTCAGGCCACAATTTACTGCATAAACTTCAATCACTCAAGCACCAACTTGTGTGTTACATCAGATCATGGCACTGTCCATGTATTCAGCCTTGAAGATGAGAAACTCAACAAGCAGTCAAGCCTGGCAACAGTCAATTTCTTGCCTAAATATTTTTCAAGCAATTGGAGTTTCTGCAAATTTACTATACCAAATGGTCCCCCCTGCATCTGTGCATTTGGAGTTGACAAAAGTTCCATTATTGGTAAGTTTTTCATTATTTTTATCTAAAGAATTGTTCAGCGTTTCGTTAAATTTAAATTGTATGAATTTGAATTATGCATACTAGTTTCTGTAGTGATTCAGAATCTGTTTCTAAAAAATACAGTTCAAATTTTCAAGGTAAAGAATAATATCTTACAGTATCAACTCTTTTTCTTTAAGGATTATGTCAAATTGTATGAATGTATACATTGTTTATAAGCAAGATATAATGTTTATAAACGTTTTGATATGACTTATCGCATTTTTAAGCCGTATCGTGGTTATCTAATCATGTTGCATGTTTTACAGTGATCTGTGCCGATGGATCTTACTACAAATATAAATTTAACGAAAAAGGCGAATGCACAAGAGATGTATACTCTCAGTTCCTCGAAACTTCAGAAGATAGATAAAAAGTTTGCACTCTTAACATTGGATCTGATATTACAAAGTCATGTCACCCTAAAACTATGTAAGGTTGTCAACAGTACATTTTTGTTAACAATAACTCTAAATGTAAATGTAATATAATTTATAAATGTAAAAGGTTACAGTATGTAACATTTTCTTTCGATGATACAGAGTGTTGTATTAGAATTTTAAAAAGGCAACCCTCCTTAAGATAAATTATGGCAATTTTGAGGAGACCTGGTTATATGACAATCGTCCTTACACAATGTGTCAGCGGTTAAATATCTTCAAGTATTTTCTTAAAAAATGACGCTGCTCAAAATATTTATAGGCATATCTTTGAAAAGACGATTTGTGAAGGATGAGCTAGGCGATTTGTTGACATAATTTTTTTTGATATAAATATATATGTTGGAAAACCAAATCTTCTCTAGTTGTTTTAGGGTGGCAAAAAATAGACACTGTATCGAGACGGCGGTGTACATGGTAAAGTTAAGCACTCGGAATTTTAAAAGGGGGGAAAGATATTGGGATGTAAAATGTAATTGACATGTTGTTTTTACAGCACATCCAACTGTATTTGTAACTACAAGAGCCCTTTTACCATGTTACTTGTCATGTAGATCGAATTTATGAATACTTTACGTTATAAATAAAAATGATGATATAAATTTTGTAAATTTATAAAATATGAAAAGATGTTTTAAAAAAAATGTAGCCAAAAGTCATATTTCTATGTTATTTTATCTTTTTAAATAAATTTCCAAAAATGGTATGAGATAATTGAAATTAAATTTTGTTGCGTACGTTTCGTTATTGTTCATCTTATTACTATATACATGTGAGTTATGATGTTTAAATGTTCTAAATAAGTTTGCTCGTGTTTGCCTTTGTTTCATTTTCAGTGTTATTGAATAAACCAATAGAGAATATAAGCAATTTCAACCTATCTACAGGAGTTAAAACCCGTAGCGCTTAAAACTAATGATCATTGCTAAAATTTAGTTTACATATAAGGTAAAAACTTAACTACTATATCAAGAAATAATTCGATTTGTTAAAAGTAAGACTGGTTTAATACTTTACTGGTGATTTTAGTATCACAAATTAAACATTATTTAAATTAGAATATTATTAGATGGATTGCTGTATATTTCCAGTTATATTAAATACATTGAGATACTCTTAATTAATTCTTTAATGTTATTCATGTGTATGTAATTTGGTATGTCGTGACGTTACAATATAATGATAATAAAATATATTAACATAAGGATGAATCCAGTGAACTAGAGTGGTGCAAAATGTATCATTAAGTACGGCCAAAGACTTTACAACTAAAAAGGTTCCATAGGAACTACAGATCGGAAGGGAAAAATTATAAGCATTATTATGACGTATTTCTCAAACACGGTTTGCTTATTGTAACAGCTTGTGAAAAGTAGAATGGAAATATTTTCTGTACTTTTCTCAAACATAAACAGCTAAAGTAACAAGCTTTCAAAGTAAACAAATTATCACGTGACTGCAAATGCTAACCAGTTGATATAATAAAATATTTTAAAATTAGACTTAGCCGTCGCGGGACAACTGACAAAATTATTTTGTAGAAATAATTAGCATAAAAGGGTAGCTTATAAAAGGAAATAATAAATACAGCACAAAAAAAATTAAATATACAGACTTTTTAATGAAAATGTTTTACATAATAAACTATCACAGTGTGGCGACTTATGCCGTGGCGACGCTAACGCATGTCTGATCCTCCGTTAGACGTTTCATATTAGGGCATTAGGAAAACACTCTAAAACATCGGTCCCGAAGAAAAAATAAATCGCATGTTTTACAACGTTTTACTAGTACTATTCACTCTTTTCCTTTTAATGAAATGAAATTAGAACAGCTCGTCGAAAATATGACTCGTTAATAATACCAATAAAACATTGTAAAAAATGTTTTTATTGTCATAGATTATTTTTTTCTGACCCTACATCAAAAGAATTATTCTTACTCGTTTGTCTCTGTTTTCGAAAATGTTTTCCTAACAGCCTGTATATTTTATTGCCTTGAAACTGTATTAGAATGACAGAACTTGTAAGTGGTAAATAAAAATGTAAGTTGTGAGTAACCTGTGGTCTTGAAATAACATGTGCAAATCTATTAATATTTTTCTAGAATGTGGTCTTTAATTATCACATTAAGTTAATAATACATGATAGATACATTTTCATCGAGTGCCTCGCACTTGATTCATTTTTAATGAGTGGATGTTCATTTTAATTTCTACCTTCATGTACTACACTGTGAACCGATAATATGACGTGATAATGCTTTATATGACAACACCGCCACCATTACAATCGCGTTCTTTTGTGCATTGAAAAATTATATTTCATTTGTTCATACTTAATGTATGAAAAATTAAAATAATGAGTAAATCTTACCATCATACAACGTTGTACTTATATTTGTTTGACTTTATGTGCAAAATACTAGTTTGACTGACCCATCGCTGCTCTATACTTTACTGTAAAAAAATTAAATAAAAAGTATGTAAGCAAGAGGCTAACCCGTTAAAAATTTGACTTCCCTAAATAAGTTTTAGGTTTAAATAAGAAAACATTTTATTGGAGTTGATTGATCAGAAGTGTGGGGACGTGAAGTATTGTGGTTTTATTTGGAATGTCTAGGTAGCGTCATCTAATTCACGTTTCCTGTAAGGGCAGATCCAGCTTTTAACTCGGATAGTGTGTCATTTTTGGGCAATTAAGACAAGGTCCAAGTTGATTATCTACTTGAAATCCTACGAACTAGTTGCAGTCTAGGGAGGTATGACCCCCATAACCCTTGCCCTGGATCTGTCCTTGATTACCTGTAAGATATTGTACCAATCTCAAGTGTATTTCAACCAATGATTTTTTTGTAGGTAATTTACATTATGTATTACCAAATAGTACTATAATATGTATGCTCTATGCAATCACTATAATTCTACGACTGCCACTACACCGTCATGCGTTGAATGCCTTTTGTTACAAAGATACTTTTATACCTGGTTTAAATAATAATTTGAAAATATTAACAGTTCATTTGAAAATTTTATGTAGAACACCTGGTTATGGGATTTTATTTGCCGTTCATAACTGTGCCTTTCTTTCAACGGCATAGTTATAATTGTTGATATTGTATAAAAAAATCATTTCATATCTTTGATCTCGTCTTCATATCTTCTCCTGATACCTTCCAAATGAAAGTATTAATCATTTATAAGAAGATATTTTTATTATATTGATTGTATATAAGTGTAAAGAGCTTACCAAATTGTTATTAGAGCTCATAAAAAATATTGTAATCTAAAGATTACCTTCGTTTGTATTTCTTTTTGAATATTTTTGTTAGGTGTTGATACTTATGGTGACTTTACTATGACTGGCTAAACCTATCACTACCAATGTATGCCGCTATAATTAGCAGCTTCAGTAGATTGGATATTTTTTTTAAATTTGTCATTATTATTCTTGTGATGTTTGTTAACCATGCTATGTCCTTTAATTGTAATCAATTTTTTTTAATAAATTAAGTATATTTTTCAATACGTTGTATCATTAATTTACAGGGCCCAGGATCGCTAGTGTGTTTTTCCGTATTTATTGAGTCTTTTTACGGGCTTGCTTCAAATTGCGTTACAACTGTTCCGCTTCCTATCATTACTGACTGACTGCATTAACGCCATGAGAACTAATAGCTCTGGCTTAGACAGCAGCTAGTGTTGAAAAACTACGGCAATTTTTTCTTAAATTGTCTTTGATTAATTTCGTTTCAGTAGGCAAAGGACACCGGCAAAATATACTAAAGAAAACTGGGATACTGAAACACGTTACTCAGACTTTCCAAAAGTTTTATAGTTATTACAGCACAAAAAGACTTCTGATATTGGATGGCATGGCAAAAGCGCCTAACAGGCTATTTTCACCGAAACAACTACATACTTTTTCCCTCTCATTTTAAACATACGGTAGTGACGTGGTTACTGCACCGACTCGACCGGGGCAGTACTACCCTCCCACAGAAGACCGGTCTAAGGCGACAGCATCTGTGTTATCGCGTTTCGTTGTTGAGTCCGGAGGCCCATTGATGCAGGGATGCCAGTTATCGTGATGTGTGAGCCTTACCCTGCCACGATAACTTATGTATTTTACGTCCCCAAGCGGAGTGTGAAGAAGTATCCCACTAGGCCTCCATAGTATGGGTCGCCATACTACATTGCTTTCGCAGTATGGTGACCACAACTCTTGGATTTTATTCATGCTTTCCACTAGGCATAGTAGTCACTTTGGCAGGCTCTTAAAATTAAAGAAATCAAAGTAATAAAATTGCAGGTACAAATAAAATAACACAAAATTGTCGTAACTAATACTACTGAGTTAGTTTATTATCTTTTAAGAACATCAATGAAAGTGTCCCTAGGTATTCTAATATTCGCCACACTGCGCATTTTTTTCTTTCCTTCTGCTTGCTGCTTTAACAACTTTTTTCTGCGGGTGACGTCACCTCCATACTGCAATAAATAATACTTAATTAAAGGCATCTTATTCGATATACACATAGTTTCCAGCAATAACAGGCAACATGAGTGTTAGCGATTCGTTTTCTATTAAACCTAAACACAACGCTAATAAATAAATGTCTAGTGTCACAGTGTTTAGTCCTGCACTTACCGAAACGGCTTAACCGAATTTAAATTTTCTTTTCTGTATTATATAGGAAAATAGCTCGTAAAGTATTTTTATCAAACATTTTCTTTGCCATTACATTTCCTTGATTATTTATATCGCAGAACAACATTTACCTTTTCAGCTAGTAATATTACAATACCCTCCCTTTGCTAAATTATCTCTCCTGGATCTCGATGAAGAACTACCTCCAACAAATATTCGCAACATTACATTTCATTAGTATTGTACATTTATAGAAGCGTACTTACCAATTTTGCAGTAACATCTTTTCTATAGGCTTTCAAAGTTTCTCTGGCGAAAACTTTACCATTGACCACTGCTTGAATTGCCACCTAAAATGAAATCAAGTCCTTAATTATATACTTTTAAATCGAAACTATTGACGATGCAGTAGATCCTATGTAGATCCTATGCAGTAGATCGTCAGTCTACAGAAAACAGAGGCATCGTAACGTTTTAATTAGATCATTTAAAATGAATTTGAAATTTGAAAATCTACCCATAGAGCATGGAGCATGCCCGAAAAATGTAGTAAAATAAATCATCTTTAATATATCTAAATAAATATACTTTGTTTCTGTTTTCGTTTGCTGTAACAGATATAACAATTGATATTACACTAAATAATTATGGATACTCGTTTAAATTTACCTGAACCATTTGCCTCGGTATCATCTCCTTGAGTTTCTCGGTCAACCTTCTTGCGTCATATTCTAGGCGACTGGTGTGCACTATAGTAGACAACTCGTCGATCAACATGCCATTTATTAGAATATCCATCTAAAAACCGCCATAAAAGTAAGTATTAAGGGTAAGAAAAGCGAATTTGTCACTTAAAAGCAGGTTAAAATGAGAACTAATGACTATTTTATTCAAAAGTTATCAACAGCCAGGTCCACTGCTAGATACATGTCTGAGCTTAGAAAGGAGGTTTTGACCTAGTTAACCATGCCAGCCAGTCGGGTTGCATATCAACTCGTCTGGCCAGCGTAAGTCCACAGACCTCTAGGCAATAGAAGGACCATTATTTCTTTCTAGCTTAAGGTAAATACTGAGTCTACCGAAATTGGTATAGAATTTTAAAAAAGGCTTAGAATGTCAACACTGGTAAAAGAAATATCATATAATAATGAAACTAGAAACTTACTCTTACTAAAGAACTGGGATGAAATCCGTGATCTTGGTAGTCAAAACTGGCGAATCCTGAAGTTATACTTTTAAGTGTGTCGTGGAAATCTATAACAACTTCAGAGAGAGGTAGTATGTACTGCAACATTGTCATTCTGTCGTCAACCGCACTGGCAGGCAGCGGAGTGCCTCGTCTGTCAATACAGAGAGACGTGACCGCCCCGATGTACTCTATGGGCGTGATTATTGTACCTGAAGTTTTCAATTATGTAATGTAGCAAGTCTACCTAATTATAAAGTGATATATGGTTTGCCGTGACAACCTTAAACCTTAAATAAATTTAAGTCAGAAATCTTATATTTTACCTATGACAAATGGCTCATAGTATTCTTCTATATTGTTCACATCGGGCAAGAGCAAAGGATTTGTGACAATAATTTCTTCACCTTTGTATTTCTTTATTGCCTTTGCTCCCTTAACTCTGAAATAATAGCAAACTTAGATGAGTGCAAAGAAACAAAATGATAAAAGTAACAGTCAAGTTTAGCCCAATATTATCGCCAAACTCGCATTGTCTTTTGCTTATTTCAACAAATCATACAACAGAAACTTACTTGACTTTATATGGTACAGATGGGGCAGTTAATATAGCTTCAGCTTTGTACTCTTGAAGCAGACGTTGCGTAAACACTTCTAAATGTAGAAGTCCTAAGAACCCTATACGCCATCCTTGGCCTAACGCTGGACTGAAATAAAATGAAAGTAGGTAATCTTAGTAATTCTTATTACTCTATACGATATTAAGTGCCTTGTATACTCGTAAATGGGTGGGTTTTTTAATGTAATGGTTGTTACATGACTCTGTATAACAGGATTTTATTCGTTTTCAACATGTATGTTGAGAGATCAGTATGTATTTTTTCATACGCTCACCACTATTCAAAAAATATCACTATTTAAACGCCGAAGTTTCAGTGGCTAAAGAAGAAACAATAAACAGAATTCTAGGAAAATATAAGGTGTGGGTTAAAAGTATTTGCAGTTGGTATAAAACTTTTTAATTTAGTGACCACGAACCGAAAGATTTAAGAAATTTAATTCTAAAATTACTTATGTTAGCCAAAACTCAAAGAAGTTAAACCATTTTGCACATCTTTGTTTATATAGAAAAGAAAATATGTATATAGAAAAATATATAAACTTATTTCATTTTTTTTTTTCAAGTTATTCATTTTCGCTTTCATAGGTAAGATCTCGTACAATTCTATATTTTATTTTCTTTAATGGTATGTATGAATGTAGGCGAAACTTGAAAAAAATTCTGACGACGCCCATGACCATGGTTGTAGATTTGAACATCGAATGAGAAACGTTCACATGGTATGAGTCACTTACCTCGAATCTGGTGTAACAGTAACTGCGTAATCATTCAACGCCAGTTTTTTAATAGAGTCACTAAGCATCGGATGTTGCGATTGATCAGCCGGAAATATGCCTGCATATACCATGTGCTTGACAGGCGGCACTGTCACCACATCTTCATTATCCGCTAGTTCTTTATCTAGTAATTGATCGCCTACGCTTCCCCCGCCTCTCGGTCCGCAACCTTGGTCGTAAAAAAGTTAATTAAGTCAATGATATTATATAACAATCATAATAAAAAATAGTTGTCTAGCTAATATATGTACGTATAAGTCATATCAAAGGTATCCTTATGACGATTAAAAAATAGGAGCTGGGGTAAGATTACTAGACTACATACAAACCTACTAAATATACAAAAAAATACTAAAATTAGTGAAGCCATTTCAGAGTAAGGCAACTAACAACGACTATCTACATATAATAATCACAATAAGTAGTTAGTTATCAAGAATTAGACCACTTTATTTTTAATAATTTGTTTAATTACTGAGTAACTAGTCGGAGACTACTCGCATTTCTGATTGATACATAATAATAATAAAGCCTTTTTATTTCAAATAGTTTAGTAATTACAGTTTCTCAAACAAATAATCTTTGAGTCTCTTTTATTAGTAGTGTAGTTTTAATTTTAATAGTTCAGTTAGTGATGTTTGTTATAATACACAAAAATAAAATATTCTTATTTCATACTCATAAGATTTGAAGATCGATGTATGTAAATTTATGTAACAAAATAAAAATCGTTAGTATCCTTTTCCCTTACTAACTTAATTATAAATGTGAAGGTGTGTTTGTTTGTTTATCTGTCTTTTACTTCGCAACGAAGCGATTTTATAGTATGATTTTTGAGTCAAGAGATAGTTAGGGGGCTGGAGAGTGATATGGGCTACTTTTTAAGATGGAAAAACATCTCATTCCCATCAGAAGATCCATTACAATGCGTATTTGAATCAATCTAAATTTTATAAATGCCGATAGATGGCGCTAATAAATTTTTTCGCCTCATTGCACACGGTACTAAATCTTTGTCATTAGACTCTATAAGAATACCCGCGGTTTCTGATAGATGGCGCTATATTGAATAGGGGTACCTTACCACTTTATTGATAAACTTTTTAATGTTTCATTAACTTTAAACATTATAAATGTGAACATTTTTAAGAATATATGAACGTTTGTTACTCTTACATGCAAAAACTACAGCACGAATTTAGATGAAACTTTATACCGCTACTGAGTTACTATTTACTGTGATAATTGACATACACCCAGGCGGAACCGCAGGTAAAACTATTTTCTAATTTTACTCTTGACTCATTTATTTTCATAATAAACATATTAAAACAAAGGTAACACTTACCTACCATAACAACTTGTCCAGCTACAGCTTCTTCAATAGGCTCTTCATTTGGCCTTAGTAAAGCAAGAAATCTTACTACATGTGGCTTAGAATCAGACTTCCACTTGACAGCTTGCCCAACTTGTACCTTTCCAGAGTGTATATATGCCAAGCATAAAATGCCTCTGTACTTGTCATGCCATGTGTCAATGATATGAGCTTTAAAATAACCCTTTGAATCTACAGATGGCTGTGGTATTCTACAAATAACTGCTTCTAGTAATTCCTGGACGCCCCAGCCTTTTTTAGCAGATATACTTAATACAGACTCTGGACCAATTTTAAAAACAGAATTCAATTGAGCCTTAACTTTGTCAGGGTCTGCTCGAGGCAAATCAACTTTATTTAATGTAGGAATTATGGTTAAGTTGTTTCGTTTTGCTAGGGAGTGTACAGCTACTGTTTGTGCTTGAACTCCTTCATTAGCATCTACTAACATTATAACACCTTGACAAGCTGTTACACTTCGAACTACCTGTAAAAGTATGGCCATTAAGTTTTAAAACTTTATGTCCCTGAGTGCAGTCATTTATAAAGGTGTAAATGAAATTACCTCATTAGAGAAATCAACATGTCCTGGAGTGTCTATCAGGTTCAGAAGATATTTTTCATTGTTGTATGTGTAATTTAAAGAAGCAGTGACTGCTTTCACTGTAATTCCTCTTTCTCTTTCTACCTATTAACAAATATGATTTTATTATTATTATCATAACTATACAGAGGTACAGATTTGTAGACTTAATAAACTGTAGCAAATTATCTTTATTTAAAAATAAATTAAGCCTTTTAAAATGGTTTTTTACACAGAGGCAATATATAATAAATAATATCATAGATTAACACACATCATAGCAACAATCTATTTTATGAAATACTGCTGTGCTGATCTACAACTGTCCCTTTTCGAGGGGTTAAGGAAGGCCAAGCAATGTATTTTTTTTAAATTACCATATAGATACAGCAACCAACCTGCAATTGGTCCAAAACCTGAGCGTGCTCGGTGCCTGGTTTAATTGTGCCAGTTAGCTCCAACAATCTATCTGCTAAAGTACTTTTGCCGTGATCCACATGCGCTACTATACTAAAGTTTCTGATGCGGCTCACTTCTATCCTTTCGTTATACGAATCAGAACTGCTACATCGCCTTGTTAAACTGTTGAGAATATACATAAAACGTTTGTTTTTTAATTATTGCCCGACATAGTTTTTGTATTAAACGATTTCGCTACCGATACCTTGACAGTGCTCTATATTTCTTCAGGAAAAGCGCTCTTACACTGTATTGAACTGTAAACATTCTGTTTAATTTTTCATTTATTTAATCATTTTGAAAATTGGTATACTAGGAATTATCAGTAGATTTGTAGGTTATAGTATACTGTCAACCATCACTGTGACTGACAATCAGCTGATAATTACGTTCAGTTTTACATAATATATTTAACAACGAGAATCTTGGAAGACTATCCGTATTTCGTAATATCTATAGAATTTTTTGAAATATTAAAGTTCCATTTAACCCTAACAAAAGAAAACACTGGTTTATGCAATCACCGTCCAGAAGATAACATTTCTCGCATCACTTCGCTTCGAGAGCATTTTCTAACATTTTGGTTAATTGTGGGCACTCTCTTAGGCTGTCATCTTACTAGGGTTTCCACAATTAACACACACATGATTACGTAGCAAACAAATTTCTATGCCATACTTGTAGCTCTGGATGTACAAGATACGTATAGTGCTAAACGTATAGCAGCAAACACTTCAGATATGATCAACAATCTACAGGATATCCACTCTTCGTAATTCCAGCTCTACATTTTAAAATAATAAGGTCAACGTATATTTTAGCTTAAACATTAGGGGGAACAAAACTAAATTGTAAATAGAAACAACTTTTAGTAGATCTTTTAATTACTTATAAATCACTATAAATACGGACGGCATGAACTTATGGACGGATTAGTTACATAGACAACTCTCTATTTTTTAATTACACAATTTCTTCAATACTCTGCTCACCAGATTCAGGACTTTGACTTCCGTCTTCAGGTTGCTTTTGTAATGCATTCAGTTGCTGTTCGAATCCTGTAACCATTGTTCGTAATTTATATATACTTAGTCTGGCCATAAATACTGTTACACTTAATTATAAAAAAATATTACATTTGAATTTCGAATCTGTCATTTTTATACGATTGTTCATTGTGTTTTCTCATTTTGGCGCCAATACATTGTAAAATATTTTGCGATATTAAAATGGTGTGGGGTGATAAAGAGAACCGAATCGCTGTGATAGCATTACACAAAGTAGGTATGGAGCCAAATGCAATTTTTAAAACTCTCCATACACTTGGTATTAGTAAAATGTTTGTGTACCGGGCTATTAATAGGTACAATGAGACCTCCTCTGTTTGTGACAGAAAAAGATCTGGCCGTCCACGTAGTGTTCGTACGAAAAAGGTGGTCAAAGCAGTAAGGGAAAGAATTCGAAGAAATCCTGTCCGAAAGCAAAAGATTTTATCTCGGGAAATGAAGATAGCACCTAGAACCATGTCGCGTATTTTAAAAGATGACTTAGGACTTGCAGCCTATAAGAGACGCACTGGCCATTTCTTAACTGATAATTTAAAGAAGAATAGGGTGGTAAAATCGAAACAACTACTGAAGCGGTACGCAAAGGGAGGTCACAGAAAAATTTTGTTTACGGATGAGAAAATTTTTACAATTGAGCAACATTTTAACAAACAAAATGACCGTATTTATGCTCAAAGCTCTAAGGAAGCTTCCCAATTAGTCGACAGAGTGCAACGTGGACATTATCCGACTTCAGTGATGGTTTGGTGGGGTGTTAGCTATGAAGGAGTGACTGAGCCATATTTTTGTGAAAAAGGTATCAAAACATCGGCACAAGTGTATCAAGATACCATTCTTGAGAAGGTAGTTAAGCCCCTTAACATCACCATGTTCAATAACCAAGTATGGTCCTTCCAGCAAGACTCGGCGCCGGGTCATAAAGCTCGGTCCACGCAGTCTTGGTTGGAATCGAACGTTTCGGACTTCATCAGAGCTGAAGACTGGCCGTCGTCTAGTCCCGATCTTAATCCGCTGGATTATGATTTGTGGTCAGTTTTAGAGAGTACAGCTTGCTCTAAACGCCATGATAATTTGGAGTCCCTAAAACAATCTATACGATTGGCAGTGAAGAATTTTCCCATGGAAAGAGTGCGTGCTTCTATTGATAACTGGCCTCATCGTTTAAAGGACTGTATTGCAGCCAATGGAGACCACTTCGAATAAGCTTTTTATATTTTTAATTGTTTTATATTTATGTATTAAACTGACACACTGTAAAAGTAATAAATGTTATTTGCAGTTAACAATTTTCTTTTTTCTTTATTACAATATTTATGGCAAGACTAGGTATATATATATGTATAAAGTTAAAATAAATATGTATTAAAAAGATTTTCGTATTTTGAAAAGGAAAACATTATAGAAGATACTCGTATATTATTATGTATTACTTTACTCACGCTGGAAACTAATAATTAGAAACTGGTCCCAACAACGAATGTTGGATCATGATTGAAAACTTTCAATATCCGTAAAATATAAACACAAGGACTATGTCGCCATTGTCATTTAATTCCTGAGTAGAATTTACTTTTTTCGTTGCAATTCATAATAAATGTTTATTTTATGATTGCACTATGTTTTGCTGTAAATGTTTAACGTCACATTTTTACTACACAGAGTTCAATTTTCTCTAGCCAGGAAACTATTTTTAATCAAGGAATTGTATGTTGGAAGAGTTTCCAAACAAGATACATATTATTTGTATGAAACTGGTTTCCAATCATTAGTTTCCAAATTGGCCGAAGGTATTACTGCTAAATCATAGTATAGCTACATAGAATGGAATATTTAATACTACAATACAGAAATATTAACGCCGAAAAACTATTTTTGAGTAAAATTCATGCAAAATGTAAATAAGTAAGTAATTATTACGTGCGTCAAATCTATATGATGCAGGGTGTGGTAGCATACATAACTTGTCCTGACAAGTTAAGCCCACCTTCATACCTAACGATTAGAGTAGACCTTTTCGGCAAGTAATAAATAGCATGTTTGACTACTGAGATCATTTAAAATTTCTTACGAGGGGCTTCAGCGTGGTTAGGCGCGTACTGTAGCAGTAACCGAAGTAGTTTTTCCTCGGAAATCAATCCAGGACGCCCAGTTACGGCTCGAAGAAGTTGTTGTCCAGCAGTGACACCTGACAAGATAGCAACAACATATTCTGTATATTTACATATATTTTAATACAAGGGTACTTTTGATTCAAGTGTTGCATACTCTTAATCAATATTATTCCTATAATAGGTGTGTCTCACCTGGATTAATTTCCCCAGATTCTAACATTTTCTTCACATCTACAAACCGCTTGACAAGTGCACTTTGTTCCTGTAGAGCTGTTGTTTGAGCACCTAAACATTACCAACTATATAAGTAAACATAGTTATGATAAAGAAAGTTAATGTTTTTTTATTATTTATTACTTTACCAATATCTGTACCAGTATCCGGAGTCTTTCCCAAAGATTTTATTGCTTCTTTGAGTGCTTCTAAGGCTTTGTCGTAATTCTGTAATAGAAATAAGACTAGTGTTAGCTCATTCCAAACGGTCGCCAGTAAAACTGCCACTACTGATGGTCGTTGAGACATTTTTTTAAGTTTTTTCTTAATCACCACCACCAGAGGAGTTGGGAACAGATGTAATAAATAACCTTTTTATTCCCAACTGCCACCACGAAAACTGCCAACACTGGTGGTCGTTGTGATTTTTTTACATCTATTCCTAGCTACCACCTAGAGGTGACCTTTGGAGGTGGTGGGGGCTTTACACACTCGTGCAATAAATAGTCCATGATTCCGAAGTATAAAATATGTTTATCTGAATTATGTGTCTTAGGGTGCGTATTATGAACCTAACGTTACGTTACTCACGCTCATTTGGTGAGTTGTTGCGCATGTGCATGAGGTCCCTGAACGAATGAGGTCCTGGGTTCTTCCCTTGCTCGCCAACCCCAAGGCAACACATATAAAATTTTGTGCCAATGAGTGGAATGAGTGGTAAATTTAGTGGTGGCCGCTTGGAATAAGCCGTGTTGTTGGTGTGTCTATATAAAGCTGTGTTATTTACCAGTTTCCTTTGTAAAATTATAATCATGTTTAACTTTAGGGTGCTTTTTATCAGCTATTGCAAAAGATTGGCAGATACTGCAGAGAAGCTGTTATTCGGACACATATGTTATGTTGTTTTTAACTTCAAAACAGTATTTTCACTTGTGTTTTATGATGCAGATAGTAATATAAAATACCAACTAAGGTGGACATATTTTCGGTACGTGCATATATTCAAACTAAAGGGCACAACCTTATTGATAAAACGAGAGTACAGTATGTTTTCTTTTCATAGACTTGCGTAGGTCAACGTGTCAATTAATTTCAAAGATCAGACCAGTGGTACCTAACGAATTCACTTTCTTCATTAGCATAGTAAATACCAAGTCAACATAGTACAGTACACGTACCGCACATATGTCTTATATAAATTTTTTCACTATTTATCATCAACACAATTTACAAATGTAATATATAACTTACTTCATATTCATCAATTTCCATTTTCGCACATTCAGCATAAAAGCCAGCAAGTTTTCCGTAGGCCTTAGCTCTAGTATAGAAGTGTAATAT
Source organism: Hypercompe scribonia (assembly GCA_949316085.1). NCBI lineage: Eukaryota > Metazoa > Arthropoda > Insecta > Lepidoptera > Erebidae > Hypercompe > Hypercompe scribonia. The sequence continues at coordinate 10,305,559 of OX438975.1, forward strand.
GTGTCTCATTAAATCTGGTCTAGTGCGCCAATCGGCTCGTCTACGCAGGTAATCGGCGGCCATGAGCTGAGCGTTTCTGTCACGGGTTGCCGCGGCAAAAGTTGCGATACGGTCGGCGTCACCTGACCGCATTAGCCAACGCATTGCTCCTGCCTTTGAAAACAAAAAAATAACTGATTCATACCAAAATTATTCTAGATTTCTTTTGGTTTCATTTTATTGGTTAGAATATTGAGACCAGCAAGTTAGCACAATTGGTCTTATTTTTATTGTAGTTGACTATTCTACAGTGCAGTATTAAAGAATTTCTGGAAGTACATAATTGCATTCCGATAGGTAAGTAATGAATGGTGCCATAAGAAGTGTTACCTGGATCGATAGTTTAAATTATGTTCAGATTTTAAGACATTAGATACCTTATCTCCAGCATGCGCGAGTCGTTTTGCAGCTTGATGGTAAAGTCCCCTTGCACCAAGAACATCGGCCAATCTTCTCAGGAGGGCATCGCGACCGGTCGTGCCGGCCGGGGCTGCTAATCTCTCAGTCAACTCTTCAGTTAACGGTGTAGGTAGCTGTTCAACTATATCTAAAGCTTCCTCATACTGTAAAAAATAATGTAGGTACAAAAAAGGAACTTTGTTTTTTTAAATTTACATTACCATATACAAAATTACAAACAAATGACAAAAAAATATCTATATTTTCTTTTCAGTTAGCAAAATACGGTTTTTTTGCGATTTGTACATTTTGATCCTATAGACCTTTGCGTTATTACTAATGTGACCATCAATTTTTTTATCAGAGCGTGACGTCTTCTGGAGCGGCAGTATATCTCACTTTTGTACCATGCTTAATTCAATTCATCTAGAGGTAGTTTAAGTTATGTACCTTTCCAGCCGTAGCTAATAAGGCCGCAGCATGTGAGTGTTGATTGGCTTGGCGTAGATGAGCAGCGAGTGTATTTGCTAACTCCGGGTCTATTCGATCACCGAGTGCTTCTACTGCTGCTACTATTGCATTTGTATCACCACTGCTCACGGCTAATTTTAAAGCCATGTGAACTTTCCCTAAAACCGGATTGGAAAAGCACATTAATATTATTTTTTAACATTATAAGCATACACATACATATATAAAATCACGCCTGTTTCCCTGGGGATCAGGCAGAGGCATATTAAACGGCTTGTTTTTACCACTGTTTTGGTCCCACCATCACCAGATGCACCACTTGCAGGTGAGGTTGACTTGGGGCCCTAAGTTTTTGGTGGGAAGCCTAGGCACCTATAATATTGTTAAATGCGTATCATGCGGATATTTTTTTCTTTACCTGCTTTTTGATACAGAGCGATAGCTTGTTCAGTTTGTCCAGCATTTTCAAGTATACTGGCAGCATGCAAAGCATGGGTCGGTGACATGGAGCCTGCTCGCCAGACAAGGTTCCACGCGCTAGCTTCTGATGCTACTCTTATAGCAGATGATACTGCCCCACATTTTATGTACATCTGTGAATAGACTGATATTTATTATTTTAGACCTCTAAGATACTATTTTTATGTGGTCAATGTTAACTGTGCATTTAAAATAAAAGAGTTTCAATGAAATAACGTATAGTTATTTTTTAATACGAATATAATATTAAAGAAAGACATCAAATATGTAATAATGTGTGCTAAATATGTTGCTGTGAGCATTGTAATTGATGTAAAAAGGTGATTGCCACTCCAATTGATCATTAAAAGATATACAACCCCTATCGTCCCTAGATCTATATGAATTAAAACTATTACAAGAGAACCTCCTTGCTAAGGAGAGGTCTATGTCTAATACTGGACTATTAAAGGATGATTATGAAAAGTACTATGTAATTACTAAATCACTTACTTTTACTGCACTTTCGGTCTTATTTGGCTGCATTTCCAAATACCTCGCCATTTGGTATAAGGACGAACGATTTTTATCACAAATTTTCTCAGCTTCTTCTATCCTGTCCATGTGACATAGTAGTCGAGTTTGTTCGCCATAATTATTTGCACGGGCATAGGACTCTAAGGCACTATCAAGATCACCAATACTTTCTAGGTAGTGACCCCACCACGTTATTAAATTACTGTCATTAGAATTTGAAGCATATTGTGCCAATACGTGTGACTGCCCCTGGGCTACTAGCATTCTGGGCACATGCGGCACCAGTGTACCGGCACTTTCAAACAATTTTAAGGCCGCAGTAGTTTCTCCATTAGACCAAGAAACCTTGGCCAATTTGTGTTGAGCGCTCTTTATCAACAATACATTTTCGCCTTCGTGACTTCCGTTTGTTATCTCACTAAGACCGCCTTCTTTTGCTGATATTAACCGCGTTATCAGATCTGGTCTTTGAGCTTCACGGAATAATTGTTCAGCTTCCTCTATCATTCCCAGATTGACTGCAAGAACGGCCACCTTGCAAGTATCATCCATTTGGGTGTCGTTCATAACTTGACGCATCATTAATGCACCCTTTATGTTCCCCATTTTACTTAAGCATACAGCGCCAACATCAGGCCGCTTTCGTGTAACACATACTTTAGCTAAGCTGTCCCAAATTATAGAGTTTTTATTTCCAGATAAAGTAGTTCCAAAAACAACAGCCTTTTCTAAATAGCCTATTGTCATATAGTAAAGGAAATCGATTACTTGTTTCATAGTAGCAGAGTCATTTTCACTCATGTCTTGAAATTCATGCATTAAAATCTTTTTAATAGTTTGTTGCGATAAAATAACTACATATGGTGTTTGCAAGGAGCATAGCATAAAGTCTGTCGTGAAATGAACTTCAGTGGACGAACACCAATTTTTGTATTCATAAAGAGCGCCTTCGTGGCAAAGAAATAGATGTATGCGGTCTAGTTCTGCCGACCTCATATGTACAGCCACTATTCTTGGATCATTACAGTCCCATATTATTGCTATTGGAACACTTTGGTACGGAGGTGTAACGTTATCAGAAATGAGGGTGTTTGTAATGACATCATTAGCAACGTCCCAAAGATAGAGTCTTGGGTCAGGTGCCAAACCAGCATTAGCGATACTAAGGCATATGTAACGTCCAGTACAATTAACTGACGCTCTCATAACTTCGCCAAAGTCCTCAATCATTTGATAACAATTTTTCGGAGGGTATGGCATTTTAAGCCCTTTCTTTGTGATCTCAGCTAATTTTAAGGTACCGTCCATAGTCGCTATTACTATGAACTTGCTGGTATTAGTTACACCAATGGGTTCACCCTCCCCTTCAGTACTGGGTAGAATTCCTAGACTAGTACCAGATGCGGAATAACACTCTATATGAGGATTGACAACACCAACTAAAACATCGTTATAAATTATCAGAACATCCGTTTTCCATGAAAAAGACCGAATTAAAGAAAACTTCATTTCATTATCTTTACTGCACATCCAAATCTGTAAATAACAATTTATGGCAATTGTAATTTTATAATATGCAACTTGATAACTAAAATTATATTGCACACCAAAAAAAATATTAATCAGTGTTGGCGAACTCAATACTCCCGAAAGAATTTCTCCAATTACATTACATTTTTATGTAGTACAGTAACGCTGATTTTAGCACGAACGGGCCGGCTCCACCGGGGAAGTACTATCCTCCAACAGAAGATCTACTTAAAGCGACAGTATCCGTACTGTCGTGTTTCGTTGGTGAGTGCGAGACCGGAGGCCCATTTATGCAGGGGTGACAGTTGTTGTGGTAAGTGTAAGCAATACAATGCCACGATGACTGTCATGTCTTTTACGCCCCCACGCGAGGCGCGAAAAAGCATCTTACTAGGCCACCATAGTGTGAGTTACCATACTGCACTATCTGTATTCGCAATAGTGTGGTGACCACAACTCTTGGATTCTGTTAATACTTTTATTAAACGTAGTTTATTGTATATTTACGTACATACATTAGTGCATAACAGTGTACGAACGTACAATAGTACCAAAATTTAAATTGGAGAAGTAGTATCTCTGTCTAGCAGAATGCTCTCAGTATCATAATATATCAGTATTATTGCACAATAGTTTCTTCAGCTTTCTCACAAAAGATCTTGCAGGGTTTACCAAATCTTGAACTTGTTGTAAAAACAAAATATAAAGTATCATATTTACCTGTACTTCCTTACCATCTCCTAAAGCAATATATTGATCCTTGAAAGTAAATGTTCTCACTGTGATTGATGTATTTATCAAAGTTGTTACATCACTTTTATGTGTAAGAGCTATTTCATTAGCTGATTTTTGTACCATATATATATTAGGTGAATATCCCCAGCACACAGGCTGTTCTCGAAGAATGTAAGCACTTGTTATACAATTAACATTCAGCAATGGATTCATTAAACCTTCAGATCCCCAGCTAACTTCTTTAACAGTTCCTTTAACAGAAGTACTGCTTATAAGTTTCCAATAATTCCTATGATCTCGTCTCCATAGATACAGATTGCCTTGTGATGTGCCACAACATAGAGTATCACTTAAGGTGCTATAACTGATACTGGTGAATATGTCTCCTGCAACTATTTCTTCCTTTTCATTTGGTAACACATCATTATCACCAGTATCACTGTCCCAAATCCTTATTATAGTGTCTCCAGTTATGACAGCCACATAAAAGTTGCCTGCGAGTTCAATACATTGACCATTTCTTGCAGTCATCCTTACATGTGTATCTGTCATCAAGGAACCATCATCGGACATGATAAATCTTGTCAAGCTCAATGCTCCACCAGACTCCCATGCTACTAAAAGATAGATGTTGCTTATAATACCCATAAATATAATAGTCCCAGGTGCATTTAGAACCTCAGAACAAGCTCCATTTGAATCTATATATAATATGACTCCATTATCTTGAGCTGCATAACAAGAATGGTTATCTGGTTGGGCACCTTCTCTCATTCGGGCTGTGGTTCGAGGCCTCCAAGCTGCAAGAGCATCTAAAGCATTCTCATCTCCAGCAACTGCTGCTCGAGCTAAACCACGAATTGATGTTTCAGAACTTGGACGAGGAGTACAAAACGTTATGTGAGTGATTACATCACCAAGTTGGTGGTGAAATGAAGTTAAAGGAGCACCAGAACCAGACTGCCAACCAGACAAAGAACCTGCAGCATCTGAAGCCAGTAATCTGCCCCCTCCTAAGCTAAAAGTGATAGTAGTCAAAGCAGCATTGTGTGGAGCTTCTAGACGAGCCCATGAATATTCAAGCCAAATGTAGAGTTCTCCTCCATCCCAGCCAACAACTAAAAGTCGTCTTGTTGGATGCCATGCAAGGGCTGTTACTTGATTTGCTAACAAAATTGGCCATTCACATCCTTCCAATGGTAAGCCCTAAAAACCAATCAGACTATTGTTCAACCAGTATGTGCACAAATAGAGAGCTTTAAAGGTTTTAAAAGAATTGTTAGAACTCACTGTTTCTTGGAATATTGTGACAAATCCTCCTTTTTCTTGGCTGTATGAACCCACAGCTAAGAGTGGTAAGGAAGGATGCCAAGAACCCACTGTAGATACCACATTCTCATCAGAAAAACTAAGTTTTGTATCTATATACAAAGTCATTGCAAAAAGTTGACTTACGATATAACTAAAAATAAAATTTTATGGTGCAAATGCTAAGGCTTTCAATAAAGCTAAAACTACTAGATATTGATTAATTTTACATAGTTTCAGATTATATTTACTATATTGGCGTAGACCATTACCACTTAAAGCTAAAACATGATTGTTATGACACTGGTTGCCATGGAGATTATAAAACGAATTTTTTTTTATCGGTATTTTCAGTGCCAGTAATAAAACTTGTTTTGAAAAGAAAATGTTTTTTTTCAAGAAAACTGTTGCTGAAACAATTTTAGATATAATTACTTTTTTGCAAATCTAGTTAAAAAATTACTAATAATAATCAATTAGCCTCAAAATTTGTAGTAGAATCATTCTCATTACAAAAGACAAGATCTGTTCAGTGATAACACAATACGGATACCATCAAAGGTATAGCAAGTAAAGTACATTGTCGAGTAAATAAATGACTTACAAATTTACAATATTTTCAATATTAATTAAAAATTAGCTGATTTAATGCATTAAATGTTACTGGATCAGAGTAGTGTGCAACGGGAGAGGCTTATTGCCAGCAGTGGACTGCAATAGGTTGATATTGAAATATTATTCATTAATTTATATTTTAGTCGAGATTCTCTGTGCTGTGATTCTCTCTCATGTAAATGTAGGACTAGATCCAGAATTTTTTGTACATTTAAGATAAGATATGATCTAAGAGTTGAGATTAAGTCGAAGAAATATACAGATACCTATTTTGTCTATTACACGGAGGTTACTGTCAATGTCATGAATAGTGCAACACTGACTGTTTACTGTTAAAAATATATATGCATTAAATTATCTGTAGTCGTATAATCAACAAGAAACCGAAGCGAGGGAGATTAAGTGAATAAGCTTGTGCCGAAATTAATAATTATGTGGTATTTAACGTCAGATAACGATGAAAGAGTTATTTATATTATGCCTTACGCTGAGCAGGTTATAATAGGACGTAGTATTGATAATCAAGTGTGTCATTTTGCGATTTCTGATGATCCTTCCATTAGCAGAAAACATGCATCATTAGCATTAAAAAATAACACCGTAATTTTACAAGACTTGGGCTCTAGATATGGGACATTTATCAACAGTGCCGTAGACAAAATTGAAGTCAATGTTGAAATACAGTTGAAGGAAAATGACATAATTAGGTTTGGCAAGATGAATAGTGTATGGAAAGTTAATAATGTGAATTTAAATACATGTACATCTACCTTAAAAGGAGAGAATCTTCAAAAACTAAAACTAACATTATCTCAATTAGGAGTAGTGCTAAAGAATGAATGGGACGACTCCTGTAATTATTTAACTATGCCAGTAATCACCTTGACAATTAAAGTTGTCTTAGCTTTAGTGCAAGGGTCCCATATTGTTACTTCAGAATTTTGGTCGAATGTACTTGAAAGTGTCAATAACTTCTCAGCAATACCAGATCCCCAGAAATTTATACCTGCTGTAATGGAGTCAACTCTCAACAAAGAAGTTGTTTCATTTTCACCAGATCTACATAGAAGATCTATTTTTAAAGACAAGAAGTTCATATTTTTTTCAAGACGACAATATGATATGTATAAGCCAGTTTTATTTAGAAGTGGAGCATTGCCATTACTTTTAGCTGAATGTAAGATGACCGTGTCAATGTTATGTGAAGAAAATGTTGTTGTAATACAATTTATAGCAAATACGGCTACTCAAGAAACTGCAGCACAGAGAAATCAAATAAATGATATTGTTACACAGTTAAAAAATAGAGGCAAAAGAGTGATAGCTGATGCAGAGATTGGTCTAGCTATATTGTATTGCTCTACTGAAAAATACTGTAATCCGAGTTTCAGTTTTACTTCGGAAATGGTCAAACAAAACCCAGGGACACTATCAAAGTCATCAAAAGTGTTGGCATTAGAGTCTCAAGAGCCCACTATAGATATTAAGCATGAAAAAGAGAATTTGAAGATAAATGAAACTTATGGTTCTGATGATAAAACTAATTTGGATATTAGTGAGAAACCTGCCGCTAAAAGGAAACTGAGTGAGTTGACTAGTGATACTCAAGTAAATCCCAATAAAAAAGTTGCTACTTCTTGTTATGTAGCTAATATACCTAGTGAAACTACTAAACGAAGACTTTCTGAAGATTCATCACCAGTTAATGCTAAAAGAATGGCTCTAGAAAGTGACAACAATGATCAAGGTTCATCAAACTCATCAGAAGATATTCTTATGGATAAGAACAAGTCTAACGATATGTTTAATTTTATTAATCCAGTTGCTAACAATAGCGAAACTGGAAATAAAACAAAAAAACTTAATTTGTCAAGACCACAAAAGAGGAAAACAGATGCTTCCAATGAAGATGGAGATTTATTTAACTTTCTTCAAACAGATGATGATAAGAGAAATGATGCTGAGTCATCTAAACCAAGCATTTTTACCTACAATAAGATTAAAAAAGGTGACACTGCGCAGACATCTAACGTTAAAAGTAGTGTAACAGTCACATCAGAAGATATATCTGCCATGAGGGGGATTAAACTCAGAGAGTTAATGAATAGTCATTCAACCAGCACATCAACTGTACAGGAACATTGTGTGAAAGAAGAGAAAAGTGAAGATCTTGAAGACAGGATGAGTAATCTTGATTTAGGCAACACTGTTGTTATAATATGTTCTAACTTAATTGTCAAGAAAGAGCCAATTAAAAATGAGTCAACAAACGAAACACTGTTAGTAAAGAATTTCAAGAAGTTTAAGAAAGTATGGCCGTTAAGGAAACAGCAGGTATCAATAGCACCTACAATCAGCATTGGTGATTTGACAGATTCAAACTCGTATTCTGTTGCATTTTAGTAGTAATAAATAAAAGTTATTTTTTATATGTTTAATTAAGATATTTTTTTTTTACAAGTCTGTATGAGAATGATAATAAAAATCTATATGCTAATCTGAAGCATTTGATTCTTCATCTTCTTCATCTGGTTCCTCATCATGTTCATCTTCCTCTGTTATTTCATTTACAATATCATCTTTTTTGCTGTAAACAAAAAAAAATAATATTATGCCTAATAACTGACTAGTATTATTTAAATAAAAGAAATTTATAATAGTCTATGATATTCAAATAAATCTGGTTCATGCAAGCATATTAGGCATATTAAATGTTAATAGTAATGAGAAAGCTAAAACGTGCAATAATCAAGAAGTAGCTACATTAAGTTTAGTATATATATACATTTATAATCTCTGCAAGCAAGGGGGTGGCGAGCAGAGCAAACCACCCTGGGCATCACTCATGCAGGGGTTTTGTGTTGCATTATTTATTTCAAGTATCATGATTCAAATTATTTCACAAGGGTGAGAACTTCGCGATGAACTACCTGGTCGAAGCTTCGTAAATAGGCATGACAGTCATCATGGCAGTGTAAGGCTCACAGGCCAGGATAACTGTCAGCCCTGCATTAACGAAAGACGACAGAATGGATACTGTCGCTTTCGGTTGGTCTTCTGTGGGACGGTAGTACTGCACCGGTCAAGCCAGTGCGTTCATACTGAAATGAGTGTGGCTTTACTACCTTCACTTGTATATATCTATAGAATGGTAGTCACTTCAATTAGCTCTATTATTTATATTCGATAATGGTCTGAGAGTACTAAGTCTGGACAAATTATATTACAAGATCACATGTACACTTAGCAATAAACATTTTGATTTGATGATAGAACACAACTATAAGCTAGCTTATCGCAAAGCTGTCATGACTATTTTTAATAAAATAATTTTAGTTTTACGTTTTTCATAGAAACCAAAGTCATATGTTGTGGTTTTTCTACGCTTCTTGCTTCTGCAATATTGTGCAATATAGATATTCACGATAAATATTAGCAAGTCACTAATTTACAAGTCTTGCATCTGAGACTATGATAATGACCAAGATTAATGTTTGACTTTGTCAGACATTTCAAAGAATCTTAAGCCATTGACAACTATGGTTGTCGAAATATTCTTCTTATATGCATTTTACTTTATAAGAAACACACTTTGGGCAAAAAGTAATAAAATTCAACCTATAGAGGTGAGTGACAAAGATTTTGTGAACACAGAACTACAAATATCAATACTCGGTGTTAGTTACTGTAAATTCTTCACTTGGTGAGTAATATGTAGTAGTAGTGGTAGTAAAAAAATATATAGTTTACCTGACTTTAGGGTTCTTTTTTTGTTTCTTTAATTGGACAGTGCCGTCAGGTGCCACTCTGACTTGTCTACCAGGCATTGTGGATAACTCATCCTCTAATACAGTGTAATGCTTAGGTCTCTTTTGGCTTAGTTTTGGTGGCTTGACTGTGTTCGATGGTCCTGTGAAGAATTAATTTTTTGAACTTGTTAGTTTTAAGTATTTCTTAACATACACATTGTCAAACCAAAAATGTAAATTTTTTAAGAGTGGCCCCATATTTAACAAAGTAATGATAAAATAATTGCAAGATTTTTGTGGCCCACTGTCGACAGTTCAACTCTTCCTATAGAGCTACCTTTAACATAATAATGTAATGGCCCACACAATATTTTTCATACAAAATGCTATGGGAGTGTTACACTAAGGCTATATACATTTTGAAAGAAATTAATTAGAACAATGAAATACTTACTTAAAGTGAGATACAATGGTAATGATATTGATAGGGGCAATTTAATTGATATAGCCCTAACATTTGCTTCACCACCTGGGTATTTAGACTGTAGTTGTTGTACCAAGGCTAATATATTATCTTTTACTTTCTCCTGAGGCATAGCAGTATGACCTACAGTGATGGTTGCTGTTTCCCCTTCACCTAAACGCATAATTGCAGTCCTTAGGCCTATGTCAATAGACTTTTTTACATTCTGAGCTTCATTTAGTCTTACAGGTATAAGCATATTATGTTTTTTGAAAAACATTTTTCCCAAGAGGTGTGAAACATGATTGAGCACTCTTGTGTCCACCATTATGAAGTCATGTTGCGTTAACAGTCTGCGTTTCAATTCAAATTGATCATATTCTACTCGGAGTTGTCTGACTGGTAGAAGAGTTTTTACCTGAAATATAACATTATCATATTGTTGAGTCTAATGAATGTATCTTTGTGAGAAATTACAGTTAATTTACAATGAGATACATAGCAAATAACTTATAGTAGTAGAACATTCACCACACAACGTTCAAAGTTACAATGTACATTTATATTTTTAAAGTCCACTTTTAAAAATTTAAGGCCAGTTTTACCAGTTGCTGATGAAGTCCCTGCTAGATAATTGTGAACTTATCTACCAGATACACAACTACAAATTTCAAGTTCATGAGTCTTGATAATATGTTTGATATACAGGTATGTATTAGCAATCTTTATCTGTCAAATAGTGTATGGCAGAAAACTATATGAAACCTTATGAGGAACTGTTAAAACTAGCCCTTACACTGTTATAATTACATACCTGTGTTACACCAGCTTTTCTAAGAATTTCTTCCCAACGATCAATTGTAGGCTCATGATCATGTTTTCTTCCTTTCTTTATGTCTGGAGTAACTAAACATACTTCGCCAGTTGAAGGAACTGTGCTATGAGGCAATAGGCTGAAAACAGTGCGTAAATAAATACGACTTATAAAGAAGAAGGTATGTACACATATACACAAATTAATACTTACAATTTTATATTGCCTCTAGTGTTTTGAATTTTGATGCAATGAATTTCGGCAAATATAGGCTTCTCATCATCAAATAAAGCATTCTTTTGCTTTTCATCGGATACGATAACGTTAAGTAAAGCGCTTAGACACGAGTTTATAAGTTCTTCAGAAATTGCCTTTGAAGGCATTTTATACTTTCCTTTCTTTCCCTGAGAAAGTTCCTTTTTTTCTTCAAGAGGCTCTGGCTTCACTGGCTGTATGTTTTTTACGATGGATTCAAGTTTAGAGACTTTTGCGACGACTTCTGCTTTCTTCGGTTTCTCATTCCTGATTTTCATGACTTTGGAGTGTTTTTTAGAATTATTCTTTTTTTTCTTGAGCGGTATATTTTGTTTTCTGGACACCATTTTAACAATTGTATCTCGTTACAAAGAAAATAATATTTCACTTATTAATATACAAAAAGTCACAATGTAAATAACCTATAATATAATAATAACCTCTGTTGTCTACAACATTCACATGTCAAACCTCAACTGCCGTGTCCTAAGTGACATTCTAACCTCAAAAGTAGGTATTTTTTTTTAAATGGCAAGTAATGTTGAGAAAAAAGTAAGTGAGGACGCTATTACAGGTCTACCTGGTTTCCTTGTTAATTTCACCTAAACAACTTGACATCTCGTTATGTTTTTTTTAAAACAAAACAATTATTTTACTATACCTGTATCTTTGTACAAACCCGGGGTGTACGTTACTGCAACATTTTACTTATTATACATGTCTTATTCATACTAACAATTGTAATCTAAACGAATTAAAGTATATAATTTCAATTACAGTAATTTAGCATGATAAATATACACGGGACCCTCAGGTATATATAAATATGTCAAAGTATTATTAGACCAAAAAATGTTATAATACTTTTATTCAAATAGATAAATAAAAATATTTTAGAATATAAAAACACGTGAATCAAGGGGAATGCCTACCTATTCAAATACTTGTGTTGCATCTACGAATAATTAGTTATAGAAAGCATAGACTAGCCAGACACCAGATATATGGTGTTAAAATGATAAAAAGAAAGATGTATGTTAATTATTGATTCATCTAAGTCTCAGCCAAATTTTTTAACGCATGAATTGTTGCCTGAAACTCCTGAGTAATTTATTTAATTCACTTTTGCTCATTATTAGGAATACAGTATCAAAGCCATGGATTACCCCGGGTCAAAATTCTTTCGTTTCACCTAATTTCAATAATCACTTTTAATAGATATAAGTCTTTTGTTATCTGCAGTAGATTATATAACCATTGCTTATTTTGTAAATTATCACAACAAATATCACCCATTATAGTAGCTCTAGGATGATTGGTAAAACTCTGTTTTCTCTTTAGTTCTCAATGTCCCTTTTCCACAATGACAACTTGGAAGTAAATCAGTTTATTTTAAGTCTTCAAAACACAATAGTTAGGATGGGATGGCATTTCTACTGCAATCATAAAAGATACCAGGTTTGCACTTACCCCAATAATTGTGAAGGTGTTCAATCTTTACCTAGCATTTAGTGTTTCCCCAGGTGTGTCTAAGATAGGTCTTGTGCACCTCTTGTATACGAACTGTGACAGAGACAATTTTGATGACTATAGGCCCATTTTCTGTCAAAAATTGTAGAGAAATTATTAAAATAACATATTGAAGAATTATCTAAACAAAAATAATATTTTAATTTGCGAAAAATACTGTGTTAGAGTTAACAAATTGAGTTGTTAGTAGTGGCTTAATAATGCTATCCAGGCTCGTGGCAAATTCATTGGATGGGGTCCCAAGAAAAATCGTCACATTGTAATTTAATTTTAATAAATTACTGAGATTAGTGGCGTAGCGTAAGTATCGGCTACCCGGGGCGGAAGACAATTTTGCCGCCCTCTTATTTAGATATTTTAATTTAATGCTTACTATACGTTACATACATTATTTATAGAGAACTCTTCGGTGAGAACAGTCATCATTATTTTGCATTATACAGGATAGATTTTAAATAAAAAGTTTGTATAAATTTTACAATCACGTTTATTAATACAAAAATTCTTTTACTTTAACAACTTAGATACATTGATATAACTTAGGTACCTATCACTTAAGGTTAGGTACACCTTGACGATCGACAAGATTAAATAGAATCAATTTTTCAATTAGAACTAGAGCGATACGACGAATATTATATTTTTATTTTTATTGGAAAGTAATATAAATATTTATTAGAATTAAAAACAAAACTTCCGTCTTCAATTAAAAAAATACTCGTCAACTTTTTTTAAGAGCAAAGTCGTTTATTGCACTGTCAGGGTCTATCGCATCACACACCTGTTACTCAATAGACAAAATAGCCAAATTATATGTCATAAGTGATTGAAATTCACGTCATCGTCACACATTTTAGACCTTACAAGATGTTCACGAAGTACAGGATCGTATTTTGCAATTAAATTAACCAATTCTTAAAAGTTTCCTCTATTGGTACTGGTGTCGTTTTCTATACATATGTCCACGTAAAACCAAATTTTGTTTGGCAAGGAATCTTAAAATATTAAACATTCTGATAAGAATTTCCTGCCATCTCTTTATTTCTTTTGCCACTATGTCTTGTTCTTTTTTGTCAATAGTCTGTCCTTTTCTGCTCTCTGAAGTCTGCTCTCCAACTCCTTTCATTTGCAATAACTTTGGATGTGTAGTGCATTTGATTCGTGACTTAAAACCTTAGGATTTAATTGCCACCAAGTATTGAATCCATCAGATGAAAAAATTTAGGTTCATTCGGTGTATTTACGTTCTCGAATAAATGATAATAAGAGCAAAATAATGATGCTTTAGATGGAGAATAAGCCATCCAAGTACGTAATACTTTTTTGCCGTTAGTGAATGTACGGTAAAACCATTCCTTAGTAAGTCATCTTGTCTCTCCTTTTGATGTTAAAGAGCACGAATCCCAGCGTATCACTGCTGACGTTTCAGCGAAATTAGTATCAACAAAACTTTCTTTGAATTGTCAAAGTTTATCGAAGCACGTAATTCCCCGTACCTTAAAGGGGCTTCCCCGTACGTCTAATAAACTATATTGAACTTAATATATATGTAATAGAAGTCATAAATGGGGAATTCCTACAAGTCCATTCCCAAATATCATTTAAAGAAAAGAAATACCCCGAATTCTCCACAAAGAAGTAATGAAAAATTCCGTGCTTCTTACAATTTCAATCGGTCCGAATTCGTAGTTGCGATAAAAATATAAAATAGTTCAAATTTTTACGAAATGTTTTTATTACTTGGTGTTACATTTTGCCGCCCCCTAAAAAGTGCCACCCGGGGCGGGCCGCCCCTGCCGCTCCTACTACACTACGCCACTGACTGAGATAGTTACCCAACAGTAATATTGTGTCCATTTTCGTTAAATATCTAATTTCCATAAGCATTGGCACATTGGCATTGGCATTAACACATTTATGATAAAATAATAGTTAAATATTAATAAGATATTTATTAATAAAATTCCTTTCTCCGAGCTTTCTGTGCCGCTAAAATATATAATTTTAGTTTTGAAAATTATCTTTTAGCCCTAGTAGTCACAAGTACTGTAAAAAATAAAATTATTGCAGTACATACTTAGGGAAAGCTGTATGACTTAAATTGATGTTTAATTATCAACAAATTAGCAAGTTCTTAAATATATGTCGCCATTTCTATTTCATCTCTGAAGGTAGACCGAAAACTGAGAACTTACTTGACAGATTATGCCGATATGTCTTATTTATATATTTGAAAAAACTCTAGTGCTTTATATAATAGGTCAGCATCATTTAAATTTTACAAAGTTGCAGGTTACAAAACACTGATGTTGCAATCAATTTCATACATTGGTAGGAAATGTGATTTCAGTTGATTAATAATGATGTCTAATATTCGATAAAACATGTTCATCTTCACAAAGTTCGTCACAATGGTGTTTCACTTTCTGACGAGGTTTTGAAAACACAGGGTTGATGGACCACTTTTCTGCAACATTATACATTTGATTCTTTTTTTTAATTTTCAAATTCATGTCAATACTTTTCCGATTCTTTCAGATTTTTAACCGAACATCAAACCGAACTTTTAAAATAAAAATAACACCATAATGTCGTAATTATTTAATAGCGATTAGAGTTTTAATATTATCGAAATGAAGACTCCTTTTATCCTTTATATGATCAAAAAAAAATTATAAATTTGTTCATTGTTGTATTTCAAAAAATCTTGAATGTCAATAACTGTTAATTACTGCATCATTAAGAACTAGATTAAAGTTATTAGCAGCACTCTGAACATATATTGCATTAGCTTCAATATCTTTTTGAGGTTTTGAGCTCCACCATAAGTGCTTTTCATTGTGTTAGCAGCATCATATTCTTTGAATAATGCATGATTGTCATTAACTAGACATATTGATATCTAGCCTTCGCAATTAACTTTATTTAACCTCTATCTGCAGGTTCAATAAAAATAAAACTGTAAAATCAAGGACTCAAATGACCTATTGTCACAACAATCAAACAAAGAATTCATAGTACAGCCCTCCGTACTTGAAAAATACAAATCTGGGCTTACCCTAACACCATGCGCCGCTAAACCGCTAGAGCCATAAAAAATGTACTTTCTCACAAAATTCCGGCATTCTCCGAATATCACTAGTTCGGCCGCGGGATCTGAGTACTGTGACAAAAACTGAAGCAAGCAATGGATGTGTTCTAAAAGTGAACCTTTTCTTATAAAGGCGTTTAAATCTTAATTATTTATTTGAATTTGTATATGGTCTTTGGTTGATTCAATTGTATGATTGGTGTTAAGTACTCATTTAAAATTTAATTTTTAATTTTTCCCTGAATTTTGTTAAAATCTTAGGTCTGAACTCGTAACCTCTTGGGCCGGGATCCCATCAGATTAGGCACTCGCGGCTTTTTGCCAATCTAGCTATCCTATAGTTACAGCACTGGTTTGCCGTTCTTAGGCATTCCGAAGCACTCGAAACTGTCTGTACCGATTTTGATCGGTTAGTTAGAAAGCGTTAGTATTCGGGGAGTGATGAACGATATGTTTCGATTCGATGTGTCTTCGTAGCGTCCTCGGCTCCACCCAAAAGAAAAAGTTTAATATTTTTAATGTTTCCAAACGATCTGTATAAACTTGTGCTACCTAACTGCGAGATCATAACATACGCTGACGACACTGTTCTCCAGATGCACGGTGAGACCTGACCCGAAACAGATCTTTAAGCTCAATTGGCATTGTGCACTATTAGCACCTGATTATTCAAAAATCTCTTGATTTTAAATCTGCTGAAACAAACTTAATGCTTTTTGCAACAAAATATCCTCATTGTCTACTGCTGTAACTTTGATGGCTCACAGTGATTTGTTCCCAGTGCCTAAATTCCAAATTGTTCCTGAGTGTATATTACTTATTTAATTAGTTTAAAGCAATATACTATAATATAATAATTATTATATTATAGTATTTTAGGCTCTTGCTCAGTCGCTCTTATTATATTGTATGAGTGTCTGGAGTGGTATTTTTAAAAATACGTTCCTTCCTAGTTGCGAGAAGAACTAAAGGTCATGACATATATATAAACTTATCCGCTATCCTACTGTTGACTTATAAGTATATAATGAATTGAATGTACTCACGGTAAAAAAAATATACTCATTGAACATAATCTTATAAAAACACGCTGAATTACAATACAAGCTCAATCCTTATAAAAGCAAAAAAGGCAAAGAATGTGATGTGGAATTCTATATAATAGAGTTTTTGAATAGCAACAATTATTATTTGGCTCTCATATTGCATCACAAGGTGAACAAAATACTCCATAGGTACTGAAATGTTAAAATAAAGTTATATAATGTAAAGTATAACAAGGCTGAAAGTCTTTTAAGAGGAACTCAATTGGTCAAGATGTATTCTTGCATAACCCCGATAGTGTACTTCCTCTACTGATTTTCACGAAAGAATAAACGCACTAGTTAATTTTGCTACTTGACCGTAAGTAATTCGATAAGAACTTGTTTGCTTTAAAATCGACCATACACTCTTGAAAAGCATAGAATACGACTATAAATAGTAATATCTAAGACAATTTTTTTTAGAAATTTAACTGTTTTATATATTTCGTATATTTTTCATTATTAGACACTAAAAAATATTCCAACAATTTTTTCTTCCGGAGCTTGCCATTTTTTTTTGTTGTCAGGGTGGAAAATCCCTTCTGGTTGGATGGTGGATCTCTGGTTCCCCACACAGAAGCTAGGAATATGTGATGTTTCCACTAAAAATCACCCCGGCGTCCTTCTCTGAAGGGGACCCGGAAGTTTACACAGACCTTTATTTCAAATGTTTAAGTATAAATAAATTATAACTTTTTGATTCAAGGACATTCTGAGTGCGGACATCATTATAACATTAATGTACAATTAATATTTGTACTTATCAAATATATTAAGCGTGCTTTTCTTTGAAAGATGTCTCTTGCTTCTTGTCTCAATAGATGTATTAAAATATGACGCATCATTGTTTTGTATTCACCAGGGAATTGTCGCTTTCTTTTACCTGTAACTAAAAAATAATAAGTTTGACGTTTTGTTTGTTTTAGATGCCATTCAGAAGAGAGATCAACGAATGCCAAAAATAAGATTTTTTGATTGCTTGCTTGCTTTTTGTAAGTGAAGCCATACTATAGTTACGACTATTACAGTTACAAATTCCTTAACAATGTGGTGTTATTTGTTTTAGTCGATGCTACATTTCCATTTCATCTATATAAGACATTAAATTTACTGAATCATGTTTAAGGATACAAAAATACAAGAACGAAATCTTTAATACATACATGTATCACAAATGTGTCTATAGTTTCTTTTATATAAAAAAAATAAATGTAAAAACAAGATTTTTGTAAAAAGAAAATCTTTTTTGTTAATTTTTTTTCCTTTTTAGTGATGACTTCGTTCCATCGTCCTTGTAGTTTAGAGTTCAGATTTAGGAAGCTATAATGTCGGGTGACCTATGAGGACAGTTGACTTTGTTTTTACTATTTATGGACGATTATTATTTACGAAGTCAGAAGTATCATATAATATATATATATGTATAATATATATAGTTCACATATTCCTAGTACATTGAAATATTTTTGCAAATAAAATTGATTTAAGCACAACAAAGCCTTCAGTTACCGATAAAGAATATAAAACATGTTTGTGAAAGGAACTAATCAAGTTAGAAAGCATTTTATTTTATGTTCATCTTATATAAGCAGTACAGTAAGGTATAGAGTCAGCTCTGGCACTCCGCCAGTTAGAACCAGCATGTCCTCATTGCTCACTCGACTTATGCGTTTTGGTCACTACTGAGCACTAAACTTCCGAGCTGCTAACTTTTTTCCTGAGTAGAAATCCCCACGGGAAGGTGGTTATGTTGGACTCGAACCGAACAAAAACCACAAGCCTTCTCGGATACCAGTAACCGGGGAACCAGGTCCACCCACCCAGGTAGTAAGGAAATCTCTGTAACCCCGACGTACCTCGGTCATACTATGGCTATAGATGGCCCCCTCCCGTGTGGGAACCTCGTGGTTTCTTTACTTCCTCCAAGAGCCACCCCGGCCTGCCTCTGCTAGGGTGACAGATGGCCTCACCTATCAGCCCCAGGCCTGCGAGCTGCTAACCCTAAGCGAAAATCATTAGGCTAAACAACAATTAGTGCGTTTAATATTGCACTTAAGCACATACAACAAAAGTTTCATATTTTAAAATATTAATTTGAGATGTTTCAGATATAATAAAAATAGTAATGAAACAAGTAACTCTTATGTAAAGACATATTTTCCAAAAGTTTCTTGTAGCAATTAGTTTAGTAAAGCGAAATTAATAAAAGAAAAGGAGCTTAAATATAGACACAGTATTTATTCTTAGACTAGAGGCTTTAAGAATTTAGCATAATACCTAATTCTATATCCTGTGATACTATAAAGTGCTGGATATAGGGCTCTCCAATAGCACGCTACTTGCAATACTCGATTGACACTTCGGCATAGTATTAATAGGCAATTTGACAGAATCTGTTTGTTTTGATTCAGTTCGATTTTAGTTTGTACAGCTTATGGCGTCCGGTAAAGATTCATACCATTGCAGAGGTATTGCAGCTTTGCTCCAGAAATTCTCTTGATACTTTGATAGTCCTTGATCAAAATCTTTCAGATCTCTTCCATTTCATAATTACCATTGCGTGTATTGGGTGCTTATGATTGTAGATATTTACATTATCAACGATACCTGACCTGTCATTTGTTTCAGGGTAGGTTTATTTGTATGTCCTTGTTTTTAGGCTTTCTTTGTAATTGCTAATTTTGAGCCAATTTAAAATTGTATACTACTCTTAACATCAACCTGGCTTAATCTATAGGGTGGGCCATGAATTAGTTAACATTTGTAAAAATTATTTAAGGAAAACCATTTAATAAATTAGTTGAAATTTATTTTTTAAAAATTACATCGTCTAAATGACCACCGTTTCGACGTTTGCACTCTTCTAAGCGAGCATCGTAATTTATGAATACTCGTCTGCAAAGAGACTCCGAGATCACTGACATTTCTTCGTTGATTTTTTCGTTTAGTTGACTTAGTGTATTTGGTTTATTGATGTAGACACATTTCTTCAAATAACCCCATAAAAAAAGTCTGCTGGGGCTAGATCTAGACTTCTGGGTGGCCATGGAATGTCGTTCCGTCTGAAAGTCAGCTTTTCCGGCAACATGTCTTTGATCAGTAGGAATTCATTAGGTGTGTGACAAGTGCCTCTATCTTGTTAAAACCAGGTGTTACGATTGCAGCCAGCAAATTCAGTATCATCGCACCCAAGAACTCTTGTAACATGTTTGCGCGAGATGTTAGATTAAAATGTTAACGAATTCTTGGCCCATCCTATATATGTCTTGTGTTTTAGAAACTGATTTTCACGTACCTATTTATTGTAAAAAATTAAGCCTGAAAGTTTGTTTTAATTGAATTTTGGCCTTTCTCCAGAAATGATACAACCAACAAGTCAATTTACAAATGCAGTATTGAGAAGAGAGAAGTTTTTTTTTTCAAAATTTCATTTCCAACAGGTTGCTGCTATAATTAGAGAGTTGTTAAACACCTAAAAAAATATCGCAATTGAGTTTCCATTTAAACATATAGCAAGTGAGTGTATATTGACGGGCATCATTAAAGCGTTATTAAATGTTAAACTTTAACTGTTTTAATTCAAAATGCTAACAACTGTGCGGTACTTAAAATTGTAACCGTCTGTTACAGTAAACCACAAAGAAATAAATAAGTTAACGATACTGTGTAAAATTGCATTTCGCCATACAATTAAAGGGTGCGCTATTGCTTCGCAAAGTCTGGCAATTTACCACCTGTGACGAAGAAAATGCATTTGAGGTCTAGTGTTTTACCGTATTTTCATCTTATGTTTGGGAAAGAAAGTATATTTTCGTTCAATGGTGTTTCTAAACGAAAGTGTTAAAATAAACAAGTCTCATACACCAAAATTTAGACTTACCGTAACCAATATTATATTTTTATGCTGTTTGAGGTGATATAATTACAAATGAATTGTTTTGTTTACTTTAAAGTTTGCTCTTTACAGTTTCAAGGACAACAAAATAAATATTGATAGTTGTTTAATTTGATACCTTCATACATATATTGCAGGCGGGTTTTTGTCCCTCTATTCCATAGAAATTTAGGCGCTTATGGTTCGTTGTTAAAATTTTATCTCTTTGGATTTTCTTAGAACCACAAATGTTTATGTATTCGTGAATATAAAACTAGTTAGAAGCTTTTATTCGTGCTATATTTTAAAAAATACTTTTAACATTTGCAAAGTATCTAAAAATAATTATTTTAAAAACTTTTCAGCTTATGAAAGAAGAAAAGAAAAAGAAGACATTATCAAGGCAAGCTAAATCCATTTCATGTTTACTTATTTATCTGTATGTTTTTGTTTAATCATTCACATTATGTGTTATAGTTACTTTATATAATTTACTTACAAGACTTTAATTCCCCTTTTCCAACGCACTTTCTAACACAGTAGGCACACTCTCCATCCCATGATTAACCTGTATGAGACTGCCTCCTAGTGATAAGACCGCTAATTGTACTTTCTTAGTTTTAAGTTAACTTTGTAATCTGTAACCTGGTATGCAATAAAGACATAAACTATTATGATTATCCAAACATGCATGTTTCAGTTTGTGATAGCTCATTTCATAGAGTATATGACATTGACATAGTTAATAGAACTTGAATGAGCTAAATTACTCTGTACAAAATATAAAGTTATGATTATCGGTGTAACATTTCAGGTAGTCACAAGCAAACTGGAACCGAAGGAATGTATGTTTAAATTATTCGATTTTTATTTTTATTATTTCAGTTGTAAGTTTATTGTCTTATATAGTATTAAATGAGTTTTGTTTAAAAAAGAAAAAAAGTAAAGATGGTTTTACATTACAATTTTCCCTGAAATTTGTATTCATTATATTTTAATTAATATTTTTTTATTTTTTGTTATTTTGTACATATGTATTTTGTATTGTACTTATAGTATGCCTAACGTTATAAGTAGCTATATCTTGACTTCATGATAAAATTGAAATCAACAAATGATGTAGTAAAAAATTACATGTTTTGTCACTTAAAATATACGGTTGTGTTTTATGCAGATGAAAGTGAGTAAAATGTTTACATTACGTGTTGTTTTCTTTGAAATCATGACAAGAGTTTTTGCGAAAATGTTACACTGTCCAAGTTCCGGGCACTGGCAACGGGCAACTTTGTATCCCGAGGCTCTACTTACTATTTTGTAGTTTCTCTGTTCAATGCTACTATTTACTTCTAAACATTTCTGGTACTAACTCATTTATTTCAAATTTTCACAATGTAAATAACAAGTTCGCAATTTTTTAGATTAATATTATCATGGTTCTCGGAAAATTTGAAGAACTCTAAATCAAGGGGCAGTTACATAGTTTTTAATAGTGTATTGATACGTTCCCGTACAAACAGACTAACAGACAAGCGAACTACAAAGTGATCTCTTTTTCTTTTGTTCGTTCATTTTGACACTTCTTGTGAGTCCGTACCGAAATTAAGATATTTCAGGTACATAAACGTTAATCGAAATTTTATTTTTGGAAATACTCAGAGACTTAAAAATTCTCGTTTTAATATTCAAGAGTAATTACAAACAACAAAGTAATGAACAAAAGTAACAAGATTAATATTGAAGCAATAAGAAATATACTACTTATAGTATTCCAATCCTGTTTGGCACTTTAGTTTTATTTTTATTTATTTCAAAACTTTAGTTGGGATAGATTTTTAAGTTTCTTGAAGTTCGATGTATCTCATTTATAAAAGTATGTAACGATTTAGTGTGGGCTTTCCAAGGCTTATCTAAAAAAGTAGACTCTTAAACAACATCTTCTATCTAGCTTCTTAAGCTTCTGAAACTACAAACAGTGAAGATCATGTGGAATCTCCAGTTTATTGGTGCATAAATAAGTTGCTTATAATGCTTTGATAAAGTAGAATTTAAATATATAAATAATTAAAAAGTTAATTCTCATTACTGAAATTTAAATCACGAATTAATAAAACTTAATTGAAATAAATTAACCATAAAGTGCTATTTATATATTGTATTATTCAAGAAGAGATAATTGCAAAGTGTAATCAATGTTTAATTAAGAAATATCAATCGCTTTTAATTTTAAATTAAGCCACGCATTGATTAAATGGTAATTGATTGATGCCCAACTTTACCAACGGATTTATTTTCTGGCAAAGGTGTTTAATGTAGTGTCTGTATAGTATATTTTTTTCATTTTTGAAAGTAAATGGGTCCCTATTTTCTTAAATAAAAAGTGTGTGATAAGTTTAAGTTTATAGATAAAGCACAATTGCTTCTTCATAATCATTTTTGAAGCATACATAAAAAAACACATTTAATTTCTTTTACTGTTAACGATTGGTAAATACTTTAATATTTTTTATGTGTTATATTTACTTTTATTTTAAGCTGTTATAGTGCAATTATATTATATTTATTTTCATTATATTATTATATCTTTAGCCATTAATGATGATGATTAAAACTTACTAATTTCTTTCATATATCGCATTAATTTTACTAAAGTTATCAAACGTTTTAAACCTCTCTTAGTCATCGCACTATTTATATCATTTTTTCTTGATTAAATGTGTTTTCACCTAGAGTTTTAGGTGGAGAAACTTATTTAACTACTTATTTGAGAAAAATGTGGACATAATATTTGGTCGGTCGTCGTAAATCATTTATCACGTTGTTTTTCTATTTATCAGAATAAAAAGTAACATATGACATAATGCCATCTTTTCACTCGACTCTTTACACACAGCACAAAAGAAGATAAAGTAGCAAGATCTAAAGTCGCGGCATGTTCCTCGGGACTTTGGAGCTATCCCGTTTCGTTTAATTTTGTTCAATACTTTCTGTTACATGATTAATTGCCACTGAAAATATAAAATGATATATCCATAATGATGAATTATATTGTCGATCAAAACATAATGGAAAATGCTATTAATGGAAGGTATTACTGAACATGTAGAATATACGTGAGTTACTTAAGTTGAACTTGATGTTCAGCCGTAGCAATGATCTGAGAGAAAGCATTAACTTTGATGGATTTTCATAATGAACTTTTCAGTGACACCTGTTCTGAATGTATGAATCGCAACTTTTGTTTGTTAACTAACCTTAAAAATAAAAAAAAGGGTAAGTGTGTATTCCTCATTCACTGAGGGCTACTAAGTTAATACACTTGTATAGAAATAGTTCATCCATTTCAACAGTCAATTTAACTTTGCAGTTCTAAAAAAATCTCACATGATTTGGCCGTTAATTGTCCAATAATATAATATAAGTTTTAAAGATGTAACAAGTTAACTGTTTTACATGCTTTTAAATTCAATGGAAAGTATATTTATTTATTTAAAACTTATTGCACTTGTTGTACAAGTGTTTGTATTGTAAACTTATTGTACGAAAGCGTACTTACTGCTAAGATACATTCTTTCCCAGTTAACCTTCCGGTGATGTAGAAATAAGATGTGTTAGGTGTAAGACATTGAGTTTTTCATAGTATATAATGATTGGGTAAGTAAGATCAAATATTTATTAAATATAATCAATAAATTATACAAATGTTTACCTCCTGTATTGAGATGAAAATAATACACATCACCATAGTCGATTCAGGGATTAATTAAGAACTGCTGCTGCAATTAAGGACTGATTTTAACGGGAAGGAAGTTTTAAGGAGGATATAAGGCGTGAAGATATGAGGTGACTTTTTGACTGACGTGTGCAACTTATGCCTGCCAATCAAGCGTCGAGTCTATATGTAGCCCTAGGTTCTTTATTAGGAGTAGTATTTTAGGATGAAGGGATGATGTAGAGCTTACGCCAGAATGAGGAAAAGGTTCTAGAATTGAATGAAAAATTAATGATATGGGAATGATATACGTATACGAAACTTTTTTATAAATATAAAATAAATAGGAAACGATAATAACTGCGAAAAACATTTAAGCATAGTAATAATAATTTAACGGGTAAATGGTTTTCTAGTAAAAACCTGAGGTAACAACACGAGATAATCATACTACAGATATACACACAAGGCCCCCACATGTTTAGTTAATGACAAAGATTGCGTGGTGGTTCATGTTTGTGAATGAGCTTGCAAGTGAATTTTGGATTTAAAAAGAGATAAGAGGGGAATGTAGAGCGTTGGAAAACTTTTAATAATCGAGACGAAAGGTAATAAGAGGAAGCTAAACCTTAATAGTATTCTAGAGGGAAATCGAAGTTCTTCAGTATTTATATCTTTCCTTAAACGCTTTATAAACATTATTAAAAAAAACAAACAAAATAAAATCGAAAACTTATTAATGTGAAATAATTGTTAGAATTATCTTCTGGTTCTAAATTAATCAGCCGAATGCGATAGCGTATAACTAGATAGATGAAAAATTGGAATCGTACCATCAACACAAAATTATAACTTTAATTGCATACAATGATTTTTTGTCGTTTAAAAAATAAAACTTGGTATACAAAATTTCAATGGGATGAAATAATGATATTATTAGAATTTTAGCTAGAAGTAAAAAAAAAAATTCACTCAACTTTCTAACCTACCTGCTTCTTAATTAATTTTGAGGAATTACTTTACACTATAACCCGATTAGTTTATACTGACAATATGTAATAGCATGATAGAAACATTTTCATTATATTTTACAAACAGTGAAAACAAATTAAATACAATGTTGACCGAACTGGACAGCTTTTTGCAAATGCAATCTTTAAAACATTTATTTACGTGGTTTACATTGAATTTGCTTTAAATTTGGTTGTTATCTTCACTGTTTTATATGAATAAGATATTAAGACTGTTATTTTTCTCAAATAACTTACTCAGGGAAATAGTTTTTAGTCCATCTTCTGGAGGAAATTAATCGTAATTACTAAAATAAAATAGAAGTAGATACATTGTTCGTATGTACGTCTGGGGCCACATAATTCCCGATAGAATGTGGCAGAGTTGTTAGGTCACTCACCGCAAGCTCCGAGCGCGACGGCGCGGGCTCTAACTATTAGAACTGTTCATGAGAAATCTATCAGCTGCTTTAGCGGACTTTACAATTAGATATGTGCTAACTAATAATTGGGTGCAATAACAATGTATTATTTTAAAAAGAAAACAGTATATATGCTAATATAACCGTTCATTTAAAAGCAAATAACATTTAACAAATACATAAAGTGTAAAAAGTATGTATTCATAAGCATAAGTTAATTATCAAATACGACGGTAATATTTTCGTCCATACTAAGTACTATTATGTCTATGAGGTACACTAATATAATATGTAATACACTCTCTATACATCATCATTATTATAATCAACTCCTGGACATACATCTTAAAAATTGAAGCTCATTGAACTGATAACGAAATAAAATTTTGGCATTTTGTAATTTAAAAAATCGATGTTCAATAGATAGAATAGAAGAATAGTGATTTGAGTGATTATATTAGTTTGTGCTGGATGGTCAACGTAAAATATGCAACAACAGAAGCCCAGAATGTATGAAGATAGTCTACAGATAGTCTCTCGCACGGTCCATCGTAACCGCCCTCTAAAACGGTTTCACTATAAAATGTTTCATAAAA
Organism: Hypercompe scribonia; assembly: GCA_949316085.1. Taxonomy (NCBI): domain Eukaryota; kingdom Metazoa; phylum Arthropoda; class Insecta; order Lepidoptera; family Erebidae; genus Hypercompe; species Hypercompe scribonia. The sequence continues at coordinate 10,332,250 of OX438975.1, forward strand.
TTTAACAGTTCAATAAAAGTATTGGCTATCGGTACCTTGCTATTTGGTAGGTTTATTTTTGTTGACATAGAAATGTGAACGCTTTGTCTGCAAAATATGTTTTTAAATTTTGCCGTTTATAAAACTATATGTTAGAATGTGATACTATTCATTTTCTACAAAGAAAATCGCTTATATGTTGTTCTGAAAATTACAAATTCATAATAAAAAACAATCTAATTGATAAATAAATATTTTTGGTTATTATAAAGAATTATATCTAGATTACATACTTTTCAGTGTGTAAATTGCTTTATGCATTTGAGACATCAGTAAAAATCCATTTTAAATAAATCAACGATATCTACAGCTTACACTTTTTCTGTTTGTTAAATTATGTATCTTGAAAAGTCGAAGTTTGTGTCTCAAAACAATGCAAGCTCACAAGTGAATAAAAAGATTTATACGCAATACAGAATCCGTGGTAAACGGGGTTAAGACGTGATGGTCGTTTTCTACCTTTTGTCTCTTTATAACTCGTACTGACCAATTTATTTTACCGTAGATACTTGGGTACTCGTAAAACAAACACGACTCATGTGATATTTAGTTCTACTGGTCATCGATTTTGTACCCTCCAGACACAACGTCTACCGGTATTGAACGTCTGATGTATTCTAGGGCACAAAACGACTTTTATAGACTGAGAAGACTTGAATTTTGTATTGGGATACACATTACAATGCGCTCTCAATTTGTAAAGGTTATTTTATTTTATTGGTTCTAAAAAGGACTATGTATTCAGTTACGAGGAAATTGTGTGAGCTTGAAATAGCGTACAAAGTATTTTTGAAATTAACAATAAGTAATTGTTTACATATACGGGTCATAAAATTTTATACATACAAGTGTGGCTGGAAAGGTATGTTTCTAACATTACTAAAGCTGAAAGTGATGGTCATTTAGTTCCTGTGAAGAGTTTGACATATTAAAATTAAAATAAACATAATCGATAATGTTTAAACTAGCACACACGGCATTATTTAATGTTTTACATCAAACTACAAAAAACACCATTTTCTTAAATTACCCAAGAACTGGCAGCTTAAATTTTGATAAACATAATGATTGATAAACATGTAATATTTATGTTTATGATATGAAAATGTATGCATGTACGAGGGGGCGTTTTTAAGTTCGCGGAATGGAGGGTATTGAGTAATAATAAAAACACAAAATTATTTTTCTTTTTCTATATATTCCCCTGCAACACGAATACATTTTTCAGATCTTTCAATTAGTTTTTTTATTCCCTCGTAAAAAAAAGTTTTATCTTTGTCTGAAAAATACGCCGAAACCGCCTCCTTAACCTCCTCATCAATTGAAAATTTCTTACCACGTAATTCTTTTTTCATTTTTGGAAAGAGATAATAATCACTCGGAGCCAAATCTGGACTTTAGGGTGGGTGATTCAAAATATCGAAGCCCACCTTATGCAGGGCAGCCAGTGCGACTCGGCTCTTGTGAACGGGAGCATTGTCATGCAATAGCAGGACACCTTTCGTTAATTTTCCCCGTCTTTTTTCTTTGATGGCTTCTTTTAACTGTTCTAAGATTGAAGCGTAGTATTCCCCCGTTATAGAAATGCCTTTATCTTTATAATCTATCAATAATATTCCTTCTGAGTCCCAAAAAATCGTTGCCATGAGTTTCCCAGCCGACTGTGAAACCTTAAATTTCTTGGGTGGTGCTGTGCCCTTTTTGTGCCACTGCATGGAGTCTTGTTTGGACTCGGGTTCATAATGATGAACCCAAGTTTCATCCCCAGTAACAATTTGATTCAATACGCCATCCTTGTCTTCATTGCAGAGGTCCAAAAACGCACGTGAACATTCCACGCGCTGTTGTTTTTGCAATGGCGTGAGCATTCTCGGCACCCACCGTGCGCTAACCTTAGTCATGCCAAGATGATCGTGTAAAATTTTAAAAATTGTTGTATCCGATACTCCAACCATTTCTGCGAGTTGTTTCTTTTTTAGTCGAGCATCTTCCAATACAATTTTTTCTACTTTTGCAATAACTTCTGGCGTAGTCACCTCAACGGAGCGCCCCGGCCTCGGGTCGTCTTCAAGTGATTCCCTGCCTTGTTTAAATAAACTATGCCACTTGTAGACCATTGTTTTTCCTGGGCAAGAATCCCCGTAAACCGATGACATCTCATTGAGTATGGTTTGAACAGACTTTCCTTGCTTAGTAAGGAACTTTATCACCGCACGGAATTCAATTTTCTCCATTTTTTTCACTTCGTTCCCGATTAAAATACTTGGTCAACGATAGTTTAATAACTAATGATCCAATCACAACAAATTTTACTATGCAGACTAATTATGAGTCACTGAATACGGTAGGCATCAAAAGAGCGCGTTTACCCGCCTTTTTCACTGTCATTCCGCGAACTTAAAAACTTACCCTCGTATATAACTATAGAATAAAATAGCATATTCTGTAATTTAAATTAAGTTGTAAATTATATATTTTAGGTAAATTGAAACTGTTACTACCTACTAATCCAGAATCATACGTCACCGATTCGTAAAGTTCTTTGCAAATTTTTCAATCGGTACGACAATTTAATTATATTATTTTAGTTGCAATCAGTTTCAATTAGAAGCACTAACTTAAATATTTAAGAGATATGATATTGTAGCAGTTCTGTGCAGCGAAATAACAAAGAAAGACAGGCCACATTTCAATTTCGCCGAGCGTCTACACAATTCTCCAAGCAAAATTATGCAAGCGGTAACCGAGTTGGCAAATGTAGCAATGCTTGAAGCGGACGAATAGCAAATAAAGGATTATCTAAGTAACTCTGACAGTTGGAGAGCATTAAAATTACATACTGATATCTACAATGCGCCCGAGGATGCCCTTATTTACAAACGTCTTTACTTGCTCTTAAATCTTTATTTTATGTCTGTTAAAATGCATGATATGTACATTTTCTTATTCCCCTTGTTAACGTCTTGTCCGGATACATTGTTACGTTTTTACATTGTTAATTCCGTCTGTATAATATGAGAATTTTGTATTAGATGGTCCCGCGGTTAACTGGGGATTTACATTTTTGCAGAAAGAAATAGAAGATCTTTCAGAAGGAGTCAGTAAGAGCCAGTCTTTGCTGAGCCCTTCAATATTGATTGAACATTACATTTAAGTAATTATACAACTATGAATTATTAAAGAAACTCAACTTAGTTATGAGATCTTAACATCTTCTTCTCTCTCTGCTTGTTTTACTGACGTCTTACAAGACGAATAGATTGATTGAAATATTATTTCAATTTTACTAAGGTTATAAACGAGGTGACATTCTTAAAAGGGGCGAACAAGATATATATATTATTTTATGGAACCACTTCAGTCGGGTTTAAGTCATATCCCGTCCGACTGATAGCCGATTTTCAGTCGAAACTGAACTTTCAGCCTTGCACTGAGTTTCGGCCTAAACCAAAACTTATTCAAACACATTTCAATTTTTGTATGTACAATCAGTTGAATAGTGTGTAATTTAATAAAGAGACAATCATTAAAATATGTAACATATATAATTTTTATTTATTCATGTCATTAATTTTGACAAAATCAATATGTTTTATCATATAACAAAAGTATTACCATACTTGTACTGCAAATGTAAGCAACAGATAACAGGGCTTAATATAAGTCGGTTAAAAATATTAAAATAAGTAGGATAAAAGTACAGAAATGAGAATTCAAACCAAAATAAATACAATAAAATAATTCAGAATTAGAACACCATTGTAGACACGGGTGGCTGAACTGTAGGCGGTAGCGTCGTAATATCAGCGACATCGAAGCGACGCCGCCGTGACAAACTGGCAAACTCGAAGTTCTTATTACTAAACTAAATCACTTTTGAAAAAGTAGGTACTTTGACTGTCTTGTTTTCTTTATACCGTTCTTATAAGAATTTCAGCAGTCTATAGGCCATGCATTATTTAGCCTGCTTCTGGTTTGTCCGTCCAGCTAAAGGTGCATACTAATAACGTTGCCGTGTTACTCACACTCTGAATGAACATCCAAGTTTTGGCACAGCCAAAAATTTCGGTCATTTTTGTTCAAAACCGAAACTAAGGTCAAAACTAAATTTATTGGTCGAAACTGGCCGACACCGAAACTTTCGGTGGGTAACTAACCGAAACATGGTACAGCCCTGAAAGAGCTCCCTGATTGCTACCTAGAACTATCAGGTACACAGTCTAGATACGGTTTGTTGAAAAGTCTATTAAATATTAATCAAGCAGTGCACAATCACAGGGTCAATCGTAAATGTGCAGAAACAAATAGGAGTTCTTTTTGTAATCGTAGGAGCGTAAATAAAAAATGTATCAAACGGTGTAAATAAACAATTTCATTGAAATATTAATGTTACGTACGTACTTCTTCTTCGTGTTTGTTTGCCAACTTGCGGTTACTAAAAAAATTCTCACAGTAAACAGTAGTTTGGAGTTCGCATTAATATTAGAGTACAAAATTCGTCTTGTACGCTCCCGCTTTACAAAGCTTGTTTTTAGAGAAGACCTTTGAATAAAACAATTGCTCGTCATTCATTTCTTATAATTGTTTCTTTTCTTGAAATATTTTACATATATGCCTTGAATTAATATTTTTTTAATAAATTCAAAGACACTATAAAGAAACCTACCGTTGCGATTTACTCTCCAAAGAAAGAATGTTTTATTCAAAAGATAAGACTGACCTTTGTGTTACTTGGTAGAAGCTCAAATAAATTATTAAGGACAAGGTAATCACTCCGTTTGCCAAGAAAATAGTGTGTACAATAAAAATGTCGTTCAAAGGATATGGCTATATATTGTTTAAGGTTTCCAATCACTAAGTCTAAGTATTGAGAACTAGGCAATATATTTACTATAGGAATTTACAAATAGAGAGTAAGAAATTACAGTCAAGCGAACAAACACAAAATCATTCCTTTCTCAGAAACGGTAGCTGGTGCAAATTGAATACTAGCTTTTTGTTTTACTCCACAAACATATGCGTTAACGAAGGTTCGGCTTAAGGTGCGGTGTTGTGGCTAAGAGGCCCGGGGCCCTATCTCAACACCCACCCGTCTTCAGTGAGTGTCTTACTCACAATCTGTTGCGAGTGCTTTAAAATTTAAAAACACTTTGTAAGGAAGATGTTCAGAAAGGAGAAAATACGTTCTCTGGGATGAAACTGTGCTGCGTATGGATATTGTAATATTTTTTAATCATAAATCTTTTTTTAATAACGAAACAAAGCAAACCTTCGTTTTTGAATTTTAAAAATGTTTTATTTCTATTAATTTATCTTTTTAAAATATACCCATGTTTAAAAGTCATTAGTTTAAATATATTTTAGAATTTAATTTTCTCTAGTAGAACATTTTATCAAAATGCTGCTTTACTTAGATTAGTAAAGATTTTTGTGTACCATTGCCATTAGGCATGTATGACAAGGCTACATAATTGCGATTGGTTTTTTAAGCAAATGGAATAATGTAACTCTACTAATTTCGTCCGTCTATCCGTATATAACTGATGGCCGAGACCGTGCGCCGATGATTGTGTGATTTTTTCCTTTAAACAAATTCCAAATTAGACATTTAGCCTTGATCATATTTCTATTTGGGTAGTACTTGCTTACTTCAGCCTATTGCCCACTGTTAAATGAAGATCGCCCCAAAAAAGCTTAACAGGATAATTATTAACTGGATATTATTGTTTCACTAAGCCATCATTCTCAGTTTTCTAGATTTTCAAATATCATAATATGACCTGAATTCATTATTCTCCAGTAATAACCTTAATATCATAACATAAGTCTATCATGTTATTACGTACAATCAGTCAGTCTTTTTTTAAGTTTTAACATATAAAAAATTTCCGCCTAACCCTCAGGGAGAATAGGTGTGATATTACGGAATGTAAATGGAAATTGCTATATGCAGAAAAAATTCTCTAGCATTATACAAACAACAAAAGAGTGAAAACTCTTTGAATCACATTTAACTTCGACAAATAATCTGTCATTACTTTTAATATTTCGGTCTATAATTTCGTTTTTGTCTTAAATTTTAGTTTTAAATTGACCTGTTATTTGATTATATTTTAAAAGAAAAAGAACGGATATAAAATTCTATGACACCAGGAGCAAATCGATATCGATAACAAAGCGTCAAAAACAGAAAAAAAAAAACAACTGTGCTTAGTCCTGTCTCTACAGATTTGAGGATATAGATACAAGTATAAATAGTGATAGATCAAAAAACTAAGACTCAGAGTTAAAGGCCCTCACTGCAGGTGAGTTCACATTTTGCACGGTAATTTATTTTTTTATTGTGTGGAACTACTTCAACATAGACGCCTACAATTCAGGAGTCACAAGCGCTTTACTTTACTTTGAAGCCATTCAAGGTTAACTTTTATCTTAAAATTTGGAGGTCATATTGGTCTGGTAAATACCAACGGTGACAATTTGTTCCTAAAATTGGTTTAAGACAAAAGGAAATGTTACATCAGTAGGTCTAAAGTTGGAAGTGCTGAAGGAGCTGTTAAGCATGTTAAGAAGTTTCTTTCATAGAAATAGGTTCAACATTGTACAACGGGCGAGTTACGAGCTTGTATACGGCTTGATTGCCTCGGTGACGTAGTGGTAGCGAATGCGACTGCTGTGCTCGAGGTTTCGAGTTCGATTCCAGATCAGACCAAATGTTAGTGTGATCTTCAAATATTTTTTTCGGAATTAAGATGTTTTCTATGTATAATATGTGTGTAAGTAAACCTGTTAAGTTAAATTTATAAAAAAAAGTATTTATATCAGTTGTCTAGTACCCATAGTCCAAGTTCTGCTTAGTTGGGGACTAGATAGTGTTGTGTGTCAGAGATCCGAAACATTATATTATATTATATTATATTACATTATATTTTATTATATTATATTATATTATATTATATTATATTATATTATATTATATTATATTGTATAATACTGACAGTAATAGTAAAATACAATTGAATTACGTCTATATCTGAATAGTTAGTTTCGTTAAAAATCTTTGATTTCCAACTCGATTCTTCTTAAAAAATATAATATTTGAATTGAGAGACTTGTGGTTGTTTGTTTACTTCATCTTGGCACCGAAATTACTCAATCTTAAGTAAAATTTAAGTAAAGCGCGTCGTTACGATGAAATCAGAGTAATTTCTTATTGTAAAATGGTTTTAGATTTTAGGCAATAAGAGAACGGAATAAAGTTAATTGTTAAATAATTTTACTTATAAAAATTACAGCATAATCCCCGTACTAATTTTTTTTTCAGGTGTCACTAGCTTGTGTTTAGAAGCACCGGCTAAAATAATATTTTATTTATAATAGAATTTGACGTTTGTCAGAACTTTGTCTATTTTTCGAAGGGTTACCCTCGGGTGGCGGGTAAGCTTGATGGTTGAAGAATGCAACTTATTCATATCTTAACTTGATATGTGGTATAGGTATCCTTTGATATTCGAGAGTAATAAGCGCTATAACATAAATAAAAGCGCCATCTGTGTCTATACAAAATGTATACAGTAGTAGTGTGCAATGAAGTGGTATAAATATATAAAAATAATCAGATGAACCGTTCGTGTTTAAATTGTAGAGGATAATTACCTAACAGCAATCTTCGTCATTCATACTTAAGTCATTTTCATAAACTTACGTATGAAATATAATAGAATGAAATCAAAGTTAAAATTTTAAAATGACTTTATAAGAAAGTTTCTTCTAGAGTGTCCTAACACATATGAAACCGTGAACTTTATTTGATTACCTGATTGCGCAAACGAAAAACTAGTAGAGGAATATACTGCACCCACATATTGGCTTCAGTAACGTTGTTTGAACTACATTTTTAAGGCTTTTATTTGAATTTGCTAGTAACCTCTCGCTGCATAATATTAGGTGTGTGCGTATTTAAGAATTTAAGTTGGCTTATGTTACAAGCAGTTTTGTACGTGCGCTGGTTGCGAAGTACACGTGATGCAAAGCTTACGTGGCTTCAAATCGCCATTAGTGTGTGTTTACCATTCCGACGGAAACTCAAATTGGGAAAAGTGCTCTCGAGAAAGTAATTGAATATATTACATTTGCAGATTACTATATTTATAGAATCATGTCACGTATTTAAGGACTTCACGGTAAATAATACGATTTGATTGAATCAGAATCTAGGAAAAAATATATCTGAATGCTTGACTGGTTTGAGTATAAAGGTTATGCTTGTATTAAAAGCATTACGAAAGAAAGCAATACAATAATATTTAATTCTATACTTTTTTATGACTGTTTTACACCAATAGTTTTTAGAAATTACATTTAATAACTCGATTGAAAGTTGATTATCGATAATATAATTAACAATATAACAATTTCATATATAAATAGTCCAGCAGTGGACATCTTTCGGCTGAAATGATAAAAACGATTAATGTATAATACTGTATTACATCATACACAACTTTTGCTATCACATTGTAACTATATTGACATTTAGTTACAAATATCAATGTATTTGTAATCAAAGTACATATGTAGACACTACCGTGAATTGAAGGCAACATCCTGTTTCCGCTCCAACGTGAATTTGCCAGACAATGACTCTTTGATTACATTTATTAGGTATAGCAGACTGCAGATTGTATTGTCACAGAACGAGTGCTATATTAGAGGACAATATTAAATATGATTGTTAATATTGTTGTTATAAAACTCTCTAAACTAAACTTAACATTACTAAAAATAAGTTTCGTCCTGTCAAATGACGATTTAAATGGCAAAGATGGACTAAAATTAAACATTTCTCATTAAAAATAGACGTTTAAATACGAACATAGTGAACTAAAAAAAGTTTGGTGCCACAACAACAGAATTTGTTAATTGTGGTGCAAATTCGATGATATTTCACATACGATTTTTCAGCACTGATGTCTGTTTACCTCACGGCTGTCGACTGAGCAGAGAATTTACCACTACAGAAAGTCCTACGGGTATCGTAAAAGTGCGACTTACGGATACATTCATAAATAAATGATATTTAGTGGATGGGTAGCTAGATATTCTCTTGTTTATTTATTTCGTACTTCACTAAAATCATATGGCTGAAATAGTAATGTACTGAGGTGATGAGTTATTATGATGTTATCTAGACATCTTACCAAGTATATGTAGAGCAATCTGCAATATATTGTTCCGTAATTTGTGATTAGATATTTAAACAAATGATAACCACACTTAAATATCATGTTTTTCTGACGCTTTTACACAACAGCCAACAATACAAATTTTCCTACAACAGTCCACTGCTGAAAGTATTTTGAATGTGATGTGATGTGCGTTGTATTTTTACAATAGTTTCCAAGTACGTATAAGTTGATAAGTTAGGCTATCACTAATAAACTAACTAAGTTAGCTTACCATAGGGACAGTTTTCTTTTTTAATTCATTATCAGTACTATTATTATTAGAATTTTTAAACTTTGTCAACTGATTTCTGTAAAAAATTATACTTCTGTATTAGTTTGGTATTATATAAGCGGATTGCTAAATCGAAATATAGTTTTGATCACTCTTCAATATTTTAAATTGAATACTTAATAAAAAAATCATACCCACTTACGAGGGCAGTTCGGAAACTTCTTAGCCTATCAATGAAAGGGAATAGTTAGTTTTTCAAAAACATTTTTATTTTTCAATATAATCTCCTGAAACTTCAATACACTTAGTCCAACGCTTATCTAGCAATTCTATCCCTTGATTAAAATAGTTTTCCTCAAGGTCTTCAAAATAGTGGTTTACAACTGCAATTGCATCTTCATTTGAGGTAAAACGCTTGCCAGCAATGAATTTTTTTAGGTTTGGGAATAGGTAAAAGTCACTGGGAGCTAAATCAGGAGATTAAGGTGGGTAGTCAAGCAACTCGTACTTTAATTCGTTGATTTTAGCCATTGTTAAAACACTCTTGTGCGCTGGTGCGTTGTCTTGATGAAAAATTATTTTTTTGTGTCGTTAACCAGGACGTTTTTCTTGAATTTTTGCATTTAATTGATCCAAAAGGTTGCAATAGTACTCTGAATTTATTGTTTTACCCTTTTGCAGATAGTCAATCAATAAAATACCTTTGAAGTCCCAAAAAACCGTTGCCATAACCTTACCAGCCGATTGAATTGTTTTTACCTTCTTTGGGGCACTTCCTCCAGCTTCAGTCCATTGTTTGGATTGTTTTTTTGTCTCTGGAGTATAGTGGTGGATCCATGTCTCATCAACAGTTATGAAACGACACTTAAAATCCATTTTATTTCGCTTAAAACGATCCAAACAAGCTTGAGAAATGTTCATTCTTATGCGTTTTTGGTCGACTGTTAACAAATGCGGCACCCATCTTGCAGAAAGGTTTTGCATCTGTAGTTCTTCATGCAAAATTAAATGGACTTGATCATTCGAGATGCCCATGATATTAGCTATTTCACGCACTTTTATTCGTTGATCATTTAATACCATATCATGCACTTTGCCTACAATTTCTGTTGTTGTTGCTGTTTTTGGACGTCCACTACGTGGTTCATTTTCAATGCTTGTACGACCACGTTTTAATTCAGCAACATAATTTTTTACTGTTGCATATGAAGGAGCACTTAGACCTAACACATTCACCATATCATTATGAATTTCTTGTCCCGATAAACCTTTTTATGTAAATATTAAATGACAGCACGAATTTCTAATTTGTCCATTGTAAAAAAATCGCGGATGCGTCTTTTTTGAACACTTGCTTCTATATGAAGGAGTTGCCAGATCAAAACCAAATTTTACATGTGTTCATACCATAGATGGAAGTTCTCAAAACACTTAACTTTTTTCTGTTTATACCACGCTTTTTGGGCTAGGCTAAGAAGTTTCCGAACCGCCCTCGTAGGTGTAACCTTAATTTTTTTGAATTTTTGAAATTTATCTTGTTAGAATTATAGAAGAATAACAAAGAACGGGAGTAACTGACATCACAGGGAGAATCAGTACGCTGAAGTGGAAGTGGGGCTGACATGTCTCCAGACGAACCGATGGTCGCTGGAGCCGAAGTGTGCTAGAGTGGAGACCATGATTGGGCAAACGTAGTGTAGGGCGCTCTGTGGCACGATGAACCGACGACTTGAAGAAGGTGGCTGGCAGCGCATGGATGTGAATTGCTCAAGACCGGGATGGTTGGCACTCCTTGGGGAAGACCTTCGTTCAGCAGTGGACAGCGATAGGTTGATTTGAAAGAGCTACAAAACCCTTAAGCGGCACAAGTCATGTACTGAATATTATGCATTACAATCAGTTGTCACAAAATTCCTTACTAATGTCGTACTAAACTACCGTCCTTTTTCTACAAAGAGCAATTAATTAACATAGTTGTTTATTTATGTCCGTAATAAATTTCTTTTTGACATCAGAAGCAAATATAAGTCACCTTGCTATGTTTACCACAATTTAATTTGCATAATATGACGATAACTTAATCTCTACCACAGGATATAGTTAACCTGGATACATTCATTTTCGCAACAGTTCGTAGTTGGACGCCTAATAAGCAATGTTGGCAACATTCAGATAAACTATAAATGCATTTCGATGAAAGATCAAATGTTACTGAACTCATTTTTACTGTTGTCGATGTCTCTAACATTCTCAAACTTGTATAACGATAAACGACGCATTAAATCGGTTTAAATAGGCGTCACATTTTACCTTTTACATTGTATTATGGCAGTCTATGTATGTATATATGTTTATGTGTTTCATCATAGTTGCATAGCGGTTAAACTACCGAACCAAGTTTAATGAATGAGGTGACAATGAATTTATAATAATAGCCCGGGTGACATACGTTATATAAATTTTATATGCATGAATTTTAACATCAGATTCTAACGTTAAAAAAATTAAATTGATATAATCACTTGTTTAATATCAAAAGATAGGTCAGGTCACGGCTCTACTCCCACCTACAGTTTGACCATTTTTGTACCTATGTATTTCTGGATGTCGATCTGAAGTGTTTTCTTGTTTCGTCCTTTTTAAACCCCGTTTTGGGCACTCGGACTATAATTTTCTAAACTTTTTTTTTGTTGTCGTCGTTGGAATACACGAGACAGTTCTGTGAATGGAACATGAAAAATGTGCATTGTTATTGTGTTCTAGTTTTGCATTCTAGTTTATTAGCGACGGGCTGGACAAATTGTTGACGCCAAGCGCCAATAAGCACAGACGCCCTATGACAGATTAATTATTCTGTTTGTTAGTTCAGATTGAATGCCACCGACCCTCTCTCATTTTATTATTCGCCAGTAGTTGTGGGGAGCTGCTTTTTATTAAATAGGTACTTAAAATATTATTCAAACGGATGGCTTAATTTTTAATTTAACGTTTTAATTAAACAGGTATTTCATAGATCTTTTTGATTATAAAAAGGATTGTGATAAGACGTTTGATTGAAAAAGTCACAAGAACGGTAATATTACATATAAATAAATAAATATACAAATAAATTTAAGATAAAGAGAACACACACTGATGTTTGCTGGACCTCAGCAAAATTACAAAAAGAAACAGTGATCACTTGAGTTTGGTTGAAAGACAAGTGTTTGGCTTGAAGAGCGGATTGAGACTGACTTTATTTATAAAACAATCTCTTAAAATTAATATAGTGTTCTTATTATTATGCGTTAGAGACAAAGAGCTATTTGTTCTAATGTTTCCAGGAAGTCTGCGGCTTATCAGCTAAATGGTCGTTCATGACGGATGCCATTGTGGGATGTCACGTTTATGACGACATAACTCTTGTCGTTCAGAGATTTTTGATTATGTGGACTCTTAATTAGTAACTACATTATTACATTGTAGTTTGTATTATTCTAATTCACACTATGGATTAGGACTATTGTGAACAAAGAAGCTCCTTCTTTTTATGTGGGTTTACATGTGCGGCTCTGTACGTTTTCTATTTGAAACGCAAGCCATAGGAATTAATACATGATTTATTTAATCTATATTTAAAACTGTAACCGCATGATTCTAATTTTTAATACCGTACATATGAAATGGTGATAAATCTTTTCAACGTAAAAATATACTTTTCTAATATGACACATTCCGAAAACACATCCTGAAGAGATACACGAGTGGCGTGAGGCCGCTCGTCGAGTCACAATGGCTCGTTGGTTGTTCCGGTTGGAGACTCCTCGTGCTGGCTTTGCCCTCGTGAAGGTTCTCCAGCCGGTCATCGCCTTGTGGGCGGGGCGGCAGCACGGAACCCTTTCCTTCCGACTGACGCAGGTCCTTTCCGGGCACGGTTGCTTCGGAAAGTATCTGCACTCTGTCGCGAGGAGGGAATTGAGTCCCACCTGTCACCACTGCGACTGCAGTGAGGACTCGGCCGAGCACACGCTGGCGGTTTGTTCCGCCTGGGCGGCGCAGCGTGGGGTCCTCACTGCAGTTATTGGAGGAGATCTCTCGCTATCGGCCGTCATACGCTCTATGGCCGCAACCTTCTGCGAAGACGTAATTTCACGGAAGGAGGCGGCAGAAAGGGCCCGGGAGGACGATATCCACTCGGACTCAATTCGCCGCCGACGTGCCAGGCGGCGGAGGCGCGCATACCAGCGCCTCATGCCGCCTTGAGTGTGGCCGCGGGTGGACGGGACGGGTTTTCCACTCCATCCGCTCCAATGGCCAGCCTCAAGGAGGCGACGTCCACGTGTGCCGTACGTCGCCTAAAGTAAAGAGTTTACCCATAGATGGTGCCTGCATTAGCGGGCAGACGCTAGGGGGGATCTGGATGTTGTAATAGCAGCGGTTCCCGGATTCCTCCTATCTCAGACGCAGAGTGGCACACTGTGTGGTTTTAGCCGGTCCGATTCCGACACACCACCCCGCCGTAAACCCCGGTGGGGTGACGGCCCGAGGGGGTTTCCACACGATAATAAATCATCACGACACTTTTGCTATAGTGCGTAGCGCTCGGAATGCGGCAGGCCGAGTATAAGATTCGACTTATTTGTTCTCTCTGTTTATATTCATAACTTTAAAAAACATTGATTACAATTTTATTAACATTCCTTCACTTATTTCATTTATTATTTAACTTCTAAATATTGTTAATTTATACCTCCTGTAATACTTATTTCAAAACGAAAGCTACTTCGTTCCAATCGGGTGTCCCACGTGTGACACCTCAGACATTTTTTATTTTTTCTTCGGACCTTTCAGTATTGCTCTATTTTGGTTCAATTTAATAGTGTCACAATAGATGATTAGTAAACGAATGTTTTTGATAAAAAATCAAAGGTATTTCCGATAAGTGTCAATACAATACGTTATAACTCAGTTTTCTTAATATTTGATGTGATCGGAAAAGCTTTTTTGTTGAAATCGATATTCCTTTATAGCGAAATGCTTTGGGAGAATAACTTCTGACGTTGACATATTAGGATGACTTCCTTAAGTTTTATAATTTCTTTGTTGGAGAATTTATGTATGTATGGACTTATAAAGATTCTTATTCAAAATTGTAATAGATGCCTGCGGGCAACGATTCACGTTTCGTATTATCGTAACTATAATACTGTGGCGAGACGACGATTCAATATTAATAAACTGGTGACGTTTTGCAGTTGGCACCACATGCACGGAATATGTTGCGATTTTAGAATTTACAATTACTATCTAAGGAGCGCCAACCATCCCGGTCTAGAATGGTCATTTCACTTTAAATGCTTTATGTAAATAAAAAAAAACGTACAAGTTTGACTCAAATGACAAGTAATAAGTTACAAATAAACTAGAAAAATACTAAAGTGAATGGCACTTTAGTAGGTAAATAAACATAAAAATAGTTATGGCTCTAGATTTTTGTGTTGATCTCAACCTCATTACAGCACAAATAAAAGTATTGTATAGAAAAGGACGGTTTGTCATGTTTCGTAACGGTAGCACTTACCTTCAATTTTTATGAAATGATCCTTGAAAAAGAGTGTATTAGCCATCGTTTACGAGTATGTTCCCGTAACTGGAACCTTGTTTGTGTAAGTCGTGGGATATTATTTTCTATAAAAGCAAGAACGGAATGTAACACTTGCGGATCTTTAAAAAATAATTATAGAAATATATTTGTTTAATAATTATAATTCTTAGGAAGAAATACTGCATTTTGTACCTGGAGATATGTATTTGTGTTTAATTTGACTATGAGCCAGTGTAACTGAAAGTGAAATAAAGCTCAAGCTCTACTAATACGTAATTTCGACTGTTCTACGCTGATGGTGTTTATTTATTTATTTATACATCATGCACTTTATGTGCATAGGCGGACTTAATGCCTAAGGCATTATCTACCAGTCAACCTTTGGGTGATGCAGAGAAAATAGGAAGTAGGTACGTTTTAGGTGATGTTGAGTAAAAGAAGTAGACATATATAAACTTATCAAATACTAAAATTTATACAAATACATAAATACATACATATGTACATACATACACAAAGAAATATTATAACAAGTATAAGATGATAATCATCATGACCTATAGGTTGATTCTGCCAGCTGTAAGCCAGTAAATACTGCTTCACTTTTTTTTAAATGAAAAAGCGTTGGTAGCCATCCTGACTTCGAGGGGAAGCTCATTCCAGAGAAGAACGGACTGCACAAAGAGAAAGATATTTACAACCATGGCCAGTACCAGACTTATACGGCAAGCACTGTAATGTGTTTGGTTTAGCTCCTACACTTTCTGGATATTTTTTCTTTATAACTATAGTGCTGTGTAGTCAGGCTGTTGCTGATTTCAGAAGTTTCCGGACCTTAAAGATTATTTCTGCATCTTATGTAACATATTAACTGATTAGCGTTTGCCAGCAGCTTTAAAATATTAGGTAAATTTGCATAAATGTTCCAAATATCGTAATATAATGAGATCTCTTAAAATACAAGTAATTTAGCTACAATGCAATATACCAGCGATCGCTGAGAGACTCTTGTTTTGTGAAATGAAGCAGTTTTGGCTAATGTTTAGTATATCTATTTACAATAGTTTGTTAAATAGAACATATAAATACGTTTTTGACTGATCTGCTTGAATGTCTAGCGGTCAGTGACCCTGACTTCTAAGTCGGAGGTCGTGCACGAGCATGATCATTGATTCTGTGTCTGAGTGTAATTTATGTTTAACGTGTTACATATATTGTAAATATAGTACATTCTCTACCTCATCTAGGATCAGACGACCGTGTGTGAGAAGTGTTTTAGTATTATTATTATTCCCTTTATTACAATTCTGTATACATACTAGTTATATTTTTAAATATATTGAAAATGGAAACAAAATACATATTTCAAAATATAAAAAAATAGTAGACAACTAAAATAGTAGACAGTTCACGCCCTTGGTCCAGGTTTTTAGCAATAGCCTTTGGCTCTTCCTCATCAAACTGTGAGCAGACACGACTATCGGAACAATGATCACCAAATACACTTGCCACATTTCGACAATTTCGTGAGTTAAATCTAGATATTTTTTTTTAACGTTCACGAGATTCTCGTCATGAGGAATGACGATATTGACAATAATTGTTAATCACTCTATTCGGTCTATTATCACAATATTAAGCTTATTGACAACAATAGTCTTGTCTCTGATAACAGATCAATCCCAATACAACGTAGCACGACCATTCTCGAGAACTGGGTCGCGCACATACCTCTGATATGGCACCTTTAAATTCATAATTTGGTATTTAACGGTAAGTTGTTGGTGTATGATTCTGACTGCTTGGTTGTGTTTGTGCAAATATTCACCGTTAACAAGACGAGAACAACCAGAAATAACATGCCTGATAGAATCACCCCGGACGGTGGTATGCCGGACAAATGACAATCGTATAATCTTTCAGAATATATTAGCGATAGTTATTCGTCATGTTTATTTCCATAATCGTGCAAACAAAAACTTCAGTTTCTCCGAAGAGATCTCCATACCGTAGTCAAGACGTAGATACATTGAAGTGTATATCAGACCCATTAAGAGCCAGATGAAATCGACCATGGAGTTGTTTTATTATTAAAATTTTAGATTTCAATTTTTGTAGTAAATATAATAATTGCCTAGGTTTTTGGCTAATTTTGCTAAATTTACGGAATTAAGTAAATACAGTATGTGGTGTATATATTATGTTGGTGTGTTGTCATCTAACTGCATGATTTTCTAACGGTTCTTCACTTGTTTAACATGGCGGCTTCTTGAAACTTATATAAAAAATAATATTACAATTATAATTTAGCTAAAATGACTTACAGATCAACTTTCAACTTTACTGTTGGCACGATATTTTAATTATGTTTGAAATTTTTATCAGTGTAGACGAAATTTTGTTTAACATTTTTAATGTCTTAAGACGCTACTGCAGGCGTAGTTCTATTATATAAACCTTAGATTAAACTACGTGTAAATTGGCTTTTTACCAGAGAAAAGTCTCAGTTATACCCTGGAATTGGCACAGTGCCTGATAAAGTAATACCGACAATCTATCACTTCATGTATTCGGTTGGGCAGATGATGAAGTGAATTTTTTTTCAGCGTTTACTACTGTAATAGTATTACTAGTATTTACACTAAACACACTTGTCATAACTTTAGTATTTTGTAAACTAAGGCTTAAACGAAATTTAAAGTACCCTTCGTTTGATACTCACTTGTATTATTAAATTCATTTCGTTATAATTAGCGACTGTACTCCTATATCTAAATTAAAAGATACTCCGGCTAAGAGCTTTTTTAACCCGCATCGGACCCTTTTAGTTTATTACAGAGAAAGCAAAATATGATTTAAATATTTTCTTCCATATTACAATTCTCTTAGCTTTAAACATGGCAGTAAAGTATAGTACCTATAAAATAATAGTAAACTTTTACCGTTTATGTGAATTTGCGAAAGAACTTGTAAAAATATTCCTTGACATATCTATTTTTAACCTAATTCCTAACCTCTTATGGATTTAGATGTCGATCTTTACTGAAAAGCGCTGTTTTATCGAGGCTTTCTAAACTACAATTATTGTGGTTAGAAATAAGATTTTATTAAGAGTATTAATGTAGAGTGCGGTTGTAATTGGAACATCATTGGGGTTTGATTAACTATTAATTGCATAAATAATTTTTGCACACATAATTTGAAAACAGTATTAATTTGCACAAGCAAATACTAACTTATGACACCATGGATAATCCTACCACTTACAGAAAATTTAATATTTATCGAAATGAGAGAAGAGATCACATAGCGGCATTCTTCAACGTCATACATCAGTGTCATTGGGTGTTTTTTTGGCTTAAGTAAATTAATTTCAGTAATAGGTCGAAAGGATCTATCGTTATCGCAGCTCGTAGTGGGAAGGGAATATAGTGAACCCACAACAGTTCTCATGTAAAATGCAAACGTGAATATTTATATACACTTTAACTTCTGCTTGGTATGAATAGTCCGCTTGTCAATTTCAACTGTGGCTGCCTACAGATCTACTAAACAATCACGAATATATTTACTTTTATGTGTAAAAAATTTACAGAGAGACTGCCTTTAAATATTTTATATCTACGTTATAACATAAGGAAACTCCTATTTGAAAAGTTTATGAACGAAAAATGAGTGAGCTAATGTGGAGCGTGACGGCCTATTATACTTTTAGTGGGAGTACAAAAGGCGAATGTCAATATTGCGTGCGGGCGGAGATAATGTGAATTCGTATAAAGGCTATGAATGTAGGTTCAGTACTCTTCCATACTCAAAGGTCTATCTTTAACGGTATGTTACTAAGTTGGTTTTTTACCGTTCCCGTCTAAAAATCTACTACTACTAACTTTGATTCTTATAATTACATATAAAAGCGTATCTATACATGACAAACATGTGTGTACGAGTATATTGTCAATAATTATAAGTAAACAACAATGAGTGGAGATAATGAACAGTATACTTTATACGAATGTATCTTTGCTGGTAGTTGATGATTATATAAGGTTTGAGAACGATATTTTTGTAGTGGATAGGTTTTTGGATGGCTCCAGGAGATATTATTAATTTGGGATCTCAAGACATTGTCTGAAGTAGGCATCTATGATAACATTCCATCTGCCCATCGAGTATATAAAACCTCATACTATCTTTTTGTCACAAAAATTTCCTTTTTCTCGACTTACATTCTATACACCACATACAAATACTATTTTGTAGAAAGAACATGCTCAAGTTACATGGAAAGTTAAGACATCCAAGTCGCATAAAATTTTTAAATTCATCCCAAATGGGTTTCGTCATCGCGTGTCTGTTTGTTTACTTATTTAAAACCTTCTTCGGTGAGTATAAAGTCTTACACGTCATGACGGTATCTACCTTCGTTGTGTAATTGAAACAGGCATCTCATTAGTCAAAATTGGTTCAGCTGTTTCGTAATTAAAGGTTCACAAGCAGGCTGTTGTAATCAAAAGGTAAGCCTCTCGAACCGAATGTGTATGTAATGTAAATAGTCATTCGTCGGGTAGTTAAATGCCAAACTTGGGCTTTTAATAGTTAATGGGACATTGTATGTAAGGTTCTACAACTATTATATTTCTTTTTTATTACGAAAGAGTAGCATGAGCGGATGCAACTTAACGGTATTCGATATGTGTGTTTTAAAAGCAGCGATATCATTTTGAATGCAGTTGGTGTGTCAGAAGCGTCTACTCATAAAGGTAAAATGTAATGCGAGATTCAAAATTGTGAGCGGTATGTGGTTATCGTGAAATATATACTGTTTGCGTGGGCACGGCACACAATATTTATTATGTATGCACTTAACAGTGTACATATTTATAGAAAATGTACTTTATGTCATGTTGCTTAGTCTAACATAAAGTGCCTGAGCTTGTACTCACCGACCGGTAAATATAGGTAAATTAGCATTAGTACTAGAAGGTTTACATAAGGTCCTATATATAGCCTTACAACTGTATTCGGTTACGGTGAAAGTTTCGTGACTTTTCTTCAGAGTTAGGAGCTCTGCTATATACATATATATGTATATAACAAAGGTTTTTATTTATAACGAATCTAACGAGTTGTATGGTATCTTAAAATATTAAATTTAAGGTCAAGGAACTCATGGCACGTTACCGACTTAAAAGATAAACATGTGTCTTTAATATTGAATGTAAAAAGCACATGTTTATCGGTTTTAGCTTTATTATAAAAATTTATAATTTTCAAACCTAAAAAACGTGATGCAATTGTGAATATCAAAATAATTGTAGGTCTAAGTGCTAAATAAATGTGCTCCAAAGAGTGTAACGGTATTTTGGTATTAAAACCAATACTTGCAAAGACGTTCACAGCTCCCCACAAAAACAAAAAGATACCTGACTGGTTTTACAAGAACAAAATCCCCGCCAAAGTAATAATTTATGTCCGTTATACATTAGCTACTTAAACTTTAGGAGTGAAATAAGAAAATAAATATTTTGTACAACGAAGTTATGAAAGCTGAACATTAGATATCCTTACGGGTACATTGTGGTTTATTATTGGATACTAAGTATTGTAACTATTCTATAGGGTGTGTATATAGAATAACTATTTGGATTTGAATATATATATAGGGTGAGTCACGAATTGATTAACATTTGAAAAATCGTATAAAAAAATGTATGTTATAAAAATTGTTTATTTACAAGACAGTTAATTTAGTTGAAATTTATTTTTTAAAAATTACATCGTGTAAATGACCACCGTTTCGAAGTTTGCGCTTTTCTAAGCGAACACCGAAATTTTCGAATATTGGTTGGTAAAGAGATCGCGAGATCGCCGACACCTTTCCGCTGATTTTTATTTTGTTGACGCAGTATATTTGATATATCGACTTAGACACGATTCTTCTAATAACTCCATAAAAAGAATTTTGCTGGGGGTAGATCTGGACTGCTGAGATGCCATGGAATGTCACCTAGTCCCGGAAACATGTCTTTGACCCGGTGGTCAAACAAAGTGAAGTGGTTCCATCTTGTTGAAACTATGCGTTACGATTGTAACCAGCAAATTCCGGTAGCATCGGTCCCAGGAACTCCCGTAACATATTTGCGCGGGATGTTATATTCAAATGTTAACGATTTCTGGCTCATCATATATAATACGTATATATACGTGTATACGTATAATACGTGACTAATTTCGCACTCGTGAGATGGCTAACTAAGCAGCCTACTAGGCATATTAATGCATCTATGCAAAGAGTAGTAGTAAATAAATAACTAGGTTTATATTCTAGTATTATTGTTAGAGTATTGTTTATTTCTTAGTGCACATTCATAAAGTACATGATGACAAACATTTTGAACTCGATTTCGACTGTAGACGCATCAAATTAGATTTTGTCAAACGTTGCGTTCAAAACAATTTGTAAAAACAATTGTTATAAATTGTCGTATTCTTAAATTAAGTTCTTGTGTTCGTAAGAATTAGTTTATGACATCTTGGGGCCAACACAGAATAATTTTAACTTTGTTTATTAGTACTTGAAGGCTTTTCCCCCATGCAGCAATTAATGCAGAAAGTAAATTGAATTGAGTTTTCACTCTGAACATGGCACTGAGATGTCATACAGAATAAGTACAAATTTTTTAAACATAGATCACTATGAATTTGTAATAAATAATATACATAAATAATAAATATTTCGAACATTTGACACACAACGTCACCTAGTTTCAAACTAAGCAGAGCTTGTACTATGATAACTAGATTGATTGATAGAATACTTATATACTTTTTTTTTGTAAATACATACATATTATACATAGAAAATACCCAAACTTTAAAACAAATATTTGCAGATTATACAAACATTTGGTCTGACCCGGGCATCGGACCCGAACCCCAAGCCCAACAGTCGCATTCACTACCGCTACGCTACCGAGGCAGTCATAATTTGTTGATTTCTCTACAAAGGACGTAAACGTCCTGTTCGTATTGTTTGTATACAAATAATTAAAAATGTAATAATTATAATCTGTTAGCCTGTTCTCCTACCACAGTGATGCACCTAATATTAAAAAGTTTTTAATATTCCCAACAGTGTTTTAATAAAAATGTCTGTAAATGTAAATGTCTGTAATAGAAAAAGTTTTACATAGATAATTAATTCTCTTTTCGTAAATTACTATTAGGTTAATGAATACCGTAAACTCTTTGCTTCTAGATCATCGTCTCAACAATATTTTGTTTAACAATATACAGCAGCATAACAAAAAATTTGTACCGTTGACTTATTGGTTTTTTTTTACACTTGTAATGGAATAGGCGTTTGTACTCCATCTCACCTGATGGAAAGTGTAGACCAAGACGAAGGTGGCACGCCTACCCAAAAGAAACCTGTTCACTCTACTCTTAAAGGCTCCAGAGTTCAAGTCATCAGGAAAAATAGACCCAGGCAGGTCGTTCCAAATCGTGGCGACTCTCACCAAAAAAGAGCTGTCAAACCGTTTAGTTCGACTTTTGAGTATGTCAACAACACGTGGATGAAATTTTTACCTGTGCTTAGTAGTCCGATAAAGGAATGGAGATGGCTTAATCAGTTTGAAAAGAGCCTTCGAGCACTCTCCAAAGTGTATCCTATAAAAAACCGATAAGCTGGCAACACGACGACATTGCTCAAGGGTGTGTAGTCTGCTATTTGAGAGTTCTTCGTTGTTAACTAACTTACGGGCTCTTTTCGTCAACGGAGTCCAAAGCTTCCAGATGATATTGGTTTGTATTTAAAGATCTGGATGTCGTAATAACAGCTGTTCCTGGATCCTTTCTATGTCAGGTGTAGAGTGGCACACCGTGTGGTTTTAGTCGATCCGATTCCCACACACCACCCCACCTTAAACCCCGGTGAGGTGACGGCTCGAGGGGGTTTCCACACGTTAAAAAAAATGGGTTTGTATTTAAAAGAACAATGAAGATACCGTTCGAATTAAACTAGATCGAAGCTGTATAATACTAACTGGACTTCTTCTGATAATGATTTATTTTAGGTAAATATTTTTAAATATTCGTATTATCGATAATTATACGCAGATACAGAACAAATGATCATGCTGTCATATACCGCTAATATCATACTATTGTTTGTTTTCGATAGAAATCGAACGGCTGAGCTATTTCTTAGCAACCAGTCAATAAAATGCTTGAATTCACTGACTTGCAATACCAGTTAGTGAACTCAAAAACTTAATTTATGGCTTTATAAAGGCAAATTCTTAAAAGGCTCGTTTCTTCAGTCAATCAGTTAGCAGCATTGTAACAAAATTGATTATACGAATTGTTATAAACGTAGTATGAATGAATAAACAATAAACAACGAGAGTACACTCACCACACGCATGGGCCAAGCAAATAATTATACAAAAGTTCTACACTATGTGTAAAATAGAAGTTGAAGAACAGTAATTGCAGTGCTTATATTTGCAACAAATAACTTTTGTCAAATTGCAACCTAATTAAATATTGTGCAATAATTTGTGTTATAAGTAAAACAACTATTGTGATTAAGATGTGCAATTATAGGTTGTCTGCACTGCGGGGGATGTTACACAAATTTGCAGTCCGATGATAAGGTAAACATTAGAACTACATTATAAAATCATTACATTACTACTAATTATTTATCTAATTGTTTATGAATTTTGTCAAAACCTTTTCGAAGTAACTGTAACCTCCACGAGATTTTTCTTCAAAAATTAAATTAAAGAGATTAAAAAGAGATTTAAAAGTTATGATTGTATAATAGCTACAAGACTATAAAGAAATATAGTCATCTTTCAGACGATTAAAATAATGTCTTTGGCGTGGTTCATAATAGCCGCTTATGCATTACTCTAGTGCTCTTACGTGCTTCGTAAAACATATCATTCGGTTACGCTTCGCAATTTTCATCATACGTCAGGAGCCTACAGAATGGCTCTGAACTTTATTCGGCATACGAGAGTAATGGCACAGCTTGCACTTCCTGCTTAATTATTAAAATTGATTAGAGAAGTATACGCCGTAGAATACAGTGGTTTCGGCATACGTGAAAGTTCATGTTTTCAAATTTATGAGTAGTAAAAAAAGTTGAATTGAGAGTTTTTTAAAATTCTTAGAATAATCAAGTAAAATATACTTGAGTCACCTTTTAAGGGATGAATAACCAGATATAATCACACTTGAAGAATTTATATTTTTATTTATTTAACTCTACAAATATGGCACAAGCTAATTTATGATTTTTTTTACTTTTTTTTATTATGATACATTTAGTTTGGGCGTTTAACATAACTCTCTGTACGTATGTAATTAATAACACAGAAGAAAATAACTTCTAGCATACATGCAAGAAACATACATTAAAAAGTCTTATAGCCTTTAGTGTCGGTCATTTATCACCATTGATTACAAGTGGGTTTCATTAAAACATCTTTGACGATAAACTCCACAATGGCGGTAGTTGCCGTACAACTTTCATAAATTATTAGTTGGCACCGCAGCTATATTTATCGTCGCTCGTAACGTGACTGTAATATCTGTGGATACACATTTGTATCTGTGTGCCTACCTGTTTGGTTTCAGTAAAATCTTGGTATAGAAACACGAAACACATTTCAAATTATTAATACACTAAAAAGGTAGGAACACATTTTTAAAAATGTGTGCCAGGTTTACGTTTACTCAAGTTCCGTGAAACAAAATAAACGAAAATATTGATAATAAAAGTAGGGTGTACGGCTAGCCGATGAATTACACTACCAATTTTGATGAATAATGAATTTTACGAGACCACGAGATGCCCCATCTTTAGCAGAGGAGGTATTCACGTCACCATAATACAAATCTACAACATTTAAAATGAAAATCTACTGATTTATTTCAGGCTTTAAATTGCAGAGCTGGAGATTCTAAACAAAGGACGAGGAGGGATTTTGTCACTGTCGTCTACACACA
Source organism: Hypercompe scribonia (assembly GCA_949316085.1). Taxonomy (NCBI): domain Eukaryota; kingdom Metazoa; phylum Arthropoda; class Insecta; order Lepidoptera; family Erebidae; genus Hypercompe; species Hypercompe scribonia. The sequence goes on from OX438975.1 coordinate 10,357,355, forward strand.
GCGGGTGCAAATTTTAGATTCAGCTCCAGCTTTTTATTTACAGCTTATCTTGCACCTGCTAAGTATTTATTTTTCTTTTGGAAACTTACATTTTAATACTGTTTAAGTGATTAAGTAAATGTAACTCGTGTTATATTAACTCCAAGTTTTTATTACTATGCATGGATATTCATTTACATATAGACATTAATTTGTAATGAAAGAATCGATAATCTATGATTTTGATAGTCTGTCAACACACACTAGACTTGGTAAGAATCTGTATTTAGTGAGGTCCTTACTAACCCGTAGGCAAATTTTAGGTTAGGTAACCTAAAATTTGCCTACGGTGAAGACGGCCAAAAATTTACCGCGGGAATCCATACTTTAGCGCACATTGGCAGCTCAACAGAAGTGTTTCCTCATACACATAGTTTGTTCTACAGCGAGACTTATCCGCAATACAATTATTTAAAGAAGTTACTATACCACTGTACAACAACATTGTGTGTATGTATAACAATTACGAAAGTCTAAAAACAGAAGTGACACTACATTGTCACAAGAAATTAAGATGCTTACGCAAAGAATGGTTAAGTTCTTGTTTGTTCTTGCTTGGTGTCTTTTGACGGCGTTAGTCCACCTACAGTCGGGACACTCGTCTGCTTGTTTGCCTCCGTTACATAATAACAAATATGATTAATAAAACAAAAACAACACGCTTACAAAAGTCAGATACAAACAAATAAACATAAAGATGAAGCTAATAGAAGCATATTAAAAAAAAATACTTTGTATTAGTGTTTTAGTTAAAATTGTTTTATTTTTAATCGATTTTTGTTAAATGTTTAAGAACACTACTTAATAATACTTATTTATTGTTTCGTGGGTTTCTCATTATTTTTTTTCTTAATACTCAATAATATTATTATCAAAACTACTTTTTTATACAATGAGTGTAATACTCGTAAGTATTATAGGTATATCTCAAGAGTTTAATTAAAAGTATACTTTAGCATCGGGGCATTAGTATTTCCTGAGACAAACTTCTAATTTAATTTAACTATTGTTTTGTTACATAAATTAATCACAAACATTTTCATAACATTAATCGTCAAAGATCAAAGTCGATGATGTAAAATTAACTTGGAACAAACTTTAGAACATTCCTAAATCCTTGTGAAAATAAAGCTCGTTTAATAAGTTTCATCATTCGCTTCAAAACAGATTAGACATTCTTTGTTAAACAATATGGATGTTTTACTGATGAAGGCATAACTATCGCTAAGTAGTTAAATAAAATTGTTTACACTGCCCTTGAAATATTTAAAACATCCCGGTAAACGAAGACAATAGGTACTTCACAAGTAATAGAAGAAGAGAAAGCTTTTTGTGCAAGTTTTATTTAATCTTTTATTACAAGCTGTACTTTACTAGTTTTTACTATCAGATCTGTCGGACTTATCGTGTAAAAATAATTTACTCTTTAGGATTTTTTGACGATAAATGTTGCAACATATTCATATAATTTCATTATTATCTGCTAATCAGTACAACAAACATATAAACGTTGAAATTTATACACACACATATAAAAATATTAGACATTTATAAATTCTGTATGTAGGTTATAGTTGGTGCCAAATGCGTGAGAATTAGCTCGGTCAAAATTATTAATTAAGCGGGGTAACAACCACGTTGACAACTCACTTCCGAGCTATATCGAAAATTATTCTGTTATTATTTCGCGATGCTAGTGGACACAAGGGAATTGATTGAGATTTGTAACAATACCAGATTGTCTTTTTGTATAAATAGTCTAAACGGGATGCTTTAAGAGATAGTTGATTATAAGAGACAATAATATTTCGTGATTACTTTTTTGGATATTCTAAAATTTTGTTGTTTATGTTTATTTAATCTACTACTTTTAATGTTAATGTCAACTACTACATTGTAATACAAAAATTAAGTTTAAAAATCTAACCCGACTACATAAAAATTGAGACTAAAAAGACGAAACAAGAAAATAATTCAAATATGTAGAAATTGTCATGTTAAGTGTGTGAGCAATACAATGTCACGATGATTGTCATGCCTTTTATGTTCCCAAGTGAGGTGTGAAGAAGTATCTCACTAGGGCGCTATAGTGTGTGTCGCATTCGCAATGAGTGTGGTTACAACTCTTCACTCTCAACACATCTCTTCATTTTCAACACATCTCTTGGATTCTATTCATGTTTTCCATCAGGCAGAGTAGAGTCACATTGGCAAGCTCTTAAAAGGTGCAGCCGTGGTCTATCCCACATAATCACAGTAAGCATATAGGAGGTGCGTTCACGGCCATTACAGTAATTTAGGTTTTAAAGCGTAATCAAAAAACAAAGAAAGGCATAAAAACTATAGAGCAAATTGTATTCTTGGTGCTTAAAGCCACTAGACCGAGGTAACCTTCGTTTTATACAAGTTCCCGGACTAGCGATCTACTAGAATTTAGTTGGCTATTATGGTTGCAACGAGTAAGAATTACGAGTTACAATTTCACAATAAGAAAATTAAAATTTCTCAAGTTATGGGTTTATTTCCTAATACAGTAAGAAAAGAAGTACATGTTTCAATTACTTTTAAGTAATTGTATTGACTGTTGATTGTTACAACAGTATAAACTATCGAAGTGTACTAAAACTGTAAACAAAAATTTACTACTAGACTTAAAAATTATCTCCAACCGACAGAAAGATCGACCAAGTCCTCAACTTGAATATTATATTATAGTTCTCCTATAAGTTTTGCCTTTGTGATTCTTCCCTCGCTGGTCAACGTTTAAAATCACTTAGGCTTAGCTCACTGTCAAAGAAAAATGTATAAAAAATAAGATGTCAAATAAATAACATAATTTTCTAAATGATCTGAAACGCCTACACAAAACACTTAGTCAGAAAAATGAGGTCGTTTGCCTGAGAATTTTACATAATTTTAGTCTTTTCGTCCTTCGTGTTCATACTACATTTGATTTGTATTACGAATTCTACGAACTGGAGTTTCTACAAACCCTGTTGAGGGTAACAGGGTAATAGAGTGTAAATGTGATTTTTTCTCCTATTTTTTTCATATTCAAATGCAAATGTACAATATCAATTTGTCTGTAAATGCAAATGTATTATCATCTCCTTCTAATGGAATAGTATTTATATTCATAGTTGTATTTTTAAGTCCGACTCGTTAAACGTGCAGCTTTATGTAGCTAAGAAATAGCGCTTGGGACAGTCATTTCCATCTCGCTCTTTACCGCTTCAGTCAAATTTGTAATCATTTTCCAGACACGCTTATAGCTTGTGCTTTTGTGAGATCAAAGTACCCTTACTAATGTAGAAATTCTTTGGGTTCAATAAATTTAATGCTGTTCATGGTTGCAAATGAATTGAATGTTCACAAATGTTAAAAAAAGTAAGTTGTAAGTTGTTAATACAATAAAAATTTTTTGTATTAACTTAATTGTTAACAGTTGAAGTTTTCTATAAGTGATTAATATGCTTTCATGAGGATCAGGAACATGTGGTCAAGGTAGTTGCCACAACATGCGATTCACGGTGAGCTCACTTCAATCTACTCATGACCGTAATCGGTGAAAGTGGATTGAAAGGTCCGGAAACTCAAAGGTTATTTATCCCAATTCAGATATATAGCACAATGAGAAGCCCTTAGATCAGTTGGAGATTTTGTGAAAAATTTGCCTCCTATTGTTTTGTGTCACAAAAAAAAATATTTAATAACTAAATTGAATTTACTTTGAAAATTGGAGTCATCTGTATATATTATATAATAAATATTTCAAAGTGAAAACTAGATTCAAAGAAACAAAAATAGAAAAATATTTAATGCTGCATACTTTTTTCTATGGCATGATAATGTAACTAATACAGTAGCCGGTTTACGGGTTATGGAAATGGTTTCATAAAAATATATTTGTATTTCTAACAATCAAAATAAATACCTTAACAATGAAATGGTACCATGTGTAAAATTTAAATTTAAGTTGTGTATTCAATAACCAGATCACATTGCACGAACTGTTCGAGAGGAAAACATGGTGCGTCTGCTGGTTTACACGCTACACTATTGGGCATAAAAATACAAATTTTATACTCGTAAACTACAAGAAACGCTATCAGAATGAGTAAAATCTGCAAAGTAGCAAGCGTTTAGACGAGTTCAGGAAGAATATTTGAGGAACGATATAATTAAAATTATTTTATAAATCAAAAGTTGGCCATGGAGATACTGTATTTGAAATTTCTGAATTAAATGTTTATGTCAGAATATTTGTATGACTTCAATATAATTTTCTGTATTTATGTATTATTATTATTATAACAAATAAGATTTGAGTTTGAAATGATTTTGTAAGCGTAACAATTGACAACAATAGTCCTTTTTGTCACTCAATATGCATGCACAATATTACAAAGCTTAGACGAGTTTTAAAGATCATTTCATTAGTAAAAACTAAAATACAAGTAGTATTTTATCATGTATAAATCCTAGTAATTAGTCTAGTTTTCCAAATTAATACTGAAATTAATACAGCAATTTGCCTTTTTAAATAAATATTTTTTGATAGATGAAACATATAGATCATTATATATATTTATTGTATATTTTATTATATATTTAATACTTATTCCAAGTGCATACTGGCGAAAAGATGTAAATAAAATATTACAAACAAAAATATAACAAATACATTATACATAATAAAATGAAAACATTTAATAGCTTTTTTCATTTTGAAAGCACAGTTTTAGCATTTTTCGCATACACGTCACACAGTTACCACCCACGGTATGCGGACGTGACGCATCCACGCGTCTAATAGCTTCACTGTGTTTACAACTGCATGTACATAGATAGTTGAATTGTGACATTTTTGAACCTATAATCTACATATTTAATGAACATGTAAATATTTAAAAACGTATTAAAAATATATAGACATTACTCTGGAATTGTCTTACTAGTCTTATTGAAATTCTTATTTATTTTTAGTGAATTACAGTGTGCAGGATGCTTATTTGTGATGATCCTTTTTCAGTGCGAAATCAGGTGTAATCTAGAAAGAAAATTCCAAGCTCCGTAAAGTACCTCAGGCTATCTATGGTTTATAGATGACTCTCTTGTATGTGGGTCTACGATGTTTGCTGCTTACCTCTAAAGGGGGGCCTTAAATGGGTTAAAGGGGGTACTTTTTACCACGGTCTAATAATCTAATAATCACAAACAGGTTCTTTTCGTTCATTAATTTCTTCTTTTCATTAATTTCTATCACGTATGTTAAGAAGTCGCGACGTGTTTTTAATTTATGTGATGAACTTAAGTAACCCCAAATGTAAACTATTGCATAACTACAAGTATGCATTTAAACATTTTAATTAACAAAATGTACTTAGACTGAACTGTTAAAGTTTTACCTATTTATATAACATGTCCCTGCACTTTCTACTATGTGATCGTACTCTTCCAAGACCAAAATATTGTAGAATTAGTTAAACTTTCTTGCGATATTTAGAGGTCAAATAACCCTTTAGTTATCTATATGAGTAGTGTGTCCAGAGAGGCCCGAAAAAGGCTTTAGAGAGGATTGTATTTGTAAGTACAACTTTTGTATATAAGTGCAACATTTCCTCTGTTTATATGCAATTATATACTTAAATTTTATTAAAGTATTATTAAAGTGAATTTTATACTAGTTTAAAATAAAGGCTAAACAAGAAACAATTGAAGGTGACAATCTGTTAGCGAGAGGATTTTCTCAACTTAAGTAAGAGCTAAGTATAATAGTATTTTTTACTTTATTATTAATATTTACTTCTGAAAACAAAGAAGATAAGGTGTTGTACTTTCTCGTATCTTAAAAAACAAAATGTATTCAGTTGTTTTCGAGGTGAATCAAAGTACAGTTATAGTTAGGTAGACATGAATTAAGTATACTCATATTGTCGTTAAAACTGTATTATATAACAGTTGATATTTCGTTTCATAGATAGTATGAGTAGTAAGATAGTAGAGTAAGTTTTGTTAGTATATTTTGCTAACATAGCAACGAATTTATTTGTTTGTCGTAATAACTAACTAGTTATTTCCACCATCTTATGCACTAAATTAGATTTATGTACATAAAAACGAATATCACTTTTCATTGAGGGATATTAAAGATTTGATGTACGACTTCTCGATTCAGTGGTTCGAGGGTAAAATATTACATTATAAAGTTTTAATTGCGGTTAGAGTTACATTCCCCAAAAATTTAAACCTATTAAAAAAATCACAATAACTGTGACTGTTGTATTTAAGAGGAACTTCAAAGATAATAAAGGGAAGTTAGCTCTGTTAAGGATATAGTAATACTATCAAATAACTTATCAATCAACCAATATGTCTAGCTTTTTATCAAGCGAATAAAGTTTGCGTGTTTTCCAATCGGATGTAAACAATTAGATAGTTACTTGATGGTTTTTGATAGCTAAGTTGACTGTAAACATGTACAAGTGAGGCTACAGCAGGTACTACAGGTGCAGCTATACAGTTAGTTATATGTTAGATAAGCATGACAAGCTATTAGATAAGATCAAAATTCGACTGTTCTTATTTTGAAATTAGGTTTTTCTATCACATCACCATTGATTTCCGTGATGTCACAGTTGACACGTCTGCCTAACATGCTCACGGCTTTCAAGTCGGTCTTGCTCGGATAACATACTTTTTGGTATTCCAATTTTTGATTTTAATAAGTGTGTGTTAAAAATAATTTAATAAAAGTAGTCGAATTTCATCATGTTCCTTTAGTAGAGTTTACTTTACAAATAATTAAATCAAAATCTACGAGTATTATATGCAATTGACGGTCGTATGGCGTTGTGGTTTGTGTAACGGATTGTTATGTCGAAGGTTATGGGTTCCTTCCTGCTCAAATCGAATAGTTTTATAAAAAAAATATTTAATGTTTGATTTGGTCTAAGTGTTTTTCTATGTAAAACACTACATAAAAGTATTTACAAAAAAGATATAAATGTATTAATATTAGTTGTCCAGCTACCACAGTTCAACACACAAGTTCTATTTAGTTTAAGACTAGACAAAACTGTGTTAGAAAAAAATAGTTCATCACTCCACAAATACTTCTATCTTTCTCTAAAAATTTTTCTTTCGTCTCAAAATACAAAAAGTTTAGTATAAGATGGTTTTCTTCGATGCTTAAACCATAGCTAAAGTTAAAAAATCTCACATTTTACCAAACCAAATACTCAATAACCATTACTGATCCTGTGTTTATGTAGGTAGGTAACCTTACTCAAGAGAGTTGAATTGAGAAAAAAAAATCTGGCCTTTTCATTTCGGATTTTTAAAGTTCTATGACTCGGTGTGTTCGTGGATCACTGGTTTTGAACTTGGTGTACAGAAGGTGGAGTGGAACCTACATATCTTTATCTCAATAATTACAAAGAAAATTTATAGAAATAGACAAACATCAAAATTATTATTCTACAGATACTATGACTAACTGAGGTTTGAAACAATAATTAAAGAAATTCCTCACATTTGAGCTTCATTCTTCCGATGACAACTGCCTAACTATTGAACAACCCAAAATTACGCTAACTGTGAAATAAATGCTATCTTACTCTTTATCTGATGATTAAAAAACCGGCCCTAAGAATGATAGCCGCCCAATTTAAATTAAATTAATGAGTGACGTCGCTGTTACTAAGTCACAGGTATAAATTTATGTGAATATTAAAAATCATCAAGTAACTATCTGACTGTTTACACTTTATTGAAAAACACGAAAACTTTATTTACTTGATAAAGAGCTAGATATATTTATTGTTATTGTTTTACACAAAGCACCCTTTTAAACAAAAGTAATTGTATTTTTAAATTAATAATAAACTACAAAATCCTACACTTCACGTACTCAGACACGCACTTCGCCTGCATTTAAACTCAATTTACAAATTAAAAAGCAATGTAAACGTGCCTCAACATTTAAATTGTTTAAAGTTCGTCACCGGAGCCTCTCGATTGAGGGTAATCTATTTTTAAATTTGCAAATTTATTTATAAGCTGTCATATGAAAGGATAAAGGGTAAGAGAATGAGTGACGTCGCTGTTACTAAACCACAGATATAGATTTATGTAGATATTTGCGATCGTGTGTGATAGGTTACTTCAGCTCGGCATGTGTTGACCTTTATTTCAGAAGCATTGGTGCATGTGTGATGATTGAATAGCCTCACTTTAATAACAGCACTAGTGACTGACCTTTATAATATTTGCGTAATAGCAATACCCACCTACAGCTTGTGTGACGTCATATATTCAATTTTTTTACTAAGCGAAGCAATTTTTACTAAGTGATTTCGGTTAGTGGGAAATCACTTCATCGTCACGCTTGCCAATAACTCTTTCATTTGTTCTATAACAGGAATAACTTTTTATGAAGCTATATGGTTGGCAGGTAAGGCTTTAAAGTATATTGTTTGAAAAATATTTTGTAAGTATGAATACATTATGAAAAAGTTAAATACAAAAATTAAAGTAGCAAAGCAAGAATTACTGCTGCACGTTTTATAAGTTATGTAAGTGCTACGTGCTACGTTCCAGGCTACATGATTGCTACGCTAAGTCAATTGCTACGGCGCTGCACCGTTCATAGTATCTTGTTACTAGAGAACTCAACGAAAGGAAATATTGGGGTATTAATTGTCAACAAATTATTTATAAACGATTCGATGAAAATATTTATCTTATTGGTTTATAGCTTATTTATTAGCTTATTGTATGTTTGGCGCTTATTTTAATTAACATTGATATTATTATTCATTTTTCACTTGATTTTTTTAATTTTTGATGCAATGATGCATTGGATTTAATGTGTCTTATTGTATTAAAGGTCTTAATGAATTTGAGACGTACACAATGATAATAATAATATTACTGGAACTAAAAGAAATGTGTACAAAATATTTATTTTTGTAAATGGGCTTGGTACCATTTTTTCTGAAGTTTTAAATTAGAAAATAGTTAAGTTTTTATGAAATGGCTTTCATAAAGTGAAGTGAGGTCACGTCAGCATTCACAATTTCTTATTCAAAAATGCCTTATGCAGTTTCGAAACGACAAATATAAATCTAGATTACGTCGAACAGAAGCGGTAACTTGCTGCACGTTCTCTTCGGTCTGAGAAGTCTGTCGGCCTGTAGTTTGCCTCACATTTAGCGTAGATCCCGTCTTTTTCAACTTTTTCACCCATTTCTTTAATAAAAGAACATTCTGGCACAGATTTAAGTCGTATAAATCTTATTCAACCTGAAATAAGCGCCTCACAGTAATAAGCGAACTGCTGTTTAAATGAAATTAAACGAAAACGTAAAGCGATCTATTGCGGTAAAATTTTAGAGAAACGAGCTAGTGGTCACACCCCACCCCGTGCCCTACGCGGCATTTGCTTGCACAGGATGTTAGATTTAAATGTAAACGAATTCTTGGCCCATCCTGTAAATGTTCAAATCCAAACGGTTATTCTGTATAAGCTAAATACTAAATGTATTTCTTGTTGCTTTCTGGATCATTTATAGAAAGGTCACAGAGCATCTTAGCTCTAGAAAGCACAGTTTTAAGGTAATTACAATTAAATAAAAAAGTAAATTCTGTTGGTTTAAAATTTAGATTTTTATAGCGCCAAGAAATATGAGCATCACCATCATCATCATCTACCTAACCTTTTCCCCAAATTTTATTGAGTCCGTAGAATGAGCGCATTGTACGTACTCATTCATTTTAATTTTTGCTTTTTCTTTTAGTGCTGGCATAAACCTGAATGTGTATGAAGTGAAAAGCTTCTCTTTAGGCAATCAGCATTTCAATTTGTCAACCCATACTTCAATTGACATAAGCATTTTGCAGTAGCTCAAATTTTTTCTATTTCTTGAGAAAAAGAGTCATGCAGACAGACCTACTGAAAACGTTTAAATTTCATTTCAGTTTACACTATTTACGTTTTGATAATATAAGTTACAAAACATGTTGTCTTGTTATTGATTTGACCTCCTCAATGAAAATTATGAGGGCGTGATGTTACACAATTTGAGAATCATCGTTCGAAAAATAATTTGATACTCCTTAGGAGGCGCACAATCTGGTTTGAATGTGTGGGAGGAAATCTTCTATAGCCCGCAGCGACGAGCGTTGGCAAAAGGTCATTTTTTTATTAACATTTGAACCAACCATTTCAGACCCACTACTTGTACCTTGTATCCGTTTAATTATCATTAATGTGGGTGGGTCATGTCAGATCACTGCTTCACAGTAGTTTTCTAGCAGTGAGGGCTTTAAATGCCAGTATTTTACCAGAAAAAGCAAAGACAAATGGGTGTACTACACCCGAAGTTTTGTTGAGATAATTCGCTTATTTTAGGTATTCATACGTACCTGAAGATATTTCCATTTCATTAAAAAACAATCCTAAAGATACTTTTCTAAAAATACTCCCTTGTACATCGACATACGTATCAGCACACATTTTCCGTTAGTTTTTTGACATTAGGTTTTCGATGTTGATAGATATAAATTATATAATTTTAGATAGTTTCATAGCTAGTATGGATATTGTGCCTGATGCCTATAGTGTCTGACATGAATAAGTACAACATTGTGACATTGAATAATCTTTGATAGGTTTTTGAAAAGTACTTAATGACTATAGGTATGAAAGTAATAGCAAATACCCGTAACCAGTGCATAATCCGTGAAGTATTGCTTCATGAACACTCTTTCTCACTAAGAATAATTATGTGCTACGATATGATTTTGTTAGTTTTTTAGAACTTGCCCTATGCTCCCAATTGCCCCATCTTCAAATCTCGCCGTTGACGCATTACAATGCGGAACTAAATGCTACTCTGCTACATGCATGTCATGTAGGTAAAGGTTGTTTAATACACCCCTGTCTCCATCACGTATTTATAGGTATGAGTTATTGTATGTAGCAGATATTAAATGTTATTTGTAAGACAGGGGATACTAGAGTATCTCACAAGTTAGGTTGTGATAATAGTGAGACGTGGTAAGTACAAATGTCTTCATAGTCCCGACACTATTATAGTTTCAGATTACACTCGCACCAGCTGTGTTTGTATTAGTTCTTGAACTATATTGCATCGCCAACTTCGACAACTCACAACGATTTTTGTCGACAGTTTGAAATTGCACTATTTATACCTTAACTTATATCTTACCAGTTGAACCTCGCCACATTTTAATGTGCCATGTTATGGTTGTATTGATGAAAAAAATTGATAGACACCAACGATTTTTGAGGCAGGTTATATATCGTTTCAAAATTTAAGCTAAATTAGATAAAACTTTTTGAGTTTCGCAAGCCAATGTACCAAAACCTACTCTTGTTATCAGCAATCTTTTATACATAGACTCATATAAACTTTATTGAAATCCAGTGAAACTTTTTTTGGTTTTGGTATTTACTCAAATTCAAGAAATAAAAATATTTTACAATCAGAATAAATGATCTATATATAAATATTGCAATATCCATATTAGTTAAAAAACTATTCGTCAAACAAATACTTGCACGGAACAGAAATCAAATGCCCAAGTACATAATACGGAGAGCTTTACTAAAACTTTATGTACACAGCAAGCCTGACGGAATCGAAACACCGTCATCTGTTTTTGTTCAACTAGTCGGGGTGATGTCAAGCTATTCGATATATGAAAGGCTCTAGGTAACTATCGCTTGTTAATATAAATACATTGTGTAATCGTTTATAACGAAACATTGTAAGATATAAAAATAATGAGCAAAATAAATAGACTAATAGAAGAACTTCATAAAAAATAAATCTAATTAAATTGATTTTAACGTCTTTTGTTACAGTTACCGGATTTTACTATTTACGATTACTCATTCTGTAGTCATATAATTCACTTGAAACTTAAAAATATTCTTTGGTCTAAGGACAAAATAAAATATTCTAGTAATCTATTCATGTTTAAAATTTTATGAAACCTTAGAATCAACAAAAATCTACTACATTAAACGAAAAAAATAAATGTGGCTTAAGCTTAACACTGAGTTTTCTATAAAAGAGTAAAGGTAAGAGTCATGCTAGGAGCTGGTGAGCGACAATATTCAATACGACTTGGATTTGCTTGTAATACCGAATTGATATTTGTTGAAAAATATTTCCAACTGTTTCCTAAAGAGTAAGATTGCTCTTTTAGGTGACAGTTACCTCACTCTTTGTCAACAACTTTCTCTCGTCTAGAGCCATCGACTTGAGACTCTTCAAAAGAAGCAAAAGGCTTAATGAGCACTGTTAAACGTTCCTGTTAAATAGCTGTAGTTATATTCTGCCAAAGCTAATTATGTTCACCGAAGAAAGAATATGCATAGTAAATATTTTACCCATATTTAGTGATAAATGATGTTTATTTTTGTAAATTAATCTTTTACAGATATTTTAAAACGTTAAAATTGACAACTAGAAGGCGCTGACTTTTGATAAAACTCAGTCTGCGAAGAAATACCGAAAAAAACTACGAGGTGTCCTTTTTTTAAAGTACGCTAACTTTGATTAAGAAAAAGTTATTCGAGTACAGTACAGGATCTAGGTTGGTCTTTTAAAGAAAGGACCATAGTTTTTAATCGGCCTATCCAAACAGACGGTATACAAGTCCCACCCATTATGCTACATTACCTTTTTTAACAAAGATCAATGACCCTAAGTATAATACTACCGCCAGTAGAACATTTGGGTAAGCCGTAAGTATAGATAAAATCACCAGAAAGATGCTAAATATGAACTAATATTGCAAGTTTGTGTCATTATATACTCATAAATTTATTATTCAAGTGATATAAAACAGTGTAGTAAGCCTTTTTACATAGTTTTTATTTTATTAACACTAGTTCTTTTTTATTTATCGTGTTAATGTCATAAATGTTTTGAAACTTTGTGAATCAATGAATATTTTTCTTTCCATACAAAAGAAAATCATAAATGTATTGAGATGGGTCTATCATGAAACAATGTCAGCAGTATTTGTTCACAACAAAATACCATACGACATTACACTATGGAAAAAAGTCAAACACACCAGTCTAACTGTTTCTACCTCAGTTAATTGATAAATTTTATAAACCACGTATGCTACAGAGCTGAGTCTATTGGATAATCTATCATGTGCGGGCCGTGCTATAATTCGAGTCTAGAGTTATACACAAAAACTTGGTGATGTCCACAAGATCTAACTCCTTTATATTTATCAGAACACTGGTTTTTACTTCTTTTATATTCGATGAAGGAAATCTAATACCTTCACAGTTTGTGTATGTTTTAGTTGATAATGCAATTATATTGACAGCCCTTCTTTTTCAGATAGACGTACAAATAATGTCAAGTAATTTCATAAACTTTCGTATTGCATCGGGTTGTTTGTTTACTGATTGATGATATTTATGTATATATCTATATATCTATATAATATATCTAATATATAAAATTCTCGTGTCACAGTTTTCGTTGCCATACTCCTCCGAAACGGCTTGACCGATTTTGATGAAATTTTTTGTGCTTATCCGGTATTTATGAGAATCGGCCAACATCTATTTTTCATTCCCCTAAATGTTAGGGGTAGTACAACCCTAAATTTTTTTTTTTTTTAGACAAAATTTTTAATTTCTATTTTTTTATGATACAACATACAAAAATACATACAATCCTCAATTTTCACCCTTCTACGATCAACCCTTATTTTTTAATAGCCATTTTAGTAATTTATTCATTTTTCATCCCGCTCAAATTACTTAGAAATAATTTATATGGCAAAGCAACGTTTGCCGGGTCAGCTAGTAATATCTATATATGTATGAGTATAAGCGTAATGAAATAAGAAGCCGAGACGTGGACATTCACCATTTGACTAGTCTACAGGTTTAAAGTAGCTCAGTGTGTGATGGAGCGTGCGATGCTGGGTGTTTCTCTGGCTGATAAAATTCATAATGAGGTTATTCGACAGAGAACGGGATTAACTGACATCGCACGGAGAATCAGTATGCTGAAGTACAAATGAGCCGGTCATATCTCCAGACGAACCGATGCTCGCTGGAGCCGAAGTGTGCTAGAGTGGAAACCACGATTGGGCAAACGTAGTTTATATCATTTTTATAATATTGAAAATTGATAAATTTTCAAACAAAAAGATACGATCGTATACTTAGTTCAGAATTTTTTGAAATAAAGGCGTAAAAAAAACACTAAGTATACTATTTACATTACTATTAATTTAGATTTCTAACGACATACGACGTTAATAATACTGTGCAGGTAGATATGTACTTAGTACGTAATTTTTAAAATACAGTAAGCCCTCGTGTCTCGGAGTAATTCAATCAAACGCTCTACGTTTCACTTGAATCGAGCACTTTGGCTTTGTGCAATGGTCAAGTGGCCGACTCTCGGCACATCATAAAAATTAAAAACATTAAATCATCATCAAATTTGAATAAGAATTCTAAATCTATGGCTGAAACGAAACAACTACTGGCGTTTAGATAATCGTGAAATCCTGACAAAACTTCGATAAAAATCGTGAGAGTTCTTTAATAACACAGATGAGTATAGTGTAGCTACACAACTATAGTATAGGAATGTCAAGCGAGAAAGCCTTTCTGTGTCACCCCTCGCTGCGCGGAAAGCGCCATGCCCTATATTTTCTATGAAAACTGTTTGTGTGCTGAAACTCCCTTTCATGAATGCTTTCTTCTTCGTATCACAGAGATCGTTCTTAGCACAACTAAGCTATCTCATCCGTCGCTTACTTAAAAGTTTCAAATAAAACACTGCAATTACATTATTACATTTATTTTAATTTATTCGTGACAAATAATGACAATACCTACATCAATATTATTATTTTTAAATACTAAGTATTATTTTTGAGCTTATGAGTTCTTTCAATTCCTAAATCAGCCAAGCCAAACAGACCTCCATCGTGACCGAACATCGCGTGTGATTTTTGACAAATATTTACATTATTCACATTAAATTTGATTAAATGTTACTTATAAGAATACAAATATAATGTGACATACAATTATAGATTTTCCTTTTTTAATAAAATCGCTTGGGTTGACACATTGAAATGACTTAACATAGTATTAATTCTTCTGCAAACTGAATCTGTGATTAAAATATAGTTTTAGAATTAATTCATCCCAAAAACATTATGGTTACACTTATAGCTTTTAATTTCTTTTCGTAGAGCATTGGTTGGTGAATCGGTTAATTGAAGATGTATAGAAAATGTTTAGTCTTCTTGAATGCTTCTTGAGCACAACTTTCAATACCACGGAGAACGATCATGCTTGATGATTTAACAGCAACATTAACTACCTTCATCGTTCAATAAAATGAAAATATTTTTCATTCTCTGTGTTTCGTTCAAATATACAACAGATAAACTATCTCTTACAAAAATCACGACAAATAGGTGCACCAGATACTACATGTCTTAAGTGAATGATTTTAATTATTAATTCTAATAATAAACAAGACAATGTCATTTTGAATCATCATCAATGGCCTTTTATAGTCCACTGTTGGACATGAGCCTCCTCTTACAAAGGAGGTTTTGACTTGCTATAAGACGGGTATGGTGGGTTGGTATAGGGTTTGTATCAAGTTTTCTTTCTCTTGGCAGCGCTGTTGTACTGCGTAATTTTCTCCCTTCCTTCCTCTTACGACACCCATGGGATTAATAGGGGTGGTGATACTATATATCCGTCACCACACAGACTACATTTATATTTTATTAGTTTGGTAGGAAAACTTAAAAGTGTAGCGTTGTTAAATTTAATAAAAATGTGAAAATATGTTACTCTATATGATTCTTTATACGTAAAAAATTAATTTTGTCACGAAAAAATAATATTACCTCGTCGAAACCATGAAATTTCATGTCTCTCTTGCTATTATATGTAGTAGCTTTAACATTTTTTGACTAGATCTCTTACGTATCACCTTGACAACTGCATTTAAGCTTGGTGTCATTTTTATAAACAGTTAAGACGTCGTGATTTATTAAATTATTTTTTTTCGTGTGTGTGTGGTTTGAAAGACATAATTTATAATTTACATTTACACTAATGGAAAATATTAAGGGATCAAAAAAAAATTCCAAATTTTTGGACAGTTTTCAACAGGTCGTAACTTCGAGAAAAATGGTTGTACAGGAAATCAAAAAAAAGGAAATTATAGCTCCAAGTGTCTAGTTTTTGGATTCAAACTTCAAAATTTTACAGTCTCCGTGGTTTTTGAGTAATCGTAGAAAAACCAGCAAAAAAAAAATTTTCAATTTTTTTTTAGTTTTTTTTTTGGTCTACGGACGTGGAGAAAATTTTTTTAGCTTGACCACTATAAGAATCGGATGCCTTGTTTATTTAGCTTTAATTGGCTTTTCTATACACTATGATACGCCCGCTTTTCGCTGAGATATCGGTTTTCAAATGAAAAAGGATCCTTTTGTCTTTGATTATCGATATCTCAGCAACCAATGATCGCACAGAAATTTAAAGGTAGGTTTCAAGAACCTGAATAAATTTTCCTTAACGACTAGCTATTGTTTTTCCGAAAAATAAATTTTTCTTTCTGTCACATGAATTTGAAAATGCAGCAAAAAAAGGGTTTTTGGTGGTTTTTTGGAAAATCAAACGCTGGATCGAAAATATTGAGGAAACCACTAATGTTAAGTGTGCCTTTTACAGTTCAATATGTCTGCAAAAATCCTACGAAAAACCAAATTAATCCAGCCAGCCATTTTTTTGTTCCACTCGATCGAATTTTCAAAAAAATAAAGGGTCACGTTTTTTGCTCTGAAATGCTCATAATTTTTAAAAATGAGAAAATAAATTTTCCGAGCATTTCCCACATTTTTGTTCCAGAAAGTGATTAAAATCAAAAAAAAATTAAAAAAAGCGTATGAAAAAGATCGAAATTCGATTGGGGGTATTAAATTATTTTTTTTAATTTAATTAAAGGAGATCAGAAGAATCAAGGAATGCAGCGGCGGAAGCGCGATAAAAATTATTAGGCGATGGTTTTTTGAATTTCCTCAACTTGTTGAGGAAAATTTTTTTTTTTTTTGAATTTAAGCACTTTCTGGAACAAAAATGTGAGAAAAGCTCGCAAAAACATTTTTTTTTCTTATTTTTAAAAATTATGAGCACATCAGAGCAAAAACGTAACCATTTAATTTTTTTAAAAATTCGATCGAGTGAAACAAAATAACTGCGGGCTGGATTAACTTGGTTTTTTGTAGGATTTTTGTCGATATATTGAACTGTAAAAGGCACACTTAACATTAGTGGTTTCCTCAATATTTTCGATCCAGCGCTTGATTTTCCAAAAAACCACCAAAAGCCCTTTTTTTGTTGCATTTTCAAATTCATGAGACAAAAAGAAAAAAATTTTTTTCGGAAAAACAATGGCTAGTTGTTAAGGAACATTTATTCATGTTCTTGAAACCTACCTTTAAATTTCTGTGCAATCATTGGTTGCTGAGATATCAATAATCAAAGACAAAAGGATCTTTTTCCATTTGAAAACCGATATCTAGGCGAGAAGTGGGCGTATCAGAGTGTATAAAAAAACAAATTAAAGCTAAGTAAACAAGGTATCCGATCTTTATAGTGGTTAAGCTAAAAAAAATTTTTCCACGTCCGTAGACCAAAAAAAAAACTAAAAAAATTTTAAAAATTTTTTTGTTGCTGGTTTTTCTACGATTATTCAAAAACCGCGAAAGCTATAAAATTTTAAAGTTCAAATCCAAAAACTAGACACTTGGAGCTACAATTTTCTTTTTTTTTATTTTCTGTAAGACTATTTCTCTCGAAGTTACGGCCTGTTGAAAACTGCCCAAAAATTTGGAATTTTTTTTTGATCCTTTAATTTTTCCAGTGGTGTATTATACTGTTTATGACGTTTCAATATGGAGTTATTATAAAAATAATGAGCCTGATATATGACATTTAAAAAAGTCATACGTAGAATCTCAACTAGTACCAAAATCTAAAATAAAATGATATCTATGTAGTGATGATAAATTAGTGAAAACCAAAGTAGCCGAAATAATACACAATTCAACATTATAATATACAATTTAACATTAGTAAATAATGATTTTATGAACATCCTGTTCACTGCGGTCAGGCTTTTTCAATAAATTATGTAATTATTTACGTATTATGCATTAGTCTCATTTGCACAAGTTAATTATATGAATATTTGATTTTGAATAAACTGTTTACTGTTTTGGATAATGTTGTTATCTGCCTGTTTACCTCAGCATATTACACGGTTTTATTACATGAAATAATTTTGAGTACAGTGTTAGGATTTTAAATGGTATCCCATGTTAAATATTACTTATAACTATTATCAGTGATGATAACTACTTGTGACAATACAAAACATTTTTAAATTTCTTATCAAAATTTTTGTTTGGCACTATTTCTATGGGTTTAGAGTAATATTTAAGATTTTTGTAATAAAATCTTACTATTTCATATTATAAACCAAGGTCTTTATGATTTAAGTATACAAAGACTGTTCACCATATTTCAAGAAAAACGGCTATATTCTTTTGACTATAATATATTCCTCAATCTTTACGTAGAAACTTTAAAATTCACACTAAAAAAATTATAACACGGTTATGGTATTAATAAATATCAAATTTATGACATGTTATTTTTTTTATAAGTTTAAGTAAAAATTTTTTACAACATATAATATGAAATTGTCTCTCAAACATTACTAAATAATCATATGTTTGTATGTATTTTTGTGAAAATTGTAGTCATAATGTTGTACTTAAATAAAATTAAATGAA
Source organism: Hypercompe scribonia (assembly GCA_949316085.1). Taxonomy (NCBI): domain Eukaryota; kingdom Metazoa; phylum Arthropoda; class Insecta; order Lepidoptera; family Erebidae; genus Hypercompe; species Hypercompe scribonia. Next base: position 10,376,303 of record OX438975.1, read on the forward strand.
TATTAAAACTGTTTCGCTAAATAACCAGTTTGACAAATAGTTTTCTTTTAAATGAATTTTGTGCGTAAATGTTACTTACCGATAAAAAGTGTGAACAAATAAGTTTAAAATTCTTTCGTTACGTCTTCTTAGATTTTAAATTTTCGGTTAACAATTTACGAGTAAAATGTTTACTATAACTGACTACCGCCTAACTACAATATACACAATGCTTAAAAATTTTGACTATTCAGTCGGGGTCCTTAACTCTAAGACGAATATTTAATTAAAACGGGTATACTAAACACATAACTTATACATTATGTGTTTAAAAGTAGGTACGAGAGTATATCATATAACTACTAATTGTGAAACAGAAGTTTTCAAGTACAGAAGATGGATTTTAGCATTAACAGATTCAACATTTGGCAAAATTAAAACTAAATAAAATAAAACAACGAAATTTAGGGCACCTTTCATGTCGACTTGACTTACGAAATAACTACACTGTCCAAAGTTTCCAAAGTTGATATTGTTGCACTGGCAATCCAACAAAGCCAAGAGCACATTTACCGGTTTTCAATTCAGTGAGCCTCGCTTAGGATGTGCGTACATTACGAAAAACTTGCGTCACATCACGTGACGTCATCACAATATACAAAAGAAGTAGATTGATCACTATAGAAAGAACTTTTTAATAAATGGGAATAGGTAAACAATAGACAGCGCAACTCAAAGTTAAGTTTTATTTGTTTGTTATTGGAGTCGAAGATAGTTGAGATATATTTCATTACACAGAAATTTTTAAGTATATTTTTGTTTATGAATATATTTTATGGATTTGTCTCGGTCTAACTTTTTTTAGCTCTTTCAATAATTCTTAGCCATTCTGGTCACGGACTGAATCAATTTTTAACTATTTAATCTTTTATTGTTAATTTTGTATAACACTATTTAATCATAACACATTAAAATTCGTTACAAAAACAGAAACGGACATTGATTATTAAAAGATTAACACTCCACCTACTTAATTAAAGTAAAATTAAAATTTACCTTTACTTTTAATTGTAATACTCACTTAACTTAACACACATATATTTATGTATAGCATTTGTAACTAAATTTTTGACGGCAACAGTATAAATTCACAAAGCTTCATAATTATTTGCCACTCATTTCATTAGAATAAAGAATATGAAATTCGTTTTAATAACAATAATTTTAATTTTTCTTGTGTTGTTTTTATACGAGCGTGCTTATATATTTACAGTAACCGAATCGCAGTGATTTTATAAGCAAAAGCTTCTAACGTTTGCTACGGGTATTACTTCGACATACCTAATCTAGGTGTTCGACCTTATATACACACACAAGCTGTACAAGTAGTCCAGTTTCTTCAAAAAAAGGGTTCAATATAGGAATGGAAGATACTTAGGTAAAACTTCGTGCAATCCTTATTTTGTCATTCTTAGTTTTCACAAAGTCTCATAATATCAAGTTTCAACCAGACCGTCTAGAGAGCAATGTATGTTTAGTTAGTGTGGACTTTTATAATACATGTCGACACCACTAAAGCTAAGGAAAGCGAGATGTGAAAATAATAGTGTTTTTTTTTACGTTTGATCTTGAATAATTAAGGTGCAGACACGACTTTTCAACTAAATATCACTCACCCCAAGGCGAAACCCTTTTATGTGACTGGACTAAAACATAGTAGGTAACTTGGTATAGAATAGGTAACTACGCAACTGAACAAGAAGATGAAACGAATGTAGATGGGTTATGTTTGTAATTCAAAAGTTAAACCCGCATGAGACAACATTGAAACTGCTTTAGAATATTGCAAAGAATTAAATTTTTCAAGTGTTCATACAATAGTTGTTTTGCGGGTACCTAAGTTTTAGTGTGACACTGCATTCTTTACAAAGGTTCGAGAACTTTGTTAATGTCACTGTTTCTTACAGCTTTTTTTTAAGGTGATATTCATACATACATACGCAAGAAAGTATGCGATATAGAAGGGTTAACCCTTGGTAAATTACGTAATTAATTGGGATGTAAATATTCTTTTTCAACAATTATGCAGCAAAAAATTGCGAAAACTAATATCAAAATTCTACTTTAGTTCAAATACCCATGTCGTTGTCTCTCAAAGTTGTATCTTATCCTATTGCGATGGTAATTTAGAATAGATTATTAGTCATCAATTGACGCATGTTTATTAAGACATCTTGGTCCTAATGCACTTTCCTCTAGTACTACCAATTGCATCTTAATTACCACGAAACAATAAAACAAGCTGGATATTTTACAAAAATACAAAAGTAATCATTGGTAGGTTACTCCTCCCCTGAAGAAAGCGTATTTTAAAACCTATTGTTAATTACGTCCCTCTCAAAGTCTATAGAACGGTAAAGGCACGGTTATGATGTGTATTGCACTTATGGGATTACTTGTCCGTACAGACAGAGAGAAGAAATTTCTTCTAAATGGTTCAAAACACGTTCTAAACTACGAGTCAAGTCGAGGAAAGCGTTTCAAGGCACATACTTTTAGAAATAATAGTTAGGTGGCACAGATGGAAAACATAGCTGTACCACCATTAGGTTAGGTTACATTAGATGAATGGAAATTAGAGCGACCGCTAGAAGCGTAGCCTACGAAAAGTTCAGTAATACACGATGAACCTTCTAGTTTACTAATCCGAGCGATCGGCTACTGGCACACTCACACCGATGTGCACCATCATCACGATTATCCTACAACGCTTATACATAATATTTATGAGACACTTAATACATACATTTTCAAATCAAAGCTCTTACAGTTCACTAAGTGTTTAACCTGCACTGTATCACCGATTTCACAAATATTCAAAGAACCCTTTCCATTGACACAACCCACACGTTTTATACCAAAAAGAGCAAAAGTCAGAAGTTATTTTTTAATAACTTGATTTAATTATCGCACACTCCGCCGTTTGCTAGTGTAGGAATATGATTTCCATTAGTCTTTTCGTGAATGCGGCAGGAATGGTGCGTTAGCTCCTGTCAAAAGACTGGAGGGGGCTGTCTCCTGTCACAGGGTAGAGGAAGGCATGTTCCGCGGCAGAGGTGCCTGGCAGCGTGGAGGAAAGCCGGTGTTCGGGCTGGAGGTGGAGCGGTCGGCGGCAGAACGGGCGACAGCGATCCCGCACCTGAGGGGCTGTCGTGCTCGGCGGCCGCGGACGGCGGGCGCTACACGTGCGTGCACGCGCCCGCCGACACGGGTCAGCCGGTCAGCAAATCTTCCGGTTCCGGCGACCAGCAGTTGTCTGAGAGCCAGCACCCCACAACCACAGTCACAAACCCGATAAGTAGCGCTAATATTATGTACACCTCTGCGTTTCCTAAAACAACAAACATTCTACATTAATTTGTAATCCTAACTAATTACTTATAATTTTATACAAATTGAGTCTAACCAAGCTGCTTTCGTATTCCCAATGGTTGCCGACTGCGCCACAAAGAGTTGATGAGCATAGGATCTCCACGAGTACGCCAGTCACGATATCCTCGCCCTCTGGAGTATTGACTGAATCTGTGGAGCAGGTAAATAACGTTAAATTTAATTTTTACACAACTAACAGTTTTATGCTACCTACATACAGCCATAATGTGTTATAAGAAGGCCTAGCAAAACATTATTTAGGTATAAAATACTAAGTAAATCTACGTTAACAAAACAATGTCACACCACTGGTTGTAATGAGACAGCAAAGCTGCCGAAAGTGCTTTGATCACAACATTGGCATAAAGCCAAGCTTTCAATGCTCAAGCTTACAGCTCGTACAAATCGTATCTTCATATTGACTATAGCAAAAAAGCGAAATTGAATTGTTACCATTTTCCGTCCATAGGATATTGCCGTTGCAGTTCGTGCATATGCCTAGTGTAAATAAGTGGTGCATGCGAATGTTGTTTAAACTACCGTGATAAATAGGTATTATGAAACTATATTTACATAAAGCGAATAAAGTTTATATCATGAGTTCAAAAAACCAAGCTGATTATCATGGAATCGGGTGTGGAATTGGACGATGATGCAGTCGAATTTGAGTTGATATTGAGTTGCCCAATTGTAATGGTTTAAATCGCATGATCGTATCAAACAATTCAATTTCGCAGCATTTGGGATTGAATGTAACATAACATTAGGTCTAATAGGATCAAAGAGTTTGTTGAGGTTTCACAAGGAATAATCTTTCATTTGGATTCTAGGTAAACACTTGTTTTCATTCTGTAGGAGTAATAATTTCGAATATAATAATATTAGCTAAATATACCTACTTAGATAGAAATAAGTAATTTTTCATGGCCAACATTATTAGATTTGGAGTAATTAACCTTACATCAACCACCCTAGGTCTACTAGTGAGTCAAACGTGCAAAATGCCAATTATGTAATGTTATCGTCATGCAGCGGAACGGTTCATCCATCGGACACAATTGATGGCTTACAAAAATGATGTTTGCGTTTGCCTCCTAGTTTATTAAGAAAGTAAAAATTTGTCAAAACACTCTAAATAACAAATGACTTACATTATCTCGTCGCACCGGTATTGTAGCGCATGATAAAATATTAGATATGTATACGTTCTTTTGCAAGACATAATGGGTTATACACATTCAATAAATGGGGATAAAGAATTAATAGTTTACAAGTCGTATAAGTCGTTATTGAAATATTTTGAGATATTTGGCAAATAAACAGATTTTAATACGATGGTTACAAAAAATTGAAGTGCTTATATTTATAAGTTGCTTATTGTCACTTATCTATTTATGACAGCGTCAGGTTATCAAAAATCTCAGCTTGGAACTGTTTAAGAGTACATCGTCATTATCCACATTTTTGTGGATTTCACTTACTTATTTCAACATATTTACAATAAAGATTATTAAGACATTTACTCACAAAGAAAGAGTCATAACACTCTTGTTTCATGAAAATAAAAAATAATTTATATTGTTATTGTATTACTTTAATTATCTTAAAAAAAGGATATGGAACCTTTGTAAACTACAATGTTTTATATTATATAGATACAGAAAAAGCGGTAACTTTCTATCGTTCACAACGAATAGGTCCATTAATAAATGTTAGTTTTTTTATCGTCAATGTTATCTTATGATTTGCGTGCACACTAATAATAGATATTTTTTGAATTTAAGAAGTATATAGGAATCCTCTGACAGCACACATAGTACATGTACCGTACAGTGTATAGTTTCTACTGTATACTTTATGGTTATACACATGTGACAAGAATAACTGCCAACCGCACTTTTGTCGTAAAACGTATTTTAAATAAACAATAGTTTAATAAAAACATGCTTTTATAGAATTTTAAATTAAAATTAAAAAACAATTTTCAAATAAATTTAAATTAAAAATTGTGTGATTTGCAAAAAATAAATTATTTTTAATAAAACGCGGGGTGCTTGATGTCAATTGTAATAAATATTTTATTGTCAAATATTGGTAGAAGTACGTATAACTATTTGTAAATAACTTGAGAAGCACCACGCTTTGGCATTATTAAGTATATCTCAATACAGTCGATTGTAAGCTGTATTTACTATTTGCTGATCGTATAACCTTAGTGTCCACGGCAAATCTTTCTAATATCTACCTTATCAACTGTTGATGACCAATTCTTTCAATTTTGTGCCGAGTTATTATGAGTCGTGTTGTTACAAATATAAAAATATCAACACGGGCTTTTGTACTATACACAAAGCACTACCAGGATCAGATATGAAAAAAATCTGAGGATCCTGGCAAGGATGATGGGATAAACTAAGCGAAGTGCAAAGTTTCAAATCAATCCGTCATTTTGAAAGAGATGAAAATTACGTTCAAATTTTGTCACATAGGCACATATCAAGTTAATAAAAGCGTGTCAAAAAAAATCCAATATTCTTGTAAACGTTTCACTTGTATGTACTATAAGTAAGTAGAGTGACGTTCCTTGTTTGTTAAGGTACTAGCATAAATAGGGATTCGCAAAGCGGTGTCATTTGGTGCAGATTTACGTTGCGGTATAATTTTACTTGTTCTCGTGGGCGCTTTAAAACTATCGATTTCGGACCCTGTACTTCAGTGCGAGTTATTGTTGCATCGCTTATATTATAATAAATTTCCATATTTTCTGTTATTTGCATTACAAAAAGTCTTTGTAATTGTATTATAGCGTTTTTTACAATAGTTTTCTGGACTACACTAAAACGTATTGGTAACAACTTCTCATTTGCAAGTAATCTATTTCAAAGAGGTAATTTCACATTTTTTTTTCATTCTTATCTTACAATCCTGTCCAAAGTGACTCTATTCTGCCTGATGGAAAACATGAATAGAATTCAATAGTGGTGGTCGCCATACTCATTGCAAATGCAAACAATTCAGCATGGCAACCCACACAATGGCAGCCCAGGAATATATTGTTATGTGTTATAATATTTGTCCTACTAGTCACTAAATAACTCTACTAATCACTAAACCAATAACTATATTGATTTAGTGATTAGTGGCGATCAAGATTATGAGATTGTGTGATAGTATTGCACTCACGTGTAATAAATACCATCGTTTTGTTTAAGTCCGAGTTGTATTACGTATGGAACACGAATCTGATTAGAGGTCGCACGTAAGAAGTTTCAAAGAACTATTATTATAATTTAGCACAAAGATTACTTACTGTTATTTTAAAATTATATTTTTTTTGTTGAGATTATTTTTTGTTGAGTTAATCATAATTCGAATAGTTTTCACGGAGTTAAGAAATTTAATTAATAACTACTTAATGTAAACCCCGAAAGAACCTCGTGAATTGTAAAAACGAGGTCAATAATAAATATATGTGGAATAGATATATGTGCTAATGGATTGATAGCGAAGGGAATCGATCAATCTAACCAGAGGTTAGGTTTAGAAAACTGGATCAATTGACTGCCGCTTTACATATCGCCGTCTAATCCGAAACTCCTAGTAAAAATACACTTTCTTATATTTATTACAAAATAAGTAAACATTAAGAGTAAATTACGCCCAGATACATAAAAATAATCGTTTTTATCATAAAAAATTTCATGGATCATCACTTGTCCTGGATGGGAAATGAAACTACGACCTCTGGCTCAGTAGTCACGGTCACTAACTACTACTAACAGCTCTATTGTACTAATCTTTACATTGTGTCTGTTGTGGTTAAATGCTAAAATTGCATGGCAAGAAATTGAGAATGAAAGGCAAGATTGAGTATCGTTAAAATTTTACGCGCGGCAATAAAGAAGCTCAATGTCGGTCTTCTATTTCATATTATTTAATATAACCTTTACTGCCACGTATAAACTAATATTTATTGCAGTCACCTATGTTTCTTTTAGTTTATACTATATTCTTATGGCTATTTTAGGCCTATTTATTTTATACCTAGTATCAGTCTATTGGACCTCTTGATCTACTGGTTAGTGATCATGACTGCTAAGCTAGAGGTTATTAATCCTATCCTAATCTGGAGCAAATCTTTATGTGATAAACACGATCATTTGTTAAAATATGCATGTAATTAAAAATATAAAATATGGTTATCAATTGCCTGCTAGCCACAGTACAGGCTTTGCCTAGTTAAGAATCAGTCGACCGTGTGTGAGATATATGTATGTTTGAGGACATTATTAATTTATTTAAATATACGTCATTTGATAACAATGTTAATTGATATATGTTAGGTAAAAAAGAAAAATAACAATTAGTAGTACGACAGTAAAACATTACATTTCATTCGATTAAATTTAAATGTCTGACAAATTATGTCAATGACAGAATTAGTACTGAAGCTTTATTTTCTACTTGTAAAGTTTATTGACAAGTTTGTAACTATAATTTTTTAAATAAACGAGTTAAATATTGAATGTAATATTTTACTAACAAAGAAGGCTTTTTAAGTATTGTTATGCTTTACCTAGCGGCTTAGTGGTCATAGCGAAGTAGCAATGTAAGTGTATATTATAAGATAAAATAAAATTCTTGACAAAAGTTACGAAATCACGAATATTATCTTATTAATTCTGTCTGATCTTTAAGACCTTTTTTTATAAACTTTTTTTACAGTCAATGATGAGTGATTTAAATAAAAATATAAAATTATATAATACAATCGTACTTAATGTTCTCATTATATTAATCGGGTTATGAAAACAAACAAACCCTTTTCTATGCATTAAATTGGCTGTGTTTAATTACCCTACTTATAAATTAGGTAATTGATTAGGGAATTAGCCCGGAAGGGTACAATGGCCTGATAAATAGTGCGATTTATATTAGTGTCTATTAACTGCCTAATGAGTAAAGATCTCAACTGAATTAAAGCTGTGACTATTCAACTAAACAAAAATTTTTAATTTTAACAGAGGGTTTACACTACTTGCCATTCTTCATAATTTTCAAATAGGCCACGAAATTTACTTTATTTTGAATATCATGAAGTCTAATTAGCTTTTAATAATGACATTGTATTATTTTTATCTTATTTCGGACAGCTGTTTATTTTATTATTTCTCGTATAAGACTTGCTTTGAAGGAAATAAGTAATTTTTAACACAGATTTTATTTGGGGTTTTATAACAATAAACTACCTTGAAACATATTGCAGTAGTAGTATTTCTGTATGTTTTTGTAGATCAATTTTTTAATTTACATTTTTATATCGATGTTTAAATAATTTCATTTATCTTAACAGGGGATGTCCATAATATGGAACTAAAAATGAATATAGGACTAAAAATGAGTACATCATAAGAGTCACTCAAAACTAATTTACATATTTCTAAATCATTTCCTAATAACTACGCAACATTAGACCATTTTAGTTTATTAAACTAAGTGAACAAATTAATAATAAAGGAATGCGGTAGCAGTGTGTCCAAATTTGTTAGATTAAATAGAGAAAACAGGTTGCATTAGATTATTCACTGTTTTTGAAAACGCGAGGGCTCTCAGTGCTATGAATGAAAGCTTTCGAAGTATGTGTTCTATATAAGTGTTAAGAATTCAAACAGGTAATTATTTTAAGGTGACTTGTGCCTTCACTCCTTTGGTTTTATTATTAATTTCGATATTCTTCTCCGTCAAGTTATATAAAACATTTTAAAATAGATTAATCAAAAATATTTAAGTTTCATTTTTAAATTTATAAACGTAACATAGCTTAGTTAAGGCCAGGTCAATAATCGTTGCTTTGCTTTTAAATTATTATTTGTGAATAGCATTTTTCTTTTTAAGAAAAGCAATGAATGTACTTGTCCTTGTTTTTATTGTCTACTAACTATTTAGTGTACCTCTAAGTTTTATTTAGTATCTCTCAGTACTTGTTTTATTTATAACTATAAAATATACCATCGTAACTAAAACTACCGTCACTTAAAATATATTCAATAACTTTCGAAACAGATGAAAGTCGTAATTGCTTTCTTAACTATACAATAAACCACGTTGTGAACTGTTGTTAACATTGACCAGTGTACCCAGCGTGGGGTCACTAACTTACGGCGGGGCCACATGAGCTGTATAGATCTAAAGTTTAGTTAAATATTAGTTGTAATTTATTTGTACCTTCGGACGCCGCCGACTCCTGCCGGAGGCGCGGTGGAGTGCGGCACGCCGGGAGGCACCTGCGCGCCTCCTTGTACGCCGCCCTGCACGCTACCTTGCGGCGCGCATACACAACACCCTGTGTACACAATCAAAACTTAAACTGAAGTAATGTGAGCTTGACCGTAAAAGCTCGGCTTTTACATAAAATTCACCTTTTCAACGTACAGTATACAGTAATAATGTACTTATAAATTTAAATTATTCGCGGAAATTTGACACTCAAATTTAACATCAGACTTAGGCTCTGTTACGGAATGAAGGCAGGTTTTTAGTAAATTCAACAATTTAAGACAAATAGAGAATAATGTTTTTGTAGAGTAAATATATTAAGGGTTTACATAAAAAATGAATTTAATAAGTAAATTGTAGGATGGCTAGGTATATAGCGTTGATTTTGCTATTTTTTGTATATTTTACAATATTTTAACTAGATTCGTTTTATGGTACATGTACCGCAATAAACCTATATTTAGGGACAGCCAAGCTATTGCTATTTCAAATGGTTATATATTTTTTTAAAAAAAAAGCTACGTTTATCGAAAAGTCCTTACTCGTTACACTCATCAAAATTGAATATACTTAGTTCTAAAACTTCTGTTACACAAAATATTTTTCACAGCAAAATATTACTTTTACATATATCATTTGCGATTACCTTTTACAACGGTCTGTATCGTTATAAATTTATTTTTAAAGTATAGAATAATATGAAATGAATACCAACATTTAGTAATTTAGTTACAATAATTATTCTTCAAAAGGCCTATGCCAGAAATTTCATTACTGTGCTGGTAATTTAATGCTGCTGGGCCTTCTAACATAATCCCTCAAATGTCTATACGGCGCCCACGGGACCAGAAGGGGTGATCCTAGATTACATGCCGAATGGAAAAATATTTAATCTTAAACAAACAGTTTTTTACTGTTTTGATGCTGATAACAAACTACGTAATGAGTAATAAATAGTTACTATTCTCATAATCACTTTTTTATTCTATGTGTTTTCTAAAGTTCATTCTGAAAACTAAATTTGAAAACATCTGAATAAAATGTGAACGTGAAAAATGAAATTGCAGTAGGTAATATAATGTCTTGTGAGTCAGCTAACATTAGATGCTTTATTGGAAATCGAATAATGGTAATCAGATCTCTGTCCACTTTAATAACTTCAGAATTATATGTATTCCTACATGGGTCTATTTACACAGGATCATATAAGAAAAGTATAATGCTTACATCTTGTTTCAAAGCTATATGAGATAACTAATATTAACCTAAATGAATATTAAGTAATCCGAGAAAGGCGTAGTAAGTTAATTTGATGTGCAACAATCTATAGAAGTCGAACTAATTTAGTACAAAACGTACATAATGTTTCAGGGTAACATAATTCTATGACTAGAGACGGTTGCAAACACTACAATCATGACTTTATTTTTGTGCTGTGATATACTATTTAGTATAAATCTGTCAGATGTAGATTAACAACAAAAGCTTATAAAAATATAAGTACAATTTGTTTAGTATATTTTTCTTACGATACAATTGATAAAATAGCTAGAATTTTTAAATAATTTTATCTGCTACGTTAAACAACAAAACAGTAGCGGCGGGATGTCACGATGACCAAGTGATTGTGATGGAACAAACATCAATCATCGATTACACAGCTTTATGACAGCATCGTGATATTGTAGTAACATCAGTAAACATTGGCTTTGTTTAACTTTAAAATTCATGGTCATTAATACCACCTCTAGTGCCCGGTATTTGCAGAATGGTAACCGAATCAATAAACAAAAAAATTTCGTAATGATCCGCTGTTTTAGTTTCTTAATCGAATTAACATAATTTAAAAATCATCTTGCAATTTAATAAATGTTATTGATTTCAGAAAGAACAATGGCAAAATTATCTTATATAAGCTTTATGTTTCTGTAGTTTGTTTAAAATAATGTAATTTTATAAGACGCTGAAATTTAATTAATTTATTTTCCAATAACAAAAATGCTAAAACTGAAATTGTTCAGAAACTTTACGTGAAAATTGAAAAATATAGTGTCATCAAGTTTCATTCACTTATATTTAATTTAATGTTTACTACTATATTGAAAAATATGGCTTTTATTAAAAGATAAAACTACAGAGGGTCGATTGCGGTCTTCAAAATCTTTTATATTTAATCGGTAATGTTTACGTTTTGGAGATTAATTTAAATTTTGACTGTTAAATAAGAACTTTTTGCTGTGTTACAGAAAAGTTGAAATTTTCTAAGTTATTTCGTTCCGATGACAACGATAACTTATATTTATTACAGTTTAATAGTACCATCTGAATTAGCTGGAGACGATGGAATTCCTCAACTGTACAGAAACTTCAAATGCGTATTTGAATTATGGCGGTTTCTCTATAATGTTTGAGGTTTCTCCGACGAGGGAATTCCTTGGGGGTTAATCTTACGGATCCATAACTTCTAATGTGCATTTAATTATGATAAATTGTTTTAAAAAGTTCATGATATCCTGATTGCTGAGCGAAGTATTAGCTTCACATGGGTGAGTTCTTCAGCGTCAGCGCGCACGGGACATTAATAAGATAGGAATAAAACTAGGAGTTTTATTCTCAGAAGATAGAAATATTTACGTACACAAGAAATACTTTTTTTTAGTGTAGGTATTGTTTATGATGGTTGTTTGAATACTTGATTATATGTACCTCAGTTTAATCCACACCATTTATGTAAATTGTTGAGCTGGGTATGTAGGTGTGCGTTTTTTAGGACAAATAAGGTTCAAGCTGAAATAAGTATATTACAGTGCGAAGTACCTAAATTAAAGTAGGGCCGTGCCAAGGGTTAAATACAATCTGGATGTCGTAATAGCAGCTGTTCCCGGATTTCTCTGATCTCAGGCGCAGAGTGGCACACCGTGTGGTTTTAGTTGGTCCGATTCCGAGACATCACCCTGCCGTAAACCCGGTGGGTGATGGCCAGAGAAAGTTTTTCTACATGTTAAAAAAAAGGGTTAAATACAATCATTTATAAGAGTACTTCTTCAAACATGAAAAACAAATTTTTATTTAAATCAACTAGAAACAAGAAAAAAGGTTTTAATTTAAAATTTAAGTAACCAATAATAACTGACCAAATTTTCTAAAGATTTAAACTTACTTAGAATAAAAACAGTTTTCATAAATATATTTTGTGGCAGAGCTTACCACACTGTGCGCCATGACGCCCTGAGGCATTGTGGCCAAATCCAGGGGCGTCGTGTAGCTAATATATAACATGACTGGATTAAAATCCCTTTACAGTCAACCTTACCATCAACACTTTCGATAGATGAAGAAGAAGAACAATTCATAGAACTGTCCTGCAACTTCAAACTCAAACTCCAGTCCAATAAAGATTTCTCACGGATATCATGACATCAGCACTGCAGCATTGAGGGTTCCTTTACCATTTTTTTGCAGGCGCAGTAATAAAGAACAAGGACAAGGAAAGACATGACAGTGGTAATTTTTAAACTTGAACCCCGTTTTGAGAAGCTACGGTCTCAAAAACATGCACATCTTTGCTCTTAGTCAGCCAACAAAGAAAAATAAATCTTTTATTTTGTTCTTACTTCAAGTTTGTTTTATTTTTTATTCTTTCAAAAAATATAAACCCTACTGGAGTTATAAACTGTCTACCTAACGGCTAATATTACTTTTGGCTAAGTGAAGGTTATGTATTGCCAAAAAAGGCACATTCTCACATTTCTGAATAAAAATAAGTTAAGTTTGGGAAACCATTTATAGTATAGAGATGTTTTGCAATTATTAGACTTTATCTGTGTATGTCCATTTGAATCTAATTAAAAAAAATGGAATAGAGAATTCAGTGTTTTAAAATTATCTTACATATGTATGTAAGTATAATAAAGTTATGTCGATGTTTCAATTAATTTATGTTAAATGTATCATATGTATATTAAAACAGGTAGGACTATTTTTAGAGCATTCTGTTTATTGAAATAACAAGTAAGTCTGTACACAAAAACAAAATAAATATAAACATGCACTAAACGATGATTTATTTCTGAGATTTCACAACCGTACACGAGAGAGAATATATCAAATATGTTGTCAATATGTGGTTTCTTCGTGAAATAAATTTACTTCTAGGTGTAAAACAAATAATATTTTAATCCCTGGATAGGTTAAATACCGGCCTAGCATTTACTGAAAGGAAAAAGAATTACGGTGTTAACACCGTAATCTCTTAAATCTAATTTATTGTAAAATGGCGGCAGTACAACAGTCACCGTTTTACCTTCATGTCAATAGATATCATTAAAGTCTGAAAGTTTTTGCTTATTTACTCATTTATTACATGTATATTTCTTCCTAAATATGCGAGTGTTTAAACCAAGTTCGCATAACATGGGTTATGAAACTTTTGCATAAGTAAAAAAGTTCTCAATATCGAATGTACTCACACAAAAAAGTTCCATGTTTATAGTTCTGTTTTATTTAGCAATAGTCTCTGAGCTAGGACAGTTTATTTCTAGTCGCGTACGAGTTTTTATTATTCAATTGCATTAACATGCTATGCTGCACTTTCCACACAATATTGTAAAAGTTCACATGTTCAATGCTCACATCTTCTTGTATGCTTCTTGTACTTACATCTACGAATTGAACATTAGAAATCTATCACTTTTAGAAAATCAAAGACGTTATTTTACATTATAGAATGTGCTATAAATAGTGTCGAATTCGGAAGGAAATAAACATTGTGGTTAATAGATAAGATCCTAACAGCTCTATCTTAGTTCAATTAAAAGCTGCACAATAAGTTGATGATCCAGATTATATAGCGTACAGACAGAAAAAATATAACTTTTGAAGATATTTCATTATTAAAGTAGATCGATAAGATAAAAAAACTAAAAGATATTAACAATAAACTTTAGTGAGAAACTGGTAAATACCTTAATCGGCATTAATATTTATAACAATAACAATGCTAAGAGAGTCACAGGATACTGTGAGAGAATGAAGCAATAATTGTACGCTGTACGCCCAGTTATAAATTAAAGTGTTGTGCAAGCGGTAAGACTATCAGAACTTATTGTTTTTTATCAGTGCAGAAAAGTGCACCATTATTATAGTCCATTTATTTTAAATGTAGAATAATTACTCGGTCCCGTATATACATTTTTCTATATGTATACTTTTACCTTTGTTTGTTATGTATACCATATATGTATACATATAAATATATAACAAACAAAGGTAAAAGTATACGTATATATATGTATATATGCTGATTTGGTATAAACTATCCATATACTATATCTTGAATTGTATGAAAGATTATGAGTAGAATTAAAGTGCAAATAATACAGAACATTGTGTTCAAATCTTATATCATCGAAGGATCTATTAGCTCACTTGGTAAAGTTAGACATTTGATATTTAAAAGTTAAAAATACAAAATATGTAGGTAATTATAATTTAAAAGTGATGGAAAAGTGGATACACCGTTTTAACATATAATGCAGACCTGTAAAATATATGAAAAGTCTATACAATGACAGTCAAGTTATAGCGATACAAGTGATTGAAAACAATGAGTGAGTTAATGAACTATATAGTATGAGCTCCAAGAATCTTATGTAAAATATTACGACTGATTATAACAAATGTTTTCTTCAACAAATTATTTATTACTTCTTTTACAAATTATTACAAAATATTTAGGTACTTTTTATTAAGCTTTGTGTCAAATACATTTACACACATTACTCAGATATTTAAAATTTTCAGTGGTTGTTTGTACTTCACGTGGCACTGGTGGTAGTATTTTTCTTTATAAAATAACACGTGTTGCGGAAAAAAACAAAAACACATTTACAGCTTTAGGAATTTAATAATATAAATAAACACAACGTTTTTCTCTACGTGTTTTAGGCTAATGAGGATAAAATTCTTTCTTCTTTTTGTAGACAGTGCCAAAATGGGCAGGCAAAATCTGTGTTGCTGTGAGGATAGTTCAAGTGTATAAACATATGGTCACTGTTATCTTTTTTACTTATATTTTCAAATAGGAAGCAATCTGTGCAGGATTTTCACAATGTTTTTTTGCCAGTTAACAAATCTGGTAATGGATTACTTCCAATTGAGTAAAGTTTCAGGAATGAGGGTATCTCTTTACCCTCAAGATAAATCTAATAGAGATTTAAAAATTAAGCCCAAAATTAGTCAGGGATTTTGAGATAAAACGCCGTAAGAGGAGAATCTTACACAATAGTATAATAGTAGTAATAAGTAGCAGGTAGTAGAACCACGCTGGTTTCAGCACGATCGGGAAGGCACGACCGGGGCAGTATTACCCGCCCACAGAAGATCAACCTAAAGCGACAGCATCCATGCTGTCGTGTTTTGTTGGTGAGTGCAAGGCCCTTTGATGCAGGGGTGACAGTTGTCGTCATAGTAAGTGTGTGCAATACAATGTTACAATGGCTGTTATGTCTTTTACGTCCCAAAGCAAGGCGTGAAACAGCATCATACTAGGCCGCCATAGTGTGGGTCACCATACTGTATTGTCTGCATTCCTAATGAATATGGTGACCATAACTTTTGGATTCTATTCACACTTTCCATCAAGCAGAGTAGAGTCACTTTTCGGGCTCTTAAAAAAAGAAAAAAGGAAAAACAATATTACACACGTGTAAAGGAAACGTGTAGTTATTAAATGCTGCGGTACTTTCAGGATGGATTGTAATATTGTATGTAGCTGTGGTATGCGGTCATAGTAGTTTCCTTCCTGTCTATCCTAACTAATATGATAAATGTAAATGTGAGTTTGTTCGTTTCCCTTTCACATCTAAACCACTAAATTGATTTTAAAATAAATTTCACCGTCTTAGTATAATACTTTTTATGAAATGTATAACGGTAATGCAACTTCTTGAGTCAGTACTTCGTTACAGACTAGGGCGGCGGTAGTTGCTTACCATCAGATGTCCCATCTACTCGTGTGCCCCTTTATGCCATATAAGGGAAAACACATGGTCGCGGGCAAAAACTGGTATAAATATGTGATTGTATTGGTGACAAATGATTCTTAAGCGCTCGCAGATATTTATAATTTATATAGGGTGGGCCAAGAATTCGTTAACATTTGAATCTAACATTCCGCGCAAAACATGTTACGGGAGTTCTTGAGACCGATGCTACTGGAATTTACTGGTTACAATTGATATATATGGCTTCAACAAGATGGAGCCACTTATCACACATCCAATGAGTCCCTGTCGGTGGTCATAGACATGTTTCCGAAGAAGTTGATTTCCAGACAAGATGACATTCCATGGCCACCCAGAAGTCCAGATCTATTCCCAGCAAACTTCTTTTTATGGGGCTATTGAAAGAATCGTGTCTACATCAATAAACCAAATACACTATGTCACCTAAAAGAAACAATCAGCGAAGAGATGTCGGCGATCTTGTGGTCTCTTTGTCGATGAGTTATCGAAAATTTCAGTGCTTGCTTAGAAGACTGCAAACATCGAAACGGTGGTCATTTAGACGATATAATTTTTAAAAAATAAATTCCAGCTAATTATCTTTCTTAAAAATAAACAATTTATTATATTTTATACTATTTTCTAAACTGTTAACTAATTCTTGACCCACCCTGTATAATAATAATTATTAATATCAAGATTGTGTCATGTGAATTAGTGTATTGTATGTAATAGTTGTGATTGTGTGACTATCTGACATAGTTTTGATGACATAGTCATGTTTTAATATTTGTATGTTCTTGTAGTAATTACGTAGCTGTCGACCTGAGTGGCCAGAAACGCAGTAAATTATATTGTGCGCTACTTACGGGAGTTTCGAATGGAAACTCATTAACTCCTGCAATCGGATGTGTGAGATAGCACATCATTGTGTAAGTATAATAGCGCGTAGCTCAGTCTCTTTCACACGTGTATTGGTAAAATTAATTTGAATAGCTTATACTCGTAAATAACTTTATGCACTTTTTTGTTTTTAGAGACTACTCCCACATGTGAAACGTGCCTGTGTCGCGAGAAACTTTACAAACATACTTACATACAAATGGATACAAAGAATATCCAGACTCACAATAATAATTTGTGGACCACACAAAATTTTGTCCCATGTGGAGTTGGAACTGTGGGTTCCAACTCCTCATGGGACAAAATTACTTAAGCTCAAACTACCACGCTAACCTTCATTCAATGATGAGAACCTACAAATTCAGAATTTAACAATTAATAGGTCAGTTTGCTGCACAATGTAAAAGTCAGCTTGAACGTTAACGTTGAGTTAAGGTAATGAAAATCTTGGGGTGCTGGGCTAGAGGGGTGCTGGGCTAGAAAACCTCCACGTGGTGCACCCTGGAAACGTTGGCGATGGTGTTGTTCATCACTGCCAACGGCTAATATTCTAGCACGAAGAGAAAGCCATTTTCTTCGGCAATTCGGCTGAGACTTGGTCCAACAGAGCGGGCGTGTCTGTCGGATCCTCTGTTGGTTCTTCGCTCTTCGGAGCATTGAGGAGGAAAACCTCGGTAAAAAATTAAGATGGTGGGACCCTTTCAAGGGTCGGAGTTGCTCCGTTCAGCGGTGGAAAAGTAAGACGGGCTCGGTGTGCACTTACACTGCCACCGAGCAGGCATCAGGAGACGTAGGCTCCCTGCCGCCGTCGACATATCGTAGTCCCGAGTTGGAGTCTCGCGACTCCAATCGGGGGCGAGGGTCTTGGCTTAACCGCACGGACTGCGAGGAAGAAAACCTCTATAAAAAATTACCCCGAATCCCGTGTTCTGGTGCGTGACCAGGGGATGCATGGGTGATGGGTAGTTCAGCCGTAAGCGCACTCCCAGCCGAGGCACCTGCGGACCCCTCGGTTGGGCATAAATCTACGCTTGCCCGGGTATTGGGGGATCTCTGCCCGGGGCGACTTTTAGTTCTCCCCCTCTCGTGGGTCTAACATGGAATCTTTACAAATAAATATACTTAATAAAAAGGAAGGACAGAAGAAGAAGGAGAGTACGAAGGAGAGAATTGCAAGGGCGGACGAAATTTCGTCTAATATGGAAGACGTAATGGTTGAAACGCCTATCTCGGTGGGGCTCCCAGAAGCCATTATAGCTGCTAGGAGCCGAAGAACATCGGAGCGATTACGCTCCAGATCTACCACGAGCGGAAGATCCAGTGCGAGGACCGACGTGCTGGACTTCATGGAGACGGAGCTGTGTGACAGCCGAAAACGCGGACGTTCCAGGGATGAGGAGAGCGATACATCCCAGGAGATGCTACCTCCTAAGGTAGCAAGCAACCGCAGAGGGAGGTCACGAACCCCGATCTCGGCCCCGTCAGGCTCCGTCTTCTGCAAGGCGGAAGCCTATAGACGGGTCAGGGCAGACGGCGAAATCTTGGCGGAGGAGGAGATTGCGGATCTCCTGCTAAAAATAAAGGAGCCGATGGTGGGTGATTCAGTTCCTCAAACACCATCGTCCATGCAGGAGAGAGCGAATGCGGCGGTGGCCATCATTCACAAAGTGGCCACCAAGTCGAGTAACCTTAAGGGCTCTTTTGTGAAAGCCCTTAAGGACTCCTCTTCCGCCATTGCGAGGGTCGTGGATACCCTCATCGGGGACGTGGCTCGGCTCCAGGCGGCCAACGATCGCCTGACGGGACAAGTGGCTGAGCTCAGCGCTCAGTTCGTCCGATTCCGGGCGCATCGCCCGACAGTGGATCCGGTCATGTCCCCGTCTCAGCCTGCCCCCTCTTCCAGCCTTGGTGGCATTCCTGATGCCCATCTGCGCCAAATAACCGATGCAGTATGGCGCATGACGGACGGGCGTCTGGCTGGCCTGGAGGCAAGGCTGCCACCAGCTCCTGTTGTCCGGCCGCCGCTTGCGGGCCATAAAACGAAGGTTGCATCGGTGTCAGCATCGCTTCCCGTTGCGACCGGTCGCGTGTCCTACGCGGCGGCGGCAGCAATTTCTGCTGCTCCTGCAACTGCTCCGAGGGCACGGCAAGCGGCCAAGGCAACAGCCCGGACGCCCGCACCGAAGTCAGGGCCCAAAACAGCGGCAAAGGCTGGGGCGGCGTTCCCTCCGCTCCCCACTCCAACCGCTGTATCTGGCACCTCCACAAGTGCTCCCTCCACATCTTCCCCTTCCACGGATGGTTGGCAGGTAGTCGGGGGGGCTAAGAAGTCCCGAAAGCGGGGTAAGAAGGCTGCACAAATAGCAGCCTCTACCCCGCAGGCGCCATCGGCTGCAGTGGCTGCCACAAAGACGCCGCGCAAACTACAGGCGCCTAAAAGCGCGGCCGTGGTAGTCACCGTGTCACCGGAGGCAGCTAGCAGCGGGCTGTCCTACGCGGCCATTTTCAAAAGGGCCCGGGACAGTCTCGCACACGATTTCGGGACAGTAGGTGTCAGAATGCGCCTCGCCCAAACGGGAGCTCGAGTCCTCGAGTAACCTGGGGCTGAAGGTGCTAAGACGGCGGACACAATTGCCGAGAAGTTGCGAGGTATGTTTACGGCTACGGATGGTGTCAAGATCGCCAGGCCCACCAAGTGCGCAGAATTGCGCATTTCGGGCCTGGACGACTCCATAACGATCGAGGATGTCCGCGTTGCAGTAAGAGAGAAGACGGGTTGCAACGCGGACACCATTAGGGTCGGCACCATCCGCCCCGGTCCAGGAGGGCTTGGCGCAGTGTAGGTCAGCTGTCCCGTAGCGTCGGCCAAAATGTTGGGCGACGCCGGCAGGCTGCTCATCGGTTTCGTGAGCGCTAGGATCACAGTCCTGGCGGCGAGACCGATGAGGTGTTACAAATGCCTGGCATCGGGGTACACACGCGCCAAGTGCGTCAGTTGTTTCGACTGCAGCGGGTTATGTTTCCGCTGCGGTCGACCGGGGCACAAGGCGGCTGAATGCTCTGCCGCCCCTCACTGCCCGGCGTGTGCGGCGGGTAACAAGCCCGCCAATCACCAAATTGGGCAGGGAGGCTGTAAACCTCCCTACAATTCTCGGCAAGCGTCGGGGGCTAGCCAATCGACCCAGGCTGCCTGTGATGTCGTTCTCATGTCGGCATCGTTGCCGATGGAGGAGGTTGTAGAGACGGTCGAGTAATGGCCCAAGTCTCCAACCTCCTGGTCCAGACGAACCTGAACCACTGTGCCGCGGCGCAGGACCTTTTCCTGCAAACCATGGCACAGTGGTCGATCGGTGTTGCCGTAGCCGCGGAACCCTATTATGTTCCTCCCCGTCCAAACTGGTTGGGTGACCGGGACGATTCTGTGGCAGTCGTCGGCTCCACGGCGGCTCATTCCCCGCCCTTGTCGCTAAGAGACAAGGGCACTGGATATGTTGCTTGCCGAGCGGGGAGGGATCACTGTATATGGTGTATACTTCTCCCCCAACCGGAGTTTGAACGACTTCGAGGTTTTCCTTAACAACTTGGAAACTTCGATGCGGCGTCTAAGGTCTGGGCACATCTTAGTGCTGGGGGACTTCAACGCAAAGTCCATTGCGTGGGGTTCCCCCAGGACGGACGCTAGGGGCGAGGCCGTAGAGGAGTGGGCGGCCTCGGTGGGCCTCTGTTTATTAAACAGAGGCTCCACCAACACGTGCGTGCGACAGCAGGGGGGTTCAATAGTGGACCTTTCTTTCGCTACCCCTGCCCTCGCCGCACGAGTAAGGAACTGGCGCGTCTTGGAAGAGGTTGAGACGCTCTCGGATCACCTGTACATCCGATTCGAGCTCTCCCTGTCCCAGGACGCCAGTAGGGGTCACGCGGCGCGGCGTTCTTCTCGGTCGATGGCCTTCATGGTCGGAGACGAAGGGGAGAACGAGGACAATGTTCCGCCCGTCAGGGAATCGGAGGTAGGGGCGGTTGTTCTACGGATCCGCTCTAAGAACACCGCCCCTGGGCCAGACGGGATACCTGCCCGTGTGCTGGCCCGTGCTCTCGAATACACGTCGAACCGCCTCAGGGAGGTCTTGGACGCTAGCTTGTCGTCCGGACGCTTCCATGAGTGCTGGAAAAGCGGGAAGCTGGTCCTATTAAGGAAGCGGGGACGGCCTGCCGATTCGGTGGCGGCCTATAGGCCCATTGTGTTGCTGGACGAGGCGGGTAAACTGTTTGAGAGGATACTCTCTGCCCGCATCGTCCGGCACCTCTGCGAGGTGGGCCCCGATCGCCTCTGGCGCCCTCAGCGGATATTGGCGGTTAGAGCCATACGCGGTTACCGCACCGTATCGACGGAGGCGGCGTGCGCCTTGGCCGGCACTCCCCCCTGGGATTTGGAGGCGGAAGAGCTCGCCGAAGTTTATCGGCGGACGGCTGACTTCCAGGCGGGTAGCGGCATACGGCCCTCGCCCGAGGAGATACGCGAGTGGCGTGAGGCCGCTCGTCGAGCCACGGTCGTTCCGGTTGGAGACTCCACGTACTGGCTCCTCACTGCAGTTATTGGAGGAGATCTCTCGCTACCGGCCGTCATACGCTCCATGGCCGGTAGCGTCAGTTATTTTACCGCGGTCACAACCTTCTGCGAAGACATAATTTCGCGGAAGGAGGCGGCGGAGAGGGCCCGGGAGGACGATATCCACTCGGACCCAATTCGCCGCCGGCGAACCGGGCGGCGGAAGCGCGCATACCAGCGCTTCATGCCGCCTTGAGTGTGGCCGCGGGTGGACGGGACGGGTTTTCCCCTCCACCCGCTATAATGGCCAGCTGCGAGGAGGCGACGTCCGCGTGTGCCGTAAATAGACCCATAAAATTTACCCATAGATGGTGCCCGCAGTTTCGGGCAGGCGCTAGGAGTGATCTGGATGTCGTAATAGCAGCGGTTCCCGGATCCCTCCTATCTCAGGCGCAGAGTGGCACACCGTGTGGTTTTAGTCGGTCCGATTCCGACACACTACCACGCCGTAAACACCGGTGGAGTGACGGCCCGAGGGGGTTTCCACACGTTAAAAAAAAAAAAAAAAAGGTAATGAAAATCTTTAAACCAGCGATTAAATTAAGTAATTACTAAAACAATTTTTTTTTTAAATATTTATAGTAAATTACCAATTTCCATTATGTAGTCGAAGAATTTAATTGTATTAGTTTATTTTTAAATAATATTTTACGGTTCAATTAAGATTATCAAAATGAAAAACCTGAAAAATTATTGTAGTATATGCGTCACATATTTTTTTTATGATATTATAGGCGAAATAGCAAATGATTCACTTGTTGGTGAGAAATAATCCCCCGCGCCGCCATGAAAATTGACTCAAGAGTCATAAGCGTGGTCCCGACCTTTTGAGGTCAGAGTACACTCTTTTCTTAAAAGTTTACAGGTCGTATCGATTTGGAAATACTGTGAGATGCAGTATAGCGGGTCAGAGTAGAACACTGTCGCGATCTGCTGCATGTATATGCAGCAGCATGCCCGTGATAATAACTAGATTTACGAGAGACCTTTTCATTGGTTATAAATAAACACAAGTAAGTCATAAACACAAAAGACAAATAATGACATTAACTCAGATAGGGCAAATTTGTTATCAATTAACTTCGTATAAATAGTATAATAAAAAGAAAATGTAGGTACTTTTATGCCACGTTATTATTGACGTTTCCTTTTATTGTCTATTAGTACGGTATAATGTTTACGATCTTCTAACGTGGCTTTGCGAGGCAATAAATTAGATTAGTAGCTTTGACAAAGAAGCGCATTTATTTATCCGTTGAACATAGACCTTGGTTAAAACAGATGTGCTTCTTTGTTTTTCACATCGCTTCCACTAGTTACAACTGCCATTTTCATATTTCAAAAGGTATTTCTTATGAAATAAAATAAATAAATGGCATTACAAACACTACAGTAATGAAAAAAAGTAACTTGAATTTGTATAAGGAATATTTGTATAATTGTAAAGGGAGAACATTAATACAAGTAATAGATATCTAATTATTTTATGTCAGAAATATTGGGAGATCAAAATATCATTTAAATTATCCCTGCATTACTCAATATAAGTAATTTCTTAGATATAGGAATGAATCTAAGTCTACTTACTTATCTGTAAACTCAAATATGTGCCAAGTGTTAAGCTTTGGACAAACGTGATGAATTTTTTTATGAAAGTGCTGTAATTAGCAAGTAGTAAAAGTAGTAGTAGTTACCACTACTAAATAATATTAGTAATAATAAGACAAAAATACATATTTAACATACATTTGGACCAATTACTTTGACTTTTTCATAAACGCTATCATTATTCTGCAAGCCAGACATTAAATTCAAATTTTGACATCCATAAAACGGAGGTTGGCTTAAACGAATAAATTATTTTGATTGGATTTAGGTATAAACACCTGCGTTTGAGTTTTTTGTGATTTTGTAATATGTACAAATGTATAAACGATAATATTATCGTTAATATACGTATATCAATTACGATGGAACAGCTAAACGTAACGCATAATACACTTGTGATAAGAACATACGAGTATGTTACAATGAACAATTACGAATTACAGCGCATTAGACAAAAGAGAGAAATAAAAGCCTTATGTTGATACTGATAGAGGTGTAAACACTTGTATTCTCGATTTATTTATTTATTTAATACTCTATGCACATAATTAAAACTGTACAATGGTGGACTTAAATTTATACGCATTCTTTAGTAGTCTAGTTTAAATTGGTGATTTTGTCCATTAGATTTTAGTCTAAAAAAAGCTAATTAGCAAGTTCATATATACAAATACATTCAAAGTTTATCAAATACAGTTATAATGGATTTGCCAGGGTATTCGAAATGTGAGCGCGAACTTTCTTCTTGATCAAATCTCGTCTAAGTGTTATCATGATTGACGGAAATAATTCTAGAAGGAGACAGGTTGAATAAGAAAAAAGGCGTAGTTATCTCGTTACGTTGATACTTGAACTTTTTTGCGGTTTTCCTAAGGGACGAACATATCTGTGTCTTTCTGATGATGCTGTCATATGTTTTTATGTACTTCAATGTCAACTTACAGACGTTTGTGATTAGCAAAAAGAGATTCAAAATTCACTTTGGTTTCTTTGCTATTCTTGTGCTTGTTTCTTATGAAACTTTGTGATATGAGCTTCAGAATAATACTGATGTACCTAAATGGAAAATATCATTTCGTCGATACAGGTCCGACGGTTTTAAATTTAAAACAGCTGGTATAAAATATTCCGTGAAAAATCGCTTAAAACCTAATGCTACAGAGTAGTATTGCGTGATTAATCGTAGTAAAATTAAGGTGAGAGCACTGATTGGCAAGCTTATATATTTCAGGTCAAGCAACATACGTCCAAAACTGACGTTTGTCTATAGACAAAACTAACGTTTTCGTCTTGACATCTGTAATAAATCAAAAATGGATGTCAATGAAGGCTTTATTGTTAGTTAATAAACCTGTAACCCAGGATAAAATTAATAAAATCTGAAAGTTGTAACTTTTTAAGCATATATTTTAACGATAGTAATAATCATTGCCACATTTGTTTCGGAAATATGTTTTTAAAGCTGTGGAAATATATTCTACCATCTATAGTAAATTGCATAAGTTAAAAATGAAGTACGTAGTAAGATTAAATGGCACTGAAAAAATGGTAAATAGCACTATATTTCTATTTATTTATTTTTTTATTTTAATTATTTTTCCATAAGAAAACATAGTTATACGTTTTAAAGTACATAGCTTAGTAATTCTACAGTTAAAGAATGTGACATATATTTATGCAAACAACTTGGTTGTTGTGATAGTAATAAAGCCGTAACTAAAACCCATTTCTTCTTATCGTAGTTAAGTAGAAATGTGGCCAATACTTCATGTAAGTTTTTGTTAATACTTCTACATTAATAAAATTAACAAACATTTCACCAGTAATACTAACAGTAGCCTACCAAAGTGTAACTCTAAGCTCCTCCGATTAGTCAGCGTAGATCAAACGTTCACACGCTCAATCAACACAATGGTTCAAGCTTTAAGATGAACGCTTGCACTAGCCGCAAGTGACATATTTCTCATTTGGAAATGTGGAGGATCCTCTGACTAGGCGAAGGACAGACGTGGAACAACGATTGATGTTGGGAAATTGTATAGTTTGAGTAGTTACTCCGTACTTCGATGTGTCTTTAGTAGATGGCGCGGTTGTATGTTTTTGTTTGCGCTGTATTTGGAAGTCACCACAGTAATAATACATCAATGTGAGGTAACTTTGAACAAGGAGCCATGTTGAGGATTATTAAATACATAAATTTAGTAAAAAGAGTGTTGAAGAGATTTTCATCATTATCTTAAGATTCAATAATCTATTCTCTACTAGCTTCATTTTAATTTCAAGCAATAGAATGGATAACACATTTTTCCTTTTCGTACAGCTAAAATTATGACTACGTGACCATCTCCTATCGACGATCCCTATGGGATTCAATCTCCAGTGATGTTAATTAGTTCCTTGATCTTACAAAGTTATATAGCATCCAACAATCGATATAATTTGTAATGTTGTGACTACCAATGCTTAATAAAACTGTTCAGAAATATCATCATGTTTAGAATCTATTTATAAATTAGACATTAATGTTGTTATGTATGCAAAAGTTATAATCATAATCCATCGCCGCGCCACCTCACTAGGGTGTGCGCCTTCGATGCACTAGTCCCTATTTTTTATTGTCTGTGGACAGACACTTCTGTATAAGAAAATATTACGTCCTGATTAAAAGTTCATTTATAATGGGAATTCCTTTTTCAATCTAATCTAATCTATTCCCTATTTAATAATTAAGATAACCTTGTTTACTTATGAAATAAGGATGAGTAGAATAGTGTTTAATTAACTTCAGACTCTGATATGGTCCCAGTTAGAGTCACCAAAAGGCTCTCTCCAGGCAGAGATGTAAGAGTTTTTTACTTGACTGACATGGTATAATTCAAGATCACTCTAATTGGTATCGAGGTCAGATAAGTGCGGTAACATTAAACGCAGTGGATTAGCAATATATTCGAGTTTATTTTGTAAGTAAAATTCAATTATCTTTAAATAAAACTGAGTTATATTTATATCCGAATGTATCTACATTTTTTATGATGGTAAAACTATAAAAAAGATGTTAAAGAACAGAAATACAGTAGGGCTTTTATTCATGTCATAAAACGAGTCTTGATAGTTTGTTACCTAACTTACACCTAACAAAAATATATCAATTTAAAAAAAAAATTAGAAGTTAGATATCGTATTTTTTTAATAAGTAAGTTCTAGAACTTGTTTTACTAAGTTAGTAATTTAATTAATAATTGTTGTGTATTTATAAATAAAAGTCTCCCCAAGAAACGCCAACTATCCCATCTTGGATAGCCCGGGTCCATGCACTGTCAGCCTTTTTGTTCAGCAGTGGACGGGAGTAGGTTGATTGACTAAAGTATTTATGTTCTTCACTACTTTAAATTATTACTAGTACATAATTTAATTAATAAATATTATATATATTTCATCGACATTCCGCTATTTCTTAGAAATAAATCAACAATCAACTTCAGTGAACTGAAATAAATTTAGTAAACTATACTAATATTTAGTAAATTAAGCTTAGATTTTAAATATTCTTTGTCGTTACTTGCGATTTCTTTCACCTTTTGCGATAAGTGAATATAAGAATTGGTAAATATTTGCGAGCTTCTGATGTCCAACGTGATCCTGCTCGCCTAATAGCAGGGTATAGAATTACACCAAGGAAATATCTACCAGTACATATATTTGCAGAAGTCAACTGCGTGAGAATGGGATAAAAAAGATGATGTATCTGATCTACCCGTGAGATTTAGTGGAGCTCCGTAAAATATCTTTAATAATTGTATTAAAAAGAAAAATTAATTGAAATAAATATAATACAAAATCAATTTAATAATGAAATAAGTATTACCATAAAACTTAGTTTATTATGTAATACGAGGTGTATTCAATTTACGACCTTATAGTGAGGCCACACGGCCTATTAGTAATTGCTAATTATGAGAAAAACAGTAAGGTGAAAACTATGTACTAAATTATTAAAATCCAACTTTAAATTCATTTTAAAAAACTTACTCAGTGTCGCAATTAATCGAACTTGATTTTTGAAAGCCCATCTAAAACGGTATATTTATAATTCCCTAAAACATTCTTTACAGTTTTCAATTACAATATTCGTTCAAACACTTAATATGTAATGATACAGAAGATTTTAATATCGGCTAGTAGCTTGAATTTAATAATAGTACTACTTACGTATTTGGTTTATTTGTCCCATTTGAACAAATGCCTTTTTTTTTAAATGTTTCACAAATGACTAAGGTTGCCAATAAATTCGAAGCAATTGTGTCAATCCCTTTTAAGGTGATACAATTTGGCAGCACTTGCAATACTAATCCACTTCCTGATATATCGGAAAGAGAAATTTTTCCCTTGACGGTACCTTTTCTTGTCTCTTACTGAGTTTTAGACAACATTAAGTATTTTATAGGCGTCCCTTTTTATGTTTTCATATAACAATACATGATATAAGATACTTCACTGCGTTGTAACACAATGGAAATACAAGGAAACTGTCAGGCTGAATGACAGTGCTTTTCTAGATGTGTCATTTTTGAATACACTATTCTCTATTGTCTTCGTTCAAAAGCAATTCAATAGACGTTATACATCGTAGTGACACAAATATACCTCTTATGTTTCTATCTGCTCTTAGAAAGTGGTGCGAGAATAGCTCTTGAATTATTCATTTAAGTTAGTCGCAACGAGAGGTGAACAGCAAATCATAATCCTCATAATCTGTCACCCGCTCATACTTTGTACATTTAGTGACACGAATTATGAGTGTGTAAAATCAAGCAGATTAGTCTCGGTCAGTTTTGAGAAGGAATTACAAATGTACTTTAATTATGACTTTTAAAGGCGACGATAAATACGCTTTTTATGAAGCTTAAGGCCAATAAGCAGTAAAACATTAGAGTAATAATGTACTAATTTATAATGAAAAGTGGGCTATATATAGACATACCGCATTCGATGATAAATCATTATTTTTCTACATCCTAAATATTAGTTATGTAAGTGGCCCCGATATAAGTGACTTCACAATTACATACATATGTTACCGACCTTTGAATCCCCTTCAGATTGAGGGAGACAATGGTATTAATTCCAGTAACATCACATACTCGGTGAAAAACAATAAAAGAAATAATATTAACCACCGTGTTACGACTTGCGTAAATATGACCTGGTTAACCTATAACGATATACTAGTAGGGTCCGAGAAATGTACCTACAACTATTATTTGATCTATCGTATACTCATAAGTAATCCTAAAGTACGTTATATTGTTGCAGGCAACGAAACGATAGCGTGATTCAGGCAAATGGTACAACGCCACCTATCGTGATATAGTGAAAATATATTTATACTTAACGACATTAAAAATGTTTAAAAAAAATAGTGTTGGTCGTGAACACGTCGTTTTCAGTATAGTCGTGGTATCATTTCGGTTGTGCCTATTGTCTGTCCCGTAACATGGTACGGTGTAATTATATATGTATCTAAATATAGCACTTCATCTTAAATCCAAATACTTTAGATTAGGTTAATAATTAATTAAGGTAATTAGTTATGTAAAAGCGGCTATTGAAAACAAGCCCTTCAGACTAATGGCAGAAATGTATAATTACAATCGTAGGCAGATGACGGATATAATTATGATGATCCTTCTGATTTTACTATATACCTTTTGTATATAAAGAGCACTCACTAAAAATATAACATCAAAAAACTTTAGTTAGCTAAGAGATCATTACAATACAAGACTTTGTAAGTACTTAAAACATTTATTTACCTAAAATGTCACTTTCATTGTCGATCTTACTCCTATCTACAATGTGATTAAAAAATCGACATATTTGAAGATTAATAATAATAATCGAGCAGTATCTAATTCCAAATAAGAAGCTTAGTACCAGTAAAATTAAAAAAAAAGAAGTACATTATTCAATGGTTTATACTTTTAATATTAGCTAACATCGTAAAGTAGATACCTAATACGAGTAAATTGATAAATAATTAACCGATTCACAATACTTGTGGAGGGAAAACAATATGGTCGTATAGTTAGGAATTGTGAAATAAATTGAATGCATTTATCATATATTCAGGTAGATGACACACTCCATCCTAAGATAGATTATGCGTCGAGTAGCGGAATAATTAGACCGCCTGTACATAATTTATCTTAATTATTTACCTCTCTGAATTAAGCGTTATGACGCATGGCAACGTTCCGTAATTGTGTACTTAGAGTTATTACTTCCGTAATGATAAAATTCGTTTCTTAAATTTACTTTTCTTCCAAAAATGAAAAGCAATTGACGGCCATGCAAGTTGTGCAGTCTATTTGCAGAGGAATTTTAAAGGGTGTATTGTGAGTCAAGTTAAAAGACGTCACTAGCTAATGTCCCTCTGTGCACTGCTCTTTACTACTAGCGTTGGACTTCTTAATTAACCCTCGTGTAAAAAATTCCTTTAAATACATTCTACAGTGTTAATTCTATTCGATATGCTATTTTGTTGCTGTTTTTTGAAATATAACAACACTTGTTAAACACTGCACGGTTGGCCTAGCACTTTAAGCGGTCACCACGCCTATCTCTACTGCGCTGAGTATTGTGGGTTCAAACCCCACATGGGACCACACTTTGCGTGATCCATAAATTGTTGTTCTGAGTCTGGGTGTTCTTTGTGTACGTTTCTTGTATGTGTACGTTTGTATAGTCTCTCGTGACACAGGATATATCTAATGCGGGCGTTGTCTTAAAAAAATGATAATAACATAATATATATGTAAGTTTTTGACTTAACACATAGTTTTTTTTACGAAACCATCGACCAATCGAGACTTTGAATCCTACTCAGCACTGTATGAAAATGTTTATGAAAAGCAGATTGCAGAGATTTCGAAGAACTAATTTGTGAGATTACTGTTACTAATGTAACGTAACTTTATTACTAATATTGAAATAACTTTGTTAAGAGAAAATAAGTAACAATTTTAACAGAAAAATAAACTTTAGAAGACCTATGCTTTTATTTAAACCACATAGTGGTAATATTTCGACCGTTTCGAATGTCTTGCTTTCTCTTGTTTGAGTAATTGCACCATTTTAACATGTACAACTTGACAGGTTAAAATGTATACTAGACCCCAATAGCTTAACATCAATTTCTCTTTAAATCACTCTCTGTATTTTTCATAGAGGCTTTTGGTGTTCAAAATTTAATATTCCGTGTACGTGTCATTTCCCGTTGTTAAAATGTATACAAGAAATTCATCTCACGTATAGTGTATTTTATTTCATGAAAGACTGATCAAAATAAGAACTGTTCATTTAAAATGAGTGTCATTCAATTTTGAAATATAAATTTACAAAACATAATTTTTTTAAGTTCATTTTAATTTTAGGGCTCTATAAATTTAATGCAAAAATTGTATATAAAAACACTGAATAACTAAATCTACATGTCACAACGGTACTTACTTTTAAGAGTGGCTGTTAAGTTATTGA
Organism: Hypercompe scribonia; assembly: GCA_949316085.1. Classification (NCBI taxonomy): domain Eukaryota; kingdom Metazoa; phylum Arthropoda; class Insecta; order Lepidoptera; family Erebidae; genus Hypercompe; species Hypercompe scribonia. The sequence goes on from OX438975.1 coordinate 10,407,647, forward strand.
AACATATTTAATATTTATTTTCTAGAAATGTAAATGTCATATCTCTTATAGTTTTGAATTTTAAAGAAAAAGTTTTAATTTAACAACCAAATATATGAACTACATTGACACATGAATACATCTATATGTTTATCATTTGCCATGAGAATATTTTAGTCTCTGTAACATTGTAGTATGTGGGATACGACAGTTGTCATAGTATAATGTGTGTTGGTATTGTTCGGAATATAAATCGATATCACTCTTGGGAGAATCGGATGGCTCACATGAGAATATAAATAGTAGACGTAAGTAGACTGTATGGTATGTTATCATCATTGGTCATTGGTACAGTAAAATAGCTACTACCTCGTACATAGCAGGCTCACTCAGAATAGACTTTTGTGCATACCTATAACTTAAATCAACTTGCTAAAATAACGTAGTAATTTAATGACAGAATCAAATAGAGATGGAAATTTTTCGTCTACCCTTTTGGTGGGAGACAGTGGTGCGTGCTATATTTTTAGTGAATCAGTAAAAAATACAATCATAACATTATTTTTAGATGTGATTAAAATTTAACTTAATTTTAACCACATCTTAAAATAATGTTTTGATTGTATTTTTTCCTGATTCACTGAAATATTAATATTTCATAAAAATAAAATATTCTCAAACAAACCTTTCCTTTTTTTAGATATTAAAATGTTAATTCTTAAGAATTGAATTTTGTTGGTGAGGTGAAAAATCAGATATCCTGCTCCTTGGAGATGTAGGGGATAGGAATATGTATGTGGTGATTCTACTAAATAGTATGTAGATGTTCCACTAAAACGTAAGGATTGATTATAGCTAGTATTTTATTCACCTATACCCTGTATTTATATACCTAGTACCCTTGCAATCCATCGTTTCTGCTTGTCTTAATTTTGACAACAATGTCTTAGTTTTTCTTTTAAAATGAAAATTTAATGCCGGCAGTTAAAAAGTTATCGTTAAAGAGGAAATTAAAAAAGTTCCCACTTTATGATTAGGTTTAATTAAATATTTTTTTACCTATTATAATTAATACTGTAAAAGATAGACTTAAGAACAATTCCCAGCATTAGGTAATATTATTTTAAAATGATGCTATTAATATATTAATCATTGTTAACTCAGGACTCAAACCTTTCCACGCGGCCTGTGCTCGTGCCCAGACGTCCTACACCCGTAATCAGCATCGTCGTCGCGAAGACGACGAGGAGGACCAACTTCATGAGCAGTACCGAGAGGCGTGGCAAACTCTGAAGCTGGCCATTAGCCACGCCAAAGAGGTAAAAAGAAAGAAGATACTGGAGGGTCTCGATCATGACCCCTGGGGTCGCCCTTATTGTACGGCGCAATAAAAGCTCCGCATGTCGAGCCCCTCCTTAGAGGGATACTCCAGCCCAGCTACCACACACCTACACAGGGCACACATCTACGTCGATGGCCTTCTTGGTCAGAGGGGGGACAAGGATAATGTTGAACCCGTCTGGGAATCAGAGATAGAAGCACGAACGCTGACCCTGGGCCAGACGGGATACCTGCCCGAGTGTTGGCGCGAACCCTCTACCACATTTCGGACCACTTCAGGTAGGTGCTGGACGCTAGCTTGGCATCTGGACGCTGGAAGAGCGAGAAGTTGGTCCTGCTGAGAAAGCTGGGACGGTTCACCGATTCGGTCATGGTATATAGACCCATCGTGCTGCGGGTAAATTATTTGAGAGGGCACCCTCTGCTCGTATCGTCCGCCACCTCTGTGAGGTGGTCACCCTGATCTGACAGACACCCAATTGGGTTTTCGGGCGGAGATTCGACAGTCAATCCCGTCATGCGCCTGAGGATCGTTACCGAAGAGGCAGTGAGCTGTAGCTTATCCGAAGATGGTGCCCGCGCAAGCAGGCAGGCGTTCAGAGGGGTCCGGATGTCGTAATAACAGCTGTCTACGAATCCCTTCTATCTCAGGCGCAGAATGGCACACCGTGTGGCTTTAGTCAGTCTGATTTCGATACACTACCCTGTCGTAAACCCAGTGGGGTGACGACCCGAGGAGATTTTCACACGTTAAAAAGAAAGAAAAGAAAGAGACAAAATGACATGTGATAGTAAAACATCTTCAAATCGAAGCATATATATGAATATAATGATAGAATCTTTGAATATGTTGATGTAATTTATCTATTTGTGCTTAGGACTCCCGCTAAGAACTTAGGTCCCCAAGTCAAATTCACCTACAAGTCGGTGCACTTGCTGATCGTCGGGCGAGTTTCTGGTAAAGAAAATATCACAATTAGCGTTAATAAGCTCGCCACTGGCAAAAAGTGGCGTTTTAATATACCTATATCTACCTACCCGAGGCACCAGGCGTGATTTAATGTATGTACTTTATCTGTATACTAACTAATACTGAACAAGCTAGAGAGGCTTATATTTTATTGCATATTTATATTTGATCTATGTAAAAATGAATACATGTCGAAATATTGTACTATGCCCTGGTGGTTGTCTGTTTGCCTCCGCCTGAACACAGACATTGTTGCGCTACTGTACGGTCTTCAGTTCAAGAATTTACGCCTGCCCTAACTCAAAGAAATAATATTAGAGATAAGACAAGCATAAATTGATCTGCGTGAAACGTATTTAAGATCTCTGATATACTTGAAGAACTTTGAATAGGAGGAAATCTTGTTTATCTTCGACAAGTCGTTTTCTATTTAAATTGTTCGACTGTGAAACTCTTTGCTGCTGACGATAAATAAGGCATACGTTTTATTTTAAACAATTTTGTTGAAATTAAGATAGGAATTATTTAGTTAATGTGCTAAAAGCTAAAAAATAATTCGATATTGCTTAGGTACCAGTCCCATACCTCTTATCTCATCATTCTAGGGCATTAAAATGACACAAACAACAGACAACACAGAGACAGGATACAAACAATAAAATTTTATTCGGCGCGTAAAATTTCTTAACTTTTACAATTTCAATTACGGCGTTTAAAAAAATATTAAATCTATTGCATATCATTTGACTTCTTTAATTTTAATTTTATAACCATATCATCAATTTAACCGAAATACTGGCCGGTTCTATTTATGTAAGTAGAGTTAAAAAACATCCTATTTTCCGAGTGTGGAAAGTCTATCCACGCCAAATAGTTACATGTATAATGAATATAGAGTATATTATGGATATCGTAACATTAACGATATTGAAAAAACTAATAAAGAGGGTCTTATTAAAATAACAGAAATTAAAACAACAGTTTATCTCGCGCGCGAATCTCAGTGGTTTTCTGAGATGTATTGTGTTAAACTGCATTTAACATTAAGTGCTTGTTTTATTTCAATCATTTAAGAAAAAAGTTACATCTGTTTAAAGAATCCTCGTGATAACCGACAAACGCAGGCGGCGCTGCAGGCAATAGCTATACATCTATTTTAATGGAAAGTTATAATTTTTGTTTCGTAAAAGTTTTCGCTCACATATAAAAATTATTTCTCTATCCTGATGGGAATATAGTATTTTTGTATAAAAAAATATCTTTTGTCCTTTTCTTACACTTTTCACAATGCATATGTTGAATACTGTTATAACGTGATATGAAGTCACGAATAAAGAAAGATATTTACTTACATTCGCATTTATAATGTCATGTAAATTTTTGTACCTACAAGAAAGTACATATATTTTTACATAAAGATTTGATGATAAATCAACTGCTATATTTACAAATTTAGAATAGTCTATTTAAAATCAGTCGTTGTGAGTAAATTCATTTGTAACAGAGCCAAGTTCTGTAGTGCGATGTCGGAGAATTCGTGCCGAAATTTCACTTACATTTCAGAACGTAAATTTATTTTTGTAAGACGCATATCAGGGCACATTACCGGCGAGTGTTGCGATAGCTGCCAGCGTAAGGAGGGCGGAGCGGCTGCGTGCCATGTCAGCAGGACATGTTGCGCGCTGCGGGCCGCGTCATCGCCGCGACCGCGACATGTCTCCGCCACCAGCACTCGCAGGACACCCACCACCTCTTTTTTTTGATCCACCTTTGAAAAAGAAAAATCTGATAACACAAATTTGGAATTTAAATATGATTAGTTCAAATGAAAAAGAAAACAGTAAATAAGTCCTTTTTTAAATGCTCTTTTTCGAAGTCCGCATGTAGTACATAGTTTACCAGGTTTAAATTTATACATCCGCTTACATCTTAAACGCTAGAAATTTCGTTACAATGCAACAATTCAAGTCCGGAGCTCTATTTATTCTCGACTAAATGGTGTGAGTAGTATTTATAGTTTTACTAAACCAATCTGGTGCAGCCTGTTTAGCAACAGACTGCTTTATATTTATCATTAAATAATATAGACAGAATTTTCAAAAATATATTGTTAATGCTCAATTAAAAAAATAATCATAATTTTATTAGGAAGGCATTAAATTCCTACATGAAACAAGAAATATTTTGCTAATAATTCTGGTTCAGACAAGTACAAATCCTTATCTAACTTATTTTTAAAAATCTGTAGGGGTGACAGTATATTTATAAATAAACAGAAAACTTGTAACTCATATTATTAATTGGACGATTCATAGTCAATTAGACAAATTATACATTGATTTTTGTAAAGGCCAGCAATCTCGAGTCCCAGAAGATAAAGTTCTGAGCACAACAGGTGGCCAATGTTTAATCATTATCACTCTGGATACAATTAATTTACCAGGGTTGGCAATAAGTTCATTTAGAAGGTTCAGAATATAGTGGTAGGTATGCTTATGCTATATAGGAATTGTCGGCGGCGAGCAGACGACAGCCGGTGCGCCCCTGACAAGAGTCATACTTGCCAAAACATCCGTCCGAATGATACTTGAGGAATTTGTCTACTGGAGATTTATTTGCTTCGCTAATTTACGACACGCACAACGATGTATGTCAATAATTATTTCGTTATTTACTTATCTTTTGTGATACTTAGCCAAATGTATTGCTTACTTTGACGTGAATGTAATATGATTTTGCTTTTAGAGAGAGCGAGATAAGAGAATTTCCGCAGTATTACTTGGAAATACGCTACCAAGAAACGAATTTATCTTTTGCTTAACTTTTGTCAATATCTTAGCATAATGACGTCACACCTGAAACAATTAACGATATTTTTTTTCAATGTTTGAAATATTATTGAATTATTTTTAATTAATTTGACATATTTTATTAAGATCGTTGCGGTGGTGGTCAGGCAACGGGTCTGTTGGTCTAGTGGTTGGTGACAGTAATCGCTAAGACGGAAGTCGTGGGTGTGATTTGACCCAGGGCAACTTTGACCAATGTTTGGGTGTAATTCCACTTGAGTATGTATGCGTTTACTGAGTAATTAAACAAAATAAGTTCATCAGAACGATTAGATTCCGATCACCACTCAATCAGTTTACTATTAATACATGTTAAATGCACAAAAAATGCTATGCTACGGCAAATTTGACAATTTTGTCCATTTACCTTTTTAGCTGATATACCACTTAAATCTAATAGTTGCGTACGGTGGATAACTGAAAACGAAAAAATTATATTAATTTTAATTAATTGTAATTAATTCACATACTTTACATCGAGTACGTGTAAATAGATAAAAGAATTGTATACATAATTTTATCTAACGGTAATAAAATCCTCTTAAGACTCATATATCGATGACAAATATCAGTGGAAAGCAACTTCAAAGTTTTAATGTTATAATACGGTTAAACTAGGTGAGACTGAGCTTCAGCCTGAGTTAATTGCCACTAATACCGAACTATGAACATCACAGGAGTTTCTGCAAAGTTCCTAGTTAGAAAGAATACGTTATACAGCGTGTTGTATTAACATCAGTGGTAGCAACAATTCCAGCAGATACTTTACGTATAATTCGTTAGATATGTGCTTTATCACATAGTTTGTTATTACAGGGTACCACAGTTCGTACCATCGGTTTTTAAATGATACTTTACAATGTGTTTCTGCCGAAATGATCTAATTTTGTATTGTATGGTGTTACATGTTTTCTATTGTACGTAGTCAGCGATAATTAAGGTTCAATGTAACTGTAGAAGTTACTTAACTTGAAGATAAGAGTCATAACTTGGTACCTGACAAGTTTAGTGTATAAATTAAATTCAAAAGACATGTAGACGCAAGAGTAATATTTTACAAAGTTAAATGTGGTACTGTTTGTAAATAAATCAGATACTGCGTATTCAAATCTCCGAAACTACAGTGTTATAAATATATCCCCTCAAGTTTTTAATAAAAAATTGGAGAAATAGGCTTCAGGTGCACCAACACACCTGTACCTGTGTGATGCAGGTGTTCATGAATTGCGATAGTTTCCGGCCAGTAAGTGATCCGTTTACTCTTTTACCACGAGGCAAAATCGCTTTTTTTCCAAATACTCAACTGGCATGCTATTAATAAAACTTAACTCAGCATTTTTTTTGGAAACTATATTAACAACATATGTTAATAATGGTATAATATAAAGTTGAAGTTATATATATTTTGTATAAATATCTTTTTGCCAAAGTGCTGGGATTCACAAAAACAGAACAGGCTATTAAACGTCATACGTACAGATAAACTGTAGGCCAGCCCGCAAAGCGAGGCTGAATAACCCATTTCAATAAATGTTCCTATGGCTGCTGAAACCGAAGCGTACAGTATGTTTTAAAATAAATTTAGTAAATTTGTTTGGGTCATGAGAATATAAAGCTTACTTCAACGTTCATTATGGAAATTAATTTACTTTTTTCGCCTAATAGCGTCCGTCAATCAATCATAACGTGGCTATGAGCAAGTTGTATATCTACCGACATGTCAAGTACCCTTATTATAAGTTTAATTAATTTTGAACAAAAGAATCAGAGCGTTAATAACAGGAAAGTAATTTTAAATTTGTATTTTTGTTTGTTAATTAACTAATCAGATTAATCAAGTATTAAATCACTGAGTTATATAAATAGTTGTCGTATATTTTTCTAACTAAGCTAAATTTTGATTAGGTTACCTGATATAATACAGGACAGTGTAAACCGCGACTGGCTATGGAAAAGGAAGTGTGATGCGAATGAGACACTCACACTAAGCGTTATGCTTGTTTGCTCACAACTTATAAAAATAAGTTTAAAACATTCTATATATATCGGTTATATATATATATATATATATATATCAGTCTGTTATATAACCAGATTATATAAGTAGTACAGCCACTCTGATTTCAGCAAGAACGGGCCGGCTCGACCGGGACAGTACTACCCTCCCACAGAAGACCAACCTAAAGTGACAGCATCCGTGATGTCGTATTTCGTTGGTGAGTGCGAGACCGGAGGTCCATTGATGCAGGGGTGACAGTTATCGTGGTAATTGTGTGAACCTAACACTGCCATGTTGACTGTCATACCTTTTACGTAACCAAGCAGGACCTGAAAAAACATCTCACTAGGCCACCATTGTGTGGGTCACCATACCGCATTGTGATCACAACTTTTGGATTCTATTTACGGCTCTTGATATAGAAAAAAAAAATAACCACACTATAAAGAAATCAAACATACATTAATGTCAATTTGATTGTTATAATTACCCTGACACAGTTTACTGTGGTGCAAATAGTGGCTTGTGGTTGCAAAAATAGTTAAAAAATATTGTTTATATATTTATACACATTATAACATTTTATAAACGCGGGAGCCGTTTACACATTTACGAATTTATATTAATAAGTTACATGAAACAAAAAGCACATGATATATATTAATTAGTAACAACAGTAATAAAGTACTGGAAGCATGCCTGAGTAGATACTAATGTGAACTAAGCACTCACATTAATTCTGAGTTAGTAGCAACAGATGTATGAGCACAATGTACCTATCTCAAGAATTACTTTAGTGTAGCTCCAGATAAATAGCTTTATTATAAGGTTGATGTAAAAATTTCCGATACATAATATTCGACTAAAGTCTTCTTAACAAACCTAATGTTGTTATGGCTCTTTGGGGCCTAACTCATCTTCTTCTATTATAGAACTTTATATAAACACTGATATCAGTTTTCGGTTACAAGGCTAACTTTGACTCTCAACGGTAAAATAGAAAACCCATTTCAAAGAGACTAGCTAGATTTACCCAGTTTCATGCATAAACACACTAGCTGCGCTTCGCGGATTTACCTGTGGTCGAGTTTGAAAGAGTAATAAATATGTTTCGAGTACTTGCTCATTCTATGTAAACGCGAATGGGATATTTTTTTCATTATAATTCAAGAAATAGCTGGTATCAATCTAGGGTATCTATCTATGCAGCAAATTTTATCAAATTTGGCGAAGTGGTTTGAGTGTACACAACTAACAAATATATAAACATACACTCTCACATATTTTGTTTTTTTTTTATTTGACCTGCCAAACCGACTCTACTCTGCCTGATGGAAAGCATGAATAGAATCCAACAGTTGTAGTCACCATAGTCATTGCGAGTGCTGACAATGTAGTATGGTGACCCACACTACGGCAGCCTATTAAGATGCTTTTTTACGCCTCACTTGAGGACGTAAAAGGCATCACAGTCATCGTAACATTGTATTGCACACTTTTACTACGACAATTGTCACGCCTGCATCATCAATCATATTGCAACTTTTACACACATTTTTAAACTGCATCAACTTTATTTTGCAATAACTCCATTAAGTTCATTAACGAATAAATCGATTTGTCATTTGTAAACATAAGAATATTTCCAAGTACTTTCTGTAGCACTTTATCTTCTCAGTAAAAAAAGAAATATGACGATGCAATAAAATTGGCGGTTGTGTGATGAATGAGTGGGGAGTGTGAGTGAAACCACAATAGCTGTCACGTACTTACGAACTCATAACCATTGAGATCAATTTATGGCAGATATATTATTTCGTCGAAAAGTAACACACACACGTCATTGACTTCTATTATGTCGCCCAAAATACATCATGTGCGAAAATGAAGGGGGTTTAACACGCCAAAAATACATATATGTAAAAGCATATATTAGATTGGTTATTGATTATTCGTGAGCCAACGTTAGTACTCAAATTAACCTTCAAAAAATCCTGAAATAAAAATGTATATACATTTGTATATATAAGATACACAAATAAAGTGAATTTTTGCAAAATCAGTAACTCTAGTGCCTTTTTAACACGCTTTGATTAGCTTGGTACGTATCTATGTATGTATACATGTAACGCAATCTTTGAACGTGATTTTCACGCTTTTCAAAATGATGAATTTAATTGTAACTTTGCACACTTATCAAAGACCGATGGCAATGCAATAATTTATATGGTTTATCGCATTACCCTTACCAGGTTAATAATTCTTTAACACATTTTAATTAGCTTGAAATGTATCTATGTATGTAAGGGAACCTTTGAACGTGATTTTCACTTTTGGAACAGATGTAATCAAAACCAATTACGATACTGCTCTCTGTAAAATAAAGCTTCAATATCGCAGAAAGACGAATGTCACCATTTATCCTGAGTTGGACATCAACTGTCCACAAAAAGCAAAGCTGCATAATTGCTCGGGCAGTCATTTCTAGATTCTTGACTGTTTGCCGCTGGACAAGCTAATAAAGCAGTGTCGTGGATGGTCTCAGGATAGTATTTGGATAGAAGAATTTGATTGCTTGAAATTGAAATAGAAGTGCCATATAACGGCCATACATTAGATAAAAAAAGGTTAGATTACGAAATAATTTATAAAAGTAACTTCGTCGCCAGTTTTCACATATGATAACATCATAAATTCGATTATTTCTTGATGACTAGTAAATGAATAAATATAAATGGCAGTTCAAATACAACATGCTTTTTAAGCTAACCAAATTAGAAAATAAATAATAGTTTAGAAAAACTAAAAAAAAACACACTTTTATAGAAAATTAAATCAAGATGTAAAAAAATTGTCAATAAATTTAAATTAAGGATAGTGTGATTAGAAAAAAAAGGATTTAATTGTGAATAAGCGTGGAGAGCTTTTTAAGATATTAATACGATAACTACTTCTACCAACATCTGTCAATTAAATATTTATAAAAATTGACTTTAAGCGCCAACAGCATTGACATTATATTTACATACATCCAAAGAGTCGAGATAAACAAAACACTAAAGTGTTCGACGCCACTTACATGGCATATTAATCTATGACTATCATTCCACGGCTAACATGATGAACTATATATTTAATTAAAAATCGACTAAAATTTTAACCACATAACTTAATAAGTAAGATTTTTAGTTTTATCTTCATAAGTATTTTTAATTGATTAATATTATAAATGTGATAGTTAGTTTTTTATTGCATATATTACACACAGTTTTATAGATACTAAGCAATGCACAGCTTATACTTTAAATTTTGGAATACATGTAGTACGAGTACATAGATACATACAGGGTTCGATTACGAAATAGAAAAAAACCTTTAATGATTCATTAAAAGTTTAAATAAGGTATACTTGGTACACTTCGTTGTTTACCTGCATGTCAACCACAAAAACTTACATATCAATGGCCATTTCAATTTGATTTTAATTGGTTGATTTACGTTTCAAATACTTGAGTGAAATACAAAGAATACGTTCAAATGTTAATAAAGTAGTGGTAAGTCACCGGGCAATCTGAAAAGTTCTAAAACTTCAACATGTTCGTATATGACACAAGAAAAATATAATAAACGCAATATATTCGGGGCAAATACACCGCTACAATTCACGTTTTAGATTTTTATTTTAGAGGTGTACATGTCTTAGTGCTTTCAATAGATACCATGAGTCTACAAAAACTTATTAAGGATGAAGGTATCTGAGAAAAATAGCACTATTTTTAATAAAATTGATATTTGTAGAAACTCATTTACTGTGATGACTCAGAAATGATACGCCATTACTACGATGTCGATGTCTTAGTATATTAAAATACAATCAGTTGAAACGGGAATGACTACAAAGAAAAATAAAAGATTACGTTGTAAATGTTATGTCTACATCATTTTCTCGTATTTACTTAAGAGAATGGATTCCTAATGTGATATTTCCATAAAATTAATTTTCATTCAATGTGAAAATTTTCATTCAAATTTTACTTGTAATTTTTTTTTATGGACTTTTAGGAGCTCTTTTCTCGCAAATTCATATGATTCTAAAACACCCTAGGTCTTTATCATACAAGTTACGTACACCGCAGATTTTACTGGCATTTGAACTATCGTGTTCTAAAATATATAATAAGGTTTCCGGGAATTTGTAATATTATTCGACTGACTGGATAGGACTTAATTTTGTTTACACCGAAGGCTATTTAGTGAGGTATTTTATACTGTTGTGACGTGAAACTAACGCATTTACTATATAAAAACTATTTATAGCACACCTATCAATTTTCCGTTTAGACGTTTCGACCAAGTTACACACTGTCGGTGTCGTCGTGGTCGCAGGCTGAATGGTTCAGCGGAGCGCGCCTTCCGCCGCCGAGTAAGATAGAAGTTTCTTCTTGAACTCGAATATAGAAGATGGATGACGACGGGCGCACGCTTAATACGTATCGTGAATGCGTTAATTATATCTTAGCATTTTCTTACAATTTGTAGTGATCTCTTTATGTGTTTACTCACAATTTATGAGAAAAAACTTACTATGTTGTATTTAATCCCATGAGCACTCGCTGTTAGTCCACTTTATAAAGAAGTAGAATGGAGATATTAAGTGCATTATACTAAGGTTAGTTTGTTACGTTTAAGGATATAAATTATTTTCTTTGAATTTAGTTTAAATTGATTTCTTACGAGTATATTATATAAATAAAAAACGTAGCTTTAGTAGGTGCAAAGATATATGTAAGATCTTGTAATGTTCAATTTATGTACAAAGATTCAGATATCTATATGTATACACATACGTATAAATATATTTTTTCCAAAAAAATATAAAAAAACACATATTGAATCCGAACATAAGTTGCTAAGAGCTGTGTTAACAATTAACTTAATTTTCTCCAACTCTATACAGAATTATACATATGTGTGCGCTTTGATCGGTGCGGCTTCAAAGAAATTAGATATTTGTATTATGGCCTCGCAAAATAGCTATTACATTTGAAATATTACGCTTTTATAGTGAAGTAATAGAGTACATATATTTAGGTGTCGTAAAATTCTGTAGATAGTAGTGAAGTTCTTGCGAACATATCTTCCATTTACGGTGATGCACACATCCATTACTATTCATAGAGTTTCAAATTGCCTCATAAAACGGCGAAGTTCCCTCAGGACATCAATTGTTGTAATTGATGCTAATTGTGCCTTAATATTTTAATGTTCCGGAAATAACATTATACAATAAATTGTGGCCATTGGCTACACAACAATATTTTTGAACATAGAACACAATTAATATAAAATCGAATCATGTTTTGTGGAAAAAAAGTCATACCTTTTTAGCAAAGGAGAAAAATTACAAGATTTAGTACGGCCGAAGAGAAGATTCAAATTGAATATTTATTCATTTGATACATTAAAGTTGAGAGAAAGATATCACAAAGCTAGAGTTTTGTAAACAAATAAATCAGTGGTAACTAAAAACTTTAAATATGTATCATAATATTTAAATACCACTTATTGACACAAAAAGAAAACAAAACAAATAACAAAAGTAGTATAAACAATAGATCGCTGTACCGTACTGCTTTTCTAATATTAAACTATATGCTTTGAATATACTTTAAACGTTTGTGGATTTAATAAAAACTTAGGTGACACTAACTTGAACCAAAATAGTAAATCTGATTACCTACACCTTTATATATTTTGCCTGATTCCTGAAAAAATGCAAAACGTACAATTCCGAACAACACAAACAATGTTCACTTGTTTGAGCAATACAAAAATTATAAAATAAAATGGTGCGACCGTTCTCAATTGTAGCATAAAAACCCTGATTTTTTAAGTGTTTTTTATTTCAAAATTCCTCTTACTTCTAAAGATCAACCGATATTGAAAAAACTATTAAAACATGTTAAGTTAAATTGTTTCACCTATAGGCACTATTAGGTAAAATTAATTAAACTAGCTTCAAAAAGCCCCTAGATTCAGGAACATAATTTGGTGAAAAGGTTTGATTATATTTTCAATAAGTTTTACTAGTTTAATTAAAACGTGTTAAAAATAAGTAATTTCATATATGGACTCTCACAGGTGAAATTAATTAAACAATTAGAATTAAGCCCTATAAGAAGCGTATTAAGAATCAAGTTCAATTTTTTTTCCGAGAAATAAATAATGAAAGTCAACGACAGTCACTGAAATCACATAATAAATAAAGAACCAAAAAACTATAAGGGTTCCGTATTCACTACGAACGTCCAAAAAAAGGCAGGTACTAAACTGCTTTTATTTATCATTTCTGTCAATTGTTATTAACATCTCTAAGACTTGTCCTCTTCTAACATTATGTATTTCTTCTTTAATGTTGACTAGCAAAAAAGTCAAGGCCAGTCGCAAGGCCTCGCAAGTAATTGATTCATGCGAAACCACGGCTACCTTAATAGTTTTTATAAGCGAAGCATTACACGATACAGACAATGCGAACTTAAAAAAGACTTTAGTAATATCTAATCAAATTATTTAAACCTTGGAAAATCCACTATCGAAGTAGATTTTTTTAAAATGTATCATAGGATGTGTTTATTTATAAACTTACATATGCATTATATGTATATTTCAATTTATCTTGATTTAATCTCATAATAGAATATATTCAGACGTAGAAGGTAACATAGTTCCATTCTAAAAATTACGCCCCAAATAATTCTAGTGTTATAAATCCGTTAAGATAGGTTAATGTTCCCTATGATCATCTTTTTTATAGCTAGCAAATGACAACAGTATATGGCCTTGATTTTTAATCACTAGAAATATTTTATTTACAGACACAATTTCTAAAAAAAAAACATCACAAAGTTGTTGTTGTGAACTACCTAAATATTTACATTGTTTGCGATTTTACCTTTTTGATATCCGAGTTTAGTGGGTTTCGATTTTGTTAATAGAATACGGTAACTCTATTTACGTAATAAAACTTTTATGTGATTAGGACGGTTATGTGATTGTTTGAATTGATATATTGAAATAATTATTATTTAAATCCTTTCTTTGCCATTTTAGAACTTTAATTTTGAAATCTGAAAAACCGGGTTCAATCTTTATTTCAACGTTTGTAACGAGTTTGAGACAAAACAGAAGAAAAAGTCGAATTATTAATATAAAGTTTATTAGTTAAAATTATCTAAAGTTTCATTAATTGTTAAGCAAGTTTAATTTTTGAACTACGCGTCTCGCATTTTGAATTACGTACTTGGCATTTAAAGTAGCAAGTAAGGACAATATATACATAAGTCACATAATTAAATTTAAGGCTTAGTAATGTTAGCGCGTGCCTTCAACTAAACATATTTAAAGTAATTCTAGCTCAATAAACATTTTTGAAGTTTAAAGTACATTTTCATGTTTCACGTCCCAATTTACGATTGGTTGCACGCACAAGTAAAAGCTCAGAGATAGTTACCTAAGAAGGTTTTGTATATGACTTTATTATACACTTACGAGTTGCTGATATCATAAAATGTTGTACCCACGCAATCAATTGTGAAATTCTTCATATCCTGCTTCAATTAATTAATTATAACGTACCGATCTAACTGCCAACGTAAAGGAAATCTAACATAGATTAATATTCATTTTAACATATTATCTAATTAATTCATTTTATTAAGGAGAAAACTTTGTTTTGCAAGAAAAGATAATACTCAGTATCACAAATTTAATTAATAATTACACAAAAGTAAGAGATTCTCAAACTCCAACTTCTTTGTCACTACTTTTTTTAGAATTGCTAAAATATCATAAATATAACCAGCGTCATCAAAAGAAAGGAAATTTAAAATATCTATTAAGTTACTTAAGTTAAATGTGAATCATTTCAGTTAAATCAAGTAAAGCAGAAGTCATTGAATTTATCTAATTTTATTTAAGATTCATATAATTTTTATTCAGTTCACAGTATATTTCGTAAAAGAAAGAAATCATATTTCGAATTTATTTTAGCACCGTCTTAAATCTTTTGTATACTTACACTGGATCACCCGTAATATTCTTTTCAAAACTCGCTGAAGTTTAGTTCCATTTTTATTTATCTTCTTCACATAACCACCTATTAATAATCATTTTCCTTTGAAAAAATAAATTGACACTGCACAGTGATTTACCGAAGAAGCTTAATATTAAAGTTTAATATTAAAGCCGGCCGTATAAATTTGATGGTGTCAAGGCGAACGAGCAGAGATCTGCGGGCGAGCGGCGTTACGCGCAGGCGGCGGGCGTCGGCGCCACCTGTCGCTGTCGGCGCGGCGGGCGCAACGCTGCCGGGGAGCGGCACGACAACGGTGGCTCGGCGGCTAAGTAGCGACTGAGCGCCGCGCGCCCGGGCACGTGGCGCGCCGGGCGCCGGCCGCCGCCCAGGTGCACCTGCACCGCCCCGCGCGCGCGCAAACCCACACCCGCCCGGGCCCCGCACACGCACTCAATGCTTGCTCCGTCTGCATCCGCTTGCACTCTCCCTGCATGCTTACCACCAAATATACTACTAGGTGTAATATATACCTATGCCGGTACTATCACACGTAGATTTTTACAGCTTACGTAAAGAATCTCGTAACCTCCATGCGTGTGAACGCATGGAGGTTACGAGATTCTTTAAAAATTCTTTAAACACTGATAAAATATGCAAAATGTTCAAAAATAGAGGCAAAGGGTATAGTATGTACATGTAACACGTCTATACAGCTCACAAGAAACACTACGTGAAATGTAAATGAATTAATTATAACGGCGTGTACTTTTCAACAGGGTCTACGGCGTAGCCCGGCGTAGCTACGACCGACGTAACCGAGTATTTATCAATTTAAACATCACTTCTAAATAAGCTCACTGATTTCCATAATAGAGAGGGGAATATACTTATATCATACACTTATACATATTGATTAATCTATTGAAAAAAAGTTAGAATTTTTTTCTTTGTACATAAGAATGTTTGGACATGAATGAATTATATTTATGACGTACTTTATTTGATTACTACCTTTGTCTTTCATAATATTTCGTGGTTTCATGGTTTTAATTATGAAACTTGAAAACTTTAAATTAGTTGTTTGTTTATTTTGGAAATCCATTTATTTAGATATTTTACTTGGTTATTATTTGATTATGGCGAATCACATCACATTATCACAAATTATAACAAGAAAGAGAAGTGACATTTATTTTACTAACTGTACCTTAGATCTCTCACCGTCTAAGGTATAAAGGTGGTGAGCTGTCTTTAACTTGGAAGGATTACTTGAATGGACGTGATCAGGAAACACAAAAGTTTCACTTTTCGAGCGAGCGTCTATCATAGTACCAAACATGACAAATTTATAAAACCTTTTTTTTATTATATGGATAGTGCTATTAATCAATTGAGGATGGTTATCGGTCAAGAGAACTTATGTCTTAACAGGCAAGTGGCACCTATTGTTCCAGCTTACGAGCTGCTCTGTGATTAGCCTCGAAATCGTAATCTATTTAAGACCTATAATAATAATATATAAACAAATAAACATATTGATTTATAAATTCAAGAACCAAATCCACCGCAGAACTTCAAAATGCAAACGTCTTCTTCATGGAGCGTTTGTTAAAATATAAAAATAAACAATTCTTTTTATTTACTATTTTTCTTTCTTGATTTTGTCTTGCCTGGTTTAACATTTCATTATTGTTTTTTCTTTTTTGGTATTTTTTAGTATTAACTTAGTTTTTTAAGAGTAAGTTTGTACATAAAATATGAAAGCCATGTTTGCTGCTTAATATTATACAATTAATAATTTGTAAAAAGCTTATATTACTTGTGAAAAAAAGTAAAATAGTTGTTGGTGAACCAATAAATAAATAGATTACACTATATAACAACTGTCCTTCTTTAATATTTTAAATTAGTAAATAGACATCTTCAAAAAAGTAGAGCAAAATACAGTTATGAAAGATTTAAATCGTTATTTAACCAGATAAAAAACTATAATCAATTAATATTTACATTATTTCATAAGTATGTAAAGATATTGCTGTTATTAAAGTTCATTATAAAATCATAAAAATCGTTAAGTCTCCCGGAGACCTCGTAGAGTTGGCAGCTTCCTAGCTTCTGATGTTTCGAGTGTTATAAGCCCTAGTAATCGCTTAACCTCAGCCTGATCATCTGTTCGACTATTACCAACTTAGTTAGATATAAACAAAAAAAAAAAATTAAACATATTAAATTAGCTTCGTATTTCTCTATTCCGCTGAACAATTCTTCGTTTTTATAAAGAATGTCTTTTCGCACGGTTTCTTTGTCGCTATGCCTTTGTTGTCTTTGCGCTCAGTGTACGGCAATTAGAGTAAATAACAAGTAAAGATTTAGTAACTTTAATGCAATTTAACTTGTTTTTATTTAAAATTAAAAAGAAACTAATGTAGCAATGTAAACAAGTATTATGTGTTGATTTTAAATTACTTTTAGCTATCGTAATCAAATCATAGTATGTATGTAGTTTGAAAATACAGTACTCTAATTTTAATATGTTATAGTTTAATTAAAGATAGGGCTAAGAAATTGACAATAAAACTCCTTAGTTACCAGTAAATCCCTAGAGTTTAGCTGAACAAAATTGACAACAGCTTGTCATGACTTGATAATGAAGTTAGGAGAAGAACTGAAAATCCTTTTCAATTTGGATTCTTTTCACTTTTTAATTCAGTTTACTTTTTAATACATATTTGTAAGGTTTCGTTCTTAAAAATAAAAAAGGTTCCATTATAGGATAACTTTATTCTCGACCTGTCTGTCAAAATCCTTTTTCTCGGTAACACAAACAAACTTTTCACTTGCGCTTGGAATATTGACTTTAATGTATATCGATATATGGTAGATTATTTTTAGAACAAAAAGTTAGGTTCATTGCTTGGGGAAAATGAACGAAATATTCGAAAATTGATTCATGATGGATGATGACTTATCTACGTAGAAGTTTCTATCGAATGCTCGGTACGCGAGTCAGACTTTTAAAGTTTTATTGAAAATTAATTATAAACTTACAAAAATGGCAACACGTATTCCATGTGATTGATAATTTTGTGTAATAGCAAACATTTTTAGAAAACAAAAGAATAAGTCTTAGTAGAACAAAGACAACAATAAATATCATTGTTAATCTCATTAAATTAGTCCGCTAACCTATTTAACTTAAAGATTTTACAATATAAATAATCATGTTTATTTATATACTTCCTTTCCCTATCATTTCATTGACGAAACATTAACCTTCCGTTCCAATGATCTTTGCAATCCCTTGTAAATTTAGCAAACCATACTTTTTTAATTAAGAGAGAAAAATTAATACCACACTTTCTCAATTCTAGTAATAACTTACTTTTTATTTGTAAATGTGGCAAGTTTTGGATACGAAATTAATGGAGCACTTTACCGCAGATATAAAGTCTGTACTTCTTTGTGTCATACTCCATAATTTTTCTTTACTGTATCAGATTTGTCAAAACCGCTCTCATTCATTCCAGAGAAAAGGTTTATTTTCCGTTTGAATTTATAGGCCTTGAATCTAGACCACGATAGTAAATAATTCTCACATTTCTTTCACAAACTCTCTTGACACACTGTTTCTATTTGGTAAACTAAAATATTTTTGACAGAATGGTTCGCTTTAATAAAAAATGGAGTTCGGTAGCTTCGAGATAGAGTTTTTGTAATGATAAAATATCATAAGTTGTTAAAACCGAATGTGAGACATGTTTATAGTTTTATATTATCGATTCTCTTTATGGTAGTCTGATACCTTATATTCCTATCTGCACCCTACAAAGGAAATCCCTAAAATCAGTGCGTACTTGGAGCTATCTATGGTTTGCAGATGGCTCTCTCCTATATGGAAACCCCAATTCTTCCGTTCTATCCCCGGGAACACCCTTGCTAGGGTGACAGATTGCCTCATCTATCCCTTCAGGCTTGCGTTTTTGGAGGACGAAATACGTTCTCTGGAGTCTGAGTCATCTGTGGTATTCACAAGAGGTATTATAGTGAATCATCACAATCCGATAGGGCGGTTATTCGATACGACCAGGGAGAAGTCAGGCGCAGGACCGACAGCTCTACAGCACAAGAGATAAGTTCCCGACTTTCAAATTCAGGGCTGTTATCTAATATTTCTGTAGCCAGAAAAAAATCGATAACAATTTCTGACCCAACCCAGGAATTGAACCCGAGACCTATTGACAGGCAATCACATACGCTAACCACTAGACCAACAAGGCCATTTGTTGTTCAAGGCTGTATAACTATTATCTAAATAGAATCTAAAAATTGAAAAGGGTGGTAAAATATATCAGCAGTATATGTTGACAGGTCAAGTGGAAAAAACGTTGAGCGCTGGGATAAAATTTTAAGTTTTAATTCAATCAACAACATTCTGCTTCAAAGTCACCTTTGAGTGACTCTGGACTGATTAAAATAGCTTATGAGCTTTGTGACGTAGGGACAACAAAAGATGACATCAGACATGTTATTAATTTTCTTCTAAAAGTGGAACGAATATTGTTCTCTATTTTCAGCCTCAGTATTCATTTTATGTAATGTACGTAATATACGAGTATATGTATGTATTCCTTGTCTTAGGATGGATTCTTTAAGTTGCTAAAGACTCTCGAAGTTTTCCAGTCAAATCCATGTTATTATTATTGCCAAGAAAGACGTGATCACTATTTCCTAAAGATTTTTATTATTATTTATTAAATATAATCATATACTTATTTGTTTATTAATGAAAAGTTCTAATGAAAACAGTCACCGCCGCCAGTCACCCTTCTAAACAAATGAAAATCGTTTAGCAACTTTTTTCAAATTGATTGCCACTTCAAAGCATTTCGAAATTTGAATATGTTATGTATCAGCTACTAATTATAGTTATTTTACTAGTAACAGTTAATTTACTTATAAGATGAAATTTCGAAAAAGAATATCCTATTTAGATAGTACGTTGACTTTTGCCGTCTTTCAGATGTTATTTAAATTAAAAAAGAAAATATAATATAATAATATAACTAATAAAAGAACCTGCTAATAAAAACATATTATTTTGTAATGGACCATTGTCACTGTAATTGACTTTGCACTACAAGTAAGTATTATCAAAAGAATTAAAATAAATTGTTTAAAATGCTGTTGATTTTTTAACCGACTTCAAAAAAGAACTTTCACAATTTGACTGTATTTTTTTGAGTGTGTGTTCCCTTATAACTTTCTACTGGATGTATCGATTTTGATGGCTTTTTTATATCCGGCAATTGTTGCTTATCATGTGATCACATTTAATTTAAGTAAGATATGATTAGTACTTTTTAAGATATCCATAATGACGCAAATTAATTAGCTTCGACTTCGTTGATGATATTTTCTTTTTTCACTTGTCGATGTAAAATTAGGAAAGCAACTGTATACGATGGGTTTGAAGAGCTTCATAGTATTTCGAGGTGGTCCCTTTCCATTTTGGTGACGTTCTAATGACGTTTCGAAGGCATATAATGGAAGTCTTCAATTAATGACAGCAAATCTGTGTATTTGAATCGTTAACACAACAACACAATATAACAGAACACCTCAGTGGTAGGGCGTTTGCTTATGTGTCCAGTACGTCACAATCCACTCTATAATGAAACAGAGGTTTAAGAATCGTGCAATACGTATTTAAAATACGTCATAAATGAAAAAATTAAAACTTTTTTAAAAAAGTACAAAAAGGGTAGTCAAATACTTAAAATCACGAAATCTGTTTTTATTTAAACATTTTTATTTTCAACAAAAATATTACAAATACAAGCAAACTACAGTCTAACTATACACAATTCACGTTTGCAGCAGCGTATGTAGTATATTTTAGGACTTAATAGTAACACCTACCAACATCTTACACCAAAATGTTAAAATGTTACAATTTTAAATATTAAGGCTGCACAAAAGATCTGGAGGTATGTTTTATCTGTACGACGAAGGAATTGGAGGTACAACTTATATATATATATATATATCAATATATATCAAGGTAGCGGTGGAGTTCCATGTATTTAGAGAAATGATGTACAGCAAACTGGGGCTGTTAATGAGTAAATCAATGAGTATCGTCAGTATGAGTATGAGTATCGTCGATGCTACGAAAACAAGGTATCGACTCGATGCATGTGAGGACAGCAGTAAAATTGTGCTATATATCGTCCAAAATAAATTACAATTGAAGCACCAGGTCTACGGAGTTTTTTACCATTTGCCACAGACTGGGGATCTCCAACAATGAACATCATCGACTCACTTTGGTGAGATTCCGTAGCACCGAGCTTAGGCCTTCTGGGCATGGTTCCCCCAGAATAGGGTGCCAGAGGCCAGCCATCGGGGTGGTTTTTAAGACATCACATAGTCTTGACTCCTGTACCTCAAGGGGCAAAAGATCCGAAGAGATTTTCCGAAAGGATTGCGAGCTTGAATCAGATCAGCAGAGGTTTGATAAAAACTGTATTTGAAGAAATTTTTCCTGCCATATCCCATATCATAAATTACTTTTTATACTCCGGAACTTTCTCATCTCTTTGGCGTAAAGCTTAAATCATTCTTTCACCGAAAATCACAAATTCCACTCTTCCTAATCACTTTAGACCTACATATATTCATCCTTCCATTCTTCCCTAATTTTCCTGGTTTTATTTACAAAAACGATTTATTAAACCCATTTCAATTTGTATTTAGGTCTGGCTATAGCACTACAGCTGCTTTCCTCAGAATGATTGCTGATATCAGGGTGGCTTTAAAGATACATAAGTGACAGTCTTACTCGTGGTTTACTTCTCAAATGCATTTAACACCTTATACGATATTCTCTTAATCATCTGCTCTTATGTTCTCACCTAAAGTGCTGAAATGGTTCTAATCTTAACTTCAGGGACGTCAATAGTTCGTCTACATTGATGATTTCTCTTTGAGTTGGTGTGATATCGAATCTGGAGTCCATCAAGGTGGTATACTTTCTCTTCTCTGATTTTCTCTTTTTTTGTAATTTTCTTAGTTTTGAATGTTGTAGTGGATATCATCTGTAAACTGACATCCAACTGTAGCCATAGCTAAGATAAAATTAATACAGATCTTAGAAATATCGAAAACTGATCGAAAAATTATAAGTTACCCTAACAAAGTGCCAAGCTACAATAATCGGCATTTACCATTTGATGACCTGAGTCAGTCTTGAGAGGCTATCTAAAATAATTTAAATGTAAATTCATATTCTTGAACACAATCCTCAGTTCCTCATCCTCTTCGACTTTTTTAAAACCACAAATGCAACCTTTAAGTAAGAACAGAAACCTTCGTTCAGATAAAAAATTTCCTTATACTTTGTCCTACTCACACCACTGGGTTGGTCAGTTTTTTATTAATCGTGTCGTTTATCTTTTTATGAAATACACTTCCTTTTAAAGTCAGGATGGCCAGAACTTGTTACTCCTTTAAAGTAAAAGAGGAGAAGCATTTACAGAGTGAATTGGTGGAATTGGCGAGCTCTTAGTTTTTCACCTAGTATTATTATATCTCACAGTGGTATATGTATGGACATATATTTGTATATGTATATGTATGTATATTTGCTTATTAAAAGTCAAAATTATATGTGATAAAACCTCTATTATTTTTACTTACCGATAACTGCACCTAGCTCATCTTTTCACTGAATTACCCAATCGGTCGAATGACAGAAATTGCCTTAGGCATTAAATCCACCGATACACGTATTCATGCATAAAGTTATAAAATAAATATATATTACTACTTCACTACATTATTGCTTTCATCACTAACACCGCTGTTAAGATCTATTTGGATCTATTAACAACTATCTAAATGTAACGACTTCTTTATATTCAGTTAAATTATTATTTACCATTCTTCCAATCCAAAAGCGCATACTCTACTCGTAGAATAATAATTTTTCGTTTTGATGTCAGAATAACGAAGCTGGCTGCAAAATTAGCTTGAGAATTGGCGGACAGCCCGAGGCAGACGGAATAATGTGGGATACTTTTGTACAAACTGAATCCCTGCGGTTGGCATCACAGGCTGAAGTCGACTGATTCTAAGATATAAGCACACCACACACTGAGCATCTGAGATGTGTTAATTCTAACTATTGATTTAATTGTACATAAAGTTTCAAAATGACCTTCAGCTACAGAATCAGAAGTTTTATATTTTAAAAACTGTATAATATGTATTACTAGCTTACCCCGCGAACTCTGTTCCGCCTTATAGTCAATAAATAAGCCGATTTTTTTACTTAAACCCGTTCTAACGGGATAAAAAGTATCCTATGTCCGTCTCCTGGTTCTAAGCTACCTCCTCACCAATTTTCAGCTAAATCCGTTCAGCCGTTCTTGAGTTATAAGTGGTGTAACTAACACCACTTTCTTTTATATATATAGATATATATATAATATAGATTCGAAAAATTTAAAAAATTACGAAATCGTACTAACGTAAAAGTTAATGTTGTGTTTAAGATAAATTAAGAAACAGCAACAGTGTGGTAGTATAAAGTAAATAAAAGTCAAAAAATAAAAGAGTTTATTACAATTAACTAATTTATGTGAAAATATATGTCATTGTAATTAAATAAAATAAATTAATTTAAATTCTCTATTACAATAGATGGTTTAAAAAGGTCTATACGTCATATCTCATTAAGTTAAATGGACAGGGAATAATGAAAGCTTTTATGACAAAGAAGCTGGAGCGTGGCCGAGGAAGTTACTGAAACAAAGTTCAGCCATAGATTCCATTTTCATGTGAGTACTGCTTAAAACTGTAATTAAGTATGGTATGTTAACAATAGACAATTGAAGTATTTTTTTTCGTCTAAGGTATTATATTGTCTATTTGGAATTGTAGAGAGAATAAAATTGTTCAAAGACTGTAATGTTCGCCGGAGCATGCTCCAATGCAAGAGCGCCCCGAGTGCCCCTTACTTACTGTATTCACTCGCGGATATAAGCCAGACACACGTTCACATTTTTTTACGAGTATATTGTTTTGTGGAACCCTCCAGGTACCGCTTTTCAATTCAATATAATAATGGATTTATTTGTATTGGAGCTTTACTTTGAATGAGATTCCTTTGAAGAATTTTTAATGGAACGATGGAGGCTGTAATTAGGTTGTACATAAACGGTGAAGTTGAGAACTTGTTCAGACTTTGTTTACCGCGTTCATTTAAAGTAAATGCTTCAAGTGGAAAGTGGAGCATGAAAGGCCCACCGTACCTTTTCATCAATCTGACCCTATATTGTCGGATTTACACAAAATTTCTTCTCTATTTAAATTTCACTTAGATTGTTTATCAGCCCAGATACTTTCAGAGAATATTTATTAGCTAATTATATTAAAAATAATTACTTTAAAATATATACAATTATTAATTATTTATTATTAAGTCGTCAGTAATTTTATTCTTTATTAACACTGTTTTATGATAATAAATGAAATTTTAACAATATAATGTGATTTACTAAATTCCTAGTTGTTTTGGTAAATTATCAGTATATCAAAACCACAATTCGAAAATCATAAAATATCAAATGTATTACTTGAATTTTAATGCATGTACAATTATTACTTAAATCGTATCAAAGAAAATAAATAATTGATATTGACATTGGAATTTTTCATTGTTTTTTTTTAAGACTCCGTAAAAATTACCCTGAAAGTATGAATAGAATCCAAGAGTTGTGGTCACCATTCTCATTGTGAATTGTAGATATGTAGCATGGTGACCCATACCCTGATGGCCTAGTGAGATGCTTCTTCAATCGTGTAAGGCTCTCACATTCACCAAGATAACTGTCACCCCTGCATCAATAGACTTCTGGTCTCTACATACAGTACAGACACTAATAAATAAATGCAGCTTGTGCTACAATTCCTCAATATAAAATAAGACAAATATATATATATATATAATTAAAAACTGTGCAGTCATACCACGTTTAATACATACAAACAGAGACTTTGAAAGGGGAAAAATTATTAAACAAGACATAAACACCAATGTTGCAATATACTTTCGACATCCCTATACTGACTACGTAACTTTCTATATTTTTTTAAAAATAGTGAAAAACTTTAAATTTTAATATTCAATTAACATTTTTACAGTACAATGAAAATTAGATGAAGTAAATCTCGCTGCAGAGAGGTTAAAATATTCTTGCTCCACATTTTATTACCATGGTAAAACAAAGTGTGTTTTACTGAACGCTGGTGAACAGTGTGCCGCCGGAACAAGTTATAAAATAAGCCGCTAGAGGCATGTAGATGGACCGCCAGCCGTCCCGATGCCGACAGGGATGTTCGACCCAGTCAAACTGGAGCCCGGCCAAGCCTTTCAACCGTTTGCAATATAAATACGATCTCAGCGTGGCTGGACTATTCAATTGCGTCGATGCTTGGTGCACGATCATAGATATGAATTTATTGTTTATTATTGGCTTAAAGCATGGTATTTTAGGTTGTATAAAATTTTGAGTAATTCTTTTTTAAACTTGTTTTAAATTGTTAATATTTCATTTAATGAAAGCAAAAACATAATACTCGTATGTCTTTAATGTGATAAAGTTCTGCAACGTTGTTTTACATTTTTGCTGGGCATTTCCGTAGTTCACATTACCCACTTGCCATTTAGATGTTGTCGTCATAGGAACTCTAATATTTTTTGTTACATTCGAAAAATACGATTGTCAAATATCCTGTGACACAAAGCTACAAAATAAGAGTATTGTATCAAATTAAAGAAATTCTGTATATATATGCAAAAATTCCACATTTCAAATAAATTCATAGATGATAAAACGGCCAACCCAATGCTTGCTGTTAAACGGTCGCTGATACTATACGAGTACAAAAAATGCATAGTTAAAAATGAAGAAATAAAAAATCTGATTATTTTTATTTTTTTGAGGTGTCACGGGTGTTAAGACCCAAACTTCCAAAATCCGGGCTGTTATTAAGCATTTCTAAATCAGAAAAACTGAATTACACTTTTCTGGCCCAATCCGGGAATCGAACCCGAGACCTTTTGGTCAGTATTTGCATACACTAACTGCTGACCAACGAGGTAAGATTTATTAGACAGATAACAAACACATTATTTGCTGTCCTTGAACTCATGTAATATAATTTGTATATCATCAGAGTTTGACACTAAAGTAATATTGTGCTCACAGAAAACAATAACAGGAATAGGACCTTCCTTGCAATAAAGCAAACAATAGTGAAACATTAGCATTTGAATATTATATTTGTGTCAGGGGAGTGAAGTAATAAGAGCATGATATGCTTAACAATGAACATAAACGAACTTGGATTAAACGTTGATTATGTTGTTCATTGGCGGAGACATTTTGTTACAAGCGAAATCCTCAAATGTATCTATTAGTATTTATTATAATTAATAGCTCTCTGTAATGGAATATCTAGCATAATTTAAAGTATGTCCCTTGACTACGTATGTAAATTGTAAATCTAAGTGATTCTTGTAACGTAGCTGTTTTAAGGATATTTCTCTCACCGTAAATATGTCGAAGAAGACTTCACGAACATTTAAGAATCAAATATAAACAACACCCCGACACATATCACATAAAATGTTGACTCATGTAGGGATCGAACCCACAAATAATAATAATAACTTCATACGTGGCAGTCTGATCCCGAACTAGGCAGAGCAAAAATAGAGTACTGCTATATTTATACATAAATATATACATATTACAGATAAATTATATTCAGACACTTAACGAAATATTACGCTCTTTAAATAATTATTTGTCCTGAGTAGAATTCGAATTGGCTACATAATATTCATGAAAACCGATAATCAAAAATGAATACAGAATGAAAAAAATTGGTATTGATAATAACCGTCTCTTAATGTTATGTCTTAATATAGAAATATAGAATAAAGCTTCTCAGCCATCATAGAGTTACATAGATCACGCCACACGTGACATAAAAGAAACAGATTGCAACAATATGAACAAAAATAGAGCATTGCGAAATTATTTACAATTTCAGTCCTCATTATAATATATTAGTGTACAATTTGTATTCGACACAGTTTAACTTA
This sequence comes from Hypercompe scribonia, assembly GCA_949316085.1. Taxonomy (NCBI): domain Eukaryota; kingdom Metazoa; phylum Arthropoda; class Insecta; order Lepidoptera; family Erebidae; genus Hypercompe; species Hypercompe scribonia. The sequence continues at coordinate 10,435,034 of OX438975.1, forward strand.
TAGAGAACAAAGTTTAGAACTCTGTCATTTCACTGCTTTCTGTGCTGATCGGATGAGTGACCTTATGTTTGAGAGAGAATAGAACTCATTAAAATGAAATTATATGTTTTTAAGTATTGGTTTAACAAAATAATTTAATCTTTTGAATATTTTTAATCGCCGTAATTAGATATTGCAAATACAACACATACATATGATTAGTAAGTGTCTTACCTAACTATGAAACTTTATTACGATATCCTATTTAGAAATCTTAAAATATTTAAACATTTTTAAATGAATTAAACTATCTCTTACGTGTCATGTCTCTTTTAAATAAAATGTTTTTATTTTATTACGTTATACTTATATTTAATCATCATGTTTAAAATAGTTGTATTTATTAATTGTAATAATGTAATGTGTTTACGAAAACTGCACTTTTAAATTTCTTCACTTATTACTCTACTAAATTGTCATCCGTATGTCGTTTAGTAAAGTTGTAAAGTTGTTCGATCGACATCGATAAAGTTTACCTACCTTTTCATTTACCATAAAGGTTTTATTTTGTAAAAATCAACGAGCCACTTTCCTTGATTTAAATCTTGATATGAAAATTATTTCAGTGTTTATCTACAGCAAACGAGACAAGACTTGAACGTTCTAAATTAAAATAGAATGGGTAGGTAAATTTTCATTCTTCGTTCTTTCAGTTATTAACTACTTTATTATTAGATTGAACGAAATTTAACATCTATGATAATTGAAATTGAGTGAAAGATTTACTTCATTTAATTAAATATCCTTCTAGTTTTATTACGGCCTAGTATAGTGGTCTTCATTTCTAGTAAATTTGAGGGAAATGATTGTAAAATAAATTACGAGATAGCACGTCGTTTACGGCCAAAATCAGAGAGTAACAAATAACATATAAATTGTATTAGAGAGAGAGAATAACAAATAAATTGTATTAAATATACGAGTGTAATGTTATATAAAATGAAATCATTAGAGATATCTATTTATATAGAGTAGATTTTTTTAAATGCACATAAGTGTATCAACATTAACGACGTATGTAAATACCTGACTAAATTAAGTTATGCGTCTTAGATCATTGTGAACAAATTTTAATTAACACAAATACTTTCTGTAAAGGTATATGCATTAGAAAACAAGATAATGTTAATTGTTAAATTTGATACAAAGTTGCGATAGATTTTACGTGACGGCTATTTTCTAATTTGTTCCATGAGACTTGTGTCTATAAATACCTTATCGATCCATATTAATATAATATTCCTTAAATAGAATGAATATACTCTCAATTTTCTCAATAATCCTTAAAGTGCGCGGTTGAAGGTAATAGGCTAACGTAAGTGTGGTTAATTATCGTTCACGAAATATGGGCGGTTGATTGGTTACCTGCTTATATGCACACAGATTTTATATGAATTGATACATATAATATAAAACATAGATTCTATTATTATATTACTACATAAACTTACAATACTTCAGTTTCTTTAACGTCAATCCCAATCAACCTTACGAAAAAGGCGGTGCAAGAATATTTTCTTTCACTGCTTTTCAAAAATTCTGTTAACAGGGTCTGGCGAAATAACCACTAAGTTGAAACAGAATAATCTTTATTGTACACCAATAATCCTTGTTTTCTTTTATAATCATCATCATCATCACCATCAATAGCTTTTAACAGTCCACAGCTGGATATAAGTCTCTCCTTCGAAAAGAGGTTTTGACCTACTAAACCACGTTGGCCAAACGAGTTGGTACAGAGTTTGTGCAGTGTGCAGTGATGTCCGCGTAATTCGTTCCTTTAATCGCCTTTTACAATATACATGGGATGGATAGGGGTGGTTTACAAGAGTACATCGACTTAATACACATATGCAAATGACCTTATTACTACAGTCAAAGATGTTCATACGAGGATTGTGTAATTCTTTATATATCATGTAATTCTAGATACTTTCTTTAAAGTCATCTAAAACATGCTCTCCATTTCGTCCTCAGTTGAAGTTTCTATTTCGAACTGTTTGTCGATACATATTCTTTTACGATAGAATAATGCTACCGTATTCCTGTTCCGATCCAACTGCACCAGACTCCTTATAAACAGACTTTAATGTCACTAAATTCATACACCCAAATACGGAACATATAATTGTGCTCATCATACAATTATTTGTCCTGGGTGAGAAACGAACCAAGGACTTCTGGCTCGGCAGTCAGGGTCATTAACTAGAAGACTAACAGGCCCATCAAGTTAAGTTTACAACTATATTTCGTATTTAAATGAATTGGTCTCTCCTTCCTTCCTACAACATGGTTGACGGTTCAACATACATAGATATCTGTGTATAGTTAGAATACAAATTATTAGTATCAAACAAAGTTTCACCGAAGTTTGAACTATGTCCAGGGGGAACGAAACCGTTCGTTAAGATAAGAGATATCTGTTATTGGCGTCCTCCATAGTTTGCATACACCTTCTGCGTATAAAACGGTAGGCCCATCAATATTCGAAATAGATCTCGCTTAAAAGCCGCCTCGGGCATCCTACTTTCTTTTAATAGCTAAATATTTTATGGTTCCGTTATGTAGAAGGCTTGCTTACATTTTAAAGTGAGAAATTAAGAAGCGGGGCTTTGCATGAATTTGTAATACATTCGTTTAATATTTGGAAAAGTTAAACCTTCTGTTTTATAACTCTCTTGTAAAGCATATTTCTTATTCTAATGCGTAATCTTAAATCGACAGTAGTACAATAGTAGTCTTTGCACAACATCCTGCTAGTCTATTTAAACTAGATTGGATCGATCGAAAAAGACACTGCTGATACAAGTCCGTCAACCTCCTTATCTATAGTCCAAATAATTATTGATTAAGAACTTGATGGGCTTTAATATCTAGGTCTGTTCTAGCATCTTTTAAAAATCTATTTATCTAGGAGTTAAATCTGAATTCCGGGCGTAGCACTTAACTTCTATAGTGTCATGCCAAGAGAAGCCTACTATCAGGGGTGGTGACACTCTGTAATATATGTATAAATAAAAAAACGAACTGAAGTTGGGTCCAAACTAGTCAGATATCTTCAAACTAAACAAATAAGTAAACTCGTTTACCTAAATATGATGACAATTCTAAAAAGATTTAATTTTTTACCAAAAACAAAGTCTTTAAATTATATCAGTTTATCGGTAAGCAGATTTACATAAAATAACGCTATTGTGCGACGGTATCGTAGGATACTATCACGGTACGGTATTGAATTCAAAGACTTTGTGTATACTTTCAATCAAGCTTTTGGTTTAGAATAACATCTATTGTAATAAGCTCATTTATTTTATAGCTTTAAATCTTTGAAATAGAAGATGTTATCGACTAGTTTGATAGAAAACCGAAGACGCTGTTTAAGGCAATTTTGACAGCGTTTTTTGATATCCATATTTACATATCGCTACTTTCACCATACATATATTGGTTAAGTAAGTTGGTTAAGTATATACAATATATCAAGAGTTGTTCATGACACAAACTTTCATGTAGTCCAAACAATAACATTAGCTTCAACCATCATCAACAACAGCCTTTAACAGTCCATTGCTAGACCTTGACCTCAATAGTAGCCTTCTAGGTAGTAGAGCCACGCTGATTTCAGCACGAGCGGACCGGCTCGACCAGGGCAGTACTACCCTCCCATAGAAGACCAACCTAAAGCGCCAGCATCCGTGTTGTCTTGTTTCGTTGGTGAATATGAAACCGGAGGCCCATTGATGCAGGGGTGACAGTTATCGTAGTGACAGTGTAAGACTTATACTGTAGCGATGACTGTCATGCCTTTTACGTCTCTAAGCGGGGTGTGAAAAAGCGTCTCACAAGGCCGCCATAGTGTGTGTCACCATACTGCGTTGTCAGCATTTGCAATGAATATGGTGACCAAAACTCTTGGATGCTATTCATGCTGCTAATGTAAACAATTTGTAATAGACATTCTTCACCTTTTATAATCGTGATTATGAATGTTTTATTTATGTGTGATAGCAGCGAAATTTATAAAAAAGTGGCAGCATCCGTACTGTCGTGTTTTGTAGTTGGGCACGAGGCTGGAGACTCATTGATGTAGGGGTGACAGTTGTTGTGGTAAGTGTATGAGTATTGCACTACCACGATGACTGTCATGCTTTTTACATCCCTAAGCAGGGCGTAAAAAAGGATCATTCTAGGCCACCATTGTGTGGATCACCATACTACATTGTCGCATTCGCAAAGAGTATGGTGATCACAACGCTTGAATCTATTCATATTTTTCGCCAGGCAGAGTAAAGTCACATTGACGTTTTTTTAAAATAAAAAAGAAATATTAAAAAGAAATAAAAAATACGTGTTTTCAGGTTTTTAGAAAACAAACTTGTTTCAACACCATCCTTGGTTTGATCCTTGTAGTGATGGATTCGTTACTGGCCAGTATGACGGAGTAGGTCAAAACTTCCTTCAAAAGGAGAGGCCTATATCCAACTGTTGACTGTTAAAAGCTATTGACACTTCATCATCTTATTTGAGGCGAAATCTAAACAACAAGCATCACTGGTCTTTATTTAGAGAGCGATCAAAATACCTAAATATATATCTATATATATATAAGAAAATACGTTGAACTCGGAATCATGTCAATTAAATATGCTATGAAGGCAAATTTTATTTACTTTATCAATATCTCTACGAGGCTTGGGCACCAATTATTTTTAATTTGCCTCGTCACTAGTTAAATAAGGTGATCCGGTTCTTCAAAAAACGAAATTTCGTTTTTACTTTCTTTGTAACTACTGTGTAAAGTACCCCTCTGTTACAGTGAATGTCAATTATACGTGGTGTATAGATGTGGCAAGGGTGTAGAACAAATTACCAGTGCATCATTTTATGACTTTAGCACGAAAATATGACTTTAGCACGAAAATGTGGTCTTAAAATATGGTTCTTTAAAAAACTAACTAATACCTGATTGCTCGGCTACTCATACCCAAGAAGTTTAGGTAGGTGGTTTGAGTATGACATAACCATCCCACTAGCCGTCCATTTGGGGACATCCGAAGGGATATCCGTAGGAAAAAATGGTTAGTTCACACCATATCAAAAGAATGAATTTGCGGTGTCGCCATCCATCTAAAGCCATTAGTTCGACTCCAATATAATCAATTTGTCGTGTCATAGCCGTACCGTACCATGCTTACACACTCTCACTTGATAAAACATCTCATAAAATATAGAATATTAGTTATACACAGAGTGAGAGCGTTCCACAATACAGATATGTGTTACAAATTAGACAGAAAATTGATCTAGTCTTAATTATTATGTTTTGTTTTGTACAAATGTTACAGTATTTACAGAAGTCTCTTCTGCGACAAGTTAATAAATCTGTAATAAATTATTCCAGCATACGTCTTTCTTCAATAATAATTGATATATATATATATATATAAATTTATACTTGGCAATTTATGTTTTGATTGTAAAACGCGTTTTTTATTAACATACATTACACAGAAAGACAAATCAAACCGTATATTAGTTTACAAATGTAATGATGAAAAATATACAATATTTTAAAGCAATTAACATTACATATATAAACATTATGCACCATTTACTTGTTTCTGTAGTAGTACATTTAAAAAGCTTGTAATGTTTTAACAATAGCCACTAACAATTTAAAGAACTGTGCAATTATAAAAAGGTAATTATAGTACCATAAATTAAGATAAGACAATTGTACTTATTATATAATGTAGTATCGTTTCAAAATGCATCTGCTGGGATTAGAAACAAAAGTTTGGCACATTATAAACTTCTACTATCTGCAAAACTTACTTGACTGTACTCTTAGAAAATGCAAAATAATTTCGGACTTGCATATCTAGAAGTAGTGCATTAGTTTTACTACACAATATTGTTATACTGAGCTTACTTACATATTTATTTTATCTCATAAACATTCTACTTTTCTATAAAGATATCTACATCCTTTATTTCAACAAATCCAATTACGAAAAACAATAAGAATGAATCGTGCAATACCTGGCTGTAAATGATCACCTTTCCAATTATTGACTTTGGTGAACATTGCCGTTTCCAATTTGGCTTGCCTTATAAACTGTCGTCAGGAAAATGTAGCTACTAAGATCTGATTTTTACACAAAATCTAAAATCTTTCAGAAAGACAGAATTCCTTGGCGAATTAATATATCTTATGACCATAATTGTTCAAGTACCCAAGGAATTAGGTTCACTGTAACAGAAATTAGTGACTATATGCTAATAATTTTTCCTCAATTTTAAACGAGTGTTAAGTACTGAATATACTCTCTAAAGTACGCTTATACTGTATAGGCTCTTCGTAATGTAAATCGTTCTTCTTATCAGCTACATACAAATAATACACTCTACACTCTGTAGATTTCTGTAGACTCTCAATATAGTATCAATTATCTTCGGCTGTCAATAATATAATCCTTCAAAGGGATTGAATTGTTTCTGTTAATAGACTGTTGCCTTTTGTTTATGAAATTCATTGTTTCGAAGGAATCTGTTTTGTATTCAAGGTGTGATAGACTCCAATCAAGTCAACTATATTTTCTATTAACAGCTTAATTTTCATTGGGTTAGTATTTCGTGACTAAATTTATCCAGCTGTATGCGCATGTATGTGTATTTTTATATGTTTAAGATAAATAGATATTTTTGTATATATATTTGTAATATGTTTATAGTTTTACGATTGATATATTTCTTTTTTATTTGTTCAATTCTTTTTCTTTTTTTTGTTTATTTTTTTAGTTACAATTTGTGTATCACAAACTATCCAAATTTGTAAATGCTTGAAATCTGTACAAAGGTTGTCTGTAAGAGATCGCCGCGAGTGATAAGGTCATATACAAGCCGATTGTTACGTTTATATAATTTGTAATTCATTTTTCTTTTGTTCTCATCGATATGTGACAATGAAGATAAATAAAATATATATATATTCCTAGTTGAGTTTTATTCATGATATTTTGGTAAATGTACATATCACTGACGTAGAGTAAATTATTACTACTATTACTATTAAATCCTTTAATTGGTTTAGGAGCTAATAAGCTTTGAGTATTTTTTATATTTATTGTGCTACACAAAGTCTCATTAAAATGAAATCACACAAAAAGGGCACTGACATTATATTTTATAAACATATTATCAATAATAATCTGAGAAGAAAATCTTAAAATAAACCCTACCTAATCGATTATCCTACCAACCCGTCTGGTCAACGTGATATAGTACACCAAAACTTCCTATTTAAGGGGAGGCTTACGTCCAGCTGTGGCCTGTTAAAGGTTGTTGGTAATTAATAAATAAATCATAATAAACCCTCGTGCATGTTTAATTAATTATGTATGCATACATGCAGCAACTAACCTAATCACACATAATGTACTACATATTTTGACTGAGTATCAAATCAGTAGTTAGAAGTCAGCCTGTGATCAAAATTAGTGCAATCTGGTAGATACGCTAGATAATTTATTTACACGTTGGCGTTATTTCCTGTGTGTGTGTAGATAATCGTATGGATCAAAAAAGTTAAAAGTTCAACAATTGTTAAGCCAATATTGGTTGTATTCCTAATTCCTCACGTTCCAAAGATTAATACTAACCAACTGTAATCCCAAGTGCGGACGTAGGTAACTTTTATAAATTAAACTAATGCTTTTATATTGATTTTCTGCTTTCGTTGTTATGTGTAACAGCTCAAATGCAAGCACCGAACGTAACAGAAGTAAGATTTAAGTTAATTTAAGATTTCATTAGACATTAGATTATTGATTTTTATTATGTGAATGTAGAATTTTGAAATTTATGTAAGTAATTATTTTACAAGTTGATGGAGGGTTTAAATTTCAAAGTAACTATATATAACACTTTACTATTTTAATATGTGTTTAGTGTGACTAGGATGCACACAACACAGCAATTAAAAAATCATATTTGGCTTCTGGATTCATTTCATTCCACGCTGTGTGGTGACGTATTAAGAATACGGAGTAACACTTCTACGAGTAACACATTCTTATTCATCGCATGAGAGTCGGGAGAGTCGGTACAGCAGCAAATCATGCAGGATACCAGCGTTGGAAAGATAAGAAAAGCATACCAACCCTTGCAGCCTGCATGGTATTGAGACGCGTATTGGAAACGTTTCTAAGGAGAGACTTATGTTCGGTAGTGGACTATTATATGCTATTGATTCATTTCTTTTCTAAATGTACGATAAAAGTAACGTTTGACGCAATAGGGATCTTGAATTTTATAAAACAGCTATATATATCATTATGCTACGTAATTGCGAGGAGATAAATCGTACGAAAAATGTTAGTCGCTTGATTTACCTGCGCCATCTGTTTGCATTAAGCCGCGTTCACACAGACAAGTGCGCGTTACCATAATCTATATATGTCTATTTGCTTATCTTTACAAGCTCCACTTCATACCGTTTGAATTTTCGTACCAAATCCTTAGAAGAACTACTATATCATGTGATCAGAAAGCATCGCTGTTTTATGGAAGGCAATATATATATGAGAATTTATGCTATATATACCAAAGTAGAATGATTCAATAATGAATCTGGTTTTTAATCTCCAAAGTCAAGAGTAAATCAGTATGGTAGTATCCCTTATAAAAAATCTAGTTTAAACTATTAGTTTTTTTCTATCATATCTTTTTCTCTACATAAAATCTCCGATTTATGCCCTACCTACTTCAGTATGTATGGTGATTAATATTTCAATTGTTTTTGTTACGTATCATACTTTTTTTAACGCGGGAGTACTTTTCACACGATACCCTCCATGGGTGAGCCGAACGTCGTGTGTGGGACTCCTAAAGAACAGGTGTACCGAGCCCTCCCTGCAAAATATTCCATCGCCGCCGATCCCTCCAACCAGGACTCCCACGCAGTCCAGTCCTCCAGCATGTGTTAGATAAAGTCCCGTTCAGACTTGCAGTGGTGATATTGTGCCATAACCGCACATCTGATTTTATTCAGATATTCAGCGAAACAGTATCTGAGTATCTAAGTTAATCTTTAGGTGAAACAGTCGGTCCTTTCTACCGACGTTTTGAAGTTCGGCAGAACGGCTCTGACAATGTGTTGGTTAGCACAGTCCTTAAAGTCAGTCCAGTCGTGTCTGCTAAACCTACAGGCTTGGCTTGGCAGGTACGTGTGTTCTGCCGTTGCACTTTGGGTTTATAATCCGGCATTGTCTCTTAACCATTCCAACTGATAAATCACCAAGTATGTAGGCGGTTGAATAATTATGTTTTATGAAGTAAAACATGAACTCCTTCTTGATTTATATGCACAAAAGGCTCACTGATTCGGTAATATGCAAAATGATCACTTTAACTTTATGCAACATATTGGTTGTATATTTAGAATACTATCTTTCCATGCTCATTTCTAATAAAAAATACCTAATCAACTGGAGCTGCTTGCAAAAATACTAGAAATAAAAACACTTTTATATTTTTATTATGACCCTTTCCTCCACCAAGCTTATCATCCTTATTTGAATAAAAAAAAATATTGTAACTAGTTATTTTTTATAATGATTTAAGTAAGGTAATAAAAAGTTTTGTGTATTATACTTCTGTTACCATCCTCCAATCCTTTTTTGAAACTACATTGAGATCGCCTTTCAGTTTACTAGTATATTGCTGATTTTTGATTTTAGACGTGGAACGACTGCCATCAGACCACCATAAACCAAGTGCTAGACTATATCACAGTTCTGTAGACTTACTACTGCGGACGTTTTAAAGCTCCAATTACCCGTAACGTTTGTTACAGAGATGTTCATAAGTCACCAGGTGCCAACGGCTTAACGTGCTCTTCGGTGCATGGAGGTGTCTCAATGTGTTTTGAATAAACTGATTTGGCTAAGATTACTTAAATTTACAAAGTGGCCTAATCGATGATCACTTAGTCATGAGCCTCTCACTTAGTACTTTCTATAAATACTCGTGTTAGGGAAACAAAAAACAGCAGTAAATACCTTACCCAGTAATTCATTGTTGAATTTGAACGAATGTAAGAGAAATTATCGCGTAAACGTACCGTATTAGATTACCCGCTTGTTTCTCTCATAAATAAGTAGGTATAGCTCGAATCTAGTGTGAATCGAATACAATGCAAAATAATTTTATTGAATATATCAAAGAATGAATTAGCCTAAATAATGTTACTATTTTCAAAAATAACTTTTAACATTCTGTGTATAAAACTCAATTTTATTTAATTATCTGGTTTTATGAGCAACCATTATCATAGTGATGAAACTAAATTCTAAATAAAAATCAAATAAATAATATTAAATTTCAGAACCTCAACATTATGCATATTTGATCAAAAAAGATTGAAAAGAAATGCTTCGATGTTTTGATGGTCATGTAAAATTTAAGCAACACGTATGTGTCGTCCAATATTCAGCTACTTTACCAAAATGAGTGAATATTCTGCCAAATATATACCACGGTCGTACAAGTTTATTCCCAACTGAATATATAATAATACTAATCATTTTAGTATGTTACACAATGTATGTTACACTATATAATAAGAAAATATTGTTCTATTGCAACTGGAATTGTGTCCGAAACCCTTGCATTATTATTGCAATTTGGTGACAAATTTTTCATCACCATCATTATACACGGTTTTACTATTTCCAAGAGTATATTTTTGTATATATTGGTATACAAAGAGGATTTATGGAACAATTAATTACCGGTCAATTTTGTTAATCCATTCAGATAATCCTAGAAAAGAGTCCTTTTATCTTGAACTAATGAAACAGTTTATTTTTTCCTGTTGCCTATCCAAAAAGTGGTTGGTTTGCAGTGGGCTGGCAATACAGCCGCGCCGCAGAACCGATAATCGTTGGAGTAAACGTATTCTTGAGTGGAGACCACACCGCGGCAAACCTAGCGTAGGACGTCCACAGACCAGGTGGAATGATAATTACCGGAAGATGACTGGCAGGAGCTGGATGCGAGAAGCCAAGAATCGAACAAGTGGTGTGCAATGGAAAAGACCTTAGTCTCCTACGATTAGGTTGAATTTCGAGTTTTTACGTAAAGCGATAGCCTACCGACATTGATACTAGGCGATATCGAAATTCTGTAGGCAGATTGTTGATAAATTTTTTAGGGCTAAACTACCCATAATGATTGCCAAAGATGATTATATGGCAACTTAGACCGATGGTTTAACGTGCTTTCAGTGGCCACGTTTCACAGCCTAAAACATCTTATGTATAAAACTAAAGTACATAAACTGTTCTACCGGTAACACTTCGTTTTCTCGAACATTTCAAAAAGTTATCTCGTATGCCACTCACGGACTGGTCCTGTTTCTTCTGCTGTTGGAAGCCAACTGTAGCTTTTAATAGTGTTAATTATAACATCAAAAGTAATTAGAGAACGACAACGTGGCGAAACGAATATTAATCTAGTGGACCCAAAATTCTGTAACTTGGATATTTTGTTTGAAAAGCAGCTGAAGTTATGAATACACGTTATATGATGACTATGAATACAAAATATATGGACACTAGTATTTAGTTTCAGACTAAAATACTAGTATTCAATACAATTTTGACTATTTTTTTCATGAACTTTCATCTGTTTTTTCATAAAGATTTTATCATAAGTGAAAAAAAGAGGTAAAAACATTTATTTCCTATTATTACTATTATTTATTATTATTATATGTACATTAAGAATGTCCCCATTCGCCAATAGACTTGCAACACATGTCATTCGAAGCATGTAGTGAAATAGAGATTTTTTTAAAATGGCAACATACCTCAAATGTATAGGTTTTATAAAAATGTTTTATTATTTTTCACTTACAGTAGCGCTCAAAAGTATTTTGACAAGACTACTTTTGCAGTTATCTTTTTACTGAGTACTTCAAAATAATTTAAGTGTTTAGTTATTTCATTTCATTTCATTAGTAGTTTCATCCTGTGTGAGTTACAAGTCGGAACTTGTTTGTTTTCTTTCTTTGTTAAAAACAAAACACGTCTATACATGCGCTCAAAAGTATTTTGACAACCATTCAGTTCCTTGCTGGCAGCGGTTCTACTCACACTGCATATATTTTTGTCTATAAGGTATAATTACTCCGCATTTATCAACATGCCTGAGACTAAAGAACTTTTCAATTTTTTATTTTTTTATATTAAACCTACCAAAGTGACTCTATTTTGCCTAATGGAAAGCATGAATAGAATCCAAGAGCGGTGGTCGTCATACTCACTGCGAATGCCGACAGTGCAATATGGCGACCCATGCTATGGCGGCGTAATGAGATGCTTTTTCACGCTCCGCTTAAAGGACCCGAGATCGTAGTGGGAGGGAAACACGTGCGCCGGGAATGAATTCCAGGCTTTAACCGTTCTGCACAGGAATGAAGAGCCGAACCGTTTAGTTCGGGAGCGTATGTCTACCATTCTGAAACGGTGACTTCCAAGGCCAGCACGAGTTGTCCTATAGAGGAATAGAGAGGATGGGATCAGTTGGAAGAGCTCTTCAGGATACATCTCCATGATAAAGACGATAGAGGGCTGCCATAGAGGTGACATCTCTTCGCAACTGCAGAGACTCAAGGGATTGAGTGACTTTCGGGTTATTGATAATCCGGACTGCTCGCCGCTGTAACCGATCTAAAGCATCCAGCAAATACTGCGTGGATCCATCGTAAAGATGAGAACAGTACGCCACGCAGGAGCGTACCTGGGTCTTATAAAGAAGACACAAATGTTCAGGCGCAAAGAACCGTCTCACTTTGTTAAGTACACCCAGCTTCCGCGAGGCCGCCTTAGTAACGCTTTCAATATATTCTCGTGGATTAAGGTCCCGGCCAATACTCATACCCAGGATACTGTGATTGTCATGCAGTGGCAGTTGAGTGTTCTGAAAAGTGGGAAGGGGAAGGAATGGAGATTTTTTGGCAGAGAGCGCGCAAACCTGTGTTTTCTTGGCGTTGAACTCGACCAGATTCTCTTGGCCTCATTGAGAAATACGGCCCAGGACCCGGTCCAGCTCAGTGACAAGCTTTTGTCGCTTTTCCTCAACGTCCGCTAGTTTGGCTGTAGGGTGACCGTAGACCGTCCATGAACTGTGCTGTCGTCTGCATAGCAATGTATATCGCCAAGGGTCAACACGTCATTGATATGCAGAAGAAACAGTGTGGATGACAGGACGGAACCGTGAGGTACACCAGCATTAACCTGCTGAAAGTTGGAGGTGGCGCCGTCGCAGAGGACTCTAATGCGGCGCTTGTGCAGAAATGCGGCCACCCAGCTGCAGAGTTTGTAGGGCAGGCCGAATGATGGAAGTTTGGAGAGGAGCGAACGGTGCTAAACCCTATCGAAAGCCTTGGCCATATCGAGACTGATAGCCAAGGACTCCCCATGCCTATCTACAACCTCACCCCAAAGGTATGTGAAAAACGCAAGGAGATCACCCGTGGATCTGGTCGGTCTGAAGCCGTATTGCTGATCATTTAACAACGAGTGATCCTCCAGGTGATGGACTAGTTGTTTATTAATGACACGTTCGAGCACCTTGCAGATAACGGAAGTGATGGCTATAGGTCGGTAATTGGCCGGGTTGGAGCAGTCGCCTTTTTTGGGTATGGGTTGGACATTCGCCTCTCTCCAGATCTCCGGAACAATCTCGGAGGAATACGACAAGCGGTATAGACACGTCAATGCTGGAGACAACTCTGGAGCGCAGTTCTTAAGAACCATCGCCGAAATATCGTCTGGTCCACTGGCTTTCCGGACGTCGAGTGACGGGTCCTCAAGGCAGCGCAGACGGCGGTAACAAACATCCGCCCTGACGAAAAGATAATCTCCAGCCTTTGCGAGAAAGTACTCCTCCAGTATGTAGCCGGGATAGTGGATATAAGTCGTGTCATCAGGGCGGCGTATTTGTGTCTCCGTCAGGAATGCATGCAGTATGGCCGGCCGTACCGTCTCGAGGTGCTGATGGACGGCTCTGAGGTTTGCATGGAGTCCACGGATATTCGCGAACTCCGCCTCAAGAAGCGAGTTTGTGGGAGAGGAGGAGTGTGCCGCTGTTGTAACAATATTCTCTTTTATATGCGCTGCCATGGTTATGTGTTGGAAAAGGGGAAACGGAGTCATAAAAAAGGCATGACAGTCGTCGCGGCAGTGTAGTCTGAGACTCGGAATACTATGGTTTCACATTACGGTGAAGCAAGACGGTGACCGAACCGTCGGACAGAAGGGCCTTTGTACCCTGCCAGAAGTGATCGCCGGGCCCCACCGGCACGACGAGCCACTCCGCAGATTATGCGCGACCTGACGGGGCAGCCTCCCAGGGTGGTTAACCGTGGTTGGGCCCCTCTCTATGCCGTGGGCGGCTAGCGACACCACCGTTTCTACGGGTCTCCCTGGCCGACGGTTCGATCCACATCACCCCCACAGTGACCCCACGAGCACTCCACTGCTCACACACTTACTACGACAACTGTCACCCCTGCATCATTGGGCCTCCGGTCTCGCACTCACCAACGAAAGACGAATGCACGAGTGCTGTCGCTTTAGGTTGGTCTTCTGTATGAGGGTAGTACCACCCCGGTCGAACTGGCCCATTCGTGCTGAGATCAGCGCAGCTCTACTACCTCCAATAGTGAATATTCAAATGATATTAAAAATGCCGTGATAACTGCCCTACAAAGTGGAATGACGCAAGCAGAAGTTGCTCGAAGTTTTAAAGTGTCACGACAACTTGTTAGTTCATGGAATAAAGCTTATAATAAACGTAAAACTATTGAAAATAAGCCTCGATGTGGCCGTCCGAAAAAAACATCCACTAAGGAAGACCATTTGTTAAAAAGGTTATCGACAAGTGATGTCCAAAAAACGGCTGTGCAGATAAAAAACGAGTCACAGCAAAATTACGACGTGAATTTACACGTTTCAACTGTAAAACGCAGACTAAAGGACTTCGGATTACATGGACGATGTCCAACTAAGAAACTTCTAAATTCTGCAAGGAATAGGAAGCTGCGCCTTGCGTTTGCGAAACGGTTCAGATTACGGACGAGTTCAGAATGGTCCAAGGTGTTGTGGAGTGACGAAAACAAATTCAAATTAGTGTCATGTGATGGTATACGGTACGTGCGACGTCCTGTAAACAAAAGATTTGATGTTGGATACCAAATACCCACAGTAAAGCATGGAGGTGGCAATGTTATGGACTGGGAATGCTTTTCTCGCCGCGGAGTCGGACCTCTAGTTAGGATAGAAGGTACTATGGATCGCTTTATGTACGCAGAACTATTAAAGCAACAAATGCTACCCTATGCTAAAGCAAATATGACATCTGCTTGGTATTCGCTAAATAAAACTCACTAAAATCAAAATTCTCGATTGGCCAAGTCAAAGTGCCGATTTAAACCCGATAGAGCATTTTTGGAAAGAACTGAATCGCCGCGTAAGATGTCGAAACTATTCAAATAAAGATGCTTTATATGAAGCACTAAGTAACGAATGGGGCCGAATAACCATTGATCGTTTGCAGAAACTAGTTGACTCGATGCCGGCACGTTGTGATGCGGTCTTGAAGGCTAATGGATATGCAACAAAATACTAATAGTTAATATCAAAAATAATATTTTTTTATTTTATAAAATAAAAAACTTTCCTTGTCAAAATACTTTTGAGCCGAGTCGTAAATAATTTTTCTTTATGTTTTCTTTTTGTGTAGATCTAAGTGTCTTAATTTGTGAAACGTATCATTACTTCAAATATAATCTTTGATTGGAAACAATTTTGTTATCATTTTTTGTGATATGGAATAAAATTGAGTTGTCAAAATACTTTTGAGCGCTACTGTATATGTACATTTACTTTGAGTGCAATAAAACAGGAGTAAGTAAACGTTAATATGATTATAACTATAGTGGCGCTTACGAAGATGCCAAAAAACAACTTTGATCTTGACGAAACGAGGTAGGGCTTACGCGAATATCCTTAGTTGCTTTCAACTCACCGACCCTTGCGTATTTACCGGACTGTTAGAATATCTTTGCAATTGACCTTGGCAAGTTGAAGGACTGTGATGTAAGAAGATCGTTTCGCACAATAAATAATGGAAACAAGGCACCGATATGCTGTGTCCGCGTTCTGTTCTAAGGCAGAAATAAGGATTTTCACTAAAGCTTCCCTGAAAATAGTCAAAATTTCCCGACGTTGGCTAATTATATTTTAGAATATGGATCAGTATAATATAATCAATCGCGCACAACTTGCGCGAATCGTATCCCTTCTTGATATCGCGAGCCGAGGGACTCGTTCTTTCAGAAACCACAATACATATGTAAAATTTTATGCCAAAGTTTATTTGTGGTTTATACGTTACGGGCTACTAATTTAAACAAATAAGAGTGTAAAATTATACACATGACGTATATTATTTTTATTTAAGGTTCTTTTCAATAACGTAATGGTTGTATATCACAGATGCTGGCAAAAGCTAATAATGGAATTAATTAAAAGGATCGCCATGGCGATAATGATGCAGGTGTTGATATGAATGTTGTAGCTGCATAATCCAACATAAATACTTGATCATATTGTAATAGATGACTAGGTGTAATAGTAAACGCTAGCACATTATTATGTAATTAAAACAAAACATTTTTTTTATTTACATAATAATCCTATTTATTTTACGACAAAATCGCTATTTAATCTTTTTAATATGTAGGTATTAATAAAGATTGTATCCAAACAAAATCTGGCACCCTCTTCTACATATATAACATATATAAGTGTAATACTGAGAAAGAGCGTTACCAAACACAAAATGGCAGCGTGCTATTAAGATATTACGGGTATGTTCACTCTCGATTTGATCTCAGTTTTAAGAGTGCTACGTCACGATCAGATAGCTAGCATATGTACATATGTATGTACCTTAAACTAATATTAATCACAATATTAAAGCTCTGTATATAAACATCATTACGGTGTTGATTCAAACTTCATTTCTCAGATTACAATTTACATTAACACTTATTGCATGACATGCATGCTGGGTATGCATAGAAATAATAAAGTTCTATTATGAGTAATTAAGAAATCTCAGTTTATAAAAAAGCTAGACGACATTAAGATTAAATTTATTTCCTTGTATGGAACTTATCTAATTGTCATATTCTATCAAGTAAACCGCTAAAATCAATTTAGCATCGTTTCCTCGAATACAAAAGCAACACGTGGCAGTCAATATGTACATACATATGGTGAAACTTGGAGTGGTTAATACGAAAGCGGAAAACATACGTGTCAAAATGAACCGAGCACGACAAAGCGTAACTCCGGACGATTTACTCGGTACAATATAATCGACAATATGTCAAGTGAATATGTTATACGAGTATGTGCATGTGCTATTTTCTTTATTCCGTATACCGGAATTAAAGACCGTAAAATTTGATACAGTGACTACCAAATCCATCTCATCACATTATCACATTAATAAAAACCTTCAATAATTCACTGCTGGACATAGGATTCTCCTCAGAAAGGAGATTTTGACCTACTACATACTACCTAATAAAATATATATAATACTAGCTGACCCGGCAAACGTTGTTTTGCCAGTTTTCGACCGGAGAGAAATAATGATTAAATTACTAAAATGGCTATTAAAAAATAAGGGTTGATCGTAGAAGGGTGAAAATTGAGGATTGTATGTATTTTTGTATATTGTATCGTAAAAAAATAGAAATTAAAAATTTTATCTAAAAAATAAAAAAAAAATTTAGGGTTGTACTACCCCTAACATTTAGGGGGATGAAAAATAGATGTTGGCCGATCCTCATAGATACCGGATAAGCACAAAAGATTTCATCAAAATCGGTCAAGCCGTTTCGGAGGAGTACGGCAACGAAAACTGGGACACGAGAATTTTATATATTAGATATATTTATTAAATATATATTTCGGACATTTGACACACGTTATCTAGTTTCAAACTAAGCAGAGCTTGTGCTATGATAAAAGACTGACTGATAGAATACTTAAATAGATTTCTTTTGTAAATATGTACATATTACAGATAGAAAACACCTACACTTGGAAAAAAATATTTGCAAATCATACAAAGATTTGCTCCGACCCGGGAATCAAACCCGAGACCTCAAGCAGTCACATTCACTGTCGCTGCGCCACCGAGGCGGGTTATTCCACGCTGGCCAGTCAGGTTCGTATAGAATTTGTCTCAAGGTTTCATTCTCTTTGATGGTCCATAATTGAGTGATAAACCACAACTTTGGCAATGTGTCCTGAATATGTATTCTAACGTGAAAGCTTCACTTGATGAGGTTAAAGTTGTGCTAATCCACTTGCATCCAATTTTACAGTAAGTAGCTTTTACACGCTATGTATACTATAGTATCTAAATTCATAAATTATTTGACAAATATTTACTTAAGTACGTACAAATGTTCAGCATAAGAAAAGGTTAAGAAAATACAATAAAAGATTTAGAACAGTCATAGAACAAATCTATTGAATTTTAAGCTTTAAACTCGTTTTATGGATTATATCACTTTCCTAATAACTAGTGGTTTTAACTATGTCATAACTTATATATAAATCTACAATTATCATTATTATCAACAGCCTTTTACAGTCCACTGCTGGACACAAGCCTCTCCTTAGCAAGGAAATTTTGGCCTAATATACCACGCTGGCCAGATGGCTTGGAATAGGGTTTGTTTCAAGCTTTCCTTTTCCTTGTAGTGATATTTTCCGGAATAGTTTGTTCCCTTAGTCACTTTTTACGACTCCCACGGGATGAATAGCGGTGGTAACATTATATATTCTTAATCCATCACCACACGGACTATAAATCTACAAAAGAATAAATAATATTTTTGGTATACAATGCATCTTAATAATTTAAGATTTAAAAAGTAACTAATATAGAATGGATTGCAACACTAACGTACTCGTATACCTAACTCAACAGCCGAAAATAATACAACTAAGAAAAGTTACAAGTGTGAAGTAAACTTATGTTCTCATAGTTTACTGTTATCTTTGAACAAATATCGTTGTGGCTCAAACTTTACATATTCTTACCCTTTTCCTATAAATCCTCAGTGTTTACATATACTTTACATATAGTAGTGAAATCCTACCTGATACTGTAAGTAATTACAATGTAATATAAATTAAGCACATTAATATAGAAAATGGAGCACATAATTAGTATAGAACTGACTAAGTTTGTCTTACAAACTTTGAAAACAAGAAAAGAAAATGGATGGTTTTACTCTGTCTGCGGGGTTATTTGTAGCTCGCTAGTCGAAGAATAGCTTAGTTACGAACAACTAATGAACTTATTTCGGCTATTCATTTCTTACAGGATCTTCGTAGACTTGATCTTTAAAATTGCCTGAAAGATTAACCATAATATAAATGATTGCGTCTACGCTATTAAAGTAACACTTTTATTTTTGGGTGCTATTCTTATGAGAAAATGCCACCTGTATTTACTGGGAAAAGAATCGAATAAACATTATTATACAGAGCTAATACAGTTTACATGTAAGATAACGTCAATTTTACGACAACAAATGGTACAAAAGGTACAATATAAACTTGATAATAATAAACTCTAATTAATATGTACGAGTAGTTGAAACTATTGTCACAAATAAATACATAAGTAAATATGTTAATATTCATTTTGTCTTTTTTTTCAAAAAATACAAAAAGAACATGATTAGCTTTGCATTTACCTTTTTATAGTTCTTTTTGCAGGCAATACAAACACAAAAAAGAAGTTTGGATTTATATCTAAATAGTTTAAAAAGATGGGAAGTTAAAATTGCTTACTAGACTCAATAATGTGGTTTGAATATTCAAAATCTATTTGAAAATTATAGATAAGGGTGATAAAAATGGTCAAAGATATTGACATTGAGAAAAATAATATCTACGAGTATATCTGGACTACCACGTTAGTGCCAGTGGTAACGTATGCCACTAAGTCTCAGCTTTGGTTACCGAGTCAGACTAAATGTTTGTATGATCTGCAAATATTTGTTTCAGAGTTTGGCTGTATTCTATGTATAATATGTATGTATTTACAAAAGAAAGTATAAATATATTTATATCAGTTGTCAAATACCTATAGTACTAGCTCTGCTTAGTTTGGGACTAGGTGGCGTTGTATGTCAGATATCTGAAATATTATTATCATTATTATATCTCTGAATTAATTATAATAGATCAATTTTAATGTGATATATTCAATGTTACAAACTATTTATAGGGTGTAAAGGTTACGATTAGACGGGCCTTACGCATATTTACTGTCCTAGTATGATAAAAACCTATTTATTTCTGTTATTACATGATTTATTACGTTGTCATAAACATTCTGTTATATCACCCAGTTGTCATGTAGTAAAATTATTATACTAGAACAATACTTGGCCGCTTTCCTCTTTTTCATGCGGCCAAATCACATATTATTATGGTTTACATGAATATTATGCGATGTGCGGGGCTCGTTGTAGAACAAACATTGGCGGAACATTCACATTCACGCTCCTCCGTAGATATGAGATGACGTCATCGACGTCGAATACCCAAACAATAACAAGTCCCATGGGAAATTTTTTCAGTGTTAACGGCAACCTTTATTTTATTCTCTTCCCAAGATTCGGTACTTTGTTGAAGGAGTTCCTATTAATATTTTATTACACGGGGCGTAATTGCTCTGAATTTACTATACAATAGACGATTGCCACCCTTGGAAAAGTAACGCGAAACACTTCAATTTGACAGGGACCTTAAATTAGAGAATCCCATTAATTACCAAACTCTTGATTGTAGTAATGACCCTTTTACTAAAAGTGTCATATGTATACATATTTTTAGATTTTATAAAATTTATAAGTCTTTAGTAATTGAAATAATTTTAATTTTAAGTAATAGTAGTCTATGTCTATTCAAACTTATTACAATAGAACTATCATTACACTCAAACTGTGTTCTACACGTTTAGCACAAGAAGTCGCTAATACCATGCTTTCACATTCATAATTTTGGTTTTTGTATATAACAGAGATCAAATGAGCAAACAGAAGTATAGTAAAATGGTAAGTGACTATAAAGAAGGTAGGTTAGTTCTTCGGTAACCTCATTTGGAGAAAAATCCATTCCCAATAAACTAGTGGAATCACTCTGACCAAGCTGAGCCGAAACAGGGTTACTGTAAATGTGTACGAAATCTATACCTACCAAGTAAAGTCTTGTCTTTCTCCTTTATTATGTACTAGTAATTATTTATTTCTTCCTTGTATAACTATGACAAAACTATACTTGTGGCATGCATCTTATACTTAAACTAGCTTAAACTTATGACTCAAAACTTGTCCCAAATATTCACCAAACACATATTTATGCATTTACTAAATCAATTATCAACTTTCATCTAGTTGAAATTGGTTACCGTTTTTGCGAAATGCTAATTTTGATTTAAACGCAATTATTAAACGATAAAAAATATTTTCTTATAATTATTATAAGAAAATATATTCGTATATAATTATATTATATATAATATATCTTATTATTATTATTTTTCTTATTTGAATAATAATTTACCACAAAACGAATAAACAAATCATAGAGTTATATGGCCGCTAGAAGTCAACTAGAAGTCTGTTACATATTTATATTAAAAAAATAAACTGTTGGTCATTAGATGGTCTTTTCTTTTACAAAAAAGAAAGTGTGTCATGAAATTGAGTCTCAATATTTAACACTTAATTCTTGAGTACGAGACATTAATATTTAAATTTGAAGTACCTAAACGCTTCTGATAAAGCTTATATGTTAAGCTTACTTAGTCCAACTGTGTAAAATAATTTTACTACTGTATTTCAGGAGAAAACGTTTTTACAAAGTCCCTACGCAACGAAATGCTATTTCCTTCCTACATCAATACTTAATTAACCATGTGTCTACCAGCGTGTACTCTTTAATTAAAACCTACGTCTATTGTAAAGGTCATATGTGCATGGCCCACGCTTTGCCAGATCGTGATCGTTCCTCTTCATGGGTCGTATGTCATATAAACATTTAATTATAAGTCACTTATAGTTTCTATTCACAACTACATACATAGCGAGAATTGCTTGAACACCGTATAAGGATTTCCAGTTGTGATGTTGTATTCTAAATATAAATATCCAAGACAGAAATTAGTGAGTGTTAGTGAGTTAGTGAGTCTTTTGTCAGAGCTGGGTGAGATAAGACATTTGTCTTTACTGTTCTGACTATTTAGTCAAAGCATAAAAATATTTTACTGTACTTACAGGTTCGGTACCGGTAATTATTTTGGTACACACCAACCTCTTATAATAACTTGAAATTAAAAAGGAGATGATGAATAAGTACACAACGTATTATCACTTAATACTTTATGTATTTATCATCAACAGCTTTTAACAGTCCACAGCTGGACATAACCTTTCCTTCAAAAGAAGGTTACCGTTTGACCAGCGTGATATAGTAGACCAACACCTACTTACTTTATGCATTGCTTTCGTTAATTTAGATATTATTAAATGATATTTAATGTGTGTTTCAAAATATTTCTGCCTAATTTACGTAATAGTCATTATATTTGTGAATGAAATTAGTATTTCGAAATTTATAAGGATAAATTTTACTTTTAAAAATTAAAATAGTTTATAGTATTCTAGAAAAAGAGCTAGAAATAGTTATTTGTCCATAAGTAATTTAATTTAAAAAACCATAAAGTTATGTCAAGTCATAAAGTAAAAAGAATTTCTTTAATATTAATGTTACATAAGTTTAGTTATGTCAAATTTACTGCGAAAAACTGGTGTCTTAACAATACAGTCTGAATTTTAGAACACAAAATCCCCAACCCTCGGACAAGTTTACATCTCAAAACTTAAAGTGCAAATACAGTTATGACCAAAATAGGTATTGTAGGTACTTTCCAAATGTATAGTTGCAAAAATTCAGGACAGTGATGGATCTCATACACTTAAGTGTACGTAATACTTAAGTGTATGGATATAAGGAACACTTAGCACAAAGAGTGCTTTATTGATTTCAACATCGGATATACACCCAAAGCGAAACAAACACCGAAGTCTTGTAGCCTGTCGATTACGCTAATGCTATGCAAGATGGAGATTGTTTGAACAACTGTTGAATACGCCGGTTTCTATTTCCGTAATATTTGGTTATTAAAATATATTGTATGTAACTATCTTATTCAGTATATTTTTACTATTATATTAGTATATTTTTGATGTATTCTCTTCAACAAATAGTTGAATAACAAAAGGATAATTTAATTACGTGATGTCATTTATTACCCTTAGAATGTGGCACAAAAACATATTATACGAGTATATAACCATGTACTACTAAATAACTAATTGAGTAATAAATTGATTAAGAAAAATCTGATTAACAATATGTCGCGCAAAAATTGTCTCATATAGGTATTTTTCTATTTATCTCGGCGTTTTGTCTCTTACATATATTAGAATATCTTTTAAATGTATTATTTTCTAACCACATTACATCTATAGCCTTTAAAAGTCCACTGCTGCTCATACGCCTCTCCTAACCAAAACTAAAAATTACTTAAAATTTTTGCGCTGGCTCTTCAAATTGGGCAAAATTGGTCGCTCAAGAGCAGAAGCAGCGCCGATCAGTTTTGGAGGAAGCTGTCGGAAGTGCTCGTCGAAAAACCACCTCCCGTCGAGGATCAGGCCTAGATAAAGGTCCCCATTTAGACCTGAATCGGTACGAGGACCAAATTGACTGCGACGGAGGCGCCGGGGATGGACTACGATAGGGCATATGGAACAGTAAACCCGGTACCTTAATGCGTCCAACCACCAGAGAGACTCCCGTGGTGGCCAGGCGTAGTGCCTCTTGAAAGTTCGTCCCCCAAGCTGTGATCAGTGTATCATCTGCGTAGCAAATGACGCCCAGGCCGGGGGGGGGGGGGGGTGACGATCTCGAACGGCCCAGCCGTATTCCATGTTACACATTAGTGGGCCGAGAACAGACCCCTGTGAAACAACATGACATCACACATTGCCGCTTTAGAACACCATCTCATGCTTGATATAGGTTTCCCTCAAGGTTCTCATATTTTTTTTTCGGTATTTGTATTAGAATAAATAACTTTTTTAAAAATTAAGGTGGTGAAATTGTAGTCAGTTATCTCATCGTAAATAATAAAACTATTAAAATACGAATATTGGTAAATAATCGTTTTTTTCTTTTTAATTTGATTTTTTTTTATAAAACGACGGATCAAACAATATTTATGAAAGTTAATCTATTCTTAACCAATTTTAAAATGAAAAATACCATAGAGGAATTAATGGAATTTCTTTAGAAAATATTTTGATGTGTTACGGTACTTTTCAGTATCGGTTTCAGACAGTAATTTTTGTTTCACAAAACAGTAGTCTTCTATTATTACAAAATAAAATATTATTAAGTCTTCGTTCTATTTAGTATGACATAACTAAGTCTGTGAAGAAAGATTTTATTCATTACTGTTTTCAAAAATTTGTTTTTCTTCAGTTAAACCGAATGTTAAGAGGACATGATTTGACTTGACGATGTAATGTAGCCTGCTGCGTGAATTCAGCAATACATGCTGTAGTAGCCGTTAAATTATCTACGCCATAGTTATCAAACCATATTTAATAGTCTAGGGACGATATTCATTGAAAATATCAACACTTACACAAAAGCTTAAACTATTTTTCTTAACCCACCTAAAACTTTGAGTGTCTACACACATAGTAGTAGATAAAGTTTGTAAATTAAAATTTAAAATCTCTGAAAGAACTAATACATTTTGCCTTGCTTCTGCAACATATATATTAACGATATATTACAACTTAGCAATATACCCGTTTTAAGCTTCGAATTCAACTAACAGTATTGAAAAACAACATTTAACATTTAAAAAAGTATCCTACTTTACATAAGTTATATTTTATAATACTTACAATGAATATTGCCGTTTACAGCCCGACGACGACCCCAATATTTACACTTATTGTGGAAAATAAACGAAATAATTACAACAATGGACTATTGTGCTCAAAAGATTAATTTTGGAATCATTTTGGAAGTAACAAGGTTTAATAATTTATTTTTAATGCTATTGTGTATCGTTCTGGATATTAGACACAAATATTTACATAGATATTATATCATTGTCATCATCAACAACCTTTAACAGGCCACTGCAGGACATAGGCCTCTCCTTAGAAGGAGGTTTTGGCCTACTAGACAACGCTGGTCAGAAGATTTGGTATAGGGTTTGTTTCAAATTTTCCTTCGCTTTACAGTGATGTTATTTTGCATATTTTGTTCCTTTAGTCGCCTTTAATGTTACTCATGGAAACGATAGGTGATGACTGTGATGACACTTTGTACTCTTAATGATGATGATTTTTTCTTATAGAAGCCTACCGAAGTAACTCCACTCAGTCTGACGGAAAGCATGAATAGTATCCAAGAGTGGTAGTCACCATACTCATTACGAACGCCGACAATGATGATGATATAACGCTGACCGGACAGATCGGTATTTATTTATTTATTTATTTATTTATTTATAACTTTATGCACAAATACATGCATCGGCGGACTTAATGCCTAAGGCATTTTCTGCCAGTCAACCGATTGGGTGATGCAGAGAAGATATGAGATAGGTGCACTTAAGGATAAGAAGTAATTGCCAGAGAAATATATACAGACCAGATAGATCATAAATAAGTAAATATACTTACATAAACACATAAATATATAACACATACAATCATACATACATACATATATAATACACATACACACAACTCATATACATACGTGCATACATATTACCACTATAAGATATACTAATACCAGGTGGTGACAGTAGTATTGGGCTTGCGTTAACTTTGGTACCCTAATAGAAGTCACGTATCGCTACGTTCTTCCTGTTTTCTGCAGAAAACGCAGCCGGTTAGCCCATTCCCACTCAGCTGTCTCCGTAGATTCCAAGCTAGGAGGTGGGGGCTGGTAGCTTCCGTTGCGATTTACAATGCCGCCTTGCAAATCTGGTTTACTAGTGAGCCCAGGAGTTGACGGACCTCCGCACAGTCTGTACACATCTACAGTCGATAGCGTCATCGTGAAGACGGTAAGGAGGACCTTGAGACCTTGATGAGGAGTACCGAGAGGCGCAGAAACCTATCAAGCTGACAATTAATCGCACCAAAGAAGGCCGCCATTGCCGTGCGACGTGACAAAAATTTTACACATAGTCATCCTCACTCCTCCTTGCGCCTTTTCCTGCAGCAGGCGGAACGCATACTCCATCGATAGACTCCTTGATTGGAGACGACAGGGAGAACGAATAAGATAATCAACCCCTCACAGATCCGGAGGTAGGGACGGCAGTTTTACAGAACCACTACAAGAGTACCGGCCCCGGGCCTCACGACCTCATGTCAGACCATCTCAGACAACTTCTGGACGCTAACTTGGCTTCAAGAAGTTTCCATGAGGGCTGAAAAAACGAGTAGCTATAGTAATAGAAGCTGTAAATAAGAGAAGGAGCGCCTGATAGACACATCATGTTGTTACTTTCTGACCGCAATGTCCGGCACCTCTGTGAGGTGGCACCAATCTGTCGGACGCTCAATTCAGCATCTGAGTAGGGTTCGTTTCGATGTTCGACGCCGTGTTGCACCGGAAGATCGTGACCGAAGAGGCTCTGAGCCGTGGTGGCGTTCTGCTAGCGGTGTCGTTGAAATCATCAATATATTCAATAGTCTGCTATTTAGATGCATCATGGAATCACTCTTATACTACAGGACGAAGGAAGCAGACTACTTAGAGTTATGTACGAGGGCCAAAATGGTGTTTTGAAACGTCGGCTCATGTCACACGGTATTCTTCATATTATAATCTACGATTGAGTCCTGTTCGTCTCTCCTCTCTGACTGGGTGTAATTTGCTACGCTAATGACACACTGATTATAGCTCAGGGGTAAATCGTTCAGGAGTCGATACGCCTTGTTACCATATAAGTTTCTCTCTGGTGGTTGGACGCATTGTGGCGTTGGGTTTACGGGAGGCCCTGGTAAGGCGGAAGCCGTCTTGTTCCATGAATTCTGTTGTAATCTGCCCCATGGCGCTTTCATCGTGATCAATTCTATCCTCGTACCGGTTCAGACCCAGATTAAGTATTTAGACTAGAAGTATCTAGACTTCTGCGCTGGTACACATTACAGACAGTATTAGACTAGGCATGGATAATGAAATGATCACACTTCACTCTACTCACTTTACTCGATTTTAGCTGCGCCTTTAACTAGTTTGTCAGCAAAAACCGATACGAAACCGAACCTAAGGCTTAGCCTTACTCTTTCGGTCGAAACCCAAACTTACTTAAACTGTTAAAGATTGCAGTTATGTACTGAAATCTTGTGTATATTTTGGATCTTGCGTATACATACAGTCAGTTAAATAGTGTTAAATAAAAAGAAGAAAATCATTAAAGTACGTAAGAAATACAACTATTATTCTTTTTATATCATGATTAACATGTTATATTTTAAGTGTTACAATATATACAAGGAAAATTTAAATAACAGAAAACACTATTCAATATATAAAAAAAACTGGACATAAATACAGAAAGATGAATTTAAACCAAATTAAATATAATAATACAATTCCGAATGTTTACATGAGTCGCTTAATTGTAAATGGCAGCGTCGTAACCTCGGTGACATCAAAACAATGACGCCGCTGCGATGAGCTGGTGAACTTAACATTTTTATTACTTATTCCAATCATTTGCTCTTTTAAATTAATCAATTAGATATGGTTTTATTCACACGTTTATTTCGGAAGTGCTCGACTGTCTTTAACAGTGTTCAACATTTTTTGAAGAAAGATACTTTGGTTATCACATAACCCGTTCCAGCCTTACAAGGGACAAGATTTACTCCACCTCGTGACCTCCACCAACGAATGATACGTTTTGATAGCGTTATTCGTAAATCAAGCCTCGTAAATATTCTTTGAATTAAGTCCCTTGGCTAAGCATCTACAGTTGTCGCCTTTATCATGAAGAACACGTGCTGGCTTTGGAACTCATCGTTTTAGAGCGGAAAATGTACGTGCCCAAATTAAACAGGTCAACTCTTCCTTCCTGTGCTAATTAGTTAAAACTTGAAATGATCGCTGCCTGAGGTCAAGATAATACATGTCAACTGCATAAACTCATGATGTTGCAAATTATGAAAGTATAAAAGTTGTTCTGTTCATAAGCCACTGGATATTTTTGTGCTTAGAATATAATCTGTAAGTATGTTAATCGTTTATGTGCAAAACATGAACTACACCCAATGTCATTAACAACGGGTGGAGGCGCAGGCGGGTGAGCCTGAGTTAGACACGAAGTTTGTCGAACGAAATACTATAATTAAATATTCAAGTTTCGTCTATTCTTGGCCGAAACCGAAACTAAAGTCCAATTCAGATTTTGACTGAAACCGAAACGTTCGGTCAGTCACTAATCCTAATCATATTACAGTACTTATATATAGTAGTATACACTGCAGTGATATTTTGTGCATGAAACGTTAATAGCTCCTTGTTACTGATATCATGAAGCGCTTACAAAACTGAATTTATCTCACATATATATTCTTCACCTATATTTTTTTTTGTGGTCTAAGAACATATTTTTAAGAACATGACTTAAACACAAATTATTTAGTGTTGATTATAATGATTCATGTTAAGGTAAGATTGATTACATTATAAAATCTTTCCTCTAATGGACTATGGTGACGTGCGCTATTACGAGCTGAATGCAGGTCTGCTCAACCAGCTAGAACGTCTCCTCAATAACTACAAACGATTCATCTTTAACCTTTAAAAGTATAATCATAGCTCCAGTTTCCGGTCCCAGCTCACATGGGTACCTATTACTGTATACTTTTCTCAATTCCCCATCTCCTCCTACTTATTTAACATCACAAATACAATTCTTGAGTAACAACCATAATAGAAACCTACGTTCGACTAATAATCTCCTGCTCACTCTACTGGGTTTGTCGACTCTTCGTTCTTCATGCAGGCTATCCTTTATTGGAACGCGCTTCCCCTCGAAGTCTGGATGGCTAAGAGTCGTTACTTGTTTAAAATTAAAGTGAAGAAGCTTTTACTAGCTGAATTGGCGACGTCTTAGTTCATCACCTGGTATTATTATATCTTATAGTGGTAATATGTATGCACGGATATGTATGAGTTGTATGTATGTATATTATACATGTATGTTAGGGTGTCCCTTATATGACAAAAAAAAATTTTTTTTCGAATTTCGAAATGCATACCCTCTATAATTTTTACTAATGCTATAAGATACTTAAATATAAAATTTTATCAATCTAGCATAATTGCAACCAGTGCCGACCGAGCTTCAAAGTTTAGTAAAAAACGTGTTTTGTCCTAAAATTTCAGTCTGCTATAATTTCACTATAAATGCAATGAATTAAGTGAATGAAATTAAATAATAAATTAGATGAACATTAATCTTTAATTAAAAACATAAAGAAATAAGAATCATTCAGGGTAACTTCTTTTTAGAGTAGTTTTTTTACAGTCTGGATACAATTTTAGATGTTCCTGGACACAGCGCAGCAAGAACTGTTTTTATTCTTCTTCAGCCGTGATAAGTCCGTTAAAATCTTGCATTAATTTAACAGCCCTTTCAGCAGTATCATTTACAACTCTCTAATAACTTATTCTTCTTTTAGCCTCCAGAAAAGCAGCATTGTTATTCCAAGAAGATACATCTTCCTTTAGAAAACTGTCGTCGATCTGCAGTCGTGATAAAAATTGTTTGCTCTTTTCCAATACGAAATCATCCAGTGCTTTGTCTAAAAAAAAGAAAAATAAGTTAAATAACAAATAAAAATCAACAACAATTTTGAAAATAAATAAATAAGTATTGGACATTGAAATTGAAATCCAACAAAAAGTCAATTTAACTTACCAAACAACTTTTGAGTTAGTTCTTCCTTCGACGGGTCATAGCGTTTGCTAAAATCCGAGATTTTGTCCCTGTTGAAGTTGGCAATCATCTTCTTCTTAGTTTGGTTGTCAACTTCATCATCAAATAGTGATAGAATGACTGTCTCTTCACATAAATACCACAAGTGATGGCTGAACTTGCTTATAGAAGCTTTAGAAATTGTTGCGTCAACTTTTTCAAACTCTTTTAACATCTTCAAGAAGCGCAAATCTTGATTAGGTGCTTTGGTCGCCATTGTACATTCGAGCCAAGGTTTAACATATAATATTACGAGAAATAAGCAAACATCTTGTAGAGCCTTTTTGTCCTTCGCAGTTACTCTGCATTGTGACTGAAGTAAACATATTTTTAAAGAATAGATCGCTCTCGCCATCCAGCGTGCCTGATGTATAGCTCCGGGGGGCCTTAGTTTTAATTTTTCCTCTGTGTCTCCTCCTAAAAATATTACGCACAGTTCGACCAACTCGCGGTAATCATCTCTTACAAAACCTTTATCTAATTCTGCCTTATAAAATAGTAACAACGCTTGAATGTCTGTCTCGGCAACCCGTGCTTTTACGAAATTAAGAGATGGTTCAATTTTAGTACAATCAATGTTTTTCCAATTTTCTTGGAACTTTTTGAACATCGGAATATCTGGGCTACTAGTAATTTGCTTAATCTTGGTTTCAAAGACAGCTTTTAGGACCAATTCATAAACATGATGACGACAGGCGAAAAGCAACAATTCTCTTCCTAAAGTTTGCTCCAAAATAGCACAAGCTCCATTGAAACGGCCCATATTGGAAGCTGTTGTGTCGCAGCACATTATTTGCACTTTATCATAAAGGTTCCAGTCAAAGAGAGCTGCTGATACAGCCTTCGCTTGATGTTTTCCAGAAGAACTTTCTAGTTTCGGCACTGCAAGAAGCTGCTCTCTATCGTCAAATGAAGCTATAACTGGCAAGCGTTCTTCTTTTGAACTCCGTACATCCAACCCTGGTAATAGTTTTCCATCCCAATGGACTGTGACTATGTCGGGTACATTGTTTTGGAAGTTAGATTTTATTGCTTCTGCCCTTGATTTTCTAGTTTCAGTACGAATTCGCTGAATCGAGGATTTGTTAATAAAGAAATCATCGCTGCTCAGACCAAGCGCTTCTACCACCGCATTAAGAATGTAAACGGTATCTCTAATGCTTAACTGGCATCGATCTAAAGCTGCAACTAGTTTAGGTGTTATAAGATTCTTTCTACCTCTTTTTGAACTTTGTTCATGGCAGGGAACGTCCGGCAAGCTGAGTTCAGAATTCAAGATCTGTTCTTCGTCTGAATCTTCTACACTGTCTAAGTTATTTGTGGTGGAAGTAGATGCAACAGCTAGTGATTCTCTTTGTCTTACAATCCTTTCCTCTTCTTCCAATCGTCGTTGTCTAGATCTTTGTTCTTTTTCCGCCAATTTTTTATCTACACCACCTAAGCATCCCGGTCGACCTGGCTCTCTCTGTTTCATTAAAAATAATTTATCTTCCTCTATTTTCATTCTCTCAAAAGCATCAGCATGTGCAATATCAAACAAATTATCAAGATTAATTATAAAATTGTTCTCACGACTCTTAAACGTAATCTGAGTTTTCTTACAATTTTTTTGCAACTCTCTCCAAACATGATATAAATCAATAAGTTTCTTCACGCAGTTAGGAAATGCCCTTGTTGGAATTCTTGCTTTTTCCCAATATATGATGCACTCCCTAATCACAAGATTTGCACTTTCACTAACAGTCAATTTAACCTCACGAATATTGTAAAATAGGACTGAGAGAACTTGTCGATTAGATGGTAATTTTGCACCATTTATTTGGTAGCTAGTCAATCCGATAAGAAAAATATTTTGTTTATCACTCCATAATTCCACCGACATGTTTACGCACTAAACAATGAAGCACTAAGAGTCTCAAAAATCACGTACGAAATGGCAAATAAAACATGTCGTAACAGGTCACTGGGCAGTACTTAAGCAACTTGTATCGACAAGTTTAAATAGCAAGTCGGCACGGGTTATCGTTTATATATCGAACTAATATTTTTTTCTAGACAATATAGGGTTATTACGAAACTTTTAAGAAGGTATGCGTAAAAAAATATCGAACTTGAAATTTAAGGGACACCCTAATGTATGTGTTATATATTTATATGTTTATGCAAGTACATTTGCTTATTTATGGTCAAACTAGTCTATATATACTTGGGGTGCTTGGCTAGAAAACCTCCACGTGGTGCACCCTGGTAACGTTGGCGATGGTGTTCATCACTGCCAACGGTTAATATTCTAGCACGAAGATGAAACCATTTCTTCGGCAATTCGGCCGAGACTTGGTCCAACAGAGCGGGCGTGTTCGTCGGATCCTCTGTTGGTTCTTCGCTCTTCGGAGCATTGAGGAGGAAAACCTCGGTAAAAAATCACAATGGTGGGACCCTTTCTAGGGTCGGAGTTCCTCCGCTCAGCGGTGGAAAAGGTAGGACGGGCTCGGTGTGCACTTACACTGCCACCGAGCAGGCATAAGGAGACGTAGTCTCCCTGCCTCCGTCGGCATATCGTAATCCCGAGTTGGAGTCTCGCGACTCCAATCGGGGTCGAGGGTCTTGGCTTAGCCGCCCGGACTGCGAGGAAGAAAACCTCTCTAAAAAATTACCCCGAATCCCGTGTTCTGGTGCGTGACCAGGGGATGCATGGCTGATGGGTAGTTCAGTCGTAAGCGCACTCCCAGCCGGGGCACCTGCGGACCCCTCGGTTGGGCACAAATTTACGCTTGCCCGGTGTGATGTAGGTACATATTAATTTATAATTGTTCATATACTGTTAGTAGGTAGCATTGTATTTCTGTCGAGAAATATACTGTGTGTTCAACAGACGTGTCTTTGATTAAGCTGCATACCTTCAATATAACAATTTGGCGACGAAGTTTATTAGAACCGTGCGTGAAAAAGTATTTAATTTAGAATCATGTCGATAGGTAAAATAAGTGAATTTAACGTAAGAACCGACAATTGGCGGTTGTATACAGAAAGACTGGAACAATATTTTAAAGTTAATAAAATCGAGGCCGACATGCAGGTACCGACATTGATAACGGTTATAGGAGCTGAGTGCTATGAATTATTAGTCAATTTATGCACACCACAAAAGCCCAGTGAGAAAAATTTTCAAGAATTGAAAGAAATTTTGGAAAAACATTTACAACCAAAACCCAGTATACTGGCAGAAAGATATAAATTTCGTAACAGGAAACAATATATCAACGAAGGTATAGCTGACTATGTGGCTGCACTAAAGAAGATATCTGCGATGTGCGATTTTAAAACTACCTTAGAGGAAAATCTACGGGATCAGTTCGCATGTAACATCATAAGCGACACAATACGACAGCGGTTGTTCGCAGAGGATGACCTGACTTTCAACAAGGCCTATACGTTGGCGGTTAATTTAGAGGCGGCAGAAAAAGATGCAGCAACGGTATGCCAAGGTCGAGCGGGTGTAGCCGCTGACCATATTGAGTGTCCAGCGATGTACAGCCGTGAAAAATTCGCGGCGCGGTCGCCGCAAACACCATCACGGCCACCGGTAGCGGTGGCGACGGCGGCGGGGTACCGCGGGAGGCTGTCGGCGAGCGGCGCGCGACGCGACGGGCGGTCACAGGTCGCGGCCGGTTGGCGGGAGCGTCGGCACCAACAGCAGTGCGGAGTATGCGGTGCTACACACGAGGAAGCGTCGTGTCGGTTTGCGGCCTACGTGTGTCGGGTTTGTAACCGGCAAGGACACCTCAAGTGAATGTGTCCATATGTGTCCGGGCATCATAACGTAAGTGCAGTGAGCGAGCCCGTTCAATCTCACAAGGAGTTACGAGGAGAGGTTGGTGACAAGGTAATTATTAATATAAATAAATTGTCTTTAAATCAATGCAAACCAATCTTGATTACGCTAAATGTAAATGGTCACAATATTTCGATGGAATGTGATACAGGTAGTGCAATAACATGTATAAGTGAGGATCTTTATCAGAAATTGTTTAAAAATTTAAGAGTCTATCCATGTAATGTAATATTACGATACTATACAGGGGAACTAGTACGCCCATTAGGAGTAATAAGGCCGAGAGTTATTTATAAAGACACGATTAAAGCATTGGATATGTATGTATTAAAAAATGGCAAAACATTATTGTTAGGACGACAGTGGTTGTTAGAATTAAAAATACCGATCTCAATTCATCAGGAAAATGTTAATAATGTGAAAAATGAGTTATTTAATTTAAGTGAATTCAGTTCCAGGTATAGTGAGGTGTTCGCGGACGGCCTCGGGCGCTTCACCGGCGGCCAGGTGACGGTGCGGGTACGAGAGGGCGCGCAGCCCGTGTATATGAAAGCGCGACCGCTGGCGTACGCGCTGCGCGAGCCGGTCGAGCGGGCGCTGGAGCAGTTGGTGCGCGACGACATCCTCGAGCCGGTGGAACGCTCAGACTGGGCCACGCCGATCGTGCCGGTCGTAAAAAAGGACGGCACGATCAGAATCTGCGCTGATTACAAACTAACGCTAAACAAGGTACTCGATATTGACCGTTATCCCTTGCCAAAAGTGGAAGACTTACTAGTTAGACTACACGGAGGGCAGCGCTTTAGTAAAATAGATTTATCACAGGCGTATGCCCAACTCGAATTGGACGAGTCGAGGAAATACACCGTAATCAATACGCATAAGGGGCTATTTATGTACAAACGATTAGTCTATGGCTTGGCATCGAGTCCTGGGATTTTTCAGAGACTGCTAGAACAATTATTCGCAGATATGCCACATGTTGGGGTATTCTTAGATGATATAATTATAACGGGAAAAGATACAGTCCAACATATAGACAATTTAGATAAGGTATTTCAACGATTGCGAGCACGTGGGTTGAAGGTAAAGAAAGAAAAATGCACCTTCTTCGCGGAGTCGGTTAGCTACTTAGGTCATGTAATTAGTAAGGATGGAGTTCACACTTGCCCGGACAAGGTGGACGCGATAGTGAATGCCCCGGCGCCGTTAAATATGTCAGAATTGAGAGCCTTTATAGGCTTAGTTATGTATTATGCTAAGTTTATAAAAAACGTCAGTACTATATTATCGCCACTATATAAGTTACTGAAAATAGGTAATAAATACGTATGGAGTATAGAATGTCAGCGTGCATTCGAGGCCGTGAAGTGTGTACTGAAGAGTAGTGAAGTGTTGTGTCATTACTCCACCAACTTACCGTTAGTGTTAACAGCGGACGCCAGCACAGCCGGGGTGGGGGCCGTCATTTCTCACCTCACACCGGAGGGGGAGCGTCCGATCGCGTACGCCTCTCGTACACTTACGGCGGCCGAACGGGCTTATGCCCAAATAGATAGAGAGGCGCTAGCTATTGTTTTTGGAATCAAAAAGTTCCACCAGTATTTATATGGTCGTAAATTTATTCTGCGAACGGATCATAAGCCATTAACGTACATATTCGGAGATAGAGTAGGTATACCGGTGATGGCGGCATCACGATTACAAAGATGGGCTATTCTATTATCGGGTTATGATTATAAAATAGAATATGTAACCTCCACGAAAAATTGTGCAGATGCATTATCTAGACTACCTCAGTCGGCAATCAATTCGCGCCCGTCGAGTGACGAAAACGAAGTAACATATTTTAATTTTGTAGAGAAATTTTTACCAATAACAAACAGTGATATTAAAGTAGCTACGTCGAAAGATGTTTTAGTGAGCAGAGTGAAGGCTTACGTCCAGTCCGGCTGGCCTAGTTCGTGCAATGACGACGACCTTCAACCCTATTTTCTTAGACGACGGGAATTATACATAGAAAAGGGTTGTCTTATGTGGGGGTACAGAATAATAATACCATCCACGTTACGGGGTTCAGTCTTAGAACAGCTCCACATTAGCCACATGGGTATTGTAAAGACAAAAAGTTTG
Source organism: Hypercompe scribonia (assembly GCA_949316085.1). Lineage (NCBI taxonomy): Eukaryota > Metazoa > Arthropoda > Insecta > Lepidoptera > Erebidae > Hypercompe > Hypercompe scribonia. The sequence goes on from OX438975.1 coordinate 10,471,299, forward strand.
GCTCGTAGCTATGTGTGGTGGCCGGGGATAGACGCCGACGTGGAAGACACCTGTCGGCGATGCGAGACGTGTGCGATAGAGGCGCAAGCACCGCCGCGAGCGACGCCTAAGCCTAGGCCGTATTTAGATCAGCCATGGAGTAGGTTACACGTGGATTTTTTAGGTCCAATTTATGGGAAGACTTTTCTTATTGTAATTGATGCGACAACGAAATGGTTAGAAGTATTTGAAATGCCGCGAACAACTGCTTCCAGTGTAATTAAGGTGTTAAGATCGACCTTCGCTCGTTTTGGGTTGCCTTTAGAAGTGGTTTCGGATCAGGGCCCACCATTTACAAGCTCCGAATTCAGAGATTTCCTAAAGAGCAATGGCATACGTCAGTCACATTCGCCGATATATCACCCCTCATCGAACGGTGCAGCGGAAAACGCGGTGAATTTGTGTAAACGGGTAATAAAAAAAGCTTACAGAGACTCTATTGATATCGAAACAGCACTACAGACATTTTTAATAACCTATAGAAATAGCATTCATAGTACGACCGGTGAAAGTCCGTCCATGTTACTCCAGCGCCGGCCGCTACGGTCACGATTGGACTTGCTGCGGAACGACGGGGCTCTCGAGGACCGCGTGCGGCGCGCGCAACAGTGCCAGGTAGCCAATAGCGGGGGACAGGAACGTATATTTTCCGAAGGGGACGCAGTCTGGGCTCGGGAGTACAACAACCGGGACAAGTGGGTAAAAGGCGCGGTTGTGGACAGAGAGGGTTCACGTAGATATATACTAGAAAGGGATGACGGTCAATTGGTAAAGAGGCATATTGACCAAATCAGACGCAGATCCACTAATATTTTTCCCCACATGGAAAAAGAAGGTGTGGAGGAACTCGAGGATGTCGTGGAGCAACAACCAGAGTCGGGCCTGGTGGAGGAGAGGGCGGAGATTGAGAGGGAGGAAAAGGATACTAATACGTTGGCTGGAGATCAATCTCAGTGTCTGCAATCACCGACCTCTCACTCTCCAGGCTCCCCTAAGCAACTGACACAGCAGTCACCTGTGCGGTCGCCGGTGAGGCGTCTGATGCGAACACGCAGACCCCCAATCAGATTTGGGTATGAAAATTAAGTAAGATTACTATTTAGAATAAATAAAATACTACTAGAATAATTAATTAGCGTTATATAAGTTAAACGGCCACATTTCGATAGCATTAAGTGATGAAATATTGTACTACACCTTACTGTGATTTGGTTATGTAAATCATGTACGTAGGGGGGTTTAGGTGGGGAGGTGTGATGTAGGTACATATTAATTTATAATTGTTCATATACTGTTAGTAGGTAGCATTGTATTTCTGTCGAGAAATATACTGTGTGTTCAACAGACGTGTCTTTGATTAAGCTGCATACCTTCAATATAACACCCGGGTATTGGGGATCTCTGCCCGGGTCGACCTTTCTTCTCCCCATCTCATGGGTTCAATTATGGAAATTCAAATTAAAAATACAAAAACTAAGGAAGGAAAGAAGGAGATAGATGGTAGGAAGCAGAAAAGTGCAAGGGCGGACTTCTGTTCCAACGACGAGGAAGCATTGGTTGGGATGCCTACCTCGGTGGGGCTCCCAGAAGTTATTATGACTGCTGGGAGCCGAAGAACATCGGAGCGATTACGCTCCAGATCTACCGCGGGCGGAAGCTCCAATGCGAGGACGGACATGCTGGACTACATGGAGACGGAGCCGAGTGACAGCCGAAAACGCGGACGCTCCAGGGATGAGGAGAGCGATACATCCCAGGAGATGCTACCTCCTAAGGTAGCAAGCAGCCGCAGAGGGAGGTCGCGAACCCCGATCTCGGCCCCGTCAGGCTCCGTCTTCTGTAAGGCGGAAGCCTATAGACGGGTCAGGGCGGACGGCGAAGTTTTAGCGGAGGAGGAGATCGCTGATCTCCTGCTAAAAATAAAGGAACCGATGGTGGGGGATTCAGTTCCTCAAACACCATCGTTCATGCAGGAGAGAGCGAATGCGGCGGTGGCCATTATTCACAAAGTGGCCACCAAGTCGAGTAACCTTAAGGGCTCTTTTGTGAAAGCCCTTAAGGACTCCTCTTCCGCTATCGCGGGGGTCGTGGATACCCTCATCGGGGACGTGGCTCGTCTCCAAGCCGCCAACGATCGTCTGACGGGGCAAGTGGCTGAGCTCAGCGCTCAGTTCGCCCAATTCCGGGCGCATCGCCCGACAGAGGATCCGGTCACGTCCCCGTCTCAGCCTGCCCCCTCTTCCAACCTCGGTGGCATTCCTGATGTCCATCTGCGCCAAATAACAGATGCAGTATGGTGCATGATGGACGGGCGTCTGGCTGGTCTGGAGGCAAGGCTGCCACCAGCCCCTGTTGTCCGGCCGCCGCTCGCGGCCCATAAAGCGAAGGTTGCATCGGTATCAGCATCGCTTCCCGTTGCGACCGGCCGCGTGTCCTACGCGGCGGCGGCGGCGGTCTCTGCTGCTCCTGCAATTCCTACGAGGGCACGGCAGGCAGCCAGGGCAACAGCCCGGACGCCTGCACTGAGGTCAGGGACCAAAGCAGCGGCAAGGGCTGGGGCGGAGTTCCCTCCGCTCCCCACTCCAACCGCTGTATCTGGCACCTCCACAAGTGCTCCCTCCACATCTGCCCCTTCCACGGATGGTTGGCAGGTAGTCGGGGGGGCTAAAAAGTCCCTCCCGAAAACGGGGTAAGAAGTCTGCACAAAAAGCAGCCTCTACCCCGCAGGCGCCATCGGCTGCGGTGGCTGCCACAAAGACGCCGCGCAAACTACAGGCGCCTAAAAGCGCGGCTGTGGTAGTCACCGTTTCGCCGGAGGCAGCTAGCGGCGGGCTGTCCTACGCGGCCATTTTCAAAAGGGCCCGGGACAGTCTCGCACGCGATTTCGGGACAGTAGGTGTCAGAATGCGCCTCGCCCAAACGGGAGCTCGAGTCCTCGAGTTCCCTGGGGCTGAAGGTGCTAAGACGGCGGACACAATTGCCGAGAAGTTGCGAAGTATGTTTACGGCTACGGATGGTGTCAAGATCGCCAGGCCCACCAAGTGCGCAGAATTGCGCATTTCGGGCCTGGACGACTCCATAACGGCCGAGGATGTCCGTGTTGCAGTAAGAGAGCAGACGTGTTGCAACACGGACAACATTAGGGTCGGCACCATCCGCCCCGGTCCAGGAGGACTTGGCGCAGTGTGGGTCAGCTGTCCCGTAGCGTCGGCCAAAATGTTGGGCGACGCCGGCAGGCTGCTCATCGGTTTCGTGAGCGCTAGGATCACAGTCCTGGCGGCGAGACCGATGAGGTGTTACAAATGCCTGGCATCGGGGCACACACGCGCCAAGTGCGTCAGTTGTTTCGACTGCAGCGGATTATGTTTCCGCTGCGGTCGACCGGGGCACAAGGCGGCAGATTGTTCTGCTGCCCCTCACTGCCCCGCGTGTGTGGCGGGTAACAAACCCGCCAATCACCAGATTGGGCAGGGGGGTTGCAAACCTCCCCGCAGTTCTCGGCAGGCGTCAGGGGCTAGCCAGTCGGCCCAGGCTGCTTCTGACGTCGTTCGTGCGTCTATACCGTCGCCCATGGAGGAGGCTGTAGAGACGGTCGAGTAATGGCCCAAGTCTCCAACCTCCTTGTCCAGACTAACCTGAACCACTGTGCCGCGGCGCAGGACCTTTTTCTGCAAACCATGGCACAGTGGTCGATCGGTGTTGCCGTAGCCGCGGAACCCTATTATGTTCCTCCCCGTCCAAACTGGTTGGGTGACCGGGACGATTCCGTAGCAGTCGTCGGCTCCACGGCGGCTCATTCCCCGCCCTTGTCGCTAAGAGACAAGGGCACTGGATATGTTGCTGCCGAGTGGGGGGGGATCACTGTATATGGTGTATACTTCTCCCCCAACCGGAGTTTGAACGACTTCGAGGTTTTCCTTAACAACTTGGAAACCTCGATGCGGCGACTAACGTCTGGGCACGTCTTAGTGCTGGGGGACTTCAACGTAAAGTCCATTGCGTGGGGTTTCCCCAGGACGGACGCTAGGGGCGAGGCCGTAGAGGAGTGGGCGGCCTCGGTGGGCCTCTGTTTACTAAACAGGGGCTCCACCAACACGTGTGTGCGACAGCAGGGAGGGTCGATAGTGGACCTTTCGTTCGCTACCCCTGCCCTCGCCGCACGAGTAAGGAACTGGCGTGTCCTGGAAGAGGTTGAGACGCTCTCGGATCATCTCTATATCCGATTTGAGCTCTCCCGCTCCCAGGGCCCCAGTAGGGGTCACGCGACGCGGCGTTCTTCTCGCTTTCCGCGGTGGGCTATAGCCAAACTGAATAGGGACCTACTGGAGGAGGCAGCCATTATTCACTCTTGGCTGTCTCCGCAGGCTCCAATCGAGGAGGTCGACATGGGGGCTGGTCGTTTCCGCGATGCGATTACGCAAATCTGCGATGCGGCCATGCCCCGCATACGAGGTTGTCGGCCTCCACGGAAGGAAGTTTACTGGTGGTCCCAGGAGTTGGCGGACCTCCGCGCGGCCTGTACTCGTGCCCGGAGGTCCTACACCCGTGGTCGGCGGCGACACCGCGAAGAGGGCGGGGAAGACCAGCTTCATGAGGAGTACCGAGAGGCGCGGAAAACTCTGAAGCTGGCCATCAGCCGCGCCAAGGAAATTAAGCGTAAGGAGATGCTGGAGGGTCTCGATCGTGACCCCTGGGGTCGCCCTTATCGTGCGGCGCGACAAAAGCTCCGCACGTCGGGCCCCCCCCTTACAGAGACACTCCAGCCCAGCTTCCTGCGGGATGTGGTCGAGGGCCTTTTCCCGCAGCGGGTGGATCACACACCCCCGTCGATGGTCTTCATGGCCAGAGACGACGGGGGTAACGAGGACAATGTTCCGCCCGTTAGGGAATCGGAGGTGCCCCCACCTCCGATTCCCTAACGGGCGGTTGTTCTACGGATTCGCTCTAAGAACACCGCCCCTGGGCCAGATGGGATACCTGCCCGAGTATTGGCACGATCCCTCGACCACATGTCAGACCGCCTCAGGGAGGTCTTGGACGCAAGCTTGTTGTCCGGACGCTTCCCTGAGTGCTGGAAAAGCGGGAAGCTGGTCCTATTAAGGAAGCCGGGACGGCTTACCGATTCAGTGGCGGCCTATAGGCCCATTGTGTTGCTGGACGAGGCGGGTAAACTGTTTGAGAGGATACTCTCTGCCCGAATCTTCCGGCACCTCTGCGAGGTGGGCCCCGATCTGTCGGACGCCCAATTTGGTTTTCGGGCGGAGCGTTCGACGGTCGATGCTGTGCTGCGCCTGAGGGCCGTTACCGAAGAGGCGGTGAGCTGTGGTGTCGTTGGACATCGCCAACGCATTTAACAGTCTGCCATTTAGCTGCATCAGGGAAGTACTCCACTACCACGGGGTGCCCGAGTACCTGAGGCGGCTTGTGGCAGACTATCTTGAGGAGCGTACCGTCGTGTACGAGGACCGAGATGGTATTCTGAGGCGGCGGCCCATGTCGTGCGGTGTTCCACAGGGGTCCGTCCTCGGACCACTGCTGTGGAATATGGGATACGACTGGGCCCTTCGAGGTCGTCTTCCCCCCGGGCTGGGCGTAATTTGTTACGCCGATGACACATTGGTCACGGCCCGGGGGGCGAACTTTCAAAAGGCGGCGCGTCTGGCCACCGTGGGAGTCTCTTTGGTGGTCGGGCGCATTGAGGCGCTGGGTTTACGGGTGGCCCTAGATAAGACGGAAGCCCTTTTGTTTCATGGGCCCCGTCGTGGTCCACCCCCCGGTGCCTCTATCGTTGTCAATTCGGTCCTCGTACCGATTAAGGCCCAGATGAAGTATCTGGGCCTAATCCTCGACGGCAGGTGGCTCTTCGACGAGCACTTCCGACAGCTTACTCCAAAGCTGGTCGGCGCTGCTTCTGCTCTTGGGCGACTTCTGCCCAATTTGGGTGGAGCCAGCGTCGCGACGAGACGGTTATACACGGGGGTTGTTCGGTCAATGGCGCTGTATGGTGCACCGGTGTGGGCGGCGGCTCTGACCGCCCAGAATAGGTCTCGCCTCTGGCGCCCTCAGAGGATATTGGCGGTTAGAGCCATACGCGGTTACCGCACCGTATCGACGGAGGCGGCGTGCGCCCTGGCCGGAACTCCCCCGTGGGATTTGGAGGCGGCAGTGCTCGCCGAAGTTTATCGGCGGACGGCTGACTTCCGGGCGGGTAGCGGCATACGGCCCCCGCCCGAGGAGATACGCGAGTGGCGTGAGGCCGCTCGTCGAGCCACGATGGCTCGTTGGTCATTCCGGTTGGAGACTCCACGTGCTGGCTTTGCCCTCGTGGAGGCTCTCCAGCCGGTCATCACCGAGTGGGCAGGACGGCAGCACGGGACCCTTTCCTTCCGACTGACGCAGGTCCTTTCCGGGCCTGGTTGCTTCGGGAAGTATCTGCACTCGGTCGCCAGGAGGGAATTGAGTCCCGCCTGTTACCACTGCGACTGCAGTGAGGACTCGGCTCAGCACACGCTAGCGGTTTGTTCCGCCTGGGCGGCGCAGCGTGGGGTCCTCACTGCAGTTATTGGAGGAGATCTCTCGCTACCGGCCGTCATACGCTCCATGGCCGGTAGCGACAGTTGTTTTAAAAAAAAAAAATGTCTATATATACTAAATCCTCTGTCAATTACTTCTTATCCTTAAGAGCACCTACCTCATATTTTCTCTGCATCTCCCAATCGGTTAACTGGCAGAAAATGCCTTAGCCATTAAGTCCGCCGATGGATGTATTTGTGCATAAAGTTGTAAATAAATTAGTAAATAAATAAAATATGTTGAAGACCAACATAATTATTGTATTGGATACGATTGGCTCTATTCGTGTACGATAATGTTGGTTTCTCTCTACACAAATTCGGATCATCATCAGCCTACTGCAGTCCACTGTTGGATATGGGCCTCTCCCATTGTACGCCACTCTGATTGATTATAAACTTCTTCCATCTCGCTCAATTTATTTGAAACTCGGATATGGTATAAATATAACAAACTAAGAATTTTTTAATGTAAAATCACATTTCATGGATTTTAGTTTTTATTTTTAAACTTGTAAGACCAAAATCTTACTCATAGCAATTTTGTGGATTCGATGTTTAAATAATGTTCCATTTTCTTTTCTTCAAACGTGTCGTAGCAAAGTAACTCATTAGTAAATACCAATTTGCAGGATTCGTAGGATTAGTGATACATAAAGTACTTATAGAATGGACTGCGTCGAAAAGTCAGTGGCTTAGCGTAAGATTTCCATTTTGGAAGGCTCATAAATCCGGTCCGTGTTGGATTTATATTCGGAGCTTCATACACATATTCAATTCCGTAATGCGAGGTCCGAACCGATCGACATCTGAATAATCACATGTTAGGGTAAATTGACGGCCGTCGAATACAAAGGAATATACCTCGGATTTTTGCAATACACAACAGTGAGGTAATTAACATTCATTGTTATATTATATTTGATAACAGCTGCTTTACGATATATAACAAAATAATGAAAATTTGGAGATTTAAAAGAAGTAAACTGTATTTTGATTTGTATTGTGTGCAAATGATTAATAAATATATATGTTCTAATTACTACTACTACTATTAATTCATATTACAGATAAGTTGAAAGGATGCTATAATGTAAGTAAGTGACTTTAACGTAGTCAAAATGAAATATAATTAAAATATTTCATTTCGCGATCTATTTTCAACCACATACTAGATATTAAAAGTGAATCAATCTTTTTTTTACAATAAAACATCCTATTTGATCATGAACAATTCTTTAAAGTAAAGTAAACCAAAACCTTAATCTCTCCTTCTCCCAAATTCCCAAGTAACATAAGACACCCACTTGAAACTGAGACCATTCAATACAAGAAATAGATATTACTAGACTAAATTTCTTTGTGCGATCCACAAATCTACACTGAAATGATTGAACTGTATTTTTATAAATCTATTTTTAATATATTTAGCAAAATAAGAGTAGTTTGATTCAGAGAGGACCTGGAATCACATGATCCGGCTCCCTCCAAGAATATGATGCCAGAGGCCCGACTGTCGGGGTAGTTTTTAGTGAAAACATGACTCCTGTACCCACGAAGCAGTAGGCAGAGATTTTCAACATCATCAACAAAAAAAAAGACAGCAGAAACACATAAAGTCAAGAAATGCTAAAAGGCATTGAAATAGCCGTACAAAATCACTATTATTTTAGCTAACCGAAGTCAGATCAAAGTTTCCCCTGGGAGATCATAATATTCGGCACAAACTGGTTAATAGTTACAAAGGTACAAGTAGTTCGCCCCAGTACAAGAAAATCGAGGTAAATTACTTGTAGAAAAAGTTGAAGTTAATAAGCCTTTTATTTTTCAGCAATATAATAGTTTCCAAAGATTTCATTCTTTCAGAAAATTGCCTGAAAGATAATATCTCAGATTTAGGACACGAATAAAGCAAAAAACGGATACATTCCTGCTCGTCTAAAATGCTTCAAATTACATTTCTTGTAAATGAAAAAGTTTTCACAAGTTTACATTACGTGGACTGAAAAAAAATACCAGTTTTATTATCGGCTTTACAAGTCTAAACAATAAAAAGTGAGTAAAGCGTTAAAAAAAATCCAACATTCAATTTCAGTTAGGCCGTGTATTTATTTTCTCAGTTGTTTCTTATTTCATTAGATATATTGCTAAAGGTAATTTGTAAAATTCTATAAAGGTTTAATTAGTGATTTGTGAGAGGGCTTAAGGGACTGAAGATATTTGATATTCAAAATAATATCAAGACCAAACAAATTAACAATATTGGTTGAAGGTTTTCGCTCGTGACAGATTAAAGTAAATTTGTAAAGCTAGAAAATGCGAGGCGTTAGTGGTAATGCAATTTTTTTATTTACATTAACAATATCACAACAATTAGAGTATCTAACAAGTACATAAAAAACTCGCTTTTTCAGAATAAAATCTGTGCAAACAAGGTTTTCGCTTATTTTGTTTATCATCACAAAGTGCAATATTCTTGCTGTTGTCCTTTTTGTCACACTCTCATTTACGTTGTTGGTGGGCAATTAAATATACATGAGACTGCGGAGGGTTATTTTTTCATCCCTCAAAGGGTCGCATACGCCTACCTACCAAAGACAAATAGCAAGTAACTCGTTACTGTTACAATATTTACAGGATTACTGTAAAATATCTTAATAAACTTAATTTACACCTCGCTGAAATTTTAATAAAGACTTAATTAAGTTTGGGTTTGTTAGAACGTCAAAGATTGTTGCCAAGTAGGAGGAGATCACATTGCTTCTAAAGCCGTTTTGAAATTAATTTATATATTAATTTACTAATTGATTTAAATATATAGGCATCAGAATATATTTTTCAATTAACGAGCAAATCATAATTGACACCTATTCATTGACTGAATTTTCACGTTAGTTTCTGTAAATACATTTTTATAATATTTTAGAATCCATCAATATTAAAAGCACTGTAGGTGTTGTCTATGTTCATATTGCTTCTTGTTTATTTATTAACAAGAAGAACATTTAAGAAATAGTCATGGAGAGACTATCTCTAGCTTTCTCTACATATGTATCACTTTAATTGCCGATATTTCTAAATCTTTCAAAACTGAAGATACTTTTGATAAAGACGAACGACATAAAATTAAAGATTTTATCTGTTGTGTGATTGACCATTATAGTTTATTATCTTAATAATTAGACAATCTTATCGAGTAATAATATAATATGAAATTAAAACTGTCTTATTGATGTTCTTGGGTAAGCTTACATCGGCAATGAATGAATATAAAATTACATTTGGAAAAAAATAAAATAATGGTAGACACATTACTTTTGAGTTGGTTGAGATCACACCAAATATGCGACAAGACAAGATTCACAAGATGTCGGCACGCACTGGCTGGAACTGTTCCAATAACTCACCGAGATAAGCATTTTGAGAAATTTCATAAATTCGTGAATTTGGATTTTCTTTCTTCTTAATCCATCCGTATATAATCGATTACATTTTAGAAGATGTGCACGGAGACTTTGAGAATTACAATTTTATGAAACCAAATCAAATAGGATTCCATATGATATGTGTAGAATGTCTGTTCTAGCTTAAATCATAATGTTATACATGATCTACCAAACACCCAATTGTAGGATATATTTTTACAACAAAAAAAAATTAAATTTACTATGATAATATTGAAATTCAATAACGAATGAATACTAAATCGTAACACGTCATTTCAAACACACCTTTCTTCAAACATTTTAAAGTTATGCCACTATATGACAAGTATTCAACCATTCCTTTTTCCAGGAGTGAAATAAAAAATTACTAAAAACCCATTTTTATAATTTTTCAAAATGATTTACATAATTACATATATTACATTTTATTTAGCAAGCATTGTTTTTTGGAACGAAGTTCCTTACGGCAGGCTTGGAGGGGATAGAGATTTCGCTGCGGGACCGAACCGAAAAAAATGTGATAGTAAAACCATAAGAAAAAATCTGTGGAAAAAGTGCGTGGAATAAATCTGTGGAATAAATCTGTGGAAAAAAGTGCGTGGAATAAAACCGTTAAATGAGTTTTTATTATTTTTTTCTATTTTTCTATTTCTATGTAATTTTTAATTAATAATAATGTTGACAAAAAAAAATAAAGATACATATTTTTTTGTTATTTCAGTTGAAATTTGAATTACGATGTTTTTTTTATTTTAAGTAATTTATTATTTTATTATTTTATTATTTTAAGGAATTTATTATTTTATTTCCTAAAATACTGAATTTCCTAAATACTTTCTTGTACTTAAATAAAAACTAATCAGCAAAATTTAAGAGAAAAATCAAGAAAACCTACATAAAATTGAGCACGATTTTTTTTGCAAATTGTGTCGATTCCACATTATCCGAAGGAACTTCGTTCCTACCTGGTGTCCCACGACACCATTCATTTTTTATTTTTATTTAGATTTTTTGAAAAGTGGGACTACTATTTGTTCTGTATCTTCATTTTGACTTTGACATGATTACTTTTACCGGGTTTTTAAAGACGATTATCGCGATTACTTACGGCACACTCCGCATAGTTTGGTGCTATAGTATGTATTTTTGTTTCCAAACGGAATATACAATAGCAACACAATAAAGAAACTTCGAGTCTAGACTTAACAAACATGTACAAAAGTGCTGGTATACAAAGCAGTGACCCACCTACACCTACACCTACAGTGCCATAGGAACAAAGTTAAATATAATGTTTAAAGAGAATGTTTAGCAAAATTTACATACTTAATAGATAAGTCGGGTTTTTTACCAGAAAAAAATATGACGTAATTTAGATCTGCGTAACAAGTCCTAAAGTCGACTTTGTAAGATTCGATATCCAGATACGTACGTAAAGATAGGAGCATCTCAGACCACGATAAGTGCTCCAATGAGTGGATCAATTTATCTGCGTGTCACCACAGCGTAGCTACCATGAGTACTTACACACACATATAGCAGTCTTGCACCAAACGACTGTAAATATGTACTTTGTACTCGGATGAAATATCACACTTAATAATCTTACATTACGGGCATTAGGACGTGAAGATTTATTCGGTAAATATTGGCGTAAAATGTAGACTTGACTGTAGGCTAAAAGCGGAAAGATGCTATGAAAGATGATGACCCAATATTTTTTTTATTAGAATCACACAAGATACACCTCATGTCGCGTCGCATTGAGTTTTTGATAGGATGTGATTCGACTCTACATGCGACTCTAGTCGTCGGATAGCATCGGGTTTTATTACTGTGTTTATGTGTAAGATAGAGGCAAAAAATGTTACTAGTGAATTAAGTTTTCGTAAACTACCAAAAATATCATTGACATACTTATGGTAACTTCACTTGTAGCAATAAAAACAAGTTTTAACGGAGTCCTAATTGTCGTATCTGAATCAAAATATATGTTTTCGGATGATAATTCTATAATTTGCTGGAAGAGTTTTATGTTGACGTTTTAATAAGCTGTGTAATTATTGAAATAATCTGAAATACATAAGTAGGTATACCTGCACAATATTAATCTCAAATAGTTGATTTCTCGAATTGGGCTAAAACTACAGAAAAATTGTATATTTAAAGCAATTTTCGTAGCTTTTTCCAAATTTTAGATTTTACAATATCTACTTATTGCCATATTTGTAGCACTGTAATGTAGTAATAGTTCATTATACGTGTTCGAAAACAGCAAGTATATTGAGAAGTTGATTAAGTAACTGGAAAAACTATCCATTACAGGAAAGCATTATCTGAAATAAATAACTATGACTTTCATTGGCTTTTACTCCTTGTGTTTCAGTAAATGTATTTACGCTGTGTACCTTTGATTAATTTAATGAAGAAGTTGTCGACTAAGCTCATTTAACAACCTCTGTAAGTAAAAACTACTTCGTCGACCAGACATCTAAGTACAAAGGCATGAGTAGCCCAACTAATTGCTCACTTAAATGTGATGGAGAACTCTTATTACTTAGATACGTTCTTAATTACTTAGATGTATAGATGTGTTGGTATTTCGACAAATGTACTTAATGTAGAGTTTGAGTAATTCTTGATTCGCTCATAGTAATTACGTCAGCTGTGCACAAAGTGTTAATTTACACCCGCACTTAGTATATTTTATGCTTGAATAGCTATTGATATTTATATATTCGTATATAACAACATATTACAGAGGCTTCTCACTTTGAAAATATCTCATCAGAACTCATTCACTTTGAAAATAATTTATTACTTTATAATGTCGGCGTTGCTGCACGGTTGATTTGATTTGGTTCGTATTAAAGTTATTTATTATTTCAACGTTGATGTATCTCATGCCAAGAATGAAGGTTAAAAATCTAGGCATCGTTACATGATAAATACATTCAGAATATATCTGGTGGTAATCAAGCGATCGAAATTCAAATTCAATTTTAATGGTAAAAAATTTTAAAATTTTAAATAACCAGCTATAGGCTAAAGAAATAATTGAGTGGTAGAAAACACTAAATTTAAATGAAATAGAAACAATGATTAAAACTTTTTTATTCTTTCTTTTATGCATATAGGTTTTTACTAAGGTAAACCACAAATTACAAATTGTGTCTTCACAGTTATATTATATTTGTCAACGGATATTAGAGAAGGTTGGCTTCCAGGAATCGTAATCTTACGGTTTTATTAACAAAACCTGACCCTCGACTTTTTCTTTTCTCGATGCAATTTGAAAAAAAAAAAGAGCAATATATGTAATTGTAGAGAAATACAATGGTAGAAAAAAGAACCAGTATTAACAAAATGGATTGGGACCAAAAATAAAAAAATATATTTTATGAGTATGTAATAAAATATTTCTAAAAATATACAGAATTTCTCTTCACAAGCTCCCTTCTCATTTAAAGTTATTATTCTCAGTTCATTAGTAGTATCTTAAGCGACTTAAAAAAACCTTTTTGAGTCGTTTTTGAGTTTGTTTAGATATTAACTTACTACGATGCAAAGAAATACATATGGAAATCAAATAACATTTCTATTTTGGATTACGAACCTTCATAAGTGAGATATGCATCATATTTATACAAATTTCAATATTATGAATATTCTTCCAAATCTCTTTCTCTATTTTTAAAGACAACGCCCGTATTAGGAACATATACTATGTCGTGGGGGACTTAACAAACATACAAGAAACGGACACAAAGAACGCACACTCTCAGGACAACAATTTGTAGATCACACAGTGTTGTCTCGTGTGGGGTGTGAACTCACTACACTCAGTGCAGTAGAGAGCAGCGTGGTGGCTGCTTAAACTACTACGTCATCCGTGCAGTCGATTGTTAGTTTGAGAGGTAACGCGATCATAATTCATCTTATTATTTAAATTTTATACTTATATATTAAACTACCTGACGCTTTAATAAAAAATAAATTTCTGAAAAATTAAAATTTTCTGTTAGGTTTCTTAAGAAATTTAAAAATATAGATAAAATTCACACCACAACATATCTTGACAAGGTACTTTTTTAAAAAAAAATAAAACCTTTTTCCAAATTGACACAAATCGAAATATTGTAAGCCCATAGTCGAGGTGCGTTATACATAAATCCTATTCTTTTGGAAAGTTTTCTTTTAGTACAATTTTGAATAACTTATCATCATAAGTGTCACGACCCATTTCCCCGAGGGAATTAGCCTGGCTTATGTTAGATCCCATGTAAGAAGTGGCGAGCCCACTTATACACTTTGGATTGAAAAAATAGGGTGACCTGTAAAATATGAGGTGGTCTTACCAACCCTAATCGGCCATAGCTGTCGATTAATTACGAAGCAGATAACATGTATTAGACCGTTTGTTATCGGATGAATATTAATATAAAATTTATTTTCGCTATGTTTTCTTAAACTGTACAACAAAATTTTTTTTTCTAATTTTCAAGTAAAGCTTGTTATATTGACCTATTTACTATACAACAACGTAATTTTTTTTATAAAAGCATCTGCCCAATTTGACTCTACACTACCTGATGGAAACATTAGTACATAAAATTCAAAAATTCTACTTATAGAATCCAAAAGTGGTGGTTACCATCTGGTAATGCAGTATGGTTGCCTAGTTAGATGCTTTGTCACACCCTGCTTAGAAGAACCGGGATCAAAGTGAGAAGGAAACACGTGTGCTGGAATTTGAGTTTTATGTTAATGCCATGGAGACTGCAACTTTATCTAAAACATAATAATAGGTATATAGCTATTGCGTACTGGTACGAATTTTGGTACTACGTAATGTAAAGCATTATGAATTGATACTATTCTATTTATGACTTAATAAAAAAAAACATTAAGAAACTTCAATATTCGCATGTTCAGTATCTTCAAACCTTTATTTTTCTCTACTCTCTTCCTAAAGTAAACTGTAAATAAAGACTTTATATTTAATAATAAAAGTCTTAATTACATAAGGTTCTAATTTTCAGTTCTTTTACTTTCAATCTTTGGAATTATACAACATAAAATTTTTATTTCACTGGCAACATTTCAAAAATTATTTTATTACAATCAGTACCACATATCAATGTGAGAGTTTGGCACTAAATGATAACATGAAATTCTTATAATGCATTAAGGATCAATATGACAGAGGATATTTAAAACTATAAGTTTAATTTAATTGTACTTTGACTTTCTATTCTTGGCCTCTATAATTTGAAAAATTACTGGAGTTTTTTTGTAACAACAGATGGTTTGCTTTATATGACAATTTCAACTCATTTCTAATGTATGAAAACTTTCGTAATTACATGGCCTAAATGCGAGTGATTATAACAACCATTTTGACCACAAACGATATTTCGGCGGGAAATTATTTCAACATCAATTTACTTCAAACTATCATTAAATTTATTTTATTCACTTTTGAACATTTACTTAAATTAATGACGACCTCTGGTCAACACTATATTGCAGTCATTATCTAAAAATCACATTTCTTTTTATTTCTTCTCTTCTTTTTCTTTTCTTCTTTTTTTTTAAGACAACGCCCGGAATGAAACCTGTGTCACGAGGGACTTTAAAAACATACAAGAAAGGAATACAAAGAAGACCCAGACTCGACACAACAAATTTTGGATCACACAAAGTGTTGTCCCATGTAGAGTTTGAACACATAACACTCAGCGAAGTAGAGAGCGGCGTGGCGACCGCTTAAACCACTAGGCCAATATTTTGCCATCTATAATTGGATTCCACTGTCCCACTTACATAACACTTGAATTACACTTATACCTACGTAAATTATACTAAAACTTAAAATTAATTGAAATTGAAAAATCTTATTATAATCGTTAATTTTTTTGTTAACTAAACCTTAGCTTTCTCATAGATTGTAACTTAATATAACCAGAATCATTATGGTGAACTATACAAATGTACAATATATAAATGCATACATACAATATAAAAATAAAATGTGTATTAATTATTATACAAATACTAATAGTGTGACAGTAGTATTAAGGAGGAGACACTGCCTGAGGAGTTCACCTTAAGCATGTAGCAAAAGGTGTACTCCTCAGATAGTATATCGGTATTTCGAAAGCATGCAACTTATACTGAGAACGATTCACGATCCGAAAGATGCTGACTTGTATTGAGAAGATCAACCCTAAGAAGTAGCTAAAACTCTCTCTTTGAAAATCTTATGTAGAAGTTTATCCTTTTATTTAACAACTGCTAATATTTAATGACGAGGAAAAAATGGCGTGAAATTTCGCCTTGAAACTTGGTAATCTCAGAATGAGCACAATCTTTATGATTCTTATAATGTACTTTAAGAACTCATTAACACAGTTTCTATCTGGCTTTGATTCACCATCATCATTATCTAAACATGAGATAGAAAACATAGATATTGATTTACGAAATATGTCGAATGTTTAGTGAGGAAAGAGCATTGTTTTTGACACTGAATTTGACATTTTCTTTGTAGCAGAAATTAACCTGGATATAGTGAAAATTATGTATTCGTACCGGAAAACGTAGCGTTGTTAGACCTCCCACAAGATGGTCCGACAACCTGGTGGAGGTGGCGGGAAGCCGTTGGATGAGGGCAACACACGATTGGTTGTGGTGGTAAATCTTGGGGAAATACGTCATTTTGCGGAAGGAGGTGGCGGAGCAGGATCCGATAGGACGACCTCCACTCGGACCCAGTTCACCGGTGCCCTGACTGTGCCCGTGGGTGGACGGGACGAGTTTTCCTCTACGGATGTACATACTACAGTGGCTAACCGCGGGGAGATAACGTCTGCGTGTGCCGTACGTCGTCTAAATAGTGAGATTTATGAGGCAGGCTCTATGAGGGATCTGGTGTCGTAATAACAGCAATTCCCGGATCTCTCTTATCTGAGTAGTGAAGTGGCACACCGTTTGTTTTTAGTCGGTCCAATTCCGACACATCGCCCTGCCTCAAACTTCAATGGGGTCCCGAGTGGGTTTTCACATGTTAACAAAAAAAGAAAAATTCCGATGTCCTGCAGCGGACGTCTTTCGGCCGTAGTGATGATGTTTTGTTCCCTGAAACATTTAAATTATGAATATGGTGTAAATATTATTTCGCTCTTTAAAGACCATTACGAGCTTAATAGAGTTAACGGTTACCAGTAAGAAACTCTATAAATTCTATTAAATGTGCAAATGCATGCGTTGTTATTGACTTTTGGAATTTGGTAGCTAAGTTATTATGTTCATTAGACTTATTATTTTACAGATTATAGCTAATGCTAACAAACATTTTTAGCAATAGAGCATTTGGCGTAGTTTTCACTTCACTTTTGAAGATAGTTGTACGCAATTTCGATAAATCGCTTTCGATATATCTATATTTGTATTTTAAAACTTAACTTAAGCTGTGTTTGTTGCTAATGCTTATGGTACCTATCTATTTATCTAATTTTATATATATTATATATTTTATTGTTTTATCAAAGTGATCACTGGGTCACGATTTCATATTCTTTTTCTTGTACACCCGGTCCATCATCAATACGACAATAGGTACTATGCACAGTCCAATCCTTTCTAGTCATTCTATACCCCTGTTACAATTCGGGCACGTATGGCACATTTTGATTTATTGATCGAAACAGCGGAACGGACTCTATAAATAAAACGGAACAAATAAATAAAACAACAAACGATGGAGGCGGTTTCGACACGAGAACTGAAACCATATTTCTTTTTTTTTTTCAGTTTGCAAATGCACATTCAATAAACTGTTACTTCAGTCTCGTATTTGAAATACCTATATTTTTTATATATTCTATAAACTCGTAACTATACATCCGTAAGTCAAAATTCATTCAAAATAAAACTATCTAAACTTTCGTCATTACAAAACGATTTATTGAAAGAAACATACAATATGGTTTATTATTTTGTTCATATTAAAAAGTGGCACGGGACGACGAACCAACGACTTGAGGAAAATGACTGGCAGCGGATGGATACGGACTGTCCCAGACCGAGATGGTTTGCGCAAAGTGTTCTTTCGTACTTCGTTTAGCAGTAGACGGTAATAAACTGGAGAAGAAGAAAAATGAGATAATAAGTCCGGGTCAAATTTCAGCGTCTTATAAAACCAGTAAATGATATACATACATACGTAAGGCGACAACAATTACTTAAATTTTTTTAAATAAACAAGTGATGCAAAATCCATGTACCAATAAAGTTTACTTTTAATTATAAAAACAGTGTATTGTTTATTTTTTTTTTTAAATACATTTAGTAATTATGATAACAAAGTACTTTTACTCCTAGCTATCCATGAGGCTCCTATAACATGACTTTTATAATAACACCTTTTACAAAACAACACGACACTACATTACTTCAAATATAATAAGCATAGATTTCTTTTTACCTATAAACCTTTATAAAACACCTGAGAAAGTACTAGTATCTATAAATATTTGGAGCTGCCTGTTGTCGACAAAGTTAAACAAAAATATAATAAAAAAGGACTTAACGGAAGATTATGTTTCGGGGGCAAAGGTAATATTTACATAACTTAGAGATTGTCTTTTCTTAGATTTAAAACGATGACTCGGATGTCCTACTTTCTATTGGTAATACTGTTACAAATTATATCAATATGTGTATTTGTTTATGGTACAGCATCATTGGTGAAGTATTTAAAGACTTTTTAACAGACTTTTTTAACTTTAAGTTTTTCAAAAAGATTCTCAATTTGAATTTTTTTTTTATTTAGGATTATCCCTCTTTGGTTGCTCTCAAATTTAAAGAAAAGATTCCATTTTTAATGTTAAATCGTATTTACACATTAAAAACATTTGTAATGTTTAGTTTAATTTAGTTTAGTTTCGTGTAAGATACGGTTGTAAAAGAGGAGGTGGGTCTCAATTCGCATGTTTATATATTTTAATTTTTTTCAAAATGGTCCCATTTAAATTTCATGTAGATCTGATGACTCATTTCGGAGATAAACAACGGAACTCTTCAAAAAATGACAGCAAATCAACTTAAGATTGCTACTATCATATAAATATGCATAGTTTACGAAATCACACAAGATAACATCATGCCGATACTTTTGAAGATGGTGCTGACATGTTTCCATCCAGACTCTGATGATGGGATCCTAGAAAAATATAGAGAAATTCACAACTTTTACAGACCCGTCAATGTATATAAGTTTGTTAATCCAAGTATACAGTTATTTGCATTCGGTAGTCGTTATATCATGTTACTGAGCTGATGATGGAAGGCTGGCCAAGTGATAACCGAGTGGTTCAATTCTAGCCTAAGCATCTATAGATGGTTGACCATTCTTAACATATTGAAATCCCTGCTCGGGGAACACGTTTAGCCGTCGATCCCGGTTGCTATACGAACATCTGTAACAATCGTTAAGTACCAACATCTATGAATTATAAGTCTGATTCAAGTCACTGCGCTTAAAATTTGACAGGTAACCTTATCACGGAAACTCGAAAAAACTTAGCTCCCTATGCGACACTTTTAAATATTTCATTATGTAGTAGTATTTCATGACATGTAAGATACCCATTACATATATCTACTGACTTTCCATCACACATCACACACATCTATGAGAAATTAATGATTGATTACAATTAGACACTACTCTTTAGGTAAGTGGGTTCAGTGTATCTCCTGGGAGTCTAGTGTGACTTTATTATATGTCTAATCGATCGTCACGGGTATCACCTCGGGCTTTCTGATTAATCCGCACTAAAAACTTTATCAATAGCAACGCCAAACGCGCTCGACTATTGAGTTCATGTGAAATAAACTCACAATAGGCTATGTGAACACTTAACTTATCGTAATATTAACTGCGGTCACCATGACGACCTGAAGTGATTAAATTCACTAAAGCCCGCAGGGCACTATCCCAAAGCCCTGATCTATTTATGTAAAAAAAATAACGAAACGCCAAATTTACACTGCGCAGGGTCGCGACTCAGAACCCAACAAATTGTGTAAGAAACCGTATGCGCAAACATTGCGCGAAAAACAACAATTAAGACTAATTGTCAATATTTAAATTAGAACACTAAGATAAGATAACCAATAAACTGCAGCATTGTAGAGTTGCCAGCGAATTAGAGCCACCGTACACAGCAATCTTTTTTTTGGCATGAGTTCATTGAAGCATAACTTTGTGAAGTTTGCTCAGTGAGTAACTTTAGACAGCTACATACATGCAAGTTGAATAAATTTTAAAAAAGCTTCTTTTTAATAATAATTAGATAATTTAAACAATGACATGTGTTACTAGTTAAAATGCAGCTGTATAAATAAATAAATAAATAAATATTTTGGACTCTTGACACACAACGCTATCTAGCCTCAAACTAAGTAAAGTTTGTATTATAAAAGTTAAATTAGCTGATAGAATGTTTATATACTCTTTTTTTATAAATATACACATATTATACATAGAAAACACTGAAAATCCGAAACAAATATTGTAGATCATACAAAAATTTAGTCGGACCCGGTAATTGTACCACCAGTAAAACGAAGAAACCTTAACTACTAATCAATGAAATTTATCTGTCATTAGATTTGTTTTTTTATTTATTTTTTTATGTCAAGAGCCTACCAAAGTGACTCTACTCTGCCTGATGGAAAGCATGAATAGAATCCAAAAGTTGTAGTCACCATACTCATTGCAAATGCTGACAATGCAGTATGGTGACTCATACTATGGCGGCCTATTAAGATGCTTTTTACGCCTAACTAGGAACGTAAAAGGCATGACAGTCATCGTAGCATTGTATTGCATACATTTATAACAACAACTGTCACCCCTACGTCAATGGGCCTCCGGTCTCACACTCACCGACGAAACACGACAGCACGGATGCTGTCGCATTAGGTTGATTTTCTGCGGGAGGGTAGTACTGCCCCGGTCGAGCTGGCCCGTTCATGCTGAAATCAGCGTGGCTCTACTACCTATAAAAGATATATAGATTTCTATCTAATGGAAGATATATTCGGACTTTAAGTTGAGTGTTAAAAATAACCACTTGGTACATGGTAAACGATCCTTATAGTGAATAACAATATAAAAGTAAATATTTTAAGAAAATTTTAAACCTTTTTTTTTAAAGATCTTACGTGCTTAGTAGTTCACACGTTACGATATTATCATATTTTTATAAGAATTTAATGAAAATTGCAGTAATTTTTAAGTTAAAACAATTTATGTATGCAATGTTTATACGTTTTTTTGTTTAAGTATTTTTAAAGCACAGAAGGTCAATAACTGTAGAAAAAAATTAATTCTAAATGCACTCTGCGTTTACCATCGAGCAAGAAATTTTTATGTAAAGAGCATTTTATATCAGTCTTTTTTAATTTTCCTTTACTTACATTTTGCTTTTATCATTTTTTGTGCTCAAAATAATAGGTTCTGTCCGGGGTAAAAGTTTAATTAACCTAACATTGTTAATTATAAACATTACTTATTTCTACATTGTCGTTGGCCTTACATCGTTTGTGTAGCAAATATTTTAATTTTATTGAACCATCAAGTTACGACATGGGTGTATCAATTTATATGCGTTTGAATTCTAAGTTAAAATAGATCAATCAAAACATCCCACGGGTAGGATGAGGGGCTGTATAATACGGGACATCTTGTAATGAACACCAAACTGCCTACTCAGTAACATCCTGCCTTGGTTTAATTGAAGTAATAAAGTTATCTTGCGTAGATATATTAACATATGTACGTTCAACATGTGGCCGTTATGAAAACTTATTAATTAATTTATGATTGAACGATACCATCGTATCGTATTACAGATTGTCATCACAAATTCATTTAAATGTCATATAAAAACAAAGAAAATTGTGTCCTTTTCTTCCATTCTTATGCTTTGTGAGTATATAGGTTTCTTTGTGACTTTTTTTATCTTTTATATTTTGAAAGTCTTCTCTTATGACCTGTATGTATGTCTGTGTACATACTTATGTAAAATAGTCAAACAGTATCTATCCAAGATAGTTATGAATAAGATTTTATACGCAGGTTGACGGCTATATTCATTTGTTCGATAAGGCTTTAATAATTATTTCTTATTTTTAATAATGTTTGAAAGTAGTCCAATCGAGAACATTGATAATACCTAAATTTACAGAATTGAATAACAACACAGCAACTTAATTTTACCGACTCGTCATTATTTATTTTATGATTTACAAGTACGTTTTTAAAGAATTTGTGAGTATTAAAGGTTTTGTATATCATGATAAAACAAAATCATTCAACGCTATAGCTTCATTTAACACTCATTTAAATTCTCCAAATGTTGGCTGGGATCCGTTGGCTTTTTTCCAAACCTTGCAGAGACTAGCCGCGGCAAAAGATGAAGTGAATGAAATAATTAAACAAAAAGTCCTACTTAATTAGACACCCTGTTTTCTTTATTTATATATCAGATATAGTATCTATAGTCAACTTAAGCATAGATGATGGTGATTTAAAGATCTTTCAATTAATTTTAATCAATATTTTTATAAAGAAGCTAAGATGTGATAGCTTTCTAATTAAATTATAGCCTGCTGAATTTTAATTTCTACTTTTAACATCACCTTGACCACGGTTTCTCTATTAAAATAGTAGTGTTACAAAAAATACTACAACGAAAACTTCAGGGCAAAGTAGTTTCCAAGTATCCGGTGAGACATACGTCTCTTATTAATACTCAGATATTTGAATCGTTGGTTATAACTTATTTGTTAAATATAAGCACATATTATATAGAGTAGTTGCATTTAGTTGAAATATTTGATGCCTATTACATTTTAGTCTTAGTTTACAAAAAAACTGACTTGAGTTATTTAGTGTTTTATTATACTGACTAACAATCGTGAAATTGTTCGTACGAGATTAATTAAATGTTATCATACCAGAGTGGACAGTTGAACAAGTTAAACAATTGAAAATCACTAATTAATTTCAAATATATTCAGAGAAGAATTTTGATTCAATTATCTCTATGCTAAAAATATAAGAAAATATAGTTTTTTTAAATGTAATGTTAAATGTATGATCCATAAGGTATTCAAACATTTGATTTTGTAAGGGCAATAAGTCAGTAAGAGAGAAGAACGATTACTTTCGTTTTCTCCATTTCTAGTGGTATACATGTTAGATATTTATCTATTTGAAATATACTTTTAATGATAACAAATACTATGTTAATATTTTTCTAATTTACTGGTCAAAATAAAATAAAAATAATATAAATACCATATAAAGAGTTTTTAATTTTTTAAATTTTTTTAAGCGTTGAAGTAATTTTTAAATATCCCATAAAGATAGTGCCCACGAGGAGGTATTTATTTTTACAAATCAAAGAAACAACACGAAACTCCTAATTTAGGAAACTAATATGATTTTCACATGTGAGATTACGCGACTTTTGCCGCAACCCGCGGTATCAGTTAGCGACGTGATCTCTTAAACCCCAGGGTCTTCAGTTGTCAGTAAGTAGTTCAACTTTTTATTAATTGATCCTTTATTGTTAAGACCATTTTTTTTTTAAAAAACACAGAAAGTACACAGTAACACCTGTTAGTACCAGCTTACTTTCTGTGTTTTTCGGAATACTACTTTCTATCTCCATTTCTAGTACAACACAGTATACTGTTAGTATCAGCTTACTTTCTGTGTTTTTCTGAATACTACATTCTGTCTCCATTTCTTACGTATTACGTACCTACTTACATGCTTAAATTAGCATGACAAAATGGTAACAAACAGCCACACAGTTTTCTCATAGTTAAATAAACATAATGATTGTTTTGATGATCACCCCTCACCTTTTATCATTATATACCTAGTCTTGCCATAAATATTGTAATAAAGAAAAAAGAAAATTGTTAACTGCAAATAACATTTATTACTTTTACAGTGTGTCAGTTTAATACATAAATATAAAACAATTAAAAATATAAAAAGCTTATTCGAAGTGGTCTCCATTGGCTGCAATACAGTCCTTTAAACGATGAGGCCAGTTATCAATAGAAGCACGCACTCTTTCCATGGGAAAATTCTTCACTGCCAATCGTATAGATTGTTTTAGGGACTCCAAATTATCATGGCGTTTAGAGCAAGCTGTACTCTCTAAAACTGACCACAAATCATAATCCAGCGGATTAAGATCGGGACTAGACGACGGCCAGTCTTCAGCTCTGATGAAGTCCGAAACGTTCGATTCCAACCAAGACTGCGTGGACCGAGCTTTATGACCCGGCGCCGAGTCTTGCTGGAAGGACCATACTTGGTTATTGAACATGGTGATGTTAAGGGGCTTAACTACCTTCTCAAGAATGGTATCTTGATACACTTGTGCCGATGTTTTGATACCTTTTTCACAAAAATATGGCTCAGTCACTCCTTCATAGCTAACACCCCACCAAACCATCACTGAAGTCGGATAATGTCCACGTTGCACTCTGTCGACTAATTGGGAAGCTTCCTTAGAGCTTTGAGCATAAATACGGTCATTTTGTTTGTTAAAATGTTGCTCAATTGTAAAAATTTTCTCATCCGTAAACAAAATTTTTCTGTGACCTCCCTTTGCGTACCGCTTCAGTAGTTGTTTCGATTTTACCACCCTATTCTTCTTTAAATTATCAGTTAAGAAATGGCCAGTGCGTCTCTTATAGGCTGCAAGTCCTAAGTCATCTTTTAAAATACGCGACATGGTTCTAGGTGCTATCTTCATTTCCCGAGATAAAATCTTTTGCTTTCGGACAGGATTTCTTCGAATTCTTTCCCTTACTGCTTTGACCACCTTTTTCGTACGAACACTACGTGGACGGCCAGATCTTTTTCTGTCACAAACAGAGGAGGTCTCATTGTACCTATTAATAGCCCGGTACACAAACATTTTACTAATACCAAGTGTATGGAGAGTTTTAAAAATTGCATTTGGCTCCATACCTACTTTGTGTAATGCTATCACAGCGATTCGGTTCTCTTTATCACCCCACACCATTTTAATATCGCAAAATATTTTACAATGTATTGGCGCCAAAATGAGAAAACACAATGAACAATCGTATAAAAATGACAGATTCGAAATTCAAATGTAATATTTTTTTATAATTAAGTGTAACAGTATTTATGGCCAGACTAAGTATACATAAGTACAAGAACGTTTATAGTTTTATATAATTTATTCTTAGAATGACAAAGTCACTTAAATGTATGAGAATACTCGATAACGTTAGGTATAAAACAATTTAAATGATTTATACTCGTACCATACAAAATGTATAATTAACACAAACAGAAAATACCAAAGGCAATAAATTTTTGTACAAAAATCCACAAAGTATATAAGAAATATGGACGATGCGGATAAGTTCGAATCATAAAATTAATGATCGATGGCCTATTTTATCTACAAAAATTTCTCGGTTTCGTAACAATTGCTTATTTTACTGAACTATAGTCATTATATTGATTAATGGATTAGTATCAATCCCTGCTTCGTTATTTATTAATTACCGTTTCTCAACTGTAGATCATTAATAACGTCATTGGCTACTTACACCACTTACACGTATAATACAAGTACTCTAGCATACTTCGGTCTTAGATTCGCAAAGGACTGTGTGCAAAGTGCAAAAGATTACACATTAAATATAAGGATCGACCGGAATACTGATACGAATAATAATAATAATGTTTTCGGAGATCTAACAAACAACGCTATCTAGTTCCAAAGTAAGCAGAGCTTGTACTGTGGGTACTAGACATGTGATAAATATATATATTAAATACAAATTATATTATATATAGTAAACACCCAATCTGCGAAACAAATACTAGCAGATTATATAAACAAGACTCAAAACCTCAAGCACAGGAGTCGCAGACGCTACCACTGCGCAACCGAGGCAGTCATTAAAGTAATTTGGTCATTGCTTTTCTTAGAATGTGTTAAATCGCCAGAACCTAAATCCTTCAAATAAAATACTTCCTAAATACCCCCTGATTTTTGGGGAAGCAAAGCTTGACTTTTTTAAATTCCAGTTATCCCTGAATGGCGTGGTACTACTCACTCACTTATATCAACTCACTAGGCTTAATTGCATAACTTCAAATCTCCGACAATCTTCTCTTTTTCTTATTAATAATTATTTATTAATCATTCGAAAATGCTCAAAGTAATACTTGGTTACTAATTACATGGTAGGTTTCAAAGAGTTGCCAGACTACTAGTATGGTATGTGGTTTAAGCGGTCCCTTCTCCACTTTCTATCTCGCTGAGTATTGTAGATACAAGCCCAATACAGAACAACACTTTGTGTGATTTACAAATTGTTGTTCTGGGTCTGGATGTTCTCTTTGCACGTTTCATGTATGTTCGTAAAGTCTCTTGCGACACAGCATTCAGTATGGTGGCATCAATCACCCTCTACTCTTCTCAGTTAAAATAGGTTGAGTACGGTATACTTTTCCATAATATCAATATACTGACTACAGACAACAAAAAAAGTTAGTCATTTCATTTGCAGTTAGACTTTCGTAAAGGATTCGGTACTATAAAACGTCTACTTGAATAATACAATATTCTACAAATATTAACTATTTACTATTAGCACTTGAGACATTTTCTCACGTTCCATGGAATTTTTTGACATCATTCATGAATAAAATAAAGTAGTGCCTACGAGCATTGCCCCAAAAAACCGTATCTTTTTTACAAATGTAATACCATTAGCAGACGATCGAGTATGGTGCGGTTTGTACTGTATTCTTGGTGCTCTCCCGACCATATACGATCGAGTAGAAAACAGTCCATTTATTATTAATATCCGTTGGTTGGTTCGATCGTTTGCATACCTAACATGGTGCGCTTTTCACCAAGTTCGGCCGTGTGGACGTATCACCGAACCAGTCGGTGCTTCAGTCGTAAACATACTTCCGAGCGTGTAATACGAAATAATTTGACGTCTGAGGGCGAAAACATAAATATTGCTGAGAAAATATTAATTCAGTTTTTTTTTAGAATTATACAAAGACGTTTGTGGAATATGTCTCAAAAACTATATTTTTTACTAAGAAACCATTCAAGCGTTGGAGATCATTAAAAATATATAACACTGGTTATCTCACGTCACTATAGAGAAGTAAAAAAGAAGTTGAACAACTCAAAGCTGCATACAGACATTCAAATATATTTTTTTCCGTCTTATTAGTGGCGGTGGCGATATAGCTGGATTTATATACCCTGATACAAAAGTGGGTGTTTTAAATTTGGCCGTTATGTCTGTCTGTGGCATCATAGCTCCTAAACAGATTAACCGATTGGGGTGTGGTTTTTTTATTTGAAAGTAATTTTACTTTAAATGATTCATAGTCATACACGATGAAGCTCAGATCAGCCAATCCAGAAGTGTAACCATATTAACATTCTGCTAAAAAACCTTTTTAACATAAATCAAATAATTGTAGCTTAAGTATAAACTTAAACGTAAGGGTATGAAAAAAAATAAAAAACAGAACTAACTCTGTTTTTTATTTATTTGGGTCGGTCTCCTGACGTTGTGACGCTTGTAGATATTATTAAATATTACGAATATAGCATCATATTTCAATGTTTAAGTTTAATTTATTACCCTTTCCAGGTTCTTTGTGCCTTAATTTTAAAGTTGATGGAAGCATGACGTACGATCTTGTTTCACGTTGGATAATGATTGGACCGTGCCATAAGTTGTGCTGTCGTCTACTGCACCGAGCGCACCGCACTGTGCGGTCACTATATAATTACATATCTATAGCTACTAACGGTGTAGCGTGAAGCGGCCACTACTGCGCACAGTATATCTGTTATACATTTGCATGTTGTACATTTATAGTAAAAGCACCTTATTTACGATTCATTTATTCGCATTTTCACTATATTGAATCAAAAAAAAAAATTCAATTCGTACATTTGCGGTGAAAGATTTCCTTATCTGCGGATTTATCTAATCGCTACATATTAATAAAAAGTATTGGGTATCCTTTGTAAACAATTCGGTAAATGCACTAATAAAAAAGTAAAACAGATCTTATTACTACTACACCTAAAGTATGTTGTCAAATGCTGTTGCCGCTGTTTGAGTTGTTCGGCTCTTAATTTGATGTAAGTCACCTTCGTCGCGGTCGATGTTTAAGAGTGAATTTCAGTAAAACAATCTTAATACTCAATTCATAAAGTATATTGTTAAATGCTACCATACATTAGATGTTCCATTCTCTTGTAAGAGACGCTGGTTTATTGTTTCCACTTTTCATTCGTTACAATAATTGCCAATGCCACCGTTGAATATCAATTGGAATTGAAGAAATTTTTAAAAACTGCCAAATACGAAAAATTCACAAACTTCTTTTAACCTTTTAAGGCTAAGTTACTCTAATCTATCTTTTAATATGGTCGAAAATTTCAGTAAAATTGAGTTTTTCATATTTTTGTTTTTACTTTGACACCTGGGATTTTGGGATACGATCCTGTATCCCCTGAAAACCCATATATATTATTATTTCAATTTCACGGTTTCGTGGCATATTTACAAAACATATATCCCGTGAATAAAAAGCTTTCACTGAATTGATTTCTTAGTTATTTGACGATTTTACTGAGGATTTCCATTTAAATCGGTTGTCTATTAGTCCTTCGTACATATGATACTTTACTACGTCTAGACTACTTTACTTGTTATCAAGACTACACCTACGATTCATAGTTATACAATCACTTGTGGTCATGTATTATTAAATATTGTGTGTAGTAAGATTTATTGTGATTATTCCATGTACATGAATTTCGTTTTTTGAGAGTTAATTATCAAGGCGACGCCACGTCGTGTGGCACATTCTATAAAAATTTGCCTGAAGTTTGCGTTCAACAAGCATTAAAACGCGTAAATAAATTTCACCATAGTTTAAGATCATAAAAGATCGATTTATGGCCACATTAGTCGATTTATACCAGTTACCAACTAAAGTCCACAAAAATTGCCACAGAGTATATAAACGAATAAAAAAGGATAGTGAGATTTTCAGATGAACTCAATTATTTGTTCACTTGTTCACTCATTCATTGTTTCGTGGTTATGTCGTAAATTGGTGAATGTGAACAGCAAAATATAAAAACAGATTATTCTAGAAAACAAATAATAAAACAATGGCTACAAGAGGAGAAAGGGGAGTTGGGAGAGTACTTGATAAATTAGAAGCATCTGTTAATTCTGGCCAATATTATGAGGCACACCAAATGTATAGAACACTTTATTTCAGGTACATACATTTACTCAGATCACCTGTTTTATTTTAATAGATTGGTATTTATTCATGTAATCGTTATGTAATTTCAGATATTTAACACAGAAGAAATATACTGATTTATTAAATTTGTTATATAAAGGCTCTACATTATTGCTGCAGCGCGATCAACAGGGAAGTGGTGCAGATTTAGCTATATTAATCATAGACGTATTGAATAAATCAGAAACTAAGCCATGTGAGGAATGGATTGAAAAAATATCTAAGTTATTCGAATTAATGAACCCTAGTTTACCTGAAAGAGAATCATTTCTCACGAATTCAGTCAAATGGTCCATGGACGATAACAAAAAGGGTCATCCCTTATTACACAAGGTAAACAAGTTAAATAAACTAGGCTTTCTATGACAATTGTTGTTTCTAATAGTAAGCTAACATATTAAAATAGAAATTATGCACCTTGCAAGTCATGTGCTAAGTACCAATAATAAAACCTGTTCAATTCAATTAAAAGAATCACAGTTCTACTGTGTATCTGGTAGTACTTATAAGATTATACTAATTTGTCCTTGTCTATGACTTTTTTAAATTCTAATCAGATTGTAAAAAATCTTAATATTTATTATGAATATGTACAATTTCATTGAGCCACTTATAATTTCTTATTTTAAGACTACTTTTTGTCATAGAATCACTGTCCGAGTTATTATCAAATGGTCAAGATTAATTTACTAATACTTTCAGAAAATCGCTGAAGTTTACTGGAAAGAAAAGAAATACACAGCTGCTCACAGACATTTTTTACACTCTAGTGATGGTTCTGCTTATGCAGATATGCTTGTTGAACTACATACATCTAGAGGACTGAAATCTGAAATCGATTTATTTATTGCCCAGCCGGTTTTGCAAATTCTTTGCTTGCGAAATTTACGAATGGCATCCCAAACCTTCTCCAAATACACAAGCTCTCATCCTAAAATAAAAAATGATAAAGGACCTCCATACATATTGCCGCTATTAAATTTTTTGTGGTTTCTACTACGGGCAATTGAGCAGTAAGTATGAATTTATTTAATCTTTTTAAGTTTTTATAATCTGTGAATGTTAGGACTTCAAGTGTTCAAAGCCCACTCAGAACCTATAATTGTCTTTATATGCTGCCAACTTTTCTATCATTAATATTGTTATGGTTGGTTTTGTTATTAACATGAATTACTCCTGGTTTCCACTGCAAAAGGAACAGATCTATTAAGGATACTTTAGCCTGCAAGAGAACAAAGTGGAAAGGACTAAGCAAGCAGAAAGAATTCTTTTCAATTTCAAAGGAGTCCATTCTGTATAACCATGAGCCAGATACTCATTAGCTTTCAGTAGTGGAAACCTAGTGTTATCTACAAATATCAGATGCTATAATTACAGGGTCTGAAAATTGCCAGACATTATATTTGAATTTGTATACAAAGTTCCTTTTTGTAATCTGTGCATATTTATGTGCAAATTACATATGATAAAATAAATTTTATTTTTATATTCTAGGAAACATTCAAAACAGTTTAAAATATTAAGGAGTTGGTATGCAATAAGTATTAAAAGGGATCCAAACTACTCAGTGTATTTAGACAACATTGGTCGTATTTGGTTTGGCATAGAAATACCACCTGATAACAAAAATCCTGGCTCAATGTTTGGAGGGCTGCTGAAAACCATAATAGGTGATGCTGATAGTTCAGATGATGATGGAGACTACATTGGCAGGAGTGCTACAGCGCCAGATTTAGATTAAACTATGAAAAACAAATAATAACTCAGTATTTGTTTTAAATATTTAAATCAATAATTGGTGTCAATTTATTACAGAATACATGCATAATTGTTAACATATAATGTTAATTCATATTGTTTTACACAAGGAACAACCCATTTTCACTTAATAATTTGTGTAATATTATCGGCATATTCAAGATTTAGTCATTGTATTTACTCTTTTTATTTCTTGGTGATATTAAATTGGTTATGAAAAATTATATTAATTTATGATAGTAAGTTGCTAATTAACCTAAATTACAAGTAATATATTTTTTACACAGTTAATGATGGATTAAAGTAGTTAAAAATGAACTGAAAGCATATATGTAAGTCTAATTGTTAGTCTCTTCATCTCCATGAAACATTTATCAGAGATGTTCAAATAAAAAACACTACAGTCACTGTTATAGATGATATACCATCTAATTGTTCTGTAATATTAAATGATTCTTTTACATATAAAATGAGCATCCAACATCCAATAGTAATAGCTAATATATAAATAATAAATATGTCCTTATATTAAAATAGTATTAGTAAAGACAAAAATCCTGCAAGTTGCTGTCTCTTGTGGACAGCTCCGCGCGACCAATGATGTCTCGAAAATATCCTCTATGGGTCGATTTATACTAGCGCAGAGTCGAAGCGCATCGAAGCGTCTATCCAAAACTGAACATAACAAATTCAACCTTAACTCCACAACGTAACGCACACAATACTTCGGAGATTTTAAAAAGACGCGCGCATTCGTCCGAATTCGCGTGTCTGCGCGCGAACAACGCTGATTGGTGCGGGCGCGTGCGCGCGCATTCTCGTGTATCCACGCGCCTACTAGCGAACCAACGCGTCATCAGTCGGAAATTGGCCTGCTTTGGTGTTAATCACAATGGCCTCGGACGAAAAACTAATTTACCTGGTGCAAAAATATGAATGCCTATTTAATCTAAAAGCTAAAAATTATAGTGACAAACATTCCAAAAATAATGCTTGGGATTCTCTCGGACTCGCATTCGTGCGAATACGGGCGCGTTCTTGCGAATACGCGCGCATTCGTGCGGCTACGCTTTAGTTGTAAAAAATTTGACGCTTCGATGCGCTTCGACTCTGTGCTAGTATAAATCGACCCTATTTCAAATATCGCCACTGATAGGGTACTTTTTTTTCAATAATCGTCACCGAGTTCATGTATGGAATCTTCTACCTTACGTATCACTACTGATCACATTAATAGTTGATTAGTTAGATTCATCAATTAAATTTAATAATTAGATGTTCCTTCAGGAATATCTTGAATATCACTATACACAATACCTTATGATAGTGAAACTAGATAAATGTCAGGTATTTTTTTTTGTCGTTTCATTAAAGTTAACGCAAAAAGATGCAATGTATATTGGAAGTTAGTTTTTTATAATAGAAAATTTAGTATGGGTTTGTTTGAATTAAAATTATTTCTGGCTTTTTATTTTTTTTTTTATTTGAAATCACAAGTAATTCAGAAAGAAACCATTTCATAAAAGTCCTCTACACTTTATCCTTGGATAAACGGTAGTAAAATATATACAGTAGAAGATTCCATATTTCACTACTAGTTGGGATAGTTGCAAAATAGCTCCAAGTAACAACCAGAGAAAATATATTTTATTAGGAATATATGGAATAGTGGACAAATATAACAAGTATTACTTCAAATTTCTTTAAAAAAATCAACGATTTCATCTAAAATACTTACCTACATATTAATTTGAAAAACAGTGACGATCTTAGCCGTTGCATTGCCAGGGATGGGTAGTAAATCAATGCGAGGTGCAGCGTGGATAGATCATAGACACCGGACGTTCATGCGAGGTCCCTTGTCATTGTGGAATTTTGCGTTTTTTTGTCTAGTAAAACCATTCTATGGAACAAATTATCCTCTACGGCGTTTCGGGCGACCTTCAAGAAAAGAGCATACAGCTCACGTGCCTCTCTGTTATAAAAAAAATGTTTTAAATAATAAATGTAATGTTGTACATGCTGCTGCTCAAACAAAAGCGAAAAAAACACGGGAAATCCCTGACCTGCTCGCCACCCCTAAAGGCCGCCTCCTGTTGAAAATATAATTTGCAATGAAAATATAATATGTACAGGAGTATTCTAAATTCGTAATATTCTCTAGTAAATAATTAAGTTTTGTTTATACACAAACGTTCCAATTCTCAAAAATATTTTAATTGTCAATCAGGTAATTCAACATTTCAAAGTTGTGAATATAAGAAATAATGCAGGTCACCATTCTTCAGTTTAATTTCGTAAGTCTTGCACAGACAAGGTCACCTTTGTCTAACCTGATTAATGCACACATGTGTAAAAGAATATGTAACTACGTAATAGATGTTAGGTTAACTATTATAAAAAACATACATAGGTATTGTTTCATTGTCTCTATTTTCGAAACATAGGTACCTATTTTGCCGATCCAAACACTAGTATTCTAATTTGACAAAAGACTATAAAAAGTATAAAAGTTCACTCTATTGAACTTGTTATTTACTTTCCCTATACGAAATCTTGCCTTGTCACTAAATGTTTTGTGAGCTATATTAGGTGGAAAGATAATAAAAAAAATATTTATTCATATACAATTATTATTAAACTTAATTATTCACATTATAGTTAATAATGTCATCTAAGTTTTATTAACAAATAGGGTTGTACAAATATTGTACTACCATACAACAGATTTAAGTTTTAGGTTATCATGACAATGTCATTTTCATAGTTGAATATTAATAAATTTTTTTGCTTATTTGCAAGTATGTTAATACATTATACTAGTCTTATCTTTTTATCCTTATCATAGAAACACAATTTTCAGCAATAGCAATCAAAGAGTTAAATTTATGAGGCCCATACAAAGTAATCGCTGATATTGGATCTCAAAGGTCGTTACGCATCATACTGACAGCTTGAGCAAGAGGCTCTGCAATCAATTTTGGTCTGGTTACCTAGCAAACTTGATATTGAAGTAAACATATGTTAATGCCTAGTTTAAAACTTTTTGCTGTGTCCATACCACCGATGGTTCAGGATCTTTTTGAAGGAATCTCACAAAATCAGATGATGTACCATATTGTGCCCAAAATAGCAGGGGTCTAGGAAAAGTTATCATCCCTGTTCCTCCTTCTATCCGGCGGGGAGACTACTTTTTAGGTACCTCTACAATGGCATGGTGGCATTAAATGCAGGTGAAAAGTCGTTCCTGCAACCATACCCGCCAGCATCTAAGGTACCCTGAGCGAGTTCAAGTAGAGATTTTCTCTTTAACTCCTTTCTTCTACAAAATAACATACTTGATTAGGGTGCAAATGATCTAGGTAAATCTCGCTACCAGCCATGAAAGTTAGATACTTTCTAAACCATTTTACCAGTCGCGTCTAGCTAAGTGATGATCATTCTGGTGTTCTATTAAACCAGACCTCTGAATACAATGTATTTAACTAATTACCATTTTAATTAATTACTTTTATTAGGTATTGTTTGTTGAGGTCACATATTTAACCAAAAGTGTAGCAGTGGGCGGGGCAAATTGCACATAGAAAAGATAGCTGCTGGAGCCAATAAAACCAAAGGAGAAGGCTGATAGTCCGCCAACGTAGTGTATGGTTGTGGGCAGTCATTGGAGGACAACATAGTACTGGTCCAAAATTAAAACTTAGATAACTGGATCATAGCCTGACTTATAAATTTCAGCTGTTTTTGAGTAACCTTCTGTAATTCGTCTTTAACTCCTTTCCTTCTAAGGCACTATTTGAAAATAAGTAATTCTGTCCACTTGAGTCTTATGATAGTTTGCCATTCTTATAAACTCTGACCATTTCATTAGTGCAAATGGAATGTGAAACAAGTTCCATAAGGAAAGACCAAGAAACAAGTCTTGTTTTTATCACACAATTAAATAATAATTATTTCAACTTCTATAATTGTCAGTTGTGGAAAAAACATTTACCAAGATCACTTGGCAATAATTCCATTAATTGCAAGATTGTGTTGGTTGATACATTATTAATAACTTAACCTCTTACAGTGGAGTTTTTGGGCCTTTTAAAGACTAAAGAAATACATATTACAAAATATTGATATAAGAAAACAAAAAAAATACCTATAAAAATAATTAAGAAATAAAATACAACAAAAAACTTTTAACATTAAAATGTTTTGTTATTTGCACCAAATATTCATAAAACTTAAACAATTACTAACCTTTCCATTGCCTTACTAATAACAGCTTTATTTGAAAAATGAATTTATTGTCAATGCAATGTTTGTATTGTATTTATACTTCTTGTATATAAGAACTAGATATCACTTACTGGTTTAATTTCAACCATATATTTACCTTTGGTTTATTTCATTGTTATTATGAGTTCAATTGGCATTTTGTTTAGTTGCCTGTAATATGACAGGATAACATATTCATTCAATGTATGTAGGTGACATAACATATTATTTAAACATAATTCTTTAAAATTTTAAGCTTTTGGACTTCTTTACTCATGAGCTCAGTAGGTTAAGCACTGATATTTAATATTTTAACTTTTTTAAATTAGGTATTAATGCAAACTTCAATTTCTTGGTTTGTAAAATTTCTTAAAATGTATGATTTTTTTTTAAATAAGATATATGCTTAGTTATGTAGTATTTAAAACTGGAACTCAATATTTATCACAGTAGTAACTTTGCTCTATTATGTTATATACACAAAAAAAAGTTTAGCCAAATCATAGATCTTCTAAAACAAGAGCTGTAATAACTCTAGAAAATTTAGCTATATTTAATGATTCTTTATTAAGTGCAAGTTTTAACTGCCTGGACTTTAAATCAAAAGCTTGTCTAACTATGAATCTATTAAAGTCATGGACATGTGGATGATTTAAATATTCTTCTACATCCATCCACTGGCATGCTTTGATTTCTGTGTCAGACTTACAAATTGTCTCTGTTCTAGCCTTAAGCAATACTATGACATATATATCTGAATTACCAAACATCATGTTATGTGTATGCCTCAAGGTTACCATTGATTCAAAAGAAGTATCAATTCCTGTTTCTTCTTTGACTTCTCTCATTGCTGCATCTTTTATATCTTCTCCTGTAATGATTCCAATACAATTTATTAATAGAGCAAAATATAGTAATAGATTGCAATTTTAGGGTGTTACTAAAACATAAATTACCTCTTTCTACATATCCACCTGGTAGCTTCCAATGAGGATATTCTATATCTTTCTCTGACACAACCAATATTTGATTTTTTTCATTTAAGACTATTCCTCCAACTCCAAGATTGGTGTGGCATGCAGGTGGTAAGTTCGAAGAACTGTTAGTAGGCAGCCATTTGTACATCATCACAAAATTATCTCTGGAATGGTGAAAATTGAAGCCTTCCTGAAATTAAGAGATTTTTATTATTATTCACTTTTCTTACCTTATTATGCTCAGAATACGTGTAAATTACACTGTATTATAGTGAATAACAGGAAATAATTTAAATAGTTACATTTGCAAGTACAGGAACCCAACCTGCATCTTTTAAATTAACTTTAAACCATATGCATCGTCTGTTCTCCTCAGACCATTTTTTTAATGAATCTGAAAACGAAATTTACTCACATTCATTAAATGAACATAAACAATTCAATGTTTCTCTGAACAATTCACGTTTCTGTAAACTCACCAATTAACTGATTTAAAAATTGGTTAGGTTCACAAGGTTCTTCTTGTGAATCGACAGTAATGCCATTATACCTATCTTGCACACCTTGAAATATTTTAGAGCCCATCGTTAACGCGTCAATTATTATACTTATTTAAATTTATTACCTTACCAACCCTACGTTTGCAATGAGAATGAAACTATAGTTTAAGACAGCCCGACCTGTCAATCAGTGTTGCCAACTCGGGTTCATCTAGGTGCTAGGTACTAAGTAGGAAGCCCACCAAGCAATTTTATCTAGGCTGCAAAATGGGCGATTTGGTGTCATTACACACACATTTATTAAACTAATACTAATTTTTACTCACCAGTGCTGCTAATTTTTAGACATCTTAATTCTTTGTCTAAAGTCTAATCTTCTGTCTTCTTTTTTAATATAATAGCATCTAGAAATCCAAATTTTTCTAATCTGACTACCTAGATAACATATAATCAATCATGAATCACGCTCACAGCGCTCATAGCGTGCTAACTTGCGGTCCGATCGTGCTTTTCACGCTCACCGTTAGCGTTGTGAATGCTATGACGTCACTACCCAGTGCTTACAGTACTGACGGGTCGGATCGTTAGCACCGTGAGCATTGACGTCATTTTGCACCATTTATTTGAATTAACATTTCTCGATTGCGGAAAATGCTTGAAATACAAGCATTTTACCATCTTCATCGGCTACAGCACATACTCCACTCATGTTTATGTCAAAAAATACTCTGTTAGGTTATGTTCAACGTTTTGAATTCGTAAGCACACTCATAAGTGGTCCGAATTATTAATACTGCTAACAGACGTTGGCGCGCTCACCAAATCGGACCACAAGTTAGCAGTTTAAACGTCATAAGTGCTGTGAGCACAATTCAGACCGCAGCCTTAAATGTCTATTTTAATCAGAATGGTCAGATTTCGTTTTAAAATAAATTATGAATATTTAATAAAATTAATATCTGTATCATATACAATAGCATATTATTATTTTCGTTACTTATTTTTCATCCCTTAAAAATATATATGTACAGGCGTGATTTTATGTGTGTATGTAAAAATATATATCTAAAAATTATTTGGGGTCGGTTAATATTTTAAGGATTTGTTATGACAACTTACAAGCTCAATATAAATGTACTTTATTTAATTAGAATTTTTATTCAGCCTCTTAAAGCACGAAAACCTAATTTATGTAGCCAAGTTAGAAATTTTCATCAAATGTTAAATATAAACGACATTTACATGTTATCAATGTAATATTTGTCTTGGGTGGATATCGAAGCTATTGCGTCAGGTTTAACTATCCCTAGACCAATAGGCCAATCAAATTCGACCTTCTGTTTTTCTGCTTAAGGTGCTCCACTAATATAGAATAGTGTAATTCAGGGAGGTAAATGTCCAATACGTGCCAGTTTTACTAATAAGATGTTGCTTTCTGGTTCTTTGTTTCACATATATATGTTTCACTATAGATAAGATCCCTGAAAATGTAACTTGCAAAAAAAAAAAAAGAAAAAAAATGAACCATAATAACCCACTTGATAATTCCAGGTTTAAATAAACCTATTTTGGAGAAAAATTAAGATTCTGTTGCGAATATGAGTGGAGACGAAAAGCTGTGTATTTTAATTTTTGATAAGGGGTACGTAACAACTCTAATACATTATGACCAACTTTAAGACTATTATAATGAATTAAACAAAAGAAAACACGTTATCTCTGATCATGATCTTATGTTTATGGTGTGAATTATGAAAAAAAAAACAATATTTAACCAAAATTGTATTAAAAGACATAATCAAAGCTGAAATTAAGAAAGTATTTGCTACTAGTTTAAAAATGTTGGCTATGATCTGTGATCAAAGTGTCACAAACGTAAGAGCAATCAATGAAATTCTTAATAAAAGAAAGTAAAAGAGAATGTTTAAGGAGGGAAAAATTTATGAAGATTTAATCATTTTTGAAAAGAAATAAATAATCACTATATACGATATTCCTCATTTAATAAAAGGGTTGCATAATAATCTTCTTACGAAAAATTTGATATATGTATTACGACGTAGCAAAACAACAGAAACTCCTTCAGTGAGTGAATAAGAATAGTTTGAGCAGCCGTATAGGCGGACAAAATTTATGGCAGATTGAAACTTTTACAAAAAATAAACGAATGACACATAATTAAAAAGAAATGAATAAAATATAGGTTAAAACAGCAAATCAAGTGTTCAGCCATAGTCGGCAAACAAAACATCTACCAGATGCCGGAAGTGTAAACTCTGGAGTAAGGCAAATAGAACCGTTTGTTTCAATTACTGACAAACCATTTGGCGTATTACATTGTAGCACAGGCCGTTGTTCAAACAAGGTCTCCTCATCATCAACTAATGATAGATGCCATCAAATGCATAACATTCATAGAACAGAAAAAGATAATGACAAATTTTGTTTTGTTGAAAAATCAGTTCTGTCAGAAACGGAAAATATTGTCAATGAAACATGATTTTGATATGTTGTGTAGGAAGTTTAATCAGGACCCAATTGATCATTTTTTAGTAAACACAACAAGTTTAGATGCCAGAAATATAGACCAGAATAGTGTACGTTACGTAAATGCTTACAAGTCTTTACCATTATGTAATTTTTTAAATACTACTTATCTACAGTAAACTTTTTTCTGGTAATTTTATTCTAATATATTAAAATCATAGCATCGATTTTAAAAAAAAATTTAAGAATTCGGTCATAAATGTTTTGATATATTGTGATGTTTTAGAAATAATCGGAGTTTATCAGAAAAGGTTTTGTATGCAATATATCATATTAAGGTGTCTAAAACATAGACACAATTAGAAAAAGAAATTAAACAATTTGTTTTATAAATAAACTTTTTTTAATAATGTATTTTACTTCTTAGAAACGCAGCTTTTGTTATCTGACAGTAATTAAATTTATATGAATTCACAGAAATAGAGTATTCTAAACAAAAGCTGTGTTTTTATATATATGTGTATCATGTAGGGTAGTTTAAGGGTCTAGAATAATAAATGGTGCAAAAAATCGGGAACTTTTGACAGCGATGAGAGAAATCTCGATCTCTAAATTGCACTCTGTGGTGTAATTGACATTGAGA
This sequence comes from Hypercompe scribonia, assembly GCA_949316085.1. NCBI lineage: Eukaryota > Metazoa > Arthropoda > Insecta > Lepidoptera > Erebidae > Hypercompe > Hypercompe scribonia. Next base: position 10,511,437 of record OX438975.1, read on the forward strand.
AACTTAACAATTATGACGACGATTTAGTATATAGGTAGAGGTTAGAGTACAATTCCTTGTATAATAGATACATTTCTTTGATACAATAATATATGAGATTTTCACATGTTACGTGCGTAACGAATATTAAAATGAACAAATTACTCTGCTATTGTACACACTTAAGCACCAAAACTAAAATTTACCGGTAATTACTTTCAGTGTTTTGATCGGTTTACAAACAATATTAATAAACTGCGTTATGGTTTTGCTAAGATTTTAATGTGTTTTGTAAATATTTCAATGTTAAATATGTTTTTTTATAGTGTTGCTTCCGTGGGTGCTTTTTACAGCAAACGTTTAAAAGGCACGTTTGAAGGGGTCAAAGATCGTTACAAGGGGGTAACTGTTGATCTTTTGCAGGAAAAATGTGATCAAATTAAGTTTTTGGGCATTCTTGAAGGTTTTTATTATTTTATATCTTTTGTTCGCGTTAAATTTTTCCATCATTGAAGAATTTTTTTTTGAAGATGAATTTAACTCTCCGTCATTGTTATTGTATTCCACTATGATGCTACTGTATTCCAGTTGTAATATGTCATCCTATAAACGAGAGCGGATAAAACATGGAAAACTTATTAATTTCTTAATTACATTGATCAATAGATCCAAATGTATCAATCAAAAGTTCCAAAGTACTATGTTTATCATAAAAAATAAATGAATAAAACATATGTGTGACATTTGAAGTAAGTCACCTGTATGACACCAAGTTAAAATTATAAAATAATACAAATAACACAAGATTTTATTATCTGGAGCTTTCTCCATTGTTTGTAATTCATTATTTTTAATACATAATGCTATTTTATAAACTTCATCATATTATTGAAATCAATTGAATAATAGTAGTTTGTTTGTCTATAGATTGATGTTTACTTTTGCTACATGTTTGCATTTATTATTTTTAAAATATGAACTTTAAACAAAACCTGTGTTATAATAGTTATACACTTGGTTCTGGTGTAATTTTGTAATTTTAGAAATTGCTTTTATTACAGAATCCTTATCAAAATGGACAAATGATGGCAGTAGGTGTATATGGTTCAAAATAAACATACAAGATGCATATTGTGTACCAATTTTAGCACAAGTAAGTTGGTCATATTTAGGTGCAAACTCTGTTCTTTTAAATTGTTTGTGAGTTGTTGACATATTTGTTTTTTAATAAAGGCTTGGTGTTCTTAGAAAGGCTTTACTTTTCATCATGCCAGAGATGACTTTGTGATGATGTACAAGTGGCTTCCAAAAGATTCTGAGCCTAATCTGCCTCCAACATGCCATACAAATCTTGGGGTTGGTGCGATGGTGTTCAATGACAAGAATCAAGTATTGGCCATATCGGAGAAACACTATGAATACCCTCACTGGAAGCTTCCTGGAGGATATGTTGAAAGAGGTAAGAAACATTAGTTAATTAGTTTTTGCTTGCTAGCTTGCTTAGCTGTAGATTTTGTCAATCAATGTAAAATTTAATGATGAAAGAATAGAAAATGTGTGTTAAAAAATCAATCATTACAACAACTAATTCTCAATCTCATTTCATTACATTTACAAATTGATTTCAGTTTCAGATTTTTTTATAATTATTATTATATAGGACATACTAGAGTAAATAGATATTACATCATCATCATCTTTTAACAACCAACACTACTAGCTACTTTTAGCACTACTAAATAAAAAGCGGCCGTCTTGTTATTACGTCATACAACTGTGTAATATAAAAGAAGCTAGGGCACAGAACACTTGTGTCAACTAATTGTTATGGTTACAGTTGCATGCAACTGGCTTTACGACTATGGAGCAATATGGCGTCCACTGTGAAATTACGCGCCAAATTTGAATATGTAAAATTTAAATACATTTCATGGTAGTTATCAATTTATTAAAAATTATTTGTTATTTAACACTAAAATTGGTGTTGTGTTTTTAATTTTTATGTCATGTTTTTAAACGATCGAGTGCGCATCTCCAATCTCCAGAACTGGTCCTTATTAAGTAGACACAACTAAAACAGGCAACTCGCCTAGTAATGCATGTTATTCCGAGTTTAAAAATGTGCCACATTGGAGTCAACCTTGTTTTTCGCTTGCAGGAGAGGATATTGTTGCAGCAGCTATTAGAGAGGTTAAAGAAGAAACAGGTGTAGATGCTGAATTCCAATCCTTAGTTACATTTAGACACAATCATGATATGATGTTTGGTAATTCAGACATTTATGTAGTACTGATGATGAATGCCCTCTCAGAGCAAATTACATCGTCGCAACGAGAGGTCAGTAAGTGCCAGTGGATGGATATTGAGGAGTACTGTGAGCACCCTCATGTACACAAGTATAACAGGTACATTGTAAGAAAAGCTTTAGAATATAAGAGTCAAAATTTAAAACTAGATATTGTAAAACGAATAATGCAGTTTGGAAAATATACAAGGGATATGAATTTTTTAGTTATTAAAAATTATGATTGAATAATAAAAAAACAAAGTTAATTCTTTATTAAATAATAAATAATTTGCAAAATGGTATTTATGTCTTTATGTTCACAAAATCATTTAAATCTAGGTGGAAAAAATTGTTAGCATATATTTAAATAGTTATATATTTTACAATAATAAACACTATTCATATTTTTAGTGTTTATCTTTAGTGCGATAGAATATACAGATTTATATAAAAAACATAATAGTGTACATATTACAAGGTAATGATTGTAAACAGTGTGTAATATTGTATATAATTAAAAAAATATTTGACATTTACATGTATTTTTCATTTAGCAGCCTTCAACTAGAAGAGGGAACAACATGCGAAAGTTTGAAAATCATTCATTAATTTAAGTATACATTTTTGATCATGATTTGTTTTGACTATCTTTAGTCTTGGGACAATATAGAAACTTGGGCATAAGAACACGCGGAACTTGCTTCCATGCTAAGAAGAATGATTTGCTGCGGCTGTCGTTCTTCGCAGAGGGCTGTAAAAAAAAGGAATATAACATTATTTATTATACTTTTAACACAATAACTTTAAACCCAATCAATTTATATTTTCAAATTCATGATGTCGAAAATAATGTGAATGTTGATGTTTGTCAGTCAAAGTCCTATTATACTTCTAAAGTCCTCTTCTTAATTAGATTTTTTTAAGGTGTATACAGAGGAGGAAACGGTCAGACTTGTTCTCTGATAGCAAGTGACTGCCGCCGCTCGTGGGCACCTACAATTCATTAGTCTCAAGTGTGTTGCCGCCGCTTTTCTCAATGCATACCCCTCTAAATTAATACTACCCTTACTTTCGTTACTGTAAGAACCACGAGATAATACAACATTGGATTTTTTCCAAATATAAGAAATCCAATGCCGAGTCTGGAAAAAGACTTTCCTGAGAAAAGTCTTATAAATAAGTTATTTATGTTCGTAGCTGATTTCACTGATATAGAACAATAGCACGTTACATGTAAATCGCGAAACCAATAATTCGTTTCACTTTAGTAAAATTCCAAACATTTAAGTAAGGATTTTGGATTCTACATATTATTATTTTTTATTCTATGTTTTAGTGTAGGTACAATGTGATAATAATATTTCTGTATTTTGATTGACTCTTGATAAGTCTACAAAGTGTTAATGAAATCTGACTGTTCAAAGTAGGTTACAAACAAACGAACGAACATTTTCACGATAATCAAAAGGAAGAATGCGACCGATTACACCTTCCTCTTCGCTGGGTAAATTGTGTTCAGCGGTGGCCAAGTATATAAAAAAGTATTTTTTTTTTGTATATATTGTATTGTATGTAGTGAAAATAACATGAATTACGGTAGAATTATTTTTTTGTTTCTAAGTGTAGGTATCGAAGCCATCTATGAAATGTTAATCTGTTTCACATGTTAAAGAAGCCAAAAATTAATGGCTCGAGAAACCTATATCCAACTGTGGATTGCGACAGGCTGAAAATAATATGTTATAGAATACCTTAAGTAGGTACGTTTTTTTATCGTGTTTGGAGTTGAGTCCAGGAAGTAAGAAGTAATTATTTAAATCCGTAAAGCAATGAGTGAATCCTAGAATCATTGTAATCACATGCTGTTGTTTCACGAAAGAGTTTGAAATACAAGAAGGTGACAGTAATATTGTAACGTGATCGTTTTCCACACTGCGTTTAAAATGACAAGTTTCTATTTCAGAGATAGGCATCTAAAAATGTGTGTTGTGTTTGTAAGTACACGTAATAAAATCACTGTTATCGTTTAGCAAAAACAACATCAGAAAGATATGCCGGTATCGATATGGCGATTGTTCTATTGTGCAAGAAAAGTGCGTGATATTTTTGCCATTAATTTGTTTATTAGTTGTGCAATATCTTATCTATATTAATTCAATTATATATACAATTAAAACGGCTCAAATTCGATGACAGTGAAACAGGTCATGCGAAGGTTGTGTGGATTTTAAGGCATTTTCCTGTTAGACAACGTGTTTTAGTCTTAAGAGTCTAGAGAGGCTTTTATTTTTATAAACTTTATGCGCTAAATTTGTACATTGGTAGACTTAATGCCCATGGCATTCTCTTCCATTTAACCTTCAGGTGGTGTAGAAATCTTATAAGGAATGTGCACAGAAGTTACATCTAACGTGGTTAATGAAAATAAACACACTTCTCCACATGTTTAAACTTATACATACATATATACATACAACAGAAGACATAAAACAAATACAAATATACATACATATATTTTTATATATACAGATAGAGGTCTGCATTCAGGTCGCAGTAATGTGTTGCAGCGTGTGTGCGTGATGTGTGCATCACTATAGTCAATTATTGAAATTATTAAGAACTGCATGAGTAATTTTAGTTTTACGAGGCAGGAAGTTTTCAAGATGACATAATGTTTACAGGTGGCCAGTTACTTTCAGGGCGACAGCACGGGACCCTTTCCTTCCGACTGACGCAGATTCTTTCAGGGCACGGTTGCTTCGGGAAGTATCTGCACTCGGTCGCTAGGAGTGAATTGAGTCCCGCCTGTCACCACTGCGACTGCAGTGAGGACTCGGCTCAGCACACGCTAGCGGTTTAAACCCCGGTGGGGTGACGGCCCGAGGAGGTTTCCGCAGGTTAAAAAAAAAAGTAACTTAAGCTCGCCATTCGAGAGTTAAGTTGACAAGTAAGCCCAGAGTTGCAGACCATCAGCAAACGGGTGTTTGAAATGGCTTTGCTAGATGGAGTAGGATCATGTTGGACAAAACATGACGGTAGTAAACCTATGTAACGATTTACCAACAAAAAAGGCACCGGAATGTCCGTAGATTCCTCTTAACACCTATAAACTTTTGAGGTTAAATTTATGACAGGTAAAAACTGTCCGAGGAAATAACCCCTTACGTACTAAACAATAAACACTTCATGCGCAATACAAATGACCCGCCTGCTAAATTGGTAATTGTGATTCTTTAAAAAAACAAATTGAAACGTCGGAGAACTGTGACGTAACGGGCATATTGGCAAAGGTAAAACGTGTGCAGCCAGAATGTCGTTTGATTTTATCTGATTTCTGAATCATGTAATTATACGTTTGTTTATTTTATATCTTCTTTTAGTTAATGAACATTTGCGGCCATTGACTTTTCCTCTATTTGACACATGAGTGGTATATGTTAAAATAAGTAGATATCAATATTTTACAGTATCAAATCCCGACAACGCACTTATTGGGTTGATTAGATAAGAAAAAGCGCTTGATTGTATTAAATTATATATATATTCCAATATAATAAATATTTTTGGGGTTGAGTTGTACGACTAACATTAGAGATGTTTGTTTGGAAAACTATCAAGTTGTCATATAACGAAAATTTTATAAATACGGTGGTCGAAGCAGTATTGTACTTATTTTTTTGAGTAAGTATGTTCAGTAACCTTAAACTGAATGTCAGCCTAACAAATGAAGGAGCGCACGAATGGTGATATCGGACAGGTAGTATTCGGCCCCCGCCCGATATAATTGGACAAACTATAAAGTGCTTAGGAATCGCTGCAGGTGTCTGTGTCGGGATGCTAAGAAACGCCACATTTACGATTCCACACAGAATTTCAACACACTACAAGTAGAGAGATTTCTTAGGTCTCTTTGTATTGGTAATGTAACCAACGCCACTTCTACTGTTATTGACCTTAATGTACTGAATAGAAAATTTTTCACTCCTCCGGCTTGCTTAGACATTTAAAAAAATTACCTACTCATAACTGTCTGTCTTGTCTTCTGTTGCCTCAATGTACCTTGTGGCGACTTCCACATTATAGCACAAAGAAAATATACAACAGCGCCATCTAGCGAAGATACATAAAACTACGAAGTATGAAAGAAACGTATGAATACAATGAACTACAATGCAACTACTAATCCTGTATCGCGATATAGAGATTCGTGTGGCAATTAGCATATACAACATATACAACATCCCAACATCAACTGTTGGGCCGTGGCCCGCCAGGCATGATCACCTCGCCTGGTCGGAGGATCCTCCCTTTGTGTCGGAGGGACATGAGACCCTCGTTCCCTCCACAACCTCTTTTTTCTATATGATTAAAACAAAAGCTATAGATGCTGACGCCTGGTGGTTTAAGTGGTCGCCACGCTGCTTTCTACTACGCTGGGTTCAAACCCCACAGGTGGCAATACTTTATGTGATCCACAAATTGTTGTTCTGAGTCTGGGTGTTCTTTGTGTCCGTTTCTTGTATGTCTGTAAAGTCCCCCGCGACACAGGATTTGTTCTTAGTGCGGGCGTTGTCTTTTTAAAATAAAAAAATAAAAAGTGATACTGAAATTCAACAATTCTCTTAAAGAAAGCGAGTATCCATTGACCCGGAAGAGGGTTTAGGTTATACCTCTATCTAAAACTGCTGACCCATTCGTACTATCTCATTTTCATCCTATACATCCAAAGTGTTTGAGCGCATTGTCCGAAATCTACTGAATAGTTATCATTAATCTAATAGCCTGCTGAGCTCATGTCAATTTGGTTTTCGTTCTAGACATAGGACTGCCGCTACATTAGTAAACATAACGAACGATATACGAATGATTTTAGAAAATAAATAACTAGCAGTATTGGTACTGCTGGACTTCAGCTGTGCTTTTATTTTAATTTTGACATCTTCAATTCAATTCTCAATTTTTTATTGTATTTCACAATATAAACAGGTATTAAACCTCTCAGGCATCCTATTATAAATGTTTCTAGTCTAATAATTGCTTGATTTAGCTCTTATCTTCGAGGACGCTCACCACTGGTTAACTCAGAAGCGACATGCTTCAACTGGTGTGACTTTACTGCGGGTTTGCCTCTGGGTGGCGTAAAATTGCTACTCTTCTTCATTCTAATGTTATTTCTTCTCTTCATCATCTTTACGCTGATGATTTGCAGTTCTACCGCCACTTAAAAGTTAAGAAAACTATGGGAGCTGTCACAGCTATCAATGATAATCTGCTGAACAGTTGTTAGTGGGTAAAACCGCTTGGGATGCTTTTCAACCCTGCAAAAACCTCAAGCTTTCATTATTATTGGCAGGTACCTATCATTATAGTCTTGACCACATTTCGCCACCTCTAGTGTAATATATAAACCGTTACAACATACTCATCAGAAGTTAAAAATTTCGATATTTTTATGGATTGTAACTTATCATGGATCATATAAATCTCATAAACGTCTTTAAAATTTTCAATCTTTTCAGACTATAGTACTTTTTCTCAATACTTCTCATTTCTTTTCTCGACTATATTGATGTCTCTTTTCACTACTCAAAATGTCTGATTTACGTTTGGCTTGCGAAAGATCGATCATGTTTCAGAATTCCAGAGCAGAATAAATTGGCAACTAATTCGGAGGCGTTGTGATGTCTTCATCCTTTTCTTACTCTTTCCAACGCCACACAACTCCAATTTTGCTTTGTCGCTCCATGAGCGTTTCGAGCAATCCGTTTCTAGGAGTAACCTCTGTCCCTCCTCTTTTTCAACTCAACTTCAACAACAACTCCTTCGGTGCTGCGACTGTGCGGTCGTGGAATGCCTTGCCGCTGATAATGCCCTTTTCTGAATGTATATGTATATATATGTATGTATATGTCTATCTATACATCTATATAATATATATTATGTTATTTGAATTATGTATTATATAATACTTTTTTTTTACTTATCAATAAGTACACATGTTTTACCCTTACATTCTCAACATGGCGCATATAAAACTAGACAAGAATTGGAAATAATATCGGGTGATAATTAAACAGACTTTAATAGTATTATTCGCCTCTAAAAATCTACATTGACTTCTAAATTACTAATTCAGCGACAATTAACAAACCTCTGAATAATACTATATTAGCCTCTAGTTATTGCAAACCACTCTAAATACAACGCAACATGGTAGTTATTCTTTAGCATCTAAATTTGTAAAAAGCATTCAAGCAGTAAACTTCTAAAATATTAATATTTGACATCAAAAAACTTATTCTATTACATTTTTTAATTGAATTTAAAATGTAACTAGTCTCACATTAATTAATCGTCAAAATTAAACTAAAATTGTCGTCAAATAGTAAATTACATATAGACACTAAATATTATCTAGAAGCTACTGAAAGGAGTCTTTTTTGCACTCACAGTCATGCTAAATGGAATGTTTACTGTGCCAAATAAAATTCTACGATGTCACAAGTATGTCATTGTAAATTGGGACATATAAACATTCTGCAAAACAATAATCTATTATATTAAATAATTTTTATGCCTTAAAAATTTAGTTTAAAAAAGATTATGCCAACTATGGTATGCCAAATAAGTTTTGGAGCATTAAAGTTCTGCCAGACAGAAATGAACCGTATCTAATTTGTCAGTACATGAATTTTGATTGGTACAAATGGCCCGTCGCTGTCTTCTCGCACACTCGCGCCAAATCTTACAGTGGTTATTTTCGTCACAAAGAATATAATATATTATTTTGCATGCTAAGTTATAATAACGGATGGTGTCTATTCGAGCTTGAATAGTATTTTTGAGAACTTTATGTTGAAGCTGTAAAACTTAAAATGGTGATAAAAATATAAAATGTTTAAATAAGAAGGAAAAGTTTAGATAATTATTGACCTTTACTTTTTTTATAGAAAATTTAGATTACGTTGGAAAAAAGATGAATTATTTTATTAGAGCGTAGCTTATTTATCCGTTGTTTATTTATAAAATGAGAAGTTTAGTCACGTAGCCAATAAATAAATGTATATGGCTGACGTTATTATTTCTTAATTATAGTCGACCTGCCTGTTACTCTAGTGGTTAGTGATCTTAACTGCTAAGCCAGAGGTCGTGAGTTCGATTCCCACCCAGATCAAGTCTTGGTGTGATGAATGATTTTACAAGTAATTTTATCAGCAGTCTGTTTACCGTAATACAGGCTTTGTCTAGTTTGCTATTAGACGATCGTGTGTGAGATGTGTAAGAATAATAAAAAAATAATATATATATATAAATGTCTAAATATCAACATAATATATTAATCCGAATAAAGTGTACCCGTGTATTGTATAAAATTTCTTGAAATAACCGGTTCTTCCTGGAACAGCGAGTGAGTTAAGTTTTATTGTTTTAGATTATTCTGAACGTTATGCAACTCGACAACAACTTCATTGTATAGTAGATACCCTTCACTTCCAAAACAAAGTCACTCAATCGTAAAATACCAGCGTGCACTAAGTACCTATTGTTTTTCCAAAGCTCTTGTTGACGCTTTGCACTTGTGTCTTACAGAACCGTAATGGATCTTCTTCGGTGTTTCCCTTATAAAATTCTGGACGTTCTTAAAAGTAAATATTAAAAATGATTATAAACGATTCGACAAAGTAAATACGATCTCAAAAAAAAACGTCTTAATCGGTTACAAACAACTTTTTGCCGTTACCTCAACGCTTAGAGTAACTACACGATTGCTGATTATTATGCTACGTCATAATCATGTAAGCCAATTCTATCTCTTTCCATAAGCGTATCGTAAACTGATTTCTTACACTGTTTCTAGGTAGATGGATTAATCTGTATATTTTTTTTTTCTTAAAATCACTGGTGACAAAATTCTGGAAGTAAGCCGAAATGTCCCTATTCTGGTATTGATCACACTGGCTAAAAAACGACGTAGAGGCTCTATTATAGATAACCTGTAGATAATTTAGATTAATTTTAAATTTAGATTTAAAGTTATATAAGATTTCATTGGAGGTCATCACGTACTCGGGGTCCTGAGCTATAAAACCTAAACATCGTGCACCCTGGTAACTTTGGCGACGGCATTATTTCTTCCGGTGCTATTTGGAAGAGGACATCACCACCAATGGCTAATATTCTAGCACGAAAAGGAGGCCGTTCTCTTCGGCCATTCGGTAGAGGCTTGGTCCAACAGAGCGGGCGTGTCTGTCGGATCCTCTGTTGACTCTTCGGAGCAATGAGGAGGAAAACTTCGTTAAAAATCATTAAGATGGGACCCTTTCTCGGGTTGGAGTTCTTCCGCTATCAGCAACGAAAAAGGTAGGACGGGTTCGGTGTGTACTCCCGCTGCCACCGAGCAGGCATTAGGAGATCTTGTCTCCCTGCCAACGTCGGCATGTCGATATCCCGAAAGAAATATCGTGGTTATGTCTCGCGACTCCAATCGGAGGCCAGGGTCTTAGCTTAGCCGTCCAGACTGCGAGGAAGAAAACCTCTATAAAAATTACCCTGAATCCCGTATTCTGGTGCGTGGTCAGGGGATTCATGGCTGATGGGTAGTTCAGTTGCAAGCGCACTCTCAGCCGAGGTACCTGCGGACCCCTCGGTTGGGCACAAATTTATGCTTGCCTGGGTATTGGGGGATTTCTGCTCGGGTCGACTTTTAGTTCTCCCCTACTTGTGGGTCTAATATGGAATGGCTTAACAAAAATGATTTAGAAAGTAATAAAAAGGAAGGACAGAAGAAGAGGACAAGTTAGGGAAAGTCCAGAAAAACAGAAGACTTCTCGTCTAATGAGGAAGAAGTCGCATTTGGAACGTCTACTTCGATGACGTCGTTTTGGCAGCTGGGAACCGACGAACATCGGAACGATTGTGTTCCAGGTCCGCTAATCTGTCAGATGGTGGTAACTCCAGTACGAATATGGGTACTGGGGTCAACAGAGACGGAACCCTGTGAAAACAGGAAACGTGGACGCTCCAGGGACGACGAGAGTGACACGTCCCAGGAGATACTACCTCCTAAAATGGGCAGTAGCCGTAGAGGTAAATCACGAACATCGACTTCAGCCCCATCAGGCTCTGTCTTTTGCAAAGTAGAAGTCTATAGACGATTTAGAGCGAAAGACAAAAGTACAGTGGAAATAAAGATTGTGGATCTCCTGCAGAAGATTCGAGAACTGGCGGAAGCGGGTTCTGCCGCGATAACAACTTTATCTTTACAGGAGACTCTAAATCTCGGCACCTTAAGAGTTCTTTTGTAAGGGCTCTTAAGGACTCTTCCTGTGCCATAGCTGGGATCGCTGAGACTCTCGTCGGGGACGTAGCTCACCTCCAGGCTGCTAACGAATGCTTGATGGGCAAGTGGCAGAACGGAGCGCCCAGTTTGCGCAGTTTCGGGCGCAGATAGATGTCCCGGCTTCGTGGCAACCTACCTCCACTCTCGGTTCCGATGACGTCAGCGATGATTATTTACGCCAAATTTTGGATTTAGTGAGCCATTTGCTGGACGGGTGTCTCATGAACCTGGAAGCAAGACTGCCTCCAACCTCCGTTATTCGGCCGCCACTCGCTGCAGATAAGCGAAGGGCCGCATCAACACCGACTCCGCTTTCTATACCAAATGATCGCAAATCGTATGCGAGTCAGTCAGTTATGTCTTTGTCTGCATCTGTGGTTACTACAAGGGCACGACAGGTGACCAAGGCAGCAACCAAGACAGCTGCAACGGTGGCAGGGCCTAGAACGGTGGTAAAGCCTGGAGCAGAGTTCCCTTCGCTCCCCACTCCAACACCTGTACTTGGCACCTCCACATCTGCCCCCTCCAATAACGGTTGGTAGGTTGTCGGAGGGGTTAAGAAGAGGTCGAAAGCAGGGTAAAAGGTTGCTAGAAACGTAGCTCCTACCCCGTAGTCGCCATCGGTGATAATCATCACCAAGAAGAAGTCACAGAAGCTACAGCCACTAAAAACTGCAATTGTAGTGGTCATCGTGTCAAGTTTCAAGAGGGCTCGGGATAGTTTTGATACTGATTTCAGGACGGTAGGGGTCAGGTTGCGCCACGCGCAGATGGGAGCTCGAGTCCTCGAGTTCCCTGCCGTTGAAGGTGCAAAGGCGTCGGACAGTTTCACCGGAAATCTTTGCAGCTATGGATGGTGTGAAGATCGCTAGGCCTACCAAGTGTGCGGAGTTTCACATTTCGGTCTTAGATAACTCCGTAACGGCCGAGGATGTCCACGTTGCAATTAGCGAGAAGACGTGCTGCAATGCGGATAACATTACGGTCGGCACCATCTGCCCCGGTCTAGGAGGGCTTGGCGCAGTGTGGATCAGCTGTCCCGTAGTGTCGGCCAAAGTTTTAGGTGACGCAGGCAAGATTTATTTATTTATTTATTTATACTTCATGCACATGTTGTACAAAGGCGGATTTAATGCCATGGAGCATTCTCTCCCAGTCAACCTTTAGGTGATGTAGAAACATGATGCGGTAGGTGCAAAGGTAAAATAATAAAGTTGACATACATTACTAATAAAATATTATTTTACATAAACAGTACATAAACAATACATAAACATACATGTATATAAAATTAATACAATATTCTATATAAATATAAACACTAACTCGGGTACTCGTTAAGACGATTCCATCAAATTATCTCTAAGTAGATCACGTACTTTCGCCTTAAATGTGTGGCGATTTTTGGACATCCTGATATCGGCGGGCAGTGCATTCCACAGAAGAACTGACTGCACAAAGAAGGAGGAATTGATAAAGTTGGAGGTGTGAGGGGGGCATAGAAGAAGTATGTTGTTTTTTGACCGAAGGTTTCGATCATGGGTGGAACATAAGAGACGGAAGTGGGGAAGAAGTTATTCAGGTAGCGATGGAGAGCTGAGGAACGAAAAAAAAAAAGTGAGTGCACGCAAACTACGGCGCTGTCGAATTGGGAGCCATTGTAGCTGGGAACGTAAAGCAGACACATGATCATACTTGCGAAGATTGTAAACGAATCGAATGCAGTTATTGAGAAGGCGATTTAGTTTGTTGAGGAGGTCTGCATTCAGGTCAAAATAGCACACATCACCATAATCGATTAAGGGAATAATTAGGGACTGCATAAGCGTAGCCTTAGTTTTAATAGCGAGAAATTCTTTTAAACAATACAACGCACGGAGACACGAGGTTACTTTCTGGCTCACGTGTGTAATTTAAGCACGCCAATCAAGTGTCGAGTCCGTATATAAGCCCAGGTTTTTAACTACTGCACTCAGAGGTTTAGTCAGGTTGTCATAAATAACAGGTGGGATAGTTGCAACGTCCAACCTACTGAGCATTTGTTTGCTCTCCACGACAATCACTTGACACTTAGCTGGATTTACTGACAAACCAAATTTGGTAGACCAACTCCTTATAGATTCTAAGTCTTTGTTGATTTTCTCTATGGTATCTGATATATTCTCAATTCTTGACAATGTATAAATTTGTAGGTCATCAGCGTACAGGTGATACGCACACTGAAGGTGTTGGGTTACGAGATTAATAAAAATTGAAAATAATAAGGGAGATAATATACCGCCTTGAGGGACACCAGTGAGAAGTTCACACCAACTCGACGATAAGTCATCAATGTGAACACACTGTTGACGTCCCTGAAGATAGGGAGAGAACCATTCCAGAGCTTCTGAGGAGATCATAAAATAGGAGAGGATGGCCAGTAGGACTTCATGATAAACGGTATTGAAGGCATTCGAGAAATCTACCAAAGCCAGCACTGTGACTTTGGTGTCCTCCATACCCTCCCTAATATCACCAGTCACCTTGAGGAGAGCAGTGGTTGTGCTATGACCGGGTCTAAAGCCAGATTGTAGTGAACTAAGGAGGTTATGTTCATATACAAACTGTGAGAGTTATTTATGAACACAGGCTTCAAGGACTTCAGAGAGAAGGGGAAGTATAGAAGTGAGTCGGAAGTGTTCTGGGAGCGAGGGGTTAGTTCTCTTAGGTAGAGGGATAATGAAGTCCTTACGCCAGAGTGAGGGATAGGTTGCAGAGTCAAGTGAAAAATTAATGATGTGAGATATTGCTGGAGGAAGATTCTCATCGGTTTTGTGAATGCCAGAGTCACAGTTCTGGCGGCAAGACCGATGAGGTGCTTTAAATGTCTAGCATCCAGATACACACGCGCCAAGCTGCTTTGACTGCAGCGGACTATGTTTCGGCTGCGGTCGACCAGGGCACAAGGCAGCAGAGTGCTCTGCCGCACCTCACACAGAGTGCCACCGTGTGCGGCGGGTAACAAGTACACCAATCACCAGACTGGGCAGGGGGGTTATAAACCTGGCCACGATTCTCGGCAAACGTCAGGGGCTAACCAATCGACCCAGACTGCCGCCGATGTAGTTCGCATGTCGTCATCGTCGCCCATGGAGGAGGTTGTAGAGACGATCCAGTAATATATCAAGTCTCCAACCTCCTAGTCCAGACGTACTTGAACTACTGTGCGGTGGCGCAGGTCCTCTTTCTGCAAAACATGACAGAGTGATCGATTGGTGTAACCATAACCACGGAGCCCTATTACGTTCCTCCCCGTCCAAACTGGTTGGGTGATCAGGACGGCTTCGTGGCATTCGTCGGCTCCAAGGCAGTTCGTTCGACAAAGGTATTGCCTCTTAACGACAAGAACACTAGATATGTTGCTGCTGAGTGGGGGGATCACTGTATACGGTGTATACTTCTCCTTCACTCAGAGGAGTCACTCACTCACTCTCACTCTCCGGAGTAAGAGAGCGACTTTGAAATTTTGAGAGAGAGAGGCCGTAGAGGAGTGGGCGGCCTCGGTGGGCCTCTGTTTATTAAACAGAGGTTCCACCAACACGGTCGTGCGACAGCAGGGGGAGTCTATAGCAACACGAGCAAGGAAGTAGTGTATCAGGGAAGAGGTTGAGACGCTCTCGGATTATCTTCGATTTGAGCTCTCCCTGACCCAAGACCCCAGAAGGAATCACGTGGCGCGGCTTTCTTCTACTTTCCGCGGTGGACTATTGCCAAACTGAATAGACTACTAGAGGAGGCGGCCATCATAAACTCTTGGCTGTCTCTGCAGGCCCTGATCGAGAAGGTCGACATGGGGGCTGGTCGCCCTCGAGATGTGATTACGCAGATTTACGATGCAGCCGTGCACATCCGAGGTCGTTGACCTCCACGGAAGAGGGTTTAGGGGTGGTCCCCAAGAGTTGGTGCACCTCCGTACGGCCTGTACGTGTGCTCGAAGGTCCTACACCTGCAGTCGACTGTGTCACTGTGAAGGCGGTGTGGAGGGCCAGCTTCATGAGGAGTATCGAGAGGCGCGAAAAACTCTGAAGCGGGCCATCTGCCGCGTTCAAGAAGTTAAGAGAAAGGAGATGCTGGAGGGTCTCGATCGTGACTCCTGGGGTCGCCCTTATCGTGCGGTGCGACAAAAGCTTCACACATCGGGCCCCTTCCCTTACAGCCCAGCTTCCTGCAGCACCCACCGCCCCGCCCTAAACCCCGATGGAGTAACGGTCCGAGGGGGTTTCCACACGTTACAAGAAAATCACGTACACCAAAATGGATTTGATATAAATGGAAGATTGCAGCAACATAAGTCAGCATTAAATGCATAAACGTGCACGTGCTCTGTATACTGATAAAACAGTTTCTTTCTTGTCGTTGTGTGTTAGGAGCAACGGTATAAAAAATTCAGGTTTACCAAATCCTTCAACTTCGGCTGTATACACCACAGCACCACCAGCAGTATAACGGTTACTTAAGTTCCAGACATTACAGTCTAGAAATCTTACTCTAAAATCTTAATCCTCACAACTTCTCCATCACAGAGAACAGAGAGAGTTTAATAAACTAACTTTTAAAGGGACAACATGATTATAATGTGTTTTGTGTTAAACAATAAGGTTTTTAAAGCTAATTTACTTTGTGAGATTACTATCAAAATTTGATAGAAATTTTTAAGATAAATTATCATTATTTTGCTGTTTTCTACGTTTCCTGTTCGCGCGTCATCTTTTGTGATATGTAATCAAATTATCAAACAAGTTTTTCGATATAATGATTAGAGATTGAAAGGAAAAACAATTACGATATAAATTGTTTTTAAATTTTTGGCAATTATACCAAAATATATAGACACCTCACAATGTAATTAACTTATCCAAATAAATAACCGATACAGTATGGTCGTCATGGACGTTCGGTCTGTTTTCTTTTACATCTAAACAGATACACAAACATGAACGAATACTTTGTTCATCAGGTAATATTCAATATCCCAGTTAATTTACCTCTTTGTGTGATGTTTTGTACAAATGTTTTCATACTGTGAGAACCGAGTTTAATAATCACCGTGATACCGTAACATATCTTGTGAGCTCAACATGGACTTGCTTGCGATTGTTTTCAAAACATTATTCATACACGTCGGAGATATAATAAATATGATGTTTCAAAAATTAAAGTAAATTCCGTAAAATATAACCCAAATTATTATTTTTTTAAACTTCTTAGGACCAACACGGTAAATTTTAATACTTGTATATAAATTATTTGCGAGCTTATCATTTGAAAAAAAGAGAAAGGATGGATTGCATGTTTTCTTTTAATAGTTGGAAACAGTTCAAATAAGTTACTAAAAGATAAATTGCAAAAATTGCTAGCGAACAACAGAAAAATAGAAAATCAAAGTGTTTTCAACTAACTACGCATATCTACATACCTTATTTAACCTCTGGATTGATGTTGCTTCCATTTATGTTTTCAACCGGGGAATGGCCATAATAAACATGTGTCAAATATTCAAAACCTATTTAGTTAACACGTTATTATTAATGTGTTTATGGTCTCAATTGTTATATCGCTGCTCCATATAGGAACAATCTTGTTTATATAATAGTTACACGCTAACGCGCACGTTCGATATTCCTTTCTCCATTGCTATTGTAATCTGTGTTTTACGATGTCAAAATCATCCGTGTCGGTTAAATTTAATAACTATTAAAAATATACTCTTATTATTTTAGTTCATTCGTTGAGTAAGTTAGTAAAAAAAAGTAAGTGTGGTTCTAATGACAGTTAATTATTTAACTTTTTAAATTTTCGGCTGGCAAATTTATACTAAGTATTTAGACTAAGTAGGTATATATACGTTCACACTTATAATTATTTATACTTGGTGTTATTTTTATATTTTATGTATTTATGTCCTCAGCCTTGACTATAAGTTTAGTTCGGTGACGAAAACTTACACGTATATATGATGAACATACTATACAATCAAACAGTACAATAGAATCCAGCAAATTGTGCATACTTTTAGGACGTATTCTACAATGTCGAAGCCTAGTCTCATCGTTCTTCACAGCAGCGATATGCTCTTTGGTCACTTGCTGATATTATAGAACTATAACTGAATCATTGTAAAAGTAGAGAAATATTATATAAAGGCAAACTATGTTATATCAGAAAAAAAATTGAGTTCTTCTTTAAAGTGATAATTATCTAAACATAGCTGGTCATAGTTTTCCTTATTTCAAAATTCTGTATTTTGTAATGCTGACTTTTACTAAAAGACAGTATACATTGGAAAGAAGTTTACTTATTAAATTTTAGATTGTTGTGATAAGCGTATTTCTCCATATTTTCTTGACCTGGTAATTCAAGTCCATCATGGATCGGTTAGGAATCGAACACTACGGCGCTTGATCTCACTGTCAAAAATAATCTCTGTTAAAGATAATCTCTGTATTTACCTGCGAATTCGAATTTAGTTTTGGTTAATATTTCGGTTAATTCTCATTATGTTTCAGGGTTTCACAAATCTCTATTAGGTTTTAAGAATATATGTAAGACTGCAGTTTTTGTATTTATTGGAAGCGGAATTGTAGTTCAATAATATCATTATCTTGTTATTAGTCACCAATTCCAAATTGTATAATGAGCTCATTAATTAGCAAATGCCTTTTGTTTTTGTTTAATACTTGTATTGTATTTAACTTTCCTTGTAGTCACTTTAAACAGTTTACAAAAAATGTATGTACATATATAAACCAAATTCACTCATCTAAGTCAGAAGGCACAAGATCCAGAAATATTGTATTCTCATTAACATGACATTTATTAAAAAGTTGTGAATAAATTCACTAATTTGTACAACACTGTTAATTGTCCATTATTGTAAAGTACAACACTGAAGAATCTGGAAGTTTCGTGAAACCTAAGCTCTAAATTAACAGATTAAATCAGCACTACTATTTTAAAAAAAAAATCAATATATACAGGATCTATAAGAATCGTGATGATTCACGTTTCTTTTTCGAGTGTTGCTGAAGTTGAAGCGCAGCTTTTATCTTAAGCTGCCTCACTACTTGTTTTATGATTTCAACGTAGTTAGATTTGCCGTAATACTACTGTCAAAGACGAGTAGATATTAATGAAGATAATATTTATTAGATGTTCTTAGAAAAAGAAACTATCGCTTTATATTAATATTTTTTTAATAAAACGTTTCTTAAGTTTGATAAAAAATAATATAAATCTTGAGTATTTATTTATTATATAAATATTGGTATTTCCTTAAACATAAAGAGTATTTATGGTCCAATTCGTTTGGACAATGGTCAGTAAAAAACTGCTTAAAATATGTGATATTATTTAACAACATGACTTTATTAATATGTAGATATATCACCTAACTAATTCAACCTTAACCATGTAAAAAAGTTGTTATTCAAAAAAGCACCTGTGAGTTTGCTAATTAAAATTACAATCGTAAACCGGTTTAGTTCGCAAATACATTATGGTAGATTCCTCAAAGTTGATATCAGACCCAAAACAAACAAGTGGTTTTAAAAATTATTGTTGCTATATATAACATTTTAGGTGAAGGTAACGTGGCGAAAATGACAGGGTTATTGTACCTATTGTTACCAAAGTAACTTTTACGTTCAGAACACTAAGTATCTATTTATCTTCATATTAATTTTGTTGACACACCTATGACATTGAGTTATTTATTTGTACCAATTAATAAACACAAAACTTGAGATTAAGCTGTTATGGATGCTGCTCTGACAGTTCATAACTATGCAATATACCTACGTACAAAACGATACACTATAAACTGATGTAAACAAATTGAAAGACCACAGTAGCACAATAAGATTTCTAAATTCACCAACTCACACTCACCGGAATTTCTTCACGTTTTAAGTACTTCAGAGTAAAATATAACGAGAAAGTTAAAAATATCAACTTTAAAGATATGGCAACTGATACTACTATTACAAATGGGGACGTCATTTTAAGTTTTTAAAACAGGTATCGAGTTTCTATCGCACACACCCGTGAGTCGCCGTGCGGTGTTCAACCAGAACTGCACAGGCGAGAGTTGCTTGCTTATACCACCTGATTCTGAACGCTTGTATTGTGTTTTTAATCGAAATGATACGTTATATGTATTTTGATGGCTCGCATGTTTAAGATAAGCGAATTTTGTTACCCGCCTTGTTAAATAATAAATAAATATTTAAAAAGTTATACCACATTAAATGATATAAATATATTTCCATATTAGAGTACGTAACTAATTTAACAAACGAATTCATTTTGTTCCATGCGTAATAAGCGTGGCGAATTCTATTATATAGCTAAGCATTTTTAAGTGTTTGTCAATTAAAAAAATCATCTGTTATGAAATAGGTTTGTATTTTACTCGAGTTGCTTAGATATTTGTTTGGTTTCAATGATAAAACTTCATTTTAATTAGTCATTTGTTTTATCAGTATATGAATTTGGTTGATATAAGTACTATATCTTATGCTTATTATACTTAGTACATAATTACATTAATTCCATAGGACTAGGATTTGCAAAAAATAAAAATTATTTCTCGTGTCAATAACGTTAAAAGTGGGTTATTTGCAATAGTTCCATGAAGCAAGTTCCAGATAAAACTTTTGCAATCCGAACCGTGGTACGTAGGTCAAAGGTAACGAGAAAAGTCAAAGCACGATTGATGATTATGATGGCTATATTAAAAAAAAATGGTGTTTTAGTATCTGTTTATTAATTATACAGGGTGGGCCGCGAATTATTTAACCTTTCAAAAAATTGTATAAAAAAAGCTATTTCATATATTATAAAACATGTTTATTTACATGAAAGCTAACTAGATAAAATTTATTTTCAAAACATTACATCATCTAAATAATCACCGTTTCGACGTTTACACTCTTCTAAGCGAGCACCGAAATTTCCGAATACTCGTCGGCAAAGAGACCGTGAGATCGCCGACACCTCTTCACTGATTTTTCCTTATAGTTGACGTAGGTTTATTGATGTAGACACGATTCTTCAAATAACCCCATAAAAAAAGTTTACTGTGGATAGATCTCGACTTCTGGGTAGCCATGGAATATCACCTCGTGTGGAAATCAGTTTTTCCGGAAGCATATCTTTGACCACCGGCAAGGACTCGTTGGATGTATGACAAGTGGCTCCATCTTGTTGAAACCATGTGTTATGATTGTAGCCAGCAAATTCCAGTAGCATCGGTCCCAAGAACTCCCGTAACATGTTTGCGCGAGATGTAAGATTAAAATGTTAACGAATTCTTGGCCCACCCGATATTTTAGGAAAATAGACATTGGTAGGTTAAGTGTACCTTGCTGTTGTTGAGATATAACATTGGGTAAGCTGAGGAGAATAAACCTCTATAACTTTTGAACTAGTCTCTGACAAATTCTGATATCTGGCGACAAATTCAGACTAATAAACGATAAAATTTGTGTGTTATCAAATTTTTGTGTAAAGTTGGTAATGATGGCCAAGCCACCGTCAGTGATATAAAAATACTAAATGAAATTTAGAAATTGCGGTTAAAAGTAATATGTACGATCCATGGTTTCAGTTGTGTTTGTGTCTAAAAGCGTAGAGTGCAACACTGCTATTTCTTTTACAGTCTGTAAATTCTAATTTTTTGTTCCATGAGAAAGAGTCGTGGCTTATATCTTGATTAATGCTGTTGTTACCCCCTAGTGACAGTCGTTTACTATTCCTATTAAGGAACGCTTTATTCAGTATTTTTCCGTTAACTATAAATCCAAATTTTTATGTACGGTTTAAACATCATTTCATCTAAATATATAGTTAGATTGTGACATTATCTTTAAGCCTCGTTTGCAATATTATAGACGAAATACCACCAGAGCCTATACATAAAAAAGCATCTTACTAGGCCGCCATAGCGTGGGATGCCATACTGCACTGTCTTCATTCGCAGTGAGTATGGCGACCACCGTTCTTAGATTCTATTCAAGCTTTACATCAGGCAGAATAGAGTCACTTTGATAGGTTTCTAGATAAAAAAAAAATATAAATTCTGTATTTACATCAGTATAAATAAGATAATACGTCCAAAATGGTGTTTGCTCTATGTTAAGTACTTTTTTTGAATGAATGAGAATACCGCAGTCCAAACACTTTCTTCTAGGAGAAAGGACTCAAAGGACTGCACGATTGGCCTAGTGGTTTAAGCGGACGCCATGCCACTTTCCACTTCGCTGAGTGTTGTGGGTTCAAATCCTACATGGCACAACACTTTGTGTGATCCATAAATTGTTGTTCTGAGTCTGAGTGTTTTTGTGTCCGTTTCTTATATGTTTGTAAAGTCCCCCGCGACACAGGATTTATTCCTAATGCGGGCGTTGTCTTTTTTAAAAAAAAAAAAAAAAAAAAAAAAAAGGAATTGTGACTCCTGAGTTGCAGGTGTCTATTGAGGCAGTCACATATCATCACGTGACCCATATCCATATTCGTCCTACTCAAGCTTTCCATCAGGCAGAGTAGATTCAGTTTGGCAGGCTGAATATTACGAAAAATAAAATGAAATTCTTAGAATTCTTGTCGTTTGTGAGTGTGTTTCATTATGTGAAATGTGTGGTTGTTAGGCCACTAAAATGGCAGTGGGATCCAGCTAGACTTTTTCAACTCTTTCCTTATTGGTGTTTTTTTTTTGGAGATTTTTACTAGGTTAAACAGTTCGGCTTTCCCGATCTTACTTTAAGCATACTAAATAGCAAATAAGAGATTTAGTGACTTTATTTCGTTGTTTGAAATGATCTTTAATTTTTTTAAATATAAATATAAACATAGTGTATTATTTGAATCTATTCACACCTTTTTAGATCATGGGAAGTAGTTATTCCAATTTAATTTAGATATGGGCACCTTAATATCCTCTCAGCGGACATTAATATTCTTTGTAAATGTCGCTTCGTGAAGGTTTGCGGAAACAGTCTACAGTAGTAGTGGAAATGAATGGGTCTTGGTGTGTGTGTATAAATCCTTGTTATTATCACAAATCAGAATGAACGTGAAGAAATCAACTGACATGTACACTTCATGTTTATCACTTCTTGTATTGGCAAGTTGTGAGGCTCGAAGTCTGTATTATCTCGATGTTCTAACTCTGATTAAGCACGTAATGGTCATTATGTTTTCTATTATACCTATCGCTTTGGTTTAATGGCAATGTAACCATTACAAATTGTATATATTGGAACATAAAAGGTTTGCCTTGAAAAGAATCTTTATTCTATTTAGTTAAAAGAAAAATATTGACGATATGGCTAATAATTTAATAAAAAAAAATTTGTAAACTAAAAGAATGAAATAGTAAAATTATGTACGAAAATGACTTCATCAATCAAAAAAGTGTGCTGAAACCATTAACGGTTAGTGTGCTCCTCCGGTCTGGGGCCGTCAGAGTTACATTGACAATACAATATACAAACTACAGTAACAATAATTTAGTGTGTGTGTGTATGTTTGTCCGCCCGGGTGTTCGTGTAAGTTCTGTGTGTACTTTGGAATATATTGTAGGAAATATAACAAGACCTATTTGTAAGCATATGGCTTAACTATGTTTTCAAGCTCTTCATAGATCAGAGAGTGCAGCCATTCGTTGATAACTAATATACAAGTCCTAATTGTAAGTGGATAGATACTCAGTATTCTATTTACTCGATTGTATATAAAAGGGCCAATGAAATAATACTGACGCTTGAGGACCATAAATTTCGTCAATGTAAGATAGCCCACTCGGTCTGATCTACGTACCTGGGAAATAGATAACGCATCAAATAGCAATTTGATGGTTGGAATGTTTCCGCAATATAATGTTCATTAAAAATTAGTGTCTAATTGTGGATATCTTACATAACGTATATAGCTCTCGGGTTGGAAAACGAATAGGTTTACAAGCCATAACCTTCAACACAACGTTTGACCGCTCCAAAGGAATTTACTCTGCCACCCCATGTAGTAACACCGTAGATCAGAATAGAATGAGCTAAAGCAAAATAAACTATTTTCAATGTTCGTAGGGCGGCAGATGTCCTTAGGTGTTCGAATGCAAATATAAATTTTTTTAACTCTTGGGACTAAGGATTTATTTTGTTTCTTCGAGGATAACGTACTATGCGCGTACCCCCAGGGTATTCAATAAAAACAGTGCGTTCAATACAATAGTTTTGATTAGAAGCAGCCGTAAATAGGTTGGCAATTAGGACAAAAGAAGAGGGTGGTTGTGATGCAATACTTGGAGAGAAAGCAATAAATTTTTTTTTTTCCAAATTTAGAGTGAGAAGTGATTCTGTCACTGACAATTTTTTTAATATTCTAATTTATTCAAAACAATATTCTTGATTGGAATATCTCTTATTTCGATTATAGGATCTAGAGAGTGGAAGTTATGGTCAGAGGTCAGGCGGGGCTAAATTCTAGGCCTATTTATGTTTCTTCTGCATATAAATTACTTATCTAATCTGATAAAGAAAATCGGGCAATAGTACAATTTGTAGATGACACTTTTCTTTTATTTAAACTTAAGCGACAGCAATCAGTTACTGATTATGTGAATAGCACTCTCTCTAATGTCCTCATTCCTCAATGAACTGCTTCAATGTTAATAATTTACTTTTAAACGAGTAAAAAACTAATTGTATTAGATTTGTTACACCTAACATTAAACAGGTAAAAATCAGTGTTCTGATAAATTTAAAAGAATTAGGGCTTGTGGACACCACCAAGTTTCTGGACTCTAAATTACAGAGGGGACCACACGTGGTTTAGCAATTGACCAAATAGACTCAGCCCTGCAGCATATGTGGTTTATAAAATTCATCGCTTAATCGATGTAGAAACAGCTAGACTAGTGTATAGTAGGTATTTTCATAATGTAATGTTGTATGGTATTTTATTGTGGGGACATGCTGCTGACATTCAAAGTATATTTGTGTTGCAGTAGAGAACTATTCGCGCAGCTTATAATCTTGGTTATAGACTTTCACTGACGGGTAAGTTTACAGAAATTGATATCGTGACAGTCATATCTCAATACACACATAAAAATTTAGTATAAGGTAAGAAAAATATTCATTTATTCACTAAATTTAGCGACATTCATAATATCAATTCTAGAAATTTAAATAAACTCGTGTTACCAACGACTAGACTACAAAAATTAGCAAGTCTTTTCGATGTCAAGGTGTGCGCTTCTACAATAAAATACCAAGCAAATTTCAAAAATTATGTATTTATAAACTTAAACCCTTAGAAAAATAAAACTGTCTAAAAAGACATACTATACAGCTGCAGACTGTTTAAATGACAAATTTGGTTGCGATTGATGGTGCTCACACCCGCATCTGCGTTCCTATCATTACTGTTATGTTTGAAATTCAGGTACATTTAATTTATTGTTATATTTTGTATTTCATTTGTTTATTTTTTCATTTCGATTTGAATTGTATAGTGAGTTTTTTATATGAGTATAACTGTAGGCTTGTAATTTGGGGTAATATTTAGTAACTTTCTGGCGGTTTTAAATGTTTCTACGGCCTACCCAAACGTCCTGTTGGCAGTAGTGTTACGCTTTAGGTCGTCAATCTTAACAAATAATGGTTTGCGTTACTGGGGTCCGTATGCCGTCAGTGTGGACAGGCCGATTCAAATTTATGGTCCTTTTTTAAAAGGCCAACCCGGATACTGCACTGTATTCGCATAGTTTTATTTGTTTGTAACACTGTTCATGAACTTAGAAAAGAAGACATCGCTGTGGTTTGTTTTAGCATTTTTTCCAGAGCGAGTCTTGGGAAATACCGGTGCCCTTAATTGTAAATTCCGACGTATCTAGATGTCTCAAAAGACTTACCCACAAAAAAAAATATTATTTTATTACAATAAGTTTAATAGTAAAAGTACTTACGTATGTGTGTCATTATTGTCGCCAGAAAGCAGACGATTCAAAATTTTTAAGAGCTGATGTAACGATAGATGAATAGATATTACTTTATTTGTAATTATTGCCTATAGCAATTTCTTCAGGACCAGGCGTGACTCAGGACTCAGGAGTGGCCAGGATAGTTATAGCTACGATGTTATAGAACATTAAACTCATCTCAAAACTGATGAAGACCTTCAAAAATGTATGAGAAACAATATGATTCTTGCTGAAAATATTTCTAATATAGAAACTATAACATTTAATATGAAAAACACAGACATTGTCACTTCCGCGTATCCCAACTAACATTGTCATTTACAAACGCCAGATGTGGTTGTATAACTTAAATATACATACAGGTTCTAAAGATCAAGGCCACAGTGGAAGGCAAAGCGGGAAGAGGCACACAAGAAGTCGGGTCTTGTCTCATCTAAGAGAGAGAGGTTTAAAGAAGGAGCAACCCGCCCTATTGTGTGGAGTTATTTCTGTGGTGACCAAAACCGCAAGAGTAAACTTACTTCAATACTTAAAGCTTTCTTGGCAGACTAGCCGCAGTAAATAAGCATGAAGTTTTTACAATCGGAACATAGCTTTTGGCCGAACAATACAGTCATTGAAAGGTAGAAGGTGCATTGATGTACCAACAAAGAGTATATTTGCCCGAAGACTACATATATTTTCATTTTAATTTTCATTATAAAATCATATAAAAAACATATGCCTCTAATGTGTTTATGTTTGTTACCTCAGAACTCCAACATTTAAGAATTAATTTGGGAAATTCATTTTTAATTGCGAAATTGACTTTTTGCTGGAGACGGAAACGGGGGCGGGTCGCTAATAATTTTATAATTTAATAATTATTTTACTTCGTAAGTATATGTAAAAGGTTACTTTTGAGTAAAATAATTTCTTTATTTTATTTAAAAAATGGTAGCTCTGTAGACGAGTGTGTGACGAGTACATAATAATGTACTTATCATACACTTTTGTTTTTTGTACTTAAAATATAATTAAAATATATAATAAATGTAGGCTTGACATGGTATAAAATATATAAAACATTGTATAGGGTTCTTTTGACCGTGGGAAGTATGACAAGCATCTTTCGCGTCACAAACCAGACGAGACGTGGACGGTCAAATTCAACAGAATAATCACTAACCACAAATTGAAGGACAAACAAATTATTTAAGCAGTAAACGGGTAAAAAATAATACATTGTGGTTATTTTTGTAATTGACTTTGTTTTATTGTAATTTAATAGCACAAAAGTAGGACGAGGGACTTGAGTCCAATTTCTTATTATTAAGAAAGAAGATTTTGTCTTTCTACGATCAATATTTTTTAGCAGTGCTGTCGTTCTATGTAGTTTGAAGTGTGAACCCTTAATTAGCTTTTACGATCCCCGTAAACTGAATAGAGATAGTGATGCTCCAAACTCTTAATCCACCACCACACGGTATTAAGTTAGTTAGTTAAAAAAGCAATTATAAGAATCAAGGTGAATTAACTTAATATATCACGGAGTTCAATGAGAATGTAAGTCCACTAGAAATATACAAATTAAGTTGTTAGTAACCTTTTAATAAAAAAAATTAAACATATATAGATGGTGGTACTAGAAATATCGGTCACAACTTTTTCTTGTTTTCTTATGACATAGAGGACAACTGAGTAGGTGAATCTCCTGATGATTGCCAAACATGTTTTCGCCCTTTGCTTCTATTCACAATTACGGGGAAGGCGAATATGGACTTCCGTAAACTTAGTCACGCGATGAAAAGTAATGAAATAATTAATTAACACCGGTTTTGGCAGATAATGTGCTCTCCCACGTACAAACTCCTGCTTAATTTAATATATACTCGTAGGGTGGGCCAAGAATTAGATAACATTTGAAAATCGTAAAAAAAAAAATGATATATTATAAAAATTGTTTATTTACAAAAAATCAAACAAAAATATATATTATTTTCTAGGTAGTAGAGCCACGGGGTGCGGGGTCCGGAACCTCCACGTGGTGCACCCTGGGCAACGGAGGCGGCAGCGCCTCTCTCGTCAAATGGGAGAGACGCTGCCGCCTACGGCGAATTCCGGCCGAGGTGGGAAAAACCCTTGTGAGGGTCATTCAGAGGCTTTCTACGTGTCCCTCTGTTTAGCAGAGGGCATAGTAGAGAGTATGCTGGCGGGCGGACGGGTTCTCAACCGCTGGCACTGTCAAAGGTAGAGGACATTGGTCTGATGCAGACCACCGTCCGGCCAAGTCGTAAACTTGACTATTTGCAGTCAGGAGCGACGGTTCTTCGAGGGCTACGAGGAAGGAAACCTCTTTAAAAAACCTTGGGGCGAACGGACCCGGTCTGGTGCAGACCCCGTCCGGCCCAGCCGTAATCCTGAACGGACAGGACCGGTGGTTCTTCGGACCCGCGAGGACGTAAACCTCTCTAAAAAAAACCCCAAGCCCACGTTCTGACGCCTGGCAATGGGCTGAGTCGCTGGAGGGAGTCCAGTGCCGAAGGCATCCTATTGTCGGAGGACACTAAACTCAAAAACATGGCATGGGTAAAGTAAAGGTCTCACCTACCCAGGAGGGTCCCAGACGCACTTCACCTGGGGAATCCCTCCCGGAGCCAAACGGCTCCGGCAGCTCCCAGTCGTATTCTGGGGGGAGCAACCACTGCCAAACCCGCCCGTCGCCGAGCGGTAAATCCGGCGACCAACATATCGCGAAGGACGCGCAAAACCGTGAAGCGGTGTTGGATTGTGACACTGCTTCGGAAAGGAGTGGTGCGAGCACCCCGTTGATGTCAGCTGTAGAACAGTACCAACGGACTGCTCAAAAAAAAAAAAGGCGCCAGACCCACGCAGGACAAGAAAGCATGCTGTCGGCCTCTAGTAACGAGGTCACATTAGTCAAAGGGGGTACAAACCGTCGGGGGGCTCGTGGCAGAGGTCGACCTCCCAAGACTGGGCGGATGGCCCAGGAGAGGCAGATTGGCGGATCTGCGACATCAGAGAGGGCCGAAGGTGAGCTCTTACTCAAGGCTCTACTTGAAAAGGTCGCATCCGACATGACAACGACTACTACCACGAGTGACGTAAGCGTGGAGGAGCTACGCCGCAGTGTTGGCAACCCCGTGGAACGGATCGAGCAGGCAATCGGCTTAGCCGATTGCTTACTTCAGACACCTGCAGTATCAAAGAACCCTGAACATGAGGCCCTTTTGGCACTCGTGCGCTCCATTGTCGAGGCAGGGAGACTTCTCGTAGCCGAGAATAAGGCTCATGAAAGGGAGAAAGCCCGCCTCGAAGTGAATCTCGCCGAAGCCAGAGAGAGAGCGTCGGGCTCTACGCGTACCAACATTGGGGCAACGCTAGCATCATCGCCACCGGCGGTATCATCAAGCCGGGCGGAACAGAACATAGTCCGACTCATGGTGGAGATGGAGGAGCGGCTCACGAGGCGTATTTCGGCAGTAGAGAGTGTCCACTACCGCCCACCTCTAGCTCCACCAAAGAAGACAAGTTATGCGGCCGCTGCCAAAGCTGGTTCAACAGCTCAGCCAGTAGGTAGGGTGGTCACTAAGCCAGCGTCAACGGCCCCTACTAAAGTCACCCAGGGGAAAAGAAAGGGAAATGGAAAGACGAATCATACCCAGACCCCAACTTTAGCCTCGGCCAATACCATACAGCACCCGCTGGAAGAGTGCTGGGTGGTGGCCGGGGATAAAAAGAAGAAGCGGAAGGCCGCCAAAAAAGCGGCCAAAAACGCCAGAAAGGCCACTGTCGCCGCGATGGCAGCACCGAGGAGACTTCGTGCCCCTCACTCTGCGGCCGTCGTCGTCACTCTAACGGAGGAGGCAGCAGGGAGGAGCTTGGGGTACGCCGAGGTCTTGGCAAAAATAAAAGCCAAAGTTAACCTCAAGGCTCTCGAGATACCGGGCGTCCGGTGTAAAAACACACGGACGGGAGCCCGGCTCCTTGAGATTCCCGGTGCCACCAGTGGGCCCAAAGCCGACGCCCTAGCGGCTAAGCTAAGGGAATCACTGGACGCAGCTGATGTCCGAGTGTCCAGGCCCGTAAAATGCGCTGAAGTACGCATTACAGGCCTGGACGACTCCGTCACGGTGGACGAGCTCAAGCTCGCAGTGAGGAAGAGCGGAGGCTGCCCTCTAGAACATGTAAAGGTCGGAGCAATTCGCTTCGGCCCAAGTGGACAGAGGGCAGCAGTTGTCAGTTGCCCTATTGCGGCGGCCCAAAAGGTCGCTGATGGACATACCCTTCTGGTTGGAGATTTCCTGAGGGCACAGGCACGGCTCCTGCAGGCCCGACCGGCAAGGTGCTTCCGGTGCCTGTCGGTCGGACAAGTGGGGGTTCAATGTACGGCGGCGGTCACCATAGGTGACCTTTGTTTCCGTTGTGGTCAAGCCGGTCATAAGGCGGGCGGTTGCAGTGCTCCACTGCGTTGCTTTAGGTGCGCAGCGGGAGGCAAGCCTGCCGACCACCGGGTTGGCAGTAAACCTTGTGTCGGATCGATGCCGAAACTGCGAGGTCGGCCCTCTGGCTTCAAATCGCTGTCGGAAGGTGTCGCTAGAGAACGACAAGGTTCGCGACGGGATGTGGAGATGGAAACTCAATAATGGATTCAAATCTCCGCATCCTCCAGGCGAACGTGGGCCACGGTACTGTTGCTCAGGATCTTCTGCTCCAGAGCATGGCACAGTGGTCAATCCACATTGCTGCGGTCGCCGAGCCATACGTTCACCGGTTTCTCGGACCTGCCTGGGAGATCGACTTAGATGGCTCGGCTGCACTGGTGCACGGCACTGCCGCTGGTACTCCTCCCTTTGCTGTTGTTGCTAGGGAACGGGGTTGCATAGCGGCGGTGGTTGGGGATATAGCGGTCGTGGCCGCTTATTTCACGCCAAACCGAGACATAACTGAGTACGAGCAATGGCTCGCTCAGCTAGCCGTCGTCGTCGATGCCTGTCGACCCCTTCCGGTTCTTGTGCTCGGGGACTTCAACGCCTGGTCGGTTGTCTGGGGTTCTCGCCGCACGAATCCAAGGGGGAGGGCATTGGAGAACTGGGCCGAAAGATCCGGCCTAGTTGTCCTAAACCGGGGTGCCGTACCTACATTCGTTACGGCGAGGGGCAGCTCGATCGTTGGCATTTCGTTCGCGTGCCCCGTGCTGGCACGTCATGTTCTGGACTGGCGCGTCGTTGTAGGGGAGGAGACAGGTTCGGATCACCGATACATTCGGTTTGAAGTCTCCGCTCCTACAAGTGGCGCGCCGCCCAGAGTGGCTCCACCAGAACCACGTTGGGCGCTCAAGCGCGTAGATCGTGAGCTCCTCCTGGAAGCCGCTATCGTCCAGGCCTGGGTCCCTGCACCGGACAGGCCTGTCAACGTGGAAGCGGAGGCAGAATGGTTTCGGGAGGCCATGACCCGCGTCTGCGATGCGGCGATGCCTAGGGTCCAGCCAAATGCTGTTAGGCGCCAGGTCTACTGGTGGTCGCCGGATATCGCAAGGCTGCGACAAGCTTGCGTGACCGCGCGCCGCCAGTGGTCCAGGTTCCGTAGAAGGCGTCGCCGCCCCGCGGACGCGGCAGCTTGGGAGGCGGAGCTGTTAACGGGATACAGGGATGCCAAAAGGACCCTTCAAGCAGCGATAAAGCGGGCCAAGAGTGAGGCCCGCCGCGAGTTGCTGGAGACCCTGGAGCGAGATCCGTGGGGGCGCCCCTATCGTATGGTCAGGGGTAAAATACGCCCATGGGCTCCACCGCTAACCCGATGTCTTCAGCCAGAGTTGCTTGAGCGGGTTGTCGGCTCCTTGTTCCCGGTGCGAGTGGTGGAGCACACTCCACCACTGATGGCTCCGTCTTCGGCGCCCGAAGCGCCTAGCGTGGATGACGACGACGTGCCAGAGGTCGCTTGGGAAGAACTAGCGCTGGCGGTGCGACGGCTTAAAGCAAAAAGCACCGCCCCAGGACCCGATGGCATACCAGGCCGAGCTTGGGTCCTGGCTCTAAGCGACGATGCTCTCGAGCCCCGACTGAGAGAGTTCTTCAGCGCGTGCCTCGAGCAGGGCCAGTTTCCAAAATTGTGGAAGACGGGGAAACTGGTTCTCATCCGAAAGGAGGGGCGCCCGGCAGACTCACCATCTGCCTACCGGCCTATAGTGTTGCTTGACGAGGTTTGCAAACTCTTTGAAAGAGTAATTGCACGACGCCTCGTCAAGCACCTCTTCAGGGTGGGGCCGGATCTGGCGGAGAACCAGTATGGTTTCCGTCAGGGGCGTTCCACCGTAGATGCGATCATGCGCGTGAAGACTCTGACGGAGGAAGCAGTTTCCCGGGGCGAAGTAGTATTGGCGGTGTCTTTGGACATTGCCAATGCATTCAATACTTTGCTCTGGAGTTGCATCAGGGAGGCACTCGTATATCACCGAGTGCCTCTCTACCTCCGTCAAATAGTCGGGTCATATTTGTCGGAAAGAGCCGTCATCTACCCAAGTAAGACCGGTCTCGGTAGACGTGAAATGTCGTGCGGAGTTCCGCAGGGATCGGTCTTAGGACCGCTCCTGTGGAACATTGGCTACGACTGGGTGCTTCGCGGTGCTTTCTTAGATGGCGTCGTCGTCACGTGTTATGCGGACGACACACTTGTGATGGCGTGCGGCAAGACACATCGTGAGGCAACCCTGAGGGCCACGGCCGGTGTTGCCCAAGTCGTAGAGTGAATCCGGCGGTTGGGTCTTGAGGTAGCTCTACACAAGTCCGAGGCCTTGTTCTTTCATGGGCCTCGGAACAAGCCACCAAATCGATCCAGCCTCATAGTAGGAGATACTCGCATCGGCATTGAGTTCTCCATGAGATATCTGGGGCTCGTACTCGATAGCCGATGGGACTTTGGAACTCATTTCCGAAGTCAGGTCCCAAAGTTGGTGGGAGCAGCACGGGCGTTGGCGCGGCTGCTGCCTAACATGAGGGGACCCGATGACTCCTGCAGGAGACTCTACGCAGGAGTTGTGCGGTCAATGGCCCTTTACGGGGCCCCAGTGTGGGCGGAGACCCTCAAGGCGAGCAACGTCGCAATACTGCGACGACCACAGCGAGTGCTGGCCATCAGGGTCATAAGAGGATACCGCACAATCTCCTTTGAAGCGGCGAGTCTCCTGGCTGGAACTCCACCATGGGACCTGGAGGCGAGAGCCCTTGCGGCTCTTTATCAGTGGCGCAAGGAGGCACGGGAGTTGGGCCGGAGTCCTGAAACTCGAGAAATCGAGAATCAGAAAACCCAACTCCGCCAGGTCCTTGTGGAGGAGTGGAAGGAACGACTTGGGCAACCAAGCGCCGGGCACGCCGTTATTGCGGCGGTAAGACCCCTTATGGAGGATTGGCTCGAGAGGAATCACGGGACCCTCTCATATCGGCTGACGCAGGTGATCACTGGAAAAGGATGCTTCGGAGATCACCTGTGTCTGATCCGAAAGGAGCCAACGCCTGAGTGCCACCACTGCGATGGCCGGACCGTGGACACGGCGCTCCACACGCTGGCAGAATGCCCAGCGTGGGCGGAGCTGAGGCGTGACCTTGTGACGGCCATCGGAGTGGAAACTCTCTCGCTCGGTAGCATGATCGCCGCCATGTTGCGGAGCGAGAGCGCGTGGAACTCCGCCGTCTCCTTTTGCGAGCAAGTTATGCTTGCAAAGGAGATGTCGGAGCGGGACCGGGAGAGGTTGAGAACTCTCCCGGTCCGCCAGGCCCGGGAACGTGTCCGGTATCACAGACGGCTCGGGCGCCGGAGATTGCAGAACGATCTCCGTCCTCCATAAGCGCTAGACTGAGGGTGATAGGTGAGGAAATCCGTCATCCGAGCAGAAGTACGCCGGGATAGCAGCGGGACGTGCTACGGAGCACACGCTCTTTTGGAGCAGAAAAGGGGTCATCTGCAAGCCGTAGATGACCCGAGGTACGTTGGGGTTTCAGGGATTTCCTTTCTAGGGTACACCTGATTCCCCGGCTACTGGTACCTGAGACGGCGTGCGGTTTTTGGTCGGTTCGCGTCCGACATAACCACCAGTAGGTGGTATCCGAGGGGATTTCCGCACAGGAAAAAAAAAAAAAAAAAAAAAAGGTAGTAGAGCCACGCTGATTTCAGTACTATCCTCCCACAGAAGACCAACCTAAAGCGCCAGCATCCGTGTTGTCGTGTTTTGTTGGTGAGTGTGAGACCGGAAGCCCATTGATGCAGGGGTGACAGTTATCGTGGTAACTGTGTAAACCTTACACTGTTACAATGACTGTCATGCCTTTTATGAGCCTAAGCGGGGTGTGAAAAAGCATCTCACAAGGCTGCCAAAGTATGAGTAATTCTGCGGTGTCATCATTTGCAATGAGTATGGTGACCACTACTCTTCATATTTTCCATCAGGCAGAGTAGAGTCACTTTAGCAGGCTCTCTTAAGATAGAAAGCTAATTAGTTGAATTTTTTTTTTGAAAATTACGTCATTTTAATGACCACCGTTTCGATGTTTGCACTCTTTTAAGCGAACATCGAAATTTTCGAATACTCCTCGGTAAAAGACCACGAGATCGCCGATATATTTAATTTATTGATGTAGACACGATTTTTCAAATAACTCCATAAAAAGAAGTCTGCTGGGGATAGATCTGGACCTGGGTTGCCAAGGAATGTCGTCTCGTCTGGATATCAACTTTTCTGGAAACATGTCTTTGACCACTGGCAGGGACTTATTGGATGTGTGGCAAGTGGCTCTATCTTGTTGAAATCATATGTTACGTTATTGGTAGCCTGCAAATTCCAGTAGCATCGGTCCTCAGAACTCCCGTGTTTGCGCGGGATGTTAGATTCAAATGTTAACGAATTTTTGGCCTACCTTATACAATGAACTAGGCGTTTATAGATTGATAGTAGCGTGTTGTAATATTGCGTTTCCAGGCCAAGTACCAGTATTTTTTATGGTGAATAAATACACGGTATATTCATGGTCACGTGCGTGTTACCAATCGTAGTTTGCAACAAAAGGCACAGTAATATAAAATGTTCTTTGAATGGCATTTTTACTTTTAATGTTAGGTATTAGAAAACTTATTTCAATCCTACGTGAAAATATTTTAGAAATATACACAGGTTCTACTGCTTAATAAATATCGACATGATTGAACAGATAAAGTTATCAATTTCACGCATGTTAATTAGATATTTTTAGCAGATATAATGTATCAGTACCGATTACCGAACTAGCCTGTATTATCTAGAAGATAAAGAGTTAAGCAGTGATTTTGTTATCGTCATCAATAATGATATTTATACGTAGATATCACGTTTTAGCATTGCTCATGTTATTCAATATGTTGCCGTTATCTACAGTTTGCGTGCTAAATAGTATAAGACACGGATTCAAACTTATGGTATTTATGGTAATAATTTCACCTAAAACCCAATTTCTTTAATTTTACGGGAAACATTAAAAAGGAGGCATCATATGTCGCTCAAGTTATATAGGTATCCTTCGGTGGCGGTAGTCATTAAACTTGTCTGTCACTGTTCACAATCAAAGATAATAATTACCCACGAAATTGTTCTTTATGACAGTTGTAGTAGTCTTGTAGTGTAGTTTGTAAACCTGGTAACGTGATGGGGCAAAAAATATAAAATCGCTATTCGTTTCTGAGACATTTAAGCACCGTGGTCATAGGATATTGTCTTTTTTTCTACTGCCACTGTTTAAAGAAGTTATAATTACACGTAGTGATATACTGCCTTTAAAATAAATGTATGACTAACAATCCACCTATCGCTAATCTGAGAAGTGGGAAGCAGGCTCCATTTTTAAACTGATCAATGTTTTACGGACTTTATTTTGCAATGGAAACTATAGGTGGTAGACACGCTATCTAATCTATTATACTTAAAGCAGTATATTAAGAGTATGAAGCGGTGGTAGTACAATGAGTAAAATGTCGGACTTGCGTTCAAAGTGATTGCGTGTTTAAACCACACGTAGAACAGATTTTAGATGCAGACTTGAATACACTTAGAACTAAGAAGAAGAATATTGTTAGTATCTGACTCACATTGTTGAGTCTGGAAAGAAAAATTAATACTAAAAAAATGTGATCTATGACCAAAATTCTGTTCGAAAATAACTAATTCTAAAATATTTAATTAAAGGAGAATGATAGATTAGTGATAGTGCTTATAGCGACTTTATAATGCAAGTCTGCACGACAGGTACGTTTTCATTTGTGTGTCTAATGTCATTCCAGTAAATTACATGTATTGTTGGCAGTTGATGAAATACTATCATCAAAATAGGGAGAAATCTATTGTAAAATAATAATATTATTTACAATTTTTATAGTCACAGTAAAACGAGTTTCTCTTTTTCGAATTTCAATTTTGAAATTGAATAATTGATTTATTTGACTATTTTATTACACGTCTTATAATACGTTAAATATTTTGGTAAGCAATATATATCTTCATTATATTTCAGTCAAATGATAACTGTACCATTTGTAGTGATTATACCTTACTAATATAATAAACTCCAACAATTACAACAATTAGATAGTACTTACTATGTTGTTTTCCAAAAACAGTTAGATTGGTAATCACATTGAACATTAGCATATAAACTTTTAGCAGAAACTTAACTTACAACAAAATAATTTTGTCATAAGAATGAATACAGAGAGAGGTCACTTACATTTTTTACCTTCAGCCACAGTAACTTAGCTTAGTGAAGAGGTTTTTAATCATGGTCAGATTCTATTTGATACCTTCTGCGATCATTATAATTTGCCCGCAATTCGCCCATTTTAATTAAAATCTCGCGATATCTGATATTGCAAAGGGTTTCTATTACATACTTGTACATTATTAAATTGTCTGTGAATGTAAAAATTTTGATGAGATTTATGAAACACAGCAAAAAGAAAATTTAGGTATGGCAAATATATAAGACGAGAGAGCTATGATATGAGATACAAATTAAGGATGAGAAAAAGATTTAGTTTGATATCGCATAACTGTTCGGCCGATCAATGATTGATGTTCAATGATATCATATGATGTAACAATGATATCAACTTAAAGAAAAATACCTCTGACTATTTAAAAAAAAACGAAACGTACGTATTTACATTACCTATATTTTATGCAGGTATCTATATTTCATAAACTAGTAATACTTAATACTCATGTCAAAATAACAACACTAATAGAACTGATATAAAGTATTGTTAATCGGTTCATTATTTTAAGATTTCTTATGCTAGTTTCGATTTATTTTAATAATTTTTCACAGTTATGAAAACAATACTATCTTGTGATGCATATTAAACGTAGTCCGAAATTGAAAACGAGTGGGGCAAAAGATCTTTATAGCCAATGGTTGATTGTGCAAAATTTATTGCTACGTTTCACGGCTTTGACATTGTACCTACACATTATTATAAATGATATAACGATAAGATAATAAAATGAGCGTTAATTGAAATTATGCCTGTGAAAGGTCTATCAAGTCTACAATATTTACAAAATTTTTCAATTCCAAACGAATTTTCCTTTGATTTCTCTATATTCCTTTATAATAATGAAATAACAGACAACTATGAGTTTAATTGAAACCATAGAGTTATTTATTTTTTCTTAAAATGCAAAAAATTTAGAAAAAATAACATTTTTCTTCGTATTTTCTCTCATTAATGTCTGTCGAACTTTGGTCATCAGGCGACCTCTAATTTAAAGTTATTATAGACAGATTAAATTATTTGTGTGTTGTAATATTGATCATAGAGTAAGTGTCACTCAACCGTTAACGATGATGCTGCCAAATTCTTAATTGTTATAAATTTTCAACAACGAGTTTATAAAAATCGTTACCTTGTAAAATTTATTCAGTAATTTAATTGATAAAAATAATTAAATTACTCTTATAATTTATTTCTTAATAAATTCAAATTTAGCCGAGAGGTAATGGTGGTATTTAAAGAAGTGGTAAAGTTAAAGTCGTGAGAAAAATGAACTATTTCACGAAGATTACGTTCTGTAGTGTATTGTCACTCGTACCAAGGTAGAAAATAATGTTAATAAGTATATTAGCTCACAATCAAGAAAACAATTAATATAAAGTAAAATGGATTTACAATTTTTTTTAATAACCTCACACATCTCACGCACTGTCTGATTTCAAATTAAGCAAAGCCTTATCTATGGTAACCAGACGACTGATAAACATACTTAAATATTTCTAAATACATAGATATTATAGATAGATTACACCTAAACACAGATCGAATACGGTACTCGTCACACAAGTATTTGTCTTGGATGGGAATCAAACGCAAGACTTCCGAGTAGCAGTAAGGGCCACTAAATACAAGACCAACAGGCTAGCTAAGAAATTAAATTTAAAATTGAAAACTTACAGTTGAAAGTGATCGACAATTTTTTTTTGTCTTAAGCTAAATGATTTATGAAACTCCTTCATCAAAAGCAGTCATTTAGATATTTCCTACTGCGCTGAATGTAATAACAATTCATGGAGCAACATCTTATGTGATCCATATAGTAAATTTTGTTTTTTGAGCCGTAAGTGTTCTTTGTGACCATTCCATGAATCTTGGTAAAGTCCCCGTGACGTAGTGTATATTCCTTCACAGTGTGGGAGTCTTTTCTTTAAATAAGTAGTCAAATCTTACTGAAATATGTTAAAGAAAGAACTAGTACAATTTTCTGATGTTCATCAAGCTTAATACTTGTTTGGTAATTTTATTATTAATCTTGTAAAAGAGTTTTGTTTTAAGATGTTTGTCTTAAGCTCCGTGTCTCGGAGTGCACGTAAAGCCATCGATCCTGTGCCCATTCGTATCAAATAGCTCTACCGTCGAAATATGACAGAGGGAACAAAGAGTGCACCTGTGTTTGCATATACACTTGTACTCTATATTTCCTGCGCAGTTGGCTGACACCGTTAAGAATTTTCATCACAGTTTGTATCTCATCATCTCATCATCATCTCAGTTCGGATTTTAATTTTTAATTTTATGATATTCATCTTAATGCTTACGGTGATAAATATTGCTATAATCACATTGTCTCTTTTTAAATTCACAATACCTTTTGAATATCTGACACAGGGACTTGTTTAGATAAGGATCAATCCAAAGATACGTGGTGGTATATGGTCTGATTATGGCCATTACTCCGATCAACTTTTAAAATGTAGTAATTATAGTAATTTCACTAAAATAGTTCGAGATATGGCAGTCTGAAATTTTTTGTAGAAATTAATATGGTGCTAAATAATGTAAAATATCTTTCCATTAGATTTCAAAGGCCATTTCACAGCAATTTTATTATACCTTGGGTTACCTATTAAAGTTTTAGTACAGCTCCTGCAATTTTTCTACTAATTTAGCCTATGACGCTCAGAAATTATGTAGGGTCATGTAGGGTAGGATCCTTTAGTTTTTGAATTTATTCCATATATACCAAAATACAAATATTTCGTGTATATAATATTAGTATAGATTTTGTGTAAGTACAGTTATGGTTATTATAGATATAGTTTGGAATTTTTTGGTGTTTTCTATGTATGTATATTACAAATATATATGTTACAAAAAAAAAGTATTTGGGTATATTTATGTCAGTTGTCTAGTGCCCATAGTACAAGCTTTGCTTAATTTGGTACTAGATGGCGTTATGTGTCTGATGTCCGAAATATTTATTATTATCAGTTTCTTTGTAGACACAAACATAATTTTAAAAAATTTTTGTATTGACTCACAAGTACAATTATATAAAATCAATCCCATTCAAAAGTACTGTTTTCTAGTTCAAATACTACGTGCAGTTTATTTTAAATGAAAAATAGTGATTATATGTATTAATAATGTCGTCATGCTACCTAAATTTGCCATCCGGTACCCGGTCAGATACTCATTCCCTATAATATAAAGCCGTATAGGCCGAATACCGGATAAATTTCTTTTTAAAATGCCATCACTAATATTATTCTATATATTGTGATTTTTTTACTTCGTTTGTGTGATCAGTGATCAGAAGGATTGTTACTTAACAATAAGCTACTATTATCTGTTTAGAAACTCAGAAAGTACATGTCATTTATTTATTTATTCATTATAAACACTTACGTAAAGTTCATTAAAGGACGGCTTTAAAACTTAACGCTCTTTTTTAAGAAAATCCCTTTTTTGTGGCCTCTTCTAGCGGCTGCTTCTTTTCTAAAGTCTGTACATCGTGAGGGGTACTGAGCTGCACGACAGCCTGGAATATGGTCACCTGAGGTTGGATGCTGTGTCGTCCATCGGACAGAATGGATGGTACTAACGAAAGTCTCGGAGTGAATTCACCCTGAAATATAAGTAATAGTAATGTTAGTTTTAGTTTAGTTTTAGTTTCTTAAAGTTAATCCGTTTAGTGCATAACTATAATAAAGTACTTTAATTAAACAAATGAATTTTGTGAATATAAATATCCAGTAAATATTTATTTTGACTGATAATCGTTAAGAAATTGACCTCCACAAAATATGGATGTATCTACATTATTCTACATTTTAACTCAATCTAATAGATTCTGGAAAAAGTTAACTTAAAAATTTAGGCCATTCTAACACATTTAGTAATATTATTGTTCATATTTCACATAGCAATACACTGTAATGCAACTGAAGCTTGTTTGAATGTGTTCAGGCAACCGTTTTATAAATATATTGCCATTAATTACTGATTAGGCGTTACAGGTAACAAATAGACTTTTAATTTAATCACAGGCTACCTCTAGACTGTATTTATCTTAATCTGGATGTAATGAAGATAAAAAAATACAGCGAAACGTAATTAATTAACTACATTAAGTGCAATCGATCACATCGTAAAATCCATTGCATAAAAGTTTTTTTAATTCATTCAATTTTGTGTCGTTGTTGGCGTTCACTTTGAAATTATTGAACTTATTTACATTGGTAATTAGATAATGCTCAAATAAGAGTAATACTCTCAGGACTTTTTCGGTACAATAGTATATTTAGCATAGGATGGTGCGCGTGTCCTGCACAGCAGTTTATTCGCTTTTTACAGTTACCTTTTAAATTTCTGTATTTCAAAAGAACCTACATAATTAATTTCATGCAGAACTTTTAAGTTCATGGTTAATCAGCTATCAAGTATTAATTACTAATAATGCAGACGGATTTCTAATAATATTAAATTAGATTGATCCTTGAAATCCGAATACCTATTCGTATATAAGGCCAACTGCCTCGTTGGTCTAGCGGTTAACGAATGCTACTGCCGATCATATGGTCTCGGGTTCCATTCCCACGTCGGATCAAAAAGTATTTTTGTGGTTTTCTGGTTATAGAAATACTTAACAACAACTCGGAGTTTATAGAAGCTTGGATCTTAATCCTCGAGTCTTAGAAAACGCGGGAAACCGTCGGCCCTGTGCCTAATCTCCCCTTGGTCGTGTCGAATAACCGTTTCATCAGACTGTGAGAGTGAGAGAAAAGAGTACACCTATGGTTTCGCATACCACCCTTATGTTCCATAATATCACCTGCGTAGATGGCTGGTCTCCGTTGAGACTAGCCACCATGGCCGAAATCAGCTAGAATTACATAATTTATATTTCAGTTTCAAGTAGCGCTTCGGGCACGGTGTACAGGGTAGCTCCGTTGTTAACATCAAACTCAAACAGACTCAAATTGTTATCATTTAAATCTAAAGAATTAAAAAGTAATTACATTTTAGATACCTGCTCAAACCTTGGTAATCTTAAATTAATCGTTATTAAACATGTGACTTTTTCATTTTACATTTTAATACATATTTATATTGAAATCAGTATTATCAGTTAATTTAGTAGACATTAATACCTTATTAATACATCCAGCTGATAGCAACGAGACAGGACGGTTGCCAACAGACTAAAATATGTTTGACGATTGCAAATTTCGCCGTTCCACTTTTTCATAATTTATATAATGTGCTTTTACATAAGCTACTACTACGACTAAGAAACTAATTAGCAAAGAAATTGACATTTGCCAATTAATTAATTTCATGTTTAAAGCTATTGAAAGTATTTAAAATAACGTAACATAAAGTCACGCTTATGTCCCTAAGGGGGGAGAAAGAATCAAAGAAAATTGATCTCCACTTACTACGGTCCAGACACACGTCTTTTGCTGCGTCCACATTTATCAATCGCTGCGTGCATGCTCATCGGTTCCTGGCACTTTTTACATAACCCTTCTTCAGAACATCACCAATTTTGTCGTTAAATGAACAAAATCTTTTAGTCCTGACTCTATCACTACCATTCACACCACACATACTTTTTAGGGAACGCATCTCTACAGCGTTAATTCTACTTACGTGCCCCTTCTGCCATGCCCAAAATTCGCTACTATTCATAAGGGTTGGGATCAGAACACCATTGTCTACCGCTAAACGTGCCTTTTATTCAAATTTTAGATGGTAGTAAAGGAGTACAAAGCACCGTTCACCATATTTATTACTTTTACTCTCCTTTCTGTATCATAGGAAAAAGTTTTAATGTTTGCATGCATAATGTATGAATTTGTTGGATTCTAGCGAATATAATACAGATGAAATGGGTCTCTGGAATTGTTCAATAAATCAACTGAATTAGAATTACAAGTCTATGATGATGTTACCACGTTTCGTGTATTAACATGTAGGCGGTGTATGTACATATTTTACATTTAAATCTAATGTTACACGCTGGCTGTTCATGTTCATGTACATGCCTCCGTCGAATAATACTTCCAATATATGAATTCCATGATAGCGAGAAGCATTGTTAGGAACTGCTTAACAAATTCAGCTTTTATGTTTCTGATACCGTTCCTTGTACCCATCTACTGATTACTAGTCAGTTCTCTGCTAAAGTATCAACGATTTGGTATAAGCCATATTTTTATATTCAAAGAGTGAATGAGATTTGGTGCCCGAACCTGCAATAATCAGATGCCCTTGATTCTGGAGGTAGGGGACTCCAATGTACCTACTACTAGTAACTTTCAAATTATAGGTGTCCATGGGCGGTGGTACCCCCTTACTAGTTAGATTTGCGCGGAAACCATTAAAGAAACGTATTGTGAATTCGTCTGCCACATGGAACCAAAATATATAAGAAGTTAATGTGTCAGTTATAATAATAAAAAGAAGACGATCTTCATTATGTCAAAATGTATGTGGTTAAAATACGTTACTGATCCGACGTAAATTATGATTTGAATATTTATTGTCTATTTTATCCAGGTTCATTTCTAGTGGTTTCATGTAGTCAGTTTTAAAAGGAACTTTTGCAATTGTAAAATATACCTTTTTTCCATTAGTTGCATGCAATACTATACTTCTTTTACAGCTGTCAATATACAAAATAAAGTAAGAGAAATAAATGCCTAAAAACTAATTATAAAACGTACATATTTATAGCAACTCAGAAACCTTCGTGGGCTTATGCACAACAACTTTGCTAAAGATAATCACATGTTGAAATGCATAGTTTACGATTATATAAAGTACATACAGACAGACAAAGATTCATTTTTAAATACATATATAGATTTCCTCCTTCTCTTGTGTGCAATTCACGTAAAATCAGCTAGACGAATAGAAAGAAAACTTTGTATTTAGGTTAAACTGTAGTTCTGTGTAACATATAAAATACATTTATCATGCTATTATTCAAAGGGGCTGGGCAGCAAGTATTTTAAGTTTGTATGAAAAGT
Source organism: Hypercompe scribonia (assembly GCA_949316085.1). NCBI lineage: Eukaryota > Metazoa > Arthropoda > Insecta > Lepidoptera > Erebidae > Hypercompe > Hypercompe scribonia. The sequence goes on from OX438975.1 coordinate 10,554,891, forward strand.
CCTTATGCTTCTTGGTACTTAAAAAATATAAAAATAAATAAATATGACGTAAAGCATATTTAGCCTTTTGCCCACGACTCAAAGAGCAAAATATACGATGAATAAATTTATTCGAATAAATTAATAACAAATGTTCAAATGCAGCTTCAAACGCAAGAAATATGTGCTTTTGGAATAATTACGATTGATGTTTATATTAAAAATAAATAATTTACTATACACTTTCTGTCTAACATATAATTTATTAAATAAATTTATCACCTACTAAAACATGAATGTATGGTCTACTATCCCACGTAACTATTTGATTGATCAAAACTGATTAAGATATTTTAAATGTAGATTCATATCTATAACAGCAAGAAGACTGATACTCATACAATCTACCGTTGCTGACATCAACGAAGACCCACCCCGCTTTTCTTATATTATCTATTAGCTTTTGCCCGTGGTTTCGCTCGCGTGGAATTTGGTCTGCCATATTATGTTACGTAACAGATCATTTTAAATAAATATATATGTTTTTAATAAAAAGTACCCATGTCACTTCTAATACCTCCAAGAACATGTGTACAAAATTCCATGGTGAGTAGTTTTCGCGTGAAACGCGCGTATTAAGTAGGCAAGTAAGTGTGAAATACCTCTCTAACTCTCTAACAGTTTTTTAAGAATATATAGGCATTTTTTGTTTTTCTAAAATTCAGTAGTTTGAAAAGCTTTCTTTTATTTCTTAGAAATCAAAAAACTATTTAATTAATTTCAGCTGTAAAAGAATGATAAAATTACATAAAAGAAATGGGCAAAAAATCTATTTTTAACTTGGAGCTTGCTTCATGGAACTAATGGCAATAATAAACCTCCATTACAAATATCTTTTCCCACTAGTTTCATTTATAGAAACGAATATTAATGAATTGCAATAATTTCATGTTTCATGAAACTGTTTTCATGAAAGTACTGCAAATAAATTTTAATCAAATTAATAAAAAATTAAAAGCGTAGGCTTTCAGTGATTTAAGTAGTAGTACTTAGTACAGTTATCTCACACATATGCTCTGTTTGAAATTTAAAAGACAACATTCAATTTTAGCATCGTTTATATTATTCAATCGAAATGTTATATTTTAAATAAATATATATATTTATTTTTTGAAATTCAACTGCCATTCTTAAAGTAAAAAACAATGTATAGAGCTTTTTAAGTTCGTTACTTTCCAAAATAACGAGTGAGTCAGAAATAACTTCAATATGAAATGGACTTTGATATAACACAAAATTATTATTTATTGAACTGATACCTCCTCGCGAAATTGTAGTTATCTTTTCCAAAAATCAAGAAACTAGTTGTGTTCTATGAAATCAAGACAATATAATATTAAACTGATTGTTAACGGCAATTTGGCACGTATAAAGGCAATCTTAAAACTAAAGGGAACATTTACAAATATAAAATGCTAAAATCATGCAAAAATTAAGTAAATATAAGACATATAGTAACTATAAAAAAATAAGTAATTGTATCACTAACTAACCTTTTCTTTGCTCTTCAATGTATACACCAACGCCAAAATCAAAAACACAAAATTGATAGCTAAAAGCGAACTGGCTATTATTATGAATAACATATTAAAAATATCTCACAATTCTTACAAATACTTTGTATGACAACGTCTGGTTATTATATGTTATTCGTTGTTAATGATCAAAATAAAAATGGAATTTGATCAGGTGTCTGAACACGGATTAGGTAGTTATTTTTATAAAGGTGAATACATTATGCTTATACGGTGCAAATATGAGATATATCATAATCTTGATAACACAATGTTTGATAACACACTCGATGTCGCTAGTGTCATCATTTCAAACGAAATAAAAACATTATCAAGTCGTTTCATGAATTACGGCATTTTGACGTAAGAAACATAAAAAGCCTTAGTGAGAACCTCCTTCGAAATCGAAATCGATTAAAAATCATTACAAATATACAAGTGTCAGGACTTCTTGACGTGTCACTTGATCAATCTTACAATCCTAAGTAATATAAAGAGAGCAGGGGGAAGTACTCTGCCATTAAACCTTCCTAAATTCAACAATATTTACCCTCGAAATGTTACCTAAGGCTGTAGCCACAACCAAACTCCGATGACTAATTATTTACCCTCTCATCATCTTGTTAGATCGTAGAAAAGTGGTAGGCATTCGTGGATTTAGTCGGAGAAAGAGTAGGCAGCTGCTCGTTTCTTGGTATTCATATATGTACGTAGCATGAAATTTCATTTCATTTATAGCTTTTAAATCTTTGGTTCTTAATAAAAATACATTCTTTACTGACAGTACCTCTACAGATGAGTACTTTCAAAAAACTTACTCTAAATACGCACTCTTAGTGAGTGCCTTATGAAGTGTTATCTCACTGTTTATTGAAGGTGATATACACAATTTATTGAGTGTAATTTTCAGCTTGATACTGAAACTTTCATTGACGCACGCTCATCCCGACATAATGAATGTTCTAGACGGGAGTGTCGGAGGCGGAGACACACTTGTTGCTGTTACATTGTTCAGATGTGTCATAACAACAGGTTGATTTCATTTTATATCTAAGAGATAGTAAGGCACTCTTAAGTATTATCTCTTGAATTGATGACTACTAGTTGAACTGTAAAGATGTAATAACGTGATAAATATTTTGGTATGCGTTGTTTCAATGGGAAATTACATTTCGATAACAATTGTTATCTGCTATTTATCGGAGTAAGTTTATTAATGATATTCTTGCTAGAAATAAGATTCTGTCTACAAATATATTATCTCTTATATTTATCTTTTAATGGTCCATATGGTGACGGATTACTAGTACGGGTGTCACCACCCCATATTCACCTTATGGATGTCGTAAGAGCTGACTAAGGCCATAACTACGCAGGATAATAGCACCGCAAAGACATTTGAAACAAACCCTGTACCGACTTACCTGGTGGTGTACTTTCTTTCTAAGGAGTGGTCGATGTCCAACTCGTAAATGATTAATGATTTAATAGTTAGTAATGGTTTAAAATTAATCCACCACAAACATGCTAATCTTATCTCTTGATGATATTAGTTAAGATAATCATTTTTGTATAAATTTGGATTATTATCATCATCCTCAGGCCAGGCCAGGATCCATCAGGGGTGCTTAGCTAGAAAACCTCCACGTGGTGCACCCTGGTAACGTTGGCGATGGCGCTGTTCATCACCGCCGACGGCTAATTTTCTAGCACGAAGAGGAGGCCAATTTTTTCGGCCATTCGGTTGAGGTTTGGTCCAACAGAGCGGGCGTGTCTGTCGATTCCTCTGTTGGCTCTTCGCTCTTCGGAGCAATGAGGAGGAAAACCTCGTTAAAAAAATCATGAAGATGGGACCCTTTCATGGGTCGGAGTTTCTCCACTGTCAATGGTGGAGAAAGGAGAACGGGCTCGGTGTATACTCACACTGCCGCCGAGCAGGCATTGGTAGATTTAATCTTCCTGCCACCGTTGTCATATCGTAATCTCGAGAGGAGTGTCGTGGTTATGTCTCACAACTCCGATCGGGGGCGAGGGTCTTGGCTTAGCCGCCCAGACTGCGAGGAAGAACACCTCTATAAAAAATTACCCCGAATCCCGTGTTCTGGTGCGTGACCTGGGGATGCATGGCTGATGGGTAGTTCAGTCGCAAGCGCACTCCCAACCGAGGCACCTGCGGACCCCTCGGTTGGGCACAAATTTACGCTTGCCCGGGTATTGGTGGATCTCTGCCCGGGTCGACTTTTATTTCTCCCCCACGCGTGGGAATAATTATGGATACGTTAACAAAAAATTATAATAAAAAAGACGACGAAAAGGAGGAGAAGAATCGGAAGGGAAAGCCTAGGAAGACGGAGGACTTCTCGACTAATGAGAAGGAACGTGTGACGCCTATATCGCTCTCAGAAGCTAATCTTGCTTCAGGGAGCCGAAGAAGATCAGATCGGCTACGTTCAAAATCCGCTATGCCGTCAGATAGGGGTGACCCTAGTGTAGTAACTGAGGCGCTAGATGTAATGGAGGTGGAGGTTCGCGATAACCGAAAACGCGGACGCTCCACAGACGAAGAAGAAGAAACTTCTCAGGAGTGGTTGCCTCCCAAAGTGGCTAGTAGCCGCAGAGGGAGGTCACGCACTCCAGTTTCGGTTCCCTCAGGTTCCGTGTTCTCTAAGGCGGCAGCCTACAGGAACGTCAGAGTGGAAGGCGAATCAATAGTGGAGGAGGAAATTGCGGATCTCCTGCAAAAAATTCGGGCACCGGTAGTGGAGGATTTGGCAGCCCAGGCACCGGTGTCCCTGCAGGAGAGGGCGAATGTAGCTGTGGCCATCATTAACAAGGTGGCCACGAAATCTACAAACCTTAAGGGTCCATTTGTCAGGGCCCTTAAGGACTCCTCCTCCGCCATTGCAGGAGTGGTTACTACCCTCATCGGGGGCGTAGCTCGCCTGGAGGCGGCTAATGACCGCCTGACGAGGCAGGTGGCTGAGCTGAGCACCCATTTTGCTCAGTTTCGGGCGCAGACGGAAAACCCTGAACGACAAGGCCAGGTTTCAGAACGGTCTGCCCCCAGTCACGGTTCTGGGGACGTTTTTGATGCCCATCTGCGCCAAGTACTTGACGCAGTGGGGCGTCTGTTGGAAGGACGTCTCGCGGGCCTCGAGGCGAGGCTACCTCCAGCCCCCGTAACTCGGCCGCCACTTGCAGCGGATAGGGCGAAGATCAGCCGATCGAAGACGTCGCCGCCGGCTTCGGTTCCCAGTGCAGGTGGTCGTGTGTCGTATGCGGCGGCAACAGTTACGTCCGCCCCTGTAGCTGCTGCGAAGACGACTAGAGCAGCAAAAGTGGCCTCAAATACAACTGTGGCAAAGACGGCGGCTCCAAAAGCTGGCCTAAGGATTACGGCAAAGGCGAGGGCTGAATTCCCTCCGCTTCCCACTCCGGCACCTATATCTGGCCCTTCTATTTCTGCTCCGTCAAAGGATGGGTGGCAGGTAGTCGGGTCGGCCAAGAAGTCCCGAAAATTGGGTAAGAAGGCTACCCAAAACGTAGCCTCTACCCCGCAGTTGCCATCGGTGGCAGTGGCCACCCAGAAGAAGCCGCGTAAACTACAGACGCCAAAGACTGCGGCTGTAGTGATCACTGTATCACCGGAGGCGGCAAACGGCGGGCTATCCTATGCGGTCGTATTCAAGAAGGCCCGGGATAGTCTCGCCAATCAATTTGGGAATGTAGGTGTCAAGATGCGCCTCGCCCAAACGGGAGCTAGAGTACTGGAGTTCCCTGGGGCTGATGGCACAAAGACGGCGGATACTTTTGCCGAAAAGCTGCGGAATATATTTTCTGTTACGGATGGTGTAAAGATCGCCAGGCCTACCAAATGTGCAGAATTGCGAATCTCAGGCCTGGACGATTCCGTGACGGTTGAGGATGTCCGCGTTGCGATTCAGGAGAAAACCGGGTGCAACGCGGACAACATCAGGGTTGGCACCATCCGTCCCGGTCCAGGAGGATAAGTTGTCCTGTAGCGTCAGCTAAGATTTTAGGCGACGCCGGCAGAATCCTCGTCGGTTTCGTGAACGCCAGAGTCACAGTTCTGGCCGCGAGACCGATGAGGTGCTTCAAATGCCTGGCCACGGGACACACTCGCATCAAGTGCGATAGTTGTTTCGACTGCAGCGGATTGTGTTTCCGTTGCGGTCGACCGGGACACAAGGCAGCAGAGTGCTCTGCCGTCCCTCACTGCCCAAAGTGTGCGGCGGGCAATAGGCCTGCCAACCATCAGATGGGACAGGGGAGCTGCAAGTCTTTCCGCAGTTCTCGGCAAGCGTCGGAGGCTAACCAGTCGACCCAGGCTGCCTCTGATGTAGTTAGTGCGTCAACGTCGTCGCCTATGGAGGGGGCTGTAGAAACGATCCAGTGATGGATCGAGTCTCCAGCCTCCTTGTCCAGACGAACCTGAACCACTGTGCTGCGGCGCAGGACCTCTTTCTGCAAACCATGGCACAGTGGTCGATTGGTGTTGCCGTAGCCGCAGAGCCCTATTATGTTCCTCCCCGTCCAAACTGGTTGGGTGACCGGGACGGCTCTGTAGCAGTCGTCGGCTCCACGGCGGCTCATTCCCCACCCTTGTCGCTAAGAGACAAGGGCACTGGATATGTTGCTGCTGAGTGGGGGGGGATCACCATTTACGGTATATACTTCTCCCCCAACCGGAGTTTGAGCGACTTCGAGGTTTTCCTCAACAGCTTGGAGACCTCGATGCGGCGACTAACGTCTGGGCACGTCCTTGTGCTGGGGGACTTCAACGCAAAGTCCATTGCTTGGGGTTCCCCCAGGACGGACGCAAGGGGTGAGGCCGTAGAGGAGTGGGCGGCCTCAGTGGGCCTCTGCTTATTAAACAGAGGCTCCACCAACACGTGCGTGCGACAGCAGGGGGGGTCGATAGTGGACCTTTCATTTGCTACCCCTGCTCTCGCCGCGCGGGTAAGGAACTGGTGTGTCCTGGAAGAGGTTGAGACGCTCTCGGATCACCTTGACATCCGATTTGAGCTCTCCCGGACCCAGGACCCCAGAAGGGGTCACGCGGCGCGGCGTTCTTCTCGCTTTCCGCGGTGGGCTGTAGCCAAACTGAATAGGGACCTACTAGAAGAGGCAGCCATTATTCACTCCTGGCTGTCTCCGCAGGCTCCGACCCAGGAGGTCGACATGGGGGCTGGTCGCTTCCTCGATGCGATTACGCAGATCTGTGATGCGGCCATGCCCCGCATCCGAGGCTGTCGGCCTCCACGGAAGGAGGTTTACTGGTGGTCCCAGGAGTTGGCGGACCTCCGCGCGGCCTGTACTCGTGCCCGGAGGTCCTATACCCGTAGTCGGCGGCGACACCGCGTAGAAGGCGAGGGGGACCAGCTTCATGAGGAGTACCGAGAGGCGCGGAAAACTCTGAAGCTGGCCATCGGCAGCGCCAAAGAAATTAAGCGTAAGGAGATGCTGGAGGGTCTCGATCGTGACTCCTGGGGTCGCCCTTATCGTGCGGCGCGACAAAAGCTCCGCACATCGGGCCCCCCCTTACAGAGACCCTCCAGCCCAGCTTCCTGCAGGAAGTGGTCGAGGGCCTTTTCCCTCAGCGGGCGGAGCACACACCTCCATCGATGGCCTTCTTGGTCGGAGACGACGAGGAGAACGAAGGCAATGTGCCACCCGTTAGGGAATCGGAGGTAGGGGCGGTTGTTCTACGTATCCGCTCTAGGAACACCGCCCCTGGGCCAGACGGGATACCTGCCCGAGCACTGGCCCGAGCCCTCGAGCACATGTCGGACCGCCTCAGGGAAGTCTTGGACTCTAGCTTGGCGTCCGGACGCTTCCCTGAGTGCTGGAAAAGTGGGAAGCTGGTATTGTTAAGGAAGCCGGGACGGCCTGCCGATTCGGTGGCGGCCTATAGGCCCATCGTGTTGCTGGACGAAGCGGGTAAACTTTTTGAGAGGATACTCTCTGCTCGCATCGTCCGGCACCTCTGCGAGGTGGGCCCCGATCTGTCGGACGCCCAATTCGGTTTTCGAGCGGGGCGTTCGACGGTCGATGCTTTGTTGCGCCTGAGGGCCGTTACCGAAGAGGCGGTGAGCTGTGGCGGCGTGCTGTTGGCGGTGTCGTTGGACATCGCCAACGCATTTAATAGTCTGCCATTTAGCTGCATCAGGGAAGCACTACACTACCACGGGGTGCCAGAGTACCTGAGGCGGCTTGTGGCAGACTACCTTGAGGAGCGTACCGTCATGTACGAGGACCGAGATGGTATTCTGAGGCGGCGGTCCATGTCGTGCGGTGTTCCACAGGGGTCTGTCCTCGGACCACTCCTGTGGAATATGGGATACGACTGGGCTCTTCGAGGTCGTCTTCCCCCCGGGCTGGGCGTAATTTGCTACGCAGATGACACATTGGTTACAGCCCGGGGGATGAACTTTCAAGAGGCGGCGCGCCTGGCCACCACGGGTGTCTCTCTGGTGGTGGGGCGTATTGAGGCGTTGGGTTTACGGGTGGCCCTAGACAAGACGGAGGCCCTTTTGTTCCATGGGCCCCGTCGTGGTCCACCCTCTGGCGCCTCCATAGTAGTCAATTCGGTCCTCGTACCGGTTCAGGCCCAGATGAAGTATCTGGGCCTGATCCTCGACGGCAGGTGGCTCTTCGACGAGCACTTCCGACAGCTTTCTCCAAAGCTAGTCGGCGCTGCTTCTGCCCTTGGGCGACTTTTGCCCAATTTGGGTGGAGCCAGCGTTGCGACGAGACGGCTATACACGGGGGTTGTCCGGTCAATGGCACTGTATGGTGCACCAGTGTGGGCGGCGGCTCTGACCCCCCAGAATAGGGCTCGCCTCTGGCGCCCTCGGAGGATATTGGCGGTTAGAGCTATACGCGGTTACCGCACCATATCGACGGAGGCGGCGTGCGCCTTGGCCGGAACTCCCCCGTGGGATTTGGAGGCGGAAGTGCTCGCCGAAGTTTATCGGCGAACGGCTGACTTCCGGGCAGGTAGCGGCATACGGCCCCCGCCCGAAGAGATACGCGAGTGGCGAGAGGCCGCTCGTCGAGCCACTATGGCTCGTTGGTTGTCCCGGCTGGTGGCTCCACGTGCTGGCTTTGCCGCCGTGGAGGCTCTCCAGCCGGTCATCGCCGAGTGGGCGGGGCGACAGCATGGGACCCTTTCCTTCCGGCTGACGCAGATTCTTTCCGGGCACGGTTGCTTCGGGAAGTATCTGCACTCGGTCGCCAGGAGAGAATTGAGTCCCGCCTGTCACCACTGCGACTGCAGTGAGGACTCGGCTCAGCACACGCTAGCGATTTGTTCCGCCTGGGCGGCGCAGCGTGGGGTCCACTGCAGTTATTGGAGGAGATCTCTCGCTACCGGCCGTCATACGCTCCATGGTCGGTAGCGACAGTTGTTTTACCGCGGTCGCAACCTTCTGCGAAGACGTAATTTCGCGGAAGGAGGCGGCGGAGAGGGCCCGGGAGGACGATCTCCACTCGGACCCAGTTCGCCGCCGGCGAACCGGGCGGCAGAGGCGCGCGTACCAGCGCCTCATGCCGCCTTGAGTGTGGCCGCGGGTGGACGGGACGGGTTTTCCCCTCCATCCGCTACAATGGCCAGCCGCGAGGGGGCGACGTCCGCGTGTGCCGTACGTCGCCTAAAATAGAGAGTTCATCCGCAGATGGTGCCCGTGGTAGCGGGCAGGCGCTAGGAGGGATCTGGATGTCGTAATAGCAGCTGTCCCCGGATCCCTCCCATGTCAGGCGCAGAGTGGCACACCGTGTGGTTTTAGTCGGTCCGATTCCGACACACCACCCCGCCGTAAACCCCGGTGGGGTGACGGCCCGAGGGGGTTTCCACACGTTAAAAAAAAAAAAAAAAAAAAGGCCAGGATCCATCAACCTGTTGCAGTCCAGTGTTGGACATAGGCCTCTTCCAAGGAGCACAACAAAGCCCGGTCCACTGCTTTTTGCATCCAGTCTCTGCCAGCCTTCTTACACAAATCGTCTTATTGACGGCCTCGGTGGTGCAGTGGCAGCTTATGCGACTGCTGTGCTTGAGATCTCGGGTTCGATTCTCGGGTCGACCAAATATTTGCAAGATCTGCAAATATTTGTTTCGAAGTTTGGGTGTTTTGTATGTATAATATTTATGCATTTACAAAACAAAAGTATTTATGTATTTATATTACTTGTCTCATACCCATAGTACAAGTTCTGCTTAGTTTTGGACTAGATGGCGTTGTGTATCAAATGTCCGAAATATTTATTTATTTATTTATTAAAGTTAAAAATAGATAGTACTTATAAAATGATATTTATTAACTGATTGGGTAGGTAGCAATAAAACTATATTGTGAGACGTCCAACTTTATATACTGCGTTTTAATTGGATCAAATTAATTTGAAAAATATTCTAGAATATAACAAAAAATTGTATGCAAGTATTTTTTCTTAATTTTCTATCCTTTGGGGTTAATTATTTCTCCAAACCTTTTTCCCAAACTAATCTGGGGACGGCTTTATTATATGAACTTTGATTTTTTATGTGGAGCGACTGCCATCAGTCGTCCGTTGTGGATGACTACAGGTTGCCAAGTACTAGGTATATCTAAATTCAACAGAAAGACTGGCATTATCATATGTTTGTCAACCGGGAATCGACAGCTCACGGGCTCTCCGACGCATGAAGGAATCTCAATATGTTAGTAATGGTCACACATCATTGACTGACCTGGCTAGGATTGCTTAACTTTGCAATATGTTAACTTACGCGGTTACCACTAAAACACAGGTCTTCTTTAGGGGTTGAATAGTTTCTTAAAATTTTGTCAAGTTGGGTATAATTGGCCAGAACCTTCTTTTCAAGTAGCGACCTCTGTCCAGCAGTAGACTATTAAAGGCTATTGATGTGACAGTGATGTATAGGACCAAAAGAGGAAGTATTTATTTACATATTAAACGAAAAATGTATAACAAATTTTCTTAATTCGTTTATAAACGATGGAGTTTTGAGGTAACAAAAATTAAGAAACACCACAGTTTTCTTAAAGTTGTTGTAACAGTAGATTAATTATTTACAAGAACTATAAATTGCTATAAAGCTTTAACCTTATCTGTATGTAGTCATTTTGAAAAATATTTGATAAAAAATTTTTATACTCACTGTATTGTACGAGCCAACTAAAAGCGTAGTTAAAAACTCTTAAATCCATGTCTTCCCATCAAGCCACCTTTTTAATTTCACGTAGGAATGCAATTTTCTATAGTAAATTTCTAAAGTTTTATAGCTGTCTCTGTCAATATCATCGTGAGATCGTTTTAGTCTAAGATCATTAACAAAATGATACTTCATTTGCCTACTTTAAATTCGCCGAGTTCGGTTGATGCTAGGCGAGACATTCAATTCAACCTTTTCTTTTGAACATGTGTAAACCCCCAAGGGTCGTCATTCCATCAGAATTTGTGGCGGGCTGGTGTGTCGGAATCGGACCAACTAAAACTACACGGTGTGCCTTTCTGCTCCTGGAATGGGAGAAAACCGGGAACTGCTGTTAGTAAGCCATCCAGACCCCTCTAAGCGCCCGCCTGCTCTAACGCGGGCACTATCCATGAGTAAACTCTCTATTTAGGCAACGTAGGGCCTAACGACCAGACGAAACAAATCGCCACCGTGTGCTGAGCCGAGTCCTCACTGCGGTCGTGGTGATGACAAACCTCCTACCGACCGGGTGCAGATACTTCCCGTTTACCGTTACGAAAACCGTACCCGAGTCGGTAGGAAAGGGTCCCGTGCTACCACCCTGCCCAACTGACGATGACCGGATGGAGAGTCTCAACGGCGGCGAAGATAGCACGTGCACCCTCCAGCCGAGATAATAGGCCATCGTGACTCGATGTCCGTAAGTCAGCCTGCCGCTGATAAACTTCGGCAATCACTTTCGCCACCAAATTCCACGGGGGAATTCTGGCCAAGGCGCACGCCGGTCCAGATACGGTGCAGTAACCATTTATGGCTCTAACCGTCAGTATCCTCTCAGGGCGCCAAAGGTAAGCCCTACTCTCGGCGCTCAAAGCAGCCAGGGGCACCATACAGTGCCAATGACCGGACAACCCCCGTGTACGGCCGTCTCGTCGCAACACTGGTTCCACCCAAATTGGGCAAAAGTCGCCCCAGAGGAGAATCAGCAACAACCAGCATTGGAGCACGCCGTCGAAAGTGCTCGTGGAAGAGCCACCTCCCGTCAAGGATCAAGCTCAGATACTTGATCTGGGCCTGAACCGGTACGAAGACCGAATTAACTACGATACCGGCGCCGAGGCCACGGCAACCCGTATACCCAGCGCCTCAAAGCGTTCGACCACAAAAGAAACTCCTGTGGTGACCAGGCGCGCCGCCGTTAGCTAGTTAGCTGCCGGGCTGTGACTAGTTTATTATCGGCGTAACAAATTACACCCAGCTCGGGGGTTTGATGACCTCGAAGGGGCCAGTCGTATCCCATGTTCCACAAGAGTGGTTTGACAACAGACACCTACAGAACACAGCACGACATGATCCACCGCCTTAGGTCACTATCTCGATCCTCTTACATGATGGTACGCTCCTCTAAATAGTCTGCAACAAGACGCCTCAGGTACTACGGCACCCCATGCTAGTGGAGTGCTTCCCTGATGCAGCTAAATTTCAGGCTATTGAATGCGTTAGCGATGTCCAACGACACCGCCATCAGCACGCCGCTACAGTTCACCGATTTTTCGGTCACAGCCCTCAGGCGCAATACGTCATCGACCGCCGAACACCTCGCTTGGAAACCAAATTGGGTGTCCGACAGATCGGGGTCTACCTCGCAGGGGTGCCGGATGATGCGGGCAATTCGAACCCTATCCTATCCCTCGCATGTGTAATAATAAAATTTAAAGATTTCTCACGTATTATTTTAATTGTTAGCCAGTTATTCATGATGCACGATACCTAATAGATTGCCTAATATTGCTATTTTTTCTACTATTAAAATTATAAATTTGACGTTGTTACCAAAACATGTTGTTTTCTATTTAAATGTTTATTTTTAAGTAGTCGTTCGCAAGAAAATCACAATTTAATAAACTTTGCAAGTCGTAAATTCTAGTATAACTTGAACTCTCATTGTCTAGACTTTCTGTGCCGTGAAAGTTCAACATAGTTCAGGATTTGTGCAACTTTTTGAATCCATTTCCAAATACTTTTTCATAACTTTAAGTATGGGTAACTACTACTCTTACGTACACTATCCGTCTTTAAAATTAAATAAGAGGTACAACTAATACGACGTCTTATAAAAGGTATCATATTTAAAAATAAAATAAAAACATTTCTTCTTATGTATAAATAATTGATTTATTACCCCTTTTTTTATAATTACCCCTAACATTTAATTTTTTTTTATTTTTAATATGTTAAATTTTATTAATTTAATTTGTCATGTAACGTGAGATATTTATTACAAATTAACTTATATAATTAACTCTTCTTAACCCTTTTTAGATCATTCATTGATAATTATATACTGAAAATTTTGTAAAACAAAAATTTTGTAAAAGAATAAATGTCCTGAAACACCTACCGAATATATCAATATATCAAGCAATAGGTCAGCGATGACGCAATCTATCTGCGAACGAGTGGATGCTGTTTCGTGGAAATTGCAAGGCGATATTAAAAATCAATATATTCCGTTCAACATGTATCACAATAGGTATGTATGTATGTGTTATTATGTTTGCATGCAGAACAGATTATTGGGATTGCTTGAAACAATTTCTATAATTTATTGTCATTTAAAAATGTAATTTTGTTTATGATTTTAGTTTAGAAAATAAGTGATTATAAACAATTTCTAGAAATAACTTTTGGGATTATTTAATTGGTTATTGCTTAATTCAGTTGCCAACTCAGTAGGAGCACCACAGGACTTAATCCTGGACAACTGCGGCTGCGGGTAGTGACGACGGGTGGTGGATCGACGCCTATGGACGACGGAGTCCGCGTCAGCCTCCGTCAGTAACGACGTGTTTAGATATTCCGTAACTTCATTCTGAGCCGAGTGGCCGCCGCGAGTGCAGGCCCCACGCGTTACTTATAATCTACGTTACCACGCCAGCACTCACTCGAACCGAATTCGCTTACCGCGGACGATTATACGGAAACTATCACTTTCGCTCTAAATGTAATCAAGTTTTAAATATGACAGTATTGTGATTTTTTACTGTGTGCAGTGTGACTGGTAGAACTACGGCAACATCGCAAGGTAGGTAAGTTTCATTTGATCTATACCTCCATGGTCAGAATCAAAATCGAGTCTACGTGTCAGTTCCGAATGCTAAGTGAAAGGCAAACTCTTTGTTAAATTACGTGGATAGATTGACAACCACTTCCAGAACACATTTCGTACTACCCACCTTTAAACTGTGTAGCAGGATATAGGTCTTTGGTGTTTATTGTTCATTTTTAAACTGAACGTGCATTGATGTTTGTGGTATGCACTACTACATTTTGAATACATTAACTTACTATCAGTTAACTTAAAGGTAGAAAGAGACTTGAGTACATTCGGGTCAATAAACACTAACCTACATTTTGGCCAGATACTTTAAGTACTTACTATTTATGCCCTTGGTATTTAATATACGAACCGATAAAGAAGTTTCCCTTTTTGTTCTTTTCATGTAAATAAAATGACTAAGTACGCAGGTATCTATAAATGAAAAAAAACAAATTGACGCTATTATTATTGTGGTATACGCTTAGTATGACAATTTAATACTTCGCTGCCATGTCACTTGATTAATATAGCAAGATAAGCAGAATAAAATATTTGTAATGGCAGAAAATAAAATGCATAAACTTCTTTTAATTGTTTGTTGGATATATTAAATCTAGCATTGATATCAGGCAAATCATAAATTGAAAATATGCTTAAAACGCAACGTTCCAATTTTTTTATCCCTAATTATTAATAAAATAACGTTTACAAACTATAAAAGTTGCATTTAAAAAAAATATTACCAATACTATCACATTATTACCATTTTTGCTATTACCCCATTATCAGCATTTCTAGTTTTCTATGTAAATTATTTTCTTGTTTCGTCATTTTTAGATACTTTTTTTGAAGTAGTGTTATTTAATACTATTCCGTTTTCCCATCAGGCATAACCCATGAACAAATTCGGCATATTCATATCTACATCGTCGCGTTCTGAGAAAGGGTAAAAACCACCAATAGGTGCAAGTAGGAACGTTAAATGAAACGCCTGGGCCGCGTGAGCTATACGACTGTATTTTCAAAATATATGTTGACTTAAACAGTGTGATATATTTACATATTTGTAATGTCCTTGTCAAGGCCTTTCTTTGGATAGCAAACACGTGATGACTATTATCTGAGGTTTAAATTCAGTCTCATTAAACTTTGATTAAATTTGTGCGACCTGTGTTACCCTGGTTATCATTACGAATCTATTGACACTTCATTCATGAAAATCGGTTTAGTAGTTCACACGCTACGCACATACAAAAACTGCCAAAACTAATATCCTTACTTTTAGCTTCTTCGTAGTCAGGTAAAAAAGTCGCACCTTAGCCAATGAAATCATGAATTTTCTTTGGAAGGCGAGCAAACTGTAAAAAAAATTCCTGGACACCAATTTAGCAATATTTTCACAATGTGACTTATAAATCAAGTGTTTATAGCGCCCACGGGGTTCGGTGACTTATATAATTGATCAAAGTTATTTTTCTCGATCTTATTTGTATACCAAAACATAATATATATGCAATTAAATTAAAAAAAAAAACGTTATACTGATCGAAGGACGTTTTATTTTATAAGGGTTATTAGGTACGTACACGTGAACTTCAACAACATTGAGCATTCAGTAAGTAGCGATAATATTATTTTATCGCTTTATTTTTACAACTACGTGTCATAAATCAACATTATACATTAGCACTTAGTCTTGTTCTAATAAAACATAATCGTCATCGTTAGATATTGTCTAATTTGTTCTCAGCTCAATGAGATGATAAAATATACATCACATTTAATTAAATATTTTTCTTTAAGAACATATCAACAATCTTGATATCGATTTGTTTTTTTTTAATTAATTTAGCAAGACAAGGTGAACATTATTAAAATACATTTTAAATAGTGTCTACCTAGATATTTTAACACAGGACAACACAACGTTTTTAAGTCGGGTGTATTTTAATCATTTTTTAAACTAGACTAATAAATACATTATTGTGTTATCATTAATCTCACTTGACTTGCCTAGTTTACGGAAATCTAATTTATATCCAATCTTTCTGCCTTTATTTTTCCTAACAACGCGTTTCAGTGTGATGTTACTCAGTGATAACGTTATCATAAGAACTTCCTGACATCTTTATACCAAGTCTACTTTCTATAGCTTATTGTAATTAGCAAGTGGGTTACTTACGCAACTCACTATTTGACATAAAATAGAGATAGTAGCTTCTAGTGCACTACTGCTAAATGTAAATGTAAGGCAACGCTAGACTACAACCATAAAAGAGTTGATACAAAAACATATCAGTGTTAGTAATCCTGTTAAAATACATACTTACGCACACTTACGTGTAACAATGTACATACTTTAACAGGATTGCTAAAATTTTTGAACGTGCGTCTTGTCTATAATATAACACACCTCTGCAGCACGTTTTTAATGTTTATTAAGCTTTGTGATCACGGTATTACGAGTGGCATCGACGTAACTTGTGCCAGAACTCGTCGTAAGAGAAAGGAAGCAGGTCGATATACCTACGATAATGTGCCTACCTATTTTTGCTGTATATACACAAGTATAGTGTAATAGGCCCGAGGAACACCTTAGACAGATATATAGAGATGTATTATACCATCAGTTTGAAAAGCTGGTTCTTTAGTCTCAAGTATCACTGGTCATCTAATAGTTTTCTATCAGGCACGGTGGCTGCTAATGAAACTTTCCTTAAAAAAATTAACAGTGTTATAGAGAGACTTACTTTTGTTTTCTTTTTTCTTATTGTATTAGAAAGTAATAAATAAGTCTTCTTGAATGTGAACGAAAATGTAAACGCTGTTTAAAAATGTTTTAATAATGTGAAAGTCGATTTTAATTGTAGATCGAAAACAAAATATTATAATACTGTCAAATACTTATGTCTATCTATATACACTAACTATTTGATTAATAAAACAAGATTATTCAAAATAGTTTGAACAATTATATCAAAAATTTGATACTTTATATGCATATTTATTAATATGGTGTTTTTCATCACAATCAAAATTGACCAAAAACTTACCTCTTTGATGTTTTGAAATATCTTTTTTGTCGTTGGAGAGGCCTATTTGAGGACTTTCAAAGTTTCCTTTGTGGCTATTGCGATTTTAATAATGAGATTAGAACACTAATACATATTAGATAGTGGGGGATCTGATATATTTAAGAGTTCTAATAAAAATATCAAATATATATAAAAAGATTAAGTGTCGCTTTGCATATCTAATGTAAAAACAAACCTCAATTTTCTTATCATTTTAACCTAATTTTTTCTATGTTTAGGTAAGCTTAAAATCTATTTTTTTTTCAACAGTTGCTACAACACTAGATTGGTGTTTTTAGTATCACTTTTATAATACGATGTTCCACTCGTTTTTAATTCTCTCTTATAACTTAAGAGGGAATCAAAACATGTTCCAAAAACATTGAGAAGCAAAACAGACATTGTTTTACATTATGAAATAATATAATACAAAAGAATGTTATCAGTTCCAAGATCTAGTGAACGGGGTTCGGCTAATGCAATGTATGTATAAACTTGTGAAAGTCCTACCGCCTATACAACATTTTCGTAACGTGTTTATAGTATCCAACTATAAATACAATTTTGATCATGTTTATGACGTACCTGTTGAGTTTTAAAATTGATCAAAATGAAAATACATTTTAATGAAGGCGAAACAGGTTTCGAGTAGTTTCTGTATGATATTAATTTTGTTCTATGTAAGCAATATATTGTTGCGAAAGCCTCAATTTATGTACCTATTTAATTTAATATTTACATAAACTGCTATAAATTCATTAAAGTATTATACATATAATAAAATTGTAAGAAATTGATGTTTGTATATAAAAGATATTGTAGAAAAACTAATACAAGTCTGTGTGTTTGTAAATGCTAATGTCAAAAGTGGTTGAACTGATTTGGATGGACTTTTCTCTTATGCAGTATGATAAACTTTACTTATAATAACATCTAGGGTTTATTTTTTTTTTCAATTGGTTGACAAATAAAAAAGTTATATTAGTTTCAAAAATTACCACGATAACCGAAATAATATCTACAATATTTTCTTTACTTCTTACTTGTATAGTAGTTTAAAAGCATTTCGTATAGTAAGTATTGGTACTTAAATAAAAAGCGCACTTTGTTTCGCAACAATAGAATGGATTAAAGATACAACTGCTAAGTATAGTAAGTACTTGCAATAACGCGAGCCGAGTACTACTCATATGACAAAACAAAAAAAATAAACTTTTTTTTTATAGAAGCCTACCAAAGTGTCTCTAGCAAGAATCCTATGGTTATACCTAGAAATGAACTTACAGTTTATAACAGTAACGCAATAAGGTGTTATGAGAATAGATAGAGTATAGTTATTTGATAGAAAGTGTTCCAAAATCGAATATAATCTCGAGCAGGCTCTACGAGGCTCAACGACGGAATTGCTAGCGAAAGTAGTACCTTCACTTTTAACTCTCTTATTGGTATGTAACGTTTGTCTATTTACTAAATAAATACATTTATCCTAATCGTGTACTGATTATTTATGCTTGCAAAACTTGTCAAGGTTGACTTACAGGTAATAATAAAACTTGCAATTGTTTCTAGTGAAACAGCCGCGACTGCCTGTATACGAGTATGAGAGACTTAGTCTAAAAATTTGCTTTTGCCAAATTACACTGTAGTTTTTATCTTGTATGTTGGATGTTTTATTATTTAACTACTTAGTTAATTTATACTTAGATTTTGTTGTTGAATGAAGAGGTAGAAGGTTAGAGTATATCGCGACAGAAAAATCCGTTTTTATAGAAAGAAAGTAGAAGTAGGTGACATTAATTAACTATCTGTCAAGAATTCAAAACTCTTTTTTAATAACGACGGAGGCATTAAATAATTATCAAATATTAGACTCAACAGTCCTTTGAAACTATTAAATACTAAAGTTTTCAAGTCAAGACTCTAAAAGAATATGGTCATAAGTGCCATATATTTTAAAATGATCCAAGTAAATCAAAATCCTTTTAGGTCCTAATGGACCTTTTAGGTCCTAAAAGGTCCATTGACTTTTAACAAGAAATTTGGTAAAGAAGAGCACATTGTTAACTTAATAATTCGTTTCCAGTTAATGTATTAATACCACATAAATATGTTTTATATATGCTTACAAACGATTTCAAATTCAAGTTTCATGTTCTGAAATGTGGACGACGAGTATATTGGGTATATTCAAATGTGGGATGAGTATTTTAAAATCACGCAATTAAGGTTTTTTACACAAAAAAGAAATAGATAAATATATTCGAGAATCAATTGACAAATCTTGAAAACTCCGGTAAAGACACTGTTAGCGTTCAACAAAAAATAAGTATTTAGTAAAACAACTTTAAAAATCGAAGCTAAGCTGAATACTCGTATAAGACCTGCATATATTAACTTGGAAACGCACAAATCAATCTATAAAGTGTACACATTAATCGATTAAAAATAATCATATTTTTATTGAGATACATATACTTATAATACACGGTATTGTGATAATAATATTGTTAATATTATTAAAAAGTGTTACTTTAAATAATTTTCATATATTTCCATGACATTTTGTTGTCACAAAAATGAACCCGTCAGAATTACGGCATTATAAATTGTCATGACCAAAAGACCAATTGTCATGAATTACCATAAATATCTAGCAATCATAAACAAAAAGTTTCTTTCTTGGTTATAATTGAGAAAGAACCCATGACTTCTAAAAACGTTTTCATGTGTTTAAGACTTATTTTACACTGCTACCTCACCATCATAGAGTGGTTTGTTTGGCCAAAGACATAATGTTTTCAAATAAAATTTAATGAACTGTAACTATCTTGTAATGCCTTTATGTAAATTTGTCCTTCTCTTAATCTGGAGTTTTGCTATTCCGGGATTTTGTTTATCTGTCCTTCTGCTGCAGTGGATGATAAAAATCTTAAATATTTTTTTTAAATAAACAATCCATTACAATCCACGATCCTCAAATGATTGATTATAGAATTAAATGATAATAAAGAGGGAAAGAGTGCTTATTGTTTACAGCCTTTTCAATTGATTATTTGATTTATAATATCTATTTTAACTACAATTCGTTTCTTTTTATTCTGAAAATAATAGTAATATATTATGAAATATAAAATGGACTATTAGAGTGAACTTGAAAAGCAGAATCTGTCCACATTAATAAATTTAAAAGGTGTTATTTGTGGAAAAGCATCTCATTATACAACATCGTCATAAATGCTTTGTAATAATACAGCTTATAAATACATCACATCCTTGTTGAGGTGATAACATAAGGTCAAACTTATATCTATATGGTGTTTTTTTATATTATACACGAAAATGATAATATAATATAAACTAAGGCCTATTATAACTTAAGAATGTGTAAGGTTTTCTACTGCTAGACCACAAACAAGTCTCAGTTATTATCATGGAAAAGGATGACTCACTTCACGGCTCTCTGAAAACCTTTTGCGATATATACATATCAATTCATTAGCTATGAATAAAATTTAATACAATATTCATATGTACACACAATCATGAAAACACAGAAATATTAAATAGTTATTAACATAAATAACACTACGATTAAGTAAACATTTAAATATGGACTAAACAGTGTTTGACGGATTTGGTGTCTTTACTGTAACTCATTGTCTTAACGTCTTAAGAATGAAGTGTAAAATGAGTTTTATCACAGATAAATGTGAACAGAATGTGAATTTTACATAATTCTTTCGTTAATTTTCTCTGAGTAAGTGCAGTTACCTGAGGATCCCAGTCCTAAACTAATTGTGTGTTAAGCACTTAAAAGACGGAAAAACACTTCTATCTCTTTAGGATATCTATTAACTCAATAAACAATTACAGACGCCTGACTATAAAAAAATCACAATGAAATTGTGGAGGAACGGGTGTGATGATCCTCCGACCAGGCGAAGTGATCATTTCTGGCAAGTCGTGATCGAACGGTTGATGTCGGGATGTTGTGTATATGCTAATTATCGCGAGAATTTCTATATCGCGATACAGGATTAGTAATTGCTCTGTAGTGCATTACTCCATAATTCGATATGTTTTCAACACATGGACGGATGGATATGGATTTTTATTTGCGCTGTTTGTAGAAGTCGCCATAAAATGAAGGAGTGATTTCCGACAGTCGACTCCATGGTCGGTGCAAATATGCAGTTTTTGTTCCATTCCTTTCTTGATTATCTCCCTTTTACTCGCTCTGTCATTTCATTGTAAAATAGTTTTGACTGTTTCTTTTACAGACCACCGCCTATCTGATGCCAATCGTCCTTGGAAATGAAATCGTTCTTCATGGCACATTAATATTAAAGATTCACAGATATTCAAATAATTCAATCATCATAACCCTATCTCTATCGGGCAACCGTAATCGCATTAATGTTGCTTTTCTCTAACGTAAGATGTCTGTTACATGGAAAAAAGAACATACATATATATCTTGACATTTGTAATAGTTGTATAATATTCAAACGTGATAGAGAGCTTAACAAATTTTTTTTATTTACATATGATAACGAAACATTTTTGCCAGAAAATCGAGTGCTTCATTATCTACTTGTTCTTAATATGAATCGATGATTTACAGTAATCGACCTGTCCCTTATTATCCTACGTCCCTAAATGGGACGAAAATTGTGCGCGACGAGTTAGGTTGTGAGCGAGGGCGAGAGGGTTTTTAATAAGACAAGTGTTCGGCTTGAAGAGTGGATTGAGACTAACTTTATTTATGAAACCATTTCTTAAAGTTAAAACAGTATTGTTATTGATATGTGTTGAAGACAAAGAGCTATTTGATCTAATGTTTAGTCTGCGGCTTATCATCTAAGTGGTGGTTCATGACGGATGCCAAGATTAACTTTATTTATAAAACAATACACAGTATTCTGATTATGCGTTGGAGACAAGGGGCTAGTTGTTCTATTGTTTCCAGGGCGTCTGTGGCTTATCAGCTAAGTGGTCGTTCATGACTGATGCTATTGTAGGGCGTCACGTCTATGACGACATAACTCCTCCCCCCTTAAGACGGAGGCGGCACGAAGGCTGCGAAGGCTGAAGTTCAACGGCTTCCGGTTGTGCAGCCGAGATTTTCGCCGATCTAGTTTTCCACCAGAATTTGTAGACTGCAATTCCTATTCCTGTTGCTGTTATTATGAAGTAAAGTGCAATTGATGACCAGCTGGGGGTGCTTGGAATAATGGTTAAGTTTTCGCTTGTATTCTTTAATTCTTCTGTTTGTTGCAGCGCACTTTTCAGGTTATCTAGTTCTATGTTTTCTAGTTTTATCTTTGATTTGTTGTATAATATTGTTATTGTAGCTTGCAGTGGCGTAGGTGCAGTTAGGCGGATCTTCGTGTTGTATTAGTTGAGCTATGCAGTCCGTAGAGTGCAGTAAGGGTTGCCATTCTAAGTGTTTGCAGATGACGTTGTCCCCGGTGATGTATGTGTATGGCTCGTGAGGGTAGGCAAACTCATTATTTCCCAAGATTAGGATGGGGTTGCTAGGTATAAGTACTGTGTTGTTATTATTAGGGATAGAATATAGGTGTAATAGGTTGTAAGGATGTTCGGTAACAATTGGTATGTCCAGTATGAAGTTAAGGGTTTGATTGGTGTTATAAGCTTTAACAGTGATTGCTTTTTCCCATAGATGGATACTATCCATGTTAGGGTTAAAGGCTAGGTATATATCTACTGTGGCATTTACTTTTAATTTAATTGTATTATAATTGCTACATATATCTAAATATATCTGTCTTATTTTCGTAATGTTATAATTACGGCTATGTTGGGTGATTTCGTTCGCATGTGTCAGGTGTCTTTGGTAAGTCTAATAGGTCACGAATGTCTATGTTCTCTAGGTTTGGGTCTAATAATGGGATGTGGACTAATTGATCTGTATTTTGTGTTCTGTGTTTGTTTTTAATTAAACAAGTGATAGACGGATCGTCCATATTGTGAATTAAGTTAAGTGCATCTTGTACACCTTCAATATAAAAATATAAGGTCCTCCTGTTCCCATCATAACTGGGTAACTGGGTGGAGAACGTGGAGAAATCGGTGGTTACCGATTTTTCGTCTATGAAAGATTTTTCAATTAGTACCTTCTTTTCACTTGTCATTTTTAACTACAGTGATACGAATGGTAACAACGAAAGAAAATTCTTTTCTAAGTACCGTATTGCATCAAAAAAACATAATGCTATAACGGTTTTTTACGATACTGGATACACCAAATGTTATGGGGATGTCCAGGAAATCGTTTAAGGAGTCTCGGGAGTAGTAGAGTTTTATACTTACCCCACGAGCATTGCCGATTTGTAGGCTGAGATGGAGGTGAGTCTTCGTTTCTTCAGCTGGTCAGCTTGTCTGCCTCTGCTTTGCACTACGCTCACTGTAGATTCTTTTATTCGCGAACGCGGACACTTAGCAAAGGTATTCTCTGCAGCAGGAACCGACAGTATCGCGACGAACCGACTGCGCC
This sequence comes from Hypercompe scribonia, assembly GCA_949316085.1. Lineage (NCBI taxonomy): Eukaryota > Metazoa > Arthropoda > Insecta > Lepidoptera > Erebidae > Hypercompe > Hypercompe scribonia. Next base: position 10,578,355 of record OX438975.1, read on the forward strand.
AGTTAGGTTGTGAGCGAGGGCGAGAGGGTTTTTAATAAGACAAGTGTTCGGCTTGAAGAGCGGATTGAGACTAACTTTATTTATGAAACCATTTCTTAAAGTTAAAACAGTATTGTTATTGATATGTGTTGAAGACAAAGAGCTATTTGATCTAATGTTTAGTCTGCGGCTTATCATCTAAGTGGTGGTTCATGACGGATGCCAAGATTAACTTTATTTATAAAACAATACACAGTATTCTGATTATGCGTTGGAGACAAGGGGATAGTTGTTCTATTGTTTCCAGGGCGTCTGTGGCTTATCAGCTAAGTGGTCGTTCATGACTGATGCTATTGTAGGGCGTCACGTCTATGACGACATAACTGACGTGTGCTGTCAATTGTGAAAGATGGCGGAGTTCCATACTTAATTTATTTAAAAATGTTTTCGCTGTCAATTTATTGTGTTAAGTTATCAGATATTTAAACATTCTGCTTTTTGGGGAGACTGATGGTTGGAGGTGAAAAGTTCATAAGTTATTTAAGTTTTCAGAGATTTTCAATTTTTCTTTAAATACCTTATATAGAGTATAAGGATACTTACAAAATAAAGATTAATGGAATAGTTAAAGAGGTTCTTCACTTATGACGTGACCAAGAAAAATAAGGATTCACTTTTATGTATACAAATAATATATGTAATATATATAAGTACATTAAGTAGGATATGATTACTGTAAAGATAAATCCATTATTACAGAACATACGTCATCATCGACGGCGATTAAGCGACGAGCAGACAACTTAAGTACTTATGTATTTAACAAAGTGCTTTGAAAATCATAAATTGAGAAACATTTTTATTTAAAAAGCCTTGTGACTAAAAGGCCAGAAAGTAATTACATGCTCACAATAAAATTAATTTAATTGTTTAATGTTTAACCAGCTGATACACTTCTATTATAAACGACATTCAAAACAACTTACGTACGCTTAAATTAAAACACGATAATACACGTATGTATACTATGTACGTATATTAGATAGCATGCAAGAATTTTTTAGCTTGATTACGCAAGCACATTTATATGTTGTAAGTCTCTGGAGACTTTTTTCTCTTTAACCAACTCTAAAAAGTTATATCTTGTCCTGTTCTTATCTTCATCGATAATATAGAGTGGGCCAAGAATTCGTTAATATTTGAATCTAACATCCCGTGCTAACATGTTACGGGAGTTGTTAGGACCGATGCTATTGAAATTTGCTGGCTATAATCGTAACACATGGTTTCGAGAAGATGGAGCCACTTGTCACACATCCAACGAGTCCCTGTCGGTGGTCAAAGACATATTTCCGGAAAAACTGATTTCCAGACCAGGCGATATTCCATGGCCCCCAGAAGACCAGATCCATCCCCAGCAGATTTTTTTTATAGGGTTATTTGAAAGATTGTGTCTACATCAATAAATCAAATACACTACGTCAATTAAAAGAAAAAATCAGAGAAGAGTATTTAATAATTTGAGTGCTCGCTTAGAAGAGTGCAAAGGTCGAAATGGTGATCATTCAGACGAATACATATAACGTGATAAATAAACAATTGTTATGATATATTAAATGTTTTTATACATTTTTTTCAAATGTTAATCAATTCGTGACCCACCCTATACTCTCAACTATACACCACCTTTTTTGCTTATGGAATGCTTCAATGGTATGCTCTCATATCACCAAGTCCAGATTTGATAAAGTAGTCTTAGGAAAAAACCTTGGAGTCTCTCAGTCTTGTAAATTGTTTGTTAACTTTCTCGAAAATCTGTGTGAGAAGGAAAACTTGAAACAAACCCTTTTTTTTTTTTTTTTTAACGTGTGGAAACCCCCTCGGGCCGTCACCCCACCGGAGTTTACGGCAGGGTGGTGTGTCGGAATCGGACCGACTAAAACCACACGGTGTGCCACTCTGCGCTTGAGATAGGAGGGATCCGGTAACCGCTGCTATTACGACATCCAGATCCCTCCTAGCGCCTGCCCGCTACCTCGGGCACCATCTGCGGATAAACTCTCTATTTTAGGCGACGTACGGCACACGCGGACGTCATGTCGCGGACGATACTTCCCGAAGCAACCATGCCCGGAAAGGACCTGCGTCAGTCGGAAGGAAAGGGTCCCGTGCTGCCGCCCTGCCCACTCGGTGATGACCGGCTGGAGAGCCTCCACGAGGGCAAAGCCAGCACGTGGAGTCTCCAACCGGAACGACCAACAAGCCATCGTGGCTCGACGAGCGGCGTCACGCCACTCGCGTATCTCCTCGGGTGGGAGCCGTATGCTGCTACCCGCCCGGAAGTTAGCCGTCCGCCGATAAACTTCGGCGAGCACTTCCGCCTCCAAATCCCACGGGGGAGTTCCGACCAAGGCGCACGCCGCCTCCGTCGATACGGTGCGGTAACCGTGTATGGCTCTAACCGCCAATATCCTCTGAGGGCGCCAGAGGCGAGCCCTATTCTGGGCGGTCAGAGCCGCCGCCCACACCGGTGCACCATACAGCGCCATTGACCGAACAACCTCCGTGTATAGCCGTCTCGTCGCGACGCTGGCTCCACCCAAATTGGGCAAAAGTCGCCCAAGAGCAGAAGCAGCGCCGACCAGCTTTGGGGTAAGCTGTCGGAAGTGCTCGTCGAAGAGCCACCTGCCGTCGAGGATCAGGCCCAGATACTTCATCTGGGCCTTAATCGGTACGATGACCGAATTGACAACGATAGAGGCACCGGGGGGTGGACCACGACGGGGCCCATGAAACAAAAGGGCTTCCGTCTTATCTAGGGCCACCCGTAAACCCAGCGCCTCAATGCGCCCGACCACCAAAGAGACTCCCACGGTGGCCAGGCGCGCCGCCTCTTGAAAGTTCGCCCCCTGGGCTGTGACCAATGTGTCATCGGCGTAACAAATTACGCCCAGCCCGGGGGGAAGACGACCTCGAAGGGCCCAGTCGTATCCCATATTCCACAGGAGTGGTCCGAGGACGGACCCCTGTGGAACACCGCACGACATGGGCCGCCTCAGAATACCATCTCGGTCCTCGTACACGACGGTACGCTCCTCAAGATAGTCTGCCACAAGCCGCCTCAGGTACTCTGGCACCCCATGGTAGTGGAGTGCTTCCCTGATGCAGCTAAATGGCAGACTATTAAATGCGTTGGCGATGTCCAACGACACCGCCAACAGCACGCCGCCACAGCCCACTGCCTCTGCCTGCCTATTCTGGGCGGTCAGAGCCGCCGCCCACACCGGTGCACCATACAGCGCCATTGACCGAACAACCCCCGTGTATAGCCGTCTCGTCGCGACGCTGGCTCCACCCAAATTGGGCAAAAGTCGCCCAAGAGCAGAAGCAGCGCCGACCAGCTTTGGGGTAAGCTGTCGGAAGTGCTCGTCGAAGAGCCACCTGCCGTCGAGGATCAGGCCCAGATACTTCATCTGGGCCTTAATCGGTACGATGACCGAATTGACAACGATAGAGGCACCGGGGGGTGGACCACGACGGGGCCCATGAAACAAAAGGGCTTCCGTCTTATCTAGGGCCACCCGTAAACCCAGCGCCTCAGTGCGCCCGACCACCAAAGAGACTCCCACGGTGGCCAGGCGCGCCGCCTCTTGAAAGTTCGCCCCCTGGAATGTGACCAATGTGTCATCGGCGTAACAAATTACGCCCAGCCCGGGGGGAAGACGACCTCGAAGGGCCCAGTCGTATCCCATATTCCACAGGAGTGGTCCGAGGACGGACCCCTGTGGAACACTGCACGACATGGGCCGCCTCAGAATACCATCTCGGTCCTCGTACACGACGGTACGCTCCTCAAGATAGTCTGCCACAAGCCGCCTCAGGTACTCTGGCACCCCGTGGTAGTGGAGTGCTTCCCTGATGCAGCTAAATGGCAGACTATTAAATGCGTTGGCGATGTCCAACGACACCGCCAACAGCACGCCGCCACAGCCCACTGCCTCTTCGGTAACGGCCCTCAGGCGCAACACAGCATCGACTGTCGAACGCCCTGCTCGGAAACCGAATTGGGCGTCCGACAGATCGGGGCCCACCTCACTTAGGTGCCGGACGATGCGGGCAGAGAGTATTCTCTCAAACAACTTACCCGCCTCGTCCAGCAACACAATGGGCCTATAGGCCGCCACCGGTTCGGCTGGCCGTCCCGGCTTCCTCAATAGGACCAGATTCCCGCTTTGCCAACACTCAGGGAAGCGTCCGGACGCCAAGCTAGCGTCCAGGACCTCCCTGAGGCGGTCCGACATGTGTTCAAGGGCTCGGGCCAGCACTCGGGCAGGTATCCCGTCCGGTCCCGGGGCGGTGTTCTTAGAGCGTATCCGTAGAACAACCGCCCCTACCTCCGATTCCCTGACGGGCGGAACATCATCCTCGTTCCCCCCGTCGTCTCCGACCATGAAGGCCATCGACGGGGGTGTGTGTTCCGCCCGCTGCGGGAAAAGGCCCTCGACCTCTTCCTGCAGGAAGCTGGGCTGGAGTGTCTCTGTAAGGGGGGGGGGCCGACGTGCGGAGCTTTTGTCGCGCCGCTCGATATGGGCGACCCCAGGGGTCACGATCAAGACCCTCCAGCATCTCCTTTCTCTTAATTTCTTTGGCGCGGCTTATGGCCAGCTTCAGAGTTTTCCGCGCTTCTCGGTACTCTTCTTCATGAAGAGTCCTGCTGGTCCACCCCGCCTTCTTCGCGGTGTCGCCGCCGACTACGGGTGTAGGACCTCCGGGCACGAGTACAGGCCGCGTGGAGGTCCGCCAACTCCTGGGACCACCAGTAAACCTCCTTCCATGGAGGCCGGCAACCTCGGATGCGGGGCATGGCCGCATCACAGATCTGCACAATGGCATCGCGGAAGCGACCAGCCCCCATGTCGACCTCCTCGGTCGGGGCCTGCGGAGACAGCCAAGAGTGAACGATGGCCGCCTCCTCTAGTAGGTCCCTATTTAATTTGGCTAAAGCCCACCGCGGAAAGCGAGAAGAACGTCGCGCCACGTGACCCCTACTGGGGTCCTGGGTCCGGGAGAGCTCAAATCGGATGTAGAGGTGATCCGAGAGCGTCTCAACCTCTTCCAGGACGCGCCAGTTCCTTACTCGTGCGGCGAGGGCAGGGGTAGCGAACGAAAGGTCCACTATCGACCCTCCCTGCTGTCGCACGCACGTGTTGGTGGAGCCCCTGTTTAGTAAACAGAGGACCACCGAGGCCGCCCACTCCTCTATGGCCCCGCCCCCAGCGTCCGTCCTGGGGGTACCCCACGCAATGGACTTTGCGTTGAAGTCCCCCAGCACTAAGACGTGCCCAGACGTTAGACGCAGCATCGAGGTTTCCAAGTTGTTAAAGAAAACCTCGAAGTCGCTCGAACTCCGGTTGGGGGAGAAGTAAAAACCATATACGGTGATCCCCCCCCACTCGGCAGCAACATATCCAGTGCCCTTGTCTCTTAGCGACAAGGGTGGGGAATGAGCCGCCGTGGAGCCGACGACTGCCACGGAACCGTCCCGGTCACCCAACCAGTTTGGACGGGGAGGAACGTAATAGGGCTCCGCGGCTACGGTAACACCGATGGACCACTGCGCTATGGTCTGCAGGAAAAGGTCCTGCGCTGCGGCACAGTGGTTCAGGTTCGTCTGGACGAGGAGGTTCGAGACTTGGTCCATTACTTGACCGTCTCTACAACCTCCTTCATGGGCGACGATATCGACGCAGAAACGACGTCAGAGGCAGCCTGGGTCGACTGGCTAGCCCCCGACACTTGCCAAGATTTGCGTGGTGGCTTGCAACCCCCCTGCCCAATCTGATGATCGGCGGGCTTGTTACCCGCCGCACACGCTGGACAATGTGGGGCGGCAGAGCACTCTGCCGCCTTGTGCCCCGGTCGACCGCAGCGGAAATAGTCCGCTACAGTCGAAACAGCTAACACACTTGGCGCGTGTGTGTCCCGATGCCAGACACTTAAAACACCTCATCGGTCTCACCGCCAGGACTGTGATCCTAGCGCTGACGAGACCGATGAGCAGTCTACCGGCGTCGCCTAAAATTTTGGCTGACGCTACGGGACAGCTGACCCACACCGCGCCAAGCCCTCCTGGACCGGAGCGGATGGTGCCGACCCTAATGTTGTCCACGTTGCACTCTGTCTTCTCTCTAACTGCAGCGCGGACATCTTCGGCCGTTATAGAATCGTCCAGGCCCGAAATGCGCAACTCTGCACACTTAGTAGGCCTGGCGATCTTAACACCATCCGTTGCCGCAAACATGCTCCGCAACTTCTCGGCAAAGGCATCTGCAGTCTTTGCGCCTTCCGCTCCCGGGAACTCGAGGACTCGAGCTCCCGTCTGAGCGAGGCGCAACCTGACTCCATCCGTCCCGATGTCATTGGCGAGACTAGCCCGGGCCCTCTGGAAGATGGCCGCGTAAGACAGTCCGCCGTTAACCGCTTCTGGTGACACGGTGACCACTACCGCCGCGGTTTTGGGTACCTGCAGCTTGCGCGGCCTCTTCGTAGTGGCTACTGCCACCGACAGCGACTGCGGGGTAGAGGCTGCTTTTTGAGCAGCCTTTTTACCCCGCTTTCGGGACTTCTTAGTCCCCCCAACTATCTGCCAACCATCCGTGGAAGGGGCAGATATGGGGGGAGCAGGCGTGGAGGTGCCAGGTACAGCGGCTGGAGTGAAGAGCGGAGGGAATTCCGCTCTAGGCTTGGCCGCCGTTTTGGGCTCTAACCTCGGTGCACCTGTCTTGGCTGTTGCTTTAGCCGCCTGTCGTGCCCTCGGAGCAACCGCAGGAGCGGCAGACACAGACGCCACTGCCGCATAGGACACATGACCGCCCGCAACGGGAGGCGTTGATGGCACCGATACGGTCTTCAGTCTGTTTGCCGCGAGCGGCGGCCGGACAACAGGAGCCGGAGGCAGCCTCGCCTCTAGGCCAGCGAGACGCCCGTCCATCATGCGCCACACTGCGTCCGTGATTTGGCGCAGGTGGGCATCAGGAATACCCCCGAGGTTGGAAGAGGGGGTAAGTTGTGACGGAGGCGAGCCCTCTCGTTCGGGGCGATCTGCCCGAAATTGAGCAAACTGAGCACTGAGCTCAGTCACCTGCCCCGTCAGACGCTCGTTGGCTGCCTGGAGACGAGCCATGTCTCCGATAAGGCTCTCCACGACCCCCGCAATAGCGGCAGAGGAGTCCTTAAGGGCCTTCACAAAACAGCCCTTAAGATTGCTAGACTTGGTGGCCACTTTGTGGCATTTGCTCTCTCCTGCATGGACGATGGTGTTTGGAGAGCAGAACTCCCTTCCATCGGCTCCTTAATTTTAAGCAGGAGATCTGCGACCTCCTCTTCCGCTAATGCTTCGCCGTCCGCCCTGACTCTTCTGTAGGCTCCTGCCTTGCAGAAAACGGAGCCTGACGGAACCGAGGCCGGAGTTCGTGATCTCCCCCTACGACTGCTTGCAACCTTGGGAGGCAACATCTCCTGAGACGTATCGCTGCCGTCATCCCTGGAGCGTACGCGTTTCCGGCTGTCACAAAGTTCCGTTTCCATAAGCACCAGTGTGTCCTCCTTCGCACTAGAGTTACCACCCGCGGCGGATTTGGAACGTAATCGTTCCGATGTTCTACGGCTCCCAGTAGCCATAATGACTTCTGGGAGCCCCACCGAGATAGGCGTGCTAACCAATGTCTCCTCTTCGTTGGAAGAGAAGTCGTCCGCTCTTGCACTCTTTCCCCCTCTGTTTTCTTTCTCCTTCTTTTCGTCTGTATTGGTTTTGTTTTTAATTAATAATGATTCCATATTTGAACCCACGAGATGGGGAGAACAAAGGTCGACCCGGGCAGAGATCCCCAATATCAGGGCAAGCGTATATTTATGCCCAACCGAGGGGTCCGCAGGTGCCTCGGCTGGGAGTGCGCTTACGACTGAACTGCCCATCAGCCATGCATCCCCTGGCCACGCACCAGAACACGGGATTCGGGGTAATTTTTTATAGAGGTTTTCTTCCTCGCAGTCCGGGCGGTTAAGCCAAGACCCTCGCCCCCGATTGGAGTCGCGAGACTCCAACTCGGGACTACGATATGTCGACGGCGGCAGGGAGACTATGTCTCCTGATGCCTGCACGGTGGCAGTGTAAGTGCACACCGAGCCCGTCCTAACTTTTCCGCCGCTGAGCGGAGGAACTCTGACCCTAGAAAGGGTCCCACCATCGTGATTTTTTACCGAGGTTTTCCTCCTCATTGCTCCGAAGAGCGAAGAACCAACAGAGGATCCGACAAACCCGCCCGCTCTGTTGGACCAAGTCTTGGCCGAATTGCCCAAGAAATTGGCTTCCTCTTCGTGCTAGAACATTAGCCGTTGGCAGTGATGAACACCATCGCCAACGTTACCAGGGTGCACCACGTGGAGGTTTTCTAGCCAAGCACCCCACTTGAAACAAACCCTATACCAAGCAGTTTGACCAACATGGTTTTGTCAGTCAAAACCTTCTTTCTAAGTAGAGCCTATATACAGCGGCGGACTATTAAAAGCTGTTGATAATGATGAATGCTTAAAGTGATAAATATAATTGTTTGTAACCGACTTCACAAACTAGAGACCTGCCAGTCTTTCTCAGATTATAGAAGGTTAATGAGGAGACAAGTAAGTAAACACCGCCACACGCACACTTGCAACTTAAGCGTCACAATTTCGCTGTACTTTGAGATTAGTGATAAGGACAGAATCTGCTTAGTTTGGAATCAGACGGCCGTATGCGAGGTTACTATTGTTAGTAGGTATTATAAACAAATAAGTGCGACAGTTCGAGTCAGTCGCGTGTTTGTAATATCACACCTAAAATGTGTTGTGGATCTGGTCTGACGATACTTATTTATGTGAAAGTGAAAGAACAATAGAGTAGAAGAAGAATAATAGAGGTGTTATACATATAACAACATAATATGTGAATGATTCAAGCAGTAGGTGTATAATTTATTAGTTATTCCGACACATGTAAGTATAGTTCTGATAGCAGGAGTCTTCATGTGAAAAACTGATGTCTAAATTCCCATTTTTTCGATTACTTTTCATTTAATTTAAAATTCATATTTCACTATTTTTAAAAAAATGGAGTTTTCATGTAATTATTACTTACTGGTAATTTATAAATATAATTAATTTTGTGTTCCTTTAAAAAAAACCATTTTTAAAAATATAAGAAATATACTTATGTATACTCGTATGTTTATTATCAAATAAGGAGAATAATATCCTTACACATCTCACGTATGGTCATGTCTGATCCCAAACTAGACAAGCAGTCACCAGACTGGTGATAAACATATTTATATATTTCTAAATAAATACATATTATTGATAAATTACACGCAGACACACAGATAAATTATATGGATAGGAATCGAACCCGGCTTAGCAGTCAGGATCGCTACCTACTAAACCAACAAGCCATAATAGATATGGCATTTTCGGAAATAAGCAAATATGAAAATGTGTAAAATTCAGTGACTTTACTTAGATTGCAATGAAGCAATTTTTCCATTTTAGGCTTCGTAAATTAAGACGTAGGGCGTATGGCGTCTAATATGTATCTAAAAAACTATAATATACATATCCATAACTAATAAGGGAGAAGCATGAAACGGCCACCACTGCACACAGCATATCTGTTACTCCACGTTCCACACCACGTAATGCGGCCAGCTACGTTCGGTATTTTTATAAATATAAGCTCCCTTTATCAGAATATTTGTCTTAGACAACGCCACAGAAGAATACACTTGGGGTCTGCTAGGCGCTTCTTATTGTATAACTATCCTATCGTATTTCGCATTTCTTATATTCTGTATTTCTACAAATGAAGAAATTCTGTCATGACCCAAACTCCACACGTGTACCCTGAGGTCTCTCTGAACGAGGTTTTTTAGCAAACAGTTACTGTAGCCATTAATCAACATGAAACCTGCTCATTAAGATCTCTTAGAGTCACCATATTCACTAACGACACTCTTTAGTGCATTGTTTCATATAGGCCTCTCGTCAAAAGAGATATTTTGGTATGCTTTATTATGCAGGCCACACGGGCTTGCACCAAGTTTTAGTTGTCCTTGCGAAACCCCTAAAATGAACAGCGCAGGGACACTCAGTATTCTTAATCCGTCAGCACATGTTCAGATACTAAAAAAAACTTCAGTGTATGAGTTGTCACGGTTATAAAAAGTAATATCACAGTGTTAACTTATACTCGTATATTGCAATTGAAGAGCAAAATCAGATGTTGTAAAACCGTTTTTAGGTAACAAAATTTTAAAATGCATTGACTGTTGCACGAACAAAAGAAGTAACATTTAATTGTAGACGCTCGTTAGATTAGATATGATGTTTTGGTTATTATAATAACGCATTTATGTTACTTAATTATTTCCATTTCAATATTTCGTTTTTGACCAGGTACATGTAAAGCTAGTACTAAGACTAGATGTAAGTTACTTTTAAAATTTTCGCAGAATACGACAGCACAAGTAATTAATATTATATCAGAACTGGCTTTGTTAGTGCAATAGTACATACTACTACACTACACCACACTAATTTAGTTTGTTTTATTAGACATATTATAATTTTGGTCCAATTAATATGCATTTGTTATTAAAGTGTAGTGTAACACTATTTACAATCGGTAGTATATGCACATCCTCAGCAGAAAATTATAAAAGATACGCCGCGTCATTACGAAAAACCTTGTTTTATCCATAAAAAATAAATATATGTTATTTCAAAAAAAAATATAAAGATATTAAAAAAAGAAACCACACGCTTTATGATCAATTATCACGAAGACGCATAACTTATTTAACTTTCGATTATTTAGATTATAAATTCAAGGTCATATTTTTTGCACACTTGGAATGGCATTTGCCCCTCAATGCCTTCGGATATCTTATGCAACTGTTTCAGTATCATAACAATGAAAATGATAGCCGTATGTGGGCTAACAGAGGTTGTAGTACTCAGTGAAAGTGGTGGGAGCCGCGCGAAGGTCGTTTACCACGCTGCTGGCCGCGGTCGCTCTGCATCCGACGTCACGATTATTGGACCAGGACCGACAGAGGTTGGCGAATTAGGGGTATTCGATTTAAATCGATGCTTACATAGATTTTTTACTAGTTACTATCGAAATGAAAACATCGGTGTTGGAATAATATATAAGTTTAATTATCATGCCAGAAAAAAACTAAAAATTCTTACATTCTCTGTTACAGTACGTAAGGAATTCAATACTATAGAAACTGGTACTTAGGTTAGGTAGTTAACAATAATCTATAGAATTGATTGATTAAGTCTTCTTGAGCACTAATTTTCAAATAAAAACTTGTGTGTGGGTATTAAATTATTTTATCACAGTTCAAGTAAAATATTGTTGTTACCAATAAGATTTTCTTTAAATTCATCTTAATAATATTGCATTGTATTTTAGGAAATCTAATATAAGTTGTTTGTGTTTATTAAATAAATGGATGCTTAGAGTATACATTAATCGCTATGAATCGAGTAAATCAGTAAAAATACTCTTCTAACGATATCGTGGTCGTACCATCGACAAATCGAAATTTTTATGAATATGAAACACTAGAGCGCGTACGTATCGTGACGGCGCAACGTCACTTACCGTTCAAAATGTCACTTAAATGTCAACGTTTGCCCGTGATTGTAAACTTGCCGAGATATGTATGTATTTAGGTATATACGAATTATTAATTTGTAAGTATATTATAATTTAAATATGGATACGGAACTCATTACGATGACAAGGTAATTATAAAAATATAATTTTGTAGTTTATGGTAAGTACGGTTTTATATGCAACAATCTATTTAGACATACCTACAGACTACAGGAGACATACATATGTATCCTGTAGTCTGCCGTTCAACGCCCTACTTAAATAAGAAACCTATCCCCTTTATTGTAACAGGTGTAAGAATGATATGAGTGACGCAAAAGCTGATTGCAAACACATTGGTGTATTATGTTTGAATTTAAACAATAAGTTTCATTTTGTTGCTATTATGTATAGGTGGGTACAGGCACAATAAGAAGACAACGAGTTTGTTTTCACTGTTACTTACAAATTAAATGAGCATCATTATAATTATACCACTATTCATTCCAAAAATCGGTAAGTATACGAATTTTTATTCGTTCGTGAAATTATAATGATATTCAAATTATTATTATATTATATATTAATCTTAACAAGTTTTATGTAAACCCATAAAGAAACACGTTTGTACGCTAATGTCTTAATATCAAAATGCATTTGGTACTTTATAATTATGAAGTATGAAATCTAAACAGTGACGGGAATTTGATCAAAAATTCTTTACTTGACTTGTCTGTGAGTATTTTTCTTACACACACAAGTTTATTTATGGAATAGCTAATGAATGTACCAAAAGTGGCATGACTTAACAGTATTAAAGGTTGATTTTACTTTTTAACAATAATTTTACGTACTTGTTACAGGCAAATACATTGATATCTCGTCAGTAGCTACCGCGATCCCGTAAAAGGCAAAATATTACATACTTGCAATATACAACAAATGTAGTTTTTTCATTAAATGAAGTCATGCCTTTTGCATTTGAAACGAAGTATATGTAATTGTTATTTCATAACGGTATGTTTCAAAATGTGTACATAATTGGTATGGTTAATTTAGCGTGCACGTGCGTACGACACGCGATAAACGTGCTGAAAGTGGCCGGGCCAAGAGAGAGCGAATCAATGCAAAACATCCGGATGTTACCACTTACTGCATTTTATTTCAACCGTAAATTTGCATTTAACAATGTTTTGAATACGTAATCAGTAACCAAATTTCTAACTAATGAAATGTCATCTGAGAATACATTGTCGCTTAACCTCTGATAATATATGATTATTAGAACGATTTCTATGTGATGAGGTTGTACTCTTTTCACCTAACTTCAAACTATGAAGTTTGAAGGTAGGTAAAAAGAGTAGTGTTAAAAAAATAAATTTATGAAACGAATACTATTTAATTATAGCCTGAAAGTAAAAACCTACTATTTTTAGCGACGAAATAATCAATTCAAATAGTTTATTTGGGTTAACAATCGATGCGATGAAACCAAAAAGCTTTGTGTATACCACACCTAACTTACTAAAAAACCGAGATAAAATTGTAGTACGTGATGACGTGTTACTATTTCATAAGTTGCGTTCTTTAGCACAAGTTCTTTAGTGTGCAGGCCTCATCCGGATATTTTCTGTCACTATTCAAAGTTAAAGAATAGCTGGTGTATTTAAAAACTTCGTATAATAACAGTCTCATACAACAAAATACTGATTCAATACATTGGGATTATCCTTAGGATAATAAATTTACAATATTCAACCCATCTCCAAAAAAGGTGACGGCTCCAACTCCTATTACCGACTCATAGCCGTCACTTCCGTTCTCTGTAAGATGCTCGAACGGATTATCAACAAGTAACTAGTGAACTACCTGGAGGGTGACTCCTTGTTAAGTGATTGGCAATATGGCGTTAGACAGAACCTTCATTTTCACTGGTGATTTTCTAATGTACGCCGCACATTTTTATTGTAAAGCTATTGATAGGCATGGAGAGTCATTGGCTATCAGCCTCGACATGGCCAAAGTCTTCGATAAGGTTTAGCACAATTCTTTTCCCTTCAAACGTCTGGCCTTTGGCCTGCCCCTAAACTATGCAACTGGGTTGCTGCCTTCCTGTACCAGCGAAACATCAAAGTCCTTTGCGATGGTCCGGTTTCAAATTCTCAACAAGTAAACGCTTATGTACCACCATCCTGTCGCCCTAACTTCTTCTTCTGCATATCAATAATATGTTCGCCCTTGACAACATACATTGCTACACAGACAAATAGCACAATTCGTAGGTGATATTTTAGATACTCTGCGACCGGAGCCGACCTGTTTTTGTATATCTCTCAGCAGGATTACGAGAATCTGGTTGAATTCAACGCCAAGAAAACACAGGTTTGCCGTCTCTGTACCAAAAAGTCTCAGGGCTTGCTGGTCTAGTGGTTAGTGACCTTGACTACTAAACCAGAAATCGTGGGTTTGATTCTCACCTAGTGTATCTTTGTGTGTAATTAATCTAGTGTATGTATTTAGAAATAGATAAGTATGTTTATCAGCAGTCTGGTTACCATAGTATGGGCTTTGTCTAGTTTGGAATCAGACGCCCATATGTAATCTCACATACGGCCGTCTCATATATCTGTGTGAGGATATTATTATTTCAGTAGGCTGCCGTAGTGTAGGCCACCATACTGCATTTTCTGTATTCGCAATGCATATAATGAGTACGAATGAGGCAGAGTAGAATCACTTTGGCAGGCTACAAATAGTACTTTTGTGTATTCTGTAGCGAGCCTTTTTGTTAAAATTAGGTTGGGGTCGGCTTTAAGTTTACTACCATACCGCTGTTCTTCAATGTTTACGCGAAACGACTCATCAGATCTCCACAACCCAAGTATTAGTATTGAAGTTCTGTAGGAAGTCTGTTGTCTCACTTTTTAGAGCTACAATTACCCGGAATAAAAATGATTGATATCTACTTTAAGAATCATCCTATTTATCTGATACCTTTAAACGAGCAACTGTTATATATATACCTAGTCTTGCCATAAATATTGTAATAAAGAAAAAAGAAAATTGTTAACTGCAAATAACATTTATTACTTTTACAGTGTGTCAGTTTAATACATAAATATAAAACAATTAAAAATATAAAAAGCTTATTCGAAGTGGTCTCCATTGGCTGCAATACAGTCCTTTAAACGATGAGGCCAGTTATCAATAGAAGCACGCACTCTTTCCATGGGAAAATTCTTCACTGCCAATCGTATAGATTGTTTTAGGGACTCCAAATTATCATGGCGTTTAGAGCAAGCTGTACTCTCTAAAACTGACCACAAATCATAATCCAGCGGATTAAGATCGGGACTAGACGACGGCCAGTCTTCAGCTCTGATGAAGTCCGAAACGTTCGATTCCAACCAAGACTGCGTGGACCGAGCTTTATGACCCGGCGCCGAGTCTTGCTGGAAGGACCATACTTGGTTATTGAACATGGTGATGTTAAGGGGCTTAACTACCTTCTCAAGAATGGTATCTTGATACACTTGTGCCGATGTTTTGATACCTTTTTCACAAAAATATGGCTCAGTCACTCCTTCATAGCTAACACCCCACCAAACCATCACTGAAGTCGGATAATGTCCACGTTGCACTCTGTCGACTAATTGGGAAGCTTCCTTAGAGCTTTGAGCATAAATACGGTCATTTTGTTTGTTAAAATGTTGCTCAATTGTAAAAATTTTCTCATCCGTAAACAAAATTTTTCTGTGACCTCCCTTTGCGTACCGCTTCAGTAGTTGTTTCGATTTTACCACCCTATTCTTCTTTAAATTATCAGTTAAGAAATGGCCAGTGCGTCTCTTATAGGCTGCAAGTCCTAAGTCATCTTTTAAAATACGCGACATGGTTCTAGGTGCTATCTTCATTTCCCGAGATAAAATCTTTTGCTTTCGGACAGGATTTCTTCGAATTCTTTCCCTTACTGCTTTGACCACCTTTTTCGTACGAACACTACGTGGACGGCCAGATCTTTTTCTGTCACAAACAGAGGAGGTCTCATTGTACCTATTAATAGCCCGGTACACAAACATTTTACTAATACCAAGTGTATGGAGAGTTTTAAAAATTGCATTTGGCTCCATACCTACTTTGTGTAATGCTATCACAGCGATTCGGTTCTCTTTATCACCCCACACCATTTTAATATCGCAAAATATTTTACAATGTATTGGCGCCAAAATGAGAAAACACAATGAACAATCGTATAAAAATGACAGATTCGAAATTCAAATGTAATATTTTTTTATAATTAAGTGTAACAGTATTTATGGCCAGACTAAGTATATATATATATATATAATCTCGATCTCGGCAAAGGCTCCAACGATTTTCATGAAATTTAGTATGCAGGGGGGTTTCGGTGATAAATTGATGTAGCTAGGTTTCATTTTTAGAAAACGTTGTTTTATCCATGTTTTCAAACAATGAAATGTTTGTCTAATAGGCTTGTTTCAACAGTTATCTATGTGAGAAAATTAGGGATGGGAACAAAAGAAGTTGGTAAATTGCGAATCGACTATCACATAATAATACCGAACAAAGTTCGGTTCCCGTGTATTCCAGGTTTATATAACATATATTCCTCAATGAAACTTCTATACTAGGACAATTTACTCAAGTATTTATTAATTTCAATTGCTTTGTTTACACACAAATCGTATAATATATTTTGTAATAGTACGAGTTGGTATATTTAAATTTTATTGCATAAATTGTGATAATTTTAATATAAATGTTACAGTTACAATTTTAATACGATATTTTTATATCGAACACTGATTGACATTAAAGAAACCGGTTAGCTCAAAGTGGAGCATGTCTTATAACTGGTGGCAGATCTAGAAATTGGCCAGTTGAACACATAACCGGGTCCAAACGTCGGGGTGGTTCTAATAAATGAATTATTAAACACGTGTTTATTCTAAACTGCTAGCTGTATAAATTAAGTGAGAGTAACTTTGATAGCGTAGAATTTTATTCTAATTGTAAATTTTATCTTCTATTTCGTCACTAAGTTATGTAACACAAAGATTTTAATGGTATCTAGCTTTTAATATTTTTTTATTTATTATGATTTCATAAATATATAAAAGGTGAAAATGTTCTTTATTCGAGTTTTGTAAAAGGGGTATCATAGTTTTGGATATATTCTAATTCAAAGTATACAGGGTGTCCAAGAACCTGGCGTCCAACTGGATTCCCACGATGCCCCAAGTTCTAACAGTACTCAGAAAAATATTTTAAAAAATCCACCCCATGTACTTACAGAATTATACTGATTTCAAAAAAAAAGGGGAAATGAGCACCCTGTGACATACTTTTGAATGCTGTGACTGCTAATGCTGATAATTTCGATATTTCTTGGAGGTTTTGTAATCTAGGGTATTGCTGTGTCTAAATAGAATGTAAAAATAAAGTACTTTTTGTACCATTTTAAAATAAAATATTATTTTAACTAAAGGTGATATGGAAAACTATTGAATTTCGCAACTTTGACCGACTGTAGTGTAAAAAAAATGTACCAAAATAGTATGGCAAGTGACGTCAAATTTTGACGCGTTTATTCCTCTTTTTAAAAAGGTATAATACTTACACATTAATTTGAAAAAAAAAATTTTGATAATATTTTTACTCAACAACCCAATTTTTACGAAGTGCCTACCTACTAACGGTAACTGTCGGACCCTTTCTTATCTTAGAAACTGTTATGTTACTACTATTATTTACTTCGGTTCCAAGAGTGAGCAAGAAGGAAATACACACAGGTAGATGGGTTCCCAGTAGAATAAAAGCAAAGAATGTTAGTTTAAAGATATTTTATTACAATAAATGTTCAAAATGTTGACCACCCGCGGCAATACAAGCTCTCACTCTCCTTAAAAAGGACCGCTTTATGTTTCGCGAGTGACGTATCACCTGCACTGCTTGTGTTATCTTCTCACGAAGGTCAGCGATGTCATTAATGGGCTTCGCATAAACGAGCTCCTTCATAGTTCCCCAGAAAAAAAAATCCAGCGGATTTAAGTCAGGTGAGCGGGCTGGCCACGGGATTGTTCCTGATCGCCCAATCCACCTGTTCGGGTATTGCTCGTCCAAAAACTCTCTAACGGATACGCGAAAATGTGCTGGACAGCCGTCGTGTTGGAACCACATATCTGGTGGGGTCTCTTCTAGTAAGTTTGGCAAATCATTTTGAAGAAAATTTAAATATGATTCGCCAGTCAAATTCTCGGGCATCTCAAATGGACCAATAATATTCCCACAGAGAATACCGGTCCACATGTTCACTTTGAACCGGTACTGGGATCTATCTTCTCGCATCAAGTGCGGATTTTCCACATGCCACTCGTGCAAGTTGTGTAGGTTCATGTAGCCATCTTTCTTAAATGTTGATTCATCTGACCACAAAATTTTGTCGATAAAGTTTTCGTCTTCTCGATGTTTTTGCAGGATTGTTTCACAAAACGCGACTCGGCTCGGATAGTCTCGAGGTAAAAGACTTTGCACTCGCTGTACGTGGTACGGATGATATTCTTCTTTTTGGAGAATACTGTGTGCTGTGCTCTTCGGTATCCCCGTATCAGCTTCTATTCCTCGCACAGAGATGCTTGGATTTGCCGACACCGCCTCTAAAACTTCATCACGTATGAAGTCATTTACGGGTCGTCCTTCACCAGCTACTTGATTGGGGAACCGCCCGTCACATAGTGATCTGTGCACATTAATGAAAACTCGATGGTCGGGATATCGCGTAGCCCTCGGATACCTTTCTCTGTAAAGTCTCGCTGCAGCTCGTCCATTACCTCTACATTCTCCATAAATGTAGTGCATATTTGCGTATTCTTGCGGAGTGTAGGTCGCCATGGTAGCACACACAAAACACAAACTGTCCAAACACAGGCAAAGGTCGTCGTAAAGAGTTCGTTTCAAAGTCCAGAGCACAAAGAGTAATCGAGTCCAATAAACAAAGCTTTAAATCGTAGTACGTGATCAATGGTAACAATAAGAGAGAGGTGCGTAGTAACGGCAGGAGGCAGTGACGTGTACTGACCGTACTGTTATCCTAAATAGCACGATCCCAGATAGCGTCACTATCTATCTCACTCGCACCTCTAACCTTTTTCTCCCTCACTCTTACCTGAATAATGGGGTACCATAAAGAAGAACCAGCAAATCGCAAAGATAGTTTCTGTCTTGCTCCCTCCTGTTGTAATAACGAATCACTATGGTGAGATGCATGCACATACCGTCCCTTACGGTCTAACCTGTTTTTTGAGAGGCCTGTTGTTATTTTTATGAGCATACAATAGTAATTCTTTAGAGGTTAGATTCAATTCGTCGTAAATTTTTCTTTCTAAGAATTCTGTAAGACATCGTAAAAATTGGGTTGTTGAGTAAAAATATTATCAAAATTTTTTTTTTCAAATTAATGTGTAAGTATTATACCTTTTTAAAAAGAGGAATAAACGCGTCAAAATTTGACGTCACTTGCCATACTATTTTGGTACATTTTTTTTACACTACAGTCGGTCAAAGTTGCGAAATTCAATAGTTTTCCATATCACCTTTAGTTAAAATAATATTTTATTTTAAAATGGTACAAAAAGTACTTTATTTTTACATTCTATTTAGACACAGCAATACCCTAGATTACAAAACCTCCAAGAAATATCGAAATTATCAGCATTAGCAGTCACAGCATTCAAAAGTATGTCACAGGGTGCTCATTTCCCCTTTTTTTTTGAAATCAGTATAATTCTGTAAGTACATGGGGTGGATTTTTTAAAATATTTTTCTGAGTACTGTTAGAACTTGGGGCATCGTGGGAATCCAGTTGGACACCAGGTTCTTGGACACCCTGTATAATGATATCGAAAATCTGCCAACTCAGTAAATTTAACATTTTATTAATATATTTAACTCGTATCGAAAATGTGTTCGTATTATCTATATGCAGACGACCTGCAGATGTACTCACATGCAAACGTAGAAAACTTTGATGAAACTATAACCAACATCAACCACCACTTAGACACCATAAAACTGGTCTAGCAGTTTCGGCTTAAACGTGAACCTGAGTAAATGTCTAGCGATCTTCTTAGGAAGTCCCAGTATGATGAGTAGAATTGATCCTGACGCTATCATCAACATCATTTCTGATAGTACAGTGTTGCCCATTAGTCAGTCGGTTAAGGACCTCGGCCTACACATAGACACAACACTGAATTCGCAAATTTAGTTAACCAGTGTCAGTCAAAAGGTCACGAATATTTTACGTGGCCTCCATAGATTAAAAAAAATCGCCAAAACTAAGACTATGCTAGTGTATATTTTAATTTCCCCAATCATCGACTATGGTCACGTGTGTTACCCCCACCTAAATGCAGTTCTCCTCAATAAATTAGACCGATTTCTCTACAATTGCATTTGGTTCATATTCAACTTACCTGAGTATAATTATGTATCCGCTTATAGGAAGCAACTGTTATAGTTACCTATAAGACAGCACCGAAGTTTATGGGCCTTGACTATGTTACTCTTAACCCACCCACTTATGTAACAACCCACTTACAACATCTCTGCTAACCATGACAGAAATCTCCGTTCCTCCGATATCTTACTTCTTTGTTCTTCACATATTGCCTGTATTGTCCATTCGTTCTTCACTATCCAAACCGTAAATCTCTGGAACGTCCCCGATTGGAAGAAATGTGAGCGGTATTAGGTCTACCTTATGTAATGAACATTATTAGCAGAAAGTATAAACAAATAAATGAATAATGTACACATACGTGCATCAATGTATAGTATCTTAGAAAAAGCAGATCTGTCAAAGATACTTTACAGGTAGTAAACATGTCACTAATTACTGGTCTACATCTATATGATTAATATAGTATATAATATATAACAATTCAATAATAATGAATTTAAAAAAATCTTAACAACTAATCGACTGCCGATTTACTGTAGCTAAAGGTTTAAAATATTCACACCATTAGTGCAGTACATTATCTCATTATCTTAGCATGTAAATTACCTGCTCCAATCACTACACTACCCACGCGGACAGGGTTGTACTTCGTATAACACCAAGTGTAATATTCGTAGTCGCGTAGCACCTCGTAGCAAAGATGACGTGGCTTACTCATTTACTTTTCACCATATTTTCGTATCTGTTTTCATTTAAGTAAATATAATAATCCTTGGACTCGTTAAATTACACCTAGACTCGGTCTGAAGAAATACTACATGAGTTGTTTTTCCGTGATTTTGGCTCGATCTTGACAAGAAAGAATAAACTATATCATATAAATTTGTATTTTAACTATTTTATTTCAATTGTAAGAAGAGAAAGAACTATTAAAATGTTTTTGTGAACACTAAATTTATCAATTTTCGATTTTATACAGAATGAAACACTAAACACGAAAACTATAACCTAACTAATATTCTAGAAGTAGGTAGTCGTGAATCATAACATGAAAAGAGTACTTTCCATTATCGTTCAGTGTTTTATTTTCTCTTGTACATTTGTAGGCTTTATTTAATAGGTAGATGTATATGGGGGTGTCATTTGTAGCGCGGCTGGGCGCCGTGTGGGCGCCAGTCGACATCGTCGGTCGCTTGGCGACCGCCGGCGCCGAGGCCCGCACTAGCTGAGCATGTACGACGTTTCACATCACTGTCATTACGTTCAACTAGCTGTACTGCCCACGACCCGACATTGTATATTAACGGTTATTCAAATTTCACTCACTGAACGTCACAAACAACGTCACACTGTTCGTTATCAGACGGCATATTTACTTTGAGGATCGTGAAATTTACATATCTCCCTTATCGTATGATATCGAATATTCAATGTATTTTATTTATTTTACATTTTACTTGTAAAGCTTTTCGTGGAATTATGACTTTGTTGTGTAAAAGTTTTATTTTATTTGAAGGTGTTTCATAGTTTTCTCTAAATTTAAAATTGGTTTTATTGTTTTCGATTCCATTAAAACTGTTTTGCTATTTCTCACAAATATTGCTTATTTCTACATAAAAATAACTCTATTTTTGTAAGATACTTGCAAATTTCAATCATGATTAATTGACTACTTAATGCGTCAAAGCGTAGCGAATACACTAACAATTAATCGCATTTAAACTGTTTCATCGGGGCTATACCAGTAACAAAGTAAGCAGTAGTGATCAGTAAACTCTTTAAAAGCCTTCTGATCATTTCTGGCGGTCACAAATTATTGATTTCTAAATATCAATCTTATATATTACGACATATGACAACAAAACCAGTTTATTAAGTTAGTTGAAGATTTCCATCTGTCTGTTCAAAATTTATACTGTAGCAATGAAGTTGTAAAAAAAAAATATAAAGTACGACCGAATTATCTAAAATTTTAGTATTTTTATTTCTGAATTTTTAGCACACGGAGTTGAAGACGACTAAGGGAGTAAACCACAATACAACATCGTTACAAAGAGAAAGGAAAACTGAACCAACAATGTGGTATAGTAGGCCAAAACCTCCTTTCTAAGGAGAGGTCTATGTCCAGCAGTAGATTGTTTAAGGCTATTGATGATGATGATGATGATAAATTATAATATTTTTTTTTTAAATTTAAATGAAGCAAGTAAGAAGAACGAGAGTTTCGTAGCATTAAAAAGATTAACTTTTAAAAAGATTTAGAACTATTGTAATATTATTCAGATATATTCTCCTTTCATAAAAACCGAACTAAGTTTAGACTTATTTAGGTATATAAATATTTGAATCGTACAATATTTCGATTTACGATTCGGTTATACGGGCGTTACAAGGCAAGCCCTACTTTTACTTGTATTTTTAAAATTATATGAAAGAACATTGTATACAACAAGGCTATGCTAGTTTTAAGTATCATTATGTACGCAGTGATTTTGACCTTGTAGTTGCCCCAGGAAGGAAAAAAATGTTCAAAATAACAAATAGGTATAATTAAAAATAATAATCAACAAAGAAGTATATAAATCTTTTTTATTTTGTTTCAGATTTTAAAATGCCCCAATGGGCAAGCGGGGAGGGTGGAGGTTCTGAAGCCGAGTCGCCAGATCAGGTGATGTTGTGTTACGAAGATGAAACCTCCGAGTATTATGAAACCAAACCTGACATTGCCGACAAAATAGAGCAAGCAGGAGGTGAGAAATGCAATATTAATTCTAAATGTTTTTGAAAAGTGCCTACATGGCTATTGAATTTTAATTTATTATTGTAATATGTACCGGCGTCGAAAAGCACGAAGCAGATAAGGGCATTACGAAAATCAGCCGTAACCGTGCGTACAAATCGATTAGTCTGAACTCGCGCTCTTACGCAAATACTTTATCAAGCGTGCAGTAGCGTCACGTAATAGCCAAGTTTCGTACAGAGCAGTTGACTTGTTGCACAAATGTTCTCGCTTCAATATCGTGCCGTTACCAGCTTATGGTTACCAACACTTCGTGACGGAGAACGTGAATACTGAAATCTTCCGGTAATGTATACGCGCATTCTGCATATCATTATCATTAATTTGTTTGTCGTTTTCTGTTCATCGTATGTGTACTTTATTTGAAAATTTTAAGCCTCAAAAAAATAGTTGATGGCATAACTTAGTATGGTTATTTGTTACTCATAGTAAATACTGTCGCTAATTAACGCAACAATTATCTAACTTACACAAAACTAACTTTTGATGCGTAACATCTTTCCTCTTGATGTCCTACAATCTGTGGTAGTGTTTTCGTGAAAAGGGACAGAATTGTGTTACAGGAAGCCAAGAAAACACGGATTAATTGTTTTGCAATAAATGCAATAGTTAAACAAAGCGTTTGTAAATTTAATTAGGTACCAATTACTTCAAAAAAACGAATGGAAAGAAGGATTGACAATACGATTTATGTTAGTGTACTTATACTAAACTTCTTATCAAAACATATTTTATATATTTTTTTAAACAACTATGTGTGTTTAAGTGATTGAAAATTAAAATTGCCAGTACAAAACACTAAAATTACTTTTTATTCATCTTTATTATTGCGATTGTACGATTCCATTTCTTTATTATTACTCGTTTCTTTTGTATCAGTTTTTTATCAAAAAGTTTGTTACGGCAACATATTTCAAATAATAGCTAAATTATTTTTCACTTTTACGTAATGTTATATAACCTGAAAAAAACACGATTTTTACTTAAAATAGACTCTGATCGAAGCGTTTGTGTAGGTAACTTTTGTTAATACAATTAATTAATAGCACAACACAAATGTCAGTAAAATTACAAAGTTACAAAGATATTGGGATCAAGCAACGTAAAACCAAAAATTGAGCATACGTATAATATTATTTCACCACGCTCGATTTTTTATTCGATTTCTGACAAAACCATGCTACACTTTAAACATTTTAAGACAATAGAGGATTTTTAATTGAACATATACTTTAAAAATACACATCTTATTGTATTAATTATAGCATTAAAGTAGCTAATTAAGTGAAAACACTTTGTATAGTATATATCAATCGACACTTAATATTTTTCCTCAAACCGAGTAAAACTTCTTAACGATAGAAATTTGTAGATGCCAGAAAATAATAAACATTTATTTTTACCATTAAATGGAACTACAAGATCGTATTTGACGTGAAAAATGTTCAATTAACATGGCGTTGACGAAGATACGAATTGATAAGAGCTGGCTTCTGTTCAGTTTTCTTTTATAACCGTTGCGCAGTTTTACACGTAATTGTTCCTAATCTTTCACTGTTTCCTGCACACAGTTTTGTTATTTTAAGCAAGTTATTAAACCTGTTAAGCAATTGCTTGTTTTGTACTTTTATAACTTACACATAATTGTTGCCACAGTGTAATATCTAATTGTTATTAATTAAAATGACAACAAGATTTTACTCTAAAATTGATAACGTCTTCTTATATAATCTCCATACCACATACTATTTAACTTATTAAACCTACTTTTAATGGTAGTATTTTTACGACCTGCAATATCAGCACCAAAACAGCACTGTGGCAATTATAAAATCTCCGTAGTACATCTAAAAGAAAAGTTAGATCAATTCCTAGAAAAATCAAATAGCGTCTTTGTGATTCTAAACTCTTCCACTCACCCCTTAAACCTTCTGAAGCAAGTTTAAAGTGATGACTACTTATTAATTAGTAACATTTGTAAGCGCCAGCTTTCTTACCCACAAATGCTACCATCATCGTATCTTATTGCTCTTAATCTCGTCTTAAATGTGCACAAGGAGATTTCATTTTATGTGTGGTCAGTACTCACAATAAACGTCAATTTTAATACCGAATTGAAACCTTACGAACTTAACTCAAACCTTAGGAACGTATACCAGTAATAATTTTGTAATCTTAATTTTAAACCACTTTTGAATCATTTTTACTGTTCAATATTTTGCCAGGTCTTTATTGTAAATTATGGCTAATTAGACATTTATTTACTCCTGAAAAACACAATTACAATTTTGTAAGGAAATTAAAGTATGTATAAATAAATATTAACTCAATATATATAGCTGGTTGACCCCCAGCTGAGTCAACATTATCCTCTTAAGGCTTAAGCAAAGTGAATTTCGCGGAAAACATACTTACTGCTTTTTCGCCTTTTTATTATTTTCTTTTAAGGTGTTTATGGTACGTTTTAATTTCCTAGGAAAAAATACTTTCGATTTTTTTCAGGATTTCTTAATTGGGTTTTGATATTATTGAACTTGTCTTATCTAAAATTCTGAATTGAACTATTACAAAAATTTCAATACGAACTTGCATACACCTTTAAAATACTTCCAGACTTTCATAAGTGATTCAGTAGCCAACATTTCAATGTTATTCTATAACTAACAGTATTCGGTTTTATATTGTTATAAGGTAACGATTAGCAAAACACAAATTAAGTAATTTTTCATAAAATATTTCAGCTACTGTTTATACAATGTACATCATCATCATCATCAACAGCCTTTTACAGTCCACTGCTGGACATAGGCCGCTCCTTAGCAAGGAGGTTTTGGCCTGCTATACCACGCTGGCCAGTCGGGTTGGAATAGGGTTTGTTTTAAGTTTTCCTTCTCTTTGTAATGACGTTGTCTTGCATACTTTGTTCCCTTAGTCGCCTTTTACGACACCCACGGGATGAATAGGGGTGGTAACACTATGCATTCTTAATCCGTCATTACACGGATATTACCATTTACATATTTATACCATATTCAACTAGAAAACTTCAAAACTTGAAAACTGCAACAATGTTGTTGTAAATATTTGATATCTGCCATATGCCGATTTAGATCTATAACTATCTGTGTCTAAATAACTGAACCTTGTAACCAAAATAAACTAAAAATAACCCGATAGATTTACTAAACTTAGAACAGAATATAATTTATAATTTTATTACAGAATATTACTATTATAGAGCAAGAGCCCGTGAGTGCCAGACCTTCGTCATTTTATAAAAGCTGAAAGTTCTTCTATGTGTGTCCCTAGTACAGGTAAGAATGATCCCCAAACATGAAGCTGAGGCAGCGGTGGCTTTGGCAGATAACAGGCAACAAAGGTGTGTAAAATTCCATCTCAAATTCGTCATTTTATAAAACTTGATTTTTTTATATTTGATTCATAATAATATCAAAACTCGCGTTGCTCATTGCCAGACAGTTAGTATGGTTCCAACCCTCTGCCGGACACCCCTAAACTATTATAATTTATAATTATACTTACGTTATATTATAAAACCTAAGTTTTATATATAATTTTTTGGGAGCCTATTAAACTATGTTTACATAGTAGCCGGACAGTTTCGAAGGTTCTATCATCTTGCCAGACGCATTCAAAGTAAGCAGTAATCGGGAGAGCAAGGAGCGAATACAGTAACTAAACGTTATATTATAAAACCTAAGTTTCATATATAATTTTTTGGGAGCCTATTAAACTATGTTTACATAGTAGCCGGACAGTTTCGAAGGTTCTATCATCTTGCCAGACGCATTCAAAGTGAGCAGTAATCGGGAGAGCAAGGAGCGAATACAGTAACTAAACGTTATATTATAAAACCTAAATTTTATATATAATTTTTTGGGAGCCTATTAAACTATGTTTATATAAGAGCCGGACAGTTTCGAAGGTTCTATCATCTTGCCAGACGCATTCAAAGTGAGCAATAATCGGGAGAGCAAGGAGCGAATACAGTAACTAAACGTTATATTATAAAACCTAAATTTTATATATAATTTTTTGGGAGCCTATTAAACTATGTTTACATAGTAGCCGGACAGTTTCGAAGGTTCTATCATCTTGCCAGACGCATTCAAAGGCGGTCCGAATTGTACTCGCAGCACTTACGACGTTTAAACTGCTAACGTGTGGACCGATTTAGTGAGCGCGCGATAACGATGAAAATGATGAAAATATTTAGATTTAATTAAAATAAATTAATTTCTCTGTAAATTTCTTATCTTAAAAAAATGTGTCCTTTGGTATAATAAACACTAATATTTGATTTACTTTGTTTCATTGGCTTTATAATTTTAATAGCATTGACAATAATAAACTTCTTAAAAATGAAAAATAATATCAATTAAATTATTAGATTTTCGACATGATTGACATTGTATGAGAAAAATTTTACTCAGTATTATTTTAAATATTTGTTATTGAAATTGTAAAAATTAATTAATGAAATTTCTGGATTAAGAAAAAAATAAACTGCAAAATTTGAAATTAATAACAATGGGTGCGCAGTGAAATCCCGCAATAGACTAAGCGCTCTGTTTCATTCGCACTAGTTACTGTATACGCTCCTTGCTCTCCTGATTACTGCTCACTTTGAATGCGCCTGGCAAGATGATAGAACCTTCGAAACTGTCCGGCTACTATATAAACATAGTTTAATAGGCTCCCAAAAAATTATATATAAAACTTAGGTTTTATAATATAACGTTTAGTTACTGTATTCGCTCCTTGCTCTCCCGATTATTGCTCACTTTGAATGCGTCTGGCAAGATGAGAGAACCTTCGAAACTGTCCGGCTACTATATAAACATAGTTTAATAGGCTCCCAAAAAATTATATATAAAATTTAGGTTTTATAATATAACGTTTAGTTACTGTATTCGCTCCTTGCTCTCCCGATTACTGCTCACTTTGAATGCGTCTGGCAAGATGATAGAACCTTCGAAACTGTCCGGCTACTATGTAAACATAGTTTAATAGGCTCCCAAAAAATTATATATAAAATTTAGGTTTTATAATATAACGTTTAGTTACTGTATTCGCTCCTTGCTCTCCCGATTACTGCTCACTTTGAATGCGTCTGGCAAGATGATAGAACCTTCGAAACTGTCCGGCTACTATGTAAACATAGTTTAATAGGCTCCCAAAAATTATATATGAAACCTAGGTTTTATAATATAACGTTTAGTTACTGTATTCGCTCCTTGCTCTCCCGATTACTGCTCACTTTGAATGCGTCTGGCAAGATGATAGAACCTTCGAAACTGTCCGGCTACTATGTAAACATAGTTTAATAGGCTCCCAAAAAATTATATATAAAACTTAGGTTTTATAATATAACGTTTAGTTACTGTATTCGCTCCTTGCTCTCCCGATTATTGCTCACTTTGAATGCGTCTGGCAAGATGAGAGAACCTTTGAAACTGTCCGGCTACTATATAAACATAGTTTAATAGGCTCCCAAAAAATTATATATAAAATTTAGGTTTTATAATATAACGTTTAGTTACTGTATTCGCTCCTTGCTCTCCCGATTACTGCTCACTTTGAATGCGTCTGGCAAGATGATAGAACCTTCGAAACTGTCCGGCTACTATGTAAACATAGTTTAATAGGCTCCCAAAAAATTATATATGAAACTTAGGTTTTATAATATAACGTTTAGTTACTGTATTCGCTCCTTGCTCTCCCGATTACTGCTCACTTTGAATGCGTCTGGCAAGATGATAGAACCTTCGAAACTGTCCGGCTACTATGTAAACATAGTTTAATAGGCTCCCAAAAAATTATATATGAAACTTAGGTTTTATAATATAACGTTTAGTTACTGTATTCGCTCCTTGCTCTCCCGATTATTGCTCACTTTGAATGCGTCTGGCAAGATGATAGAACCTTCGAAACTGTCCGGCTACTATATAAACATAGTTTAATAGGCTCCCAAAAAATTATATATTAAATTTAGGTTTTATAATATAACGTAAGTATAATTATAAATTATAATAGTTTAGGGGTGTCCGGCAGAGGGTTGGAACCATACTAACTGTCTGGCAATGAGCAACGCGAGTTTTGATATTATTATGAATCAAATATAAAAAAATCAAGTTTTATAAAATGACGAATTTGAGATGGAATTTTACACACCTTTGTTGCCTGTTATCTGCCAAAGCCACCGCTGCCTCAGCTTCATGTTTGGGGATCATTCTTACCTGTACTAGAGACACACATAGAAGAACTTTCAGCTTTTATAAAATGACGAAGGTCTGGCACTCACGGGCTCTTGGACCATTAGCTGTGTTCTGTTCTGCTTTTAAAAACCAAATTATGTAAACTCAAATAGAGTTATGAAAATAACGTCATTGAAACAAAGAAAGTAAAATTTAAGTACCTACAAAACAAAAAAGAAAAACGTAAAGACGAAGAATTGAAATGAATTAATTCATATTTATATTTTATGATATATTTGACATATCGTGCTTATAAAAAATACTTTAGTCTCCAATGTTTTTATTTTGGATTTAATTTTAAAATCTACATGTGATGACAGATTAAAAATACCGCGTATTATCATACTTATTCTGCCCAGCTGTATTGTAAGAGGCGACTAAGAGAACAAATTATATAATAAATATCACTGCAAAGAGAAGGCAAACTTGAAACAAGTCCTGTACCAACCCGTCTGGCCAGCATGGTATTGTGGACCAAAGCCTCTTTTCTGAGGAAATGCCTATGTCCAGCAGTGGCATTGAAACAACTTTTTAGAACCAAAAACAGTCCAAACGTGTTCGTGTTACTGACATGTATTAAAAGAGTATAATTAAATATATTACTCACTACTTTTGTGTATGTAGTCTTTAAAAGAGTTGATCTTTTTCTTTCTTCTTCTTCTTCTTTCTTTCATGAATATATACATCAGATTTCATAACTATTACGAAGGAATATTTCTTGTTTGAACTCTGAAGTTTCAACGTTTGAATTAACGAAAGAGAGTTTATTGTTCTCTCAAATACATAACTCTACATACACTCAAAAGAGAAGTCTCAATTGCAGAATTCTATGACAGCGGTAGCGGCAGTGATGAACAAGTGGCTCGTCGAGTCTGCCGGCCGCGACGTGCAGCAGCGGGATCGTCCTCGTCAGCCGCAAGCAGTACTGGACCCACCGGCCCGGGGCGTCGACGACGCTGTGGCATCTCTGCACGTGAACGAAACCTCCGTAGGTTGGAGAGCAATGAACGTGAACGAATGAGAATGCACTCATTAAATAGAGCTTTTGAGGTGAGGAATGAAAATTGCATAACTAAACTTAAATTAACAATCTTCTTAGTCAAAGTATGTTAACATTACATCACACATCACATCAACGGCCCTTTATAATCAATTATAGGTTGGACTCTCCTTAAAGAGAAGATTTAGATCTACTGAAACATGATAGTCGGACGGATTAGTATAAAGTTTGTGACAAGTTTTTTTCTTCTTTTACTGTTGTCCTGCGTAGTGTGCTCCTTTAATCGGCTCTTACGACGATCACGGGCTGAATAGAAGTTGTGATACTCGATAATTCTTAATTCGCCACAACATGAAATGCATCATATTAAGACATAATCAATGTCAGTATACTTGGGACAGATTGTAAAAAAAACATTTAATAATATATGTATATTACAGTCCACGGAATATTTTCTAGTGTTTGATAATTTCTCGTAAAATGTCAAAAAAATCCGTGGGAATTATGTAATCAATTACTATCTAAATATTCATTACTCGTTATCTAGTCTACGCTTGTCCTGTAGACTTGAACAAGCCGTTGTAACATTCTACTTGTAGCATTTCTCCTTACATAACATAATTAGAAGAACAAAACATACATATTAGAACATTTTTTAACGCTTTCACGCTTTGGTGATGATCAGATCATTAATGAATATTGGATTCATCTCACAAGGAGTAGAAAAAAAGACTCAGAAAAAATATCTACCATTCCGGATGATTCGGTAAAACTATTTTCGCGATTTATTGGAAAATAAACTTTGTTTTTTATTTCAG
Organism: Hypercompe scribonia; assembly: GCA_949316085.1. Taxonomy (NCBI): domain Eukaryota; kingdom Metazoa; phylum Arthropoda; class Insecta; order Lepidoptera; family Erebidae; genus Hypercompe; species Hypercompe scribonia. The sequence goes on from OX438975.1 coordinate 10,609,410, forward strand.
GACCTGCGACGGGTAATACCACATGTTAAAAAGGACAACAGAAGTTTATCTAAAATAGAAACACTTACTTTAGCCAAAAATTACGTGAAGGCACTAACCAATGCGATATGCACAATGAGAGGAGAAGTTCCTCGATACCAGTAAGTGTTACTGATTTTTTTCTAACTAAATTAAATAATCGTAATGATTATATCATGATACAGTGTTCGATACTACTATGTTCTCGAATGTTTAATCAAAATTATCAGTTGCTCTAGGCAATTAGTCGAATGACTTATGTTTTTCAATATTCTCGTTTATTAAATAGCTACTTTAATTACTGATTATTATTAGTGGACCAGGGGGTTAAGAAAATATTTTTAATTTATGCACAATAGCAAAAAAGAAACATTTCATATTTTGACTTCTGAAAAGAGTAGTTTTTGAAACCTTCAACATTTCAATATATTCTTTTCACAACTTCGCTATCCCGTATCTTTGCTGCTCATGCCGCCGTATTAGAAAACAGTGTTTACAATTAGTTTTCTTACAATATATATGACTGATTATACGATAATAAACAATTATGTGCAACTTTTTTTTTTAAGGTTTACATACTAATTTTTTTTTGCGGAAACCTAATGTGACACCCACATGTTTTTCGACTTTAACAAAATAGTTGACTAAAATTATAATTGAACAAATTGTTTAGTACGACCTGTGGAATCTCCGCATGTTCGTCCACTACGATCAATTTTAATGACATATACTGATATACTCTACCAGTCAAACCTGTACCTAAACCTGCAGTCTATTTATTTTTAAACTTCATAAATACGAACAAATTTACCAACACTTTTCGTTCTTAGCTCTGATGGTTACGTATTAGTCAACTCCGAAACCTAACGTTATCATCTTCCCATATCACCTCCAGCTACTATTACCATGTTTTCAACTCTTGAGCAATAAGCCTGACAAACTGTACATTCAAGGATCCTCTTTTTAATTTCTGTCACTCACACTAACAGTTTCGATAAATATTCTTCTATTCTTTTGGGAAATGCACTTCTTAGCATAAGCAGAAACCGTAGGATGACTAAAAATAATTAAACTCTTAATCTAAGCATTGGCACAATCAACTCGTTACTAGTTAATAAATTAAACGTTGTTTGTGAACAATTAAATTAACTCCTGCATATGCATGCATTATAGTTTCTATATAAACATTTATTATAGCATGTACTACTAAACATACCATGATGTGTTTATTTACGTGTATTTGCTAATTTATGGTCAAATAAGTTTATATATGCTGAATCCTCCGTCAATTACAACTTATCCTTAAGGTTACCGATCTCATCTTTTCTCTGCATCACCTAATCGTTTGACTGGCAGAAAATGCCTTAGGCATTAAGTCCGCCAAAGCGTGTATTTGTGCATAAAGTTGTAAATAAATAAAATAATATATGAGTAATAAAGTGAGAATAGAATAAATACGTGCAAGTAGGTTAAGTATTTATGTGTATAGTTTATTTCAAAATCATTATGTGAAATGATGACTATTAATCCTGAACCAAAATTTTTATTCATTCGATGGCACGTAAACTCCCTGGTGCCTTTAATGTCTATAAGTTTGTATTATAAACCTAAAAATTACTTTTGCGTATCCCTAAACAAAAACTAAAACAGTAAACAGAACTACAGATAATCTTGGATTTTATATCTACTAAATAATACTACTTGCAACTGTGTGTGTGTATTATTTTCTTGCTAAAGTGCTCGATTATTTTCAGATTCAACAGTGAAGATGAGAACGTCGAGCCTGTATTTGTTTTAAATAGAGAACAAGAGCAAAATAATAATGTGCCAAGTGATCAGGATCGAGAAGATTCAAGTTCGGGATCTCACGTATGTCTTTGACAAACAAGAACTAGTCTTCGCCTTGCTCGCCTTGTGTCTACTGCCACGACATCGGACTTCTCCACTGTACCCGATCATGTAACTCCAACTTACAAAGCCCGACAATAAAAACCAACGACAAACGCGACACTTCCAAACTTTTCTATATTTGCATAGTACGACATACTTGTATTCAATTTATGTAATCGCTGAACAATTTTTTATTAAATTTTCTGTAATACTTTTGAGCTGTGTTGTGTATTCGATATGTTTATATTGACGTTAGGAACAAACCGTAAGATTGAGTGAGTTTGGATATATAATTTCACTATGATCAGAGAAATAAATGTAAGTAGGTACCTATGTATTCATTTGAGTACAATGCAAGGTTTCATATTTCAGAAATTGTGTTATTTGATACCTATAAAATAATGCCCAAAGACCAACGGTATGGATTAATTGCTAGGTGTATAAAAAATTATAATCGTTATTTAAGCATGTTATCAAAATGTCAAGAAAAATACAAAAAAAAAGTAAAGACGACGAAGAAGTAAAATAATATTACTAAAGATCGTAGTAGAGAAAGAGAGAGAGAAAAAGTTAAATATGGATTACAGGTACAAATGCCAATGTGAATTTAATACTTAAAACAGTAAGGAACCACACCTGTAGGTTATCTTATCAATTTATATTATACTATACTAAATTTTTTGAAGTATTTAAAAAAAACTGAAAATAAATAACAAATTCCGATAAAATTAATAGGTATGATAATAAACAAGAGAACAACAGATAAAGAGCAGCGATCAAGGAGAACTAAAATACTAGTAAATAAATCAGATCTCAAAGTTATTACAGCTATGGAATTAGAGATAGCAGTGTGTGTTAGTTTATTCTATCTGTTGCATAATGATTTATTCTCGTGGTGCCAAAACGACCGCTAATGCCAAATCATGAGAGCAGCTTTGATTAAGAAATCTGTTAAACAGTTATTGTTAATTAGTATTACTACACCTACAGGTAATCAGTCAATTGCACTTTATAAGAATTTTGGTGATATATGTATGTTGTATTAATATAAAATAAATGTGCTACGTAGAACAGTTATTTACATAAATTAAATTGTTTGTGTCGTGTAAGGGGCACACACCTGTAAATGCGATCTTATGTATTTGACAACTTACGTTACAATCGACGAAATCTCAATTAAAAGTTACCTATCTTTGATTTTAGTTAAGCTTAGATTATTGTAATATATTTTTTCTAAGTACACACTTCAAGAATGATGTTAGCAAAATGCATTTTCATGGCTAACTTAAGAATGCTTTTGTAATGTTAGCATTTTTAGTCTTTGTGACTTAGCATATTTTTGTATGCTTACCTGCAATTTGAACAGGTAATGCGTACCAATTAAATATTATTATATATTTATATGTGCAAATGATTTTTGTATTTTACGCAAAGTATTTGTGATTAAAATGTATAACAATTATATCTGTGAAAAAATGTTATCCCTGGGCATGTTTCTTTTTATTTCTGTCGTCGCCGATGCAAAGTACCTATAGTTTCCCATTTAACACAATAGAATTAGACTAGTAGAAAAATATATGAGTATGCCCACAGACAAATATTAAAACACATAATCTATAAACAGATAAGTTAGAGCACTAATAAAAGAAGTCGTGGAGTAGTCTCGGTGCGTCGCTAAAATTATTAATCAAAGCACCTTAGTGTCAATTATAGTTGTTCTACAAAAATGCCGAAAATAGTTCTTTATTAGTAACTTTGATCATAGTGTAAACGAAAGATTAAAACATTTAACTTTCTAGTTTACTTTGAGATTTTTTTGTTTAAAAAGACAATTTCCCCGCTCACGCACTCGCTCTATTTATACTGTGTTGTGGGAAATATTACAGACAGATATGAAAACAGAAACAAGACACTCAGACTCAGATCAACCACTTCGTGTATCATTCAAAATGTAGTACCGATGAACCCATAACGTTCAGGGCAGTATCAACGACATGGTCACCGCTTAAACCTCTACGCGATCCATGCAGTACTCGTAATACTACGTCTCACGAAAAGTGTCCCGCAAAGGTGGCGCTGCAATCATGCGACGGAGTGTTACCAGCCTTTACTTTTGGATGCCCGAAAATCCCTAATAAGCGTGTGTATTCCTGGTAGCGTACAAAATTATATAAAAGATCAAACGAATTCTAAGGGTTAAGAGATCAATAATAACAAAGGCAGGCTTGATACCGTATTTTCTATCAGTCAACCTTAGGGCGATGCAGAGCAGAACATAGTAGATGCACAGTAATTAAAAATGTGTTTTTAAATTATGTCATATACTTACAGAACATCAAATACCTACAGAACTTATATATACTTACGGTTACTACCAATGATAATTGCTTAACATTTAATATAAATTGCCGATACCCAAAACATGTCAGACCATTGTTTAATAGCTGTCAGGTCACTACTTACGACTGAAACTGCGGATGATAGTATAACTGCAAATCATCAACGTAGAGTTGATAGGAACACTGAAGCCTGGGTAATTAGATTAATAAAGACGGAAAATAGGAGAGGAGACTCACTATAAGTTGTTGTCGATTATAATGCTGTTCATTTCTTTATCCATCAGTCTGTCGTTTCCAAAATACTAATTTTCTACATACTTTACATATTTACACTGAAAAATTAAACTTCTAGGGTAGCAGAATTTTTAGTATATTAGTTCAAATAATATAGCTTTTGTCCAGGTCAATCCAAGATAAATACCTTTTTCTTGCAGCTACTGTTACATTTTTCGTTTTTTCTTTACTTTAAAATAAATTTTAGTAAAGGGTTTATACTACCTCGAAACTCAAACAAAGTTTTAAATCAATCATATTTGGGACCATTTGAAGAATCGTGTCTACATCAATAAACTAAATACACTATGTCAACTAAAAGAAAAAATCAGCGAAGAGATATCGGCGATCTCGCGGTCTCTTAGCTGACAAGTATTCCAAAATTTTGGTAACCGCTAAGAAGAGTGCAAACGTCGAAACGGTAGTCATTTAAACGACGTAATTTTTAGAATGAAAAATAAACATTTTTTTATAAATATCAAATGATTTTTTTGTACAATTTTTTCAAATATTAACTAATTCGTGGTCCACCCTATAGCATGTTTGAGAATCTATACTGAGTCCTATGTGATGTGAAATTACGTACTAAAAAAATTGCAACAAAAAATTCCCCCAAATTAGCAAAAATTAGCAAATAAATTGCAGAAATTAATTAATACTGTACCAAAACTAATTTAATTTTGTATATAAATACAATATAATACAATATGTGTACTTTTATCGTTATTAGAAAATAAATTATGAAATATTTTATGCGGGCCGACGAACGACCCGTGTTCTACGCAAAAATACATATTAATCTATGTCAGTAATATTTTAGACGTTTTAGGTGTAGATGAATACTTTGTAACGATCGTACACCAAAACACATAAATTGTAGGTATTTTTTTCTGGTTTAATTGTGCCCAAAATAGGTTGTTAGGCGCCATTGTTTTACAATTTGGTGGTGCAAGTGACGGAGATACAAGGCGGCAAAGTTGAAATTCGAAAAGAGCATATCGAAGTCCATAAAATAACTAATTTTCAAAACTGGATGTCTTTTTTTTTAAACTACCGAGTGACTGGACTATTTAGGTAAAGTAATATAATTACTTGCATGCATCGCAACTTTTTTATAATATTTGTTTCATTTTGTATCCACGTCTACAAAATGTTCAATAACTGTATATTTACACTTCACTGTGTATTGTACAGCTCCTTGATACTTTTTAAAATAATTTCCTTTTCAATACCTATGTACTACATGTTCAGTAACTGTATACAATACTTTACCGTACTTCGAGTGACACCTGTGTTCTGATGAACTCATGTGAGCAAGATACTACACCCGACATGGCGGGGCAGCGAAGGGGAGCCAAAATTTGAATTCGAACTAGGGTACTGAGAACTCTGGAATGTCGTAATGTTTAATGATAATAAAATACTTTCGTTTACATAGGTACAACAATGTTAAAAAGTCCTAGAGAAGAACGTAAAAATCACATAGCTGCCATCCCCAAATATGTACATGTCATGTTGGTTATTCTCTCACAAACATTGTTTACAAGTTTCAAAACATCCTGATTCTACAGTTCTACTTCATAAAACTCCTCCGCCTTCAATATAATTTCTCAGTCAGCACTTTTTACAACTTTAGTCATCGTAAATTACAGTCACCTAATAACAACAAGTATAATGGACCAGTCATAGTAGACACGATAATGCCGTGGGACTTCTTCCGTGAGACGTACTATACCTGATTGTGCTTAAGTGCCTAAATCACTTATTTAAATTTGAAGTTAAAATATATACCGACGGCCTGCGTTCCCACTCAGGGACCATATTTGAATTTTCAACTTTTAAGTGAATGATAAAGATAAATATTTAGTAAATTAATTTACCACATCTTTTACTAGTCATTTACATCAATTATAAATTTTCACGGGACTACAACATATGGATGCTTTTCGTCCATAACTCAGGGACCACTTTTGACTTACTTTACTTTTGAGTGGCTACTTTTCCCGACTAGAAACTACATGTATAATTGTTTATGTTTGTTTTTACTAACGACATTGAAAAGCTTAGTGTCTCAATGAGAACGCAGGCTGACAATGTATATATTCTCATAGAAATTCATTTTAGTGGTCTAAAATATAATTAATAATTGTATACAATTTCACTTTTATTAATTAATTTCACTTATATTGACTTGTTATATTGACTTATATTGACTTACTTGAAATTATATTTATCCTTTTTTCGTGAAAACTAGTGCCTAGTGCCGTAATAGTAAAATAGTTTCAGTTTATTGGTAAAAATATGCAGATAAAATGCATATTGTAAATGTCTATAACGAAGTCTAAAATTTGATATAATTAATAATGCCATAATTAGTTACATTACATTAATATTAATAATGAATTACATTAATAGTGAATTTTTTTGCACCTGTTCTAATATAGTTGTAAATGTCTCCGTAATATGTATTAAAACATCTTTTTTGCTGCAGTTTGTGAAGTTGCCATATGAAAATCGAAAATCGAATATTGTTCTGACAGATACAGACAACTAAAGAAGAAAATGATTATAATATAAATTTTAAGAACTGCTCCTACACATACTATACATTTGAAAACGTTATTTTTATAATAAACATATAGCACAAATACTTGTGTTGTGCATTTTACAAGTGTTATATGTTATATGATACTTGAATTATTGTCGGTTGAGTGTATTTTGAACAATTAAATTTTAAATGATAAATTAATTTTAAAAAGGTAAAAAAACATATTTTTAGGATACGATTTTTAGGCCACAACTCAAAATCCCATTCGATTGTCGAAACTTAAATAGATTCTTCTAAGGGTTTGTTCATAAGGGTTTTCATAGTAACTATGCTCACACATTCAATCATTAAAGCAGAATTGTGACATTCTCAATATTTTGTGATATGATGTCTCGCGCATAGTACGGTCTCTGAGTTGTCGATAGTGTAATATAAGAACTTACGAGGTCCATTTTAGGTGTGAATTTTATATTCATAATGCATTACACTTTATTTTTAATAAACCTGGCACGAGAATGAAAATATAAGTGATACAAAATAAAATCGCTTGTTCCAAGTTACCTCGTATGTTTCATAGGCATCTGTCATAGTGATCAATAAATTTTAAAAGTATCAAAACGAGTCAAGTAGTTCTAGCTGGGTAATCATGTTAAACTTTAACATTTTAGTCATTAGGTTATTCTGAAAATATAATAGTTAATATAGTAAATACTACATCCAGAAATAAAAAATAGTGCCTCCTCACTTAAAATGATCTTAGCATTTTCTGGTAGTGGGATCATGGTTTGGTTAGTTTGATTAATGAAATCGATTCTGAAAACATTGACAATTTATTGCAATTCGAGTCAAGATCTCGATTCGAGAGTTGTCCAGCATCGACTGATTGTCGACGAAAAAAAAGTCCTCATGTGCGTGTGTAGTTAGAATAAATCAATTATAAGCAATTTTTGAGCCACAAATATTAAGTTTAATAACAAAGACAAAACCCAATAATCATTGTGAAGATAATACAATTTGTAACTAGTTCTACTCAAATTAAGTTACATACTTCACTTCAATACATTCTGCGTCTATCGCAATATGGCCGTCCTGTAATGATTTGGTGGCTAGTGATATTATAGTGAATTCGTTGTATGCTGAACACCAAAATGGAGCTTCGAGTCGGTAATAAATACCGACTAGGTCGTAAAATTGGTTCGGGATCGTTTGGGGACATTTACTTGGGTGAGTGTATAAATAAATTGTTGTAAACAAAGAAAACTGGTCACTTCGTTGACCAGCTGCAGATTTATGTTACAAAACTGGTGAAATAAGGTGATTACACCATGTACTCAATATATATATTTTTAACTATTTTTTCTAGAATTAATATGTATTTGTTAAAAATACTTTACCATTCAATTTGTATTAATATAGGCTAACATGTGATCGACAATTGAATCCCTATTACTGCTTTTCTTGTGATTTTAAGGTGTGTCTTTGAGATACTCAAGATTTTTTGCATCATTTACATACCAGAAACATTCTATTGTTAACAGCAGTGTGCTGGTACTCTGATGTCATGATTCTAATTAGTTAATGATCTTATTTTAAAATTCACTTTTCAGGAACAAACATTGTGACCAAAGAGGAGGTAGCTATTAAATTAGAATGTATAAAGACAAGACATCCACAGTTACATATAGAGAGCAAATTTTACAAACTTATGCAAGGAGGTGGTAAGTTACAATAATTATATTTTCACACTATCTTAACCAAATTGTTGTGCACAGAATTATAAGTTACCCCACTATTATCTATAAGATAATTCCAATGTAAACCTTGTTGCAGCTTATATTTGTTTTTTAAGAGATCTAATTATGGTTGAACTAAATTATGCCTGTGCGAAACTTATTGTACTGATAAAATTAGCTATTTATGTACTTGAACACAGGAAATATAAACATCTAAGCTACCACTGACTATAGTTCACAAACAATCCTAAGTCTTAAAAGTATTATCAGATACATTGATGTGTGTTGTTTTACTTTTGTATCTAAATTTTATAAGAAATCTTAGATCTCATGTAGTTCGTTATATTATCAGCCCTTCAAGAAAATGTTACAAGGACATCCTAACTCACTTATGCTTGAAAGTGCTCCTTAAATATGACTAATAAAACATGTAGTGTTGCCGATTTCCTCACATAATTTTCTGTCTTGGCAGTTGGCATACCTGCAATAAAATGGTGCGGCTCAGAAGGGGACTACAATGTCATGGTTATGGAACTGCTTGGCCCCTCTTTAGAAGACCTGTTTAATTTCTGCTCACGTCGCTTTTCACTCAAGACTGTTCTTCTTCTTGCTGATCAGCTTATCACCCGTATTGAGGATATACATTACAGGAACTTTATTCATAGGTAAAGTATTTAATATACTCACATTTATTATTGTCACACTATTTGGTTATGTAATCTATTTGTAGACTTATGTGTTTGTTAAGTATTTAATGTGCACATGAGAGTTTGTAAAGTTTTTTTAGCATGTATGTGGAATATCGTTACCAGGCACTTAATGCTAGTGTTAAATAATACTTGTTACATTGAATACTACAGAATGTTAATTTTTGTATCTGAATTACTTTTAGAACTCTTTTCTTGTTTTGACCTAGTTTAGGAGAAAAAAGATCCCATTGTTAAATATTACAGTTTTTGAGTGTTTAAAGCACATAGTTTACTTGGCATATTATGGTAAAGATACAGTTGAATAGTAACTAGTAAATACAACTAGATATTTGACTCTTAAGTTTTCCAAGTAACTATATTATGAGAATATGTGAGATAATAAGTGTGCACACAACTATTTACAGCAACAATTATGCAGACTACAATATGAATATTTAGTTAAGAAATTAACTAGGTGTTACCGTCAAATGCACTTTAAGTAATAATATATTTTTCTTGCTAAACACTAACTGTTTGCAACTTCTTACAAATTACTTTTTTTCTAATAATGTCAAAAGTTTGTTAGGCAATATTACATTGAATGGCCACTTTATAATAGAAATATATTTATATGTCTGCAAAGGAAAGTATATGAAGGCAGAAAAATGATGAAGAAATTTTAAACTAATTGGACAAAAAAATCATAGGAAACAGTATAGTAATAGATTTTGTGCAATACACACTTGACCTCATCCTTATGAGAATTTTACAGAGGCTCAATTCAATTGTGACTGAAATATGTGTATTTAATATGTATTTTAATTTTATATCCATATGATGCCAACTGTATTCTTAGCCAATAGCACGAGTAGAAGATACAGTAATGAGAAAATCTAGTATCATATGCACTCAAGAGAAACATTCAAGTGTCAAATATGAAGTATTGCCAAAAAGTTCTTATATTTGCAACAAAATATTTGCCAACTCTTTTTTGTTCATTCATGCAATTGTTCTTCACTTATATCATTAGAAATACTTACGTTTTTAATGTAGCTTTTGTTCCTTTATATCATTTTTTTATATTATTGATAATGACAGCTTGTGTATGATTATTTCTTGATTAGATATCTAACACTTAGGTCAATCATAAGGTTAAAGATAAAGTGCTACCTGTTTACATACCACTTACCGAGAGCTTTCTAGTGGCACTGAAATGATTATTGTGTGTATTGAACAAATTTTTAAATACTTTTTTGATAATGTGTTGTGTCAATTTTAAATTATTGCCTAACAAAAATCTTGTATCAAAATTAAACTTTGTACCCCAAAATTGGATTAATGATTTTAAAGGTTCATCAAACTATTACAATATTTCAAAAGTCCTATTCATAATTTTAATTTTTAAATTACCTAAATTTTGGTGTTTCCTTTCAAATTTAATCGAACACACATTCAGCAGCATATTATTTATTGTATTGATTGTAGCAACATTGTGATAAACTTTTCAAAGATCTAATTAGTGTGATTTCTCTTGTTGTCTTTTGACTGCATATTATTTTCATAGGTATTTTTATATTCAACATTAGGTATTTTCAATTAATTTCAAGGAAATTTTATATAGTCATAAAATTATGATAAATGTGAAACATGATCTTATCTTTATGTCATTGTTTAAGTTAATTTTTATTGGTTAAACTTAAAATGATGATTTGTTTTCTATTTGCAGAGATATAAAACCAGACAACTTTCTAATGGGCCTAGGCAAAAAGGGGAATTTAGTGTACATAATAGATTTCGGCTTAGCAAAAAAGTACAAAGATGCGCGCACACTGCAACATATACCTTACAGAGAAAACAAAAACTTAACAGGTAATATTTTTTTATTTTCCAGACATCTAGCACACACTACTCCCAAACTAAGACCTCAAGCACAATAGTCACATTCGCTACCACTGCTCCACCGAGGCAGTCATATTCAAAGGCTGGTATTTTGTTAAAGGCAATCATAATATTGCTTATGTTGATAATAGAATTACTATTTTAATGATAGTGTCTTGATTTGTTCTAAAAGACACCTTTACAAATCCAAGATACATTTAAACTTGATTTGAAGTATAAAATATTAGTGTAATATAATGTAAAGATCTTGAAGTTCACTTGCATAATTAAAATATAAAGGATTATAATTTAGCCATTTTTATGATTTTAATGTATACGCCTTTTGGTTTATCAAATGCAGTGAATTGTACTGTGTGAGAGGTGAAAAATTTAATAAAACAAAGGAGACTGAAGAGAATATATCCTGTTTCCTCTTTTCAATCTCTTAATTTACTCCATTCTTTTCATCCGATAATTTCTATAAATTAAAAATGTTATATTATTTATTCTATGCCTATGCCTATGGCATTCTCTACCAATCAACCATTGGGTATGGCAGAAAAAACTGAAAGATATTTTGGTTGATACATGTCTGAGAATAAGTTAATTAACAATATATCAAACAAATATAATACATAAACCTGTCATTCACTTAAAGCTACATACTATATACATATAAATAGATGCATGTTTACTTCTAAAAATACACATGTGTGCATATAGATTCTATTAGTAATGGTAGATGACAATTATAAAGAAGTTAATGCTGCCAATTGTTTTAAAAGATGCTGCTTCACTTTTGCCTTGAACGAAAAACTGTTTGGGTCATCCTGATTTCTATTATATCATCATCATCGTTATCTGAGCCAAAAGACGTTCGCTGCTAGAGATAGGCCTTCTCCAAGGTTCTCCACAACAGCCGGTCTCGTGCTGCTCGCATCCAGCAACTTCCCGCGACCTTCATCAGGTCGTCAGACCACCTTTTGGGGGACCTACCAACACTGTTTTCCAGTATAGTAAATACTATAATAAAATTTCTTTCAAAAATTTAATTCAAGTCAAAATTGAAACTGTATTTCTTTTTCGTAAAAAGTATCTCTCCAAATGTTCAGCAGTACCTAATACTCAAAGTAATTGAAGGATTAATTATTAATTATCAAATTATAAAATTACAGGCACGGCTAGATATGCGTCAATAAATACACATTTAGGCATCGAACAATCACGCCGCGATGATCTGGAGTCATTGGGATATGTACTCATGTATTTTAATCGTGGAAGTCTGCCCTGGCAAGGACTCAAAGCCGCCACTAAACGCCAGAAATACGAAAGAATATCTGAAAAGAAACTATCCACACCGTTTGACGAACTTTGCAAAGTAAGATTTATTTTATATTTCTAAGACAAACATTAATATAATGCCATAACTAACATCCAATTACTGTCACTTCATCATATATTTAATATTTAATTCAACATGACATAATGATTCTTTCAATCTTTTCAGCAAATTGAAAAATTGTTGCTTAATATCCATCATGTACTTTCTATATTTTCCAATGTACCAAGCTCAAGATATAAACGCTTTATAATGTAGATTAAAACGATTATATTTATCAAGGTCTTCGTATTGAGTGAGAGATCTACTTGTATCTAATGCATAACGTTATCATATTGTGCAACTAAACAAACTGGCTATTGTTATTTTACTTGTAACTTTCCATAAAACTGAAAATATAATTTTACCAAATGAATTGTTCTTACTATATTTTCAGAACCATCCTATCGAATTTCAACTTTATTTGAAGTATTGCCGACGGCTTCGTTTTGAAGAAAGACCCGACTACAGCCACCTACGTCAGTTATTCCGCACGCTCTTCCATCGACAAGGATTCACATACGATTATGTATTTGATTGGAATATGCTCAAATTTGGTAAGACGTAATTCCAAGCTCTTATACTCGTTATCCAGTTTAAAGTTACATAAAGTTGTCAAATTAGATTAAGGTCTTTGATTACGTGAACGATTTTCTATTTGAAATATAAATTTCTGGGAGTGTACTTTATATTTATTAAGGATAAACGAGATTTTCGTGTAATCTCAGATAAATCTACAAGGATGTGGAAGGTTCTTCACTCCTTGCCAATTACGAAACTTGTCCGTAACTGATCGAGCTTCTACGATATCCACTTAAATAAAAACCTTTGTATTTTATAAATGCAATTTTAAGTTTTCTCAAGCAGCTTTTGTGTTAGAAAAAACAAACACTTTGAAACAATAGTTATAAAAAAAATAACTTGTTTAGAACGTACATACTATAATGATAATCATGGTGATTATTTACTTTAGGTGGGCAACGCGGTAACTATCAGTCAGGGGGCAACGACCGTACATTAAGACGTCATGACCAAAATCAAGAACAAGAAAACAGTAAGTAGATCGTACATACTATCTCGCCTGCCACAACTTGGCGCAAATACACAATCACTATCTATGCAGAGATTGTACCGTGGGGTTCATAGCTCAGATAAATGTGTGTATTGAAACAAATGGATATTGAATTCCAAACTTACAAATGTGTTAGATTTTCACATAACGTTTTTCTGTTAATATTGCGTCCTATAAGTACATATATGGTATATTATATATAAGTAGCTGCGTCATGTTAGGTATATGTTTCATCATTATCACCAACATCCTTTAATGGATTACTGCTGGGCATAGGCCTCTCCTTAGAAAGGAGGTTCGGATTTACTATACAATATTTGCCAGATGGGTTGTCAAGTTTCCTTCTCTTTGCAATGAAGTCGTCCTACATAATTTGCTCCCTCGGTGGGCTCTTACGATACCCACCGGATGATATACTCGTATGTATATGATACTTCATATTCTTAATCCATCACAAGCTGATAGAAATACCGATTAAAATGAATCATGTTTAAAAACACATGTATGGGTAAATATTTGCGAAGCATAAAAAAGCAAGAAATATTAAGCTAAATGCATGGTTTTGCCAGCAGCGGTGAGCGCAGTGGCGGCGGGCACGGCGGGCGCGGCGGGGCAGCCCAGCACCACAGTGGCGGCCATCTCCGAGTGGCGGTGAGCCACCCCCCCGCATCTGTGACCTGCACGACCCGCTCGTCTGAACGACCACGGACTCGATATACGCGTGTACTATGACGGTGTGTTCTAGCGACGTCGAACCGCGCGGTAGGAACGACGACGCTTCGAGAATAGATTCTGTACTAAAGTAAGAAAACGATTTTGTATGCATTCGTGTTAACATTCATATTATTGTAAATTATTTAATTATAGAGTAAGTGATGATTAGTGGGCCGTGAAGTTGAGTTCTCGTCGTTCGAGTGTGACTCTTATGCGTAGAGGTAATTGACAGGCCTACCCGTGCGTCTTTGTACTTTATGCTCAGTTATATTTAGATGTAAGATACATGTTCTATGATGTTGTTAAGGTTATGTGTAAGATGTCAGTTGATCCTAAAAAATCGGTCGAAGGGCTTAAATATTTCAAGTATGACCGTGCTAGATGTTTACATAGTGACACTTCTCATGCAATTTAGTTAAATACCTTGCAAACTAATTTGTGAACAACATATAAGACCTTTGACAAGCATTCCAAGATTAAAAAGTTAGGTAATTCGTCTTTTTTAAATTATTGCAACTTACTAAAAGCTATTCTCTCAAGTTACCTCTTACTAGACTTTCATTTATGTAACATTTAATGAAAAATACTTGCTTTTGTTCTCCTTAAGGCCGATTTTTTGTGGAATGAAATTTTAACAAATGGATCCTATCAGGAGGCTTTAAATTCTACTCAATTAATTTGATTTGTGACTCTGATAGCTGTTCAATGACTCAAGTGACATTTACAGACATTTTCTTTTGTGCAATATAACTTTTTTTGAATTAGTTCTTTTCAATACTATTTGTATTGAGTTTAGCCTTTTGTCTTCCAAGTTGATTTAGGTAAAACCCAACTTTCTATTTTAGTGCTGACTGATATAAAATAAAGCAAGTGACACATGAATGTCTGCACTAACAAATGAGGTACTCTCCTATATTGTTTGTTCGCTTATTTACAGACGGCCTAAAATGGATTCAGTCTTGCAAATTATTTCCGGGCACTGCCATAGTTTTATCTAGGTAAGATGATTCGAAAATAATGTTGCTTCTCGAGACGCCAAAACATTATTAATTTAAAATATAGCATGTTATATCTATTGTAATATATTATACCTTAAAGATTATTAGAAATGTTGTGGATACCTGAATTTTTTGTTTTAATTTTTCAATAAATTGACGTGATGTAGATCTGACTGCACTCCCGTTAATATATTGTTTTCTTTTTTGAATCAAAGAGCAAGAACTCCAATAAATCTATGATCTCATGTAAATTACCAAATTTTTCATGAATTATATACCTAGTTCAATTAAATCTGTTACCACTCACATGTTCTGTCGAGATTTCTTTTGACAACTTGCTTTCAATGAGCACTTAATAAATTTTGTTCTCTGTCAATAACTGTCTGATGTTATAAAATAAAGATAACACTTGTAAATATATATATGGGTTTTAACTAATGCAAAATATATGTAAATTTTTATCGTCACCTCTTAATATGACTGAGAATTAGGTTCAATCTTTGTAAATATGGTACATACAAGTTTCATTTCAAGGGTTTGCAATGCAAAGCTTTGCGAGGTTCAATTCGACCTGTTCTCATGATATTGTATAGGCGTTTAGTTTAGGATAATGAATCATCTAAGCTTTATTTTTGGTCAGGCACTTGAGAATATGACATTGTAGCCATATTGTAGCAAGTATGTTTCTACTCAATTTGATTGTATAATTTTAGCCGCATTATTCTAAGTTTTACTCCAATATTAATTAGATCTACAGGGTAATTAATAGCATTTTGAGAATATCACGTTTGAATTATGGATCAGTTCAATCATTTTACGCAAGTGACACACTTCATTTTCAATGCTGTGCCAAGGTCGATATCAGTGTAATGTTAGCGTTTACAAAATATTGAGTGTTTTTAGTTAAATGCCGTCATTAAGGAGAGTTCATATTATGTTAGTATGCAAATATTGTAATAATATTGTGCTACTAATTGTTATGAATGTATATTAATTATTGTATATTAGATGTTTTCGTGTTCAAATGTACATGGAGATGACAACGATGTGTTGAATAATAAGTGATGTGTCGCTGGGAAGGCAGCCGGTGTGAGTTAGTGAGGCGAGTACTGGTGCGCTTGTCGTCGTGTGTGTGGAGTGCGTAACTTGTATCTCATGCTTGGCGGGGAGAGGTGGCTTGCTCTTAACGTTAAGTGTACGCTATAGACGACGAAAGACTTTATGGACTTAATTTTGTAAATAATAATTTTAAGAATTAGGTAAGCAGACACACTGTTTTTTACAATATTCTAGGTAATGGAATAAATACAAACGTAACTGTTGTAGTATTGATGTCAATGAAATTATTTTGCTGTTATCGTATTGTTTGTAAATACGTGTCACATCCGATTGCTATGTGTTCTGGATCGAAAACGTGTCCACCCGATAATTGTTCTTCGTTTAACGATATGTGGAGGAGGGGACGATTGAAATTTGTAGTTTTAGGATAAATGATGATCGTAGGGGGAAAATATGGCTTGTGGCGTAACTGGATTTTTAGTGTTATGTTCCCTCCAACGACGGCGAGTTGCACTTATATAACATGAGACGAATTAGTTCTTGTATTCTAACCACGTTACTTTATTTACGTTATTATGTGGTATATTTTCTCACATACAAATGTGCTAGCCTGTCTTAGCATATGCATTATAAATAAATTGTTATGCTTGCATTGTTTTCTATATCCAGTATGTATAAATTCCTTTGGCACAATAAACTGAATAAAAGTAACAAAAGCTTTTCTCTTCGCTTTATTGAAAATCTCATCAGATTTTTCATGTTGCTAGGAAACCCCCGTCGACGGGCAGATGAACGCCTGATATCATACTTGCGCTGTCACTCAATAAAAATAACACTGTACTGGCTACCTCATGCACTTCCCCGAACCTGAAAATATTGTACATATGTATTGGTATGAAAAATATTTAATGTGGTAGGCAATCTAACCGACAGATCTTTCACTAACTTGTGTTGTTTGAGTTTAGGCAGTTACATTATAATGGCATTAACCACTCATTCTATCTATTCTATCAGTACATAAATAAACACTTATAACGTTTTGTGATGTAATTCTTATTTTTATATAGTTACGTAACACGTAGATACCATTTTTGAACAATACCTATTTTATTAATTGAACTATTTCAAATTTGATTATCTTTTTTAATATTTAAACTTTTCTCTATGATAACATTACAAAACAAATTATTGTAATCTTTTTAAACATCTTAGAGATTTCATTAATGTCAATGTGATCGGTTAACGCGACAAAATAAAATGTCTTTACAAGTAAAGGAATGAAATTACCTTCCAAGGGGTATTTTAGATAGCATACCCTGTGATTTTTCAGGTGCTGACCAAACCTTGCGTCCCATGTCTGTCATTATAACTGTTGGGTTAACTGTGTTTACACGAATACCATGTGGTCCCAATTCCAAGGCCATAACCATGCTCAGAGAGTCGACAGCGCCTTTAGAAGCACAGTATGCTACGTGATCCTTTAGAGCAGCCTGTAGTAAACAGGAGATCGGTCTTGAGTGCAAACGCAATAAGTATAAATATTTAATAAGTATAATAAATTAATATAATTATATAATATCCAAGTATTTAAAATGTGAGTATAATAAAGATAGTTATCTAACGTGTGAAATACTAAAGCTTCCTTCATGTTGAGGATAACGAGCAAAAAGAGCAGACATGGATGCATTTCATTTCTATTCATTCACATTTTAAATAATAGTAGGTTTATCAGTTCATTTTTAACAAATAACAACAAACATACATACCTTTGAAGCCTGAGACGATATATTTACAATAGATCCTTTAATATTGTTCTCTATCATTTTTTTTGCCAACACTTGACTGACGTTCAGGATCGCCTTAACGTTTACTGATATAATCCTGTAAATAGGATTTATAACTACATATATTTACGAACATCCAGATATTAGTAATAACAAGTCAAAAAATATATTATATGCGATTAAAACTAGGTGTAACGAATAGTGCAGGTACTTACTCGTCAAAACTTTCTGGTGAACATTCTAAAAATGGTTCAATTATAGCAACTCCGGCATTATTAACTAAACCATCGAACACTCCTAAGGAATTGATAACATCTCTGGTTTTGTCCCAATCACGGAGGTCAACACATGCCGTTTCGATTGACGGATATTCTGTTTTAATAGCCTTTAAATTTTCTGGTTGGTTAGATAAGATGATGACGTCTGCGCCTAGTTTCCAGAGCTCCAGGGCTATACCTCGACCGATGCCTATATAAAATTTTGTTTATTATTTATTATCTATTATGTTTATTATATATTATCTAATTATAATTACTATTGTCAGTAAAACTAGATTGGCCACCTTAATGGATTTTAATTTTGAGAATATCAGAATTTGTCGCTTACTGGATTAAAAGTTATTAGGTGTGCGTTATCGTATCAAAATTTTTATAATGTTGTGTTTTAAAGAGGTGAGAGTATTACAGAAAATTAGTGCATTGATAAGGATACATGATTTGTAGGCTAATAGCAAAATTTGTGTAAATAGTAGGTTAAAAGTTATTCAAGATATAATGATTTTGCTGCAGTAACGTTATTTCATCTCTGAAGAAAATACATGAATAGCAAAATTTGTGTGTTGTGGAACTTAAGTTGTTGAAGATTGCATAGTGGTAACGTTTTTGGGTTTGCCCAAATCTCCAAAATGGCTCAACGCAAAAATTTGAAAAAAATACCAGTAATTAATTTGCTAAAATTTGTGTAAACATGTGTTTTTGATTTGTTTAATGAACGCCGGTGTAACTAAATCGTTTCGAAAACAGAAAAAACAGATTTGTTAGTAAATCAGTATCTACACTTAAGCATGGCCACCCTTGTATCTCAACAATTAGAGCACCTTACGTATATCTGTGCCCGCCCAAATTTAGTCGTTAACCAGTTCATCATCAATTCACAGATTCAGCCGGGTCTTAAGAAGAATGAATTCAACATGATTTCAATTATAAATGTACAGGCCACCTATAAACCCTTTATAAGTTTTGCACCAGTGACCGATAAATTTTGATATTTGGTAACAATTTTTATGTTATCATAATTAAAATGCATGATGGTGGGCAAACCGGAGTCAGTGATACTTGTTACAAAACGTTGGTAACGTTTACGTCTTTATTTATGGTTTTGATAGTCATGTACAATACCTATTATATAGAGAAAAGTGCCCCAACTTTTACACAATATACAATATGCTTCAAAGATGGCTTCCATTTTTCCAACTACAATATGACATACATCGAAGCGTGGCAGCGTACAACTACTTTCTTAAAATATGTGTAGGTATCTACTTACCTTGGCAACCACCAGTAACGAGAATTCGCTTTCCTTTAAAATATTTATCCATTATTGACCACACTTGTTATTCATACAAGTTTGTTTACAGAAAGAGCAGAATGATATACTACAGACTCATATTTATCGCCGGTTATTGATAACAATTATCTCAATTACCTATTATTTTTAATTTACTTCTTGATAATATTTCTGTTGGTTTGAAGTAATATTCTTCCTATCAATTTAATGATATATAAGATCATAGATGGTTAAGTGAAGATACTTTAATTATAAAATCTTGTTTGCTTTAAATTTGTTAAAATGTAACATATCTTACTTGTAAACAACATTTTATCAGAACATTTATCACTTGCTGATAGTACGTAAAACAGTGAGACACTTAAAAACGGTTAACACAACAGGTACTGTTTGACAGGGACGAACCGTCAACTTATGGCACCCTGAGCTAATACTAGGGGCCCTTTTTTGTTGACAGTTTTTTACTTATGATATGGATGGTAAGCAACTACCGCCGTTCTAGGAAACCTGTTACTAAAGAGTCACAAGTACTCTTCGAGTCCCTCCCCCTAAAATATAGACTCCAGTAACCACATTCATTGGGTAAAAAGAGAAATGAGACTATGTGATTTTAGGTCCCTACCGGATCAACGTGATATCTAATTAGGTCCTGTCCCGTCAGAAGCCACAGGCTTTCCTCGAATCTCGACCTATGAGGGCTCAGTATGCGGGGTATGCGGGGGGGGGGGGAGTTGGCAGGTTTGATTGAGTGCAATCAAACCTGCCAACTTTAGGAAATACTAGAAAAGCATGATTTTAAAATTGTGCATAATACAGTATATTTACAATACTTGATGCTCGACGTTTCGACTAGTTATCGAAAACAAAAACATACTACTTTATTGCACAAGAATATAATAAATAAGGCCCCGAGGCCCTGGCTAGCAGATCATTCAGCCCATAGATGGATCCGCCTCTGCTGCTTGATAACATATACATATGTTGGTTTTTAAATAATAATAATATATTACTTTATATACTAATAATATATATTATTACTATCTATTTAAAAAGTAGATCATAAATGGGATGGGTAGATACCTAAATTAAAAACTCGTGTTTGATTTTAATTTGTTTAATTGAATCAAAAATATCTTGTTTGTAAATAAAGTTTTATCAGTACAACTAAAAACAATTAGTTTCTCATGGTAGAAATATAGCCACGGTTAGCGCAGTAGGCGTGTAGTAGCACGTACCTATTATTTAAAGTGTCTTATGTAAATTAAACAATAATGGATTGGATGACTAACGCTTTGTACTATAATACTAAATATTGGTGTGTTAGCTACTCAAGAGTAGAAAAAAAATACGTTTACTTTGAATTTCTCTTACCAAAACCTTTTATTGATGAGATAGAAATTGATTTAAACATGTAAACGAATCAGAAAAAGTAAAGTCCCATTCCTATGAGGAACTTAGAATGAGGTATATTAAATTTCTGTATTTAATTAAAAATTAAATAAAATCTTAGTTTAATGGAAACATATAACGATTCCATAGGTTCTTTAGGAATATTAGGTGTAAAATGTATGGGTAAAATAATACTGAAATATCGTCTGCAGTATTTGCAGGCTGACAAGAGTTTACGAAAAATATAGGTATCGGCTATTTATAAACCCAGTGCTCGACAAATTCATATATTTGGTAACTCGACTAATAAGCATCAAAATTAAAATCTATGATAGTAACCAAGCCAATGTCAATGACGCGGCCCGTAAGGTTGCAGAAGTCGATGTGCAGCAATAATTACTTACTAACAAGTGAATCGTTTGCCTATATTCCTTCCATATTAAAAAAAAAAATTAAAACCATGTGATATTAGATACCTACTAGTGGAATTTGAGTTTGGTAGGTTTCTGAAAAGTCTTTTTATCACTTGAATATAATGTTATATATTGAATCTTACGCTATTATTTCAGTCCCTTTTTCTTTTATGTTTTTAGTAAAATAAATATGTTGCCATTTTTCCTGATACAAGGAATATCTTGTTTAACTGACGGTGGTTGTGTGTGTAGCGGTTACCAGAAGTTTAGACTGATAGGGTGAGGTCGGGTTCCGGAAGTCATCTCGGCTCAATCGTTGTGTACTTAGCCTTCCACGCACTTACATACTTTTGAAACATGTGGTAGCATCATTTAACCTCCAAATTTACTAGTAGCGAAATGTTTAATTTACACTATTACGTATTTACTTATTAATTTTGTCATTGATTAACGCACGAAAAATTTACAGAGAATTTATGTAACAACTGATTTTAGTTTCAAATTAAAGGTAAAAATTATAATACATCCTCACTTATTTGCCATCTTTACAAACTCATTTGAATCATTCGATAGACAATCACTTTATTGTTATAATTAATAATAATAATAATTATTATTCACCACTCTCGAGCGCTGTACCAAAAATAAAACAAACATTTTAACAAATCGCATTTAATCAACAAAAATATTGTTTGGTGAAATGGCTTAGGTAAAGTGTTATATCTTTCTAGTGAAATTATAAGGTCTCGCTCGATTGCAAACGTAGTTTTCACTAGTACTAATAATAATAATATAAATATAATTAAACACACTGTTCGAGTAAATAAAATTAGTTACATCTTTGTACATTTATATGACTAATCAATTCATATGCACCGCTTTTCCTATTATAGTGATTTTGTTCCTTAAATAGATTTAATAATTCGGAGTGGAGCAGATCTAAAAATGAATATGAATTACAAATCTAATGTAGTAACTACATTTGTATGCGGCTATTTAAAACAAATGAAGTGTTACTGCTTAGGGGAGAGTAGGTAGGATTCGTGCAGAGGGAGCATTCGTGCAGTAGTCATTTCATATACACAACCAAACACGATGACTAGTTCTTCCTTGTGTGAGTGATCGCACACGTACATACAAGTAAGCCACGAAACGGTGCGCCAGTCTGGCCGCCATCTTAGCCGTGACGAGTGGTTTCTTGTTTTCACGCAGCGTAAGTAATTTTTCGATTCATCTTTGAAAATGCTTATCTGTGTTAAGTTTTTGTTAAATCAAACAACTAATTTGCTATAATGTGTCCATATATGCTTGAGAACGTAATGTCAACGTTAATTTTCGATTAAGTTAAAGTATTATTTTTGTTTTGAATTTTTTGTTATTATTATTTCGGTTTGGGAGCCTTCGTACTTTTGTAGGTGGGGATGATTCGTACTGTACGAATGCACCCCATATGCATACGAAATTCATTATTTAAAAAGTTACTATTTTTATTACAGAATTATGCCGCGAATATACGTAAAGAAGGGGACAAGAACGGGAGAGGTAGACGAGGACGCGATGAGAACAGC
The DNA here is from genome assembly GCA_949316085.1 of Hypercompe scribonia. Classification (NCBI taxonomy): domain Eukaryota; kingdom Metazoa; phylum Arthropoda; class Insecta; order Lepidoptera; family Erebidae; genus Hypercompe; species Hypercompe scribonia. The sequence goes on from OX438975.1 coordinate 10,632,719, forward strand.
AATAAAGGATGTATTAGACAAAAAACTATCAATAAGAAAATCTGCAATAACATATGGCGATAAACCGACAACACTTTCAACACGTTTAATTAATTTACGTAAAAAAACTGAATCCATTCAAAACGAAACAATTCCAGCGCGTATTTTCACTTCAAAGTTCACATCAAATCAAGTGTTCACGGTCGACGAAGAGTCTCTTTTAAACAAGTACATAACAGACTGTTGTAAAATGCACTACGGGTTAACGTTGGTCCAACTAAGAAAACTAGCATACGAATTTGCGAAAGCTAATATAATAAAATATCCGTCTTCTTGGGATCACAACAAGATGGCTGGGAAAGATTGGGTCGACAGTTACCGCAGGAGGAATGTAAACTTGAGCTTAAGAAAGCCCGAAAATATGAGTGCTGCGAGATCTTTTGGATTTAACAAGACGGCGGTGACTCAATTTTTTGAAAACCTAGAAAAAGTTCTGAGGAAGCATGGATTTACTGCAGATCGTATTTATAATTTCGACGAGACGGGGATATCCACAGTTTTGAGTACGCCTAGGGTATTGGCTGAGAAAAACCAAAAACAAATAGGCCAGCTTGTGTCAGCAGAAAGAGGTGAACTTGTCACCTTTGGTGGGATTATTTCAGCCAGTGGTAACACGATCGCCCCACTGTTTGTTTTCCCTAGAGTGCATTTTAAAAATCACTTTATGCAGGGTGCTCCTGAAGGAAGTTTAGGAGTTGCAACAAAGAGTGGTTGGATCAATTCTGTAATATTTTTAGAGGTATTGAAACATATACAAAAAAAGACATCATGCACCAAAGAAAACCCCATTTTGCTTTTAGTTGACAACCACGAGAGTCACGTTTCTATTGAAGCAGTAGACTACGCTCGTGAAAACGGTATTGTTTATCTTTCATTCCCACCACATACAACACACCGTCTTCAACCTTTAGATGTGGGAATATTTGGACCTTTTAAGGCCAAGTTAAAGACTGCTTTTAACGATTGGCATGTAAATAATGCAGGAAAAACTTTAAATATTTACAATATACCGCAGCTCGCTAAAATTGCCTATTTTGAGTCATTTAATAATAAGAACATTACAAAAGCGTTTGAAACTACCGGAATATGGCCCTTCAATAAACTGATTTTCAGTGACGATGATTTTGCTCCCTTGCAAGTTTACCAGTCAGATGCTGTACCAAGCTCGGATGTCAACACAAGTTTTGTGCAACAATATGTTTCTGAACATCCAGAAGACCAAGATCTGCTGGATTCTACTCAGCAGGATATTCAAAGATCAGCGACTACATCACCTTCAATCCTCTCTCAGCCGCTGCAAATCGGTGCACCATCAACATCAGCTACAGTATCTTTAGTATCACCAGAAATGGTCCGACCCTACCCTAAATTGGATAGGAAAACCACACAAAAACCAAAGAAAGGAAAGCTACTCGGCAAGTCACGAATATACACAGATACCCCAGAGAAAATTAGACTAGAAGAACTGGAAAAAACAAAGGAATTAAAAAAGCAAGAAAAAGAAAGAAAGCAGAGGGCTAAGGAGATGAAGCGTGCATTAAATTTACTAGGGGAAACAAATAAAACCAAAATAAAGCCAAAGAGACTTAAGAAATCTGTGGAGAAATTTGTGGAGACAGATAGTGATGATGAGACTAATATAAGTTTAAGAGAGAGTTCAGCTTCTCCCGTCACAGAAGAATCTGATATTGAAAACGAAGCGCCAATTTTGACAGAAGATATAAAAGAAAAATGTTTTGTACTTGTCAAATTTGAGAAGAAAAAGACTGTTTTACACTATGTTGGACAAATTGTTACAAAGTACAGCGCTACTGAATACAATGTTTCGTTTTTAAGAAAGAAGCCGGGGACTTGGAAATTCGTTTTCCCCAATACTAAAGACGAGGGAACAGTAGAAGTATCAGATGTAGTCTGTATACTGATACCATCCAAAACTGCTGCTACTGTACGAACGGCTGATATTTTTAGCTTTTCGAAAGATCTGTCTATGTACAATGTGCAATGATTCATAAAAATGACGTGTTATTACTAATAGTTTATTAAATTGTTGATTAGTTGATAAACTATATTGAAAATTGAAATGTTAAGTAATTACTAGTTCAAGAATAAGGCTGATTCTGTGTTATTTGTAACTTTGATTTTAATAAATATAATTTTAATACGCATAGTGCAGTTTCTTTTGCATTTACAACAGTTTCTACCCCAACGAATGAATGCTCCCCATTATGTACGAACGTACCCCATGGTGCGTACGAAGCTACCCCATGTGTAGGGTGCATTTTCCACTTTTTAAGCGGAACGTTATAGCTTGGTAGCGTTTACTAGTATCAATTTGAAATACTTAATTATCAAAGCTGGATACTTAGGCTATATCCCAGCATAAAAATTATTTATATACAGCTTATAGTTTTTGTTTTATAAGACTTAATGTAAAAAGTGTACGAATCCTACCTACTCTCCCCTACAGGAAAACAGTACAACTACTTTGAAGCTTAAATTGTTATAATCAACACAATTTAATAACAATACAGGGTATCACAAAGTATAACAAATTTAATTATGGCAATAAATGTTTATAAACCCTCTTTGGTCAAATGTCCAATACCTATACTTAAAATTAATATAAGTATGCAAATTGTTAAAAATGATTTAATATATCAAGTTATTTTATATTTTAGTAATGTAGGAAGAATATTTTTAGTAAATATCATTTACGTAGCGAGAAAACCACCATCAACAGGCAGTTCTACGCCATTGATCATACTAGACCTTTCACTTAGTAGAAAAACTACAGCATTCACTACTTCAGAAACTTCTCCAAATCTGAAACAAAACAAGCGAATATTCATTTGTTTTTGGGTTTTACCATCCCGGAGATATCGCTGTAAATTGTCAAATTTGATTAAAAATATTATTTTTTGTGTTTTATGCGGTAAATGACCGATGTTATTGCTTTAAAAGCGTTCAAGGTCAATTATTGTAACAAAAATTCATCCAAAGGTTAGTTTGGATTTATTCTCGATCTGAGATTTGTAAAAAGTAATTTTCGTAGCAAACTATAATAATATATAATAAAATATCACTAATAGAATACCGAATCAAAAATGAATTCTTTTTCGTTTTGTTTTAATGCCACTTTCGAGACTGTTACTATAATAGTTGGAGCAAAAAATCTTAAAACAGCCACGACTTATAAAAATATTTAACCATGAAAACAGCTGTTCATTTGAACGGTTTCTAATATGTACGAGAATAGTGAGGTCAGGCAAGGTGATTCCAATTGTTATTACGTCATTTATACTGCACTATCACTCTCAGACTAATGTATTATAAATAACTCTCCATTCTCAAACTAAACACATAACTAGAGGTAACATATTTCTAGAGCTGGAATTGGCTTTATTAAAAATAAAATAGTTATTTGACTAGACTACAAAATTTTTATACTCTTTAAAAATATATTTTATGTCATAATGGTATCATATCTGTATTTATACAAGTACTGACACGTAGATAATTTTTATAGTGACCTATGACTTCCTCTGTGACACGAAAAGTTAGGTAATAGGTACACAAAAAATAATTGTATTGTTCAATATATTATCAGGCTTAAGTTTAATAAAAGCTAAAAGTAACCTATATTCGGTTGCTCTAACAGTAACAAGGACAACAGGCTCACTTTTAAAAAATAACGAGAGTAAAGGAGTACAATCCTAACATAGCAAGGGTTACGCAATCGTAAGAGATGCTTTAAGAATTAAATATAAATACTGTATAAACGAACAGTGTGATAAGACTTAAAATGAATTTTATTGTCAGAGGAGGTTTTGGCCTACTATTCCACGCTGGCCAGACGGGTTGGAATTTACATTAATTAATACATTGAATTTAATCTTGAAGTAGTTAGTTAATTTGAATAAATAATCCATCGAAAATATAAAAAACTATAGTAGGAGAGCTGGCAGACAATTTAGTGTAGGTTTTTGAGTAACAATTTATTATTAATTACCTAAATTTATATTTAGATATAAAAATTTACTCCTCAAATGTACCTCGTAAGTTCTAAAATGACAACTGTGACTACTTTCACTGAGATCATGCTATATTTTAGGGTCTGTAGAGATAATATATATATTCACATTCACTATGTATATATTCACTGGAGCATTAAATAAATAAACAAATATTTCAGACATTTGACACACAACATTAACTAGTTTCAAACTAAGTAGAGCTTGTGCTATGATAACGAGACTGACTGATAGAATACTTATATATACTTTTTTTCGTAAATACATACATATTATACATAGAAAACACCCAAACTTCGAAACAAATATTTGTAGATCATACAAACATTTGGTCCGACCCAGAAATCGAACCCGGGACCTCGAACACAGCAGTCGCATTCACTACCACTGTGCCACCGAGGCAGTTAATGAATTATACATATGACACAATTATAGTCATAACATTATCATAAACTGATAACTTACCTTCCCAGAGGAATCTTGGCGATCATTTCATTAGCCTTAACTGGGTCAGCCCATCCAACTTTACTCATTTCAGTCTTAATTACGGTAGGGTTAACACAATTCACTCTGATGCCATAGGGACCCAGCTCTAATGCCATGGACCGGGACAATGCATCTAAAGCAGCTTTCGACGCACAGTATATAGCGTGATCTTTTAATGCAGCCTGCAAATGTAAAATTATGTTTCATTATGGCATTTTGATAGATTGAGGGTACCAGTTGTTTGAGAATAATCTTCTATTTGTCGCCTTTATAATTATTTAAATCCTAAGGTATGGGTGCAAAGTTTCTTTTATAGCAATTAAGAGCAGATGGTTCATACAATATTAAGTGATTACCGCTGCCCATAGATACCTGTAATTCGTGAGATGCAAGTGTGTTGCCACACTGAGGCTTCCTTTGATCAGTGAGAGGAGTAATGCCTTTTCGAAACGATTGTTTTTGGCAAAAAGGTCACCTTTTGTAATGCATATATTTTACATTTTACCTATTCTCTTGAATCTCTATACTACAATGTAGAAATAGTTTTCTATCTATCTTTCCTAACACTCTTTTTGAGGCGATGACATCACTTCGTTGAATCCAGCCGATTAGTGTCGAATCATGACTGCACAGCGGCATAAGCCGTAGTAATGTTTCAATTACAATAGATAGTTTAGTAAAATAACAGACCAGCATCATACATAACTAACTAAAATAGAGAGAATCTTCTGCTTGAAGTTAAAAATAGTTTGGAAAGCAATCAGTTTTGCATTAAAACTACTATCACGTCTTGTCTTGTTATTGCATAATCACTAATCCTATGATACTTAATCAATTAATCCTCGTAACCTTGAAATCCTCTACGGTTAGTGGTTTAACATTTATATAACACATATGTTTTGGTAAAAATTTATTTTTTAAGTATATCTATCATGTTTGGTTTTGAAAACAAGTGGACTACAAACCCAAACATACACGTTTACATTCACTCAAGTGCATATATCTGAAGGAGATACATACAGGTGTATTAAACAACAAAATTTTAGGCTTCATAAGCAATCCACTTAAATTGAATAACCATCCAAGGCATGGATTTTTTTATGGAATTAACATTTCAATATAATATTAAAACAGTAAAAGATAATGGTCTCACTTTATCATAACAATTCCTCTGCCCACACAGCCAGCAATCATATTTTTGTGAACATTATAACCCAGAGTTAGGCACTGATGTTTATCAGTGATTTTTTTTTTATTTTAGACATTTAAAAATATATTCAATACCCCAGATAGTTTAATAATGGTGTTAGATTAATAAATATATTTTAAAAAATGGAGAAAGTGATAATAGAAGAAGTTGGTTGCATCAGGCTTGTGTGTAGGAAAATCACATGTTTATTTTGTTTTTAAAAATATACCTCTCTACTTTTTTAAAATTAAATGCCTCCAGTGCAAAATAACAATGAGAGTAGTTAAACTTTTTACACAGACCTTAATGAATTTTTGGGGAATGTCATCGGTACCTACAACAGCCTTTTACATCCCACTGCTGGACATAGGCCTCTCCTTAGCAAGGAGGTTTATATAAATATAAAATAAACTGATTTAAAAACTTATTTTTGTCAAAATTTTCTACTTTGCACAAGAAACTAACACATTAATTATAGATAGCAATTTTTTCTATAATGATACATTACTTTTATGGGACATACTGTAAAAGTATTCACAAGAAGATAAGGTTTCTTAGAATAGCTGATGCAATGTGATTAAAAGCATTATAGTTGAACGATAACTATCTATTTATATGTATGATAAAATAAACATATATGTGATAATATTGTTGGTCTACCTTGTTAATGGGGAACCTGAAAGCACTTCAGTGTTCTTCGTTTTTTCGAAGTTTTATATTATTGCTAGCTTTTGCCTGAGCCTGACCCAGCGTGTATATTGGTTATTACAGTAAAAAATAGCCAAAATCCTTCCTCAAGAATCAAGGTCTGCCTTGTTAAAAGATAACCCGAACTGTACTTTGGGTTCTTCTCTTTTTAGAAGTTTATATAATTGCTTGCTAACTTTCACCCGAGGCTTATTGACATGGGTTATTCAAGTAAAAATTGCCAAAATCCTTCCTCAAGAATCTTAATGTCTCCATGCTAATGATAAAAAAAATTGGTTTAGTAGTTTGCCCATGAAGTGTAACAGAGTTCCTCATATATTTATAATATTAGTAGTGGTTATCATAAACACTTACATACACATCTACACTTAAATAAATAATTAATGATGACTCACCTTAGAAGCTTGAGAGGATATGTTGACAATTGCACCGTGTGTTTTGTTTTCCACCATTTTCTTCGCTACAACTTGACTGACATTGAGCACTGCCTTTACATTAACATTGAATATTCTGCAAAAACGTGAATTTGGTTATTTATTCAGCCTTGTCTTGCAATGTTAACAAACACCATGAATTTATATAAAACTCCATGTGTGAATACTTGCATATTGTAAAAAGTTGTTTCATTACAAAAATTTTGCATACAATTTGTGTACACATTACCAGGAATACAAAAATGAATTTAGAGTATTTTTATAAACAGAATAAAAGTAATATTACACAAAGATGAATAATTTAAGTTCACATATAAGATACCTAAGTGCCACAACCAGCAAATCTTTTAATGTGACATGGTAATTTGGTCAGCACTCCAGATGTTAAGGAAATTTTATTATGAATTAAAACATACTTATCAAAATCGGTAGGCGAGCACTCAAGGAATGGTTCACAAATTGCAACAGCAGCATTGTTCACAAGCGCGTCAAAGTGACCCAAAGACTCCACCACAGAGCGAGTTTTCTCCCAGTCAGCTATGTCAACATCTACAATGTCTATCGAGGGATATTCACTTTGAAGAGACTCTAAGTGACTTCTCGTTCGTGACAACGCAACTATATTAGCTCCCGCACGCCACAGCTCTACGGCGATACCACGGCCAATTCCTGTAAAGAAATTAAGTATTTCAATTTCACAGCTCATGTTACTAAGTCACGAATGCAATGCCTCATTTAAGTTTGCTTATCTCCGTTAAAATTATAATTTAAACAAATACCAGTAAAAAATAAAATTATTTTACCTTGACCTGCTCCCGTAACGAGTATTCTCTTGCCCTTAAACGAGATTTCCATTTTATATCAAATATTTTTAAAGAACTATTTTAACACTAACACCACCAATCGTTCAGAAAAGTTAAAGTTATAGTGTGTGTCAAATGTAGTTGTAACAGGTCTTAGTAGTTGTAACATTGTAGTGTTACCAATTCTCAAAAAAAGCTATAGTACAAACATTATGATAAGTAAGATTGCTACAATTATATGGAAGTTTTCTAAAGTAAAAACAAATTTCCACAGATTAATTTGTTCCCAAAATAGAAATCAGGTTGTTCAAGAAATTTCAAAGATTTAAAATATAGAGATTAAATTTTGTGAAGTCGGCCTGAAGTGCCTTTGTAGCGGATAAAGAGAAAACCCGTCTTATTTTAGGATTAATGTGCATTTTTCAAGACTTTTAAACTTGTGGAGAATTGGTTAATGGGTTATGATGAAGTGACGTTTATTAACATGCAAAAAAATTGCGACCACTTGCGCCATCTGTTGTTGTCTGTGTGATCTGACTCAATGTTGCCAGATCCTATTTTTAACATACTTTACCAAAATAAAGCCGAAACTTTACAAAACCCACATGGTGATTTTCAAGAAATAATTCAAATACACATTTGGTTCATTAGTGGAATGGCTTGAGAATTTTCTTTAATTTACAGCCTTAGATATTTTTGAGACTATATAAGACAACACCGAGTTATAATTTATTAAATCTTCTAAATCTGGCAACACTCATATTTAGTTTTGTATATTTTATGTATTATTGTGTAAACTACTACATCCTATCCTTCTACATCCAATTCACCACCCGATTCACTGGTGGTGAATTGAGTCTGAGTGGAGATCATCCTACCAGGCCTTCTCCGCCGCCTCCTTTCGCGAAATGACATCTTCGCAGAAGGTTGATACCGCGGTAAAAAAACTGTTGCTACTAACCATGGAGCGTATAATGGCTGGTAGCGAGAGATCTCCTCCATTAACTGCAGTGAGGACTCTGCGCTGCGCCGCCCAAGCGGAATAAACTACTAGCGTGTCTTGAGCTGAGTCCTTACTACAGTCGTAGTGGTGACCGGTGGGGCTCAATTCCCTCCTAGCGACCGAATGCAGATACTTCCAGAAGCAACCGTGCCCGAAAATGACCTGCTTCAGTCGGTAAGGTAAGGGTTCCGTGCTGCCGCCCTGCCCACTCGACGATGACCGGCTGGAGAACCTCCACGACGGCAAAACCAGCACGTGAAACCTCCAGCCGTGATGACCAACGAGCCATGGTGTCTTGACGAGCGGCCTTGTACCACTCACGTATCTCTTCAGACGGGGACCGTATGCCACTACCCGCCCGGAAGTCAGCCATCCGCCTATAAACTTCGTCAGTTGTCCAATTCCCAGTGTCTCGTACTTTAATTATGGTACGCTTTCCAAATTGTGATTTTTGTGCAAATAAGTACGTGTAGTGGTTGTGAAATTATTGAACAACTTTCAACTCTGTGAGTTTTAAATATTATATTTATTTAATTGTATGTTGGACTGTCTGATATGTTGTTTAAACTTTAATTTATTAAAATAAAAAAACCATCCAAGTGCATAAAGTTTTTTCATATTTTAAAGAGATCTAGAACGGAAACTCTGATATAAATTTCAATTTAATGTTTAAGTAAGTACTCGTTCCTATGAAAAAAGTTCTTGACAGAAAGACAGACAGTCAATAAAATGATTTAATAAAAGTAAATATAGATAAAGGTTTATTTTTTTCCTTTTGAGGTACAAAACCCTAAAAATGGAAAAATTTCAGTGAAGCAAAGTTTTTTTTTAAATCTACTAGGTATTTCTTTTGAAATGTTTGATAGTTTTGTTTACAACTCTATCTTGTACTTTTATAATTTTTTTTAGCATCAAAAATGAAAAGAGTAAGAGAAAGTGGGACATCTTACCGTAATAAGAGAACAGCTAAGTTGGAAAATATTAGAGCAAATGAAGGAACTTTACTTAAATATGTGAAAAGTGTTGTTCCTGACACGTCAGATTCCTCGTTAGGCTTATATTCACCACAGACAACTGGACCTTCAAACCCAAAACAAGCTGAAAAATACAAGAACTTGACACTGTTCCTAAAGATCAAATTCCATCAACATCTACTGAATTAGTGTCTCCATCTGTACGTCCAGACATGGACATGCATAGTTTCGAAACAGATGTTGATACAACATCTGCATTGTCTGCTATTCAATACCAAAATTACAACGATGTTGGAAAATGGCCTGAACACATAGACGACAATATCCGAACGCATCTCATTCAGCAAGGACAGGCAATTATTCAGCATATTGATACTAATTTCGCTGACACGTCAACAGGAACACACTCAGATTCATGCTCTTTATCATTAAAAGGAGAGATAAGACGGCTTACTAAGGAATGGTTATACTGTACATTGACTAACGGCGAAAAAGTTTTGCGTACTTGGATGGCTTATTCTCCATCTAAGGCATTTCGTAAATACACCAAATGGATCTAAATTTTGCTCATCTGATGAACTTAATACTTGGTGGAAATTAAATCCTAAGGTTTCAAGTCACGAATCAAGTGCACTACACATCCAAAATTATTGCAAATGGCAAGAGTTAGAGAGCAGACTTCAAAAAGCACAGACTATCGACAAAAAAGAGCAAGACATAGTGGCAAAAGAAATAAATAAATGGCAAGCAATTCTTATCAGAATGTTTGATATTATAAGATTCCTTGCCAAACAAAGTTTGGCTTTACGTGGACATATAGAAAACGACACCAGTACCAATAGAGGAAACTTTTTAGAATTGGTTAATTTTGTTGCAAAATACGATACTGTACTTCGTGAACATCTTGTAAGGTCTAAAATGTGTGGTAAAATTTCAATCACTTATATGTAATCACAAATACAAAACGTATTTATTGCCATTTTTGGAAATAATGTTTGCCAACATATCATTGGACAAATAGAAAAGGCTAAATATTATTCAATTATATTCGATAGGGCTCCAGATCTTTCTCATAAAGATCAAACAAGTCAGGTATTAAGGATACGTAGTAATTAAAAATCAAGAAGTAAAAGTAATGAAATCTTTTATAGATTTCACTGAAATTGAAGATAAAACTGCTGAAGAAATGTCAAAGATGATTTTGGACAAGATTCAAGATAGATATAAACAATTATCGAGGCCAAGCATACAATAATGCTGCTATTATGGCTGGAAAGTATTCAGGAGTTCACCAAAGAATTCAAGAAATAAACCTTAAAGCTGAATTCGTACCTTGCTCAAATCATTCGTTAATCCTAGTTTGTCTACACGCCGCCTCAGTTGAGGTGGATTCAGTAACTTTTTTCGGCACTTTAGAACGTTGTTATTCTTATTTTGCCACATCGACACATCGTTGGGAATTTCTGATAGCAGCTACAGAGCGGCTCAAAAAGGGTTCAAGACACGCGGTGGAGTTCAAGAGGCGATGTCGTAAATGTGACATGGCATCATTACAAAGACATTCTCGTCACTTTGAAAAACTGATAGAAGCAAGTGAAAGCTTAAACACTAGGACAGATGCAGGTGCAGATGTAGTAGTTTCAATGCAGTCATTTTCTTTTCTTTGTTTTTTGGGCCTGTGGCAACCGGTGCTATATGAAACGAATGTTGCACAAAAATATTTACAAACAAGGAAACTTAACATAAGATTATGCACTCAGAAAGTAAATGTTTTGCAGATGATATTGACAGAGAAAAGAGAGGAATGACCAAATGGCGCTGCAGGTTATGCAAAGAATATGTGTGAAGAACTTGAAATTTATATAAAACCTCGGACGTGCATAATAAGGAAGCATATTTTTGATGACGGAACTATAGATGCTAACTTGTCTTGTGGAAATGAGTTGAGACGAAAACTGTTTTCTTCGTTGTTTAGAGTTATTGTAGAAATTCGCGTTTTCAACAGCTGCAGAATTTAATGTATAAGTTTGCTTATCTAACGCCGGCTATGTTATTAGATCCAGACAACACTGAATGTAATCTGAACTACGCATCTGACGAAATTGACGAGCAGGAGTTCAAGCTGGAAAGACTTCGACTATGGACTTTCGTTGCTGCTACAGACAACGAAAATAAATTGATTATTGTTAAATCCAAGCTGGAAGATACTCTGTCCAATATTTTAGTAATGTGCCGAATATTTTTTACCGTTGCCATAAACAATGCCAGCTGTGAGAGAAGTTTTTGAAAATTGAAATTGATTAAACATTATTCAAGATCGCCAATAAATACTCTAAGACTAACTAATTTGGCAATTTTGTCTATTGAGCAAGAGGTATGTGATGCGATAGACATTGACGGTGTAATATAAGACTTTGCTCTTAAAAAAAGTAGACGTTTAATTTTTAATTGAAGATGAAAGTTTTGTTTTTAATTCTAACAAATACTCATATACATTTTCGATAAAAATAAAAATATAACATTATAGTATCGATCGTTAAGGTGTACCTAATCGTAAGTGATAGGTACCTAAGTTATATCAATGTATCTAAGTGGTTAAAGTAAAATAATTTTTGTATTAATAAACGTGATTGTAAAACTTAGATATTTTTTTTTTAAATCTAACCTTTATAAAGCAAAATAATGATGACTGTTCTCGCCGAGAAATTCTCTATACATTATATACATTATATAAGTAGTATACATTAAATTAAAATACCTAAATAAGAGGGCGGCAAAATTGTCTTCCAACACAGGCAGCTAATACTCACGCTACGCCACTGTATCTTATATTTTTATAAAGAGGCAGAGTTAACAAAATCACGAGATAAAATAACACTTTAAGGCATAAGATTTTACAGGCAGGTGAATACGCATCTTAAACTTCGGTTGAATGTATTTTTCAATGCAGATGTGCAATAGTAATTGCGTTTAAACGGATATCCACCACATACACAAATACTTCACTTAATTGTCATATAGCTGGTGTGTTTAGTAGGTAAAGATCCATTCGAAATCGTGACGAATGTCAGATAGTCACATCATTGAAGTTGTGATGTCGTGTAATTGTTAGTACTCTGCATACACAATTCTTCCAATAAAACACATTTATATATTATTTGTAAACATTTATATTAAAAGTATGTACTTAAAAATATACATTGTGTTAACTCTAATTAAATAAATAATTACTACCAAAGTATCAAAATAAACTTAAAAAATTGACAGTTGCTTGTACTTTCTAAGTTTATGAAACGAATATAATCTGTGGTAACTATTGTGTTAACGATACAGATTATGCTATTTAATCCTTGGACAATTTCACACACTTATCGTGAGTCTAATAATTTTAAAAAAAACTTAGTTGTAAATATTTATAAGGCACTGTATAGAGTGTTCTAGACAATAATAAAATATAGCCCTAAGTTCTTACTCGTAGTAGGGTTATAGATAAAAATTAATATTTAGATTAAGCCCAAATATTTTGATCAATAGTTAAAATATTAAAGATCGATCTTCTTAAAATATTATAGACATTAAAGAAGTAGACATTTATTTTAAATTTTCTTCATTTCTCTTCCAAAATGTTTTATCAATAGACTGGTGATTGGAGACTTTCTGGCGATATATAGGCATCGGGTTTAATTTAGGACATAATTGACCTATTTCTTTACTGTCAAACTTATTGTATATCATTATGCTTATTTCTTTAAATTAATTGACTTTATTTTACATACTATAACCTGCTTGTTACGACGCTATATCTTTTCTTAAAAATAAATCCAGTTAGTCTGCAGTTCGAGTTCTCAATTAAATATATCTACATTTTATTAGATACTTAATAGATAAAAATATTGAGATTAGACAATGACGAGATTATAGGATATTATGCAGTCTAATAGCTGTTTGTGTCGCTCTATCGTCGGTAGGGAGCTTTGCGGTACCGGCCTCGTTCTTCTTCATCACGTGTGTCCAGGTAGTGGCTGAACACCACTGCCCACAGGTATAGGTACAGACCTTGACAGAGTTTGCATAAAATGAATTAAGATACAGATGTGATTTTTAAAATGTTCCTGCTAAATAGTAATTTTTTATTAGACAGGCTTTATAATAATAAATAGTGTACTCTTTAAAATTCTTTAAGTGTGACGGTTACTCATTTTAATATTGCCTAAAGATTTTGCCCCCTTAGTCACTTCTTAAGACACCCACGGGATAAATAGTGATTGTGATACTCCGTATTCTTAATTCGTTACCTCAAGGACAATTTACATATTTCTATATTTTCTAGTTACACAATGAACACATAATTGTATGGATATTTATTTTATATTTTTGTTCATTAATAGTTCGTGGTAGTCTATAGGAAAAAATTAAGGTTTTATACTTACACAAGTAGAGAAGTCCGCCTATGAGTATGATAGTAGCAAGAAGGACGTTGTCGTCTTTATCAAGATAGTAAGTAATAGATGTGTGTAAGACACTGATCAGCAACCCAATGGCGAGCACTATGCCCAGTACTACCCAAGGTAGCATCAGCCATGACCGTCGCTGGAAAACGATACAAGAAAACAATTGTAATTCTTGATATAACATTTAAAAGAAATTATTTACAAGCTACCCCGATTTCAATGTGCCTACATCCATTTTCGACGCTTATGAGAAGTGTTTTAAAACAAACGAGAATTATATCCGTTCAAAAAAATAATCATTTTGAATGCGATTCACAAATGACGGAGTTTGAGTTAACAAACATTAAAAAAACAAATTGAGAGCCTACTTATTTGTAAAGGTTTGTTAACAATTAAAAAAGATTATGTATTGGTATTATGTATCAGGTATTATAGTAGTTATCAAGCCATTATTTTTGCGTAAAGGTTTTATAAACTTAAACTCCTGCTCGACTTGTTATTGTATATTAAAGAGTCCCGATGACATGTATATTATGTACTTAACATAATATCATGAAGGTGATTCAATTTTTTTTTTCTATTGTTAATTATTCTCCTCTGACAGTAGAATTTCTCCTAATAAAAATTATCATCGCCTATTTCACAACCCTCAAGCAATGTTTACGTAACAATACAAAACACTATTCTCATCGGTTTAGTAGTTTGGGTGTGAAACATATAAAAAAAAAGTTATTATATTCATATCTACACCAAAATAATTGACCTTATTTAGGTATATTAAATTCTTACCGTAAAAGACGTCTATATGCAGCATAAAATTAAAGTAGTATGTATCAATTTATAAGATTTTTCGTATTATAATAGAAATTCACTACTTTCAGAGCTAATCTTTGTGTGATGAACACAGTCATTTGTTTTGTCTGGGTGTAATCTGTTTATAGTATGTATACATTTAGATTATACATGTCTATCAGCAGTCTGGTTACTATAATATAAGCGTTACCTAGTTTAGGATCAGACAGACGTGTGTGAGGTGTGTGTGGATCATTAATATTATTATTTGTGATTTCTGACAAAAGCTTTAAATAGTTACTTACTTTTTGAACTGCTATGATAAGTAAGCTGCATATCAGTATCGTAAAGCATAGATTTACTGTTAATACTATCCTCGGCACTGAAACAAACGGGTAATAAATTTATTTAATCGTTTATGTATAAACGTTCGTCATAGCATAACTCCAAGTTTTTTTATTTCAGGCACAGGTATTTCAAGTTGTCGTAACTTATAATTACCATTGTTCCTTGTGAGTGTCCTATCAAACTCTTCATCAAATATAAAAGTGCTGAATGTGATTCTGTGTTGTTTGACCACCCAAATTATTATGATGGTCGCGATTGACAATACAATTCCGAGTATGGCCGTAATCAGTGTCCCGGTGCGGGTCGAAGCGCAACAACAGCATTTCTGAAGGCGTTTCATTGTGACTGCCTATTTCTTTTTCATTCAATAACCAGTAGCTCGATGTATTACCCACTCATGTCTTCTGAAATAAAAAGAGGATTTTATTATCAATTAAGATGATTATGACTTATCTACTAGTAGTTTCTAACGAGTAACAAATAAATATCTATGTAAGTATACTATTTAAGTTGGTGCTAGGTAGTACCAACTTAGATATAAAAAGGAGAGAGTCTTAGACTTAGATATAAGAAGAGAAAACGAAGAGAGAGAAGATTAAGAGTCTGAATTTTATAGTCTTACAATTTACAATTGGATAAAATCCTTAAATAAATTTACAAATCACTTGTTTCGTTCAGATTGATACGATATTACTAAAGAAAGGCTCAGGGATCAATAACTAAAATAAGAAGATTTAAATTTAAATTATAATACAACAAGTTAATTATTTGAGAAATGTTTCAAATAGTATCACGAGATTGATTCCAAAGTGCCTATTGTATATACGAAACGTAGGCGTTTGTCAATGGTTTGACCCGTTATATCCGAGTCGCGATCATCTGATTGCTGTTTAACGAGTTTTGGGCAACCATATATTAGATAACGTCGAGCTCTATCTCATTAAAATTCAAGATGGTGTAGCGACGCCCATATTTTTTAAAGGCGTTCGCAACACAGCAGTCCAAGTTTTAATAAATATTGGCAATTACTTTTATGTATTGTAACAAAAAAAAACAAGTTTCCATCAATAACTAAATACACTAACACTAGACCATTGAGTGTTCAGTGAAATGAAACTAATAAAGAGTGTTTTTAAATAAAACTCAATTAGTCATGAGCCAATAAATTGAACTGTTGAACAACACAGACAAAGACGTGTTTAATTATCACCTGCACCAAGAATTCCGACAACTATCATCTAATTTTATCTCATCATAAACAATCAAGTTGAATAATATATAATAACACATTTTTACCAACTCGTAGCATCTGTAAACATATACCTAATACAAAAATAGCCAGTTGGTAATGATTTGGGGGTTTGGTTCGTAATTCAGATTTCACAATTTCCTCCAACAGACAGTGATTCATGAAACAAATATCTTATTTGTATAAAGTTTTCGTTACTAAAATAAAAGATATGTATTGTGTAAATAACGAATTTGCATTCAAGCTAAAAAAAGGAATATAGCAAGGCATGAGAAATTAAATTTAGAGGCACATAAAATTTAATTATTACATTACATGAAAGTCAAGTTCATAAGCCTGCAATTAAAACTAGGCAGTCAGTCTACTAGCTTTAGTGATCTGATTGCTAAGCTTGAAGAGCTCGTCCTCTCTCGTCGCTCGAAGCCTGAAGTGGTCGTGGGTTCGATTTACAACCCGGACAAATATTGTGTGATGAACACGATCATTTATGGTCACGGTATTTGGGTGTGGTTTATCACCCTGTAATTTGTATGTGTTCAGAAATATTTGTATATTCTCGGGTGACGGTGATGGTCTTGCTACCTATTACGTACGGGAATCTAAAATTATAGTCACCAAATTGCTCGCTTTTAATACGACTTTGTCTACCTCTCAAGGGATAAAAATATTAGTCTACCTAGTCTTGCCATAAATATTGTAATAAAGAAAAAAGAAAATTGTTAACTGCAAATAACATTTATTACTTTTACAGTGTGTCAGTTTAATACATAAATATAAAACAATTAAAAATATAAAAAGCTTATTCGAAGTGGTCTCCATTGGCTGCAATACAGTCCTTTAAACGATGAGGCCAGTTATCAATAGAAGCACGCACTCTTTCCATGGGAAAATTCTTCACTGCCAATCGTATAGATTGTTTTAGGGACTCCAAATTATCATGGCGTTTAGAGCAAGCTGTACTCTCTAAAACTGACCACAAATCATAATCCAGCGGATTAAGATCGGGACTAGACGACGGCCAGTCTTCAGCTCTGATGAAGTCCGAAACGTTCGATTCCAACCAAGACTGCGTGGACCGAGCTTTATGACCCGGCGCCGAGTCTTGCTGGAAGGACCATACTTGGTTATTGAACATGGTGATGTTAAGGGGCTTAACTACCTTCTCAAGAATGGTATCTTGATACACTTGTGCCGATGTTTTGATACCTTTTTCACAAAAATATGGCTCAGTCACTCCTTCATAGCTAACACCCCACCAAACCATCACTGAAGTCGGATAATGTCCACGTTGCACTCTGTCGACTAATTGGGAAGCTTCCTTAGAGCTTTGAGCATAAATACGGTCATTTTGTTTGTTAAAATGTTGCTCAATTGTAAAAATTTTCTCATCCGTAAACAAAATTTTTCTGTGACCTCCCTTTGCGTACCGCTTCAGTAGTTGTTTCGATTTTACCACCCTATTCTTCTTTAAATTATCAGTTAAGAAATGGCCAGTGCGTCTCTTATAGGCTGCAAGTCCTAAGTCATCTTTTAAAATACGCGACATGGTTCTAGGTGCTATCTTCATTTCCCGAGATAAAATCTTTTGCTTTCGGACAGGATTTCTTCGAATTCTTTCCCTTACTGCTTTGACCACCTTTTTCGTACGAACACTACGTGGACGGCCAGATCTTTTTCTGTCACAAACAGAGGAGGTCTCATTGTACCTATTAATAGCCCGGTACACAAACATTTTACTAATACCAAGTGTATGGAGAGTTTTAAAAATTGCATTTGGCTCCATACCTACTTTGTGTAATGCTATCACAGCGATTCGGTTCTCTTTATCACCCCACACCATTTTAATATCGCAAAATATTTTACAATGTATTGGCGCCAAAATGAGAAAACACAATGAACAATCGTATAAAAATGACAGATTCGAAATTCAAATGTAATATTTTTTTATAATTAAGTGTAACAGTATTTATGGCCAGACTAAGTATAAGCATATTATATTATATATTACAGAGGTACCTATACGAATAAATGTGAACATCATTCAAAATTCTAAGTTCAAAACAAGTTCTACTTTTATATTTATAGCCACGATTTCAGTAAATATTTATGAAATGGGAAGACAAATATTGACGTCGGCGCTATTAAATTAGAAGAAGAAAGCAGTAAAATATTGCATCACCACGGCGACTTCCGTCGCGACATCACGCCTGTTATCGCTTCTTGCGGTAACAGTGAAGTTATTTCTGGTAACAGTTCGTGCGACACGTGGCCACCTCATTAAAGAGTCCAACACCGTGCTAAAGGCTACTGATTGCATTATTTGCAACTAGGTTACATGTAGCCGTTAGGAAGTAGCAGTTTGTCTTTTTTTTAATACGACAACTTTATGCTCCTCTAGCTCCATTAAAAATCTTTATTAGTAGAATATGTGAATTGGATTAAAAGTCTAAATGAGAATAATAAATAATAATAATCAAGAGAATATGTAATTTTAATTACTATAAATTAAGATGCAATATGCCACATGTAAAATGATGGCATCAAACAAAATTGCTAGGTTAAAGTGAAAACTGCAAAATTATGTAAATAACATCAAAAAAAATTGTACAAATTGTAGGTATCTGTTGAAAAAAAAAACCTAAAAAATGTATATTATCAATATTGATTTTTAATTTTATATTAATTTTATAGAAAATAGAGAAATGCAGAAATAATTACTGTCAATTCAGCAAAATGTGAATGTCATCCATCACTATCAGGTATATACAGCAGACCATTACTACTTTAGATTATTTAAAGTAATTTATGTATCAAAGAATAGATAGGGTGCTAGTTTTATACCACATACATTAAAAATTTCACAATAGCCGTTCATTTTGATCGACTGTGCGTAAGCTACTAACATTTCTGGCGATACGAAATTAGACTATTGTGCAATAGGTTTACAATCAATTGAACGAATGTTAGTATAGTCAAGTGTAGGCAACCATGCAAGGGTGAGATTACTTAACGAATTTAACGTGATGACGTACGAGGTATAGTGAAGTAAACTCTTTCTACTCTGATTTGCAACATCAACAGTAATATAACTGAAGTCTATGGCAGGCAAATTACTTTTTCAGGTGTGTTTATGGCTAAACGCGTGACCGTTAATGCCAAACACATTAAAGTTTCAACTGCTATCATTATACATAGGTACTTTTTTTGATATTTAATATCTTCAAAATCAGTTTAATAATAACTATACTGTCTCTTACACCTCAGTGTCATTCAATCAGTCACCATTCAATCTGTGCAATTGCGAAAATATTTTGTGACCAGCTGTTATGCCATTAAGTATAAATGCGTATACATTTGTATATATTAGCATCACAAGTATTGATGTCAAAGCTCGATCTATTTGAATTAGTGTAAGTTTATATATAATATAATCCATATATCCTTTATATTAAAAAAAAAATGGCAGGCCGAAGAATATCGCCAAATAGAGAAGGTTAAAACTATGAAAAAAATGTGCCATAAAGAAAATTATTTATGTCCAGCATTTATTTTAACCTGACACGTGTACAAAGTGTATAATGACAAGTCAAGTTAATTGGTCATTAAAATAAAACAATATGTTACTCTTTGTTTACCACGGAGAATTAGGTTATTAACCTTCCTCACACTTATCTGTATCTCACAAAGGATCAACAAAGATACAAATGGGTAAATAAGCCTCTTTCTTTGCTCTAGATTTAACAGCATTCTTAGCGATCTATAGTCTACATGTTTGGAATGCTAAAAAGTATTTTCATGTGTTATCTTGTATATTGCGGGAACATTGTAAATGTATTCATCATCATCAACCTATCGCCGTCTTTAATGTGTTCATAATGGACACAAGCGGTAACCAGGATCATTCCTGCATTCTGATTAAAAAAAATGATATTCTGGTCAGTAAATGTGAAAGTAAATTTAAACACTTATGTGATGGAGATTAGATGCTTTAATTATTTTATTGTTGATCTTCTTTTAAGTTTCTTTTGTTTTATCAAATTACAGGTTATTTTTTCGAAATTTCAAGAGCGTTATGAGTAGCAAAAAAATATTCCATTGAGCTGCAAAATGGCTTTCGAAAAAAGTATATGTTTCGAAATTTCGAAAATATTTTTCTGGAGCAGGAATATATTTTTAAACTACAAATATTATTAAATTGTTCCTAGAATTTTTAAAATAGTTTTTTTATTTACATGTTTGTTTGTGACCCCTACAGTTATATTATTTTTACTTTATATTTTAAGAAATTAAAACTTTCAGCTCTTTACGTAGCCATTATCATCACCAGCCTTTAATAGTCCAGAGCTGGACATGAATCTCTCCTTAGAAGGAGGTTTTCTCATCAATTTAAGCCATATTTAGTAGAGTATAAGTTAAAGCACGAACATTGTAACATATTTAAATATCAACTGTATTAAATTGATTGGTATGAACCATGACATTGATTTGCAAATAGGTACCAAATAGTGCTAGGGTGGCGATAATTCCCGTTCTGTTATCGTTGACATTGGCCTGCCTGAGTGACCTGGTTTACAGATTGGCCCCATTAGAACAAATGCCTCGCCTACCTTTATAGCGATGGGATTATAGGACGCACCTTAATGTATATTACCATTACCATTTTGAAATGCCTGAAAGCCTTTAGGAGAAAATAAATCAGGTCTAAACTTGTATCGTGGTATTACATAATGTTTATTTATGTTTAAATGCTAGTATTGAAACCACTAGCATTTTTTTTTTGTAAAATCATTTTACAGTAACGACACTATGCGGTATTTTGGCATAAATGGGTCGGCTCGACGTGAGTGACACCAGGACTTTGATATGTTATACAAGTCTTTGGTGACTCTTCAGCAAGTGACCTGAGTGGAGTTGCCGGAGTCGCCGCAAAGAATAGTACGGGAGGCCACAATGCTAAATCAGGATTTACTCGAGCGTCATAGAGAATAGGTTGTGAAGCTTATATGATGAAAAGAAAAATGACATATAAAACATACCATTTCATCAGTTGGGGGAACGGCTATAGATTTTCAAAAATGTAAAAAGAAACAGTTCCATGGACATACTCGAGTGTGTCAGATAATAATATGTCCTACATATTTTTAAAAACGTACATATGTTAATCTGACTATTTCAGTGATGGGGGTGGTCGTACGTAGGAGTGAGAAATGAAAATAAATAATTTATCGAGCGCGTCAGTTTTTTGAAGGGGATGTTAAGTGACCCTAAAGAAATGCTCTCATATAATAATCTCACGATTTGGATGTGACGCAAAGTCATGGTCGTTATTAGAATGTGCAAAAAAAATTGGTCATTTTGAAATACTCAAGCGCGTCAGATTAAGATATATGTATATGGTTCATCTTGATGTACTAGACGTGCTGTCTCATAATCTGACAATTATCTAGAGGGATTTCGCTAATCTGATAATTAAAAAATTGTTTTTGTATTATTTTAAACTATTGAACTTAATTAATTGAAAAGCTCAGGAAATAGCATGCAAATGAGAAAGTACATGTTTTTTAAAGTAGAATATTTGTATTTATAAGAAAATAATTATAAAAAATTAAATTGTTTAAAGTATTTTTTTTGAGAGAGGAATAGAAGCGCGGAGAGGGGAATATAGGGTCACGTAACTGCACGTATTAAACTTTATCGATGAATTTTTGTTGCTTCGGCTTGCGGGAATTGTCAGATTATATATTTTTCGTTATACTTGAGTTATTCCGTTCAAAAAAAAAAAATTTAGCCGCGTTCGAATGTCCAAGTGACATTTTTTTTTTACAATTTTGTAGCCCTCCCCCTTCTTTAAGTCTCACTCAAATTGTCAGATTAGTAAAATCTGCACTTTTAAGTACGTAACTACCTCATCTTATCGTAATCTGACGCGCTCGAAAATTTTTGATGATCAATTTTTTTTTTACTAATCTGATCCTTTATCCTTGACGGGCGATCATATATAGAAATCTCATATTTGGTGTAAGTACTTAATAGAGTACAAGATATCCCCCTGTATATTATTCTGCCGCGCTGGAGAAAATCCCGGAATCCCCTCTACGGCTCCTCTACTAGAATAACATTGCAAAAGGTTATGGTTTTTTCTATGACCGACTGTGTGTGTGCCTATATTTTCATTAGCTTGTATTTATATTTTGTACGGTATTATTTATTTATTTATTTTACGAATTCTTTTTCTTTTTTAACTCATAAATAAATTATATAAATAAATAATTGAAAATCAGATTAATATTAATCATTTTAATAAAAAACTATGAAATTATAAGTTTCAATATTAGAGTCAGTTTGAAATTTCAAAATACAGTTATAACTTTTCACTTCTGTCGACAGTCCTGAAATTTAACCACTTTATTATCGATGCCAATGTCAGATGTTAATTTTGAAATGGGAGTAAGAGTAGACACTATCATCAGATGATATCATCTCTCACATAGTAATTCATCTTCAATTAGGAGACGTATTTGGTTGCGTCTCACAGGAGATGATTATTTGGTTCTATATATGTGTATGAAGCCGGATTAACAGCAATATTACTACATTATCTATGGTACGAATAAAATCGAAGAATCAAAGGTTGAAGATAAAGCCTGTGTCTATTACATTTTTATTCGTTAGATACATAAATATGACGCTTATCATGTTCACAAATAAGATTCCTAACTGTTAATATCAGTCTCGAGTCTCACTTGTTCCCGATAAAGTTTCAGATAGTTATCTGGTATATAACACTATTTATGAGATAAAAGATGCTGATAAATATATGCATATCTGACATATATGTCTCTATCCAATACTTGAGAAACTGAAATCTGTAATTATTTGACAGATAAGTTGACATAAGTTCATTATAGATCTTATCAGCGAATGGTGAAATTGGCCCTTATACTTGTACGAGTAAATTAAAGGCGTAGTATCGGTATTGAGAGGGGCCATCGCATCACGTCCGTAAGCGACGACACATACCTACTTGCTTGTCTTTGTCAGGGCCATTACGCAATATGGAGCCCATAACAGATGTCATATCTCTAGTTCCGCTCCATTATCTTTCTTACAAAACTTGTACACCACACTTAAACTTACATAGAGAGCTATTGTTGATGTTTGGAAACTTTGATATCCTATTGCATGAATATTTTATGAGCGAGAGTTTCTAATAGATTGTAATTTGATTTCGTAAACTTTTTGATGATTTTCAGAAAGTTTAGGCAATACAATACATATGATCTGACTTATTGCTAGACTTATTAGCTAGAAATGTTCTTGATTTTAATGTGAAAATAATTTTAAAAGTAAATTGGATTCCTAAAGTGTGTAAGAATCATTTAATCACACTTGGTATCGAATGTTAAAACCTGATTAATCGGAGACACTATTAGCTCATAGAAATGCACTTTTCTTGGCTATGGTTCCAAGTCCTGACATATTATGTGAGTGCGAGATTACTCTATGACCAAAACGAATATAGTTTTGGAAATGCAGTTTGAATAATTGAGATTCTGATCTGACCACGACTGGTGAACGCTAACCGAAGAGAATGGACAATTAGCCACACATAGTTTCAAACAGGCAAAACCTAAACGGTTGTTATATAATTTCATCTATTTTAAGAACTTTAATTCAGAGTGACGAAGTGTGTAATTGATAGTTGTTTGACGACTATAGTTAAGGAGTTGAACACTGTTGTTGTACCCGAATATGGCGCCGGACGCCCACATCTTTTTTTTATATCACTTAGGTAGTAAAAAAATCGACCTACGTTTCTTTATATTACACGAGATGGAGGAGATGCATACACAGTACGAAGTTAACTAAATTACTAGTTATTAAATAAACATAAACAATAATATAACTTTTCAGTTTGTTATATCACTGATAATTATTGCTGTAGAAAAGTATTAGAACAGGACAGTATGTATATTAAGTAGATTGAGTTCTTTGAGCTACTTTAGTTTCACCGGAACGAACTCTGCTTTTTCCTTATCAGTGTGTATTGCTTCTTATCAAAAACAAGACAAATTAGTACAGTAAATTCATTTATTTATAAATTGCAAAGTATTCTTTGTTAATTTTTATTTATTTATTTATTCTTTCTGCAATTACACTGCACAAGGCGGACTTAATACCGTAGGTTTAATGTTTTATTCTTATACGTACTCTGATAAAAGTTTATTAGGCACTTTAAGTATTGTTTGCACATCTTTGACAAATCATTTTCACCTTGTTCAAAAATCAGCAAAGATGTGCTGGTAAAATAATAATTTTCTTTATTAATTTTGACATTTTTTTAAGTTTAGTAGTTGTCATGAATTCAGCCATAAAATGCAAATATTTGCCGATGTCTGTCATTATCTTAGTAAGTCAGTGAACGAGCAGGATGTATGCTACAACAAGTTAATGCTGTGTTTCCTTTTTACAAGTCTCTTGATATGGTTCTATAAAGACGTTATTGCTGAAGATAAATTTAACAGTACTATTTTTATTTCCTATATCAACACGTTAATTTTTTGAAATGGTTTTGGTTTCTTCATATTATCTTAAAAGTATCGAATAACATTAACCAGCAGGATCTCATTACTTTTTTAGTTGTTCACTATAATGTCGATTTTCAATACATATTTAGTTGGAACGGTTATCTAAATTCTTTTGGTTTAAAATTGAGACGAGAATCGATTGTAATTTCTATGCATTTTTTAAATTACACAAAACACACCGACGTAATGGCTGAAGCGTCTGACTTAAAAGTGGGTAGTTATGGAATAACATTTAGTACTTTAATAAAGTTCTTACACCTATATTCTAACATCACCATATGACTTAGAAGGACTACCAAACGTCTCATGTTCTACATTGTTAGGAAATAGCATTCATTCATTGATTCAGAAGAAATAACATGTTAGTAACGTGTGTTTACACATTGGGAGTGGATTTGGCAAACGCTTCGTGTTTCGATCTCATTTGACTATCGGTCATTAAATAAATGAAGGCCGGTTTAAAACTAACATTTCGGTGTCATTGTCACTGTTGGCGTCAAATATATTAATAGAAACATTTCTAAGATAAATTTTTGAGAATAGTTTTTGCGGTATTAACTGCTTTTCAAATCTCCATAAACGATCGAACGAAACGATCTCATAGAAAAGAGTCTCGTTGTCTAGATTTTGAATATTTTACTGTTATTTACTTTTTCTAATTCAGCTGTCGCAACGTTTCACTTTGTCGTGTTAATTCTGTAGATGCACAATCTTTTCCACTAGTAACTCTATTAAAAAACGATGGATTCCGCGCGAGTACAAAATCACATATCTCTTTGCCTTAAATCTAACAATTATATAACATTTAATAGTAAAAGGCGCATACATACTTGCACACATTCAAAGTCTATGTCCAATATATAGGATTGACTTTAATCATAGAACACAAATTGTTGAACAAGAGGATTTTATTAAAACATTACAGTATATCTGATCTATGTGCTGACAGACTCAGTTTAATATTAATTTATAAAACGAAGCAATTAAAAGTAATTGCCTACAACAGTTTACAAACACTAGCCCATATGCGTGTATCATGAAACGATGCATCATGCACTCAATTCACTAAATCGATGTTAAGTAAGCCAATCTAAGACGCATCAGAAGCATCTGTTAGCGATTGATCCGGGCATTCCACTCGACAGAACGTTCTATCGTTCCGTGTGCATGCCCACACTCAGTCCAGATGCGATCATACCGATTACAAACGCCCATACACTGTGATATGTTACTGTCCCACAGATTATGTACGATTAATTTTATTGATACACTTTGTATGTGTCGAAATCTTTGGTTACTGGCGAAATATTTAATTATAATTCAGACTATAGCTTTCGGCCATTTCTTGTAGTGGTTAGTGCGTCAAGAAATGATTTGTTAAAAAAAATTATTTGTATTGTTCCTAGGTACATGTAATATTTATATTACAGTAACCTCCAAATAATAACTCTTTTTTACTCCCTGCTATATGTACAACATTTCACGAAGGAAGTATTTAATTTTATGCGTATGTGCAGTATGTAATTACTACCAAATTACGAAATTTGCTACGTACGGCTACATTAGTTAATTTGAAAATGTTTAAATACATTACATTATACATTTAAATTATTAAAAGGCTAGACACTTACAAAGAAAAAAATGTGTTAATTTCCTTTTTTTAGTATTTCTAGCAAATACTAGCCAGTTAGTTTCGTCAGTCATTAACAGTTCGTTCATTGATTAATATTTCTACAATTTTTCACTGACAGAGTATAAAAGTTTTTATGTAAACTTAATCATCATGAAAATAAAAACTGAACACTTAAGAAAACGAAAAAAACATTAATTTCATGGTATTCACTATTTTCTCCGTCCTACTTTTTACCGTTGCAAAGTAAATGATCTTTTCAATTCTATTTTGAGACATTTCTTTCGTACGCATTACTTTCTCTGTCACAGTAGAAACCTGTCCATCATTCTGATCTACATTTGTGGTATCACAGAAATGTAAACACGTGTGATAAAGGTATATATTTTGTAACGTTTAAGAGGTAGGGCAGTTGTAATGGGACCAAATCTAAGATCGTTGATCCAGTATTAGTATAACTGACATTCTTTCTACATCCATTATTGTGTTTGTTACATATAAAATTGCCGGCTTGTCAATGTATTTTTGTAATGAAGACAGATTAATAATATTTAATTAATTTAGTCTAAAAAAAATTGAAGTAAGTGTTCGATAAAAAAATGTAGAAATTGCCTGTAGAAAATTATGGATGGCCTTCTTTAGCGTTAACATGAATCGATGACTCTAGTACCTATTTACTGTTTAGGTAGGTACGTATTTATAGTTTTTAATTGTGCTATAAGGCAAAATTAATATCTAGTAAACTATATACACAATAATTATAATCAGAAAGCAGACTGTAGATCGGTACATTATAATGTAAGAGTTAGTACGTTAAAAGTGAAACAAATTCAACTACAGAACACATTATGGGTAATTGTAGCAAAGTCACTGTCATTGACTAATTAACAAAGGCCATGCCGTTGGGTCGCTGTTACAACAGTGTATGTGAACAAGAATGTTGTTTCTGAACATTATGACTGTTATAGATATCCAGCGACTGAATTTTTATCGATTAATCACGCTCGATGGTTATTAAGTAATTTTACCACTTAATGTATCAGTATCAAATACTTGTTCGATATTTGAAAATGTGACGTAGGACAGATACAAATAACTTTCTGTATATTATTTTGTGGAATATCTTATTTTTTTAGTAAGATACTTCTTCTACTATCAATAATATAACCGAGAGACGAGTCGAGAGAGGTTTAACCTATAACATGATCTGACCTCTTTGCTATCACTTAGCAGATTAGCACCTTTTGCTCTTTATCTTCATGTATGTTTTTGATGCTAATTATCACTTCTACGAGAGAACTAGAGTGTTCAATAAACTGATACCATAAATACGTTCTAAATTACATATTTTGCTTTAACAACATTACTTAATTTACATTATTTGTTAATTACTTTTGTCAATGTGTAATTTAACTGAATTTGAACTTTTAAGATGATCATTCAATTCAGTCACAAGACTTCGTAAGCGATTTATGTATGCTACATAGTACATAAGCGATTTATGTACGATGTGTTTGTAATATAATACTACATGTTCATACTTTTGAGGCCGACTGTACATAATACATATTGGTAACAAAAAATACATACATGAGCATTCCTAGGCTACATGTTTTCTAAACACTTTCCCCTTTTTACGTATGCAGAATGCGTTTTATTGAAGGACCTACTACACCGACGTAGTAATTTCAAAATAAATTCACCAACATTTATATTACTCTATAAATATATAGATAGTAAGAAATGAGTTATGTTACGAGTTTTTATAACATGAGTAAAAGCGCGTCTGGTGTAGTTCTTACACATACCTCAACCTTACATCGTTTATAATGTTGGTTTTAGTTTACCATTACAATGTTTACAGTCAATAAATGTCTCTTTTTATATCTATGAAAATGAACTATGGTATAATATATAACTACTACATTGACATACTTTTGTTATTTTTAAATATTACGGGAATATAAAGAGGTGTATACACAGGTAATTTATTTAAGGCCGCCTGTGCTTATTCATTTCTGAAGTAAGACTAGTCTTTAATAACACTACTAAGTTTATACATCTCACACTCGACTAGCTGACTCTCAAACTAGATGAAATCTGTACTATGGTAGCCAGACTGCTGATAAAAATACTTATAGATAAATTACATCCAGAAACATGACACATAATCCCGCTCACCACATAGTAACCCTGAACAGTCAGAGCAACTAAACACTAGATCGACAGGTTGGTTGGAGTCATACTTATTTGTTTCCATGATTGGAAAGTTGTTCGTTTTGTTTATTGTGGTAAAGAATATTCTCTATTTTTTCTAATGTGTATTAAAACATAACAAAAAAAAGAGTATGAATAAGATATTTTTAAACTTAGATTTTCTGACAGGTTTCTCTTAAGAAACTTGACTGTTTTTTTTTAAATTTTATATCTAGATAAATATTTTTGGTATTTGAAACACTTACATGTCGATTTGTTTTTTTTTATTAGCAAGAATGTTGGCGAAACATAAAGAGAAACCTTAACATAACACAATTTTGTTTTTTTTTTCAAATGTCGTTATAGATTTTTAAATGTCGTAATGAATCGTTGTATTATAATGTAATATCAATTTGTGAGTGTTATTAATGTTATTTATGTAATGTTATTTTCTATTTAAAGTTGTTTTAGGTACCTTTTTGACTTAGTATTGTCATGGTCACTCATCCGAGTGGGCTGATGACTTGTATGTTACTTCACTCCGCTACTGTTGTGCATAAGTTTGCAATTCACAAAATCTTAAGTAGGATTTTAAACTATTTCGTTTTCGACACTTTTTTCGAGAAAACTAATTTTCGTGGTTCATTTATTTCTGATGCAGTTCGAGAGACAATAATGACTAATAATAATAGTTGTGTCATGAGAGCAAAACTCACGTAATCGTGGTTTACCTTGTTTTAGACTACTGCGCGAAGGTCGATAGCGCGCGCGCAACAGAAGGCGTCGTGACGTCACCACGTGCACGTGTTTGTCGCTCACTCATGTGTACAAGAATATAAATTGTAAACAATACAACCTCTTCATATAAACATAAGCTTTAGTTTTTTCTTTATTATGACATGCCCAAGCCATGCTGGTATAGGAAATGTTACCATATTACCTTCACAAAAAAAATACGCATATACGTATAAAATTGTTAAATAACCTAAAATGATTTGCCTATACACGTATATGTAGGTACTTATATAAACCTTTATGTGAGACACGTAGGTATCAAATCCAAACAAGTTATTATGTCCTAGGAAATTTCTTCACAATAAGATTTATAAAAGGCAATTTAATACTATAATGATTTCCTTCAAAGCTGGCTATCTCGCAAGTTTAAAAATAAAAGTTATAATAAATGAGTAATGTGAGTGACCATGGTTTATAACCACAGCAGTGTCATTGTCAAGCTTAGTCAGAGGACTACGAGTAGGTAACTCACACAAAAACTATATATGGTCATGGACCTGAGAGATTACGGGCGTCTGGCGAAGGTCAGCTACTCCATTGAGCGTTTTTTAAAGAAAAATGGTATAAATATTCTAGTTTACTTCTGGTTTGATTGGTTTTTTATAAAATCACATCCTTAGTTATGTGATAAATCATTGTTATTATCTACATCTCTTAAAAGTCAACACTTCCTTTTTGATTTAAAATTTTTTAATAAATATTTTAATTACATATTCAATGACAGCGTTTGTTTTATAACACCACTCCAGTGTCAACTTTTGTCATAGTATCCTACTAATATTATAAATGCGAAAGTTTGTGAGTATGGATGTTTGTTACTCTTTCACGAAAAAACTACTAGACGGATTTGGATGCAACTTTACAGTAATATAGGTTATACATCGGAAT
Organism: Hypercompe scribonia; assembly: GCA_949316085.1. Lineage (NCBI taxonomy): Eukaryota > Metazoa > Arthropoda > Insecta > Lepidoptera > Erebidae > Hypercompe > Hypercompe scribonia. The sequence goes on from OX438975.1 coordinate 10,663,323, forward strand.
AACATATAGGCTTCAATTTGTAATGATTTTATGTAATGTTGATCGTAACATAACGATACATGTGAATTAAGTCGGAAAACAAATCTGGCCTCTGAGAGTTATGTTGGCATACTCTGCCTAAACCATTGAAGTTACACAAAGATGATGTACCGTTGGATTGTTTGTAAAAAAAAAAATTAAAATGATCTGTTACGAAACTTAACGTGGCAAACCCAATTCCACGCGAGCGAAGCCGTGGGCAAAAGCTAGTATTTCATAATATAAAGAAATATTAATTATAAGGTAAAGAATAAATACACGGCAAACGTTAACTTACCAAAGTATTCACCAATAGTACATTAGTAACCGATAGTCATCGGGCCGGAGATACAGACAGATAAACATATTTACGAAGTTCGTAAAGCCGTAGATGGTGTTATTGTTATGAGAATGCAATTAAAAATATTAAGGTGACAGTCAGCCCCATTTGTCCATTTTACCCACTATTCATTACGCGGTCAAGGTTTTGTTTACTGACGTCATATTTACCTTGTCAGTATCAAGCAAGTCACACCGCCATCACTTAAAATATCATACCTGACCTCTGATCTTAGCCACGCACAAACAATATAAATTTAAATTTTAATTACAATGAGTATTACTGGCTTAGTTTGATAAAAATAAAAGAAAACATTTGCATTGTTGCTGAACGGGGATTTTTCCTTTCTTGCCTTCGCGTCCCTGATTTCGAATCTGAAGTGAATTACTCCTTTATCCTCATTCATAGTATAAATGTGAAACGAGTTTGGTTATTATGTTTTTAAGTTTTAACTAAACAACCGACCATTATAAGGTTTTACTCACAACTTATCAGGGATATTTTTTTTATAGAAGCCTACCAAAGTGACTCTCTTCTGCCGGATGGAAAGCATGAATAGAATCCAAGAGCGGTGGTTGCCATGCTCACTGTGAATGAAGACAATGCAGTATGGTGAACTCGCTATGGCGGCCTAAGCTATTGATATAAACAAGACATGGAGTACTAGAAGGCAAGGAAAGGCAAATAATGCAAAGGCAGTCCAGTCTTATTATGTGTAAAACTTAGTGGCTGCTCTGTCACAGAAGTAACGTTGTGGTATTGGAGAGTAACAGTTTGCTTTACCAAAAAAGAGGTAGATCCCACTTAAGCTGGTAAACTTACTTAGGTAGTAAGATGCTCTCTGTACAGAATGACATCATCAAAAAATGCTTACATTAACACGATGCGTAATACAATATGCAACAGAAATGAGTCAGTACGTTATGGACTCTTGAATTCCAGTAACTCCATGGCTCCGTGACTAGTTTAAACTATGGGATGAATAACACGCAAGAGTTATCGAAATGTTTGTTAATTTACGCATGAAAATTAGAATCATTAATATCGCTTACAGCGTTCATTGAGCTTTGTTTAGCGTTGTTAGATGACCCGGTTTAACTAGAGTGTTCCTATTTCTTAAAGGAACGTCAATTTAAATACGGACTCTTGAGTTTTGTATCCATAAGCAGCAAAAAACGGATCTCTGTAAGGACACGCAGGTGGTCATTGCTCATAATAATATGCATGTATTTATCTGTGTCAACTAATGTGTTAATAACTAAACGACTGCCGAGGAATCTCAATTACTTTGTGTTTCTTTTCGTTTATGGATAAGTTTAACGTTATTTGTTAGGTTGTATACATAAAGTGTATAAGGAAATGAATGTTGTACAGGTCTACAATCAATTAAAGACTACTCGTTACCCACAATCTGAAATAATTTTCATATTAAAATTCAATGGTGTGTATTGATTCTTTTGTAAATTGGATAGCTTATATTCAATGTATTTAATATCAATATCAATACTGGGACTCCTAAAAGTACATAAACGCAACTTTAAAATATAACTTAACCTTTATTATCAGTACATGGAGCAAAAACTTTCTCCTCCGTAGAACAAAAAAAGGAAAGATCCAACCCTACCATGTAATCTATTCTTTAGTGTTATTAACACACTCAAAACTTTCATATAAACATACGATTTGTGGTAAAAGGTTTCTTACCTAAAATTAGAGGTTTCATGATGTGCAGTCATTTATAAGAATTTACTATTTTACACTTGAAAATTAATCACAACACTTGACGGCTGTGGTCTATCTAATAGAATATGCCTACTAAATCAAATTATGGTTAATGTATGTTTCATTTGGAATGTGAATACGTTGGCATGCTTCCAGATCCATAGTGATTATTGAAATCATATCGTTAATTAAAAACGAACATACACATAGACTCGATAGTTTAGTTTCCTTCCGATAATTTTGAATATTGCTGGTTTGACGTTTATTTTTCTAACAACGACGAAAGCGTTCTTAACTGAATAAGCAAGCAGTTCTACTGTGTATAGCAATTTTTAAAATTGGAATAAGCTGATACTATCGCGTTTCTTTTAACAGAATAATCTTCTAGGTCTTTTATCTATTGACCCCCTTAGCCAAGGTGCAAACGTTTCGTGTCGATTCTCTTTCTACAATCACTAGCGTCTCTTTTCTCTTGTATTATTGTTAATATTTGGTTCTGACCACGAGACTTAGCGTTGAGAGACGTCATTCCCATACATTTGTTAGTTTTGTAATAACGTTCACGTATGTTAACTTGGCTAGAGGAACAGATTGGACTTGACAATGAACAAGTGATTGTCTTAATATTGAAAGTGCTAACAGATGTCTCAGTAAATCATTAGCTGTACGCTAACCGTGTGGTGATTTAGCAATTTAATTATCTATATAGTATATCTATCTCTATTAGTATATCCATGAATTAAAGAAAGATGAACATTCACACACATCTAGAATTAGGACATTTATCTACTCATAAATAAAATTATGTTAGTGCAGCATCAATTAGTTTATAAATTTAGTAATTAAAAAAATGAATAACAATTGATCGACTTATGTAAAATATTTAGTATTTAAATACTAAAATCAGATTGGTAATTTGTAAAATACATTAATGTAATAATCACAAATATTAAGTAGTATATGAAATTGTTTAAATAATAATAATAATAAAGCCCTTTTATTCCGAATTACATGTTTTTCATTTAGATTGATATATGAAATTGTATAGAATGGTATTAAAAATAAAGAATTTTAATTAGGATTGTAACAGTATCGAAAGAGGCTGCCTACACAAGTTCTCGTGTAGTTGTAGAGTAGAAAGTATTGTAACGGGGATAATCTACTGGGAAGAACTTAAGAAATGTTAGTTAGTACTACCATATTCAGCGTTACCATAAATGGTAGAAGCCGGGAACATAGACGTGTTCTCACACATATCAAACATGTCCCAACTGTTTGTACCGTTTCCCATTTAATACCAGTATGGACATAACTGTTCTATTTCAAAGAAACGCTGCATTTACATTTGTATATTTCTCTGATAACGGTTTAGATTAAGAATAACAATGCTTCACGATTTGTATTGCCAATAGCTATATAATGGTTGTAACTTGTATTGTAATATATTGAAGATACATTACAAAGAGGTTAAAAAAGAATTTAAAAGACACCAGCTGTCTATTCTGCCACTAGAGACGCACACGCAACGCTGAGGGCCCTAAAAATAAAAACTGAACTGATCCATGAATGAGGAACGACCGCCAGTCTTTCTGGTTACCTTTCCATGCACCTTTCTATAGCTAATAATGGCGATAATAAACGATATAAAAAATTGATTGGTTTGAATATATCAACTCGTCTATATAAAGATTTCACTCCAGTTTTTAATCATTATTTTTGTAAGATTAACCCGTTTATAGTTATAGCTAGGATTGTTTAAAATTTACAATAGTTTGCCGTTGGACACCAGCAAAGAACCAGACAAAATTGTATGTAAGGGTAAATTTCCAAAACATTTATTATAATAAGTGATTGTTGTAGCTCAAACCTTCAACCCTGTTTCGGGGGCAAACATTGTTAGCTTTGTTAGTTTTGGTAAAATAAATTATAGAACTACACTGTTTGAATCTTGTTCAAAACCTACTCTCAGGGTTTGAAATGTAAGTGGACTGATAAGTATTGATGAAGATATTTTAAGAACTTCAAGTCGTAATGAAGTATTCAATAACCATGAAAATCAGAAGTGCGTGACCGGCTATGGAACTCGTAACTAGAACACGTAAGATGACACATAATGGAATACCTTTTCACCATTACTCTTAGTAAAGATTAGGTATGATAACGTAATAAATTTCACCTACAGGAATTATAAACTACCAATAGTAAAGTTAATTTATTTGTTGTGGCATACATATATGCGTTTAATGTGTAAGAATATATGTTAGTAGGTTAAGTAAGAAATAAAATAAGTATAAATATTTCGTACATTTGACACACAACGTCATCTAGTTTCAAACTAAACAGAGCTTGTTATGATAACTAGACTGGATGATAGAATACTTATATTCTTTTTTTTTTGTAAATACACACATATCATACAAACATTTGGTTCGACACTTGAATCGAACCTGAGACATCAAACACAGCAGTCGCATTTACTACCGCTGCGCCACCGAGGCAGTTGAATCAAGTATACCTGTTTTATCTTAAATTATGGCATATTAAACTATATTTTGGAAAAAAATGCATCTTTTATTTAAGCCATGTTTATTTTTATAGATGAATGCTCAAACTTAGGCCGCCAGAGCGTGGGTCACTATATTGCATTATCGGCATTCGTATTGAGTATGGCGACCACCACTCTTTGATTCTATTCATGCTTTCCATCAGGCAGACTACAGTTACTTTGGTAAGCTTCCATAAAAAAAATTAGATGTCCAACCATTTTCTTCCACTAAAACTTATGTTCAGTGATCAGAATATACAGTATAAGATCTTTCAATAGATCTAATAGTTTCTAAGTTTAGAACAATTACGCATTAAAACAATGAAACTATACCTCTTTATAATCATGTTAATCTAGCAATAATAGTAATTTCCACGTGGCTACGCACGTGTATTATACATTATACGAGTACTACAATGTGTAGGTAATATTTGCTTTATAGCAATTGGATATCAGCTGTCTAATGACTTCATACATTAAATTATCAAACAATTTTTTTTGTGTGTTGGAATTCTTAAGCAAAGGAACTAATAATCACGATATATTGTAAGAGTTTTGGAATAACGTTCCATCCTATTTATAATTATGACAATGAACTTAATTGCAAACACTCAATCTCTCTCAATGACCTAATGTGAATAAAAAAAAGAAAATTGAATATTGTTACTTTTTACTTATAGTGCGATGAGACGAAAAATGACAAATGTATAGTAAATAGATATACAAAATACATTTCTCACGACAAATCTTTTATAGATTCAATAGTGACTTCTGAAAAATTCTAAGACAGACTTAACAATCAATAATCAAGTTCTCAACTCTATTCTAGTAATACTGTATTCTGTTTACATGTCTGATTTTTCCATGAAATAGTACGAAAGTTGCGATTTAAATAGCTGTGCCTAAATATAAACAACATTCTCTCTACTAGTGACCTAATAATTTTTAGCATTATAAAACAAACTCACGGTAGGTCTTTTCACTCAAAAATAGGATACGTCCTTGAATGAATAATAATTTATGTTATGTGTGACTTCCTAAGTGGTTATAAATTGCATTATATTCGTCAGTGAGATCACATGTATATTCGAACAAGTTATGATTGTAAAATGGCGAATGGAAGCAAAATGGATGTAAGCGAAATGACTGTGACGTTTATTTTAAATTTTTAGTATTGTTATTTGACCAAATCACATTTATTGGTCGTAATCCTATAAGTTTTTTTACCTATGGTAGTAGTATATAGTTCAATTGATAATGATAATTTTGTCAAACTTAACATTTATAATTCGAAAGCTTATTTCCTATAGGAAAGCATCGAACTTAGAAATAAATAAATATATCTATATTAAGTACAATTTGAAACCAATTTGGCTTAGATTTCGTATGTTGTATTGTATTATTAGTTGTACATATTAGTTGTCATTATTATTTATATTTTTTAAACTTATTTAGTTCAACAAAACGAGGAGGTTCTTATTTCTTTTTCTTTAATTGAACAAAGAAATGGCAGTTAAAATTATGACTAATGCATTACATTATGTAATTCCATCAATGAGTAAGTATTTACTAAGCATACTTTGCGAGAGATGACTAAAAACATAATTCATTTTAAAATTTTGCCTAAATTTTCTTAAAAATGAAATAGTAATTATATCACAAGTCATGAAAGACGTACAGGAATTTTCATTGTGTGATAAGAAGACTGTTAAGTAAACAGTTTCAGTTAAGCTGTTGTAAGTATATGAAAAACATTTTCGAGCACCCACGATTATGTGACATTTTGTTTTCTTTGCTGCTATGACATTTGAGTGTATTTACTAGGAGTGACGTCATAACTGAAAGTAAATCAGTCAGTCAATCAGTAAATAAAAAAGTCTTTTTATACAAAAGTTTTGTAAACAATCGCAGTCGAAAACACATTTAGAATGTCAAAGCCTTAAAAACATATTTTAAAACTACATTTAATGTGCACACCTACACCTGCATAAGTTGGTTAACATTTTTATTTGCACATACATTGAGATAAATGACGACATCTTACGATACTATAAACATTGTGGGTGTTACGTAGAAACTGTTTTTTTTAAAAATAACTTCCAACTCATACTGTTCAAGGTAAGGACGTAGCGTAACCTAAATATATTCTAAAACAAAATCAAGGCCTTCACCAATGAACTGCATGTATTGATATATAATCAACACATTTAATTTGTCATTTAAAAAAGAACGCAAATGAAAAAAAAAATTACCTTGTACAGAAGGTTACAGAAATATAATAAATAACTGGTTATCACTGTTTAGCACTGCTAACAACTAAGAATTAAAATCACCCGACAGTTCACGTAATGTATGGTCAGTAGGCACGTAAAAACGATACGAGCGTCGTGATCGTTCGCCCGCCTCAAAACGTCTGCGTCTGAAGCATAGAGCTCAAACTCATCGCGGTTGTACTTAGCCGTGGCCGTTCTTGATTCTGACGAGCGTGTATAGGTATTATGGATCATGATGCGGTCAGTCTCCTGCATTTTCCTGGGAACATGAATTAACATTACTTTATCGTTTTGTTTTTGTATATAGAAATTACATTATATTCTATTGAAATATAGATTTCAAGGCAGTACCGTCTTATATAATATTACGCATAAATATTTAGGTTTTGAGAAAAATAAACTGTTCTTTTAATATTCTTGTGTAAACATATTGAATTTTACTCACTTGTGTTTGTATCTACGTGTAAAATATACGTAATGTATACACATTTAATCATTGACTTCTAGAAAAGTTTTAAGACACATTTATTTTGTAAATTAGAGAACTCTAGATAGTTATAATAGAGAATAGATAACCTTATTTAGATTAATGTTTTCTCTATTTAATTTAACGATTTACACGAGCAAGAGATAGTCTTCAGTTTGTGTAAGTCACTTTGCCAAACATTTGAATTACAGATTGCAGTAAAAGGACGTCAAAATGTTTCGCTTTCAGTTCTGTAAATTTACTTCGTACTTTAAATACATAAGATCACGCTTGCTCTCCGTGAGGGATAGGCAGAGGCATATTAAACGCCCTCTTTTCGCCAGTGTTTTGGTCTCCATGTATTCTCCAAATATAAGGAGTTTGGCCATAGGTCGGAAAGCATATTACTAGTGAACTAGCAAAATATGCTTTTAGATCTATATATGACCGAATTCATTGTTTTTAGTTATATGTAAAAATTTTTCTTTTTCATTCTACTTTATCTGACGAGTCTCTTGTCAGAGGTCATAGGTTCGGTTGCCACTCAAAACAAATACTTGTGTGATGGGCACGGTGTTCTATCCTATCCCCTATAGGGTATAATTTATCTAAAATATGTATGTATTTAGAAATTTATAATTATGATATTAGCAGTCTTATAACCGTAGTATAGGTTTTGACTAGTAAAGGACCAGACTGCCGTGTGTAAAAGTTGTGTAGTTATTATTATTATAACGTATGGTCATGTGTGAGAATCGGACGGACAGACGTCAACATATTATAATATGTGGACGTCTGTGCGTTAAATATATAGCAGAGAGTCATTTTTCATGCTCTGACCCGGTCAGGCTAGCAATCATAGTATTTAAAACTTCCTTTCAGAGTCGTATCATGACTTTGTGGGGCCCCGTGGTAATACTATCTAGGGGCCCCACCCTAGAGTCAAGGGCAGGAGAGGGCTTAGGCTCCAGTAAACTTTTTTATTCATTTAATGCTTTTACACGGTAGAAAATTTCTTCGTATTGCCAGCACCTTGAGACGCACGAGCTAGGAATATGTGTTATTGTCATTAGGACAACTTACAATACACCAGTGCCTCCCTAATTGCCTACCAAGGAGTGGAGTTCAAGCCTTGATTATGTCAAAACAGACAAATGACTAAAGTTACTCCCTCAAAAAGCAATTTCTTTCGATTTCGACAGGGTCTGGCCTGTCTGTTAGAAACTGAACTGATTGTATATATGTATTTAATGTCCTTTTTGTCTTAGTCTCGTTGTTTTTCAAATGTTGTATCCAGTTTTTGTGTACATTTAATTGTTGAAACTTTTTTATACATATGTAATTCTCCAATTATAAGTTGATATAATTAAAACAATTAAAAGAGTAATATGAATATTAAAACTAATTTATTTGACGAGCTAAAACATACAAAACAAAATGTAAGAATATCCCATAACTATCAATATTGAACTAGTAAGAAGTCGATCTATTAATTGAAACATTAAATATTTAAAGGGTTTATTTACTATTAATCATTCTCCTGAATATAACTTCTCAGACTATTAGTAAAAGATTTTTAAACCTGTTTTCAACTCGGGGTCTGTATTATCGTTCCGTAATTTCTAAGGAGGTTTTAAACCAAATAAGAAAAATTACATTATGATCACATTATGTTACAATATTGACAACATTAAAAAGTATAGTTCAATTGACATAAACATGTCAAATGTAAATTATATACAACAAAGTTAGAGTAATGCAATAAAAGCAATCAATAATAAACCTCATACCATAAAAATGAAACCAGAATGTAGATAACTTGAGCCCAGAACTTTAATCCATAAAAATGATAAACATTCTGTCGTACGTGGGCATGAATCTACAGGCAGAGTTGTGTTTGTGGACACTACTGGGCCTGGTGCGGACTATCTTCGATGCAACACTCTTCAAAGTGAACGCAAATTTAAAACAGGTGCCCACATACTTGTTGAAAGATCGATCCCAATAAAAGCATAACGTGTAAAGAATGTAAGTCTCGAAATAAAGTTTTGCCGCTTTTTAGAAAACAATGTGAAATAATTTTTGCCGCATTGTTTCATTAACGACATAATTGTGTAAATTATTAGCCGTCTGATATGGGAGTCTTTTCCTATGCCATTCTAAATGAGGACGTTGTTAATTAAATTAAAGAGATAATAATTAAACCTCATTCTCTCTTTAAACATTATGCTTTTGATAGGATCTCATTTATTTTGCAGATATTAATAGCAACATTGGTCATTAGTATGACATTCTTAAAATTATTTTTAGGCAGAGAAGTGAAGAAAACTTTTACTAATTAATAGCTAATACAGATTTGTATATATAGAACACATGACTAAAATGATTTTTTTTTCTTGTATATAAATTTTGTTTTCTACGAAAGTTAACTTAAGAACTTTGATGACTGGTGTTTTTTCATTATTTTGCAACAAGTGAGTAAAGTTATCAGAGGTCATAAACGTTCAAAATGGAGGAACATTCAAAAGTCAACAATACATTTGTATTGACATTGTGAAAACAGGATGATACTTTTAGAAGCTGACTTTCGCTTTATTTCCCTTGACTTGCCCGGTGCACTGCTGTAACCCGTATTAAATATATATAATAGTTGTTTACATAAGATCATATTTAAGTTGTATATATTAATAGGTATGGTCTAAATTCAGTTTATGATCACGATATCTGGCGTTTTTTATTTAATACGGGATTTTTAACATACAAGGGAGTGCATCTGCTATAAATAAATGATTATAATATGTTTTAATTTCTATGAAATCCGGCAACCATTTCTATGCTGTTATTTTACTGATAATCCCAACCAAATTACTATATGTAAAAAGGTATTTATGTTTGAAATGCTATAATTATGCCACAAAGGTATTGTTAATGACTTATTTTTTAGAAAAGCTTAGAGAATACCGTCCAGTGCCTCTACCTTAATCAACACTTCCGAAAACAATTCCACTTCTTGCCGCTACTTGTGTAGTTATATCACATATATGAAGTTAGATAAGAGGTTCTTCAACTAAAAATAATTTAACACGCACATATACACAAATATAACTTGTTTCATAATATACAAGTTATTTTTTAATTTTAAGATTTTTATAGTTTCCTTGGAATCAAAATTTTTATGTTTTTTGATATGTACTTTGAAAAGAAACCGATAGATTTTTTAATAGTGCAGATGTTAGAGAATTCTATTATTATTCTATACAATTTTTATGTAACAAAATGTTATAACTAGATGTAGCTTATGTATTGCCTAGGTAAGTCACAGTAATTGTTACTTACATTATGGTCGTTTTATATCATCATCAAAAACCAAAAGTGATATCATCTTTTTCTATAACAGTTCCATTTTTGAAACTAACAATTTCGTTTCATTATTATTGACTATATTATCTGAGGTACGTGTCTGTATATGTATAGCCTAGGCAAAATGATCAACTTTTTATACATTTCAGTAAGATAGTAAATAAATCTTATTTCTACCCGAGGTGAAGCAACTACGTGGACTACGTCCACTGACAGACGGATCGAATCATTTACCACCACGATATTAACGAGTTCGATGCAACAAATCGATTATAACGCTGATCTAAAAAGGTTATAACACCTTTTTTATAGGGCTTATTCAAATTGAATCAATGTGTTATGTCAGGTATAATCGGTTCGATCCCCACGTAGAATAATCACTTATACAAGTATAAATTGATTTCGTAACTGTATCCTAGTCTTGATTTAAGTTTAATAAGAAGTCTTATTCTGTTTTCATTTCCAAATGATATTTTTAAAAATTAGTAAACAAAAGTTACTGATAAATAAACCTTTTCACTACGAACCAGGTTTCGAAATATTGTACAATTATTTGATGAATGAATTAATCGGTTCTCAGCAATCATAACATCGATAGTGACTCAAATCCCTTTCCTTGTCAATTCAACGAAGCACTTATCTTTTCCTTATATAATGAATTATGCAGTTTCCTTAAATCATGTATCAGAATCGGGCATGTTACATAGGGCAAGATTGAAGCATCCCATTGAGACGTTGTAGAGTGAATTTAGATTCTAAACGTTTAGGATTTTCGGGTTAGTATAGTATTTATATATATATATATATTTATTTATATATATATATATATATATGTATTAGATTTATAGTATAGTAATCAACAATAAGCTACGGATATTTGACTTCCTCCTATTATTCAATGTAGCTAGAAAATTTTATTTGGAAATATATATTTTTAAGAATACTCTTCTTAATCACAGAAGTACAAAAGAGTTACTCCTATAAAAAAAAAAGATTTCAGAAAATCTAAGTTAACTAAATTAACGTAGATCAGTTTTTTTACTAACTTCTTAACTTTGTTTTTAAGCAAAAGTTTCACTTCATATCTCCTGTGTTCTTCACCAATATTAGAGATGTAAAAACTAGCCGCAAACAGGTAAAAGTTTTACGGCATCTGCTCTACGGTATTTTCATACTACGTTTAAGGTAAACTATATTTCGTTTCTGTGCAGGTATGGCAAATGAGTATGCCTTTGGAATTGTCGATGCCAGTTCAGCATGTTCTACGAACTATGATATCAGGCATCATGTTGGTTCAGTGCTTCACCGTCTACGTATACCTCGCCTCGTACATAGTACTACTGTATCCTGTTTTCCTGGTAAATTTATTAATTCGTATCGTAAAAGACTTGTGTGACACTGACCGATACCTCTGACACTATAACTAAAGCTTTGTTTAACAATTAGATTTTAACAATTAAATATATACAAAGATTTTTTATGTTAAATAAAATATTACATTATAGATATTAAAATGATAAGTCATTGTATTATAAACAAAGTTATTGGTATCGCACTTAATTTAATTATTGGTTGTAATTTAAAATTGTCGTCAAAAGTAGAATATTTACCATTAGACCATGTATTTATTTTTTTCTATGCTTTTTCATTGCTTAGTATACTTTTTAAGGTATTGAAAACTAAATTAAAAAAATATGACATTGTTCGTACTTGTAAAGTATGAACGACTTTCTACGGCTTTGTTCTAAATGTGAACTTCACTGGTAGTTACGTTCTCGGAAATAATTATAACAGGCAAGCTCATTTCATTAGTCAGAAATTTGGTATAACTAAATTCTTATAATTTTGTAACAATTCTGATATGGTCAGAGTTAGAAAACTTAATAACTCTATCAACTAATCTACATGAGACCTCGCCTTTAGTACGTAACTATGGAAAATGATGTCTCATAAAATAGTTATGCAGCTGTTTACAAAAACACGAATATACTTTAGGAAAATGTAAGTTACCTTTACTCACTCGAGTTGACTCAGTTCTAAAGTATTATATTATGTCAATAACAACAAGTGTAGAGTAAGGCAAAGTTTTGTCAAGATACTTTAGAGGCGTGTTACTTTAGATCGACAATCCTATCCGTTTGTCTTACTGTTTCCCCTCTTTCTTTGACTCGCCTGAAAATAATAACATACCCACGGAGGCACTGTTTGGCAGAAACGGCCAGATTTATATAGAAATCATTCAGACTTGTTTGAAATGTTAAACAATAAATCCGCCTAAACTAAAATTAGAAAAGGGCGGAAAGATCATAATAATAACACTAATAATTTCAATATCAGGAAGAACGTCCCGCCCTAGTTTTGCCCTGGCTTCTGCTAGCTGCTATAAGAAAATTACTGTGTGAATTGACAAGTTTAGCGGTTGGACTAGGGACGTGCGTACTCCTTGGGACGGCGAAACCAGCATGTATCAGGTTCATAGTAGTCAAGATTTCATCGATAATGCCCGCGTTTTACATGTGGATGTTAGTTTACAGGTACCAACACACCTTCGTCATTTATTTACAACTTATTAATTGACCAAGATTATTGCTTTTTGATGAAAGGGTAGAGTGTTTTCAGCCTTTATTGACTATAGAATTACTTTCTATTAAAAATGTAATAGTTGATGTGTTAAGGAAGTTTCACTTAAGGTCAAAACTATTTTAAAGTAGGAGGGGTGATCAATAAGTACTGATAATCAATATATAAAACAATAACTAGAGTAACAAATATATTTTATTTTTCTCTCCTTACAAATTAATACATTTAGTGTATCTTTTTTCTAAACCCTAATTCTCTTAGAAAAAAAATCCTTGTCTTGTCCTTCCAAAAGCGCCTCTACAGCGGCCATCACTTCACCATTGCCCTTAAATTTCTTACCCCGAAGGTGTTCTTCGAGCTAAGGAAAGAGATAGAAGACGCTGGGAGCCAGATCTGGCGAATAGGGAGGGCGTTCGAGCAGTTCGAATCCCATTTCTTGGATTGCAGCTATCGCAACTTCGGCTTTGTGAGCCAAGGCGTTGTCACCAGCAACACTCCAGCTTGCAGTTTGCCGTGTCTTTTCTCCTTGATGGTCGCTCGCAATCTTCTTGTTTCATCTGCGTAGTAAGGGCCCGTTATGGTGGTTCCCTTTTCCAAATATTCTACCACGATAATTCCTTTAGCGTCCCAAAAAACGGATGCCATAACCTTTCCCGCTGAACTTGACACTTTGGATTTCTTTGGCGTTGGTGAGGAGGCTCGTTGCCAGATCATCGTCTGCTGTTTGGTTTCAAGATTAAAACGTTGAATCCAGGTCTCGTTCATGGTCACGAAACGATTAAAATTTTTTTTTGATCGGGCTGCAAATTTAGAGATTGACCCTCGAAATGTCGAGTCGTTTCTTTTTTTGCTCTTCGGTTAACATTTTCGGCACCCAACGCGCCGTGACTTTTTTCATATGTAATTCATTTACCATTATTTTTTGAACTCTGCCATACGAGATCCTTGTGACCTCAGCAACATGCTTTACGGTCACTCTTCGATCGGCCAATACGATTTCTTCTAATTTTTTCACGTTGATCTCGGTCAGGAACGTGGATGGGCGTCCCTCGCGGTGTTTATCATCAGTGGATGTTCGGCTCAGTTTAAATTCCTTTGCTCAACGTAAAACTCTGGAATATGGAGAAGCAGACTCCCCCAACGTTTCTTTAAATTCATTGTGTATGTCTTTGGTAGATATTTTTTTCAAGCAGAGGTATTTAATGACGGTTCTAATTTCGTTTTTCTTTATTATGGTGTTATCTTGTCGACAGTTCGTATTCAAATGAACGTGCCTCCTTTTTTGTTTTTTTTTGATTTGACCTTAGCTGTTGGCCTCGGATGGCCTCTACAACTTTACCCGGATTTTTTTGGTGAGCGCTGAGGGCTCTCAACCGGTCATTTGTTAAGTAACATCGCCCAAGGGCACCCCCTGTGGGGTACGGACCTCGGGTTGGGGCGTTACTGCTAAGTTGGGGCGATCTATTCCATGTTTGGACGGTTTACGCGGCGCGAATGCCGCCCCCGGCCACGGGAGCGAAAGCGCGGACGGTTCGTATTTGTTTTCCTAGCTGCGTTCGCTCTACGTTGAGTGAGCGTAAGAGACACTGTTTTATGTATTGCTTGATGGTCAGCAATCTGAGGTCGATGTGAAGATCGACGCTGCGTACATACCACGGTGCTCCCGTAGCTTTGCGCATGAAGTTATTTTTAGTGTCTGAAGCCTACGGATCCTGTGTGGCCTAACGTGTGCGAAAACTACGCTACCGTACATCATTATAGGTCGAACGCATGCCGTGTATAACCTAATTTTGTTTTTTAAATCTAACATTGAACGCGCGTTTATTAAGCTGTGAAGACGTCCTAACACGTAGGCAGCCCGGCTGCGGACTGCCTTGATATGGGGGCCGAAGGTTAGACGGTCGTCAAGGGTTATACCTAAATATTTGGCCTGCCTAGCCCAAGGGATAGACTTGCCGAACATCCTAATCTGAGGCGTGCCTCCTGGGAATCGTGCTCTATTTATATGATTTTTTTTTATGCTAAACTAGCTCGTGTACAAACAAGCAAAAATATTTTTTTTCCTTTTTTGTGCGCCCCAGAAGTACCTGATTATCATTGTTTATTGATTACCCCTCGTATCTCTTTTGTAACTAATATATACAAAAAATTATGAGGCATTTTTCTTCTAGCTCCTTATAAATATTTATCTAGAAACATTAATATGTATTTAATTACACCCTTACATTAAAATTTTATCATTAAGCAATAGATTTATTTATGTTTAAAGGATTTTTATTTAATTACAGCTATTACCATGTTTTAAAAGTGGCATCAGCATTCAAAACCTTTCCTGTCTTACTTCCACCTGATGAACCAGATGAAGGGCTCGAATTGGCTGTCAGAAGACGACGCACTAAATCTTTATTCACAGAAGAACATCTTCGAAAGAAACTTGTAGCTGGCTTGTAAGTATGCTTTGTATACCTATGTCAAAACAGTTTGCTTCGGCAAGGCAAGATTCTTCGGCAGAAACGAGCTGACTAGACCGGAATTATATCACAGCCTCATAATTCGGTGACTCACTTCCGATCACAGTGACTGCGCTAATAGATGTGGCTTCAAACTCCCAATACTTTGTGTGATCTATAAATTGTTGTTCTAAGTCTGGATATTCTTTGTGTCTGTTTTATAAATACATGTGTGTAAAATTCCCTTACGACACAGGAGCACTCTTAATGCGATAGTAATTTTTTAAAAATTATTAACTCAAATGACCAGTCCGTTCCTTTTGCTCTCCTACATTATAATAATCTTGTTATAAATAAAATAATATAACTTCTAATTAAATGAAATGTAAAAATAGAAAATGATATTTATCTTTGTAAAGACTGATGTGATGAAAAATATTTAATAATAATTTAGTTAAATGATAAGTGCAAACCTGAAAGTAATGAAGTGAATAATTGTTTCTAAACTAAAAAATAGATTTTCCCAAACATATGGCACGATACAATTATTTTGCTATAGCCAAATAACGACTTGTTTATATTCTATATGAGTCAAAAATTGATAAAAAAATTATGTCTATAATTTAAATACTGAAATAGAGGAATAACACATTACCCATTTATGAACTTTGGACCAGATGATACGAAAAAAACAAATCTGATACATTCATTTACGGTACCAGAACCAATTAAAATAATTCTTTCAAATTTAGAATATGCTAAAATCTCTTTTTTTCAGCTACGCGGAAACGTCTCAATCCACTCTATCACCACGTTCACATTTGAATACCACAACATTACCAGTAGACACAAAATGTTCAGATCCAAGTATAGATGACAGCCAAGAAGAAGGTGATATTTTGCAGCCATTGTCTGTTGCATCTACTCGAAATATTGATGTTGGTACCTATGACGATTGGTTCGGTAGTGAAGTTGTAGTACCTCGCGGAGATCGTATTTTAGAACAATTCATTACAATGCTATTGAGAATAGGTATTTATTTGAACAAAGATGAAGCAGAATCTATTAAATCTCACATGTTCAATCCCAACGTATCGACGTTATGGGTTCCGTGTGAAAATATTGAGGCAGTGTCTTCAGATGGTTCCGATACACCTCCCCTTGTTGCTAACAGTAAAGGACAAACAGCTTCCTATCTTCGTGAATATCCACAAATATTTATGAAAAGATTAAGTTCTGAAGCTCCTCAGCCTGATGTTACAGTGATTCAAGTACAAAATACAGAAAGTGTTGTTAAAAATCGCCTACGAACCGAATCAAATGTAAGCCCACCAATAAGTTTTGAAACAAATGTAAGTGTACAAACACTGAGCCTCCAAAATAAAAAATCATCCAGAAGTAGTATTAGCATTGGACTACAATTGCCAAATCTGCAAAATGAACAGAGTACACAAAATAGTAACGAAAACGTTAGTAAAGTTATTGGAGAAATAATTTGTAGTTGTATCAGAATCATTTGTGATAGATCCAAGACGAAGTCTGAAGAGGTAGTTCAAAGCTTAATAGATTTTGCTATCCCTTCTCATGAAACTATTGTGTCTAAACGAGAGGAAGTAAACCAACAGTTTTCTTATGAAAACTCTATTAAAGAAGAAAATAAGAATGAAGAAGTTGACGTATTAACATCACAATCTAAAAAAAGTAAAACCGAACAAGACATTGTCCTCTTAGAAGTTCAAAACAGTGAGGCTGCGGAAAACAATTCAGCAGGTACTTTAAATGAACAAAATAATCAACGCAACACGTGTAATGAAAAGAATGTCGCATCCTGTACAAAGAAACTTAAAAAAGATTAGAAAAAAGTGAGAAAATAAAGATATTATTTTTTGTAATAGTTTATTATTACTATTAATATTCTCATGGTAATAATGACACCCTCATGATCTATCTTTTTCTCTTTCAAGCTAAGGTCATATTATAAATACTTAATTATGAAGTACCCACACATTTACTTATATAAGTTAGCAAAGGAATGCTTACATATTTTTATTACTTATTTAAATTAAATTACGGTTCGCAGATACTGTTTTTAACTGCTGCGACCGTATCTAAATATATTATTCGATAATTGAACTCATTTGGATCTATCATATCAGCCAAAAACATAGGAAGTTTATTTGAGATTATCCACGCCATTTGAGGGACTTCGTGGTCAATACGTAAATCGTTAGGGAGAACTAAGGTTCTGTTGTTTTGGGCTACAATCATTAAGTTACGGTTTAAGTACGGTTTACGTGTATCCCAACATCCGATACTGTCTTGAGAAATGAGGTTGAAGAACATTACACCGTTGCGGTCGATGGCTGCGGCTGATACCTGTCCATCGGCGCCGCGACACTCGCCAAGCAGTTCGAACTCACTCACGGCGTTGTCAACACGCGACGGGTCTCGTATTACAGATGTCCTTACCACGAACTCTAGGTCACTTGACATAGCGTGGTAATATAGAAACCGATCCCCTTGATGTACCTTGCCTAACGACATGCCAAAGATACCATCGGACCATTGAAAATTTAAGCCGTGTAATGTGTAGTTTGAAAGTAAAGGTTCGGGGTAAAATGTATAATGATTGAATCGCCAAAAAGCCTTGTCTTCGTTTCGGAAGACGATTAAGCCGAATCGCCATGCGTCTCCCATATACACATGTAGATCTCGGCACATCACATCTCTCGAGTCTACAACAAGGTTAGTGATCAACGAATTTTGTAAGACGAACTCGCTTGGGATTGGGTAACGGCCGATTACAGTGTTAGTGTTAACATTGATGGCGAAAAGTGTTGGCGGACAGGGATTACTGACGTCTCCGAAGGGTTCCAGTTGACCGGAGTCGAGAGCCCACATGACGCCGCAGTGATCTATGTTCATGCGGAACAGAGAGGTAAAGCCTGTACAGTTATCTGTGAAAGGAGAAAATAGTATTCTGAGTTAAGAAATATAACTACATTGTTTGCATGAATATAATTAACTGCCTCGGTGGCGCAGCGATAGCGAATGCGACTATTGTCCCTGAGGTCTCGGGTTCGATTCCCGGGTCGGATCAAATTTTTGTATAATCTGCAAATATTTGTATCGAAGTTTGGGTGTTTTCTATGTATAATAGGTATGTATTTAGAAAAAAAAGTAATTAAGTATTCTATCAGTCAGTCTAGTATTCATAGCACAAGGTGTCCTTAGTTTGAAACTAGATGACGTATGGTGTCTAATTTTAATATCCTGAATGTTTATTTATTTAATTAACTCGATTAGTTTGAAAGTCGTCAGTCAGTGTGGACCCAAATTTTGTATGCGCACCAACCCTTGTCTCAGTAGAATTACGCGTTTATTTCTTAATAATTAGACTATCTATTGCAAATATGATTCTTCAATGTGACTGGTACTGCCGAGGCGCATTCTTCAAAGAAGGTAGCAGCTTATTTGTATTAAGCATAATATTATAATATAACCTAAAAAATACATCAGTTTTATAAAAATTTAAAGATTACATGTGCATATTTCTTATAGAAGTACATACCCGCATTCTGCCAGTCCCAGCTAGGGTATGGCTTTAAAGTTGGCGACGTCGTTGATGATAGGAGTTCCACACTGGATAGTGTGGCTGGTACTCCTTTCTTCCAACGGGGTGTACTGACGAACAACCTGTCTTTCCATCGCTCGATTCCAAGTGGTATTACGTTAGATGGGATGAATTGCCTGAATTATTTACAATTATATTAATTTTAGTATGTCCGTTATCATAGTAGATCTTATGCTTATTCAAATTTTCTTTTATGTAACAATAAGAGAGTAAATATTTATGCGGTCAGTTTCCTAAACTATGTTAATGTGAGATTAATATTTTTTCGGGCATATATGTAATGTACTCTATCATATAGGGAGGGCCAAGAATTGGGTAGATGACTGTATCGTAAATAAATACCAATGTCCACTTCACTACAACTAATATCGCGAAACATCTCGGAAAATACAATTAACAGTGAAATATATTGTTCAATTGAGTAGTCTAAAACAGTGACGTCACAATTTTGTATGTAATACATTTTTCATACAAAATTGTCGTTTTAACAGATGATAAAAAGTAACTAATTTGACTAAGGTGTCATCTAGCCTATTCGCTAACAATTGTATCTAACATTTCGTGCAAATATGTTACGGGTGTTCTTGGGACCGATGCTATTGAAATTTGAGGGCTACAATAGTAACACATAGTTTTAACAAGATGGAGCCACTCGTCACACATCCAATGAATCCCTGCCGGTGGTCAAAGACATATTGCCGTAAAAGCTGATTTCCAGACGAGTTGACATTTCATGACCACCCAGAAGTCCAGATCTATTCCCAGCAGACTGCCTTTTATGGGGTTATTTAAGGAAACGTGTGTGTAAAAGAAGAATTCCAACTAATTAGCTTTCTTGTAAATAAACAATTTTTATAATATAATAAATGATTTTTTATACGATTTTTCAAATGTTAACTAATTCGTGGCCCACCCTATATGTAATGTTCTCTATTATACAATAACTGTAAAGGTTTATTGTGAAGTAATATTTACCTGTTGTTGATGGCTCGCTGGCGTAGTCTCTCATTTGGAAATTCAAAGTCCATTTCTTTCCATCTGTACAAAGTGCCTATCGGTTGCTTGCTGGCTGTTTGTGCATACCCGTAGCACGTTGCTATGATACTTGCTACTAGTAAAGTCAGTAAAATCTAAAAAAGAAAAAACATAGATAAATATAATATTTTAATACTGTAGAATAGTTTTATAGTACTTTCTCTTTTTAACCAAATCTGTGACAAAAATTCTTGTAGATTCCGAAACTTCTATCCATTGCTTTATTATTGTAAGAGCTATGAAGATGCGGTGGCAATGAGGTTTTATTACGTAAGTAGATATAGAGGTCAGGTTAGCTTAAGATGCGTTACGATAAAGGAAGGCTCGCACCTCTCTTTATTTGTAATATTATCTTTGCTCACGGTTCCGCCTGCGTCTAAATCGATTGTCATGGTAAATAATACCCTATGCCTTATTCTGATAAACAAGCTATATTACTGTAGTTCCAACTAAATCTGTACAGTAATTTTAAGAGTAACAAATATCTATACATATAACATCCTTATAAACTTTCGCACTTATAATATTTTAAAGTTAAAATTTTTTAAAAGTTTATGATAGAGTAGGTACTTAATTCAATATAACGCCATCTATCAGAAACCGCGAGTATTTTTTATAAAGTCTAACAACAAGGAATTAGTAGCGTAAACAATCTTGCTAATAGCCTTATATCGCCATCTATCGGAATTTGTAAAATTTGAAGTGATTCAAATATGCAATATAAAGGATCTTCCCATAGGTATGTGATATTTTACCACAGTAAAAAGTAGCATAAATCATTCTTCAGCCTTCTAACTCTCTCCAAATACAAAAATCATACCATAAAATCTTTGTGATTAATTTATAATTACTTATGTACCTAAACTATTTCTGTAAATTTTTAAATGTAAGTGTTATATGACAGATTGAAATAACTTCAGATTCCTTAGCCGTATATTTTAGTTTCTTTGCCTCCAATAAATCTAAGACTATATTTATCTACCTTGATCAGGATACGTTACGCAATAAGTTTTTTTAATCTACCATTCTCCTTTACGTAACATTTATTTTTTGTTTAGATAATAACCTATTGATATTCATAAGTCCTAAAGACGGAATATTATCCTGACATATTTCACTAACTTACGTTTTATCACATCATTATTCTGTAGATAATGACAAATATGAAGTGTTAAATAATTAGGCGCAGAAAACTGGTATTAAGTAATTCTTTCGTAGGTGAGTAATAGAATCCTGAGTTCAAAGCGGCCCCCCTTCCCCTAATTTTCAAGGCTCCTGATTCTTGGGGTGGACTGAAAGGGTGACGCACTTGTCACTTTTGAGGTTACCGAAGTCTAACGCCCCTGATCCTCGAGGTGGACTCACAAGGCGCTCTTGTAACTCTTGAGATATGAGTCCAACCTCCCTAATTCTCGAGGTGGATTCAAAGATTGGCGCACTTGTAAATCTTGAAATACAAGTATCCATGGGCAGCAGAACTCGCTTACCAATTACCAGGTGACCCATTCACGAATTGACCCATACCGTGAGGTAAACAAAAAGATAATACATAAAAACAATTTATATTACTGAATACGAACAATTAACTTGGCGTGATGCATTATTATGCTCTTTGATCTACATTTTAATATTTACATATCGATCTATTTATATAATCAGCTGAGAGAAACTACTTAACTAATTTCATATAAAATTGTAACGTTTTTGTTTGTTAAAAACATGGTTAATGATGGAGAAAGAACGTCAATGTATGGTACGTACCTAAAGAGGAATTTTAGAACCAATGCACGTAAATTGAAAAAAAACAGGTTACTAGTGATGTGCTGACTGTATATTCATCATCATTTCACTGGTCCATTGCTGCCCATAAACACCTCTACATAGAAAGGAAGTTTTGAACTACTATACTACGCCAGCAGGGAGATTTGTTTCAAGTTTGCCTTCTTTTTATAGTACTGTGGACCTGAGTAGTTTGTTCCGTGCTTGTGGACAGGTGTGGTGACACTTAGTATTCTTAATTATTATCACACAGATTGTTTTTTTTCTATAATAAATGTTTGTATATTTTACGCCTTTTTAAGTGGTCTAGTTTATGCAATAATGTTATTATACAACATACTTAACCATGTTACATATTACCTGTCGTGTAGTCGACTCAACTCGAATTGAATAATAAACATGTAGTTTAAAATTTGTTATTTAACAAGTCATGATAGTTGTATCAATGACACACTGATTAGCCGATGAAATAAGGGCAATAGTGTGACAACTTGATGGCTTCGTGGTGGCATACAGGTAGTGTATTCGACTGCTCTGCTGAGGTCTCAGGTTCGATTCCTGTTGTGTTTGTATAATCTACAAATGTTTGTTTCGAAATTTGGGTGTTTTTCTTAGTATTAATGTCATCAACAGACCTTAATAGCCCTCTTTACTAGACTTGTTGGTCTAGTGGTCAATGGCCCTGACCGCTAGGTCAGAGTTCGTGAGTTTGATTCTCAACCTGGACAAATATTTGTGTGATTAGCACGATTATTTGTTATTTGTCTGGGTTAATTTACCTATAAAATGTATTTATAAATATTTAAGTATAGGTATCAACAATTTATCAGTTAATCTAGCTGTCAGAGTACAGGCACTGCTTAGTTTGAAGCTGGGTATCATTGTGTGTCAGATAGATATTTCTAAAAATAACCAGAATTTTCTGCCTAGTTATTATTATTCTCAATATTATTTAGTGTCGGCTACTAGTTCATTCGGTTTTACCTGAATACCAATTTTCCCACGGAGTGACTGGCATCGGATGTTTACAACACTAAGGGCAAACTGAATTCAAAGGTTGAACTGGATGTTAGTATCTATGAGGGCACTGATTTCTGACATAGACGTTCATGACAATTTGGACCGTAGACTTAATGTGCCCTCCAAGGCACAAAATACTACCAAACTTCCATACTCCGATCTGTTAGTATGAATTTTTCTCGAGAATTGAATCCGAGACCTCTTGATTAGCAGTCGCATTCGTTAGCCGTTAACCAAACGACACTATTCTATTGCAATAGTCTGTAATATGATAATTGCCAGATGGCCTTTATAACAACGTACAGTATGCCGTAGTTACACATACTCGT
This sequence comes from Hypercompe scribonia, assembly GCA_949316085.1. Classification (NCBI taxonomy): domain Eukaryota; kingdom Metazoa; phylum Arthropoda; class Insecta; order Lepidoptera; family Erebidae; genus Hypercompe; species Hypercompe scribonia. The sequence goes on from OX438975.1 coordinate 10,686,874, forward strand.
AATAAGTATAAAACTGCTTTTCATTAATATATAATTAATGTGTCGACCAATCACATTAGTATGAATTAATTACTTTTGACTTTGAGTAATAAAATACTTTATATTACTAACACAAAAATTCAAGGAAGTGTGTTTTAGCCTTAAATTATGCAATGCTTATTTTATTATGTTATATTTGACACACAATTGAGACAAATCTTGATAAACATATTCTTCTGGACATATGCAACAAACTCTCCTAAACTCTCTATACTACGCTGAGTGTTGTGGGATTAAATCCCATATGGGACAACACTTTGTGTGATCCATAAATTGTTCTTCTGAGTCCGAGTGTTCTTTGTGTTTGTTTCTTGTGTTTGTAAAGTCCCTAGCGACACAGCGTTTATTCCTAATGTGGGCGTTGTCTTTCTAAAGAAAAACAAAACAAAACAAAAGCCTGCTGCAGTACCTAGTTGCTTTTCATTCACAATAAAAAAATTAAGATAACTGCTATAAAAAACCTAGGCAAGAAGCAAACCTGTATTGATGCATCTATACAAATTTGAATTTACTTTGTAATATTTCCTGTAACTTCGAATTTGCATATCAAAATAAATGTAAATCGTAAGACTAATAAAATAAAAACCAACAGTTATGCATTCTGTATTCATTTTATTACTTTATTAATTGTCTTTTATTAGGGAAATTAGACATATTCTGCTGTTTTATTCTACAACAACGATAAGCGCGGAGACACATTATACTGTAAAAATTGGCCATGCCAAAATTGTTTTGTTTTATATATACAATTAAAACAATAAATATGAAAATAAAATTATTATAGGCATAGGAAAATAAAGCCTTCACTGATTAAACTGATAAAAATAGTAATTAATTTCATATATTTATTTAATTAATATATTAAATTTATTACTGTACAGGTATACTTATATTCAAAAAGCTAAAATGTAGTGCATGTCATTGTAGAAATATATGTTCCTCAACCTTGCATGCCTTTCAGAGATTCATAGTTCGTATAAAAAAGATGAACAGATAAACAGATAAAAATGAAAAGATGATACATCTTTTGTAAGTACTGAGTTTTTTTCATGACATAGGCACCAAACAAGCAGACTGGACACCTGATGGAAAGTGATTATTGTCACCCATGTACGCCTGCATCTCAGGTGTCACATTCGCATTGTTGATCTTTGATCTGAGGTTCCATGGCCGGTAGTGACAGCTGTTTAACCGTGGTCGCAACCTTCTGCGAAGACGTCATTTCACAGAAGCAGGTGGCGGTGAAGGCCGGGAGGACGATCTTTACTTGGACCCAATTCCCTGCCGTCCTGTATCTGGCAACGGATGGAAAGGATGGGTCGCCCCTCCATCCACTACAGTGGCCAACCACGAGGAGGCAACGTAAGAGAGTTTACTCGTAGACGGTGTCTGCGTCAGAGCGAGTGGGTGCTGGGAGGAAAGCTAAATAACAGCAGTTCTCGAATCTCTACCGCTACAGGCGCAGAGTGGTACATTATGTGGTTCTAGCCAGTACGATTCCACTGAGAACCCCAGTGGGGTAATGACCCGTCGGGGTTTCCACACTTTTAAATAAAAAAAAACAAGAATACGCACTTTTCTTGATGGTTTGAAAGTCGTTTTGTTACGAAAATATCGCGGGCGATAATTTGTTCAATAGATATATTGTACGAATGAGTTTACAAATATCTTGGATTAAATTGAATGGTAACAATTGATAAGTACTCGTTAAAGCTGTTTATTAGTTTCAGAATAATTGTTAAAATTACCCAATAAACCTTCTGTTATCGAATTACTTTAGTATTCTATATTTAAAAATCGATTATTATGGAAAAGACTTCATACAATCCTTATTCGCACGTAGGAAGGAGCTTTAGTAAAGTCTCAGTAACACTAAAACGATCAATTCCGTCCGTTTAAGTAGAGAGGCCTATGCACACATATGTACATTGGGCGCCAGAGAGCCCGCAGCAAATTTTTTATGTATAGATTAATATCATAAGATATGGAAAAAGTTACTTTAGTATAATTTATTCAACAATATGCAATAGCCAGATAGATATCTCCTTATCTCGGGTCATTGCAGTGGCAATAAAAATATATCGTTGAGGTGATTTTGCAATATTGTCATGTAACTAAGTCAAAATTAAAGCTAAACTATAAGTGTATGAATATATTACAGACTTATGTGCTAACTGATTAAAATGACCATTTTCTTAGTAAAAAAACTATGTGAAAATCTCAAAAAAAATTGTAGATTGATTAAAACCTGTGTCGAACTTTTAGCGAGTTTTTAGAAGTTGCAATTCGAATATTCATCATAATCTGTTTAATAGCAAATGCTAGTATTGGGTTTCGTAAGATATACATAACATTATTTCTGCTAAATATATGAATATTTAGACGAACGCCATTCTTTACCTAATGAAGACATAAGCTTATAAACTTAGGACAATATCTATCCAAATTTAAGAACAAGTTGGCCTTGTCATTTAGAAGAATCAATATATAAAGTAATACATTTTACAAAACATTGGATTGGACTTATAGATCCAAATGATAAGAAAAATAATTTTGATGAGTGTTTAAACTTGCCCTTCAGTCTTAAAACCAGTCAAGTACACAACACAAGTCGTTGAGGTCACCGACATTTTAAAACTAGTATATGTTAAAAATATGTAACTATATATTAATTCAATATCACTTTTCGAACAATTAACACGCAACACCATCTAGTTTCAAATTGCGCAGAGCTTGTACTATGATAACTAGACTGACTGATAGAATACTTATATACTGTTTTTTTGTAAATACATACATATTATACATAGAAAACACCCAAACTTTGAAACAAATATTTGCAGATCACACATACATTAGTTCCGACTCGGGAATCGAACCCGAGGCCTCAAGCACAGCAGTCACGTACACTACTGCTGGGTTACCTGAGCAGTTAATACAGTTAACAGTTAATATCACTATGTAAATAAAATTGGGAAGACTTTTTATCTCAGTTATAAAGAATTTTGAAATGAAAAATAAACAGTTTTAGAACATGAGTGTAAAAAAGGTAATGTAGGTACTTCGTTTTCAAACGGATATTTCGATACATTTGATAGTTTTGAATATCTGGATTTCTTTATTTACATACTACCAATACAAAATATTATGTTTTATTTTAAAATTCATAATTGAAATGTGTACGACGTATGAAGGCTATTTACCTATAGTAAGGCTCAAGCAGAAGTCACAGATATAAAAGTGCATACGAAATTTGTATACTTGAAATCGTAGACTTTGTGTACTTGTATCTCCAAAGTCATAGACCGAGGGGAATTAAATAGTAACATTTTGCCAATTACAGAAAGGTAGCATGACACTCTCTAGCTGACCTATTGCCGCCAACCGGTTACTTTGGGAATAATCCTACTAATGTCATAAATGCGAAAGTTTGTGAGTATGGATATTTGTTACTCTTTCACGAAAAAAATACTGGACGGAATTGGATGAAAAAAAATTTACAGTATTTATATATTAGTAAAATGTACAAATTTACAGGATATATGTATCGGAATAATATATAGGCTGCAATTTGTAATGATTTCATGTAATTTTGGTCGTAATAAACGATAAAGATGATGTTTGCATGGATTGTTTCCATGTTAAAAATATATATATTTATTTAAAATGATCTGTTGCGAAACTTATTGTGGCAGACCAAATTCCACGTGAACGAAGCCGCGGGCAAAAGCCAGTAGATTAAAAATTCATGAGCATATTAGGAGGAAATAATAGCCTAACAGGAAAACAATCTACAAAATAAGATAAAACTACAACATAAGTCACGAACATATATGCTTAAAATGCCATATTTCTATAAAAACATAATTCTTTTATTATCAGCCCTTTAATTAAATCTAAATCGCCAACACAAGGAGAAAAGTTTTAACAGCTTCTCACCTTGTGTTGGAGACATTTTTAATACAAAATCTGACCAAAGCACCAACAGATTTACTATTTAGTAAATATGATGCAGTTGCTAGTAAACAGTATCCTTTGTAGTTTAGTAACAAAGCACTTTAGTTATGAATTAAAACGTAATTTAAATTTAAGCTTGTCAATTACACTGTTAGTAAACAAAATGTTGACTTACCTTTTTCATGGTGTCATATATTCTGTTCCACTTCTGATTTATACGTTAATATGAAACACGTCCGTCCGGTAGGTTGTTTAGAGCGGTTATGTATAAATAGCGAAGACTTTTACAAATTATAGAAGTTCTTGCATAAAGAATTTGAACTGGTCTTATACGTAATAATTGGAGCTAACAAACCGAACGACCCGAGTACTAAAGCCAGGGTACATTTACATTCGGTTTGTATGAAATAGTGAATTTTATTCGTCATACAATTAGTATATTATGATAATAGTATTCTTGGAACGGACTTTGTTTGTTGAACATACATTTTAAATGCTTTGTTTGAAATATTGTCTAAATTTAATTAATTACAGCATGCGCAATGGACATTTTTCATAAACTACTAGAGAAAATATAATTTTATCATATTTTAGCGATATATATTGTATGTTAAGATATTCTGAACCTATATTTAGACTATTTATACTGATTTGAAATATCTAATCTCGTTTTTATCAATAACTTCTGGTACAGTTATCTTCTAAGGTAGTTGTCAAACAATCAATCCTATTCAGAATTATCATTTTAATTACTTAGTTTGCATTGTGTTTGCTGGAACTTCATTACCTGAAAAACACGTAATGTGAAAAAAATATCTTAAACAAAATTCAAAAACAAGTAGTTAATTACGTACTTTATCACTTAGAAACTTTTATTTTCATTTAAAATAACCTGTAGTAGGTTTATAAGGTTCTAATGGATAACGAATACATGTACATACGTCAGTAATTAACATAGTAATGAAATATTAAACGGCTAATTATCTTAATTTTTTAATGAGAAAAGTTGTTTTTTTAAATGTAAGTTCTTTATAATTGTTAAATAGGGTAGTAGATTACATTGGAAAAGGAATATCCATTATAATAATTAATGAACTTTTATTCAGGACGTCATATTTTCTTATCCAGAGGTGTGTGTCCACAGACAATAAAAATATAGGAACTATGTAGGTGTATCGGGAGCGCACATTCTCGTGAGGTGGCGCTGCGATAAATTATGTTTATAACTTTACCATACGTTACAACAATAATAAGAACGAGATACATTGTGACGTTTGATCCTAACTTTAAATACCTTTGACATTGAAGAGAAACTTCGGAACACATATGTAATATAGAAAATAATAAAATCATATGTCCGTTCTTATCCCAATGCCGTGATTTACTCGTATAAATAACAAGTGACCTTATCTCGTGTTTGTATTTTTCTCGGTCGTCTAATTTATTTATGTTTTTATTTATTTGGAAGATAACAAATATGCTTTAAACTAGCTTTTCCCTGCAGCTTCACTCGCGTATATATCGATTTTGGTGGTGATTCTCTAAACTGATATAACTTTTTATTTGGCAATTAATTGAAATAAAACAAACAAAAAATGTTAAATGAAGTTTTCGACAATAGATAGGAGAAAACTATTTATATCTAAATCGGTTAAGTTCCTTCTGTGATTTGCACGCACAAATACAGACGAAAATTCTAAAAACTGCAGTTTTAAGTTCTATTGCCTTAATAAAAGCCCTTTCCTTAATATTTGTTCAACATCTTTAATTACAGTTATCCGCCTCTTACAATTTTATTATATCTATAGTATTGCGGCGAACTTTTTCTAAAGCATTCAATAAATTTTATTCTAATTACCATATCTGGGTTTACAGCAGGGGCTTTACCACGTGGGGTGCTGGGCTAGAAAACCTCCACGTGGTGCACCCTGGTAACGTTGGCGATGGTGTTCATCACTGCCAACGGCTAATATTCTAGCACGAAGAGGAAACCATTTTCTTCGGCAATTCGACCGAGACTTGGTCCAACAGAGCGGGCGTGTTCGTCGGATCCTCTGTTGGTTCTTCGCTCTTCGGAGCATTGAGGAGGAAAACCTCGGTAAAAAATCACGATGGTGGGACCCTTTCAAGGGTCGAAGTTCCTCCGTTCAGCGGTGGAAAAGTAAGACGGGCTCGGTGTGCACTTACACTGCCACCGAGCAGGCATCAGGAGACGTAATCTCCCTGCCGCCGTCGACATATCGTAGTCCCGAGTTGGAGTCTCGCGACTCCAATCGGGAGCGAGGGTCTTGGCTTAGCTGCCCGGACTGCGAGGAAGAAAACCTCTATAAAAAATTACCCCGAATCCCGTGTTCTGGTGCGTGACCAGGAGATGCATGGCTGATGGGTAGTTCAGTCGTAAGCGCACTCCCAGCCGAGGCACCTGCGGACCCCTCGGTTGGGCATAAATATACGCTTGCCCGGGTATTGGGGATCTCTGCCCGGGTCGACATTTATTCTCCCCATCTCGTGGGTTCAATAATGGAATTTCAATCAAACAAAAACAAAAACCTAAAAACTGTGGAAAGAAAGAAGGAGATAGATGGTGGGAAGCAAAAAAGGTCTGACGACTTGTCTTCCAACGACGAGGAAGCATTGGTTGGGATGCCTACCTCGGTGGGGCTCCCAGAAGTTATTATGACTGCTGGGAGCCGAAGAACATCGGAGCGATTACGTTCCAAGTCTACCGCGGGTGGAAGCTCTAGTGTGAGGACGGACGTGCTGGACTTTATGGAGACGGAGCTGTGTGACAGCCGAAAACGCGGACGCTCCAGGGATGAGGAGAGCGATACATCCCAGGAGATGCTACCTCCTAAGGTAGCAAGCAGCCGCAGAGGGAGGTTACGAACCCCGATCTCGGCCCCGTCAGGCTCCGTCTTCTGCAAGGCGGAAGCTTATAGACGGCTCAGGGCAGACGGCGAAATCTTGGCGGAGGAGGAGATTGCGGATCTCCTGCTAAAAATAAAGGAGCCGATGGTGGGGGATTCAGTTCCTCAAACACCATCGTCCATGCAGGAGAGAGCGAATGCGGCGGTGGCCATCATTCACAAAGTGGCCACCAAGTCGAGTAACCTTAAGGGCTCCTTTGTGAAAGCCCTTAAGGACTCCTCTTCCGCTATTGCGGGGGTCGTGGATACCCTCATCGGGGACGTGGCTCGGCTCCAGGCGGCCAACGATCGCCTGACGGGGCAAGTGGCTGAGCTCAGCGCTCAGTTCGCCCAATTCCGGGCGCATCGCCCGACAGAGGACCCGGTCACGTCCCCGTCTCAGTCTGCCCCCTCTTCCAGCCTCGGTGGCATTCCTGATGCCCATCTGCGCCAAATAACCGATGCAGTATGGCGCATGATGGACGGGCGTCTGGCTGGCCTGGAGGCAAGGTTGCCACCAGCTCCTGTTGTCCGGCCGCCGCTTGCGGGCCATAAAGCGGGGGTTGCATCGGGGTCAACATCGCTTCCCGTTGCGACCAGTCGCGTGTCCTACGCGGCGGCGGCAGCAGTTTCTGCTGCTGCTGCAACTGCTCCGAGGGCACGGCAGGCGGCCAAGGCAGCAGCCCGGACGCCCGCACCGAGGTCAGTGCCCAAAACAGCGGCAAAGACTGGGGCGGAGTTCCCTCCGCTCCCCACTCCAACCGCTGTATCTGGCACCTCAACAAGTGCTCTCTCCACATCTGCCCCTTCCACGGATGGTTGGCAGGTAGTCGGGGGGGCTAAGAAGTCCCGAAAGCGGGGTAAGAAGGCTGCACAAATAGCAGCCTCTACCCCGCAGGCGCCATCAGCTGCAGTGACTGCCACAAAGACGCCGCGCAAACTACAGGCGCCTAAAAGCGCGGCCGTGGTAGTCACCGTATCACCGGAGGCAGCTAGCAGCGGGCTGTCCTACGCGGCAATTTTCAAAAGGGCCCGGGACAGTCTCGCTCACGATTTCGAGACAGTAGGTGTCAGAATGCGCCTCGCCCAAACGGGAGCTCGAGTCCTCGAGTTCCCTGGGGCTGAAGGTGCTAAGACGGCGGACACAATTGCCGAGAAGCTGCGAGGTATGTTTACGGCTACGGATGGTGTCAAGATCGCCAGGCCCACCAAGTGCGCAGAATTGCGCATTTCGGGCCTGGACGATTCCATAACGACCGAGGATGTCCGCGTTGCAGTAAGAGAGAAGACGGGTTGCAACGCGGACAACATTAGGGTCGGCACCATCCGCCCCGGTCCAGGAGGACTTGGCGCAGTGTGGGTCAGCTGTCCCGTAGCGTCGGCCAAAATGTTGGGCGACGCCGGCAGGCTGCTCATCGGTTTCGTGAGCGCTAGGATCACAGTCCTGGCGGCGAGACCGATGAGGTGTTACAAGTGCCTGGCATCGGGACACACACGCGCCAAGTGCGTTAGTTGTTTCGACTGAAGCGGGTTATGTTTCCGCTGCGGTCGACTGGGGCACAAGGCAGCTGAATGCTCTGCCGCCCCTCACTGCCCAGCGTGTGCGGCGGGTGACAAGCCCGCCAATCACCAAATTGGGCAGGGAGGCTGTAAACCTCCCTACAATTCTCGGCAAGCGTCGGGGGCTAGCCAATCGACCCAGGCTGCCTCTGATGTCGTCCGCATGTCGGCATCGTTGCCCATGGAGGAGGTTGTAGAGACGGTCGAGTAATGGCCCAAGTCTCCAACCTCCTGGTCCAGACGAACCTGAACCACTGTGCCGCGGCGCAGGACCTTTTCCTGCAAACCATGGCACAGTGGTCGATCGGTGTTGCCGTAGCCGCGGAACCCTATTATGTTCCTCCCCGTCCAAATTGGTTGGGTGACCGGGACGGTTCCGTGGCAGTCGTCGGCTCCACGGCGGCTCATTCCCCGCCCTTGTCGCTAAGAGACAAGGGCACTGGATATGTTGCTGCCGAGTGGGGGGGGATCACTGTATATGGTGTATACTTCTCCCCCAACCGGAGTTTGAACGACTTCGAGGTTTTCCTTAACAACTTGGAAACCTCGATGCGGCGTCTAACGTCTGGGCACGTCTTAGTGCTGGGGGACTTCAACGCAAAGTCCATTGCGTGGGGTTCCCCCAGGACGGACGCTAGGGGCGAGGCCGTAGAGGAGTGGGCGGCCTCGGTGGGCCTCTGTTTACTAAACAGGGGCTCCACCAACACGTGTGTGCGACAGCAGGGAGGGTCGATAGTGGACCTTTCGTTCGCTACCCCTGCCCTCGCCGCACGAGTAAGGAACTGGCGTGTCCTGGAAGAGGTTGAGACGCTCTCGGACCATCTCTATATCCGATTTGAGCTCTCCCGGTCCCAGGACGCCAGTAGGGGTAACGCGGCGCGGCGTTCTTCTCGCTTTCCGCGGTGGGCTGTAACCAAATTAAATAGGGACCTACTAGAGGAGGCGGCCATTATTCACTCTTGGCTGTCTCCGCAGGCCCCGACCTAGGAGGTCGACATGGGGGCTGGTCGCTTCTGCGATGCCATTGCGCAGATATGTGATGCGGCCATGCCCTGCATCCGAGGTTGCCGGCCTCCACGGAAGGAGGTTTACTGGTGGTCCCAGGAGTTGGCGGACCTCCGCGCGGCCTGTACTCGTGCCCGGAGGTCCTACACCCGTAGTCGGCGGCGACACCGCGAAGAAGGCGGGGAGGACCAGCTTCATGAGGAGTACCGAGAGGCGCGGAAAACTCTGAAGCTGGCTTTAAGCCGCGCCAAAGAAATTAAGAGAAAGGAGATGCTGGAGGGTCTCGATCGTGACCCCTGGGGTTGCCCATATCGTGCGGCGCGACAAAGCTCCGCACGTCGGGCCCCCCCCTTACAGAGACACTCCAGCCCAGCTTCCTGCAGGAAGTGGTCGAGGGCCTTTTCCCGCAGCGGGTGGAACACACACCCCCGTCGATGACCTTCGTGGTCGGAGACGACGGGGGGAACGAGGACGATGTTCCGCCCGTCAGGGAATCGGAGGTAGGGGCGGTTGTTCTACGGATCCGCTCTAAGAACACCGCCCCCGGGCCGGACGGGATACCTGCCCGAGTGGTAGCCCGAGCCCTCGAACACATGTCGGACCGCCTCAGGGAGGTCCTGGATGCTAGTTTGGCGTCCGGACGCTTCCCTGAGTGCTGGAAAAGCGGGAAGCTGGTCCTATTGAGGAAGCCAGGACGGCCAACCGAATCAGTAACGGCCTATAGGCCCATCGTGTTGCTGGACGAGGCGGGTAAACTGTTTGAGAGGATACTCTCTGCCCGCATCGTCCGGCACCTCTGCGAGGTGGGCCCCGATCTGTCGGACGCCCAATTTGGTTTTCGGGCGGGGCGTTCGACAGTCGATGCCGTGCTGCGCCTGAGGGCCGTTACCGAAGAGGCGGTGAGCTGTGGCGGCGTGCTGTTGGCGGTGTCGTTGGACATCGCCAACGCATTTAATAGTCTGCCATTTAGCTGCATCAGGGAAGCACTCCACTACCACGGGGTGCCAAAGTACCTGAGGCGGCTTGTGGCAGACTATCTTGAGGAGCGTACCGTCATGTACGAGGATCGAGACGGTGTTCTAAGGCGGTGGCTCATGTCGTGTGGTGTTCCACAGGGGTCTGTCCTCGGACCACTCCTGTGGAACATGGGATACGACTGGGCCCTTCGAGGTCGTCTTCCCCCAGGGCTGGGCGTACTTTGTTACGCAGATGACACATTGATCACGGCCCGTGGGATGAACTTTCAAGAGGCGGCGCGCCTGGCCACCACGGGTGTCTCTCTGGTGGTCGAGCGAATTGAGGCGCTGGGTTTGCAGGTGGCCCTGGACAAGACGGAGGCCCTTTTGTTCCATGGGCCCCGTCGTGGTCCACCCTCCGGCGCCTCCATCGTGGTCAGTTCGGTCCTCGTATCGGTTCAGGCCCAGATGAAGTATCTGGGCCTGATCCTCGACGGCAGGTGGCTCTTCGACGAGCACTTCCGACAGCTTTCTCCAAAGCTGGTCGGCGCTGCTTCTGCCCTTGGGCGACTTTTGCCCAATCTGGGTGGAGCTAGCGTCGCGACAAGACGGCTATACACGGGGGTTGTAAGGTCAATGGCGCTGTATGGTGCACCGGTGTGGGCGGCGGCTCTGACCGCCCAGAATAGGGCTCGCCTCTGGCGCCCTCAGAGGATATTGGCGGTTAGAGCCATACGCGGTTACCGCACCGTATCGACGGAGGCGGCGTGCGCCTTGGCCGGAACTCCTCCGTGGGATTTGGAGGCGGAAGTGCTCGCCGAAGTTTATCGGCGGACGGCTGACTTCCGGGCGGGTAGCGGCATACAGCCCCCACCTGAAGAGATACGCGAGTGGCGAGAAGCCGCTCGTCGAGCCACGATGGCTGGTTGGTCGTCCCGGCTGGAGGCTCCACGTGCTGGTTTTGCCGCCGTGGAGGCTCTCCAGCCGGTCATCGCCGAGTGGGTGGGGCGGCAGCACGGGACCCTTTCCTTCCGACTAACGCAGGTCCTTTCCGGGCAAGGTTGCTTCGGGAGGTACCTGCACTCGGTCGCCAGGAGGGAATTGAGTCCCGCCTGTCACCACTGCGACTGCAGTGAGGACTCGGCTCAGCACACGCTAGCGGTTTGTTCCGCCTGGGCGGCGCAGCGTGGGGTCCTCACTGCAGTTATTGGAGGAGATCTCTCGCTACCGGCCGTCATACGCTCCATGGGAGCTCCCGGGAGGACGATATCCACTCGGACCCATTCGCCGTCGGCAAGCCGGGCGGCGGAGGCGCGCATACCAGCGCCTCATGCCGCCTTGAGTGTGGCCGCGGGTGGACGGGATGGGTTTTCCCCTCCATCCGCTATAATGGCCAGCCGCGAGGAGGCGACGTCCGTGTGTGCCGTACGTCGCCTAAAATAGAGAGTTTATCAGCAGATGGTGCCCCAGGTACCGGGCAGGCGCTAGGAGAGATCTGGATGTCGTAATAGCAGCGGTTCCCGGATCCCTCCTATCTCAAGCGCAGAGTGGCACACCGTGTGGTTTTAGTCGGTCCGATTCCGACACACCACTCTGCCGTAAACCCCGGTGGGGTGACGGCTCGAGGGGGTTTCCACACGTTAAAAAAAAAAAAAGGGGCTTTACCACGTTGAGCAAAAAGTACAAAGATTTTTCGTTTTTTATGTAGACAATGCTCGGATTGGGAATATATCACGCAAAGTGTTGTGGGTTCAAACTATACATAGAGCAATGGTAGAGAGCGGCGTAGTGACCTCTCTAACCTAGTGACGGCATCTGTGCAATCAAAGCTTTTCTGGTGACTTCAAGAAAATGATGGTACACCAGTAATAGATACGGTATTACATACGTAAACTCATTTGCTGGAAACCATCCAACAATTATGTATGTTTAGTAATCAATTCAAGATGACCTGGTGATCCTACGTAACACTATCATGTCTGTGGATTTTGTTACAACATATGAATTTCTAATAATTTTTAAATCTGTCAGTCATTAAAAAAGGAATTAAATTTACATAATATGTGCGTGCTTTCGTTACATTTACTTTCTTACTTATTTACCTTGCCCATTTTACGATTTAATGTTCAAAATGCCTGGTGGAAAGCAAAACGTCGTAGAGCCACGCTGATTTCAACACGAACGGGCCAGCTCGACCGGGACAGTACTACCCTCTCACAAAAGACCAACCTAAAGCCACAGTATCCGTGTTATAGCCAGCCCATTGATGCAGGGGTGACAGTTATTGTAGTAAGTGTGTGAACCTTATACCGCTACACTGACTGTCACGCCTTTTACGTTTGTAAGTGGGCGTGTAAAAGCATCTCACTAGGCCGCCATGGTGTAGAGCACTATATTGCATTATCTGCATTTGCACTGCGTTCTGCATTCACATGATGAATACAATTCTTAGATTCTATTCATATTTTCCATCAGGCAGTCATTTTGGAAGGCACTTAAAAAAAAACAAAAAAGAAACGTTTGCATTTATGATGTGTAACAAAATTATAATCTTCAAAATTTGGATGCTAATTCACCTTTGTCTACCTGGGATAAAGACGTGTGTATAAACGTATCATTTCATTGTCAATGTATTACATCAATCCTTTATTCGCACGCATGCGTATAAGTACCTATTGTAATGCGCGGCTATAGTTGTGACTTTAGAGTGTAGCAACCGAGTGGTTCTGAGTTCAAAATGTTAAGGATTTTATTTTATATTTTTGTTGTGTTTTCTTCCATTTAAGTACTTTTTCTTTTCATTTTATTTTTCATTACCGTTGTTTTCGTCTTACATATATTACTGACGCTGGTACCCTAAACACAAGTTGAATCTTATTCTGGATGCCAGAGTCGTAAGTACTGAAGTTATTTATATATTTTATGAATCATGCAATTTTTAAGCTATTACATAGCTTTGATCGCGGGCTTCGAGCGCGGCGACCGATTCAAGAAATTCCGTAACGAAAATAATCCTAACACCCTCCACTACTAGCGACACAGTGGTGTGTTGTTGAAAGCCCTGCATCGTCTAACGTCGTTTCAGTTCGGCAGACTTCGGCACGGTGTTTGTGTGCGTGCGACTAGACGTATGCGTGTAGACTGTACGAAGCTCGCACAGATCGAGACGAGCTGCTTCAAAATATTATAATTGCATAAGTTGATAAATAATGCTATGCAATAGCTTTACCACGGCAGTCCTCAAGTGTTACACGTACTTTTTTTCCCTTTGTTTAATTTTTTGAAGAAAATTAATCATAAGGTCAGATCCAGGGATAACATTTTTCCTTTATTCTAGATTCCAATACGGTTACTGTTAGGTCGAATCTGAACCAGCCTTCTGGGTTCTTATTGTTAGTGTTGATTACCGGTCTATGGTCTCGTAATAATTAAAGAAAAATACTCCCGCGTAGTCACACACATATTATGTGGCTGTAAAGTAATTATATTACAATAGCTTTTGCCCGTGGCTTCGTTCTCTCTCTCCTTTCTCTTCTTAAGAATTTAAACATTGTATTTTATACTAAGTTAATATTTAATTCTTAAGTGAAGATACATGAACAAAATTTAATATTGAACACAGTTATATTTAATATAATATATAAATTTGTTTTATATTATCAGCAAGGCCTGTCATGTCCGATTTAGTAAGTTGGTTAATTTTATGTAAATTACAGATTGAGCTGACTATAAGTAAATTTATATTTTTTCATGTAACATTTGTGCTCACTTGTTTATATTATATTTATGTAACTATTTTAGAGATACGAAGTGTGAGTAATATAAGGTAATACAGACATAGATTGTTATAATTTATACCGTTTAAATAGTTCTCATTATAAATATTTTTGACGTAGGTTGGTTATTTCATATATTTGAAAGACGAAGAAGACTTCTTGTGTGAAAAAGTTTGTTTATTACCTTATGGCACTCTTCATTAAGGATGTTATGCCATAGTGTTTTCAAAAACATGCATCACATAAATATGAGAAATTCATGTTGGAAGAGAGTTAGGTTGTGAGCGAGGGCGAGAGAGTTTTTAATAAGACAAGTGTTCGGCTTGAAGAGTGGATTGAGACTAACTTTATTTATGAAACCATTTCTTAAAGTTAAAACAGTATTTTTATTGATATGTGTTGATGACAAAGAGCTATTTGTTCTAATGTTTAGTCTGCGGCTTATCATCTAAGTGGTGGTTCATGACGGATGCCAAGATTAACTTTATTTATAAAACAATACACAGTATTCTGATTATGCGTTGGAGACAAGGGGCTAGTTGTTCTATTGTTTCCAGGGCGTCTGTGGCTTATCAGCTAAGTGGTCGTTTATGACTGATGCTATTGTAGGGCGTCACGTCTATGACGACATAACTCCTCCCCCCTTAAGACGGAGGCGGCACGAAGGCTGCGGAGGCTGAAGTTCAACGGCTTCCGGTTGTGCAGCCGAGATTTTCGCCGATCTAGTTTTCCACCAGAATTTGTAGACTGCAATTCCTATTCCTGTTGCTGTTATTATGAAATAAAGTGCAATTGATGACCAGCTGGGGGTGCTTGAAATAATGGTTAAGTTTTTGCTTGTATTCTTTAATTCCTCTGTTTGTTGCAGCGCACTTTTCAGGTTATCTAGTTCTATGTTTTCTAGTTTTGTCTTTGATTTGTTGTATAATATTCTTGTTGTAGCTTGTAGTGGCGTAGGTGCAGTTAGGCGGATCTTGGTGTTATATTAGTTGAGCTATGCAGTCCGTAGAGTGCAGTAAGGGTTGCCATTCTAAGTGTTTGCAGATGACGTTGTCCCCGGTGATGTATGTGTATGGCTCGTGAGGGTTGGCAAACTCATTATTTCCCAAGATTAGGATGGGGTTGCTAGGTATAAGTACTGTGTTGTTATTATTAGGGATAGAATACAGGTGTAATAGGTTGTAAGGTTGTTCGGTAACAATTGGTATGTCCAGTATGAAGTTAAGGGTTTGATTAGTGTTATAAGCTTTAACAGTGATTGCTTTTTCCCATAGATGGATACTATCCATGTTAGGGTTAAAGGCTAGGTATATATTTACTGTGGCATTTACTTTTAATTTAATTGTATTATAATTGCAACATATATCTAGATATATCTGTCTTATTTTCGTAATTTTATAATTACGGCTATGTTGGGTGATTTCGTTAGCATGTGTCAGGTGTCTTTGGTAAGTCTAATAGGTCACGAATGTCTATGTTCTCTAGGTTTGGGTCTAATAATGGGATGTGGACTAATTGATCTGTATTTTGTGTTCTAGGTTGTTGGTCTGTGTTTGTTTTTAATTAAACAAGTGATAGAGGGATCGCCCATATTGTGAATTAAGTTGAGTGCATCTTCTACACCTTCAATATAAAAAGATAAGGCCCTCCTGTTCCCATCATAACTGGGTAACTGGGTGGAGAACGTGGAGAAATCGGTGGTTACCGATTTTTCGTCTATGAAAGATTTTTCAGTTAGTACCTTCTTTTCACTTGTCATTTTTAACTACAGTGATACGAATGGTAACAACGAAAGAAAATTCTTTTCTAAGTACCGTATTGCATTAAAAAAATAATGCTATAACGGTTTTTTACGATACTGGATACACCAAATGTTATGGGGATGTCCAGGAAATCGTTTAAGGAGTCTCGGGAGTAGTAGAGTTTTATACTTACCCCACGAGCATTGCCGATTTGTAGGCTGTGATGGAGGTGAGTCTTCGTTTCTTTAGCTGGTCAGCTTGTCTGCCTCTGCTTTGCACTACGCTCACTGTAGATTCTTTTATTCGCGAACGCGGACACTTAGCAAAGGTATTCTCTGCAGCAGGAACCGACAGTATCGCGACGAACCGACTGCGCCAGTTAGGTTGTGAGCGAGGGCGAGAGGGTTTTTAATAAGACAAGTGTTCGGCTTGAAGAGTGGATTGAGACTAACTTTATTTATGAAACCATTTCTTAAAGTTAAAACAGTATTTTTCTTGATATATGTTGAAGACAAAGAGCTACTTGTTCTAATGTTTAGTCTGCGGCTTATCATCTAAGTGGTGGTTCATGACGGATGCCAAGATTAACTTTATTTATAAAACAATACACAGTATTCTGATTATGCGTTGGAGACAAGGGGCTAGTTGTTCTATTGTTTCCAGGGCGTTTGTGGCTTATCAGCTAAGTGGTCGTTCATGACTGATGCTATTGTAGGGCGTCACGTCTATGACGACATAACTAGAGGGGGTAATTTTCTCTTAAGAGTTGTACGTGACAATTTGTTAATTTGTTGTGTGACATCAAAAGTAGACCGATCATCCAAAGACAATAAATTCGTTGGATTAAATACGTAATTATAAGTGAGTGGTGATTGAAATTATTACATTTCTGTCTAATAGATATACATTTTAAAGGACTTGAAATGTTATCGCTACTGTGTCATTAAACTTGTAACATGTATTACGATTTCTTCAATGACTCTCGCAATATCTAGATGAGATAAGTGTTTCATTTCAAAGTTACACTATTAATTTTAATTTAATTGCAAATAAAATGGCAACTGTATTGATTTTGAAATTATGTACTGTATTTTTTATAATGTTTTAACTTTGCCCACGGTTCTATTCTTGGATGAAAAGTGTCCTACGTTATATGGCAGCACTGAGCATTTAAAATTTAATGAATTAGATAAACGGGACAATATTGAAAAAACAAGTATTAATTTGGTTAATTAAATTAATGTGAAAAGTTGAATGACTGCACAGATGGCGTAGTGGTTCAAACGCACACCTTGTTGCTTTCTACTGCACTGGGTGTTGTGGGTTCGATCTCCACATCCGATAACGTTGTGTGATCCACAAGTTGTTGTTCCGAGTCTGAGTTTTTTGTGTCCGTTTTATGCATTTTTGTAATATCTCCAGCGATACAGGATGCGGTGGATAATGCGAAAGTTGAAGGTTTAAAGAAAAAAATCCAGTTTGCTTGAAAATATTTATTTTCTAAAGGCAAACGAGAACACTAATTACCTGAGAATAAATGGCTCTCGACATCCCATGAATATTTCTAATTCTAGAGAGACTAGTGTATTACCTCCATTTCACTGCTAACAATTTAAATGGCAAAGTTTCTTTTTCAGCGAAATAAGCACTCAGACCCCATGATTTCAGAATCATTTAATTCATATATTTTTCAGCAATATACAGCAACAAGATATTAGAATCAGAGTGATTTCAGCACGAACAGGCCGTTTAATCGGGGCAGTATCACCCTCTCGCAGAAGACCAACCTTAAGTGACAGGATCCGAGCTGTCGTATTTCATTGGTGAGTGCGAGACCGGAGGCCCATTGATACAGGGGTGACAGTTATCATGGTAATCGTGTCCACCTTACACTACCACGGTGACTGTCATGCCTTTTAAGTCCACAAGCGGGATGTGAATAAATTTCTGACTAGGCCACCATAGTGTGGGTCATCATACTGCATTGTCTGCATTCGTAATGATTATAATGACCACAACTCTTGGATTTTATTCATGTTTTCCATCGTGCAGAGTATAGTCAGACTATTAAAAAGAAAAAAAATGAAAAATGGTTGACGAATTTCATATTTATTCATGTCGCTCCGTTCAATCGAGCTTATAATTTTAGATATTTGTGATGCCTCGATTGAACAAACTGTCGAGTTAACGATCTGTACAGCTTTATTGATGCGAAGAGAAGTAGTAATACTTTTAACCATTGAAGCATCCTTAATACCTTTAACCGTGACCATTTGGTGATCCAATGATGCTACCGAATACAGCATTATGAAGATTAATTTAACCATTAAAGTCATGACGACTAATGTAATAATGTGTTTATTCTTTTATGTTTTTGAATCTACGTAGTACTGCTTTCGCCCTATTTTAGAAAGGGCTCAAGATTA
Organism: Hypercompe scribonia; assembly: GCA_949316085.1. Lineage (NCBI taxonomy): Eukaryota > Metazoa > Arthropoda > Insecta > Lepidoptera > Erebidae > Hypercompe > Hypercompe scribonia. Next base: position 10,705,241 of record OX438975.1, read on the forward strand.
TTTAAATAATAGTACTTAGTTGTAATAGTTCCTAAGTACTGTTATTATTAAATAATGTTTTATGAGTAATTTGACTAAATCATTTCATTGACGAAGCATTTCCTCTTTACTTTGATTTTTATAATAAGGTTCTTAAAATTATACAGTAAAAAACATTCGCCGAGATCTAAAATGTTATGAATGGCACGTGTGTCGGATAAGCAATAGAGAAGATAGTGGGACAAATTGACTCTAAAATTCTTATCATGCAACGATGGACATTCTGCATAAATCTTTACCTCCTGTTTACTTATTAAATTTTATGAATGATCGTATACATTATATATACACATTTCAGATTTTAGTTTAACATGTATGCATCATGCTTATAAAAGCGTGACAAGAGTGAGCGTTAATATATTAGCTTAAACTTAACAAGTCTTCCGGTGACGGTGATTCTATGGTCAGAATAGATTGATTTTTTATGACATAGTGGGGCAAACGAACGTGTCACCATGTGTTTGATTACAGTCAAGTTCATGGACTCCTGCAACTCAAGAATCACTAGTGCGTTGCTGATTTGAGCTTCTCCCTTCCTTTGGAGTTTGGGTTCCGATAATCTCATTTTCTAGATCACAACTCAAAACATTATTTATATCGATACTTTGTGACACCTTCGTGTTCACAGTACACAATGAAGCTGGTGCATTTATGGCAAAACATAGCTCTCCCATAAAAACAATGTACAACAAATAATAGGCGGGGAAAAATAATTTCTGTACTGTGGAGTGTACGAACTCATATAATAAAAAATCACATGTTTGAACAATTCAGAAAACTTTGCCAATCCTCCCAAGTAAAGTAAGCCAACGCCTGTAGGAAAAATAACTATACTATTTCACATTCACGTGGATAAAAATATTTTATTCACCATATAAGATTTAATTCTCAATTGATTTAGAAGACTATAAAAATTATTTACTGTTAGCAGTGTGTGTGTCAGAACAAGCTTAATAGATATTGTAGCCTTTTATCATAGAATAATTCATCCTGTTCATCAAATACATAGGTATATCATGTATTCTATTAAACATAACTCAGGTTTTTAACAAAATTAACTCAAAGCTAGTTATCATTGTAACTGCTCTAGAAATTGTGCGTGAGTAAAATGCATGACTTAAATATTAGGAGTATACATCTCAAAACGTTGTAACTAATACTGAATAATAAGATGTAAATAAAGAAGTTTATGTTTGTTTTTTAATCTATGGACTTATTTTATTGTCATACTCGTATCTATTTCCAAGTTAGGTATTTGTAATTAAAATTTACCTTTTTTTGTAGATGCATTTTGAAACAATTTGAGATAACAATCAAGTAGTAGAGCCACACTGAGTTCAAACCAACCTAAAACAACAGCATCTATGCTGTCGTGTTTCGTTGGTGAGTGCGAGACCAGAGGCACGTGGTAACCAAGTGAGCCCTACCATCAACACTGCCACAATGATTGTCATGTCTTTCACGTCCCCAAGCGGGGCGTAAAAAGTGTTTCACTAGGCCACCATAGTGTAGATAACCATACTGCATTGTCTGCATTTGCAATGAGTATAGTGATCACGACTCTTGGATTCTATTCATGCTTTCCATCATAATTAAATCTTGATTAATGATTAACATACGCAAGATTCTTAAACAAATTGCCGCAAGCATTAGCTATTTTTAACTCAGATTTGATGCAGATGTGTAAATGGAGCAGCTAGTATGGACAAATTGTTAATTAATTAAAGGCCGAAGTCATTGTTGTGGACAGTATCAGGATGCAATCTGAAATTAACCGCTTTCAATTAACGGATATTAAATTTAACGATAATATTTTCCCGATTAGTACTATTTGCTACACTATTTTCGGGCCCCTAATGACGTGAAATTAGTAGAAAAGTGTTTGTATCAGTAGGTTCTCTACAAAGTCTTCGCAACTTTCTACCTGCAGTCACTAAAATTGCACTAGGTAAATTTCTGCTCCTTTCTATACTGGATTACTTGTACTGGATTACGCGACTTCCACATACAGCGCAAACAGAAAAACATACTACAGCACCATCTAACAAAGACAATGAACTACGGAGTAGAACGAACTACGGAACAACTAAATACTAATCCTTTATTACGAAATAGAGATTCTCATGGCGATTAGCATGTACACGACATAACAATATCAACCGTAGGGCCACGGTCCACCAAGTATGATCACCTCGCCTAGTCAGGGGATCCTTCCTTTTTGTCGGAGGTGATACCCGTTTTTCCATACACTAATGTCAGTTTTCTCAAATTTACTAAGGAACAACTCGATAAACTTGAGCGCCTTCAAAACTTCTGCATTAGATTTCACAGTTCCACAGGAAAGTACACTGAGCCTTACACTCTGCCAAAATGATGTGTGATTCCATCAAATGATTTTATGGTTATTAATATATATATGTATCTTCATCATCAAAGTCAAAGTCAAAGTCAAATTCGTTTATTCATTTAGGTCACAAAAAGACACTTATGAACGTCATAAATAAAAAACAATAAAAGATGAACAATCTGTCGATTAAAATTACAGCTAGCTGGGTTCGCAGATTGTTCATGGTAGAGTGGTGAGAAAAGAACCCAGGAAAGAAACTCACCACCACTCTTTTAACTCAAAATCTTTTAAATATTAAAACAGCAGTTATATTAACAATCTTAGGTCTTAAAAAAAGAGCAATTCATTTCCAAACATCTAAATCTGTGACATAGTCTGAAACTGAGTAATAAACCTTTTTGGACAACCTCAGTTTAACAAATTTCTTAAATTTACTAATAGATAATAATACTATGTTGTTTGGTAATTTGTTATAAAATTGTATTCATTGACCCACAAACGAATTCGATATTTTATGGAGCCTAGTAGTGTGCAAGGCAAGTTTATTTTTATTTCTTAAATTAAATTGATGGAGATCACTATTTTTCTTAAATTTAGACAGATTTTTATGAACATACAAAAGATTCTCGTAAATGTATTGTGTAGTGTAGTGTGAGAATGTTAATTTCTTTGAATGTGTTTCTTAGTGACTCACGAGGGCCCATCTTATAGATAGCTCTAATAGCTCGTTTCTGGAGCACAAAGATTGAATCAATATCAGAGGCACTGCCCCAAAGCAATAAACCATAGGACATAATGCTGTGAAAGTAACTGAAATAAACTAATCGCGCAGTATCAACATCCGTCAATTGACGAATCTTTCTCACAGCATAAGCTGCAGAACTAAGTCTACCAGATAACGTTTCTATATGTGGGCCCCATTGTAACCGTAAATCTAAAGTTATACCTAGGAAGACAGCCTTGTCTGTCAATTCCAGTTCCTCCTTGTTCATCAAAACACTAGTTTTTACTTGTTTAACATTCTTAGTATAAAATTTAACACATTTGGTTTTACTCCTGTTTAATAACAAGTTATTAGCGCAAAACCAAAGTACCATTTTAGAGAGAGCATTGTTTACATCGTCAATTACCGATTGCTGTCTGTTAACTTTAAATAATAAGGATGTGTCATCTGCAAACAACACTATCTCATGGTTATCCCTCACAAGATGAGGCAAGTCGTTGATGTACACAAGGAACAGAAATGGACCCAGAATAGACCCCTGGGGCACCCCCACCGCCACAGCTGATCCCTGGGATAATTTACCATTAACATCTACTCTTTGAATCCTATCACTCAAATAAGAAGTAAGAAGATCCAAAGCACTGCCTCTTATTCCATAGTGGTGTAATTTCCTGACAAGTATTTCATGCTGCACACAATCAAATGCTTTAGATAAGTCACAAAACACCCCGTAGGCGTCACGTGACTCCTCCCAAGCCTCAATCTCATCTCATTCACTCATCATCATCATCATCATCATCATTATCAACAGCCTTTAGCAATCCGTTGATGGACATAGGCCTCTTCCTAGAAAGGAGGTTTTGGCCTACTATTACGCTGGCTAGATGGGTTCAGACAGGATTTACTTCAAGTTTTCCTTTCTATTTGAAGCTATATTGTCCTGTTCTTTACTTCCTTAGCCGTCTCTTACGACACTCTCCGGATGAATGAGGGTGGTGACATTCATTATCTTAATCCGTCACCACACGGACTTCTAGGTGGAAGGTGGGGAGGTGTTTACGCCCATATTTAAATACTTGTTTTTATATCACCAGAACTTCAAGAAACCTAAATTACCTGTGTTTAATTTTATCTCCTGTCAATTTGTCCATCCAAAAATTGCCTGGAAGAGATGGTTTTTAGCAATAAAACCACTGATTGCATATATCTTCTTTTAATATTCAATGATACGACTGTTATTGGTGTACAATAAAATATATTTTATTATATTCTAAATCTATTGATATTACTCGTATATTATACAAAAAAGTAAAATTTCATACGTAATTACCTGAAAATTTTAGAATTACGCATAAAAATTTTTGTTATTTTGAAAATATGGCCTACTAGAAAAATTAAGGTATGTCCTACTAGTCCCGTGATGGGACAATTGACACTGTTTCATCCCAATAGTCACATGAGACAAGTGACACCAGTATTTCAGTTCTAGAAATCCCATTACCGTCAACAACATGAGACTAGTGGGACAGACTCGAAAATTATTTATTTAAACATTAAGCAGGTATTAAAATAAATTATTATTTCTTGGTTCCAAGCAATCGCCCAGTTTTAGTTCCAGTCCAATTTTCATACTACCAGTTCAGTTGTAATTCAAATTAACTTAACAGAGCAGAGTAAAAATGTTTCCTTTATATAATCCATTGCATTAAAACATGACAATTGTGTTTTGTTTTAAAATCATATAGTCACTAAAATAATGAGAAATCGCCTTATGATAAATCACAATACTCTACGACTGGCGTATTTATTTGAACAGGATTTAAGTTTATACACACTTAATTAACCTATATGTAACATGTATGGAAAATTATGGCAACCATTTTCACTTTAACGTATCTGCGTTAGGGTCACAAACCGATCCTCGTACTGCTTCATCTATATCTGCATACATTATACGATAGTTGTAATCGTTCGCATCCAACGGTCTTGCCTGGTATATCGGCAATCGGTTAGATATTACCCAAACATTTTGTTTAATCTCTTGGTCCACTTTAATATCATTTGGAAATATTAACGTCTCTGAGTTTTGTGCAACTACTCCCAACGTATGCTTTTGATACGGTTCGTTTATATTCCAACATCCAATACTATCCTGTGTCACTAATCCGTAATACATTATGCCGCGTTTATCAATAGCAGAAGCTGAAGACTGACCAAGTAATCCTCGACTCTCGCCGAGTAAATTAAAGCCTATAGCGGTGTTGTTGACAAGTGATGAATTTCTTAATATTTTTGTTGAGACATAAAATTCTCTATAACTAGACATAGGATGAAAAATTAGAATCCGTTCTTCAAAAACATCAAGCGGTGTTAGGGCTAACCCAAAAATACCATCTGTCCATTGAAAATTGAGTCCATGAAGAGTAAAGTTAGAAGCAAGTGGATCTGGGAAGAAATAAGGATGAGAAAACCTCCAAAATTGTTGGTCATGTTGTCGGAATACCAGTAGACCAAAACGCCATGTATCCGCAATATAAAGATGGAGATCAGAACAATCCTGTGTTCTTGTGTCGATTACCAGGTTCGCAAATAGTGAACTTTCAAGGACATATTTGTCTGGGATCGGATATCGTGCGATGAGTTTATCCGTGGTAAGATCAAATACAACTATACTCGGCGGACAGAGCTGCTTAGGTTCATCTTGAGAGTCTATTTGTCCTGAGTCTAAAACCCAAAGTCTTCCACAAGTGTCAGCACTTAACCGAAATACAGATGTTAATCCAGAACAGTTTTTCGAATTATCTGAAAATAAATGATTAAATTATTATAACGTTTTCATTTTAGCAGTGTCATAAAATCACCTTTCTCCATGCCTAAAACGACCGCATATCACTTAGGTAAACCTTAAGTAAATTGCTTTTAATACTCGTAATAGGTTGCCCTAACGTTACAGATGAAAATTAAATGATTAAAAAGGCTAAAACAAAAACTAAGTAATATTGCCTCGATTGTAAGATAAACGTTTGTTTTGTAGTATTTCAAAAACAGTATATTTTAAGTAATTTAATATATATTATAAATAAAAATTGTTTATATTACTATTTTGTCCATGCAATTTTTTTCCTTTGCTTTAATCAGTTAAAATTAAAAGTTAAAAATAACCTTTTAACTAACTAAATGTAAATCCTTTGCAGAACTACACATGGCAGCACTCTTGCTGAAAAATATAACTTACTAAATAATCTATGAAATGACCAATCAGGATATGGTTTAAGTAAAGGTGATGTCTCCCCTCCACTGCGAGAGATTGTAGCCAAAGTAGCGGGGACGCCGTGTCTCCATGACGGTATAGTAACCCAAATGCGGGAGCCCCATACTTCCAGGCCCAGTGGTAGCACGTTTGATGGGACATACTTTCTGTAACATTACAATTAAATAATGGTCAGGTAAGAAGTATTGAAGATGTGATTTCTAGTAAACTTAAGTGCTGGACTAGAATTATAGAAAATTTACAAGGGCATTGATTGGCTACAGACGAATGATCAGACGAAGTACCAGATTAAACTGGTATATCTAATTGTGTTATGAATTATTGTGTTTAAATTAGAATTATAAGTGTGATGTTCATTATTTTCTAAATACATTTGTTTAATTTAATATTTTTATTTTCTTTTGGTAAAATTAGACATTGTTGTCTTCTCAATAGAATTTTAAAAAAATATTCAGCGAAACAATAATATACTCTGCGTAAATTCAAATTAATGCAAGTGCTATGCAGATATCTGCGGATCTTTGTAGATAAAATGTTTAGTATTGTAAACATCCATTTCATTTTCGGGCGAACCAATCACGACAATCATTGACTTAGATAACAACTGCACTGCTATCAATAAAACGATTCGATGAAGTCTCTCTCTGTTTCGCTTCTGTATGCTCTAAATTACTAACCTTTGCAAAGTCACAAACAGCTAAAGAATGTTACATAACTCGTTAGTAACGTTATTATTGTTATAACTTGTCGTTTCGGTAGAAAAAGGTTAAGTTACAGTATTCGAATTTCCATATTATGTAAGGATAAATAAGAGGTGCGTAAATTTTATGATCTGCAATGAATAATTTGTTTCCTTACATTATTTCATTTGCAGATTTAGATATTATAACTTGTGTAAGAAATGTTATAAGCCAATTAAGTTGTATACGACTATGTATCTTACAAAACTTCTGTATATTCGTTTAATTAAATTAATCTTTATTTATACGCTTATGCGCTTGAAACGCTGTATTTTACATTTTAAGAAAGGTTCATGTGTAAATTAAGGCTAAAAAATGTTACATGCCATTTGACGAAAACATCACTTTACAAATACTACTACGAGACTAGCAATCTTCTGATGGTATATTTTGTTATATTTATCTATATATCTGTTGATATCTTTGGCAAAGTTTTAGTTAATAAATTTTTCAAAGCTTTCTCACTATCACTACTAGTACTCCTAAATGGTTTCTTTACACAAAGTTTTCTAGCAAAGTATTCTGACAACATCGTGTAATATAATATCTAAAAAGTTAATTAGAAACTAGGGGTGCATAGGGTATCCACCGAGAACTTAGGGCCTTCATCCAACCTAACCTACAAGCAGTACACCTGCTGATCGACGGACGAGGCTTTGGCAAACAAAACATCTCGTTAGCGGCAATAGGCTTGCCATCGGGGCAATGACTTACGTGGGACCGAAACATTGGCGAAAAGTGGGCATTTAATATGCCTCTGCCTATCTCTCCGGGAAACAGGCGTGATTTTATGTATGAGTATACCCACTTTATGATGTAATTAGAAACTAAAAGTAAACTTTTGTAAAAAGAAATGTTAAATTTACGAAAATATAAAACAGTATTATAACTTACCCAGACGCAAGAGCCATTTGCCGAAGTCTCGGAGAAGGAAAATCAAAATCTACCTCCTTCCATTTATATAGTGTGTTGAAGGGTGGTGTGTCAATATCTGCAGGAATAGTCTGCGTGCTCGCTATACCCAGCATTGCCAACCACAATGTAATACCCTTCGCGCCATTATGGTCTGCAATTATAAATAAGATTATCTATTAAACATATTCTTTTCACTTTTTCTCATATTCGTAGCTTTTAGCTGAAAAAATGGGACTGAAAGTAGTGTTATTTAATTATTCTCACTTTATATGACTTATCAATCTACGGTTGCATGTTATCTTCTAAATTGACTATTCCATACTACAGTATGCTGTATAGCTATAGCTCGTATTTTTTTTAATGTTTAATGTAATTGTCACATTGGTCACATTGTCGCGTTGGTCTAATGATTAGCATATGCGACTACCAATTAAGCAGCCTCCGGTCCGATTACCGAGTCGGAACAAAAGTGCCGTTGAGTTTTTCTTACAAGAAATTCTTAATAACAACCTAGAGTGTGAAAGTTTGGTGGTTTTCACGCCGAGACTACGCTAAGCTGTCGGTCCCGAGTTTTCGTGAACATCTATTGCAATTGTCATTGGAAAGTCAGTACCCTCAAACATACAACTCCTTCAATCTTTGAATTCAGTTCACCATCAGCGTTGCGAAGGTCCGATGCCAGTCGCTCGGTTTAAACACTGGTATTCAGCTAAAACTGGTTGAACTGGTAACCGACTCCAAATAATCTTGGGTATGATAAAGGCTAAGAAGATGATGTTATATGTTTGAAAGAGAATTCACCGGCTGAATAGTTTATTTACTTATTATTACTTATATTCCAAGTGCTCTTATATTTGTTTCTCGACGGAGTGACTAAACCCAAGAGGTAAGAGTTGTGCAACGCATTATCCAAAGATAAATGTATATTACATATATATGTATTTATTAGTACCTGCAATCATTTTAGACACTTCCAAAGTAATTGAGACACTACACCAGTTCAGCACCTTCCATGTAACTGAAGTGAAAAGTGATATAACGAGTAATAAACACAATGAATTGTTTGTTATTAAATAGGTTGGTTCTGTCATTTAAAACTTATAATTTGGACAGAAAGAACAATGATAATATTATGTCCAAACACTGCTGTGTTATAAAATATAGATATTAATCATTAAGATTTTGATTATCGTGCTGCACGGCTTTGCCAATTGTTATAGTCTTGTTTTTGTTTTAGGTTTGGTTGGCAACTGTGATAATCATATATCAGTGTTGCATTCAAAGAACTCTCGTGTTCGTGCAGATAGTTACGTAATTATATAATAAAGGATTTATTTAGACTTCATATCAATACCCTCATCTATTTTAAGAGGTTATTGAAAAACTGGTTAGTTGCTTAATCGTCTGCCGTCTGTCGAGTTTGTGCCGTCTGTTAAAATTCTAAACATGGAGTCTCCAAGTACTTCAGTCAGTCTCCAGTCAATAAGAAATGTCTTAAATTAAAAAGAAAACAAGCTATGACCAGCATACGAAGTTAAAATGTCTTTGATATGTCTATGAATTTTAAAATAAAATGTTTAATATCTTTTATTATTTATCTTTTCAAGGAGATACCTATGTCCACCAGTGGACTATTAACGGTTGGTGATGTTGATGATCTTATGTTAATATGTTAATTACAGTTATACGAATATGATGACTTTCCGATCTGGTTACGTTATTCACGGACAGGGCAATCTAGTCTAAACTTTCTTTAAAAAACTTGCCTTTGATAAATATTTCAAATTTTTACTCGTTTAGCATTTTGTGTTTGAGATTATTTACATGTTCTTATAATTTGATCTGCTCAAATGATTTGGCTCATTGTTTATAATTTTAAATAAATTGATTTCATATCTTATCATTTTGACATGTTAATTGCCAAAAATAGTTGTCTATTGGAATCTTAGCCGTGCCTGACTTTTCGACCTGGTTGCGCAACCTATTTAAAAATGTTGATTTCGAATTATCTAAAAAAGTATTCTAATAGCATATGTAAGTTTAAGAATATTTGAATGCTCGTCAAATTTGATCTACTTAAATGATTTGTGACATTTGTTTTAAATTTGAAAATAAAATAATTTCATACTTTCTCATGTTGACATGTTAATTTCTAAAAATGGGTATTTATGGGAACCTTGGTCATGTCTGACTTTTTGATGTGGTTGCGTAACCTGAGCTATTTAAAAATATTGATTTTGATTAATATTTTAAAAAAAATATAATATTGTAATAACGTACTCGTATGTAGGTTTGCTATTACTTGGATGCTCTTCAAATTTGATCTAATCAAATGATTTGCCGCATTGTTTTTTGGAACAAATTTATGCGATCCTTTTACTACTAATCAATCGTAAAGTGATCATATAAGGTCATGTATAAGACCACCATTAATCATAAATTTGTATGTACAGTCTTTAGACAATTAGAATATTTTTATGAATGAAAACACAGTATGCTATTTACATGCTAGAAATAGTAATAATGGGGATTTAGAAATCTTTGTTTTCTCTTAACACGCATTGACCGCTGCACCTAAAGTAGAAAATCGTTAACGCGTAGAACCGTTGACGCCGGTTACGATTCATCGAATTGTGCTCTTTTGAATTGGTTTATTTTACTTGCTTTCTTATTGGCAATGACGACGATTAAAGTTTCAGATTATAATTAGTCAAGTTTCATTCCATTCATGCTGAGTTTCACACCTGACTTTTTGTCGATTAGTTTCAACGTGATTTAACTTTAATTTTTATTTGTTTATTGATGCTCTATTATCAAAATTACCAAGACTAAATTGTTATATAGATACTATGCAGTTACCAGATTAAATCTTAGGTAGAAATCAAGTGTTATCGGTTTATGAAATTTTTAAATTGTAGAAATAGATTGGCTAAAATAATGAAACAGAATACAATGTTGGTATTCTTGTTTTACTTTTTGTAATTTAGGCATCAGATCAATACAGAATACAGTTACGATAGTTGACCAACCTTGACGTATCATGTTGATCTCGAAGACCGATTGAAATACAAAACTGTATTCGATATTATCGAGACCAAATTAGTGGCTCATTTACTTCGCAACAAATGTAATAAAATAATTATACTGTATGTAAAATTGTCTTTAGTAGTAATATTTAATGATGAAATAAACAGTAAAATAGAAATAGAAAAATTGATAAGGATATACTATCAAATTATTTCGGTACTATTATTACATCAGTTTTAAAGAATGTTTGTTAACGAAAGAGAAAAACAATGAAGAGAGATTTGATTTGAGAGAGACGCTAATAAATATAAATTTTATTATTTCTCTCACACAGTACAGCTTTACGTTTGGCATTACAGAATGAACTTGCATTAATTAGATATATTGGTGTGTTACTTTGTGACACACTGGTATCTGTACTAGGTCAGGCCTGTATAACAGATTACCAGCCTCTCCCAGTATGGGACGCATACGTTACGCAGTTCTAGATGTGAGATAAGTGCTATTGCGGAATATATATGTACTATGAGTGTAAAAAACTAACGACCGAGTGGCAGTGTGTACGTCTATAGGGTGTGTAGCTAAGATTGTGTAAATATATAAAAGATTTTCTGTTTCATCGAAATTGAGGGATTGTAGCCAAGATCTGACAGGTTTATTGTAATTGAAACGTGTACTGGAGCATATGTCAGTTTATTTGTTGATCTTATTATAAGTACAGTATCCAGTTACAGTTAAAAAATGAGAAACTTAGATTTATATTTCATATAAATAATTGCTGACATCATTGCTTTTACAATTATTATTTTTCAAACCTCTATACCATTATTCAAACCAGTTTTTAATCGTTAGTATATTTATCATACGTTCAGTTACTAGAACTACGTCGATTTAATTTCCTATTGGTGATATTTTTCTCCATGTATTGGAATAATATTTTTCGTATCTTGAAGTGATAGTTATAAACGATAGAAACTTATTATATGTTTGAATTAAGTACTCACTTCAGTTGTCAATAGAAATGATGGTTTGTAGTTGGTGGCATTTACCAACTACAAAACCATTACAGTACATCAATTTAGTTTCTTCCAAAGTAACATAGCCTTTACTTTTTGACAAATTTGGATTTTATAGTAATCTATATATACATTTATCAACAAGTCATACGTTTCGTAAAAGGAGTATTTATCAAGCCAAGCGGATAATTACTAGATGACAGTAATACGACAATAATGATAACAATTTTTTGTTACTTCTTGTAATTTTTATGGCAAGTAGCACTAAAAAAAATTTTAACCATTCACTTTCGCTCAATTTAATCCAGTAAAACGTAATCGATTAAAAAAAAATATTGAACTTATTAAAATCAAGATAATAATTATTGTATGAATCGCTTGACTAATGTGCCAAAATTTCAAAACTTAACCTCAAAGAAAAAATATCGCAAATCAGATCTAATGCTTCAAAAAGTTTTTTATAGCAGTGATTTCGCTTTCGTAAGATAATAATTGACTACTAGACTCTACTAAAGGATACTTATACAGTTGTTAGGTGTTTTTATCTTCATTTAACATAGTTTTTACCATAACTATAATGATGTGGTTTGAGTTAAAAACACAATAGTCTTTCTTTCATTTTTTGCTGGTCAATGGAAAAAATATTTTAGGATAATAATAATAATATAATAATAAATCTCTTAATTGTACATCAGATTAATTAAAAAAATAACTTAATACTAAGAAAGTACAAGCCATATCGTTCGGAGGCAATCTGTTACAGGCCACTATCGGATAGAAAGAAAAGAATGAGTCGGAATGTGTAGGGTAGTATCTGGTGTATCAGAAGGTGAGTAGGAAGTGGAGTTAAAGTAATATATATAGGTATAGTTATGAATATCAGCTAGTGTGGATGGTTAAATAAGTATACACAAATAAATAGGTGAAATTTATAGATATGCCATACATCTCTAGACGAATAGCTTGATGTAACTGAATTTAGCAAAAGTATAGCTAATTATAAAACACTGGCGTCACCCAGGTACTGGCATATTTTGGACTGGACTAGAATAACTGGAATGGTAAAGGAATATTTTTCTTTACCATCCACTCAAAGGAAGTTAATGTTTGTGCACGTCTTATTGCGACTCCACACGTTCCACAACAAAACACCTTCGATGGTGTTCAAATTTGGTAGTATGTCCTAGTATTTTTAATTTCATGTTCTATGTCGAGCTCAACGATTTCAGATGAGTGTTATGAAGAAATGTAAACATGGATTAGGCAAAAGCGAAAGCGAAAGAATATGCGTATTCCGGCGAAGGTGGACGGGTAACCACTCAAGCTGTTTACGATAATCACAGACATGATCATACTTGTATAATCTAAATATGAATCTAATACAGAGATTTTGGAGTCTCTCAAGCTTATCAATTGGTGTTCGGTGAGATTTAGATAACTGGCAACAGCACAATCGAGGACAGGGAAAAGAAGGAATCGTGTAAGAGTAATCTTAGTTGAACTTTTATTGTTGTAACTTTTATTTTAAAAGTTTAAATACATTAAATTCTACAGAATTTTGAAGTACTCCTTATTATTAAGAAACCATAATTACGAATTAGGCCTGTTAGTCGACGATCAGTTCGAGTTACTGTTACGCGCCCTGATCTGACATTTATTATATTTGTTAGCACTTCTGTTGGATCTGTGTTTAACTTCTTATGTAAAATTATGTACTAATTATATCATTTCTGTCTGGAAAAGATAACATGTGACTGTCTCTGTTGCACAGTGGTAGTGTATGCGACTGCTGTGCAAGAGGCCTCGGGTCGGATCAAATGTTTGTATGATTTGGAAATATTTGTTTCGGAGTTTTGGGTGTTTTCATTTTTCATTTACAAAAGAAGTATAAAAGTATTCTATCAGTCAATTAAACTGTCACAGTACAGGCTTTGAAGCTAGTTGGCATCGTGTTTCAGAGGTCTAATTATTCCTAATGCGCGTTGGCGTCAGACGAGTGGCCGGCCACAATATAAACCAGTCTTTTGCGATACTAAAAACACCATTTCGAGTTCAAATACAATTGGAAAAAGAAGACAAAATATCTTTCTATGTTCCACCTCATTTTCAATCTACATAGTTGGAGTTGCATAATTGAAGTTCTTCCGTCTTCATCCTATAGAATCTCATCCCACTACGTGATATTCTCTACTTGTAGCGGTTTTTATTCCACACTCATCCCAGGATATTTTTTTAAAACCAAATAACATTTTTTGGCCCGACTCGGCAATCGAACCCGAGATCTTGTAACCCGATTTTCAGTCGTATACACTTACGGTACCTACAATACCAACGAAGTAGATTAAATACAACAAAAAGATAGCATGTTTCCTCCAAAGGTTAAACAGAAGCATATTAAAATAATATAATAAAAAGAAAACTAAACAACATCAAATTACATGCAAACAAAATCAACTCTTATATACACTTACATAGATACACATAATCTTAACGCCTTAATACTTGTAATTGAATAGAGATCACTTGAACGTACATATGTCCTACACAGAAAAATGTAACAATTTTAAGATAAAGAAGATACCACAACTACGTACTTTTTAGTACTTATTGCGGTGGAATCACTTAAGAACAGAAAGTACGACGAGTTGAGAACAAAAAAATAATTTTATAGATGGGACGAGTATGGATAAACATTTGGGATGCTATAAAAAATGGAATGACATTAGGTGCTATAAACTCTATACTATAAAGACGGAACAATTCCAAAATTGATGATCATATAACGTGACAAAGAAAGTGGCTAAACACATAAAGTTTTTATGCAAATTGGACTCCCGTGTACCTTATTGACAAATTTTGAACACATTTTAGTGAATTTTTATGCTTATTTTAAGGACAAATGTGGGCAAGTTCAAGTGATGGACACTGGTTGTATTTTCAATTACAAAAAAAAAACGGCACTGAAATTTGCTACTGGAGATTAAAAACTTTTCAAGATCAGAGATATTCAATGTTATCGTATGTCTACTTATTGTTACCTCGCTGTAGTTTCTGGTAAGGGAGTGCCCCAAAATCCTCATGTTACTGTGAAGTGATGTTCATGAGAAAAGGTTAATATCGAATAATATACATATGTACATACTACATACGTATCGTAATTCTGACAAGAATTGATTTGTACTAGAATTTACCAATATAGGCTCACTTTCAACATTGGTACAATTATATGTCCGCGCAATTAACAACACTAAAAGGTAGTCCATACTGCATGTGTCAGTACAGTTAGCTTCACTTACTACACAACGTTTTTGTTAAGCAATATCGTTTACTGGTGAAAGTAAAGTTGATTAAATTTGCCGATACAAAACCATAGTCGATACTGTATTAACTGATATCTAGACCATGCACATTTTGGTGTACGAAATGGAAAACAATACAACTTTCTCCTGCTAGAGTGGTTCACTTTTTCATTTTGTAAAATCGTATAAATCAAAAATATGTAATATTTTCAATGTCACTTTAAATTTACATTAGTGTATTTGAAACATTTTTTTTTAAATTGTAAAGTATATTACAAAATATTAAACAAAAAGGTTGTTTTTTATTGAAACAACTAACGATATTTCCAGAGTATAATTAATTTATAACAGAAGACAATGTGACATACATATCATGTAAAAAAACACAGGTTCGTTTTTTAAATTGTTGTAAATCCTTTAAATTTAGGTCTTTAGATTTAGGTATTTGGTACTGTTGCAATATATATAGAGCGGCCACGAATTAATGATCATTTTAAAAAATTGTTAAAAAAATCATTTGAAATATTATAAAAATTGCTTATTTACAAGAAAGCTAATTAGTTGCAATTTATTTTTCATAAATTACATCGTCTTAATGACCACCGTTACGTCTTTCGCGCTCTTCTAAGAGAGCATCGAAATTTTCGAATATTCGTCGGTTGTTGGGGATAGATTTGGACTTCTGGGTGGCCATGGAATATCAGTTCATCTGAAATTCAGCTTTTCCGGAAACATGTCTTTGACCAAAGGCAGAAATTCATTGGATGTGTGACAATTGGCTCCATCTTATTGAAATTATGTGTTACGATTGTAGCCAGCAAATTCCAGTAGCATCGATCCCAGGAAATAACGTAACATGTTTGCGCGAGATACTAGATTCAAATGTTAAGGAATTCTTGACCCACCCTATATAAATAAAAATCACGCCACACCTTTCCAGCATCCAACAACAATCAATTAACTTAAACATGTTAATTTGAATGACTGAACAAACATACCAAAACACAAACTAATAATGAATTAATTTGAAGAATATATTATTTTTGTTATTTTTTTCCTTCTTTACCTGTAGTAAACCACAAGTATAGGTACGCAAATTTATCAGACTGAAACACTTGCATAATTACGTGACTTAAATAATTATTCACTGGTTTTTATAATTATTAAACAAACAATGCATTGTGTTGTGTCACACCCAATACACTTTTCTGGCGTCCACTACAACCAGCTGGTTGCGCAATGTTTGTTTTTTTTTAAATACAAATGTATTTTGTTTATTTATGTTAAGATTTTAAGGAGTTAAAGTAAGATTGACTATTTTCATTTTGTACTGATGGCCTAATGACAATTCGTAAGAATTAAGTATCAATGAATCAAAAATATCTTCTTTTTATTGCTAAAACCGGCGTTAAGACAACATGTGAACTTGGCATGACCTATACATAAAAATCTATTTGTGCACCTTGCCGTATAAATTCAACAATTGTGGAGTGATTTAGATAAAATTTTACTTTTATTTTTATATTTTTCTAGTGCAAAGTTGGGACGGGCCACTAATACTTTTAGACATAAACTAAGCACAACTTGTACCACAAGTTTAAGTTTTGTTTAATTCTAACCAAAAAGATGTCAGGACTAAAAGATTATTCAAAGAATGACAATAAAAGTTTGTACTGAGTGAAATCTACTCGTTTCCCCGTCGTTCAAGTCAAATGTTGTACTGCAATGGCACATAAATTGTTACATAATAAAACAATTGTAAGTATCTTTGTACCCGGAAGATTTTGTTACAGGGTATACGTATACAAAGTTACTCCCAGACTTGAGATTTCTACAACCAAATATGTGTAATGGGAATAAATGTTGCAATGAAACGGCCAGTTAAATTGTTGCGACACTCATGCAGCCATAGATATACGTATGTAGGTAATCTATTAGTATTCCTGCATGTCTAAGGGTTTGCCCACATAGGCACGTATTTATCGATCGATAATATCGGAAGCGTTACTGCGATAATACGTCCCGATTCCTTACACACTATTTCACTCTTATCGTCCGATTATTCTATTTCGTATTCGTCTTTTTGGTAACTTTTTTCCTAATATCGGGCAGATTCACATTTTTTGTGATGGTCACACCATACAGCAAAGTTTCCCTACTTACCCCGTCGTCATCTTTCATAGGTACTGTTAGTGATAAAAATTCTTCGTCTGTTAATAAATCAATATCTATATTATAGATTTTTAGAACACTCGTAACTGTAGGTAAAATTAAAGTTCGTCTTTGACATACTACTAGCCCTAGTACTCGTAACTGTGTGTGAGATCACATGCGACCCAATGCGGAATGCCGCAGTTCGGAGAATTGCAAGCGTCCTACTTCCACTAGTATGCAACTTCAAATCCTTTTTAGTAGATAACAACGCGCCAACGTAGGTGCGCCTTCGAGGTCGGCTTGAGGACCATAATAGGTACATAATAGAATCACGATTTTAACAAGATCATAAATAACAAGAAGGTTATATGATTTATAATCGGACGTTTTTGTTCCATTATAATAAATTATCTTCTCAGTGAGAAATAATAAAATAGAATAGATAAGTAGGTAGATAGGTACTCTTTATTGAACACCATAAGTAGGAAACGTACAATGTAGGATACAAACAAAAAACAATGATAAAATGGGCGGCCTTATCGCAGTCTGAGATCTCTTCCAGGCAACCGTTAGATGGACTATACTGTATAGTATTCTGTAGTCTGTGGTGCACCTTACAATTTACCTATATTAGCTACCATTACACATACATATATATGAATACACATTCATTCATACATTTACATAGGTATATAAATTTGAATACATTCATAAACATACTCGTACATACAGATACAGCATATAGTTGTTACATAGATAAATAGTGATCCTTGCACATTTAAGATGTGCTTTCTCTTTTATTTTTAATGGCCGCTTGATATCTTGACATAACCTCTTAAATTGATTGACACATAGTTTATTTAAAAGCATAATGATGTATTACATCCACTTACGTACATCTGTGTAAACGGATGATTCGATTTTATTTGTACATCCAATTTATAGTTACGTGAAATGATTTAAAATTTTTAATATTTGTTTTGAAAAATGTTGAAAGCTCTTTCTAAGCATCAATTCAAATAAAGAATTAGCAAAATAATAATAATAAATTATTATAAAAAAAATAATAATAATAAAATCTAGTGAAAGTTGAAAAAGAAAAACAATTGAAGTATTTGGATCTGTCTCACGTGATTGCCGATATGTGGAATGTTGATTCGGTGATCATTGTTCCGATAATCATATCTGTTCACGGATTGATAGCCAAGAGCCTCTACCAACACCTTAAGAGGTTCACGTTGAAAGGTTGGATCAAGGGTCTGATGCAGAAGGTAGTCCTCCTTGACACGGTCCGTATAGTGAGGAGGTTCCTGTCTATGGAGCCTTAACCACCTGTGTCTTGGTCCCCGTATCTGATGGCGGTGGTCTACTATTTTTTATATTTTTAAATATGTATTTTTGTATTCCTTTTGTATTTATTTAAAAATGTAGTCAATATGTATACATAAATGGAATAAAGAGAATAATAATAATATTTTGGATATCTGACACACAACGTCATCTAGTCCCAAACTAAGCAGAGCTTGTACATGGGTACTAGATAACTGATATAAATATATATATACTTTTTTTTTGTAAATACGTATACATTATACATAGAAAACACCGAAACCCAGTAGCAAATATTTGCAGATAGAAACATTTAGTCCGGCCCGGGAATTGAACCCAAGACCTCAAGCACAGCAACCACATACTCTACCTCTGCGCCACCGAGGCAGTCAAATGAATGAATGAATGAATGCTAAGAGGATATTCTATTTTTCATATGCTGACGATTATTTTTAACACGCTTTTATTAGCTTGGGTTGTATCTATGTACTCGTATGTAACGGAATCTTTGAGCTTAATTTTCACCGGTTTCTAAAAATCTGATCAACTTGAAACTTTGCACACGTCTCATTAACCGATGACAATGCGATAATTTGATAATAGATTTATGAGTTTGTCACAGACTAAAAAATGAAAAATAAGTAATAGTTTAAAAAAACTAAACACGCTTTTATCGCTAATCGAACTAAAAACTAGAAAATAGTCTTTAATGACAAAGAGTCTAATATTACAGTAGTAGAAGATCGAACAATCAATCATAGTGAATCGCCTCAAAATCAAATTATAATAAAATTTCAGTTATTAACAGAATAATTCAATTCAGAGTAAAAATCGTGGGGTGCTCGATGTTTTAAATATTACAATCATTCTTTTGGCAACTGAGATATGAGAGGATAGTTATGAATCGCAGTAAAATGCACCCCACGCTATTTTAAAGGTTCTTGTTGTACATATACACTCTACTATCCATACTAAATACTTTTGAAGTTGATATAGGAAGGAGAGTGAAAGAGCTATATAAGGTAAATGGTACTCTGAACTCCTTTGTTGTCAAAAAAATGTCTGAAAAGGTTCGTTTAGCTGTTAACTATGGCCTGCTGGTCCTAACCCTTATTTATGGTAGATAGGTGGAAGAGGCACGAAAGTAGAATTAATGCTGTAAAGTGCGTTCCCTAAGAAATATGTGATTTCAAATGATTTATTGCTTACTAAGTGTACAGTTGATCTTACATTAAATAAAAAAAATAAAGGTTAGACATTGTTAACAAATAATACTAATTGATTGAAATTAGGCTGTTTAAATCATTACAATTGTAATAGTAGACCACTAGTCATTTTTTAATAGATTACTGATTTCTTTTTACTATTTCACCTCATTTTAATACTATTAATCTATTATATCTATTATACAGATACTATTTTATGGTATATATTTACTATATTGATGCATTTTTCCTTTTCGTTTTGTCTATTCTTTTATAACAAAAATATTTCATCATACAAAAACGGAAACACATTGCCAGGGAATAAGTACGGCAGTCGCATTTTCATTATCAAAACAAACGAGGCCATCTATGAACGGATACTAAAACCTTTTTTATTAGCTGCATTAATTTTTTTTCTAAAAAATAAAGTAAACACAGCTAATTAAAGCATACTAGAACACTAAGGTTATTTTAATATTAAATGGTATGTAATTTAAGTTCATAAAGCGAAGCGATAAGACATTCTTGTTCCATCATGAATCTCCAGAATCATAAAACAACCACTTTTTTTTTAAGCTTGAACGCTCTTACTTCTTTTGTTAATGTATTTTACTCTTTATTTTGTTACCTACATTACCTTGGACGTAAGCGAGCATTCTCAAATACAAAGCAGAGACTGGAAGACTGTTTAATATTGACAATATGAATGATATTTTTTGCTGCATATTGGGTTTTGTCTAGTATACAATTAATACTCTCGATTTCCGGTAGTGGCACTTGTTAAAATAAAACACGCTTGTACTTCTATGCTATTCTTTAATTAAAATTGAATTGACACCATTTTGTCTAACACCCTAGGTGTTAGACAAAATGCAGCTTTGCATCAGGAAAAGAAGGTTTTAATAATTGAGAGTATTAAAATTAAGAATAAACTGTTTTCTGTTATAAATTTTGATGAGGGTTATATAACAATAGAACGTAGTTCGTCACTTTTACTTATATTAATATATTTATATATGTATTTTAAGTAACAAACGGAATAAAAATACGCAAAAATTTAATTTAAATCATTTTCTGGACACTTGTCCTGTGAAGTTGTGAGACAGTTGGCCATGACTGACATAATTAAAATCTCTTTCGCCAGCGTTTATATTTAAGGTATTTAAAATTAAACTTGAATGAACGACGTAAGGCCATTATTTCACGAAATGAGTAAGTAGAGCAATGTTATATTAACGACCTGACTGAGAATATGTAACACATATTTGTCATTTTTGGCCGTGGGTACGATTCCTACCCAGGACGAATAATTGTGGCACGAACATGATCAGTTCATTCTGGGTATAATTTCTCTATTATAACTGTATACTAAAAATGTTATGTGGGTATGTTTATCAGAAATCTGCCTACCACAGCACGGGCTTTATTGTGTTTATGACCAGACGTTCGTGTATAAGATGTCTGAAGTTATTGTTATCGACTAGGTTCAATAGAGTAACCTAGAACACATTAAATTAGTAAATACAAAAATATTGTTAAATTTTATTTATTCACAACTAGTCTTTAAGCATCAAGTTCTCACGATAAGTGGCGTCATTGCCTATGCTCATTAATGCCAAGAAACAATACTTACTGACTCGGCAAATTGTGGACACGTACATGTAACATACGGCATAAGTATGAAATTCGGTTTTCGCCTTTTAATTAGTCGATTGACTATCATAACATATTGTGGACACAGAAAAAGAGTTAGGAAGGGCTAATAAACTCACGCCAATTATCGAAAATTAGTAAAATCAACAGCGTTATCCGCAAATTAGGTTTAACAAATATACCATATTGGTGACTGTGGCCTTGCTCGCATAGAATCTTTTCCATACAAATTGCATTTGCCAGTTTTGTATTTACTAGTAATAAATATTCATAGTTTTTGTACGCAATGAAGATGGTATAGAAAGGAGAGTAAAAGTGGGCAATGAGATAAATGGTGCTCTGTACTTCTTTGTTGCCAAAACATCGTGTTTAAAAAGGCGCGCTTAGCTGTATACAGTGGTGTGCTGGTCTCGACCCTTATTAACGGTAGTGAGTTTTGGGAATGGCAGAGGAGCCACAAAGGTAGAATTAATGCTGTAGAGATGCGTTTCCTAAGACGTATGTGTAGTGTGAATATTAGTGTCAGAGTCGGGAACGTAGTGATGAGAGAACGTTACGGACCGAAGGAAGATGTAGCGACAAAGATTGAAATGTTCGGCCACTTAGAGAGGATGAATGATAGAATACTTATGAAAGATATTCATAGAGCAAATATATGTGGAAGTTTCAGAAGAGGTCGTCTACGGTCAACATTTACCAACCACAGTGGCGATGGTCTGTAGAACAGTCAAGTATAAAGTACCAGAAACCGGGGAGCATGCATGCAGCGATTGATGAATGTGGACGAAACGAAAGAGATGTGTCAGGGCCGTAGCAAGTGTCAATCAATTGTCTCTGCCTTTCCCTATAGGAAATGGGCGTGGCTTTACGTGTATATGTATGTAGGTCCGCAGTTTCGCTCATATTGTAATTATTTTATTACAAATAGTCCGTATGGTGACAGATTAAGATATGTAGTATTACCGCTGGCCAGAGTGGTATAGTAGGTTAAAATAAAATTAAAACAACTACAGAATAAGAAAAAATGAGAATCTTAAATATAAGTTTAGATAACATTCTCTCTTTGCAAAAGCAAAGGATGGAGAAATTTAATGTTAAATACATGTTAAAAATAGTTACTGAATGTATCAAAAACACAATGGATAACAAAAAAATATTTTAAAAACACCGGCACGATTACTCTACGAAGTCAGTTGCAGTAATTTTTAGTTATCTTTAACAATCAATTTAATTAGAATAATCTGATTTTTAACTTAATGGACAACGGAAACTCTTAGATCCACATACTAGATTTTTATTGTATTATATTTTATATTGTTTATAATTTTTTTCAAAGTAGTGTAATTATCGGTTCTTTTGTGTATTTTCTTGCACTATAAAGTATGAAACAAATGTGTATAAAGTGAATAAATATAGAAAAGTTTATAGTTTTTGAACTTTTATTTTAGTTTTTCTAGAATCTCATAAATTGATAGTTAAATTGCATTAGTGGTCAAAATAATGCAACATTAAGTAACACCAGTACAGTCTTCTTTAACTTAAAGCATTACGTTCTGACGTGGTGTCTAGTAACTGTAGAATAAGTAAATAACTGATAATATTATAATAAAATGAAGAAAAAGCCGTGAAGAGTACATTAGACTCACTGACGTTTTTTAGTGATGTGGTCATGTGATTCGTCATGATGTTGTGTGACAAATAAACATTTATTATGGTTAAGTCGTTAAAGGGCTGTTTTAATATATCTATTTCATAATGATTCTATATTTCATAGTTCTGATATAAATTAGGTATTTATATATATAATAAATTAATCTTAAAAAGGTAAAAAGTGTCTTTATGTTAAGTACTTAACTGAAAGGTATGCAGTACCTGGTTTGCTGATGGTCTCTTCATATTATGATAATTTTTTTCTATTTGCGCAGAGCAGAGCCTATTAGAGCAGAGTGGAGTCCAAGTGTTTTTATAATGTCTTTTATAATAGAAAAGAAAACTAGGAATTTGATACGCTTCTACTCAATCTTTAGTGAAATCTAAATGTTATACACATTTTAGAGAAGGGGTCTTAAAAACTTTGTATTAATGAAATATTAATATTAATAATTAGATTTATTATTATTAGATTTATTAATAATTGGATGTACGTGTATTGGATCTAAGCTAGTTGTATCAAATTCGTTACCACTTCACTCAATTTAACCTTGAGATTCATCTCAAAAACAAAAGAAAGATTAAATAAATTGAAACTGAAACTCACAAATGTTTTCATTCTCCTTGATTTAATTTTAACCAAAAGTTGAGATCGGGCAGATTATATACCAAGATCTATCTCAAGAATAAAAAAAAGAATAAATACAAATAGAAATGAAATTGAAACTCACAAATGTTTTCGTTCTACTTGATTGAATTACAACCAAAAATTTCAGAATAGGTAGATTGTATACCAACATGTAACCTAACTATATCAAATTCATTACCACTTCACTCAATCTAACCTTGAGATCTATCTCAAGAACAAAAGAAATATTAAATACAGATGGAAATGAAACTGAAACTCACAAATGTTTTTGTTCTACTTGATTGAATAACAATCAAAAAGTTGAGAACAGGCAGATTGTATACCAACATGTAATCTACCTATATCAAATTAATAAACGCTTCACTAAGTATGAAAAACATTCACTAGAGGTTGTATTTCAACAATTGAGTTTTGCCACTTTAAAGAATTAGAATAAAGTAAACGAAATAGGTACCTATCATAGATTGACGCTTTAAATCTAAAGAATTGAGCATGGTTTGAAACGAGTTCAGTATTTGCTTGATTAAACGCGGCATGTAAACAATAGAATGGGACTGATTAACATTGGAATATTAACTTCACTTTATATGCCTCAACATAATACACCTATGAACCGTCATCGTGTCATTGGCAATGGTTGCATATCTAATCTCAAATTCTAGCTCATACTACCGTGCTAGAAATTTAATCAAATATTGCTTTCGGCCTTCTATCACTAGAAATATTATTATAGGTACACAGTAAAATATAATAGTTATATCAAATTCCTTTGGTTATATTTCATCAAGATGAGATGAGATGGAACTATGATACTAATTTAATAAAAAAGTCTAAAATAAAAACTAAAAAAATTCTAATTACAATGTACATTGGAGACATAAAATGTAAAAAGTAACAAAACTGATATTTATACCTCAAATAAATAAAAATTTCAAGGTAACCCAATAATAAAACAAGAGTGCACTTGTCGTCCGTTGACAGCTTTCTGTCACGATTTTGGCAATTATCACCTCATCACAATGTGAAGCATAAAACTTTTGATCATCGTTAAAACCCGGCAAAATTTACCTCACCATTTGAGCTGATCATTTTTAAATGAATGTAATAATAAATAGGACGATTATTTTTATATCCCTAAACTTGATCAGTTATTAGTTCTCCATTTTATCACCTTACTCTTTACAAGTTTATTGTCATAACAAGAAGAAGTCCATGTCACGTGTAAAAATTTATTGTAACTTTTTATCAAAATTTTATGAAGATAATTGACTAAGGATTGGTTTGCTATTGAAACTTTGTTTACTTATTAAACAACGAGAACGAAAAGTTGCAGCCGTTGCGCCACATTTCAATTCGATAAAATGTTAGTTTATATTTCTTAGGATAATTTCGAGTGACGTTTTCAAAACATTTAAAAATAGAGCTTTTGGTATCAATTATGTAGTATCTTAAAAATCAAAATACCAAGTCAAGTCAATTTATTTGTACTCTGGCAGTAGTACGTAATTATGCATGTGAGTATGTTCATGTAAATTTAACTGAACCTGTTACAAATATTATAATATATTATATATAAAAACCGATGTTTATGTGTTGTCAAAGTTGACAGACTTTTGAAGCCAACACACAACACAACACAACGAAGACAAACTTTGAATATGTAAAAGATATATGTGTAGATTAAATATTATATAGAGCTACTTTGAATGACCTTATAATAGCAATAAGTATTAATTAAATGATAATTATAATAACAAATATATTTTTCTTGAATATCACAACCTTACGAAGTAAACATTAGACAATGTTTACAGAAGACAATAATTAAAATGGCAATAACTTAATAATAAGCTCATTATCCAGATTAAATTATTTTTAAGTTATTCATCATCTTATTACTTTACTGTTTTTGTTTATTTATCTCAGTAATATAGCTATATTATATCTCTGTAATAATCTAAGTAGTATAGCTATGAACTGTTTTCATATAAAGAAATGTAAAATAATTCATATATTTTTTCATAAATAATATAAAGCTAATTCAAACTGAAAATACATTCCAATTCACAAGAGATTAGGTGAGTATTGCGATACTGCTTTTATTTAACGTCATTTATATTAATTTTGACAAATAAATGTAAAAATTTATTCCTATTATTCGTTTCAAAAGTGCAGGTCATTAAATATAAGAAAATATGTTTGATACTAGTTCAATGGCATTCGATTAAAATAAAATATTAGTCCAATTCATTTTGAACTTACCGTCATTCTTCGGCTTATTATTGACTCTCCCATATTTACTATGCTCTATATAATTATCACGATTAGAATAATAATTCACTTGATCACCACTTTGCGCCGGAATGCCCCAGTCACCACTCCATTGAGGGTTTTCAGTTTTCCATCGTTCATCAACATTATTGTAACGACTAGATATATCTGCTAAAAGAACCGGCGGTGCAGACCACTGTAAGAACCACTGATGCGACACTGCCATAGTTTATCATATAAAATAACAATTAAATCACAACCTCTCTTTCTTACTACGGTTCTTTTCACTGACACGATAAAGAGAACAGAACAGCACCGACACAAATCTCTGCATCGCAAAAAATACGTGAAAGCAAGTACAACAGTCGAGCTTGTCTGCGAGTGCGGTGTGATCGCGCCCTTTCCTTAACACCACATGTTGCCCCTCTTAGTATGACTTTCGAGGTTTAACACTTACTTGAATAGCATCTTTATTTTATAGTTCTTAACAGAATACATCGCTATTAATTACAACATTGCAATTAGATAATACCTGCATGATCTACGGTTACAAATAAAACTAGGTTCTGTGTTGCAAATCTCAAACGGCCATCAAATGTGAATCGTGATGAATGCTATAGGGAATATTAATAAAATATATCTTAAAAGTAGGTTAATATTAAACGTTATGGCAATATTATGACTAATAAAATAAATAATTATCGGTTTGTTTTGTGTTAATCATTTAGTTATGGCAGTTAAGATTTTATTTTGTTGATTAAAATCATTTATAACTTTTATATTTTATATTTTTCGTTTACATTATTTCTAATTTCAAATTAATTTTATGCAACTTTAAATATTGAGTTTTTTTTAGACACCCCATTTTAAATTACAAATTACAGAAAAAACGTGTAACTACATTTTTTATGACTGTTTATGGAATCAATGCGTTTATTTCTTAGGCAGTTCCATTTGTACTTCGAGTGAATTGACCTGAATATATTGATTGCCCACCGTGCGTAACTACCAAGTAAGGAAAGCTGAGAGAAGTATAAACGGTGAAAGAGTTCAATAAAATGCGAACAAATGGTCCAATCAGTTAACACCATATCATCACTTTATTTTTGTTACAATTGTTACTGTTCAGCAGCGTATATAGGCAGTTTTTATTAAAATGTACACAAAACATATCGCTTTTTTCACAGCAGTGATTTTTGCTGGTGCTTTTGGTATATATCCATATTTTGACACGCAGGATTTTATATATAACGTACCGAAGGTTTATAGAATATCTATAACATTGGATAAGTTGTTAAAGTATTATGAGAAGAAACCGTCGAAAGATCCTGAGTGGTACATCGCGTTGGGGATAGCCAGAGGTATATACGAAGGAATAATGTTTTAAGTATTATCTACTCAAGTTGTTAATGAGCCTAGTATAATAATAACAGTAAATATATATTGTACTTAATTTTCGAAATATATTTATTATATTATACATACACCTATATTCTAATAGAAATATTTAACACCAACATTTTTCCAATTATATTTTGATTCTATTCATGAGATTAGGATACGAGTTTTTACCGTTAATCGGGTTTCAATTTTGGCAATTCAAAATGGGAAATTTAGGAAAGTTTGGAAGAGGAAGGTGACCAGAAGGAAAAGTATTGAAAAGAAAAGTAGTGTAGTTGGAATAGGCCAATGTAAGCATAAAAAGCTAATAGTTAATATTAAGCTCGAGGTGACAATTGTTACTCAAATTAGATATTGTTGAAAAGTATGAGCTATTTTTTTTTAATGTTGAATAATATCAAAAAAAATCTGATATTTCATAAATTTCAGATTATGTATATAGATACTGAGTTTTAGACATTTACCTTGTTTATAAAATATTAGTTTACAAAATTATAAATACTATATTTCATTGTGTAAACTAAAATTTATGACTCGCAAATAATTGAGGGTACCTGATATTTAACTTACTTAAATTATATGTCTTATTTTTTGTTGCATTTATGAAGTGCTCATCATAAGTGTTTTTGATTAAAATCACTACAGTTGCAAGATAATGACTTGGTATTTTTTTTTTAATTATTGATAAGCGTATTTGTTTAGAACTGATGAAGGGTCCTGACAGCCACGCGAATACCATCTGACCTGTGTACGTTCTACAGGGTAAGATCTTTAGGAGTAAGGCACTCTATAACACAGGGGAAATGACTGGCTGTTACACAGTGAGAGATACCATGTATATCCGTCATTACTTTTTACGTGTTGTTATGATGCTGTACTTCATATGTTTACTTAGAGACTCTCTTGTTTGCGAATGTTTAGGTAACACCGTGTGAATATCGAACTAGCAAACATACCTGCTTGCATTCAGAGGAAGATTGGCCTGAAGATTTATCCGTTAATTATCCTTAGTTTAAAAAATAACCACAACTAAAAACAGTTACTTAGTTATAATATATGCTTGTATCTGCATAACATTAACTTTCTATGATATTTTTTTATATCTACTAATAAAAAAAAAATGATTATTTAATCTTCTTACATACAGCCAGCTTTAAATTGGTTTATCAGAAATATTTACATATTTCTCAATCTAATTGGTTTCAGGGCAATTAGAATACACGATAAACGAACTCGATAAGTCAGTGCCGGCAAAGCTAAAGGAGAATTTACAAAACATCACAAGAACCATGGACCGCATCAGAAACAAAACTGATTACTCAACCTTGGTTTATCGCAGTAAAGATTACGAATATGGTTTGTACATATTGTTTTAATGCGTATTAATTATCACAAACGATGTAGTAGGCTTAACATATAGAATAATATTACCATAACAAATCCATTATATTTAAATTAGTAATTATAATCATAACAAGAAGTACTTTTTAAACAATAGACTAAGCGCGAATCAGGGTCATTTAGGAAGGATCCGTACGTGTAATTTCGCTTTTCGTATAACTAGTACAAATTTCGTACAGCTGATATAACTTTCGCACAACTACCATGATTTCGTTTTTCTTTGTCATAATTTTTTGGTTTTATAACACTTATTTTTTTACGATGGCAATGTTTAATTTTTAAGCATTACGGTTATATTATACAAACAGTATTGAGACTAGGTCTTACTTTTTAAATAATTATCACAACCGTGCGGTACGTATACACGCAGTAGGCCTACCCACCTACAGTATTTTAATTTTATCTACCTATTACTCGAGTTTCTTTATAGTTTTGCGATTTTAAATACTACATTTTAATTTTAATCCATTATAAATGAAATAAAAAGTGTTCAATAAATACTTCTTGTATTTTTTGATTTGTGTGTTTAATAAAATAAATTAACACCTTTCTAAATTAGACATTGAAAAATATTTGTGCCTCGACTGAGACGGATGACAAGCTTTATTGTTAAATTTAATGCATTATATCCAGGTAATTTAAATAATAATATCTCTGGGCGTCTTGCCCAAACATTCGATGACCTCCAGCCCGTGGAGCAAGCTGGGTTTCGAAAAGGCTACAGTACCGTGGACCACATACACACTCTAAGGCAAGTAATCGAAAAGTCAGAGAAATATAACCAGTCTCTCTGTCTAGCGTATGTGGACTACGAGAAACCCTTCGATACCGTCGAGACCTGGGATGTCCTGGAATCCATGCAGAGATCCTGGTCGACTTCCGATATGTTCAGGTGATGAGATGCCTATATGAAGCTGCAACAATTACCATCCAAGTACAAGAAAAGAGCACAAGACCAATCCAATTGCATCGTGGGGACAGCAAGATGTTATATCTCCGAAACTATTTACCAATGCATTGGAAGACGTCTTCAAAACGCTCAATTAGAATGGATAGGGAATCAATATCAATGGCCGATACCTCTCACATCTGCGGTTTGCAGACGACATAGTCATCCTGGCGGAATCTCTGCATGATCTGGAAGAAATGCTGAATAGTCTGGATGATTCTTCAAAACGAGTGGAACATAATAGGAATAAGTCCCCGAGTCCCGTAAACATAAATGGCGCTCTTATCGGGGTTGTGCAAGAATATATCTACCTAGGGCAAACTATTAAACTTGGCCGGCACAACTTCGATCGGGAGGCCGGTAGGAGGATTCATCTTGGCGGCGTTCGGAAAGTTTCGTCACATCTTGGAGTCACCGATCTTACAATCATTAAAGACCAAAGTATTTGACCAGAGCATTCTATCTGTAATGACATACGTAGCCGAGACGGGACACTCACTACCATTGGACTGGTCCATGAATTTAAAATAAATAAAAATTTAAAATAAAAATTTAAAATAGCTCAGCGTGCCATGAAGCGTGCGATGCTGGGTGTTTCTCTGGTTGATAAAATTCGTATCGAGGTTGGCTGGCAGCGGATGGATGTGAATTGCCCAAGACCGGGACCGTTGGCGTTCCTTGGGGGAGACCTTAGTTCAGCAGTGGACGGCGATAGGTTGATTGAAATCTCTGGGCACATTATTTTGGAGTTCGAGCTGTTATAAACAGCACAATACAGTCTGTAAATGCTCTTTACCGTATCAAGTAAACATATGTACATTTCTAATAAAATATTCAAAAATCACAAATACCGCATACAAGTAAAATGTACGAGTATGTCGAGTGTATACCAAGCTCGGGATACGCAGGTATGATTTGCATTCCGATCGTTTGTGTAAAAACTTGATAATATAACCGTGGCAGGGCTGGGCAAACTATTTTATTACAGTAATCTATTGACAGGCCTAGTGGTTAGTAATCCTGACTACCAACCCAGACATCGTGAGTTCGATTGCCACCGATGACAAATGTTTATAGATGAGCACGATCTTTTGTTCTGCGTCTGGGATTGAATGAAAATTTACCTATACAGGGAAATATAAGTAAGTTTATGAATACTTTGGTTACTATAGCACTGGCTCTGCTTAGTTTGGGACCCAACGGCTTTGTGTGAGATGTAAGTGGTTATTATTATTTAAAAAATAGAGTCTCCTTTTTTTCGAACAGGTAGTTGTAAAATACAAAATCCTTATATTATGCAGTGAGTATCTATCTAACAAGCATTTTTGATCTTCAACTTCAGCAATCATTCATTAATGATAGATACTATTAATTTAACAGGTTTTATTGCTTCAAAGCTTATGATGAACCCTAATTACATAAACTGACTAATTTAAAACGTTAGGTATATTATGGTCTTACGCTTATAGAGGTTTAACAGCAAATCTTATTTGTATGTTCCAGTTTCAAAATAAGAGTAAATAACAGAATGAAAGATTTTAGGTAGGTTCTAAATTAAAGTTATGACCAAAAATGAGATAATCCGAGCTGTTTAAACATCAAGAACAACTACTATGCCATAGGAGTTGTTGCCAACAATAGGGAATTACGTATCATCGTTGTCTTAACAAGGGTAAATGCGATTTAGTAAGTGTTGCACCCAGAAATTGTAAGTATGCGTCATTTTTGGTTTAGTTTTTAGCATTACATGATTTCCAAATCATAGGCTAACTATACCATAAATTTTTTTGGCTCGTTGATCAAGCGTTGAGCGTGGGGTGCGACTGCCGCTCAAGAGGGTTCGATTCCAGAGTCGAGTCAAAAAGTGTTATTCAGTTTTTCTAGTTATTGTAATTCTTAATAATATTCCGGAGTTTGGTTTAGAGAGCACGAAAAGTTGTGCATGGAATGAGCTCCCTGCCGAGGCTTTCCCTGGGAACTACAGTATGGGGTTCTTCAAGAAGGGGGTAAATAGGTTTTTGAAGGATCGGCAACGCGCACGTGATGCCCCTGGTGCCGCAGGCGTCCATAGGTTGCGGTAACCGTTTACCATCAGGCGGGCCATATGCTTGTTTGCCACCGTCGTGGTATAAAAAAAAAAAACAGAGTCCACATGTGTTTGCGCACACACTTGTGCACAAAAGTATCTCTTGCGTAGTTGGTTGATTTCCGTTGAAACAGGCCACCGTGGCCGCAATTGGCTAGTAGTGCAACGTGGTATAGAAGCAAACGAGCAGAAGGTTTACCTAATGGGAAGTAACTATCCACGGTTCTCTGCAACTCAAGAATCCCAAGTGAGTTATTGCTCTTTGAATAAACACTGCTTTTACAGAATTCGGCCGAATGGTGCGGTTCATGTCTAAATACGTCACTGACTCGTTGAAAAGCAACAAAATTGAAAAAAAATTGACGTGAAGACTTTTTGCTTTGATTGTTGATTAATGCACTGGTATTCTTAATAGAACATGGGAACAGCTTTGCCTCAATGTGAAAAGTTCATTTAATGTGTCACTGTTTGTGCTTTCATTTTGGAGTTATATTATAGAATATGATATTAAATAATTACAACATGTTGTATAAAAATAATGAGAGCAGAAGAAGTATTTAGTGCGTACTCTTTGTGCGCCACACGTGTCCTACTAGACCTTGGCCGACAGTCGTTTGGCATTCAGTAAAAGGTATTAGTATTCTGGTATGGCGTTCAGGTGAATACAGTAATCACGCAAGACTTTTTCGTTTGACCAATATACGCTTTGGGTCTGGACATTGGGTAACCACGAATATTTCTCTTACGTATGTAGAAATACACATAAAATATTTCTATTTGTAATGTGCAAGAGAGGCACTGAAACAAATGTTAAAAATATGTATATTAATGTCGTATATTAAAACTAACTATCTTATCGTTGATCTGTATACGTAATCTATTATAAAAAAATAATTACTTATTTTATTTATTTTTTTAATTAATATTATTTTTTATAAGTTGAGGAATCATCATAAATCAAAACCATTTATTTAATTAAATGGCGATGTAATACTAACTATTAATGAAAGATGTAAGACTTCCAATCTAAGCGACAGTATCCGTGCTGTCGTGTTTCGTTGGTGAGTGCGAGACTGGAGGCCCATTGATACAGGGATGACAGTTGCCGTGGTAAATGTGTGCAATACAATGCTACGATGACTGTCATGTCTTTTACGTCTCCAAGTGAGGTGTAAAAATCGTATAGGCCGCCATAGTGTGGGTCACCATACTGCATTGTCAGCATTCGAAATGAATATGGTGACTACAAATTTTGGATTCTATTCATGCTTTCCATCAAGCTGAGTAGAGTCACTTTGGCAGGCTCTTAATATAGAAATATAGAAAAAAAAGAACCATCGTATTTTATGATGCCTACAATTTTTGGATCCTAATTATGCTTTCCATCAAGCAGAGTAGAGTCACTTTGGCAGGCTATTATAATAAAAAAAATTAAAAAACCTCTTTTACCATACTATTAGTCATCTGTAAATAGATGACTAATAAATCTCCATTGCACGGTCCGTTGCGACTGTCTGCACCGACTCTGACCTATCCATGCCCAACTTTCCATTACGTGGTTAAAATTCTTAATATCTTTAAAAAATAGTTGGTTCTATGACAAATGGTTAATGTCGGAATAGAAGTTAGTTACTAAATATTTAGTTAAACGACAAATAAATTTTTAAAGGGAAGGCTACTCCACTTAATCGTATAAATATCTTCGACGAATAAAGTTTCAGTTCGCTGTTATACAAACATTCTCCATCAAATCACCCACTTTTTGTTTACATCCTAAATTATATCAAAAATATATATACATAAATATATATATGTACCACCCTTATAGTAGTGTACAATTTTACTCATAAATATATACGTTATATATCTGTGATAGGAAAATTATACCCGAAGATCTCATTATGTTAAAAATTAAATAATAAACTCTACTTAATCATAGTTGGCGGTCTTTCGCAATAAAGATGTATGAACATATTTTATGATGAATAACCGATAGCTCACTTCATTTAAAATAAAATACATTAGCTCAATAGCAATACATTGTTTAGGTAACTTATAGTTATGTAATGAGAAAGCAGGTAAATAATTAAAATTAGATACTCTTACATTACAAGCACATTCTTCAGACGTGCAAAGTAAGGTCGACATAATAAACAACAATTAATTTGTACACAGCTTGAAGTCTGCTTACTGAGATATTGTGGACATGTTACTTCAAGTAAAGTTTTTTAAATCTTCTTGAATGAATATCTTTTCCATTTTCTGCAAGTGGTGTAATTTATTATCTTAAAAACTTATTACATAAGGTGGGCCAAGAATTCGGTGTGTTACGGGAGTTCTTGGGACCGATGCTACTGTAATTCGCTGGTTACAATTGTAACACATGGTTTCAACAAGATGAAGCCAATTGTCACAAATCCAATGAGTCCCTGTTGGTGGCCAAAGACATGTTGCCGGAAAAGCTGATTTCCAGACGAGGCGACATTCTATGGCGATCCAGAAGTCCAGATCTATCCCCAACAGACTTCTTTTAATGAGATTATTTGAAGAATCATGTCTACATCAATAAACTAAATGCACTACGTCACCTAAAAGAAAAAATCCGACGAGTATTCGAAAATTTTGATGGTCGCTTAAAAGAGTGCAAACGTCGAATCGGTGGTCATTTAGACGATTTATTTTTTAGAAATAAATTCAAATTAATTACTTACTTGTAAAAAAATATTTTTCATAATGTATCAAATGAGTTTTACACAATGTTTTCAAATATAAACTAATGCCTGGCATATCCTATATACTCATATCTATTGTTGTTGTATTTAAGTTCCTTGATTTAATTACTTAACCGAATTTATTTTTTTTTGTGTGTACGTTACAGTTGCGCAAGCAATTTTCGAGAATCTTGACATCCTGACGTCCATGATGGAACCTATTACAGTTGGTACAATGGGAACACAGAAGCCTTATCGCTTTTCATTTGAACAATATGTTCAAGAAGCAAGAACTAAAACGCCTACACGAAAAGCAGCAGGTCAGATTTAAAACTAATTAAAAACAATGAACAAAATGAAAGGGTCTAGCTTTTTCGTTTATTGTTTGTTTAGCATAGTAATGTCTTTTGAAAATCTTTTCGTATTCTTAGCCAAGTAGCCAAAAGCCAGCATCATGGGAGGATCACTATGACTATTTGTCATACTCCCATGGTGCTGGTTTCGTTTATTTTATAGTTGTGTACATACTACTCGTACGTATTGTCCGTGTGGTGATGAACTAAGAATACATAGCGTTACCACCCTTATTCATCCCGTGAGTGTCATAAAAGCAGATTTAGGGAACAAAATATGCAAGACAACATAATTACAAAGAGAAACAAAACTTGAAACAAATCCTATTCCAATCCGTCTGGCCAGCGTCGTATAGTAGGCCAAAACCTACTTGCTAAGGAGAGGCCCATGTTCAGCAGTGGACTGTAAAAGGCTGTTGTTGATGATGATGATGATGTACGTACAAAAATACGAATTTGCGTATAATTCATGGAACACGTTTGATCCCTTCCGAAGTAGGAGTAAGTGGTTACTATACGGAACTAATCAAGGATGAAATAAACACTACAAATTAGGAGCCTTTTTAGAAAGCTTTGGGTTTACTATGTTGTCAGATAGTTTCAGAACGCTTAAAATACAAACAAAATAATCAATAATAATTTATTGATTAAATCAGACCAGTCACATAAAGGTACCAAATGTCATTGCTCAATTATTTTTTGTTGCGAGATGTTGAAATTACATTGAAATAATTATTTTATAATAAGTACATTGTAGTAAGTTATTTTATGCATACCTAGGCCTTCTATGTTCACATAAATAATTATGAAGGCCAGTTTCGTGCTTTCGACATTATTTAATGTTGATCAACTATAGTAATTCACTGACAAATACTCGTAATGTGAAATTTGATTTGAATTTCTGCTTGGTTTACAGATGCTTGTATGATGCAATTATTGATATCGGCTATGGAAACGCAGACTACACAAACAGAAGGAACTTGTGAATTGACACCAGAATGTGCTGCGCAGGTTATAAATGGTTCAGGCTTAGCTTTTCAACAAACAAGCCGAGTTAGAGCCGCTATTTTAACACATCTTTTTGACTGTTTGGAAGGAATCGATATCTCAGCTCACATATATAAACTATGTATCCAAATTTACAAAGAAACAAAATCGTTGGAAGCTTGGAATCATCCACCCGGTACTAGATCGCTTTTCATGCAACAAAGTAAGATCGTATTGGGATATAACAATCTACTTACTTATGTCTTGAAGATTTAAAAATTTAATATATTATAAGTAACTTAACAAAATATTGATATTCTTTTTAAATTTATCGTTTCAGTTTTTTATTGCTCCTTGCAAGGTTATGGGGAGTTTATAAAACCGAGATGGATGAATAAAATGTTGTCGTGGCAGGAACCCAAAGGTTGTTACTCGGATGATCGACAACCATTCTTGAGACTAACTGGATTCGTAGGACCTTCAACAACTGCCACCGATAAAAGTAGAGAGGTACACATAGAGAACTTAATCACTTAACTGCAGACCCACTCTGGTCGGTCCAAACATATCGAACAGTACAGTATTATTGCAGTTTAGCTACACTACAGTTATTACAACAAATATTAACTTGACATTAAACTGCCGTTATAAATATTTATAGCACAATTTTATTAGTATAAAATTTTATATTTTCTAAAGTATTCGATTTAAATGAGACCCTTAAAGTAATATGCACTCTTTGTTTTCAGGAGGAATATAAAGTAAAGAAGGCTGCCACCTCTGAGGGTGGCACTTGTAATTCATTAACATCGGCAATGGCTTTAGGCTCCCTGGCTCTTTATATAAGAGCGCTGCTTGAAACGGACCAGGCGTTTCAATATGACGTGTTATCATAAAAGGAATTTTATATTTTAACATATAGTTTTATATTATTTAGATGTTACAAACTTAAAAAATAAAACACATGATATGCACCTCAAGTTTTAATAGTATCAAACTACTTAAAGTTACAATATATTATTAATAGTAACAATAACCGTGCACGCTCCACAAACTTGAACGAAAGTTTATAACAAATGTAGTTCATATCCATTCGTAATAAAAGTAGAAATTTGAGAAGTGTACACAGAGAACTGTACACGGTCAAATAATGTAAAAAAAATATTTAAATATTTTACTTTCAGTTCAATATAATAAATTAGCAGAACCTTTTACAAACAAGAAACGGAATATTACAATTATAATAGCTAGATGACTATTTTGGCTTTCCTCCTTTACATCCAGATTTTTGCAGTAAGGTCGATAAATTTTCAGCATGAATTCTATAGTTGATTCTATCTGATGATATCGTACCAGTCATTACTCTTTGGAAGCTGCACGTTAATATCCATAATTCTTCCTCTCCTTTAGTATTTATGACAACTTTAACTCCACTGGCAAACTGTAGGGTTTCTTGGTCAAGTGCAAGTACGTGGAAGTTGCGTGGAGAAAATTCTGTTGCGGTGTTCCAACAATAAATGGCCGGAGGATCCATCATGCCGAAATACATGATACCATTACTATCTATGGCTTCAGCCGCTGATTGTGTTGGACGTTCTTGTGGGTATACCTGAAAATTTTTCAGAGTAATTTAAGAACTAAGAACGGTGAACTAGTTTGTCTTATATATTGTATTTGATAATTTAATTTCTTCTATGTGTTGCCATCAATAGCACTTCAAAGTGTTATTTAATAATAATAATAATAAATCACTTTGTTTAGGTATCTTAGGCCCGTATATAAATGATTATATATTTGCAAATTAATAAAAATTCTAAAATAATTAAATAAATCAAAATTTTGTTCAATTGTAAAAGCAACTAAACTAAAACATATTAATTTATAAGAATTAAAATTTTATCAATGCAACGATATCTAAGTGTATTTCAAGAAAATGAGATAAATGGAATTGAATAACATTTTTGAACAATAATATCTTTATTCAGAAATTTAATTTTTTCAACAATGAAAAGACACTGAATCATGAATGAATTTCCTTAATCAGATTTTTATTAGAAGATAAAACATGTGTGAAAGCTATTCAGGTGATCAGTTAATTTTTGCGTTGCTACACAATCTTCATTCGTAATCACGTAATGGTTCGTACAGTTCAATTCATAAGTATTTTATATCTATTAAGCGCACTAGTTCCCTCTATGAATAATTCAATACACTTACATAGACACATGGTCATGGATATAAGCTTTGTACACTTACATATATAGAATCCATATCAAGTTGCTTATTGGAGGCATAGGAATCGTTTCTTAACACTTTGGTGCTGACCACGTTTTCGGTTGTGGATGCAAGAGCATGGAAGAATAGGTTGCGTTCACTGCCAGGCTTGTATGGTGATAAGGCTAAGCCTAATACACCGTCCATCAACTCGAATTTTTCACCTGAAATAATATTTATTTATATAAAAATGACTAACCAAATGTGTTTTCACCAAACGTACAACTATAAAACCTGTAGAAAAGTGTTTCATTTATGAGGAATAGTAAAAAATACACTTTCCTTTTTTCATACCAATCACACAGTAAATTAAAACACCTGTCTCTTGCTGTCAAAACAAAACAAAGGCGTGGTAGGACTATTTTTGGTAATTATACTTTCCAGTTGATTAGGCTGTATAGATATTGGTCCATGCTTGCCTAAAATAAAATTCGAAGAAAAGAAATCTTAGCAAAATGTGTCTTGTTGTCGTATTTTTTTTTCTGTTAGATTGTTGCAGGCTAATAATTTTTGATACTACCATACTGCATTATCTGTATTCACAATGAGATAGTGACCAAAACCCTTGGATTCTAGTCGTGCTTTCCATTAGGGAACTAATGGACATGGTCTTCCTTTACCATAGAGGCCTTGACCTACTACACTACACTGAACAGACGGGTTGGTTTAGAGTAATAACATCTGTTTCCGGATCCTTCCTACCACAGGTGCAGAGTAGCACACCGTGTGGTTTCAGTCGAGCCGATTCCGACACACCAACCCGTCGTAAACCCCGAGGGGGTTGTCACATGTAAAAAAATGATTTTACTTCCCTTTGCACTGATGGTTTTCTGCGTAGTTTGCTTTTTACTATACCCACGAGATGAATAAGAATGGTGTTATTTCGTATTTTTAATAAACACGGAGAATATTACATATATCATATTGATATTGTTTGCCATTTCATAATTGTCAAGTATTTAAAGGAGTTGGTGTATTTGTCAAAGGATTGAATGACCAATTAGGCTATTTTCAGGTAAATTATACTCACTTTTATAGAAAATAAGTTTTGAGGTTAGGGTTGATTTTTGGTTAAAATTTTATAAGGAAACTGGTTTACAGCGATACTGCCTGACGTTATTTTCTCAATTACGAAAGAATTTGTTTTTATTATAGATTTAAAATATATATTAATAATTAGAAAACTAGACAACCAAAATACCACACAAAATCTGCCAGTAACTCACCTGCGATTGAAAAAACTCCTCTTGATGGATACGGATAGAACAGCCTGTGTGTCACTTTCCAGGATCTATTTTTCATCACGTCCACTACTAGTAGCCCGAAGTCTGATACATCAGCAACGTATACGTAGGTATAAGCGCAGTCACCGGCACCTCGCGAACGGATATCCAATACCTGAAAACATTATTTGAGAAAAATCAGCCCTGTGTTAATCCGACTTGCATATGAAGAGTATATCGTTCAAATTTTAAGAAAAATGAACTCCCGAGTCTATTTTCCAAAATTGCCGTCTCTGCTATTCGTCTTTTCATTGTTCATTTTATTCATCTTATAACACATAGAATGGATAAAATGAGCGATGAAGAGGTGAATAGCAGAGTGGAAGAGAAAACGTAAACTGAAGGAAAGACCTTCCTGAGACTTGTGACTATCGTTCGAGCGTGGTATGTTTATTTTTATACCATATACGGAGCATACTACGTAGCACAAAATCACTGAAACGGTAGAAAAACTCTATAATGACCAGTTTGGCCAGCGTGGTATAGCAGCTCAAAACCTCCTTTCTAGGGAGAGGGAGAGCAGCAGACTAATAACTGCTGTTGATAATGGTGACGAATACTTCCTGTGATTATCATGTGTATTATTGTCAAAGTTTAACTTTGAAGATAGGTTATATCCCTAATGAGGAGTTAGAAATATACTTACAGGGGTAATAAATAACGATAGATCTGAATAGCTTGATTGATTAACGACGTGTCTGTAGATGAGTTTGTCGGTGGTGAGATCAAAAGCGAGTAATTGCGGTGGACAACTTTGCGTGTCTCCTATCTTGCCCGCGTCCATCACCCATAAACGCTGACATTCGTCTATCTGAAATCAAAAATTACGATAACTGTTACTATGACAATCGTGAAATTTTCTTCAGAATACATATAAAAAGTCTTTTTTCTCCGTCTTGATATAAAGTAAACAAGCCATGTTTTAGGAGACACGATTTGATTTCTATAGTTTACCACTTTTTTATGTCGGATATAAGTTGTACAAATTATAATTCTTGCCTTTCTTTTACCTATTTCTATGGGTATTGCATAACTCTAACTTTAAAGACATAGTTGGTAGAATTTAATAGGATAGTCTTATTTAATATCTTGTACAATAAGTTGCTATGATGAATACGTTTGTTTGAATAAAAAAAAGTCATTTACAAAAAGCGTTATAATAATTTTAGAATTTGAAGCTAGTTTTAAGGCTTTTAAGGTCTGGTTTTACTTTGAAAATAGACAACATTTAACAAGTGTATAACGTCAGATATTTAACTTCTTAAAATTTTAAAGAGGCAGTATAAATATAATTTAGAACACAATTTATGTCAAGTAGTTATGCTTTATGAGGATAGTTTCCTATTTTAAACATTTCTAGAACTAATTTTATAAGCAAACAATTCATAAGCTCCAGTAGTTAACATTAAGGACATCGATAAGATAAGTAACATTTAATTATTGTGGTTTTATATTATCCAATTATCTTACGTCATTTAGGGAAACAAAAGAAAATAAACACGTTGATGGTGGAATATCTAATAACTAAAACAAGGAACATAGACTATAATTACTGCAGCCAAGACCTTTAGACTTTACATGGTCATTCGATCTCTGTAGTTTATTTATTTATCATGAAAATCAATTTTATCTAAGTTATTTAAGAACGATTTTTGAAGTCTCGATTGGATTATACTATAATATGTCTATTAACATACATTGATCTGTAGGACTCTAAGTCAGTAATCAGTAAGTAAATATACGTGTGTTGAGAAACGCCATGGCAGTTATAGGCGAAACCCTCGGGTATGAACGCTCTTACCAGATCAGAGATTTTTGATAGATATGTAAGAAGGAGAAAAGT
Source organism: Hypercompe scribonia (assembly GCA_949316085.1). NCBI lineage: Eukaryota > Metazoa > Arthropoda > Insecta > Lepidoptera > Erebidae > Hypercompe > Hypercompe scribonia. The sequence goes on from OX438975.1 coordinate 10,746,818, forward strand.
GTTAACAAAGTATTTTTTTAACCTCCTCGCTAAGGAGAGACCTATGTGCAGCAGTGGAATGTAAAAGGCTGTTGATGATAATGATGACGATGATGTAAAAAGGGATACAAGTAGCGGTCTGCTTGTCTGTGCCTACCTCGAAACACAATATACGAGTATATTGTCCAAAACAATCATCATCTTGATTTAGAATTTAAATTAAAAGATGTTCTCAGTTAAGATAATTAATGCTGCGTCACGTATATCCTCTTATATATTTATAAAACTTATTTAAATACTAGTTGTTATGTTTAAACGAAATCTATTTATTGAGTTTGATCTCACAGAAACTGGTTTTGCATTTTTTACGTAAACTTACGTAGATAACCACGAGCATATTACAAACTTTATCATTATATGCATGTTTTAAAAATATTTCATTGATAGAAAAAAATGTGGACAATTATTTAAGAAAAATGTTAAACTGTCTGTAACACTGTTTTTGGATTTTGTTAGTTTACGAGTAATAGTTGCCAATGATAAATGAATACTTATTATAAATAATTAAATAATAAAATAAGTAATTGAATTAGATAAAAGTTTCTTATTTAGGTTGATTGAAGTAACACGCCGTCTGTTGCCTGAAAGTTTGGTTTCTCTAACTATCATGAGAACTACGATTGGTGAATTTCAATAAAATTAAATATACACGTATTTCTACAAGGATAACTTCAGTAAAAATTATGATTTTGCTAGAGACAGGTAGTATTAGTATTGGGGTGCTTGGCTAGAAAACCTCCACGTGGTGCACCCTGGTAACGTTGGCGATAGTGTTCATCACTGCCAACGGCTAATATTCTAGCACGAAGAGGAAGCCATTTTCTCCGGCAATTCAGCTGAGACTTGGTCCAACAGAGCGGGCGTGTCTGTCGAATCCTCTGTTGGTTCTTCGCTCTTCGGAGCAATGAGGAGGAAAACCTCGGTAAAAAATCACGATGGTGGGACCCTTTCTAGGGTCGGAGTTCCTCCGCTCAGCGGTGGAAAAGGTAGGACGGGCTCGGTGTGCACTTACACTGCCACCGTGCAGGCATCAGGAGACATAGTCTCCCTGCCGCCGTCGACATATCGTAGTCCCGAGTTGGAGTCTCGCGACTCCAATCGGGGGCGAGGGTCTTGGCTTAGCCGCCCGGACTGCGAGGAAGAAAACCTCTTTAAAAAATTACCCCGAATCCCGTGTTCTGGTGCGTGACCAGGGGATGCATGGCTGATGGGTAGTTCAGTCGCAAGCGCACTCCCAGCCGGGGCACCTGCGGACCCCTCGGTTGGGCACAAATTTACGCTTGCCCGGGTATTGGGGATCTCTGCCCGGGTCGACATTTAGTTCTCCCCATCTCGTGGGTTTAAAAATGGAAAAATTAACAAACACAAACAATCATTATATAGAAAAGAAGGAGAAGAAAAACAGGAAGGGAAAAAGTACGAGAGCGGACGACTTCTCTTCCAACGAGGAGGAAGTATTGGTTGGAGCGCCTATCTCGGTGGGGCTCCCAGAAGTCATAATGGCTGCTGGGAGCCGAAGAACATCGGAACGGTTGCGTTCCAAATCCACCGCGGGCAGTAACTCCAGTACAAGGACAGATGCACTGGACATAATGGAGACGGAGCTGTGTGACAGCAGGAAACGCGGACGCTCCAGGGACGAGGAGAGTGACACGTCCCAGGAGATGTTGCCTCCCAAAATCACCAGCAGCCGTAGAGGGAGATCACGAACCCCGATCTCGATCCCGTCAGGCTCCGTCTTTTGTAAGGCGGAAGCCTATAGGCGAGTTAGGGCGGACGGTGAAGCACTAGCGGAGGAGGAGATTGCTGGTCTCCTGCTGAAAGTCAGGGAGCCGATGGTGGGGGACTCAGTTCCCCAGACACCATCCTCCATGCAGGAGATAGCAAACGCGGCGGTGGCCATTATTCACAAAGTGGCCACCAAGTCGAGTAACCTTAAGGGCTCCTTTGTGAGAGCCCTCAAGGACTCCTCTTCCGCAATTGCGGGGGTCGTGGAGACCCTCATCGGAGACGTGGCTCGTCTCCAGGCAGCCAACGACCACCTGACGGGGCAAGTGGCTGAGCTTAGCGCTCAGTTCGCCCAATTCCGGGCGCATCGTCCGGCAGAGGATCCGGCCTCGTCCCCGTCTCAGCCTACTCCGTCTCCCAATGTTGGTACCATCGCTGACGCCCAAATGCGCCAAATCACAGACGCTGTGTGGCGCATGATGGACGGCCGTCTCGCTGGCCTAGAGGCAAGACTGCCTCCTGCCCCTATTGTCCGGCCGCCGCTTGGGGCCCATAGGCCAAAGGTCACATCAGCACCAACATCTCTGCCCGTTGTGGGCGGTCGTGTGTCCTATGCGGCGGCGGCGTCAGTGTCGACTACTCCTGTGGCCACTCCGAGGGCACGACAGGCGGCCAAGGTAATAACCAAGACGGCTGCACCGAAGTCTGGGCCCAAAAAAGTGGTAAAGGCTGGAGCGGAATATCCTCCGCTCCCCACTCCAACGAGTGTACCTGGCACCACTACATCTGCCCCCTCCACATCTGCCCCATCCAAAGATGGTTGGCAGGTAGTCGGCGGGGTTAAGTCCCGAAAGCGGGGTAAAAAAGCAGCTCAAAAAGCAGCCTCTACCCCGCAGTCGCCGTTGGTTGCGGTGGCTACCGCGAAAAAGCCGCGCAAGCTGCAGGTGCCTAAAAGCGCGGCTGTGGTGGTCACCGTAACACCGGAGGCGGCTAGTGGCGGGCTGTCCTATGCGGCCTTATTTAAGAAGGCCCGGGATAGTCTCGCCACTGATTTCGGGACTGAAGGGGTCAGATTGCGCCTTGCCCAGACGGGAGCTCGAGTCCTCGAGTTCCCCGGGGCTGAAGGTGCAAAGACGGCGGACAGGTTCGCCGAGAAACTGAGAGGAATATTTGCAGCCACGGATGGTGTGAAGATCGCCAGGCCTGTCAAGTGCGCAGAGTTGCGTATTTCGGGCCTGGATGACTCCGTAACGACCGAGGATGTCCGCGTTGCAATTAGCGAGAAGACGGGCTGCAACGCGGACAACATCAGGGTCGGCACCATCCGCCCCGGTCCTGGAGGGCTTGGCGCAGTGTGGATCAGCTGTCCGGTAGCGTCGGCTAAAGTTTTGGGCGACGCAGGCAGGATCCTCGTCGGTTTTGTGAATGCCAGAGTCACTGTTCTGGCGGCAAGACCGATGAGGTGCTTCAAATGCCTAGCATCCGGACACACACGCGCCAAGTGCGTGAGTTGTTTTGACTGCAGTGGACTATGCTTCCGCTGCGGTCGACCGGGGCACAAGGCGGCAGAGTGCTCTGCCGCCCCTCACTGCCCAGCTTGTGCGGCGGGTAACAAGCCCGCTAATCATCAGATTGGGCAGGGGGGCTGCAAACCTCCTCGTGATTCTCGGCGAACGTTGGGGGCTAGCCAGTCGGCCCAGGCTGCCTCCGATGCCGTTCGCACGTCGACATCGTCGCCCATGGAGGAGGCTGTAGAGACAGTCCAGTAATGGACCAAGTCTCCAGCCTCCTGGTCCAGACGAACCTGAACCACTGTGCTGCGGCGCAGGACCTTTTCCTGCAAACTATGGCACAGTGGTCGATCGGTGTTGCCGTAGCCGCGGAGCCCTATTATGTTCCTCCCCGTCCAAACTGGTTGGGTGACCGGGACGGTTCCGTGGCAGTCGTCGGCTCTACGGCGGCTCATTCCCCGCCCTTGTCGCTAAGAGACAAGGGCACTGGATATGTTGCTGCCGAGTGGGGGGGGATCACTGTATATGGTGTATACTTCTCCCCCAACCGGAGTTTGAACGACTTCGAGGTTTTCCTTAACAACTTGGAAACCTCGATGCGGCGTCTAACGTCTGGGCACGTCTTAGTGCTGGGGGACTTCAACGCAAAGTCCATTGCGTGGGGTTCCCCCAGGACGGACGCCAGGGGCGAGGCCGTAGAGGAGTGGGCGGCCTCGGTGGGCCTCTGTTTACTGAACAGGGGCTCCACCAACACGTGCGTGCGACAGCAGGGAGGGTCGATAGTGGACCTTTCGTTCGCTACCCCTGCCCTCGCCGCACGAGTAAGGAACTGGTGTGTCCTGGAAGAGGTTGAGACGCTCTCGGATCACCTCTACATTCGATTCGAGCTCTCCCGGACCCAGGACCCCAGTAGGGGTCACGCGGCGCGGCGTTCTTCTCGCTTGCCGCGGTGGGCTGTAGCCAAACTGAATAGGGACCTACTAGAGGAGGCAGCCATTATTTACTCCTGGCTGTCTCCGCAGGCTCCGACCGAGGAGGTCGACCTGGGGGCTGGTCGTTTCCGCGATGCGATTACGCAGATTTGCGATGCGGCCATGCCCCGCATCCGAGGTTGTCGGCCTCCACGGAAGGAGGTTTACTGGTGGTCCCAGGAGTTGGCGGACCTCCGCGCGGCCTGTACTCGTGCCCGGAGGTCCTACACCCGTAGTCGGCGGCGACACCGCGTAGACGGCGAGGAGGACCAGCTTCATGAGGAGTACCGAGAGGCGCGGAAAACTCTGAAGCTGGCCATTAGCCGCGCCAAAGAAGTGAAGAGGAAGGAGATGCTGGAGGGTCTCGATCGTGACCCCTGGGGTCGCCCTTATCGTGCGGTGCGACAAAAGCTCCGCACGTCGGGCCCCCCCCTTACAGAGACACTCCAGCCCAGCTTCCTGCGGGAAGTGGTCGAGGGTCTTTTCCCGCAGCGGGCGGAGCACACACCCCCGTCGATGGCCTTCATGGTCGAAGACGACGGGGGACGGAACGAGGATAATGTTCCGCCCGTCAGGGAATCGGAGATAGGGGCGGTCGTTCTACGGATTCGCTCTAAGAACACCGCCCCTGGGCCAGACGGGATACCTGCCCGTGTGCTGGCCCGTGCCCTCGAACACATGTCGGACCGCCTCAGGGAGATCTTGGACGCTAGCTTGTCGTCCGGACGCTTCCCTGAGTGCTGGAAAAGCGGGAAGCTGGTCCTATTAAGGAAGCCGGGACGGTCTGCCGATTCGGTGGCGGCCTATAGGCCCATTGTGCTGCTGGACGAGGCGGGTAAACTGTTTGAGAGGATACTCTCTGCCCGCATCGTCCGGCACCTCTGCGAGGTGGGCCCCGATCTGTCGGACGCCCAATTTGGTTTTCGGGCGGGGCGTTCGACGGTCGATGCTGTGCTGCGCCTGAGGGCCGTTACCGAAGAGGCAGTGAGCTGTGGCGGCGTGCTGTTGGCGGTGTCGTTGGACATCGCCAACGCATTTAATAGTCTGCCATTTAGTTGCATCAGGGAAGCACTCCACTACCACGGGGTGCCAGAGTACCTGAGGCGACTTGTGGCAGACTATCTTGAGGAGCGTACCGTCGTGTACGAGGACCGAGATGGTATTCTGAGGCGGCGGCCCATGTCGTGCGGTGTTCCACAGGGGTCCGTCCTCGGACCACTCCTGTGGAATATGGGATACGACTGGGCCCTTCGAGGTCGTCTTCCCCCCGGGCTGGGCGTAATTTGTTACGCCGATGACACATTGGTCACGGCCCGGGGGACGAACTTTCAGGAGGCGGCGCGCCTGGCCACCGTGGGAGTCTCTTTGGTGGTCGGGCGCATTGAGGCGCTGGGTTTACGGGTGGCCCTAGATAAGACGGAAGCCCTTTTGTTTCATGGGCCCCGTCGTGGTCCACCCCCCGGTGCCTCTATCGTAGTCAATTCGGTCCTCGTACCGATTAAGGCCCAGATGAAGTATCTGGGCCTGATCCTCGACGGCAGATGGCTCTTCGACGAGCACTTCCGACAGCTTACTCCAAAGCTGGTCGGCGCTGCTTCTGCTCTTGGGCGACTTTTGCCCAATTTGGGTGGAGCCAGCGTCGCGACGAGACGGCTATACACGGGGGTTGTTCGGTCAATGGCACTGTATGGTGCACCGGTGTGGGCGGCGGCTCTGACCGCCCAGAATAGGGCTCGCCTCTGGCGCCCTCAGAGGATATTGGCGGTTAGAGCCATACGCGGTTACCGCACCGTATCGACGGAGGCGGCATGCGCGTTGGCCGGAACTCCCCCGTGGGATTTGGAGGCGGAGGTGCTCGCCGAAGTTTATCGGCGAACGGCAGACTTTCGGGTGGGTAGGGGCATTCGGCCTCCGCCCGAAGAGATACGCGAGTGGCGAGAGGCCGCTCGTCGAGCCACGATGGCTCGTTGGTCGTCCCGGCTGGAGGCTCCACGTGCTGGCTTTGCCGCCGTGGAGGCTCTCCAGCCGGTCATCGCCGAGTGGGCAGGGCGGCAGCACGGGACCCTTTCCTTCCGACTGACGCAGATTCTTTCCGGGCACGGTTGCTTCGGGAAGTATCTGCACTCGGTCGCCAGGAGGGAATTGAGTCCCGCCTGTCACCACTGCGACTGCAGTGAGGACTCGGCTCAGCACACGCTGGCGGTTTGTTCCGCCTGGGCGGCGCAGCGTGGGGTCCTCACTGCAGTTATTGGAGGAGATCTCTCGCTACCGGCCGTAATACGCTCCATGGTCGGTAGCGACAGTTGTTTTACCGCGGTCGCAACCTTCTGCGAAGACGTAATTTCGCGGAAGGAGGCGGCGGAGAAGGCCCGGGAGGACAATATCCACTCGGACCCAATTCGCCGCCGGCGAGCCGGGCGGCGGAGGCGCGCATACCAGCGCCTCATGCCGCCTTGAGTGTGGCCGCGGGTGGACGGGACGGGTTTTCCCCTCCATCCGCTACAATGGCCAGCCGCGAGGAGGCGACGTCCGCGTGTGCCGTACGTCGCCTAAAATAGAGAGTTTACCCATAGATGGTGCCTGCATTAGCGGGCAGGCGCTGGGAGGGATCTGGATGTCGTAATAACAGCTGTTCCCGGTCCCTCCTATGTCAGGCGCAGAGTGGCACACCGTGTGGTTTTAGTCGGTCCGATTCCGACACACCGCCCCGCCGTAAACCCCGGTGGGGTGACGGCCCGAGGGGGTTTCCACACGTTAAAAAAAAAAAAAAAAAAAAGGTAGTATTAGTATTATATTTAGATCTTTTGGAGAAGCTATGTAATTTTACTACTGATTAGATATGTGATTGAATTACATTACGAATAGATTTTATGTCTATAAATACATAAAAAACCATACGATTAATGTTTATTTCATGTACTTAATAACACGCAAGGAATCTATTTAAGTTTTTTTGTTTTGTGAAAAAATAATAACAGTATACATTGATCATCAAATAAAAAAAAGCGCCAGCATCCGTGGTGTCGTGTTTCGTTGGTGAGTGAGACCGAAGGCCCATTGATGCAGGGGGGACAGTTATCGTGGTAACTGTGTAAACCTTACACTGTCACGATGACTGTCATGCCTTTTATGTCCCCAAGCAGGGTGTGAAAAAGTATCTCACAAGGCAGCCATAGTGCGGGTCACCATACTGCATTGTCTGCATTTGCAATGAGTATGCTAACCACAACTCTTGGATTCTATTCATGCTTTGCATCACTATATATATGACACGTATATAAATAATACATAAATGAAAAATAACTTCAAAAGGTGATTAACTTTCGTCGAAAAAAAATACTTTATTGTTAAAACTCGACTAAATGTACTTCCAACTGGTGGGTCATTCAGGTAGCTTTTGTATTTTTATTTGTCATTTTTTTTTCTTTTATTCGACACAATAACTTTATTATGATGTGTAATATGGTTTATATAGCGCTAAGTAGTTTATTTTTAGATTGGCCTTAGTGAATATAAAAATATGGCATAGTATTTCTCATACTTGTATTTAACGATGTCATTAACCGGCAAAATGAAGTTCACGAGACTAGATGTAAACCATACTTGAAGGTGTATTTCTTTTATTTTCAGGTAATTTTAATTATTGTAAAAGTGCTTGTAGTTTCTGATGTCAATTATTGATGCTAATGTATCTGTATTTTTTTTTGCGGGAACTTATTAAATGTCACTGATGGCCACAGCACATTGGCTTTTAGGAGACATTTTAAAATTGGAAAGATGAAACGAAAAAGTAACGGTAAGGAATAGTGATCATTACTCCTGCACAGTGTACAGCTTTTACAGAATTTCCACTCCGTTCATACTCTAAACCGAAGATGACTAAGGCTAAAATCGCTTAGCAAAAATAATAAAAGTGTGCCTGAGTTTTTTTACTTATTTCCTTTTAGATATATGCGAGAGACTTATGATTTTTTTTTTCGTAAATCCTTTATTCCTTTTACGTATGGAAATACGAACTATTTTTACTTACAGCGACTCTGAACACTGATGTCATGCCAGCACAGTTGTAACCCTGGTTGTCATGCCATGAATAATCTGGATAACCTTTGATCCTACCGTCAGTCTCTACAGTACCCAGTGTGACTGGACGTCCAGTGTCAAACCGAGGAATAGTGACGAATATCCTTGATGGTACACCTGGAACCAATATGTTTGAGATTTTAACATATGGACATACATAAGTTCGAGTTCGTAAGCTAAGTTCTTGTTGTTTTTTTAATCTCGCTACATATTATTATATTTGACAGCAAAAACAGCAGTTCTTTTTTCGATCTCGAATTTCTTCAAATTAAAGATCACCTGGGTGTCATTTGGAATGTTTTTAAAAGTTTGTAGTTTATATCACCAATATAATTTGAACCAGCATCATTTTATAATGTTTTGTACTTATGTTCCATATTATATTAATACATGTAAATAACGAATACTAAGCACATGCCATCTTACACACGACCGTCTGATCACAAACTAGGCCGAACCTATATTATGGTAACCAGATTGCTGATAAATATGCTAATATATTCTCAAATACTTATGTGACATTCTATACATAGATAAAGGAATAACATTTATCCTGGTTGGAATTTGAAACCATGACCTTTAGCTTGGTAGTCAGGACTCGTCGCTAACCGCTAGAAAACAAACTGGTCCAATCACTAACAAACATTGCTTTATAAGGAAGGGTGATGATTTTGGCAGTCTATGTATGTTAGCATATTCCACCGCAGTGCCTAAACTACAGATGCGATTTTAATGAATAAAGTGTCAAAAGATTTGTAATAATGGTGTGGATCACATAGGTTTTATAAATTTTATCAAAATGTTATATGATGGAATTTAAACCTCAGATTCTAATCTCGAAAATTTTTTTATTGAGATACTTCACGTGTTTGGTATCAAAAGAAAGAAGGAAACGTCTTGTGTACATTACACACATATTTAAATATCATATTATTACAGATAAAATATCTGTTTACAATGCAGTCGTACAGTTTGCACGGTGCAGTTATTTAATCGATTTCAGTTTCTTAGTAGATATTGCACCATTAGTGTACAAGCCAAAATCGAGATCAGATAACGAAAAAGTATGAAATAAAAATAAAGTTTTAAAAACTAACTACTACTAATTATAACCAAATTACATAAAAAAGGGTCTAAAAAGGACGAAACAAGAAAATAAATTAGATTAAAATCCAGAAATGCATAGGTACAAAAATGGTCAAAGTAAAACCGTGGTCGTACCCACGGTATATCTACCAAATTAATTTAATGAAGATGTTCCTGGCACTCACATAATCATACATTATAAACAGTAGTTGTTTTATCTTTTTGAAACTCCATTTTTACATAGTTTTTTACATAGTAGTAGTTTCAAACTTTATTTTTTATTATAAAACAATTTTATATCAAAACAATGTAAAAGCCTAAATTACCTAAATTTTAAATGAATGCCTGATCAGTGAAAATAGTTGTGGTCTTATTATCTTCCTAAAAGTGTACAATAGTGCTAACAATATTACTGCTTAAACCAAGAGGGTTTCCTTGTACACTATGTAACCTTACCACAATTAAAAAAGTGGAAGTATTGAAAAACATCACCCGAAAATACTTATATACTCCATTATTTACAGTCATCTCTTAGCAAAATGTTCAAACAAAAAAGATATCTATAAAAATAAATAGCAAACGATTAGGAAAAAAGCTTTGGTGGGCCACTAACATTAGCAAATAAATAAAATAGTACCTTAAAAAGTTACTGTTCATGGTTCCAAGTCAACCAGTTCATCATATTTGATCAGGTGCGTCGTGTCTAATTTACCAAAGTAAGTTGCATAAAAATTTTTTCAGCAACAGAAACTTACCTTTTCTATGGTTTACATCTACATCAATAGGTACAGAGTTTCCACGTATAAAATAATTCCTTTCGAGAGCTATTTTTTCTGCCGCCTGACTGGGAAATACGAATTCGAGTTCGGCCCATTGTTTAACTATTCGTAAGTCGCTTTTGGCTCCAAGTCCAGGCCAGCAGCACGCTAGGCAATACGACAGAAGGAAAAATCGTTCTATTCCGTGAGACATTTCCCACTTAAATGACGCGAGTAGCTCTGGATCTAGAACAAAAAATACATAATTAAAATATACTTAAAATACATTGTTAATAAAATATAGACAAACAAGTCAAATAAGTTTTCAGATTGTGTTGTAGACCTCAAAAACTGTGTGTAATCACTTCCTTAGGTTAACGTATTTCAAATTATGACTTTATTCGGCACAAAATTATTGACATTACTAAAGTTAAATGGTCTCGTTGTCAATGCCAATGTTATTGTTGAAATGACGTTGAAGGGTAAACAAGAAATTTCAGATACTTATAAGAAAAGGAGTAGCTAAGAGCTAAGTTGAACGAGTTGAATGGAATGCAATACTATCAGACACTTAGAATACTTTCAGACTATCTCATCTACACGCGGTACATCCAGCTGAACTATGAACGAGGCTCTGACGACGTCCGATTGCGGTACATCCATCCCAATCACATCAACAGCTTTTAAAAGTCCACTGCTGGACATATGCCCATAATAATCGAGTTAGGTCACCTAATTTACTTTTACGAGGAAAGACCACAATCCCAAGTTAGCTTTGAGTTTCTAGTAAACAAGTCCCTTTCTGATAATATTGTAAAAGATACGTTTCATGACACATTGAGCTAGGCTCTTCTTAATGAATTTTTTCTTCAAGAAACAGCTCCAAAGGTCGTGGGAAACTTTGAAGTGAATTTTGTTTTTTTTTATGTATTAATTAAAATAGTCTAGTAATTGAAATAGAAGGTATGCTTATTGACATATGCATTTAATTAACAACTACAAATATCATTAGTAGACTAAAGATATCACATTAGAAATAAACGCTCAATAAATAAAATTCTTTAAGTGTAATTCCAAAAAAGAAAAGGTTTTATTCAGGAAACTTTCTTGGTTGTGCTCTCGCATATCATCAAACAATAATTCTGTATAAAGTCATGTGTTTATGTAATAATGACTGCTGAACTTCTGATTAAATAAGTTATGGCATTTATTTCTTACTTTATTTATTTATTAGGTTCACTAAAATGTGTTTACACTAAAACTAATACGTAGTGCATTTACAAAAATCACAATAATGTGTAATCATGCTAATTGCATGTTAACTACCTTATATTATTTTTATAATTAATGAATAAAGGAAATAAATCAAGATTAAAAATAATGTGTTTACTACTTCTATGTAAATTAAAATGAATAATTATTAGTATGAATTAAAGGTGATTTGCCGTAACATAAGATATGAATCAGTTTGAGTTAATTAATTAAATAATAAATTAACAATATACTGCATCGAAATCTATTATATATACAATATGTATTACTTACTAAGCATAATATTTGTAAATATTTAAAATATTGTGGCGAGAAAATAAACATTTTTATTATTGTTATTAAGCTATTGCATAGCTTTTATCGCAGGCTTCGAGCGCGGCGACAGAATCAAAAAATTCCATAACGAAAATAAACTTAACACCCCTCACTCCGACCGGCACAGTGGCGCGATGTTAAAAGCCGGGCATCGTCTAACGTCGTTTCAGTGCGGAAGACTTCGGCACGGTGTTTGTGTGCGTGCTACTAGACCTATGCGTGTAGACTACGAAGCTCGCACGGATCGAGACGAGCTACTCCGAAATATGTATTATAATTGCACAAGTTGATAAAAAATACTATGCAATAGCTTTACCGTGGCAGTCCCCGAGTGCCACACGTATTTTTTTATTATTATTATCTTCAGTCGCAGCAAAATATTTTTTGTAATCCTGCTTAATATTATAAATACAATAAGTGCAATGAATGTAAGTTTGTTTGTTACGGTTTCACGCGGAAACTATTCAACCGATCATCATGAAATTTTGTACACATAGGATACTTCTTATTAGAAAATAAATAAAATATTTATTAAAAATGATCTGTTACGGAACTTAATGTGGCAGACCATATTCCACGCGAGCGAAGCCGCAGACAAAAGCTAATAATGTACGAGTATATAAGTAGCTGCACTTTTCCCATGTGATGAATTACTCAAACATTTTTTTTTAATTTATTTGAGTTGGTAAGTACGAATAAATTAGTTGTGATTTTACATATTCGGTAAATCCATTTGGTATTTCTAAATACCGCTCTTCCTATACTAATTTATTTTAATATTAATATAAATGTAGTCTAGCTAGCCTGAAATGTCCGTTTCGGTGACTCATAATGAGTGTCTAAATCACCTGAAATACGAGTATGTTGTTAAAATGTTTGTTGGCTTTTTGAACTTAGCCGACAATCATTTAGGAAGAAGCTACGGAAGAAGTTATTAAGAGACCAATGCTATAAAATTATCCAAGAAAGATGGGATTTGTCACACTTAGCCTTAAATTTTGACAAGTGCGGTCAAAATTTTACAGTCCAATTATATTCGAACAATGCGCTCAATCATTTAGAACGATCGATGGTATTGGATACGCTTTGCTACAGCTGGACACAAACTGTTTTCATATTCTCTAGAACGGTGTTCGGGTTAATCACATCCGTTGTATTATGGGGCAATATTTAAAACTAGGTGAAAAACAATTTTTAGATAGTTCTGATGTAATCTAAAAAGTGACAAGTGAATAGCAGCAAATGTAACTAATTATAAATCTTGTTAAAAGAACTTATAAGATCTGTTATTAGTGTGGTATTGCATGGCAACAGAAAAGTAGCCAAGAAGACAATCGATTAGAAATAAAAAAATATTATATTTAAATATTTTTTTTATTTCTAATCGAACAATGTGTCTGACTTTGAAATGAAATATCAAAATCAGACACTTTGTTAATCTTCATATGTTTATTGTACTAAATAAAAAGAACCACAGACTTGAGGTTGTTATTTGGATCTCACAACTAGATTATTTTTAATTATCATGTTTTTCCCACTTATAAATATATATCTACCAAATAAAACCATGTAACTTTGGCTTTGAAATTGTACTTTGAAGTAAAATAAATAAAATAGTAATATAACACAAATAGAAAAGAAAATTTAAAATATTTCTTGTAACAAATCATACATAAGAAACCTACATGTAGATAACAAAATGTTTCGTACACAAAACAAAAGTATTGTCAGTACTAGTTCCACCCACTAACTTAACTAAAACTAAATAACGGTAGCAATTAGTTCACGTTGATATTAGGTGAGATTATATCACGCGTCTCTGAAATTGTAAATCTAATATAAGGTGGGCTAAGGATTCGTTAACTTTTGAATCCATAGTAATATCCGGCGCAAACATGCTACGGGAGTTCTTGGGACCGATGCTACTGGAATTTGCGGGCTACAATCGTAATACATGGTTTGAACAAGATGGAGCTACTTGTCACACATCCAATTAGTCCCTGCCGGTGGTTACAGACATGTTTACAGAAAAGCTGATTTCCAGACGAGGCGACATTCCATTGTCACCCAGAAGTCCAGATCTATCCCCAGCAGACTTCTTTTTATGGGGTTATTTGAAGAATCGTGCCTAGATTAATAAATTAAATACACTACGCAAACTAAAAGAAAAAATCAGCGAAGAGATGTAGACGATCTCACGGTCACTTTGCCGACGAGTATTCGAAAATTTGAGTGTTCGCTTAGAAGAGTGTTAACGTCGAAACGTTGGTCATTTAGACAATGTAATTTTTAGAAAATAAATTTAGATATCAAATAGCTTTTTTAATACGATTTTTAAATGTAAACTAATCCGTGGCTCACTCTATTTTGGTCATTATACTATTAAAATGTGAAACAAGCACACGGCCCGTATATTTGCACAAGGATTTTTTTATATACAAATACCTGTTAAAAAAATTGCGGGTGTAGTTCTTAAAAGTATAATGAAGTATGGTATTTACTTGCAAATGCAAACATGTAACGTTAACAAATATCATGAAATGTAAACAAATTCTAAGGGAACGTAAATTTTAAACATTTTTTACTCGATATTTCTTTCTATTTCTCTATTTATTATTGTTTAAACATGTTCAGTTCCTCCATCACATCAAAAATTAGGATCATAGACACTTTAGTGATAGCTAGTACTGTAGTGAAAGTTGTATTAATACTTTCAGGAGTGATCTCCTTATACAGCTATCATTAGCAACAGATATTTATAGACTTTATAAGCGTTAATTAGTACATGTAACCACGTACTACTAGACAGGCCGTGTATTTGTTTACCAACAGTGTTGTATAAAAAAAGTAAACAAGAATATCAAATTACCATATTGACTCAGCAACGTCGCACAGTATTCCCGCTGTTCTTGTAAAGTACTCATTGTTACTCCAAGATCCAAGTACATAGTAAATACTAAATATATTTTTACACTTTTAAAAATGTTATTAAAGTCCATTTTTGAATGTATTATTCACTATTCTCAACTATTATAACGTTTAACGACCATTAACAAATTAGCCAAGTATCTAAACACTACACGCACAGATACACATACACTAAAAATTGTTAAATTGTCACTCTATCAACTTTCACAGAAATATGTATTAATACCATATATAAATAAATATATATATATATATATATATATATATTTATATTTATTTTATTTCGATTTGTCTTCAACCCATCGCTGCCTCCCGACTCGACAATGCCACGACAGATGATTCCAAGTTTTCCCATCACTGTTTTCTAAACAATATCGAAACGTTTTATGAATTTATTTTGACGGTAGTATTTTATTTGTAAAATCTTAATATGCATTAAGTGTGCTCTTTTAATGCCATTATTATTCACCTCCAATTAGCAGTAGCATGCAGCAGCACATTAGAGTAATGAAGAAATATCCTCAAATCAGCCTACTCAAGTAACTCTTTAATTGCTTAATAGTTGAATTAAATAATTAAGATAAATAACATAGAATTTAAAATTTCTTTCGGATTTGAATTTTTTAGTAATAAAATATTTTTTTCTTATGTTTGGGGAGGACATTTTACTAGATGCAACAAATAAATAAATTACCTTTCGCACTTATAATATGAAAGTACAATTTTAAGTTGGGCCGGATATACTTTGTCATAACTAGGTGTACAGAGGTTTCTAACGGTCTTATCGAGCGCTTAGTTTTGGACTTGGGTAATATTTTTGAAAAGAGTATACCCGAGGAGTAAGAAATATTCATAAGATAGTTTTGTTTTTGTTAAAGATATTATTATATAAATGATTTGATATCACCATAATAAAGATAAACCTGAGTAAAACTAGAGAATGTCATATTTCTATGTGTACCTATAGTTTTTCACTGAAGCCACTAACGCAGGTTTATTCATGATAAATAAAAAAAAACTAGATTTAATTTTAATCTATCAACTACTAGCGATTTATTATTATGAACTAGAACCTGAACTTACGAAATTTCAAAACACAACTAGATTACCTGACTAACTACTTTAACTTTAATTTTTTTATTGAACTTAACCCCTACGGTAAAGTATTTGGTCACAGGATTTATAATCTATGGTGAGTTCTTTTTACTGCAAGGAAGATATTCAGTAATTAAAAATAATTGAATTATGTCAAAGAAATCCTTAACGTCTGTAAATAAACTTTAAAATCTGCAATTAAACCTTCATCAATTTCTTAATGGTTAAATTAACTAAGTTACGTATATAGCCGAATTAAACATTTATTTTATTTTGAAAGTTAACGAAAATTCTCGAAATAGAAAATGACTCATGGGATTTTTACACGTAAATGGTGTGTTTACGCACTTAAACAGGATATTGAACTTAAAATCACTTATAAAGTAGAATTTAAGTAAACACTTAGGTATTGTTTTCTTTTTGAAATTTGCTTACACTACTTAAACGTATTTTTTTTTAGATTGAGGGAATAACTAAAAATCCTTTGTTTAACACAAAACACATGTCACCACTCTTAACTAGTATCGAACACTGCCAATTTTATGTACTAGAGGTCAACGTCTCTGTCATCGCCATATATCTAGGATGACACCAATTGTTTACTTTATTTTTTATTTATAATAATATTATATACCTTTGTCGAGAGATATTTCTGGGTATAGTAATTTTCTTTTATTGCACAAACAAATACCATTGTAATATATGGCCAAAAAGAAATATGTTAATAAAATGGTATTGCGTAATAAGGACTCTGCGTGCTATAGCAGCGATTATGGTTAATCGATGTCATTATAGAGAAAGAATTTTATCGAATTGTAAAAATCACAGAGTTAAATCAGACAATAATATGATTTAAATCTAAAATATATTAAAAATGAGCAACACTCTCTATCTACCTATTAATTCACAATGATCAAATGAGTTTCATGATTTCAAATTACAGCCTTGCTATTCACTTCACACACATTGACAGTTACGTTATGATACTAGAATTTTAAGAAAATTTGTTCACTTTGACTTCTATGCTTTATTTACATAATTAGTTGGTTAAATGAGATTGGGCTAAAGCGTGTAAAATAAATATATGAAAAAAACCTATCAAATAACAACCAATACTCTAAAATAAGACAAATGAGTGAATCAACGAAATACAGTTTGATCATTTATTATTTTATAGATAATACAAAAGCATAACTTAACGTATATAGATATAATATTATGAATGTTTCCAATCTAATCAATTGAAAATCAATCAAAGAAAAACAAAAGCCACTTCGCAATCGGCCCTTGCCCTTCAGTGGCTATGATGCCACAGGCAAACATATAGACGTTTGTGACGAGAGGAAAAAGGAAATAAGGACTTACAGTTTCCGAGTGTCAACTCATTTGATTGATAAAATCAACATTGAAATGTCAAAAAAATTTAATAGATAAAATGTCAACTTTTATAATTTTATTAACTTCTTTTATAATCAACATTTTAATATTTAATTAAATGTTGACATATTGAAATAATTTCATTAACACTTTATTCATGGAAGCACACGTACATGTTTATCTCGAATGTATAAATGTGTCTATATTTATAAAAATAACATGTCCATGTGGTGACGCATTTAGAATATGTAGTGCGACCACCCTTTTCATTTCGAGGATGTCGCAAGAGGCGTCTAAAGGAACAAATTATTCAGGAAAATGTCACTATAAAGAGAAGGAAAACTTAAAACGAATCATATTCCAACCCCAAGTGGGGCAGCGTGGTAAAGTAGACCAAAAGCTTTTTACTACAGAGAGGCCTATGCCCAGCCCACTGCTGGACGTAGTTTTCTCTTTAGTAAGAAGACTGTTAAAGACTGTTGATGATGATGATTGATAAATAAAAAAATCACTGAATATTTATTTGTTGTTGGCGTTAATAACCTGTCAACCCTTGGGTCGGCTTGCCGGCCTCTGTACACTAGGGCAGTGGCCACATAATGTCATCAACGTAATTATCACGTAAATTCACTACGTACCTAAACATATATATACACATATCCACATAAAACACACATGTAATAAACTGTAACATTAAACTGAATGCTATTTTTGACATGGACCTCAACCTTGGCGCAACATTTATATCTAGAGCAAAAACTTTCAGATACTTAGACTAAGTACTCATGAAAGATGGTTTCATTGAAAGTGAAGTAACTTATAGAGTATCATCTGGGTGGAACGGATTATTTAATCTATAAAAATCTACAAAAACCTAAAAAGACGTGAGAGTTTTTTGCAGAATAGCTATAACAAATTTCCTTATGATATGAGAACTTAACGCTTAATAAGGTGTACGAATAATAGTGTAATATATATATATATGTATTATTTATATAACATCGCAACGGTTCTCCCAAACATACTTCAAACTTGACATATGTTCAATGCAGATAAAACAAATACGTACATTTGACACGCGACACTATCACATCCCTCCCAATCATTCCCGTATATATAAGTAAAAATTACTCGTAGTCTGTGATATAACGAATTTACCATCAATGTCATGAATAGTTTGTTTTTAAGGTAGGTATTGTGCTTTACTGTTTGCGGTTTATGAAAAAACAAATATTTGTAATAGACTTCTACATACGAGTAGACTTACAAGAAAAGTCAATTGAGGTAATATTTTATTGACAGATTTTATACGCTACTCTTTAACCACATTTTATATGTCATTAAAATCTATTTATTTATAAGTCGATCGAGTACACTGGCAAATAAAAAATAAAAACCACACCTAATCCTGTTCAACGAGGTGACGATGGTATCAAAAACAAGAAAAAATAAGCCGACTTAAGAAGAAATGATGACATACAAGAAAATGAAAAATATAATTATACATTTGATGCGTACGATAAACTTTTTTCTGTTACTAGACCAATCCTGTCAAGTTGACACACAGACCACTACAACTTTGGACTGAAATCTTCGCAAGCCTTTTTATGACTGAGCATTTTATTGGTAATAGACTGTTCTAATGACTAGGAACTGCTATTAGCCAACAATAATACAATGTAAGGAAAAACAATTACGATAAGGGCACTATGCAGTTCTAAGTGTAATATCCCGTAGACAGTTAAAAACAAAATGCAATACTTGTAGTGTATCTTAAGCACTCAAATTATATTTCTTATTTAGTTCGTAACATAGTTTTGAGTACTAAACTGACAAATATATATAGTTATTACTATTACCGTAAGAGTTTTGAAGCTGATATGTTGAAAAATATAAAAGTCTTGTTGCAGTGATCAGTTTCTAACGTTTTTTCTTAAGGTATTTGTCGTTCGGAGTGGCTTAAGGTTCGGTTGCAACTTAAGCTAATGCTTAGCACCTAATACTTAGTTGCAGTTGTCAGAATCATTCTGTTGTTTTATTGTGAGCTTTATTCCATATTGGAGAAACCAACGCGCTCACAAAGTGTTTAGTTTGGTGACACATTCACTCTGAAATTTTTCACTTGATGAAGAAAGTCATATGGGTACTCCTAAAAGAAGTCAGTATGTCTGAATATTGTATGAATAGATGATGAACCCTACCTTTCATCCTTGTCACTGCTGTTTGCAAGTTCAGTCATGAATAGACATAGTGTTTGACTAATTTCTTGCTTGGACAAGCGAACCGGCATAAATAAGCTAACGCTGTTTGGTGCGTATTGTTAGGTCTCGATTAGGATTTGATTACAGTGCAATTATCTTTGTGCGGATAACCTAGGTCACAAACTTGTAGGTGACAAACATACATACACTTAATAAATTTACAATAAATAAGACTTATACCTGTATTTAATATTTATTTATATTATATAATATTATTTAAGCTCACAAATAAACAGCGCATTGCCATAATATATGTAATAGTATTTGTCTATATATATTTTCTAAATGCAAGTAGACGTACGAGGGGGCGTTTTTAAGTTCGCGGAATGGAGGGTATTGAGTAATAATAAAAACACAAAATTATTTTTCTTTTTCTATATATTCCCCTGCAACACGAATACATTTTTCAGATCTTTCAATTAGTTTTTTTATTCCCTCGTAAAAAAAGTTTTATCTTTGTCTGAAAAATACGCCGAAACCGCCTCCTTAACCTCCTCATCAGTTGAAAATTTCTTACCACGTAATTCTTTTTTCATTTTTGGAAAGAGATAATAATCACTCGGAGCCAAATCTGGACTGTAGGGTGGGTGATTCAAAATATCGAAGCCCACCTTATGCAGGGCAGCCAGTGCGACTCGGCTCTTGTGAACGGGAGCATTGTCATGCAATAGCAGGACACCTTTCGTTAATTTTCCCCGTCTTTTTTCTTTGATGGCTTCTTTTAACTGTTCTAAGATTGAAGCGTAGTATTCCCCCGTTATAGAAATGCCTTTATCTTTATAATCTATCAATAATATTCCTTCTGAGTCCCAAAAAATCGTTGCCATGAGTTTCCCAGCCGACTGTGAAACCTTAAATTTCTTGGGTGGTGCTGTGCCCTTTTTGTGCCACTGCATGGAGTCTTGTTTGGACTCGGGTTCATAATGATGAACCCAAGTTTCATCCCCAGTAACAATTTGATTCAATACGCCATCCTTGTTTTCATTGCAGAGGTCCAAAAACGCACGTGAACATTCCACGCGCTGTTGTTTTTGCAATGGCGTGAGCATTCTCGGCACCCACCGTGCGCTAACCTTAGTCATGCCAAGATGATCGTGTAAAATTTTAAAAATTGTTGTATCCGATACTCCAACCATTTCTGCGAGTTGTTTCTTTTTTAGTCGAGCATCTTCCAATACAATTTTTTCTACTTTTGCAATAACTTCTGGCGTAGTCACCTCAACGGAGCGCCCCGGCCTCGGGTCGTCTTCAAGTGATTCCCTGCCTTGTTTAAATAAACTATGCCACTTGTAGACCATTGTTTTTCCTGGGCAAGAATCCCCGTAAACCGATGACATCTCATTGAGTATGGTTTGAACAGACTTTCCTTGCTTAGTAAGGAACTTTATCACCGCACGGAATTCAATTTTCTCCATTTTTTTCACTTCGTTCCCGATTAAAATACTTGGTCAACGATAGTTTAATAACTAATGATCCAATCACAACAAATTTTACTATGCAGACTAATTATGAGTCACTGAATACGGTAGGCATCAAAAGAGCGCGTTTACCCGCCTTTTTCACTGTCATTCCGCGAACTTAAAAACTTACCCTCGTAACTAGAAGAATTTTTCTTCGACGCCTGACACTAGTCTCAACTTACTATAGTGACTAATGCTTTTGGTGCCGTACGTTAATTAAATGTGAATTAAAATATAACGTTTCAAATAAATTTGAGCAGTGTAAAATGTACATATCTTTCTAACTTTTGTGTCTTCTAGCTATAAACTTCGTGTCTTGTGTGTGGTGAATATCAGTGTTATTATAAGCGAAGGATTGCTTACTTTAGCTACAACCGTAAGTAAAACCACACTTTAAAGACCTAAAAACTCTTGACACAAGATACTATTTTTAATGAATTAAAGTTTAACAATATTGACCTCATTAGTCATAGATCACTTCTTATTAAGTCAAAGTGCATTAAACGCTAAATGAGTTCTTCAATTTATTCGACTATCTATTGGTTGATTTTTCCTGATTTTTTATCGTTTTTTTATTTGGTTGTAGTGTGGCTATACGTTACATGAGTGATTAGTGTAAGAAGAACACGGTAGAAGAACAAAAAAGGTCATAATTCATCTTCCTAGCCTTTATTATTACAAATATTAACTAGGATCGGCGGCTAGTTCAATCGGTTTTATCTGAATATAATTATAATTTTTCCTCGGAGTGACTAGAATTGTACGTCTGCAACCCTGAGGATGAACTGAATTTGAAGGTTGAACAAGCTGTCAGTATATTTAAGACACAATCCAGACCGACACGATAAGTATTATTAGGAATTCCTTGTTAGAAAAACCAAATAATACTTTTAGTGCCGACCCGGCAATCAACCCGAGTCGGGAAGAATTCAGCCGCATACGCCTAGCTACGAAATCAATGAGACAGTAGAAACAAAGTTGTAAAGTTATAATTAAATACAATAACTCAGAGATACGTTCATCTTCAATCATTTAGGAGTCATTCAGTCAAAAAAGAAATCACACGTACACAGCGTCAGAAACTACTTAATGCGACATCTCATAACATCTCAATATTTAAAAAAAAAGTCATGAAAAAACTACCGTCATAGTGAATGAAAAAATTCCAACTAATTTCTGTAAAAGGCCGGTGAGTGAGATAATTGACTTGGACCTTTTTAGTATGACGTGAATAAATAGGATGAGAGTCTCTAACAACAAAAATTACTAACTAAAATGTTCAAGAAGTTATTTATTAGTTGTCTATGCATATTATAATGGACTCACGACCTTTTCACTCAGTGTTTTAAACAAAATGTACTTTTTTTTCTAGAAACACTTCCAGACAACTCAGTAAAAAAAAATACAACATGCTAATAATTTAAAAGTTTTCAAAGTAGACATACAGATAATATGTGTGAGATATTATTTCGCTAATTAAAACCATTTCATCATTAAAAAATTAAGTATTCGTGACAGCCGGGAACAATTAGCGTGCAACCTTCAACACGCAAAGGGTTTCAGTAACATTTGTCCGTGGACTTGACTTTAACGGCACTGTTGAATCGTTTTTTTAAACAAGTGAAGAAATAAATTTAACTGCAGTTATTAAAACAGATACTCACTGAAAAGAGTGACTGTGTGACATGTGTTTTCATCAATTTCGTATTCCTAATCCTTCATCACACCGACGGGCATGGGTTTTGATTTTTTAGTGTTTCAAATAATATGAAAATGCCTGATCATGACGGATAAACTGTATACGAGTATGTGATATCGAACTATTGCGGATGGGTAAACATAATAATAGTACGTTACGGTACCTAATGTTTGAATGTACAATGAACGTGTACTGTGTTTCGAAATGAAGCCAGCGTAAACAATAAGAAGCATCAAAATTTATAAAACCTGTTTGATGTAACACAATTGCTGATCAACAAATTTTTGCTGCCAATTTTATTCTAAAGTGACGTTGAGATCTAAACACAATCGTGTTTAGTTCTGTATCTTTATCTTTAGGCTACTTCTTTTTGTATATAGTCCAGAGATGTTAAAATTATCATATACAACAGACTAGTTAAAAACAACACAGAGTTATTTTAGATACGATATTAGCGGCAGCGGATTTGCATATGGTAGATAATATTATACAAACTGGTTGTTATCTTCAACCGACTTCAAAATGGAGGAAGTGTTTAATTCAACTGCTTACGTTTGTTTATGTTACATGTACATAATTATTTAGCAAACTAATTGTAATAATTAAACATATTTTTAATTGAGAAGATTTTACTCCTAGTTAGTTCCGAATTGAAGGAATATTTTTAACCTTAAAGGGTTATAAAGGAACGAGTGAAGAATACAGATTTTCGGTTTATCAAGTTTTGGGTCATTTAAGTCAAAAATACTTTTTCGATCATAAACAAAGTTGTTATAATAACAGCGTGTTCATTTATTTGTGAACTTTATTTTTTTTCGATTACATTTTTTTTATTGTATGGAAGTTGAGTATCTTATATATTCGATATGGATACAACTAGATGTATCGTTATAGTTGCAAAAAAGAAAAACCGAGGAGTCTTCCAGGAGATGTATTTAGGTATTTTAATATTTTTCAGACATTTATCATAGAAACGAAACTAGTATAGTTTTGGTTGATTTATGTCTCTACCTGGTTGTTAATATTTTTAATTACAGATGAATTAATGAACTACAATAATTACATTTTAAACTTTTTATATTCAAGCTAAGTTATTAGGTATTGCCGTAGTTGTAACAATAAAACTATTAAAACATACCAGAAAATTCTCTATTGACCTTCCGTAGGTATTTTCTATAAAACACTTCATTTTTGGCAGCCCACTTTTCACAAGGTTTTGTGCTAAATTTCATATTACAAACTTTTAAAATAAACTAAAATACTGTTTACACTAGTTCAACAGTCAAATTCACAGTGGTTATCGCCTTAGACTCGAAGACCGCAAATGGTTACGACACAAACAAATGCGTTTGCAACTCTTTAGAAATAATCGACATAAAATTGCCGATCAACCTTCTGAAGGGTATAATGAAATAGTTGAACTCATCGGAAGCGGATATAATAACAGACAATGGTATTAAATTCTTGTTTATTTTTAATCTGTATTGTAATGAAACATTGGTATAAAGATTCTGGGTTTTGCTAATCCAAGTAGAATTCATTAAGAATCTTGACCTCTTTTCATATAATATTTTGTGAACTGTAAAGAACTACAGAATTGCTACTTAGTAAACGCTGCTCATTAACCTTTTTTTTCTGTGCGGAAATACCCACAGATACCACCGACAAGTGGTTATGTCGGACTCAAATTGACCAAAAATCGCACACCGTCTTAGGTACCGGTAACCGGGGAACCAGTTGTACCCTAGTAAGGAAATTTCTGGAACCCCAACGTACCTCGGGCCACCTACGGTATGTAGATGTATGTGGTTCTCCCCGGGTGAGAATCCCGTAGTCCCCTTTTTTCTACCTCCAAAAGGGTGAGCGCTCGCATCGCCACCCCGGCCTGCTTCTGATAGGGCGATAGATGGTCGTACCTACCACTCCCAGGCCTGCGCTTATGGAGAACGGAAAACGTTTAGCGATCTGCTACTGTCTTTTAATTTCAGTAACTAATCTCCATCATGGTTTGTTAAGTTTATATTTCTTTTTACACAAGGAATTCAATTTTTGAATATTTAGTATAGAAACGTTATATGTTGATTGCACTATGAACTTGTTATCTAATAAACTATCGTAAAGGAGTCTTTATGAGAATAACACAACATTTTTATCATTGCCTAATCTTATTAAATTACGGATTCTGTTTTATATTTAATTTAACAACTAAAGGCACTATTCATCAATCTTCCCAGTCTTTTTTTCTCAAGATTACCTGGGGTCATGTTTACTTCAACTGGTTTTATCTAAATATCAGTTTTTCCACTGAGCGACTGCTATTGGACCTTCGCAACCCTGAGAACTATACTAATTCAAAGGTTTACTTATTTGTCAGTATGTTTGAAGACACTGACTTCCCCATAATGATTGTTATAGATCCTGATGACAACCAGGACCAACAGCTTAACGTGCTCACCGAGGCACGGCAACAATTAAAAGTATTTAACAATAATATTAGTAAAATATTCAAATACATCGGATTCGTGTTTTTCTAACGTGTGTTAATAAGCGTCTAAAAGAAATCACAAGTTATTAAAGTCAGTAACATGCTAACGACAATTTTCTTTTTTTTTTCCTTTTTATTTGACCGGACAACTGTAAACAACCATAAAATTCATTTACATTGTTTTCAAATTTAAAATACATTGCGATTTCATGCATTCAAACTTTCAATTTCTTCACAGCAATTGATGAAAACGCTATTTTTTATTATTTATTTTATTTTAAGCCTCCTTTCTATACTACATATAAGGACTATTAAGACTGCTAATGTTGATGATTTTGCATGATGTCATGTCCATAGAAGACTGAAATATAAAGTAATTTTGCTACATTAAAACGAGTTTCTATCCGTTATTTGCGGAACAAATGTCTGGGTTTATAAAATGAAAACCTATCAAGAAAGAAGTTATCGTTGGAAGGTTTATAATTTTTATCTTTTATACAATAATTGTACATTTTAATATTTAAAAAAAAAACGATAACAATACTTAATTATTGAAATGTGTATACAAGTATTGCATAATATGCTTAGCCATTTACTAACTTGACGTCATAATGGCCATGGCAACTTGCTATTCGCAAATTTGTAAACCTAAAAGATAGAAACTATCAATTGTAAAATTAATTAAACTTTGAAATGAAACTACCATTATCCAATTCCCTGTACTACTGTTATGTTCTTTTATTATTCCATTCATAGAGTAAAATTGCTTTTTCAACTGCATGAATAAGTTACCAAAAATATGTTATTTGTTACCTTTTTCTTCTTTTCTTTCAACAACAATTGCAATCATTCTGTTTACAAATGGTATCTAAGGTGACGTAACTAATATACGAGCATAAACTGACGTTGAGATCCCGGAGCAGCGGCCAAGAAAAGAGTTCTAATACATATGTTTTTTTACTATTTAGCCGTGCCGATATTTACTGCTTGACAAAATTAGGTTTTACATTGAACGTTAATACTAATGCTTGAATACCAGATACTATTAATTTACGTAATTATTGTAAAAGAATTAGATACAGAGCATGGCAATTATAACTCGCTATTGAAGTAATATTGTTACTTCACAAAGGTAAAATTTGCTTGGCTTGAATGGGAATGCGAAAGAATACTACATAGTACTAACAATATACTGTTTTAATGCGAAGTTAGTACCATAGAAATAAATAGAACAGTGATTGCTATTTTTTATAAACCTAATTATCCGTAATTGACTTGAAAATTAAACCGTGATGCCCTATGACTTCATGCTTAACACTTTCACTTCATGGTGACGATTTTTAACGCTACTCTCTAATATATTTCTCAAATGGCTTTTTGTTGAATTTTTATCTATGGTGTACCATGATAAATAGATCTAAGAGTAAATTAGAATTAAGAAATAATATTTTCTCAGCTTCAACGATTAAATATGAAATTAAAGTACTTAAGTCTTATTAAGACCCTTGTTTGTGTTTCCCTACCAAAAGCAGGTAACATATGAATAAAGTCTTCGGTTACCTTTAATCAGACAGGTTATATTGAAAATCAATTATCATTATTATCATCATCAACAGCTTGTCAATGCTTGCAGCTTGCAGTTGCCTATGTTCAGCAGTGGCCTATTAATAGTTTACATACACAGGCACAAACATAGGTAAATGCTTAGAAAATCAGTTTGACAGCACGATTATATCATCTAATTAATAAATATATGAAATTATCTAGTTATTGAAAATGGGCATATTTATATTACATATAAAACATTACATTGTAATGTATTTATTTTTAGAGCAGTTCGATCAGGCAACTTAACGTTAATGTTAATTACAACTATTTATATTCATATTACATAATAACTCTATTTACGAGTATTAGAATATTTGAGGTATTACTATAAAATCCTATGTAAATTTTTACTTAGTTTATACTGGATTCACTTGCATCTGACACATGTAAGGGTATTTAACACGTGTTGTAGTCGGTCGCTTCTTATCACCGTTAGTCCTATACGATAAAAAGGCATTTTAAAGAAGTTGAAATATAATCGAATAAAGAATATATTTTATAACCTATCGTCATAGGTTGTTCTTTTAATGACCCGGTTATGGCTTTAATTGGCAGAAGTTCATACTTATTTTTTCCTCATTTTGTTGAACGAGCATTTCGAGTTTAAGGAAACGACAAGAAAGAAAGTTTTTCTAGTTTGAAGCGGTAACATCCGGGTGATCTGTATTTAAGATATGTGACGTACAATGACATCTAGTTTAAAGCTAAACTGAGCTTGTTTTGTAAAAGCTAGATTGACTGACAGAATACTTTTAAACTTTTCTTTTAGAAAACAGTGAAGATGTAAAAAAACAATTTACGTCACTGGAAATTGATACGTGAAGGATTCAAAGACTGTTTTACGGTGGATGTGTCTGACACTCGGAATAAAGGCTAAATACAAAACGTGTTTTTGGATTATTAGTTATTAAACTGTGTCACTGTCAAATAATGTTAATTAGATTACATATTACAGTTCACATTAAATTAACAACTTTCTTTTATGTTTTAAAATTTTATAAATTAATGTAGATGTTTTAAAAACATAATTAATACTTTTTTTAATCAAATTTCACTTAAATCACGTGATCATTTCGTGTCCTAAAATTAAAATTTCTAAATATTAATAGTGATTAATGAGATTAGTTTTGTTTTAGCGTATTGATTCAGAATTTCCTCTTTGGCTGCATATAATGGTCCAAGTAAACTAAATAGGCAAAACTCTATGCTTGATATATTTTTCGCAATACTTTCCATGACGCCGCAATCGGAAGTTGAACTTGAATGGCCAACGCAACGTGAACTACTAGCATTCAGACAATTCAGTGTGACGAGCCTAAATTCTAGAAGTAAGTGATCCTGACTACTTAGCCGGAGGTAGTGAGTTCGATTCCCATCCAAAATAAAGATTATGTGATGAGCACAATAAGTTTTTCTGTGTCTGGTATGGTATGATGTAATTTATTTATAATATGTATGTTTTTAGAAATACATACGTATGTTAATCAATAGGCTGGTTTCCATTGTATACTATATCTATACTTTGAGATAAACTTGCCGTTTATAAGATGTTTTAAGTTAACTCTTACACAAAGTTAAAATAAAAAAAAAATGGTATCTATTTATCACAGAAAAGTTTGATGAACTCATCGTGTCGTTATATATATGAATATATAAAGGTCTTTTTGTAGATGCCACTTACCATTGTTTTGTATAAATTAAAACTCTACCATAGACATAAACACTTTTTTGTTATCAAATCGTGATGTTTATAATAATGCCTGTTACTTGATGGACAACGTGAGATAGGACAAAAAATTAATGATCATTTAAATATTTCATATATAAAACCATCGTCATCTACAACCTTCTAATAGTCCACTGCTGGAAATAGGTTTATTTAACGTCACTTACTATACCACTTCATATTTTACAAACACAATGCGACAATGCGTCGCATATTGATAAGTAATCTAATTGGTTTACTGACCAAAAGCTATGATCAGCTTACAAACTCGACGATAAACACTCATGAGCACTCGTTAAATAAATAATATTTTCATATTTGATAACATTATTAGGTTTTCAAAGTAACTTTAGAATTGTTTTTTTGCTTCTCAAAAAAACCACTTTCTCTAAGTTATCCATAATAACATAGACGTAAATTCTGATTAAATGTAATGATTTAGTGGTTTTAAAAAATAAAAAATGCTCATATTATTTAGAAATTAATGTATCAATAGTTCTTTTTTAGTTTTCGTTGATCGTTATGGGCTTTAGTGTTAACTCATTAATAAATAGTCCCAATAATTTGTACTAAATGAAATTTTACAATCACATAAATCTAAGAATATTAACAGTGGTAGTAAGAATTTCAAAAGAATAAATTTGTTTTCTTTTTTTTTTAAAGAGCCTGCCATGTGACTACTCTGCTTAATGGAATGTCTGCTTAATGCATTAATAGAATCCAAGAGAACAATAAGAATATGAGTTTGTTTATATTGTTTACCGGCCTGTGTATATATATGGTATTGGCTTTATATTTACTACATTTAAATATATTTTCATTTTCTTTTGATGTGATAAAAACATTTGAACAAATATTATTAATAATGAAAAAGAAAGCGATTCAGGTTTTGTTTAATTAAGTATTTATAATTCAAGAGGCAAGTTGGGATACTGACTATTAAAGGCCTTTTAAAAAACCTTAAAGTGAAGTCCGCAACAAATATATCTCCCTAAATTGATCTATAGTTTGACTGAACTATCGTCAAATTTCTCTCAATCTTTGTATTCAGACTTAAACACGGGATAATCGAATGTTCAACCCCTTACCTGCTTTTTTATCAGCACGTAAATCATATTTCACTATTCATTCACAAACCACGGTGTGTCTGATTTAGCAATTTTAATGATTCATTTCAATACAAGGTGAGGCAATACTACAAAAAATATAGTCCTATAAACTTTGACCTTTAAAACGACGATATCACGATGTCTAATACATTGTGCACGTTTTGTATGTTACAAACTTTAGTACTATTCTTCTGGTAACCCAACCTGCCCCGTTTTATTTATTTTTTTAGTTATATTGTATGGTCATTAAACATATTAGAATTGACTAAATACGGTACTGTCCTTGGTTTACATATTTTAGACATTATGAAGTATTTTTAGTATCAAGCACAGCAAAGGTTGCATATGGAAAGATAGCAATCGCTACCAGCAACAAAAACGCGCAACGGTGCGATGGTATCGCGGCAAACTGCTTTGTAGGGCTTTTTATGCATCATTGATAAAAGCAAGCGACCGCGACCAGCGGGCGTGGTGAATACAACGGTATTGCGTGACCATCCTGTTTTGGCTTAGAAACTTTTGACAGGTTCATGTATTGTTTGTTTTAGTAAAATAACTTCGGAGGGACATAATTTTTTAACATAGACTATACTTATGTATTTAATATACAGTAAAATTTGGAAGAGGCCTATGAACAGCAGTGGTCTGCGATAGATTGATAGAATACCCTAGAGTACCTAGAATAGAATATAAGTGTAAACGTAGATTTAACTACTATTGTCTACTTCAAACAATGGTTAACTTAAATGTATATCGACGGGCTTTTTAACAAAATTATTATGTTGTTATGTCTTTCTTCGATTACACCATCATATAAAACTAGAGATGAAATGATTATGAAGTGTCTGTTTATCAAGAACAGTTTTTTGAATTTCTGAAAATTTTTAATGATTCTTTATTCGAAAGATTTTTTAATTGAAGTATCGGATTGAAGTATCGGAAATTAAAAATGAATGCATATTAAATGAAGTCCTATGAAAATCTGGTACTATCGACTAATTGTTAATTATTTGCTCTACATTAAGATTTTCATTCAATCTAATGGTAATTGCTTGTAAGCATATACAGTAAAGATTTCTAATAAAATTTAAAAATTAAATATCAATGTTTTTATATGAAATAGAAACAAAAATCACATTAGTATGTAGGATACCATTTTCACTATTTATACCAAAAATCAATTATTCAAACAACAAACGTCATGATATCTCCGTATTAAAGTGTGTATGTATTTTTCTTAGCGCACGTTTAAAATTTTTGTTCTTCAACGCGGGCACAGTTGTGTTCTCAAGAAAATGTCAAAACAATAAAAAACGAATTGACAGATTATAGTTATTTAGTGTGTTCGAGTCCGACGTGGCACGTCTTTCTTGACAAATGATTGTGTCGGTATTGTTAAAACTATTATTATTTTCTTTGATGCGGAAGTTTCAATTCAATATAAGATATTATACACGACCTTCTTCTTTATTGTCTTATTTTTCAAAATTTTAGACGTTTCGTTATCCTTAATTAATATTTAAATAGTATATAAATCATTCAAATTTATGGCATACCTTTTAAGATTTGTTAAGAGTAGTGCTCCATAGAGCATGAAATTTTTTTAAATAAACTGTATCCTGTTTTATACGTCTGATTTGTATGTTAAGTAGATAAAATACTTTATTGGTATACATATTGTTACTATTAATTATTTTATGTAGAATTACGACAGGAAGTACAGTACCTTACATGTTAGTTTTACAATACATACAATTTTATCTCTGGTGCTACTATACTACAATATTCCACATTACTAAAATTAATAAATAGACACAGTAGCCACAAATAGCCCATGTAGATGCAGGCAAGGGAGTGTAACTATTGAAACACTAACTTTTAAGTGTTACGAGTATGATTTTTTATAGCAAGACTCGCTAGGTAGCACAAGCGAGCCGGCCCGACCGGGGCAGTACTACCCTCTCACATAAGGCCAACCTAAAGCCCCAGCGCCCGTGTTGTCGTGTTTTGTTGGTAAGTGTGAGACCAAAAGCCTATTGTAGAGATTTCCGTAAAAATTTGGTCAGGGACTACTATTTTACGGTTATCAGTGTTTTGATATTTCCTTTTTTTAAAAAAACGAGATTTGTTACATCTCCAGCTATGTTAATTACATGTGTAATAATAGTGCCCCATCAAAAGTTTATGTATATAATGTCCAACCACAACTACAGCGTCTAAGAAAAAAATGTTATGTGATCATCTACCAAAACATTCCTTACTAGACTTATCATCATGAGCATTAGTAATTATTTGAGCATTTGACCTCGGATGACCCTATCTGTTTTATTTTTTATCTACGTGAGTGTGATTTGTAATAGTTGCTGCTAAATATAAGATTAAACTTCGTAATACGACAACAATAATATCCGTCAATTCAAGTCAACTCAAGTATTATAAATTACCAAAAACCATGAGCTATCTAACGCAAATATTAATAGTTTCTTTCCACTTGATTGTCTTGCTTTTATATTCTTGCAATATTGATGTCGCAATTCAAATAACTTTTTTGAGCGAAGAAGATCATCAATTCGGTGATGCAATATGAAAAAAAGATAAATCCTGCACTTGGAATGTTAAATTCCGTTTTTACAGAGGACTTTATAGACATATATGAATCAGAGACAAAATACACCTTTTTTTTTCTTTTTTTTGTAATGTGCGCGCTCCGCACCGAAGGGTGGTTAAGTCGGACTCGGACCGACCAAAAACCGTCCACCGTCTCAGGTACTAGTAGCCAGGGGAACAGGAGGTAAATAACACCTAGACACAAAATAATAATTTGTAACCTAAAAGGTTGTCCTAGTGTGGAGCGAATCCACAAAGCTCTGAATAAAGCGTTCGCCGGTTTTACCACTAGGCTATCCGTGCAGTTAAAGAGGCTACACTACAACTATTTCTGTCCGTATACCCATCTCAGGGATGACCTAGTTAACGTGTGATTTGACGGTAAATATTCATTCACTATCAGATGATCCATCTAGTCGATACAATAATAAAATGGATCATGAA
Source organism: Hypercompe scribonia (assembly GCA_949316085.1). NCBI lineage: Eukaryota > Metazoa > Arthropoda > Insecta > Lepidoptera > Erebidae > Hypercompe > Hypercompe scribonia. The sequence continues at coordinate 10,779,377 of OX438975.1, forward strand.
AATTGGTAAATACTGTTGCAATGATATCTAATAAGCTTATTGTAAATAAGTACAGCATATATTGCTTATTTGGCAGTCTTATACAAAGATGGATGATACATCTATTCTTTGTGAAAGGCTATACAATTCACGTTAATATCATAGTAAACAGTCAATGTCAAGTTCAAAACGTGTTAAAGTGCTTTGAACTTGACATTGGCTTATTGTTTGCATCTGTTTCGTGTCTGGTTCGCTCATAATGAGCAAATAATGAACGAGCTGGGTACTATTTTATCAACTTGCGTCATAACATCATGTCAAGTATATTGTTTCAACGTTATAATTATGTTGAGATTATATTTTCTCTATGAACCTATATTCGTTAGTTCAAGGGGCGATCTGCTCCTATACCACGCTATGTAAATAATGTTCGATTACACTTTAGACAAAATTTTGTTTTCTTTTTTGATAGTTTAAAATCAATTGCTTTCGAGTAACTGCAGCTCAAAGTTACAAGTACGTTGGGACCAAAATCATAACTGTCTCGGTGAAGGGCAATAAAAGAATTACACAGCATCAGTTGCCTATAACGTACTGCACTTGAGTCGGTCCATTTGTACCGAAGTAGCTATGACTCTTCCACGGCTTTGTGCCAATTGTTTGTTTGGTATATGCCCATTGTCAATCAACCCTTTTAGCAATAACGAAAATGATAGGAATGGTTAATATACAGAAAAATATATGAAGTTAAATATAACATTCCGTAAATTTCAAGAAAACTTAACAGACATTTTACTTTACAAATGTGATTTGAACTATTAAGAATTTCCTTCATTTTTCCACGAATATTTACTCATACAACGTATAAAAAACATACGATCACAAAACTCATTCATCAGTCACTTATTCAGCTGACGACTGTAACACAATGTGTAGTATATAAGTACGGTCATCACCGACAACCTCTTATTACCAAAATTATTTGGTTGTATTAAATTGTTAGAAATTAAGTTTTAATAGAAAATAAGAGCAAACTGTGTAACAAAATGATAAATGAATAAATAATTTTGAATTCAATTTGAATTCCATTTAAAAATAAAATATTCTAAGCGGTCACACATTTTTAGCAAAAATGTCAGTTTATTTTTATGTATCGTTAATACCTCACGAGCCGTGTTAAAAAATAAACTTGCAAGGTTAGTATCGTCAAAATAATGTGACGGATATTTCACCTGATTCATGTATCTCTGCTAAAATATCCCTACTAGTAGACAACTTTTTTTATACATAATAGTTACTTGACTGCACGGTTGACCGAGTGGTTTGAACGGCCGCCATGCCGTTCTCTACTGCGCTGAGTGTTGTGGGTTCAAACCCTACATGAGACAACACTTTGTGTGATCCATAAATTTTTGTTCTGGGTGTTTTTTGTGTCTGTTTCTTCTTGTATGTTTGTAAAGTCACCTGCAACACAGGACTTATTCCTAGTGCGACCGTTATCTTTTTAGAAAAGAAAGAAAAAAGATAAAGTTATGATTTTTTTCTTCTACTGAAATAGGCTATGAATATGTCGCAAAAATGAAATTTGACGGTACTAAAATGCATGACGTAATTTTATTGTTGGAAGGATTCCACGATAAGACGTAGTCGTAGACGCGGTGTAGTATTTGTACACGTAAAAATGTGAGGTCACTAGGAAAGACCATAAATAAAAATTAATGTTCTGTATCTGATTAGGAGGTTCCTTATAACAATACGTTGTATTTTATCAACTACCTTTTTTTTTAAATATTATCATCATTGTTTTAAGTTTCTTTTTCCAAAAGAGTTAAAAAATGATTTCATTGTTGACAGAATTCTAAATGTGTACAAATAAATACGAAGTTGTAATGCTATAATTTTTACGTCAGTCACTTCCTTTAAAATAAAGGTATTTAATTGGTCAACGTAAAATATTCTATTATTATACACAATTTATGAAAAAATGTGAAGGTTTATTTATTTTAAGAGCGTTAAAATAATTAACAAATATAACAAATATGAATTTATTTGTTAGACAGCCGATTTGTTAAAAATATAAATTATAGATTTTTAAATATTTTATAATTTATGGTTACAATCCAATAGTATCAAAAAACAATCAAAAATGATTTTCATAAGATTTATTTTCGGAAATAGACATGCGGGGATTTATGGTTAATAAATAACTCAATACGGTATTGATATCTATTCAAGGCCAAAAACGAGACAACTTATGAAAATGTTTCCAAAACAACAAGGTACTCGTACATTAACATACTTTTATTTAAAATCTAAAAACATATATTTTTTTGATTACCTAATAAACGTAAAAAATGTATAAAATAAAATAATATAAAATAACTGTGAGTGTTAGGTTTTTTTATCCTATCCTAGTAACACTTGACGAATGTCAACCTATGTTTCCCACTTGCGTCACTTTGCGCACGGTCTCTCGTACTATGAATGTGGCTTTGTATTCGCTTTTCTGTTTCAACATATTTTATTATTTAACTAACTTAATACGATTTAAACCCCTTACGGGACAACACTTTATGAGATCCACAAATTGTTGTTCTAGTCTGGATATTCTTTATGTTCTGATGATCTGATGATGTTTCATATATGTACGTCTGTTTGTATAATTCTGGTAGAATAAGTTTCAAATTTAATTGTAAGTGTTAAATGTGTGTTCAGTATTTTAATATTTTATAAAAGATAAAAATGAATGTATATTAATTAAGTTCGTAATAAAATTAATTATTTAATTTGCTGAAGCATGATTTCTTAAGTGTTAACAAAATTATTGTTTAAAGATATAAGTAAAACATTTTTGTTACTTATTTGATTATTATATATACTGAAAAATAACAAGACGAAAACTAGTTGTAGTTAAAGTCATATTAATAACCAAATATTGTATTTATATTATAAAACAATATTATTTTATAATTGTTATATAAATTATATAATTATGATGTAAATTGTAAAACACATTATATAAATTACAAAAATGATTTCTTGCAAGCAATAAATAATAATAAAAACCAGATTTAATAAGATAACGTCATTATTTTAAATTTTTCACTCTAATCCTTTTCCTTTTTTTAATTATTTAATTGTTTTATAATTATTAAATATATTGTTCCAAGGCTACTGCTCTCCATTCAAGAATAGCTAGAATTTACAAAAACTCATTTAAGTCTGAGATAAAAACACTCTAAGTCAAAAAAATATTTCAAATAAACATTTTGAATAAAGCTATTTATAATACGTAGATACGGTGAGTCGTCACCTCTTATATATTTTGCCGTACAACAGCGAGAAATCATCAAACAATAACGCAGCACTAGGATTCTGTCAAATGGACAAATTCTGTCTCGTTTGGAACTTTACAAATATATGAAACGGACACAAAGATGAAACTCAAAATAATAATTTTTGAATCTCATCAAGTGTTGTCTAATGTAGGGATCATACACTCAGTGCAATAGGGAGCAATGAAGTAATCGCTTAAAGTTAAAACCACTACGCCATCCATATAGCCATTGGCAGAAAATATGGATACAGGTGTATTAAACTTGCACATTTCTTCTAGAATTTGTTTCGGCCACCAAGGCACCAACCGTACACTTAGAGAACCAAAGTTCAAAAAAAAACCTACTCACTATTTTCTGTCAATTTACTGCAAACGTACAAAGAAAAGTGAAGTGATGAATTGAGAAGTGTAATGTCATTTACACTAGTTATAATTCACACTAGCTATTGCCAGGAAAGCTGGCTCTCAAGGATCTTAAAATACAAACATACTAAAATAAACATCGAAATAACAATTAAAACAACACTTATCGAAAATTGTTAATTAGTTGAATGATAACCACAACTATAGACACCGATGACAATAAAAAGTAAAAAAACTAACTATTAAGATAAAGCAAATAAATGACTCTGTTTCAACTACTGTAATTAATTGAATTACATATTATCAGCAAACAAATAAACACAATGCTTATTTACGAAAGACATTCGTTTCTGTACCAACAATTCAACCTTTAACACCCCAAGCCAAATGTTGAAGCTGAAAGCACATATGACAAATATGTTAAATAAATTCTGCTAAAGGCTATTCTGCAAATATGAAAGTAATACTATAAAAGCAATAATTTTGCCACAAATATAACAAAAAAAGTTTTATGTAACTCAACATGCGACTCTGCTATTGTTGATTTTATTAATAAATTATTTTTTTACAAAAATTATCATATTTTATATTCTCGTTTCAAGTTTCATTTAGATCGATTTGATTCAAGAGCAAATATTATATAATAGGTACTTATGCGACTGCACTCTATATCATCTAATTTTCTTAAATTGCACCGAGCGCTTAGCCTCATAGCCTTACATTGTCTTTAAAGTGTATATTATTATGCTTGCTGCAGTACCATAGTTATGCTAAAAGTATGGCAAGTAATTAAAATTTTATACGTACGTATTGCGTTTCGTATTCAAACATTCCACGTGTTCAAACGTTCAAACGTTCCACACGTTCAAACATTTCAAGTATTCTCTATAACAAACCTTCTGACAACCGTGGTATAGTAGACCAAAATCTTGCTAAAGAGAGGTTTATTTTTCAAAATAATGAAACGAATGATTCTTATTTAGATATTTTTTTTCATATATACTAAACTAATACTATTATTACATCAGATGGTGTACTATTATTACACGATCATATCATTTGGTGGTGTCACTTTAACTTTACGACCTTCATTTCATATTTAATCTAACATTTTATGGTGTTTGAAGGACATAAAAGGCAATTTTATTTCAAAAGCACATTTTTATGGCTCTTCCGAACATACAATACAGTATTAGGAATATTTATTTTCTAATAGTTATTATGAGCAACTTATAACTATTTGGTTCAAAGAGAAATTAAAATGAAATTCATTAATAAAATGCCTTACTTATCTATCTTTACGGTTTTATTGTGACATAGAAAGGCCTATAAAAACCGATATAAAGTAGATTTTAGTGTTAATTAATGTTTTGAAATAAATGTATGTTAAGTATCTTCTAATTTTTTTATTTTCGAGAGTAAACTTTGATGGCAAAATAACAAATGTAGGTATAGGTATAATCGTCGTGTTGATATTTTGGATTCAATTCTTAGACAAGGCAGCTATGATTTTTTGTTAGTGTAAATTATCCGAAGTTATAGAATATGGTAGATCGTTACACCGACTAATTTAGATAATGACATTTAAAAATAGAACTAACAAGTTGTTTTAATTCCTCATTGATAGTCCTTTTACAATCATTAAAGGTTACATGCAGATGTTCCGATTCACGGTGTTTTCCAAGCTTTTTTTCATTTCAACGTCTAACGATGATCTAACAAAATATCTGACAGTACTAGTTCCGATTCACAGTGACCTATGGCCGGGAAAATCCATTTATCGCTCATAGCTTTTGATTACGTTTCACTGTACATTTTCTCTCGGAGAACGCAAACAGGGTTTTTTCAGGACAATATAATAGCATAAGTGAGTGTAACTGAAATATGGGGACACAGTGTGAAGTTGTTCATGAATATGCAACTCAATAGTAAGATAGACTGTACACACAAATAGTACTTGAATATTGGTTCAAAAATGACATGCAGAGAGGTTAAAGAGAGCAGTAAACACATAGTTAAATAACAAAAAATTGTGATTACAACAAGAAGTACTCGTATACACACGTTTTAACTAATGCTTTAAGATATTATGTATACTATATAATATATTCTATAATATTACAATTGACTCTCCGAAAATAGACACCTAATAAACGTTAACACACCTTTATGTACGTTAATACAAAAAATATTTAACTAAGTTAATGAGTCATTTAAATGGTAATCTTATTATTCTGAAATAGAAATAATATTTTTATAAAATGCACCTGTAACAAGTGTATACTGTAAACACCTTTAGCATACCGATTCTTATGCGTATTAATCAATTGTCATATGTGGTGTCAGCTGAACTGAAAACTCAACAGAATATTGTCTAGGGTATCGATATAGAAATTTGCACTTAATTATTTGCGATTTTGCGGAAAAAAAATTAATTTTAATTCCTATTTAACTACACGTTTATCGAAATAATCATCAAACTAATATTCAAGTCGAATCAGAAGCGTAATTACATGAAGTAATTACATACGAAATCTAGTAGAATATATACTTATCATTTCTGCCTCTTAGCGACCTACTTGACATTAGGAATGAACTCCTAAGCTTACGCTAAGGTTAGGTGTCCTTAATTCACTTTAGGGCATCTATAGAAGTCAAAGACCGATAAACATGCGGGGATTTACACAGACGACAGTAAAAAAGAGGCGGCAATTTGTACCTGATAAAAAATTGGCAATTCTTGTTGGTAAAAATAAAGTTTCGGGATATGTCTTGCTTGTGATTAGTTAAGAGGGACACGCTTAATAGGTGATTAGTTATGCTAGACTTGTTGCCACAAAATGTAATATTATCACTTGTTTTTTATCATTGGAATTCATAGACATATTTTGAATTATTTAATTGTTTTATTGAAGCTATATGTTGGGTATATATCCTGATATTAGAAACTTTTTATATATGGGACAAAAATTCAATATAGTCAAATATTGTTTAGTTTATATTTATATTGTTTAGAATAAAATACATTTAATATAAAATTGAGTAATCTGTACATAATGCAAAATGTTATACTATCTGTATTGATTATATTTTTAAAGTTATAAAATTAAATTATGAGCATAATGTTATACCTACAATTTACTAATTTATAAGCGTAAATTAGTAAATTGTACGGATTATAAAGTTTAATCAAATCACAATGTATTAAGACCAATAAATTACGGATATAATAGCAACACAACGCGACACAGCCAAATCTTAGAATATTTTCAAGACATACTTAGTTAATTGTGTTTTTTTTTCTTTGTTTATTTGTTCGTCATTAACATCGTGAAATCACATTCAAAGCTATTATTATCAAAGATGTTTTTGTTTACGTGCGATTATACGTTTCGCTTCGTTTAAGCATTGTGTTCTTGTCCAATTTAAGCCAAGCTTTAATTCCAAATACATTGTGTGGATGTGGAGTTCTAATTTCGATATACTGAGATGCGATGTATGATAAATTTTCTTATTTAAATATGTTTGAGTAATATTATATTATATATTTGTAACGGCAGATATAAACACAAAAGTATTGTATCACTTATTATTTAATAAAATTTTAGTTAAATTCATGCAAATTTATAACAAAATGTAAAACATTTGATTTCAAGTATCACACGTTTTTTGAATAATATCATCGAACGTACTGTTATGTTTACGAAATATTTTATTTAAAAAAATACATACCTTTTAAATGTACTTCTTCTTCCTTTCTCGCACTTCGAATATTCAGTATGCTGAATAAATTGTAGTGAATAAAAATACCAGGAATATAATTTTAGAAAAAGTGTGCGAGTGTTTATCGCGAGAGACGAGCTCCAACTGTTGCCAACACCATCGAATACTGTATACATATACTCCACTTGCATAGATAATAACCGTAAATCGGTATTAGACCGCTCACAACGCATCTTCTATTTCCTCTTGTGACGTGGTTACTACGATACTACCAGCCCGTACAGATGATTCCGTTGATAAACAAACCGAGGGTCGGGAAATAGTTTACTTGGATGCCTGTATGTAAACAGCCTTCGTATTTTTATTTACAAATATCTTAAATACATATTTCAGATTCCAAGTGACGGAATAACCTTCACAACTTCTAATGTTAACTAACTAATACGTAATTATCATTTACGTTAAATGTAAAATATTTGTTAAAAGATCTAATTACAAAAGAGACAAAGTAGATATTATTTTTGTTAAAAAATCCTAATCAGAAATTTGTCTGAAGGATTAATTTAACCCTAAATATAATCAAATATAATGTTCTATCTGCTATCTATCTGCTCTTCCACATTCAAACAAAACAAACGAAACCCCAGAAGTTTAAAGATATATGTAGGTAGGACTCGTCATTTATAATCTCAACATTTAACCAAGTTTCAGTAACGTTAAAAAAATGTTTCCGCGTAAAATGTTTACGACTACAAAGTCACGTATGACATTTTTCGGTGAGGACCTCATCAGTATTTTAGAAACAAAATTGTACCTACTCGTACTACATTGAAGATTTTGTTAAGTTGTATGAGCTTATCTAAGAAATTCCTGCTTCAAATGCAAGAAATCTTTAAATAAATTATTATAAACATAGGTCATTACACTTTACATTACATTTTTCAAAGAAGGTTATTTAAAATATGTAAGGCCAATAATAATCCAGCATTTACGAAAAATGTTGCTAAAACGGGGAATATTTATTAATTTTCACAGAAGTTGGTGAAGTGACATGGGTCAGGTAGTTGTAAAAAAAACATGAGTGTTTTTTAAAATCAGAATACGACTGGATTGAAGATTTATCTCAAAACCTTTGTGTATACCAAAACTTAACGGTGGGACTGCCTGCAACGGCTTGCTAGGATTTTCGTTCTCTTGCTTCCGAGGGTATCCCGAGTATTCCTGAGTACCTTGCAATAGATTCATGTGTGATTTTAGTCGGTTGAGTAGCATATATCAATTCACCGTGAGCCGAGTATAATCCGTGGGAATTCCACACAAAACAAAAAAGCGTACCGAACACGAAACATTTTTATTCTAGTGACTACTTCCAAAAGTTTTAATCAACAAAAAGAGTATTTCTGAACTCCTGCTATTGTTGCTGGGGTACGATTGGTGAGTGAGTCTTTGATTATTTCTAATAGAGCATACTTTTCTCACAGACCTGAAGAAATTGCCTATGTTAGTTAGATGTAAATGTGAACCTTTTTGTTGTTTTTCCTCCATTTTGCCACTAGAAATACACGTTTACTTAAAGCCTAGAAAAATAAATAGAGACCCAAAAAAGATAATACGTTATCTTCTCGCTGTTTTTATAAAAAAATATAATCTAGAAAAGAGTATAAATACGAACAAGCAGTTTGACAGGCATATTGTAAAGGTTTCATAGATAAGAACTTACAAAGGTCTCTGACGGGAATTTACTGACACTTACGAAAAACACATTACATAATTAGTTATCTTCGGAGTATGGTTGTTGGGTACAAATAAAAGAATGAACAGTTAATGATAATTATAGAACTCATGGCAGTTATTATGTAGTATAGAGTTGCATAGAAAACTTGTCTTATAACTACCTCAATTAAAAAAAAATATCAAAATATAATACTATTAAACTCAATTCACTGACGTTAAGTCTGAAGAAAGTGGTTACATACGTATTTGCATTCATGAAATAATATAAATCTTCATATGTTGACTAGTTTTATTTGAGATTACAGATAGGATTTTCGTTCATTGTATTCAATAGTTTCGTAACTATCAAGTACATTAGAGAATCAAAATTTCATTAACGCCAATCAGTTCCAGTTTCAAAAAAACCAACATTTTTTCATTTTTATAGGGTATTGAGTGAAATTTTTATAAATCAGGTTTTCAATTATTTATTTTAAGTAATCTATGTGAACCTCTTTTCTAAGCAGAGGCCTGTCTAGCAGTTTACTGTTAAATACTGTTGATGAAATTATTTGTCGAAAAGGTTTTGTGTAGCAACGAATAAGTAATCATAACTTCATTTAAAAAACCTGAAGTTCATCATAATTTATGTTTTTGTTAAAAAGAAATCTACCTGATAAAATTCGTAACGAGGTTGACAGAGAACTAGAGTAACTGACATCGTACGGAGAATCAGTATGCTTAAGTGGAAGCGGGCCGGCCATGTCTCCCGACGAACCGATGGTCGCTGGAGCCGAAGTGTACTAGAGTGGATACCACGATTGGGCAAGCGTAGTGTAGGACGCCCTGCGGCGCGATGGACTGACGACTTGAAAAAGGTAGCTGGCAGCAGATGGATGCAAATTGCCCAGGACCGGGATGGTTAGCGTTCCTTCGGAGAGACCTTCATTCAGCAGTAGACGGCGATAGGTTGAATAGAAAAAGAAATTACTCTGAAAGTCATATGTGGTCAAGAAAATGTAAATAATAAAATGTAGCTTTCGTTAAATCATACATACTGTACAGACATAATGTGAAAAAACTGATATAATGCCGTAATATTGACATTTATCACATAATCCATAAACTAATACGACAACGGCTATTGTTTGATTTTACTTTATTTTGCAATTTAGGTAACTTACATCTACTTTCATTTAATAAGTTCATTTATTTTTACCTCCAGAATAAATTTTATGATAAGGGCAATCAGCTTTTTATGAATGTAATCTGATAATTGTATACATGAACGTACTTATCGATTGCATTCACTGTGCATCATTAATGTTGACTCTTAACAACATGTTCTAGTTTTAAGTATTCTCACGTATATTTCGTTTCTTATTCCATATCTTCCATATCTTATTATACTTATACAAAATAATCTATCATGAAAATTTGTGACAGTTTTCTTTTGCAGTAATTTCAATGTCAGTACTTTAAAGCTCGTTAATTTGAATGAGTGAAGTAATAGTTCTAAACAACAGACGGTCCTATGCCACCCGCCCGGGAAGGCCTATGTCCAGCAGAGGATGTCTTTTGACTGCGATAATGATGATGATGATGTAATAGTAAAAGTATAGAAATCTAGTTTAATTTCGATTAAATTACTTATTATAATAAAATGTCAAAACTACTTTAGCTGACTTATTTCATATAATGTCTGAAATGTTTTAAAAGCTACTCTCAATTGTTTAAGTATTAACAAGCTTTTGGGGTATTTTTTAAGATATCTTACATTCTACTATTAATCTAAATGCGATAGTTTGTTGGGTTGTTTTTTGTTTTTTTTGTTCGTTACTTTTTTACGCTAAAATTACGGAATAAATTTCGATGAAAATTCTTTTACTGTTCGACTCTAGCTTAAATTCTAAATAGTCATAAGAAAAACAATAATATTTCCTAATTTAATTTTTGATATACTTTACTCTAAATTTTGTATGACTTTGATGTGACTCATCTGTGCACTTTATGTTACTATTTCTTATATTTACCGCGGTGAAGATTGGAGTATACCCTGACTCATTGCAATAGCAAATAAATAGAAGTGATTCATTCACAACGCACTTGACAGTTAACATCGAACCACAATACTGGTTTATCCACAAAGCAAGTGTGCTTTGTGGATAAACCAGTATTGTGCATCAACATCATCCTCTCATAGAATTTACTTTTAAGTCATGTCCATTGAATATTTTGACATCTATCAATATTCTGTTAGAAATCAACAATTAGCTATTTGCACGACAAGCATGAAACCTGTTTTCAATTTAAATACTTCAGAAGAATACACGATTTTGATTAATTTTGTATGTATACTTAATTTCTAAGATGTTGATTAATTACTTGGTAGAAAGAAGTGTCATCTGATGTTTTAAAGCGGAAAATGAACTTTTCAATGTGCTATCACAGGAAAGATCTTTTGTTATTGACGTCAACGTATTTCCCGTAATATTATACTCATTTTTGTGATTGCCTAAAATTTCAAAATAATTACTAACGTGTTATTTTTTATAATTTTCATCCTTAAAAGGATTACGTTGTGGAGAAAAAGGTGTCATATCCCTCCACTACAAAGGGAGGATCCTCTGACAAGACAAAGTGATCATGCCTGGCGGGTCGTGGCCTCACGGTTAATGTTGGGAAGTTACTAACATGCTCATCGGTGCGAGTATGATGCGAATGTTCCGACCTTAAAGAATCCAGAACTGTTTTCAGAGTGGAAAAGTAGTTATCAGTTGGAGGGCAATAAATTACACCTAGAATAACATTAACTTTCTTGATATAAACCTGGAGGAAAAGATATTCCACAGTGGTGGTGGGATGAAAAAGGGAAGAGGCGACGATTTTATTGAGCAGGAAGCTGCGAAGGTAAATAGCAACGCCGTCACCTCTTTTATCCAAACAGTCATTGCGGCTTAGGACAAATCCAGGGAGAGTATATGAGGTGGAGGGTAGGTGGGCTTAAGCTTAGTCTCAGAAATCAAGATGGCATGAACGTTGTTACCACAGAAATTCTCAGCTAAATCATTGAGATGACTGGTGACACTTTTTGCGTTTTATACTACATATGTACATTAAGATAAGGACGAGATTGAATATGAAATATGTGCCGCAATTAACCACCCAGTATCTCAGTGAAGAAACTGAAACATGTGAAGAATTACCGGCAGAAACAAATAACATCAGCTTTACTATCACTAATAAGCTCCTTTACCCATAAATTTTATAGAAAACTCTACAAAAATAGAATACTATTTTAAATATAAAATAACTATATAAATAAAAGTTACCTGGAATTACCAGATCATATTTTTACACCACCCATCAGCAGGCTCACGCAAAATTAATATTGTTTTATAAAGATAACTTTGTGATATCAACACAATGTTATGAATATTTAAAGTAAGAGAATAAGAGAGTGATGTAAGAAAACAATTAAAAAACAAAATCAAACATAAAAGAAAAAATATATATAATATAATATATATAAAATTCAACTCAGACATACCCTCATCGTTGTTGCTGAATTTGCGTTTCTAAATGCACTCGAAAGAAAACATAAAACGTAATCTTAGGTGATGACAGAAGCTGCAATTTTCACAAATGCGATAAAAAATAAAAAGAAAGCTTTAAGGTATATATAATAAATACAACTATATTCTGAATATAACAAACTAATTTTGATAATTTAACTAGCTTAATTAACTAAGTGTGAACAAATTAAATGAAGAGGGGAAAATTTCAGTACAAAATGGTTAATGTCGCTATGAATTTTTAGTAGCAGTACTCAAAGTCTCTATGAGGGGTTTCAGCTCGTCTGGTGATGTTATTTTGTGTCAGCTATTATCAGAGGGCTTGACGATTATTGTGCCATCCTGTGTTTAGCAAGCTGATATGTCGAAATGTTGCTGTCTGTCAAGTTCTAGTTAAAAACTCTCTTACCGAGGAACCGGACCTCTTCAACTTCATCATCTCCTTTCAGTACTGTTCTGTATAGTTCTTTCCTAACCTTGCCAATGATAGGAAGGCTGGACAGGAATTTGACTGTACAATGAGAGTCTAGGGTCAGTTGCCTGTTATCATTTTTTTAGTGCGGAGGCCACTAACTACGTTGGGTGGCTGAAATAAGTTATGGGAGACCCTCACTAGGAAATGTTGAGGGTACGATTAGCAGATCTATTGCGCAGCTAAAAGGTACAAAATTATATTTTTCTGAATCGAGTTTTAGATTATTTTTGACGTTGTAGGTGCCTACAGATAATATATAATTTTCCTTTGCCTGCTCAATGGTCTAAGATCGAGCTGTGAGCGCCAAGTTGTCTGTATAAACGAATGGGGAACATTGGTTGGCCATTAGTGTGGATTTTGAATAGAATGTGGGTCAAAAAGTTACTCTGCAGTAGCTGATTCTTTGAGTAGCGTAAACTGCTCTTATCAGAAAACGTGTGGATTTAAAATTACGATTTCGCAGAAATTCACTAAGGAGATGTACAAAATGTATGTCACTAGTGATGTTCCCCATCTTTCAGAGTAGTTTTCATACGTTTGTCATATACCTCCAACAGATTCATAAAGACGACTCCTGAAACTTCTTCAGTCTCAAATCCATCCTCTATATAATTCAAAACTTGACTACAACATAACTTCCCTGATCTAAAGCTAGCCTGTTCGATGGATTTTACTCAGGCGGTCTAGAAGCATTATTTCCAGTAGTTTTACTGTGCGGTACAGGAGTGAAATGGGATGAAAGCTTTTCGGATCATCTGGGCCTTTATCAGGTTTTAGAACAGCATACATACCTTAGATTTTCTCACAGACTAGTATTTTTTCTGTCTCCATAGAATTGTTAACAGACAACCAAAAAACTGTGACAAAGGGCTTCAGTTAGTATGTGTTGTGTTTCAGTTATTATGTGGAGATTTTGTTTGCACCTGGAATCTTTCGTAACTTAAATTTTTTAATGGTTGAAGTTATTTTCGAGATATGAAATCGACTATTTATTGCGCAATTCATATCACAAAAGTAATTAGATGATTTAGGGATTCTTTTTGGTCTTTTGAGGTGCTTTCCGTTTATAAATAGTTGTTGTGTGACTTACACCCTCTTATACAGCTTTTGAGGTCTCGTTGGTCAGTTTGTTTATAGCCGATCACGCTTTGTTATTACTCTAAGGTGTTACGACTGTTGAAATAGCCACAAATAATTTTAAGGAAAGTTTATCGTAATTGGGGAGAGTCTTAAAAATGTAGGGATCGTTGGACAGTTTAAAGAAATAATAATTTCTGCAATTTTTGAGTTTTACTGTTATCGGTTCTACAAATTTTCAGTGGAATTGCACAGAGGCTATCAACATTGCACTCTAATGCAGCTGTTGTACAAAAGCGGACTTAACGCCATATGGGATTTTCTCCCAGTCAAGCTTTAAGCGAAGTAGAAATTTGATTACTACGATTGCTATAGGTAAGGGTCTAAATATTACTGGCATAAGGGTCATGCCTTGCACATGAGGATTCGGTTGTAATGGATCCTGTGAGCTTCTTGCATACAAAGTACATCGCAATCTGTTTTTTAACACAGCTGCAATAAGAGAGCAGATTTAGCGCTGCAAAAACCCTCAATATTTATCGAAACAATGCACAACGCCGACTCTGTTTAATCCGTTTTTATTTTATTAACTCTTGTGGTGGGGCCAAACTTGTTGTACAAGGTGCATCGGATGTTGGAGTTCTTGTTCGCTTTTTTACGTCACTCGGGGAGATTCCTCTACCGCACTCTGTTTTATAGTATTATTTAATATTATTTGTTGATACATAGTAATAATTGAATAGAATTACTGGTAGTTGTGGTTAAACGATAAAAAACGTTCTTAAATAATAATATTATATATTTATAACCTTGTGTGATAACGCATTTGAACCTTCTGAGTTGACTGGTTTTTATTTATTGGTCGTTTATTATCGTTTTGGGTCCTCTATGTCTATGAGATTAGCAGAATAGTAAAGTAGAGATACCGGTCTGATGGCATGTACGGAATTATTGTGTTAACACTATCAATTTAAATATAGACTTTACATATACATCAGTGGTTTTATAGTAACATTTGACAGCTCAATATTTGTAGTGTTTAATGTTGGAACAATAATTATTCGGATCATCAAACCACCAGTTTCTTCTTCTTAAAAAGAAAACAAAAGTATGAAGTATAGAAATATTACTGCGATATAAAAAATGTTTACATTCATTGCTATCGTCATCATTTTTAATAACGTAAATTTGTAATAATAACCATCACTTGGGTAAAAAATATTCTTTTAGGGTTCTGCAACCAAAATAGCAAAACGCAACCCCTAGTTTAGCAGTGTACATCTGTCGATCGATCTTCACTACGACTATATCTCTCAGACTAATTGTGCTAGTTATGCTGTTAAGTAATAAAAAAATGTAATAGGGTATCATCTTTTCGAGTTAGATGGATGTCTAAGAATTTTAAAAATTTCATGTATACACGATTTTTAATAATATTTTAGAATCTATGTCCATCATAATTTCATCCAAAACTCATACTGATATAAACTGACTGATAAAAAATCTATTATCTAAATAGGAAAAGAAATAATGGAAACCTATACGTCGTCAATGAGTTTCATTTCCTTCTTCGTCGTCTGTGAATTTGAGCATTTTTTCCAATGACGGTGACAGGCCATTTTTAAAAGTAATTAATGTGTCAAATATCTATGATAAAATTGTTACAAATTGCATGTTTTCATAGAATATTGGCGGTTACCAATGTATTACCGATCGTATTTTGATGCTGTTTTTTTTTACCCAAAAATTTTTTACAGTAATAATCAGCGAGATAATTATGTGCGTGAGTTGTGTTCTACTAGCGGTGCGATTAGTTAAGTTAGACATACAATAACGAATTCAATTCCAACATTATTTAATCAAGTATTGTAGTCAGTTTTTTTTAAATATTTCATTCATAAAAGAAAATGTCATAGAACTCTACTTTTATTTTATTGGGCTCTTTTATTTAACACAAAAATTTATATAAAAGTCTGTATTGATATTTAAATATCTGTATTGATATTTTTAGTAAAAAAATTCATTATGAAAGAAAATAAATTCACGTGTCTTTACTAATAGAACTATAATATGATGCTCGTACACGAGTATTATTTCTTTATAGATTACCAAATGTTAAAGTTCACCGTCAAACTTTTATTATTTTTATAAAACCAAATCCATCATTTATGAATTATGCCCTCGAAATAAAAACAAAAATTGAAAATCTAAATTTTTTGCCATCAAAATGAAAAATAGGTATATTATATTCATGTGTGGGGGTTTATTTCTACTATAAATAAATTTATCACTTGAAAAAACTACGACACCATTTCATCGAATTGATCCTTGTACTTACGAGTTTTTTTTATTTAAATAATAAAATGTGTACTACCATGACAAAACTACTTTAGTAATTCGACTTCGAATTTACTAGATAAACTTAAACCATTCATATTTAAATAGAAACGATGATAAAACCTGTTACTTTTAGAAGTGTAAGAATTCAATTTTGTTGCTAAGAGGTAACGAAGTAATTTTTTTCTATTACAAGTTGCTGCTCCTTAATGCTGTTGAGGCTGACCTTTAACTATCCACTGCTGGACATAGGCCTAGCAAGAAGGATTTTTCTTACTAAACTACAAGTTAATCTCGGAGAATCAAATGCCAACGTAAATTTATAATAACAATCATCTTATTATTATCTTAAATACAGAGATGATGGTGATTTATGCGTTATCGTGCGTTACTACACGGTATATGAGTCATAGTTTGTTAGGAAAATCCCCATCACATTAATTGGAAAATCTTTATGAAGATATCCATAAAATGATGATGGTTAAACAATAATTATTCTAAAGATGATAAATATGATGAGATTATTGCAAACCCATTCTATTTTCTTTAGCTCCAAATTTAAGCGGTTAGCGGCAATAGGGATTTTCCCTTTTCATGGACTGGGAATTAACCTAATCTGTCAATTTTTCTAGGCCAAGATCAATTTTTGTATTTATAATTGCAAACCCACATGACTGATCAATCAATTGACAGTGTACCTATATGTAAGCACTAAGTGAACAGAACATTTGAATTATAGGGGCGAGTATATCATTTACATTACAATTATATAAGAAATCCCCGGATATCATTTGAAACACCACCTTTAGTAAATACCCATGTTTACATTAAATGAACATACGCTGTACAAACTAATAAAAAACGGTCAAGAACATGTCGAGACAGCATAATATAGTGATTCGAAGTATGAGCGTGTAGATATTTCGTACAATAAACCTTTAACACTAACGATTTCAGTGCCCTAAAACGTCGAATTGGTTGATTTGCCATTACTTACTAATAAACTAATAAAGCCTATCTAGCTGTAATATTTTTTTTGAAATGTGTTATGGACAGGTACAGGTACTAGAGGTAACCTAAAAACATTTTTGAAGCTTTTATGATACCAATTCATCGACGTGATTAGTATACATATGGGTGCAAAGTTATAGATTTCTAGTACTAATAGCCTGTGATAGATAGTGGAGATAGACGGATGGACAGCCATGATGAAAACTACAAAGGTTTTTGTGATTCCGGCTACGGAAAGTTCAAAATTAAGTGTTAAATACATATTATTCTACAAATACATTTAAACAGGATATCTTTTTCGTCAGAATCGTCAATCAATCAATCAGAATCATTAAAATTAGGAGCAATAGACTGTTTCTTTAATTTGTATTGTGCTTTAATGTAATTTATCTATAATATGAATAGATTTAGAAGTATATAAATATGTATACGAGCAACTTGGTTGTCATAGTACAAGCTCTGCCCACCTAGTTACGGATCAGATAACCGAGTGTAAGATGTGTAAAGTTATTACTATAATATTATTGATAGATCACCTACAGAGAAACTGTCTAGCACACTACTACATGCTTGTAATGAAGATAGCACGTATCTACACACCTTAAATCAATCAGATCTATCATCTAATTCAAAGTTTTAGAGAGATTACTTGACAGGGAAATCAAGCCTATAATTACTGTAACCATTCATGATGATGAGAATATTATCAAAACCAAACTGCAACAATTCTAAAACTATCACTTGTTTGAAGTTCAGACCTACACTGGCGGTTCCAACATGTGCACGAGTTCCAAAAGCCGCTAGTTGATTTCAATTATAATATGATTTAGAACCGTTGAAATGACCTATCTAATCAGTATTATTCGTAACAGGTACATGTTTTTTAAAGACAACTCCCGTGTTTGGAATATACTCGGTATGGCGGGTAACTTTCCAGACATACATGAAACGGACAAAATGATCACCCAGACTCAGATCAAGAATATGTAAATTAGTATTTCAATAATATTAGTGTTGCGAATATTTAAAATTATATTTTAACAAAAAGGAAGGAAAATTCATTAAAATACTAGAAACTGAATTTTGAAAAGTACAATACATTTTTGCGCTTTTTTTTTAATTTAATAAGGATATCATTACGTAAGTTAGTTTTGTGTAAAATTTCAAATTAGGGAAATAGTACTCAAGGCGGAGCATTTGTTTCTATAGAAACATTAAAAATATCAGCAAATGGTATTTTTATTTTATATAAACACCTGTCAAAGTTATTCTACTCTGCTTGATGGAAAGTACAAGTGGAATCAGATGAATGAATGTAGGTAATGCAGAACAGTGATCTACATTACGGTGCTCCAGTGAGATGATTTTTCAAAGTTCAAAGTTCAGCCGTATTACAGTATACTTAAAGTAATAAGGTTAACAAAAACAAGAATATTTTTTTACAGTTTTATTAGAAATATATATAAATATTATACACGCTGGTGTATAAATGGGCTTACGACATAAGAGACAAATAGGCATACTTTTACCAAAGTTCAAATTAACAAAGGCATTATATTGTTAGATAAAGAAGCGACGATGTTCAGTGAAATATAATAATATTATTTACCTTCTAACAAGGAAATATCTATGGTTGTATAGACCATACTGAAAGGTCCTCTTACCTAGATATTCATATGAATAATAATCTAACACTATCATTCGCAGCACAATCTTACATACACACATTACTTAAATGAAAATAAAAATATAATATATATAGAATATCGTATCAGCTTAAACATTGTAAGCATAAAAATTTCTGCAAATAATGTTTTAGGAAGTGCTATTTCTAGTTCGATTTACTTAAACGTTTTTTAGTGACCACAATCGGTAGATAACCAAATTCACATTTAACTTTCAAATAAAATGTAACGAGCAAGAAATACCTATGTTAAAGATTCTTGACTATGCTGTTGTTATCTTGAATCGAATAATTTAAAATTGTCTTACAAATAAGAAGTAAGCTCCAAAATTTGTAAAAACTATGAATGTTAGGCAAGTAACAGAAGAAAGTTAGAAACGAAATAGCCTAGGAGGTGTTCAAGTGTTACATAACGCAATTTGGTGGTAGAGGAGTTTTGTAAAACAAGTTGGGGGTTTCGAACAATGCGTTACGTAATGTTTTTTTTTACACAAAAAAACCTGCGAATTTAAATCTCTCAAGTTTACAACCATGTTAGGTTACCTCATGTGACCGTACTTGAGTGGTATGTAGCATTTAGGGTGCGGAGAGGGGACACAAAAAAACGCTACGTTGCGTTACATAGAAGGGAGGGATGTTAAAAAATCTTCAATAATTGCATTATGTTATACTTGAACGACCGCTAATGTTTCCTGGTAAGTTATATGTTGCTCTAATATTTAAACACACGAGGGTGTTAAGTCTGTAACAAAACTATTAACTTTGCAACATCCGTTTCGGTTGATTGGTTTGATTGGTTGAGTATTTAAGTATATTATAATGTTGAAGTGTATTTGACATCGTAAAACATGATGAGTTCAGGATGTGATCTATCATATACATTTATAATATACATTTGTAATGTAAATAGATAAATAATGATAATAATTTTTAATCATTGGTTTATTTGACTACATAATATATGTATAAAAAGTTTGTTTTACTAGAATTATATCACAATTAATCATGAAACAGATGTTAAAGTAAATTACGTCATATTAGTAATAATTATATAATTACATATGTATAATACGTGCAGACTTATAATTTGTTAATAGGTAATTTCCCGGAAAACACGAAATTTGGAATATTTTAAGCATTTAGAGTTAGTTCAATAAGCTGAAATATCTCTCCGGTATGCCTCAGAATTAAACCATTAGAAAAATAGAACAGAACTGAAAAGTTGTGTTGTTTATATAAACTGATTTCTTTATTTTTTTAAAACTTACTGCACGTGTAGCTCAAGGTGGACTTACTGCCATGAGGCATTTTGTGGATAATGCAGCAATATGATGCGGTAGGTACACAGAAAAAGTTTTGGATTTGCCAAAGTTCGTAACAGTTTTGTAAATAAGAGATAAAGCCAAATTATAACCATTAAACATTAATTTACTAAAATATATGAATAAGTACAAATATTAATATTACATAAAATACAATGGTTTGTGGATGTCCTAATTTCGGCTTAAAATGCATTCCAGAGCAGAACTGACTGCACATAGAAGGATGAGTTGATAAAATTCGGAGTATGAGGAGCATAGAAGAGGTAAATTGTTTGTTGACTGAAAATTTTGGTCGTGTCTGGAACATAAGAAGCAGAAGTGTGGTACAAGAAAAAATGAGAGGTCTTAACTCACAAGTTGCAGCGTTGATGAATTGAAAGCCATTCCAACTGGGGACGTAAAGCAGATATATGATCATACTTGCAAAGATTGAAGACGAATCGAAAGCAGTTATTGAGAAGGTGATCTAATTTATTGAGAATATTTTCATTCAGATCAAAATAACGTGCATTACCAAAGTCGATTAGGGGAAAAATTAACAACTGCATAAGTGAGTTTTAGTTTTAGTGGCAAGGAAGTTCTAGGTTCTAGGTGATAGATATAACGTAGTTTTTTTATAATGTTTTCGTGGTACGGCAATATCTCACACAATAGAATCATAATACATAGTTGTGGTGTCGATCCGTGACACAGAATCAAATAGTTCTTGTTGTTAAGTGAAAATAAATATCACCCAAAAAACCAAAGAGACATAAAATCCTGCCTTAGGCTGTTAATACCACGAATTCATAGTATTGATCTTCTTTCTTAGCTCGTTTTTAATACCTTCACCTGTATTTTTGTTCGTTTACAATCGAATTTTGCTGGCATTTCTTTTTAGTTTTGTTTTTTAATTATAATTATTATAAGTAACATGTTCAGTTTAAGAAATGTTCAAAACAATGTTATATAATTCTTTGGGTCTATGTGGCGTTATTGAATCACACATTCAATAGAATGAAACAGCAAACATGATAACCTCTTCAGTTTTATATTACTCGGTAGGTACATGGTTTATAATTGAGAAGTGGGGAAAGTTTAGTGAGAGAAGAAGATAGAGATACACTAAGAGAGACAGAAGAGAGACACTACGAGAATTGATGATTTTTGGTTTCGTCAAATCAGAGTCAGACTCGTACTTAAATGACTATAAGAGGTTCTAAAATGAACACTTAATTTACTTTCCAAGTATCTAAAAAGTAAAGAATGAGTACATAATATATACTCGCATAGATATATACATATTAGACATATGTATAGATGTACATAAGTGCTGTATGGTTAAATATTAGATTGATGTCATTTCTAACGAACTTGTGACCACAAATTGTTTAACGTGAGTATGTTTACACTACAGTGTTAACTAAGTTTTTATTACCACTATTTGTGGTTTTAGTCTTAAAAATCATTAATATATAGTTTCATGTGTGTTTTATATTGATAACATTAATATCAATGTAATCTACTATATTATATCTACAAAAATAAAAATGTGATATTGGTTTGTGTATACTTCAAAATTCAGAAGTTTTGCACTGATTAAGCTGCAATTTAGACAAGGTAACCCGTTTTAAAAATTGTTTTTGAATTAGTTTTGTCACTCATTTTTCCTCAATGCAAGCACAACGTGCCATTGCATAGCGAAACGTGGTAGTATACATCTGCTTACTAAGAAAAGCTAAACATGAAGCTTAAGGTATCATATTGAAAAATAGCAACGAACCAAATCAGTTATGTAGAAAAATTGGTAATTTACAGATCGGACAATAACATGACTATACATAGATAATATATATACTAACATAGAAATATCGTTCATGTCACCAACAAAGTAGGTTAAGTACTTAACTATATCTGAATAATTAAACCTTTCAAAACACTTTTATGTCAACTAAATACTTATTTACAGGAAGGAAGGAAATTAAAGTACGACACGCTATAACTCCAAATAACGATATAAGATACAGCTTACCTATTATATATATTTACCTAGGTACATAGGTGTCCTTTAGAATATGATTCGAATTAATAAATACTTTTAACTAGATTTAATCATACAGTTTGGAACTTTTTTATAAATAAAAAGGAAACATACATTCCCTGTATCACTTCATTAATTTTGCTAATAATCGGTTTAGTAGTTAAGCGGAAAATCGAAAACCGCGCTCGAAACCTGCGATAAAAGCTATGCAATAACTTAAAACTTTTCAATGTAAATTTTTGAATTCCACGTTATTCCACATTTGAATATACACGAAGGAGTATATATTCAAATGCGTATAATAAAATACACTTGAAGTATTTATAACTTATGCATAAATATAATTTCTACTTGAAGTATAAGAGATAAGGCGCACGTTCTTAAAATGAATTATTCTTCAGGAGTATACAATATTCATCACATGAGCGAATAGCATGCCTTAAACTAGGAAAGAGCAACTTATTACTAAACTAGTATTGATGGTATTATTAACATATAAACTAAAAGACAGTGGAAGTGATATAGTGACCGTACCGGTCGTAAAAGTACATATAAAAGGTACAACCATTTACCGCGCGATTAATGGTCTGTAAAATATTTGGCAATTGAATTAAATTGTTGGGATGGATCAAGTTTAATTATTCAAATGTATTTATTTTCTTAATAGATAAAATACATTATTGAATTATTTACTAAAATAAAACTTACTGCAGACAGATAGTACACCTTATTGCGCTCCATTTAAGAACTATTGTATGAATATCGTTGTGAAGTTGAATTAAAAAGGCGGGTGAATTTCATTCTGACCTTTTAATTAAATGGTTTGGCTTTTAATTGAGCGGATTTTTACATAAATTCGTTTTTCCAATTATATGCTTATGAGATTACGCGTTTATAAAATGGCAAAGCTAACTTAGCATTACTAAGCAAATATAATAATAACTTATATCTAAATACACATCACTGTTATATA
Organism: Hypercompe scribonia; assembly: GCA_949316085.1. Lineage (NCBI taxonomy): Eukaryota > Metazoa > Arthropoda > Insecta > Lepidoptera > Erebidae > Hypercompe > Hypercompe scribonia. The sequence goes on from OX438975.1 coordinate 10,802,966, forward strand.
CATTCTTTAATTACAAGAATTTTTATAACCTACATTATAATTAGACTCACATCAAATATGCAGTAAGCAATGAATACGCTTTTCTTACCTCTAACTTTTCGATTTTATGGAATATATTTGATATATAAGTATACAGAAAATAACGCTAAAGAGTAGAGAAGATTAATCACAAAATTAAAGGTCCCCTGATATGGTCTTTAAATGATAATGCAATCATTTTCTATCGATACAGCGATGTGCATATTGCTGTTGTACCGATAATTTTAACTTTGTTACAAATTAATCTCAGAAAAGGGCAAATTAAAGTGTATGATCTTATTTTAAAAGTATTAAGAAGTTTATAGAGTAAATTTTGTATTGAGAATTTGGTGACTTTGGCAGTATTAACATTTGTGAACAAACCGCGTTGTTGTGTGATTTAAACGACAGTAGCGTTAGCTTGTCTAGCTGAGCGACGCAGAACATGCGATTGCAAAGACACGAAGTTGTTGTCAGACACACGGACGATACGAATGTTGATCTGCGAAAAACACAATAGGTTCAGTACATAATCATTTTTTACAGGCGAAAAGCCTTAACTTAGCTCAGCTTTTATATAGAAGACTTAGGGTCCAGATTTCTTGACAATAACAGTTTGTTGAAGGAAACATGAATATTTCTGATGAATACCAAATTATTTAACGAAAGTATTTTTACCATTTCTGTAACTATTTGTAGTATTAAATTAAGTAGTAGTTTTTGTAATATCTGTAACATAGGTACCTACATGTCTTTTAAAAACGCATCACAAACGAATCATTTAATGCAGCACTACTTCTTTAAAAACATAAAAAACAATGACTTTAGTAGATGTATTTTTCTTCGATACCATTAAAAGTAGGACAGTATGGATGAGAGTGAATGGATTCAAAAATACGTGCAAATAGTATTGCATACAATTACTTTATACAACAAACACTTATTTTTATCTTTAATATCTCTGTCGTCTCACCTCGTGTTTGGAAGCGGAGCGACGGAAGAACTTGTGGAAGCGCGTAGAGAGAGCCCACACAGCACCATTGTCACGCTCTGCCCACCTCACTTCCGCGCAAAACTGCAATTTTTCGGCATCTTGTGCCAACACCCTGAAACACATCATAATATTGTAACCTACATATGTCCTGCAGTGGATTGCAACGAGCTAGTGATGATGATGAGGTACAAGTCTATTCTTTCTCCATTACACTTTTAGACACCATAATTTTCTTTCAAATTAAGATTTCTTTATAATTTTTACTCGTATACACGTACTTGTTACAATGCTATTTCATAAGTTTGAATATGTAAACGTTAACTTCCGAGAAATAAATCATTTATACGTCGTGAAACTATACCTCAGCTATAATTATGTAGCAATTATAGTAGTAAAAAAAAGGTAAGGCACGTAACATTTGTTCGCTACCATCCTTCATTTCCTATTTTTACCTGTAAATAATAAATACATGGGATCGATACTTCCCACAATGTTTTATACATGACAATGTAAGGAAGAGTCTGTAACGACCTTAAAGGACAACCTTGTTCATAGCACGCTACTTTTGTTTGCCGTGTCGAATTACTTGAAAGCATCACATTGAAGTGTTAGTGGAGTACAACTTAAGATAATTATGAGGAAAACACTATTGTGCAAATATTGTTATGGTAAACACGGATAAGACTTTTATCATTAGAAAGGGAACAGGGGCAGTACCATAAACCATTAGTTATTATTATGAACATCGATTAATATATATACCTAGTCTTGCCATAAATATTGTAATAAAGAAAAAAGAAAATTGTTAACTGCAAATAACATTTATTACTTTTACAGTGTGTCAGTTTAATACATAAATATAAAACAATTAAAAATATAAAAAGCTTATTCGAAGTGGTCTCCATTGGCTGCAATACAGTCCTTTAAACGATGAGGCCAGTTATCAATAGAAGCACGCACTCTTTCCATGGGAAAATTCTTCACTGCCAATCGTATAGATTGTTTTAGGGACTCCAAATTATCATGGCGTTTAGAGCAAGCTGTACTCTCTAAAACTGACCACAAATCATAATCCAGCGGATTAAGATCGGGACTAGACGACGGCCAGTCTTCAGCTCTGATGAAGTCCGAAACGTTCGATTCCAACCAAGACTGCGTGGACCGAGCTTTATGACCCGGCGCCGAGTCTTGCTGGAAGGACCATACTTGGTTATTGAACATGGTGATGTTAAGGGGCTTAACTACCTTCTCAAGAATGGTATCTTGATACACTTGTGCCGATGTTTTGATACCTTTTTCACAAAAATATGGCTCAGTCACTCCTTCATAGCTAACACCCCACCAAACCATCACTGAAGTCGGATAATGTCCACGTTGCACTCTGTCGACTAATTGGGAAGCTTCCTTAGAGCTTTGAGCATAAATACGGTCATTTTGTTTGTTAAAATGTTGCTCAATTGTAAAAATTTTCTCATCCGTAAACAAAATTTTTCTGTGACCTCCCTTTGCGTACCGCTTCAGTAGTTGTTTCGATTTTACCACCCTATTCTTCTTTAAATTATCAGTTAAGAAATGGCCAGTGCGTCTCTTATAGGCTGCAAGTCCTAAGTCATCTTTTAAAATACGCGACATGGTTCTAGGTGCTATCTTCATTTCCCGAGATAAAATCTTTTGCTTTCGGACAGGATTTCTTCGAATTCTTTCCCTTACTGCTTTGACCACCTTTTTCGTACGAACACTACGTGGACGGCCAGATCTTTTTCTGTCACAAACAGAGGAGGTCTCATTGTACCTATTAATAGCCCGGTACACAAACATTTTACTAATACCAAGTGTATGGAGAGTTTTAAAAATTGCATTTGGCTCCATACCTACTTTGTGTAATGCTATCACAGCGATTCGGTTCTCTTTATCACCCCACACCATTTTAATATCGCAAAATATTTTACAATGTATTGGCGCCAAAATGAGAAAACACAATGAACAATCGTATAAAAATGACAGATTCGAAATTCAAATGTAATATTTTTTTATAATTAAGTGTAACAGTATTTATGGCCAGACTAAGTATAATTGACTTTTTTTCACAGAAAAAATGAGCTATCGATTTACTTTGTAGAAATAATGAGCTTAGTTTTTGGTAGAAAATAATAAATAAGGCGCAATCAAAAATGTAATATACCAATTTCTTTTAAGAAATGATGACTGTTTGTGTTGTTTAATACATATTCATTAAAAAAGAAAAAGTACCCTCCCGGGACGTCCGGCAAATGTGAAACATCTCTAATTCAAACCTGTCAGTTTTAATTTCAGCTGAATCTGAAAGAATTTTGTTTATAGAAAACAAACATACATTGTTGAAGAAATATTAAGAAACAATTAGTACTCCTACAATAACGAAACCATGTTGTATTAATAGCAAAGAGCTATAAAGCCGATGTAAATTGGGTAATGGTTCGCTTTGTAAGCGTCATCAATCATCATCAAAACTATTTGGTATATCCGTTATTATCTTTTATTAAAAATCAAATTGTTTACACGTTGTAATTAAATTTAAGCGCCTTCTATTAATATACTATTCAAGTTGCAATAGTCATAGTAGCAGACGTAAAACTTACTGTAACTATTGTAACTTTTGTTTCTTTCTTTATTATTTTAGTGCACTATTGCTACAGAGCTGTTGCTACAGTCTCTGAACAAATTTGACTATCTTGCCCTGTAAAATCTTTTCTAAATCTTTATTTCAATTAAGTTGTGGCATTTTCGTTATGATTCTTGAAAGAAAGTAAAAAACTAGCAGCTCAGCAAGCAATAAGTATTGTAACAATACCACTCTGCAGTTATTGGTGCACTATAATACTAAATGTGTACAAATATTTAATAAAATGTTGCCTTAAAAAAATTTTAACGAGGGAATGATTAACACTAAAAGTTATGGTTGATACGTACTTATGAGAGTTACTAATAGGATTCCAAGCTGCAATGGCCGTCTCAGTCAAAGGGCTGAAGATAATGGTGTCGTCGCGTGGGTCCACCGCTACACCAATACCTTGAGATGATTTACGCCCCACGAGATTTACGGGAAGGTCGGTACCTTCAGCAGGTGGACCAGACGCTAATACTGCTGTTGATATGCTAAATAATCTAATAAAAAACCAGAAATAATGTTTTTTATTCGTGTTAAAGTTTCATATAATAGAATTACATTAAATAAAGAAGTTTTTGTTACTAAGTTGTCAGATAATAACACTGTATTTACATATAAAGTTGGCGATAGGTATATCTTTTTAAAGGTTTGTTATACAGAAAATACAAATATATATCTAGTTACCTATTGGTTAACTTTAGCAGGAAGTCAGACAGCCGTGCACCATAGTGCTGATAAACATACTCGTATATTTCTAAATACATACATATTAAACATAAATTAAACCCAGACACAGCAAATTATAGAGCTCACTGCATAATTATTTATTTGTCCTTGGTGAAAATCGAACTCATTACCTTTGACTTAGCGATAATAAATAAAATAAATAAATATTCAGGACATTTAACACACAACGCCATCTAGTTTCAAACTAAGCAGAGCTTGTGCTATGATAACTAGACTAATTGATAGAATACTTGTATACTTTTTTTTGTAAATACATACATATTATACATGGAAAACATTCAAACTTCGAAATAAATTTTTGTAGATCCTACAAACATTTAGTCCGACTCGGGAATCGAACCCGAGACCTCAAAGCAGTCGCATTCACTACCGCCGCGCTACCGAGGCATTTAATTGACAGCACTAACTAGTGTTGGTCTCAACAGGCCAGTCACTAATAGTAATATTTATCGTTATCTAAAAGAATACACCACAAGTACAGAGTATCGCTACCCCTATTCTTCCCATCGGTGTCCTAAGAGGCGACTAAAGGAGAAAATTGTACAGGTAAAGAGAAGGTAAACTTGAAAGAAACCCTTTGCCAAACTTTCTGGCCAGCTTGGTATAGTAAACCAAAACCTTCTTTTTACGGAGAGGCCTATGTTGACCTAGACCTAGAGTTGACTATGAAAGGCTCTTGGTGACATAGAATACGAGAAGATACATAAATAGATCTTCGAAAATTACGTCTTTCTAAAATGTATCTCAGATTTTGCCTAAAAGATTAAAAATGAGAAGGGACATGCTTACCTGTCTGTAGCCAGTGGTTGGTAATAAAGTAGACCTTGCGCAGGTGAATGAGCGAGTCCCACGACACCATCCATAAGCGTGAATTTTTCACCACTAATATCGTATTCTCCCAGGTCTGGATCTGGGTACATAGAAGCGTGAGTCACACGCCAGGCGTTGTCGCGGCGGCCGTCGTACACAATGATCCCTGGATAGGGTAAAAGAAATGGTTTAATATTGTTATATTGTTTTTGAATAATAGCTGAAGGAGCACTTGAGCTGATCTTGGCTGCTGACCATTTTGTGTGGTGTGGGCGAAGGATTAAGTTAAATTTAATAAAAAATATAATAATTTGATCACTTTGTAAATTTTCGAACCTACATGTGAATACCTATGTATATTTACATAATACTTATTATAGGGTTAGGTATAAATGTATAGGTCTATCGATAGATGATTACCAAAAATGTACATATAATATAATTTATACATTAAGTACTTTCCTTAAGAGAAAAATTGTCTTAGGGTAAGTTATTCGTACATAAGTGTATTATTATTTTCCTAATTTTTCTAAAAATGAGTTGAATATAAACAAGTACTTCCATATTTTTTATTACAATATACTTTGTATTATTACAGAAAAAGTAAGGCGCTTATGTTTTCAGTATCAAATAATTACACATTTTTCTGGTGGGTAATCAACTTTCCCATTTTGATTACACACTTCGTACGAATCAATCTGTGTAATGTTATAATGACGATAAACGATATACAATATTCACAACACACGTAGTGTTGTGAATATTGTATATCGTTTTCTTTTCGCCTAAAAGATACAAGTAAACACTTTCCACTACCCGTATTAACATGCATATAGTAGACAGACGTGTACACACATATTATGGACATAAAACTAATAATGCAAGTCAATGTTTGACCAATAGGATTTATTAATCATCATCTAATAAAATCAATAATATTATTGTTACGTTTTACATATGTATGAATAGATGAACATAATATCATACTCAGCATTCATTGAGCATTCTCGTTTATAAATCTTTTATTAATATTTCGGCGATTACTGTTCGTCAATATCTGAACCAATGCACAAAGATAATGAAATTTATCAATAACCAGTTTAAACACTGCATAACTTCACAATAATATTCAGTACAAGTTTTGGTAAGCAAGATTACATAAATTCTTTCTTTAAACATTAAACTACAAATTGATTGATTACAAATATGGATGGATGTATATTAATCTACGATAAACCATCATTTATGATGAAATAAGAACACAATGAATTTAGTTCATAAAAAAGTATGTTATGATATTTGCATATCGTTAAACTTTTATACTTTGTGGCATTGTAATTTTGAAAATCAGTATCAGACGTCGATTTCTTGTCTAATGGTTCAAATTTAAAAGTAAAAAAAGAATTATAAATCTTAGTTAAGTAGATTTAATATAATCTTTAAGGATAGTTAGGAGCCGTTCCAGAGATTTTCTTTTTAGGGTGCAGCTGGTTTCCTGGCTACTAGAACTCGAGATGGCGCCCTTTTTTTTGTCGTTTCAAGTCTAACATATCAACCGGTGGGTGGTATCCTGGGCAATTCCCGGAAAGGATAGGTAGGAGTCGGACAAGAAGACCCGTCTAGGAACGGATGGAAGGGAATATCGCCGCCCATAGACACTTGTAACTTAACTCCCTCTTCCCATAATAATGGAAAGGGGAACTTTGTGGTTCAATAAACTCATTCATTCGTTGAAAAACAATGAAAAAATTACTTAACACAAATTTTCTATGAGGTTGTAGTATCATCACTACTTCGTATGCGCAGTGGTTAGGTTACACTGTGTGACTACCAATCAAAAGGACTTGAGTTTACTTTCAACATTGGGCCAAAAAAAATTAATTTTTTTTTTTCAGAAAAATCCTAATAACAGACCAGAGTATGCAATTTGACGTTGTTTCACGTCCGTGCCTCGGAGTGAACGTTAAGCCATCGATTCCGGTTCTCATTAATATCTATGGTAATCTTTACTGGGCAATCAGTGCTGTCAAATATCGTGACGACTGGTTCAACCTTCGAATTCAGTTTGATCTCAGGTTTACAGAGTTCCAACGCCAGTCACTCCTTGGAAAAACTGATATTCAGGTAAAACCGGTTGAATTAGTGGCCAACCCATAATAATATTGGGAATAGTAAAGGCTGAAAGTTGTAGTAGATATCACTCCCGTTCAGCTGGTTCATTAATAGATGTATGAATCTTCTCTGAGTCATTAATATAGTGAATATTGCCGTGTTTTAATAAAATGTCATATCATTGTCTTTCGTAAGCTTCACTGTAAAGATTAAATCCACTTAATGAACACAGTCTTTCAATGTTATACTTAGATTTTTTTTATTATACCGAGGTCTTTTTTTTTAATCAGAACAATAAACTTAATCAGTGTTTGTCTAAACGTGTATTGTGAAATGTTTACAAGGAAAGAAACGTTCAACATACCGCACGCTTCGGTGCTTACTAAAGAAACGGAACATATACTTAAATCGCAATTATTCAATATTCAATTACTACCTAAACCTAATATTGAGAAATAATAGATGATACAAAACAAAAAGATTTTAGTTTCAATTATTTACGGAACACAGTTAGTTACTATTAGTTATCTTTGCGTATCATTATCGTTAACGCCTGTTAATCATTTTACAGCAGTTACTACAGTAAGCTTATTATAATAAATTAGTAAGTAATCTATTATTTATACAACTCATAGATACTAAACAAGTAGCTCATAGTTTCAATACTCCTATTGTATCTGTTTGCCTGCCTCGATCAAAACCCCGTTGGTCTAGAGGTTGACGTGTACGACTGCCAATCAAGAGGTCTCGTGTTCGATTCCAGGGTTGGGTTAAAAAGTCTTATTGCGTTCATTTGGTTACAGAAAAACTTTATAACAAACGGAAGTTTTGATTTTGAGTCCCGTGACTCGAAGAGCACGTCTTTACGTGCTCGTTATCGGTTCTACGCCTGATCTCTCCCCGTTAATGTCGGATAACTGTCCCATTGGACTGTTAAAGTGAGGGAACGGAGAGTGCACCTGTGTTTACGCATACACCTGTGCACTGTAATATCTCTTGCGTAGCTGGCTGGTCATCTTCGAGACTGGCTGCCGTGGCCAAAATCGACTAAGAGAACCTCTCCTTAAGAAACCAATATTTTCACTACTGATGATTGAAATCTCATCAGCAAAGCAAAGAGCTGAAATGTGTGTTTGGTTTTTTGAACGTGCTTATTTCAGAAACTACAGATTCATAAAAAAAATGTTTTTAGTGTTGGATACCATATTAATCAAAGAAAGCTATATGTGCATCAGGCTAGGCAGAGCACTAATGAAAAATGTGGCAAGCATTATTCCCTTTCAGAGATGTAGACGAAAATGCGCAGGTCAGTTAGCCTAACTATATTACATGCTATGCAAAAACAATACAAAATTTATATTTACGTAAGCATGTGCATATTAGGTACACCAACAGCTTTATTAGTCCACAGTTGGACATAAACCTCTCCTTTAAAAGGTAGGACGGGTCTACTATTAGTTTAAGAAATTGCCTAAGTACTAATGTATCAGTTTTTAAAGGAAGTCGTCATAATTTCCAAATGTCGTTTTCGTGTTATTGAAATTTTTCTCGAAATCTGACTTTCCTTTTTAAAATACCTTTTAAATGCTTTTTGCACATCCTTAACGAGTATCAAATAAGTGTTTTTAATTATTTAGTAATGAACAAAGACGCTGGAACACTATTTTCAATTTTTTTTCAAATTTATCATTTTTTTTAAATTCGTGTTATTGAATTTTTTTCCGAAATCCGATTTCAATTTTTTAAAACACCTTTTAAATGCCTTTTGCATATTTTTAACGAGTATCAAATAAATATTTTTAATTAATTAGTAATGAACAAAGACTGAAATATTTTTGTCAATTTATTACTTCCTTCAGTCTAAAAAGTTTTTGATTTATTGCACTAAGCAAAAGTATTATGATTTTGTTTTCCCTGGTTGCGACTTCACATTATAGTGCATTCCACATTTTAAATTTTTGATCATATACAAAGGTCTTGCGAGATCCATAAAATAACTATACATGTACCCTATAAAATAGAGAATCTTGAGGTCTACGTCCATCAGTATCACTCACATCTTTCGGCTGCCATTTAAAATATAAAATCATTTTCGCTATTGCGTCGAGGTATTAAAATTTATGCACATTTTAGTGGTAACCAACAAAGAATCTGGAATAATTTATATTTTATTATTTCCTAGAAATAAAAAAAAAACAATTAATTGCTAGGAAAAAATGCTGAAATTATGTAGCTATAAAACTTATATTGTTAATTCCCTAGTAACTACCCGAACAGCTAATACAAACTTATATAGGAAATTTTATATAAAATAATGACGCAATACTAGTTAAACAATTAAAAAAAATCTACTTTTAAAAGGTACCTTATAAGTATGTAATTAAAACAATTTCAGTTAGTGAAGCAATTAGTGATAACTAAAAAAGTAATTGCATTGATTCTAGTGGTAGTGATCATTTCAGCGATAAGGTTCCACTGCAAGACTTCTATTAAGTTAGGCACATATTTTATAGGCCCACACTACTTTTGAGTTAGATACCGGTCGACATAGATACTCGTATATAATATAGAATAAGAAAAAAGACGTCTGAAAAAGAATGACACAGCGACTTAGTTTAATTCAGTTTTTAGTCCACTGTGGACTACTAGTATACTATGTAGTTATAGTAGTCTGTCGTAAGGCATATCTTACGACTGCATAACTACATGCGATGAAAATATATACACAATGAAAAATTATAAAGTCCTCATAAAATAACAAACAATGTTTTAATAGGCCTTAGATGACTTTTGAAAGTTAAACATGTGAAAACGAATATTTGTAAATGGGAAGCTGTTTTGTATTCAAATGTTGCTTAACAGTAGTTACTGTGTGTACTATTATAGACTACCTAGTCGGTCTAGCGGTTACCGTGTGCAACGGGTGATCAAGAGGTCCATGGCAAAAATTGAACCATGTTCAGTGTAGTGTTATAATAAGATGAAATACAATACCTGGAGCTACCGTGTCACTGATGTAAGCGAAGAGATTGTCACATGATGACGATAGACGAGACGATGAGGACCTCGTATCATCTAGCACGATGTTAGTAAGCAGAGAGCTGGGCCTCAACAGTTCTCGGGGGAAGTACACACTTCGGACCTAGAATATTTAGACAGATTGTATTAGTACGTGACGTAACTCGATTGCTTTCCAATTTATTTAAAAAACATAATTTGAACATTAAAACTATGAACTCCTTCAATAGCCAAGGCTGTCACGGTGAAATAAAAAAATATTAGTTCAGAACAACAATATGCAATCTACACACGACATTAATTTACCTAAGACACGTAAGGTCACAAAAAAATATACCGACAGTAACTAATTAAAAGGTTGATACGCACCTACATGTATAGCGGGTTTAGTGAAGAACAATAACCTTATAAACTGTAGCAATATTAGGCCGATAGCGAGGCTAAATTCCATTCACTAGTTACAATAGTATAGTACACGATAGTTGCCTACAAATTGTGCGTACCTCAGTCGAAGATTACATTAAGACCACGGACATGTCCCGCCTTTTCAAATCAATTAATAACCTCGCTTGTCCAATATTACCAATCGCTGTCACATAAAACAGTACAGTGGCGAGAGTGAATAATGATAATGAAACCCTTTATCCTAACTGAATAAATACTTTAATCTATCAATTGTTTCTTTGTAGGATCACACACTACGATTACTGTCACCCTGCATCAATGAGCCATCCGTCTCGTACTTATTTACGAAACACGATAGGCCTGCTGCTAAAGTATCGCGCTATGTGGGGGACTTGGGAATCCCCAAATCACTCGCACCTTTATTTATTTAAGTTATACATACTTTTTGTAGATTAATGAAAGCTTATAATGATTTGTGTTTATTTTTTAAATGAATTAATAGATGTTATTTTAGTGATAATCTTCTTATATATAGAAATAAATTGCTGTTCATTAGTCTTATTAAAAACTGATTTGGTTAAGTTTGGTCTTGAAATACTTGTAGATATTTATGGTAAGTTTAAATAGTATGAAAAATAAACTTAATTGTCTAATTTGATGCAAGTGAAGTAGCGTGCACAGTCAATGATATAATTCTTGCCACCCCCTTGAAAATGGTGACCATGTGCGCTGCACACTTTGCAAGTTCGTATTCAGACTCGGTCATTTATTAGAATTAAACTTACTAGCAATAATTAAAGACTGTAATCTACTAGCTGAAATAAATTAAACAATAGGTACTTTGTGACAAATGCGCAAAGACTTTACTCATATGCTTGTGATAAGGTTTACACTTCTGACTTATTGTGAACCATATTTGAAATTCAAAATTTAACAATTGGCATTATCTGAACGTGTGTTAGCAATAATAATAAAGATTTTTGAATCACTACATCTTTTCATCACTACTTTTTGGATACTACAATTAAATACTGTACTGTATTACAAAATAGAAATTTTCACGTGGATTAGCATCTAAACAACTTTCTAATATGAACTCTGGCAGTAAAGCCACTTTGATCTCCTACAGAAGACCAACCTAAAACCACAGTATCCGTCCTGTCGTGTTTCGTTGGTGAGTGCGAGACCGAAGGGTCATTGGTGCAGGGGTGACAGTTATCGTGATAAGCTGAAGAACCTTACACATGATGCCTGCCTTGCCACGATGACTGTCATGCCTTTGATGTTCCCAAGTGGCTCATGAACAAGCATCTTACGAAATCGTCATGGTGTGGGTCACCATAGTGCATTAACAATGAGTATAGAGACCATAACTATTGAACTCTTTTCATGCTTTCCATCAGGCAGAGTACAGTCACTTTACAGGCTCTTAAAATATAAAAAAAGAACCGATGAGCCACGGCCCGTTATGCATGATTACCTCACCTGTTCGGAGAATCATCCTTTGATGTTGGGGGACATGACACCTGCACCTCTACAGTGAACAAAACGCTTACAACTTATTTTTGGAAATGAGTTATGAAAGGTTGTGTTGACTAAACTTATTCGCATGTAAAAACTGGAATGAGATTTTTCTTTGCGCAATCTCGATATACCTATTGTATATTGGACCATAAATATAGCATGATTTAATTAAATAATTTCTTATATTTACATTTAGTGGAACGTGAACATTTTTCTATCATAATGTTTAATTTACACAAGTTTGGACAATCCTACAATTGTTTCTATAATCAGAAAATGCACACAGCCAAGTACCTATACATAAATACTTCAGTACAAGTATAGAGGTTACATCGTAAATTACTTCAGATTGAATGAATGCTGCAATTTTCGAATACTGTACATGTAACCAAATACATCAGTTGGTTTCTACTGTTACAATTCAAATTTAAAAATTCGAGACAATCTCCGACAAATCTTTTAAGAAATTATTTTTCTTTTGCTGAATACAGCAAAAGAAAAATAATTTGAAAGTTAATTAGTGACGAAAAAGATCAAATGAGGAATAGATATTCAAATTAAATAATTATAACATGGAAAACATTATCAGGTTATCTACAAGGGCTCATTGATTTTAAGAATTCCATTGATGATTGATCGTTAATTTTCTAAAGTAATCCTATACATAACTGAATACTGTCGTGTGAATTTACGGGATTACTACTGCACAATTATTTTACTTTCAATTCCTTGATATTTGCTCGTAAAAACGTTTTTACATATTATAATAAGTTCAATATCCTCCAGAGGTTGCTAAATAACTTTCTTGGCGTGAATCATTATTTATTTTTGTAATTGACGTTTTAAATTTTAGCCGTTTATGAAACATGTTTATCAGCACATTTGGGTAAGCTAGACTGGAATGATAGGTCGGTAGGTAGTCTACCTCACAGAAAACCGGTGGCAAGGTATTATTTCGTTATTTACCACCAAATTAGTAAAGTCAGCATTGGAAATCTATTGAATTTTAGAACAACATTGAATGTAGCTGCAGAATAATGTATTAAACAAGTAATCCGTTTTTGTATAAAGCATTACCTAAGCAAACTGCCTCGAATATCTCGTCCAGTTAAAACAATTTATACATTGGTATGAACAAAACCAACATTCACTTGTAATACTCTCAATATTGTGTAGGCGCGCTGTATGTATCGACATTCCTCTTTCACAGTTTAAGTTCATAACTCATACGTGTAACCGCCATGTCTCTTACTAAACCGTCTATAGGTTGACTACTAGATCATGCCGTGTTTCATAATCTGCCTAATTTGTAATACAGGGTTGTAAATAAACATAGGAATACAAAATCAAAATTATTATAAACTACAAGCTTAACCATATAAGATTCAGAGCAAAGTTAATGAAATTACACTGTTCGTGTTTCGTGACAATATCAGGATCAGATATGTCTAAACAACATCTAACTATATAGGTAAAACAATTTCTAGAACAACCGTGTCGTACGTGACGACTTGTAAGCCAATTACGCAGAACTGCAGCACCGCAAAGAGAAGGAAAATTTGGAACAAACCCATCTGGCGTGCGTGGTATGGCTGGCAAAATTTTTTTTCTAAGTAGGGGCCTATGTCTAATAGTGACCAATTAAAGGCTTTTGATAAACAATACCTAAACGTCAATACATAACGTAAGTCTCAAAATAACAACCTACATGCAACTGTAATAAATGTCGCAAATAAAGTGGCCTAAATACAATTCACGAGTCGTGACACAAACTTTAAACTTTTCAAGTACTTAATCTAAGTATTAATCGATTCAGACTGTCCCAACTGCCAGCATTACATAAGTTTGCCTTGACATCATTGTGGCAGTATACTGGAAATACCTACGAAGCTAAATTTGTTTTAGGAACATCTATAATTTTAATTGTTACTATTACAAATATGTATATAAGTTTCTTTCGATACTAACTTTGATAGATATACATATATTACGACGGGTATTATACTTAGTTTAAATATATATATATATATATATATATTATATTATACCTAAATAGAAATACATTAAAATGTATGTAAGACGTAAAGGCTAATTCATATTTATTAAAATAATAAAGATATTATATCTCAATCAATAGCTATTAGCGTATTTGTATTATTTTAAATAGATGAACAGATTAATCTAAGCTTTATAATGATATGATGTGAACATATCAATATTATTAACATCTTTACCCAACTGCAACAGAAGACAGGCTATGTTTTTCGAGTGTGTGGATATATATTTCTATGGCACGCTCTGAGAATTTTGATTTTGGAGGTGTCATTTAGTTTCATAGAAGGTACCAGTCATAGAAATATATACAAATTATAAAACATATGATAGTTAGATTGATTCCTTTTACACATCGGTATAAATCTCATAACTATCCATTAATGTTTCCAGCGATACAGGATCTGCCGTTCTCGTTTACTATATAAATAATTTGTGACCTCGACAAATTAATGTGTATTTTTTTCATAATTTCTATAAACACACATATAAACTAGGTTACTATATTCTACTATTAAAGAATGTTTTAAAGTATTTTCACGGACAAAATGGACTTCACATTCGGAGCAACTTTTCTTCTCCATCGATAAGTAAGGTCAATCCTGTTTCTTATGCTACACTAGCATAGCTGATATCCGCAATTGGCCGATAATATTCCGACAAATTACCAAGGTCATTTTAACAGTTATCAATGATTAGATTGCGGAAACTAAAGGCTAACGAATGAAATTGAAACCGCAGTCATGCCAAGATCGTTAGTTGAGCTTGAACTTAAAAATGATTCATTTATTTACTCACAAGTGCAACATTTCGACATACAACATAGTAGATACAATAGTAACACATAAACCTACATTTGTATACGCGGTGAGATAATGATAAAAACTACAATGTAGGTTACACTTCAACTAGCTTTCACACACCTACTTTTAATATTGCATCATCAAATACTTTAATCAAAACACGCATAGTTTATGTTTTGGCAAAGAAAACGTTTCAAAAAACATCCATGCTACATTAAACTAACGATGCTGTAACATTTATAAATATAGATTATATTAAAAGTGTAATTATTTGTAAATAGTACTTACCTTATATCATTTACAAGGTAGGCATTGTATTACGAAACTGAAGGTACACTAAGGTTTGTTAAGTAACATTACATCACGATCCATAAAAGGCAAAATTATAAAACTTAAATAATCCAGTACACTACTAGCCATTTGAAATGGAGATATGTATAATTTATCATTGTTAACCTCTACTCCTCGTACAATTCAGCTACAAGCAATTAATCTGATTTTCGGGACATACCCTGATACCTATTTTCTCTTTTGTTTTCTTAACTTTATAGTATATTTATACATATTTATATAATAAGTATCAATCATCTATTGTTATCATCAATTTCTTTGTTTTGCTGTTGATAAAGTCAACTTTTTATATAAATTAAACAAAAGTTAATACACATAAACACAAATATTTTGTAACTAATTTTGTGATGAGCTTAAGTGTCAAGATATATCAAAGAATCAATAAAAAATATGATAATAATAATAATAAACTATGTAAGTTTCATCTAGTAGGCGAGTTCAAAGCTACTTAGGAACTACTTCAAAACGATTAAAGAAATTGGGTGATCTGATAATATACCGTATCGTGAGGGATTTTACACACATACATAGGACGAACACAAGCAACACCCAGACTCACAACAGCTACTTGTGGATAACATAGCCCCATGTGGGAGTTGAACCAACACTCAGTGCAGTAGGAAACAGCGAGATGACTGCTGAAAACACTACCCAACTGTGCAGTCGATTTATTTGAACCAATATCAATATTTAGGAATGAATCTGAACTCACCAGCCGGTCAGTAGCCATGTCAAAAATGAGGATCTTGGGTGGGCACACGCGACGGAAGTCATCGATACTCGTGACCACACCTGCGTCCAATACCCATAGCCTGTTGCAGCGGTCGGCCCGGACCCGGTACACGGAGATCAGTCCGGTGCAGTTGATGTCACCACGGCCGGCAGAATGCCACGACCAGTCCGGGTACGCCTATAACAAAATTGTAGTGAATAGAAGGCTATTATTATATTAGAATATTAAAATAATAAGAATATTTCGGACATCAGACACAACGCCATCTAGTCCCAAATTAAGCAAAGCTTGTACAATGGGTACTAGAGAACTGATAAAAATATATCTATACTTTTTGTAAATAAAACACCCAAACAAATATTTGCTATTCATACAAACATTTGGCCGGGCTCCGGAATCGAACCTGAGACTTCAAGCACAGCAGTCGCGCGAAAAGAAACGTGGCTGGGCAAAGAACATTTTTCTAGTATGTTACGAATAAATTGGAATTAATTGACATATGTATATCTATATGCAAACGTTGACCAATAACATTAGTATAATCAGTAAATGAGTACTGTTAAAAAGAGGTATAATTTTCATATTTCCTAGGAAGGACAAACAAGTTTTTCAGGGGATTCGCTCATCAAGATTTTATTAAGATTTTATCTGCTTTCGATTTTTAACCTATCATGGGTGTTAAATACATCAAAACTTTGTATTGATTGGTCATTCAAATTGAGAAAACGTGGCAATAAGCAATTGACTTGACATTGACATCGATAGCGTCAATCGTATTATATATTTTTTTCTGATATTTTCAAATTCGTTCACTAATGAGGCACTCTCTGTAAAATACATATGTATAATGTATATTATAATATAATCACTTCGTTGGTCTTGTGGTTATCGTATGCCACTGCCGATCAAAGAGCTCTTATTGTTTTTAAGTTTTTTATGGTATGGTATTATGAGAGTGCGGAAACAGAGTGCGCCTTTATTTATGCGTACACTTGTGCATTATACTATCTCTTGCATAGTAGGTTGGTCTTCGCTGAGACTGGTCTCCGTAGTCCAAATACTGAGTAGGGAGTGTATTATATACATATGAATAAACTCACGTCTTTTATCCCCGAAGGACTTCCCCCTGGAGGCGTATTAAACGTCCACACTTTGCCAAGCGTGAATTAAGTTCTACTTACATAATTTGGAGCTAAGCTTACATTGATGTTAAACAAGTTTATAGATTTATAATTAAACATACTTATATACTTCTAAACATACTCCTACATATTATAGATAACTTGCATTCAAGACACGGAACAAATGATCGTTATAATAACATTTGTGTGTTCCTTCCTTCCTGCCTCAGTGGAAATTGAGTAAATAACCTCGGGATCAGTCAGGACCGCTTCATCTTTTTGCAGCCCTTCATTGCCTCCGAAATTTAGACGGGTTATATGAGCCAAAATTTTAGTAAAAATGTGGTTTTAGTTATACAAATAAAACTGAGTTGATATACTAACTATCAGTTAACTTAAAACTTATACACAAAGGAATGTACCCTTATTGCCTTGTAAATACTAATGTATCGCTAACAAAGCCACTTTAAATATATTTTTTCGATTAGTATTCGTTTATAGTATGTTGCACTCACAGCAAACTCGTACATAAATATAAATCACATGTATTTGTTAAATGTCATTTATTTATTGTTGGTAGCATACAAATAAGTATGCTATATATATAATAATACATTTTGAAACAAAGAAACGACATGACTTTAAAATTCAAGTTAAGTTATATCCTGTATATAAGATTACAGAAAAAGTATAATATAATAGGGCCCTATCGTAAATCAACTAATAAACATTAAAAAACAACAATATTTAAAAAATCAAAAACCACTACCTCAAAACACAATTTAAATATTATGACCAAAAAAAGACGCACCAAAATCTAAAAATACATTCTGACACAAACATGGTTTACGGCATAAAATATTTTTTTAAATCAATTTGTTATTACTGTATAATTTTAAATATGCAACTTAATTTTGATACCCTACTCGATAGGTTTGTTTTTTTTTTAAACTACTACTGTATTGTGCCAAAAAGTCCCTAGTTTGTTTTTCCTTTTTAAAATGTCGTCTAATAGCACTTGAGATTTTGAGACGAATAAAATATTATAATCGTCGAAATCCATCGAACCATTTGGCAAACGCCGAGGTGATAAAGAAATTTTCAAACAAACACACATGATACGCGTGAAGAAACAATCCTTTCTAAGCAAATGTGTTAAAAATGACTGCCTCGTTGGCGCAGTGGTAGCGTATGCGAATGTTGTGCTGAGGTCTCAGTTTTGATCCCGGGTCGGATCAAATATATGTACGACCGACAAATATTTGTTTCACAATTTAGGTATTTTCTATGTAGAGTGTGTGTGTATTTACAAAAAGAGGTGTAATATTAGGTCTACGTACAAAAGGAAACGTATTTTTTCAGAATTTATTTTAATTTTCTATAGGTTTATTTATCTTTTGAATCAATATTTGTGGAAAATGCACATCCCTCATAAAATTTACTTCATTCTACATAGACTAGTAATTAATAGTTACACACTTGGCAAACAGAAATCCATTCGTGTGTATGTTAATTATTATTATGGAAATCAGTTTATAATTTTTGTTGGCTTATGGTACTTGTTAGTTTCTCTTTGCTACACGCTATTTAAACGTACCGAAATAAACATTTAATTTACGAACCTAAGTGCCGTATTTTTAAACTTAATATTATTTCCTCGGATGTCAACTCATGAGATCATGATTAATACTGATAAATAAATTTTCTTTTAACAGGTAACTCCTGCTTCAGAAATATGTATATCCCGTGTCGCAACCGGCTCTACAATCATCGTGAAACAGGCACAATTAACACCTAGACTCCGAACAACAATTCGTGGATCATGTGTGAGACCATTCGCACAGCAATAAAAGGAAGTCGATTGATATTTTAGAACCAAGAAGACCTAAAAAATCAGAATGTAATAATTGTCAGTGGTGCATACGGTGATGTTTAATCACATCTCGATTTCAATAATGTACACTAAAGTCCTTGACTCGGTACAGAACAAGTACGTTCGCACATTGTAGGAAAAGGAAATGAAACATTTAAAAAACTAAACTGTCATAAAATTAAAAATGACAAAGTAGAACACTTACTCGTATTTATATGTATAATTAAGCATCTTAGAAATTGTATCACGTCCTGCAGATGTCGAATTCTTGCTGAGATATTTTTATAAATACCTACATTCATAATTACAAATAACGACAACATTCGCATACGTTACCATTACACCATCGAGTCATACAATTCATTTAAAATTTGTATCACTCAATTTCATGTAACAATTTATTAATACATTATTCTGCAAACGAAAACGTAAAATGCAAACAAATATATCGAAAACAGCATTTAAAATGAATCACCGTTTATCAGAAATGTAAATGTAGTAATACGCCAAAAGAAAGCGACATAGAAAATATGGGTGGTCACTATATGGCTCGTTGAAATCGTGTTTGACCGAATATTTATAAAAAAGATACAGAATTCAACCAATATAATATTATTATGAAAGTAATCCGCGCAGAGGCGGTTATTTTTTTTCCTTTAAGGAATTTTACATTACGTAAGTTCAGTCTTCATTATTATTTGATGTACAAACATTAAGTTCCAAATAATGTTATATAATAAAACATGGTTGAGATCAATAATGATCTTTTATATTAAAATACCTATATAATATTGAGTTGATATAAAATAAACTCACACTCACAGGTACTCAGTAGTATTTACATCACATGCCAAATACTTTATTTTGAATACCTTACGATCCAAGTAAGTTTACCTAAATTTCTTGCTTATTGTTACTGACAACCTTAAGTATTGTAGTAAAAAAGTTTTAAAACCTTTTTGATATCATTTTTAAGAAGGTACTCGTTTGGAACCTTTCATTACAAATGTAAAAGTTTATGGATAACTTTGCGTAAAAGAGTAACAAACATCCATATGTTTCTTACTCTTTTACGAACGACTGAACGCAGGGATGTGACACTTTACAGTAATATACATCATACATCATAATAACACAAAGACTACTCTTACCACGATATCCGATATAAACACGCGCGGACCTGCAGGTAAAAGCTAGAGTATAAAAGTAACTAGAAAAAATTACTGTTGGTAGTAGGATGTGTTATTCAATCGGAAATTATATCAATTGAACTTGATTTTTAATACTTTTAAAACTACTTTCTACGAAAATTCTAAATATATTATTTCTGTGGTATGCTTTTACCTAAATTAAATATAGCAACTGTAGGTATGTTATTATACTTGTCTGCGTTAACTCATTCATAATCTATGGTGGTCGATTGAGGGGTGACTTGTTTTCAATATACCTTAAACGATACAATAGAGTCGATGAATGGCTCTAGATCGTTTACATTCTACGAAATTCAACAACAAAGTTAATGCCTAAACACTATTAAGTCACAGACTAAACTTAAAATGCTTGTTAGTTTTAAATCTGTTTATGAAAAATAGTAACCCATGAATTATTAGATGTAGAGAATATAGCTCATACAATATTAATTTTCTTATAATCGCATTCTTAGTCAGAAACCGTAAGAAAGTACGTAAATAACTGAGGTCAGCTTACAATTGCACAACATTAGGTTCTGTGTATCACATTGGAAAGCTGCGTTTCTGGTTGTACATATTCCTCAGTAAATTGTGTTGTGTAAGTCTTAATGTTATTCTAGATGCAACTCCTGTTTTAAATTACGGTTGACAATGTCGCAGGCAATACCGGTTTATTTTTCTCTATGGTAACGTCTATGTGAGCCTGCACAATTACACCTAAGTATTATGTATATGTGTGCTTAAAAGTACATTTATAATAGATCCGTTTTGCCAAATCCGTGCGGCAAAAATTTCAAATCTATTGTTCACCTGTTTCGTAATTAATGACTTATCATTTTCAGCAATATTCTTTTATTTAAACAAGCTAATTGTTTTCATACATTATTCTGTTTTCAAAAACAATAATTAGTGGTAAATAGACAGATGTGTAAATATATGTTGTCGTAACTTAAATACTTTTTGCTCAAGCTATGAGCACTAGCGTGAATATCGCACATCTAAGTGGTCACACTCGACTCGGCCAGCTTGTACCGCCAAGGCCAAAGCAACAATCAGAATGCCCTTCACGCTTTCCCTTGTCACACGAACTTTGTACATGCCCATAGGCCTCAACTCTTAGCGAACACAAACATTTAAATTATATTAAGGCTAATTTCACTTACAGATAAAACGTAAATGAACTGTCTAGAGAAAAAAACTTCTGCCATGTGAGAATTAGTTCTCGAATTTCAATTGACTGTTATTGCATTGGTGTGTAACAATGTGTCTCGAGAACAATCATAACTTCAAAGGTGAAACAAATAATATTGCGTTGACACGGGTTAGAGCAGTACAGTCTATAACTTCTCACTGGTGGTCGGGCGAATTGAGGCGCTGGGTTTACGGGTGGCCCTAGATAAGACGGAAGCCATTTTGTTTCATGGGCCCCGTCGTGGTCCACCCCCCGGTGCCTCTATCGTTGTCAATTCGGTCCTCGTACCGGTTCAGGCCCAGATGAAGTATCTGGGCCTGATCTTCGACGGCAGGTGGCTCTTCGACGAGCACTTCCGACAGTTTTCTCCAAAGCTGGTCGGCGCTGCTTCTGCCCTTGGGCGACTTTTGCCCAATCTGGGTGGAGCTAGCGTCGCGACGAGACGGCTATACACGGGGGTTGTCCGGTCAATGGTGCTGTATGGTGCACCGGTGTGGGCGGCGGCTCTGACCGCCCAGAATAGGGCTCGCCTCTGGCGCCCTCAGAGGATATTGGCGGTTAGAGCCATACGCGGTTACCGCACCATATCGACGGAGGCGGCGTGCGCCTTGGCCGGAACTCCCCCGTGGGATTTGGAGGCGGAAGTGCTCGCCGAAGTTTATCGGCGGACGGCTGACTTCCGGGCGGGTTGTGGCATACGGCCCCCGCCCGAGGAGATACGCGAGTGGCGTGAGGCCGCTCGTCGAGCCACGATGGCTCGTTGGTCGTTCCGGTTGGAGACTCCACGTGCTGGCTTTGCCCTCGTGGAGGCTCTCCAGCCGGTTATCGCCGAGTGGGCAGGGCGGCAGCACGGGACCCTTTCCTTCCGACTGACGCAGGTCCTTTCCGGGCATGGTTGCTTCGGAAAGTATCTGCACTCGGTCGCCAGGAGGGAATTGAGTCCCGCCTGTTGCCACTGCGACTGCAGTGAGGACTCGGCTCAGCACACGCTAGCGGTTTGTTCCGCCTGGGCGGCGCAGCGTGGGGACCTCACTGCAGTTATTGGAGGAGATCTCTCGTTACCGACCGTCATACACTCCATGGCCGGTAGCGACAGTTGTTTTACCGCGGTCGCAACCTTCTGCGAAGACGTAATTTTGCGGAAGGAGGCGGCGGAGAAGGCCCGGGAGGACGATATCCACTCGGACCCAATTCGCCGCCGGCGAACCGGGCGGCGGAGGCGCGCGTACCAGCGCCTCATGCCGCCTTGAGTGGACGGGACGGGTTTTCCCCTCCACCCGCTATAATGGCCAGCCGCGAGGAGGCGACGTCCACGTGTGCCGTACGTCGCCTAAAATAGAGAGTTTACCCATACATGGTGCCCGCAGTTTCGGGCAGGCGCTAGGAGGGATCTGGATGTCGTAATAGCAGCGGTTCCCGGATCCCTCCTATCTCAGGCGCAGAGTGGCACACCGTGTGGTTTTAGTCGGTCCGATTCCGACACACCACCCCGCCGTAAACCCCGGTGGGGTGATGGCCCGAGGGGGTTTCCACAAGTTAAAAAAAAAAAAAAAACAAAAAAGTACAGTCTATAACTCGGTGCAAACTATAATACCATTTACTGTTAACTAAAACTTTTATTTTCAGCTTATGTTAGAGGTTGTTATTAACTTTCAAATATTTTTTTTGCAATTAAGAATCTCATGTCACTTTTTATGTAACACAATCCTTTTAAACTAAAACTTGTGATATAATTGTAGTTTTAGAATGTCGCGTATAACCTTTAATACAAATTATAAACATTTAACTAAATTATTTATTTATATGTTATACTTTCATCCTTAAATTTCATGAAAGGGGTGACTGGTCATTATGATAATTTGCAGAAAGGTTTGGTATGAACATAAAATAAATTCGATTTTTGACGAAGAGCAATCAAACTTATTACATATATCTCAGAAAATTATTTAAAGAAACATACAAGAAGTTATAGTCCTTTTACGATACAATTTTTGCTAATGCAAATGCATACTAATTTTGGTGTGATTGATTAAATAACCGCATCTCAAGGTTGTAGAGCCTCGATGATTTCAGCACGATCGGGTCAGCTTGACCAATACAGTACTAGCCACTCACAGAAGACCAACCTAAAGCGACAGTGTTTCATTTTTGAGTACAAGACAGGAGGCCCGTTGATGCCGGGGTGATAGTTATCGTGGCAAACGTTTGAACCCTGCACAGCCACGATGGAGGTAATGCCTTATATATCTCTAAACGGAGCGTGGTATCTCACTAAGCCATATAATCTGGCTCACTATAGAGTATGGTGGTCGCAAAACTTGAATTCTATTCATGCTTACCATCAGGTCGTTCCTGTAGTAGAATCACTTTGGCAGGTTTTTAACTATATATATGTATATGTTACAGCAGAACAGGTTAATTTATAAAATAGATTTTAAATTATAATTAAATTAAACACGTAACAATGGACCTTCGACTTTTTTGATTTTTTTTTCTAATAACTGATGGCACAGTAAAAAATTAGACGTAAAATAAAATAAAGCGATGCTAATAAAGATTTACATGCGGAAGCTTA
The DNA here is from genome assembly GCA_949316085.1 of Hypercompe scribonia. Lineage (NCBI taxonomy): Eukaryota > Metazoa > Arthropoda > Insecta > Lepidoptera > Erebidae > Hypercompe > Hypercompe scribonia. Next base: position 10,827,131 of record OX438975.1, read on the forward strand.
AATTTTCTGTAATGAAAATATTAAATCATTACTATTTCAAAATTATGTACCTACATCAGGCGCTGGCTCCTACATAGGCATAAATTGTAGTTATATATTTACTACTTGTAGTATCTATATAACTTCTGATACGTGTATATAATAGTTTGAAAATAAAATCAACGTAACTTCACTCGTTAAACATTTTTTTTCATAAATATTGCATGTATTTAAAAGTAAGTAAAAGTAAAAGCTTATGCAAATTTTTTTTTAAATAATTAAATAAAGAGAACCCTGATGTCAAAATTTACAAAGAAAGTAAACTTCTGAAGCTGACACTAAGTGTTTAGTGAGTAAAGACAGTATTATTTTTTTAAAAGTTATTTGTTACATTACCTGTGTCCTTCTTTTTTTGTATTTCATTGTCACTGAATTGGCAATGAAAATGTATTTAATATTAACTAAATAATTAAACAGCAATTATCAGAACCAAGTAATGACATGTACTCCATGTTAAACCTTTTCTTCGAAAGAGAGACTTGTGTCCAGTAGTAGACTATGAAAAACTGTTGATGATATTAGTAGCAGTTAGTAGCTCATGTTTTGTAACTACTATCGGAGTGAAATAGTCTTCACATTCAATAACATAACAAGACATAACATAACATAACTAAATTCCTTCGAAACCAAACCTCCGGTACTAAAATATTGATATTCTTTTTACGAAATGTTTCGTAACTTACATCTCATAGACTAAATTAAAACAAGAATGATTAGTTTTCGTAACATTTAGATCTGACATTTCAATATCACAAGGTAGATGTGATAACCACGTATAAATGCGAAAAGAGGGCACCTAAAAGCAGTTATTGCGACCATGGATTAACTTTAAAGTGTAATGACTCGCTTCAGGCTCTTTACAACGAGATGATTTGAACGTGAAGACGAGAAGGTAAAACTTACGATGCTTAAATCTGAGCAGTCAAGTTCTTGAACATCAGAATAGTAAAATATTTATAAAACAATACGAACATAATACAGTAAATATTGTGTTCGAATTATTTTTTAAGTAATATAAATAGTGCCTATTATGAAATCGATGAAATAATTCATCACAGACTGGAATGATAAATAGATTTTCGAAAAAATATAGTTTAAATATCAGTCTAACTAGCTATTGTTGTATCTAATTACTTGAAGAACACAAATAGTACATAAGCAAGATAATTACTAAATCAAATTTTAGTATCTGTAAAGGAGAGTAATGGCATTTTTATTACCACGAATTTGTTTTGCAAAGCAACCTAATCCTACCACGAGAATCTTATCAAATTACGAGGGTCAAATTATGTCCAGCAGTGACTCATAACCTAAGTAATTCAAGCCCTTATTCATTTCTCTGTGATGAAACGGATTAAGAATTCAGACTTTCACCAGCCCTATTAATCCAAACTACCCATGATGATTATGATATCTATGTATTAAGTTTTATTAATAAGCTAGATTTTGTGAAAGCTTATTAATTAAAGCCCAAACTATCTTTGAAGTGAAATCGTATACAGAAAATTTTCATGGGAAGTAAATTCAGATAAGTCGTCACCGACGTGGTCAATCGACGTGTTAACAGTTGAACCTGTTGTGAATTTATAGATACGAGTATATATTTATACTCACTGGTGCGCGCGCAGCCAGTAGACGCAATATAAATCAACTAATAATTCACTCGAACATTAAAAAATAACAACTGTTTATTCATAGTTTTTAGTTTTTACTTCTGTCGGTTGTTTTCATGACTACTTACTTTGTTTTTTTTTTGTTTACATATATGTATGCACACACGTGTACTGCATAAACTTATTCGATTCTGATTTCGGTATCTTTTTCTGCTTTCTTCAATTCCATCATCATATTAGGATAGGCATATATTAACTCTAAAATGTGATTACAGCTCTTGTAACTTACGTGGGAAAGGAAAGTACAAGTATGTTTTAGTTTTATGATGTTTTTGGATCGAAACTGCAAAATATGCAAGAAGAAGAAGTTCTCAGAATTTGTTTTTGTGAAATGACTTGAAATATTACAGTTCTACTGCACTTGCCATCATCATTATCGCCACGTATAAAAACAACATTAATACCAATATACCTTTAAACACTGATTATAGTTTACAGTAACCCAGTGACTAAACTTGCTTAAAATTATTTGTAACGGTTTGACTGTGTTTCACAACTAAACAATCTAGTACCTGAACAAATGAAGTAACCTATTGAGAATTTATTTACCTTTAATATGTAGGCGTATATTTTATATGTAAGCATATTTATCAGCAGACTAATTAGCATAGTACAGGCTCTACCTTTTTTTTTTTTTTTTTTTTTACGTGTGGAAACCCCCTCGGGCCGTCACCCCACCGGGGTTTACGGCGGGGTGGTGTGTCGGAATCGGACCGACTAAAACCACACGGTGTGCCACTCTGCGCCTGACATAGGAGGGATCCGGGAACAGCTGTTATTACGACATCCAGATCCCTCCTAGCGCCTGCCCGCTACCGTGGGCACCATCTGCGTATAAACTCTCCTTTTAGGCGACGTACGGCACACGCGGACGTCGCCTCCTCGCGGCTGGCCATTATAGCGGATGGAGGGGAAAACCCGTCCCGTCCACCCGCGGCCACACTCAAGGCGGCATGAGGCGCTGGTACGCGCGCCTCCGCCGCCCGGTTCGCCGGCGGCGAATTGGGTCCGAGTGGAGGTTGTCCTCCCGGGCCTTCTCCGCTGCCTCCTTCCGCGAAATCACGTCTTCGCAGAAGGTTGCGACCGCGGTAAAACAACTGTCGCTACCGACCATGGAGCGTATGATGACCGGTAGCGAGAGATCTCCTCCAATAACTGCAGTGAGGACCCCACGCTGCGCCGCCCAGGCGGAACAAACCGACAGCGTGTGCTGAGCCGAGTCCTCACTGCAGTCGCAGTGGTGACAGGCGGGACTCAATTCCCTCCTGGCGACCGAGTGCAAATACTTCCCGAAGCAACCGTGCCCGGAAAGAATCTGCGTCAGTCGGAAGGAAAGGGTCCCGTGCTGCCGCCCTGCCCACTCGGCGATGACCGGCTGGAGAGCCTCTACGGCGGCAAAGCCAGCACGTGGAGCCTCCAGCCGGGACGACCAACGAACCATCGTGGCTCGACGAGCGGCCTCTCGCCACTCGCGTATCTCTTCGGGTGGGGGCCGAATGCCGGTACCCACCCGGAAGTCTGCCGTTCGCCGATAAACTTCGGCGAGCACTTCCGCCTCCAAATCCCACGGGGGAGTTCCGGCTAAGGCGCACGCCGCCTCCGTCGATACAGTGCGGTAACCGCGTATGGCTCTAACCGCCAATATCCTTTGAGGACGCCAGAGACGAGCCCTATTGTGGACGGTCAGAGCCGCCGCCCACACCGGTGCACCATACAGCGCCATTGACCGGACAACCCCCGTGTATAGCCGTCTCGTCGCGACGCTGGCTCCACCCAAATTGGGCAAAAGTCGCCCAAGGGCAGAAGCAGCGCCGACCAGCTTTGGAGAAAGCTGTCGGAAGTGCTCGTCGAAGAGCCACCTGCCGTCAAGGATCAGAGTACAGGCTCTACCTAATTTAATCAGACAGCCACATGTGAAATGTGTGAGGTTATTATCAAGTTGAGAAATAAACACTCTGATACTAATGTAAAACATTGAGACGTAAATTAACTTTTTATTATTTATTTATTCGTTTATATAACTTTTAATGTATTTTATATAAGTAAGTCCATCATTTCAACTTAAGAGTAAAAACTGACTTGATAGACAGGACAGGACGATTCGAAAAAATATTTGTCCTCTGCATAATTTGCCGAAACGGATTGTTTCATTCATTAATCTTCTGGTTTTGTCCTTAAATGATGGTAGCATAGTGTCTAAGGCGTATGCCTTGCCATCAAAATTGTTGTGAGTTTGAATCTCATCCGTTAGTCTATAGTAGTAAACCCAATCCGTCATTATAAACCATAATTTAGCTGATTAACAAAAATATCAGTAATAAACCCACGTTTCTTATCTTCTTTAAAAAAATATTTACATACAGGTGTATAAAGAATCCACTCAATCTTTGCATACATTAGGTGATCATAAGTTTCAAATAGTGTTTTTATGACAATAAAAGTAAGCGCCGAAATTACAAATCTGTCTTAATAGAACTACATTTTCTCGTTTTGCATTCTGTGTCTAAGAAGGTCAGCTAATACCAAACCATATGGACGGTATTCATACAAAGTAACTTTATGGTAAGTAAAAACAGGTCCTCATAAAAACCTTATGCAACCACAATTTAAAATCCGTAAATATTACAATTACCTCCTTGATAGAAGGCGTAAATTCTCCATGGCCTAATATTTTAATGTGCGTTTAAATCACATACAATCACTTTAAATGTTTGAGTTACGTAACTTTGTAAACTTATTTTGCGGTTAAACATCAAACTTGTGGGAACTGACCTATAAATAATGAAATTTAACAAATTTCTTCATAGTTAAGAAATCTGTCCACAAAAAACGCATGCGCTGCTTGACTGACTTAACAACACAGAACCTAAACCCCTGGGACCATAAACTTGAATTTTAATAGGTGATGTTTTTTACGTTTGAAGCAATCACTAAAAAGGAAATTTTAGGAAATTTCAACCCTTAGAAGTAAAATAAAGAATGAACGGTTCTATGAAAGTTTATCATTTATATAACTAATGTGTTAGCTAATTAATAAGAAACCTACAAATTTTGTTATACCATCAACATCCTTAACAAGGAGGTTTGGCCTACTATAAAACGTTAGTCAGACAAGTTGGTCTAGAATTTATTTCAAATCATCCTTCTATGTGTAGTCCTGTTGTCGTACGTAAGTCGGCTCTTACGATACCCACGCGATGAATATGGGTGGCGACACGCCGTGTTCTTAATCCATCACCACAGACAGATTTCATTTTAGTGTTACTTGTATTAAGCTGATATTAAAATATCTAAATAAATACACTTGTAGCCCGATAACCTACCCACGTGCAAACTGTGAGCTTGACTGAATATGATAGCATTTTAAAGATTATAAGCTTGCTCTAGCAGTTTATTTGAGTAAAATACTATATTAACGTATAAAACGTAGAAACCCTAACATTTGACAGCACATTCAATAACAATTTGGTTAAATTATCAATCTAAATTTGTTTATTATAGAACAATTGGTAATCTATTGTTATACTTAAATAAAAATATTTTTAATTAAATATTAAACTACTACGATTACGTACGTTTAGAAAAATATTATCCTATGTATCTGCTCAAGTGATAAGCCAGACCAAATTAAATTCTAATAAAATGTAATATATTATATTAATAATAATAATATATGAATCACGTAGGTATACTAACCGCGTGTTGCTCATGATATTATTAAAATCTAAATATATCTTTAATTAATTAAAATTATTAAAAAAATTAATAGCGTATACACAAACGAATATTTTCATTAAATACAATTTATTGCAAAAGTTAGCATTTCATTTTGTAATTAAAAATTAAACTGAAGTAGATTGAATTAGTGAATTATTTTTTTTTCTTATAATTCTAATTCGAAATTGTAAAATAGTTTATTGGAATTTTAAATTTATTATATATTATATACAAGCGTATGTACCTACAGCGAGTACAATTAAGTCGATATAAATTAAATTTCATTTATTATTTCATGTTACAAAGTCACATATAAAATGAAAAACCACTACAAAATATTATCAAAGACATAAAAATATTACAAAAGACATTATAAAGGAAATATACGAGTATATTAGAAGGTAACGTGGAACAGGTATCAATTTAGACGCTATACCAAATATTTCTTATAAATATGTGCATTTATAACGACCTGGAGAATATTAGTCTAGCAAAAACAGGACTTGTACGCTGTTCACTTAACGACTCTTTGTTTCTTTCATTTTCGTTAAGATATGTGATCTACTCACCTGGTATCAGTCTGGTTCTTATAATAGGGGCTCAGTCTAGTGTGAGATGAGCTTTTTAGGTTTTGCTTATCATTTATTCCGTCACTGCCATGTACTTAAAAAAGTTTGAACCATTTGAGCAAGCATTTTTAGAAGACAATTGATTGTTAGTTTATTAAATATGAAAAAAAAATGTGGTAGAATTGAGCACTTCTTCTTTTTTAAAAAACAATTAAAAAGTGTTATCTTAGTCTTGAATATAAAGCAGGTAAATCTAACATAAGACAAGAGGCTACTAGGTTTTTTTAACTATCAACAAGTATCTAATCCATGATAATGATGTACCTCTAAGCGATTTTGGCCACGGTGGTCAGTCTCAACGGCGACCATCCAACTACACAGAAAACATTTTAGTGTGCAAGTGTGTGGGCTGGCTAGCACAGGTGCACTGCCTTTTCTCGTGCTCTCATGATCCGATGGGACGGTTCTCCAATACAACCGGGGGGAGCGATTAGGTGTAGGACCGAGGCTTTACGTATTCCCCGAGGCAAGCATTTCTCTAATCAGAGAAACTTAACAACACTCGGCATCGAACCCGAGATCTCTTGTCTATATTACTTAAAGATCTTTATGCTACTCTATACTAATATTATAAAGCTGAAAAGAACTCTTGGTTCAAATTTGAAAAATCTTTTAATGTGTAATGATACATTTCTCAAGAGAGACTCGCGAGAATCATACAATGAATAACAGGAGCCAATTATCAATGAAAAAATGTATCAAAAACGGTTTTTTTTGTCCTTTTGAGAGATACATAGAGAGGAAGCTACAGCGATCAGTTAGTTTTTAAAAAAATCTCTATCTATTCTAAAATTTTACATGCTTTAAATTTAGTCTCCTTATTTTCTTTTCTAAAGCATCAAGGTATCTCCCTACCGAGTTTAATGAAAATCAGTTAGACTGTTGGGCCGTGAAAACATAAGAGGCAGATACAGAATTACTTTTGCATTTACATTTGTAGCGATTAATACAAACCCGAAATCAGTTGAATTAAAATTACTATTATGTTCTATATATTACAAAGAAATAAATGAAAGATTTATTTAATCTTACCTGAAGGACTGGACTAACACCCTGCGGTAAGCTACGGGGTATCCACGCCAATGTTGCCGGCACTCCAGCCCTGAGACGAGGAATGCCCAAGTATAACCTGTCCCATCCTATTTCAAGCCCTGTGGGTACGGTGTTTTCTGGTTGAAATTTTTCCAGAAGTACTGGGTCTGGAGGAAAGTCAAATTGCAGCAAACTCCATTGGTTTATTACTTCTAAGGTAGCGCTTGCTGCTGCTGCACAAGTTAGCAGCATCAAAACTTGGTACTTCATAGTGAATGTCTGGAAAAAAAAAATTCATTGTTGAGTAAATTGTGATCGCTCTAATGACCAATGACTTTCTGGTTATGGGATTTATGACCTAGCAAAACAAGAAAAAATAAGTACATAATACATATTGATTGAGTTTGTGTACATTTTCAGATCTTAATTAAAAATAAAACTCACGTCTAAGGACACAACCTGGATGGCAATATAAAAAGTATGTACCTATCTGTAATGCTACGTTCTGGTTTTAGTGCTTTGAATATATATGTTGATTGCGGTCTGTAATGTCTACTGATATGATCTTATTAAGTAAGTCTGACATCATACCGAGACACAAAAAACAAACAATTTGGCGATAATGACCTAGTGAGGCTCGCAAACGACTTTTACCTTTGGTTCAAGGCCGTTTCCGCCACTTTAACGAGACCATTATGACGATAGAGCCGCACGCCACGACATTTACAGTTCATCTGTGAGTTGTATATTGACGCTTAGTATTTATCTCTCATATTATTTAAGAGAATCTAAAGAATAACAATTTAGAGCACTAAGCCACTGGTTAAAATAATTATTGTTTTTATTATTAAAAAAAGTTTTATTATTTACTTATAACAAAAAGATCGCAAGCAAGCTGCAGTACTGAATAAAATTATTCTCATTAATCCACCAAATTACTGTAAGTTGGTTTTTCAGTAAAGAAATGTACTGTTTTGTGTTTTACATTGTTTTTATCGTGTATATTTAGATCGTTACTACCCGATACCCTACTTAATACCTACAGATTAAACCCAAGTCTATTTACGAGTATTCTTTACTTTGTAATACTTATCTTCAGACGTACATAAGTTTGTCAAAAATACCATTACGAAATTAATCTTTTATTTAACTAAAATATCTTTTAGCTTACAGTAGAAGCACTTCTTAAAAGTTTCACCTAATACAGTACTATCCGTGGTGACCTTACTACACTATAAAGATATGGCAACACATTATTTCGTGATAAAGTCCTTTTTGGTTGTTGTTGGAACCAAAATATGTATTGTCAGTTTAAAATCAGAATCATTTGTAGCTGAGATTCGAAAATTCGTAACTAGTTGCCAACATAGACTATGCGATCAAATAATTTAACCTTAATGAAGTTGCTGAATTTTTAAAAGTAGTTTTAATAAGTTGCTGAGTGAGTACAGGAGTCTAGCCGATTACAAACTAACTTATATTATACTTATAATATTAGACACCTAAGTTGAAAGCAGGTCATACCTGTCTAAATGTCATTGTGTGCCTTGTTAGTAAAATTAAATTCTATGTAAATTAAGCTTTTTTATAACCGACACTTACTTTAATTAATCTATGATTAAATTAATTTTGCATTGCGCGTGTGTGTTGCACTTAATTATACGTTCAATGACTTAAGTAATTTTTTTAAAGACTACAAACATACGTGAAACAGATACAAAGAACGTGTAGACTCAGAACAACAATTTTTGAATTCCACAAAGTGTTATTATATGTGGAATTTGAACCCACAATAGTCAGCGTAGTAGAAAACGGCGTGGTCACCGCCATGCAGTCAATTGTGCTATTTAGGTGTACTTTTTTATAAAACAAGACTATGTGCAATTATTTATCTATATTGTAAGGTGGCTAATACAAAAACCTTTAATTATATTTTGAATTCTAAATTTAATGAAATATACATAACACAATTTATGATTTTTATTAAATCCATTGTTCATTTGTTTGCCTGCTATTCGATTTTTTTTCATATTACTGTTTTGTAACCGTTAAAAACTAAAAAGCGCAGTATTTCCAAAAATATTAGCTAAATAATAGCTCTGAGGCCGTGAATCGACGTTGTAAGTAACGTCTTGAGCCGTATTTAGCTTAATTGACAGTTTAATTAAAATTAAATGTACATTTTATACAACATCGGAATTTGAAATGACATAAGTAATACATATGAAGATATAGGTTCTTAAAAAATAAACACATAGTACAAATAAAGTTGCATTGCGTAAGTTGCATCTGTCAAGCATGAATTGCTTGAATTTGATAGATTTATGGTGATTTTCAATTGGTTTTGCCGTCTTCATCCCACTGAATCTCATACCACTGAGTAATTTTCTCAACTTAGCCCAGTTTTTATTCAACATTCATTCTAAGATATTTTGTATTACTTTCTATTCTTAACTGTTTCCATTTTTTTTATTAACACAATTTCCTTATAAAATAACGTTTGAATACAGTTTGCAAACAAACTTTAAAACGATTGTGAAAAATAGAATGTTATTAAATCTGTTAACATCAACATAGAAGTAAAAATAGTCTTAACACCTAACTACTGGTATTCAAAGTGTGATCATTTGAACGTGTGTCCCACGCTGAAATTAAAACAGTTTTAAAGTAAAATACATACTGTAAAGGTAAAATGTTATATATTTGTAACTTCATTAAGTAGCATATTTGGTAACCATGTGTTGACGGATTAAGAGTACATAGTGCCGCAATCATTACTCATCCCGTGGGTGTCGTAAGAGGCGACTAGGAAAACAAACTATTCAAAAATACGAGTATATCACTACAAAGAGAAGGAAAACTTGAAACAATATCTATTCCAACTTTTCTTGCCTGCGTGGTATAGTAGGCCAAATATTCCTTACTAAGGAGAGGCCTATGTCCAGCAGTGGACTGTTAAAGACTGTTGATGATAATTGATAATAATTGATTGTATACTTGATTGTGCAATCCGTTATTTTAAGTACTCTTTACGATCAGATGACTTAAAACAGAAGTTGTGACGAGTTGAGAACAAAACATTAACCCTAAAGATGAGACGAGTACGGAATAAGTATTTGGGAAGATATAAAAATAGGATAAGAATAAGTGAGATGAAGACGGAACAATAATTTCATTTATATGTATACTTTTTATTTTGCTCAGCCAAGTCTAGAGGCAAGATAATCCACGATTTTTTTTTTTTACTGGGCTAACCATTTCCAATATATTAAATGGTTTTGATATGGGTATGAAACCAATATTTCAACGATGTGTTTTACTTACAAAACATCTCGAAAAATATGTTAATGTATATAAACAGATAAGACAAAATTTACACACTTTAAAACAAATATACTACATAGTAGATACATTAAGATCTTTGATAAGTGTGGTCTAAACAAAATAGTATACATACCACACAAAAAAAAAGAATAAACAAAGATAAAAGAGTATTTAATGCCAGTTCTAGATTCAAGATCAATATCAAACGACCATTCATACTTGTGATGCAATTCTTTTTATTTTGAAAGGTGTACTTTGACTGCATTATTTCAAGAGACGGCATTGTTTTTAGCTGTTCATTCTTATATTACTACAGCACTTATTTAATACATATATTACAATTTACAGTTTCATTGTGATGTCAACGAGTCAGTCAAAATGTCAAGACGTGAAGAAATCAACTCAATCCATGCAAAATTATAAAGTAAGTAGATATAATATTGTCTAGTTGCTGTAGCCTGTTCTATCTAGGTATAGGGTGTAATTAGTAAACATTTGTAAAAATTGTATAAAAAAAATCATTTACGACGCACATCTTGCAAATCTGTACTCAGACTCAGCCATTTATAAGAATTAAACTTACTAGCGACAATTAGACTTCTTACTAGACCAGACTTATCACTTACTTGTCTAACTGATTCTTTAATTAACTTTAATTTTATTGTTAAAATCAACTAATGTTCTTTTGTTTTGGAATTATTTAAAATAATCTATGTAGAAGAATATGACAAATTGCTAAATTAACTTAATCTTTAAAATTACATAATTACCTACACAAATTCATTTGCTTAGCAAATTTACAAAAAGACATATAAGACCCAGTAATTTATTGAACATTATAAACAAAACTGCAAGATATTCTCTACAGTGATCCGGGATTAGTCAACATTCCAGTTGAAGTGCTGAAACATTAAGTCAAACCTGGTGCTTAGTAATTAAATTTTAATGTATTCGAGATCATTACACCCACCAATAACATATGTTTAATAATATATTTTTAACTACCTCGGTGGCGCAGCAGTAGTGCATGCGACTGCTGTGCTTGAGGTCCCGGGTTTGATCCCAGATCGGACCAAATGTTTATATGATTTACAAACGTTTATTTCGAAGTTTCGGTGTTTTCTATAGACATTATATATGTATTTACAAAACAAAGTATTGAAGTATTCTATCAGTCTCAGTCTAGTTATCATAGTACAAGCTCTGCTTAGTTTGAAACTAGACGACGTTGTGTGCCAAATGTCCGAAATATTTATTTATTTATGTGTTTATATTTTGTGCAATTAAATAACCTTTAACATAAAAATAATGTAGTTCAAAATATGGTTACAATGAAATGCAGTAACTTTATGAATAAAATTTCGCTCTATAGAAAAACTTGCAAGTCGAGAAACGATTGCCGATTTATAAGATTGCGATATACATATACAACTATATTATATAATAGAACCAGTAGAAAGCTTTGCATAAAAAATATTTAAATATAAGTCTACGGAAACATTTTAACATTATAATTAAATACTTCTAGAATTGATATCTTTTTTATATGGTTATTAACTTGCCGTGTGGTGGTGGGTTAAGAACACAGAGTATCGCTATCCTTATTTATCCCATAGATGTCGTAAGAGGTGACTGAACGAGTTAATTATGCAGGAAAACAGTACTGTAAAGAAAAGGAAACTAAATAAAAACCCTTTACTAACCCGTCTGGCTAGCCACTGGTATACTACACCAAAACTTCCTGTCTAAGGAGAGGCTTATATCCAATAGTGGACTATTATAGGCTATTTTCATACCGCTTAACCCTAAACTTAAAAGTTAATTATCTAACTGTTATATTTTTGTAAGAACAATCCAAGATATCCCAAAAGTAAAAATATACTTCCTTATTAAATGGTAACACTGCAACATGCTTTGTTGATTGGCAGTTAATATGATTCTAATACGCACGTGAACGGCCCTCGTGCCGGATACATACTAACAGATATGTAACCAAGGTTACAGTGCATTCACCAAGTACTTGGACTAATAATTTAGTGAAAATATGCCATATTGCATGATAACGACGATAACAAAAGAAAAAAAAAAAACTATTAAAAGTCAGTTAAAATCAAACAAACATACAATTGTAGGTAATAAAAACGTGTCAAAAATGAAGAACACTACCAAAACACGTAACATTACTTCACCTATCGATTAAACAGTGAAAGATAAGTGAAGTTTTATAAACATAAATTCTTAGTCTAATTTGACGAGTATTTTTCTCGGTTACATTATCAGTTTCCTGTAATGTTTGTGCTGGTGTATAATCAAATGTTATATATATATATAAATAGAAATGAATTGCCAAATACGTTGCAAAGAGCAAAAACTGAAGAATGTCTTAACCAATTTGGAAATTTTATTCATATTTTCGTTAAAGTTGGAATGAAAATAATAAATACAATAGTGCTTTTATTTTACATTACAAACACAGATATATTAAAACACGTTTTTCTAGCTATGAAACATTTGACGTCAATCTAAATAAAACAAAAGTTAGCCTTCAAGCCAATTAATTTATCAAAGCGCCAGCCCAATAACATTTGATAGAATGAAGTCGGCCGGGGCAACTAGTCGTAAAAAAAGTTAACGTGGTAATTATTATATTATTTAATTTATGTACTGCAACTTTCACGCTCTATTGTGTATTTTATTTATAACCGGAATTGATAATCGACCTTGCAACAAATATAAGCACAATAATATTAATAGTCAGCTTGTAATGACGCTCAGTGCAAGGTGGTTCGAGGTTAAGGTTTCACCGATCGCCAGTGGGTACGTTACGTCCTCATGATATGTATTAACCGACCGTCAGTTTGTATCATTCAGTGCTCTGCTGAACAACCGACTGACCGGATTAGTACATACGTACGGTTGGTCCACCGACGGTACGCATGCGCATGCGCTCAACTGACGTGTCTCGGACACAATACATGGTAAAATACGTTCATATAAAGACAAGCGTGACCGACGAAAGCACCGTCAGTCGGACGAGCACCGTAACTTGCTCTAACAGAAAATCGTTTATCTTAACTTAACGTATATAACAATATCTTTCTTCGATTTCAAACAGATCACCCGTCTGTTCATATTCCAAATATATAATGTATAACACAGCACATAGTAGAAAACGCAGCGTCTGTAGACTTTAGGTGTGGGGGCATAAGATGGTCAGACGACCTGGCAAGGGTTACGGGAGGCCGTTAGATGCGGGCACCTCGGGGCCAGCTCTTATGAAGCTGCTTAGGGGAGGTATATGTCCAGCAGTGGACGTCTTATGATGATGATAATTTAATATCATATACTAAACAGCTGAAAATTCTCTACATCGTCAATCTTATTTTTTATTCAATCGCATACAGTTATCGTAGAATCAGGTTATATACTCGCCGAGTAAAACTACAACTACTTAAAAAAATATTTCACAGAAAAAAAATGTCCGTCCATCCGTCTATCTACACTATCTATCACAGGTTATCAGTACTATAACCCTATATCTTTGCACGGACATACATACTAACCACATCGATGAAATGATACTATAAAATCATGAAAATATTTCTTAAGTTACCTCTAGCACCTGTACCCATAAAGTGCTAGAGATAGCCTAACAATATGCTACGGGAGTTTTTGAGACCGATGCTACTGGATTTTGCTGGTTACAATCGTAACACATGGTTTGAACTAAATGGAGCCAATCGTCACACATCCAATGAGTCCCTTCCGGTGGTCAAAGACATGTTGCCGGAAAAGTTGATTTCCAGACGAGGCGACATTCCATGGCCACCCAGAAGTCTAGATCTATCACCAGCAGACTTCTTATTCTGGGATTATTTGAAGAATTATGTCTACATCAATAAACAAAATACACTACGTCGACTAAAAGAAAAAATCAGTGAAGAGATGTCGGCTATCTCGGTGTTCAAATATTTTCGGTGCTCGCTTAGATGAGTGAAAACGTCAAAACGATGGTCATTTAGACGATGTAATTTTTAAAAATAAATTTTAACTGATTCGCTTTCTTGAAAATAAACAATTTTTATAATATATCAAAAGGTTTTCTTTACGATTTCTTCAAATGTTAACTAACCTGTAACCTGTAACCTACATATATAAAGCATTTAGAAAAATCATATTTTAATCAGTACATAAAAAAATATAAGTAATCCTGCATTTGTTTGAAAATATAAATAATATTTCAAAACCATCCACTACCCAAAACCTACCTGTCCATCTAATTGATTTATACGATTTTAATTTTCACTCAGTTATCCGAGCAATCCAGACCATATAACATCACTAATCGTACATTTCTTATTCCACTTTAAAAAAGAAGGGCAAAACGCTGTGACGTTTAACGTTTTTCGACAATACAAATTGTATTTGTCAGATTTTTGTATGTTGCAAGTAGTAAGAAATAACGATGCAATTTAAAATATTTGTTCCTAAGATAATTCTAGTGTTTTTATTTATCTGTATGCGTGTGTTTGAGGGCTTAGCAATTATATTGTTTATGTGTTTATTAAATCTTCATAAATATAAATGGATGAATTCTAATTAACAAGATATTGTTCATGCAACAGATACGTAAATTAGTCCAATTTTTATAGCCTAAACATATAACTTTAACACATAATTATATTTCAAGGCCCATAGACAATTATATCAAAAAAAGGTACTAAAACTAAAATCCAGACAATTTTTGCATAATTATGGCCTTGAGTACGTGAAACTGACATTTCCGCTTAAAAGCTCAATAGGTATATAAATAATTTGTGATAACTTTTGTTCTAAGCTTATATATATTGTCAAATGCTATTTCTTCGTATTATCTGTAAAAAATCCTTACATTGTACGCCTTGCTCTACAATATACACATAGTTCAAGCTGTATCTTTTTGCGCACAAAAAAATCTATAGTGTTTGTACTTCCATAAACGCTTCACAAAGACTACTAAAAACTAATTGATTTCTTTTATTAGAAGTAGGCTCTATTTATAAAAGCTTATTTACTACAATTTAATTTATATCACACTTCAGCGCCTAATTTCTTAAGACACTATACTTTTTTGCCTTAGGGCTAAATGATCATACGGGTAGGAGATATTATGTATATTTCTTAGTTTTTCTTTTCTAATAATTCTTAAATAATTATTATAATATGATCTAATGCGAGTATTTGAAAATAGAATAAGCAAATAGGCTAAATTAATTGAAACCGTTTTATGTTTACATGTGCATGTACAAATATGTAAAAATAATAGAACAAAACAGATATTGATTGGAGCTCTAATTATTCAGAGTTTAAAATAGCTAATTATAATTGAAACGATCTATGCAAATATTAAAATAATGTAAGGAGTTCAGAAACTGAGGGTCAGAAACTAATTACTATAACGACTTGCACACGATACAGTTTTAATAAATTCAAATTAGAATTGGCTTACGAGTAGATTTCATGACTACACATATCTAACTAAATCGTTTAGTTCTCTAATTTATTTACATGGTTGTCGGAAGAAGGCCCACCTGTATATATTGACCTAATAAATTGTCTTAAAAATCTGTCACTTATCTGATAAACTATGGTAATGAACACTACCTAACTACACTACAGGCGTTTAAGTGTTGGACATCTGAGAAACGACAGACGTTCCGGTTTTTTACCAGAGCAAATTCACAATAGGCTAATTGTTGTAAAATGAAGAGAAATGAATTTCAGACCATTTAATATACCATCCTTAAGTACAAAGCTTATTAGGAATATAAGATAACACTAGAATTTATAGAAGCCGAGAAGAACAGACAAACATGAACTTGACAATTGAGTAATATTTTAGTAAAATGAATACCAATTGAAAATAATCATCCGTTTCCAAGTTTATTTGCATATTTCCATAAGTTTTACATTTACGATCTGTTGTAGAACAATAAATTTTTACCTCATGAAACCGGTTGTATTAATTGCCTAACATATTTAACGATAAATTGCACATGTTGCCTAGGTCATGAGAATTTTAGTAGTAATTAGTAGTATCAATAATGGTTCAGACACCTTATAGACCCATTGTTATTACTCAGACCGCTGAGAAAATTTGCTAAGTTCTCTCAATTTATGCATAATGCTTCCATGAAACAGGTGACTTGTTTAACTTAAAATTAAAATTTCACATCGAATGGGTTCACATGATCATCCACATTTAATTAATTCAAGTTTGCACGCATTAACATTCAAGGATAAAAGCTAAATAAGATTTAGTTACTTTAAAATTGGTATTAATTCACATGCTTTAAAAAATTATATTCTTTTAAGTCTGTTTGACATGGAAATGTGAAAGATATCATCTACAGTCCGTTCACGTTAAAAAAATAGTGACGAATCGATTAGTGTATACTCTGGAAAGTTTCCAGAGTATACACTAGAGGCTCACAATGTTACCGCTGGTCCTGATGATAGAAGTGGTAAAATACGTATCTAAGTAAGAAAATTATGTTTGTTGTACCTGCTTAGTTTCAAAAGGTTCTAATGATAATTCTATCACGAAATATTGATTACTTTGTACTTAAATTAGTTAAGTAATGGGGTAATGGTAACGGATACCTCAAGTGGATAAAAATAAAAGTAAGCGGTGAACCGGTAGGTGACACCGCGCACGTACGAGATAGTGACGTATTCGGCAGCTTGTATTAAGAACACTTTCACTAGGGCTGTCGATTTTAGTAAGTTGAATAAATTACTATGAGACCAGAAACTACAAACTTTTATTTGCCAATAATTTTAGATGTTACGTGCTTGTTAATGTTTACTCAGTACACAAAGTTATTGAGATTTTGTAACTTATTGTATCTTCCTAATAACACAGTAAGCATATTATAGACTTTTCATTGAGATAGCTGAACAAACGAAATTAAAATTTCGTAAGTTAATTATATTAAAGTACCCAGAAGTTTATTAGTTTTGAATGTTTTGAAATTTTCTATTTAGTTAATTGTATTTATCTATAACATTTAGATATTTTTAAATACATTATTTATGTGTTAAAAGAGATTTATTAAGAAAATGAATACAATGTGTGGTAGTGAGTTGGTTCCGACATTGCACCTATTTATGAACAAAAATTGAAGAACTTATGTGATCCCTATGGTTTTGTATACCCAAAATCATGTCAATCGTTCTAATATGCATTTTGTAAATTATATTGTACACAATATTTTAATACAAACAATTTTTGTGTATGTTTATTTTTTGTTAACCCTATGAACACAATGATTGAGAAGTCAATGGGTATGTACATACATTAATTTACTATAATCAACTAATACATGTTATGGGGTTATGTTACAAAAACGCGGTAATTAAGCCTATATAGTATAAAGTTTAATTGAATTATGTATATTGATTATGTAATACCAACAAAAAAAAATTTTACATGAAGTGCTCTACATGACCTACGTCGTTTTGTAATCTATACTTCTATTTTAATATTTAGAGATGTAATCTATATGTATACGGGAGAGTTTATTTGTTTATTCGTTTGTTTGATTGAACACGCCAAGTGCAGGAACTACTCGTTCCATTGGAAAAAATATTTTAGTGTTTATCTGGACTATAGGCTATATAACATCATTGTATGGCCAACGCAAATCGAGCAGTAATGAAAGATATTTGAGACCGGAGGCCTATTGATGCAGGGGTGACAGTTATCATGATAACTGTGTGAGCCTTACACTGCCACTATGACTGTCTTGCCTTTTACGTTCCCAAGCGTGGCGTGAAAAAGTATCACACTAGGCCGTTATAGTATGGTTCACCACACTGCATTGTCTTGTAATGAGTAGGGTGACCACAACTGTTTGGATTCTATTCATGTTTTCTATCAGGCAGAGTAGACTCACTTTGGCAGGCTCTTCATATAGAAGATACTCCAAAAAGAGGAGATTTATTCTTGGGACAGAGAATAACTCACACGAGATAGTATAATAGAAAGGGGAGAGAAAGGGGTATTAGACTCTTCTGTAGGGGAGATATTATCATGAAATGATATGCATCAAAGTAGCTGCAGCAACCATATGTTCTTACGTACACTGTCTAATTCTATGATAGTACTCAAATTACTTAAGTAAAAAAAATATATAAATGGATTCAACAAATTAAGGCACTCGCGATTCGCACAATTCTGATTTAAAAATAAAGCTCAAAAAAGAGTCAACTATAAATAAAGCTTAAATGATTTCATATTTGATAGAGTATTAATAAAGGAATAAAGGAAGAAAGGGGAAGGAAGATTACATAAAACACACAATCTTATTAACAGATCTGTGACCATTCTTACAGTTAAAATTGGTAATCTATTATGGCCTATCTTTCAGTGATAAATTTTACAAGAGTAACATTACTGTGATTTATAACGCCTAAATTTGGCATGCAGATTTTTTATAAGTATAGTTTTAATAGGTGTTTTAAAACAACAATTGGCAACAGCTTGATACATATGTATAATTATATCATCATTCATCATCATTGTAGCTCATAAGATATTAAATATATGTATGTATTTCAAGGATATGCAACGATTGAAACGATTAGGCAACGGTATTAACGTCATATCATTGTCGAGGTTAAACGTAGACTAAAAAAGACAATTACGCAATTAATAGAATAGAATGAATAGTTGTTATAGATATGTTGTACAGTGTGTTTCATCTGCTAACATCGGTAATCTGATGTTCAATAAAAACGCTTGTCTAAGAAAACGATCAAGATGGGATCGTACTCCGAGATAGACCGATTTGATGCAGGCTTAAAATGATTCATGTTATTTCTTACCGAATGATAGTAAATTAACTGTGATTATAACTACCTACCAGTACAGTAGTTACCAGTAGGACAGGATTCGAAGACAGGTTAGAGATGAGCAATTTGATATATTATACAATTTATTTACATCAAAGTAGGTCATGATTTAATTACAAAACAACAGTATCATTGGATTACACGCAACACTAGAGGAAGTCCTCTTATTTAATGTAGGTACAAAAAATTGCGTAACATCGATCGGCACTCCTTGCCGTGAATGTGAAAATTTTAAATATTACTCAGTTTATAGTACACATAAAAGGTAGTGTTTTTTTTACTATTCTCATCCTAAAGTTGGCTCACTAAAGTTACCCTCGCGGTAATGGATACAGATCGGCATTAATGTGATAATGAATTATTGTATATCAGTTATGTAAGTAGGTAGGTATGTATAGAAGAAAATATAAATCAAGTGTCACTTCGTTTCGCATTTGCATGTATTATAAGTACTGCTTCTTTACCCAAAAAACCTTTGGACACAATGACTTTCAAATTACTTTTTTATAATGTTAACTTGTTTAGCGATAACCCAGAAATGGAATGTATTTTTTTATCCTTTTTTTAACAGTCTTACTTTAGATTAAATACTGCGCTTTCAAATGTATTACTTGTTTTATTGCAATATCTGTAATATACCGCCTAGTTGCAGTTTATCTTCTAAACATAAAAACTGGCTGCAACCGAAAATCCACGACTGCATTTATATCAAATAGGTAATGGTAGTTACTACATGTAAAAGATTATCTATACCCCACAGACGTGACTTCTGGTCGAACAATATACCCTGATGTGAAATGCAAGAGGGCATGGTAACCGATGTTTTCATTCAGAGAAATATTCTGTACAGTCTCTCAGGTATACAAGAATTCTCGGTTATGATATTTATTTAGTGTAGTAGTTTACGTACCTACACATTCATTAAGTATTCAATGAAATATCATAAAATATTCGATAGAAGGAATTCATAAACATTTAGTTATTGAACACTGGGCTCGCTACTATGGTTATGACTTTAGTTCACATATGTGTGAGACAGTTTTGCAATCCTTAAAGTCAATACAAGTTGCCACATTCGCTGTCCCAAGGTATTACACACTTCGAACAGTACTTACCATACGTGAACATACATCACATACAATCTTACTTATTTCTGAAAGTGTATATATTAAACTAGACTAGCCTAGAAAACCAAACATAGTTTTAGATCTATACAAATTTGGATTGCTGTCCAAGTTATAAATAACGTCATTTACTCATGCAGTTCAATTAGGCCAGGCCAATCAAGTTAATTTTGACAGCAGCAGTATAAACATAATAAAGAATTTGTATTCAACTGCAGCATTCTAAGGACCAGTTTTTCCGCTTGCTAATAGAGTCCCTGACAGATTAATATCAACCTACATATCTGCGAGATAACTACAAATGTCGATTTCACAAGTCTTAAATAGATACATATACTTCAGACATACATATATGTATATCGCCAACTTTTATCTGTTAAATAGTGTTATATATTAGATAACTATCTGAAGCTTCCTTAAGATACGAAAAAAACAGTATCTTATTAAAAAAAAATAAAAACGCACCGTATCAAACCGGTAAGATTTCGGTTAAAACTAGGTTTCTTTGTTCATAATTACTTTTATGTACGTAGTTATAAATGTAAAATTATACATTTATAATGAGATAAAACAACACGTCTGTAATTTAATAACAGACTGGTAATTTAATGCTTCAAGAGATTATCATACTAATTCGTGTTAAGATACATACACACATAAATTATTTAAATAAAATTAATTTCGCTGTTGGCAATCTCTGAATATTGCTGCCGCAAACATACTAAAATGCACACAACACATCTGTGAAAAAGTAAAACCTTGTAACTTTTTTCCTAAGAAAAGACAACTCCCACACTCGGAATACCCGTATATCACGTCTCGCGGCCAACTTTATATAATTACATGAAACCATCACAATGAGGACTCTGACTCTGATAATTTACGGGTTACACAAAGTGTTGTTTCATTTGGGAATCGAACCTACAACTCTCAACGCAGTGAAATCGGTTAGACTACTGGTCGACCTAAGTCAGCGATGCAGTCAATATAACCGATACATTCTATAGATTTTCTATTCTAAAAGTGATTCATTCTCCATTATCATTACAAGCTATTGTTCATAAAACTACCAGTTGCCACCACGAACAAAGAAGAGACAAAATTCGGGACCGATTCCACAATATTCGTGGTTGCGTGAAACATCAACAGATGCGTAAAGAAAAATGTACCAAATAAAAAACCCTGTAGTGTATGTAAAGTGGTATTTTGAGATATGATTGACAATTTCTTATACCATTCAAAGATATTTACAAGGAGATGAAACACGAAAATTATGTAAATATCTATGTAAAGAACGAATGGATCAATAAATCCACCAGAATTTGAAACACACATTCTATGAACTTTTCTTTAACCCACAAAGCGAAGTGAAATATTATTTAACCCTAGGTTTCACAGAAATTCGTAATAAATTAAAGTACGATAACTTAAGTCAATTGAGTTAAAGTTATATCAGTATTATATCATTATACAATGTTGTATCAATAGACATTAGAGATATACATATAGATATACATTATTTGTATTAAAAACTTAAAGAAAACCATTGTCACAGAGGACTAATACATATGTTCGCTTCGTGAAGACTAAAACTACGCTAAAACCGGTCCAGTTATCCGAAACGCAGCTTTAATGGTTTTGCTATAGATACATATATTTACATTGTCCGATTGAAATGTGTACTGTCATGGAACAATAGATGCGTATCGTGCGAGTAAAATATGAATTATGTAAATATTTTGACAGCCATTTATAGGCATGATGTACACGGTAATAACCATTGTTTTCTGTACTAATAGGCAATAATGCTCTATTATACTTATAAGACTTCTATAGAACGTCCGCCCGTAAGGGTATTATATAACACGTGGATTTAAAGGTATTAAATAAACCTTTTAGGAAGGACTACCAGTTGAGGGAGTTGTGTGATGAAATCTGATATCTGAAATTAGTCTCGTATGCGTATCATACACCCTTACTTACTTACTTAGGTAGTCGACATACTACGAAGTATTTAAAAAGCAATAAAACGATTTTGTAGCGGCCAACTGAAACCGAATCTCCTCTTATCTTAAAATTTGATATTCAAAACGTCTTGAATTTATGAGTATAAGTAAAAAATACAGCTAATAGAAAATACAATGCATAAATTCATTTAATACAAAAGGTCAATGCCGATGCAGCAGTGCAGCTTAGTATAATCTGATCAAAGATAATGGTGGCCGTGATCAGAATGATCTATAAAACTTGTCTGACTTCAACCGGATACAGAACGAATATTTCTTACTGTATATACAAATATCTCCTAACTACCACCTTTTAGTATGTAATTCATTCTACTTTTTTACAAAAAGAATAATTTAAAAAACTTTCAGTCTGTTGTTCAACCTACTATCGGAATTAATCGAAGTTATCACCATTTGGTTACTCTTTTCTCAAATTTTATTTTGAGTCGGTGCAGTAAATTTTCATATTTCGTTCTGTGTAATCATTTGATCTCTTTCGCGTACTCCTTTATTTTATAAGGAAATAGTTTTATTAGTACTTTTACAACCACTGTGGAACGCGATTGTGATCCAGAGACAGATTGGCCATCAAAATTGTTTTTATTACTTAGCCTTAAGAGCTAATAACTTGAAAATTCAGAAATATATTGTTGAATATGTGGGTTTTCAAACGAAGGTTTTGGCTTAATAAACGTTAATTTTTATAATGTGCCCAAGATTTAAAAATAGTTACGACAGAAATATTACAAAAAGTTAATAAAGTTACTAAATAAATTAGTATTCAAAAAGTTTACCACACCAAATGCTATTTTTTTCATCTTTCTGTCTTCTCGATTTTTCCATCGTTCGTTAAATTCTGACACATTTTTTTTCAGGATACTTGCTTTCATTACATTAACTGTTTCTATTGACAGTGTTGTTAATAAAGAAAAGAAGACACTGTTAATGGGTCCATCAAATACTTTAAACCGACTTCAAACAGGAAGAGGTTCTTAATTCGGATTTTTTTATATATATATTCGGACATAACGCCGTCATTTATAAACGGTTTTACAATTTTTTTTGTTTGTAAGGGGTTTATCCTAAAATGGTCTTGTTTATATTTTTTAAGATTTAAAAATTGTTTTAGATACAAACTATGTCAGCTGTATAACAGCTCAATAAAGGATTAAGAATTTAATATAATTCTAATGAAACATTACTAATGCAAACATTTTCATAACTTAATAAAACATTAAAACGCAACGCACTTTGGCTCGTATAGCACGTTTTACGTTGTGCTTAGCCTATCAAGTAGTACTTTTATGGTTTGGCACCGACTTCAAACAGACTAGGTTTTTGTTTTATTATATTTATACATAATGGCACCCGTTATATTTAGATCAGATACATGTTTTAATATTTCTATTAGATTAGTAATTATTTTAATTTTTAGTGCTTTATTGGAATTGTTTGCAGTTGATTGTTTTTTTTTTCAAGAAATATTTATTTTAGAATTGTTTTATTTATACTACAATTTATAAAAGTCACACAAGATAATTGATAAAATTTACTAGTTTTATAACTGCACTCCTATGAATTTGAACTTAAATATATATATATATATATATATATCATTAAATCAATTCAGCTGCGGCGTGCACAATGCTTATGCACTCGTGATTTCCTGTTTTGTGGTTATTGACGGAAGATATTTTTATCATTTAACCGCACTTGATACCATCGTTATTTCACTTCAAGTTCCAATCAGAAAGTTGACTTTGTTGTTTATTTTAATTTTATTAAAATATTATATGCCATGAACAAATATTATTTTATTCAATTCACTTTGTAAATACAATTTAAAAAATAATATCAGAGTAACAACAACTAAAAACTAATTTCCTTTTTTGTTTTAGAGTCTGACAAAAAAGAGTAAAAAATTTATTATCTCTGGAAGGTAAAGTAATTTAGTATTTGAATGAGATAAATAGCACGACTACGGCAAGCAGTGCTAAATTTCGAATGTTAATTTGAAAATCAAGAACAACACAAAAATAGAAATAAAAATATTGTTTGTATAGTAGTGTTTAATAAATTGTAGATTTTTGTAACAAGTGTTGGGAAAACGTATTTTCGTTTTAGCGACGGCATTAGCATTTTTGCGATGGTTTTCTGGGTGACCACAGTGCGCCTGCCCGATACCCCAATCTCGTTTGAAATGTATTCATTCTTCGTATATATTACGAAATGAAAGATATTATTATTAAATACAATTAGCTACTGTTAAAAGAATATTTGTTACTTAGTACTTTTAGTTTTGAAAACAATAATTTTCTACGAAAAAATAAACACATGCACGAGTTGTGTAGAGCACTCTAGTTTTTTCTTGTTATGACACGGTGAAAAAAAAGCAGATTAGAACAGGTGGTAACTACCGCCACGCATAGATACCTACATCTCTAGGATCAAAGTGACTTGTCGACATTTGAGACCCTCCTCAAAGTATCCATCAGAATCAGATATGACTGTCGTGCCCATGGGCGATGGTAAATATTTTTTAAAATTTGATTTTATCATTTTGTTGACAACATATTATTTAACATATTATTATTATACATTAAGCAGACCTAATGCACGCAAAATTACAGCTTTCTTATATCTGTCTATGCACACTTAAGGTCATTTAACAAATCCATGGTAGGACAGAAAAGCAAACATACGCATGATGATGACATGATTTTCTTGTTCATCATCATCACCAACAGTTTAAAATGTAAATAATTTATTCTTTAATACGTTTGAAATTATTTTTTTTTTAGAATCATTTGTCTTTACTTAGAAAAAAGCAACAAACTACGGACTTTGGTCATCTCTTTCAAAATAAAACAATATGTATACATACAAGTGAAGTTATTTTGAAAAAGATAAGTGTGTGCAAAATAAATTCATTAATGAAAATTGGATGATGTCAGTATTTCCATAGACTAGTCTTGCTAGAAAAGCCTTAACAAACTTAATTTATGTGCGTATATAATTATTTTATATATAAATGGTATCTTATAGGCGTGCAGGAGGGACTTTATACAAAAGAATCATATCAATTTGGGTATGACCGATCACGACATCTTATAGAGTAAATAAGTCGATAATCACGAAACATTGCCACGTTACAGAGTCGGGTCATATTTAAGAAGGCCAAAGAAATACACTATATAGCCAGACTGTTGTAAAAGCTAAACAAGAAAATGCTGTGACATATTAATATAATTGAGTGACAAACATAACATATAATAATAAATACTGATAAACACGCTAAGCTGCCGGTCCCGGTTCTTATACAAATATCTTTCACTACCGTTACGAGCAGTAAGAGCTTTAAAAAATCAGAAAACAGTCTTTCTTCAGACCTTCGATATCCCCTAGTACATAGGTTGTGGTTCTAAGTAAAAACTTGAAGTTCAGCCGTATCGTAATCGATTTAAAAGTCGATTTAAAACTAAAACCAAACCAAAGTTCATTGGGTACTTTGAGAAAAAGACTCGCAGAAATAAATAATAATGAATAGTCTTAATTGTATGAGTTTCAATATAAAAAACAACAAACAGAAAAAAACAAAAGACAAGGAAGGTCTTATCGCAAAAACGATGTCTACAAGGGGGCCACTTCTAGGCCGATCGATGTGTAAAGAATTATATAATTGGTTTTGGTGGCTCTGGGTGGATTGCATATCTATTAATATTCTTGTGTGAATAGATACATTATACGCTACATCAGTGTGATTTGCGTTTATAATACGTGTACAAATATTAACATACATATATACATTCTTAACATATCTACATAAATGGAAATATTATAACTAGATATAAAATATTTTGTGTGAGCTAAGAGATTTAGAACATACAGTGGCAACTCCCCTATTCTTCCTCTGGATGTGGTAAGAGGCGATTAAGGGAATAAAATATACAAGACAACATCACTGAAAAGAGAAGGAAAACTTAAAAAGAAACCGTATCGCCAGCGTGGTATAATAGACCAAAACTCCTTTAAAGTTGTTCATGATGATAAAATAATAAAGGGAGAACTGTATTCAAACATAAACAGTATTTATAATTTCATTTTATAACGAAAAAGTTTTCCTTACACGTTTTTAACAAATAAAGAAAAATCAAAGAACCATAAAAATATGGACTTAGGAACTTAGAACGAGAATTTAATGCCGTACTTGTTTATTAAAAATTCTGTATAATACTGTAATATAAAAATCTAGTTATGAAAGAGATCTGTTAATTTTCGCAAACATGACGTCCTACGACTGAACTGGTGATGACTCGTGAAATCAAGGTGAGCATTTCTCGCTAAAGGTCACTAGGACCTTTTATCTGCTAAAGAGAATAACATTTTGCGTAACACAAAACAGCATTTATTAAAAATGACCTTAAATATTTTGTATTTTGTAATAAACAGCCGGCAGTTAGAAAATCCGCACGTCATGAGACAAGATCGATCGCAATACCAATTTAAAATAAACCTTTGGGCCGGCATTATTAATGGACAAATAATTGGTCCATTCGAACTGCCAGAAACCTTAACCGCAGAAAGGTATCTTGGGTTCTTACAGACAGATTTACCCGTACTTCTAGAAAGTGTCCCTACAGAGATCCGAGACAGCATGTGGCTACAAAATGATGGCTGTCCCGCTCACTATGCAGTAAGGGTACGAGAGCACCTTAATGTGGCCTATCCAAACAGATGGATAGGGCGGTTAGGCCCAATACTATGGCCACCACGCTCCCCAGACCTTAATCCTTTGGATTTCTTTTATTGGGGATGCTTAAAGGAAGACGTATACAAGGAACCAATAAATAATATTGAAGAATTAAGGACCAGGATTCTGACAGCAGCTGGAAAAATCAATGAAAGCGGGTTTGCTCGACGTCTTAAACGCTCCTTTATTCGACGGTACAGAGCGTGTATAGCTGCGAATGGGGGCCATTTTGAGCACCGATTGTAATAATCAATAAATAAATAATTATGATGTCAAAGTTGTTTTTTTTTAATACCCTGTCTGTAGTAACTTTTGTGTTCTCATTTGCCAATACAATTACAATAATAATATTGTCGTTGTCACTGTGACCAAGTTTACAGTAAGAATGGGCACATAAATTAGGTAGACGAAATTTTTGTTTCAATATTATGTTGCGAAAATGGTAACAGGTAGACTTACTTATTTTCAGTTACAAATGCAGTATTTTTTTTTCTATTTTTGAAAAGCGGTACTATTATACCATTTTATAATCAGTACATCATGAGCATATTTTTAAATGCATGGGCACTAAGAGTGTAGTACATTTTTTTTTCAAAAAACGCTCCTGAATTTGAGTGATGCGATAAAATTTAGGTTAAGAATTGAGAAGAAATCACTTTTTCTCGTAAAGGCTACAATTTCAATACAAATCTTTATTTTTTTATGATAGCTCATACATTCAACATGAATAAACACGAATAGAAAATCAAAAATAATGTTTTTTGTTGAAACTGTGGTCAAATTCGTAATGAAAATGGGAATTTCTTAAAAAAAATTAAAAATATTTTTTTTTCTATAACCAGTCGGCGGACCGGTTTAAAATTTTGGTATGGTGTAGGTACCTACCTGATGTACCTAACCCTGAACGGTGGACCACTATTTACGCCACACCCTGTATATATATATATATATATATATATATAAAATTGCCAGGCCTAGGTGACTGGCGGATTCATCAACGCAGGGCCTAAACCGATGGTGCTTTCTTTAATAAAATTAAATACTATAAAATGATTTTGGGAAATTTATCTCCTGAAAATGATTGTATAAAGATTCACCACTTTCGAAGTTAGAAATAAGAAATAATAGGTAGTATTTTTAAAAATTTCTCAAAGTATACTTAGTTAACATGGTACAACAACAATGTTAGCTATAATCACAGAAATTAACTAATCGTTAGTTTGTAATTTGTATAACCAAAAAAGTTATGTTTAAGGTACCATCGCTAAATTTAAAGCTACCTTAAGGTTTTTCTTATTCAAATCATTATCAGAACTTTAAAATTTTTATTGAATTTTAAAGGTTGACTACCTAATAAAACCAAAACGCATAGTGTACATATCAGTAATATCGATATTAACATACATACACGTATATAAATGCAGGACGCTGACGGATTTTTCAGATTATAAAATAATATTAATGAAATGCTTATTTGTTTAGCGTTTTAATGTCTAAGTTTGAATTTGATACCGTCATAATAAAATTTCTGTCTGTCTTGAATGCCACACATATCTTTAATCCTTATTTCTTGTCGTGATTTCTTTATATCTTTTAAGCGCAGTTTTAGTCGCCACGCTAACAACATCATTAATCTTAAATAGTTATGAATGAAATTTCTAAGAGATATTATTAATTCGTTTAGATAGTATCTTAATAACACTTTATCATATCTACTATCGTATATTACGTGTTCTACTAAATTGCAAGTTATTTAAAAATTTACAATTGTACAATTAAGACGATAGCTAGCAACGCGCACAACTTCCTCCGCTTGTTAGCTGTCCAGTCATTGTTTTCTTCGTGTTTGTAAACACATAACGGCTAATTTATCACACAATGAACTATTGTTTACTTCGGATTATTATAGGTATTGCCTAAACTCAATTACAGCACTCACGCACACATACAAGGCCCTTATAATTATATCGTTGTCTGATAGTTCCATGGGACAGGAGTTGCGAATTCTTTGTAAATTCAGCAATAATTTGACCCCGAGAAATATAATAAAATGTTTAAAGGTACTTTTAGTTGTAAATGAACTTAATTAATAGACCTATACAATAAAACAGTTTCAAGTATTTCAATTTTCGACTTATACGTTATTTGTTTTTATATAATGCATTTTTAAGGAGAGGCCTATGTCCAACAGTGGACTATTATGAGTAGTTGACGATGGCATTTCTTTAACTCAAAGGATATTTGGATATAAACATTTACTTTGCGTAGACATAAAGGTACAATTTTTATCCATATTTCTCTGTTTCAAGAGTTATTCTGGTCACTTTGCAGGTAGAAGTTAATTAGTTCTTCAAAATCCTGATATCACTTGTGCAGTTCTGAAGACTGACTGATATTTGAAAAGGTTTTTCAATTATCAATAAACTAGATTATATTTTCAGTAGGTTTAATTTTAATAATTATCTCCCAAAGAGAAAGCTTAAGCTTCACAACTGTAATCAGTAAAAAGACAAAGGCGTACAAAATACTTCTTTATTATCAGGACTTTAACTACTCTTAACTATTTGTCGGCCAGTAATTTTGCTAAGCATTGCTAGTGATCCTAACGAGTTCTCATTTAAAAACAGGATAAGGTTACGAATCTTTCTACCAATCAGTCGTATATTAATACATATAATGTTTGACTGGGATGGTGTTTCTTGTTTGTATTATGTAAAGGAAAGTTTTGATGTCCTTTGGCTTCTACAGTACTAGAAATCTAACTTTTTTGTTTAACTTTATTTTATTCAAAATCACGATGATTCAAGTCAATCTTCTCAAAGTCCCCTTTGGATAAGTCCCTAAAAGAATAGACGAATTTCTCGATATGTTAGAGTTATAATTATTAAATCTTAAATTTCTTACACCTAATGCTTCTAAAGGTGAAAAGAATTTTGATTCCACTAACGACTGTGTACTTACTTCCTGCGGATTTTTTCAATTAAATTAGTGTTCTCGTGATTATTATCTAATCATAATATAATATTTAATCACTATTTACTTAACTCTCCTTAACAATTACCGTCTGGGCATAGTAATAAAGAAGTGATGGATTATTGTTTAACCTTACATATTAGGATAATTCAGAACTGCACAATGTTTCTGTACTCCAGCTACGTATGTATGTATTTAATGGTAGATTCTTCATTAAAATTATAATTTATATTTTTGATGAAAATAGGTATGTAAATTATAATATATATTATTAAAAGAAATGAAAATATATTAAAAATATGTATCATATAGTATGCGTATGTAATCAATTTCATAATTTTATTAATTTTACATATTTTAATCGTAATTAACAAAAAAACCAAGAAGTATATTTACTTGTTTGTATAAACTACACTGCACAATATGTATAATGACACTTCCACTTTGTATTATGTACCTGTAATATGTTGTACTGGGGTGCGTCGCGATCGGCCGGAGCACGTGTTAAATGAAACCACAACGCGAGCTATGCAGGAAAGCAGAGCGTATCACGGTGCGCGCCTACGACCTATACTGAAGGAGAACCTTCACACTCGCGCTGATATTATTCGCCCCTCTACACACCGGCGTTACACCTTAAAAGTAAAAGTGCTCAGTTCCTTAGGTGTGGCAGACACCAGCAGCCAGCCGTGACTCGACATTGCCCATGGTATTATTTTATATCGAGCAGCGTAATTACCGATCGTGATACTACATTTAATCAAACTTGTTTTATTTTGTTAGGAAATGTCAAGAGCATACATTTAGTGTTGCTTGTTATAAAGATAAACTACGTAGATCATTGCTATGACGGTTATTATTTAAACTAGATAGCATCTTGTGAGTGTAATGAAGATTACTCATGTTTTACTTATAATAGTGTTGGTAATAGCTTGGCAAACTTTTATAACTCTAACAAGAGAACTAGATATAAGCTGGACTGTATTTTTGGGCATTATTTCTTAATACTTTTTATAAGTCATCAGTGAAGACAAGAAAATATAATGAATAACATGTATTCAATCATTAGTTCATCCTTAACTACTTCAAAATTGTTTCACTGCTGATTTTTGTTCCTGTATATCAACGAAAGTTCCTATTATATCAATCATATTGAAAAAGAAATACATAATATAGTTGAAGATATTCTCTAAAAAAATTATCATAAAAATAATTTACAAACTTCCCTCTGAATTTTACAAATACATGGCAGAACTTATTAAATACTTTATCAATACCTACTAAGCTTTGTAAAATGTAGATAGCATGTAATCTGAATTAAAGATTATGTTTATTTTTCCGTTGTTAGAAATTAAATTTTCAAACATTGCGTGCGGACGAGCCGTTCAGTAACAACATTCAGTCATGTTCCGGGGAATTGTCGTCGTTTGTGTTATGTGTTTTTTGCAATAATTTACACAATTTCAAACCAATGATTTATCTCAGCACTGAAAAGATATTGGTCAATATGTGAGACAAGTTAGTAGTGTGTGGTTTATTGATAACAATCAAAGTAATTGTACTGCGCGCGGTGCTCATTGATAAGTTTTAGTATCTAGGTATTTACTTCATCCTATACAGACAAATTTTATATTTAAATAGAAATCTTAATAATTACTAAACTTAACTATTTTTTTTTTGTAATTATTAGGTTTTATGTTATCTTTATAATACAGCATTATTTTGTTTTACTTAGCATGATCACAATACTTTATACAGGTTTTCTTCAATTTAGAGTGTAATATTATAATAATATATTGTTAGTAAATGATTATAATTTTTTTGATGAAATTTTATTTAATTTACTTGCAAATATAGGCTAAAAAGTTAGTAGTTAATCCAACACAATTAAAATAAAAACATTAGTTTCTGGTAACGCACAACGCTACTATGTGACTCAGACATGCAAGCACTTTAACACTGCGATGTGGCCGTAGTCGATTTGACACCACTGGAGAGACTGAAGCACAACCCAAGTTTCGATCCAAAGGTTTTTCATAGTCCACGAACGCCAAGCATAGTGGAAGGTTATATTCTTTGGACTTTTGGATAATCTACCGCAGCGTATGTATGTGATCTATGGTACGAAAATCTTTTCGGAAACCAGGTTTTTCGGTAGGCTTGAAGTCGTTAAATCTGCAATCGAGACAATTCGTAAGGACTCTGGCAAACATCTTATAGATGACACATTTAAGGGGATGAAAAGAGGAGTGGAAATTTGTATGAGAAATCAATGGTCACTAATTTAGATGAATATAATATGGGTTATAGAAAAGGGAATAGCTAATCCTGTAAATAATTCCTTAAGGTTGTAAAATATTATAAGTGTGAAAGTAAGAAATATTTTGTCTGACTACTTTTGCAGCTGAAATTTAGCATGGTGATATCTTGACTCTTTAGGAAGGGCTACTTTTTACCAGTAACGAACATACACACGGGCAGTAAAAGCCTTAAAAATGTTTAAGAACACTAAATGACATTGACAATCATTGAGTTCGTGAGACACCCATTTGTCCAGTTTTTTACTTTTCCAATGTGAAGAAAATGAACCAATATTGTTTCAGCCGTAGATTGGGTTTCATCAGCTGCCACATCTGCTGTAATTTGTGGTCGACCAAAGTTTTCAGACGACCATGAGTTTCACTTTTTAAGTTGAAATTTCCCGAACGGGAGCGGGTAAACCAATAAAAGGTGGCGTTTGTTTGAATTTGTTCGCTCCGTAAACGTAGTTTATGTTGCGTACCGATATGAAGGAGGTACCTGCGTTACCAGGCAGACGCTAGAAAGGGTCTTAATAACGTCTTTATAAAGCAAAGTTGTCCACCGTGTGATGGTGACACTTCGTATTTTCAATGCGTCATCAGACACAACAATACTTCACATTGTTTTTATCTATAGGTCTCTTACAAATTACCGAACGATTGTGCACTATATAAAAAAGGTCGTCAGAAACGGTCGCTTGACAAAATTAAAGACAGCTTAAATCTTAAAATTGTACTCTTGTAAGTTTTGGGCCTCACCTACACGAACATAAAAAGTTAGACACATTTAAATTTAAAAAAATCTCTGTCGAATATTACCACAAAAATAAAGTATTCTAGATTATATTCATTTAGCTGAGTTTAATTTTAATAAATGCAATGTCTTTCAAATAATATCGCGATCATCTACTAAACTTAGGGAATTATACAAACGATTTAAAATAAATAACGAAAAAACATATTAATGAAATTAGCCTAGTCAAACAAAGTAAATAAAATGAATTAAAAAATGTGGAACATTACAAATAGCTAATGATATTGAAAAAAAAAGATGGAAATAATACGGTTTTCCAGCTTATTAAGCTAATCATATCAATGACTAACACGCGAAACTAATAAATCAGTTGCCAAATAACTTTGTTTTTGAATGTTTTTTTCTTATCAATACGTTATTGAAAAACTGTTTGTTGTAACACGCAGTTTAAAAACTGTACCTTCTGTATTAAAAGAAAAAAAAGGGTAAGTGCGTGTCGTGCCACACTGCGTATTTCCGTTACTATTCGTAAGTTTAAAAAAAACTAACTATGATGGGACTGTGATGTTTTTAGGCATTAATCGTGATGCTTATCTTTAACAAAAGTTGCCACTTTCAACAACTTAACAGTAAGGCACAGGTCCTTTTTAAGATATCTTACGTGTATAAAAGTGTAGTGGTTTTTTAATGCCAATAAACAGTGTAATTCAGGATAAAGTTAAGTTATTGAAGTGGCAACTTTTTTTTCCAACATTAAATTCCAGTATCAGACTGGGTAGATTAATATGCAATAGACTACCGAAGCTACAATAAGTTAAAGGGTATCCAAGTTTAACTTTTGACAAAACGTGCGAATAAGGTAAAATCGCAAGGGTAACAAATATTCAATTATTGTAAAGCAGTATAAAGCATAAAATGTTTTTTAAAGAAAATCGATTGTTCGTAATAGCAGTAAGCAGTATTTCTATTATTCTTCATTTATGACACAAAATGGCTTTTAAGTCGTGAAGTACCACTTATTAACCTTTACTGGATAAGGTTTTATATAAATTTAACTGAACATAACACATAGAGACGTTTAATTAAAAAGCAAATGAAAAGAAATTGTCAATTCTTTATTTGACATTTTAAAATGTTAATGGAATTTGTTGTTATCAAAATAAAATTTAGGTAAATTAATTATTAAATAGAATAAAATATCTTTTACAGTCATAACACAATTAGAACAGTAGTTTACTAAATTGAATTCAGAATATTTAGGTTTTCCCTTCTAAATTCTTATAAGAGTGTCGTCATTTACCTTACGTTGGTTACGATTATTAATACGTGTGCTTTTGATGATTGAATGATACCTCTTTATCATCTAAAATAATACCTTTATATTCAGAACACATTATTGAACGTCAAATGCCGTCGACGTCAAAAAATTTTAACCATTATTTTTATTGTCTATACTTCTATCATAGCCATTCTTTGGATTATTTTTATTTGAGAGGCATTTTTCCTCCAAAGATAGCACATACTTCAGTTTTATTACAAAATAGTTACAAAGTTATTTAGTAAGATCCATTTCTTAAGTCTGATGAGTACTTCTTGTCTTAATTATGATAATTGTAGACATTATTTAGAAAGTTTTGCTAAGAGTCAACAGTACAAAGTTCTTTGAGAAAGAAATGTACAGATTTTTAAATGGTTGCCGATCACGCTATATAAAAATATAAAAATATTTAGGTACACGAAAAAAATAAGACAAAAGTAACTTTTCTAACTCTTTCAATGGCAAACAGAATTCTCTAATAAGATAAAGAAAATTCTAAATTTTATTTCCTATGAAGTACGATTACAAGAAGCTGTAACACCCGTTGGCAAAATAAAGGATATTGTCATAATAGATATAAGCTGTAAACTAAATAGTAAAAAGTAAATCGAAGGAATAATAACTTTTCAAAGAATCTCTGTGTGCCGAATAGCAAGACGATTTTGTCGCACTGAAGCAACGGATATATTTTAACCTAGCGTACTTACCTATTTTTTTCCAAAAAAGTACTGTAAGTCTGTGTTATGATCATATAATTTTCAAACTATGCTAAAAGTAAAATCTTCTCAAAAAACTGTTGAAATTGCAATTTTTTATTCTTTCCCTGTTACACAGAATTCCGTTTTATTCTCACGCACCTTCTTATCTTAAGGAACACTTTCAGTTCTTACATAACACTCATTGTAGGGACCCGGGGTCACCATAGAATTTCAAACTAAAAATACCAAAACATTTCGTCTCATTTATTTTTTATTGTACATACAACACACAATGTACAATGGACACAATTTAGCGACAAGGAAATAACATGTAAAAAGGTGAGCTTAACCCAAACCTGAGTTTTCTATCAGCGAACCTTTAGAGTGAATAGAGAATAGTGGAGAAAGGTTGAACAAAAAGTACATAAATTAAATATTAACAATTTAAGTATACAGAAAGATATATATATATAAAAATACATATACTGAAGGTCAAATCAATGAAGGTAGATATAATAATCTCTGGTATTTCTCCTGAAGACATTCAGAGAAGGACTTTAATGTGCTGCCAGCGGCGAGGCATTCCATAACCGCCTGGCTGAAACACTGAAGGAGTTGTCATAACGACTTGTCCAATGGGAAGGAGTTCAAAGGAGAAGAGGAAGGGCGACAGAAGTTACTCCCGGGGTTAAAGTGCTTGAAACGCTCTTGGAGCCAAGAATGCTCGCTTGGAGGTGTGGTGGAAAATTGGCGTTGCACAGCGTTGAAAAATGTATGGAAAGAATATGCACATCTCTATAGCGCCCAATAGGTACCTAATTGAGTTTTCTCCGAAATTCTAAAACATAATGGAAGTTTTACAAGTCAAATATAATAATAATAACTCCACATAGCTCACACTGCTTTACAGAACCTGTGCTGTAGTAACTAGGCTGCTGATATGCATACTTACATATTTATTATAGATAAATTACACCCAGACACCGAACAAATCATCGTACTCATCACACAGTTATTTGTCCAGTGTAGGAATTGAACGCGCGACTAACCTCTAAACCGGTAGGCCTATCTGTCAAACTTGTCTCCGAATTCTTGCATGGGCAAGAAGGGGAAGGCGAAGAGATTGAAAGTGAAGTATTTGGTCTGGAAAGGAAGAAAATTTTGAAGATGTGTAAGTAAGTGATATGATTGAAAAAGCCTAAGGCTTACTTTTGTGGTTATTATTTTTTTTTCCTTTTACTTTTATACGTATGGTCCACGATAAATTGCAGTCCATAAAAACACTATGATATAACAGCTTTACTATATCACACTAGAGATAGCGAAGTGTGGTCTAGACTATTATACTCGTACGTGTACCTGCCATCAATAATAATAGCTTGAGGTTTTGTGTTATAGCCAGTTATGTGTTGCGATTGTAGCCAGCAAATTCAAGTAACATCGGTCCCATGAACTCCCGTAACATCTTTGCGTGGATGTTTGATTCAAATGTTAAGGAATTCTTGGCCCACCCTATATATATTTTAGTCTGTATATGTGTAAGTATGTGTATTTTTATGTGTTCAAAATGAATAGATATATACGTATGTATAAATGTAATACATTTATAGTTTTGTGTTTTTTTTCCTATTTAGATTTATGAGTCACAAACAACCTAAATTCGTAAATGCTTAATATCCACATAAAGATAGTCTGTAAGAGATTACCATGAGCGATCAGACTACCGATTGTTACGTTCTCGTATATATAATTTATAACTCGTTTTTTTATTCCTTTCAACAATGAATGGAGACTGAAATGACTGTTTACAATTAAGATAAAATTAAGAAATAAAATAATGAGGTGTATAATATTGTCAACGAAATGTATTCCTACATGTTCTAAATTTGCCGTGCATAAATATCATCGTCACAGAAAAACGACGGATTCAATTATTATTTACTTTACAGAAGAACAATTTTACTATTATATATTTTACGGTATATTTTTAAATATGCTTAAATTTGTCTCAAACTTCATAAAATTGCAGTGTATACTCGTAAGTGCTTACATAGAACACTGTACGCAATTAATTTCTAATATACAAAAAAATAATATTTACCATCAAAACTCTTAATTATCATGTATAAAGTATAACGTCCGGTACTTCATGAAGATGGAAATTTAGATTTTATGTTCATCTATGTGCCACCCACAAGGTAGTCCGACGACCTGGTGAAGGTCGCGGGTAGCTGCTGGATGCGGGTGGCACAAGACCAGCTGTTGTGGAGAACCTTGGGGGAGGCCTATGTCCAGTTTCCGCCTGGCCGGCGCAGCGTGGGGTCCTCACTGCAGTTATTGGAGAAGATCAAATGCAGTTATTGGAGAAGATAATGATAATGATATGACAGTTGTTTTACCGCGGTCACAACCTTCTGCGAAGACGTAATTTCGTGAAAGTAGGCGGCGGAGAAGACCCGGGAGGACGATATCCACTCGGACCCAATTCGCCGTCGGCGAACCGGGCGGCGGAGGCGCGCATACCAGCACCTCATGCCGCCTTGAGTGTGGCCGCGGGTGGACGGGACGGGTTTTCCCCTCCACCCGCTATAATGGCCAGCCGCGAGGAGGCGACGTCCGCGTGTGCCGTACGTCGCCTGAAATAGAGAGTTTACCCATAGATGGTGCCCGCAGTTTCGGGCAGGCGCTAGGAGGGATCTGGATGTCGTAATAGCAGTGGTTCCCGGATCCCTCCTATCTCAGGCGCAGAGTGGCACACCGTGTGGTTTTAGTCGGTCCGATTCCGACACACCACCCCGCCGTAAACCCCGGTGGAGTGACGGCCCGAGGGGGTTTCCACACATTAAAAAAAAAAAAAAAGAGGCCTATGTCCAGCAGTGGACGTCTTTTGGCTGAGAAGAAGAAGAAGAAGTTCATCTATCTCCAACCCTCTCTAACACAGAGTTAACAGAGTACAGAACCTATAACACTTCATATCTTTACTGGAAAATTCTTGAAAAAATCCTAAAGACAACTAACATACGACCTCGCTAGCACACGGTTTTGCCACAGTCTTAATCCACACTTATGAAACGTGATAATAAGTAATAACGCTTCTTTGGTAACGGAAACGGGTCATTCGATTATATTATATCATCATCATTAATGGTAGCCTGTGATGGTCTATTACTAAACATAGGCCGCTCCTAAGACAGGAGGTTTTGGCATACTATGGCCACGCTGGCCAGACGAGTTGGTATAGGGTTTTTTTTCAAGTTCTCTTCTCTTTGCTGTGATGTTGTTCTACGTAGCTTACTCTCTTGGTCGCCTCTTACGACGCCCATGTGTCAAGTGTGGGTGGTTACACTCCGTATTCTAAATCCGTCATCACACGGACAGTTTGTAACAGATTTGTCAATTTTTTTAATGTGTATATATTATGCTATAAATTTATTTACTTTACTTATTTGCTTTTATTTAGTTTTATTTGTAACAAACAAGGATAAACCTTGGTGGTTTTTCTTTGCCATTATTATTTAATTAATTTTAATTATTTTTTGTAAATGATAATAAAAAAGTAGATGTTCCAGCAAAAGGAATAATTACACTAAGACGTCGAAGAATGGTAACTAGTTGCTAAATGGTAACTGACTTGTATGGTTCTTGATGATGTCGGAACATCGATATTACGATAATTAGAACTTATGTATAGATGATCTCTGAAACCTACTCGTA
The DNA here is from genome assembly GCA_949316085.1 of Hypercompe scribonia. Classification (NCBI taxonomy): domain Eukaryota; kingdom Metazoa; phylum Arthropoda; class Insecta; order Lepidoptera; family Erebidae; genus Hypercompe; species Hypercompe scribonia. The sequence goes on from OX438975.1 coordinate 10,866,077, forward strand.
TATTGCATAGAGATTGGAGTCACATGTTCCGTTGGCATTTAGGCATCTCTATTATGGTATAATTATTTTGAAATTATATATATCCTTCTTGGTTTTACTATCTGGGATTTGTTACTAAAGATCGATGGATGGATTTTATCTAAATAAATGTCACCAAGAAAATTGTAGGGCTTATTGCAATTTCTAACTGCCGTTTTGCCACATACGCACCACATCAACAGTCTATTGGACATAGGTCTATTACATTTAGCATTGTTCATCATCATCAACATTGTTGTTATAGGTTATCATTTATTAGACAAGACCTCATTCCTTACTTCACATATATTTGGATGACTTAGTAAGGTTAGAATATCATTCTGTAAAAATACAGAAAATAAATAAAATTGCAACCTAAAATAAGACCAAATGGTCTTATCTAACCATCAACTTATGAGGATCTAATATATTTTCAGCAAATTATTATGCAATATCTAAATTTTCAAAAAGAATAAGGACGTACTTTAGAATATATCCGATGAAAAAGGACGATTGTGTACATTCTTCTACTGTGGATCCATAGAAAAATGATGTTTCATTTACCGTTACAGGAAAACAATTTAAATTTGAGAAGTTATTAAATCATAATTTAACTAATAACATTTTATATTAAACAGAAAGAATAAAACACAATTTATATACCTCAGAACAGGAACATAATGTCGAATTTTACAGATCGTCATTCTTATACAAAGAACGTACAAAAGCTTAGATTTTTTTTTTTTTTTCTTTCTCATGGGGTTCCCAGGAATAGTGCACGGGACTCTATATAATCCTTATTCTTCACACACAAGTAGAGAAACAACAAAAGAAAAATTGATGTTCAGCGAATTGATTTTCTACGTTGGATAATCGAAAACTCCAATGTCTGTGTTATTGAACATGATACTGATAAAAATGTTTTATTTATGATTAAATAGAATGTTTTGAGTAAAAATCAAATCCGCTATTTTTCTAGGACTTTAACAATATAAATTAATGCTGTATTTCTAATAGAATCACCTAGTTAGATCCCCGATTTAAATAACGTCGACTAGTTTCTATGTTTCTTTTAAACTTAGCACAGAACACTTAGGTTGTTTAAGTGTGTACGTAAAATGGATTGGCCTCAATAAAGACAACAATTACAGCGCTGTGCTTGTACCAAATGCTGCAACTATCTATAACTATGAGGTGAGCGATTGGTCGGTTCCCAGGCGCACAATTGCCGTTTTTTGTCCTCGATCAATATAATGACACGGTATTGGAGACTAAGAGAAACAGGAAACGTGAGCCGTACCCTGTATCGGAAGAATTAGCTTACATTCTATGCAAAAACAATCAGAGCGAATCAGAATTCGGTGGATATCAGTTTACATACTTGATTTCAAAAAAAGTATGTTGTAATTTTTTCATCGTGAATGTGCTAATTAATTATTTTTTTTCATGGTATAGAAAGGAAGCGATTAGAAAGGCTCCTTTGAGTTCTTCCTAACACAGCTTGAGGTGGAGCCCTAATTATTTTAATATAATCGTCATCATTTTTATTGATATCTTAAACCACATCTTCAATATCAGTAAATGGTATATTATTATCCCTATGCTTAGATATGAATAAGTCGTATAGCATTTTTTTTGGCCACCTGATTTTTACCATCTATTAGAGGAATTTTGTGTTTATAGAGATGCAATGTGCCTTTATTTTGGTACTTAAACTTTTATTTTTCAGTTAAATTATTAAAAATAATAGGATATCTAAAGAAAATTTCAAGGGGTCACTGTAACCACGGCCATACTTTTGCCGTGTACGCGTTAGAGTAACATTTATCATTCAACACATGTATTATTTCGCTTAAAAATTATCATAAGAGTACCAAGTGATTAGAGTTTAGGCAGACAAGCCACACAATGCCATTACAGCAACTTTTGTATTGGCATTTTACGCTAGTGACATATGAAGTAAATATCAAGAACGTCCGTTTACGATTCTGATAATTCCAGCGAAATTGTCATCTCAGATAGCCGAATTCAGAGCAGACAGACGCGCAGTTAGTTACGCGCGTAAAAATAATCTTGTAATATGTTATTATTTCTAAACGAAAAATGATACATTTTATACTTCTCAGTTTAATGAACACCAAAATGTTATTTTAGTACGAAGACAGTCCAAAAATTTAGTGAATTTAAGGAAAACTTTATCCAATATTTTGGTAGACTAGAACTCGGGTACATTTTTATGACAAAATAATGTAAGTTGTAAAATAAAATTTAAACAGATTTTTTATGTTGTCAGATAAATGAACTTCTGAATTTATTTTTGTACAGTAACGAACACAATGTAAATATTTTGGATACAGGTATATCAGTATATGACTAAACAAAACGTTACCAAGAAAAGTAAATTTCCTTGAAATAATTGCTTAAACATCAGCAATTCAATTAAATATAACGTGAACCTGTACTAATGTTATAATAGTATAATTGTTTGTTTGTTTGATTAAACTAACTAATCGATAGATTCCTACAAATATATGAATTTATATAAGTCCCTTTAATGAATTACTACGCTATAGTAAACCATAGTATATTGTATACATTTCATGTAATATAACAGTTAGTTCTATTATTTTTATAAAATGTCATAGTTACTTTATAACTTTATAAAAACGCGTAAAATTTGAAATAAGTGCTAAGTACATTGTGTATATTGATTATATTGATAATTAGAGTCATAGTGTGGCACTTTTACAAATTACCAAAATAAAAAATAAACGTTAACCTGACTATTTTTTTTTCGATTTTTAATATGTTTTAGACTCAAAAACTGGTCGGCGTTACCTCCCATTTATTTACGTGTGAAAGTTGTCATAGAACGTCAGCCATCACGGATTGTGGAGAGCTGGCGTGACAGAGTCGAACTGACTACATATCGAATCGTATCACCCTGTGCCTCAAATGAGCTGTTCCCGGATTCCTTTCATCTATGAAAGAAATCCGAGAACACCTGTCATTTGAGGCATCTGGACCCTCCTAGCGCCTGCCCACAATAACATGGACACTATTTTTCTATTATCATCAATTATCCATATAAGTGATGTCCAGACTTAACGAACATTGCCTCCTCGATGCTGGCCTGTATGACAGTTGGAGGAGAAAACCGTGCCGTCCACCTGTGGCCACATTCACGACGATACAAAGCACTGGAAGGCACGCCTCCGTCGCTCGATTCGCCGAATTCGGTCCGAATGGAGGTCTCCCTACCGAGCCTTTTTACCGTATCCTTCTGCCAAATTACGTCTTCACAAAGAAATGCAAACCTTGTAAAACACCTTTCAGTATGTCTTTCATTACCGACCGTCATAGGATCCACGGCCGGTAGCGAAAGATCTCCGATGATGGCAGTGAAGGCCCGACGCTGCGTGGGCCGTGGTCAGACCCTGACTTAGTTTGTACTGTTGCCATGTATATACATTATTACATATCATAGACTTTGAAAAAATAAAAGTTAGTGTAATTCGAAAACTTTTATGACCAAAGCCGCGGTATTTGCGTGTAAACAATGTTGAACGACTTTGGCAATGTATATGATTCCCCATTTCTTATTCATACGCATCACGAAACAAAATGTTTCGTAGTTTAATAAATACGCTTCTCACAATTTGGTTAATAGTGCTAACTGATGGACATTTTAAGAATCTAGCATGGAATGGGGGCCCTATGCACGCCCAATGTGAACATGGGCTAGATTTATGGACAAGAACTGGAGAATATACGAAAGAGAACGTAATAGCCACGAAAGCGTTTATGTTTCAAGATGATGTCTATGTCATTACTCCAAGGTATGTAAATAAGTAAGAAAAATAGTGAATGAGGTAATGCGCGTTATGAATAAATGAAAAATGATTTTGTACAAGTTTTAGTTAGTAGAATGCAACAGGATATAGGAATCCGTAAATTATAAAAATTAACAGATTTATATGATAAAATATAAGTAATTTATAGGCATAAAATAAAATACTGCAAAAACTTACATACCTAATTATTAATTTTTTACTTTTGCATTAATACAATAAATCATAAGCGCGAAATGTAAATTGATTTTTTTCTCCGGATCCCAAGTGCGGCCGTTCCTTTTTGCGGTAGAAATCTTTACTTACAGGTTCTAACTAATGTTTTCGATGTCTGAACATACCCGGGGTTAATCCCCTGTCAACCATGTCCCGTATTATGATATATTAATTTATGGGCAATATCAATGATATATTTGAACATCAAATGAGTCTATCCATATTGCGCCATGCAGGTAATGTTTTACTTATATGAAAAAATATTGTAAATTTAAAATATAAAAATCAGCAAAGTAGAAAGCTATGTATTCAAGTCCATGGTAATTAAGGAAATGTGGTGGAAATATAAAAATATATAAAATATAAATGCGTAAAATAATTTGTTAGTTGTTCATTAATAGGTAGGTATTTTATTTACATACATTTACTACAAATTGTACTAGACTGGCATTTACTTTTTCTTTTATTTGGCTGTGCGGAAATGGCCACGGAAACCACCTCTCGGTGGTTTCCGTGGCCATTTCCGGTGGTTATGTCCGACTCGAACCGATCAAAAACCGCACATCGTCTCGGGTACCAGTAACTGGGGAACTAGGTGCACCCTAGCAAGGAAATACCTCGCACCCCGACATACCTAGGGCCACCAAAACGTAAAAATGATATGTAGATTTTTTGAGACAAGGACCATCGTGGGTGTCCCCGTGTTGGAAACACATACGAGTAGAAGACAAACATATTACACAAATTTTGATTTTTCTAAAGGCGTTAGAAGTGATTAAAATTATTTTTAACCCCCGAGGCAAAAAGAGGGATACCTATTATAAGTTTGACGTACATATGTGTGTGTGTGTGTGTGTCTTTTTGTCTGTGACTCATAACTCCCAAATGGGAGAATCAATTTAGATAATTCTTTTTTGTTAGAAAGGTGACTTAATCGAGAGTGTACTTAGCTATGTTTTATGTAAATCTGTGCAGCCATTTAAAGGTGATCAGCGCTTTTCCGACATGATGTAGAGGTAATCATTCATTTATTGGACTCTTAGTACACTTCTACTGCACTGATTGAGTTGAAACTTGATACATATAGCAAATCATATAACACAATAATAATATGGTAACCTTGAGCTGATACTGCAGCCAGAATAGTCTGCAGAGTACCTAAATCCTCGACAACTAACAGTAGACATGTCGTGTTTAGCCTCATTAAAAAGGGCTCGATGAGTGGAGAAACGTACTGTTAGTGACAAAGATCGAGGTACATAGAGACCTAATACCGCAGTAAAGATAATCTAATACAGTCTAAAAAGAGTGAAATCAAAATTACATTAAAAATTTGAAAACCCCCGACGCAGAATAATACTTCTAAAAATGAAAGTAAGTTGTTGACTTGGTATTTACTGCGGTCTCCCCCGACGCGACGAGGACACTTCATCATCATCATCTCAGCCAAAATAAGTCCACTGCTGAATATAGGCCTCCCCCAAGGTTCTCCACAACAGCCGGTCCCGTGCCGCTCGCATCGAACAACATCCCGCGACCTTCACCAGGTCTTTTGACCACCTTGTGGGGGGCCTACCAACCCTGCGTTTCCCAGAACACACACTGAACAAAGACTTTTGACGACGACACTTAGATAATTTTTTTACTAATTTAAACTACGAGGGGGCGTTTTTAAGTTCGCGGAATGGAGGGTATTGAGTAATAATAAAAACACAAAATTATTTTTCTTTTTCTATATATTCCCCTGCAACACGAATACATTTTTCAGATCTTTCAATTAGTTTTTTTATTCCCTCGTAAAAAAAAGTTTTATCTTTGTCTGAAAAATACGCCGAAACCGCCTCCTTAACCTCCTCATCAGTTGAAAATTTCTTACCACGTAATTCTTTTTTCATTTTTGGAAAGAGATAATAATCACTCGGTCCCAAATCTGGACTGTAGGGTGGGTGATTCAAAATATCGAAGGCCACCTTATGCAGGGCAGCCAGTGCGACTCGGCTCTTGTGAACGGGAGCATTGTCATGCAATAGCAGGACACCTTTCGTTAATTTTCCCCGTCTTTTTTCTTTGATGGCTTCTTTTAACTGTTCTAAGATTGAAGCGTAGTATTCCCCCGTTATAGAAATGCCTTTATCTTTATAATCAATCAATAATATTCCTTCTGAGTCCCAAAAAATCGTTGCCATGAGTTTCCCAGCCGACTGTGAAACCTTAAATTTCTTGGGTGGTGCTGTGGCCTTTTTGTGCCACTGCATGGAGTCTTGTTTGGACTCGGGTTCATAATGATGAACCCAAGTTTCATCCCCAGTAACAATTTGATTCAATACGCCATCCTTGTCTTCATTGCAGAGGTCCAAAAACGCACGTAAACATTCTACGCGCTGTTGTTTTTGCAATGGCGTGAGCATTCTCGGCACCCACCGTGCGCTAACCTTAGTCATGCCAAGATGATCGTGTAAAATTTTAAAAATTGTTGTATCCGATACTCCAACCATTTCTGCGAGTTGTTTCTTTTTTAGTCGAGCATCTTCCAATACAATTTTTTCTACTTTTGCAATAACTTCTGGCGTAGTCACCTCAACGGAGCGCCCCGGCCTCGGGTCGTCTTCAAGTGATTCCCTGCCTTGTTTAAATAAACTATGCCACTTGTAGACCATTGTTTTTCCTGGGCAAGAATCCCCGTAAACCGATGACATCTCATTGAGTATGGTTTGAACAGACTTTCCTTGCTTAGTAAGGAACTTTATCACCGCACGGAATTCAATTTTCTCCATTTTTTTCACTTCGTTCCCGATTAAAATACTTGGTCAACGATAGTTTAATAACTAATGATCCAATCACAACAAATTTTACTATGCAGACTAATTATGAGTCACTGAATACGGTAGGCATCAAAAGAGCGCGTTTACCCGCCTTTTTCACTGTCATTCCGCGAACTTAAAAACTTACCCTCGTATAAAGGCTAATATGTATTTATTATTAACTTTTTAGAAATGTTATATTGTGCAGGGGTTTTATAAAAAAATAATATTTTTTATGTGTATTATACTTACAAATATTTAATTTATGCAGTCGAAATCGTAGTAAGTAGTATTTTAATTGTAAAATCTAATAAAATACACATAAATCTTTTGTGTTGAAAGTCTACACAAAGATACTGTACATTGAAAAGTAAATACTTTTGTAATAATTATTTTATTGGATTTTTATTTCTTTCAAGAGAAAGATTTCTTTGACCACGCAAAATTTAAAAATATATATATTGAACAAACGAACTCAAAATCACATTTATGATATCAGTAAAGATGTTAAAAAGTTAACCTGGTTGATAAAAAGTTCGGGTACCATAGTTAAATATATTTATGTTTATATATTTAAAATTTAGAAAGAGCTTAAGCGTATTATACCGATGGAGGTTACAACTAAGCGGTGTGAAGGTTGAGCCCCTCTCTAATTTTAGCCTGAGGTGAAAACGATACACAATAGTCACGCATTACAGTTTGCATAACAATTTTAAAGATACGTATCAAAATATCTATTATTTTAAATATATCATAAATCATAAAAAAGTATATCGATACTTTTTCACTAAATTAGTAATCAATTTTAGTCGTCTTATGATTAGCTCTGATACTGCATACGTTTGTTGACAATCCTTTCTAACTATTTTAAGGATTCGTTAACACAGACTGGTTTGAAAAGCATCAGACGGCGCAGCGCTCATCGTGCTTGGAGACAACTAAACAAATTCAAGCTAGATTTGCTGAAACAGACTTTTTAAATATAAAATCAAACTTATTTCAAGTGTTCTTTCTAGACGAGAAACATATTTGCTCTCCTCTCGGAGTCGGTAGGTGTGAATGGGTCCTACAAAGACTTTTTGTAGTTGATTTTGTTGTTGATATCATACAGTACCATCGCGCTGAAATTTTTGAATGCCACAAAATATATTTTAATTATTCTGCCAAAGTACACATCAATCATTAATCATCACGTGTCCTTCTGGCACAATATGTTTTGCAATTCAGTGTGTTCAGAGACAGATGGTTTATTCCACTTTATTTATCTGCTTGATATCACCCGGATGAAATAATTTGATTTAAGTGGTTCTCTTTGTTCAATCACCAGACTGTGTTACTACCTATCACCATTTACTATAACAAATTTCCATAATAACCTTTTTTACAAAATCGTTAGTCAGCCATCAGTAGTCATATTTACATGGCATGTTTTTTTACGTTTCTTGTGTGTCTATTAGGGTGTCCCTTGTATGACAAAAAAAATTTTTTTTTCGAATTTCGAAATGCATACCCTCTATAATTTTTACTAATGCTATAAGATACTTAAATATAAAATTTTATCAATCTAGCATAATTGCAACCAGTGCCGACCGAACTTCAAAGTTTAGTAAAAAACGTGTTTTGTCCTAAAATTTCAGTCTGCTATAATTTCACTATAAATGCAATGAATTAAGTGAATAAAATTAAATAATAAATTAGATGAACATTAATCTTTAATTAAAAACATAAAGAAATAAGAATCATTCAGGGTAACTTCTTTTTAGAGTAGTTTTTTTACAGTCTGGATACAATTTTAGATGTTCCTGGACACAGCGCAGCAAGAACTGTTTTTGTTCTTCTTCAGCCGTGATAAGTCCGTTAAAATCTTGCATTAATTTAACAGCCCTTTCAGCAGTATCATTTACAACTCTCAAATAACTTATTCTTCTTTTAGCCTCCAGAAAAGCAGCATTGTTATTCCAAGAAGATACATCTTCCTTTAGAGAACTGTCGTCGATCTGCAGTCGTGATAAAAATTGTTTGCTCTTTTCCGATACGAAATCATCCAGTGCTTTGTCTAAAAAAAAGAAAAATAAGTTAAATAACAAATAAAAATCAACAACAATTTTGAAAATAAATAAATAAGTATTGGACATTGAAATTGAAATCCAACAAAAAGTCAATTTAACTTAGCAAACAACTTTTGAGTCAGTTCTTCCTTCGACGGGTCATAGCGTTTGCTAAAATCCGAGATTTTGTCCCTCTTGAAGTTGGCAATCATCTTCTTCTTAGTTTGGTTGTCAACTTCATCATCAAATAGTGATAGAATGACTATCTCTTCACATAAATACCACAAGTGATGGCTGAACTTGCTTATAGAAGCTTTAGAAATTGTTGCGTCAACTTTTTCATACTCTTTTAACATCTTCAAGAAGCGCAAATCTTGATTAGGTGCTTTGGTCGCCACTGTACATTCGAGCCAAGGTTTAACATACAATATTACGAGAAATAAGCAAACATCTTGTAGAGCCTTTTTGTCCTTCACAGTTACTCTGCATTGTGACTGAAGTAAACATATTTTTAAAGAATAGATCGCTCTCGCCATTCAGCGTGCCTGATGTATAGCTCCGGGGGGCCTTAGTTTTAATTTTTCCTCTGTGTCTCCTCCTAAAAATATTACGCACAGTTCGACCAATTCGCGGTAATCATCTCTTACAAAACCTTTATCTAATTCTGCCTTATAAAATAGTAACAACGCTTGAATGTCTGTCTCGGCAACCCGTGCTTTTACGAAATTAAGAGATGGTTCAATTTTAGTACAATCAATGTTTTTCCAATTTTCTTGGAACTTTTTGAACATCGGAATATCTGGGCTACTAGTAATTTGCTTAATCTTGGTTTCAAAGACAGCTTTTAGGACCAATTCATAAACATGATGACGACAGGCGAAAAGCAACAGTTCTCTTCCTAAAGTTTGCTCCAAAATAGCACAAGCTCCATTGAAACGGCCCATATTGGAAGCTGTTGTGTCGCAGCACATTATTTGCACTTTATCATAAAGGTTCCAGTCAAAGAGAGCTGCTGATACAGCCTTCGCTTGATATTTTCCAGAAGAACTTTCTAGTTTCGGCACTGCAAGAAGCTGCTCTCTATCGTCAACTGAAGCTATAACTGGCAAGCGTTCTTCTTTTGAACTCCGTATATCCAACCCCGGTAATAGTTTTCCATCCCAATGGACTGTGACTATGTCGGGTACATTGTTTTGGAAGTTAGATTTTATTGCTTCTGCCCTTGATTTTCTAGTTTCAGTACGAATTCGCTGAATCGAGGATTTGTTAATACAGAAATCATCGCTGCTCAGACCAAGCGCTTCTACCACCGCATTAAGAATGTAAACGGTATCTCTAATGCTTAACTGGCATCGATCTAAAGCTGCAACTAGTTTAGGTGTTATAAGATTCTTTCTACCTCTTTTTGAACTTTGTTCATGGCAGGGAACGTCCGGCAAGCTGAGTTCAGAATTCAAGATCTGTTCTTCGTCTGAATCTTCTACACTGTCTAAGTTATTTGTGGTGGAAGTAGATGCAACAGCTAGTGATTCTCTTTGTCTTATAATCCTTTCTTCTTCTTCCAATCGTCGTTGTCTAGATCTTTGTTCTTTTTCCGCCAATTTTTTATCTACACCACCTAAGCATCCCGGTCGACCTGGCTCTCTCTGTTTCATTAAAAATAATTTATCTTCCTCTATTTTCATTCTCTCAAAAGCATCAGCATGTGCAATATCAAACAAATTATCAAGATTAATTATAAAATTGTTCTCACGACTCTTAAACGTAATCTGAGTTTTCTTACAATTTTTTTGCAACTCTCTCCAAACATGATATAAATCAATAAGTTTCTTCACGCAGTTAGGAAATGCCCTTGTTGGAATTCTTGCTTTTTCCCAATATATGATGCACTCCCTAATCACAAGATTTGCACTTTCACTAACAGTCAATTTAACCTCACGAATATTGTAAAATAGGACTGAGAGAACTTCTCGATTAGATGGTAATTTTGCACCATTTATTTGGTAGCTAGTCAATCCGATAAGAAACATATTTTGTTTATCACTCCGTAATTCCACCGACATGTTTACGCACTAAACAATGAAGCACATTAATAGTCTCAAAAATCACGTACGAAATGGCAAATAAAACATGTCGTAACAGGTCACTGGGCAGTACTTAAGCAACTTGTATCGACAAGTTTAAATAGCAAGTCGGCACGGGTTATCGTTTATATATCGAACTAATATTTTTTTCTAGACAATATAGGGTTATTGCGAAACTTTTAAGAAGGTATGCGTAAAAAAATATCGAACTTGAAATTTAAGGGACACCCTAGTGTCTATGTTTTTTTTTTTTTTTTTTTTGCAGGCACCCGCCATCGCAGGGTGTTACTGCCTTTATTAATTCTACTTTCCCCTGATGTCATAATTCAAGGACTTTATTAAGCTGTGTATGCAAATAGTCTTAGAGTTATTTTTCACTTATACTAATCGTGCTACATACAATATAAATTATAACCTATGCTGAAGTGATACTGTACTATACTATTTATATAATTGTAATATCTTATCTTAAATATATAGCTGTTGCTTACAATCTATTATTTTATATCTATCTTAATTTAGTTTTGCTTGAGTAACATAATATTTTAAATTATATTCTAAGCAAGATTTATATATCTTTGTTTCTCTTATTTACTACTTTACATATATTTATACAATAATCTATAAAATAACTGCGGATTTCTTTCGTACTGATGCATTCTTTTAAGTTAGATATCTTTATAACTAAGCCTATTCTTTGCTGTAGTTCATAGCGAATCCTATCAAATATAGGGCACTCAACCAGTAAGTGAGGAACTGATTCTTCCTTCGAAGGATCGCAAATGCAGGATGAGCTGTCCCTACAGTGAAACCGCTTCAGATACTGACAGAACCCACCATGCCCCGTGAGGATCTGTGTGAGCAGACCTGCCGGCTGAATTTTCCGAATGATACGGTAAGCATCGGACGCATTTGGGAAAAATAATTTTGTAGTGGACGCGGTGTTTCCTGCTCTATATCGTTCGTCCCATTTTAGGATTGATGAGCTGCGTATTGTTCTTTTAATAAATGATAGTGGACACCGGTCATAATCAGGTCTTTTCTTGGAATACAGTGCTGATTCCTTGGCGAGTTGGTCCGCTCTTTCATTGCCCTGTAGGCCTGCATGTGCCTTAACCCAGAACAAAGAGACATCTTTGCCTTTTGAGAAGGCTTTCCGCAGGTTTTCCCGAGCTTCTACTGCAAGAGGGTGCAGGGTGCTATGGTTCACTAGTGTTTCGAGCGCTGCCCTCGAATCACTGTACACTCCATAGCTCTGCTCCGCTCCTTTGAGGATTTCGTTTGTTGCCTCACATATGGCCAAGAGTTCCGCCTGGTAGACTGTGCAGTACGCAGACAGGTAAAACTTTCGAGTCCGGATCTCGGCCTCCCTATTCCATATGGAAAGTGCGGCTCCAACTTTTCCTTCCAGCTTGCTGCCGTCGGTGAATATACGCACCGTCTGCACATTGTACCTGTCGACAAGGTTTTGGTCTACCAGGCATACGAAATCCAAAGCCACACCTACAGCTGGGTGAGGTATCTCCTCAAATCTAACCACACTATCGGTCTCTCTATCTCCTAGTACCGTTTGGGACGACCCTCTCTTGGCCTCGTAGAGAGCGGCTGCTTCTTGTATTCGGATATCGAGAGGCAGTATCCCAGCCAGCACCAGCGCCGAGTTCAGAGAGACTGTGCGATACGATTTACAGAGTTTCTGTACGAATCCTCGTTGCACCATATTCAGCTGTTTTTGTATTCCAAGCCTTGCAACTACAGGCGCCCATACCGCCGCCGCATACATTACTATGGGTTCGATTACCGCGACATAAATGGTCCTAATAATATTAGGATTCAGTCCCCAGCTAACTCTAGCAGCTTTTGCTAGCTGCTTGTAAACTACGATCGCTTTTCTACACTGCGCTGTTATATGTGCTTTGAAGCTTAGGCGATCGTCGATGATGAGCCCTAAGATCTTTATTTCCTTTGACATGCAGATGTCAATCCCCCCCATGGTCAACAGTGGGGTGTCGTATTTTAGTTTCCTTGTTAGGATTATTGCGTTGGTTTTGTGTGGTGCAAATTTTAATTTATTCCTTACACCCCACTGCTGCACATAGTCGAGAGCGGCATTTGCCTGTTCTTGTATTTCTGGGCCTGTATCTCCGTGGAAGATCAACACCACATCGTCCGCGAATGCCTGGCAGTAATGTCCTTCTTCACTAAGTCCTCGCAGGAGTGGGTCGAGAAGCAAGTTCCAGAGGATTGGACCGCCGATTGACCCCTGTACACAACCCTTCGTGGTGTTTCGCATACTTTCCTCAGCGGCGAATCTTACTTTGACCTTTCTGCAGCTTAAGTAACTATCAAGCAGCCTCCTGACGTTAACCGGACACTTTTCCTCAGCCAAACGGACTCTTATAACCGGCCACCAAGCGCTGTCGAAGGCGCCCTCAATATCCAGAGACACCAGGGTAACCAGCTTTTTCTGCTCTATTTTACTTTTGACATGGCGTATCAAGGTATAGAGGGCGTCCACGGTGCCCCTTTGGGGCATGAATCCGTATTGGCAAGTACTTATTCGCGGTACAACATACCACTTGATTCTTGCCACCATCATTTTTTCCAGGACCTTCCCCAGAACTGGCCAGGGGGCCAATAGGCCTGTAAGCCTTGGGATTCGTGTAGTCATCCTTGCCCTGTTTTCTTAATACCACAACTGTGGCCTCCTTCCAGATGTTGGGAAAGTGGGAGATTTCTAGACACTTGTTGAACAGGGCAAGAAATGCGTCTCGATCCTCGAAGATAGCTCTGCTGCAAATGTCCGCCGTAAAGCCATCCGCTCCAGGGGCTTTCTTTGGGTTAAAACTCCCAATTGCAGTCTCTAGCTCGAGCGAAGTAAACGGCGGGTCATGATACTCACCATGACAAAACTCGTTTACTCGTTCGGCCATTTCTCTGATCCGGGAATGATCGGCGTTATCTGTATCCCGTAGGTCTTCAGGGTAAAAGGTCTCGGCGAGTAAATCCGCTGATTTTTGAGAGTTCAAGTAGCTACCATCCTTGGTTTTCAGGGTTAGGTCTTCTCTCCTCCTAGTGGTCCTTGAGATAATCCGGTAGATACCATCCCACATGCTTTCTCTGTCCTGTCTCTCACAGAACGCCTTCCAACTTTTCGTACGGGCTTCCTTGACTTGGCACTCGTAGATCTCTTTCTGTTGCAGGTATTCTTCGATGACTCTCGCTCTACGGTGTGATGCAGCGTTTTTTATTCTCCGTCTAAATGTGACCATTTTTTTCTTTTGGGTTTCTAGTTCTGAACTCCACCATGAGATCGTTATTGTCTCTGAATTACGTTTTAATGGCATACTGTCTCGACAAGCTAAAGTTATTAATTCAGAGTATTTAATGGTTAAGTTTTCTAATAAAATTTTACTATCTATATTATTTATTGTTTCCATGCTAATATTGTTTTCTAATTTGAATTTTTTTAATTTGTTTTTAAAATGTTCCCAATTTGCCTTTTTAGTGTTGTAGATTCTAGTTACCCTTTGAACTTTAAGACCTTTACTTCTTTCTAGATTTAGATAAAATAAAATGGTGTTATGGTCAGAACTAGTAACCGATTGGTCTACCCTCCAATTGTCAATGAGTCCTAGGAGATCGTCGGTACAAGCTGTTATGTCTACAAAGCTTGTTAACGCTCTGCCACCTCTAATGGTGTCAAATGTAGGCGTATCACCGGTGTTCAATACCTGCCATCCTGACTCTTCCAGGGTGCTACTCATCTCGGCTCCCCTGTGGTCTTCTAAGGTGCTGCCCCACCAGGTACTCTTTGCGTTACTGTCTCCTCCTAGTAGCAGTTTTCTTGAGCCCAGTTCCTGGCCGATGGTTCTCAACTGATCTAGATATGGTTCTATAGGCTGATCTGGTTCAAAATAGAAGGAGACCGTAGCCATTTCCCAGGTGCTGGTTCGGATCCTCACTACAACTATGTTGTTGGTCGTGAGTTTCGGACACAGGATGACGTCAAGTTCGCTGTCGTAAATGACTATTGCAGCCTTTACTGTCCCATCTCCTACTGCAGCACTCTGAAAGACTCTCGCTCCACGGTAGTCCCTCATCCTTTTTATCCCGCCCACATATGGCTCCTGTATCAACGCTATCGCGATCCCGCGTTTCTTGGCCTCAATCATGAGTTCCACTGTGGCTAATTCTTTTCTCTGTAGGTTAGCTTGGGCGACTGCGTAACATCTGGTAGGGCCGCCCGCTCGTGAACGATTGTGAACCACCTTAGCAATATGCCACCTTCGCTCTTGCTAGTGCCTCCCACTTTCCACGCACTGGACACTCAGAACTAAATGCATTGTGCTCTATGTTGTCCAGTTTTGCGGATATGCAGTTGCAGCACGCTGGTGCTACTCCTGCCAACCATTCAGCGCACTTGTCCCGCATGTGGGCCCCTCCACAATGGCTACACTTTGGAACTTTTTCAGTGCAAATTCGTCGTCCGTGGCCATATCCCAGACATACAGAGCACTGTATTAGTGGCGACTGGTCAGCTACTCTCACTTTTTGCATATCTATATGTGCGAATCCTCGTTCCATCATCTTCTTGTAGAGAATCGGTGACAGCCTAAGCACAACATGTTCACAGTGCGGGTTTCTGGCTCTTCTTCTGAATTTTACCGAAATGCGGTCCTCTTTTTGGTCTACGCCCTTAAACACATCCCCGTTCTGATTTCTCAACGCAGCGATGACGTCATCATCACCGTTGACAATCAGAACATCTCTCAATATGACCATTGGATCTTGGTTCCTCATCTCTTCTACCGTTAGGTGGCCCGCTGCACTCTGTAATCGCTCCTTAATCCTCCTTCTATCCTCTTCAGTTCTGCAGCTCACTATGACCCTGCGATCCCTAATTTTGCGCACCCTTTCTACAGTTATATGACCATCTTTTGCGTTGACTGCCTTCCGTACTTGTTCCAGTACCTCTTCTCCCGTTTTCTTATCATCGGCAGATGCTATAACTACTGAATGCAGCACTGCTCTTTCTGAAGTCCTATTTTTTGCTGCTACAATGCTTGCGTACGTCGTATTTGATGTCTGGCTTGACTGGTAGGCTGTGACCATTTCTTTTAGTGTCTCTATTTCTTTGTGGGTGTTGTCGATCTTTTCACATTGCGACTTAAGAAGCATGACCAGCTCTTTATGTCCTTCCTGTGAGAAATCGTTTTCTACACTTATGTGTGTATTTGCTCCTCTCTCCTCTGTTTCAGGTGTCGATGGAGCGATTCCTACAGCTTTCTGAGTAGGTTTCTCTGCTGCTGACGTTGCTTCCTTTACGAGTTGATAGAGGTTTTCCACGCCCGTGATGATGCCCGATTTTAAATCCGCTCTAAGATTGCGAGACTCACTCACGCACGATTTCACTCTCAACAACAAATTGCGAGCCTGAACAACAAAATCCGTAGATTTCACGCAGTCCCGCTTTGGTCCAGGTGGGGTATTTAAAGCCTCTGTTGATATTCTTCGCGGCGGTTCTACAGGGGCCACCACCCTCTGCTTCGGCTTTCGTGACGTAACCGACGCCGAGATCTGAGTTTTTCTTTTAGGTGAATGCGGGTGTGTAAGTGACGTGCAAGGCCTTGTATCGTTGGTTACAGCTTTCCATTCTCCAATACTACGTCTTACACTAGGTAATTGCGTCATTTGACGTGGGGAAGATAAATCTTTCCGTATATCCCTTGGAGAGGTCTGAGGGCTATCATCTATAATCTTTTTGGCTGGTGTGCGCACTGTTGCAGCCATATCGGGGAAAGTTTCGTCAGAGATACAATATAGATATTATAAGTTGAAGAACTTATATAGGTCTAGTAGTAGTGATCCAGTCAATAAACTGGGTACACATGTAAACTCAAGTCTAATTCTAAATGTACCCGTCAAGAAACTAAGTACACTGCGTGATACTAAAAGCTATCTAATTAAATTTAATAAACGAAAGTAGAATTTTAGAATATTCTATAGTTTAAATTTCGTCAGTATAGAATAATAATTATCTAGTGAATCTATAAAAAGTTTCGATACACTGCGTAAGTACTACAATTTTAGTCAAGTATTTATTAAATAATTAAAATTATATCCCGCGTGTGCAGCCGGCAGGTGAACTGATATTATACAATTTTATAAGTAGGTGGCCTTATAACAATTACATAAAACAGATTATATGCTAAACGGTAAGCGAGACTCTTCTTATAGTTCGAATTTCACTTATAAAACCTGTAAATTTATCTAGACTTTGTGTTCTATCACTTTAAATCACAAGAAAAACAAGGACTATAAATCTACTATAAAATTACGGTTACCACAAAAGTTATATTTCAAAGTTTAATAATATTTGGTCCACTTAACTTTTTCGAAAAAAAAAAAACCTGAATAAGTTTTTCATACGCCGCCAGAAAAATCTGAAAGGGGTCTCAAGAGATAGGTATCCCCGAGACACACCCTCCCAAAGCAAATAACACAGGGGTCGTCGATCAAATCCCGGAGTTTTATGAGTTTTTTCACTTTTATTTCACTAAATATACCCACAAAAAAGTTTTTGTATAAGGAAAATCCACAATTTCCACTCGATTTTCTCGGGGTTTTTACTATTGTACAGAGCTCGCGATTTCGAAGATTTAGTATATAGTTTTCACCTCCGGAAACCTCCGGATCAGAGACCCCGCGGCCACACCCTTTTTTGAAAAAGTTCTGTAACTTCACCCGGGTGATATCATTCATTTGAAGAAATAAAAATAGTTAAGCATATCTATCTTTATACACAGCTTATCTTTAAGCTGCACGGATGATGTGATAGTTTAAGCGATCGCCACGCCATTCTCTATAGCACCAAGTGTTGTGGGTACAAACCCCACAACACTCACTTTGTGATTAACAAATCATTGTTCTGAGTCTGTTCTTTGTGTCCAATTCTTGTATGTTTGTTAAGTCTAAAATATATAGTTTTATATATCATCACCATCATCATCATCTCAGCCAAAAGACGTCCACTGCTGGACATAGATCTTCCCGCGACCTTCACCAGGTCGTCGAACCACCCTGTGGGGGGCCTACCAACGCTGCGTTTCCCAGTACGCGATCGCCACTCTAGAACTTCATGACTCCATCGGTCATCGTTTTTGCGTGTAATGTGCCCCACCCACTACCACTTAAGTTTAGCAATTTTACTGGCAATATTTTACTGGTTATATTAACTCCGAGTATTGCCGAGATTGTGCTTGCTAAGATCTGCCACGGTTTCAGCCATGACAATTATATAATTAGCAAATCGAAGGTGGGTGATATACTCGCACTTAATGTTAATGCTAAGTCCATTCCAGTCTAGAAGATTGAAGACGTCTTCCAGTGCTGCGGTTAACAGATTTGGAGATATTACATCTCCCTGTCTTACAACTCACTGTAGTTTAATAGGTTTTATAAGTAGAAATAATGAAAATTTTAGGGTACCAAAACTAGGATTCTCCTCTTTAATGCTTTGGTTCGCAGAATATTGGATTATAGGTTTGGTCTCCACATTAAAAATATCACAGAAACTAGGTTTGGTCCGTGGTATGTTATCACCTTTGAATGTGAAGTATTTTTTGCATTTACTGTTTTCAATGTGTTTTTCTATAGTTTTTGAGTTAGTTTTCATAACATTTTTTTTAATCCTGCAAATTATTGTTTTACTTTCTTTTTTTTTTAAATGGTATAAGTTCCTATTGCGTTAGCTGCGATTGCCTATAATTTGATGTGCACAATGCATGTATCTATTTTGTATTTTTGTATTTATCAAAAATATGTATATCATTTGTTGGAAATAAAGTAAATGAACTAAATAAATAAGTGCCCCGCGATATAGAATGCATTCCTAATGTTGGATGTCATTTTTTTTTTAAAAAAATGTCATACTTATGAGTCATGGATTGTTCTATTATACGATCGGAGTAAGACTGTATTAACTCCAGAATGTCGAATAAAAAGACCTGTTAATTTTTATATAATCGTTAGTAGGGGCTTAAGTATTGCCATACATTTCGTAAACAATATTTCGCATTTGTTCTCCAAAATTTTTATGAAATCTATCATTCATTACGTTTTTCTGTTGAAATCGGACTGCAGAGAACAATTACTGTCTAACTTTAATTGCAGAATGAAAACAGGAATATTGGCGAGTCTTTGGTTAATCGTTCAAGAGAAGAATGGTGTAGAACTCCAGCCATTCCCAGAGCTTCGGACACATAAACAAGGAGACTGTAGTGGTATACAGAATGCTGTCGATTTTTATCTTGATCATTTTGTAAGTAACTTCTCGCTATGCACATTAAACGTAAGTTTATCAGTCACCTCCATGACGTTGTTAATTTACTAGCTACCTACTACTGCATCAATGACTAAATTAATTTGATCTTTTTTTTGTTTTTGATCAATCCATGTCCTTCTTTTCTTCTCACATTAACCTTCAGTCTCATATTGTTTTTAGCTTGATATCTCTGTTAGTTACACACGTACCTTGTTTAGAGAGTATTTTGATGAGTCTTTCAAAATCAGGGCCTAATACACCCCAATAAAAAATACTAAGTACTATACAATAAATAATACTAAGTACTTTATAATAAATAATACTAAGTACATGAAACAACCATTTAAAATCGTCTACTAGTTGTTTAACATATATACGTATAACACATTCTCATTAAAATTGCTAAAAATTCTTTGTTTAATATGACCTTACACAGCAATAACCTGAAGAGGTAATAAATTGATGAATAATAATCTATGTACGCATGTATGTCTGGATTTATAATATAATTAATGTAAAAAAAATACGTTAATAAAAATGTTTTACTTAACCACCAGTAGGTTGCAAATTTTTATTTTTGTGTTATCTCTTTAGGTATTGAATTTAGACATGGTACCTTTGCCAACGATACTTTAAGCACAAGGGTAAAGCAATAAATCCTGAATAAGTGCTATCTACTGAATTCCTATTCTGTCTCTTAGTACCCGACTACAGCGAAGCCAAAAGGAGAGGTAAATTTTTGGAAAGGATTGGAGAGTCTAAGTGTGTTAAAAACGATTTTAATAAGTGCGGTGTCAATAGATTTATAATTATGGCTTGACTGACAACCAAATCAACTTATCGTTGTACATTGCTAAACGAAGATCTCCTCGAGGAACGCCATCTACCCTGGTCTAGAGCAGCCCGCATCCATCTGCTGCCAGACGCTTTCTTCAAAGCGTCGGTCCGTCGTTACGCAGCGCGCCCTACACTACGTTTGCCCAACCACGGTCTTCGTTCTAGCACTTTTCGGCTGCTATGATCATCGTTTCGTCTGGAGATATGACTCACTTCAACTTCAGCATATTGATTTTCCGTCTAATGTCGGTTACTCAAGATCTCTGGAATATCTTCGTCACGAATTTTATCGGGCAGAGAAACACCCAATATCGCACGCTCTATTTTAAACTTTTAGATTAGTCCAATGGTGAGTGTCCACGTCTTGGTTCAAATATTTTTACGGATAGAATATACTAGTAAAGGTGTTACGTAGCTTCCCGTATACCACTCAGTCCAGACGAATTCTTCTATCGGCCTCCCGAGCGAAGTTGTGCAGGCCAAATTGAATAGTTTGGCCAGGTTAAAACCACTCTTACACAACGTACAAATAATCATAAATATTCTGTAATTTTAATCTAACTAAATTCTATTCGTGTGTCACAATTACATAAAATTTTCTGTGTCTACAAGAATGTTCTAAATTAACCCATTCCATAAAAAATTACAGAGTTTATATAATTTTTACGGTATTAATTAATGATTCTTGCACTGAATAATTAAATTAATTCTTTTATTTTCAACATTTTGTAGCCATAAATAATGTGATAATCATCTATATTTCATTATATTTTTAAATGATTACTTTGAAAACATTTGTTGTTGCATAAGATTTGCACTTTAAGTTGCACTGTCGTGCCAAAATCATAACTTTTTCATATTTTAGTCCACATTAATGTATAACACACTGAACCAGAAAAAAGATTAATTACAGGGAAAGTGTTTAAATTGCAAATGTATTACTATTTAACTTATTTAAGCGAATAATTCTTTTTATAGGTATATTATTTTTATTTTCTATCTAAACTAAAATTTATTAGTAACTAATAATCATAAAATCATATAATCTGAAGGTAGTAGAGCCACACTGCTTTCAGCACGAGCGGGTCGCCTCGACCCGGGAATTACTACCTACAGAAGACCAACCTAAAGCAACAGCATCCGTGCTGTCGTGTTTCGTTGGTGGCTCATTGGTGCAGGGGTGACAGCTACCATGATAAGAGTATGAGCCATACACCGCCACGATGGTTGTCATGCCATTTATGTACATATGTACGTCCCCAAGCGGGGCGTGAAAAAGTATCTCACTAGGCTGTCATAGTGTGGGTCACCATACTGTATTTCCTACATTCGCAATTAGTATGGTTACCACAACTTTTGGATTCTATTCATCCAATCCATCAAGCAGCGTAGAGTTATTTTGGTAGGCTCTTAAAATAGAAAAAAATATTTAATTAGGTTGATATATTCTATAATATCATAAAATAGATTTCTACCTGTTTACCAACTGACTAACTGGTCTACTACACCTTGCAAATCCTTCATAAGCCCTGACTTGACGGTACTGCTAAAATGATATTTTGAAAAACGCACACTTTGATATTAGGCCATAGAATAAATACAAAGAGGAGATGCTTTAATCAGGTTTTACCTGTGAAAGAATCTGTGAAAATTTGTGGGGTGAAACTCCACCTATTTCATTTATTTCCGTCTACTAAACAATTATAATACCACTTACTTTATTCTATGTCGATGTTATCTATCTTATCTATCTCACACTGTAAGATGTAAGGGTAAAGACGTCTCTTACATCTTACACTAAAGACGTCCTCAGAATTTTTCGAGATATACTGGTTTACTTTTTTTTGGGATTTCTTTGCATTCTTTCATTAACACATTTAAATTTAGTTGCGTTTTTTTAAACTTTCTGCAAATTAAAATTAGAATCATTAAAATTGCCTAAAAGAATCTTATTACCTAATATAATCTTATATTTAAAAAGTAATTGTTGTACGTTAATCTTACTAAAACTAGGGACTAGATTTAGCTAATTGTTGTCTTAAACTATTTGTGAAAACAGTACATAAAATAAAAAATGTGCGTTCAACAATACATAGGTATTATAAAAATCAAATATCACTTAAGACCCATTATATTTTACAGACGTAGAACTCCCTGTTTTAAACGTATATGCATATTTTTACTTTATTGTAGCGGTAGGTGCGTAGAAGGGTTTTTTCCAAACAAAATGAAAGAAATAAAAGAAAACATTAACGTGAGGATTTCAACTGACAATACCTAACACACTATTCAGAGTGTCACGGCTTTAGATTTAAGAAAAGTATTTATGGGTTCATTTAGAAATTTATTTTGTGACCAAACTAAAAAAGACTTATTAAATTACATAATGAAAAATTAAAACCAAAGTGCTATATACTATTTTAAAATATTCTGTCATCATTTGGTAAACAATTTACATTTTTCTCGCCCACTCTGATGACGTTAGGACCTGTTTTAATCACAGTGCACAGTCGCTTATGTCCTCTTTGTATTTGCTCCATGCTATAGACCCATACTAAAACGATATTCCCATATTTTTTTAGGCCTCAGTTTTCTCTTCTCATAACATAAACAAACTAAAAACAAATCACGAAGTCTTTTCTAATCTCAACGGAAGGACTTTTAAGTTACATCATTGAACTCGACAATGCCACCTCTTAGCTTGCCCTTTTAACAGGTTACAGGTACAAATTATCTTATCGTGGGTAGAGAGGACCGACTGTGTCATCTATCGATTGACTCAGATACTCACCGGGCATGGCTGCTTCAGTGAATTTCTGCAACGAATTGTACGGTAGGCTACGGCACAATGCCACCACTGCGAGTCCGAATGGGACTCCGCCCAGTACACGCTAGAGGATTGCCCTGGATCAGAGTCTGAGCGTCGAGTCCTGGTCGGACGGATCGGACGAAACCTGTCACCGTCAGCATTGATCGCGGCAATGCTGGTGAGTGGCGAGGGACAGCAAGCCGCGGTCTCCTTCTGTGAGGATGTTATGCTCCAGAAGGAAACCGCTAGATCGGGAAAAGGCCGATCCCGGTTGAGCGAGGCGGCGAAGGGGACGCGATAGAAGTCGCTAGTCCCCTAATCGCCACCTAAGGGTCGCTGCAGCCATATCTTGGGGTGATGTGACAGCTGCAAACGACCCGAGACAGGTGACACTCCGGTGCGGTGGGGAGTGTCGTCTGGGGCGGGGCGCCATTTCACCTCTCACTATGTAGAGCGGTGAGGTGTACGATAACGTCTTGCGCTGGGGCATGAGGCACCCGGGATGATGTATCTCAATTGTGAGGTACGGCAGGGAGGACTGCAGAAGCCGCTAATGCGGTCCTGGAGCTCCTCCCGACTGCCGTGGTAGGCCGCCACGGGGTTTAGTGGGTAGACCGATTCTCCGGGAGTTCCACTCAAGCCCTTAGTCCCTCCGCAAGGTTTGAAGCGAAAAGCATTTACCGTGTAAAAAAAAGCTAACAAGTTATCTTACACATACATACATAAACTTTCTCACATTTAAACACACTCTTTCTAACCCCACAGAGTAAGCTTTGGATCCTGGACAGTGGTGTTGTGGATACTCTAACAGCGCCAAAGTGCACATGCCCTCCAAAAGTGGTAGTCGTCAGCATGATCCTAGGAAAGCTGCTCAAGACCGTTGATGTGTTGTATACATGGGAACCAAATTCTCTACTACAGAACATAGTTGTTGAACACACACTAGCAGTAAAGACTTTTATGTAAGTTGTACTCATAAATGTAAGTGCATACACGGACAATATTGATTAAAAAGTATTAATTTTAAGATAATATAATTTTATGTACTTAAATGTAATATAAAAGGATGTAAAAACAAATAAAAAAAAAGACGTGTGGCACTCGGAGACTGCCGCGGTAAAACTGTTGCACAGCATTTTTTATCAATGTATGTATCAGTTATGTAATTATAATTATTTGTTTATTTTATTTATGCAGTATTTTTTCCTTTGTTTTTCTTTGATATTAATTCAACTTTTTGAGCGTGGTGACCGATAAGAAAACATTTTTTTTTTCTTTTATTAAATAAAGGAGAAGTTATTATTGTTCAAAATATTTTTATTATCTTACAATACATGTAGCTTTCCAGGAATATTTATCATTGAAACTATAGGTTTATGGTAACTGAAATAAGAAACATAAGTTTGTGACCTGTTATCTTCTAAATATCTTGAAAATACCGCGTCAATGGTGGTCCCATATTTTGTTGTGGATTCTTGTGGATCATTATTCATTTTCAAATTCAATATTTTCGAAAGAAAAGTTGTCAACCGCTCTGATTTTTATCAGCGAAGTTGATGTTGAAATCGCCAGCCAAGATAAGTGGAAATTTATTACCATTTGTACCAAGTATTTTCGACCCTTCTTCAGTATACTCCAGTAAAGTGCGATGAATAAAATGCTTTACCTCGTCTAATTTAAGATTCGAAGAAATGTAAATTGCTACCATGACTATGTGTAGGCTATTTCTATTCATTAATAAATGCACTTTGTTTATTCATATTTAAAACACTTTGTACACAAATTGTACGTGCGAACTTTGTAGAGTCATACCATGAAGTAAATACAAAGAGGAGGTGCCCTAACGCCGAAACTCTAAGCAGGTATGAGTCACCAGATAGCGGGGCGAAGAGCCACCTAGAGGCGAGTTGCTGAACTAAAGAAACAAGCGTGATATTTCAAAAAGTCATTAAAAGTTCTGCTATTCAACGATAGATGGCAAAACTAAAAAGTATCACCCTGTGCCGGTCGTAGTGGGGTGTGTTAGGTTATTTTCGTTACGGAATTTCTAGATTCGGTCTCCACGATCAAGGCCCACGATAGAAGCTATGCTATAGCTTAAAAACACTATACGCATTTAATACACGATACCAGTAATAGGCTGGCAGGCAAATATAGTGTCGTACAATAATTAATGAAAACTAACTTAATTGCTAAATTAAACATTAGGATCTTAAAGAGGTTCTCGCTGTTTCTTAAAAGATGGCGTAGCGGCACTCTGTGCACAGGATTTCGTACGGTAACACATCAGCTAAATAATTACTATATGTAACCTCACATTTTAGTAGGTAAAGTTTCAACTACGTGTTTATTTACCTGTTGTAAAAATGTCTATCCGTGTGCCTAATAGAGTGTTGTTGCGGGGAAATTTATTGCACGTCTATACTCGAAAGAAATCTGCAGCTGAAGCACACAGAATTGTTGAGACATATGGTGACAATGCTTTATCGAATACGACATATAGAGGTTTAGGTTTAGGCGCTTAAAAAAAAAACCTTTGACCTTGAAGATAAAGAATGTTCTGGAGCACCGACAAATTTTGAAGACGAATCATTGGTAACGCTAGTAGAGCTCGAGAAAACGTTACAAATAGATGCTGCCACAGTTTAAAAACGTTTAAAAGTATTAGGAATAATCCAAAGCAAGGACATTGGGTGCCGTATGAGTTGAAGCCGAGAGACATTGAACGACGGTTTCTCACGTATAAGTTGCTGCTTTAACGGCAGAAACGAAAAGGTTTTCTGCACCGTATTCTTACTGGAGATTAAAAGTGGATTCACTACGACAATCCAAAGCGTATAAAACCATGGGTTATTATTATTATATCTCTTTATTGTACACCAGATTAAATTTATAAGTGACTTAAAGCTAAAGAAGTACAAGTGGGTTATACCCGGTCACGCATCAACATCGTCCCTAAAACCAAATATCCACGTTTCGAAGGTTCTACTCTGCATTTGGTGGGATTAGCAGGGCGTAATTTATTATGAGTTGCTTAAGCCTAAGGCAACTATCACGGGCGCTGGTTATAGACTTCAGTTGATGTGTTTGAGTCGAGTTTGGAAAGAAAAATAGCCATTATAAGAGCAGATACACGATAAAGTGATTCTGTTACATGACAATGCTCGGTCACATGTAGCAAAACCATTCAAAATTTACCTGAAAACGCTTTAATTTCTACCCCACTCACCATTTCGGTCGATGGCACAAGGTTTGAGCAAGCAGTGCTTTAATTCTTTTGATGAAACCGAAAAGTAAATCGACTTATGGATTACGTCAAAAGATGAATCGTTTTCTAGACGGAGCATTCAATTACTGCCTGAAACATTGGAGCAAGTGGTCCTTTTAATAACTAATAAACTAAACCAATTTGAACAATATATATGTAACATTATGAAACGACGTACAATAATTATTTTATAATGTAATACACTATTTTGTACCAGCCATTTCCTAACCAAAATACATTTTTTTTTTAATTGGTAGGGCAATAATTCGCTTGGGTATTGTATTATGAGTATATATAAGTATTCGATTTGTTTATAATCTCCGTAAATATGACCATGTATCTTCTTTCCGTTCGCAGCTCAATTGGCTACCAATTCGTCTACGCCGAAAATTACGCGCGCTCACTGTTCTATTCTCTATACTTAATAACCCATCTTCGCCAACATATGTAAACTCTTATTTCCAACTCTTATGTAGCAATCACGACAGAAAGCTTCGGTCCTCTAAGAATCTTCTCCTTCGTTGCCCCTCCCATACATCTGAGTTTGTTGGCTCATCTTTCTTTGTACAGTCCGTTCTTCTCTGGAATGAGCTTCCCCTCGAAGTCAGGACGGCTAGCAACGCTTTTACTTTTAAGAAAAAAGTGAAACAGTATTTACTGAAACAGCTGGTAGAATCAACCAATACATGATTATCATCTTATACTTGTTATGATATTTATTTGTGTATGTATGTATATAGACTTACATCAACTTAAGTATGTATATTTATGTATTTGTATTAATTTTAGTATATGAAAGTTTGTATACGTCTACTTCTTTTTTTCAACATCTGAAACGCACCTACTTCCTATTTTCTCTGCATCACCCAAAGGTTGACTGGTAGAGAATGCCTTAGGCATTAAGTCCGCCTATGTACATAAAGTGCATGATGTATAAATAAATAAATAAATAAATAAGTAGAACCATATACTCGAAATTTCGTCGAAATAGCTCGATTCTGGTTATTGGCATGTTTAATGAAAGTTTTGTTGCTTTACGTTACCTAAAATTAATTATAAATTTAAAAAGGGAACGGCTAGTTTTGACAACTCTATAATTTAATATAAATATATACGGTATTGCAGAAGAACCACATCAATTTCAAAATAATTTCAAAAGTCTTACAATCTCTAATTATATTTTTAAAATAGAGAAAAATTGGATACCAAAATCCATTCCCATTTAAATTTATATAAAATGTGCGCCCGCCCGCACTAGGAATAAATCCTGTGCCGCAGGGGATTTTACAAACCTACAAGAAATGAACACAAAGAACACCCAGACTCAGAACAGTAATTTGTGGATCACACAAACTGTTGTCCCGTGTGGGATTTGAACCCACAACACTCAGCGCAGTAGAGAGCGGGGTGGCGACCTCTTAAGCCATTAGGCCAACTGTGCAGTCTTATTATAGTAAATAATTATTATGGATCATGTTAATGTGCAATCTACATACAAAATACATGTTCATTAATTAATTCTAACTTAAAAGGAAATATACTTATTAGTAATCCTTTTCTTACTGAAAGTAGCACAGTCTTGCAACTTGAAAATATTTAAAAACAACGTGAATTGTTACATTATTGATGAGAGCCTTCTGAAAAAGCCAGATACCTAGTAGGCGATAATGCGGCGGTGTCTGTTCTAAAATCAAAGTTTGTAAAGAGCTCATAGTACTCGTAGCTCTTAGTACTATTATATGTTCAAGTTATGCACTTTGCATTTATTAACCTACCGTCAATTTCTTCACCATATTTTTGTTCATAACTACACCATTATATCAAGGGTCTCAGTAATTTAATACTGCAAAGCAAAGGAAAGGTTTATGTTCAGCAAATGACTGTAAGAAGCTGGTGACGATGATTTTAATTTAGCAAAGTACACTAATGGTATCAGTAACGGTTAATTTTTTATTTTAGATATATCACAGACGCGTCGCGGGGAGCTATCTTAGTGATTGAAGTTGGATCTGGATCGGAGTGGTCAGTGGTGGTCTGCGAACCAGCGCCTGGTTTGCAAATAGCTTTAGTAAAACAGCCAACACACTCCGTACTCATAGTTGTCAGACTTTATAATAATGGAATTATTGAATTAGATACTGCAGCTCTACGAAGAAAAGACTCTGTAACTCCACTTACATGTAAGTCGTTACTTTTTTATCCAGAGAGTGAAAACGGGACCCTCACATACCGGCTGACGCAGTTGGCGACTAGGAAAAGATGTTTCGGAGATTACCTGTGTCTGATCCGCAGGAACCGCCACTGCGATGGCCGGACCGTGGATACAGTGATCCACACGCTGACAGAATCTCTGACATGTGTGGAGCAAACGCTTGACCTCGCGGCAGTCCTCGGAGTGAGAATTCTCTCGCTCAATAAGGAACTTTACTTTATAGAAGTAGGCCGGTGTGGTGATGCGTGCGCTAAAGACTGCGCGCGCCTTTTCAGGGCAGAAAAGGGAACACAGGAAAGGGCCATCTACAAGCATTAAGTGGCCCGAGGTACGTCATGGTTCCAGGGATTGCCTTACTAAGATGCACCTGGTTCCCCGACTACTAGTAACGGCGTGCGGTTTTTGGTTACTTCGAGTCCAACATGGTTATGTTACCAGCCGGTGGTATCCCGGGAATAGTAAACCAAAAGGAATAGTGGTGGTTGTCACTTAACGGGCAATTTTTTTGCTCTTTATACCAACCATATTAAAAAACTACTTTCTGATGGTATTGCAAACCATCTACATGAAAATGTAGTACAACTAGTTACAACTGTCTACGGAAGGCTCTCAAGGTGCTCTAATTTAAAGTACTTGATATTGATATAAAAATATGCAGTAAAAACATTTGTCCTTAGCAATATGTACAAATAAAACGTAATTATTTTTAATATGTGATTTAAAAAAAAAATTACACAAAGCAATAAAAAGAAAAAATAGTAACCTAAAATTTACTTCCAAATTTTTTTGTTTTATAAAATATTCTTGAATGCTTACGTCATTCCAGAAAAAAATAAAGTAGCAACTCATTTTAAGGTTTCATTTTACTAATTCTAACCTACTCTCTTTACGTTCACAGACTTTTGTATTTTTCTAACTTTACCATTAAGACGAGTTTTTGTATATTGTTTGCAGTTTTCGGTGAAGAATCCAAACCGGTGGTACTATTAGGTACCGATGGACACAATGTTTTCTTCCGTCATACCGAATGTTCTGACGTGTTGGTCTGGGACATGCGACTCGCATATGACTCCTCTCGTCTGGTCAACATACACTCGGCAGGGCCACGACTGACGACCACCGCAGTAGCTGCAATTCCTCTCAAACCTGTACTCCTTGTACTTGATTCTAACTACCTCGACACTCTTCACGGGTCTACACCTACTTACCATAAAGTAACTTTCATTACTAATTATCATTTATAAGTGCTTATCAGTAAAAAATTATATTGAAATAAGTGCACTTTAATAATACAAATAAAGTAAACCACAACATTACTTTGTCTTCATAATGTTCAGGAGTAGAAAACTTACTTACTAGAAGTGATACGAAAATAAACGAGAGAATACAATTTATGTGTAGTCAGAGCAACATTATATTTGATTTAATATTATTATGTTGCTCTGTGTCCTTCGTGATGGATTAAGAATACATAGTGTTACCACCCCAATTCATCCTGTAGGTGTCGTAAAAGGCGACTAAGGGAATAAAGTATGCTAGACAACATCATTACAAAGAGAAGAAAAACTTGAAACAAACCCTATTCCAACCCGTTTGGCCAGCGTGGTGTAGTAGGCCAAAACCTCCTTGTTAAGGAGAGGCCTATGTCCAGCAGTGGACTGTAAAAGACTGTTGATGATGATGATGATGATGTTGCTCCTCTAACTACCCGTTTAAAGCGCATTATGACAATTTTCCTTTCCCTTTTTTATGACAACTGGCGCACTACGATACAACGAATTTACAAGCTCACATGAAACGGACACAAAGAACACCCAGACTTAGAACTACAATTTGGAGTGTTGCTCCATACGGGGTCGGACCCATAACACTCAGCCAAGTAGGACGCAGTGTGGTGACCGCTTAAAGCATTACGCGATCGATACAGTGGCAGTAGGTATGTAGGTGCATTATCAGGGTAAACCGACTCTTATTGAAATCTTAGTACCTATAACTACCCTCAAATGTGGTCATTAGTGGTCCAATTAAGTTTAATAAAAGCTATTAATATGTTATACCTAAGACCGATATTATTATAATTAAACTGACATAAGTCACTATTTACCTTCATATGTACTTTCAATATTTTTTTATTTTAATTGTTGCTAAGTGCCTCCCATTAAGCATGCAAAGTTCTATTTAAATAATGCAACTACATTTATAGAAAGGTTATATAAATACCTGTCTACTCTAGGTCATCGACTTCGAGACAGTTTACCATCTTTTAAAAGAGCAGGTGGTGGTTTACACGTGGAAGTAAATAATTCAAAGTGGACTCCTATCAAAAATAAAACAGATGAAAATATGACTTTATAAAAGC
Source organism: Hypercompe scribonia (assembly GCA_949316085.1). Classification (NCBI taxonomy): domain Eukaryota; kingdom Metazoa; phylum Arthropoda; class Insecta; order Lepidoptera; family Erebidae; genus Hypercompe; species Hypercompe scribonia. The sequence goes on from OX438975.1 coordinate 10,896,906, forward strand.
ACTGTTGAACCCGGTTGCCATACGGATTTCTGTGGCAACTGTTAGGGTACTTAGAGCCCCAAAACAATCCAGAACAGTCTTTTTACAGAATTTCAACATCACCAACACTCGAGTTATCGAGGTAGGTTGGCAATCGCTTCACGATAAAAGTAGTAAAGCTCTACTTACCTCCTCAGGTAGTAGAGCCACGCTGATTTCAGCACGATTGGGCTGGTTCTAACGGGGCAGTACTACCGTCTCACATAATAGCAACCTTAAGCGATAGCATCCGTGCTTGTGGTGACAGTTATCGTGGTAAGCGTGCGAGCCTTGTACTGCTACGATGACTGTCATGCCTTTTGCGTCGCCAAGTGGGTCGTAGGTATAAAAGAATCTCGCTAGGCCACCATAATTTGGGTCACCATACTGCATTGTCTGAATACAACTCTTGGATTCTATTCATGGCTTCCATCAGGCAGTGTATAGTCACTTTGGCATTCTCTTACAAAAATTATAAAACAATCATATGCCACGAGAGCAAGCAATAAACTATATTTCCTGGGAAAATATTTTGAAATATTTTTCACGAAAATATTTAGTAAAGTATCGTACCGCCCCTAGGTCAAAAAGATGCAAGTGCAACGCTACTTTGTTTAAATAACATAAACATGGTTAGTGGGGTTTAGAATATATATTCATTAAATCCTCTAGACAAATTAGCGTAGACTTCGTTATATGTGTATTATCTATGTACGTACATAAAGAAGTCTAGGTGACAACGGATCTCTTGGAATTTACCGTTGATCGTACTTCTAACGTTTATATACCTCTGTTGTGTGTTCAGTCGTATCGTAGTGGAATAGGTTTACTCCAAGACGACTGAACTTTGATTTTTTACGAGGAGCAACCTAGTATGGACAAAGACTAGATGTAAAAGTAGATAAATAAACATGGACCAGATAGCAATAAAACGAATCATTGTAGACATAACGCTTATATTTTAACATAACATGGTGAAATTAAAATAAACATCTTTAAATTAAACAACGAACTTATTACGAATGTTCAGAGACCGACCCATGCATATCTAATAAGTAATAAATCTTTCTAACCTCTTCCAATGTTCTCTATACATCATATTATATATCTCTAGAACAGTCAAAATTGAGAACCTCACATCAAAAGAAAGCTTCTAATACACAACTACTTAAACAAATGTGTATTCTAGAATATTTTAATTTTTAAACATAACAGTTTTAGAATTCGATCAAATCGCTGTAAGTTTAAGACATAAAAAAATACTTCAAAAAAATTTAACATTTACCGCGTTAGTGCTTCGTCAGAATTGTTACAATCACGAATAACCTTTTTACTAAATTTTATTTGAAATTACTTTTTATGTGAAGACCTCAATTACTAAATAAAACTGCACAATCGGTAACTGGTTTAGTAATAAATAAAACCTTAAGTTTTTAAATGAACATTTTAAATGTTAATGAGGACATAAATTATTTCAAATAGTGCCTTAAGAATGTACAAGCATAATTTATAAAGTTCACATTAATCATCATTTTAATTCGCTTATATCATTTAGATGATTTCTCTGATAATCTTAGGCAGGTAGTAATCTATCTATATATATAAAAGAAAGTGGTGTTAGTTACACCACTTATAACTCAAGAACGGCTGAAAGGATTTCGCTGAAAATTAGTGGGGAGGTAGCTTAGAACCAGCAGACGGACATAGAATACTTTTTATCTCGTTAGAACGGGGTTCAGTCCAAAACCAAAAACCTGCTTACTTATTGCCTCCAAGGCGGAACAGAGTTCGCGGGGTAAGCTAGTTAATTATAAACGAAATAATTAAAAATTTATTACACCAAAATGGTAGACCGCTATATGCACGGGTCGCTATCTCCGAAGACTTATAAAAAATAAATTAATTTGTTTTCTATAAATGAGAGCCTTACATTGTGGATTAATAATATAATCAACTTTTCAAAACAACAGAAATAAGGTTTTTTTTTTAAATTAAGCACTTCGGCATATGTTCAGGAACATTTCAGCATTTCAACATTTCGCATCATAATTGTTTTTGTGTCGTAATTGATGTATACAACTAATTTATTACATTAAAATGTTGATAATGGTATTGGAGTGACAAAAGTCTAATTTTGGTTAATGCTAGAAATGCCACCGAATTTATTTAATATAAAATTATAAAATTTGATAGCCTGATAATATAGTGGATCACAGGTACATCGTTTAGCTCACATTAAAGTACATCAATAGTAATCGTGATCTTATACCAATAATAAACATTGTCTTTTATATAAAAATCAAATTTCTATAAAAAAAATAATCATGATCAAACTCATTAAAAGTTTATCTAAAATTAGGTGCAATTATAAAAAAAAATAACATTTAGTATTTACAAAAAAAATGCTCATCTAAATTCCAATATCAGTTTAGGTAAATACAGAATAACAAATCGCCTTTTGTATAAATTATACATAATAAAAGATATACATACACATATATGTATAACCTTTATTTTAACTTTTATTATCATTAGATAATGTATACACATTATCTAGTGGAAACATATACATATATACATCACAATATCTCACGATACTCGTAGCAAAAACCCGGAATAATTGAACGCAAACTGAATGCAGTATTCGATGCATCCGATCACTGTGTTCCAACACTAGTTACTTTACATACTTCGCATGCTTATCTTACATACAATATATAAATAATAAATCGAGCTGTACAAATATTAATCTTTTGTCACAATGTGCGCAATCTTTATATTTACCTTTTTTTTTTGAAATCACAACATCACCAGGGCAAAGGCACAAATGTGATTATTATTAATCGTAGCCATCAGGCCTCTAGGCATCATATCGAAGGTATATCTACAATTGGTTGTACATTTATATATAATAGATACACGAGTACATTACACTTAAAAGAATTAGAAAATTATGAGGACATTAGTTCTCTGTGTTAAGTTACTGCCAATAATAATATCTTTGGCCAAATCTGGAACATGAACACGTAAACCTGACTATTCCTTCTACTAATTGTACAAATGTTAATTTTTTGGATATAATTGCTCAAATTACTATCATTCAATGGCGTATTGTCAAAGCCATTTCATGAAAACATGAACGCATGAAAATCAGTATGCATAATGACAAGCTATGAAGAAAAAAGCTGCAACTGTATTCAGTATTAGTAAATACTATTACAGTAGGGATGTTGACAAATTTTTGGAAAAGATTTTATTAAGAAATAAGGTATTTAACTTATACATCATACCCATGTCATTAAATACGGGTCCATCAACCAAAAACAATGTTAAATTAAGAAAAACCGAAAAACCGAAAAAATGTAATAACATCTTATTCCGCTATATATTAACAGAGAGCGCTTATAGCATAATGTAGTAAAAATTAAAATACGAACCGAAAAATGTGAGTTTGTTAATCAAATAATGATTATGTGATTTAGCAATCGTAAACCTTTCTAATTTATTTATGTTATATATAAATATCATAGCTGTCTTCATTGAAAAAAATACACCAATACAACAAAGTCAACATCCCTATTTGATAAAATGATTTCAGTTAATAGTAACTAGTAATTAAAATAGCGCTAATAAGTTAAATGAAATAATGAAACAAATGAAGTTATGAAAACAATGATAAGCCTCAGTTTGTCTAACTGCCCTATATAAGGAGCGGGTACCATGTATACAAGTTAAGTGTCAGCTACACGAATGCCTCAGATCTAAGTTGGAATATAACATAAATGAAGAATATATTTGTAAAATATAATATTGTTCTGGAATCTTGCGCTCCTCTCATGTAGATATTCGAGTTTTCCAAACAGAAGACTTCTCTCCTGTAAATATGTTGTCATATGAACAGAAATATATACAAGTGTAACCATGAACATATACATATATTACAGAAATATATAAGTAGAATAACCCAACTGAAAAAAGAATTGTATTAATTTCGGACGAGAATTGCACAATTTCACAGGTGTAGGATCTCGTTTAACCTTTTACTTATTGTTTTAAAAAAAAAACTGGCTTTAATAACAGGTCAGGTGTTCAACTCGGTGAAACATGGAAAGTCAGACTTGTAACTAACATAAGATAAATCGTTAAATATGAAAATGTTTGAATTAAACTGTTAGGTAATATATATATTAAACCTGTACGAATTATTTAACATGGTGAAATTATAAACATACCCTGAAAGTTTGAATAAGAGTTTGAAACACGAGCAACAGTTGAAATGGAATGTTTTCAAAATGTAACTAAAAAAATGTCATGTATACACTTTAAAACTATTTTATCGTATAGTTGAATTGAAATTAATTATAAAAAATCACTGAGTTGATTGTGGGGATAATAAGTTAATTCAATACTGACCTGCCCTATGAGATTCCCCGGTAACATGATTGGTGTGCCTAGTAACAATAAACTTAGACTCCTGGAACATTGACAACATTAAGTCTTCAGTGGTGGGGTGATACTCGACCTCGTTTATACTAGCTACTAATGGAGAACTTTCATAATTTCTGTTGGAATCTCTAGACGTGGTCGACGTTACGTTCGACCTATTCGGATAGTCTACTGAGCGCGGCCTTCGTGTGTCCACAGGCGTCATTTTAGGATTCACGTGTACATCTTTATGAATGTACGGCTCCAATGATACACTACTTTCGTTTTCATGTTCGCTTCTATCGTCGGTCGTATTATTTCCGTTAACTTCAACTATTAGTGGCCTCTGGAGAGCTGGCGATAATGGCAACTGTATATTTGTGGTAGTGGTGGCATTATGAATAACAGTAACCGTATGTTTAACAGGAGCAGTAGGTTCAGTGGCACTGTCGTCGGGCAGACTCGCCACGCTTCGGGACAGAGACGGGCTTCGGGTAACAGCAGTTAAGTCAGACTCTGAGTCCGGTTCATTGTTTGACTGTTCAATTTTAACCTGTTCGATTACGCTCTCCTCCTTCACCTCGGACAATTCGTTTAGGGTTTCGGTCGTTCGTTTTACATATTTCGGCATACGCAACGCCCAATGCCCGCCTTCATCAGACGAACACGAATGTGTTACACTTGGTTTTTTACGTTTATAAAAAAGCATATAAGCTGTATTATTGACTAATTCACTGTAAGCATTTTCATCATCTACCGGTGTCACTTTCGAATCATCAAATTTATACCAATGTCCATCGTATGGGTTTTTGCAGGCTGCCGTATAATGACCGGTTTCGAGATCATCTCCGTGGTGGTAACAGATAGCGTAGAGATCGTATATGTTCTCTTGTGGATTTGTGGCTGGTGTTTTAGAATGTCGACGCCGGGGCGACCGTGAGTGGCCCGGAGATTCTGCTATTTGTACATTTTTTCTCACAAGGTGTGGCGTCATATCGAAATCATTTAAAGGAAATTCAACCATAGCTGTTAATTTTGTACTCGTACGACCTTTAGCTTGCCTGTAAAAATGGTGATGTGTAAATGAATTTCTACAAAACTGCCTTTTATAATCAGATATAATATAAGATATCTAAAAATATAATATTACTTACTGTCGAAATCTTTTTAAATGTATTACTAAGATATCCGGAAGAGACCAAAGTCCGAGTGTCTTTACCACTGGCATGTACCGTTGACACTGGGGACACCTAAGAAAAATACAAGTCTAAATGTTTATATTATTATATATGTTGAGGACTAGCATCAGTAATACTAGAAGTGTGATGTACGGCACTTATAACGCATTAGCTAACAAATATTGCAGGGTATGGACAATTTCACAAAGGTTACTTGAAAATTTAGGATCTTTGTACACTGCATTTGTTTATAAATTAATTTGTAACAACTTTAAAGCGTATTCATATGCTACGTTTTGGATTTACTCATAACATCACAAGTTTTTAGCAACACACGATTTTCACTACTAGGCCATAAAAGCGGGTGACCGCTTTTATGGCCTAAACTGTTTGGGATGGTCAGAAATAGAAAAGATAAACAACGATACAAACGGCACAGACTGCTCAATATCAGTCAGTTTTCTTTATTTTATAGAGAGGCCCATCGATGCAGGGGTGACAGTTATCGCGGTAACCGTGTAAGCCTTACACTGTCACAATGACTGTCATGCTATTTACATCCCCATGCGGAATGTGAAAAGCATCTCACAAGGCCGCCAGTGTGAGTCACCATACTGCGTTGTCAGCATTTGCAATGAGTACGGTGACCACAACTCTCGGATTCTATACACGCTTTCCATCAGGCAGAGTAGTCACTTTGGCAGGCTCTTAAGAGAGAAAGAGATAGGGTAAACCGATTTTATTTTATACTAAGTAAAGATTCTTGAAATAATATATTTTGGAGTGTTTCGGCTTTTGTACTAAGTAGGAATAAGAAAGAAGTATGCGTAGATGAGTACCTCCAGGCGTCTTCCTGTGCGAGGTGTTCGGCGCGCGTGTAGTGCGCCAGGCACGCGTGCAGCGTGAGCGGCTCCGCGCACGCCCGCCCCGCGCGCCCCGCCCGCGCCGCAGACACGTGCACCTCACACGCCTCGCCCGACGAACGGATTATACTGCAACCACACCACCGCATCCTTATGACGTTTACCGTTCATAGAGATATTAACACAAAGGTGCTACCGAACACTTTGAAAAGGTATTAAAGCACTAAGTAGTGCTCGACCGGAGCAGTACTACCCTCAACAGAAGACAGACCTAAAGCGACACCATCCGTGCGGGCGTGTTTCGTTGATGAGCGTAAGGCCGGAGGCGCGTTAATGTGAGGGTGACAGTTATAGTGATTTTTGAGCCTTACACTGCCACGACGACAGTCATGCCTTTTACGACCTAAGTGAGGTGAGAAAAGGTTTCTCACTAAACTACCATAGTGTGGGTCATCATACTGCATTGTCTGTGTTCGCAATGAGTACGGTGAACAAAATTCATTGCTTCTATTCATGCTTTCCATCAGGCAGAGTAGTCACTTTGAAAAGCACTTAAAAAAGGTTATGAAAATTAACATACAAATTGCAAAACTTAGTCGTGTAGTTAAATCGCCTTTTTACAGTCCATTTTTTCATCTAAGAGTTGTCAAGAAGAAATTGCCTTTTAGCGATCAGGCCGCCATTTTACATGGTAATAGGCTAGATGACACCTTAGTCAAATTAGTTACTTTTTATCATCTGTCAAAACGACAATTTTGTATGAAAAATGGACTAAATAGCAAATTGTGACGTCACTGTTTTAGACTACTCAATTGAACAATATATTTTACTGTATATTTGATTATAATTCGTAATAATAATAAAAAGCTGTGTTAATTGTATTTGCCGAGATGTTTCGCGATGTTAGTTTTAATGAAGTTGACATTAGTATTTATTCACGATACAGTCATCTACCCAATTCAACTGAGATTCTCTTATATACAGTAGCGCTCAAAAGTATTTTGACAAGACTACTTTTGCAGTTATCTTTTTACTGAGTACTTCAAAATAATTTTAGTATTTTTATATTATTATTTATGATGTATTTCATCCTCTGTGAGTTACAAGTTGGAACTTGTTTGTTTTCTTTCTTTATTAAAAACAAAACACGTCTACACATGCGCTCAAAAGCATTTTGTCAACCATTCAGTTCCTTGCTGGTAGTGGTTCTACTCACACTGCATATATTTTTGTCTATAAGGTATAATTACTCCGCATTTATCAACATGCCTAAGACTAAAGAATATTCAAATGATATTAAAAATGCAGTGATAACTGCCCTACAAAGTGGAATGACGTAAGCAGAAGTTGCTCGAAGTTTTAAAGTGTCACGACAACTTATTAGTTCGTGGAACAAAGCTTATAATAAACGTAAAACTATTGAAAATAAGCCTCGAAGTGGCCGTCCGAAAAAAACATCTGCTAAGTAAGACCATTTGATAAAAAGTTTATCGACAAGTGATGTACCAAAAACGGCTGTGCAAATAAAAAACGAGTTACAGGAAAATTACGACGTGAATTTACACGTTTCAACTGTAAAACGCAGACTAAAGGACTTCGGATGACATGGACGACGTCCAACTAAGAAATCTCTAATTTCTGAAAGAAATAGGAAGCTGCGCCTTGCGTTTGCGAAACGGTTCAGATTATGGACGAGTTCAGAACGGTCCAAGGTGTTGTGGAGTGACGAAAGCAAATTTAATTTAGTGTCATCTGATGGTATACGGTACGTGCGACGTCCTGTAAACAAAAGATTTGATGTTCGATACCAAATACCCACAGTAAAGCATGGAGGTGGCAATATTATGGTCTGGGGATGCTTTTCTCGCCGCGGAGTCGGACCTTTAGTTAGGATAGAAGGCACTATGGATCGCTTTATGTACGCAGATATATTAAAGCAACAAATCCTACCCTATGCTAAAGCAAATATGGCACCTGGTTGGTATTTTCAACAAGACAATGACCCAAAGCACAAATCGAAACATGTCAACGACTTCAAGAAACTCGCTAAAATCAAAATTCTCGACTTGCCAAGTCAAAGTGCCGATTAAAGCCCGATAGAGCATCTTTAGGAAGAACTGAATCGCCGCGTAAGATGTCGAAACTATTCAAATAAAGATGCTTTATATAAAGCACTAAGTAACGAATGGAGCCGACTACCCATTGATCGTTTGCAGAAACTAATTGACTCGATGCCGGCGCATTGTGAAGCGGTCTTGAAGACTAATGGATATGCAACAAAATACTAATAGTTAATATCAAAAATAATATTTTTTTTATTTTATAAAATAAAAAACTTTCCTTGTCAAAATACTTTTGAGCCGTGTCGTAAATAATTTTTCTTTATGTTTTCTTTTTGTGTAGAAATACATTACATTTAAGTGTCTTAATTTGTGAAGCGTATCATTACTTCAAATATAATCTTTGACTGGAAACAATTTTGTTATCATTTTTTGTGATATGGAATAAAAATGGAGTTGTCAAAATAATTTTGAGCGCTACTGTATATAAACTGTATAAATTGGTGGGCATTAATGTTTATTCTATTCTATGAAATGTAAATCCTTAGGAAATATGCCTATAACATTTACTAGTCTATATAAATTGTACAAATATACCAAAAATATGAATGAAAATTGCTATGAATACTCAATTCACGATTTTTTATACAGTTTAATTTTTACCCGCAGTGCTAAGTCAATACCACTTTTAATTCGACTAACCTAAAGTTGATTTTCCAATTATAAAATTTTACTTTATTACAAAAAGGTTAAATATATACCTGTCCCTGTGGGCTGGATCCCACAGCAGTTCCAGTCGAAGGTGTGGATGCTTGTCGTGTGAGCACAACGCTTGTTCCACATCCAGAGAAAACAGTGGATGTGGAAGCTGTGAGCAATTGCAAAGGAAAAAAGTTTTAGAAAGTGCACATTATATAATATTACACTTGATAACATCGGAGACTGGACTACTTTTATTTGTAAAAATTGCTTTAATTGAGAGTTTAGTACGTAATTTTGACCAATATAAACAGATTTCCATCAGTGGTTATGTTTTCTCCTAAGATTAGTAACTGTAAACGTTACTAATAGCTTATCTTAATCAGTTTAGGGAAAATGGTTAGAAGAAATATGCTTTTATAACAAGTTTACCGGTAACATTAGAGTTATGTCAACAAATAGGCTTAAATGATATTACAAACTATCTGTCTATATAGATGATGAAAATACTTGGAATTGAGTTGCTGAATGGAATAATCACAAAATTGTTAACTTTACAATTGCGATTGATGTAAGCATCATATCTTTTAAAAACAATTATTGATTTCTTTCTTAATTCTTCTGAGTAAAAGTTACATCACTGAAGTGGTGGTTAAGAATAAAATATGATGTTTCGTAAGTGCTGTATAAACTTTATACGAAGTGAACTTCACTAGCTCGCCACACTGTGAGTCACCATACTGCATTGTCTGCTTTATGGTGATCACAACTCTTGGATTCTATTCATGCTTTTCATCAGTCAGAGTAGTCACATTAGTTGACTTTTAAATTAAAAAAAATTGTAAATGATAACTAGAGGTCTCGAAACGATAAACGATTATGATGAGCAAAATATTACCTCAGGCTGTAAATAGGCGGGGTCCCTAGGACGGTGTGCCTCGGCGATCCTGGCGCGGAAGATGTCGTTTCCCTGCGAGTTCTCGAGCACGCGCTCGGCCACCACCTGGCACATCTCCTTCAGCATCAGCTTCTGTAAGTCCTCGTACGAGATCTCGCGAGGCACTTGCATTGCGTAAGGCGACCCTAAATATATTTAAAATGTCCATTAAAATCCGTGTGGAGGTGGATTAAGAAGACGATGTCTCTCTACCCTACTCATCCCATGGCTATCAATTATGATAGCCATGGGATGAGTAGTTATCGACTATTAAGTCGATTAAGGGAGCGCTACAAACAGAAGGAAAACTTCTCTAACAAATCTGGCCAATGTGGCACAGTAGGCCATTTCCTTTCAGAGGAGAGGCGTATGTTCATCAGTGGACTATCGTAGCTGTGTTCACATTAAATATATATCAATCACATTTATAAGGTTTCGTAAATTACATAAGAAAAATATAAAAATCTACAAGTAATATTAATCTAACCGAATCTCTCTCCCTCGAGTAGATTGACCCACAGGATTAGTAGATAAGGCGTGGTGGGTGTTTGCAATAGCGGAGGTGCTTCCATACAATATAACGCCCCGAAGTCTATCCCAGCTGCCTCCCATCCTGCGCGAGCGTTGCACCAACCTAATAGACAACAATCATTCACATCTTCAGTCATAATAGAATTAGTAGTCTTACATAACTGTTTTTGTTTCTAGAATAATGTTCTCAAGGGACGAATTTTATAAAACGAAATAGTACGTACTACAGTCTGTTTAACAAGAACGTGACCGCGATTATTCAGAAAAAATAAATCAGATTTTTTTACGAAATATTATATTAAAGTACATAATGCTAGCTTTTGCGCAGTCACTCAATAATTTGTCCAATCGCCATCATTATTTATTATAGCTTCACAGCTTTTTTTAATACCTTTTACGAGATTTTCCGGGTATCCTCCTGTTCAGTTGTTATGCGGCCTAATCCCCTCTCCGGTAAATCTTTCACGCTCCCAACCTCTAAAAATCGTTTTACTCATTTCTTAACGAAACTTTCAGACTTTTTTATACATTTTGCAGCTGATTTATATGTTAGCTTCCGGCCCTTATAGTGGCGAACAAGAAATACTGCTTCGTATCTTTTAAAATATTTTTCACTCATTGTAAAAATAAACAAAACACTACTATCAACAATGCTAAATACCACTAGAAGTTATATTGCGCATTAGGGAATGAGTCAAAAATTACGACAAAATATAGATGTTGCTGTGGTGCATTTTTTTTTAATAATTGGCGGTCACCTTCTTGTTAGACAGACTGTATGTGGTGAAAGCCTACATAGTGTTCAGAGATTGTGTACTAGTATATATGTATTACAATGTTGGAGTACTGCCAAACAATTTTAACCTCAAATTAAAGAAAATTGTGAGACTTCGCCACATTTTTTTTTTTTAATTCAGTGGAGTATTTGTGATTTTAGATAAGTATTTTTTTTTGTCAAACATGTGTGACGTTACAGATCACATTGATTGTGGGACATTTTTTTAAATAAAAACAGAATCACTACAATTATATGAAGCACTTAAAATAGTTTGTAACAAACCTAATACAGTACTTCAAGTTTTGAAGAAAATGAAATCTTGTTTTCTGATCTTAGTTACTCACTCACCCATTTCATTGATTTCTGCAAGTATTATATGATCACGATCAATGCCTGTGTCATTGTGAAGTGTAGTTCGCAATTCATCCATAGTAGTACTGGGTGTAAGCTCTATACCAATGCGCACTTGTCTTGGCTGCTGGTTAACATAGACTACCTGCAAATAAACACAATTTATTGATATAAATTTAACGTTTATATCTTGTGTTCATAGTACTGTAGTATTGTTGGCCTAAAATACTACAATACTACGAATACAAGAGTTACATTACCAACGAAGCCAGTTTAAATAACCCAGACCAACAACTTTATAAAAAATCCTTTTACGTTGCTTTTAAATGATATAATAAGAGACTATTTTCTCTCTTACTTTTCTATACTCTCATATTAAAGAGTGCCTGGTTAACACCAATGGGTTTGCCTCACTATGTGAATAGTAATTTGTTACTTAAAATTTAGTGCCATTAGTAGTGTTTTCTAACACGAATCGACATAAATGTGGCTATAAGTATGAGGTATATTTGTACATGTATACTTACATTGACAGGCAGTGGGGAAGGTTGAGTTGTAGCCAATCTCGAAGGTAGCTGCACACTCACGCAATGGAAGGGGTCAAATGTGCAAGACGTGCGCTCACATTTGGCGCATGTTAATGCAGATCTATAATAGACAATGATAAGTATATCTGACATCGGTAGAGTACGATAAGTTCAGAAAGGTGTTTTCTCTGTAAATATTGAAAATGTTCTGTTTATGTATACGTTTTCTATGTTGCTATAAAAATAAAATTCTAAAAAGATGATTGGAGAGGCCATGTCCAGCAGTGGACTGCGGTAGACTGACGTAATAGTCGATCCTTGAACGGCTTAAAACAGTTTCGCAAAATACATCAAAATCAGACTAATCATTTAAGACCTGTAGCAAAACAGACAACTTATAATATGTGGAATGTGTTCTTTTAGTAACTTTTTGCTTTGCATTTCGTTGGATGAGTCAGTCACTCACAAAAGTAATTTTATGTGTATAGATAATGTATGTAGATGTCCTTAACGAGATAAGCAGGCAATACTGATTAGCGAATTTAAAGTTAAAAATTAGTTGACTTAAGGTACCTATACTGGGCTTGAAATACGGCCTGCACAAATGAGCTATTTCTTCTTGCATGATTGGCTAATGTTTCAGCAGCAACAACTTCATCAGGCTTACCACCGGTATTCTGGAATATTAATCAACATCATTAAATTATCAACGAATAATCATAAAAATAAAAACAACCTGCAAATAATCTTGCAACCAAACTCACGATTTAAATAGAATATCCATTTAATTCATGATTTTACATGCTATCAAAAATAATATTGTGTGAATATCATGGGAAATTTCATTAATATTTTAGTGCACATTATATTGCAGTTATGGTTGAATAAAATTCCTAATACTTTAGCATTTCTATAGCCTTCTAGATTCATAAAATATTGTGAAAAAAGAGCTTCAATTGACCAATACAAAATCAATAGTATATACGCACAATTTATGTGCATAACACATAGTACATACAAAATAATGGAAGTACTGATTTTGGCTACTGTAACTTACCTTAATAGTTTTATATTTTTTCTTAGTAGCCGTATTTAAATCTTCATGAACTTTATCTAGTAGCCAGAACAGAAACTCTTGGGCGTCATGTTGACTATTCCCTCTATATTGCGTGCCATGCCTTTCAACTGCACCCTATAAATATAGTAGAGTATTTTCTACACTTAATTCATATAGAATTTCGTAGAAGTGCTTAGAAATAGTTTCTATACTTATTTTTTATAATATTTAACAATAACAAGTGGAAACTAACATCAATTACTTCTACTACTACTAACTTTTTGGAACTATGAAGACCTTGCATAGTTAACAGTCAGTAATTAAAAGGACAAGATTAATAAAAAACATATGTTTAAAATGTATAGTAATGTATATACCTTAAATGCAGTACTCATATCAGCTGAATAGTGACAAGCCCAGAGGGCTTTTAATAATGCTGCCAATTGTTCCGTTACTTCTCCACGAGTGCCATACTTTTTTGAATTTATTTTATTTCTCTTTTGTAAATCTACCTGAAATAATATTTACATTATTAAACAAAACATATAAACATTGAGAAAAGTTATCAACACTTCGATATTTGCTATCACTTAATTTTCATTCAAACAAGACTACAAATAGGCATTGGATAATAATAACAACATCATAAAGAAGATGTTGCAATAAATTTCAACTTCGACCTTTTTTGTTTTTTTCCATTTTGTCTATGAAAGATATATATTTTTGTAAATCTTTTATATTTTTACAAGTCCGACTTAACAACTAGAAGGCACCGTTATTTTCTAATATTCGGTCTGGGAAAAAATGTCTGCGTACATTTAGGTGAGACATAACATATGTTGCGAAAGAGGATGGATATTTACATTTGATATTCTGAAACTTCACTAAGTTCACCATAAGAGTATGTAAAAGATTTTTATGTGTAAAGAGACATGGTGGAGTTTATTATTGTGCTGCTATTAAATAATCTGTTATTATGGTTTTTAAAGAATATGATATATATGTTATTTAGAAACACCCGCATTTGCGATATATCCTGTGTTACGGGGGGACTTCACAAACATGAAACAGACGCAAAGAACACCCAGACTCAGAACAACAGTTCTTGGATCACACAAAACGTTTTCCCATGTCGGGTTTAAAACTACAACACTCAGCACAGTGGAGAATGGCGTGGCGACCGTTTGAACCACTACACCATCCATGCAGTCATAAGTTAAGGTAACCACTCTAATTTGCAAGAATAATAGCATTTGTTATCTTTGATTACTTTACTTTTGTTCATGAAAAAACAATATCTGAAATCACTTCACTTCACTTTCCTAATTAAGATTAATTAATTAAGAATTAGGTGTTTCATAAAGTTATAATACTATGTATTTTTGTTAGGTTGCATAAGTTAATTCTGTGTTTTAGTATAAAGGAAAAATTGGATTAATTTATAAGCTTTTCAATACAGTAGGTAATTAGTAAAGGGCATCAACGTTGCATCAGTCATTCATTGTTGAATAAGAATATGATACAAAATGATGATTATGAGGAAAAAACCAGTGTTACACATTATTTTGCAAAATGGTTTTAGGATATATTTTCTGTAGCAACACTGACTCAGATATCATGGTATATAATATATGTATATACCAACTACACATTATTATCACTAAAGTATTAATTATTTTTAACCACTAACTTTATAATGCTCCAGTACAAAATATTCAGCAATAACGTCAGTATGTGAAAGGCACTGCAATACTGCATTCATGTAGCAGGTGTTACCATGGTTCTTGATACCAGTAGCTGCCGGAGTAGAACCAGGAGGCCATGGGGGATCTCCACTACATGGCACTCGTTCACCATTCATCAGAGCTGGTGCTGACTTCACCTAGAAGGAAATATTATCAATAGTTAACTTGAAACGAAACAGTACAATTATTTCTGTTTAATAGATTAATCATATTCTGAAAAAAAGTTCAACAAAATTGTTAAATAAAAATTATCAGGTCTCTAGAACAGAAGGTTAAAAAATGTATTCATTAAATTCAATTTAAGAATTCTAACATAATCACACATGGATGTCAAGTGAAACTAAAGTTGTACTTTTGGAAACAAAAGCTCTGGAGTTTTTTTAGAGATGTTGATGTTTCTTATCACACCACACCTGTACATACAAATATTGAGTAAGTGTTCTACAAATAGAAACTAGATCATATTGTTTATTTTTATGGAATACTAAGTAATAAAACAATTTCCGATCGTAAACCAGTGTGTGTTATTGACAGTAATATAATTCTTCATCATCATCATCCTCATAAACAACATTGTATATAAATATTCACCATTCTTTCCATCTCATGAGAGATTGTAGTATTGGTTTCATTTAGTAGTATTAAGTTAACTTTGTAATTAAGCTGGTGCACAATACAGTGATATATATTAAGTAGATACTAGTGGCGAACTTATATACGATTAGTACCTTATACATTAGTATAAAACTATATGGCCAGTAAGGTATAATAAGCCAAAACCTCCTTTTCACGGGAGGTCTATTTAGAGCAGTAGACTGTTAAAGTGTAACCTTATATGTTGTTTACAAGCTCAAAATTCATATTCATAAATACATGATATATATGACTTTCAGTATATTTTAACAAATAAATAGAACATTTAGATATATTAATACTCGATAAAAACTGTTTGTACCCCCTTTGTACACAAATGATACAGACAGAGGTATCTCATATTTAGAATTATCAATCTTGTTTATATATAGAAGTGCACGAAACTTACATGGGCAAATAATGTATGCTATATAATTATAAATTATGTAAAAATTGCTATATGAGACCATAAGGGTCCAGAAAATATTTTTATCTATCTTGGTTAAAAAAATGTACAAAATGGTAA
This sequence comes from Hypercompe scribonia, assembly GCA_949316085.1. Lineage (NCBI taxonomy): Eukaryota > Metazoa > Arthropoda > Insecta > Lepidoptera > Erebidae > Hypercompe > Hypercompe scribonia. The sequence goes on from OX438975.1 coordinate 10,913,234, forward strand.
TTTAAGTTTTAGGACATTCAAATAGGTGTAAATTAAACTGTTAACATTTATTATGAAGATCACTCATAATAAATGTTTACTTTGATGACAAGCATGTTCAAAGGTCTAATTTATATTATTGACAGTTATTACAAGCTATAATCATATTTTTCAAGTAACTATGTTATACATTTCAGCAAGTACAGTGAAAGCAAAGTATCTTATAGTAGCAGATAAATATCAGGCTTAGGTGCGACTTTGTAACATTTCTCTATCAAACTAAACTAGGCTTTAGGTACAGCCTATGATAGCTCCAAAAAGACATGTATCAAAAGTTCCTATTAGATACAAAAAACTAATGTTGTCACAATAAAACTAAACAACTTATTCCATTTTCAAATTCTGAGGAAGCCACTGCACCCTATTGAATTTGTATTAGTTAGACTCATGAACACATACTAAAGTTCAAACATCATTACAGTTATGCTATGGAAGAAAATAATGTGCACAGAATAGGCACTTCTGGTTTGCACCATCACATTCAGTTTTTTATTATATAATGGGGATATACCTAATTTCTAATCAGAAACTTATAAGAATTTGTTGAGTGAAGAAATGTTATCAAGGCTAATACAATTCTGATAATGAAGATACATTTTACTTGCTATATATGCAAAATATAACTTTTTCAAAGAATTAACACTTACGCCTGAAACATGAACAGTACTCATGTGTTGCGCTATCTTGTTCAAGAATCTTTTCCATGATGGCCTTCTAAATAACTTCCTTTCTACATTATCATCCTTTGTAGTTTCACTAATGACTGAACTGGTGCTAGTTGGTTTAATGTCATTCTCGTTACTTTTGTTCTTACTAGATCCAGGTTTTGTAGTTCCAAAAGGATTACGAGGTAACGTAAATGTACGTTTTAATCGAGATCCCTCCACCTGCTTCTGTGCCATACTGTTTTCAGCCATTTCATTTATTAATTCGCTCTCTGAACAAGATTTCAACACAGTAGATAGGTTATTGGTAGACATATTAAATTATGAATAGCTATCACTTTACATTTATAACTTATTTTTAACAATAATCCAATAGAAAACATTGATATGTCACTGACGTTAACGCCATTTTGTTTTTTTTTCAAGTAACTTTGTCTATGCCTGATAGGGATTGAATAAGGAATTTAAAACTTCGCTAAGATTTTGATATTTGATATAAAATAATGTGCTGTTAGATGTCTAGATAAAGTATGTTACACATATTCTAAAAAATTTGTATGTTATATTTTACTGTTAATCATTAAATCAAACTCTTTTATCAAAAGTAAACGTCCTGTAGTTAAATTCTATAGTAGAAAAGAAATGACTGTAGTGAGCTTTGATTTTACACTGTTATTTTGATATTTATATTGACAACACTGCATTGTAGGAATTTAGAAATGTTCCGTTCTTAGAAATAGGTACCTTCAACGAGCTAGGTACTTTATGAGTCATGTTATTTGTATTAAATATACTGAGGATATCAAAACGTAGATATAAAGGCTATTCTATACTTATAACCACACCATTCTGTAAAATATAATGGTTAAAATCTACATCCATAATAAATTTAAAGACAATATATGAACCTGTACATTTCTTAATATATAGTGATTTTAACAATTTAGATAAAATATGTAAAAATAAATGGCCTGACTGCGTAAAAATCGTACTTAAATGTACAAACTGCAACGTATTTAACATTTTTTTATGTTTATCGTTTCTAATTATATTTTAATATTTAAATTATTTAAATAGATTTATAACAATGTTATTGTTATTATTTATATACTTTTACATGAATATCATACTGAAAAACTTAAGTCTTTTACGATACCATCATAGACTGACCTACTAATAAAAAAAAATTTTAAGATTTTGCTATTATTAGTGTAATGTGCCCTTTATTAGGGCTTATATAAAATTTGACTGAAACTGATAAATCTGTGATATACCTAACAATAAATCAACGGTGGTTTTAATATTTTTGAGGCATTGTTTCATGATTTACTAAAGTTATCAATTTTTAATGAACCTGTAGTAGGTAGATGTGTTTTAGTACTTGTAGTACAGCCTTTTTTCAGTAGAAGAATACAAAAGTAGTTCGCAGATTATATGAATACCGCATTCTTGCTGAGTATTTCTAGATTATTTTTGGTAATTACTTTGATTATGTAACAAATGTCAATTTGAGCCCGTAAAAAGATATTTAATATTTAGGCTATGTATTTAAACAACACTGTCTAAAGTTTTCTCGACTGATTCTCCACTGATACTGCCAATATTCACAGGTACAATAAAAATATTTTTTCCCGTTTCTTTACTGGAACACGATTTTCTTCCAGCTTTTGAACCGTTTTGTTATTATTTAACAACTTTTGAAAGTATTTTGACTATCTTTTATTTTGTTGAGTGCGAGCGCTTCGCGATCGCATCGCGACTACTAAAAATGCTGAATAAAGAATGTTTTGGCAGAAGATCTAAAAATATAGCAGTAGGCGATATAGCAATCAAACGTATTGTTTTCATAGAGCAATATATTAGCGACAGTGCTAGATTCTTAATTGTATTGCGGTTATGAAAAGGCATACAAACCATCAATGGCGATTGATTATTTGTGTTTCTTTTTCTACTATAGCTAAAACTAGTAAGCTTCATGAAATTTTACATTTACAATGTGATTTTTTTAATCTATTTCATCCAGAGGAAAACTTTTTTCCCAGTGACTAAAAAAATAACGATGATATAAGTGAATTCGTAAGCAAAAGTTAGTGTATAATGTAAATTAATCATATTAAATATTTATTTATGTGTGGCAGCGCCTGGGCGGTAAAAAGTACCACAGAATTTCATCAAGCCCTAAACATCTGGTACATTAAAAATCAGAGATATTCCTGAAATAAGTTCTTAAAGAAGATGGACAAATTTCAATGGACTAAACGGCTGTTTTTAAGTTCACGTGTTGGTTCACTAAATATTCCCCCTGAGCAATGTCCTGTAGAGTCTCAAACAAATCCCATAAAGAGGTGTTCGAGTTTGAAAATTACCTGCTCTAAAAAAAGGCTCATTTGCACACCAACTACACGCTTTAACCTTTGTGAGTTTTGTCCGACGAACTCGTCAACTACTTTCCATTCAAAGAACTTAGGAGCACTCATTGTCCACATTTCCTCGGATTCGCATTCCACCCCGTGCCAGATGAGTCTGTCTGGTCTTCCAGCTATACCGTGCAAGAATGGTCTTCAGAGCCCGCCTACCACTCCTTACCCCGCGGATGTATCAATTATTTCGTGTCCAGCGGATTTACTACCAACTCCTTGTGATTCACAAACTCCCACCTGTCAAAAATGTACCTCGTTGAACAAACCCAGTCCCATGAGTTTACCAGAAATTCCAGCTCCAGTACGATCATCAATAGTCCCCCCTCCTCCGACTTCCCCTGTAGCCCAACTGACAAACTCTCAACCACCACCAGTACCTCCTCCTAAGGTTAGTGTTTATTGACTGTTATATTTATACCACGCGTTTGGACTGTTTAAAAACTATTATTTAGTCATCTACGCAGATAGTTATTTTGTCTTATAGTAGTGAACAATATCTACGTCAAAACGGTAGTTGGTATATAATTATATTGTTATATGATTATATAATTAACATGCACGAAATCATTTAATGGCTTACCTTAAAAATGTCGGAATATATTGGCACGCTTAACATAATTCATTTTATTTACAACTTTATTCATAAAAAACATTAGTTCACGTCCTAATTTTCTTCTTTAAGACCGTGCGGACTAATTTCCTGGAAGACGCATGGCTCAAATTTCAGTTATTGATGTGGAAAAACTTCCTGCAGCAATGGAGACGCTCGTCACAGACAGCTGCAGAAATATTGTTACCATTACTCACAATGATGCTTGTGCTGTTAATACGGTGGCAGGTAGCACCAATGCATAGGCCCATGAGAACTTATCCACCTTTACGTGCTTACTCGTTGTTCTATAGTATGCAAGTGATGTAAGTTGAAGAATTACATGTATTTTTACTTACCTTGAATGATAAAAATGTTAGTTTTTAGCAATGATATGGATAAGATCAAGACTGAAGATTGTCTATTAAGAGAAATAGATATGAAGATATCACAACCTATCTCATACATATATTACTAATTCTATATAATTTATCTGTATTGTACATGTAGAAATTTGTCCTTGTCGTATAGTTACGACTTATTTATAGCCTAAAGTTCCTCTCAAAAAAACTCTCAAAAACTATAATCGGTTTTATTTGTTCAAAGAAGACTGCTACTGCCATACTGGTTAGAGCCACTTATTTTTAACCAATTTTATTAATATTGGTGGTTTTTGTAAATCTGTTTGTAAAGGGAGAAGTTATACTGTTAAATTTTACAGATAAACGGGAGCCTGTGTGTTGCATAACTATACAGGTTTCAACACCCGTTCAGGCAACCGTTAAAATACGCCTGTACAATTTAACTGTACAAGTAAAATTGAGAATGTGTGATGGTCGTCCCTGCGCAGGTGTCAATTGTGCCATGATTGCTAGAGGAGACAGCGTCGAATTCTGCTACACAAGTAAAAGTTTGTACGAGTATAGGTTTGTCGGTACGTGTACATACACGTAGCGTTAAGCCTATATAACCTCTACTCGGCTCAGGCTTACGTGACAGCTGTAACTATACAGGCAAACTTATCAGCTACACCCCACCGTGTACTGGCCAGCTGAAATTATAACTTAGATTAAGACTGATGCATATTCTTAGATCTGAAGTTTAAGCAAAAATATTAAAAAATGAATGGTGTCGTGGGACACCAGGTAGGAACGAAGTTCTTTCGGATAATGTGGAATCGACACAATTTGCAAAAAAAATCGTGCTCAATTTTATGTAGGTTTTCTTGATTTTTCTCTTAAATTTTGCTGATTAGTTTTTATTTAAGTACAAGAAAGTATTTAGGAAATTCAGTATTTTAGGAAATAAAATAATAAATTCCTTAAAATAATAAAATAGCACACATGACGCGCTTTCGCGCCTGCGCACGTCTCATTTAACGGTTTTATTCCACGCACTTTTTTCCACAGATTTATTCCACGCACTTTTTCCACTTACGGTTTTACTATCACATTTTTTTCATTTCGGTCCCGCAGCGAAATCCCTATCCCCTCCAAGCCTGCCGTAAGAAACTTCGTTCCAAAAATTGAAAAACACATTTTCTCTTATATTTATTTCACTTCAATTATATAATTCAGTGTACATAACTAAGTATTTATTATCACCCTATTGCAGTCCAATGCAAGACATAGACCTCTTCCATTGCATGCCAATCTGATAATGTAATGATTTCAATTCATGACTTCTAACTAGACCTTAGTCTCTTAAAAACTCCTGACGTTAGTCAGTGATAACTTGTAAAAAATATTGTTTGTGTTATTATATAACATACATATTTTTATAAAAAGTTATAAGATTCTTCATTTTTCAGAGACAACTTTGGTACAAAACAACTTTCCTACTGTTATTTTTAGTTCTATTTTCTTCTCCTGCAAAATCATTCAATTATCATACACAATATTACTCTCACAGACTTTGCTTAAGGTGCCAATAATTATACAGTTTACGTTTCCATTAAAAACATTTTTTTTACAGAGCGGGCTTAGATCCTGGTAAAATCAGAATCGCATATTCACCTACCAGTCCAATATTAGAGGAAGTAATAGTGTCAGCTATGGCTACGTTATTTGCTGAAAACGAACATTTGATTTATCAACAGTTAGCTCCGTCAAAAAGAAAAAAGACTTTTATTCGTAATCAAATATCTAGAAGATATTTGACGATAATTGAGGCTACTTTAAAGAATAATTCTCGGATAATATCTTTTGCTAATAGTAACGAATTAAAAGGGCTCTATGCCAAAGAAAAGACTACTCGAACAATTCTCGCTGCCGTTGAATTTGATGATCGACTTAGTGGTGAGTTTTATTTATTTTCCGTGCTTAAACACCTTAATATAAATTTATAGTATATAAATTTTTAGTTTTCGTATACCAGTGTTCCAAATACAAATTAGTAGATACGTAAAACCTTAGTAACAATGGAGATGTTAAGTCGGACTTTAACAAGTTAGAATGCTGTCTTTTCTATTAGGTTATTTTACGAAATATAAATGACACAAACAATTCAATTAAATTAACGTAACTATGGCTATTGTTCGAACTATTCAAGAAAATATCACTACAAAGAGAAGGAAAACTTGAGACTAACACTGTTTCAACTCGTCTGGCCAGCGTGGTACAGTAGGCCAAAACCTCCTTGCTATGGAGAAGACTATGTTTACGACCAAAACTATTATTCAAACAGTTTTGTTGTATCAATAATTACAAATATATTTACCCTAAGCCTCGATAGGTGTCGTTGTACTGCTTGCCTGAATCGCGCTATTTTTGTTTACCAGCATTAGTATAACTTACTGTAGATTCATTAATAATAAAAAAATAATAATAGATCAGATAACAGATGTGGTTTTATTATGGACCCTTCTATTATATCGTAATAGATCAACCAGGTCATGTTTACGCTAGTCGTAACAGCCTATGTCCAGCAGTGGACTGTTAAAGGCCTTTGATGTTGGCCAGTGTCTGTAATAAGTTTATGTTTACATTTTTATATTATTTGCATCCATCCTTATAGAAAGGCGAACTATTGATTACCACATTAAGTTCGAACTTTCTGATTTCGAAAAATTTTTATGTTGGTGTTGAAATTATATAAATCAAATATTTATTTCAGGTGCAACAGATTTAGCAGTAAATAATCTGTCATATTCTCTAAGATTCCCTGAAAGACTTCGTCAAAATTCATTTTATAAAATTGGTGGAAGGGATTGGAAAACTGATCGGGTTTTTCCAAATTATGAATTAACTGGCCCCAGATTTCCGTACTCATATGAAGGGGGCAACGATCCAGGTGAAAAATCTATTGCAGATAAAGTGAACTATAACTTTGTCCACCTATCTTTTTATGCAAAAAAACTAACCACATAATTTAGCGTTAATAAATATTGTTTGAGAAGTATCGTGAAGTCAGGGTAAACTTTACTAAAATTCATTTTATAATAATTGATTAATAATTCCCAAATAACTTACATAAATTTATATTGCATGACGAGAAAATAATGACATTAATTTTTGCATTTTCGTTTCTTACACTTTGTCGTCTTAATACTTAACTGGTTGCTTCGAAGTTTTGCTTACCAAAAAACAACACTGTCCAAAGAAACAAAAAATGCTTTCAAAGGGGTAATAGGTAAATAAATAAATTCATATTTCCAAAGTGTTTTTTTACAACATAATAAAGCACAATCTGCACTGCCTATTGTTTTTTAATGTCTTATAAAATCAGTTTCAGGATCATATACCAAAAAAAATAATACGTTATTTAATTGCGCAGGTTACATAAACGAGTTGTTTATAGCATTACAACATGCAATTTCTACAGAATTGATATCTAGATTGACGGGGCATGACATTCGTTCATTATTCGACGTGCTAGTTCATAGATTCCCACATGCCCCTTATTGGGAAGACAATTCGTTGGCTGTGTTAAAGCTTTTGTTTCCCATGTTCGTTATGTTAAGCACAAGCTACTCAGCTATCAATATTGTAAGGGCTATTGTTGTGGAGAAAGAATTGCAACTAAAGGTAATTAAATGTGTATCAATATATTTTACCATCCGTGACGTTTTTTTTAATTTAATTTATGTACCTACATATCCTGTAGGGTATGATTATGCTACACAAGTTTAATCTTAATTTCAAAATCATCATATCTATACCATTATGCTAAGTACCAATAAGTGGGTGAGTTCGCTATTATGAAATCCAAATAATACTCCAATATTTTAAAACATTTATTCCATTCAAAGTTTATAAAAATACTAAGTAATCTATAGAAGCTTTTAGTTTTTGACGCTTTAGACATACGTATCAGCAGACAAATAATACATGCAAACAATTAAACATTTAAATAAAATAAAACCAATATATGTAAGTGCAAGCTCATTTTGTTCAGTAAGTTGCACTTAAGTATCTGGTTATTTTAGGAATCGATGAAAATCATGGGTCTACCTACTTGGTTGCATTGGACGGCTTGGTTTTGGAAGCAGTTTATCTTTCAACTATTAATAGCAATCTTAATGACTATACTTTTGAAGGTGAGTGTGAGATTAAAATAAATACAATTCTGATCATTTATTTTGCTATCTTTAAGTTATTAAGTGACAAAACTTTATTGTAGAAACTAAAATGAAAAACTGATTTAAACAGGTATAATTTTACGGTGTTCGTAACTCTTTTGTATTTGAAATTTTGAAAGATGAAGAAATGTTTGTGTGTTTGTTTTTACCAAACCTACACCGTACTTATTTGCGATATAAAACATCTATATTAAAACTTGTAAATGAGAATGCAGTTTATCGTTTACTTTCACAGCTTTACACACTTTATTTATATGGTAAAAGATAGATTCTCGTTTTACTTAATTATGTGACAAGTTTTTTATGCGAATGTGGCTATTTAGATTTTTTTATATATCTTGATGTTAGTTTTATTAAAATAGATAGGGCCTTTATCGAGAAAGGTTATAGGTAAAAAAACATTATTCTATAACCAAAAGGATCCGAGCACCAATGAAAAATGATACAAAAACCAAAAAACAATCCCTTTATAGAGACGCAGACCAAGTTGTGCGGTTTAGCTAGTGATATACAAATAAATCCATTTCAAATTACATATTATTTACATTCAATCTTTTCATAACTAACCATTACTAAAATTTTCACTGATATTATCACTTATTCACTTATTATAGATCGTAATATTTATCCAAAAAACGAAAATAAATAAAAATAGAATATAATAAATATACATATATCTTCATTTATTTTTAGGTGCACTGGTTTACAAATGAAGAGGGTTATGACAATTACGCTGTTTTCACTAATACACCGTGGACAATCTTGTTATTTTTTTTAATGCTCTATTTATGTTGCATGATATTTTTCTGCTTTATGTTAAGTACTTTCTTTTCAAAAGGTATGTAAGTTTTATAATAAACTTTATGCTTGTACATATGTATTAGGGCATTTGAAAAGTTTATACACTTAAATCAACTAGAGCTAAAAATTAAAAGTCAAAAAAAAATCTAACGATGATGAAGTTATTGGATATAATTACTTAATTTGCATGCACATAACATAACATGCACATAATTTCTCTTTATGGGAAAATATAATTCTGTCACTGAATAACTTATTAAAAAAGTAGCATAAATCTAATAGCCCAAGAGTATTTTCGGCATGTTAAAGTGGTCACGGCACACATGACACACGATGGTCGACGCGAATGAAGTAATAGTCTGGAATAGAGACCAAAAATCAGAGTACAGGGTAATAAAACTTTAAAAGTTGCAGGTCGGTCGGTCTTTAAAGGTTTTTAAGGGTTGTAAGTCGCTCTGATTAATGAACACTTTTGTCCAACGCGGATGTCCTATGACTGAAATGATGAAGATATTTTTTTTTCAATCAAATATTTTACGAGTACAAAAAAAGAGGAGTATAATCATTAAATAAAACTATTTATGTTGTAGGTAGTACGGCTGCACTATTCACTGGAGTGATCTGGTTCCTAACCTTTATGCCAACCTTCTTGTTAAGTACGGATGCGGAAATATCAATAACAGGACAAATTCTTGCCTGTCTTTTTATAAATACTGCTATGGCTTTTGGTTTCCAACTGATTCTAGCCCACGAATGTTCTGGAGGTAATCAATTACATTACATTTGTTGTTGACTTCGTATTGAGACCAATTTAGTTAGAATGCAGTTAACACCTATATATATTTTAAGGCACTATATCTTCTATGCGTCACTGAATCGAGTTATTCATTATACAAAGGTATTCGAGACACTAGACAAACTGTACTTTATTTGTTGAATTTAATGTAGTAAAACCTGAGCACTGTATTATTTTACTTCTTTATCAGTCTGATAACATGAAGAATTTGTAAAATACTGAATTGTTAAAAAATTCTGAACTGTCTGTCTGCCTGACTCAAGTGCTTATAGAAAAATAAATGAATACGTGCACGTGTAATGAGTACACGAGTCTTCACCACAACTACTTCATCGTCATATTTTGTCACCTATTACGTAATTCTATTTGGAATCAGCAGGATCACAGAAGATAAATTCTGGTAAGAAAAAGAAATAGGGCGAGAGAGTTTGTTAGTGGATCGGGATTGCGTAACTGTCTCGCGTTTGGTGAGGCCACAGAGAGGCATTCGCTGGTCATGCATATCACTAATTTCACAATAATCATTTTAATCAATTTTTAATGGGTAGTTTATTTTCTGATTAGGAATACAGTGGGGAAAATTTCTATCATCACCATCGACGGAGCGATCTCGTTTTATGTTCGGTCACGTGGTGACTATGTTAATTGTGAACTGCGTGCTCTTTATGCTGGTTACATTGTACTTTGAGCAAATATCTGGAAGACCTTTTGGTGCGGCTCGACCCTGGTATTTTCCTTTCCAATTGGAGTTCTGGTGGCCCGGTAGAAAACCTGGTGATTATCCGTTTCTCAATATTTTTAACCTTACCTCTACTAATACTACTGAATCTGAAAGATATTTATTGTTTAAAATCTAATTCTTACAAATAGAAGTCTTGGAACTGGCTATAAAATTTTGAAACGTGAATCATTCTAGGTTGGACACAAACCACCTATTTAAATTTGAAGAAAATTATCTCTTATTTGTAAATTTAATATTTATTAGTAGCCATGTGCAACAAAAATACATTCAAATATAAACCTTAATTTGACCTATATGTCTGTATATCAGTTTAGATCGCATAGAGGAACATTTTCTTTACGCAATCATAATCCTATTAGCAATGAATTCATAGCTACTAAAAATAGATCTCCGTTTAATACCTATAGCGTTTCATATAAAAATTAAAGAATCCCTATGTCAACATGCCTTACTATAAAAGATTTTGGAAATAAATTGAAAAAGAAGATTGGCGTCTCTAAGACGGATAATAAACGCTTTAAGCTTTGGCCACTTTGCGCCTTTTACGGTTCAGTTATTCACGCGCATCAAACAAATATGAATATATAGCCAAAATACTATGTAATATTAAATGTAACATTTAAGGCAATATCTCGATAAAATATGTAAAAGTAATAAATATATTCCAAGTTTATACCTTTACAACTCTCATTCTGGTTACTATTGTGAGTTACCTATAAAGTTTATTTTTAATTGCCGTACTTTATAAACAGCTGTCAATGACATTCGAAAAAATAACGAATCTGATAGTGAAGATTATAAAATTATACGCGAAAAGGATCCCGAACATCTGTCTATTGGTGTCAAAATCGAAGTAAGTATTTTGTAGTAACATAATAATCAAGAACGGTCGCACGTTACCCTTTATTTACATACACATAATATAATTTTGAAACCTCAAAAAATAGGGATACCGAAAATTAAAAAAAAACCTGTTACATGGGGTACAATAGCGAGAATATAATTGCAAGAAACATATTTATCAACATACGATACTCATATTTTAATAACAGAGGTAGCAGTATATTAAAGCCGACTTCTTAAAATTGTAATAGCCTTTGATCTTATGTTGTTCTATTTATTTAGACGCTAAAATGCTTGGTGGTATTCCAAAATAACTATCTCATAGACCCAGTTGATAATTATTCATTTGGATAATAAGAATATTTCAGAAAGATTCTTTTTCTTCTTACTCTTCTTTCAGAATTTGACCAAAGTCTTTGGACATAACACTGTTGTTGATAATTTAAATTTTAATGTTTACAACGATCAAATAACAGTTCTTTTGGGACACAACGGCGCTGGCAAAACGACCACTATATCTATGATAACAGGTTTGTAAAAATATCTAGCTTTCAGCCCTACGAATCATGTCCTCGTACATACCCCAGATGGTAGAATTCCATTACAGGTAACCTACAACCGACATCTGGTAAAGTGAATGTGGCTGGATTTGATATGAGTACGCACGCTAAAATTGCACGCTCTCATATCGGATTGTGTCCACAACACAATGTACTTTTTGATGAACTAACCGTCAGAGAACACTTGAAGTTTTTTTCGAGGTTAAAAGGTCTCACTGGCACTGAACTGAAAGCTGACATAGAGGAACTCATTGAAAAGCTGGAACTTGAGGCAAAGGTTGGTTACAATTGCTGAATTGTGATTTTTTGTGCCATATTTTTTTTTATAACGGGTATTATATTATTCTACAGAGTGATTATCCATCCAGCGGTTTATCTGGTGGTCAGAAGCGTCGCTTATGTGTTGGTATTGCACTTAGTGGTAGAGCGAAGGTAATTGTTTTAGATGAACCAACATCTGGCATGGATCCTGCTTCTAGACGCGCCCTGTGGGATTTATTGCAAAAAGAAAAAAAGCGTAGGTTATTAAAGTGTTCAAAAAATAAAAGTAGTATTTGTTTTAAATTTTAGTAATATATAAGTAGTGAAGGTTACACTAATAGAAATTTGTAACTATCGTTATTGTAATCTTAACAATCATAAAATAATGTTATATATCATTCGTAGACATTTATTCAGAGTTAAGTTTCTATTTTAATATACTACATTGTGCGATACAAAACGTAACTTATAGACTATAAGGCTTATGAAAGTTACATTACAAGTGGATATCACTGATTTATTCAATGTTTATGTTTAATTAGAACGTTCAATGATTCTAACGACCCATTTTATGGACGAAGCAGACATTTTGGGTGATCGAGTGGCAATAATGGCACAAGGTAGACTACAATGTGTTGGATCTCCTTATTTTCTCAAGCGTCGCTATGGAGTTGGATATACACTTATTGTTGTGAAAGACGTTAACTTTGACACCGAAAGTTGCACTGCACTTATTAGTAATTACATTCCTAACATTGCAGTTAAAGAAGACAGAGGTAAGTTATTTATGAATTTAAAAACTGAACTCCTAAAATTTTTTACGTTATTAATAATGTTTATTGTAATATTTTAGGTACTGAAGTAACTTACAATTTACCAAATGAATATTCACACAAGTTTGAGGAAATGTTAAGTAATTTGGAACAAAACACTAAAACTATTCACTTCGCAAATTATGGATTGCTAACTACCACGCTTGAGGATGTTTTCATGTCGTATGTACTTTTTTCATACAGAAAAATGATGCCTCAAAAAACAAAGATGTCATAGCAGCGACGAGTGCATTTTCAGCATATAAAAAAAATGTCATATGCTCCACGTATAAAGTGACGTATGGGCACTGGACACACTTAAAAAAGTGGGCAAAACCATCTCAGTATAAAAGTATCTCTTACCAAACACAAAAACACAAGTCAACTCTATCATGAATAAAAAGTCGACAAATACTAAACCTTACTAATAAAATTGAATCAAGACGACAGGAGCAGAATATTAACACTACAGATTTTAACTAACACCTAACTCTAACCTAGCGCTTGTAACTCTAACCTATTTTTCATTTGAAATAAAGCAGTTTTCTCCGGTTTTCTACTGTATACTTACGTCCCTTTTCAAAAAATCAGCTACACATTTCGGAAAAGCGAAAGGAAGTTGTAGCAGACCAAATTAGCTAAATAAATATATAAATAGCTATTTATGTGTTACCTACAGCGTTGGTGCAGATTTAGCACCGGTAAAGACAGAGAAAACTAGCAAAAAGTACTCAGTTAAGGCAGACACTACCGATGAGAAGGATACCAATGATATTACATCAGCTTTAGAGCAATGTACGTATTTGACTCACAACAGTTACTACTTTGATATTATCATATATATATTTATTGACAAAAGAAAGCAATTTCAATTGTTTAAACTTTGACACTTAGTAATTTCGGATTAGAATCCAAAAAGATTAAGATTAGATTGAAGAATAAATATCAGGATTTATCAGTTCAGTAATATAGGCTTTCCGTATTACAACAGAAACCTAGTTCACTTGAATTGATATCTTTTAATTACAGTTAACAGTCCTAAAAGCGCAAAAACGGGATACTTGTTACTCATGTATCGTATATTGGCGGTGTGGCTCAAGCTTTTAATCGTATGGAGACGTTCTTGGTATCTTGTGTTACTTCAATTTTTTATAACTACATTATTACTTACCGCAGCACTTGGCCTGCTGCGGTACATATTGTCACTCGATCCAACCATCAAAAAAAGGATGCTTACGCTCACTACGGGGTATGTTTACGAAATTCAATTAGACTTTGTAACAATAATCATCATCAATAGCCTTTCACAGTCCACCGCTGAACATAGGCCTTTCTTTAGAAAGGAGGTTTTAGCCTACTATATCAAGTTTTCCTTCTCTCTGCAATGATCTTGTCCTGCGCACTTTGTTCCCTTAGTCACCTCTTACTATACCCATGTTATGAATAGGGTGACACTTCGTATTCTAAGTCCGTCACCACACGAACAGTTTATGTCAGAAATAAATAATATGCAATTTCTAAAATCAGCAAGTATCAAGATTCTTTTCAGTTTTGTTCACCTTTCAGATTGCTATACAGATACCGACGCTGAGTTTAATTATACTGTAAAACGATTTAATAGTATACTTTACTAAAACGTAGTGTAATCGACATTGTTAGGCTCACCATAGTCTTCTCAGTGAAACCTTCAAACGTCTTAGCCCAAAATAATTGTTTTAATGTTTAGGTTTAGGCAAACAGAAACTTTATTGGGTTTCAATAGCAATTTAACAGTAGGCGTTCTGGCAGCAGAAGCTTACCAGGAGATGTTTCAAAATGCTAACGTTGACGGGATGTCACTTACACCGATTGGTGAGGTACCGATGGAGCAATACTACTTAAAAAGAGTAAGTAACATCTATGATGTTAATTTTTTTCGTTCATGCCAAGTACAATAAAAATCTTGTAAAGTTTCACGGCTGCCAACGCTAAGAAACCATATTTCACTATTTTGCGGTTTGATCTACAGGTATTATGTTCATAAACCATTATTTAGTATGTACGCAATGTCAAAAATACGTTTTCCTATTTACATGTAAACTAAAATACAAGACAAGTTATACTTTTAGACACGTGATCACGTACTTGGGGCCTTACGTTATCGGATACTAATCGGTGCAACATTCGCCAACAAGTCTGTGACAGCTTGGTTCAGCAACTTTGGTTACCATGATGTAGCTGTTTCTTTAGCAGCGGTACATTCAGCATTATTGAGAACGTATAAACCTAACGCCCAACTTATCGTATACAATCATCCCTTGAAAGCGACTTACGCAGATCAGGTAACAATTTACGAATGTTATGATCATAACTGTTTTCTGCCAATTTCAGTAGTATTCAGTTTGAGTGTTAATACCTAGTTCTATATCAAAAATTCATGAACCAATCCTAATGTTCTACGAACACTCTTGGTCCGTGCAATGTTTAAAAAATAACTTTGTGAGGTAATTAGCACATATGTCTTGTATTTGAAATATAGATAGGCATAGAGAAAATTAATATCTTTAATTTTTATTACACACATGATCACGCATTTTTGTATGAGCATCAATACATAAATAATATTCTTGTGTCACCTAGGTGATATTTCTCACAAGATAAACCACATTTCAGACGGACATCCAGCTAATGATCAGCTTGATTTCTATGCAACTCTCAACGGGGATCGGTAGCAGCGTCGCGATCACGACTGCTGTGTACATCATGTTCTACATAAAGGTATTTATTTTAAGTTATATTTTTAGTTTGAGAAGCTATCCTATATTGAATTACATAGGAGTTGTGTAAGTTCACTTTGCAGTTCATAATATAATACATTCATTATCTATTATTCTCAAAGTTATAACCATTACAAGTATTAACTTCAAACCTGAAGTGAAAAATTTTCAAGAAATATTTTACTTCAATTTATTTTTACAGATTTTTATGCTCTGCAGGAACGCGTTTCAGGTGCGAAGTTACTTCAGAGGTCCGCCGGACTTCGTCCAGCTGCCATGTGGGGAAGTGCCGCAATCTATGACTGGATTTGGTTACTTATCTTCTGCTTTCCTATTCCTATCGCCTGTGCCGCTTTCGAAGTGCCTGGACTTTGTACCGTTGAAGAAATAGGTGAGCAAAAGATTTAATTAGGTTAAAAAATTTGCTTTGCTAAATTAGAATAAAGTAGCTGATAAAATAATGCTTACACTTTAATTATAGATTGCGTTTTCATTTATTGACGATATCCCAAATTGAAGTAAGAATTAATTATAATTTTGTTTTTAAATATCGACTTCAATTTATACTGTCTTACAACATTGCGAACCACTCTGTAAGTAAGACAAGACAAAGTGCATTACATAATCTATGTTTATGAGAACTGTCTAAATTAAGAACTTAGAAGTTCTCAATAATATAATTGATTATCCGAGTTTTCCCGGGACTCGACATAATAAACGGGTATCAAATCCGACTGTATTATAATACTTCCGTATGATTCCGAAATTTGTGCCGCAAATAGGTCGGTTTATCTAGAGTGATACTACTTAGGAGCTCTCTAAAGACTATTTTCAATTGTTTCGTTTCTTTTCTCAGCTCGGTTGTGGGTATGCATCATGGTGTATTGTGCGGCGATAATACCTCTCACATATCTCCTGTCACTTCTATTTAACGGTCCAGCCCTCGGCTTCATTTGTTATTTCTTTTTAAACGTGGTATTAGGTGAGTGCTTTATTTCTGCATGTTTCTTTTTGTCTTAATAGATATTACTTGTATATTGCGATATGAATTTACGTATTTTATGACCATTTAATTACTAATACTACTAAATATATACATAAAAGGTTAAGTTGGTTTGTGTACTCTTCAAAAGCTCAAAAACTCTACACCAATTAAAGTCAAATTTTGACACGATGTACAAGTCGGTTCAGAGATTGTTTTTATATTTCTCGTGTCGGTTTTGATCTTCATTTCTTATCAATGCAATAGCAATGTGCTACAGCGCAGCGTGACACAACTTTTTTGAATAGATTCTTTCCGTATAATATGATTATATCTTCTTGTAACTTTCGTTAAAGGGTTATTTTTATTTCTACATATTTAGTGGTATACATTTTAATGATTGCCGCAGTATACTACGAAAAACTTTAAACATACTGTATTTAAGTTCATTACCATTAGGTAATGAAACTCATTAGAGTTTAGTTTATGTTTAGCCCGATGTTAAATGATTATATTATGACATTTTTAGGTATGCTGGGTGCGCAAGTAGTAGAATCACTTCTTTCATCAAATGTCGAAAAAACGGCGGCAGCAGATGCTATGGATGCTTTCCTACAATTTCACCCTTTATACTGTTTGGTTACTTCTGTCAGGTATTTATACTTTCCTCTTAAAGAAAGAGAAGACCGATTATAATTGATTATATTTTGGATAGATAAAACATTCACATGCTGTTATTATCAACCAGATAAGTAAAATAAATAATATTACACATTTCAAACACGGCTCTCTGATTCCAAATTAGACACAGCCTACGGCAATCAAACTGTTGATAAATATACTGAAATGTATCTAAATAATATATAAATAAATAAATGTTTCGGACATTTAATACAACACTATCTAGTTTCAAACTCAGCAGAGTTTGTACTATGATAACTAGACTGACTGATAGAATACTTACTTATATAAAGATGATACAATAATAATAATACCTTTACTCTAAATATATACATACCACATACATAAACTACACCTAGACACAAATATTTGTACTGTGTGGGAACCAAACCCACAACCTCCATCTTAGCAGTCAGAGACACTAACCACTAGACCAAAAGGCCTGTCAATGTAAGTAGAAGTAGTGCAGTGTTAATTACAAAATTCTTTGTATTATATTTATTATGGACTACAATAAATCGCTTACTTTTTTATTACTTTTTTATCTCCAGGTACTTAAATCAAATTGGTCTTCATAGAAAGAGGTGTTTTCTAATGTGCGACTTATATAAAATTGTAATTGACGATTTTGTGTGCAACATTCGAACCCTGTGCGACATAGACGAAAGCTGTTGTTGTAATTATCTTTTAATAACTAATTACTATAAACTATCGTCTAATACGATTACCCATTTATTGAGATTGTTTATCTTCTAGCTAACGTGGTATAAGGTAAAGGCTCCTATTACGACGTTAGATAAAATGAGCTCTATTTAGATCTATTTTTATTTCGGCGTTTTATCACCATTTGAAAAACTTTAAGGTTATCAAGTCTTCATTCAAAACCTTTTACTTCATATATTAGAAAATTCTAAACTTTACACAAGGGCCACCTATTAAAATTAATCAGTTTGTGCAATGGGGGATCAGCAGTAAGACTTCTCATACAAAAACGTAGCGTCTTAAGTAAGCACACTCATTGATACCAACAAAGTTTTTATGCGATACTCTATCGTTCAAGTTAGTGACTATGGTTCACATCATTTTCCTATTATTTTACTTCGTAGACATTCCGTGTTTAATTGATTTTATAGTAAAAAGAAAACAATTATAAAATTCAGTCGTAATAAGATACGGTTTACAGGATTAGATCAAATCAAATCAAATCGAGTATATTCTTGGTAATAAGAGGTTATTGATGACAACCATACTGAAATTATCGTTTTCAATCATCAGCGCCTTCTACCATAGATAATTAGCTAATTATAATTATCCAGTAATAATTTCAAATTTGTAAAAGAAAATTAAACAAGTAACAACATAAATTATATTAAAAAGATCAATATTGATTAAAATAGATCATCTGTATTGGGAAAAATACTTTGTAGTATTTATTTCCTTATAAGTTTTCATGTAATGGATTATTTTATGAATTTTATAATTAGTTAAAATAAGTATTGATCATACAAACTGAACACGGCGGTATGTTTTATTCGCTATTAAAGTAACTATTAGTTAACTTTTGGTTGTAAAACGTTAATTCCTTAGAAAGGCTAAAATTTAGAGAGCGTGAACGTATATTTCAATTGGTAAAAAGCAATTTTTTTGTAAATCTGTTTATTTGAATCTTAAAAACGGTAATAAACGATAATGATTTAGCTATTTAGGTTTTTCATACAGCGAAATTTTAATGTGTCAAAATTACAATGATTAAATCTTAAGTAGTTCTTCTATTATGAAAGTAACATTTTTTATTCTTCCGTGATAGACTCAATGAACGACTATTACGGTGTCATTACTTCTGTAAAAGGAATTTCATAGAGGCTTTAGTGATGTAAAAATTTCAATACTTTATGCTTCGTGTAAACACATTGTACAACAGCTAAACATTTCTCTCGTACCTAAATCTTTTTATTATAAAAATTATGCAAAGGTTTCGAGTATATAATGTTAAAGACTTGTAATTATTATTTTTTATTATGAGTCTTTCAAAGTGACTCTACTCTGCCTGGCGGAAAGCATGAATAGAATCCAAGAGTTGTGGTCACCATACTCATAACAAATGCAGACAATGCAGTATGGTGACCTGTACTATGGTGGCCTTTTTTTTTTTTTTGACGAGGCGGGATATCCCTTCGGATCTCCTGCTCCTTAGGGTGCAGGAGACAGGAGTATGTGGGGTGCCCACTAAAAACCGCCCCGACAGCCGGCCTCTGACACCCTACTCTGGAGGGGACCCGGACCACGGACCATATAATTTCAGGTCCCCCCCAAATTGACACCATGCCCTGTTAGACCCTATCCCGGGGGAAAATATTTCTTCCCCACAGTTCTGACGTGGCGGCCCGACTGTAGGGTACTACCGTTCAGGCCGCCATCCTATCCCCTATCGCAGCAACTATTCTGCCCCCAGAGACCCCACTCTCTGGCGGCTCGCGATCTCATCGACGGTTCATGACGCCGTCGACGTCTTCTTCTCTCGGGATCGGCCCTCTCCCGATCCCGTTCAGCGGTCTCTTTTTGGACCATGACAGCTTCGCAAAAAGAGACCACTGCGCCCCAGCCCTCCTCACCCGCCAGCATGGCAGGATGGATTCCCGGCGGGGACAGGTCACGTCCGATTTGGTCGACCAGGACTCCGCGTTCAGACGCCCACGCGGGGCAGTCCTCCAGCGTATGTTGGGCGGAGTCCCGGTCGGCCACGCAGTGGTAGCATTGTGCTGTCTTCTCGCGACCGATCTTATTCAGATACTCACCGAAGCAACCATGCCCGGTGAGTATCTGCGTCAGGTGGTAGGTGACGCGACCTCCCTCCCTAGTACTATGGTGGCCTAGTGACATGCTTTTTCACGACCCACTTGGGGCCGTAAAAGGCATGACAGTAATCGTGGCAGTATAAGGCTCACACAGTTACCACGATAACTGTCACCCCTGCATCAATAGGCCTCCGGTCTCACACTCAACAACGAAACACGACATCACGGATGTGACGGATGCTGTCGCTTTAAGTTGGTCTTCTGTGGGAGGGCAGTACTGCCCCTGTCGAACCGGCCCTACCTACTTACCTACCCCTAAACCTCTGGACTTTCAACCGCATACGCTTGCCGCTAGACCAACCAGGGTTATAAAAATAGTTAAGTAAATAATAAATCCCACAGAAATAAACATGTTCCCTGGTGTAAAATAAAAATAAAGTCCCAAAGGGCATCGACCACTTTACATGGACTGCTAGCCTAGACATAGACAATTTATTATTGAAATAACAATATCATTTTTCAATGGTCTATACCCAATGAAAAACATAATTTTATGAAGTTTAGTATCAAGTCAGTTATATAATAAAATAAAATGTATTTTCTACAGTAACTATTTTTTTTCAATAACCTTTATAAGTAATTAAAATATAGTAGTTGCAACGTTTGAAGAGTGTTCTAATTATAAAGGCAAGCCAAGGTCGTCATTAAGAGGATAACCGAAACCCATTTTAGAAAGCAGATCGAAACTGAAAAGCAGACACAACCACATCCATAGTACGAACGAGCGTTTATAGCGCGAATGACAGATTACTTAGGCGGGAAACAATTAATCAAAGGATTTAAAAAAAAGTATTTTAATACACGTTTGTAGTTTTTAGGAATATATTTGTTAATCATTCCGATTTTGTTCTTCAACGATTTTTTCTACTGCATTTAATTATTTATTTACAACACAAACGATTTGTACTGCCTCAAATCAAATACATAAATGTCTTGTTAATCTTTTAAATATACTGGATTGTGGTACTATTGAATTATGACCTTAACCTATAAAATATTTTAAAACAACTACTCATAATTTACAATATTACAATTCAGCTCGCTCACGTTCAGGTCAAGTTTGGTCGGTGTTTGGATCAAGACACGAATGCTTATTTTTCTTACTTTAGTTTCAAATGTTGCCAGAAACCTTCGTAATAGAAGCCTTTACTTTAGTAAACCAAAACGACATTTCTATGTAAAAACCTATGTCCAGCAGTTGACTATTAAAGGCTGCTGATGATGATGAAAGGGCAAGCAAGCACATAAATTACCTGATGGTAAGTACCTACCACTATCCATGGACACCTGCCATTCAGAAATCAAAAATGTATTATTTCTCCTGCAAACAATCTCCCTCGGGTGGAATGACTTTTGTTTGATCTATAGATATCGTAGCTGACATCAGACGACATCCAATGTAGCGTTTAAATTCAAATATATTTTGTATGAGCCACTAATTCTCCACTCTAATTTCTCTACTATTAATAATAAAATAATTCTGAGAATTGTTTAACACAGTTATGCTAAGTTAAACAAATATCCTTGTTTTGAAAAGTCCCAATTGTTTTACACAAAAAAATATTTTTAGTAGTATTGATAGTGATGCAATAAATTAAGAATTAATCAAAAGTTGAGAATTAGTTTCAAACTTAGTTTAAGCATTATATTTATTACCTAAATAGTATGAAGAATTAGTCTAACAACTCATTAAATTTTTAATATTTCATATTAAGTTCATATAAAATATCTTTTAAACTAGTAATGAAATCAAACCGATAATATTTGCCGACATACACCTATACATCGAATATATGAAGCCGTATCGCAAATACAGCAGATAAATTTTATTTATATTGTCCGTTGCCGTGCTCGATTTAATTTAGAAAATAATGTCATTATAATTTTCTTGCTTCTAGTTCCTAAACATCCAAATCTCACTTGGGCGTTGCCAGGTGTACTGCGTTATCTCATAGATATGCTTATCACAGGCATTCTGCTCTGGATTTTGCTCATGATTATAGAATATGGACTCCTAAAACAGGTTACAAACATAGCATCATATATTTGTTTATATTTTTTATTTTAAGGGCCTGCTAAAGTGAATTTAATCTGCTTGATGGAAAGCATGAATAGAATCCAAGAGTTGTAGCCACTACATTCATTACAAATACAGACAATACAATGTGGTGACTTGCACTATGGCGGCCTAGTGATATATTTTTTCATACTCTGCTTTGGGATGTAAAAGACATGACAACCATCGTGGCAGTGTAGGGCTTACAGGCTTCCCACGATAGCTATCACCCCTGCAAGAATTGGAAAGGCTCGTTTGTAGTGCTAAGTAGTAGCTAGATGTTGAAAATCAAAAAAAATCAAGCATTTAAATATCGAATTTGCAATTTTTCGAAATGTATTTTATTGAAAGCCAGTAATATTAGCTTATATTAGCTGCGTTTTTAATCTTAATTCTACTCTCAGCTCAATATGTAAGAAAAATGGTTTTTTCGTGAAGTGAACTAATAATATTTATACGCGTCAGTTATTCGTACGTGAGAAGAAACCACCTCCAATAGACAAAAGTAGGGTTGATGAAGATGTCGCCACAGAAGCAAGTTATGCCCATAGAGTACACGAATCAAGCTTACACGATCAAGCTCTACTCGCACTGAAATTGTCAAAATACTACGGAAAATATCTTGCTGTTAACCAAATTTCTTTCTGTAAGTCATTTTGTGTCCAGTGCAAGTTTAAATATATTAATAAGTATTTGACAGCAGAGTATACAGATTATGCCAATGAGTAATCATAATTTACTGCATTGGTACACATTTTAATTTGAGCAAAAATATGATACAAAGCAAAAATATCACCACCATTATCTTACAGCACCATTAGCCGCAACAATGAGGAACATATGCATCACATCTGAGCGGATATATTTGATCGGTGCGATGTAAAGAGATCCGATCTAGTAGAATTTATCTATTTGAAATAAATTATCATTACCAATATTTTAGATTACTAAGACCTTTTTATACCATAGCAAAATATGTTGTACGTTATTTACAAAATGGATAAACAGTGTTTCCACATAGTTCCATGCCCAAACTATTATTCCTGTTTTCCTGAATTTAAATTATAATAACTTATGGAAAGTGAAAGTCAAGTGCTTTTAGTAACCACATGACTATGTGGCAAAATCTGTTTTATTTACGCCATGTGTGTAATTTTCTTGAACACACTCTACAGCTTAAATAGCTTGATGGATTTGGCATTTGAAGTGCTTTAAAATTCATGTTAATTGTAAGAGTAACACTTGATAAATGAAAATTATAAAGTTTACATCGCCAGGTTGTAAATTCTGACTATTTTTACGCCATAGAGTTTTTTCTTTCAATAATCAGATCTTTTTTAGGTGTGAATGACGGTGAATGCTTCGGCCTATTAGGAGTAAATGGTGCCGGAAAGACAACTACATTCAAGATGCTAATGGGTGATGAAACTATATCAAGCGGTGAAGCGTTTATCAGTGGATATTCTGTTAAAAAAGAACTCCCCAAAGCGCATGAAAATATTGGTAAGTAGTGATAAGTTACGGAATTAAAATATTATTAAAATAAAGTAAGATACGTTATAGATTTTGATGGTTCATGATTGTCGTGACCTTGTCGAAACTCGATGATTTAACAGTCTCCACTTTTCCACTTGTATTTTTCCAAATATGATATGTATACGTGATGACGTAATGCACAAACGCATATACTTTCAATTTAGTTTATGCAATTGTTGTTTTAGTTTTTGGTTTTAACAAAATTGAACCTTGATGAATATTCACATCAAAATCCAATTTAAGTCTTATCCATCATCAAAAATGTCGTAAATACTGTTTTCGGTTAGTTTTTGAAGCGTTCATCAATCCTTATTCACCATCAACAGCCTTTAACAGTCCACTGCTGGACATAGACCTCTCCTTAGCAAGGAAATTTTTGCCTACTATACCATGCTGGCCAGATGTGTGGAGTTTGTTTCAAATTTTCCTTCTCTTTGCAGTGATGTTTTTCTTGCATATTTTGTTCCCTTTGTCGCCTCTTACAGCACCCATAGGAAGAGTAATAGTGGTGACACTCTATATTTTTAATCCGTCACACAGATCAATGGACGTGTTAAAATACATATTTTCGATAGTTCTTGTTTTTTAGGTTACTGCCCTCAATTCGATGCTCTTTTCATGGAACTCACGGGTCGAGAAACGCTACGAATATTCGCGCTCATGCGAGGTCTAGGAATGGAATATTTAGAGCGTATTACTGAGTCATTTTCAAGCGCACTTGGATTTCGTAGACACTTGGATAAAAAGGTAGCTAAATTGTCTAATATTGGCATCTCATCATTGAAGCGCTCTACTAGGCCGCCATAGTGTGGGTCGCCATACTGCGTTGTCTTCATTCACAGTGAGTGTAGCGATCACCGCTCTTGGGTTCTATTCATGCTTTCCATCAGGCAGAATAGAGTCACTTTGGTAGACTACCGTAAAAAAAAGATGAAAACTTACACATTTATGTTTTATTGACTATGTAACATGCAAGTAAAGTAACGTTTAAGTTGGCAGTATTCGCCAAACATATTAGAAAACGATTTGAATGTTGAAATAATTTTATGACCGAATTAAAAAAAAACAAGAAATTTCAGTTTTCAATCTTGTTGTTATATTATATTGCAGGTTACTTTTTTAAACAAAGTGTTCTTTTATATTAATAAATTCTTAGCCCATACAATATATTCCTATATGTAGTTAATTTCATAGGTATGTCAATATTCTGGAGGCACACGGCGTAAGCTGAATACAGCGGTGGCCTTCCTGGGAAAGACTCGACTTATATTCGTAGACGAGCCCACCACTGGAGTTGATCCTGCTGCGAAGCGATATGTATGTATAACTATCTTTTCCTGCAGTTTCTTGTGTAAGTTTTGAATGTTAATGCGCTTCCGGAATGAATAAAACCATACCTTGTTTCAGTCACAAACTACAATTCAGTCACTTTAAGAAAGTAGTGATACTGTCACAGATAAATAAATACTTGACAAATTACAAAAATTATTTCAAAGACTAGAAAAAACTTTGTTGTCCTTTGTTTACATCCAATGGCTTTTGTTTGTGTAGCTAATAAATTTATAATATAAAAATTTCAATTGTTGTACGACTGTAAATCATTTAATGTTTACTATACCCTATATAGACTATATAGTAAAAATGTCATATAGAAAATAGCGACAGATTGTCATTATTTTCTTAATGCAAATGGATTAATAATATGGGTCATCATCGGAACTAAACGTGATATCTTTCGATATGGTCGTGCAGGTGTGGCGCGCGGTGCGCGGAGTGCAGCTCGCGGGTCGTGGCATTGTGCTGACCACACACAGTATGGAGGAGTGCGAGGCGTTATGCTCGCGACTCACAATCATGGTCAACGGACGCTTCCAGTGCCTCGGCACGCCACAGCATCTCAAGAACAAGTTCTCTCAAGGTACTTTAAGATTTGCTTCTGAGGGCTGTCTCCACAAGCGAGAGAAACGCAACAGATTTGCGCTTCTATTATCGGTTAATGTCCACGAACCAACAATTATTTTGGCAGCGCGTATCGTCGCTATTGTTGTCGATAATATCGTCACGTTTTTATCACTCGTGGAGACGACACTTAGATAGTTTATGTTTTTTGCCGTACTACTATAGGGTGAGCCAAGAATTCGTTAACATTTGAAGCTAACATCCCGCGCAAACATGTTACGGCAGTTCATGTGACCGATGCTACTGGAATTTGCTAGCTACAATCGTAACATATGGCTTCAACAAGATGGAGCCTTGTCACACATCTACTGAGTCCCTGCCGGTGGTCAAAGATATGTTACCGAAATAGTTGATTTCCAGATGAGGCGACAGTCCTTGGCCACCCAGAAGTCCAGATCTATCCCCAACAGACTTTTTTATGGAGTTAATTGAAGAATCATGTCTTCATCAATAAGCCAAATACACTACGTCAACTAAGGAAAAAATCAGCGCAGAGGTGTCGGTGATCTCGCGGTTTCTTTGCCGATGAGTATTCGAAAATTTCGGTGCTCACTTAGAAGAGTGCAAACATTGAAATGGTGGTCATTTAGACGATGCGATTTATAAAAAATAAATGGCAAAAAATTAACTTTCTTGTAAATAAACAGTTTATCAAATGTTTTTTTTTACGATTTTTCAAATGTTTTTTATTCGATTTTTTTCTTCCAATCGCTTATTGATGTATATATATATGTTTTATTTTTACAGGTTTTACTCTAACCATCAAGTTAAAAAGAGAGGAAAATAAAGAACCTGGTACGGATCCAGTAGCTCGTCTCAAAGACTTTGTTAATTCAAATTTCAAGGATCCTAGAATAATGTATGTTTTAATTTCAACGACAGTAATTAACTTAAATTTATAAAAGTTGCAATATTCACAATGCGTAAATGGTATCAAAAATATAAAGTACAACCATTTATTGCTTGTTACTAGCTCTTCAACAGGCTAGGCGTCTTCTGATCAATATCTATTAAACAAATAGCAATATACTATAAAAAATGAATGGTGTCGTGGGACACCAGGTAGGAACGAAGTTCCTTCGGATAATGTGGAATCGACACAATTTGCAAAAAAAATCGTGCTCAATTTTATGTAGGTTTTCTTGATTTTTCTCTTAAATTTTGCTGATTAGTTTTTATTTAAGTACAAGAAAGTATTTAGGAAATTCAGTATTTTAGGAAATAAAATAATAAATTCCTTAAAATAATAAAATAATAAATTCCTTAAAATAAAAAAAAACATCGTAATTCAAATTTCAACTGAAATAACAAAAAAATATGTATCTTTATTTATTTTTGTCAACATTATTATTAATTAAAAATTACATAGAAATAGAATAATAGAAAAAAGAGGTAGAGATAGTACGAATGTTAAGTACGTGATAGATAGTATGAAACGTAGCACACATGACGCGCTTTCGCGCCTGCGCACGTCTCATTTAACGGTTTTATTCCACGCACTTTTTTCCACAGATTTATTCCACAGATTTATTCCACGCACTTTTTCCACGGATTTTTTCTTACGGTTTTACTATCATATTTTTTTCAGTTCGGTCCCGCAGCGAAATCCCTATCCCCTTAAGCCTGCTGTAAGGAACTTCGTTCCAATAATAGAATAAAAAAATTCTTTGTAGAGATCATAAAGATACGACCGTTTAGTAATTAACAAAATTCATCCCTTTAGGGAGGAGTACCAAGGTCTACTGACGTACTATGTGGCGGACCGGACAACACCATGGTCGCGGATGTTCGGTATCATGGAGCGTGCTAAACAAGAACTTAACATTGAGGATTATACGATCGCGCAAACCACGCTCGAACAAATCTTTTTACAGTTTACAAAGTACCAGGGACACGATCAAGAAGCCAATTATGAAAACCAAACCTATAAAGAAACCAGCGAATACCAACCAAAAATAAACTGATTCTACGGTTAAACATAAATCACCTTATATTTAAAGTTTGCCAGATCGAATCAAAAACATCTTACTTCACTTTACAAGTCATCAACAATTATATTTTCCAATGTATATTTTCGTATGTAGTTATATCGACGGGTACATTCTTAAATTGCTTAATATAAATTGAAATCTATGACTCAGTATAACATATTATATATATAGCATCGAGTTTTTTTGAATGTTTGTTGTTATATTTAACATTTTTAAGAACGCGTTAAATAGTGTTCTTAGTATACATCAAAAGTATCAGTGAATTTCTGATCGATAACAGAAAGTGTTTATTGCATTGTGTAAAATAAGAAAATAAACGTTTGGATGTACTATGTGTTTCTTCATTATAAAGAAGTGTAACAGTAGCTTGTATCCCAAAATCGACTCAGAAGATTAAAAAATAATAAAAAAGATAAAGAATTGCCCAAAAATGATCTGGACTTTTTTTTCTTTCTTGTCTCACCGTGCTTGTATGTTAACAGTGTACTTTTCATTTCTTTGCAACTTGCTGGCGAGCAACTTCGTCTCTCAAAAGTGTTAAATTTGCCTTGTTTTCGCAACACTTTTTATAGGTTCTCTGATGCTATCGATCCTGTAATATTACTACAAAATTCCAGTAGCGTAAACATATATAAATTAATCTATGATATAATGTTAATAATGTACACCTAGGCGATTTGTACCACGGCAGCCAGTCTCAATGGAGACCAGCCAATTATGAAGCAGATGTTACAGTGCACAAATTTATATACAAACACAGGTATAGTCTCTTTTCCCTCACTCTCACAATGTATCTGTATCTCATCGATATGGCAGGATAAATTACAGTGTTGAAGCGTTAATAAATCAAAATGTATTAGAAAAATATAGGTATTACGTGCAGTCTATCATTGACATAATACAATTTCTAACTGTCAACGAATTAACTTTGCGTGGAAATTATATTTTAAAACAACAAAAAGAAAAAGAATTGTTTCAGAATTTATTTGAATACACATGTATGAAAGATCCCAATTTGAACGAGGTTCTAACTCATATACCACAAAACACAACATATCGGTCACCTAAAATTGAAAATCAAATTAATCAAGCAATGGCTCAAGTAGTACGAAGTTCCATTGTCAATGATATTAATGAATCTGACGTGAAATGGTTTACTCTAATAGAAGATGGGACAAGAGATAATAATAACCGTGAAAATATTGCATTAGCAATACGTTACGTCAAGGATGGTGTCGTGAATGAGTCGTTGCTGATGGTTAAGACTACTGAAAACCTTGATGCAGCCACTTTCACGGAATTAACATTAAATACTCTTACAGAAAATAACATTGACACCTCTTGTATGCTTAGCCAATGCTATGATGGCGCAAGTGTAATGAGTGGGAAAGTTTCAGGAGTTGCGACTAGAATAAAAAATAAACTAGGCTGAAAAATTCCTTACGTCCACTGCTATAACCAACGCTTGCACTTAATAGTCATCAGAAATATCTTAGAAATGTCTTTCATCCGTTTATTTTCTGACAAATGCATCATGTTACATGAATCCTTTTATCATAGCAAGATATCTGCCTTATATGGTGAAAAAAGGATTGGCCGACTCCTCGAACAACGCTGGTCTGGACATTTGGCAGTTACAAAAGTTGTATACGATAAGGATTCATCGATTTTGCAGGCTTAGAAAGAAATTAAAAATGGCAGTTTCAAAGGTAATGACGTCGCCAAGAATATCGGTATTGAAAGAGATATGCTTGATCTGGAATGCCGAATGGCCATGGTTGTGGCTAAAAAAGTCTTATTTACGCTACAACCTGCAGACGCTGCTTCGCAAACCCGAAGCGCAAGATTGAAAGATGCCATAGCAATCATAAAATGTATCGAAGGCGAAATTATAAAATTAAGACCAAAGCAAATTTATAATCAAACTATGGATAAAGCTAAATCTTTAACTAGCGATGACTGCGGCGAATCTGAAACTAGGATACAGACCGCGAAGAGGCAAGTAAAAAAACCGAATCAGATGAATGAGTATTTGACGTACGACCCCTCCTATTCCTCCGCCAAACAAAATATAGAAGAGAACGACGAGCCATTTAAATCTGAGTATTTCAAAACTTTGTACATACTAATTGCTGAATTACAAAGGTTTTCGGACAACGATGATCTATTCAACTCGATTGCAAGTCTTAATGTGTTGGATGTAGATAAAATATTTGCACTAAAAAAAATGGGTAAATTTGAACAAAAATAATAATTAAAATAATTAGTCATCTTCAATTTACAATCAACTAAAAAAAAAAAGTAATTTTTAGGGCTGAAAATTCCATCAAGGGAAGAAGCTAGTGTGGTTAAAGCTTACTTGAGTCGTAAAGAGGATAAAATGGAAAATACATTGCAAGTTTTGTACAGGCAACGAGAGGTGTTCAAAGATACATATGAACTTTTTGCATCTGTGGCAAGAATAGGATGTAGCACTGCAGTGTGCGAATCTACATTTTCAATTTTAACTACAATTAATAGGCCTTAAAGACTGTCAAGGGGTCACGAGAGAATGGCTGGTATGTTATTTCTGACCTTTGAAAAAAAGTGAACAAAATCAGTTGATCTGGACGAAGTTCTTCACATTTTTAATAACATGGCGAATCGTAAAATTCAGCTGTTTTAAATATTTTTATTATTATGTTAATTATTATAATAACTTTGTGGAAATAATATAATCTAAATGATACTTTTAGTCGTATCTATTTACTTGTACCACCGCACCCAACAATTTAATTATTACCTCACTCTCATTTAGACGTGGATCCCTACATCCGAATCTGGAAGTTGTAGTGAAGCTTGTTGAGGATTTTATAGTTCTTAGATCCAAGCTCATGATCTATCACATAAATTATTTGTCTACGAATAGCTATTGAATGTATATCACTTTAGGAGCTCGTGCTTCGAGGGCAGACAATTTACAATATTTTTTTTTACTATCGCCCTACCTGTAACCAATGCTGCTCTACCTCAAATTAATGCGACTCTAGCTACAGCCCTGTGCTGACGTACTACCTACATGTAGTCCAAGATCCCAGATATTTTTTGGGTAGCTTAAAAGCGTCTGACAAAAGCTCTGGTCCATCTAAAGTGTCTGACACTTATGATATTACTTTAAAATGATATTCTACATGACATATATAAAAATCAACCATGTGAATTTAAGTTAAATAATTCTTATTTTTAGTTACCTTTCTCACCTGGTACCTGCTCAGGTGTCACTCGGCAAATTCCACAAAGCGCGTAGGTATTCAAGGCACGCGAGATGCTACTGAAAACTTTAGGTTTCATCTGTGTGAAAATAAGTTATGTCTGATTGCTCTGGGATCTTACTCTAATAACCGCAGCATACCTTGTTCCCAGATGATCAGTATTATAGAGAGTGCTAAACAAGATCTTCATATTGAAGATAATTCCCACAGACGACTCTCGAGCAAGTCTTCCTACAGCTCACCAAACATCAGGCACAAGAGTATGAAACAAAAATTGCAAAGGTATCTGATTCTACACAAAAATATGACCAAGAAAAACGAGATAAAACGCGTGATCAATCTGGCCCGACGCAAAACATGTCTAATGTTTGTCAATAATCATTAGATTCTTAGCAATATCAATTTAATCCTTAAATAAAATAACTTTAGTCTCATCCAATACGAATCGAATTACATCAAGGCATTTTTGATAAAAAAAATTCATGACTGTAACTGCATAAATAAATATAGTCAATATGCTTGCTATTTTCATTTTCAATCGTACAAACATCAATTGATGTTTGCGTAAGTATGTGTTTGTTCACAACCTCCACAGACAACGCCAAAATCTATTAAACTTCTTTCTCCCCAAAAGATATAATTTGTTTTCTCACTAGGAATATTCTTGTATCGCAACTGCACAGACGACATTACACATATACGTATATAGTACACTGAGACTCAAAAAACAATTTGTGGGTCGTAAGTCAAAACTAAAGTGTTGTCCAATGTGAAGTTAAACCCACAACACTCGACGCAGCAGAAAGCGGTGAGACTATCACTTAAACCACTACGCCATTCGTGCAGTCAATGTTACAGTAGGTATGTATTCAATTGACCGCCTCGTTGGTCTAGCGGTTAGTGTATGCGACTGCCGATCAAGAGGTCTTGGGTTCGATGCCCGGGTCGAGCCAGAAAAGTGTTATTGAGTTTTTCTGATTATCGATTATATATTATTTAGATTATATAGATTTTAATGCTTAATAACAGCCCGGCGTTGGGAAGTTGGAGTCTTAACCACCATACCTCGGAGAGTATGTAAGTCCTGCGCTTGAATCCATCCTGGTCGCGTCGAGTAGTCGTCTTATCGGGTTGCGAAAGTGAGGGAACTGAGAGTGCACCTGTGTTTGCACACACTTGTACACTATAATAAATCCTATCTAGTACGTTGCTCTCCGTTGATACTGGCCGCCGTGGCTGAAATTGGTTAGATGTTCATCATTCAATTGATTACCATGATTGGGTTAACCTAGTGTATGATGTAGATGAATGGCGTTAAAAGGCACTCAACAGGCGCCTTTACTTTGTTTCATAACTAATCATAACTTCAAAGAACCTCCAAACACAAACTATGAACAATGATTGCTATATACATTTGCTGAGGCTGCATAATAATGTGAAACTGGGTAAGGCTATATCGATATTTTATTAGTAGGCTACAATAGTACAGATGACTATAAGCTCCTTCAATGTTATTATTGACAACGAGCAATCTGGAGCTGCTGCGTACTTGTATTACAATGTTATTACTGTCAAAAAAGTAAAGTGAGAGTCGATTAAATCAGTCGATCTGTATACAATCCGAAAGAATGTCATCATCTGTTCAGGCATAATCAGTACATTCACATACTTCGATATATAGAGTCACAGTGACTCAGTATTGACAACTTCATATGTCTCGAGTGCTGTGAGCAGTACTCTCCGCCATCAACAGCCGGCTCTCCTGATTACTACAGCTCAACAAACGTCCGATAAATATGTTAATAACAACCATGCAGTACTAGGTACGACTCCTTTCCTTTATAAAGATTTTTTTGCTGTAGAAGCTGGACAGCTGTATGCAGATTATTCTTCTGGCTAACATTATTTGGTTGAACACTCTAATTTCAATAACTACTAGTTCGAATTGAAAGATTCTTACGCTACCAATAGAAGCCGAGAATCAATAAAAAATGTTACGAAAACGGGATTGCAAAAAAAAAATATATTTAAGGAGACGCAGGTGAAGTCGTGTGGTTCAGTTAGTGTAATATATTTCCAAAATAAATGCTGTGTTACCAGTAAATATCCTAAAAATATTTCTTATTTTAAAACTTTAATTGAATACGTGTAAAAAAAATTGTCTTTGTTAATAAGTTAATCGACCCATTATTTTTTACATATTTATTTATTTTAAGTTTATTTATGGTTCGGTACGTAATTTTATCTTTGTGTTTTTTTAATCTAGAAAGCTAGCTCTCACATATATTTGTACAAAATATATACATATCTAAGCTACTGTAAGTTAAGTTATCACAACTTAAAGTATCAAGAACAAAATTCTGTTAGGCACACTAGTGCAACAAGGTAATAATCTGAAGGTCGATTCTCGTAGTAAGAGTTCAGGTAAAAAGTATCACAACTGTTATATATAACTCTCTATGCCAATTTTAAACAGTGAGTCAAAGAATTTAAACTAATGTTCAAAACAAATCGCTAGGCTCTCATTTAACACATCAAACAACATTACATTAAAGAAAAAATTAAAAATCTTTTAAATTTGCCGCAAAAAGCACGCATAGCTATAGATAGCATTACCTACTGACAGCTATCAGCTGATTTGTCGTTCAATACAAACTAATGAATGTCGTCTGTCGCTATCACATGATAATGGTGATTATTTATTGTTTAAGTCTATTTTATATGAAGGCTTTCTTTGGAAATGTAGTTTTAAATATGATGGTAGTGCATAACGAATGAAATTTTAGATTTTTAGATAATCATAGAAATGTTAGTATCGTTTATTTTTGGCAAATTTTATTTTTTTATTGTCTTTGCTATATGGCAACACTTCGTGTCATTCTCCGATCTCCGTCAGACGGAGAGTTGCGGGGTGCCGGGGAGTGATGGGTTACTGTTGTCTGGTTAATGTCGTGTAGCTCGTAATAGATTTTCAGTTTTTAGTACATAAAAATGATTATGTGTAATGTTTTACCTGTGTTTCAAACTGCACATTTAGGCTATGTTGTTAACACTGTGTGAAGAGTAAAACATATTTGGTATAATCGCCATGTCTGCGTAATACGTTAGTAATTATTTTCACTTTAAAAATTACTAGAAATAAATTATAATTGGTCCCTTGTATTACTACTTGAATATTAATTGAGTTTGATTGATGTACATATGATTTTATAATATATTTAATAAAACCATATAAGTATTTCTTTTGAGTTCATTTTAATTGTTTAAGACTACGAATAATAATATTTTTTATTTTCAAAAGGCTTACCGTTGATTTATTATATTTATTCTAAAAAATATTTCAACCTCCTAAAATAAAGAAAATATTTTTTTTGAAATCGTTCATTAAATTTATTCAACTAAGGGTACCTTAATTTTATATGTAAGTTATTCTTTAAACTTCTAGCTGAATTAAATTTCAGCCTCTAAAACAACTATTGCGAGTTACAGACCACCCTGACCTGTATGATAAATTTCTACACTCCACAATCAATTTTTTCAACAATGTATTTTTGTCTCCTCTTTGCAATCTTACAACTAATTTCACTATTTGTAGTATCCTACAGTACTCTAGTTAATCACTTTAACTTTGACCTATATTTTGTAAGCAAGGCGAAATTACAGTTGATAAATTGTGGACTTAACTGAAAGGGTTTATTTACTTGACAGAAACTTTAAATTGTACCTAAGTTTTATTTTGTTCCAGATTTATAAATGAAACAAACTATAGAAGATTAATGAATATTTTAGTACATTAATTTTAAATTAAAAACATAAAACTGTACAAAATGTCTAACTATGACAAATTGAAACTCCTTATTTGGAAAAATTTTCTTCTACAGAGGAGGCATAAATGGCAAACAATTTTTGAGATAGCTTCACCTGTAATATTTTCTTTATTTTTAATATTGACCAGATGCTTAGTAGATCCCAGAACAAGGCCAGATGTTTCCTACCCATCATTTCGTCCCACATATTTCAATATGACAGGAAAAAATTTGTAAGTAGAACTTGAAAAAAAAATTATGTACCAACTTTAATTTATTTTGAATTAAATTATGGCAAAAGGATTCTGCACTAAAATAACTTTTTTTATTCAGAGGTAATATGACTACAACAAAGGCAGGAACATTGGCATTTTCACCTGAAAATCCACTTACAAGAGAGGTAACCCGGAAAGCCATAATGATGGTTGCTGATGATAATTTCAGTGTGCTCTTTTCTCTTCTATTTGATTCAGACTTTTTACCTCAGCCTAAAGGTTTTAAAGATGCTTCAGAAATGGAACTGGCTTTAACACAGCCAAATGCAATGAGTCAAATTCTTGTTGGGATCCAGTATGATGAGAGCATGGCTAGTAAGTATTGTTTGTTTTAGTATTTACTAAACACGAAATCATTTTAAAAGTTAGGTAAAAAACAACAATTGATGAGTAAAACTTATGTTGGTCTTTAATAGATTAATTTTGTTTGCTTGCTTAAGAAGTGTAAGTAATATATAAAAAAGTAATTACATATGAAGTATAAGAATAATTGCACATAAGAAAGAAATCATGTAGTATCTAAGTGAGTATGATTTAAATATAATCATGAATGACCTATATCTACTTTTTTGTTTGTTTTTCTTTTACAATTTTTGTCAAAAATAGAACTTAGTTTATTTTTTTATTTGAGCAATTTTGTAGTTAATCCCCATATTTTAGCGAATATTAAACAGAAAATTTATTTCAGATGCCACAAAATGGCCTGACGACATTGTAGTCACATTAAGATTCCCTGCTGTAATGAGGACACCTATGGTAGAACATCCTTTAAGGGCAAGTTGGAGGACGAACTTACTATATCCACTATTTCCACGACCTGGGCCCCGAGACCCTGATGACATGTACGGCGGCAAAACACCAGGTATGATTTATACTCTTGATATTAGCATAATTTTTATGTAAGTAATCAAATCTTACTACGTAAATTACATCAATTTCAAGACGTACCGAAAAACTTGGAGATTTACACACACCATTAGAACCGATAGCAAATAGCAAAAGAACAAGACAAAAAAAACGAATAAGAATATTATAAACACACTTTGTACTTTTAGTTTTTTTTAGTCTGTATCCAAGCATTTGAATGCGGCAAATGTGTGTCGCGCTTGTTTATACAGTGACATGTAATTAACGCAGTTCGTCAGATGATATTAGAGATCACCTTGCGTACAAGTGTCCGTCTAAAAGAAAAAAAAATGGGTTTAATTGAGTACCATAGACTCCAAATCTATTCGTAAGCGAATTGAATTACAAATCTAATTCGGTAGAATACTTGCATCAGATGGAAGTTGTTTTATAATACCAAGATGACCTTGCTTGATAACTAATACCTAAAGTTGCGAGGATCGATAGACTTTATATACCTATTTGACATTAGCTATTATTACCTATTTGAGACACTTATGCTTATTTTCATTTTTCCTTGTTAATGTAACTGTACCACAATTCGTAAAATTAAACTATAACAACGAATAAATAATGACTTAGGAAGGTAATTTAACTCATTTTTAATTTTTCTAACTTTCGCTGATTCGATTAAGCACGAAATTTATTTCATACATATACATAAATAGAATTTTATGAATGTGCAGTGTCCACCTTATTTTCGTCGACGTCAGTTCAAGGTCAAATGTTAGACTAAGTAATTAAAAGCATACGATATTTTGTCACGTAGTCCTGTTTGTTGGGATTTCAAGTCTGGAAATAATCGCCTGAATTTAACAAAGAATACAAGAGAGTGTATGGCTTCCGGTTCAAAGAAGGCCTGGGGCACTTTGCCGTTTCAGGCCTGTTTCGTTAAGATCGTTTGACACTCTTAAGGATCTGTTGCGTTTTCCTTTCTCGTTTCAACTCCGCGATTTCTTTAACCAACAACAACCAATCCCATACTATTTCGGAGTATTTTTTTTTATTTTATACCATTTCGGAGAACCAAAATTATAAAAGATTTGAAATGAAAACTCGTGGTCTCTAAAAATACACATATAAATCTGCGTTAAGACTACTATTCCTAACTATCTGCTTATTTTACTATCAATCAATTGATTTGGATCACTTAGATAATATAATCTATAATGCTTCTCATTAATTACATCTGTAACTGGTATTAAACATTTTGGCAACTTGATCAGCAATCGTACCATATTTGAATATAACGTGCAAAAATAGTCAATTACCCACATATACACTTAAATGTAATCTTTACACAGTATAAAATGCAGTTCGTTCTTGTATGCTTACGGTTTTTACCATCATTTAGGTTGTTCCAAAGAAGGTTTCTGTATATTATACACTGATGTTAAATGTAAGTTGATAATACTAAATCATAAAAAAAACTATGTTTCCTTAAAAATACCGATTTTTTTGTTAACCCTGACTAGACTGTATTAGATATGTCAAAATAATATACTACGGAATTGTGTATCTGAAAAATATCTACATAAAAGTCCGAGACGTCTATGTTCTACGAATAACTCATAGGAACTATTTTTATGTTTTAGAATTTATAATAATTTACTTGTGTAATAACACACAAGTAAATTATATTGATCAAAATAATTTTAAAAATATAAACTTTTAAAGTTATTTTGATCACTATAATATTAATCCTTATCCATTTTATTTAATTGGATAATAATTAATATTATATTTATCGTTAGATATGTTGCGAATTTATTGCGGACCAAAATTTTACAGCATACCGCTAAAAAGAATACCTTAGATATCAAAGACTAAAAACGCATGGGCAGAGCGGTCAACGCCGATTACCCAAGTGTGAAGCCGGGGCGAGTCGCTGGTGTCAAATAAAACGAAATCGTAAAACTGAATTGAATAAGGCCGCGTTATGTTAAATCTTATATAATTACTAACGTAGCTATGTAGACGAATTAAAAAACATCATTTCTATTCAATTAAACATTGGTTTCTTTCACACAATAGGTTCTGTTACACAATAGGTAAAGTGACACTCTGCAGTTTTCAGCAAAATGCCATATTTTGATCCTAAAGTATTTTTTCGAGCACGTGTGACATTTAAATTAAACCAATATTCAAATGTCACACGTGGTCGAATAAACCAAATATGATTAAAGCAATTATTGTAACTGTCAGTCTATTACGTTCGTTATACTAATAAAATGTACAAACCTATATTTCTACATGCCGAGGCTTAATTTTGACATTTAATAAATATCGAAGACCACTAGTTAAATAGCATTGTTTAATCTTGGTTTCAATTATTATTGGTTACATAAACATTTACACATTCTTTCAAGAAGATTTGATGAAATATTATCTGAATTTGTATTAGTTGTAAATAATTCTTATTTTAAAAACGATCTAAGACATACTGTAAACTCCACATCACATCAATCTACGCAAGGTTTAAAAAGAATTTATACGTCAGACTTTGTCTGTCATACAAACAAATCTATAAATAGTTTGGAGCGCCGTGCTGTAGTTACAAATTGTAGGTATATTGAATTAAGTATGTGTATTTTAGGATACTCACCGGAAATGTTCCTAGCAGTGCAACATGCTATCTCGCAAGAGATCATAAAACAAAAGACTGGGAAGCAGATCGATACGAAAGTGTACCTGCAACGATTACCTCAAAGAGAGTATAGAGAAGACCAATTGCTTGTAGCTCTGGAACGATTTATATCAATGATAATTATGCTCTGTTTTGCATACTCATTTGTAAATACTGTAAGAGTAGTCACAGCAGAGAAAGAGCTGCAATTGAAGGTAATAAAAAGAGAGCACTTGATTTCTTTTCGAATCCAGTGTTCGGCTTAGAAACGTTCCCTTGAACATTTTTGAAGCCGAATACTGGATTCGCCCCCTTGGTCGTGTTTTAAACCGGATATAAGTATATCTACTATAAATAAATAATATAGGACCTCAAATAAGTTTTCACTGTTTCTTAAAAGATGGCGAATTTGCACTATGTGCATGGTATTTCGTACGGTAATACATCAGCTAAGTGATTACTATATGTAACCTCAAATTCTAGTAGTTATAATTTCAACCACACGTTTATTTACCTATTGTGAAAATGTCTACCCGTGTACCTAATAAAATGTTTTTGAGGGGAATTTTGTTGCACGGCTTTATTCAAAAAAAATCTGTCGCTGTAGCACACAGAATTCTTGTTGAGACATATGGTGACAACGCTCTGTCGAATACAACTTGCAGAGGCTTAGGTTCAGATGCTTTAAAAATAATAACTTTGACCTTAAAGATAAAGAATGTTCTGGAACACCGACAAAGTTTTGACTCATGTGTGAAATGCTGCTTGAACGGCAAAAAACAAAAGGTTTTCTGCACCATGTTATCACTGGAGATAAAAAGTGGACTCACTATGATAATCCAAAGCATAACAGTAGGTTAGCTCGATCACGCATCAACATCGTCCCCGAAATAAAATATTCATGGTTCGAAGCTTCTACTCTGTATTTGGTGGGATCAGCAGAGCGTAATTTATTATGAGCTGCTTAAACCTAATGAAACTATCGCAGAAGCTCGCCATCGACTTCAGTTCATGCGTTTAAGTCGAGCTCTGAAAGAAAAACGGCTACTATACGAGCAGAGACATGATAAAGTAGTTCTGTTGACAATGCTCGGTCACATGTGGCAAAAGCAGTCAAAACTGACCTGGAAACGCTTCAATGGCAAGTTCCTTCCCACTCGCATGAACGAATGAATCGTTTTTTCGAAGGGGGATTCATTTACTGCCAGAAAAATAGGAGAAAGTGGTCTGTAATGATGGACAATACTTGGACTAAAGTAATTGTAAGCCTTATATTAAAAAAGAAAAATAAGCAAAGAAACACGAGAACGTATTCAAGGTCCTATTAATTAATAAATAATATCATCCTTAAGTACATTATTTATATTTCTATATTGCTTACAAATACATAATGAATAATTCCTAATTACTTTGTGTAATTGCTGTTTCACCTACCTATACCTATATTTGAAAAATGACAAAGTAATAAAAGTATATGAATGTTCATTGCATATGGAAAGTGTTGAATCATGTACAAGTCATTGTTAAACGATCGATGTGTTTTTAATAGGAAACAATGACAATAATGGGGTTACCGTCATGGCTACACTGGCTGGCTTGGTTCATCAAACAGTTTTCGTTCCTAACCATATCTGTGATTTTAATTGTCATATTATTTAAGGTAAGTTTTACATTTCTCTGTGTAACACATCATCATCATTCACATACATTTGTAGCATTCCATTACAAGAGTTTTAAATACGATTGATGGCTGATGGTAGAGTTAGGGTTATATATTTATTCCTCTCTCTGTCTCGGTCTCTTTTTTTAATATAGTCAAATTATTTTAGAAGGTTGTTTTTTTTATATTATGTTTAGGGTTGGAATGTCTAGAAATCGATGTAGTGAAGTATTTACGACCAAACATCGTTATTTATTTTGAAAACCCAAGTTTCTGTCCTTTCAATATCTTTTAAAAATTATATACTTCGTTATACTAAAATAGCCAAAAATACGTACTCAATATGAAGCACCACTTTGCTTTATATATATATTATAATAAGTAACTTCACAATTCTCACACACGACCCTCTAATCTCAAACTAGGCAGAGCTTGTGTAATTTTAACTAGCTCGTTGATATATATTTAAATGCGTATATAATATATATTATAGATAAATTACATACGCTGAACAGAGGATCATGTTCATCACATTACATTCATTTGCCCTTATTGTACGACCTCCAGCTTAAATATAATGTAAACAATTTTTTATTTGGCACAGTCGTCAGTGCAGCGGTTGAGTTTCGTCTCATCAGTCAGGACTTTAGTTAAATTTTTTCAATTGGGGTAAACATGTGGAACAGATAGTGTATGTCATTAATGTTTTTAGATACCATTTAACCGGACAACAGAAGGTGATGGATACGGAGTGCTTACCTTTACACCTTGGAGTGTCTTATTGTTCTTTATGCTGTTGTTTGTAGTAGCATCATTGACGTTCTCTTTCATGGTCAGCGTTTTCTTCTCCAGGGGTAAGTCTGTATATACGTTATTAGATATTTTGCGATCACATCGGACATAGACGTCTCTATAGAAATGACATTTTTGCCTACTGTACAACCCTGGTCTGACGGGTTGTTACCATTTCAGTCGATTCGATACAACACAGGCCACCCGGGTGGAACACATAAAAAAAAAGTTTGTATCAAGTTTTCCTTTTTTACAGTACCGTTGACCTGCTTAGTTTCCTCCCTCAGTAGGTTCTTGCTACCCCCACGGGATGACACGGATGGTGAGACTCCGTATTCTTAAAGGCTTTATTTTAAAATTATCTTTTGATTCGAGTGTCCTATCAATGAATTGATTTGATAAGAAATCATGATCAACAGCAAACACTGCCGCTTCGTTCATGGGACTTGCGTGGTTCACCACATACTCCGTGTTCATGTTAACTCAAGTACTGTATGAAGATATAAGCCTAACAACGAAACTTTTGCTATGTCTCATCTCCAATACTGCGATGGGATATGCGTTCCAACTGATGATTATGTGCGAAGGAACTTCTAGAGGTAAGAGCCCTTTAACTTTGTCTCTTAACATTTCCAACCGACATCCAATATGATATGTCATTTATCTGTAATATATATTATCTGTGACAGGTGTTTCCGCAGTATTACCACGTCAAAAATGTAAAGTTACTCTTTAGATTTTATTATTTACAGCATTTCATAAATTACCTTCTTAAATAAATGTGTACTCAGAACTTGTCAATTTACTAAAGTCCTACTAAAATAAAATAGGCATAATGTCGATTGAAAATTTTCGTCTGAAAATTATCTTGTCAAAGCATTTACATATTTTTCCAGTAACATATTATTTGTAGCTTTCTTAAGCTTAGACTTTCCTTGACTTAGCATTAACTTGACTTAGTTGACATATTTGCACCAATAATATTGATGCGTTACATAACTCCATACCATATACGTATTACTTGATTAGATTATTTTGGAACATTATTACGAGCTTGTAGCAGGTAAAAAAAGAACAGTAAAAAAGAGGGAAGGAAGTTTTCGGAGTTTAAATCGTAACAAAAGTAGTGGTTATTTAACGGTTACTGAAAATATTATACTGGATATATATGTATATCAATGTTTGGTTTTAGTGTTGAGCCTCGCATGAGGCTAAACAATGCGTTTGATTGAATCATCTGGACTTTGATCAGCAGTCCTATGCGACTCGTTTTGACACAGATGGATATTGATGTCAAACAAGTATCTGCTATATACCAGATAATGTTTATTGCTATTTAATAAATACTATACTTGACCTTCTCGAGTGTGAATGTAAAGTAAAGTGTGAAAATAAACTTATTGTTTTTTTGGCAATTTAAGTAGGTACTTACCCTATGTGGGTACCTACTTAAATTTTTATTCGAAACGTTTGATGAGGTCAGGATAATGAGCTAACGCTAGTTAGTCTAGTATCGTATCTCGATATATCTAAAATTAATAACTAAATTTTTTCGT
Organism: Hypercompe scribonia; assembly: GCA_949316085.1. Classification (NCBI taxonomy): domain Eukaryota; kingdom Metazoa; phylum Arthropoda; class Insecta; order Lepidoptera; family Erebidae; genus Hypercompe; species Hypercompe scribonia. The sequence continues at coordinate 10,956,029 of OX438975.1, forward strand.
ATAAAGATTGTAAAAAGTGAAAAAATCGTAAGCAATATAAGCGATCAACATTGAGGAAATAATTACTTGAAACCTAATTATTCTTATTGTTTCGTATGAAAACATTTAGTAAGTTAAGTTATATTTAAACCAAGTTCCAAAATAACACATTACCACTTCCTGACGTGGATATTATTATTGTGGGTTGTAATAGAAATAATAATAATAGTGCTTATACTATCCGTATCAACCAGACTACCGTTATTTAAAGTATACGAGAGGTAATCACTAAATAATGATAATCAGGTATTTGTAGGTATGTCTAGGGCGCACAAAGCTCGAAAAAAAATATTTTTGTTTGGTTATACACTAGTTTAGCATAAAAAATCATATAAATGCGGTCGATTCCCGGGCGATACAATTATTTGAATACGAACTGTCGACGAGATAACACCATAATGGAGAAAAACGAAATTAGAGCCGTATTTAGTGCCTCTATTTAAAAAAAATGTCTACCAAAAAACGTACATAGTGACTTAGAAGAAACATTGGAGGAGTGCCCGTCCATATTCCACAGTTGCACGTTGGGTAAAGGAATTTAAACTGTGCAGAACATCTACTGAAGATGAACACTGCGAGGGACACTCATCCACGTCCCTGACCGCGAACAACGTGAAAAAAGTAGAAGAAATCGTATTGACCAATCGAAGAGTGACCGTAAGGCATGTTGTTGAGGTCACAAGGATTTCATATGGCAGCGTTCAAAAAATAATTGTAAATTGCATGTGAAAAGAGTTACTGCGCGTTGGGTGCCGAGAATGTTATAGCAAATAGCAAAAAAAGAAACGACTCGACATTTTAAGGGTCAATCTCGAAAAGTTGCAGGCCGATCAAGAATTTTTTTTTGATCGTTTCGTGACCGTAGATTCTCATCTTTTGATTTTTTAATCCTGAAACCAAACAGCAGACGATGATCTGGAAACGAGCCTCCTCACCAACGCCAAAGAAATTCAAGGTGTCAAGTTGAGCGGGGAAGGTTATGGAATGTGGAATATTTGGAAAAGGGAGCCATCATAACGGTCCCTTACTACGCAGATGAAATAAGGAGATTACGATTGACCATCAAGGAAAAAAGACACGGCAAACTGCGAGCTGGAGTGCTGTTTCACCAATACAACGCCCCGGCTCATCAAGTTGCGATGGCTGCAGTCCAAGAAACGGGATTCGAATTGCTCGAACACCCCTCTTTTCGCCAGATCTGGCTCCTAGCGTCTTCTATCTCTTTCCTCAGCTCAAAAAACAACTTTGGGGAGAGAAATTTGAGGAGAATGGTGAAGTGATGGCGGCTGTAGAGGCGTTTTTGAAGGGCCAAGATAAAGATTTTTATTCTAAGGGAATCATGGGTTTAGAAAAAAGATATACTAAATGTATTAATTTGTTAAGAGACTATGTTGAAACATAATATATACTTTTTACTCTAATCATTGTTTTATATATGGATTATCATTACTTATTGATCACCCCTCGTATGTACTAAATGTATGTACTGGCATAGACAACGAAATTTTACTGTCACGTAACGTCACTTTTTAAACTTAGTTTGCAGTTACAATCATTTCGTGATCATCAAATCGATATTTAAATTATATGATCGAACAAAAATAATACATGACAAGCCTTGTGCTTTTAAAATAACATGAAGTGATCAAAAACATATGATGGTCAACACGTTATTGTAGAGAATTGCTTCTATTAGTTTTCGTATTGTAGTGTAGAATTTTTAAAATAGCATATAAAAAAGTCGTAGGTATTTGCAATTTATATATATAATAATATCCTCACATATCTCAATCGTGATCGTCTGATCTCAAACTAGGCAAAGCCTGTACTAATTAGACTGTTGATAAAGACATAACAAATGATTTAGTTCATCATACAAAGATTGTCCTGGGTGGGCATCAAACCTACGACCTCTGACCTAGCAGTCAGGATCACTTACCGTAAGACCAACAGGCTCTTCGAGTACAAATTACTATGTATTAATGAATATTGAAGTAAGAGGCATATGTAGGTACTTGGCATTGTGACTGTGACTGAGCATACCTTGTACCGTCTAATGATAAATCGATAAGTGACTAATGCGACCTTCAGCTTAAAGTTAAAACTATCAAAAAAGTGGAATAGGGAATACTTTGAGTTTTTCAAACATCGTTATAATTAAAATTAATGTTTATATTTGATTGCCTCGATGGCACAGTGGCAACGTATGCGATTGCTGTGCTTGAGGTTTCGGGTTCTATTCCCGGGTAGGACAAAAATATTTATATAATCTGCAAATATTTGTTTCGAAGTTATTATGTAGGTATTTACAAAAAAGTAGTTGCCTATTACCCATATTACAAGTTCTGCTTATTTTGGGACTAGATGGCTTTGTGCATAGAAGAAAAGCAAATACGGAACATACATGATGTATCATCATCACCGACCCATTGAAGTCCACAGCTGGACATAGGCCTCTCCCAAGGCACAACACAGGGCCCGGTCTGCTGCTTTTTGCGTCCAGTACTATAATTTTACTTTTTCTTAACACATATACTACATAATGCATGTATATCTTTAAATTTTTGACGTTGTAAATCTACATACCGATTGATAAGTTTAAACGTGTTCTCTTGCGTTGTAAGTTCAGAAAAACTTTAAATTTGAACATATCTAAAAACCTAATTGTGGTACATAATACATGACATTCTAGACACGAAACATAAATATGGGTCAATTGTCATAAATTAGGATTAATTGAGATATTCTAAGCGCCAGCCCAGAACTGTTTAGGTGAGTTGGATCATTTTGAAATTATAATCCAATATTTCACTCATAATTTCCACATTTTTATCATCAAGCATCATCTAACAAGCATTAGGAATAGATAACGCTCTGCCTACACCACCCAACCTCTATCTTCCCACCCATGCCGAGTAATATCTAGTGAATTATGACAACATGAATGGAACTACTACTAACGGATCTAAAAATATTCCGTACGTACTTTTTAGTTTCTTTTTTTTAAGTTGAACATTCTTGAACTTTGAACGTTTGGCAGACAACGATGCCTTATTAGGTCCGCCGTGACGTCTGAATACCTGGTCGTCGTCGTTTTTCTTATGTTTTAATAATTGACTTAGCGACTTAAATGCATATCTGCGAAAGTACTTCACGGTCAGCATTTGATTAATACTTTTTTCAGTATATTATTTTACTTAGAAGTAATTATTGTTTAGTAAAAAAGATAAAGAAATAAAAATGATACGCACGTATGACTTCCTTTTATACTTAGTAGATGTACGCCCTAATTAATGAACACATATACCGAATTTAAGTGTTTTTCATACAGGTCAAAGTGTCAATAATACTGAATAATTTAACACTGTAAACGTTTTGAACACCTGTCACAGCGTATCCTTAACATCAATTTTTAATACAATTTCTTGATTAACGTTTCAAGGTTTACAATGGGATCAATTCTTCACTCCTATATCGTACCACGACCAGCTGCAACCAGGCCATATAGTATTAATGTTAATACTTGATTCTATACTGTATATTTTAATTGCTATGTATGTGGAGAAAATACGGCCAGGATTGTATGGAGTACCACTACCTTGGTACTTTCCTTTTACAAAGAGTTTTTGGCGACCAAACAAATCAAGGGTTATGGGTGAGTCGAAGCTATATTGTGAAAAATGTAATTCTAACTATCGTATGTTTATTAGTGTATAACGACCTCTTTATAAAACCTCCTGCGTACATGTTTACTTAAACTAATTAATGTTTGCAGATTTGAAAGTAATGATACTCTTTATATGTAACTAACTTTTTTTATCTATGTAGAAAAAGTTTTCATCTAAAGAGAAAGCAGTTGTATTCCTCAGAGATATCTAACTTGATTGATAAAATTTATAGTATCGCTTGTGAAGCTACGAGGAAAAACTTGTTTCCCTATGAATAAATCCTTCAATATTGATATTGATAATCCACTAATGAATAACAATAAAATATGTTTTCTATTTTATTGTTCTTTGTCCATCACTAATGACTGGGAGTGTATTTTTTAATTTTTTAAATGGCTATATGGTCAATCTTTTTGCCGCCGATATGACATTACAACAAATGAACAACATGGACTCGTAATGTTTTTATTAAATTACGTGTGGCAACTTATCGGTTGTTTGTACCATAAATATCAAAGTAAAATACTATTATTTTTGTATGATTTATATTTATGGGTTAAGTTTTATTATTTATTAATATCTTTTCACTAAAATAAACTACAGTTTATTTTAAGAGGAGTACTTTAATAATTATGATAAGTATTGCTCAAAGGGCAAGTGATGTTACAAATTTAAAATAATAATGCCAATGAATTTAATATCATTATTATGAATACGTAATCAAAATAACTATTTTTTGTCATTTATGTGATATATGACTGTACTTATGATAATGAACGTTTTCAGAGATAACTAAGCATAAAACTGAACAAGAGTACAACGATGCTCTGCTGAAAGTAGTTCATGACGAAGAACCAAAGGGCGTATCCATAGGCGTCAATATCCAAGTGAGTCACGAATATTACCTAACATTTTGCAATCCATTCATTTTACATCTAATATATTCCTGTTTACTTCACGCTAATGACTGCCATTGTTGTTAAAAGTTAATTAGTAATATTAATAATTCCAGTATCTCGTATAATTCTTTAAAGATTTCTGTCACATTTCAAATATCGAATTGCGACAACTCTAATTGTTATACTGGGCTACGTGCGTGATGAAAAAAATCATCATTATCTTCGATCAGCGTTTAATACTTCACTGCGGGACATAGACCTCTCCTTAGAAAGGAGATTTTGGCCTTCTATACCACTCTGGCTAGATAAGTTGGCATAGAGGTCATATCAAGTTTCCCTTGTCTTTGCGTTGTCCCTTGTCTTGTTGTCCTGCTTAGTGTGCACCCTGTCGGCTCTTACGAAACTCACGTCATGAGTAGGAAAAACTCCTTATTCTTACAATTGAAAATTTATTAGACAGTGACATACCGTCAATTTTCTATTACTTGTATCAACTGTAACGCTTAATAATAGTGATGAATGTTGATTGGTCACTGATAGCATATCGTAAAAGATGGCATATGTCCAATTGCATCTTGTGTATAGACTATTCGTCTATTTATTTATAAAGTGACTGATGATTTTACTGATTTTTTTGCTAACCATTATTATTTTGTACGCACATATCGTCAAGGATATATATTATGTACAACGAATACTTTTAATTACACATACATATGTCTGTGAAACACAGTCTTCGTAATTGAAATTAATCACACTATGTCTGTACATATGAAAGTTTCATTCGTGATTGTGTTTTGTTTCATCGTTGGCAATGTTAATTGTTCTATGATTATTAATTTCTTAAAAACTTTATTTGAAACACAAAAGTTACTATACAAAAAACGAAACGAATTTGACTGAGATAGTGAAATGCGAGAATGAACGAAATAAAAAGTAATAGACTCATTTACTTGTAATACATATTGTCTATTCGTAATAGAATATATTGTAAAGTAAAGTCCATTAAAGATTATTACTTGTTACAATGCAAAAAAATATCATGTACTTATTGTCAGCGCTAACGGTTCTATTGTAGGACTCATATTCGCAAATTTAACGAGGCTTAGAAGTTAAATACGTTAGTGTTAGAACAAATAATCCATTAGTCACATGTAAATCTATGACAGTGTTCCAGACGTATTTGCTTTAATAATGTTTGACACACGCTAAAAGCGTGTGAAGAAAATGATACTCCACTCTATGTCATTTTTTGCGAATACATTGTGCGTACTCAAATTAGGCAATGTTATGTCAGACTGACGTCAGTCCTTTTTTCAGAATCTAACAAAAATGTACAAAGGACGTAAAAAGGCGGTGGACAATTTAAATCTAAGGATGTATGAAAACGAAATAACAGTGTTATTGGGTCACAATGGCGCTGGGAAGACGACCACTATATCGATGTTGACAGGTGTGTACTGAATTAGAAATAGTAAAAGTTCGATACAAAGTTTTTTATAGGGAGTAAACGAGTAGACGGGTCACTTGATCGTAAACGCCCACTCCCCATGATCACCAGAAACTCAAGAGCCAGGTAAAAACATCTAGGAAATTATTAACACCGGTTTTCTGTGAGGCCATGGTAGCATACCCGTCGAGCCGTCCCATTTCACTTTCCGTCGGTACAGTGTGATAATTAGAATGTTAAGTGAAAAAGTTGTTGAGGACTCGATTTTTCCGGACCTAGGTCTTGTGCTTGAACTTATGTTTTTTGAACTTGACCTCCCCTTGTTCTTTCTCCTAGGTTTGTACGTACCTATGAGTATTAGATACACGAGGAAGATAAGAGACTTGTGTAAACGTATGTATCTAAGTTTTTTAATATCTCTTATTGTGCTTAATATCTTATGTTTATCCAGGCTTAGTGCCACCTACATCTGGAAATGCATTGATAAGTGGTTACAATATAGTAACAGAGACGGGTCTGGCACGCAAATCCCTTGGGATTTGCCCACAACACAACGTATTATTTCCTGACTTGACAGTCGCTGAACATATAATATTTTATTCACGATTAAAAGGAGTTGATAAGAACAAAATAGATGACGAGGTTAATCATTTTGTCAAACTGCTAGAATTGGAAGAAAAGGTAAGTACTTTTTGCATTGAGGAGTTGAGACGTGTGTTATGTGTAGGTGTAATAATGATAATTCATACAGCGTGTTTACTCTTTGATATCAGAGAACAATAGACTTAAAAAATAATTGTCAAATAAAGCCAATCAGCAGCGTCAAAAATAAACGTCCTTCGCACTTTTGACGAAAGGATCTTGTTTGATAAACACGTTATACGGCTATTAATTTGTCTATTACAAAATGTAAAACAAAGTTTGTTCAGACAAAGTTACGGATTCAAAATCGTTTCAATTGTCCCTACAACGCTTTATTCATGGGTGGAAGAAATAACCCAATGAAATAGTAAAATGTAGTTTTGTTCCTAACATTCTGTTTCTTTGTTTCCTTCGTCTCTTTTTTTAAAAAAAAGTATAACATAATTATGGAATAACTTTACACATAGTTTGGAAGGGGACGCTTAGGGTTATTGAACTCGGAAGTATATATTAATATAGACGTGCTTACGGTGGCAGTAAACATACTGTACTAAACAATTCCAACAATTGAAAATAATGATCACAATCAGCCCTGCCCCGGGCATAACATCAAGCCAGAATAATCTGTCACGCAATACAGAACAAAAAAGTTACGCCCAATTTTTTTGTTTGGAGAATATTTGTGTTACGCGTTTATTTATTTATTATATATTTGTACCAAAGACATAGATATGTAACAATTTCAAGCAATAAAAGTAGCCAATAACCATGCTCAATGAAAAAGTGACGCCATTTAATACTTGTGTATAACCTTGGAGATGTCTTTTTTGTTCATTACCATTTTTACAAACAGTCAATGTAACAACTCAACCAAAGCAATTTTGAACTATTAGTACCTACGTTCTCATCCAACTCTGTTATTTTCTCAATTGACGTAATTATGATGGTATTCTTTGATGCCGTCAGCGAGATGTGACGTCGAACAAGCTATCAGGCGGTCAGAAACGCCGGCTCTCTGTAGGAGCGGCTATGTGCGGCTCGTCTCGAGTTGTGTTACTCGATGAACCGACCTCTGGCCTTGACCCTTCTGCAAGAAGAGCGCTATGGGATCTGTTGCAAAAAGAGAAAAAAGGTAAGCAGGTAGAAGAGTTGAACTTTTCATTACTTTAATTGTCACCGAATTATTGACGTTTAACTGTGAGTTATTAAATTATTGAACACAGTCAAAAGTAAGGAAAAAAAATGATACGTAGGAGCTATAACACCACTGCCAAATGCATTTATATATATGAGCCTGTAATACCTGGGCGGGCCACATTACACGCAGAAACGATGGCCGATGGGGCCGAAAAGTTCTGGAGTGGCGACCGCGTACTGGGAAACGCAGCGTTGGTAGGCCCCCCACAAGGATGTCCGACGACCTGGTGAAGGTCACAGGTGTGCTGCTGTGTGCGGGCGGCACGGGACCGGCTGAGATGAGCTGAGATTTTAGCTGAGATGATGATGATGATGATGATGATGAATACCTGATGTGTGAAAGATATACTCAGTTCAAATCGATGTTGGATCGGTGATAGTAACACGCTAGACTTTTGTATAAGTTGACCTTTCTTACGGAACATCTTTCTTACGAATTAAGATTGAAACTATTAATTTTATTACTATATCTATTTACTAGTTTTATTATTATAAATATTTCATTGTAATTATTTAACTCGACTTGACACAACAACGCATTAATTAAAATATCTCAAATGGCTTATTTATTAAAACAACTTTTAAGTAACAAGTAAGGTGGATGAATGTTACGACCTTGATAAGCATGAAGTTTAATAAATTTGAGTGGTTTATAAATCCTTTAAGGTTTAAATTATGTGGAAATAGCAATAGGTACTAAATTTACTGCTTATTCAAAGGTGCTAAGCGTGAATGAAACAAATTACACATATTAGAATAAATAGATACTCGTTGACGGTCATTCGCGTCTGTCTAGAATGTCTAGACATGGATAGTATCTAATAACGTACTACATATTTAGACTGAATATTTTAATTCACCAATTGTAACTATTATGGTATTACAACTATAGCAATACCGTTTTACACTTTCCATATCAAACCAAACTTAGTAAACATTCGCTGATTGCCTACAATTATGAACTGATATTTAATCAGATTTTAAACTACATTCTTTCATATTTATTTTGTATCGGTAAAACTACGAAATCGTAGTGTACAATCTGCTCCAACAACAATTATGATACTAGCTTTTATCCGCGGCTCCGCCCGCGTATAGATCGTTTACCGCCTTAAATAGTAACCTATGCGGTATTCTGTGGTATAAGCTGCATTACTATAAAGTTCCATCTAAATCCATACAGTAGTTTTTGCATGAAAGAGTAACAAACATCCATACAGCTTTATAAATCGCATTTATAATATTTAAATTTAAAAACACATTGTAATGTTCATCGATAAAGAGTCTAGGTACATAATTCAATATGGCGCCATATATCAGAAAACACGTGTGTTTTTTTATAAAGTCTAATGACAGATTTTGTAAGGTATGCAATCGGGTGAAAAAACCTAACAGCACCATCTATTGGAATTTATCAAATTCAGAGTGATTTTAATACGCATAATAATGAATCTTTACATGGGTATGAGATGTTTTACCGGGGTAAAAATTTGTATATTATGAGCCCTACCCTTCTAACCTGCCTGATTCAAAACATAAATAGAATCCAAGACCACTATACTCAGTGCAAATGCAGACATTGCACTACGGTGATCCACAGTGTGGCGGGCAACATGACCTTCAACAGCTTTAGTAGTCGAATGCAGGACATAGTAGAGCAAGAGCCCGTGAGTGCCAGACCTTCGTCATTTTATAAAAGCTGAAAGTTCTTCTATGTGTGTCCCTAGTACAGGTAAGAATGATCCCCAAACATGATGCTGAGGCAGCGGTGGCTTTGGCAGATAACAGGCAACAAAGGTGTGTAAAATTCCATCTCAAATTCGTCATGATATAAAACTTGATTTTTTTATATTTGATTCATAATAATATCAAAACTCGCGTTGCTCATTGCCAGACAGTTAGTATGGTTCCAACCCTCTGCCGGACACCCCTAAACTATTATAATTTATAATTATACTTACGTTATATTATAAAACCTAAGTTTTATATATAATTTTTTGGGAGCCTATTAAACTATGTTTACATAGTAGCCGGACAGTTTCGAAGGTTCTATCATCTTGCCAGACGCATTCAAAGTGAGCAATAATCGGGAGAGCAAGGAGCGTATACAGTAACTAAAGGTTATATTATAAAACCTAAGTTTCATATATAATTTTTTGGGAGCCTATTAAACTATGTTTACATGTTAGCCGGACAGTTTCGAAGGTTCTATCATCTTGCCAGACGCATTCAAAGTGAGCAGTAATCGGGAGAGCAAGGAGTGAATACAGTAACTAAACGTTATATTATAAAACCTAAATTTTATATATAATTTTTTGGGAGCCTATTAAACTATGTTTATATAGTAGCCGGACAGTTTCGAAGGTTCTATCATCTTGCCAGACGCATTCAAAGTGAGCAATAATCGGGAGAGCAAGGAGCGTATACAGTAACTAAAGGTTATATTATAAAACCTAAGTTTCATATATAATTTTTTGGGAGCCTATTAAACTATGTTTACATAGTAGCCGGACAGTTTCGAAGGTTCTATCATCTTGCCAGGCGCATTCAAAGTGACCAGTAATCGGGAGAGCAAGGAGCGAATACAGTAACTAAACGTTATGTTACAAAACCTAAATTTTATATATAATTTTTGGGAGCCTATTAAACTATGTTTACATAGTAGCCGGACAGTTTCGAAGGTTCTATCATCTTGCCAGACGCATTCAAAGTCAGCAGTAATCAGGAGAGCAAGGAGCGTATACAGTAACTAGTGCAAATGAAACAGAGCGCTTGATCTATTGCGGGATTTCACTGCGCATCCATTGTTATTAATTTTAAATTGTGCAGTTTATTTTTTTCTTAATCCAGAAATTTCATTAATTAATTTTTACAATTTCAATAACAAATATTTAAAATAATACTGAGTAAAATTTTTCTCATACAATGTCAATCATGTCGAAAATCTAATAATTTAATTGATATTATTTTTCATTTTTAAGAAGTTTATTATTGTCAATGCTATTAAAATTATAAAGCCAATGAAACAAAGTAAATCAAATTTTAGTGTTTATTATACCAAAGGACACATTTTTTTTAAGATAAGAAATTTACAGAGAAATTAATTTATTTTAATTAAATCTAAATATTTTCATCATTTTCATCGTTATCGCGTGCTCACTAAATCGGTCCACACGTTAGCAGTTTAAACGTCGTAAGTGCTGTGAGCACAATTCGGACTGCAGCCTTTGAATGCGTCTGGCAAGATGATAGAACCTTCGAAACTGTCCGGCTACTATGTAAACATAGTTTAATAGGCTCCCAAAAATTATATATAAAATTTAGGTTTTGTAATATAACGTTTAGTTACTGTATTCGCTCCTTGCTCTCCCGATTACTGCTCACTTTGAATGCGTCTGGCAAGATGATAGAACCTTCGAAACTGTCCGGCTACTATGTAAACATAGTTTAATAGGCTCCCAAAAAATTATATATAAAACTTAGGTTTTATAATATAACGTAAGTATAATTATAAATTATAATAGTTTAGGGGTGTCCGGCAGAGGGTTGGAACCACACTAACTGTCTGGCAATGAGCAACGCGAGTTTTGATATTATTATGAATCAAATATAAAAAAAATCAAGTTTTATATCATGACGAATTTGAGATGGAATTTTACACACCTTTGTTGCCTGTTATCTGCCAAAGCCACCGCTGCCTCAGCTTCATGTTTGGGGATCATTCTTACCTGTACTAGGGACACACATCTTCTATGTGTGTCCCTAGTACTTTCAGCTTTTATAAAATGACGAAAGTCTGGCACTCACGGGCTCTTGGACTATAGGCCTCTCTGTAGGAAGGTAATTTTGGTCTACACCACGCTGACACAGACAGGTGTTTTATGTTTTCCTTCTCCAGTACTGTTAATGTACACAGTTTGCTCCCTTAGTCGGTTAACGACACCCACGGGGTTAATAGAGGTGTGCCACTCTGTATTCTTAATCCGTCACTATACGGCATTTTGATATAAAATAAAAGTTGAATTTTGTTTAGGTCGTACAATGATACTCACGACACATTTCATGGACGAGGCAGACGTACTCGGCGACCGCATTGCTATTATGTCCGGAGGCCGACTACAGTGCTTCGGCACTCCATATTTCCTCAAAAAACACTACGGCATCGGATATAAACTTACTATAGTAAAAGGAGAAAACTGTGTAGTCGATGATATCACATTGTTTTTTAAAACATATGTGCCTGATATCAAAGAAAACACCAATATTGGTAAGTTACTGTAAAATAAATAAAGTTTGAGTGTCGAACATGTTGAACTGTGTAACATGTCATTTAACTTATCGAACCTAATTCGTTACATGTTCAATCCATGTCATATAATATCTTCGGTTGAATTTGATTAATAAGTCCTCCTTAAAATTCTTCTAAATGAGATACTAACAAAAAACCTACACAGACAGAAATAGAGACCCAGATCCATCCAAACAAAGAACACGACTGAACCTGAAAATGAAGTATTATGTGAAATTACTATTATTTTATCTTATCTCGTTGTATTTTTTATGTATAGCTTATAATTCAATATTTAATCGATTCCAGGTTCGGAACTAACGTATATATTGCCAACTGATAACGTTAGTAAATTCCCAGATATGCTCAAAGAATTTGAAGCAAAGAAGGAAACTCTGTCTGTGAGTAGTTACGGGCTATCAGTCACCAGCTTAGAAGAAGTTTTCATGAAGTAAGTGTAAAAACTTTTATGGGCTAAATTAAAGAGTAACATTTGTTAAATTATGTCTGCCACGGTTAGTTTTGATTGTCGTAAAGCTTACTTTAAATAAATTAATTCAAATTATACACATAAATTGCAAACTGTAATTAATTCATAATTGTGTTTCATACATTTGATTCTCAACTATTTGAAGTTATAAACCCATTGGTATAACACAATGTATTATTACAAGACAGTTTCACAGTGAGATATAAAGACTTGTCTAAGATTTGTTGAGTTGCTGGCGGTTTGTTCCGCCTGGGCGGATCAAACCTCACTGCAGTTATTGGAGGAAATCTCTCGCTACCGGGCGTCGTACACTTTATGGCCGGTAGCGACAGCTGTTTCACCACGGTCTTTCTGCGAAGTGACGTCTTCGCGGAAAGACCAAGAAGGCCCGGGAGCACGATCTCAACCCGCCTATTCTAGGCACAGAGTAGCGCTCCGTGTGATTCTAGTCGGTCCGATTCCGACACACAACCCCACCGCAACGGTGATGGCCCGAGGGGTTTCCACAAGTAAAAAAAGGCAAAAAAAAAACGCAGTGCTTTACTCGGATTAAGTTAAATAAGAACTGCGAGGATTATAATACTTAAACTTTATAAAAAGCTAAATGATAGTAACTTTTTAACAAACTTTAAACATAACTTTAACCTGACCCTCAACCTTATAAGACAAAGTCATAATTAATTGTAGAGCAGGGGCAGAAGATGCAGATACATCACCTGGAAAATCCGATAAATCTTGTAGAATAAATAATGAATGTGCTGTTGTTCCGGCGGCATTTAATACAAATCATTTGAGTAAGTACCATCGGAACTCACTATCAACTTGTACTAAAATCGCTCTAGTACTCCTGCAATTTATTCATTGTCACATATCTATATAAAATATTTCGGGTTACTCAGTTTATCACAGACAACTACGCCACAATTATTATTTATTGCTTACAGTTTAATGTTACGTCGCTATCATGTCTAGATTGTAAGAAATATTTAAAAAATAAGAATTATTATAAATTAATATCTGACAAATTTATTCCAATATGTTATCTAGTCTAAATCTTTATTTAACTTTTGTCTTAAAATTTTATTGCCGTAAACTAACTATTACTGTCTTATAACTAATCACACACCAACCCTCCTAACGGGTTTGCCAGTTTCATCAGCCTCTAATCTATTTTTTTTTCAGTGGATAATGAACCTATAGAAAAAGTGCGAGGTTACAAACTCCTCAGAAATCATATAAGAGCAATGTTCTTAAAATTAGCGTACAACTCTATGAGGAACAAACTCACAGCTTTCATACAATTTGTGACACCGATTATTAACATAACAATATCTGTGATAATATCTAGATCTTGGAAATTTATTTCTCAATTGCCTCCTTTGACGCTCAGTTTAGAAAGTGGTTTTCGATCAACGGAGACGCTTCTGTCTCAGACCAATTTAACTGATGACTTGATGGAATCAAAAGCGCTGAACGCATACAAAAATTATTTCAAGACATCCACCTATCCGGGCATGACGCTCACTGACATCGGAACATCGGACTTGGGAAAATTTTATTTGAAATTGGTAAGAACTCAGCTACTTAGTCTAAATTATTCGTCTTCTTTTTTATTATAAAAAAAAAACGGAAGCAGTCATGAAGTATACCGACAGAAGTGAAATCGTAAAACTGTATTTTGTTTCAAACTGATTGTAATATTAGAAATATAAATTTCATGATTTTTGAATTAAAATTCGACACTCCGAGCGACAAGTATAAATATTTATGTAAATATGTTTTATTTATTAGGTAAATCATAATATGATTCGTAAACACAGTACAGAATATATAAAGGAACATCTATAGCCATAAAACATATTAACATGTTATTGACGTAAATCCATAGAATGTTCTCCTTACCAAAAGCCGTCTAACGCTGCTATAGAAGCTTTCATTTCAACAATTTTACTTCACTCTACCTCTGTTTCTTATAGTCCGATTAAAACAAGAAGGTCATTACTTACCCTATTTTTTATGATATACGGGACAAACGTTACGTGTCTGCTTATACGTCACTTCATGGAAAGCAACTACCGCCGGTGGCAGTGCATTGGTGTTGCGCGTGCAACTAGAAGAGTCTCAAGTGCATTATCAGCCTTTGTGGATATCATATCGGACCAAAAATACTGCAAGCGAAAATTTGTACCATATATAGGTTGTGCAAGGCAAAAAGTTTTTTAAATAGCGCACAGTGGTGGATTACCCGATTGACTAAGATAGGAGGAAATACACTCTAATCTTCTTTTCATTTGTCTATTAGAGTGCTGCCGATCTTCCTCGGATTCGCTACGAGGTACTGACGGGTGCGACATTCAGTCGCAACAATATAACAGCCTGGTTCAGCAACTATGGCTATCACGACTCAGCCATATCTCTGGCGATGGTCAACAATGCTATACTTAATGCACTTTCTCCTGGAAGCACTCTGAAAATAGTCAACCATCCCCTACCTTATTCTATTGAAAATTTGGTGAGTTTGTGAATTATTTTATGAAATACATTAATATCATCATCATCAACAACCTCCAGCTATTCGCTGCTGGACTTAGGCCTCTCCATAACAACGATGTTTTAGTCCACTATACCACGTTAATAATATAACAACACAATTATTTGTGAAATCGAAGCAAATAAACTAAATCAAATATACATTTCCTTTTTATTTTAAAGTAACTACACTATTACATTAGATAATACAAGTGTTATAATAATTGTTTATAAATAAAAAAAAAAAGAATGGTGTCGTGGGACACCAGGTAGGAACGAAGTTCCTTCGGATAATGTGGAATCGACACAATTTGCAAAAAAAATCGTGCTCAATTTTATGTAGGTTTTCTTGATTTTTCTCTTAAATTTTGCTGATTAGTTTTTATTTAAGTACAAGAAAGTATTTAGGAAATTCAGTATTTTAGGAAATAAAATAATAAATTCCTTAAAATAATAAAATAGCACACATGACACGCTTTCGCGCCTGCGCACGTCTCATTTAACGGTTTTATTCCACGCACTTTTTTCCACAGATTTATTCCACGCACTTTTTCCACTTACGGTTTTACTATCACATTTTTTTCAGTTAGGTCCCGCAGCGAAATCCCTATCCCCTCCAAGCCTGCCGTAAGGAACTTCGTTCCAATTAAATAAATAGAAATAAAGGTCACTATTGCCAGTAAAATTGCTAAACTTAAGTGGCAATGGACGGGGCACATTCAAGCAGAAACGATGGCCGATAGGACCATAAAGTTCTGGAGTGGCGACCGCGTACTGAGAAACGCAGCGTTGATATTTCATGCGAAGCCGCTGGATGTAGGTGGTATGGGACCGGCTGTTGTGGAGAACCTTGGGGGAGGCATATGTCCAGTAGCTGACGTCTTTTGGCTGAAATGATGATGATGATGATCGTGAAATAAAAAAAAATTAAATAAAGAAATCAAATAAAACCAAGAAAGATTTCAGAAAACTTGCTCAAAATGTTCTTGTATTGATATTGTTGGCAATTGATAACTTTCTATATTAAAGAAAATATTGTCACCGAAACTAGAAATCAGGAACAAACATACATGAGAAAAGTCAAGTTAATGGAACTTCTATAAATAATACATTTTGATTTTTGTTATTTGACGATTCATCGATTTTAAATAGATGAGTAGAGTGTTCAATGAATGAACAATCTAGTATATTATGACTTCATAGGTCCGACTTACAGCCTTACAACTACGATATTTATATACAGCAGATATGTAGAATTTTTATATTTTCTATTGTAACATTGTCAATGATTTTAAATCTGCTATCAGGTCAAAGTAATGGCGTCTGGAAGCAGTATGGGATTCCAATTTGCATTCAACATAGGATTTTGTATGGCATTCGTGACTGCGTTCCTCATGCTTTTTGTTATAAAGGTAAGTACGCAATGAAATATTTTAGAAATGGTGAGAGTTTAAACATAGTAATCAGAATCAGGTCCGCCGTAAACGGGTGTGCAAGGCGTGTACTGCACGCGGGCGGCACGTCTAGGAGGGCGACAAATCGAGCGAATCTTCACATAATATTCAGACACTGTCATAATACATAATCAAACACACTGAAACTGTAACTTTATAACATTGATTTATAGAATTTAAAATCGTTTCTTAAAATTTTTCAAGACTATAGTACAAGGACAACGATTCATAAATAAGTGCATGGTGACAAACGATAATGCATAGAGATTTTCTATATTTTGTACACTTCTTTTCTTAAAAACTACTGCCAAGCAGAGGTTTACTATACTCGTAATACGATTGTCTATTAAGTTTTCTCAACTGAGTTAAATTAATGTTGGTACCAGGAGCGTATAAGTGGCGCGAAACTTCTACAGCGCGTGTCGGGCGTGCGTCCCGCCGTTATGTGGGTGTCGGCGCTCGTGTGGGACTGGATCTGGCTGTTCCTCATCTATGTCTGTATCGTGATCACACTCGCTTGTTTCCAAGAATCTACTCTCTCAACACCAGCGGAGTTAGGTTTGTGTTCATCTGCTATTTAATACTTGACGAAAAATATAGGATTACTGACAAATACAATTAACTATATTCATTTACATAATAGTGTAATTACGCTATTACATAATCTATGTTTGTTTGACTGAAAGCAAAACTACTTCTAAAGTTAGATTGCCTTGAATAATACGCACATAATCAGATTACTTTGGTTGCAGGAAGGGTGCTGCTAGTGCTAATGATATTCTCAGTGGCGACCATACCTATACATTATGTAGCCTCGTTTTATTTTGAAGCATCTGCTACAGGTTTTTCCAAGATGTGTTTTATGAATATATTTACAGGTAAGTTAACCAATATTTCGTTTAATAAACATTTTATAGCTTTTTTTTGTTATTTATGTGTTCAAAAATCATAAATATTACTTCCAAACATTTATTGGTTTGTACTTGATTTTAGTTTCATGAATATTCCAAGTACGATCTTACAAGTGTTTTTGTGTGATCACTTGATCAGTCTAAAATAAATAATTTATTTTATTGAGTACAGTAACAAATACACAAATCGACCTGACATGACTCCACAAGACAAAAAACTTTATAAAAAAGTAAATTGACCATTCTTTAGACAGTTTTAATAAATAAAGATTTATATGTAATTGTAAACAGTATAACTTTTCAATATTGGTTTTGAGAACTTTCCTTGTAACTTAAGTACTACTTCTAAGGAAGGCATTTGATTGGCAAGACATCTCTGCCTGACAAACCTTTTAACTTTTAGCTTGCTAGATCTAAGTTCAATGAAGACAAGGAACTCTTTGTACGAGTATGTAAACATGTTTATTACACTTGAGTTAAAAAAATATTTTCTTTTTGTCAGGTTGCATGCCATTTTTAATCACCGAATTATTGAGATTACCAGAAGTAGGCAGTCCGTTTTACGCTCATCTGTTCGACTGGATTTTTTCTCCATTGCCTATTTACTGCATCAGTAGAAGTTTCAGGTAAAATATGTTTCATAAGTTTGTCACACACACTTTAACAAATAATAAGAAATAGATTTAGAGTATAGAGTAATAGAGTTTAAAAAACTAAAAACACGCTTACATAATTCGAATACAAAGAATACAAGTGAAGCTAATAAAAAGCGTGTTAAAAGAGAAACAGTTTGTTTGACTTCTTAGGGACATGAGCGTGTCAGCGTTCTCCTTACTGGCGTGTGACGGCCTCTGCAAACAGTTGAATTTGGAAGGATGCACTCGTCATACAATCTGCAACAAGCTCAATCTCTCCGTGTGTTGTAGTAAGTGAGTCATGTCTTTGTGTGTTACGTAAATAGTAGTAAATACAGAGCCTGAAGCTTAGTGTGAGCTTTCGACGGTGAGCACGTTTGGCGTTCCGATTATCGAAGACTTCATTGCGGTCCAATCGCAACGCTAACCGTTTTCACATTACATTAACCCGATCATCACGGCGACAGGCCGTGACTGTAAAATAAACTCACACTAGGCTCAATGTAGATACCCTGGCTATAGAGTGTAAAACTGCTTATTATATCGCTTTCACTTAATGTATCAGTTTGATTTTCGTTTTGCAGTATTCTGTACTTATATTATTTTTCTATTTGGTACCAGCTTTTTAGAATATCTACCGAATTTTAACTGTAAATACTGTTAAACAATTTGCTAAATAAACTACTGCCTTATCACCTTTAATTTAATTGATAATTTACGAACTTTGAATTATATGAAATAAAACACTATCGCCATGGGACACAATCTTGGGTATGGCAATTTATGTTAGAAAATGTTTCAGTTGACGATGACCCATACTTGAAATGGAGTGAACCTGGTATTGGTCGATATTTGTTTATGATGAGTGCAGTTGGGATCATAGCATTCACTTTTTTACTTGTGAAGGAATACGAGCTCTTGAATAAGGTAAATAGTATTTTTATAATTATTCTTCGTATCGGGTGTGGGTTACCTAATATCTGGTGTTTTTAGATACCTAATTCATAAAAGTAATAGACCTTGTACTGTGACAACTAAATTGACTGATAGAATACTTATATATTTTTTTTGTAAACACAAACGTTCAAAGAAAACACCCAAACTTCGAAACAAATATTTGCAGATCATACAAACATTTGGTCGAACCCGGGAAACCAACCCGAAACCTCAAGTTCCGCAGTCACATAAGTTACCACTGTGCCACCGAGGAAGTTAGTTATAAGACAAACACTTTATGTGAACAGCAAACTCTTGTCCTGAGTCTGGATGTCTTTTGTGTCCTTAAAAGGCTATTGAAATAAAAAGTGCTAATATATGTAAGTTATGAAATATTTTCAGCTGTGTTACTCATCAAGCCAAAAGCCTACAAAACCAATAACCGACGAAGATAGCGACGTGGCAGCGGAGAGAAATACTGTACAAAGTTTCACACGTCCTCAACTTGCACAGTACAGTCTGGTGTGCCGAGATCTCACCAAGTTCTTTAAAAACTACCTCGCTGTCAATAGACTAACGTTTGGTGAGTAGTTACTGGATATCTTTGTCTCGTACTTCTACAATGATAGTAAGCGGGACTGCTGAGCTGAAGCGCGCTACCTGCAGTGGTTTGTACAGTCTGAGCTCCGAGAAATCGTGAGCAGAAGATGTTTAGTCAATATCAGCAATAAAAGCGTTTGAAAAATCTGTATTTTTACGAAATATTAGCTTTTTTTATGTTCTATTAATATAAAATAGGTGTTTTGTGTTTTATAAACCATTGTGGGATTGGAAAAATCTAAGTCTTCATCGTGATAGAAGCGACTTATCAATATTAAGTGCATTAACACCTGCATCTCAACTCTTAACTAGTTACATCAATATTCCTTCGGATTCATCGGAGCTCGCACGCGGACTGTAGGTGTTAAGTTCTCGAAAACGGATAAACATACTTTTCTAAGTCATACATTTTATATTAACTTCAACGTTGAGTGTTTGGGTTCGATCCACACATAGGACAATAATTTTTTTTCACAAATGGTTGTTCTGAACCTGGGTGTTTTTTGTGTCCATTTCATGAATTTTTGTAAATGTCTCCACACAGGATATAGTATAGTTATCTTAAAAAAACAAAAAATAAATATATTTTATAAAAATAAAAAACACGCTGATAAAAGTGAGTTACAAACAAACATCAAGGCGAGGCTAATAAAAGCATATTAAAAAGTGTATACACTAAAATATAAATGACAGAAAGAAATTGGGGAAAAGTACTTTAAAATGTATGACCCCACTTGTGAATATGAAATATTATTTCCTCGTAAATTATTAAATATACATCACTGTTGTTGTAAAATCATTTTAGATCTTATAATAGATTATCTGTACTCTTCCATGCTTCACTGTGGCATATTGTGGTGAAATGAAAAACAAAATTAGCTTTGTTTCTTACTTACAGAAAAATACAAAAACAACATACAAACAAGATACAAAAATCCAATCTTTGAAGCGGGTTAATCTTACACAAACCTATTAAATATTTTAAATATATATTATAAATATAGATGTATATAATATATAAAATAATTGTCATTGTTAACCAGCGGTCAACAAAGGAGAATGCTTTGGGCTGCTCGGTGTGAACGGCGCGGGCAAGACGAGTACGTTTCGAATGTTGACGGGTGACACCCGTATATCTGCGGGCGATGCTTTCGTACACGGACTAGCCATCAAGACACACATACAAGATGTTTACAGACACATAGGTAATGGTCAGCACTAAGACAAAATTTTACTAGAATAATTAATTAATTAACAAAAAGTGTCAATGCAGATTTATGACTTACTTATTACTTAGATATATATAAAAATAATTAATTTAGTTATCATTGCTCTCTAAATTGATGTTAAGAGTGACTCTTAATATCCAAATGTTTTTTCTCTTTTAACTGCCTACTCTTAAATCAATTTTATAAGAGGTCGGTATAGTATGTTTTGTTCTTATATTCTACTGTATCATTCATCATTTCACTGGTTACTTTCTTTCTAACCATATCCTCTCTCACACAGTCCACCCAACTTACCTAACATTTACCTCGCCATATATCCTTTCGTAAGACATATCCATACCAAGAGTCTGACGTTTATTAAACGAGTGTACATTAGACTTTCAGTTAATCTGTGTCTGTTTAAAACAGGCTACTGTCCACAGTTCGATGCGTTGTTTGACAACTTGACTGGTCGGGAGACTTTGCGCATATTCTGTCTCCTGCGCGGCATACCGACGCGGGTGGGAAGCGTGCGAGCGTTATACCTTGCCTCACACCTAGGATTCTTGCGACATTATGACAAGAAGGTATTATACCTGTATTTATAAACACCAATAATTATTTTAAGTAACCTAGTGAGAATACCTAGTGTCACCACCCTTATTCATCCCGTGAGTGTCATAAGAGCGTCATATCGTGGATGTTATTAGAGCGTCGTGTCGTAGACGTCGCCAGGTCAACATGGCGTACTAGTAGGCCAAAATGTCCTTTCTAAGGAGAGGCATATGTCCAGCAGAGACTGTTAAAGGCTGTTATTTAAAATTTGAAACCTAATAATCATTTAGTTGAATCCAAACAACAATTTAATGTTAAATTTTCTTTGATTTTTAATTTTACTGTATTCGTATAAAATTTTAAGACTAACATTTAAATTATTTATAGGTACATGAATGCAGCGGTGGAACTAAAAGGAAGATTAGCACTGCTGTTGCGTTATTGGGCGATTCGCCTCTTGTGTTCCTTGATGAACCGACTACAGGTAACATTATACACTAAACTAACACTAATGAATAAAGGAAAATTAATTTATTTACGCAGGATAAATAAACTAATTGCCTACATTTGTGTATATATCATACATAAATGTAGGCAATTATTTCATTAAAATTGCAATCATAATAACGTATATATAATTGTTAATCCCTACTAATATTATAAATGCGAATGTAAGTTTGTTTGTTTGTTATTACGCTTTCACGCGAAAACTACTCAACTGATCATCGTGAAATGTTGTACACATGTTCTTGGAGGTATTAGAACTAACATAGGATACTTTTTATTATATTTATATATTTATTTAAAATGATCTGTTACGAAACTTAATGTGGCAGACCAAATTCCATGCGAGCAAAACGGCGTGCAAAAGCTAGTAGAGTATAAATTTCTTATTGTCAGATGATTTTTAAAAATAAAGTATACGACAGTTCAATAATTTGGAACAACAGCAGTGATTTTATCAAAATAATAAATAACATAAATTCACACGAACTTCCCAGAGTAGTAGGCAAAGACAATTCGTCTCCACTTGCTACGGTCTTCACACACTTCTTTTACTTCGTCCACATTCATCAGTCGCTGCCTGCATGCTCGTTGGTTCCTGATACTTTTCACATTGGCCTTCTTGATAACATTACCAATTTGGTCGGCAAATATTCGCCGTGTACGCCATCTTCCGACATTTTCACACACATTCACACTTTAGACTCCTTTCGTGAGTCTTCTACCATCCATCCTCTCTACGTGGTCGAACCATCGAAGCATGCCCTTTTCAATCTTCATCACTTCATTTTCTTTATAAATAATATTTAATTCGTGTAATGTGAACGTAAGTGAACTAATATTATAACTAGTGTCAAAACTGTAAGAAGGTTGGCAGAAGAAAACTCGACGTCAGTAGAACTAAAGACTAATAACAGCAAATATTGATTTCCATTTCTATCGTTGTCAACGTGACGGGCAGGTATGGACCCGGCGTCTAAGCGGCTTGTGTGGTCGGCCATCAGCGAGGCAGCGGTGGCAGGGCGCAGCATCGTGCTGACGTCACACAGCATGGAGGAGTGCGAGGCGCTGTGCTCGCGACTCACCGTCATGGTCGCCGGCACGCTCTACTGTCTCGGACCGCTACAACACTTGAAGAGCAAATTCTCGCAAGGTACATCTATATAATACAACGTTATTCTTACTCGATACAAAAGCCGAGACACCCCAAACATATCATAAGAACGACAGAACAGAGTAATAAACATTAGAAGTACTGTCAATGGTACGCTAATGGACTGAACACAGAACAGAGGTATAAATAAACGTTAGAAGTGTAATCAACGGTAAATCCCAAGAGATCCTTTGTCATCTAGACGCACACATGAACGGTTAGTATATATTAACGAAATCTATGCTAATTTGACGTGCGCAGAAAATGCAGTTCAGTGCGTGCTCTCGTGGTAACAATACAGTTAGTATTCAAAATTAATAAGTAGTATATGATTGACTGTACCGTTAGCCTAGTGATTTAAGCGGTCGCTACGCCGCTCTCTACTGCACTGAGTGCTGTGGGTTCAAACCCCACATGGGACAACACTTTGTGTGATCCACAAATTGTTGTTCTGAGTTCGGGTGTTATTTGTGTCCGTTTCATTAGTATAAGACATCAAGAAACGAAAGTTAAATAATCCGTAAGGTTACAACTTTCGAGAATGATAATATTTTATAACCATCTGTAATGGTAATATTTTGTTTCCAGGTTATACATTAATAATCAAAGCTAGTATTAGCCCAACTAGGGAAGAAAATATCGCTGCAATTAACAATTATGTTACAACCAATTTCATGGGATCTAGAGTTATGTGAGTATTTATTTACATTACTTATTACTTCTGTATTATTTTAAACTATATATTTTACAACCTTATCGCTACAACCATGCATATATCTAGATCTAACTAAAGAAGGCATTTTGTATATTTCAAACTGTCACAAGGCCTAGTGTGAATTTATTGATCATCTACTAGATCGTCACAGTTCAATGTTATTCACCTTGCTCGAGACTACATACATATGTTTTGTTTTAATTGGTACTTCATTGGTATTTTCTTGGATTTACTTTAACGATAGTGTCATTGCTTTTGCTCAATCAACAAGTAAATTTTGTTGACTTATAATGTGTGAATGATGTTAGACAAGATTATTAAAGATATAAATAATGCCGACCTTTTCTTGGAAAGGAGATTTTGGTCTACTATACCAAACATGGACGGATATAATGCAATATACTGCAGTGCTAGATAGTTTACGCAAATTGTCTAAATTATAAGACTTTGAAATAAATTGAATTGAATTACGTACGACCAAAAATTTGTACTAAAATTGAAATTAAACACATCTTGTTTTTTGTTTGTTACCATGTATTGTTACTATTAGGGTTAGATAAATATGATTTAATAAAAATACTTAGGAATTTTGAACCACTCGTTAAGCTTCTAACATTTTACTAATTACTTACACTGCTTTAAGACTAGACAGCATTGGAAATAAAGTAACAATCGTATGCATAATTTACATATTTCAACACATCACCACACTAAAAATCTCTTAGACCTTAAGACCTTAGAACCTTAGAAAGACTTTAGCCTACTATACCACGCTGGTCAGACAGTTTGGTATAAAGTTTTTTTTAATTTTTCCTTCTTTTTGTAGTGATGTTGTTGCCGAGTCTGGCCGGATCGAATAGGATTTGATCGGATCCAGCCGGTTTGAAAATAAAATAAAATAAACTGGCACTAGGAACTCCGACATCTATAAACATCGAGATCACAGCGTTAATTGTTTTAACCTATTAGTTGATCAATGAATCATTTTATTTTTACATACAGTGATGGATGATATTCCTCTGTCATTTTCACAGTGAATCATACCTCGGTATCACCACATACTACCTCAATGACGTAGACTTGCCTTGGTGGCGAGTTTTCCACGTCATGGAACAAGCTCGCACTTTGTTTCCTATCGAAGATTACTCCGTGTCACAAACAACACTAGAGCAAGTATTTCTCAGGTTTGCGAGGATCCATGGCAATGAGGAGACTTAAATGGATGCTTAACCTCAATTTTTCCGTGGTATTTAGTTACAAGGTTTTATAACAAAAATCTCAAATTAGCGTATTTTTACAGAGGTAAGTATTGCTTAGATTAATACTGTGACTTATTCTTTTTTGTTACTTAATTTGTTCCAAAAATTTTCACATTGATTTAACCCCGAAAATGTTACATACTAGGTTCTACTTTACAACAAACTGCCAAATCACATGGTAGTTTGTTGTTAAGTAGAATTATTTTTGCTATGTAATATCTATTTCTTAAGCAATCTCATTTTGATTGCTCTCAGGCTTGCTGCCTTCGCCAAGTTGAAATTTTACAAACGTAAAAATTATTAATAAACTAAGAAATTTATGGAAATGACGTCGCTCAATTCAGTCACCAAAAATACAAGAGAATATAGACGTTAGCGATTGTAAAAAGAAAATCACCGTAAAACACTTTCATCTTGGCTAAGGAAACTGGTCTCGTAAAGCCTAAACTTATCAAACACATCAGTTATATAGTTAATTTATTTCAGTTAAGTATGACTAAACTTAGTGACGAATGTGAATGTAAAACTGAACCAAAGTTTGAATACAGGTTAGATTTTAAATAGACTTCTTAATGCAAGTGAACACATGGTATATTAAAATAATTAGAGCTTTAGATACGAAAACAAATTCGAAAAATGGAGACTAACAAATTTATAAAATTTTAGGCATCTAGTACTTATATGAGTACTTTAGTACCGTACGTTACAAAATTATTGCATTTTTAAATAAAAGAAAATCCCCACACAACACCCACATGGTCTGGTTCTAAACAAGGCAAAGCCTGTACAATAGTAACCAGACTGCTAATAAACATAATAAACATCACACAACATCACCTTCAATAGTCCACTGCTGGTCATAGACCTCTCCTTAAAGATTTTGGTCACGCTGGCCAGACGGATTTCTTATAGAATTTGTATCAAGTTTTCCTTCTCTTTGCAGCGATGTCTTGCATACTTTGTTCCCTTAGGCACCTCTCACGACACCCATGGGATTAATAGGAGTGGTAACATTCTGTATTCTTAATCCGATACACACGTAAATATATTATGTTAATTATATAACATACTACGATCATATTAATCTATATAATACAAGTATAGCGTTGAATGTTGTTGTTGATGTATACAATTGTTTAAGTACGTGTTTAATGTATAGAATAAAAATGTACACGTTGTGCTAGAATACTATTTATAGTGGGCACGGCCTCGGAACTGTATGCAGCTGTCGTAAACTTACTTTCAAAACATTTGTACTGAACGAATATCGACGCTTTGATGCGGTAATATTTATGAAACTTTCACTTTATTCAGTTAAAATTTAATAAAGATTTCATTGAAGTTTTTTAGCAATAGTTGAAGCAAATATTTGTGACTGCACTAATGAAATTTAATTTTATATGATATGAAATTGTATTTTTATTTGATATAACTTGTATGCAAACGGTAATTGTTGCTTTAATTCTGCCCATTTGACTCCACTCGGCATATATATATAAATAACCTATTAAGTATATTTCTTAAACATAACTTTTCTAAATAAGATCATTTAACAATTGCCGAAGGGTAAATATCTCTTTCTATATTTAAACATTTATAACAAATTAAGAAATTATATATATATATTTTATTTTATTAAAAAATATACAAAGTCGATGTAACTGGAAGGGAGTTTCTCGAGACGATAAAGATATATTTTATTTAATTTGATTATACTTTGACCATTAGAATCTATCCTATAATGTACCTAATAAATATTACCGTAATTAAGTTCCTAGGGATGTAACTCGAGTATTTTTATTCATACCTAGTATTAAAATCAATAGATACTACTATGTATATAATACTAAAAGCACAACACTCGTAACAATACTAACTTATTTTCATGTTATTCAATTTAAAAAAAAAACTACTTAATTTAGCTTAGTAGTTATAAAATATGTTTATGCCATACTTAAAATTAGATTCAAATGTGATCCATTATTTTTTTTATACACATTTTGTTGCCACAGTGAGTTTTATTATTATATGTTGAGAAGTCGTCATTCCATAGAGATCTGCTATATATATACTTATTAAAAAATACAGTGTCTAGATGTAAAACATCACCTATTTATTATATATAGTATACACTTATTATTGTTTACATTTAAGTATAAGTTTAAAGTTGTAATATACTTATTTTCTTAATATCCTCATAATACTTCATGTCATATAGCTTATATCACTGGAATATAACTTATATTCACTGTTGTCACTAATGGATTGTCACTGTTGTCACAGTGATGATCCCTGACAGTATTTTCTCGGAACAGTTTCTTAACTGGAGCAAAATCCAGAAAGAATTAATCTGAAACATGACACACTGACTGTTTGTTTGAACCGAACGATGTAGGTTCTTATTTGACACATACTAATTATTTCAGTTTTTTTTTAAGTATTTCAAATTTGGTTAACTTTTTTTCCTGTCCAAAAACCCCATCGATTGAGTGGTTATGTGGAACTCGAACTGACTAAAATGTACGCCATCTCGGATAACAATAGTCGGGGAACCAGATTTAGCCTAAGAAGTAAATTGTAGATGACCCCCTCGTGAGTCTGTTGACCTGGTGTAAATTTTTGTCAGTCTATACCCTTAAATAAATCCAGCGATAGCAATCACGTCCTCCCCGTTGCAGTTTGTTTGCATTTTGTTTATTTATTATGTGTTAAAAAGCACAAAACATGAGCAATTAGCCTATTACCCAACTAGCAACACATAACCAGAGAGTATGTTTAGCTTGTACACCTCAAAAGCTAAAAAAAATTGTTTAATCGGTCCACAATTGACGGGGAAATGACTTAACATATACAAAAAAGACCAAGTGCGAATCGGACTCGCGCACCGAGGGTTCCATACAAACCTGTAACTGAATAGACCTGAGTATTTGATATGAACTTCAATGTCTGAAAATACCTCTACGCACACATAAGGAAACGGGTAGTAACTTTGAAATTATTAAAAATACTTTTATTATATGATGTGATTAAAAATTAACGGTTTTTGCATATTTTCCTTTATCTGTGCTACAAGACGTTGCTTCGTACCAAATTTCAAGATTCTGAGTTCACGGGAAGTATTTACACACCTGAGTATTTGATATAAATTCCAGCTTGATACCTCCACACGTTTCTGAGAAAAAAGGTCTTGACATACTGATGCTATAAGGGTTCCGTTTTTTCCTTTCGAGGTACGGAACCCTAAAAACAAAAAAATGCAATGGAACATAGAATCTCCCCCGTTTTTGAGTTCGGTTAAAAAGATATATAAAACTGTTTTAATTACAAATTGCCACAGAAAGCAACAATAACAATTAGTTGAGTTAAAATTGTTTATAATGTGCCTACATGATACTGGGTAAGAGGTGCTTGTTCTTAAAGGACTTTGTTACCCATTATGTGATATTTGTATCCTCGCAGTATTATAATAATGAATATAATTTGAAATTACTTTCCGAACTTAACACACAAATAAATGCCGCTAATTACCAACTTGGTTCGTTCAATCGCCATGTGTTTCAAGTGTCCGAAATATTTACTCATTTGTTTATTTATTCTCATAGGTTCTGGCATGTTAAGAAATAACCGATATTGAGTGACGTATGACATAATTATACGAATTAAACAAATATACAATACATACTAATGTAATACATGCATATATTACTCACACACAAAATTTACACACAGATATTCAAGTATTAATTATGTAAACATTCAAAAATACGATAGAAAATATTAGAGTTAATCTTAAAATGTCAGACATAATATTTCCTAACAGTTTTATTGTATATATATTTATTGGAGCACATAAAACTGGTTTTGGCACTCTAGTATTAAAAAAATATAGCTTTTAAAGCGACCCGGCTTTATTGTAGACTAGCGACCCACCCTGAATTCGCACAGTCTACAGTGTGTACCCATGAATGATCAAAACTGCATTTTAATGCGTTGTGTAGTTACAAAGATCTAAGCGTATAAGAAATGAAAGCGACTTTATTTTGCAATGTGTAGAAGTACAATGTACAATGTGTGATTTAGTGTGATATCATTTGTGATTTATTGTCTGTATTAAATGTTGCCATTATCAAAAGTGTATCGTTTAAACGTCTCCGCTATTAACTATCTGCTATCAATCAATCTAAATTGATAAGAATTAATTTAGATTGATTAATAGGTGGAGATAAAAAATACCCCCTAAGGATCAGGGGGTAATCTGATTATACCTTAAGAATTAGGGGGAATATGTATCAGAGGCAGTCGATACTTTATTAAATATAACTAATTTAACATCAACCACTATTGTAAATGGTGCATAAGTTTTATCTCATTTATGTAGCATTTTGTTCACATTTTTGCCGTAATAACTAAATCTGTATTATTGCATGTTGAAGCTGGCTACATTACAAATCACTAGCATGTTTTTCTTTCAGTATTGTAATAATGTTCCTATCAAATATATATTTTTATTTTTTTGTGACGATCTATATAAGTTAATTAATTTAATTAAATATATTATATTTGTGTTAAATTAAGTGAAATACAAATTCAAAATTTGAATTTTACAAATGCAAAAAATACAAAATTTTCTTTACTTTTAAAGGCTAAATATCTTTAATTGCTTTCTATATAAATAGTAATAATTATCCTAGGCTTATTGTAATAGACTTATTTACAGTCTTACTTAAAAATCTCAAATGTCTCACATCTATATATTAATAATAAACAGTTTTAAGAAAAAGATGACATAGCTTAGTAAAAAAAAGATTTCATCAGTAAAGTTTCAGTCGAGCTATTCTGTTTAAATTAAAGCCTAATTAAATTTTATTTAAACTTGTCCTAATTTTAATTACAAAGAAATAGAAGTACAAATTTTACAAAGAAGTGCAGAGAATGCCAGTTAATAGCAGTGAAATTACTATGAAATCTCGAATCATAATGACAGAGTGTTATTCTTTATGCCCATTCATAATTGTCTATTTAAGTTTTTACGCTTGGACAATATACTTAACTGTAGTTCGTGGCTTTAATGTATCGCTGTAAATCTTAATGTTTTGTATTGTCTTTTATAAGAACGGTGTTTGTATTGTGTAGTGTTTACAGAGAATATGTAAAAAGAAACTCATTTTGCGGAAATATATCTTTTAATTTTTATACCTTGTTCCTACGTCAATTCTAATAAACACACTACTTAATTGTAGTATAATGAACTACAATTTAATACATAATATAGTAATTAAAATTACAAAATGAATCACTAAAGTCTAATTAAACATTTTTGATTAAATTAAGTTAATATTTTATATATTTACAAGGTCACCTTTCATCGTAAAACGCGTAAGAAAAAACTAACATTCACTAATATTTAAACCTTGCCGTTTAGATCCTAAACTAGACTCGTAAGGAATACTAAACTGCCAGAACATTATTAGAACAATACATTTTTATCAGGTTAAATAGACATATAAATTACATTTTTACATATACATCCATTCTAAACAAATTACTTGAAATATCATATAAAAAATTGTATCTACCTGAGATACAATCGGCTTCAGAAACCAAACTACCGGTGGATAAGATTCCAAAGACATTAACTTCCTTACCCCATGTATTGTACATATAACAAAAAGTATTGCTTTTCTTATCAGGCTCTTAATCCAGCTGCCCAAAGTGAGCCTCTGACGATGTTGGTCGAGGTTCTTAGCAATCAATCTATATGCTGATATAGCTATCGGCACAATGATCGCCGTTTCCACGTCCTACATGACGATATACTCGAGAGTAAAATCCAAGTGTTAAGTTACGTCTTTTTTTCAGAATTTAAAAAGTTATCGTCATGGGAGTGGTGATGTCAAAACGCTTGGCGCTCTAGTCGATCTATCACCACTATATCAGGTTTATTTCTTACAATAGTCCTGTCAATGACAATAGCGCGATCCAGTACAATGTTACACGATCATTTTTAGGACTGGTTCGGACACGTATATTGTTTTGTACTTAAAAAAAAACTTTCTCACTACGAATATTTTATGTAACTCGCCATTCATGCAGTCTCTGTCTGTAGTACGGTAACTCTACAGTCGAAAAGTTATATTTAAAAGAAAACTTTATTTTCTATGCAAGTTTTCGATGTTGGCAGGACGAGAACAACCGGAAAATATATCTGAAGATTTGGCCAAATAAGAATTCAAGATGAATCTCAGAATCTGACCTCGAGAACAATTAAGGACATAGTGAAAACAATAGTGTTTTTTCCAAAAGAAAAATATCTTAATCGAAATTATCGACTTCGGTTAAACCAATTCTTGTGACTTCTCTAAAAATGAAAAAAAAATTATAAAAATTGAAGGTTGCTACTACAATTTACTGCATGTTAATATGACGAAGAAATTACTAATAAAGTTGGAGATGCGTTCTGAAGAGATTGATGTCAGTTGTAAAACGCCGTGTCTTGCTTTCAGAGAATTAAATGAAAAGTAAGGTGATCCGCATAAGGAAAAGTATTATGTGATAAGACCCTTTTTAACCAATCATGATGAACGATTTGGGAATGAAGGATCATGGAATATAACTAAATTATCGCCTTTGGCAAGTTACTTGTACCTATAAATATTTTTTGATCGTTCAAAAAGTCTTAAAACAGGCAATGAAATGAAAAAGTAAAAGCTTAAGAGATTCTGGTCACGAAATTCTTAAGGATTTGGAATTTACCACGGATATTTATACTGAAAACCGAAGATACCGAAGCGATTGAAATAAGACAAACCGAAAAGAAATAAAAAGATTTGACGAAACATCCGATGAACAACTTAAATAAAAAAAAACTGAACGCAACAACTAACAACATTCATCGAACACGCAATATTTTGCCTATGTTCATGTTGTGCAAATACTGCTAAAGAATACCCTAACCAACCTAGGTCTCACACAGCTTTTTTTAGTACAGAAAAAGATAAACTAAAAAAACTATTTTTATGTAAATTTCATCAAGTCGTAAATTGTAACAGACCGGAAACTAACAGAATAATCCCTTAGTTTACAATCAAGAGACTATGAGACGGTAGCGCACAAGTCATAAATTGAAATTACTTTGACTACTTACTTGACTAGGATATGGAACTATAGAGGTTATTAAGGGCGCCAAAACTAAAATAGCCTACTGTAAATATGTAAATCTGTCACTGGAGCCTCCCGAGTGCTGTGTTTTTATCCTGCCCCTTTATTCCTTTCTATGAATATATAATTCATAAATATCAATAAATACATTATGATTGTGACGCTTAAATGCATTGCTTCTTAACTAACAACATGGTTGCGAAAAAGTAAATCATTAAATATTATAACATTAATCTGTATACAAATATACATATTTGATGAGATTACCTAATAATGATGATGTCATGGATGATTCTAAAACCTAAAACATCTAAAATCAAGATCCGGATTGGCTCATGATGATCTTCATACATTTCATTTATTATCTCTACCCAAATCCCATAGGTACGCTAGTCACATTATTTTGTAAAATATCCTCTTTCTGTTTAATTAATAAGAGACCTTAGCAAAATATACGTTCAATATTTATATACCCACTAATGTGTCATAATCGCAAAGGACGACTAACAACTCGAAGAATTTTAGTTCCCGTTCTTAAAAATTGCTGTTACGTCTTTTGGCTATAATATTGACACTTGATTATACTTTACATTCTATTGTACCGGTTATAATATAATAAATACACTTTTTACAACACTATCACAGTTTTGGGCTATATTAAACTATTACGTTGATGTTGAAGGGTGCTTGTACGACGTATACATGTATAATTTCTGAGATTCGGTACTTTCTGAAGTACCTACCACTATTTACTTTCATGTTTTGTTACCCGACTACGATGAAGCCAAAAGTTTTGGTACTTGATAAATATTTGTACGAGTATGTTCACCGTAACGCCTAAACTATAGAACCAACTTAAGTGAATGAGGTGTCAATAGATTCGCAACAATGGCATGGGTGACATGGACTGTTTGAATTTAAAAAAGTTTTTACGTTGCCAAGTTATAGCTTTTCAATTTTTCTTTACCTCAGAGCTTGTATATTGACCGATTTTGATTGATTGATAGCGATCACTATTATAATAAGTAAATAACTGAAATTGTTTTCCCCTTGTTAGGTAACGCGTCGATCAAGTACACTCTTTAGGCGTTCTGGTCAATTAGAGTGAAATTTTGTAAAATCGTGGTAACTGGTCCTGTTTTTATTTACATATTAGGAAAGATTACATTTAATCTACAACTTTCAGAGTTCAATCAGCAGGATCAGCTATATATATATGTACGTATAATGCTTCCTATTTTGATATGATCAAATATGTTCAGGGGTTTATAGCATTGTAATCAATGTGTCCGTGGCTTGTGCCTCCCTGTGGCCTTGATATTTCGTAAACTGTAGGAAAATCTGCTCAAGTGTGGTTTGTTTGATAGTGTAATCTTCAATGTCAAGTTCTCGCTTAGCGCGCTCCATAATACCGAACATTCGTGACCACGCTATGCTGCGGTCAGGCAAATAGTATGTCAGCAAACCTTGGTACTCTTCCCTGAAATTATTGAAATATGACAGTTAATCATGTCAATTAAACAGTTAGTGAAGAATTTACTTTATTATATTATACATGTCAACCTTCCTTTTGAAACACTCCATCTATTGGTGAACAGCACATTAAAATCCGAACAAGAACAGAAAGCGACTTCTTTTTATACCATGATAATAAAAAAGTACCCACATTTCACTGTTGAGGATAGGCCTCTCCTTTGAAAGAAGGTTTTGGCCTACTAAACCACGTTGTCCAGATAGATTTCTATAGGGTTTATTTCAACTTTTTCTTTTTAGTCGGCTCTTACGACATCCACAGGATGAGCGCTGGTGGTGATACTCCGTACACCACGACACTTAATCCATGTAATACAAAATATTAACTTACATTATTTTTGGATTGCGGAAATTAGCGCTAACGTAATCCTTGACAACACACGCTGAGGCTGATACGATACTAGTTTGTCGAGTTAACGTGTTGGCTGATCTTTCAACTTCATCCGTTTTTAACTTAATTGTTAGAGTGAAACCTGTAAGATAAAAGTAAAATAATTGTATTTGTCATTACTCTAATGACATATAGAGTGGTTATTATTTTTTGTTCTAGTGTATAAAATGGATGCGTTAAGATTTTTCCGCTTACTACGCCGGGACTGTAGATGACTGTCTACATATTAACACTGTCAGCCCTTTCGTCATAGCAGTCAGGCTAAATATTATGTGATGATCACGATATTTTATAATATTATTATCAGATTAAATATGTCTATCAGTAATCCAAGTTACCGCGGTACAGTGTCAGTGCCTAGTTTGGGATTAGACGCCGCATGTATATGTAGGTAAAGTTATTAACCGATAATTAATATTTTATTTGTAAAAAGTTACCTTCAGAGAATTTGTTTTTGAGATGCTGCGGCGTGCCGAGGCACTGGAAACGTCCGTTGACCATGATAGTGAGTCGCGAGCACAGCGCCTCGCACTCTTCCATGCTGTGTGACGTCAGCACCACGCCACGACCCGCACGCTGCACGCCACGCACCGCTCGCCATACCTACACCATTTGACACATGAAAAATTGAACTGGAGACTATAAACAAACTTGACTTTGATGTTTTTTTTTTCTTCTTTCTCTGTTTTCATAGTGAATAATCTAATAAAATATAATGGCATATTATTATTATTACGACAATATTAATGCAATATGACTACACGAATGGCGTCGTGCTTTAAGCGGTCACCTCACCACTTTCTACTCGCTAAGTGTTGAGGGTTCAAACTCCATATGGGACAACACTTTGTGTGATACACAAATTGTTGGGTGGGTGCTCTTGTGTCCGTTTCATGTATGTTTATAAACTCCCTCCGACACAAAATTGACTAATAGTGCGGGAATTGTTTTTTAAAAAAGAAATAAAAAATGATCACGAACGTCCGTTACGTACGCTCACTAGTTTGCAATTTGAAACCGAATACAATTTGTTCCATTATAAGAGCGTGACTTTTTCTAATATAAAGCTGATTATGTGTACTGTATGCGCTAAAGCTCTCTTATGAACAGTTTTATTCTTACTAAGCACACACTGTTATTGTTTTACTTTTATTCTCTGCTTATTATATTTCTATACTAGTTAATAAGTCGTTTTTTTTATTATTTTTTTTCGAAGAAATACATATCTCACAATATGTCACAGAATATTATTGTTATTAACATTTGCCTAAAGTGCTTATTTACTAGAAATTAGCTATTTATTTTCATACGTGTCGTTTCGCAGCAGGATCGACGCCAGTCGTGGGTTCATCTACGAACACGAGTCGCGTCTTGCCTAGGAAAGCCACCGCTGTATTTAGCTTGCGCTTCGTACCGCCAGAGTATTGGTGCACCTGATAATGTCAATATGATTGAACCGATCACAATTTAATCATTATTATTATACAACGTATATATACGTTAGTACGCACCCTCTTATCCAGATGTTTGTAGAATCCAAGAGAGTGTGCAAACGTCTCGGAAATGTGCCAGATAGAGCTCATGCGTAAACCGCGCATTAGCCCGAACAGGCGTAGGGTCTCGCGACCTGTCAGTTCGAGGAACAACGCGTCGAATTGCGGACAGTAGCCTGTAACACACAAATAAATAAAAACCATGTGAACTACGTCATGAACACTTTTGAAATTTACAAATCGGCTGTCGCCGCTATCATCGTCAATTTAAAGTGTGAATCGTTAATGGCATCAGGTATAGTAAGATGGTGTTGAGATTAATTTATTTATTTATTTATTTACACTTTATGCACTTTGTACAGCGGCGGACTTAATGCCCAAGGCATTCTCTTCCAGTCAACCTTAAGGTGGTATAGAAATATTGTAAGGGAGGTGCACAGCGGTTATATTGACATTGGCGGATTAATGATCGATCTCTGATACTTTAAAGAACGGTAAAACTGTTGAGTTAGTTATTGTTCATTATTTCCTTCATTATTTTCTCTACTGGATGAATATAAATAGATATTCTCTGTTGTAGCGGAGTATTAGCAAGCAACTACAACGAATTTATCACAAATAATTTACTAACCAATATTTTGGTGAACTTTGTTGAGGTTTCTCTGAACTGAATGTCCGCTCACAAAAGCTTCACCGCTCGATATTGATTCATCCCCCATTAGCATTTTGAAAGTACTTGTCTTGCCAGCTCCGTTCACACCCAATAGACCAAAGCATTCGCCGTCATTCACACCTTAAAGTCAAATATCAAAATCGTTTATATTATAATTAAATGAATTATAAGTATTTTTGAATTTTCTAGAGTATGAAAATGTAGCTAAATGCATGCATAACAAAAGACATTAACCTTAAATTAGTCGTTAGTGACATTATCACTCAGTAACCATAATTATTTAGAAATGCAGGTAACATTAACGATGCGGGCAATATCTTCTACGCTATTTCGGGACGCGCTTACATCTTGCGCGGTTCTCAGAATATAAAAAATATTGCGGCTGTCCAAACTTACTTTTGCCTGTGGCATGCCTCAAGACAGGGCATAGCTATACTTTATCTGTAGAACTTACAAAATGAAATTTGATCCACAGCAAGGTGTTTTCGGTAGTACTTTGACAGCCCCGTAGCGAGTAGTGCTTGATTATTGCGGTTACTCCTGTGCACTTGACGCGCGTGCTGTGCTTCAGCTGCTACGTCCTCATCCAACGTGCTCTCGTCGATCAGTGGTGGTGTTTTCTTAAAATGCCATACCTAACAAACATAATGTAAGTAGTAATCTTTCAGAGGTCTTTATAAATATATATGAAACGAACACAAAAAACACTCAGATTCAAAATACCAAAATGCGGGTTACCCAAAATGTTGTCTCATGGGGGAGTTGAACCCACAACCCTCGGTGCACTAGAAAACAATGTGGTCTGCTTTAACCACTACACCATACGTGCAATCACTGACGTTCAATTGACTTTGATGTGACGATGTCTGCATGCAACAAAAACTACTACTTTTTTAGCTATACTTCAATCCTATCTAATGAAGACACAATGAATTACAGAGTAACTAATTCACGAGCTGATTAGTATATAATATACAACTGCCCATCATCAACCGCAAACTATCAGGGATAAACACCTCGCCTGGTCATAGATTCCTCCCTTTATTTTGAAAAGGTATAACAGCCTTTCGTCGTCATAGCTTTAACAATCTTTTAAAAAATTCTTAACAGTCGATTGAGTCCTTAAAAGTAAAAGCAAAAAAACAGGAAGTACCTATGTCATGACTAAATAGCATGGGATAAATTGCGATAATTGATGCATATCTCTCAACATTTACATGTTGAATACCTTTTGTAGAATCCTGTATTCCATAATCATGAGAATGATCCATAGTACGATGCCAGTGCAAATCATAGCCACGAGATAACGCAGCACACCCGGCTCCTCCCAAAAGAAGTATGGGTCCTTCGGAACTGCAATAGAAAATTATATTATTAAATTACATTATCAGTTTAACACATCGTTTACAGATAAATAAGGTTTTCAGAATACTCTTGATGCTGTTATCTTATCAATATTTATGTTGACATAAATTACGATACCGAATAATTCACTTAATATGTTAAAAAATCGCCCTCAAATTGTGTGTGTTATTATAAAATACCTGTAGTATTAAATTACAGTCACACATAAGTTAAGTTTGGAAATTATTATGCACTTGTAAACTTAACCTACACAAAAAAAATATATATTTCTGTACAGGTAATGTTTACAATTAACATCAATACCGCATTTATGTTGTCACTGTAAACATGCAGTTACCTTAATAGTTCACTAACACAAAACATAGCAATTGTATGCTGTATGTATATTGTGTATGTTAAATAATTTGAAGAATTTTTAAAATAATTAAGTTTTCTTTTGTTAAGTAAGTTAAGATTGCCCACATACCACTCCACTGTGAGCCCCGGTGAGGTATGAGGCCAGTAGGCATTTCCACACGATAAAAAAGTTATCGAAGTTGTACTTAAATATTGAGATTCATAAACAATAAGGTTAAAAATAACTTTTGGTACAAAAGAGTAAGGCAAGAAGAGTTACAGATGTACGAGTACTATAAATCATTACCACAACAGCTTTGTTGCCGCTCGCATATAGCCTCTATGGTACATTCGAAATCGGGAAACACAACCTGGTAGTATTCGCACATTTGTAGACAAGTATGTACACGAAGACCAATCTGATTCAAATATCTATAACAAAAAAAAACAATAAGCTCTAGTACATTACGGTTTTCATTAAGTAGTAATAACAAATACATATAACGTACACAATTGCTAATACTATATACTACTACCTAACAATTAACAAACCACAGGAGTAGAGGACTGCTAAAGTGTTACAGACTGTTTTTAATTAAATAAAAAAGGAGTACTCATACTCTACAGTATTCATACGTAAGCTTGCCCTTATTAATCAAAAAAACTTTAAACTTACCGGAGCGCAGTAATAAAGCTGTATAGTGGAAATATTTGGAGCACCGCATCGAAAATATCTGCCACGTATCTGGTGTCGAGTACCGGGGACATTAGCGACTCCACTATTTGGGAACCCATCATTCCTGGTACACGTAATATGCATGTTAATAATCGCCGAAAATAGCTAGCATATTATAAAATAGTTTATGGCGTATACAGAAAAAGGCGAAAATAAAGATGTTTACCAAGCACCACGTTCATAAAGAAACAGCACACGAAGCCAATGGCAGGTCTGTTGAAAACGTGCGATAGGATATATGTCAGTGGCATCACCGCCGCCCCATACACCATCACACACACGTACAGCCGACCTTTTAGGAAATTATTATAATTAGTTCACATTTATAATAACGTTGTAGATATTCAAAAAACTAATTTTCTATTTTAGGATTTCTAGTTACATCGTATGTCTAACTAGCCGACCTTCACAACTTCGTCTCCGTCCTCAAAAAGATTAAATTTACCCAGTGTTTGCAACATTTTTCATTGATACTCAGCTGCTACTAGTCTATCTAGTTAAAGCCTTCTTCGATAAATGGAATATCCAACACTAAAAGAACTTAGTCATTCGAATCGTAGTTTCTGAGACACTTTCAAACAAACAAACTCTTTAGCTTATAATGTTAATATAGAATACAACACAGTCCTATAAACAAGAAAATAGTTTTCTTACCTAGTTCAGCAGCAGTAGAGAATCCAACAACCCGAAACGCAACACAAGAGATAACTATACTTATACAGATGACAAGGAACCAAAGCCAGTCAAACACTGCAGCACTACCCCACAAGATGATTGGTTGAACGCCAGCAGCTTTCTGAAGTAACTTTGCGCCAGATACACGTTCCTGCGAAACATGCAAAAGTCAGAAAAATGGTATATGCCATCACTTTTTAAGAGTTTCTTAAATTTGTCTTTAGTAATTACACAGCCTTGAGGAATTCTCATTAAGTAAGTCAAAAGAGAGACTATCTTCATCAAAGAGTTTAGTGGAATTTTAATACTTTAAATTATATCAGAAGTAAGAGTTCTGTTTTATACTTAATTGAAATATATTTCACCTTGATATAAAACATGATATATACTGCGCTCACAATACCAATGCTGCTACCAATACCAGAAGAAAGCTGCATGGAAATCATGCTGATCATCACTTGCATATCTCTCTGTAAGTAAAAAGAATTAGTTTAATGTGGGGTGCAGAAGTTAACATTTATTAATGAATATCGATCATGACGGTCTTAAATCATGATAAATTGTAAAATGCTGTCGTCTTCAGTAATACAAAAAACCTACGAGTACATCCTATTTGCAGAAAGTCTAGAAGCATAATTGAAAAATCTTAGGCTTCATCAAAAATATATACTGACGGTCAGAACTACGAAATGAGCTCTGTTCCCAAACGCAATCCTTTTCTGAAAGGAATTAAAAAACTTGAATTATGTATAAGCTGAAATACTGATTAATTTTTATACAAAACCAAAATGATCGCTACCCGGTCTGAATAACTGGCTTCCAAGGGGTGATTGGATACAGTAAGAGTAGCATTAGGGTTCCACATCTTAAGAAGAGCTGTATGCACCGCAGATAGAGACACCGCCACATCATGGTGTCCAAAGTTACTGAACCAAGCAATTGCAGAATTGTCCATAAAAGTAGAACCTATTAGCAGTTGATTACGTAAATTACCCATGTCTACGGGATCCCATGTCTGAAAGTAAAAAAAAAAAACGTTTTAATATTTCAACACAACGTAACCGAATAACATATTTTAGAATAATGTTTGTAACGTCCTGACTTTCATTTCTTTAATACTTACTCTATTCAAATAGTATTCATTCATAGGTTGATTGCCTATGTTAGTGATGGCCATATCATCTCTGTTATAAGCCTCGAACATGTTTTGGTAAGCCGCAGCAGCAAGTGCACCCAATCCTGACGTTGTTGTGTCATTGTAACTTAGCAATGTTTCTGTTCGTACAAACCTGCATTTTCAAACAGTCATTGTCACAATTAATATAACACACATCGATGGATCGTGTAAATCTTATTATTACGTGTAAACCAAAAATAACTCATTTTAACTCAGAAACTTCTTTTGGAAGATTATTACTTCATTTTTATATTTTTTCAATTTCTGTTATTTGAGAAGTCAGGTTTCTTTAATTTAGTTAAGTCCACTTGCTGGTTAACAATAAATACGTTACCTTTTGAGTACTCTAAACGTCGGTTTAATTTTGATTATTTTGGAAGCTCAAATTTAAAATGCGAATATTAAACACAAATGCAGTTCAATTATTATACATAAACAAATAGACAGTCATTTATTCCTACCCTTCAGTAAGAGACAAAATTCTATTTTGTATAGTAGACGTCCTCGACATTACGTATTGCAGCACGCCCAATGTGGCATTGATCAGAACGATAGGTGCAGCAAACTGTAGAATGAGAAGCCAATACGAACGCGACCACACAAGCACCAATTTGAGCCACACCGCTATCACGCGCTGACCGAAGAGAGTGAATCCAGATACTGAACTATCGTGCTTGTCCACTGATAAAAAATAAATAACATTAATAGAGAAAACACTTAAACTCGTTGAAATAAACAATATCTAAAATATTCCTTGAGAATCCTAAACTGACTAAATGAATAACATCAAGGACTTCTTAAGAGTCTATTGCGTTTTCATAATTTTATGAATATGGTAGATAGATTGTATTAGAAATTTTGTGCAAGTATACGGAGAAAGATGCAATAGTGTTAGGAGAAAATATTATTTAACAGTACAAGGAATGTAAATGAAATCTCAAAGTTTACTCGGTTACCTTATCAATAAAAGAATTTGAGTGGCTGATAGTATTACATTTTTTCTATACTAAATTTACAGAATCCTAAATTAATACATAACTGAAATTATTCAATAGTATTGGTTATACTCACATTGTTCTAAAGACGAATCAATGTCATTTCTAGACACATCATCAGCGGTAGAATCCGTTATGGTGGTTGCAGCGTCATCGGACTCTGAATTTGAGTTTACGAGTGCCAAGTCTGCTCCAACACTAGAATTAGTATATTTAATTAACTCTTAAAGAAGAGGTGGTCGATAACAATTGACCACGAGAATCCTTACGGACATAGGCCTCTTAACTTGAGTCGATTATACTCATAATTATTAATATAATATTAAACATTCTGCTTTGTCCTTTTGTTCTCTTGTCGTTGCTTTTCTTTAATATCAAACCTACGAAAAAACCCTCTAAAAGAAACCAAGCGCCGAAATTTGGAATATGGCCTAATTAAGTCTGAGTCTTATCAGTGGACGGCTATCAACAAAAAAACATAGAACAAATGTAGAAAGGTACTTAATTACATAGATTTCGATTGAGACATAGGTATTCAATTGCCATATTGAACGAGAAGTTATTGTAGAATAAAGAAGGTTGTAAAATGTATATTTAAAATAAAATACTTACGACATAAAAACATCTTCAAGCGTTGTCGCAATTAAGCCATAATTTTTATACTTAATGATTCTCGCATTCCTCTCCAAATCGTTCAACATGTCTTCAAACTTGTGTGAAAGGTCATTCAGTAAACTATACGTAATCTCGGATCCTGAATCATAAAGAAATTAAATTGTGCATCCTAGTTGAATGTGGGTACTATATTTTCATATTTATAATATGCTTTACTGAAAGGTATCGAACATAAAATCCTAAATACATGAGGCATCGTTTCTTTTGTGTTTATATTCAGGGCTTTGTTTTCTAAAAATGTATATTAAAAATATATTTTTCAGTTGCGCAATATAATTTACAACATTTGGAGGCCACCCCTTCAGGGTTTTATTACTCACCACGATCTTCCTTAACAATTGTGCCAGGAATGTAATCATTTATAAGTTCAGTGCATTTGTCCTCATCAAAGTCGTCTTCCTTCACAACGACAAGTGTGTATCCCACTCCGTAGTGACGTTTGAGGAAATACGGTGAACCCACACATTGTAGTTTACCGTGCGCCATTATCGCGACTCGGTCACCCAGAATGTCCGCCTCGTCCATAAAATGTGTTGTTAAAATCATTGACCGTCCTACGGAAATAAGTACGTTACATAAGTTATTTTATGTAATATCAACTTTAAAAACTCATTTTTTTTACTGCAAATAAACTCATTGTATTAACAATTATTAATTTATGTGACATTTCATTGACCTACAGGTTGATGTTCATTGCAGGATTACAAAGAAACTTTCTGACCTGATACTCAAAGTATACAATCAGAAAATCTACTCAAAACATAAGTATGTGCCATTATTTCAACTCCTTTAAAAACTATCATTTTCAAATTACAGAAGAAATTAACCATAAACATTATTAAGTACTCAAGTCTGTCATAATACCAATTTACAGTAATAAAACTCCTGTAGTAAATAGTAAAAATAAATTACCTTTTTTCTCCCTTTGTAACAAGTCCCATAAACCGCGTCTAGAGGCCGGATCCATGCCAGAAGTTGGTTCGTCGAGTAGAACCACCTTTGCTGCACCACTAAGAGCAATTCCCACACATAAGCGACGCTTTTGACCGCCCGACAAAGATTTTGACCGGCAATCGCGCTACAAATCAAAGAAAATCTATAATTACTATAATTTATAAATATTACATGTATTATAAAACTGTTATAGATTCAATTCTGTACGTGAAGACTTTTTCTTATTTCAAAAGTACTGAATAATAGTTTTAGAAACCAAATTTGTTTTTTATTTTTATTTGTCAATATTTATACGGTTTTATTTAACTCCATCTAATAGTTTTTAACCTGTACATAGAGTTAATAATGATGAACATCGAGATCGTAAATTGACTTTTATTGTCCTATATCTGTTATTTAGCCCTTGATAAAGGACAGGGTACTTTTGCTACATCTAAATAATATAGGATATTAAAAAACTAGTATGTTACTGTCGGAAAAAAAAATTTAAAGACGACAAAATAAGGCACCAAAGTTTCTATGAATAGACTTTTATAATATTTTTTTTTTTATATGATTGTGTATAACGTGTAAAGTTATAATTATTTAGACCGTAATCATTCATCACTACATGTTCTAGTAAGTAGCTAAAATTTTTATCAAAAACAAATATTAAATGTAGTAATCAATGAATGTCATCAGAATTTGTAATCACTAACAAGTAAATTAGCTATTATCATTATATTTAAAAAAATACAATAGGAGGGCGAGTGCAAGCACATATTAAAAAGTACCAGAAACAACGAGCATGCATGCAGCGATTGATAAATGTAGGCGAAGCAGAAGACAGGTGTTAGAACCGTAGTAAATGGAGATCAATTATCTCTGCCTACCTCTCTCTGTGTCTTTGCCTACTTCTCTGGGAAATAGACATGACATTATGCATGTATAATAATATGAAAATTATAAGTTCCTTACATAAAAGACAGTTATGGCGCTAACACACAAACGACACTTTTGACGATAAAGATATTGACCGGCAATCGCGCTACAAATCAAAGTAAATTTATAATAACTGTAATTTATATATAATATATGTATAACAAAACTGTTGTGGATTTAATTCTATACACGAAGATTTTTTCTTTTTTGGAAAGTATTCGATGATGATTTTAGAAGCCAAATTTGTTTTTTATTTTTATTTTTCAATATTTATACCGTTTTATTTA
The DNA here is from genome assembly GCA_949316085.1 of Hypercompe scribonia. Lineage (NCBI taxonomy): Eukaryota > Metazoa > Arthropoda > Insecta > Lepidoptera > Erebidae > Hypercompe > Hypercompe scribonia. The sequence continues at coordinate 11,000,530 of OX438975.1, forward strand.
AGTTCATCCAATAGTTTTTAAACTGTACATAGAGTTAATAATGATGAGCATCGAGATCGTAGATTGTCTTTTATTGTCCTATATCTGTTATTTAGCCCTTGGTAAAGAACAGGGTACTTTTGCTACATCTAAATAATATAGGATACTAACAGACTAGTAAGTTGCTATAAAGTTTCTATAAGGAGTAGACTTTTATGATATAAAAAGTGTCATGGGATTGTGTATAGAGTGTAAAGTTATAATTATTTAGTCTGTAATCTTTCATCACTACATGTTCTAGTAAGTAGCTAAAATTTTTATCAAAAACAAATATTAAATGTATCAATGAATGCCATCAGAGTTTGTAATCACTAACAAGTAAATTAGCTATTATCATGCATGCAGCAATTGATAAATGTGGACGAAACAGAAGAGAGATGTTAGAACCGTAGTAAACGAAGATTAATTGTCTCTACCTACCTCTCTGAGCAATAGTCGTGACGTTATATATGTATAATAATATGAAAATTAAAAATTTATTACACTAAAACGCAGTTACGGCGCAAACTTTAATTTTTATGTATATTATGTGTAACCTAAAAATATTGAACTACTTGACATTTAAGGTATCATCTTGAAATTAAATAAAAAAATTAATAAAATCTAAACTGACTTCAAAAAAAAATCAAACGAAGCTCTCTACCTAGAAATGTTAAAATGTGAAAAATAAGCTGAATTATTTATTTGTTCAATAGGGACTTTTTCTAACTAGGGACCTAAATAATAAGTTTACTTAGTAACTATAATTTAGTTATTCTCCACAACATTCTAAATGAACGTAAGTCTAAAAATTATTTTACTTAACAACAAAGCAATATGCGTTTATAAGTTGGTTAGACTTATTTACTGTGTGACAATTGTAGTCTCCTAGGAGGACGTTTACTACTCCTTTTTGAAATCGATTAAAACGAAGGTCACGAACCTTTTCATGAAGTTCCAATTTTTCAATAAGTGTTTCCACATCGTCTGTTAAATTGGCACCAGTAAAACCTTTTAATCTTGCGAAAAATTCCAGATGTTCCCTGACTGTTAAGTCGTTGAAAAGTACATTATGTTGCGGACATAATCCAATATGAGAACGAGCAGCTTCAGTTTGTGTAGACATGTCATAACCAGCCACCTCTACTATACCATGCGAGGCCTCAAGGTTACCTAAACCAAAAACAAAACTTACAACAGTTGTTAAGAAAATTAAGCCACAAGGAGCTCTGTACTATCGTATTAGAATAGAAAATGAAAAATCAATGCTGTGATGATCAGATGCGAAGGGACAAAACCGAAAGCTCCTACATTTTTTTTCTCTTAATGTTTCTCTAAACTATAAATATATAGTTTGCAACCTTAAACTATAGGTATGACGTTTTCCAATGTGTAATTTTTTTTAACCTCACAGATTCCACACACGGCTGTCTGCTCCCAAACTGCATCAGACCACGTCTGAAAACTATAGTACAGTACATAGGTATGTTTATCAGCGAATGTAGCTTTATACATGTTTTATGTACATGTTATAGATAAATTACACCCATACACAAAATAAATGATCGTGCTCATCACAAAATATCTGCCCTGGGTGTAAAACGAAGCCACGACTTCAGGGTCACTAACCATTAGCCTAACAGGTGCGTGGATTATTATTAACTCATAGTTTGCTAACACGATAAATCGTTTAACAAATAAATTAATTTATAAGTAAGATCTACTAGCACGGGCATATTGTATATATTAAAGTTATAAAACTGATCACGAATACGTCTGCAATGGACTTGATTTGTTACATAGTCGTTTACAAACCTGTCAGCATGGAAATAGTCGTAGATTTCCCAGCTCCATTATGTCCCAAAAGTACTGTTATTTGATCGTTGAAAATGTTCAAGGATAAATGGTTAACAGCAATTTGGTTACCGTAGACTTTGGTCAAATTCTGCAAAACAAGTTGCACTTTAACAAACTACGTCAAACCAAATTAGAATTCAATACAATTACAGTCTAAGTATTGAGTTTGTGACAAACTTTGCCTAACACACTTAATTACTTAAATACGTTATTTTTTACTTACTTGCATTTTTACTCCAATAGAATGGCGTTTAGGATCTCTTTCTTTAATAATATCGTCATCATAGTTCTTAGCATTACTCAAAATAATGTCGGTTACTATAAAAAATTAATACACTCAATGTTAATTATTAAAATTCTATAAACAAATATGGAGAGAAGGCAGTAATTTATATTCCATTTTGTCACACAATCGTGTGTTTAACTTTACTTATCACTATAGTTTCTAAGCCATGTTATATTTTATCCTTAATGTCTGTCGAAATTCGCGGTCATAAGCCGCTGAGATTTTTAAAAAATATCTGTATACCTTTATTTATATGTAAAGGATTAAATATGTTATATAATTCTTTTAATGTATATTAATGGAATATAAATCCTTTGTCATTGTAAAAAAATATTGAAAAAACATATAGTCACCAGATTTTTCTCCAGGACACCAGAATCGCACTTGGAAGGGGAAATACCAAGGACGAGGTGAACCAAATGGTCCTGGGGCTACCTGTTCAAGGTACAGAGTAATCAGCATATAGAGCACGCAGTTTACTACCAACATGATCACTACGTGACCAAAAACGAATTGTGTGTCCTCCGTAGCAGGTGATGCCATGAAATCGCTCCATTGCATTCCTAATTAAAATAATTAAGAGTTAGTTATTATTATGTGTAAAAAAGAACCAATAAAAATACAATATTTTATTTTTTTACTGAAACTTTTAAATTGTTTTTTAGCTTTGTGCTACATACAATCAGTCTAGTTCAGCTAGTAGTTCTATTTACACACACACATTTAATTTTATAAGAAATTCTAGATCGCATTCTAATTCCAAGCTCATTGACTGATTTATCGTTAAAAGTCGAAAATAGAGGTTTTGTGACTCTTTAATAAATGAACAGTATCAATCCTAAAACTAGCCCTATAGTAACTCCTGCGTAGTTGATTGATCTCCAAAAAGACTGGTCGAAAAGGCAAAATCGGCTAGGAAAACATCATCATCATCAGTAATAGCAGAATCATTCAATTAACCTTAATGAAAATGGCGAAGTAGAAAAGTGACACACAAAAAAGTGTTGTAAAGTCGTAAAACCCCCTCTTTTCGGCTTTTAATAGTAAGTCGATAATGATGAAACCAGTCCCACATAACATAATACAACACTTTTTTGTATGTCACTTTTCTATTTATCCATTTTTATTAAAGCTAATTGAATGATTCTGCTATTACTGATAATGATAATGTTCTCCTAGCCGATCTTGCCTCGGCGACCACATCTCTTATCGGAGATCAATCAACTACGCAGGAGTCATTATAGTACATAGATGCGCTCTCTGTTCCCTCTCTCTCATAATTCGATGGGGCAGTCATCTTACTCGACCGGGGAGACATCAGGCACAAAACCGATGATTTCACGTGTTCTCTGAGGCACGGGCGTTAATACCCCAACATTTTTAATTCCGAGCTGTTGTAAACATTTCTATAATTAGAAAAACTGAATAACATATTTTGGCCAAACCCTACAATTGAACCCAAGACCTCTTCAATTGCGTACGCTAACTGTTAGACTATTACTGGTTAGTTATTAATACATAATGTTTCGGTAAACATGACTCCAAGAATTTGTAAGAAACCTACATACACTTTCATCTTCTGACTTATTGAGACATGTTTAGTTTTGATCGTCCTAAAGACCTGAAGGCATCACAATAGCTTATACCACCCAAATTGAACTAAGAAAATTATTTTTGTAAAGCTTTTACCTACATAATTTATTACTTATCATTGATTTAAGTAGATACATTATATTATACATATACAGAAAATCTTTGACTAGTTGTTAGTTCTTTTTTGCACCTAATACGTTTTAATTTTGTAATTTTGCTACATTTGGTGGGTAAACGTAGTGTCCCACGCGTCAAAATAACGGTCGCTGAGTACCTTAGTTCGACTAACGTGTCACGAAACATAAGGCGATATGATGTTTGATACATTATTCAATTAACCTAATGAAATATTTGATGCTTGCTTAATCTGAATAACTTCTTTAATTAGAGTATACAATCCAATTTTTAAGTAGAGTATGGAGTTCAATTTCTTGATACAAACGTGTTTTTATTGTTTAGGGGGTAAACGAGCAGCGAAATGTTTTATAGGTTATGGGGGAAAACGAGTAGCCAAACTTTTTTATTCCTTTGGGGGGTGAATGCCCTTAGATATATGCAACTCCAGAATTACAAGTGCATTCTCACCTATTTAGGTTGCAGTCTCAGAATCAAAGGGTAGAGTGGTGGCGGCGGCGACTACGCGGTGAGCGGCGCGGCAATTTAGACGCGTCACCGCTTTTCACACCAATTTAATTGAGACTAATTCCATATAAATGCTTATATTAGAACGCGACGCTACCCTCGCCGCCGCCGTTGCCGTGCCGCTGACGCTGACTTTGTGTCCGCTGCCTAAGACCCTTCTCCCAAAATCGAGGGAGATAGAGCGTTTAGGCTTTGGTTACGCTACTCACTGGGTAAAAGTAACGAAATAATTGCTTTACACTGATTTCCTATGACAGCGTGGTATCATTACGGTCAAGCCTGGCTCATATGTGGCTAAGCAGTGCTCTGCAACAATAAACTTCACATGCAAGAGCACTTACTCACTAAGGCCTAGGCCGCCATAGTGTGGGTCGCCATACTGAATCGTCTGCATGTACAATGAGTATGGTAACCATCACTCTTTGATTCTATTCATGCTTTCCCTTAGGTAGACTAGAGTCACTTTGGTAGGTCAAGAATAAGAAAATCTCTGTGTATGAATGACAATCTTAAATACTAGACTAGAATAAATGTTAGACGCGCCAGTTAACGAGAGCTTAATAAAGACCGAGGTCAGTAGGTGACCTAAAGACGCTGTTACATTAGAGACAATCCAGTCAGCGTAGGAGTACATTTTGTGTCGAGTAGTACGGCATGTAACAGAATGGAGTTGAGGCCTGTTTTCTTACTTGACTTACGTAAATTTATAATTTCAAGATATTTTGAAATAAATAATACATTACTGAAACTAAAGTTTTTAACTACTCTTGAGCTCTTACCTAACATTAAAAATAGTGCCATTTTCATTTATAAATTTTCTGACCATTGAAGTAACAAAGTTATAACAAAATTTTAATTGTATATAGACACGTAACTACTTATATCGTATACTAAGAGAGAATATGCATATATTTTTTTTACCTTAAATATTCATTTACAGCTTTCTAATATCCAAGAAATATAAGTAACTTAAAAAAATCTAATGAATTTTCAGAGTACTATATAAAAGATTGAATAAATTTGGGCCGTTCAAACGTCACTACTTAACGCGCGCTTTCGATGATGTCACATGCCCCGTCTTGCGTTTTTTTAGTCTAATTGTTTCAGTTACCTTATACATATTTTCAGTTTTAATTGTTTTAAAAATCATGGAAGCAGTTGAAAGATCTTCTTGCAAGTATTGTACAGTACTGAAATGCAAAAAATACTACTTAAAATGCACCCAAAGGGTATTTTCGTAATTCAATCGATGCGAAACTACAACAATGGTGTAACATTGTTAAATGGAATAACATATCTCCATTTTCGTGCTTATATTGTTATAATAATCTTAAGTGTAGCATATTTATTACATAAGATTTGCATTAGCTGTTATGCACTAGAAAATGTGGTTTAAAACTATACATTAGTTTACAAAAGATTAATAAAACTTTGTAGAAACACCTTTCTTATTCCTTCCAGTTTTATGAAATTATTATGATTAATAATTTATTTCAGGTTAAGGAAGACACTACAAATTATATTGAACAGATAATAATGAAACAGCGAGGGCAAAAATGTAATCTAGCACCAGTTGAAAGAAAGAAAGATAAAAATTTTTAGTTGACTCTCAAGAAAATTAAATGAGTCCTTAACATATCGGCATTAAAGTTTGAAAATTCACAAATTATTATTACTGGAGTCTTCTCTAAAAGTGTACCTCTAGAAATCACAACGGCAATTTAGATTTAAACTATTATTCTAACTAAAAATACTACCACAATTTGAATATCGACGCCGGTAAATCCAATGTCTTATACATCTGTCTGTCTGGATGTCTTAGACATCTGACATCACATTTCGTTGCAATTAATGGAGACGTGATAGATAAGTTGGAATTTCGCTCCCTAATTTTTACTTTTTATAGAATACTTTACGGATTGAAATAAGTCAAAAAGAAAAGCTTTAAATCATAAGGAAACCATGATAAAAACTTTAAAAAAGTATTTGAGACAATTTTTAATCTTAAAATATAATTTTTAAAATTCCATATTCTTAATTTGAAATGTTTCTTTAGATCATTTAGACAAAATATTACATTAACATGACTGACTTACGCTAATACATAAACACCTCTGCTTTAATATACACAACGTGATGCTTTTTATTTATAGGCTACTCATTTCCATTAAGCTTTTTATTACTACTTTGATGAGATAAAAATTCTAAATATCTGATATTTTCAATGTACCTTGATTTTAGATAACTTCTATCTATTCTATCTTCTATATTGACTCACCTCCTAAGCTTTCCCTGGCAAGCAGCAACTGGAAGCCAAGCGACATTGCGGTATTGATGCTGAGACAGCTGAAGATTTGTCCGGTAGTGGACATTTGGATGTCCATACTCAACAAGAAGGCTGGAATATACGTCAGAAACCAGAAAATGCCTGTAAACAACGCTGCTGAACTACCTACAACAAAAAATAGTATCAGTGTTGTAACTACAGTTATCAATGACTTCCATGTAAACAGTTTTGATTGCAAACCTATCTTCACCAAATACCACCCTGGCAAGATGTTTATTTTATATAGTTGGACTCGTCTTCAAGCAGAAAAATTAGTGAACTAGATCCTATGTAAGTACATCTCCCATGGGTGAGGAGAGGGGGTGCCATGGAGTGCACTTGTAGCCCCCTGTGGCAAAAGAAAATACATTGCATTTTAACTGCCTCAGTGGCGTAACGGTAGTGAATGCGACTGTTGTGCTTGAGGTCTCGGGTTTCGATTCCCGGATCGGACCAAATGTTTGTAGGATCTGCAAATATTTGCCTCGAAGTTTGGATGTTTGCTATGTATAATATGTATGTATTTACAAAAAAAAGTATATAAGTATTCTATCAGTCAGTCAAGTTATCATAGCACAAGCTCTGCTTAGTTTGAAACTAGATGACGTTGTGTGTCAAATGTCAGAAATATTTATTTATTTATTTATAGCAAAATACATATTTTTAACTTGTTTTTTTTTTCAAAAAAACTTTGATATCAGAGGTAAAGACTAGTATATATTTTGTATTGATTAATAGTAAATGTGGATGTAGATGCACTCCCTGAAAGTAATTCTGGCAACACTCATAACATCCCCGTATGTTATATGGGCTGAATTAGGCAAATAAGAATAAAAGTTACATAAAAATAGTATTAAATATTGTATTGGATCATGCATGCTGGTCTAATAAAAAAATAATATTTGCTTTTATAGTACCTAAAGTGCATTTGAATGGCCTTTTACTGTAGACATCGACCAGTAAAGATTGAAACTTTAGATATTAAATATACTCGTATAATAGTCGTGTTTTAAATGTTATTGATTTTTTTTAAAACAGGACTATTAATCATAAGAAACCTTTAAATGATATTTTATGACAGAATTGTCTTTATACCACTACCACGCTTATAGTGTATGTATCTAAACACGCAGTAGTCATTAAAAAAATTATTCTAATAATTATTAGTATGTTATAATCGCAAGGAACAACCAGGGCAACCAAGCGGTGGGCACGCCGACATTGCGGCGGTAAGACCCTTTATGAAGGATTAGCTCGAGAGGAATATTATACCGACTGAAACAGGTGGTCTCTAGGAAAGAATGCTTCGAAGATCACCTATGTCTGATCCGAAAGGAGCCAACGCCTGAGTGCCACCACTGCGATGGCCGGACCATGGACACGACACTCCACACGCTGGCAAAACACCGAACTTGGGCGAAGCTGAGACGTGTCCATGTGGCAGCCATCGGAATTTGCATTCTCTCGCTCGATAGCATGATTACGACCATGGTACGGAAGGAGAACGTGCGGAACTCGACTGTCTCCTTCTGCGAGCAAGTTATTCTTGCAAAGGGAAATATCGAAGCGAGACCGGGAGAGTTCTAAACCTCTCCCGGTCCGCTAGGCCTGGTAATGGTCCCGGTATCGCAGACGACTCGGACGCTGGAGATTACAGAATGACCTCCGTCCTCCATAAGCACAAGCCTGGGGTGACAGGGGACGCCATCTGTCACCCTAGCAGAAGCAGACCAGGATGGCAGCGCGATGTGCTACGGAACCATCCCGCTCTTCCGAGGGCAGAAAAGGTGCCATCTTCAAGTCGTAGATAGATGGCCCGAGATGTGTCGGAATTCCAGAGATTTCCTTTCTAGGGTACTCCTGGTTTACCGGCTACTGGTATCTGAGACGGTGTGCAGTTTTTGGTCGGTCCAAGTCCGACATAATCAACCACTTGTGGTATCCGGGGGACGATGGCACAAGAAAAAAAAAAGTATGTTATAATCATCTATTTAAATTAATATTAAAAATATTGTATAGAATAAAACAGATTGACAATATAACATCATGGCAGGCCTAATTTCTTGGCCTTGTTAAAACCATGAAAACGCAAAGGCTAATTAATTTTTAGATCATTATTTATAACATAAATACGAAGCAGTTTATTCACATACATTAGAAGTCATTGATCAAAATACATATTAATTATATATATATAAGAAAATGGCATACCTTTCGAAAACAACCCGCTTACCATGAAGCAGAAAAATATCATGCAAGATAAATAGAGTGTCAAAAAAAAGAACAGAACAGTCCATGGCGTATTAGTAAATACAGCGTATTCATTGAAGCCTTCTTCGTTAGTAAACCAATTCACCTAAAAACAAACAAAGCATATGTCTGCTATCGTAAACACAACTTACAAAACTGATTATGTTACCAAAGTGTTATTGAATATATGTATAACTTACTACAAGATAATATTTATTACAATTAATATTCCAACTAATTGATTATGTGAAAGTGGACTCTGATTATGATCAGTGTTCAAAACTTGAATTAAGTAGGTTTTCATAGCAATTAATATTTTGTTTATAGTATATTTATTAAATAAGTATTCATCGAATTATAAATCTTATATGCCATTTTAGTCTTTACAAAGCATAAAGAACTTCGAACAATATTTAACAAGCTTTGTGAAGCTATAATTAATCTTAGACAAATTTTAATACATACAGAAATATTACTGCTATACTCGTAGAGGCATTTATTAATCCATGTATGATAATTTTTACTATCAGTCACGTTTCATATATGTGATAAAATTACTTGGACAGTTTTTAAACTCACCTTTAAAAGTATTGTAATGAGCACAGCACTCACTAGTTGAAAAAGAAATTGCTTACAAAACCAAGCTGTCCAATGCAACCATGTGGGTAGACCCATTATTTTCATAGTTTCCTAAAATATTGACATAGATTTTCATTTACTTGTCCTATTGGAATATCTATCAACGCTTCTTATGAAAAATAATTTTAAACATAATAAATTGTTCTCAAAAGGTATGGTTTCAATAATTAATTTCAACTTTATAATATCTAATTCACACATAATTAATGGTCCATTTAAATTCTACTGTCTAGGTTATTATAGATTCTGTATCGTATATGAAGCGTTAGAAATAGAGCCAATTCCAAATGTTTAAAAAGCAAGTCATAACTTAAAGTTTCAAGAATTATTTAAATTAAAGCCTTTAAGCTTTAGATATTATAGTTTGCCATAATTACATTTTATCTACAGATAGCAAGCACCTACGATAAATTATAAAACAAAATATTGAATTTATGGTTCCACGGATTTAAGGCCAATATTATAAACATATATGTATACGTGTTGCACTCAACAATCTTAACACTTAAAGAATAATTTAAATATCTACACACATTTTTGAACTGAATAGAAAAACACTACCACCATCTCTACGTAGAATACTTAAAAAATTCAGTGTGAAAGCCGTTCGAAACTGCGCATTAATTTTATTGAAAAATTTAGTTATAACTTACGATGTATATTTATTCACCTTTTATATAAAGGGGAATTAATAAGCTCATAGTGTGACGATCACATTAGTATACGTACCTTCAGTTGTAATTCTTTCTCAATAGTAACGGCTCGGACTATATTGACAGCTGTGTAGCTAAAGCTTAACATGATGAACATTGGGAACATAAACTGTAGTAAATCCACTGCCATGTCTTCAACATAAGGTGGATGCGGATACCTCTGCAGTTGAACCTCAAATGAGCTCAAGTCTTGCCCCGTTACTCTGGATACAATTTCAGTTGATATCGCATGTTGTAATGCTATGAACATCTCGTTCACGTAACCTGCCCAAGATTAGTAGGATATCATTGTATTTACTCAAATCTGATGTGATAAAGATTAGCATACTACACACTATCTACCAAACACATGTATAATTCAGAAGTAAAAAGTTAAATGTTCTAGCTGTAAGTTATCAAACTTATAAATTATAAGAAAGTAGTTCTAAGTTTTTGACTTGTATGTAAATGACCATGCCCGATCGTCTAGAACAGACTTAGTCTACCCAATTTCGACAGCTCAACAACTTCTATAAATATTATGTCTTATTTATAAAACTTGGATTATCATTATAGATACACTTACCTGGGTCATTGCCACCTTCCCACGAAAATGGAAATCTGGGGCCTGACGATTCAAAGTTAGGGAAAACTCTGTGAGTTCGCCAATTCCTTGCACCTCGCTGGAAAAATGAATTCAATCGGGGTCTACTAGGGAACCGTAGAGCATATCGTAAGTCCATTGTCGGTAACTGCGTTGCTCCTGCAATGCATATTTCATAGAAAGTAAAAATGAGTACTATTTCAGTAATAAAATGGATGAAAATTCAAATTCATTTCTGAACAGATGTGCGATTTTAGGATTCATAATTTTAGATGATTATAAAGACTATAAAATTGTTTACAAGATTTAATACAAGTAATCTAACGTCTTTATCTGAAATCGAATTGTCGTTTAATTGTGATGTATTGGAAATATTAATATATGCTAACCGTAAAGCTCGTCATCAAACTCCACAGCGGCAACAACAATGCGAGTAGTCTCTTCCTTTCCATAGAGCCCTCTTAACTCTTCGCTATTATTGAAAGCATAAACCGTAGTTACGTTTCTAATTACCAAGTTAATAATTTCTGGAGTTAATTGTGATATTAAATCCGGTGATATGGCAATACTATCCGGGAAATTTTCTTCAAGCATTTCGATGACTCTATACATTATATTTTGGTTCTCTATAACTATCTTAACTACAGATGATAATATAACATCTTCTAACACAGGACTCGTTGGTGAGTATGCGATAGATAATTGCGACACATTCATGCCTACTCTGAAAAGAAAAAAATATTATTAAAATAGTTTTATTACGAATAATACAGCGAAATGTTATTCGACTCTACGTAATAAGTGATCAATTATATTAATTAAAAATTTCAAATAAATATTTCAAATACTGGATACACACCGCATAAAATAAAGAAAGTATGCATCTATGTCAAACACCAGACGCATTAAAACCGGTTACATTCGTTTTAAATTGTAATAAACTGTATTCTTCTCTTCCCAACTTGATAGTTGAGAGGAGAAACAATCCTAGGGTGATCCCTAGGGCATATTTGAATGTAACCAAACGGCAAGTATATTGTCTCCCAAATAAAAGTTGAATTTTAGAAATTTACTGGTCGTTTATCCTCATATTACAAACAAAGCGATTTATAAATAAAATAATTAGCGCTGGTTACAAAGAAGAGAAGAAGACAAGAAATTTACTATTTTTCTAAGTCGGTAAAAACTTAGTAATATGTTCTTTAAGCAGATGTCTAATAGTATTAACAGATATATGTGTCAATTCCATGATGAAGATAACTCACATATAGTTTTTCAACACACAGAAGGCGGAAAGACTATGAGTTCGTGATAAAGATGACTCATTCTATCTTTATTTTTTGTTATATGACACTTGTTACATGAATCACCGTAACTATAACTAAAAATTTTTATTGACTTCATTAGCACTTGCCCGGAATCCTCGTGAGTTCATGGATAGCGTATAACACCATAATTGTATCCATACCAAAATAAAAATATTTCTTTTACAACTCCATAGTAATATTTCTGTGTCGCGGGGATATTACAAACATACAAGAAACGGACATTAGAACATCCAGGCTAAGAACAATAATTTGTGAATCACATAGTGTTGTTCAACGTGAAGGTTAATTGAACCTACAACAATCAGGGCGGTAGAAAGCGGTGAGAACACTGAAGAGTTGTCTGTACTATTTATATATGCCTACTATTACGTAGTTGAAAGTTAGCGTTGAATTACAGGCATTTTTTAAGAAATCAGCAACTGCAAAAGAATAATCTGTAAAAGATTGTTAGTGAGACTCAAAACTTTTAAACATTATTGAGTTTAAGGCAAACGTACAAAACATTTCACTTAAAATAACATCTAACTTTATTAAAAAAAAATCTATGTATACTATGAACTGATAACAATTGTAATAAGTAACTTTTTACTTAAAAAGTTTACATTCTTATAAAAAAGAAAATCTAAGAATTAATCGTTAGACCAATACATATTGCGACAAAATTCAAACCGTAAAAAGATTATGAAAAATTATTTAACATCGTATTTCATTCGATAGTTTTAGGGCAATGATTTAGATATAAATGAAAAAAAAAATACAATCATTAGTTTTATTTGGTATTTTCTAATATAATGAAAGTAACCAATGATTTTTTTTTGGAAAAGATAATTAATATTATTTTAATTAAAGATACTAGCGGCATATTTTTAATTAGCACTTCGACGGAAATATATTCCTAAATTTAAAATTACCTAAATTTGATTTTGATTACATGCTCGATGAAAGCAGCAATCTTGCTGTTGAATCTCGTACAAACGTACTTTAAATGACAGGTTTTTCCTTGACCGTACCTACTTTAAATGACTAAGGCCTATATTTCATTTTGTCAATATTCTGATACTGATTATCTGATATCTATCATTACTTAACATGTTATTAGGATTATCTATTCTGTTGACGCATCTTATTTAACATGACGTGAATTTATTATTGAATAACGGCACGAATAGTTTAATGGTTCAAGTGGTAGCCACGTCGCTTTGTACTGAAACGAGTGAATTAAACAAATCTGGGTATTATTTGTATCTGTTTTATATATGTTCATAAAGTTCCACAGGTCACAGGATATGTATTCCTGATGGTGATGTTGTCTTTGAAAAAAGAAAGATTTATTTATCTATAGCAAATGTATGTGTACAAAGTGTAGGATGTTAGAAGTTGACAATCTAATCGTTCTCTATGTCTCGTTACCTAGTAAAAACTGAGCACTTGTATTTTTTCTCTTTATTTGACTTTTCTAATGTAACTTAAATAAACTAAGTTAGCAATATCAAGGCACTCTAATACTCATTATAGGCGCACCTAGTTACAAGTTATTCTTTAAAAAAAAATATAATTTTATATAGCATAAGGTCGATTCAGATATGTCCGTACCGTACCCAGAAGTCACTGGATAAAAAGCACTATGGTCGAGCCGGCTCATCTACCCCGAAACATGACGCTTTCCCAATTCCTTTAAATATAATCAGCTATTCAGATAAATGAATGTAATTTTAAAATTTATACTTTAATGATGTAAAGACGAACGTGAAATGTAAGAAAACCACGACTGAGTTTTGATTAGACACAATATATATTCCTTTTAATATGACGCAGTAGCTTACACAGGTTGAGCCTGTCACCATGGCCGTGCAATCTGGAACTGTAAGCACACAGATGGTCCAAGTCTAATAGATGTGGAATAATATAATGGATTATGATGAGGAAAAAGCAAACAAATTATCTATGTGATCTACCGCTTTATCACAAAGTCGTACCTTCACCGATTACGAGTGTTTTGAGTTTGAAATCCGCATCAAACTCATAGAGTTTTATTGTAATCGTAAGCGAGGTATTTTAATGTGATAATAATTCTTATTCACGTGTACCAATATGATAATATAGTACGCGTGCACTTTGGTACTAAACTATATAAAATTATTACAGCTATTACCTTCTTACATATATAGAACTACGAATAACTCGTGATTATCATTTTTTTTTATTATCACATTCAGACCGACTCCCGACCTTCCACTGCCTTAGAACCTCCATTTTAAGAATATTTTGAGCCTCATAAACAAAATACATTTTAATGAAAAACCTTAAAAGATTAAATAACTCGAATGCCATTTTGTTTTTTTCTATCGACTAAAAATAGGGTCGCATCGCTCGATTTATATTTATATAGTCCACACAAATAGTAGAACTTAACATATAATAAAGGAACTGAATATACCTATTACAAAAAAAAAATGTTTACTAGCATAATAGTAACAACTCTAAATGATTACCGCAATTTGCACATTGTGCTGTAAAATATCATCGTAAATATCATCTTCCTTCCTTTTCAGATTTAATTTAGGATTATCACAATGTGTAAGCAAATTGCCATACCATTGCAAAGAGTTTTCATTGCATTTTTTTAGCTGACCACTTATTTGACTTCTCTCTGACTTGGTACTTGGATTGAAACAGACTTATCTGGGAGGTTGAGGTCTCATATCGGTATTTTCGTTTTGTTATTTGATAGACAACGAGGACATTAATTGACTACCGAACTAGAAAATATACGTTTGTATGCTTAAATTACTTTGCTGCTTATACTTGAGTCTAAAGTTTCTAATTAAAAGTTTCATTACATAAGGTCGATTTTTCGAGACTGTCTATAAAATTTCAATAAACTCTACCAAGACTTTAAATAATATACATACTAAGCGCAAGTCTACAATTTGATGAGATTATAACTAAATACTAAACATAGATTTAATCTTATCATACATCTCACTTTTTGTAGTTCTCTCTTTTTATGAAAGTGTTTCCCACGACATCATCTGTTCTAAGAGTTATAGCCTATATATAACAGTATACTATACAACCTTTTTGTTAAGTGGTAATTTTTTTTCAAAAAACAATAAGTATAATAAATTAAGAAACAAACTCAAGATTATCTCAAAATGCCAAAAGACGTCCACTGCTGGACATAAAGCTCCCCCTAGGTTCTCCTGTTATTGTGATATATTATGCAAGCAAGCACATGACAATCGTTTCCAGGAGACACATGACGATTTGTCCTTTCATGTCTTTTTTTTTGACTCATTAAGATATGTATTAATTCCATAGAAAATATATATTAATTGATACACTAAATCAAGTAATTCCATTACACGCATTGAATTCCACTTAATAAATATAGTTTCTTTTTCCACATATAATCTAATATCTAATATAATGTAATCAATTAATGTTATTTATCAATCCAAATTATATCTAATATAAACGTACATTAAGCTACTAGATTATATACATAATTTGAATTCGAATAAGAATGTGCGATGACTATGGCTCGTTATAGTCTAATATGCAGCCAAATTTGCAGGTATGTAACTATTATTTTGTAATAAAAATATCCTCTTTTATACTGAAGATGGGGGGGAATAGGGGGGAGATGTAAGTGCACCCACTTATATCTTCCCCCTACCCGCGCCTATGGCCGCCGGTCACGGTTGGTATTAGAACCTCTTTGGTTGGTGTACATGGCTACGGGTAGTTGTAGCCCTAAAAAGTTATATAAAGGAAGTCTTTCTATAGAACTTCGATATTCTGCAGTACTTAGATTGTAGAGGTCTGATAGCAGTTGTTCTGCGTAAAAATTATAAGCCAGCTAGCTAAGCTAGCTTGTAGAGCTAAAGCCGACCTGAACATAATTTGGCTAAATATAATAGGTTCAGAGGAAATACTAATGATTACAGAGGTTGCTCAGATTACAGTAGTATTGTCAGACAAAATGTGGTGACATATTTTCTTCATAAATCATTTTATTTCATATACCACAAATACATAGTAATCAGATTTCTTAGAAAAAACAAAAATACTTACAGTACTTCCGTAGAAAAGTTCAATCCATATGCAGGTATTGGAGGGTATGTGCGCATTGGTTCTTGCGAGGGTTCTACCTGCCATCGTAACAGCAGAACCAAGGCCATTGTGATTACTGGTAAGAATAGTTCTATCACTGTTTGTAAACGATGTCTCCATTGCTGCAGAAGATTTTTCCACATCAACAATCGAAACTTTATCCATGCACCTGCGCAGCTCCCAGCCCGCATCTGTGCCATTTTCTGTGTAAAATAGGTAAATATTAGCATATGGACAAATGAATTACAAAATAAATCTTTTTTTTAAATGGAGTTTTATCAAAATATTGAGAATCATTTTTAGATACCGATATCATAAGTAATGTTATCTTGGTATCGATTGTCAAAAAAAGCTGAACAAAACCTAACGTGTTGAATCAGTGCAAAACATTAAGAATAATTCAGTTGTTTAGTTTCGTTTTTTTTTATTATTGTGAATATCAATACATACAATTTAAATTTTCGCTCCTGCGCGCCTACAACGCCCTTCGTTTTACAATGAAAATTGTAAATATTGGTATATTTGAAAAAGAAACAACGGATTAATAAAACTAATTTATTAATTCGAAGTTAGTGCTTTTCCATATAATGTACTTAATTATTATAAGAGTAGCAGCGGTTCGTTCAATCTATATTCGCTCAGTCCATTTTGTAGCAAATTTCGGTCAACATCATAAGTAAGTGATACATCAAATAACAATGACATTAACTTAGACGAGCCGATGCCCTATTACTGCGAGTTAATGTCACGGTGCTCACGGTTTGACGGTAGCAAAACATTCTAGCTTCACAGAGTATATTTTATCGTTTTCAACTTTTTAACTTCGGTTTGTTTTTGTTGTATTCTTAACTTCTAAGTTGGATCGTTATATAATAGGTCAGATAAAAAGTCTCCGAGTTTTTCTGCCACCACAAAAAGTAATATCATTCGACAATAAATGAAATATCTGAAAAATACGCCATGTGACGCTTTTTAGAGTACCATAGTAGGACTAAGAACCGTATTGTTTTTTTATGTGTGTTTATTCGTTGATCTCCGGCTTAGCTTTAAGTCTATTAGTATTAGAAAGTTTTATTTTTTGTGGGCGTATATAAAAGAATAATTATTAGAATATGTTGTTACGGGAACAACGGGGATGATGAATGATTGCTGCTGTGGAATGATTTATTTCACTTCTCAGTTATTGCATAGTGTAAGGTATTGGAAAACTTTTTCAAAATATTAAAGTTCTCAAGACCATTTTTCGACTCAGGGATAACTTTAACAATAACAACAACATAATTTTCTAAAGGCTTTTTACGTACATATGTACGTAGTGGCTACCTGCTATCGCTGAGGTACAGATATCTAACTTATATTTTAACTTTCCTGCTTCTGGGATTTACAAATTTGAAATGATTGTAAGATGATTCACAATGGACGTTATCTATAACTAGGATTTGGACGTTATACGATATATTCAATTTCTATTTAAACGAATACGCAACAACGAAATAAAGTACGAATAAAGCAAAATAAATAAGAATTAACTAACTTAACTATTAAATCCTTTTATAGAACACACAGTAGAGAATCTCACATAGTGGTTCTAACCTTCTTTTTTTAATATATGGAAACCGACTCCTTTTTTTTTAATGTGTGGAAATCCCCTCGGATGGTGTGTCGGAATCGGACCGACTAAAACCACACGGTGTGCCACTCTGCGCCTGAGACAGGAGGGATCTGGGAACAGCTGTTATATTACGACATCCAGACCCCTCCTAGCGCCTGCCCACTAGCGCGGGCGCCATCTGTGGGTAAACTCTTTATTTAGGCGACGTACGGCACACGCAGACGTCACCTCCTCGCGGCTGGCCACTGTAGCAGATGGAGGGAAAACCCGTCCCGTCCATCCTCAGCCACACACAAGGCGGCATCAGATGCTGGTAACGTCTCTGCCGCCCGGTTCACCGGCTGCGAATTGGATCCGGGTGGAAATCGTATTCTCTGGCCTTCTCCGCCGTCTCTTTCCGCGAAATAATGTCTTCGCAGGAGGTTGCGACCACGGTAAAGCAGCTGTTGCTACCGGCCATGGAGCATATGACGGCCGGTAGCGAGAGATCACCTCCAATAACAACCGCGAAGACTAGCGCTGCGCCGCCTAGGCAAAGCAAACTGCCAGCGTGTGCTGAGCTGAGTCCTCTGTCGGAGTGAGCTGTCGGAAGTGCTCGTCGTCATACTTCAGCTGGGGCTGAACCGGTACGAGGACCGAATCGACTACGATGGAGGCACCGGGGGGCGGACCACGACGGAACGAAAAGGCCTCCGCCTTATAGTCTTCCTTGACCTTTTCGTTATAATGTATGATTTAATACATCAAAAAGTACAGTTAAACCCGCTTGATTCGATTATACAGGTGGGC
The DNA here is from genome assembly GCA_949316085.1 of Hypercompe scribonia. Taxonomy (NCBI): domain Eukaryota; kingdom Metazoa; phylum Arthropoda; class Insecta; order Lepidoptera; family Erebidae; genus Hypercompe; species Hypercompe scribonia. The sequence continues at coordinate 11,019,282 of OX438975.1, forward strand.
TTAGAATTCGTTAACATTTGAATGTAACATCACGCGCAAACAAATGCCGCATAGGTCGCGGGGAGGGATTTGATCACTAGTTCGTTTCTCACCAATTTTATCACAATGGATGGCGCAAACGTTCGGCTAATTTAGGATTATCCCACACATCATTACGCCGTATTTTGAAATTATTTCCATATAAGATCCATATAGTGCAGGAACTAAAACCTAATGATTTAAATTTTTTGCGTAAATCGGCTGCCGAAACAATGTTAGAACGATTTAGTAATTTTGCCATCATCTTATTTTACGATGAAGCCCATTTTCACCTCAATGGACATGTAAACAAACAGAATTGCAGGTATTGGAGCATATTGAAAATCCCAAAGCTAAACACGAGAGGCCACTTCATTCTCCCAAGGTAACTGTATCGGCTGCAATTTCAGCAAAAGGAATATTTTTCGAAGATTATCACGGCCGTTCAGTTACTTTTAATTCTATTGAATATGTGAAAATGTTACGGGAGTTCTTAGGACCGGTGCTACTGGTATTTATTGGTTACAATCGTAAAACATGGTTTTAACATGATAGAGCCACTTGTCACATATCCAATGAGTCTTTGCCGGTGGTCAAAGACATGTTTCCGAAACAGCTGATTTTCAGAGAAAGCGACGTTCCATGGCCACCCAGAATTCCAGATCTATCCCTAGCAGACTTCTTTTATAGGGTTATTTGAAAAATCGTGTCTACATCAATAAACCAAATACACTACGTCAACTGAAAGAAAAATTGGAGAAGAGATGTCGGCGATGTCGAGGTCTCTTTTCCGACGAGTATTCGAAAATTACGGTGCCCACTTAGTTGAGTGCAAATGTGGAAACGAAGGTCATTTAGACGATGAAATTTTTATAAAATAAATTTCAACTAAATAACTTTCTTGTAAATAAACAATTTTTATAATATAAAAATGGCTTTTTTTATACGATTATTTTAAATGTTAACTAATTCGTGTCCCACCCTGTACTTGTAACAATTACGCCTAAAACGGCATTATGAAGCATTTTGTCACACTAAGACATTCGTCATAATATACCTACACGTGTTATCTTATAAAACAAATAAGTGATTACTTTGAGTTGTGTAATAATAAATAAGACCTAGTACAATATGAGTAAGTAATTTTTAATATTTACAATATATTGTAAAAAGAATCTAACAACTTTATAATAATAATAATTTTACACGTCTAACACACGGTCGTCTAATTCCAAACTTAGCAGAACCGGAATCGTGTCAACTAGACTGCTGTTAAATATATTTTTCTGAATATTTAATGAATTATATTTAGACGCAGAACAAGTAACGACAATTATGTTACCTGGATGAGTATCGAACCTACGAACTCTGGTTTAGCAGTCAGGGTCACTAACCAGTAACCACTAGACCAGGACGCCAGACAAACAGTTGTATATATATTATTTGTAATACCTACATAAAAGTACATACTTTCTCGCTTCAGGCGCATTTTTGGGGACTCCCCTTGAAATGTATCCATATTTATATCATAAATGCAGAAGTGTTTCAGTTACGTCTTCATACTTAAACCGCCAAACCAATTAGGATAAAATTTGGTACAGAGATAGTTTGAGTCCTGGGAAAGTACGTACAATTTTTCTAATAATCTTGCAAGTTGCAAGTTTTTATTTATCCCATGAATCATCCTTTGAAGGGGTGAAAAGGCAGTTGGAAATTTGTATAGGGAAGATCACAAATCACTACTCGGAAGTTGGGGGCAAAAGCCAATATATACAATATTACATTTTATAGCACTTCCATTATCTATATTAACTAGAACTTATCGAGTGCATAACATCGCTCAGTGTTTTTGTAAGGCTCTAATTGAGATAAAACTCATGGTACCAGCGTAATGCAAATTGTGGCACAGGTTATACATATGTATACAACAACTATGTCATTATAATTTTGAAATAAACTCTCTGGAACCTGTCTAACTGGCATAGAATAGTAGACAATATTTTCGTTTCTAAGGAGAGGCCTATGTTCAGCAGTGGACTATGAAAGACTGTTGATGATGATGACGTAGTCTTTTACAGAAGTACTGAACAATAATATATAGAACATTTAAGTTTCTTTAGGTTTTCATGAAGAAATAATAGTAACATTTGCATTTGAGTTTAAAGAATCTGCCCGATAATTCCATCATACATATATGGATTTTTTTTGTACATAAAATTTTGTTCCGTCAAGCACCATACATATAATATTTTTAATATGATATCACAGAAAATTTTCTCAATTTTATACTAGTAGTTTTAGTAGGTACTTGTATAAAGATCTTGAGCGTGTCCACATACTTAACAAAGAAAATTATTTAATTTATAAATAGCGTAATCCATTAATCAGTTGTAATCATAATAATGATATCAAAGAGGCAAAAAAATGTATCCAAACGGTAAACAGATAATGATTTCAAATTATTTTATCATAAGCATAACCTTGGGGAGGCCTATGTCCAGCAGTGGACGTCTTTGGCTAACATGATGATGATAAAAAAGAAAAAGAAAAGAATGGGGGTTAACTTTGACAGAATCTCTCGTGAATTAGCAGTACAGTATGTGTATAATAAGTGCGTTCATATGATCATCATCATCATCATCAGCCGGAAAACGTCCTCTGCTGAACATAGTCCTCCCCCCTAGAACGCCACGCCGTACGACTGGACACCAACTGCATCCATCGGCTCCCCGCGACTCGGGCTATGTCGTCGGTCCATCTAGTGGGGGGTCTACCTACGCTTCGTCTTCCAGTACGTGGTCGCCATATATCTACATAGACGCGCCAAACACAAAAACATTTCACAAATTTTACAATACAATGCCTCTGTAGGCACCTATGGATGTGTACGCAAGCATTTTAGTAAATAACTTCATTTAAAACAGTCATGATTTTAAGTATTCATTTAACATCTCCATAAAAAAATGAAGAGTCATATCTGTTCATTGGCAAAAATTTCTAGGAATTTGACTTCAATGAACAATAATAAACCAATTCGGTGTAGCTACTTCCACATGGAACATTTTACAACCCACTAATTCCATACATGGAACTAATTTTCTTCTGATGTTCTACCAGTTCTTAGAAATAAACTATTTAATCAATGTCAGCTGTAAAACTACAGAACTACTGGGAACAAGCCGTCATTACAAATAGTTCATACAGATTTTTAGGTGCTTATAAGAAGCACTTAGTAGATTATAACAATATTATTTTTTATTTCAGTTTTATTAGGGGATATATGTATAATAGCATAAGCTATTATCTGCAAAATTTATGATTTTATAATACAATTAAAACCACTGCAACTACTGATGTATTTAGTATCAGTTGCAGTGGTCAGTAAACAGATTATCAGGTCGTAAGGACGTGACGGTAAAGTTTCAGAGTCTTTTACGCTCACCTCAGCCAAGTAACCGTCTGAGTTTTGCCCTCTAGTTTGAATATATATATGAAAATTCGTCCTTGGCGAAGCACAAGTCTTTTGTATACAATCATAGTTTACAAGTCCATTCCACTGCAGGATGTCATTCTCGAAGAACGAAATATAACTGTCCCAATCAGCCATTTTATCGCTATTACGCATTCAAAAACAGTTTCTTTTTTATTATACATATTATCAGTCACCATCACGTTGACAATTCTTATCCAAATACGTAAATTAATTTATGGCATTCAGTGAATGATTGTTTTGAACACGTTTTTTATATAAAGAGATATCAAGGACAAAATTGTTGTGTCCTTAACCATTTCCCACGCCCTCTCTACTGCACTGAGTATTGTGGGTTCGATCCCCACGGGGAACAACACTTAGTGTTATCCATAAATTGTTCTTTTGTGTCTGCGTTTACATTGTGCCTGTTTCTTGAATTTTTATTAAGACCCTGATGGGTGTAGTTTTCTAAAAAAATAGGATTTTTACTAGCGGTTTCAACCGTATTGATTTCGATTTTGATAGCAAATTCTTCGGATATAATCACTATCGATTCAGATTACCACTATAATTAGTAAGATTGTGCATCAAAAAAGCCCAAAACACTTCAATATTGTACAAATGTGTTATACACATACAGTAGCGCTCAAAAGTATTATGAGAACTCAATTTTATTCCATATCACAAAAAATGATAACAAAATTGTTTCCAATCAAAGATTATATTTGAAGTAAAGATACGTTTCACAAATTAAGACACTTAAATGTTATGTATTTCTACACAAAAAGAAATCATAAATAAAAATTATTTACGACACGGTTCAAAAGTATTTTGACAAGACAAGTTTTTTATTGTATAAAAAAAATGTTATTTTTGATATTAACTATTAGTATTTTGTTGGATATCCATTAGCCTTCAAGACCGCTTCACAACGCGCCGGCATCGAGTCAACTAGTTTTTGCAAACGGTCAATGGGTATTCGGCTCCATTCGTTACTTAGTGCTTCATATAAAGCATCTTTATTTGAATAGTTTCGACATCTTACGCGGCGATTCAGTTCTTCCCAAAGATGCTCTATCGGGTTTAAATCGGCACTTTGACTTGGCCAGTCGAGAATTTTGATTTTAGCGGGTTTCATGAAGTCGTTGACATTTTTCGATGTGTGCTTTGGGTCATTGTCTTGTTGAAAATACCAACCAGTGCCATATTTGCTTTAGCATAGGGTGGCATTTGTTGCTTTAATATATCTGCGTAAATAAAGCGATCCATAGTACCTTCTATCCTAACTAAAGGTCCGACACTGCGGCGAGAAAAGCATCCCTAGACCATAATATTGCCACCTCCATGCTTTACTGTGGGTATTTGGTATCGAACATCAAATCTTTTGTTTACAGGACGTCGCACGTACCGTATACCATCAGATGACACTAAATTAAATTTGCTTTCGTCACTCCACAACACCTTGGACCATTCTGAACTCGTCCATAATCTGAACCGTTTCGCAAACGCAAGGCGCAGCTTCCTATTCCTTGCAGAAATTAGAAGTTTCTTAGTTGGACGTCGTCCATGTAATCCGAAGTCCTTTAGTCTGCGTGTTACAGTTGAAACGTGTAAATTCACGTCGTAATTTTCCTGTAACTCGTTTTTTATTTGCACAGCCGTTTTTCGGACATCACTTGTCGATAACCATTTTATCAAATGGTCTTCCTTAGCGGATGTTTTTTTTGGACGGCCTTTATCGAGGCTTATTTTCAATAGTTTTACGTTTATTATAAGCTTTGTTCCATGAACTAACAAGTTGTCGTGACACTTTGAAACTTCGAGCAACTTCTGCTTGCGTCATTCCACTTTGTACGGCAGCTATCACGGCATTTTTAATATCATTTGAATGTTCTTTAGTCTTAGGCATGTTGATAAATGCGGAGTAATTATAATTATACCTTATAGACAAAAATATATGCAGTGTGAGTAGAACCGCTGCCAGCAAGGAACTGAATGGTTGTCAAAATATTTTTGAGCGCATGTATAGACGTGTTTTGTTTTTAACAAAGAAAGAAAACAAACAAGTTCCAACTTGTAACTCACAGAGGATGAAATATATCATAAATAATAATATATAAAATACTAAAATTATTTTGAAGTACTCAGTAAAAAGATTGCTGCAATAGTAGTCTTGTCAAAATACTTTTGAGTGCTACTGTAGCTGCAAATATATACAGGTACACATGTATATATACGCATTCATATATATATATATATACGCATACGTATATATATACGAATTCAATTAAGTACATATGTATAAATATGAGAAGTTTATCAAAGATGTGGATCGTAAATAAATCCTTGATCTTTGAAACAGTGTATTTTTATGAAATAGGGGCAATCGAGTTGACGGACCATCTGATAGTATTTTAATACAATTGCCCATAGTTACCTACGAATCAAGAGACACTGCCATACTTTGCCAGAGTTTAAGTGTCTCCACCACCTTCAGAATAAAGGAAGGAAGGGGGTTCTGGTCGTCCGGTAAACTCTCAGACTCACAGATTGAAAAGTAATTATAGAATTACTTAAAACGGTTTTTAGTTTTAAACTGCGGTAGCACTTCCGTCAAGTCACATCATATCTACCGAAACATGGCTGTTCCACGTCATAGTTTATCAGTAAAAAATTGTATAATGTACTAGAATTTTCATGTACAATTTTTCTAATAATCTTGCAAGTTGCAAGTTTTTATTCTTTACCGCACACAACATGATGGCACTTGTAGTTTCCTTTAATAAACTAAACTGTATACCTTCAACTGTATTGTAAAATTGAGCAAAGATGAGGTTTTTATAATATCATCGTCATATTTTTCTGCTTTTCTCGTAATTTTCTATAAAATTTGAATAATGTATAAACGTTACAGAGGTATTATTCATATTTGTGAAAGATTTTTCACGCTTATATAGAAATAGTTTAAATCAATTTTCGAACATCAACACTGCTAAAATATAACGTAAGTATTTTTAAAACATATAAAAAACACTTCAAAACAACCAGACAGATCAAAAGCTAGATAAACTTGCATAAAACAGTTGGCAGTTCATCAAAAACCTTAAATAATCATTTAACCGTTTCTTAAGTTCTAAAAATAAACCATCAAACTAAACAGTCACCTTACTACTTTTTATCGTCTTTATCCTTTTTCTTTTTAAATATATCATTCAAGAAATCAACTAGCAACGGACATGCCTAGAATTTTATGTGGAATTTGAAGGAAAAAATGTAACATACTAAAAACCGCATACCTGTTTCTATTTTTTTTCAAGAACATAAACAGCACAAAGTTTGTACACAACTTTAAAACTATAACAATTGTTTTATGTTCACAGGGGAAAATGGAACTGGCAACTGACTCATAATATAGATAAATTTGCTTGTTATCTACACAATAGATAGTATCCTTGCGATAGTGATAATCAATAACAACTAGTTACTGATTTTATTACGAATTGAAACCAAAAGTCTATGTTTTTATCATTGTAAATAGATAAATTTAGAATATGAAGTGTCACCACCCCTATTGATCCATTAGGTGTTGTAAGAGCCGACTAAGGGACCAAACTACACAACATAATATCATTACAAAGTAAAGTAAAACTTACTCAAATCTTATACTATTTGGCCTAGAAGCCCAAAACCTACTTTCTAATAGAATATCTTCTTTAGAATAGTATAAGTTTACGTCTAGGAGTCACAGCAGACATAGGCCTATTAAAGGTTGTTGATGATAGTATATATTATACGTACATATGGTTTCCACCAAGAACTTAGGACAGTCAAACAGCTGCTGATCGACGGACGTGGTTCTGGCAAACAAAACATTCCGATTAGCAGCAATAGCAAAACGTGACGAACTAGCAAAAAGTGGGTGTTTAATATGCCTCTGCCTATATTTATATATATAATATACAATTTTTATATGAGCCTTTGCTATGACAATACACTACACACTCTGTCTGGTACGCCCTTGATACTAGAACTATCCAATATATTGGACTTTGTGATAGTTGTCGGTCTGTATTTACATTTAAAAGATATCAAGATGAATAAAAATCGACATTTTGGAGTTACTTATCATTTTCACAGTCGAGATAAAAGCAATAAATGAATATAAGATGAATTGGAGCATTATATTAATTTTGTTATTGACTAAAAAGTGGTCGTGAAGACAATGTGAGGTGATCAGACTCCTTTAAGAATCGTCCTGGAAGTATTTATTATATTATAATATAAAAAACAATTCTGTGTATGTGTGTGTGTTTCTAATTTAAGGTTAAAATCATTGGGTATGCTATAACCCAGAAGCAAATTTCAACTTATACAGAAAATTATATCGATGCGATCACTGACAAAATCTATATTTATACTCGTACTAATATTACAAAGCTGAAGAGTTTGTTTGTTTTTTAAACGTGTTAATCTCAGGAATTATTGGTTCAATTTGAAAAATTCTTTCAGCGTCAGGTAGTCCATGTATGGAGGAAGGCTATATATACAGTAGCGCTCAAAAGTATTTTGACAAGACTACTTTTGCAGTTATCTTTTTACTGAGTACTTCGAAATAATTTTAGTATTTTTTATATTATTATTTATGATGTATTTCATCCTCTGTGAGTTACAAGTTGGACCTTGTTTGTTTTCTTTCTTTGTTAAAAACAAAACACGTCTATACATGCGCTCAAAAATATTTTGACAGCCATTCAGTTCCTTGCTGGCAGCGGTTCTACTCACACTGCATATATTTTTGTCTATAAGGTATAATTACTCCGCATTTATCAACGTGCCTAAGACTAAAGAATATTCAAATGACATTAAAAATGGCGTGATAACTGCCCTACAAAGTGGAATGACGCAAGCAGAAGTTGCTCGAAGTTTTAAAGTGTCACGACAACTTGTTAGTTCGTGAAACAAAGCTTATAATAAACGTAAAACTATTGAAAATAAGCCTCGAAGTGGCCGTCCGAAAAAAACATCCGCTAAAGAAGACCATTTGATAAAAAGGTTATCGACAAGTGATATCCGAAAAACGGCTGTGCAAATAAAAAACGAGTTACAGGCAAATTACGACGTGAATTTACACGTTTCAACTGTAACACGCAGACTAAAGGACTTCGGATTACATGGACGACGTCCAAGTAAGAAACTTCTAATTTCTGCAAGGAATAGGAAGCTGCGCCTTGCGTTTGCGAAACGGTTCAGATTATGGACGAGTTCAGAATGGTCCAAGGTGTTGTGGAGTGACGAAAGCAAATTTAATTTAGTGTCATCTGATATACCTGATATGTCATAGCGACATCCTGTAAACAAAAGATTTGATGTTCGATATCAAATACCCACAGTAAAGCATGGAGGTGGCAATATTATGGTCTGGGGATGGTTTTCTCGCCGCGGAGTCGAACCTTTAATTAGGATAGAAGGTACTATGGATCGCTTTATGTACGCAGATATATTAAAACAACAAATGCTACCCTATGCTAAAGCAAATATGGCACATGGTTGGTATTTTCAACAAGACAATGACCCAAAGCACAAATCGAAACAATGTCAACGACTTTTTCTTTTTGTGTAGAAATGCATTACATTTAAGTGTCTTAATTTGTGAAACGTATCAATATTTGAAATATAATCTTTGATTGGAAACAATTTTGTTATTATTTTTTGTGATATGCAATAAAATTGAGTTGTCAAAATACCTTTGAGCGCTATTGTATATATATTATCACACTACAATCAATGTAATGTACCTTTTACAAATACGAAATAGTTTGCTGATAGTTTTACTGAACATTTTTATAACTTCATATTTATTATAATAAATCAGTTATATCCAACGTTTAAGCTACGGAACTGAATAAACTAAATTAGTATTGTTGCAAAGTTGATTTCCTGACGAGGGGACATTCTATGGCCACCCAGTGGTCCAGAAGTCCAGATCTATCCCCAGCAGACTTCTTTATGTGGGGTTTTGAAGAATCGTGTCTAGACCAATAAACCAAATACGGAGATGTCGGCGATCTCGTGGTCTTTTTGCCGACGAGTAGTCGTAAATTTCGGTGGTCGCTTAGAAGAGTGCGAACGTCGAAACGGTGGTCATTTAGACGATGTAATTTTTAAAAAATAAATTCCAACTTATTAGTTTTTTTGGACATAAACAATTTTTATAATATAGCAAATGGATTTTTATACGATTTTTTCAAATGTTAACTAACTCGTAGTCCACCCTATATTATACAATAAACAACTATTTACTAGGTAGTTGTGACCTGCGGACTAATTTTTGTCAGTTGCGTACCAAAACATGCCTAGTACCCAACAAATGTTCAGATAATGATCAATAATTTAGTTACCCACAGGTTACAAAAACAGATTCTTAGCAAAAGTAGAAGCTTTCGTTAAAAAAAAGACATTAATATTGATGAATCGAACGAAAGGTGTAAAAATATTTTGCGAACATTGTTTTGCAATTATTCACTTCTAAGTGACAATAACATTTGTATCGAACCCGCACCCTCTAGTTAAGCAGTCAGTCATTAACTACTAGTTCAAGTATAGTTTAATAAAGAAATAGATAATTATTAAATTTCATATTTACATAAGCATCTTGGGTGACACAATGATGGATGTTAATTAATTTAATGAAATAAGCTAAGATAAAAGTAGATACGTTAAAAGCCTAGGTAAAGATTCACCTTTGAACTCTGAACTCACTCAATTATATAATAGGGATTATCAACCAAGCCATTTAAGAATATAAAATGAAACATTTGAGCATATATGTACTAAAAGGGAAAGTTGGACAAGAATTGAAGGCTATGAAAGAGTAAACATATACTTCATGCATATAGACTGAAGACTTAACCAATAAATTAACATATATAATGTTATCAGTATAATAAAGTGGCTTATATTGACCGGGTGGTGATAGTAGACTCAAGGTGACAGTCATCATGATGTGGTAGTAACTACTGTGACGTAGACGTCATTAGGGTAGTTCTTTAAAGTTTTATTCTCCCACTGATTTTCAGTAATTTTCACTTTCAGCTCTTACGTTCATTACTAAAGAGGTATAACCAACGCACATATATTTGAATGAGGGACTCGTTTTCATAAAGTAGTCTTTAAAATATTGTCATTCAAATATTTTGTGCAGAGATGAAGCAGAATATTTATTTTTCAGAGCCTGCTAATTTGATTTCGTTCTGACTGATGGAAGGCATGGAATCTAAGAGTTGCGATCACTACACTCTTTGTGAATACAGACAATGAAGTATTGTGACCCACACTATGGCGGCCCAGTGACATGATTTTTCTCATCCCGCTCGGGGACGTAAAAGGTATGACAATCAGCGTGGCAGTGTAGGGCTCACACACTTACCACGGTAACTATCATTCCAGTATCAATGGGCCTCCGGTTTCGCACTCACCAACAAAAGATAACAACATTTATGAAGTAGGTTGATCATGTGTAAAAGGCTAGTACTGCCCGGGTCGACCCGCCCCTTGGTGCTGCCATCAGCGTTGCTCTGTTTTGCACCGGACTGGGCAACGTCGTCCTCAAAACATTTTCCTGTTCAATAAATCTTAAATTTTTTGAGGAATATGAAATAATCATATTATCTTCCCCAATGGTGTGAAACACTTTTGTCCGTTTATCATATTGAGATTTTTAAAGATAAAAATTTCCTGCCTGTCAGAATCTGAGCGATCATCCACGATTTTTTTTTCTATATTAAGAACCATGAGAAAGCATGAATAAAATTTAAGAATTGTGGTCACCATATTCATTGCAAATGCAGACAATGCAGTATGGTGACCCACACTATGGCGGCCTTGTAAGATGCTTTTTCACACCCCGCTTGGGGACGTAAAGGGCATGACAGTCATTGTGACAGTGTAAGGCTTACACAGTTACCACGATAACTGTCACCCCTGCATCAATGGACCTCCGGTCTCACACTCACAAACGAAACACGACAACACGGTTGCTGGCGCTTTAGGTTGGGTGGTATTGCCCCGGTCGAGCCGGCCCGCTCGTGCTGAAATCAACGTGGCTCTACTACCTACTGATTTTCTAACGAATGGTCGATACGATAGGATATCTTAGTGAATTTTGAAGTTATAAATAGTACATCAAAATCTGACGTCATCAGGCAGGTTGAAGTCTTGAACTAGCAGATCTTTCTTCGATGACACCTTTCTTTTATTTGTCGATTTGATGTTTACACCACTCTGTGTTATTCATATCTTCTACGAATTGAAATTAATCGCTACTGTGGCGACTTCCACATTACAGCACAAATAAAAATATAAAACAACGCCATCTAGCGAAGATACACCTAACTACGAATTATGAATAAAACGTATGAATGTAATGAACTATGAAGCAACTACTAATCTTGTATCGCGAAATAGAGATTCTCGTGGCAATTAGCATATATACAACATCTCAACATCAAACGTTGGGCCGTGGCCCGCCAGGCATGATCACCTCGCCTGGTCGGAGGATCCTCTCTTTGGATCGGAGGGACATGACTCTCGTTCCTCCACAGCTACGTTACTTTCAAATTAACCTATCGCCGTCCACTGCTGAACCAAGGTCTCCCCCATGGAGCGCCAACCATCCCGGTCTTAGGCAATTCGGATCCATCCGCGGCCAGCCACTGTCTTCAAGTACGAGTAGTCGCGCCGCATTGAGGCGCGATTAATTTAATTACTACTAAATTTATTCAGGACATATATAAAAACAACGTAAAATTAAGTAAACTATGAATAGTTCAACGTTCAATTTCGATAATAATTCAATACACTTTGAAGGTTTTGTTTTGTTTTAGTGATCAATATAACCTTAACTGTCATTACATAGTTTGACATGTCAAGTCAACAACATACTCGTACTGGTAGGGCGTTGTAGTCGCATTCAAATAGTATTTTTACAAGAGTAACTTAAACATTTAGCGTTCTTTATTTTTCCACATATTAAATTAAAATACAAATACCAAACGTGACATGCCTACGTTAGCGAATTGATACAAAAGTTATGGTTACTTGACAAAACTAAGAAATTGTTGTCAACATCCAAAGAAGAATTTATATAAAATGCAAATGATAAAAATCTAAAGACATAACGTAAGTAATGTTAACAGTAGTTGCTTTATATCTTTCAATTATTTTGTTCGCATTCATAATATTATACCTACATATTTTTAATATGAAATAAAATTTAATGCCTGTGAATACTTGAATATAGCGAATATAAACTTTTACAGGTTAGTTTATGATTTTGAAATGGTTTTCGTGCAATAACATTGTAAAATGATGTCACGAAAAATGATATTTCTGTACTGTCTATAACTTTAAACCTTAAAATATTTTGAATTTTTTTAATTATTTAAATTAATTACATAAATTTCTCCGCATAGTGACATTCTCCGTATAGTCTCCCATTATATACACAGAAACCAGATAGTAAGCCTTCTGCATTTTAGCTTTAAGACCGGTCATAGCACAGTTACCGCTCTTATTAAAGCGATTTGTAATGCTAGAAAGGGCATGGATGACACTAAGGGTACACTACCAGTATTAGTAGACTTCCCTTACTACTTTAATTTTGTCAGTCATTTTAACTATTCTTGTATATTTTTTGGTTCCTCCTGAACACTGGAATGGTACTCCACTTATTTTTGGGGGCGACAGCAGTATGTTCACGTCGATGACTCGACATTGAATTGATACGTTTACGCTGGCATACCTCTCGACGACATTCTATCTCCTCTCTTATTCTCAATATTTATTAAACTCATATCTCAACTACTTTGAAGTGCATATCAGCTATATGCCGACGATCACCAGGTGTATTCGCTGGCAAGAGTAGAAGACATAACACTAGCATCTAACGCAGTCGACAGAGACCAAGAGGTCATAAAGTCATGATCGATGAAATTTGAATTGTCGACCCAACTAAATCTCAAGTGATTATAGTAGGTAGCAAACGTATAATAAGCACACTTGAAACTGTCACAATCTTACTGAATATCTTCAACGCTTCAGTTATTCCATTCATCATCAACAGCCTTTAAGAGCCGCTGGACATGGGCCTCTCCTTTGCATGGAGGTTTCCTTCTGTTCAGCTCCGCAGTTCAAGATCAGGGCTTACACATCAACTCGACCTTCGACTGTCAAACCTAAGTTGTTCACGTCAATCAGAAAGTAACTGGAAACCTTTGAACGAAACCTATACTCATGCATTCCTTAATAATTCCAGCAATCGACTATGGTGATGTATGTTATTTCGACCTAAATGCTCTTAGTAAGCTACACCGACTTCTCAATAACTGCATTCGATACATTTTTAATTTTCAGAATTATGACCATGTGTCTGCTTTACGTTCTCTATTATAATGGCTATCAATTCGTCTGCGCCGTAATAGAGTAAGATCCCAGAGCCGTAAGACACAACTTATTTTCTAAAGCATATAACTTTCGGTTCTCAGTAGTCTCTTGTGTACTTTTTAATATCTGAATGTTTGTGGAGCTTGCCCAAAATATTATAAATAAAGATCGGTGTTACTTTCTTACGTATCTTCATAGAACTTATATGAGGTTTTTTACAAAATATAAATTTCAATGATGATTCTGTGGGTTCTGCCATATTTTCTATTGAAAATAGTTTGATATCACTCACAAATGACACGATATAACTGACTAATCATGTCGTCGCATGAACCCGAATATAGAACTATACTGTATACTATACAGTGTGTGCACCTAGTATAAACACATACATATACAGTAGGACTGTAATAGATTGTGAGTTTAAGAAGGGGAACCGAGTTACCATGGATGTCTTACTCGTTCTAAAACGCATATATAGTGCTCTCGCGCTCATACTATGGTTGAGTAATTTTTGTGTTTAGGGGATGTTTGGTCATTGCAATTTGTCTGACTGATTAAATATAACATTGTAATAGTTATCTTAATTATATAACATTGTAATAGTTATATTAATTAAAAAATCAGACATTTAAAAATAAATTAAGTTCATTTATTTTTTTTAGAGCTTTAAAGCGTCTGATAAAAGTTTTGGCCCATGGAAAGTGTCTGATTTTTTTTATATGACTTCAGAGTAATATTCTACAAAACATACATAAAAATCAGTCATAAAAATTTAAGTTAAGTAACTCTGATTTTTAGTTCCCTTTCTCACCTGGTATCTGCGCAGGTGTCACCGGGCAAGCTCCACAAACATTCAGGTATTAAAAAACACACAAGGGACTACTGGGAACCGCAACTCATATGCTTTAGACAATAAGTTGTGTCATACGGCTCTGGGATCTTGGATTACAATCAACGAGCGCTTGCCTTATTATTTTCTCAACTCACCATATTCACCTACATACCTTGCTCGTACTTAAGTCGTTATAGTCTATGAATATAATGTAAATATTTATATATGTAATTATACATACATATAAATATATGTGTAGATATTAATGTAACATATACATGATAGGACTTTTTACGCTGGACTTTAAGTCATCGTAACATATCTCCGAATATATGTCTGTTTTTTTTTTATTTCAGGACCTGCCAAAGGTACTCTACGCTGCCTAATGAAAAATAAATAAAATCCTACATTTAATCTACCTCATATAAAATGACTATAGAACTTTACCATTCTACTTATATTTTTTAAAATTGTGATAAAAAAAACAAATAATAATTAATACAAGCACATTTTGTGTACACACACGCATTAATCACATGTCCTGAACCTCCATTCGTACTTTCCTTAGGTTATAATTATCGTGTGAACCAGAAGCTTAATAGGTCCACAACAAAAAAAAGTTCCATGTAAAAAACTGTCGTACTCTTTACACTTCTTTTAGTGCATTTTGTCCACTGTAAAATAATATTAAAAAAAATCATTAACACTTCAATGGGGCCGGGTTAATATAACGGCAAAGTGTTAATATCTTTATAGAAAATGAAAGAAGTACGTATGTTCTCCATCTCAGGATGATTATATGTACATAAATTTTAACTTTTTTAATGTTGTAGTTTTCATTTTAGAGGCAATGCAATAATTTGAGCGCGGCCCCTATAAACCATTAATATCTCCTATTTTATTGGGTTTTATTAATAAATGAATCATCTGTAGCAACACAATGTTGCACTGACTGCACGGATGGCGTAGTGGTTTAAGTGGTATGCCACTTTCGACTGCACTGACTGTCGTAGGTTTGATCACACATGGAACAGTACTTAGTGCGATCTACAAATTGTTGTTCTGAGTCTGAGTGTTCTTTCAGTCTGTTTCTTGTACATATGTAAAATCCCCAATATGTTCTTAATGTGGATGTTATCACTTAAAAAATAAAAAAGAAAAAAGTCCGTGTGTTTGTAGTTCTCGATAGGTAAAGAAACCGGGCTGAAAACATCAGGCTAGCCCGATCCATAATTTTTTTTTAACTTTTTTAACAAAAAAGATACGTTAAATACCTACATTTAATACGAAAAAAGTACATATGCTTGTGTTTAGGAACACAATTGGCTTATAAAAGTCTGATATCCAAATTACATGTAGCCGGACTAGCCAGACGACATATTAACCTAAGCTTAACAACTACATTACTGATAACGCGAAGATGTACGTATTTGTTTGTTTATTTTTTGTTTGTATTTAACGGCTTCACGCCTAAGTACTCAACCGATCTGAAAGCTGACAGTTAAAAAGGACTTTCATTTAGAAGGAATGGAATAAAAAATGCTTATACATAAATAGAGACCAGGCTTATACTTATTACATTAGACTAGCCTGTTGATACAGACTGCTAAGCCGAAGGGGTGAGTTCAATTTCTACCCAGGACTAATAATTTTTAGATGAACACGGTCATTTATTCTAAATTCAGATGTAATTTATCTCGAATGTACACTTTTTTTACTTAACAAATTAGTGTGTTTATTACCAACAGTCTGGTTATCATAGTTTAAGCTCTACCTAATTTTGGATCAGACGGTCGTATGTAAGCTGTGTGAAGTTATTATTATTACAATGATTATATTGCAAGATATATAAAATATTTAAACTATAAATTTACGAAAAACTATTTAGGCACTTACTTTAAACAACATATTACATCTCCTATGTGTCCTATGTATCAAAGAAAACTGCTCTGCTAGAGGTGAAGCCTAAATTTACGAAATATTTAAGACACTTGATTGCCCCACAGTATTTACATACGATAAATTGTTCACTCTTAAGTTATTTATATCCTTATTACAAAACGTTTAAATTATAATATCATTAAATTCACTGAACACGACAACGCGACATCCTCATTGAACAAAACACTTGCACTAACTCGAGTCTGTCTCTCAGTTGAAAAATCATATGAAGGAAACATTAATAGGTACTTAAAACTAGGTGTAGTTTTTCTATTGGCCACTCAAATTTAAAATGCCGGACCACATTATTTTCAATGGCATCTAAACATACAGAATTAGCTTTATTCGTGTTACTTACACCCTTAGCCTCTTTTTTTGTGCAGAAATCCCCCGTATACCGCCTATTGGTAATTATCTCGGACACGAAACGACCAAAAACCGCACGCAGCCTCAGATACTAGTAGCCAGGGGGAACCTCGACGTATCTCGGGCCATCAACGTATGAGTTACAGATGACTCCCTCCTGAGTGAAAAGCCGGATGTTCCCTTTTCTGCCCTCAAAAGACCACGCTTGCCCACCAGTTTACTTCTGTTAGAGTGACAGCCGGTCTCGCTTATCACCCCCAAGCTTGCACTTACGGAGGACGGCGATCATTCTGCGAACTCCAGTGCTCGCGTCGTCCACGATACTAATCGGTTACTAAACCTCTCCTATATATACTCGAATATATCTCATAACTTCCTCGTAGAAGAAGACGGTAGGGCTTCGCACGCTTTCGCTCCGTACCATGGCCACAATCATGCTACCGGGCGAGAGAATTCCTACTGCAATGGCCGCCACGAGGTCACGCTTGAGCTCCGTCCACGCCGAGAATTCTGCCAGCGTGTGGAGCTCTGTGTCCACGGACCGACCATCACAGTGATGGCTCTCAGGCGTTGGCTCTTGTCCGATCAAACACAGGTGATCTTCGAAGCATCTTTTCCTAGCTTTTCCTAGTGATCACCTGTGTCAGTCGGTATGAGAGGGTTCCGTGATTCCTCTCGAACCAGTCCTCCTTAAACCCTTACACCTCCCGTTAACTACATCTTATAAAGTATTGTTTATCTAAAAAAATCGCACTTTATATATAATACGTTCCTCAAACATAAGCCTCTCAGAGTTTTATAACGCATATTCTAATAGAATCTTAAATATTTTTTTAAATTGGAAATAGTGAATACGTCGTTCTAAAGTACGACGTATTCACTATTTATTTGTGCTTAAAAGCACAAATATTTATTTTATATTTTATTTTTAATTTAAGAAAGATGTTTGAATTTTACGGTTTTCAGTGACTACCGTTGTCTTAAAGTAAAGGAGATTCTTAGCCAAAATAATGAGATTTTATCATTTATTTATTTTAAAATCTTGAACTTACTAATCAATAAAATATAAATCACTAAAATAAGTATGAATTATTTATCTTTAACAAACAAACTATCGTTCGTCACTTTTAGAGGCGGTTGCAGCATGAAAATAAATAATATGTATGCCTTAATGACTGCCAGCCACTTTCCTTGAATCGTCGTTTTATCGTATCACAAGGTTTCCCTCGACGTTTGCCTAATCGCAGTCTCCACTCTAACATATGTCGGCTCCAGCGAGCCTACTTGGAGATATAACATGACATGACATTACGTTCCTTAGAACCTCTCTCTCAAGAACAGAGGAATCAAATTAAAATAATGATGATTTTAGAAATAAGCATTAAAACTCACCAATTTTATCGTATTGTTATAGATGACAGCCTAATTTGGAGTCTGCAAATTACCGGTTTTTGTGAACGTCATACTGAAATTCCTCTACCGCGTAGAGAGTAGTTGTTTTCATCCAAATTCATAAAGGAAACCAAAAAGCCAAGAGTGAGACTCATACTTGATAGTATTTTTTACTAAAACCTTTTAAATTAATATTATCTACGTAGATCAATGTAATGTTATGGTACTAGCTAACACAACATTACACACACAACACTATCAATACAATGCCCGTAAAATGTCGATATTTCGGTCGGTCGGATGTATTTTATAGTTAAATAATCATTATAAGTCTATTGCGTACTTGACTATGTAAACCTTCAGCCTATTTAATTAAAATGATGTACACATCATTTAAATGATTAAAAGTCACAAGAAATATAGATGTTTTATTGTGATTGTGATTCTCTAATTATATCTTAATTAAACTCTCGCCTTCCAATGGGGCAGACAGAAGCGCCCTACATTTTTTTTTTCTGTGAGTGTGAAAGTGACTCTACTCTGTCTGATGGAGAGCACGAATAGAATTCAAGAGTGGTGGCCGCCTTAGCCATTGCGAATGCAGACAATTCAGTATGATGACCCACACTATGGTGGCCTAGTGTGATGCTTTTGCACGCCCCACTTAAAGGACCCAAGGTCATAGTGGGAGGGAAACACGAACGCTGGTATTGAGTTCCAGGTTTTAACTGATTTACACAGAAAGGAAGAGCCGAACCGTTTAGTTCGGGAGCGTATGTCTACTATTCTAAGTCGGTGACTGCCAAGACAGACAGGTGTTGTCCTGTAAAGGAAGAGAGAAGGTGGGACCAGTTGAAAGAGCTCATCAGAATAATCTCCATGATAAAGACAATAGAGGACTGCCATCGAGTTGACATCTCTTTTCAACAGCAGGGACTCAAGGGATTCAGTGGCTTCGGGAATGTTCATAATGCAGACTGTTCGCCGCTGCAACCGATCTAGCATCATTGGACCTCCGGTCTTGCAGTCACCAATAAAAGTCGATGGGATAATGTTGTTACTTTCAATTGGTCTTCTGAGAGAGGGCGGTACCGCCCCAGCCGAGAAGATTCGTTCATGCTAAAATCAACGTGGCACTAATACTTTTAAAAGTTTTTTACTAAAAGTCAATATTTTTTAAATAATTTCATCACATATACACTAATGGAAAAATTAAGGGATCAAAAAAAAATTCCATGGAATAATGCTAATGGAAAAATTTTTGGGCAGTTTTCAACAGGCCGTAACTTCGAGAGAAATAGTCGTACAGGAAATAAAGAAAAAGTAATTGTAGCTCAAAGTGTCTAGTTTTTGGATACGAACTTCAAAATTTTATAGCCTTCGCGGTTTTTGAGTAATCGTAGAAAAACCAGCAACAAAAAAATTTTCTAATTTTGTTTAGTTTTTTTTTTTTGATCTACGAACGTGGCAAAAATTTTTTTAGCTTAACTACTATAAGGATCGGATACCTTGTTTATTTAACTTTAATTTGCTTTTTTATACACCCTGATACGCCTACTTCTCGCCGAGATATCGGTTTTCGATAAGAATTTTTTTCAATTTTTTTGGTGTTTTTGATTCCAATCATGCTTAGACAAAGTGAAACAAAAAAACGGCTGGCGGGATTAATTTGGTTTTTTGTAGGATTTTTGTGGACATATTGAACTGTAAAAGGCACACTTAACATTAGTGGTTTCCTCAATATTTTCGATCCAGCACTTGATTTTCCAAAAAACCACCAAAAGCAATTTTTTTGTTGCATTTTCAAATTCATGTGACAAAAGAAAAAAATTTGTTTTGGAAAAGTAATGGCCAGTCGTTAAGGAAAATTTATTCAAGTTCAAAGACCAACCTTTAAATTTCTGTGCAATCATTGGTTGCTGAGATATCGATAATCAAAGACAAAAGGATCCTTTTCCATTTGAAAACCGATATCTCGGCGAGAAGTGAGCGTATCAGGGTGTATAAAAAAGCAAATTACCGGTCATCTTAGTCCGACGAAGAACTTCAGAGTTAGAGACACGATCCTGCCATTTCAAACGAAGGATGGCACGGAGACACTTCATGTGAAAGACGTCAAGACGTCTGATGTCACCCTTGTACAGACACCAGGTCTCCGAGGCATACAGAAGCAGAGGTAGTATGATTGCTCTATAGACGACAAGTTTTGTGTGGAGCTTTAGGTCGTGAGACTTCCATAATCTTTAGCTCAACTTACCAAAAGCAGCAGCAGCTTTAGCTATTCGCGCAGATATGTCAGACTCGAGACGATTGTCACTACGAACTAGACTGCCTAAATACCGAAAGGTGTTGACTTCGTCTAGTTTTTTCCCACCTAAGTAGACAGCAGTTTCACTAGCAGATTTTTCCCTTGCAGGCTGTTTCAAAATCTGAGTTTTCGACGCGCTGATTACAAGGCCGAATTTTCGACAGGAGTCATCTAAATTGTCGACGTATCTTTACAGATTCTCCATACTGTCAGCCATAAGGCAAACATCATCTGCATAAAGAATTTCCAGTACAGAGGTCTGTTGGACTTTATGTTTTGCTCTGAAACGGCTAAGGTCAAGTACACTCTTTTAATTTGATTTTAAATAGATACGTAAGTGAACTTAAACAGCAAATTATTTCGTTGATATACAATTTACAAACCGTCATTGATACTTTGGATATAAAATTTCAAAATCTATTAATAGTTCATGAAAAAATAAATATTAAATGACCGTTGTTCTTTTCTTTTTAATTATTGTTGTTTTTAAGTCCTGTTTCTGCAAATCTATTATCTATTTTCTAAAAGTCACTAAAATCTTCAACAAATCCTTTTTTAGTTCCATAGGTGCTTTGCCTACTTATTCATTTGTCAGTAAATATATCGTAGGGAATTAGGCTCAAGTACAAATATTTCACCTTTACGTTTTTCAAATTTTGTTAGTTTTATCAATAGGAAGGAAACCATTCACCAGGTTGTAGGTTTACGACTTATTTCCGATCACTACACATGAATATAGGTATATATGATATCACTAAGAATATTACAAACACATTTTGAGGTGCACAATGCACCGTTATTGTTAAAATTACCACTGCCCCAGTTTCCTGTTACACACTTCCTAGCCAGAAACGATACTAGGTTTTGACTATCCCAAGCTTGCTTACGTATTTTTTTGGTTAACAATTAGAACTACAGTTGATATTTAAGTTGTTAATAATTTTGCGTGTCGACATTTTTCTATTTAATAAGGCATGAATGTAACGACTCATAAGTTTTCTGCAAGTCTTTACTAAGCATGATCATACACCTAATAACAATAAGCCTATTAGTTAAGTGTAGGTATAATTCGTATCGCCGAGTTCGTCCGAGGAGTAGCAGGTGTGCTGCATCGTCTGCTGCCCAATCCCGAGGGACCACGGGCAGAAATTCGCCGCCCCTACATGGGGGTTATTAGATCCATGGTTCTCTATGGGGCGCCTATCTGGTTTAATGACCTGGCGGGTGCCTCCTGCTGCCGGGCCCTACTCAGGAGCCTGCAGCGGTTGATGGTCATACGGATCGTGATAAATCTCCGCCGATCGACATTCTGGCCGACATGGACGCGATGATCTACGACCAAATTCATTCTATCAGTCGGAATGATGAAGAGGCTGTGTCAGATCATGAGCCCGGCATGCTACGGCAGAACACGCATAAAAAAGCTCTGGTGACTTGGCGGGCACGGCTCGAAAGTCAGGGCTGTGCTAGCCAACGCGCTGTCGGAGCCGTTCTGCCGAACTTCGAAGAGTGGGTAGGTAAGACCAACTGTGTCACCTATCGGCTGACTCAGATACTCACTGGGCACGGCTGCTTCGATATCTGAATCGAATAGGAAGGGAGGCTACGGCACAATGCCACCACTGCGGGTCCGAATGCAACTCCGCCCGGCACACGCTGGAGGACTACCCTGCATGGTAGTCTGAGCGTCGACTCCTGGTCGGACGGATCGGACGAAACCTGTCACTATCAGCATTGATCACGGCAATGCTGGCGAGTAGCGAGGGATGGGAAGCCGCGTTCTCCTTCTATGAGGATGTCATGCTCCAGAAAGAGACCGCAGAGCGAGATCGGGAAAGAGCCGATCCCGCTCGAAGGAGGCGGCGAAGAGGACACGGCGAAGGTCGATAGCTCCCTAATCGCCGCCTAAGAGTCGCTGCGACCACATCTTGGGTCGATGTGACCGCTGCCAACGACACCCGAGACAGGTGACACTGCGGTGCGGCCGGGGAGTGTCGTTTAGGGCGAGGCGCTGTTTTGCCTCTTACTGTGTAGAGCAGTGAGAGGTACGATAGGGTCTTAGCCAGGGGCATGAAGTGCCCGAGATGTACCTCACTAGTGAGGTACAGCAGGGAGGACTCTTGAAGCCGCTAATGCGTTCCTGCAGCTCCTCGCGACTGCCAAGGCAGACCGCCGCGGGGCTTAGTGGGTAGACCGGTTCTCCGGGAGTCCCACACACGTTTTTGGTCCCCCCGGAGGGTATGGTGCGAAAAGCATTCCCCGCGTAAAAAAAATAAAAAGTAAGGTATAACTCGTTGCTCGATTGGCACAGCGTCGCGTCGTGTGGGTTTATATCTTCTCTATGTTAATTGCCTTGAAGGTGCAGTGGTAGCGTATGCGACTGCTGTACTTGATGTCTCGGTTTCGATGCCCAGGTCTGATCAAATATTTATATGATCCGAAGTATTTGTTTTGGGATTCGGGTGTTTTCTATGTATAATATGTACATATTTACATAAAAAAAGTATATTTGTATTTGTCACGCTCAGGGCTCACGACTCGAAACTTCATTTTAACCTAATTACGCGCGCTATTTAATACTAGCTGCGTCAAGTGTTAAGTTAACATATCTACTTTCTAGTCTAGGCAAATACGAAACGTTAGTTAGTTCCTGATCTAATGAAACAGCAAGATCATTACTTAATACAGGTAGCACGTCCGATCCTACAAATTATAGATCTATTTCAGTGTTACCTCCTTTATTAAAATTTTAGAGAATATTATACTAGATGCGCTGCAAACTCACTTTAGTGAAAACAACATTCTGCACAGAAAACAGTTTGGTTTTAAAAGTGGTCGCCCAACTAGGGATGCTAGTGTTCAGTTTTTGAAGATTGAGTTTGAGTGCCTGGGAAGATTTTTTTTTCTATGTAATAGCCTGCCAAAGTGACTCCCTGATGGAAAACATGAACAGAATCCAAGAGTTGTGGTCACCACACTCATTGCAAATGCAGACAAGCAGTGTGGTGACCCACACTAATTGAATGCATTCGATATTTTTAGTGATTTTTCTAACACATTCGATTGCGTTTTTCATCATATTATATCACTTAAGTGTTAGCAGCATTGTTTTGGATCTTCTTATCTTTTATATGGGTAACAGGAGCCAGAGGATGGAAGTTAATGGTTGAAGGTCCTTAGGGTCTCTAATCACAATAAGGGTACCGCAGGGCTCAATTCTCGATCGATTTGTTTCTCGTTTATGTCAACAACGTACCTAATTGGATAAAAAATAATCAGGAGATGTGTACTTACGGACGACACTTCGCTTTTATTTAAACTAAAACAATCAGTTACTGGTGACATTTACTGTACTCTCTTTAATATCAAGAACTAGTTCAATGTTAATAGTTTACTATTTATTATATCAGAATTCTTACACTAAATGATAAATAAATTAAAAACAGTGTTATGTCAATAAATGGAAAGAAGTTTGATTTTGTGGACACCGCCAAGTTTTTAAGTATAACTCTAGACTCTAAATTGCAGTGGGGCTAGCACATTGATCGATTGTTAAATAGATTTAGCACTGCAGCATACACAGTTTACTCGTATAAAATTCGTCAATTAGCCGTGTAGAAACATCTGGACTGGTATTTTTAACTATTTTCATAGTGTGGTATTTTATTGTGAGGGAATGGTGCTGACATTCAAAGTATCTTTGCATTGCAGAGTCACTGAAAGATAAAATTAAATAAATTGGTAAAATGACACTCACATCGCTTGCCTCGTTGTCAAGAACACCTATGGTAATCGTTATTGGGAGTCAGTCCGCGTAAATATAGACACCGCCCTCTCTAGGAAAAAATCCTGTGTCGCGGGGAACTATACAGACATACAAGAAACGGATATAAAGAACAGCCAGAGAAAGTGTTATCCCATGTGGGGTTTGAACATACAACACTGGTGATCGCTTAAAACACTAGGTTAGCATGAAATCACATAATATACCACTGCGTATGAGATAGGAGGAATACGGGAACAGGCGTTGTTACGACATCCAGACCCCTCCTATCAGTCCTATCCCCTGCCCGCTGGGGTGGTCCGTATGACCACCTACGGGTGAACTCTGAATTTAGGTGACGTACGGCACGCATGAACGTCGCTCCCTAACGGCTGGCCACTGTAGTACTGTAGCGGTTGGAAAAAAACCTGTCCCGTCCACCCGTGACCATACTTAGGGAGGCATGAGGCGATGGTATCCGAGTACACCTTTGTCTCCGATTCGACGGCGTCGAATTGGGTCCGAATGGAGGTCGTCCTCCCGGGTCTGTTTTGCCTCTTCGTCTTGTGAAATGATGTAGCGTGAAATCTCCTCCGATGACTACTCCCGATGATGACAACCCCGGGGAGCAAACCGGCAGCGTATGCCGAACCGAGTCCTCACTGTAGTCGCAGCGTGGACAAGCGGGACCTAATTCCCTCCTAGTGAACGAGTGCAGGTACTTTCCAAAGCAGCCGTGTCCAGAAATGACCTGCGTCAGCTAGAAGAAAAGGGTCTCGTACTGCCGCCCTGCCCACTCGTCAATGACTGGCCGAAGAGCTTCCAAGGTAAATATACTAACTAGTTAACCTTCGAATTCAGTTCGCTCTCAGGGTTGCAAAGGTCCTATGGTAGTCACTCTGCGGCAAAATAGATATTTAAGTTAAACCAGTTAAACTAGTAGCCAACCCCAAAATAATCTTGGAAATAATAAGGACTAGGAAGAAGGTCTGGACTGTACTGACAGAACTGTCATATTTCAATATATCTATGAAATTTTTGGTAGCTAAAATTAGTAAAAAAATCTCATTTATTTACTAAGTTTAGCGAAATTCATGAAATCAACACTAGAAATTAAGATTAACTTTTATTACTAACAACTAGATTACAAAAAGTAAGCTAGTCTTTTCAATGTCAAGGTGTATGATTCAACAATAAAATTCCAAGCAGATTTTAAGAATTAAGTGTTATGAGATTTAAGTCCTAATGAAACAAAAACTATGTAAAAAGCCTCAAGTCTCACTTTTAAATTATTTATATGACAAGTTTGCTTAAGATTGATGCTGCTTTCTCACGCCTTTATACCTTTATTGTTTGAAAGTGATGCATATTTAATCTGTTATTTTTGTCGTTTTTAAACCTTTTTGTACATATAAATAAATAAAACAAATAAATATCTCGGACATTTGACACAGAACGCAATCTAGTTTCAAACTAAGCGGAACTTGTACTATGATAACTAGATTGACTGATAGAATACTTATATACTTTTTTTTTTGTAAATACATACTTATTATACATAGAAAGCACCCAAACTCCGAAATACTCGGCAATATTTGGTCCGACTCAGGGTTGAACCCGAGATCTCAAGCACAGCAGTCGAATATCCTACCACATATACAGTAGCGCTCAAAAGTATTTTGACAAGACTACTTTTGCACTTATCTTTTTACTGAGTACTTCAAAATAATTTTAGTATTTTTATATTATTATTTATGATGTATTTCATCCTCTGTGAGTTACAAATTGGAACTTGTTTGTTTTCTTTCTTTGTTAAAAACAAAACACGTCTATACATGCGCTCAAAAGTATTTTGACAACCATTCAGTTCCATTATTCCATTCCATTATGGATGAGTTCAGAATGGTCCAAGGTGTTGTGGAGTGACGAAAGCAAATTTAATTTAGTGTCATCTGATGGTATACGGTACGTGCGACGTCCTGTAAAAAAAAAGATTTGATGTTCGATACCAAATACCCACAGTAAAGCATGGAGGTGGCAATATTATGGTCTGGGGATGCTTTTCTCGCCGCGGAGTCGGATCTTTAGTTAGGATAGAAGGTACTATGGATCGCTTTATGTACGCAGATATATTAAAGCAACAAATGCTACCCTATGCTAAAGCAAATATGGCGCCTGGTTGGTATTTTCAACAAGACAATGACCCAAAGCACACATCGAAACATGTCAACGACTTCATGAAACTCGCTAAAATCAAAATGCCGACTGGCCAAGTCAAAGTGCCGATTTAAACCCGATAGAGCATCTTTGGGAAGAACTGAATCGCCGCGTAAGATGTCGAAACTATTCAAATAAAGATACTTTATATGCAGCACTAAGTAACGAATGGAGCCGAATACCCATTGATCGTTTGCAGAAACTAGTCGACTGGATGCCGGCGCGTTGTGAAGCGGTCTTGAAGGCTAATGGATATGCAACAAAATACTAATAGTTAATATCAAAAATTATATTTTTTTTATTTTATAAAATGAAAAACTTTCCGTGTCAAAATACTTTTGAGCCGTGTCGTAAATAATTTTTCTTTATGTTTTCTTTTTGTGTATAAATACATTACATGTAAGTGTTTTAATTTGTGAAACGTATCATTACTTCAAATAGGTATAATCTTTGATTGGAAACAATTTTGTTATCATTTTTTGTGATATGGAATAAAAATGAGTTGTCAAAATAATTTTGACCGCTACTGTATATACTTACAAGGAGGTCGAATTATAATATTATAGTATTTTTTTAATGTGTATAAAGGTTATATGTGTATATAATTTGTATGTAGACTTCATTAGTCTAGAATTGTAACATTACTTCTTGTTTAGTATTTTCTGGTGGTCTTAAGTGTTTCCACGCCTACCCAAATACCCTGCTGGCGATAGTGTCACGTTTCGGGCAATTAATCATGACTAATACTAGTTAGGCGACAATGGCTGGAGCTGGTATGCCATCTGTATGAACAAACCGACTCAAAATTATGGACCTTTCTTGCCAAGGCCAACCCAGACGCTATACTGTACTCGCTTAGTTTTTATTTAATCAATCGACTTAAAAATAAAGACACGTCTGTAATTTGTTTCAACATTTCTTCCCAAAGTGCGTCTTAGGTAATGCCGACGCCTTCAAACTGTAAAGGCCGAACTGTAAAATATCTGTAAAAGATTTACTTGTAGAAATTAATATAATTTACCCCAAAAACACTATTAAGCACTGCTAGGCTAGGGGTAGATGTCTTATAATTATACATAATTTTTTTAAATAGAAAATAACACATTATGTAAACTACTTTATAATAGGTTAACAGTCAACCGTACAATTAGCTCACAAAAGTGTATATACATTATTCAAAACTATTACAACTGCTATTGCCATCTGTAGTGTGCGTAGGCACGGTTTGCCTCACAAAGACGATGTAAATCTTGTTTTCTTTTAATAACTTTCCCTGAGTTGCTAGCAGCATCCAAGAGCTCCCAGGCAAATTGTTCGGGAAAATGAACTGTCCTTTCCTTCTCATATGTAGCATCTAAAAGCCACTTTATTGCTAAGAATAAGGACCTCTTCTCTGTTATCGGACCAGGAACCTGAAATGGGAATTTAAAAACTTATAAAAAAATTTTATTTTATTTAAAATTATTTTAAAGATTGGTATTTTCTCATTACAGTAGAGTTAGTAAGGTCAACACAAAGTATTGTTTTTTGCTTGTTCTACACATTCTCAGACATGTTTAATGTGTATCAATAATATAGTTTTATTACATATTTGTACTTAATTAACACTGACGAAACGAATTAACAGACTGTCCTACTATATATTACTATTTATATATTAAACATCTACTGACAATTATATACTAATATATATATTACTACGAACAAACTAGCTTGTATCCTGTGGCTTCAGCCTCTGCAATTTTGTCTATGTATCGATTACCAAATGAATTATGTAAAAATTTACAAGTAAATAAATACAATTTTTTGTGTGGTGATGAAATAAGAGTAGAGTGTTACCACCCCTATTTATGCAATGAATGTCGTAAGAGGCGACTCAGGGGCCAAACTATGAAGGTCAACAACACTGTTAAAAGAAAGGAACACTTGCAACCTATACCAATCAGTCTGGCTAGCGTAGCATAGTAGGCCAAAACGTCATTTCTAAGAAGAAGCCTTATAAAATACTATTTAATAGATTTGTAACATTGTTTAAATATTAACCTGGTATGTTATACCACCTCTCTTGATAGGTGTTAGTTGAAGCAAAGGTTTAGAGTTCTCAATAGCTCTATGCAATATTTTCTTAGGATCTAATTCTATTTTATCTTTTTCTTCTTGAGTTGAAGCTAAATGGTAGCGCTCAATCTGTGTCCTTTTTATATTTTCAAATGCTTTTTCAATAAGAGATCGAGCTAATTGCTTTTTACCCATCTCCATTATGTGATTGATAACTTTGCTGAAATAAAGAAAAAAAATATTTATGTATTGAAAAATATTTATTTATTGAAAAAGTATTTATTTATTCATGATCTATTTTAATCAACTTTACGAAAAGGAGTTTCTGAATATGGTTTTATTGCTCCTTGAGCCCAAACTAGAGGAGAGAGGGAATTTAAAAGGTGACAACACACAAATAACCCTCAAATTGCAGTTCCAGGTAACCAATACTAAGATTACTGAAATAGTGGTGGTATAACTCAACTGTTTAATCTAGTATTAGTTTCTAGTACTTAACAAACTTACTTTACAATTGGATCATGATATACAGAGCTAGTTTCACACGCAGCAGGGGGTTTAACTGGGAATGCTGCCATTTTAGACAATTCTGAACTCTCTATAAGACTTGCTTGCTCTTCTTTTCTAAATACTGGATTTTGATAGTAACTTGGAAAAGTGGTGTTCTTTGCATAATCTCTGCACTGAATGGCACTTACAACTCTATAAAAAAAAACAAATTTTAGCTGATTTTCTGCTGTAAACATAAATATGATTGTCTAATCAATTTTATACTTTATAATTCTGATTGATTGACTTGTTAATAGTTTTCAAGTTCAATCAGTTCATCAACCAACAATTAACAAATTAAAAAAATTACATATGTCAAGGACATAGAGAACAACATTGAGACCCTTTTTTTAAAAAAAGTATTGTTATTAAGGGATACCTTAATTCATTAACAAAATGAATGACAATTTTATTTTAAGTCTACAGGCATTCAGAGCTGACGGACAGACAAACAGTATCCTATTGTAGTTTATCGCCAAATTATATTAATTTTAATATGTAATTTATCTACAACTCAAAAAAGTAAATATGTACATAAATTCAAATATACAAGTTATTAAGACTATCTTCTATTCAGACATGACCAGACAAGTGACTTAAAAGTGTAGGTTTTCGACATCCAAAGATTGTTTATACAAACAACTACAAGTACAAATAAATATTAAGTATTATAGGAATGTAGATGTGGATCTTGTTTGCCATAATAAAGGTTAATATAATTTTACTTATCTAATTTTTGGAGTGGTGTTTTGCGAGAAAAGATTATATTAAAGATCTTAAAATCATAAAAGTATTTTATAAGGCACCAACAATTTAAGTCCATAAGTTTATATTCATCATTCAAATTGTATGTTTTCATCACATTGTCAAACTAAAATAGACATATTATAATAACCTTAAAAGATAAAAACTTACTTGGGACGTAAATAATTTGGATAACACCACACCATACATTTTTTAATAATTTTCATATTATTAGCCATCGCAGCAATATATTCAATTCATAAACAGTTAACTAACATAACCAACGAACAACTAATTTTTAGTTTGACAAGTGAATCCACTATACTGACATAAGAATATCAGTTTAGAGTTGGGAAGCAACATATAAATGGAATGAAAAGATCCAACTCACTCGGATCGACATAGCATACTGTTTTGTTATACCATCGGATACTGTTTCAAAGTAGATCAGTTCCACAATTCTATACTAAACCCAGTCTGTTTATTTATTTTTAATTTTGATGGTTCATTGTAACTTTTTTGTCCCTCTCATCTGATTTTTACATAGGTAACTATATGAATGAGAATGTGAACATGATGTTGTAAAACGAAGAAACCTGGTGGTAAGCTGACCCTTATTTCATGCAATGCCACCACCCCTATTGGTGTCATCTCGTCTCGTAAGAGACAACTAAAGGATCAAACTACGTAGGATAAGTTCACTGCAGAGACAAGGCAAACTGAGACAAATCTTATACCAATCGATCTTGCCAGCGTGGTTTAGTAGGCCTTAGCCTCCTCTGTATGGAGAGGCCTGTGTCCAGCCATAATACGCTAAAGGTTGATAATGATGTTCATGCAATTAAAGTACATAATTTTCAAATAAAAATTAAAAACATACATGATATAAATAAATGTATCTCGTTTTCAGTTAGTGGCTTTTGTTTCAACATGGTATAAATCAACACTACTTGCTTCTAATTCAGAATCCCCTTTGAAAGTAGAAGAATCCCCATCAATATTCTGCATCATATTCCATGTAATACAAGATATCCACAAATTACGTTTTGTTGAGAAATTTTGTTATTTTCTAAAGTGAATAGTCTATTCAATAGGTCCTTAAGCAACGTTTCAGGTAAGTGACTTAAAGCAGACGCCTGTAACGAAATGAGTGAAGAAGTAAACGCCATGCTTGCACATAAAGTTATACAGCAGTGATTATCGCCATCACTACATCACCACAACCTATCACAGGCTGTGAAATCCTAGTTAAAAGCGCCACCGTCCCATTCTTGTACGTTTCTCCATAATGTGTGTAAAGTGCTACCTTGCGTCAATATGTTATGTGAGATAGAAAGCTTGCTTGTGTGCATCAGCGAGAGTGCATTCGTAACTAGACCAGGGACGAATGTTTATACTGGCGACCTCATTGTGGGGAATGTAATATTCCATACCGCCAATGATCTTACCAGCTATAGTAACTTTATCTTAATCTTTAAAGCAGCGTGGATGGGATGGGATGGATGCAAAATAATCTCACATTTCATCTCAGTTGTCTCACCACCACAGGTCCTGGTGGGATAACAAAATGGACACCAAACAGTCGTAGGAGTTCGACCCACGTGGTTACTTTTGGCAGATTCTAACCAAAACTTATGGTGAACCTTAAAAATTGCCCGGTAAAACCAGTTCAACAATCGGAAACTGCTCCTTTACTTTATCCACTGCCTGAGTTAGATGGTCAAAGAGACAAATTTTCTCAAAGTCTTCGGAATGCAACCGATTGAGGCCCACGTAGATGCGGCTCATAAATACGAAATCCAAATGGAGCCAAAGGATGGAGAAACCCATCCTCAAGACAGCACAGAGAGCGACAACAAACACTTCCTTTGTAAGAAGCATTCCTCAAGTAAGTAGCCAGGATAGTAGAGATATACTGTATCAGCAGGGCGGTGTATTTGTGTTTCCATTAGAACAAGCATGGCCTGCTATATCGTCTCAAGATGCTGATGGACAGCGCTGAGATTAGCATAGAGTCACAAATACTGTCGCTTTAGGTTGATTTTCGAGCCAGCACGTTCGTACTGAAATTATCTTGGCTTTACTACCTACCCTCTATACCTTATGTGTTCTGCTACATGTTGATAGAATATTACTACATGTTATCATTATCTACAGGGATTCTGCTAGTTAAAAATGTTTAACTAATTTTTCGGTTTAAAGATGAACGCTGAGTGGTATGTGACTTTGAGTCGCTTTTTGAGCTATTTCCCAAGCAAGAGTAAACATTGTCTCTATTTTGCATTTGTCTTCTTTTCTTTGTAGATGCGTTATTTTTCCCATAAAATTCCAAGGTATAAGCGGAATGGAGTAGATTTTCTCTCTACTTCTCTTACATACTTTATGAGCCCATCGGTTCACATAACTAAGGTAGACGCAAGTGATAATTGGTGAGTAGTACATATGGACTACGAATTCGTTAACATTTGAATCTAACATCTCTGCTGCAACCAATGCTGCGCGGGGCGCAGGGAGGGGGCTGACCACTACGACGCTTATTGTGTGAAACAATTTTAGTTAAACAACAGTTCGCTTATTAGTGTGAGACGCTTATTTTGCATTGAATACGATTTACACGACTTAAATCAGCGTCCGAGGGCTCCTTTAATAAAGATATGGGTGGAGAAGTTCGAATAGACGGGATCTACGCTAAATGTGGACCGAAGAAAACCTGCAGCAAGTTTCCGCTTCTGTTCGACGTAATCCATATTTATCGACTCGCAATTAAGGTTATCCCGCACATCATTACGCCGTATTTTAAAATTACATCCATATAAGATCCATACAGTGCAGGAACCAAAACCTAATGTTTTAAATTTTGAAACAATGTTAGAACGATCCAGTAATTTTGACATCTTATTTTCTGACGAAGCCCATTTTCACCTTAACGGACATATAAACAAACAGAATTGCAGGTATTAGAGCAGTAAAAACCCCAAAGCCAAACACGAGAGGACCCTTCATTCTCCCAAGGTTTGGTAAGGTATGGGCTTCAATTTCAGCAAAAGGATTCATTGGACCCTACTTGTTCGAAGATTCTCGCGGCCGTTTAGTTACTGTTAATTCTGCTGAATATGTGAAAATGTTACCGAAGTTCTTGGGACCGGTGCTACTGGAATTAGCTGGTTACAATCGTAACATATGGTTTCAACGAGATAGAGCTACTTGTAACATACAATGAGTCCCTGCCAGTGGCCAAAGACGAGGTGACATGCCATAGCCACCCAAAAGTCCAGATCTATCTCCAGCAGACTTCTTTTTATGGGGTTATTTAAGGAATGGTGTCTACAGTAGTAAACCAAATACACTACGTCAACTAAAAGAAAAATCAACGAAGAGATATCGGCGATCTCGAGGTCCCTTTGCCGACGAGTACTCGAAAATTTCGGTGCTCGCTTAGAAGAGTACAAATGTTGAAACGGTGGTCATTTAGACGATATAATTTTTAAAAAATAAATTCCAACAAATTAGTTTTCTTGTAAATAAACAATTTTTATTATACTTGTATATAAAATGGATTTTTGATAACGATTTTTCAATGTTACTAATTCGTAGCACAACTGTATAATAAAATCTTGTGTAGGTATGTCAGCAGAGATTCCGTTGAGGGGATAAACAGCAGTAGCCGGTGGCAATCGCCTCAAAAATTATTGTCATTTCATCTTAGCTAAAAAATGATCTGGTGATAATTTAAATGCAACTATGGATAAATACATGTCAGCTAGATGCATTAAATAAAACAATAAATGAATATACCAAAAAGTATATTTTAATAATAATATAAAATAATAAGTACTATAAATTTATTAAATATGAAAAATAGCAATAAGATTTTAAAATTGTACATCACGTTTGAGTTTTTTAACAGGCTTATTGGCCTCTGTAAGCTTTTGATCAGGCTCGTGTGTTCTACTCTGCCGTTTAACCTTATTCCTTTCTATGGTGTTAATATCACTTTCTAGATTACTCATTTTCGAAGAGCCAGATCTTCCATTCAATGCTTGGGTTTCTCCCGTTACAGTTGAATTTTTTGATTGATTTGGCCTTGACACACTTTTAGCTGCTGCATTTGGCAAGCCATCTCCACCTTGCTTTTGAGTGTATGGTTTTGTTTTATCAAAGTCTACATAGGATACATTAATGGATTTAGTATCTTCTTCTGCATCATCATCTCCATCAGGTCCCAGCTTAATATTACTGTAAAAAGATTGTTTTTCTATTATTTTTTTTTTATTTATCTGAGGTAAAAGCATAGTAGAAAATAGTATTTAATTGTTGCCAAATTTTTTTTTCTGTAGCTGTGTTTGTTGTATTGGTGCTGTATAATTTCTCACTATGGTAAGTTTAATTTTTTCGAAATATAGAGGCAAACTAACAGACGAGTGAGCAAAGTGACTAACGCAGCCCACAAACACTTGAAACCCAGAGTTTACTCTTTCTAGTATTACATATTTATTTGGCAATACCACAGGCGATTTTGTTGTATTTTGTGTTATCCTAGTTATTTTGAGTTGGTTATTTTATGACTTACGCATACCAGCATAATAAAATTACACTATTCGTCTTAGGTATTTTGTACTATCACTCTTTATCTACATATAAATTAGCAGAGGTTTTAATATGTTGCTCTTGTTAATAGCACCTAAATTGTGGGAGTAGCAATTACACTTTTTAATAATAAAATTGTATTCTCACACATTCACACATTCACATTCTTAAATATTGACCCATTAGATTTGTAAATCAAGATTTCCTGTAATGATATTTTTAGGGTGCTATACTAAATTAATTACTGTCATTTACAATGATGAATCATTTATTAGGTAGTAGAGCCGAGCCGGTGATTTCAGCATGAATGGGCTGGATGTACTATCATTCAACAGAAAACTAACCCAAAATGACAACATCCATGCTGTCGTGTTCTGTTGGTGAGTACGCGACCGGAGGCCCTCTGATACAGGGGTGACAGTTGTGGTAACTGTGTGAACTTTATACTACCACAATGACTTTCATAACTTTTACGTCCACAAGCGAAATGTGAAAAAGCACCTCATTAGGCTGCCATAGTGTAGGTCACCATACTGTATTGTCTGCATTTGTAATGAGTATGATGACCAGTTAGAATCACTTTAGCAGGTTCTCAATGTAGAAAATAAAAAAAATGATTGATCACAATATTAATCTTACTTAAAAATAATATTAACCTTTCGTCCAGTTCTCCTCTAATATATGGTAAGGCTCCATAAAGATCTAACACCACTATTCTAAATGTTACTTTTTGACCCTCTTGAACATTGGAACCAACCCAGATATCACCAGGTTCTTCTGTGGGCCTTGGTATTACTACATTAAAAACTCTGAAATACACAAAAGTAGTAAATATACACAGTAGTAAAATTAAAACAATTTAGAAATAAGCAACTATAAAGCATGGATTTCTTCAGTAATTATCACTTCCTCTCTCGCAACATTTATAACTGCAATTTATGATCAGTAGCCAAAGGAGAAAAAAATTAATGAATTTGATTTCAAATAAATAGATATATGTATTAGCTATCCGGCAAAGTATCTTGTCATCAACAGTTCTTAGATCTCTGCATATATTTTAGAATATGTAGATACTATCATGTTTTTTCTAGAAACCAAGATGGTTCACACTTTATTTTTTTGTATCTGTAATTTTAATGACTTAATTCAAAGTGTACTGTACTAGCATTGTTAATTCAAGAGGGAACTTTAATGTAAGATTAATTATTTGTATGAGTGATAAGACTATCAGTAATACTTAATTAATAACATTATTACATGCATAAATATATAACTATGTTTATCAGCAGTGTGGTTACCATAGTACATAGTTTGCCTAGTTTGGGATCAGATGACCGAGAGAGATGTGTGAGGATGTTGTTATTATTTAAATTATTTTAATGCGATTTAAAGGAAACAAACAAGCAGAATGTCCAACTGATGGTAAGTGATTATCTCTGCTTGAGCACACCTGTAACTCAAGTTACAAGAGTGTTGCTAGTCACTTCTTTCCAAAATCAAGTGGAAGGGCAAAAGTTTGGGCTCCAGTTACCTTATCAACTTAGTGAAAAGCATTTTCTGTGACGCCATATCACTCATGTTAGTTGAAAATTATTGTTTTAAAAGATAAATCTTGAACTAGTAATATCTCTAGTGTCACAGGATACTTTATAAACAATTATGAAACAGCTGCAGAGAACACTTATATTCAGAACAATATTTTCCTATGTTGTCATATAATCCAGAGAGCAAGGTGATCGTTTAAACTACTATGGTATCTGTGCAGTTAATGATGGGTAGAGGAAGTAGTAGTAGTTTAAATATTAAGCAATATTGTAACACCTATCTGTAAATATTACACAACATTTGTAATAATAACTTAAGAACTTACCTGTGCACAAGAATGCCCAAATGTGTTATACTCTTTTTATTTACAATGCCTGTCAGAGTGGCTCCAACGTGAGGTCGAAAAATGAAATAATCAGCTTGCACTTGAAAATGGATGTCAGAGTTATCATTTCTAATTGCACCAACATTCTGCAGTATTCTGAGGTTCTTATAACTTAAGAGTATTCCATTAAACCTGTAAGAATTGTTTTTTAAAAGAAATACAGAGATATATTTGAAGTTCATCAAGAAGTTATAAATAATCAACATAAGCACACACAGCAGAGATAGGTAACAATCATAAAAGTAAGATAATTGCATGCACGACATCAAATTTTTCTTGATAGACATTGAAGCTAATATTTTATAAACATTATAGTCGTGGTACTTAGACAAAGAACAATACATAAATCAAAACTAATGTTCAACAACAAAGATGGTCGTGTTTTCACTGTTATTTTAGTGTTTCAACTATGATGTTACACAAGCACTTACACTTTATCGAATTTGCCTATTTTGTAATCTAATATATTTTTCACAGACTCTTTTAAATTTCCTAAACACCATGGTTGTAGTGCCAAGTTTTGTGTCACTTTTTTTTCCACAATACACGAGGTCTTATCATTAGCTAGTTTTTTTAACTCTTTTGCATCGAATTTTATTATTGTTGACATTTTTGCCGCATGTGTAATTTATAATCAGTAATGAACGGTAATAAACCAAAAAAAAGTTTATATTTTATGACCGATGTTTTGACATTGGGACATTAGATAACCAAAGCCAACCAGCCATCCTCTTTTTAAAATGTTGTTGACATAATTTTGACAGTGACTTTTTTGTTTTTAAATTTCTGAACATTAGACCAGAATCGGCGTTAAAGACTTAAAGAGAACTTTAATTTAACTTTAGCTTAATACACAGCTCCTACAGTTAACTTTAATTATATATTTGTATTGTTTATTATTAAAAGTTTTAAACTAGAAATATAATGGACTTAAATTATTATGTAATTAATAATCGGACTTGTTCAGAATTTTCTGTTTCAGGTAATTTATTTCATAGTTTAATTTAATTGGTAAGATATAGTACGAAATAAGTTTACATTAATATACTTTAATCAAAAAGACTCTTTATCAGTTGCAGTTCAAAGATTTTTACCAAGCATTATCAATGCAATTCTAGACCACAGATAAAAAAGCAAACTGTCAAACGTATCCCTTCATATCTGTTGTCGGTAATATGTACGATGCTTACATTCGTCAATTTATTTACATGGCATATTATGGAAACGTGACCAATTTCACAATTTAAAACTTCAAATGGAGTATTTGGGAACTGTTATTTACACCAAAGAATAGTGAAAACTAAAAATATAAAACCCATTATTGTACAAAATAAAGATGTCGAAGAATGGCGAAGTGTCAGCAAACCAAGGTAATCGTTAGTAAAATCGTTTTATTTCATTGAAATATCAAAGTGATTAATGTGAATGTTATGTGTAAAAACTTTAAATGAAAATTTTCCTTTAGGTCCAAGTAGACCAACTATGCCAAAACCCGAATTGAATTTATTTGGGGTTGAAAAACGCAAGGGTTTAAATCTACATTTAGGAGGAGGTTCATCTAGTGAAGATGCAGCTTTCATGCCCTTTACTGCAAACCCTGCTCCAGTTCAGAGACCTCGATTGCCTTCACGAACTATAAGAGATGTATTGCCTGAAAACACAAGGTACCACTATGTTAATGTTTGACTAGCAGTCAACATTGTCATTTGACTGTTAGAGTTTAGATAAATTCACTATTAAAATGTTTTATAAATTATTAATTATATCATTAACATTTCAGAGATAGATGTAGAATATATCCATCTATGCAGTCATCAGGGAAATTGCAACTGTCTGCTACTGAAATATACGATTTCACTGCAGATGATCTACAAGATCTTGGAGAAATAGGTAGAGGAGCTTTTGGAGCTGTAAATAAAATGGTTCACCGAAAGTAAGAATTACTTTTTAAAATTATTGAAGTAGCTAGAAATAGTTTCACTATATTTATTACAAAGTGTTAACAGTTATTATTAACTTGTTGGCTGTTTTAAGGTTGTTATTGAATAAATTTAAATCTTAACTTTGAAATCATTTTACTTTACCTTGTTATAGTCATATTATACATTTGTTTCAGAACAAATCGTGTAATGGCTGTAAAGCGCATACGCTCCACAGTTGATGAGAAAGAGCAGAAACAATTGTTGATGGACTTGGAAGTTGTCATGAAAAGCAATGACTGTGTATACATAGTGCAGTTTTATGGAGCACTTTTTAAAGAGGTACTTATTTATTTCAATTAATATTGTCAGGAATATAGGTAGTTTTCATCTATTTTCATTTTTTGTCTGTCATAAAAGCCAACTAAGAGAGCAAACTACAGATGTATATAGTACTGCAAAGAAAATTAAAACTTGAAACAAACCAACACCTACCAAAAATAGTAGAAACAGCTTTTCGAAGATCAAGCCTACTTAGCAATGGCTACTAAAGGCTGTTTTATTCTATTTACTGTGTCTTATATCTGTCTATAATCTTGATTTGTAAAATTTACAGTTCTGGGAAAATTAGTGCAGGGATTTATGGTTGAAGTCATGAAATTAGAATTATTTCTGACGATAGTCTAGGATGGTCTAGGTGATGATGGAGCCACCACATAAGGGATAGTACATAGGGTCCGGCAATATAGTATCACTATATTTAGTTATTTGTTGTACTAATCATATCTTAATCTTCATGAATCATCACCATTATATCTTAAAACTTTCCCTATGAATCATTTTAGTGATAACTATATAAAAATCTTTTAGTACTTTAATAGTTTATCTTGTTAAGATTTATTTATCTGTAAGATTGTACAGTCATACATGGTCTAATAAGTAACTTAAACCACTAGTGGTTTAAGCGGTCGCCACGCCGCTCTCTACTGTGTGTTGTGGATTCAAACCCCACATGGGACAACTCTTTGTATGATCCATAAATTGTTGTTCTGAGTCTGGGTGTTCTTTGTATCCGTTTCATGTATGTTTGTAAAGTCCCCTGCGACCGACACAGGATTCATTCTAAATGTGGGTGTTGTCTTTTTAAAAGAAAAAAAAAATGTGTAAAAAAAACGTGTGTTGAATTATTTTCATAATAATTTTGACCTACTATACCATGCTGATCAGATGAGTTGGTATAGAGTTTGTTCAAATTTTTCTTGTTTTTGCAGCGATGTTGTCCTGCATAATTTGTTCCTTTAATCATCTCTTTTGACACCCATGATATGAATAGGGGTAGTGACACACTATATTCTTGATCCATCACCACATGGATAACTATATTATTGTATCCACTTGTTGTATTAAGTGTATATTTGAACATTACCCTTTTTCTGCTTGTTGCATGTAATTTTTTGTTCTATTCAACATCTATTTATTTATTTTTGAACAACAGTGGCTAAGTTTTATTTATTTGTGTGTAGTTTTCTACATGAACCAACAATAGACACATACAACATTGTTAGTAGTCATTGAATTCCCAAATATGTTTTGCATTAATTAATCTTACATACTAACATATGCGTACATAGTTGATTTATTATATAGTATCACAATTTTACCATTTTTTTACAATTACATACACACTATTTATGCTGTTAATTGATGGAAATTGGAACTTGCAAAACATTACTTCATATTATATACAATACCTGCTACAGCATGATTTTGTACACAGGCTAAATATGATAATTGACAAAATGAACATTATAGATATATGATTCCTCATGTCTCATCAATTCATACACAATGTACCACAGCTAAATGTGACACAGTACAGCTGGAACTTTGATATGTTTTTATATTGAGATAGAATCCAATCCAATCCAATCAATATAAGTTGTTTTTGACTCATTCCAGGGTGACTGCTGGATCTGCATGGAGTTAATGGATACATCTTTAGACAAATTTTATAAGTTTATATGTGAAAGGATGCAAACTCGAATACCTGAAACTATCTTAGCTAAAATAACACTTGCAACAGTCAAAGCTTTAAACTACTTAAAAGAAAAGTTAAAAATTATTCATAGGTGAGATATTTATATATTTTTAGCAATTAAATTATTATTGTGTTAACTTTATAAGCAAGCATAATTATGTTAACATTGGATGTACAACATGTATTTAAAAAGCCTGTGTAACAATTATAATACTAACATTTTAATTTCTTTATAAACGGTATAAGAAAGAGTGCACCAGTATTTTTTAATTTTTTCTGCTTATCTTTATAAATATAGGTATAAAGTTATGTGAAAATTTACTATACAATATATTTTTTTATAAAACACAAAAACAACTGTGTTTGGAGTAAGTATACTGTTCTGTATGAGTTATGGATGGTATACTAATAGTTAATGTGTCAGTTATAAAAAATTAAGATTGTTAACTGAGTGTAATTTTATATATGTACTGTAATTGTAAATGTAACTGTGTATAATTGTATAGTTTAATAATTTATATAATTTTACTGCACAGAGATGTTAAGCCCTCAAACATATTAATGGACAGAAGAGGAAACATAAAACTTTGTGACTTTGGCATATCTGGAAAACTTGTGGATTCAATAGCGCGCACACGTGATGCAGGTTGCAGACCTTACATGGCAGTAAGTGTTTTTAGTAAATTAATATAATTTATTGTTGAGCTAGCATTAAAGTACATTTGATAACATGGTCGGTAAACTAATTTTCTTAGTCTTTTTTATATTATTCAAACGCTTGTAATAAATCTGAGTTATAGATATATTGAATTAAATATATTTGTCCACAGCCAGAACGCATAGACCCTGGGAGGGCGCGAGGCTACGATGTACGATCAGACGTGTGGTCGCTCGGCATTACACTGATGGAGGTGGCGACCGGCGCCTTCCCCTACCCTCGCTGGGGCTCTGTGTTCGAGCAGTTGCAGCAAGTCGTGCAAGGCGACCCACCCAGACTCACAAATACCAATAACACATTCTCTAACAATTTCGTCAACTTTGTC
Source organism: Hypercompe scribonia (assembly GCA_949316085.1). NCBI lineage: Eukaryota > Metazoa > Arthropoda > Insecta > Lepidoptera > Erebidae > Hypercompe > Hypercompe scribonia. The sequence goes on from OX438975.1 coordinate 11,060,902, forward strand.
AATACTTGGTCAGTACAATTAGACTAATATTTAACCAATAAATGAAATGAATTGATTTATAGGTATTTCTGAAAATGAGTCATCATCACTATCGCTATAATTATAAATTATTATGATAAGCTGTAATTCTATTTAGCATTATCGCCACACAATATTGGAACAAACAGCGGGTAAGAAAACTGGCATAGCAGGTTGTAGTGACCCTGAGAAAATATCATATTACCCTCGGTGTCAGTTGGTCATTTACTCGGTCACGACATTTATAAAAACATTTATTATTTGTAAAATAAGATTTGCTTTTTTGTTATATAAAAAATAAATTAAGTAAAAAAAAATTTATGTTAAACGGTTTTATTCAAATTTTAGTGATAAAAAAAAATCTAAAAAATAATTCGATAGTTTTTAAACATCAGTCATCGCACCACTCTCCTCATTAATCTAAGGCCATAATCAAACAGAATAGGACCAAAATCGTTGGGTGAATGTAGTTTAACCTGAGGATACAGATATATGTAAATAGCTTTTATAAAGTAATAGTGGGTAACTTGATAGAAACTTCATGCGCCCAACGATTTTATTTTTTTATATTTATCTTTACTATTTAGATTGTGAAAAAGTATGTACTTAATCTACCATTTCGTTGGCGGCCATATTGGATTTTAGTATTTTGCATAGTGAATTATATTCTACTGGTCAAGCCCTTTTATTTGATACCCACATTAAGGTAGCTGTTTAAAATATAAAATCCGCCACTTTGTAGCGGCCTTCATCTTGGATTTACAGTGATACGGAATGTGTTATGTTGTATTGTCATCAGAATTAAAGGCGTGTACCAAATATCAGATCAATTTATCAATAGAAGGGTATGAAATTTCAATTAGTAGATATGACCTGAACAGAAAAATACACGAAAATGGCAAGCTAAATAAAACCGTTTAACATACAAAGTAACTCATAACATTTATTAATATATGTAATATATGATTACAGCCTCATAAAAGAAGAAAATCAGCGCCCAAAATATAACAGGTTATTGGAGCATCCATTTATCAAAGGCATTGACACGAGTCGGGCGGATGTTGCTGCTTACGTTTGTGAAATATTAGAAGCAATGGAACGCAACGGAGTCAGTCCCTTTACCACAGACCAGCCTGCACAAGCTTGGGTTGATTAAGCTTAAATATATTTGTGGTTGTTAAACATAAATTTAATAACACCAAAACACTCATGCAATATTTTACCCTAGATTTTATAAATAATAATTCTGTTCAAGGGATATTTAGTAGTGCTTGTGATGATGATAGCAAATGCCTAGACGTACAAGAATGGGCATGAAGTGGTAGGTAAACTTCTGTAAAAAATAAAATTAGAAAGGTTTTTAGTCTGTGCTTACTTTTAATTGTTATTAAATTATTTTCAGTAGTAATTCTTTCGCAGGACCACAGGTATTGGGCTTATACAGTAAATATAACTATTTGATCTTCTGTATAAAGATGTGTTATTTTTATTATTCAAATGAAATTATGTTATTGACATTGATAATAACATATATTGAAGAGTAATAATCCTATTTTCAAAAAAATCTGTTATATATTCTGTATCATATACATTTCCATTTGATATGCTTGCACCAAGCCTTGGAAATATTTGGTCACAGGTTGAAAATTAGTAATGGTTGTGTCGCACAGATATAAATGCTGATTGAATAAAATATAGATAGTACATACTTTATTCATACTTTTCATTAGACAGAGTAGACACTTTGGCAGGTTCTTGCCATAAAAAAAATGTAAAAAATCAAATAGTTTCTACTGATATCCCTTGAATAGTAAACTTTTAGACAATAAAAGTTCAATTATCATGTGTGAGCACTTTAGAGATGGACCTTTGTTCTTCAAAGGGGTTGTATTAAATGATACAAATACCCGAAATCACGAGTGAAAGTAATTTTGTTTGTCAATGGTTATTTATGAAAATAATTGTCTTATGAGAATATAATCTCTGGAATTTTAGTGTCCTCTAAATTTGTGACTTTCAGACCACTAAAATTTCACTGTATTATATATGATAGATGCAAGTTATATCTAATTTAATAGGCACCGAAACATTTACTGTGTAGTACGTGTAAGGAAAAGTAGAGAATCGTTCATTGCCGTGATATTTATAAAAAAACATGAGATAGTGTTTTCTGTGAACGTGTAAAATAATGATGTATTTGGTAAGATTAAATTATGAAATACCCACATGCGAACTGTTCTGAATAATGTTCATCAGAACAAGATGTATAATAATGTTAATGACCTTTTGATTTATTACAATAATTCAAATAAAGACGACTATCTGCTTGTATAACATCAACCATTCTACGTTCATAGAAATTTTATTTAAAAATCATAATGAATGTAGATTGACGAATATTGTCCGCGAAATGTTAGTAGTATAAAGTTGTTTGTCTATTTATAACATGGTGACAAAATGATGTTTAAGCAGGGATTGTTACTGGTAACTACACTTAAATTCTTTAATCGTTAAGTTGCTCGATTTTTTACCGATTTTTAAGTACCGTGTAGATAAGATACCGTACAAAATAAAAATATCTGTATTAACCATAAACCTAGTATTATTGTTATTATTTAATTATGTCGTAAGCCGATCATTGCAGCGGTGAGCATTTTTGACTAACAGATTTAGTGGAGATTATGCCGCCTGAACAGGCTATGATATAAGAAAGTGACGGACAGGGTTACTTAGAACACATTTAATAGTAGCATATTAAATAGAAACTTTCTTGCAAATTCGAAATTATAAAGTCATAGATTGGAATCAATTAGGCCGATCAGCTAATTTATCATCCTGTATTATGAAAAGGTTAGTAGAATTGGTTCATACATCTGTAAAGTTGTAGAGTACATAACTAATAAATAGCATTTATATGTGTGCAAAATAAGTGAGAATCTTCTAAGCAATTTGTAACCCTACATGAAGTGTTGGAGCAACCGCCAGGCAAGTAGGTATTCTAGAAAGTGAGTAAATAAAGTGGAATTGTTATAACCCTTTAAAATGAGCTTGCTGTGCAAAAGAAATATTTGTTTCAAATTGTGACAGCATTTTATTCTGCATTTTTAAGTGTCAATAAGAAAATACTTATACTGTAAATGATAAAGTCCAATGCCGGAGGTTTAAAATTATCTCAATGGCTTCTAATATAAACTTTACACTCAGTAATGTGTCTGTCTTAATTAAAAAGGTTATTCTTATGGTATGAATATGCAGTATTTCATTCTGTGTTATAATACAATATTTTAGTTTCATTTCTTAGTTTTGCTGCAAACCACTACTTTAAAGCATCTATATTAAACTAAAAATTTATTTATAATAAGAATTGAAAAAGTAAGGCACAACTGAATTTCAAATTTGGATAATACATATTATATAATAGGCCATTACCTGGCTATGAGACTAATGTGAAATTTTAAATTAGGATCTTATGTAGCGTTATTACGCCACGGTTCCTCTAGTTTCTTCTCTAGGTTCCTGAGTTTATTTCACATCTACTTGATCATCTCTGTGATGGAATTCGGCGTTGAGGTAAGTTTCCAAAGAATTCCGTTCAGGCCAATCACAATGTCAAGCGCTGTCAGCGTGACGTCCAGTTGATGTGAAATAAACTTATTCTAGAGCCTCTGGTGAAGACACTTTAATAGAACTAGTCTTATTAGCGGTGTAACAGTGATCGAGTGTAGAGGGCCTAGAGCGACTTTATTTTACGTGTATTCAATTGTGAAACCCTTCATCAATAACAGCGCTGAACGCAAACACTGACGATCGAGTTGATGTGAAATAAAGTCGCACTTGGCCCTCTGACCACGTTCACACATTGCGTAGGGCGGCTACCTATATTTACACGTTTTTCTTTTATTATTTTTGGTTACATAGCTGCATTCGTTTAATACAATACTGGGATTGCCTCCCGCATCTAAAGTTATCCTATAATTAGATTCAAACCATTTTTAGAAGCTTACAAACTTTCTGTGCTGTAATTTTGCACTACTTTATCATCGATTGGATTGAAATTCTAAATGAAATGGAAGTCGTAGTTTCGCAATGGCTTTAATTGTTTTCATCGATCGACATTTTATACACCGCTCGAATTATCACTTAGAAATCTTACTTCGGCACATACTGTCAAGTCATATCAGGCACAGATTGGCATACTCTTACCAAAGTACGTCGTTGAATTAAGCCTATATTTATTTAACTTTAGTAACTTTTTAATCCAGATTTTAATTAGTCGTTGGCTAATGTCCCAATTCTTCAATTTACGATTTGGAGAATTTCGGACATTAGCCGACGACCAAAAATTAGACTGCTTTCAGTGCATGTTGAACGATGAAATTAAATAAAAAGCTGATTTCATATATTGTATATAATACGTCATTTTATTATATATATTAATTTGTATCATTGTATGCTATTGTTGACCAATTTCGTATGGTACTACCTATTTGTTAAATTATGATATTAATGCTAAAGATGTTGTTGCTTACCCGCTTTTTATTTTTGAATATGAGCTTATAAGACTACACTAAATGACCTCTGAACTTTATCACAACAATAAAACACTCCTAACGAACTTGCTCAGTCGAGAATAAGTACGTGTAATTTTAAGCCTGACGGAGAATCCTTTTCGCATTGAGTAATAATTACGATTCTTTTGTTGCTTGGAGTTTATGCTACTATTTTGAAATACGGTTTTTTAGTAGCTACTATTTTAACTGCATTGCTTTTCTGGGCAAGTAATTTACTAATGCTTTAAAAGGGTAATTTAAATTTTAGATAAGGATAATAGATAAATTGATTATTGTTTTACGTTATTTATGCTTTTGATCATCTGCTCTTGTATTATCCACTACGTCGGGCACACATGGTTATAAAACATATGTATATTAAAAGTAAAAGAGAGACATTTGCTATTGTTTTAACAGTATATTTAATCTGAATTTAATGAATTAGTTGCCAACACTATTGTATATTTAAGGAGTAGATTGATAACACTATGACTTAGTAGTTTTCTTTAATACCCTTTTTAAGCTCTTTACTAAATAACGAAAGTTAACTTTTCTATTTCTTAGTAGATATTTCGTAGTTTCTCCCTTGAAGGTTTTTTATTACGAGCATTTGTATAACTTTTATTTTCACTTCTTTGACTGATCCTGTGCAATTTAAAACAAATTAATATTTAATGGTACATTTTTTTACTAGAAGCCCATTTGACATCTTTGTGATCACTTATATACTTTTGAATTACCCGATGCAATTTGTTCGAAACAAGGGGAAAGCAAAGTGTTAGCTACATATTGGTTTTAATTTCGGACTCAATAGTTATTAATTTATTTACACTTATAATAGATACAAAATAGAATTCCTGGCTTATTGCATTAGCATTTTTTTGCTCTTGTATCTTTGTATTTAAAAAAAACCTAAATATTTAAAAACCTATATAAGAGCTGATCTAAACTGTGTAGTATTTAGTTAAAATTAGGCAGCCTTATTAAAATATTACCATTCGTAGTACTTGTAGTGTTCATAAGAGATTCTATAATGCCTCCTACAAGACTGCAGAAGGTTTCAAGTTTTCTTGACAACACCCGCACTAGGAATAAATCCTGTGTCGTGGGGGAGCTTTACAAACATACAAGAAACGCCACAAAGAACACCCAGACTCAGAACAACAATTTATAGATCACAAAGTTTTGTCCCATGTGGGATTTGAATCCACAATACTCAGTGCATAAGAGAGCGGCATGGCGACCGCTTAAACCATTAGGCCAACCGTGCAGTCTGTAACAGTAGTAAAGATAGTAAGCATTTGTCACAATTTAGAGTAGGAAGCTAGATTCAAGTTGATCTTTTTACCTGAATAGGTCTGATGAATAGTTGTATGAATAGATAAGAGATGTCATTGTTAAATAGATAGACAAAATAATAATTGATCAATTATTTTACTGTAAAACAAAACATATACATTATAAGAATGTATAATTTTATAAATGTGTATTTTATTCTAAGACTAGACTCATTTTTGTGCTATTGATAACATTTCCAAATTTAATAAATAACTTATATTCTGATCCATCAGCAATTTTAGGTGTAAGATACAAAGGATCCAATTTCTTGGGGCTTAGTTCAAATAATGGAATCCAGTCTTCAACTGGTATGGTTTTGTCTCTTCTTCGCCCCCAAAAATCCATTGAAGATATTTTAACTTTTTCATTATCTTTACTTACATAAAGAAAACCAATAGTATTTCTAAAAGGCAATGACGCTAGTGAAAGTACCGCTGCTCCAGTGAGACCTGTAACAATACCGATCATATAATTAATTTGTAAATATCAGTGATGCAATTACAATGTATCTTTAAAAATACAGCTAAGCTTTCGAAGACTGTTGACACTCGACTGTATGTCGGTTATCGTCAATAGTAGCCTTTGCGTTATTCTGATGTACAAGTTATATTACTGTAAAGTTTCATCTAAATCTATACAATACTTTTTGCATGAAAGATTAGCAAATATCCATATATAATGCATATATATAAAAAAAATAAAAGTTAATTGATAAAAAGTGATAGATGATAGATTTTTTACTGTGTGCAATCAGGTGGAAGTACTTAATAGTGCCATCTATGGCATTTATAAAATTTGGAGCGATTCAAATATGTATCATAATGGTTCTTCCCATGGGAATAAGATGTTTTACTATCTCAAGAGACAAAAATCATACCATAAAAGCGCTCTGTTGCGAAGTGAACGAAAAATAAACATTTAAACAAACAAACATATTTTCGCATTTATAGTATTAGTAAGTATTAGTGAAGGTAATAAGTACAACACGAGAAGTAATTTTGTATAGGTTTTACAGTTCAGTGTTATTGAGAATATTCGTCATTACTTATAGACTGATTGTAAATAAATATGTCTATTTAAAGTGACGAAAATTAGTAACTTACCTACATAAGATGCTGACCACATTGCACCAGGTGGAAGAGCATTTAGTGTTTCCAGTATACCACAGCCAGGTATAGCTACCGAAGTACCCAACATTTGATAAATTTTCATTCTATTTAATAGCGAAATATACTTAATATACGGAAATGAAAATACGGTTTCGAATTCGCTAGATGACTGCTGTAACACATTATCTTTAGCAGTTGAATAAGATTTTATATTGCCCGGAGATATCTTTGTGTATTTCAATAATGTCCTAAACATTGTTATTTATTTCCTAGTACACTTATAAACATTCAATTCCTTATTTTTAACCTATATCATATCTCGGGACCACAAAATCCATCTGATTTTGATAATATGTCATTGGGTGTGTACAGTCTTAGCAACCTGAAGTGGGCCGATTATCGTACCTGGGGGCATAAAATTATCGTACATTGATCGAAATTATCGTACTTTTTAGGATAATGTCTATTATAGATAAATAAATCATATAAATTGTAATATTGATATGCATGCAAGTTCATCCGGGTAAAGTTGTAGAGGCCATCCGAGGCCAACAGCTAAAAAAAAAAAAAAGAAAAAAACATACAAGTTCTCTATAGTTTACACGTAGTACAGACCTGAACTGATTTCCTTTCCACTTCAAGAAGGAAGTTCAAAAAGATCATCATAATGATAGAAATTATCGTACAATCTGTGTATGCTATCGTACATCGTACGCAGGCACAAAATTATCGTAAATGTACGATAATTATCGTACGGTTCCGAACACTGGGTGTGTAGTGCTTTACGCCGGAGAGCATGTTAATGTCCGGATGTTTTTGCCGGCTTTTAAAATTCCAATTCGAGCCGATCACGAAAATTTGGCAGATCAAATTTAAGTTCAAAATATAAATATTTTAAGACAAATACTCAATTAATCTTCAATTTAACTAAAATAATTTATTTTTTTAATGAAGAAAGCTCTAAACTATAATTACGTGTTCTTTGTTGAAAGTTATTGAAATAATATAAATAGAGTAAGGAAACCCTGTTAAAGGATTAATTTCATTAAATAAGTTTTCAGTTTAAATAAAATTTTACAAAATAATGTTACTATATACTCTAATAATACTATACTCACACATCTCGCACAATGTGTAAAAAGTTATCAAAAAATGAAAATTTAACGTAAAATACTATAAATAATCAAATCATTCTACTCACAAAAAAAAAATTCTGAGTCCCAAAAAGAGCTACACCAATTGTGAACTCAATCCATTGGAGAATCAAGTAAAAAATCATCAAGTACTTGACTTAAATTCATACACCAAAATTATTTACAAGTTAATAAAATAGACACACATTAATTTGTTACGGATCTAGGAGTTACGGAGCCCTCTAGTATCATTTTTGAATTTAGTATACAATTACTAAATTCAAAAATGATACTAGAGGGGAGATTACTATCTTTGCTATTTGAAGAACTGACATTAATGACAGATCAAGAGGAACATGTCAAGTCGATAAAATACAAAGCGTGGTTTAAGAATGTCAAAGTTAGTAATTTAAAGTTGGATATTGAATTAAAACTTTCCTATCAGTTACTTAAAAGTTTACATCATCAGCTTCAGATTTAAAAAGTGTCGACAGCAAGTGTCGACACTTCAGAACAGTTAATGTGTTCGAGAAAAATTTAAGGTTATATTATTGGCTTAGAAAATAATAAACATGACCAGTTTGTTAAAAGAAATGTAAGTATGAATTGAATTATTCAACTAATAATTTATATTAAATGTTATTAGCTTTGCAATTACATATTTGTAGCTCGGTATGGATAGTGACTAATTATTAGACATGTGTTGATTTAGATTTGCTTAGTCAAGAAATCTTCATTTTTTGATTATAATTAGGCCAGTATCATGATACAAAGAACTCTGATATGTAAGAACATAGCTTGAGACCTAAATAAAAAGAAATTTGTGTGGTACAAGAATTGTTCGTTTTTGAAAATTACTTTATCGCAAAACATTAAGTTATGGTGCGTCATATTTAAGGCCACACTTGCTAACCTTATATGAAGGGTCCACTGCAATAATGATGAATGTCCAAAAATATTTAAATTTTAACGAGTAATGCCATTCGGTCACTTAAAATTATATTTAGAAATCTAGTTTTCAAACTTAGCAATATCGCTTGCAGTCCTATGATAAATATGTATTTAATATATTGACTACACGGCTAGAACGCTCAACGTCGCAGGTGTTCACGACAATAATCATAAATGTCCATTGCCTTGCACTGACCACCATTTGGTGTCGAATCAGCAGTGATCCCGCCAATTGTTTTGTCAGTCTTTGTGAGTCTGTCGTTCTGTAAGGTTATTTTATAGGGATTTTAGTGTTCCATATCGTAAAATTATGGCTGAGAACAATGAAATGAACAGAAAGAAGAATGACGGAAGAATGAGTGATGTTTTAAAGAAACTTTGACACCAAGGACATGAAATTGGCAAAGACTGCAAGTGTAATCGTTTTAAGTGTTTTAAAATGATAAGGGAAGAGGACAAGAATAATATGGCAATTTAATAGTTTTGCAAACAGGTATTATCAGGATAATTATTTAAGCGGGCTTATAACTGATTAATGTACAATGTCGTCGTCCACAAGTAGGTGAAGAAAATGCGAAATTACATAATAAGTCATACTCTTACAAGATTCCTATGATTGGGGATGATACTTACGAGTTACCAGTGTGTAGAAAAGCTTTTACATCCTTACATGGTATCACTGCAAGAAGACTTCAATTTCTTCAGAAATCACTGGTGCATGGCATTGTCCAAAAAGATAAACCGGGGAAACATGTTAAAACAAAGCTTTCAAAACTAATTACTGATTTGATGTACAAGCATATTGACACTCTGAAAACAATTAATGGTAAAAAAGGTCACTATAATTTACGTGAGATTCAAAAAATATATCTGTCGGATGAGTTGAACTTGTCTAAGATTCAAAAAATGTACAATGAAAACAATCCAAATAACAAAGTAACATACCAAACATATCGCAACTTTTTCAATAAGAAAAACTTAGCACACAAGAAGAGCTGAAGTTTTTTATGATAAAAAAGAAAAGCTCGTTTGAGACCAAGGCAAGATGTCACAACAATAGCGATAACAATGGATTTCTCAAAAAATTATCCTGTACTGAACATAACAAACAAACAATGTATATTATAAAAGACAGCTAAGTTATTTTGTTTAATATTCATGTGCTTGCTGATTCCTCATCTTACTTTTTTCGCTTACGATGAGAGTATTGGAAAAAGGATCAGACGATGTGGCCTCTCATCTATACCATTTCGTATTTAATGAAATGGAGGTACAGATCAAGACTCTTATAATTTTCTGTGTCTCGTGTGGTGGCAAAAATAAAAATTATACCATCTTCAGAATGTTACACTACATAGTTCACTGCTGCAATGGCTTAGAATCTGTCACAGTTATATTCCCGATAAGAATCGGAAATGAAAATATCTTATCGGGAATATAACTGTGACAGATGTGCCCTCTTGGGCCCTCATACATGGAATGCGATCGTAACATAAATCAAAAGGCTAGGATTGAACTTCCTGAAGAATGAACCGAACATGTGCGTGGAGCTCGACAGAGACCGAAACTTTTCAATGTCATTGAATGCTCCCAAGATGCATTCAAGGGTTGGACTGGGAAATCATCTTACAAAAAAACTTGTCCTTTTCCCATAAGACCTGTGCGTGAATTTAGAGTCCAGAAAGAACAACCACGGCTCATGTTTCACAGAAATTTTAATAATAGTCCATGGGAATCAAGTGTGGTGAACACACTAGTTTCTTTTCGGTCCATTAAGGCAATTAATGAGGGTGAATTCAGAGGTTTGGCTTATAAAGAGAAGCTACCTATATCAACAGCGAAATATAAAGACCATGAAACAAGATGTTATTACGATGAACTTCCACATGCTGCAAATATTAAAGATTCAGAAGTTAATTAAAACAGTCATTTGGATACCAATCATTATTGACTACGAACACAGTGTGGACAGTGATCATTATAGTCCTGATTTTTACAGACTTATTTAAGATTCGATTATTTTTAATTAGTTTATAATACACTAAGAATTATTATTTTCTAAAAAATAATACCATTATACCTATACTTTAACTTTAATAAACAACATTTTATAATCTTCGCGTCTGAGTTTTTTTACACCGTTTGTAAATTTTAAAACAAAAGACAAAAAACATTCATCATTATTGCAGTGGACCCTTCATATCTAAATTACAAAAAAATAACAAAAGATGTTGGAGATTTTTCAATGCTCTAGTCCAAGACAAACACCAGACATGATATGACATGACATATTTGTTTATCAACTAATTAAATAACTTCTGTTAAACATAAAGTAGAGTATTAAAATTAGTTTTAAATATTTTCAGATATGAGAAAACTGCAGAGTATACAGCATTTTATACGGGTGGAGACATTCAGTGGACAACAGATGGAGTACACTTGCTGTGTCAATGTGAGGATGTCATCAAAGTTGTTGATGTCAATACATTCTCCACCACCCATGTTATTGGAGAAACGGAAGAAGATGGTGAGCCTGATCAAATTTATACTTTCCAAATGTCTCACAGCAATGATTTGGTTCTTACTGCACACAAGAGTGGGTTGATGAAGCTTTGGGACAGAGAAACAGGATTACAAAAAAAGGTTTGGAGATCAAGCCACAAAGGACCTGTTGCTAGGTTGGTTTTTGACCCTACTGATGAAAATGTAGCTTCTGGAGGTTCAGATGGAAATATCAGGTTGTGGGATTTAACTCATAACACTTGTACGAGCAGTTTAAGAGGTGCGATGGGTGTATTTTCTGTGTTGAAATATCATCCCGATGCATCCAAAGAGGTAATATTTGGGGCAGCTGATGATACAAAAATTAGATCATGGAATTCAAAAAACGGTAAAGAACTTGTGATATATGCAGGGCATTTTAGTAAGATCACATCCTTGCAATTCACTCCAGATGGTGAACATATGATTAGTTCTGGAAGAGACAGAGTGCTTATCTTGTGGAAGATTAATGAAAGCAAGGCAATCAGGGTACTTCCTGTTTATGAAAGTATAGAAAGCACTGTACTTTTGCCATCTACATTTAAAATTCCTAATTTTAAAAAGAAGTTAGAGACAGAAGGTATTTATGTTGCTTGTGCTGGTGAAAAAGGCATTGTCAAAGTATGGAATTTAACGATGAGCCGTCTTATGTTTGAACAAAACAATAGCCTTGTTTCACCAGCATCGGAAGAGGGAAGCCTGGCCGTAACACATTTACTATTTAACGAATTGAGAAATGTCTTATCAGTTGTCACAGCTGACCACAATATCATTATCCATGATTTAGAAACTTTTGAGTGTAAAAAGCAGTTAATTGGCTTCACCGATGAGGTGCTGGATATAATATTTGTTGGTAAAGAAGAGCGTCATATGGCAGTAGCTACAAACAGTCAAGATTTGAAATACTATGAAATTGATACTATGAATTGTGAAATATTAAAAGGACATACTGACATAGTTTTAGCTCTAGCATGTTTTCCAACAAAACCTGAAATGTTTGTATCCTCTAGTAAAGATAACTCTGTAAGAATTTGGAGGCAAGATGCTGAAAAAGGAGTATCATGTATTGGTGTAGGATCAAGACATACAGCATCTGTAGGATCAGTGTCTACTTCTCAATCGACATACAATTTTTTTGCTTCTGTCAGCCAAGATAACTGTTTAAAAGTCTGGAGTGTACCTAAGGAATTTATTGAACCTGACCAAAAAATTAAATCCACTTATACTGAATTAGCACACCAAATGGATATAAATTGTGTTACTGTGTCTCCTAATGATAAAATAATAGCTACTGGTTCTCAAGACAAAACTGCCAAGCTTTGGTCAGAGGAGCTTAGTTTATTGGGTGTCCTAAAAGGCCATAGGAGAGGAGTTTGGTGTGTGCGATTTTCTCCTGTAGACCAGGTTGTGCTAACATCTTCAGCTGATAGTACAATAAAACTGTGGTCTATAGCTGATCTTAGCTGCTTAAAATCTTTTGAAGGTCATGAAAGTTCAGTTCTGAAACTAGAATTTCTTAGTAGAGGTCAACAAATTTTATCAAGTGGAGCAGATGGTCTCCTTAAACTGTGGAATATAAAAACATCTGAATGTAAAATGACGCTAGACAACCATGATGGCAAAGTATGGTCCCTTGCGGTTAGCAAGAGCGAAAGTGTAGTCATTACGGGAGGCTCTGATTCCAAATTGGTCAAACTAAACGATGTAACAGCAGAGAAACGAGAACAGATGGCTAAAGAAAGAGAACAAATGATATTGCAGGAACAAGAACTTATGAATCTGTTACATGATAAACAATTAATTAAGGCTTTGAGATTGGCCTTACGCATGGAAAGACCAAAACATGTTCTTAAGATAGTAAATGAAGTTCTGAAAGATGGAAGTGGTAAACTAAATGAAACATTAAAGGAAATCAATCATACGCAAAAAGAAACCTTACTAAAGTTTGCTGCAGAATGGAACACTAACAATAAAAATTGTCACGCTGCTCAATTAGTACTAAACATATTGGCACCAGAAATAATATCGGGGAATTTAAAAGTGCCTGCTCTTGCTAGTTTTCTCGAAGGTACCCTGCCTTACACGGAAAGACATTTTGAAAGATTAACGAACTTATTACAAGATCTAAATTTTATTACTTACACTGTGAATTGTATGCAGCCCCATGTTATTAGTTAATAAAAGTATCAATAAAATGTATGTATAATGACAATGTTTTTCTCTTAAAACATATATCTTACATCTTTTATCTAGAGAAATTTTGAACTGGGATGATAAAGGAAAAAACATCGTACCACTTGATTTTCTTACGTTACTTATTTTGCTGGAGAAGGTTTTTCCAAAAGGTTAAGTTGCGTCTGTAAATTCAGGAATTATACTAATTATTAGTCATAGAGTTTAGTTCTAGGTATATATAACAGAATAAATTATTATTTGTCGACAAACAGTTTGGGAAATGCTAATTTGTACGTATTGTGTGTAAAAGCTCAGATATTAGAGCACGTCATCGTCGGTGCTTGCGCAGCCTTTTTCCACGGACAACAAGTTCCGCTTGCGTGCACGCAGTATCTAGTAGTGGTGAATCGATCGCGCGAAGCAGACCGGTCGCGAATTAAAGTCAAGTGTTTTCCGCCAATCGCGAATGTTCAGTTTTTAATCATGAATGTAATTAATAATTATTTTCTAATTTACACTATATTTCTTGTAAGTTTGCAAACTGTACGAGGACAGAAAACTCAGTTGTAAGTATATAATCTGCATATTTCTTTTAAATTTAATTAAATAATGTTTTTTCTTGTATAATTATTAATTTAGCGTTAATCTTTGATGTAGTGACTGTATTTCACGGATCTTGATTAATTTAGGAAGATAATCTACTATAACGTTGCACCTGTTATCTATTACAAAGATTGTTCATTTGACCTATACAAAATAAGTAAATATGAATTGCTGAAATTTTTACAAATGGGTTTTAGTTGAAACTACTCCAAGAAACTACTTAAAACAAAAAAAAAACTTAAGTCAAAAAAGTCTTAAACGCAACTTGAGGCCTTCTTTACTATTTAAACCATATCTGCTTAGTTACTTTATGAAAATAAATATAATTTTTGATCAGAGTTAAAAAAAATCAAATTAAATGTTAATTTCTAAAACACTTTATAATTTATATGTTGTGTAGGTACCATAAATGGCCGTTTTAAATATTACGTAAATCAATTATTATTAAGTAATGTATTTTGAAAATTCGTAATTTTCTTAGCACTTATAGCCCTGTTGTAACAAATTCATTGTTACATATTACGTATGACAGCACTGAAGGGAACAAGTACTGTGATATAGTTTTTAAGAGCTTCTGCTAAAACAGTTTCTAATCATAACAAACTCGACTTCTATCAGCAGATAATGTAACATTTCAATTTATATATCTACTTCGAAACTAATTTTAGGTGTGCAAACAATAGGCCGTAGAACCACGTTAGTACCTCTCCAGTTACTCATAATCCATACTAAGTACCTACGTTTATATTGAGTTCTCTACGATACTTTAGGATCTTTAAAAGGGTAATTTTTTATACCTGTAGATACTTAGATAATTAAATACTTAGATATCTAAGATTCCACTTAAGCATACATACTTTTGAGAAGAGTTAATTAGGATTCGTAATACGTAAAGACGTGTCGTCAACCAGCCTTGGCCGCGACCCTTCGATCAGTTTTCGACCTCGCTTAAATGTTGACCATTAAAAATGGAAGTAGAAAAAGTATTTGCCGTAACTCAAGTGTAGTTTTAATCTAATTATTAAGTACGTATAATAAATATTGTGACGAAAGTTAATAAGCACTATTCCTTTTAATAAAATATACCTAGATATTTTCAGTTAATATTAGGTACGTAACTCAAAAGCTAGGTAAATAAAAAAAACTATCTTTTATCTATTTTTCGTTATTGTTATTTAATGTTTTAATAACTAATTATTGGAGTGAAATTATAGTCACAACTAATAAATATTACAGATATTATCTCAAATAGGCACTTTCTTTCTTGTCTTTACAAAAAATTATAACTAATCATTTTTCGGAAATTAATCAGAAACGTAATAATTATCATTCAACTAACTTAGACATAACTCCAATAACAATTCCATTCTGGCTGCAAGAAAATTAGACAGAGGACGCAGCAAAAGCTGTAACTGTCTTCAAAATTTTACCCTTACTGCTTTTATATCATATCGAAATGTATAAATGCACTTGTATAGTTCTAATGCAACTGTTGATGAGCAATTGTCTAACACTTACGAAAGTCAGTGCTAAGATGTTAATTTTACTACACCGGAATCCCTGTTTCCTTTTTTAACGAAGTGTTACGATAATTATCACATCTTTGGTCTAAAAACGTATATAAATTTGCATAACATCTTATTAACCAATAGGCAACGCACCATTTTATAACCGTTGCTAACACCATATTTATCATAATTAGCCTGTTAATTGTGCTCGACAACGTGTCAATGTACTTCCATATTTTATTGGCTTTTGGCTATTGGCGTACCCATATTACTTTTAATTGGTTCTTTTTTTTTATAGTTGAAATATACGAAGTTAATAGTTGGTAGAGTCTATTATCCAATTTGTTATACAATGTCATAAAAAATGATTCAGTGTATATTCTTTGTCCAATGCTTATATGCTTATTGTTACGCTTTAAATAAATCTGTACACGACATATTCGTTTTAACCATTCCTTCACATAATTATAATAAAAGTAAACTGACCATAACACCACCAAGATATAATGCAGTAAGAAAATTTAAAAGGTACCGATCAGGAGTAGACATGGTTTGAGTTTACCCGAACAACTTTTAACATAAGATTATCATAATAGGTTCTTCGTAGAGGTTACTGAAAAGAGAATACCTAAAAATTAAACAAATACCTTAATAAGTGCTTAGGTAATTTGTTTCGCCACATTTTCAGTTATAGTAATCATTATCAGTTATATAAAATAATTTAGTCGTAATTTATAAATATGTTAAACATTGCGTTTTCCTTTTTGTTGCCTGAGGTCTGTAGGTCTAAAACTTACAAAAATAAAACAACTAAAATCCAGATAGATTTGTCATTGCGGTTACATTCAAAGTGTGTGGCAAAACTATGGTGAATCAATTGTCTCCTAAATCTGTGCATAAAGTGAATATCTGTAAAATTTTCATTACCTTCACATCTATTACTAAAGATTATACTTATTGTACTACCTAAATATTGTTTTTAAATTTATCTTCAGAAATTTAAATAATCGTCATCGTAGTAAATGGTGCAAGTTGCTGTTGTCATTGTTTTAAAATTGGTTATTTATCCAAGCCACATTTCTACTTCAAGATCCTTCTCTTCTTCTTATCTTCTTCTTTTACATAGGCTTAGTAAATATTTTTATTGGAGTTCTTTCGGAGGAGCGTTCGAACCTTCAACTTTAAAGAAATTGTGTTTCTCTTTAAAAGTTGGTTACATTATCTGAATATATTATTACTAAAGGAGGCTATGATTTTAAAGACGGCAGTTGCTTTGTTTCAGGTTCACCGCAATTAAAAAACCCTTCTTTTTTTAACATTAGTAGAATATTTAGGAAGTCAAATGAAAAACGTAGTAATTTTGCGTCAGATATCCGTACATCTCTTTAAGGTGAAATTCTTCATTTCACAGTTTTTATCCCAGGATTAATTTCCCCACTACAGATAATCTGACTAACAATCAGATTATCTGTACATCGTTAACTGTGATAATCTCTTCATTATCTCTTCTAACGTCCGTCGCCGACACTTTTAAGCAACACCGAAATATTTTATGTACCTACTACGATATTGAATTCTGGTCGCAATGAGAGTTCTCTGACAAGAAGGCGTAAGTTTAAGTACGTGCGTTACGTTTAAAAGACGAAGTATTAGTGTTTGTACGTCCGACAGTAGTTAGCTCAACTTATGTGTAGATGCCCTTTCTTTTCATGGCTAATACCAGCTCTAGCTGGACTAAAGTCTAGCCTTCTTTTAGTGTAGCCTAGTGAGTAAAACTAGCTGGATTTTTCAAATATTATCATCACATTTAAGAATTGTTAATGTCTTATTTACTATTAATGTTAGATGACATGACTGACTTTAATATGACAATTGTTGGTATCATGTGACTTGTACAATAAAAGTTCAATAGCTAAAAATGTACACACTAATATCTGCCTGTCCACCAGTGGGCTGGTAAAGGGTGTTGATGTGATATTTATAAAACTGCCGATATTTGCGCTAGTTTTAGAACTGTTATATGTATATCGGCCGATTATGCAAAGTTGTGTCAAAAATAAAAGATAACTTATAAATTGAACATTTTTAATTTATTTATTACAAATAACTAAAAAAATAAATGTTTGATTAATATAATAACTAGCTCGCTCCAATGTCTGTGAATTTGTTAATCTCGTTCATTAACCATCATTTTATTATGTATTATCGAAGGATAAAGAATAGGACAGTACTTAGGTATAATTATCCTTACTGAAAATTATGACAGAAGACATAATTAAGTACGTATTACTAATTCAATTTTATCGGAAGAGACCAGAAATATAGCAAAGCATAGATGATTGATAACAGCTCATAAAAAGTTTCTTAAACTAACAAGAGCGTCTCTATGACACGGTCCGATAACTGACCGTGACCGCACGTTGGACATTGTCTAAGATTCCTCACTTAGCTAAAATATACCTGACAGATCATAAATTGAAAGTATTTATATGTATAGATACTTTTTGAAAAGAGCATCTATCTGTCTATGAATTAGAAAAAAGTCAGTAACATAGTCAGTAGAGCTTATTAAGTGGTAACGTAGGTAGACAGCGTTTAATAAAGGGTAAGTGATTAAAGTGATTGAGTGGATACTATGACCACATGTGAACCACGATATTAGAGGGAGAGGATACCCCTACTTATGGAAATCATTGAGTGACAAACTTGTGTTTAGCAGTTTAGTTCCTGGAGATATTATATACTTAGTATGAGTTCGATGGACAATCCGATTCCTTGAGAATGTAAATAAAGAGCACTAATATCAGTAAATGATTATTCTATTGTATCAGAAATATAACACTATATAGTAAATTAGCACATTCCATCTTGGTTTAGGTTGTGTAAAAATACCTTCTAAGCACAAACATTGGTATTTTCGTCTTATTGATGCGTCAACGAAATTCAATTGTCAATGAAAATTGTGGTATCGAATTTGTTTCTACAAGACTTACATCCCTATAAATTAAAATGAATCGCCAAATGTCGACTATATGATTTTTTTTACATATTTTCGTTAAGGCTAGGTAAGAGATAAAAAAACGTAAAATTGACCGGTCAATCTACTACGCCATCCGTGCAGACATTTCCTCAAATCAAGACAGGCTCTCTGTGAAAATAAAACGAATGTCAGTGGGAAAGTACAATAGACATCAACAACTGCTTCTTAAATGACGTGTTTGCAACGTCATGGTTAATTCACGTTCACCGTTATCGTCACCTTTAGTAATACCGCAAAATTAATAATAAGTAATAATATTAATTCAAATATGAGATTTGCCTTTTTGGGCTCAAAAAACAAAGCATATTGTGGCAAATGCCCAACCATCCGTCCTTAGAAATTGATTAACAAAAGGCTAAGATCGTCGAGTTTAGCCAGCAAATTAATAAGACAATAGTAACTTCACATTACTAATTTTACTTCATAGGCATATTAGATGACGTAAATGAAAAATATGCTTACAAATAGGAAATCTTTAATTATTCATATGATAAAGATATCGAATAAGAAAGCAGTACGATGCGCAAATCTTTAATTTTGACTAATCAATAGAGCAGCGGTCATAAAATAATGACAAATTTTGGCTGTTGTATTTCTAGGTTTCGAAAAGAATATAACAATATCAGTAAATACGAAGATTGCTTGCCCTTATACAGGTTTACATTTTAATAACATGAGGTTTAAAAGCAATCATTTTTAAAAAAGGACTCTTTTTATTCATATAAACAAAAACTTGAAGTGTATTGTCTCTTTTTACGTCAATGCTAGCCGTAATTGATTAGATGTCACAACTAGGTGTTTCTAATGCCTAATAGGTAAAACTAGCCGTGTTATACAACCATAATAATAATAATCACAGATTATTGTTGCCAATAAGCCTGATATTGTGTTGATAGATCGATTAGAGCGCCGCGCAATGATTGTCGATATCGCCGTTCCTCATGACGAGAATCTCGTGAAAGTTGAAAAAGAAAAACAATTGAAGTATTTGGATCTGTCTCACGAGATTGCCGACATGTGGAATGTGGATTCGGTGATTATTGTTCCGATAATCATATCTGTTCATGGATTGATAGCGAAGAGCCTCGACCAACACCTTAAGAAGCTCGCGTTAGAAGGTTGGATCAAGGGTCTGATGCAGAAGGCAGTCCTCCTTGACACGGCCCGTATTGTGAGGAGGTTCCTGTCTCTGGAGCCCTAACCACCGGTATCTTGGTCCCTGTACCCGATGTCGGTGGTCTACTATTTTTTATATTTTTAAATATGTATTTTTTATTTTTTATATATTTAAAAATGTATTGAATATGTGTTTAAATGAAATAAAGAGAATAATAATAATAAAATTCCGCGAAAGTTTGGAGGTCGTGGTCTATTAAATATCAAGACTCTACACAATCGCGAGATATACAATCTCAGAGAATATTTTCTACAGACGAATGCGGGAGTGCATCGCAATGTAGTTGCAGTGGATACTGTTTTTACCCCGCTCGCTCTGGCTAAAGAGAATTGGCGCAAACCTGTAGTACTTAGTACTACTGATCGCAAGGAAGTATGGAAGGGTAAAGAACTTCATGGCCGATTTTATCGGGCCCTACACGGGTCTGATATAGACTTTAAAGCGTCAACGTCTTGGCTACGGTATGGTGATCTCTTCGGCGAAACCGAAGGTTTTGTTTGTGCAATTATGGACGAAGTTATCATGACGAATAACTACCGGAAATATATCCTGAAAGATAGTACGGTTGACATCTGTCGGGCTTGCCACCGTCCTGGAGAATCTATTAGGCATATTATTTCCGGATGTTCTCGTCTTGCTAACGGTGAGTATTTGCACAGGCACAATCAAGTAGCCAGGATCGTACACCAACAACTTGCCCTTAAATACCAACTTGTCAATTTCAAAGTACCTTACTACAGGTATGGGCCCGACCCAGTTCTCGAGAACGGTCGTGCTACGTTATATTGGGATCGATCTATTATCACAGATAGGACTATTGTTGCCAATAAGCCTGATATTGTGGTAGTAGATCGATTAGAGCGCCGCGCAATGATTGTCGATATCGCCGCTCCTCATGACGAGAATCTCGTGAAAGTTGAAAAAGAAAAACAATTGAAGTATTTGGATCTGTCTCACGAGATTGCCGACATGTGGAATGTGGATTCAGTGATTATTGTTCCGATAATCATATCTGCTCATGGATTGATAGCGAAGAGCCTCGACCAACACCTTAAGAGGCTCACGTTAGAAGGTTGGATCAAGGGTCTGATGCAGAAGGCAGTCCTCCTTGACACGGCCCGTATTGTGAGGAGGTTCCTGTCTTTGGAGCCCTAACCACCGGTGTCTTGGTCCCTGTACCCGATGTCGGTGGTCTACTACTATTTTTTATATTTTTAAATGTGTATTTTTTGTTTTTTATATATATTTAAAAATGTAACAAATATGTGTATATCACGAAATAAAGAGAATAATAATAATAATTTATTGTTTACTTAATACACATTTACAATTGTATATACACTAGGCCCCATACTAGGATTCCCTGTGTCGTGGGGATTAGTAACGTCCTTGTAACTTATATAAAAAAAGAAAAGAAAAAACGTGTGTGTGGGTGTGTGTATGTGTGTGTGGGTGTGGGTGTGTGTGTGTGTGTGCGTGTGTGGATGTGTGTGGGTGGGCGTGTGTGTGTGTATCTGCGCGTGCGTGTGAGTGTGCGTGTTCGTATGCATGTTTATGGCTGTGTGTACTGGCAACTATTGCAAGACTTGTACCATACTCTCAGTGTCGTTGTAGTTTTTGTTCTGTAGCCACAGGTATACTACTTTCTTACAGGCTCTCCTATTCATGTCAACCACCTTATTATTCAGGGTATGCAATTTCGTGTAAAGGTACGGACCCATAAATTTGGAACTTTTGCGCGAGAACGAAGAACGTACCTTCAATCTGTCCCACTTTATCGATCGGTATGAGGCACGAGCCTTTTCTTTAGCACTTTTGTGGAACCTTTGAACAATCGAGGCAATGTACAGCTGCCTTATTCTTAGGAAATTACACTCTTTATACAGTAATATAGTTGAATAACGCCATGGTTTTTTGTATGTTATTTTTAATATAGCCCGTTGAGCCCGTTCTAATTTAATCAAGTTAGATTTATACGTGGCTCCCCACACCACTATGTAATAATTTAATACTGATTGGCATAATCAAAAAGGAAAAACTAAGCCGCTTCTCAGAGTGAACAAATTATTTAGTGAAAGACGTATTTGTTTGAAGCGTAATTTTTAACAATTTTACAGGACAGCAATTCTATAATACAAAGAAAAATTTGATAAAGATATGAAAGTCTAAAACTGTGAAAAAAACTTATTATTTCGAACGAGGCAAGTAATTGATTGAAAATCTTGTTAAAATCAAGTTTTTATTTCTGTATAATGTACTCATCATCACGTAAAACGTCATTAAAAACAATAACAATGGAATCTTCCCCCTTGCATCCTTATTTTTCATCCCTAGAGCTGAATATTTTTTTAACAACCAACAATCTAGTTTACTTTGCTTTTTGACTTTTTGTAGTAGATTATCTCAGTACATTTAACTTGTATAGGTCGGTGTATCTATTTTAACTGTTCTTATTCTGTTCTGTTACGTTCCTTAGAAACAGGTTTACTTAGCTGAAGTATATAAATAGTACTTACTAAGTCCTGCCATATCGATAGTAGCTATTAAAAACTTAATTAACTAAGACTCGAAAGGGTCCGTCTAATCGAGTGATATTTTCAGAGAATACTTTCACGTAGCTACACCAATTAATGTTTTTCTACATGAGAAATCCAATTACAAAACAACTAATTGTTGCGATACAGCGAGGAAGCTGAGGACTGACCTTTTACTAGGTTTTTTACATCTCAAGGCGCCGATTTAATGGATCATTGATAGTTCAGTACTTTCAAGTAAATGTCTGTCACTGTTAACATAGGTAAACAAATACTCCGAATGCGCCTGCCACTCTATTTAGGTACGTACCTACAAAAAGTAATCATGTATTCTCTAGATTAGGTTCTAGACGTTTCCGAAAATGTTCACGCCAGGCTAAACACAAATGCAAACGCTCAAGTCATGATAATTTAATAGAAATAAAGTTAATTTAGTATTCAGGTGAAGTAATTGCTTATTAAGAGAATTGATCGATTGATTTTTCTTTAAAAATATTTTTTAAAATGTACGTGTTCTTGAAAGTCATTGTCTAAGAAATCGTTATAGGGCTACAAGTACAATGTCAAACCGCATTATTATGTAAAATATGTGTGCTCCATATATCACATTATTATCTGTGATTACATGCTATTGTACGATCTAACCTTGTTAGTGCAACCCTTGTAACTCTATTTTAGTACTCTATTTTGTAATAACTAATAATATTCTATTTTAAATTTAATATATCAAAGAAGGTAAGTAATTATTAGCTATTGTCTTAAAATTAATAGGTATGTTAATATAGGTCATTAGGTAATAATATTTTATGTCATGGCATGCACGTATTAAGCTCCCATACATTATTTATCAGTCTATTGGGATGATAGAACAATTGTTTTTGTTCATAATGATCACAACCAACTAGGGGAAAAAAATTATGGTTTCCATTGCCCGTTTTTAACGCTATTATGAATAATGAAAATAAACATTATGAGCCTTTAAATAGAATTTATAACAGTAACCAAGCTGCTGAAAAATCTTAATTAGGTCTTCACGCTGTGTGACTCAGAAATGCATTGCAACTTTTGCTACAAGTAAAATTGCCCCGATCTTTAGAAATTTAAAAATTGCATTCAAAAAAGCCACAACCCATACATGCCGAAAATGATTTGATCATATCCAACTGATCATTTAAAAGCAGCATCATAATATGTTCTATTTATCTAAGGCTCAAAGTTACGTCAACCACTTTCGACGTTTAAACAAATAGTGTAAGTATATGACGTCATTAAACATCACTTGTTTTATTTGTTAGACAGTTTTAAAGGACATATCATGAAACTCTTTTAATTGTTGAAATAAATTAACATTAGTCTGTAAATAATCAATTAAGATTAAGTTGCTATGTAATCGGTTATGCTTTGCTGATCAGCCTTACAATCGTGACTTGTTAGACAATATTATTACGGCTTATACAGTGGAATACTCCATGCTTGAAGTGTAAAAGTCAATTGGACACATAATTTATGTCTGAACATCGGACCGTGGTGCCATCAGTCATCAATATTTCAAGTGCACAGATTGTGTACTGGTTTATGTGGTCACCGCGAGGGTTTTTACTGAGCTGAATGTTGAAAATTTGATCTCGACATGGGAAAACATTTTGTCGAATCCACAAATTGTTGTATTTTTGTCCACGCGACACAGGATAAATTACTAGTGCTGGTGTAATTTTTAAAAAAATAGGAGGAATGAACCCTCGTATGTAATATGATTTGCTCCAGTGAAAGCTATTATTGTACACTTTACGTTGATTTATGTCAAAAAACTAAAATTCTGTAATGTTTTTACATGAAACATGTCTTGTAACTATTTTTAATAACCGTTTGTACCCTATATGGGGTAAATTTTACCTTGTACTAATAAAGTCAATCACTTTTATATATACGTTATAATGTCTGGTTTTTGCAATTTTAATTTGCAGTGCCACGTAACGGCTTAAGAAGCGACACAGAAACCATACAAAATAAAATACTTCCTTACTCACCGTTGTTTCTAAGAAAACGTTAAAATAAAATACATATTGAATCCGTTTAAGACATAACCAGATATAAGTACATGCGACTATATAAGTTTAAAAACAAACCTTTACATTTAAGTTAGGTACAATCACTCTACATTTAGTAGTGTTACAATAAATAGAAGGCAATAACTTGATCATTCAATGATAATTGATAAATGTAGTGTATTGAAGAACGCGGGGTGGTCTCAGTCACATGACATAGTTTCAAGGTAGACTGACTCGCGTCTATTAATGACACTTGCCAAAAAGAGATCAACATTTAACAAGTTACTTAATAACTACTTCTAATTAATTACGATTCAGACCGGACGTACTTAGTAAAGATTTACATAAAATAAATTTAGGATTTTCGACAGAAGTTCGGAAATAGAAGCGAATGAATGGCCTCTATGTATTGCCCTGTCATTACGCATTCTTTCTTAGCTATTCATTTATCATTCATTCATCTCAGCCAAAAGACGTCCACTGCTGGACATAGGCCAACCCCAAGGTTCTTCACTACAGCCGGTCCCGTGCCACCCGCATCCAGCAACTTTCCGCGACCTTCATCAGCTTGTCTGTCCACCTTGTGGGAAGCCTACGAACGCTGCGTTTTCCAGTACAAATAGTAATAATAATAATTAATTGTCAATTTATAAAAGAAAATAACAAAAAAGCCCTTAATGCGCTACAAGCAGTATAGATTACTTATAACTTTTTTTAGTGCATGTCGAGCGTTTTATTAATCTTTACGGACATTGACAACAAGTCACTTTGTTTTTACATAATTTTCACATAAATATGACGCACGTCTTACTCGAAAAAATGAAAAAATGTACAATAGCGTGTCCTTGTGCGGCAACCCTTAAGCGGTACTGTTTTGAAGAATTGTTTCAGTATAGTAATCAAGACAAGGAAAGTCAAAACAAAGCAGTGACTTTGTTTTGACTGCTCGTGTTGTAAACTTTTAAGAAATGTAAGGCTGAAAGACGAATCTTGATTGTTTTATTGGCGAAAGTATCAAAATTGTATTTGCAATAAACTATCTTTATTTCTGTTTGTCTGTTGTTACCTATGACTAAATAAAGTGTCGGATTAGATAACTAAACAATAAAGAAATTAATCTATCCTGAGACTCAGTTTGCTTCTTGAAGAGGCGCCTGATTCTACTCAGAATTGTTATCGATATCTTATTAAATACTCACTTATGCCGTTATTAAGAATAATAAATTGTATAGTAAATGGTATTTCGTGATTTTTACTCACGACTCTGAATAAGCGACTGTAGAATACTAATATAATATATTGGGAGGAAGATGCATCGTCACTCATTGACATCTGTGAGATGACAATGAGCGTCGCCAAGCGCCGGCTATTCTGATGCAGATGTAGGCGCGTGCGCTGGCACTTGTGTACGACCTTATCGCTTTTATACCACACTTACATTGTTAAAGATTAAAATCACACGAAATATAATCTTGAACCTAATTATTTTTTTCTATTTTTACAAATAAAACACAATAAAATATAAGCATTTGAAATTATACTACTGATATATTCAAAATATATATTGATATATTAACAAAGTCAGTGACGAAATTTAGTATTTTCTCTAAGAAGGAAGTAAAGAAGTACAAGTTTAGAAGAATATCAAAGTATAGGGTTTAGCATACCTAATGCTACAATTTTCAGACTAATCATATATCGCTAAAAGAGTAGTTGAAGAATACGATAATTATAAATCTGTCAATCAATTTAACAATGGTTATTTGACTGACAGTTTCACAACCGTTGTATACATATTTGATGTTAATAATATACTGTATTCTAGTTACCAAAGTACTTAACTTGGAGCTGAAGAATCTGAAATCGAGTGAATTACCTTACCTTATACTAGCTCTATATTAGTCAGTTGCTTTTTAACTCAAGAGCACTCATTTGGCTTACCTACACACTTTAAATCTGTCATTGACGTTCTTCCATTATCAAACTTTATAACCTTGTAAAGAAGTGAAATATTAATTTAACACACAACGTCTAGGACGCCAATAAATGTACAAACACCTGTAGATGATTAAAGGTATCTTTTTATTAGAGATGTACGAGTTAGATAAATGAGCAAAAAGGACGAAATGCCGATGGCGACTTGTGTCTCTTGTTATTAGCGAATTCGCACAACATAAATTACTCACCTAGACCGATCGGATCTAGTTTAGTTTTTCCAAAAATGATCATACATGCAATTTTATAATTACTTTTGTTTAAGATAAGCTAGAGGAGCACTACCTTGGAACGCTAGATAATGATTTTCAAGCATACCTAGAATCTATAGCAACTCGTACCTTGAAAATAAACGAATGAACTTTGATGATATATTTACAACCAAACGGCTCTAATACAAGGCTAATAAAAGTCATAGCGAAGTTTTGGTGACACTTTGTATACTAGAAATTAATGCAAATGAGTGACGTTTAAAACCAAAGCAGTTTAACGATGATTAGAAAAATAAATACCAGTTACACATGTTTATTACATAATATTTCATAGAATTCTGTTCACACCAAAATATCTTTACAGGAATTTAGCTAATTAACTTAGTGTTTGATATGTATTATCACTGAATATAATTACTCATATTGCAGTGTTTGTCTGCAGTAGCTACGTATATGTGTTGTTATGCATGTATGACTAGTACAGCATACATACAATAAGTAATCTATTTTAAAACACAATCAGTTTATAAGTTTCACTCACTGTTTATTTATATCCATTTTAGTCAAGTTTTCTCTCATTATTAATTTGCAATGTCTTTTGTTTTGATTAACACAATAGAACTCAACAGAAAACATCAATAATCGAAGACTGTCGTAAGGTCATTTTCGTAAAAGTGTGATGAATATAATCGAACCAATTTCCAAATCGAGTTTCCTCTATCTTGATATCATGACCTTGCTGTTGAGGTAAATACGCACTGTGAATCAATTTACTGTCGCTTTTTCAATCATGGAAACCTTACCGGTACGATGTAATTTATCCACATAAGCATAAGCATTTATATATAAACGGCCAGTAAATTAAAATCAAACCTATTTTGGCCTTAATTTGTAAAGTTATTTTCATTAAAGTAAGATATAAAAATGAATATTTAAGTAATATACAAATTTTAAATAACGTACAGTTTTGTTGTAGATAGGTAACATTAGAACACACTTGAAAATTCTATTCTACGGCTCATTGCAACTTATACATATACCTACATTGTACATATAGCATACAAAAACAAAATGATGCTATATTATTAAAAAAAGATTAAAAGCCAGACAAGCTTGGTTTGTATGTTCAAAACGTAGATAACATTAAATATTTGAAATACGAAATACATAGAACAAAGAATCAAGCGAAATACTATGATTTGCTAGTGCATATCTGTATGTGCACACAGCCGTAAAACTAGTTTAGGACATCTTAAACCTAGAAAACGAAATATGTATTTATCTTTGGTGACAACACAACAATGACAATACATGACTGCACGATTGGCATAGTGGTTTAAGGGGTCGCTGCGCGTATCTCTACTGGTTTGAGTGATATGGGTTCAAACCACACATGGGACAACACTTTGTATGATCCACAAATTGTTGTTCTGAGTCTGAGTGTTCTTTGTGTCGGTTTCTTGGAAGTTTGGTAAAGTCCCCCGCGACACAAAATTTATTACTGGCGCGGGCGTTGCCTTTTATAAAAAAAACTCAAAATCAATATAAGTTTTATACTGGCTTGTTTCTTTACTACTTCCAATATATTCGAACTAGTCCACTAATTCTGAGTGTCACATTCGGCATTGCACCGGTCTTTACATCCTCACTATTATAACAAAAATTAGCTTGTAAAATTTTTAACTTTTATTTGTATTTTTGAATTTTGAATTCGATAAAAAGTAAATCTATTAGATCAATAACTGACATCAAAACGTTTATTAATTTAGGTTATAAATTTCATCGCACAAATTTACGAAAGTGCTAGATACCATAGCCGTGATGTTGCGTTAGGTAATTTAAAATAAACCTGGTATTGTAATGATGAAAGAACTTTTTCGGATATTTTTACATTCTATCTTCACAAGAACCGTGTTTCATGTTAATGTTTTAGTAAACTACAGCGGATGGATAAAACAGTAACAAAAATAAAATATAACATTGGCGATGTCTATTACCTAAACAATCTTACTAATATTTTTCAAAATTAATTTGTAGAATAAAATAGGTACCCTATTTTTTATGAATTCATACTAATATTCGAAACACTTTGTACGAGGCGAGATTTGCGTCATTTATTTGTAGTAATTGCTAATTACGTTAATATGAATGTTAATACCTAATAACAGTTTTCGTGAGTTACCGTACGTGACTACACGTAAACCATATTATGACCTATTTGCGGAAAATATTATTAATAATTAGCGCACAAAGAAGTACTGGTCGTATTTGTAGAATTATTCAGATAAATGAGAATGGACGGACGTGATTTAGAGATTATAATGTTATAAAAAATTTGTTCTGTTAAGGTGTGTACATGTACATATTTGTTTATCCCTCTCAGTTGACCTAAGGATAATATAAACATATGTAACTGACAGAAGTAATTATTGTCTATGTCCCTATTCACATTTGTAGTAAAATCAAAATGGTCGGTAAGTAGTATATATATTATATATAGTATTAGTAGTAAGTAGTAGTATATATAGTATAACATTAATTTTCTCTCATGTACTGTTAGTGATTTAATCTACGAGTACCTCGTTAGTATCCAAATAATTGCTTACATGATGGCGTGGTGGTTTCAGCGATCATCTCGACGCTTACTACTGTACTAGGTGTAGTGGGTTCCAACCCCACATGATACAACACTTCGTGTGATCCACAAACTGTTGTTCTTAGTCTGGGTGTTCTTTGTGTACGTTTTATACATTTTTGTGAAGTCCCCCGCGACACGAGAATATTCCTAGTGCTGTAGCTGTCTTTAAAAAGTGACTATGTAAATCGTAGAGAATAGCATTCTTTTTCATTTTTCGAAGTCTCAGTATTTACCCTTTTTAATTGTCTGGCTTCTATATGGTCTTTTAGATCAGTGGTTCACCACTTGCGTAGTCTTTGGTTAAGTATCCTTTTTTGAGCGATCCAGTTAACTAGATCCTATTCTGCTCCCTTTAAAATTCATCCACTTTGTAAATAACTTGCCACTGTTATCTATACTAATAAAGAAGTCAAGAGGGACACTTCTTTAATAAGCCATTTTGAGTGTATGACTGTGTATTATATGTAAATGTCAATAAAATCATTATTCCGAGTTCAATTGCACCTATATAGCGATTCTTTTCTAGTAACAGTTAAATTAAATTAATTTTTTCAAATATGCAACCTACTTTTAATCTACCTTTGATTAGAGGTGGGTTTAGGTAGAAAATTATTACATTGCTGTTAATAACCTAAAACAACCAATTATAGAGCAACCAAAAGCAATTATAGACACACTTAAGTTATTAAGAGTTACTCTATGTTTGACCTCACCGGTCGTAATTGTGAAAAGATATATCGGAAACAAGCCAATTAACATCACATAGTCTTTTCCTCATAAATTTTCTCTTGGGAAGATCTTACGTATAGTAAAAACCTAAGAAAAAGTTCACAAAAGTCTGGGCAGGTCATGGAAAATCACACTGACCTCTGGTTCAGACAGTTGAGATCCCGTTGCCGCGTTTCCCCGTTCTTGTTTCGATTCTTTAAACCCTGTTGTTTCTTTTGTGACGTGGGAGGTAGAGTACTTCTATCTAATCTCTGTCAAAAGATGCAATCTCATTATAGACTCTCAAGATCATGGTGGTTTTTAAAATTTCTGGGCTCCGATGCATAGACGTTGAGCACGCCTTACATCAGCTATTACAAAACAATTACCTGAGGCAGCTGTCTGTAAACGCATAGAATTTTTTTTCAGCTTTTACAGTTATGTTACTTTCCTAATTAATAGTGTCACGTAAGTTTCACGTCAGCTTTATATAAACAACAGACGGACGTCATCACAAAAATTCGTAATATTTACACAATTTTGTTTAAAAAGTAGGGTTTATTTTCTTAATAAACATGGGCACCCAAAAGGTGATTCTTCCTTTTATGATGTTCCTATTTCGTATTACACTCAGACTGAGATACGTTTTGGTAGATGATACTAATTGAGAATATAAATAAGTATGCTTGACTAGTCGATAAACGTGTATAAAAATCATTAAATGACATTGTATTTGTCGATAGATGATAATTCGTACGTGATGTAAGTACGTACTTCCGGTTCTTCCAAAGTCGTAGACTCCTAAGTAGGTACTAACTAATAGTCTCAGCTATAGAAATAAACACTTGCTAGCATTGTGTAAAAGATTATAAGATTAATTAAAATAATGAGTTATTTTCCTCGTGGCATTTTAAATTTTTTTGACAATATTTTGAAGGTTTACCTTACATAAGTTTTGTAATGATGATTAATACGAGAATATTTTTTGTTTAAGATTAATAGTGAGAGTCCATCACTAACGGGTTTCGACTGCCAATATTCAGAAAAGATCTACTTTTATACATACCTACATACAATTACTGTGCTTTTCCTTTCTTTCTTCCAATAGCGAATGAAGTCAATAGACTTTTAAGGAAAGACACAATTGTTACATTTAGCATTATGTCTATTTAAGGCTGGTCGATGCCATCGAACAGGACGTGTTCTATATTATTACATAATATGTGGGCGAAACTACCAAATATACAAAAAAAAATTAATAAGTTTGCACCATAGTTCGTGCGTACTTATTCAATTATTTTTTCTGCATACATATTTGTATTTAAAGCATATCTATGTACGTAAATAAATCCTTGTATGTTTAAGTAAAGTAAATAGTTATATTCTAACAATCAGAATTAGAAATGAACAAGTAAGTAACATAATTGCGGTCGTTGCCGCAGATGAGTGAACATTTCAAGGAACTCGAGTGACCAGACATAAAACTTAAGTGCCTGCAATAACCGATATGTCGAGCTCGTTTAAAATTCATCACTCGGCTAATACCCATTGGGTTAGAATGTAGTGATGTAAGCTAAAGTCTGCCTCAATATCTAGTATAACACGATATTGCTAACTTTTAAACTAAGTAACTTATACTATGAAATAACATAAGTTGCAATACAACATTCAGAATAACGTAAAACATATAGATACAGTTTTATTTAAGTGTAAATAGCTGGCAACACCTACTTGTTTCGAACCCGGCACAACGACATCGGGAACCCTCGTCGAGTTCGGGTTTAGCAATTTTTATCAGTCGGATCTTTGACTCGGTACGTGAACTACAATGAATTATTTCAAATATACAAATTCACAACATATTTAAGTTACAATTACTTGGTTTTGTACCTTGTTAATAGCATTGTACCTTGTTAATATCACTCTTGGTTTTGTAATTTCTGTCTAACCGTTACCCAAAGTGTTTATTCAGAAACAATAGGCTCTGTTGATTTTGCTAAACAGTACACTTTATGTTGATTTTAACGATACCAAATAGTTTATGTAGCACAACCTATTTTGCTCAGGGATAAATACTGCAAACATCCCCAGATAAACCCATGGCTACATACCACTTAATGAAAAAGTGTAAACAGATGGTTGATAATCTGCTTACACAGAATTCGAGTTCACTGTACTTATCCATAAATGTATATATATATATATATATATATATATATATAAATAATTTGGCATGATACCAGCTGTTCTCGTAGAGAACCTTGGGGGAGGCCTATGTCCAGTTCGTCCGTGTGTGCTGTACGTCGCCTAAATAGAGAGTTCATCCGAAGGTGGTGCCCACATTAGCGAGCAGGCGCTGAGAGGGGTCCAGATAGCTTAATAACAGCAGTTTCCGGATCCCGCCTATTACAGGCGCCTAGTGGCACACCGTGTGGTTTTAACCGATCCGATTCCGACACACTAGTCCGTCGCAAACGCCGGTGGGGTGACGGCCCGAAGGCGTTTCTACACGTTAAAACAAAAGGTCTATGTCCAACAGAGGACGTCTCTTGGCCGAGATGAAGATAATGGTGATGATCCATCCATGTATATACTAAAGGTATACATATTTACATACCTAGTTTATTTTATATCGAGTATTCGTATACTATAATTGTTGTAAATTATAAGCTGTATCGTACAAGAAATTAAACAATGCTTATGCTATATTAAATAAGTCAGTAATAGTTCCATAGTATTGTGTATTTACTATTTAAAAAATTGATAGAAAAGTCTATTGTTTGTCCATAGACTAAAGAAGATCGAGATGTTTGATATGATATGATAAAATTTAACGTGAATAAAAATCGTTCGAATTATTGCAATATGATGATAAAAGGACTCAGGCGCTGACCAAATAAAAATATATATACTAAACGCAAACGTGCTAAATTTATTAACTTAGCACTGCTTGGTTTAGAATTACACATTATACATATATACCATATAAAGCTAAATGATTGAGACCGTGTAGTGACATTTTGTCTTGTGGCTAAGCTTCAACGACATCCAAAAACATATATTAAATATACTAAATAGGCATTTCGACACCAATTCGAGGTAAAACTGACGAATACGTTGATGTTTAAATTTTATGGGTTTAAAAATATAAGCCTAGAAAAAGGTTGGTACAAAAAGCGCTTAGTAAACTTAAGTGCGTAATTAAAATGAATCAGGCTACTGAATGTGTAAACACGTAAACAAATAGACGTACATACTGAACAAAGTTTAAACATTAATGTAAACTAAGCAAAACTCTAAGCAAGTTTACAGAGGCTTCATTAAAGCATTTCTTATCAGAATTAATCATGTTTTACTATTAAAAGTAAACTGTTACAAGAAAATTAAATTGTACTTTAAGATCGAATACGTGCGTAAAGTATGCTAAGTGTAGACATATCCGATGGCTTTGCGGTAATCTTAGAGTAAATCTTGTTGATATCACAAGAGAATTGGTTCATAATGTTATCAGATACCACAAATATTAGCACTGTTGTCGTTAGCAGCTCCCAGTTCGACCTTGTGGTACCACGAATCCATATATTATACTGATACAACATCTTTCAGTAAACAATTAGGCATAGAGTTTGTTCAACAAGCATCAACCACCACACTTTCTATACATGATTTTGCAGAGATTTATTAATTGCAAACTTAATTTTAGTTAAACAATTGCCATTTAAAACTTTAAATTTTAAAATGCCTACTCAACTTCATGCATAGTTTAGCCGAACAATAATTTTGGATGCATCGAAAAATTGTGCAAGTCTGAATGTACTCGTAGAATATAAATGTATAAGTCGTATTGCTATTACAAAATAATATCCAATAAATAATAATGATATCCTTGTAAATATCTACAAATATCTTTATCAGACTAAAATATAACATGTGAATTATGTAACTATTTGTATTAATTATTTCGTTTACCTCAACACAGTGTAGCTACTGTAGGTAAAAACTGCTCTCCTATTACTCATGCTGTAAAATACCTAGCAACATGTAGGTACCATTATTATACATAAATTGCTAACTTAGCATGTTTGTATAAATGAAAAATAAATCTTTGTAAAATTGACGGTTTGTACAAACAATTCTTTTCAGTATCTTCTTATGCTATAATATTTTGTAAGTATAAAGACATATTAGTTTGTAATAGTATTATATTATTTATGTTATCGAGCAAATTGTGGTTTCATTGTCATTATTTTACTATACAGCTTTTATAGCTTTTAGTAGTTCAACTGCTGGACATTAACCACTCCTCATCCTCGGTTTTGGCCTACTACACCACGCTGGCCAAACCCGCTAGTATGGTTAATTATGGTGTGCAAATCGTATTTTTTTTATTATAACACTAAAATACCCGTTGCGTTAGTGACTTACAACTATACCGGGCTACCGGTCCCATCGGATTATGAGAGTGAAAGAGTTTATGAGAGTGCACCTGTGCACACACTTTTGCATTATGACTATACTATACTCCAACACAGCCAACTATACACGCTCCTACGTCTCTTAAAATCTGCTAGAAGTACATCACTAAACTGGAGAACTCTGAGTGTAACGTGCGTCACACTTTAATGAATAGTCTTTAACAGTACATATAATACGTTGCTTATATAAAAGCCTATTTTCAACAAAAATATCTACAGCAAAAGCAGACCAAGCGTGCGTGTACAGACTGATTATGATTGATTACTTTTGTCATATCAGTCACTTGATTTACAACCACACTGAACACACAAACCTTCACGGTAAAATGAGTTATCATCGAATAGTTATAATTCGATAGTAAAGGCATTTTATGGGATTTTTTTTAAAAGTCTTTGGATTAGTGAAGTACACGGTGAGTTAGACTATCACACTATCAGAATTTAGTGTATTAGAATAGATTAACCGATATTATACAGAAAATCAGTACGTTGAAGTGTAAGTGGGCCGATTATGTCTCCAGACAAACCAATAGTCGTTGGAACTGAAATGTGCTATAGTGTAGTGGTAAAAGTAGTATGTAACGATGATTTGAAGAAAGGAGCTGGCAGCGGATGGATGCAGACTATCCAAAACCGGAATAGTTACCGCTCCTTGGGGAAACCTTCGTTCAGCAGGGGACTACGATAGGTTAATATGATCGAACAATTGATTGCATTACAGTTTACTGATCTCTTGATATTACTAGTGGGAGTGGTTTTGATGGCTGTAAGCTTCAATTTGTACGGAAAGATTCTCCTTAATTATTTAAAACGGTGAACCAGCTAAGTCGAATCGGATAGCATGAAAAAATACACTTATATGCACGAAGAAATTAAGATTTAGTTGTTTAAAATCAAGTAGATATAATATTTCCAGGTCAAATGTAGTAACAAAAAAATACATTGTTGACTACTCTTGCATTGTACCCTTCAGAGATTATATCTAATGTTCATATCGAACATAAGAACTTTGCGAACTTCTCATGACTTGACCTCTTCACAAATTCTTGACCTAGACTCTGGCCCTTTTATACGACTGTCCTAAAAAGGAGTGTAGGTAAGGTTTCCAGGGTTTATGTAGGTATACATGATACATATGACGTGTTAGAATATACATTTTAATTCTATATTACTACAGAAACTCACTTATCTACGGTTTTTTTCCTTATCATAACTTAGAAATGCCTGAACTTTGGATTAATGGAATATCGTTAGTTAATTCAGACGCCTAATTCCTATGGTGGGATAGCTGAATTTTAGTTTATTGAGGACTAATTTAGTAAAATTACAGTCTATTTAAAAGATAATAACTTCATTTGTGGACAGTGTGTAATAGAGAGAGTTGTAGAAAGTTGTAACGCAGCACTTAATTGCTTTCAGTAAAATGTGTTTCACACTTGTGTAGCTTAAATTTCGATTTTAATGGTCAGCTGACATTTATCAACAGACTTTTTAAGTTCATTACTGTCATTAGAATTCCTTTTTTGTATTGTAGACTTAAGTAAAATAATTATACGTATGCATTAACTTATCTGTGGCATCGTAAGCATCTTGTCTATGTATTTAAATTTAGAAGTACTTTTTTTAAATATTAGAAGATTTTTTAAATATTTAATACCTTTTAAGTTTAATTTTACCTAAATTGCATTAAAAATGTCTAAATTTAATTTAGAGATTTAAATTTATTTTAAAACATATTTATTATGATTTTTACACAGCTATAGGAGTGTAAAAATACTCTTGTATTTAGTGTTAATTGAAAAGATGAATGAATACCAGCTTACTACCGGAATACAATCGGTTCATTTGGTAGTTCAATTACTAACTATAATGAAATAATATATTTCAATTTGTTGTGCAATTTTCTATTTATATAATATAATTCTGTAGCTGGTGCAAATTTATATTTACTAATTTAATTATTAATAATCAGTGAATAGAAATTCTCATTAAAATTAAAATTTTTAGTATTACAGGTAGAATTTAGGTGGTGTACCTATGTTATACCTTGTAAAAATAGTCGTTACTGACATAAAATTATTATAATGTCTCCTTTTTTTTAAAAGAAAAAGTTTCTGAAAAAATTCAATAATTTCAATTTTGCTAATGTTGCAGTTAAATATCTCCATTAATTAAAAATCATACTTTACTTAAAAAAAAAAAAAAATGAACACATACATAGTGAAATAAATGACAAATATATCTGTTAATAGAGAAATTTATTGTTTTAGTAGGTTTCTGTTTACTTTATGTTATTGTAGGACTTTTTAATGTTACGCCTCATGCCGCCTTGTGTGCGGTCGCGGGTGGACGGGACGGGTTATCCACTCCATCCGCTACAGTTGCCAGCCGTGAGAAGGCGACGTTCGTGTGTGCCGTACGTCGCCTAAATAGAGAGTTTACTTCTAAATGATGCCCACGTCAGTGATAGAAGAGGTCTGGGTGGATTAATAACAGCAGTTTCCGGATTGCTATGGCACATGTGTGTTATGTGGTTTTAGTTGATACGATTCCGACACACCACCCCACCGCAAACCCCGGTGGGAAGATGGCCCGTGGGAGTTTCCAAACTTTAAAAAAGGATCTTTTACTATTATTAGCTTTAATTTAGTTGTTTTATTATTATATTTTAAAAGATGTTTATAATCTAGAGTCTATTAGATGAATCCGTGATCGATTGCGGTTTAATTATTGATGGCAAGTCTTGGTATACTTCACTGAGTGCACTTTGTTTTGTTAATTTTGCTCTCCTTTGTTGTATTTAAACTGACTACATATAGAAGAACATCCTGAAAGGGTGTACACTTATGTTCTTTCGAGCGTATTGTGTAGGCGGCATGTAGTACATGAAATAAAGTATAACAGTAAATATCAACATAAATTTAACTTTATTAGGATCTAATTAAACCGAATGAAAATGCTTTTTCTCAGGACCCGTTTTTTCCTTAAATGTCAGTCACGGAGTGGTCCGTACTAAAGCTGCCCTCTTTTTCAGGATGTTTCAATTTAAATTTATCAAAACTTAGGGCGGAAAAGTAAAACATTATATCAAATAACACTCTGTAAGAAGACATTTTTACGTGTTGCAAATCATTTTCTTTTCTCCGCTACCAAATATGTAGGACGTATTACGTCCTACGTAATAAAGAGTAATTCTTTACATAAATTACCGACAAGCTTCGTAGAAACTTGTTACTTTACAAGGTTATGATTTTACGTAGTCTATCTAGTTGTTGATAGCGTATCAGTGATTTATTAATGAAATATCATTATAACGTCTGCAATGACAAAATTTTATAGCCTTCATTTTCTACTTCGCAATTTCGTGACTAATTTTCATTACTCATCTTGTAGTAAAATCTTTTCATAGTGAAAGAAATTAAATTAAAAAATCGAACTTTACAATATGCATCGATAGAACAGTTCTGTGCAGTTGGGTTCGATGGCGCGCTCACTAAATCGGACCACACGTTAGCAGTTTAAACGTCGTAAGTGCTGTGAGCACAAGTCGGACCTTAGCCTTAGATTCGTTGTTATTTGAAACTCGTTGAAACGAAAATGCGTCACGATAAAGAAACAAACATACAAATGTATAGGATTTAGTCGGCGAGAGAATGAGATAGAATATATTGCACAGTATTTTGTCACATGACGCAGTGCTATGTTAACAATACTATTGCATTATTTTTATGTCCAATACAATTTTCCAACAATAAGCTAATGAACTAAAAATTATAAGAGTTTAATTACTTTAGTATTCTATTGTATTCACTTGAAAAAGTTCAATTAATCATTTTAAATGTAAATGGAAATTAAGAGCTCAAGTTTAGTAAATATTTAAGAGAAAAGCATAGAATATTTGGTAACTGGATGCACAACAAGAATATAAACAACTTATAGTTACGTAATTTTAAAGATAAAGGTCAATAAACCCTAGGCTGTTGTCAATGTTTTAGACCTATCAAAAAGGGGCCTAATTGCAGCAAGCAACACATAAGTTGTAGATAGTTACAATATTTAAGTTATTATAAACTTGTCCATTATTCAGAGTTATGGAAGTAGGTTTGCAATAATTTAGCAAAAGATAATGAAATTAAATTGCTTAGAAAATGTAGTACGTGTAAAAAGCTTGTTGATTTATTGTCAGAGTGAAATAGCAAGAAGATCGTCAACCTTCTTGTGTCAGCCACTCGAACAATGTAGGCACACAATTCACAAATTAATTAATAAT
Source organism: Hypercompe scribonia (assembly GCA_949316085.1). Taxonomy (NCBI): domain Eukaryota; kingdom Metazoa; phylum Arthropoda; class Insecta; order Lepidoptera; family Erebidae; genus Hypercompe; species Hypercompe scribonia. The sequence continues at coordinate 11,099,925 of OX438975.1, forward strand.
TTTCCTTGGCCGTTTTTCAATATATTGAATTTTGATAAAACAAAACCGGCAAAGTGCATGCCCGGTTACTTACATGCGGTAAACAATTTCGTAGTGTATTCATCTGTGAGTAAAATGATCATTAAATATGTCCACTGCTGGACATAGGCTTTACCCCAAGGCTCTACACAACAACCGGACCTGTGCTGTCCATCCAACGGTTACTGACGTCTTTCACTAGGCCCCAGACCATATTGTAGGGGGGCTTAGAAGGTGGTAGTGAGTAGGCTCCCAGTATGTGCTCACCAATCCAGAACTTTTTAGCTTCAGTGACCATCTTGTCTGGCTCGAGCAACGTGCCACGCCACTGCCACTTAATTTGGCAACTCTCTGGGTAATGTCGGTAGCCTTGGTTCGTCCGTGGATATCTTCATTCTTGATTCGGTTACTCAGAGAAACTTTGAGCATTGATCTCACGATTACTTTTTAGATGACTTTCAGTCTTCTTATAATAGTATATTATTATCGATTAAATTGGAACTATATTTTTTTCTAAAATACCAAAAAATTTTGAATGGGAACGACAACTTTTAAGCAATTAAACCAGCCAGAACTAACCAAGGCGACAGAGTTTTCAGCCCCAATCTTAAAAAAAATGACAGCAACAAACTAAAAGAAGGTGACATTTAGGTTACAATTTAAAAACCCGCCCAACTTTAGGTTTATTTATGAGCAGAGATCTTATCATCTTTTAACACTCTGTGAAGGTATTTAAAAATTTAATTGGATACTTGGCATCGTGTAATGTTTTCTTAAATAGTTCTAACGATTACTAGACTTACGCTACCTGAACTACGACCTCTACTCCGATTCCGTGTAAAGGCCAGGTTACTTTTAAGATAAGGAAAACACGCAGCAACCAAAATCAATGATAAGAATTTCGCATTTTGCCCTCGATTAAGACCTTTGATAGAGTACGTGATGCGCTGGTAAATGATCTATTGTCAAAATGTCATAATTACCTCTTATTTTTCCTTACAGACAGAGCATGGCTCCTGATTGTCCGAACTTGGAGAATGGAGACATTTACACACAATCAGAGTTCCTATCGCGATTGGCGAACCAGTGCCGGTATGATCGGTTGCTGCTACCAACATACCAGACTGGTGACGTCGTCTACGTACACGCAAGCGCCTACGTGTACTTCATACAACCTGCTGAAGCTCACGATCTGGTAAGGATTTTTTTGTTTTTGATTCTTAATGTGATCTTTTAAACCGTATTTTCACAAGCTTTTATTTAACTTACAATGTATGTTTGTATGTAACTATATTTGTTCGGGAAAATTTTGCACGCATGCATATCACATGTCAATGCAATATTATGATGATATGAATCTGATCTGATGATGGAGCTGGAAGATGGCTATAGAAGCTCTGTATTGAGACAACGTAACCCAATCAAGTTTGGATTCGTTTAATTTATCTTGACAAACACTTTGTTTTTATCTGGTATTCAGGGACTGATGATGGGATTGGAAGTTGACTACAGTATGGATTAAAACAACACACAATCTCATGAAATTCTGGCTCGTTTGATTTCTTGACGTGTCCCTTTCTCTTAAGTAGCATCCAGATTTTGATGAAGACGCTTAAAGGTAGTCATAGGATCTCAGTAATAAAATGACGTAACGTGTAACTATAAGTGTAATATGCAAGAAATGCTAACATTTAAATTCTTACTATCGTTTCAATTATTTTATTTCAGAATTTTAAACTACATTTTCTTCTTCAACTCCGATGGACCGATCCAAGACTGGCGTATGCCTTGTACTCACCCGAGAGATCTAAAATTATCGGTGAGAGTGATTTAAGAGAACGAATATGGGTTCCTCACCTCTATATGTCCAACGAGCAGTCTTCGAGCCTGATGGGTACCGATAGCAAAGATGTCCTGATATCAATAGCACCTGACGGCGAAGTACTTTTCAGTCGCAGAATGCAGGCTGTACTATACTGTTGGATGAACTTGCAGAAATTCCCGTTTGACGATCAAACCTGCGCTATGAACTTAGAAAGTTGTAAGTATCTATCTCTATTAGACTTCTAATAGGGGCGAACCTTAGGTCCAAAAGTTTTGCTTTAAACAAATTGCTCGTTACAGATGCAATGTTTTGTAATCAAGCAATTTGTAAAAACCATAGTACTTGGTATCATCTACACAATTTATCATAATTATGAATCACAAAAGCTGGGAATGTGGATGACAACGTTGGAATACATAATATTTTCCTTTTAAAATGCCATTATGATTTCAGGGAAATACAACGCCTCTATCTTACGATTAATGTGGGAAAAGGACAACCCAGTGAGATTATCTTCAGAGTTACATCTCACGGAGTATTCACTCCTCGATTACTGGACGAATGAATCTGTCGTACGTGGAGATATAGTCAACATGAGACTAGGCGGAAGATGTAATGTCGTTTTCTACTTTTATGTTTTAATTTGTTGATTATATTTTTATGAGAATAATAAGTAACTAATTAATAATTTATTTTACAGCTGGAAATTACAGTGCCCTAAAGTTTACCTTTAAACTCGGTCGCGAAGTGGGCTACTATCTTATGGATTATTTTATTCCATCCATGATGATAGTCGCTATGTCATGGGTAACATTCTGGTTACAGGCTGATGCTGCTGCACCTCGAATTACTTTAGGTGAGCATACATAACATTAAAATTTGGACCAAAGCCAGAATGCGGTATTTCATTGGGTCAATAAATAATTATTTTACCCTTTTTAATAGATAATTTAAACTAATGTAAATATTTTAACTATTTCAGGAGCAAGTACTATGTTGTCATTCATTACCCTGGCATCTTCGCAGGCAAAGACTCTACCAAAAGTCTCTTACATCAAAGCTAGTGAAATTTGGTTCTTGGGATGCATAGGATTCATTTTTTCAGCTCTCATCGAGTTCGCCTTTGTCAACACGATATGGCGTAGAAAGTACGATATAAATCATTTTTTTAATCTTATTCTGCTGTCCCATATTTAAAATACTAATCATAGTAATTTTGTGTGCAGGAAGGCAGTTAGCTTGAAGAAGGTGAACAGCAAGTACATATTGAAGAGTACATTGACACCACGGCTGGTGCGTAAAGAGTTCCAGAAGGAATTACAAGAATCGTCGCCGCAACTCTCTAAATCTCGATCGTGCACTTCTCTCAACCGAGAAACCAGCACAGATCCTGCAGGCCCTGGATACAACAATTACCTGACAGTACATGTATGTGTTAAAAATTAGCACTTTATTTCATTTATTTCAATTATTTTTTCTTACCGTATCTGATCAGATATAGCTTTAATAGCAGTCTTGATATATGGACCGTGAAACTATCTATACTTTCTATCCTTGTATCGCGAAATAGAGATTATCGTGGCGGTTAACATATAACTCGACATTCCAACATCAACCGTTGGGTCGCGGCCCGCCTGGCATGATCGTCTCGCCTGGTCGGAGGATCCTCCCTTTGTGTCTTAGGGACATGACACTCGTTCCTCCACACCAGCTACTACTATAACGCGGAGAACTGAGTTCTCTAATGCACCATACTCTGGGAGGGATTGTCACTTTAAGGGCCTCAAAACTCTTAAATTTTACCCGCCCGTTTGTTTACCCCTTATATATAAAAACCTTGAAAATCATATGAAAACCTGGTTTCTCCCATCATGACAACTGAATATTCAGTAAACGTAATTTTTAATTCAATTGAAATTCGTCAACAATCAATTGAGTTATGTACATATTACAGACGGAATTAGAATTCACATAAAATATAGAATGCTTTAACGATAATTTTTTACAACTAAGATTTCGCGTATTGGCTGTCCTCATATCGATTAGTAATAAAAATTAATCATTTTCATTTCAGAGCTTCCCATCTGCAGTTAACTTACCTACGATCACGACTCAGAGCTTCGACGATTTAATAGGAACATCAGGCAAACCAACTCAAGGACGCGGTAGTGTAACATCTGGTGAAGAAGCGCCTAAACATACCTGGACCACTATGACCCCACAGGAAATTGCCATTTGGATCGACAAACGTTCCAGAGTAACGTTCCCACTACTCTTTGTGTTTTTCAACATCATCTATTGGACATTCGTGTACTGTCTGTAATAGCTCAATGTGTGTACATAAAGGATCAGTTAATCTTGTATACGGACCTGTTATGCGGATATTTTAAATTCGTTATTTGATGTTTCACAAGGAAACATTCTACAATAACGATAATTTGATACGTAAAGAGTAAGAAAAAATCTTTGTGGCCATATTTATATTTGATCGCGTTAGGAATAATGTTGTTATTGTTCCGATTCGCAAAACTTGCCTAAGTAAAAGAAGTCGGGATTAAAATATCTTCACGATATTTTGTAAAAAATTGAAGAAATCGTAACGAAAGTACAATTCAGAATCTACTATAGGACCTTTGAAAAAGATTTCACTGTTTTTGTACTTAAAAATAAATGAAATATAAGGTTTACAATCACGTTGTTACACTTGTCTACGTATCTTCAAGCAGATATTTATGATTGTAAAGCGACATGCCGAAGACATAAGATAGAATATCAGTCTAAAATGTTGTAACATTTTTTATTACATTTTCATCCTAAGGATCGCCTAAATTAGTTGCCCAACCTATTTTCAATATATTGACTTTTTTGGATGTCTTCTGTACTTACTCGACTGTTTATATCATAGAAACAGATTTTATGTTCAAAAAAGTCTTATAGAAATGCTACAATTTATATGAACGTAAATTCTAAATCCTAAATGTTATCCACTAAATGTAAGAACTTTTTTCTTCCTCGTTAGGCATTTGTTGCAATTTTATCTTGAACTGTTGAAGATTCATAGATAAAGGTTAAAAAAACTAGTCTATGTTGCTTTTTTTTTGTAAATGAGATTATTTAATTATAGACATATAATTATTTAAAGACGTATTTAAATACATTTATTTAGTAAATTTGAATTAGATACCTAATGAATTAGATATTAAGACTACTAGCTCAGGCATTCTCGTAAGAATAAATGATTGTTAAATTGAAAAAGTATTATATTGGAAGTACAATCATCAAGATACCTGTATATTAGTAATTACAAGTTAAATGATATCATGAACTTAATTTAACCGAACTTTAGTGAAATCATAAATCGTTAAACGTCTGTCCGTCCCTCCATTGTCTGAGAGTTTACAGACCGATCTCTTTAATAGGATATGACGTCGACTTATTTACTGAAAAGATAGACTTCATTACTATACCTACTTTTTCTAAATAAATCAATAAAAAAATAAACTAAGTGCCTTCCGTTAGACAACTGACATCTATAATGATATTATGAATTGACGAAAGAAATGAATAATAGATGACTTTTATTTAAGATGTTTCAAAAAATATTTTCCGCTTATAGCATCAATTGTTTAAGTTTAATTTAAAAATCTATATTATTATATGAAATCGTTTGAATTAAACTATTTGTTAATTGTTCCTCCTCAAGCGGATTATAAATATAGTTATTAACATGTTTAATAATAAGCGACCTTTACAATATTATTTTAGCATAAATGTTTTTAATATTGTTAAATATAATTAGGTATCGTGAGATAATTTTATTTAATTTAAAAAATTGTTAAGAAATTCTTAATCTCAATATAAATTTTAAACATAAATTATGATTGTGTTTTATTTTACCGTTAAAGTGTGTGATTGAGATCAATGTCTCAACACAAAAATATAAACAAAAAAACTCAGTTGGCACCAACCCAGAACACGCAGGCAAACTTGTATTTTGAAAGAATATTTCAATCACAGATACATACAATACACTTCAATGTTAGTTCAAATTATGCTTCAGTGTTCCTTTAACCCTTTTTTCCTTAAATTAGATTGGGGTCGACTAAGATACGGCTGAACTGCAAATTTTTTTAACGCAGAGCAACTGCTTTAGACCTACAGCAGACCTTCACAGCCGATGTCGAAATTTATTTATTTATTTAAAACTTTATGCACAAATACATGCATCGGCGGACTTAATGCCTAAGGCATTTTCTGCCAGTCAACCGATTGGGTGATGCAGAGAAGATATGAGATAGGTGCACTTGCCAGAGAAGTATATATAGACCAGATAGACCATAAATAAGTAAATATACTTACATAAACACATAAATATATAACACATATATACATACGTATATAATACACATACACACAACTCATATACATACGTGCATACTACCATTATAAGATATACTAATACCAGGTGGTGAACTAGGACTTCGCCGTTTCAGCCAGCAAAAGCTTCTTCACCCGAACCCTAAACGAGTCGCGACTTTTAGCCATCCTGACTTCGAGGGGAAGCGCGTTCCAAGAAAGGATAGCCTGCACGAAGAACGAAGAACCGACAAACTCAGTGGAGTGAGAAGGACAGAGTAGAAGGAGATTATTAGCCGAACGTAGATTTCTATTATGGTTGTTGCTCAATAATTGAATTTGTGACGTTAAATAAGTGGGAGGGGATGGGGAATTGAGAAAAGAATATAGTAATGAGAGTGCACGCAATTTTCTGCGTTGACGAATAGGTAGCCATGTGAGCTGGGTCCGGAAACTGGAGATATGATCGTACTTACGAAGGTTAAAGGTGAATCGAATGCAGTTATTGAGAAGACGTTCTAGCTTGTTGAGGAGATCTGCATTCAGGTCGTAATAGCACACGTCACCATAGTCGATCAGAGGGAGGATTAGAGATTGCACGAGCTTTGCCTTAGTTTTCACGGGAAGGAAGTTTTTCAGGCGGTATAGTGTTCTCAGGATTCCAGTAACCCTCTGGCACACGTATGTAACTTGATCACGCCAGTTCAGTGTACAATCAAGTTGTAAGCCTAAGTCTGTCACTGTTGCACAAATGGGTATAGTGGCACCATTTAAAGTAATTTTGGGCAGCACCTCAAGGTTGACTCGGGTCATCAAACGGCTGCTGCCGATAATTATTACCTGACACTTTGTCGGGTTCACAGATAACCCAAACCTCTGCGACCAGTTTTGCATAGCTTTAAGATCTGTGTTAATGAAATCGATTGCTGTTGCTATGTCTTCAACGCTGGCATGAGCGTACAGTTGCAAGTCATCAGCATACAGACGATACGCACTACGAAGTTCAAGAGTTAAGAGGTTAATAAACAAAGAGAAAAGCAGAGGAGAGAGTATGCCGCCTTGAGGGACACCAGAGTTGACATCGCACCAATCAGAGGAGAGATCATCCACATGAACGGACTGCTGGCGTCCCTGAAGATAAGATGAGAACCATTCCAGTGCTTCGGGCGAGATCGCTAGATAGGAGAGGATGGATAAGAGAATATCGTGACTGACGGTGTTAAAGGCGTTTGAGTAATCAACCAAAACTAAGACCGTTACTTTTTTATCCTCCAAAGCTGCTCTGATATCACCAGTCACCTTGAGTAAGGCAGTGGTGGTGCTGTAGCCAGGCCTAAAACCGGATTGAAATGAGCTTAATAAATCATTTTTGTAAATGAAGTCAGAGAGCTGCTTAAGCACACAGGCTTCAAGAACTTCTGTAGAAAGACTGTTGTCGGGCTTATTAAGGCTCCAATTACTCGAAACAATTATGTTTTTTTTCATAGTCAAATTATACTTGAGTAAGCCAAAAATGATTTTTTTAAGCAAACTAGAACTAATGCGATATGTAGGACTGATTTTATTCTTTTTACTTATGCAAAAAAAATATAGAAAAAAAACAAAAGTGACTTCCAAAAAACCAGACGGAATCTCCCTATCTTAAAACTCTCAAAACTCAAAGGCGGTAAATAAACTTATTTGTTCAAAAATACAAAACTTTTTATAACTATTTATTAGCTATTCTCATAAAAAACTAAATTAACGTAAATATAAAATTATATTATATAGCAATCAAGTTATTTGCATTTATAAGTTATTATGACTTATTACAAAATTGTTACGTGACAATGCTTGCTTCAACCTACTTACCTCCTAATTTATTTAAAATATTGTTGTAATTTGTGCTTGGTACCTAAAATGTGTTTGAATTTGATGCCAAGCAAAAAATAATAAGAAGACGCATAAGTCGCGAGAGGCAGCAACCTGTGCCCAACTTCAACTGTTACTCCTGCTGATGTGAAAAACGATGGTGATTTGATTTGTAGCACGTACTCAAACTGGGTATAAACTCCAGAATTATCTCGAGAAACAAGGATCCCGGTCATGTACTTGATCAAATAGAATTGGCCAAGTAACTCGATTTAGGCATTAAAACGTTTTGCACAAAAACAAAAGACATTGAGTAGTAAGTTATCATAGCGCGTTCGTCAACAGCCTATCAGGCATTTGAAGGATACGGGGATATTGACCGGAAAATACTACTACTCTTCTTTAAGTAGATGATACATCGAGTGCCTGGAAACAAACACTTATCGTAACCCACCATGACGATCAGATTACCATAACGATCAGATTACCATGACAATTTGACGTAAATCAACTCACATAAGGGCGTCAGGGCCTATAACTCCAAATAGAGCCGTAGTTCATTTATGTGAACAAAATAGCGAAACGCCAAGTTTACACTGCGTTGAGTGGGACTCGGAGCCCAACAAATTACTTAAGAAACTGCATGATGAGAAATGATTGCGCAAAGAGCAACAATTAAAATCACTTGTTAATATTTAAATTAGAACACTAAATCAGGTTAGGTGTGTAGTTATAACGTTGATTTCAAAAAATTAAACCTCAGCTTTGCATGTCTTTTTCGTGCAAAATACTGATTCTTATATCGACAACCTACAATTTCCTCTAACTCTTTTTTTATGTGTCGAAAGCGGGCTATCATCCCATCGGATCTTGCGGTGGGTCGGTTGTGTTGTCGGAATCGGACCGACTGAAATCATATAGTGTGCCACTTTGCGCAGTACATAAAGGGATCTGGGTGCAGTTATTACCACGAGATCTGGACCATCATCTCTTAACCTAACCTATTAGATCACTTGAACAACTTTAAGTGTATACGTGCATATTATAAATATATTTAAAATATCCTCTAACTCCTAACCGTTAAGAAATTTTAACTTCCAGCCTATGTGTATAACTTGAAAGAATATAAATTTAAGGTCTATACGTATGCATGATATTGAAATAATCATCCTCTAACCCCTTACTGTTAAGGAGTTGTACTTTCTAACATCAGCACATCATCCTGAGATGATGACTACCAGATGCAAATATTTGAATAGCTTTAGAAAATATATGGAAAACAAAATACGTGCTTATAAAGTTTGAGGATTGCTTTCGATATCTTTAAAATTTCATCATTAGATCCTAATATGGTAATCAAGGGTCTACCTAGAGAGTGTACTGTATCGAATACAAAAAAAATCAAAATCCGTCCCTATATTAAAAAAATAGAAAAAAATAATCTTAGAACCTCCTCCTTTTTTGAAGTCAGTTTAAAACATACAGCGTGTATATTTAATCACGGAATTAGCTGCTTCAAATAGATCAATCTTAATGTTATGTATAAGGACGTGTGTCGTCGTGGATAAGTTTCCGAATAATTTCCTTAATATTTTTATAAAACTTTTTAGTCTCCATATTCACTAAGATATTAGAGACAGGAATATAAATAAATGCTACAAGGCAGGAAAAATGCTGTTTAGGTTGATTACTATAAACATCTATATTCTAATTTTGTCTTACATTTCAAAAGTCAAAAGAAACCCTAAAGGAAGCATTTTGCAAAGCCACATGGTGCCTACAGTCATTGAGGTGATATTATTTATATCAAAATTTTCCTTGTTAAAACCTACCATTGAATAAACCACAACATCAACTGTTGTGACTCAGGATTAATCACTCAGATTCCAAAACTAATGAATAGAATCGCGCGATGTTAGTTTACTACAGAAACGCGCAATTGTAATCCAAAAAGGACTTTAGGCAATTAATTAACACATAAATGAAACAATAATCTTTAAAGTTGAAAATATTTTACTCATAAATTATCATTTAAACCAACTTAATAAGTATTAATAAATTTATAAAACCAAAAAAATATTTTGCTGACCCTACCGTACACACTCTAAGTATAAAACTAAAGTGAATCAATAACAACCTTCTATAATTATAAAAAAAAATTAACATAAATACAGAATTGCAATACTATCAAATCGCACACCGATTGTAACAAAAACAATGCTTATCAACTAAAGTAAATTTTGGACTATTTATTCAATTTCTTTAGGGTGATAAATAACCACAAATTATTGTACTATTGAAATTAGTAACAATATAAGCACCTACGATGATTTTTGAAATCTTCTTAACGGTAACAAAAAATAAGTAACCTCAACATCACGAATGAGATGGAATGCATTCACAAGGAAATCACGTTAAAGTAGATGTAAATATGGCCTTCTAATTGGAAAAAGAGACCAAACTTGAGAAGAGTGTACTTGAAATTACTGAGGTGTACAAATATGATTATTATCTAAGAAATCATATTGCTGAGTACTAAGCTCAAAAATTAAGACACATAGACATTAGTTAGCTTGGAGTGGTATCAGTATTATTCTAAATCTAGCAAGCAGTGGGCAGCTATAAAAAGTCATATAGAATCTTTTAATTCGAAACGGTGTACTCAAAGAGTCGACTCAGCTATTTCTAGCTATTTCGGTGTTCCCGAAATTTTAAAAGAGGTAGATACTCTTGTATCACAGTGTAAATAAACTTCATGATATGCAGAATTAAGCCTTATGGTATGAATATTTTAAAGATTTTTTTGGAAAATGGAAATCACAGCTTACGTTCTGCTTATATGGATAAAAGGAAAGTTTTACTTAAATGATGAGGACTATACCTAACAAAATTAGGATTGTTTGTCTGCACCCACAAGTAGTTGGTTTTTAATATTTACCTAATTATTTGGACATTGGCAATAAAATGTCTAATGTGCTTAAAAATTGACTATTTATTATATGTTGAAAAATGGGCATTTAATAATTTATATTTTAGAAAAAAAATATATGAATATAGTTGACATTGATGAAAAATTAATTTAGTGGTAGAAATTGAGGGATGAAATATGTAAAAGTTTAGTTTTTGATAAATCACCACCTTAGGTGCATGTATATATGGTTACAAAAACCATGTACACATACTGCTTCACCAGTTGTTGCGTAATTTATCGAAATAATAACTGTTCAGTATAATTAATTTAGGTCCTATAATTAAATACTGTAAAGTGTTTATGACTACAAGTTCTCCAATGCATCAAGGGCTTAGCCTTTGAAATATAATTTAGTACAACTTTACTATGATCCATATGAAAAATAACATTATTACATTGTTTCTATAAGTTAACACATATCTGTTGTTACTTATCCACCATTCGTAAATTGTAATTGAATGCCACTTTAAATTCATAATTAAAAGGACCGTCTTTACAATTTTATATGAATTTTACATTTGCTTCCATGCACATTATAGACAAATCAAAGATTTTGAAAACTCTTTTGATATGTTTAAGAAGCACCATTTAGATAGAATGGGTTCGAATCACAGTCGATATGAAGTAAATGTTCAACATTTAATAAATCGATGTTCAAGGAGCTGCCGGGTCTCTCCGATGTGCCGCTGTTACCAAACTTTCATCACTCGCATATCGTTTCAGGGTGGATGCACTGCCTTGGCTGAAATCAATATTTATTCAAATTCATCTTAATTTACAAGTTTACATGGTTTCTCGAAACACAGTTTACCTGCACATACATCTATTTATGCACACTTTCATTAAACCATCTGGACAAATCACGATTTTTTTATTGCTATCACATTGTGGTGAATACATTTACAACGATATCTATAATAAGAGTAATAATAAAATATAATTTATATTTAACTTAAAAGAATATTAATAATACTGAATGATGTCTCAAATAATGTAGAGGCCTTAATTCCTTATCAAAAATACCTGTATCTGGTGCGAGGTCGAGGTGTGGGCGCAAGAGGTGGTAGACGGTAGTCCAGCAACGTGCCTCCTGAGCCTGAGCTAGAGCCACGCCCTGAACCACTTGAACTCTCGGACCACGTCAACTCGGACATACTATAACACATTGTTAGAAAATGTTGAACAGCTCGTGGCGTATTACTCCAATTCCATATTTAAAAGGTTCTTTATTATATTTCTTTCTTTATGTGTGTTGCATCATCTTTTCGTATATTATAGTAAAGCATTTTCTAGACTGCATCTTTTGTTTGTTGGTTTCTTGTTTTGGTAGATTTAAGTGTCAGTGAAATTGATTTGGATTTCAAATAAATATGATCAACAAGAAATAGTAATTGTATTAGATTATTCAAGTGTTACTATTTTCTTATTACAACAATATAATAAATAATATGCTACCGATCAAAACTTTGTTATTTGTAGGTACCATTGGTATGACGTTGACGTTGACGACGTAACAACTGATGACGTCAATATTATACGTCATAAAATATAGTGTAATCACAAAAGTAAAATGTTTACTCCCTTAGAAAAGAAGTAGCAATGTGTTTTCATGAAATGAGACTTTCATTCTAGGTACCTACTTACCTACCATAATTACCATACACACATTGCGGTGGGAAGAAATACCTTTAACATGACACCTTTTGGATTTTCTGTGAATTTACCTATATTGTATTGTACATATATATTCCCTTTCAAATAATAACGAGGCCTTAAATATATGAATCACAATATTTTTTGCACAAATAAATCAATATTAAAATCATCTAACATAAACCTTTGTTTTTCTTGTGTTGATTAAACTTTTGTAACTGATAGTTGGTTAAGATAATTCAAGTTGATTTCTACACGAATATATACCTAGTCTTGCCATAAATATTGTAATAAAGAAAAAAGAAAATTGTTAACTGCAAATAACATTTATTACTTTTACAGTGTGTCAGTTTAATACATAAATATAAAACAATTAAAAATATAAAAAGCTTATTCGAAGTGGTCTCCATTGGCTGCAATACAGTCCTTTAAACGATGAGGCCAGTTATCAATAGAAGCACGCACTCTTTCCATGGGAAAATTCTTCACTGCCAATCGTATAGATTGTTTTAGGGACTCCAAATTATCATGGCGTTTAGAGCAAGCTGTACTCTCTAAAACTGACCACAAATCATAATCCAGCGGATTAAGATCGGGACTAGACGACGGCCAGTCTTCAGCTCTGATGAAGTCCGAAACGTTCGATTCCAACCAAGACTGCGTGGACCGAGCTTTATGACCCGGCGCCGAGTCTTGCTGGAAGGACCATACTTGGTTATTGAACATGGTGATGTTAAGGGGCTTAACTACCTTCTCAAGAATGGTATCTTGATACACTTGTGCCGATGTTTTGATACCTTTTTCACAAAAATATGGCTCAGTCACTCCTTCATAGCTAACACCCCACCAAACCATCACTGAAGTCGGATAATGTCCACGTTGCACTCTGTCGACTAATTGGGAAGCTTCCTTAGAGCTTTGAGCATAAATACGGTCATTTTGTTTGTTAAAATGTTGCTCAATTGTAAAAATTTTCTCATCCGTAAACAAAATTTTTCTGTGACCTCCCTTTGCGTACCGCTTCAGTAGTTGTTTCGATTTTACCACCCTATTCTTCTTTAAATTATCAGTTAAGAAATGGCCAGTGCGTCTCTTATAGGCTGCAAGTCCTAAGTCATCTTTTAAAATACGCGACATGGTTCTAGGTGCTATCTTCATTTCCCGAGATAAAATCTTTTGCTTTCGGACAGGATTTCTTCGAATTCTTTCCCTTACTGCTTTGACCACCTTTTTCGTACGAACACTACGTGGACGGCCAGATCTTTTTCTGTCACAAACAGAGGAGGTCTCATTGTACCTATTAATAGCCCGGTACACAAACATTTTACTAATACCAAGTGTATGGAGAGTTTTAAAAATTGCATTTGGCTCCATACCTACTTTGTGTAATGCTATCACAGCGATTCGGTTCTCTTTATCACCCCACACCATTTTAATATCGCAAAATATTTTACAATGTATTGGCGCCAAAATGAGAAAACACAATGAACAATCGTATAAAAATGACAGATTCGAAATTCAAATGTAATATTTTTTTATAATTAAGTGTAACAGTATTTATGGCCAGACTAAGTATATGCTTTAAATTTTTTTTTACTATCCCGCGATAAGTCGTGTTGGCCATGAGCAGATGCGGTGTAGTCAAGATGTGTTTTAGGGTACTAGAGAACTACCGGCCCATAGTGTTGCTTGACGAAGTATGCAAAGTCTTTGAAAGAGTAATTGCACGACGCCACGTCAAGCATCTCTTCAGGGTGGGGCCGGATCTGGCGGAGAACCAATATGGTTTCCGTCAGGGACGCTCCACCGTGGATGTGATCATGCGTGTGAAGACTCTAACGGAGGAAGCAGTTTGCCGAGGTGAAGTAGTATTGGCGGTGTCCTTGGACATTGCTAATGCTTTCAATAGTTTGCTCTGGAGTTGCATCAAGGAAGCACTCGTATATCACCGAGTGCCTTTCTACCTCCGCCGAATAGTCGGGGTATATTTGACGGAAAGAGCCGTCATCTACCCATGTAAGACCGGTCTCGGTAGATGTGAAATGTCGTGCGGAGTTCCGCAGGGATCGGTCTTAGGGCCGCTCCTGTGGAACATTGGCTACGACTGGGTGCTTCGCGGTGTTTTCTTAGATGACGTCGTCGTCACAAGTTGTGCGGACGACACACTTGTAACGGCGTGTGGCAAGACACACCGTGAGGCAACCCTGAGGGCCACGGCCGGGGTTGCCCAAGTCGTGGAGCGAATCCGGTGGCTGGGTTTTGAGGTGGCTCTGCACAAGTCCGAAGCCTTGTTCTTTCTTGGGCCTTGAAACAAGCCACCAAATCGATCCAGCCTCATAGTAGGAGACTCTCACATCGGCATTGAGCCCTCCATGAGGCATCTGGGGCTCGTACTTTGGAACTCATTTCCAAAATCAGGTCCCAAAGTTAGTAAGAGCAGCGCGAGCATTGGCGCGGCTGCTGCCTAACATGAGGGGACCTGATGACTCCTGCAGGAGACTCTACACGGGAGTTGTGCGGTCAATGGCTCTTTACGAGGCCCCAGTGTGAGCGGAGACCCTTAAGGCCAGCAACGTCGCGATACTTCGACGACCACAGCGAGTGCTGGCCATCAAGGTCATAAGAGGATACCCCACAATCTCCTTTGAGGCGGCGAGTCTCCTGGTTAGAACTCCACCATGAGACCTGGAGGTGAGAGCCCTTGCGGCTCTTTATCAGTGGTGCAAGGAGGCATGGGAGTTGCCGGAGTCCTGAAACTCGGGAAATCGAAAATCAGAAAATCCAACTCCGACAGGTCCTTGTGGAGGAGTGGAAGGAACAACTTGGGCAACCAAGCGCCGGGCACACCGTCATTGCAGCAGTAACACCTGTTATGGAGGGTTGGCTCGAGAGGAAACATGAGACCCTCTCATATCGGCTGACGCAGGTGATCACTGGGAAAGGATGCTTCGGAGATCACCTGTGTCTGATCCGAAAGGAGCCAACGCCTGAGTGCCACCACTGCGATGGCCGGACCATGGACACGGCGCTCCACACGCTGGCAGAATGCCCAGCGTGGGCGGAGCTGAGGCGTGACCTTATGACTCTCGCTCGGTAGCATGATCGCGGCCATGTTGCGGAGCGAGAGCGCTCGGGAGCGATCGGGAGAGGTTTAAAACTCTCCCAGTCCGCCAAGCTCGGGAACGGGTCCAGTATCACAGACGGCTCAGACGCCGGAGTTCGCAGAACGATCTTCATCCTCCGTAAGCACAAGTCTGGGGGTGACAGGTGAGGCCATCCGTCACCCAGAAGCAGGCCAATATGGCACCGGGACGTGCTACGGAACACATGCTCTTTTGGGGCAGAAAAGGGGTTATCTGCTTACTATTTTTATGGGTACATCAAGTTGAAAACTTTTTATTGAAAAACCTGGCTGTGGTATTCTACAAATATATCAACTTTGTCCTGAAAGATTTTAGTCCAAGTACCGTTACTTGTTCAAGGTGAAGATTTATGGAGCATAGGTCGATCGTAGTTTCTGCACGCTCTCTATAATAATAAAATAGTTTGTGGTTTCTTTAGGTTTTAGGCTTACCAAATATGCTGCAAACGCAGCTTCGTTCGCCGCCAAAATCAAGATTTTCAAACATCATATAACCGTGTGTGTATTTTAAAAATATTAAGATTAATCAAAATTATTTTTGGTATTAATGCAATTCTTGAAAAAATCTCGAGTTGCAATCGAAAAATAACTATCACAGTTGCTTATTTTTATCTCTCTATATGAGTTTGTCCGACTGTAAAGTTCTTGTATTTAGAAAAATAATTGAATATGTCTCTTACAACGAAAGGTTCTGATTTAAAATATTAGTCATTGTTAGTCAGAAATGCGAACACCCGTTCACCATAACATCATCATTCGCATAACATTATTTTCCTTATGCGTCTACGAGTGTAATATGAGAAATGTACTTTTTAAAAGTATGACTATTTGGCTAAAGGTAAATAAACTACTATCACACACCAACTTGCTCATCAGCTGAGTTAACAACATCAAATTGTAACTTTGAGTGAGGTAAACGGAAGATCGTACACCGACGCCGACGTCAAATACATATGAATAGTGGTTCTCTTTACGCGTAATAGCACTAACTAGATAATAATAAATGGATAACTAATAAATTAAAAAAAATCGATTCGGAGATTTTCCCTTTCAAACTTTTGAATAAACTCGAAGGAACCTAAAATCGACAATTAATAGGCATCATTCATGCCTTTTTTACCAATTAAAAATGTTGTAAACTTTCTGTATTTGATAAATTGAGTGTGATAAGCTTTTATTCTTATAACTAAAATATTATTATTAGAGTAAGTTACAAAAATACGTTTATCACTATTTGGTTATATACTTTTAGATTTACGTACAATAGGGGTTTTGGGTGTAGCAGATTCAACCAATATTTATGTACATTTACATGGTGTATACTATTTTGTATTTTATCATACCCAAACACTTAAAGTCTAATTACTTAGAAGATGTATTTAAGATAAATGAGTTATGTCAGAACAGATTTAAAAATTAAGAAATGTAAGTCACTACTTACCTAGTAGATATTGGCGGTAGACGATAGGGTGGAGTATATATGTCATTACTTTCTGTGTAAGTAGATGCGTGAATCTCCTGTTGATATAACTCGTATAGTTGAGCAAGCTCTGGTGGTACACCCACACCGATCTCTGAAAGATACAATAAAATGTTTATATGTTATTATAAACCTGTCAAAATTAAAAAATACTTTAAAATCTATTTTATTATGTTGGTTATGGTTGGTATGTTGGGTTGGTCTATCCCAATTCTGAACATACGAGTAGACCTACTTAATATAAGAGTCATGAGGCTTGTCCATTACGCTCGCCAAGTAACTTTATAATCCTTCATGAACATTATGAAGAACGCTAATAATTCGAATACCCTTGTATTCCTTTTAAGTTGCACTATAAGTTAGTGTCGTTTTTTTCTTCTTGATGCAGTTGGAAGGAGATAGGGTATTATATCATTACAGGTTATCCGACTATGGATAGTTAGAGCTTAACTTCATTTATAGCTAAAGGAAGCCTTATAACTGCACTGCACCCTTTAGGTTTCAACTTGTAGTGACTACAAAATTACTTCGTATACTTACTATTTCTAACTTTTCTGTTAGTATGTATAGTGTAACAAACATCTTCGTAAGTGATTATCTACCTACAGAAGTGAAAAAAAACCTCACATTTGATTTGATAAAATTGCCCACCGGAATTAAAACCGGGTAAATTATTAATGCCCTGAGTACATATGACGGTTACCTTTTTCTCACTCACCACGTCAATATCGTTTGTACGGTTCAGCGTATTATCTAATGTTATGTGATTGTTGTATTACCTTGTAGAGCTCGCCGCTGCCTCGTAATAATTTCATCAGACAATCTCCTCTGCGCGTCTCTCCTCTGCAGCGCGAGGTCCCGGCGCCGCAGCTCGTGAGCGCGTGCCGCGCGCTCCCCCTGCAGCGCCAGTTTATCTGCTTCCAGCTCGTGCACTCGGCACACTAAAGCCAGCACTTCTCGCTCCGGACCACTACTGATAGTTGCTGGTAACTCCTGTAAATAAATCATATATCTCTTTCTAAATTAAAGGGCCCTTTTCAGTGAAGCAATCGTCACGCTTGTCTATGCGCTCCGATCTGCTTGGCCGCTTGATAAATTATACATAGCTATATTAAATACGAAATTATTATTAGTTGCTATTCCTTTCTAGTTTTCCTTAGTTTTCTTTTTCTATGTAACAAAAAAGACGAGTCAATTTTAGGTTATCTACAAATTTGATAAATTCGAAGATAAACAGACAACGCCTGGTAAAATATTTTGCTGATGCACAAGAACTTGTAAAATTTGATTATTTGGTAGGGTTTATGTTTCGCTTCTGACAGATTTTTCCAGAACTTGGAACGTTATAAGATTATGGTAAATTTATCGTCAGTCCTAAGAGCAGACAAGTAAAGGACACTTCGTTCGCCAGTGTCTAGACACATTAATTTTAATCATTAAATTAAATCAAAATTATATTTTTTCATTTAGTCCATAAGGCTAAAAAAAGCATAAGCTAAATTCATCAAAAAGAAAGGACATTACAACGAAGGATACCAAGAAACTTTGGGATAAAACAACAAAGAAAACGAATTTATTGAGAAAAGGCAAAAGAAAATATTTTGGTAACAACTTGTAAGTATTAACATAGATTAATGTATGTACCTGCTCAAGCTGAGCGCCACGGAGTCGTACTTGCTCAAGTTGTCGCTCGACACGCTCCCGTTCGGCGCGTGCGGCCTCCTGCTCGCGTTCGACACCGGCAAGCTCAGCCCACGCCTGTTCCACCGCTACCTCAGCTTCGGCACGCTCGCTACTACTCGACGACAGACCTGTACCACCCCTGCTTAAACAAAACCACTTAAAATTGAATAACACGCAAGCAAATATCCTATATACATATCCTCTTTGTATCAACTAATTACCATTATCTTTGTAATTATTGATGAGTTCTCAATATTTTGTTAATGATAAAAAGTATTTTAGTCTTCACCATAACACGCTAACAATCAATAATTTAATGAATAATGGTCGAATTTCGTCTTCTTGGTCATTACTGATATTGATATACATCTACAAAATACAAATGTTTAAAAGTTTTATGCATCTGAACTTTTTATGACTCGTCATCAACATCAACAGCCTTTTACAGTCCACTGCTGGACATAGGCGTCTCCTTAGCAAGAAGGTTTTGGCTTACTATACCATGCTGGTCAGATGGATTGGAATAGGGTTTGTTTCAAGTTTTCCTTCTTTGTGTAGCAATATTTTCTTGAATGTTTTGTTCCCTTAGTCGCCTTTTACGACCCCACAGGATGAATACAGATGGTAACACAATGTATTCTTAATCTATCACGATACGGACTATTATGACTCGTAGCTAATGTTAAAAGTTGACAATCAGTATTATTTAACTGACCATTTACATTAAGTTTTACGATTATATATCCGAATCTCAACTTTAATTGAAACAATCAATGAACTGCTAGCAACGGGCTATAAACCAACCTGTAACTTTGTTGTGTGCTCAGTCGTGATCCAGGAAGGTTGATTGGCTTGTAAAGACGATTAAAACGTGCTTCCCAGTGTGATATGGCCGCATGTTGTCGCTCAGCGTCAAGAGCCAAACCGAGCAAGTGACTGTCCAGTTCCATGAGCCGCCGTCGCAATCGCATTTGTTGTTTGAAAGTTGACACAATCGCTTCTCGCAAAGACTTCAGATGCGCTGCGTTTTCTGCGCCGTCTTCTTTATTCACAGTTTCTACACTGTCTTCTTTGTTTACTATTTGTTTTTGAATTTGAAACTCCTCTGGTTTACTGTTGTGTCAGGACAAAAAAAAATATATAGTACTTTTAACCTTCTTTGTCTGATTTTCTGAATAAATTTGATAGAAAATCCGATTTTAATGTTAACATATCATACCCTTCAAACTCCTACATATGCTTTTTTCTATCATAATTTGATATTTGATCAATATTCGAAGATATTATGAAATGGTAAATTAATTACGAAACGATGATTAACAAGGCTTGCCATTGCCTTCTTAAAAGAAGATTTCTGTAGTTGTAACTTAAAGCTAAAGCCGACACTGTAATTAACTGTCCTTTATTTATAAATGTACTTGCCTAAATTAAAACTAAAATATACCTTGTCCGATCGTCTTTCATTTTAACTTTAAGCCGAGATATTTCCTCACGAAGCTCACTAATAACTGTCCTGTACTGTGACAGGTGCATTGGAGTTGACACTAATTCTCGTTCCACCTGGAAATATAGAATTCTTGTATCTGCACACCTTTAACCGTGACGAATTTCTTCGTGAATTAATTTGTTTCAGTCTAGTTTCAGTGTGTGATTTAGGGTGTTCTCTTTTGAATTACCAAGCTATTCAAATTTATTTTGTTTAATTTTAATCAATATTATTATAAATTAAGTATTCAGTTAGATTCAAAGCGAAATTTTTTAGCGTCGTAGTCAACTTAATCGTGGTTACATCTACATCGCGTATAATTTTTCAAGTTCAACTAATTGATCGTCTCATTCAAAGAAAAATGCATAGCTTATATACTTGTACATTTCGTACCCTGTTCGTGATAGATGCTGCTCTTTGTGCGTAGTGCAGGGTAGAACGCGTTGTGTCTCTGTGGACGCCACCGGCAGACACATGAGCGACCATGGCAGTACGACACCGACCTCCGAGCACTTCGCGCAATAAGCGCGTCAACTTCGAATCGCGGTAGTTTACATATCTGTTAAAAAAATAGGAATATTTATCAAAGATTTAGATAATAATTTAATTAACTGAGAAATCAGAGAAAATGAATATTAAAATGCAAAATATACCTTGCGTTAGAAGTATTTAAATTAAATATAAAGTAAAGTAAAGTATTACACTTCAACAAAACTAAAAATAAGAGATTTGACCACATATTCCATTAATTCCTCATCTAAATAGAAAACCAATTAACTTATACAAGTAATTTATTTTCTGTACATCTCTAGAATATAAGATTGTTAAATGTGACTGTTAAATGATAATATAAATGTCCGGAGTTTAGGTTCGTTTTGATTTTTATGTTTTAAATTACTCACAGTTATTATTTATCTACATATATTAGAAATACTTTCTTTGTTGATTCGACATGTCTGCAATCTATTGAGAATGTGTAATAAATTTTTACGACATCAAATTTTATTGAAATTTTAATAATATCAATACAGTTCGTTTCAATGATAAAAAATCTATTTTTTAAAATTAAGAACTCCTCTTAAAATTACTACAAAAAGAATACGCAGCTGCATCTCGTGAACATGGATAGTATGTTCGTTTTAAAGCAAAATATACAAAATGAGAGCAAGAATGAAAACTAACGCCTTATTATAAAGAAACTGCAATAAGTACCGACAATGTGATCCTCACCACTAGACTCTTTAGCGTGTTCAGTGCTAATAATAAACTGAATAGTTTAACTGAATAGTTTAACTGAATAGTTTAACTGAATAGACTTTTTAGCGTGTTAAGTGCTAATAACAAATCTGTGTTAGCTATAATTAAGCTTACTTAATGGAAACCTTAATAAATTACGATATAACTAGTAATAACGCTTTTGTTTTCTTAATTTATTTGATACACCGTCTACGTATTATAGGGTTGCCACAATCATATTGTTTAATTACTTTATACCTATCGTATGCTCCGTTTAGAAATTAATGTAATTAAAAATCTTCGATGCCCTTCGACAATTAGTTTTCACATAATAGAAGAGTATTTTGTAACTATTTATGAAATATGTGAAAACTTAATAAGGTTTAGAGCTACAGTGGCACACTTTCACACTTTCCCGCACAAGGTCGTTACACTAAACTTGTGATGATGATTTGCTAGACCAATAAACAAGTAAAGAACTAGAACTGCTTTCAAATAAATGAAAATTTAATTTCAGGAATATTTTAACAGGACAATAACTGAAAATGATTTTTTTAAATATTTTTGTATACTTTTATAAAAAAAATATTTGATATATTATAAAAATCGTTTATTTACAAGAAAGTTAATTTGTTGGCATTTATATCGCTGACAACTCTTCACTGATTTTTTCTTTTAGTTGACGTGGTGTATTTGGTTTATTGATGTAGATATGATTCTTCAAATAACTCCATAAAAAGAAGTCTTGTTGGAGGGATCTGGACTTCTGGGTGGCCATAGAATGTCGCCTCGTCTGGAAATCAGCTTTTCCGGTAACATTTCTTTGACCACCGGCAGGGACTTATTGGAGAACTCTCGAAACATATTTGCGCGGGATGTTAGACTCAAATGTTAACGAATTCTTGGCCCACTCTATGTAAAAGGTCCAGTAAAAAACGTTTTAAATTCCAATTTCTACGTTACTACACTATTGGTAATCCTATTGTTTTCTTGAAACATTATATTTTTTATGAGATGTTTAAATACTTAATACTAATTGTTATAGAAAGAGTTTTATACACTAACGGCTATACAGCTGTATATGAATTTATATCCTCATGCAATTGAGATTGAATATTTCAGAAAGTATTGTTGATTTTCGTTCACGAATGCTTTTGTTACTGTTTAATT
The DNA here is from genome assembly GCA_949316085.1 of Hypercompe scribonia. NCBI lineage: Eukaryota > Metazoa > Arthropoda > Insecta > Lepidoptera > Erebidae > Hypercompe > Hypercompe scribonia. The sequence goes on from OX438975.1 coordinate 11,122,796, forward strand.
TGTGACACACACAGCACAAATCTACTGAAAAATGACTCTTTAAGGTAAAAAAATGGTTATTTATGTTACTTAACTCCATAGGTATGGTAAATTACCTACAGACAATAGGTATGGTAAATTACCTATATATATTAGTCAAACAACTTATAAATTAAATGAAGAATGAACTGGCTAGGGTTATTTGCAATGTATTAGCCTCCTCGGTTAGTCCCAAGGCAAGAACCAAAAGCTCGTGATAAAACCTTTGTATACTTCATATAACACTCATGATAGCGTGTAAATACTAACGCACGTTACTACAACACATAAGCGATATATTTTGTTTATTTTAATCGACATTACCTAGCGCCACCAGAAAGAGCCATAATACAGTTGCCAAGCGCTAGTAGTGATCTATTAATATGTGCGCCCTCGAGACGGCGCGCGCGCAGCCCAGCGCGCTCCGAACCCGCAAGATCGATGAGAAACAGCCTCCCACGTTGTGTGACGTCTTCTACTTGTTGACTTACTGTCACACTGGACAAAAAAGATAACAAATGAGACATAAACATAAACCAAAAATATATTTTCAGTTTATAGACAGCATTTCTTATATTTTTGGAAAGGTATTCAATCTCTTCTTTATTTTTTTTCTTTTTATTTTATTTTAAGAGCCTGCCAAAGTGACTCTACCTTGCCTGATGAAGAGCATGAATAGAATCCAAGAGTTATGGTCACCTGACTCATTGCGAATGCAGACAATGCAGTACGATGACCCACGCTATGGCGGCCTAGTAAAATGCTTTTTCACGCCTCACTTGGGGACGTAAAAGGCATGACAGACATCGTGGCACTGTATTGCGCACACACCAACCTTACATGGTTCAGTGGTTTTTTTCAGAACTAGAAGCGTTACTGCTGAACGTCCTTATACCTTACAGAATACTAGTACACCGAAAATACATTTTTTTCCCCAATAAGCCAATAGCCTATAGGTGATTCTATAGAATCACCTGAGTCGCAATGCGCCAATGAAATCATTTTCACTGCATTAGAAACATGAAACGGTAGACGTTACGTTGCTGTAGAGTTTATAAGGCAATTAATCTAGATTTTCTGCAATAAATGAAATGAATATGAAATATTTTGACATGATCAAATATGCATAAATTAGTCCCCCAATTCTTATGTTCACCTTAGTAGAGCGTGACCTCTGGAAGAATGTTGGTTCGCGTGTGTGGGCTCCGCAGTGCGCGCTCTATCGCCTCTTGCCAGCAATTCAGCAACATGCGCTGCACTGGTTGCCCTCAATTCGCTAAGTCCAGCAACCACAGGCGCTCCGCTACCTCCTTCGTCTCTTAGCTCCAAAGGTGGGCCCGGATTCAGCAAATCACGAATATTTTCATTATATATCTCCAAATAGGACATTTTAACCTGTAAATAGTTAAAATATTAAAAAAGGTTGTTAGATTTGTGCAACATCAAAATGTGTTGAAATAAGCAGTATGTTCAAAGTCTACAAAATGATTTATTTTCTAAAATACTATGAATCATATCACAAATGAGTCGGAGTAATTCTTTATAAGCTGATCGTATGTTAAGATGTAAATATCCCAAAATACAAAAAACATTTTAAATATGTTAGTGTATTTAGAAATAGTTAATATTCATAATAACATGTATTAATTTACAGTTACACAAGGCCTTTAGTACAACAGGTACTAGTTACATGCTACGTAAGTTTTAATTTACACTATTGAGCAGTAATTACTTTGAACGATATTGTCTTTTGTGAATATCATCAACACTAGTCCCCGTTTTAATGAAATATATCAAATTGAAGAACCTTTTTCTTAGAAAAGACGTGACAAAAAAAAAATTAATTTGGATGTGACTGCCCCCAATTATCGAGCAAGCCAAAAATACCCACAAAATATTCAACAGCCCCTATAACACCCTCAAACCCTCCTCTACGCAAAACCAGCCTTGATGACAATTCTTCAATTCCCGCCTGTCCAAACTGTTAAACAGTTGCAGTGATTTCGTTGATGTGCACTCTAACTCATTTGGTAGGTGTGTGCGTTTTGACCTGCGCTGGTTGTGGCTTTGTAGCATTAATTTACCTTTTCAGTTTAAATATTTAGTGACTAGTCGGATTTTAAATTCATAATCAGATGTTTGAGATTATATTAACAAATAAGTAGTGCCTATTAAAAATTATTACACTAGATTTAAAAGTTTGTTGAATATATTAAATATCTATTAGTATTAGTGTATTCAATTATTGGCGCACCATATTATAAAACAGCAGATAAGGTTTAGTTTTCTCATAAAAGTCTAAGTCCTGTGGTTGAAGTTATAATTTAAATCGAAGATTATATAGTTAAATCTATGGAGATTTTTGACATATAAAGAAGAACCTCGCAGAAAAAAAAACATTTATAAGTACATAAATCATCACAACCAATAATAATCATTATCATAATCGTCATCGCCACCAGTTATGTTTGAATAAGTGACGATTATTATTAATACAAAACAACACAATGCTGTCAAAAGAGCGATTCATATCGCGATTTTGTGTTACATAAATTGTTCTGTAATAATGACGTTTATGATTTAGACAAATAATTGTAACTAGGACAGGTAAACAGATTTATTACGTCGTTTTATGTCACTTTTGTACATAGGATGTATGTAGTAAATAGGCATAAGTTACCTAGTTATATTTACAATAACACAGCGGTTCATAAACAGAGCAACTTCCTCTTCGTGCGATCCATTGTTAATGAATAGTGAGAGATAATTATGTAAACATTCGATCCGCAACAGATCATTGTGTTGAACTGTTACATTATCTCTCTTAAATCCAGTTCAATCCTAATAGTAACACCTGCATTGAACCTAATGAAATGTCATTAAGTAGTGATTAAGAAAATGAGAAAAATATCTTTGAATTTAGACTCATTCGTTAACATGTGACACAGAAATATATGACATATGTAATTAGAGAGCGTTAGTTTGCCAATAACGACTACACTTGTTCTTAAAAATAAAAAGTATTTTAAATTCTTCTGTTAGAATCTTTCACATATCGGAGAAATTCACTCGGCACAAACCTTATAAAAAGACTATCGAAAGACAGTAAACAGGATCCGTAGCTGAACTTAAAAAATAAAGTAGCTACTTCAATTAATAAGAATTAAATATATTTCTTGGGTGTTAGAGGTATAGGCTGTTGCCTAACATAGGGGCCCACGAGAGGAAGTGTGCCGCTGCAACTATGCGATGCTACGATCCATGGCCCTCTACGGAGCGCCGATATGGGCCAAGCGCCTATCGGCCTCCTCCCGCTCCCGAGCTAAGCTCAATCGAGTGCAGCGGGTAGCGACCATTCGGATCGTACGAAGATATCCATCACCATCTCGTCTGAGGCGGCAACAGTCCTGGCATGTTGCCCGCTTTTTGATATCCTGGCGGATAGGGACGCAAGGGTCTATGACCACATTCGCGCTATCCGCCAGGGTGAGAGTGGGGAAGACCAGGACGAGCTCGAAATGCGGCGGTACGCTCACCAACAAGCTTTGGCACAATGTCTGGAACAACCACAAAATACGCACCAACACGCTGTTGGTGCCGTTTTGCCCAACCTCGAAGCTTGAGTAGGTAGGGATACTCACCGGATACTCATCGGGCATGGTTGCTTCGGTGAGTATCTGAATAAGTTCGGACGCGAGAAGACGGCACACTGTCACTACTACCCAGCCGACTGGGACTCCACCCAGTATACGCTGGAGGACCGCCCTGCGTGGGCATCTGAACGTGGATTCCTAAAGTCAATAAAATAGGACGAGACCTGTCCCCGCCGGCAATCATTGCTGACATGCTGGCGGGTGGTGCGAGCTGGGCTGCAGTGGTCTTTTTCTGCAAAGCTGTTTTGTTCCAGAAAGAGACCGCTGGACGGCCGATCCCGAGCGAAGAAGACGTCGGCGGCGTTACGAGAAGTTGACGGGACCGCGAGCCGCCAAAGCGTGGGAACCTCTGGTGGCAGATTAGTTGCTGCGGTCAGCGATAGGATAATTTATTGCCGCCTAGTCGCAAAAATGCGATCGGGCCGCACAAATTATGACAACCGGACTGATAGGCGGGGCAGCCTTTGTGGACTCTCAGGGATAGGTCTGACTAGTTGAATCTGGAGGGGACCTGAACCGACATAACCACCTTTTGGTGGTATCCGTAAGGATTACTACATAGAAAAAAATGTGTTAGAGGTATGCAAATATTTACTTTGATTCATTTGTGTTATACCTTGTGTTAAACAAATAAATTTCAATTACAACATAAATTGTGTCTCATTGATTATATTTACATTTAATTTATAAAAAATAACTAACAAAGTAGCCGCACGATTCATCAATATTTATCTACAATTATATACATACATACGTATATTAGTATTGTTTCTGTTTCCACATGTTGACCAACAGTATGTACATATAATTACTATATATAAATAGTTAATTGTGTATAGTCTCAATTGAGGTTTTGATTTCAAGAAAATTGATTACCGACGAGATCTAACTAAAATTGAGAAAACATGAAACGTTGTTGGGAATCTAAGAACAGTATAATCATATTATTTATAAAACATTATAAACCTGGAAACCCATTAATTTGAGGATACTTAAATCTTCAAATTAATGGATTTCCAGGTTTATAAATACATAGAGCGATGCTAGTTGATTTACTTTTATTGATCAATCATAAAGCCTCGACAAAAGTCAAACATGTACTAATTTCTACATCAATAGCTTAGCTTAAAGCAAACTGAATGTGTATGACGTAATTTGCTAGCCTCTTCAACCAGTTATCCCTAAGATTTAAGCCCTCGCAATGCTCTGAACGCACGAAATCCGTTCAAAGAATGGGATCATCTTTATAAGTTCTGTAAATTGCAACACTCATTGTTTGGGAATAATTTACAAAAGAAAATATGAATTGCTATTCGATTAATATACATATATTTACAGTAAAACATACACGTTATCTAATAGCATATATTGTAGTATTTGTATTATTAAACAAACTAAGTACACAATAAACGTGTGTATTCATGATTAAGGTAATTACAACATTTAATAAACAAAGCGTGCTGATTAAAGGATAATTGAAGTTTAGAACTGATTTATTGGTACCTTTCTGTATTCGCACAACATGATCTTCTAAGGTTATGGTTAACTTAATAAAATAATGAATTAAAATTAAAATTAATGAGATTCATAAGAAATTGTAGCTAACGATACAGTTACGATAAACTAAATTTAAACGGTTACAGCGATATATATTTTACTTACAAGTTATAAGGCCAAAATATTAGTCACTCAGTAGTTGAAGATGTCAACGTTACCATCATTGTTCCCCACTAAGACGGCTTAGATGTAGAAGGCATTATTCTCAAAATAGCTATAGAGTTGTAAATGACTAGTTTTCAATGTAGTCAATTCTCTAAAAGCCTAATTCTCAGAATGACCAATTCTGTGTATGGTTATCAAAATAACGATGAAAACTTTTCAGTGATCGAGTATTATAATGGGTGTTAATTTAGCCATAAAGGCGTGAAATTTATTCTATCCAATTTTATTCTGTGGTTTTGTAAAAAGTTACAATACTGAACTTTTTACTTTAATTAAATAGTCATTGGTTTTCTGCTATCGTTTTTGTTGTTATTTAATAAAAAAAATTATAATTATTGTCATAATAACCACTTAATACAGACACAGAGGTCAAAGAACATTTGCCTGATTTATAACATATGAAATCTTAATGTTAAATATAATTTAAATTTCAAAGGTGACCCCCTTAAAATTACTAAGCAGTCGGTCAATAGTGGTTAACAGTGGTTTTTACGTTATGTACTTGTGTTTCACATCAACAGTTATTTTAATTTATATACTCAATTTGAAAGTCATGCACATATTAGTTAAAAGAGCAAAGACTGTGCTGAGGGTATCATGTGGGCAAAAGGTATGAATATAAGTGATTTTTGTAGTTTTCCGTCCTATAAAACACAAAAACAAAAGGCGTCTGAAATGTGTGAGAGAGTATATGGATAGGAAGGGACTATACAGTCAAATAAAATTGGGATAAGGGCAAGCAAATGATGATACCCTATAATCCAACAACTCAGGTCGCAGCTGACTTCATGGAACTAATTGATATTATTGCCCATTTTAAATAATTATGCCCACTAGTGCCGTATATGAAACCAGTAGGTTGCAAAAGCTCCATGTGAAACTGGCTTCATGTATACGAGCGTGGTTAACTTCCGTAAGGGAGCTCCTCCTGATAACATTTTCGTAATACTGGTCTCTTGACTTTCTGCGTACCTCCACTGCAATATTATCACTGTTTACACTGCATAGAAACAGTGTGCGCTACTACAATTGTCTACGAAGCACCAAACTGAATACATATTAATGTAAACATCAGTAAATGATATAACTACTATGTTTATAACACATGTTTCGCGGTATTTAGTAATTATTTAACAGTAAAATTAAATATTGTTTTAGTATTTCATCGTCAAATGTCCTAATTATTATTACCTGCTGAGATTAAGCTATTTATATTAAAATCAATAAGTAAACATTAAAAATTAAGGTGTATACTCGTATATATTATTTAATTTTGTATATTTATTTTTAATTAAGGTGTATATACTCGTACAACCCGTCCAGTCAGCGTGGTGCTATAATCCAAAACCTCATTTCTAAGGCGAGTCTTCTGTCCGGCAGTAAGTTACAAAGGCTGTTGATGTGATGAAATGTTAAATGTTTAGAATAGAATCTGAGAAAAGTAAAATCTGTTAAGATTTCCTGCCTCGGAAAATACGTTACGTTACGTTCCGGTTGCCTTGAACATCTATGGTAATAGTTATTGGGAAGTCAGGGCTCTCAAATATACTGACAACTGTTTCGGCCTTCGAATTTAGTTTGCTCTCAGAGCTGTGGAGGTCCAATGCCAGTCTCTCTATGGAAAACCTAATCTATGGAATAATAAAGGCTAGGAAAATGATTGTATTGTTATCATAGTTAATGATGAGTGTTAGACCAATGGATTATGCAAAAAGAAAAACTGTTTTTAAATTATACCAATAGAATGTAAAGTGCAAGTACAGCAGGTCATCGTTCTTCAGACCTGGTATAACATTTCAGACATCTGAAATTAAAGGCCAAGTGTTCACCTATGGCAATTATAATGTCATTTATGGTCACGTTTAACTTTGTTTGCTCCCCAACGGTAATTTGTAAGTATTCAGTAGGGTATTGTTTGTCTTTTCGAGAATGACAAACACCGATGATCATTAAAGGTCGTTAGTCGATGGCCCGGTCTGTATATGGGCCGCTCACATATCGATATCGATTCTATACTTTCGTCGCAAAGCAAATATACGGACATTTTGCTCTTTATTAATACGAAATGACGATAAAAAGTACACAGACTGCTCGGCAAATAGTATTAACCGAGTATTTGTTTAGTTATTTTTATTGGACGTTGATTGATTGGTTACAGAGGTAAAAAGAGCTTAAATATGGGGCTCTAAGACATGCTATTTAGACGCCCCTTAATTACATAGAAAGCCTTTCGCTCTGTGCTCTTCGTAGACTTTCATCTTTCAAAACACTGATTTTTGTCAAGACTTCAAAAAGTATTTGTTATGTTCTGAAAAAAATCCTAAAGCATATAAAATATGTACTACGACTTTTCTTGATTCTTTCCTGTTAGTATGTTACTAATTATATACATATACGTATATAGGTACTTCTAGGGATGTAATATTCTTAAACAAATTAATTATTACAGTAATTTAAATAGACTATTAATTAAATTTGGGGTAGCTATAATACGTCACAAAACATAATGTTACATAGTTTATAATATGAAAAGTGGTAAAGCTATTAAACAAGATTATATTAGTATCATAAAAAGCATAATGCTTAGTAAACAACAAACGTCCTTGACCTATCTATTTGACAAATTATCATTTTGTACTCAAATATTATGATGAAAAGGCTCGCCGTATTGTTTGAGTTATTAAATTATGTTAGCTCAGTAGATACTTATAGAGAGCTATTACATTATCCGGGCCTATTATATTGCAGGTATTGATACAGGTGTAAAGGAAGTTAAGAAAGAAAGTCCGAGTGCACAAGAGACAGAATGAACGTTTATTGCACAGAATTGCACGTACACAAAAGTTCCACTAGAGTTAGAGTGATGGAAGTATGAGAATGATGAAGCCGCCACAGTATTAGTTTGACATGACTAAATGAACCGAATATTTAATTTTGTTGCCGAATATTTAATTAAATTGCGGTTGAAGTCATGGATCCTAAATGTTATCTGTAGGTCTAAATTTGTTCTATATTTTCATACTCTCTGATACCATAGGTCTTCAGACATTTACAATATCAGTTTATCATGATGTTATTGAAAATGTGTCGATACATTTTTAGTTATTATCTAATTAAATCAATTTAATCCCATTTTATATTGGATCCTAACTACATTCAAGCCCAATCTAAAAAATATTGGTACTCAATTTCGATTCAAAGCAAGAACCTTATGATTTTGGGTACTCAAAATCTAGTTCAAAAACTCAAATGAATATTAAACTGCTCTGGAGAAAAACGGTTATTTCGGCCAAGTTAATTAAGTAAATGCTAGGTGTCGAAAAATGGTGGCGATTTAAACCATAATTCAAACAGCAAAACATCTTTCAAATAGTGGCTTTAATTTCACACAAAATTTCATCATTGAATTATGAGTAAACTACCTTACAATGTTCAATTGTAAAATCCGCAATCACATTGTTTTTTTTTCAAAGAAATTTGCTATTATCTTTAAGTCTTATCGTGTTACTTTGACTAAATAATATTTTATTGAATGAGAGTGAATTTTGTTTGGTTTAGTGCTCGTCAAACAATGTACAAAACAATAGTGTAGCGTCTAGTGACCCTAGTGTTTGCTACAGGTTAGTGAGTCACCTATGTGAGTCATGATGACATACGAATAAATGTTGAAATGACATGATTTTTAAGTCCTACGTATTTTTTTAATTTTATTTTGCTAGATATTCAAATAATAAAATTTAAACCGGTCGAAACCAGGTGACCGTATCTAAAGCGCATCGGAACTGGTAGAGATAACAGAAAACTACAGGGAGTACAATAGAGTTAGTTATGTTTCAGCAAATACTATGATATTGGCAAGTTTTGTGGGCGTAAGTGATTATTTCGGGTAGCGTAGACAGTTGTTGGTCTATGTTAAGTATATTAATTAGTTTTGAAACTTAGTGGTATGAAAAAATCTTTTTTTTACTTGTGCAAGTACATGGACACAGCTGATTGAACATAATAGCAACTATTTTCACCTGACTGTGCAGGAAGGAGAGTACGTACTACGTATGTAAATTGCTTGCGGTACAGAGACGTGTTCGCTCACAATGACCCTTATAAAAGGCTCAAAGTCATCCAAATAGCAATGGAGAGATCAATGCTCGGAGTTCTCTGCGCGATCGAGTCAGGATTGTTGAGATCCCCAGACGAACAAGCGTTATAGACATTACCGGAGATTTGCCAAACTTAAGTGACAGTGGGCGAGGTACGTAGCCCCCAGGCAAGGCGGCTGATTGGGTCAAAGAATTCTGGAGTGGCGATCACGTACTGGAAATCGAAGTGTGGGTAGGCCCCCGGTTGAAAGTTGGTAGCCTAGGAGTGGTTATTGTAGAGAGCCTTGGGGAAGGTCTATGTTGACCAGTGGACGTGTTTCAACTGAGATAATGACAATGATGAAACTACTTGAAGGACTTAGGCGTTTGAGGTGTCGTTAGATTCGTTTTAATTGTGAAAATATCATTTGACTTGAAAATCTGAATTTTTTAAAAAATATCCTTAGTCTAGCGTGTGTGCTTACTATAAAATGTATTTGCATGTGCGCCGTGAGAGAAGGCGCAAAGGGTGCACTTGAAACCCCCTGTCAGAAATGAAAATACTAACAAACACATATATACCTATACATAAATTCCCATACCTACAAGTAAAGGCAAATATATACTGACATTTTATTTTCGGTTTAATTTTTTATTGGCTTTCGCTTGTCTACCTATATTATTTATTATATTGTAAACTAATACATGCTACAAGTAATGTAACGTTGTCTGAGAGCTGTGAGCCCGAAGATCACACAGACAAGACACAAGACACAGGTTTTCCTACCATAGACACTAGTTTCTCACAAAGTAGTGATGTAGTCTGACTAAACTGTCTCAGTACTTCACAAATTGTAAGTGCATACCTTTGTGATGCGAGATTTAAATAGCATATTAATTTATATTATTATTATAATAGTACTTTGAATAAATTTTCACGGTTTTTATTACTATATTTAAACTAGATTTAAGCAGCTCCAAATGCAGAGTATAAACTTCAAGATGTGGGTATTTGGCTTTAGGGACGATGTTGATGCGTAGCCGGGCATACCTCACAATTTTTTACGCTTTGGATTGTCGTAGTGATTCAATTTTTATCTCCAGTGATAATACGTTACTGAAAATCTTTTCTTTTCTGCCGATGAAGTAACAATTCACAGATAAGAAAACGTCTTTTAACGTCTCTCGGCTACAACTCAAACGGCAAAGTCCTTGCGTTTAGACCATTCCCAACGCTTTTAAACGTTTTGAAAATGTCAAAGCATCTACTGGTAATGTTTTCCCTAGCTCTACTAGCGTCTGACATGGATCTTGATCTTGAATCTTGAATTTTTCGTGTTCATACTTTGTCGATGCTCCAGAGCGTTCTTTATCTTCAAGGTCGAAGTTATTATTTTTAAAGCTTCAAAACTAGTCTCTGCATGTCGTATGCGACAGAGCATTGCCACCAAGTGTTTCAAAAATAGTTCTATGTGCTTCAGTTACAGATTTCTTTTCAATAAAGCAGTGCAATAAAATGCGTCGTAAAAACACTTTATTTGGCACAAAGTAGACATTTTTACAATAGGTAAATAAACACATGGTTGACACTGTAATAAACTAAATCGACTAGAATTTGAGGTTATATATCGTACTACTTAGCTGATGCGGTACCGTACAAAATTCCATGCACAGAACCGCTTCCAGCTGCTATACCATCTTTTAAGAAACAGAGAGAGAACTGAGAACTTATTCAAGACCCTAATAAATTATTATTTTATTGAAAAACTTGAAAAACATTCTTGAAAATAATTCTGGCGGAACCCACGTTTATTTGTGATGCACAAAGTAGGGACACAACAACTTCTGTGGGAATGACACGAAAAAATTCTCCTCTAAATATGTACATACATATTAATTAAATCCCTAAACCAAATAAGAGTTCTAGAAAGTGACGCCACCAGTACAGCGACAGATGTTATCTTATCAATGTTCATATTTTCAGAGTTCGAAACTCGGATGATAACTCTGGTCTTGCCGCTTAAGTAATCACATAATGATGCAACTCTAACTAAAAAATGCTAACAGGTGTGTAAGTTGTCATATACAGAAATTAGAGTGAATAATTACGTAAGACTTAACAGTAGTATTGTAAATCTCCAGTTCTAGGTCATTTGCAATAATATTTAGTTTGACATTCAGGTCGAATAAATATTTAGAACGGTTATGCACTAGCGTCTAATAATAAACTTAAATATTGTGTTGAAGGTTGAAAAACAACATCAACATATTTATCTATAAATCACAATTCATAAGTTAAAAATGAACAAGTGATAAATTGTAAATATTATATTTTACGTAACCATTAATAAAGGATATAACAGGACCTGAGATTACTGACACAGGAAAACAATTTGGCGAAACTAATAATATTTAACGTAAACCATTTTTCCATGTTTTTACAATTGCGATTATAAATATTATGAACTTTTAGTCACATTTCATTTTTGTATCTTCAGTTTTTGAAACCACAATTTGTTTTCTCGTATTTGTATCTTATTTTAACATGGACCTTTTATTCGTGTATTTTTAATTGAAGAATAAAAACAGTACATACTGGTCCAACTAAAATATAAAGTGCAAGAAAAAGCAGTTGCATTTTAAATATCTATTCTAATATATTTTTGTTTTAATTATATAAGAATGGTTTATATAAATTAATAAAGAGGAATATTTCAGGACTGGGTGATTTTCATCGAATGCAGGATAGAAATATCGATGCAGTTTTTGAAAATTAAAGAATAACAAAATAAAAAATACGTAGGTATAAGTACAAATTATACAAGTGAAATAAATATTTCGCCATTCAGTTACAAGCAGAATGTTTACGTACATGAAATACGTAAATATAAGATGTTTCTTTGTTTAATAAGAAATTTGACTTTCAATAGCATTTGAAACTAATTTAAAATGGCTAGTAACTTTATAGGAATAGCCGCGCTCTGACAAGTTAACGGTGCAGGGAATAAATAGAAAAATATCGCTATTAAACTGCTATCAGATGGAACATACAATGCAGTCCACTTGTTCTAATTTACCGGTCCTAAGCCACTTTAGGGCTTTATTTCATGGTGCAAAGTTATCGCAACATCGTTTTAAGAAACATTTCCTCGACAAAATTGATTTCGATTAATCTTAACATTTACAATCGTGTGTCGTGATTTTTGTTTTCGGTTAATTAAACTCTATTTTAGTACTTCTTAAGTTGAAATCTATTTACACGCTGTCCTTGAAAAGCTCTTCTTATAGATGTTTAGGTATTTAATTTCACTAAGCCACTTGATTTACTTAATACTCATAAATGGAAATTTGTACAAAAAAGAATTTCGTATCCTGGGATACATCGGCGCCGCTAGAATTTTCAGTGGGGTACACCTATATCAGCACATGCTATTAACAATTATAAAATATGAAATCGACATGAAATAAGTTAAAAATATGTATTTTACTATGTATTTTCTTTTCTGACGGGAGGGTGCAAGAGCACCTCCTTGCATCCTCCTTCCTGGGCCTATGCTAGGGTACCTACAATCATTCATAAATAACTTAAAGACCGCAATCAACTATTTTCATATAGACACGATTATAGAAAAATCAGAAAATAAATTATATTCAATCTTGTTCTAAACATCATTTATTTAATCACTAACAATAACTTTTTAACTTAACGTAAACTTTTAAAGACTTTTAACGCTGCAAATAATTTAAAATGAACCTATCTGATTGTGTTACCTCATCGAGTAATTATAACAATGGCAAACGAAATAAAAATTGTGATTAGTGCCAATATGTCTGTCTTCTTTGACAAACGGTCATGTGATTCCTTCCATACATGCAGAAACAACACTGACACATGAATTTTTGAATATCTCTAACGTATGTATGCTATAATAACATAGACATAGATATATTATTGGAACTAAGCTGACTTTTACTAGTTACAACAAATTAAACCACAATCAAAAGTGTAACGTATGTCAATACACTTTCTGTGAATGGCTGTTACGTATCTATTTGACATGAGAGGTCATTTCACTACTGATTATATAGCGTTGGAGCTATAAAAGAGTTTTGTTTTTCTCCGAAGCTGACACGGTATATTTATCTGTAATAGTGTACCCAAACTTCGTCCAAAACTTCATTTGTTGTGCATGGCCTTGTCCGTATATGAATTTTCCGTATATCTGTTAGTGTGGCGCTTATACACCTGTTTGTAACTCGTTACCTATGGTTATTATCATCAGACAAGTCACGCTATGGTGCTCCGGTTAATAGAATGCCTCGTCTCACTAAACCCCTGAATACTTAAACGATGCTTTCTTCAACGTAACCATGACGTAAGCTACTTTTACGGCATTGGACTACACTTTATTTACTACCAATTTCTCCATTGTTGTTTGATTAATTAAAGTTGAGCACTGAGAAATAACAATAATATAATAAATTTTAGAAAATGACTGAAATCACTTGAAACCTGAATTAGCTATTTGCTGACTCGTATTTGTGGATTGTTTTTTTTTTAATTTAATGGACTTGTTAAAGACAAATACACTGCAATCTTTGTTTAGACAATGTGATTTAAACAGAGACTTTCAGTGTTGATAATCCGATGATGAAATTATACCTGTAAAATGTAAATACTATTATGTGAAGCACCTAAAATTAAATTCCTATAACTGTTTGTTGTGTGGTCATCTTTTATCATTGTACATGTACATATATTAAACTAATAGCCGACATCTTACTACATATAAACTAAATAATTTCTAATAGTATCCATTTTTCGTGGGCCATAACTACCGTTATGTGGTTTTGTAGAAGCTTACTTTTAAGCTAATTACACAAGGTGTGTGTTCATGATTAATCAGAGAAACGTAAAAAGAGTTATTAAAGAAAGATCCATTTGTAGTAATAATAGGTTTGGTGTTAAGTGTTAGTATCACGTGAGTCAAGCGAGTATCGTGCCCCTCGCCTCGGCAATGACCTTGCGGTTGAACCGTGGCGGGTAACGTGCCCTACACACTCCACAGAACACCCCTAACGTACATTTGATAGTTACTTACTGTCATTTAGCAATGGGGTACAGGAAAAAACTATTTAGAACGTAAAGGTATAGATTAATCGATAAGATAGAATGTTGACTCGTGTAGATGACACATTTGAATAGAAACTTTTATGTTATGTTATATCTAGAATTAAATATTAAATGGGATATTAGAATTCTGAATTATTAGGACTACATTGGATAATACAACGAAAAATTCATTGAATATATAATGTGTATGTCATATGTAAGGTATAAGAGAACAAAGGCAAAAGTTTAAAATCTTATATAGGTAAATGTTAGAATTCAGAAATGTTTTATCTACTTCCCAAAGTTACTTTATCAGAGATCGTTAAACAAATGTACTCGTATAGAATCAATTACACACCGTGATGTAGTTTCATTTAAATCAGAGATCGTGGTCGTACAAAAATGAGTGAGTAGGCCAAAACCTCCTAGCCAAGGAGAGACCTATGTTCAACAGTGGACTGCTAAGGCTGTTGATGATAATAATGAGAGAATTAGGTATATCCTCGAGAAAATGATTAAAAATCTTGTCTTTGGCACTGTAATGATGCAACAAAAACGAGTTCTAAACTGCCCATGCATTGTAACTTCGTTCGAGTTACTATGTAATTTCTTATTATTAATATTAACTTCCTCAATAACTGTCCCATAGAATTGTTAGAGTGAGGGAACAGATAGTACACCTGTAATATCTTCTGCGTAGGTCTCCGTTGAGATTGGCTGCCGTGGCCGAAATCGGCTAGGAGTACATAATTATAGTATCATTCACTATCGATCACTACACGAACTTAACTTTTCAGCACTTATAACTTAACATTTTTTCTTAACATCCTGGAAAGACAAAGGAAGCAAGGTCCATACAGTCTATGTAGCGTTTACGTTGATAAGTTTATGTAAATACTTAAATAAATTTCTCTTTAAAAGAAATCAAGTACTTTTGCTTGACTTTATATGTATAATATATGCACAAGAAAATCGCTTAGAACATCCGGTCGGTCAAGGTTGACGTTGCCGTGAGCGTGGAGCGTTACGTTTGTAATTGTTATTATAGCACCCAATGTTAACAGTTATGTGGAAATACGTACTGAAAATACTCGTATTACAAAATCTATGTTCTTAGAACAATTTTTGTAATTCAATAACTTTTATTGACGTAACAATTAACGATTAGTATTAGAAAGATTAAGCACTGTGATATAATGTTTTTTATGGTAAGATAATATATGTATATTTGTCCATATAAGACAAAATATATTTTTTTTTGTTGATAATAGTACATTTTAGAATATTATAAGCTCTGTCCATTTATTTATTTTCCTTTTGACACTTTAAGGAATAGCCAATTAGTTATGACTGATAAGGTTGCCTACTCGATGAAAATGACAATCGATAATAAAGATAAATATTTCATCTATTAAAAAAGATAAAGACATACTATAAAGATAGCTATATAGTAAGTCTTTATATTTTTCTACAGGCTGTTGATAATAAGAACCTAATAAAAGAAACGAATGTATATGCCTCTTTTAAGCAACGGGGCATAAAAATAAGAAGATCAAAGTTTATCTCATCAAGTCAAGGTTATCTATTAGTTTAATTACGCGAAGATAAATTTAATTTAATAATATTATTCGTCAGATAAACTTCGTAGGCCTATTTTCTGACTGTTCACCGCCTCTACGGTGCGGTTATGTGATCCATGGCCCTGTACAGAGCGCCAATATGGGTTAAACACCTATATCCCTCCTCCCGCTGACGAACTAAGTTCAACCAAGCGCAGCGGGTAACGGAAATTCGGATCGTACCAGAATACCGCACTATCTCGTTAGAGGTGGTGACAGTCTTGGCGCGTTTATCACATTTGATATAAAGACGTGAGAGCTTATGACCAGATTCACGTCATCCGCCGGTGTGAAAATAGAGAAGACCACGACGAGCTCGAAATATGGCGGAACGCTCACCGACAGGCACTGGTACTGGTGAGTGTGGCTGGAACCTGATATCGCATAATGAAACTTGAAGCTTGGGTAGGTAGGGATGGAGATAGCTTCACCTACCGACTGACACAAATACTCAAAGGACACGGGTGTTTCGGTGAGTGTCTGAATTGAATCCGACGACCGCGACGACACAATGTCACCACTCCGTACAGCCGACTAGAACTCCGCCCAGCATACGCTAGAGGACTACCCCACGTGAGCGTCTGAACGAAAAGTCGACTGCCGTCCAAATCGGACAAGACCTGTTGCGGTCAGCAATAGCTGCTGTCATGCTGACGGATGAAGAGGGCTGAGGCACAATGGTCTCTTTCTTCGAAGCTGTTATGCTCCAGAAATAGATCGCTGAACGGGATCGGAAGAACGCCAATCCCAAGAATACAAAATGTCGGCGACGTTACCTTCCATCTATGAATCGCAGACTAATTGCTGCGGTAGTGGATCATTTAGTGGCCTGATCACATACCAGGGGAAATGGGGCCACCACACCGGTGTTGACAAGGGGAAATGTTTTTCTCCCGGGGTAGGGGCAGATAAAGTCCTCCCATAATAAAGCGTAGAAATTTTTAGTTGAAATACCGCTTACTTCTGAATCTTGAATATCAAAGGAGCAGCAGATCTGCAGGGATTTTCCATCTTTCAACGTAAAAAAGCCTACTTTCTAGCTATCATCATTTCTTTTGGATACGATATGATAGTTACTTTGAAACATTCGTCTTGGTATATTTATTACTAACGAATGAGAATTAACACAATTAATCAGTTATGCATTTGAATTACAACAAACGGGCCTTACACCTTATTCACGATTTGATTTCATTAATGTATTTATATATGGTTAATAATATGTCATTTTGAGTGTACTTGCGAACATGCACTTACTTGCAAACGTTCATTTTAGTATTAGAGTATAGATATTAAACAACAGTAAGTTTTAAACACGTGTAATTGAAAATGCGTAGCACACACGAAGCGGTCGCTCTAGGGCGCCTAGAGGTTTAATGCGCAGCACGATGTATACAGCGAAATATAAATCTTTTATAACGCCTTTTGAGAGGCTTGGGGTGGGCGACTAGCTTTTAATTAGTTATTAACATACCCACGTAAGTACGTACATAATAACTGTAAGTATTTTGTTATTTAGTGCCTGATTGTAATAAACAGTAATATCGGTAAAAAGAAACATAAAAGCCAGAGTATAACAATTAGATTGACTTTATTTATATTCAAAACTTATTAGTGTTTGCAATAAAAGTCAAGTTTTAAAAAGTTATAAACGAAGTCTCTCAGAACTCTGAAAGTCAATCTCGCTCTACCATAATGAAATCTAGGAGCAGACCTGAGTCTACATCTCTGAAATGATTTTAGAAAGTCAATAAACTAAAAAAAGTCGGTTTGAAGATGTAATTAATGATCTTAAAATCTTTTTTTAATTAAAATATATTACGCAATTTATTTTCATGTAACATCAATAACGTAGTTTTAAAATAAGTAACAAATTCGTCACAATAGCCTTAACCCAATTTCATATAGTTGCGAGAATTTCTTAACATCTTTTTACACTTTCTTTCTTGTTACATTTCGTAGTTCGTATGCAATTATTCTGCATGTTCTGTACTTATGTTTGGTTTGTTTATTGTATATTTATTTTTGTACACAAATTATTTAATGTTGGACTTAATGTCCCATGTAATTTTCCCAGTCAACCTTCGGGTGGGTGGGTAATATTTTACTAGATGGATTAGAGATTAAGGTTTTTTAAAAGCTAAATAATTGAGGGAAAGAAATAATGAAACTATTTCATTATTAACTTGTTCACTTTTTTTACAGGCCTGCCAAAGTGACTCTACACTGCCTGATGGAAAGCATAAATAGAACCCAATAGTTGTGGTCACCGTACTCATTGCTAATACAGACAATGCAGAATGGTGACTCACACTATGGCTGCCTAGTGACTTTCAAGAAATTAAATATATGTATTTCTTCAAACGTTTTGATGGCATTGCTCTCAGTCCTCGCGTTACCAAAAAGAGTATTCGAACTAGCAATTATTGTTGCGATTATTGCCCAATTCACATTTAATATTTTCTTGTAGCAGTCAAATATTTTGAATTTAATTTTTAACCCTACGCTTTTTCCATTTAACGAACACAATAAGATAGCTAATTTATCATATGCAAGGTTAACACGAATTGTAACATTAACATTATAAAACCGGTTGTACATTCAATACAGTCAACAAGTACATAGAATTAAAACTCGCTATCTCTTAATTGTAAACGTGTACAATTGCTCTACATAACATTCGGTTAAAACTCTTTTTTGTAACGTAAAACACAGTGTTGATTATATACAATTACTAATTGCACATAGTAATAGCTAATATGAAGTTCGCGCTTCAGAATAATTCGGTTCACTGCTGCCATCTAGAGCGAGGTCGACGTTTAGCACTTTGACATTCACCGTTCGTTATTAATTTATTAGTCATGTTACGTGCGAGTTTCATTGACTTCGTTATAAAATGAAATTGGTTTTATTTTTAAGTTTAACACTTACCAAGTACAAATAACGATAAGTTTATATATTTACGTTAAATAAACGTTAGAAAGGTTACATGTCACATATAGGAAGCACCAAGCAAGGAGAGTACACAATGAGCACCAGCCTACATGAGCGCTAGCCTGGGGTAGTTGAAAGGTCTATCTATTTCGTACGTGCGTCTCTGAATTATAATTATTAGGAATCTCCAGAAATTATGGTAGGATCACCTTACTCAATGAGCGGCATAACTTGGCAGTAGAAGGCGTAGTATGGACGCGTATAGATGTGGATGAATTCGTATTAGCGAAGCCCCTTTTTGTTTCCTTCTGAATATCTACCAAAATACCAATAAAAATGTACTAAACTTGCTTTGACATTACATACCTACCTACTCATGATAGTGAAAAATATAAATATAACAAGTCTCCTATTCTACCAATCAGTCGTAATCTTTGAAGGTAAGCCGAAACAAACACTTTTTTTGTGACGTGATTTTTCCCACGTAAAAGTGGTAAAGTCTGAGAGCATTCTCACAGTCCCCTTTACATACGAGATGCTAGGGCTAGCCCACTTGCCAGAGTTCACAACTATCTTCTTTCTATGACATAACACTTTGTGATGTTAATTGGTTCACGTCCAACATAAATTACTCATTAGCTCCAATTAGGTTATATATTTTATATTATATATATAATTACAACTAATTAGGTATTAGATGTAATTCTATTACAAACGTGAGAAAATTTTTTGTTAAAAATCGGATCTTAGCCATTTGAGTTTAATGTCAACTAATATGCTACAACCCAATTAATGACAAAAAACACAACATTAACAATAGGTGTTCTGAATAGTACTTTCCACAAAAGCGTCGGTAATAGGATTCGCGAGAAGGCCACGCTAAACTAAACCAACAATGATGCCATGACATGACCTCGACACGACCTCTGATCATAGAGGATTCTCAAAGTCTCTACCATTACTACTTTTGTATTTGGAATAAGGGTCGTCTAAAAAAAGCATAATTCTTTCTTCTCCACAGAATGAAAATATTTAACAGAGTTTTTAACGTGTACCTAATATGTAAATGAGAAAGGGGCGGCTTCCTGGCAGTCGCTTCTTTCGTTTAAAGGCATGAGAATGCGAAAAACGGCAAATAGGGATAAAATTACTGGTTCTAACAAGATTTAAAATTTGTAGAAGTATTATATGTCTTCTAAATAATAGAAAGATGAGAATATACTTGCATAAGATATACATAGCGGTTCACGGAGGTTTAGCCATGGTGCTATACCTTTTTTTTAAAGTGGGGAATGTTTTTCGCACCATACGGACGGACGGACGGAAGACGCGTGTTGAATTCGTGGAGAACCGGTCTACATGCTAAGCCCTGTGGCAGCCTACCTTGGTAGTCAGGAGGAGTTCCAGAAGCGCATCAGCGGCTTCTGGAGTCTTCCCTGCCGTATTCCACGACTGAGGTAAAATTTTAATTAAACAGTAGTTAAAAAAACCGAGACAACTATAGCAGGAACATAATAATGAAATGTATTCTCAAAGGATATACTCCTACTTATTTAACATGGTGTTCACTGGTAATTATTAAAATATATTGTTAAATTGGATTGCTTGCTAATAATTATACCCAGTCGGCAAAAATGGTGGTACACTCTACTCATTAATATACAAGTGATTATGTTGGCCTTGTGAAACTAGTTTCTATCCATATTGCAAATATAAAACTACAACGCCATGCGCATATACGCACAACGCACTAAATGAGGCAATAATGTATCAGCTTACCTCATAAGAGTCAGGTTGTTCACTGGCTGCTATACC
Source organism: Hypercompe scribonia (assembly GCA_949316085.1). Taxonomy (NCBI): domain Eukaryota; kingdom Metazoa; phylum Arthropoda; class Insecta; order Lepidoptera; family Erebidae; genus Hypercompe; species Hypercompe scribonia. The sequence continues at coordinate 11,143,746 of OX438975.1, forward strand.
GGCGAAAAGATGGCTGAGAGCTCGGGACATAAGGCCGGTCATAGTGTATGTTTTGCCCGCACCAGTTGCGCCGTACGCAAATACGGCACCCGCAAACCCTTTCAAGGTATCGCCAACCAAAGGGGCACACACTGCATCGTAAACTTCTTCCTAACGTGCACAAAAAATCATATTTGTAACGTTTAAGTCCAACCAACCAAGATCAAGTGCAGGACTGAATGCTTTACGTGCTCTCCGAGGCACAGAGTCTTTAAGACCCCAACTTACAACTCAAAAACTTTTTTTTCCCAATCCGAGAATCAAACCCGAGATTTCTTGATCGGCAGTTGCATACGCTAACCGCTAGAGCAACGAAGCACACATACATAATATGTAGATAACACCTAAACTCCGAAAACATTATTTGCAGATCATACAAATATATGCATAACACCTCTTTGCAATGGCAAGGCAAGTATTAAAAGTATTTAAATACTGGATTATACAGTTACTCGTAACGTAGCTGTCACATCATCGCATATATCGTATAGCAGTGTGGGCTGATAAAGCACCAATCTTCTTGGTATTTTGTATAATAGTCAAATCTCCATGATTGATAACAAGCTATCAGATGCATAATTATACAGATATGACCATACAGGTTATTTATACAGATATGACCGATATATACTATATAATATATAAAAAATAACAGGGTACTTGACTGTGAACGTAAAATAAACTCCACTTACTGTATCTTAAATTCATACCTTGTTACCTAACGATGGCAATGATAAAAATAACTTATCTTATCGACTTCAGTGACGCTTACAATACAGTTATATTATAAACACAACAGTCTTTAAAAAATAAAACAATGTATTAATTACGCAAGATTTTACACGTGAATCCATAGCTGTTCTTATTATAGCCTGTAGGTACATATTTTTTTTATCTTTGATGCCTTTTTTTAAGAGCATTTCATTTCAAGTAGAATGTTTTTGACAGAAGGAAATAATAACTGTATAAGAATCCATATTTTCTTTATCTTGATAAATGGAAACGTGAATGAGCAATATTAAATTATAAAAATTACAGATTCATTGAAGCATAAACAATAATATTTCGTTAGTTGCTTGCTATCAGTGGCTATTATTTCGTTTGCGGTATGCATTTATAAACTGCTATTTTTGAAAAAAACAATACATCTAAAAAAAATTAATATTTTACGGAACGTAAAAGTTGTGTAATTTTGTACGTACTTGTGTGCTATTTTCGCCAAATACTCTGTCGTATACGTAATGTTTGTCGTTTAACCTCCGCTGACGTAGGACGTCGCGGCGGCTGTCCGCCTCTTCCTCTAACACCAACATCTGATAACACATAGGTTTCATTATCATCTTGATATACCTTTTCCCTTAAAACTTTGCTGTTCATTAATGGAAATATTGCCCGGTTTAAATGTGATCTTCGTAACTGATTACTTAAATAAAATCACTCCAAGTACATATGTTATTAAAAAAATAGAAATTAACTTGTCACAATAGAATAATTATGTGTAATGTTATACTGTGTCAAGTGAACAATATGTAACTAAAAAACTTCCTTTTAATGAGGATAGAAAATGCGTTGGACTCATTACAGGCGAAAATATCAGAATCATTAAAATAAAAATATAATCAGAATAGTCAAAAAACTCTGCAATGCCAGGAATACTGTTACTAAGAAACTTGATACAGAAAGTCAGAGCAGGAAAATCTCGTGTGACATTTGGTAGACTAATATCTGGTTATCTGTTGAATGGAAAAGTGCATATATACATATATGCCTGTAATAACACTACAACCTTGTGTCCTTTCTCTTACGTCAACCTGCTGATGATGATGATAACGAGTCTTTACACTAAAGTCCTTAACAATCGGTGCGACAGTTGAAAAAACAAAGTCACAATCGCTTTGATAAGTTAAGATTTATGTAATATATAAGGGTATTATGTAACCTTATCGCTGACCACGTGCACGATGCGGGGACCTTCATCTGGTCGATGCGGCCGCACTCGTACCGCTACCTGTTAAAAATATGTTAAATGTACTGAATCTAGATCAATTTCGTAATTAATTTAGTTATTTACTGTTTATATATACATATTTATATATACATCCACAGATTTCGGTTTCAGAAAGATCACTTGTAAATTACTAACAGTCTAAGTGAAAAGCTTTACCGTTGGATATCGACGTTCCAACATTGGTTGAGAAACATCTCTAAACCGCTACTCATCCATATTACTTCTACTGTTCCCTGGGCCAGAGATCTTCCTTATTCGAAAGTTTTACCTTCAGGTACCGTACCGGGTCGGGTACGGTACCACGCCTGCGGTTGTTGATGTTGACAGAGAAAAATTGGTGTCGGAGGTGGGATTAAAGGATATCGTTGTCATCTATTACCACCTCCGTTAATAATTTTTTAAGAGCTGGATTATACTATTCGATGAAATACAGATTGACATGAGAATTAGACAAATTTATTTCAATTAATTTAGTATGCCTCTGCCTATTCCTTTGGGAATATAGACTGACTGATATACACTTGCACTGCTCACTGTCCTTCATACTTGTTTACTCCCTGCATCGTAGGATTGTAGTACCTCTCTATATATATAACATATTTTCGGACTTCTCACGTACAAATTCTAGGAAGTTTTTAGAGTTTCCCTAAAAATCTTTCAGTAAGCCTTGACACCCCTTTGAGTATATCTAAAGCATCATGAAATATTTTAAAACATTTGATTGGTTCCAAACGTCTTAGCTTGGAGCAACGGTAACGATATGGATCAATTTAGTATCAGTGTATCCTACCATTATGTACCTACTGAACTGCTTGAGATGTTATTTATCGTATAGTAACGACAGTATTGATTACGAAAAATAGGATTATTATGAGATTACTGTGCTACCGATTACGATAAAAAGCAATATAGATCTTATCGGTCGATTGATTGCCAATAATCCCTGATAAGAGGTTCTGAATAATATTCAAACGTATGTTATAATGCGTAGAGGCGTGCAAAATTTTATCGTAAAAACTAAAGAAAGTATTGAAACCTCTGCTTTGCAGCTAACCAATACGTAGGACACCCTTCTATAATGCTAGATGATAAGGCAAGTAATTTGGCATACTTTTATGTGTTTCCAAGTAAAAAAGCACACTTTATGAGGACAATGTAAACATCTGTCCATCGATTATTTGTGAAATAGGTGCCTATATACCAAATATAATATTAAAGTATTACTATTTATTTTAATTAGAGGTTTTAATAAATACATAATCTAGTGATTCTCAACAAATATAAACGCAAATTCAAATTACCTCGATCTTTTAATTTATGAATTCTCATCGAAAATTTATTTATATGTGTAGGTACAAATTTTATATTAATGAGTAAAATATTGCAATTTAGAAATCGATTAGTAAATTTCATTTAAAACTTTATTAACTCTGTTTTATTTGTGTAGGTACGTAATAAATGTCTAAGGTGAAGCAAGCAATCCTCAGATTGAACTTCAGTTTTGCGTTTTTAAGTTCTCCTTTTACTTGTGATATACAACCTTGGCATTGGCTACAACTCGTAAGCCTAGATTGCCTAGACAAAAGAAAACTACTTAATCTAGGTTTTGATTTATCTATTTATGGGATGCATTGCCTAAGATTGGTAAAATAATTTCAATTTTACCTTTTACATTCGTTCTTTTCAATCTATTTAACAGACACCAAAATGGTAAATGTTGTTCTTGTAAACTGGAGCTCAGTAACGATGATTTTACTAAATTCAGTAACTTTAAAGAAAAATAGATGAAATCTGAAATAAAGATAGTAACCTGGAAACTCGCAAAAGACCTTCGTTTTCTCTCACAAAATCTAAATAGGGTTCGCTTAGACGTGGAGAGCGGATTCTGGATTTTGTGATTTCGTAATAATAGTTGTTCCTGACTCCCTTCTATCTTAGGAGCAAAGTAACACACCGTGTGGTTTTAGTCGGTCCAATTCCGGCACACCACCTCACCACAAACTCCGGCTGTGAGATGACCCGAGGAGGTTTGCACACGTTATAAAAGAGAGTTTGTTCAGGTATTAATTTCTCTTTGCTAAGTAAGCAAACTACGTAGGACTCATTCACTATGAGTCCTACGTAGTTTGCTTCCTTAGTCGCCTCTTATGACACCCACAGGATTAATAGGGATGGTGATAATCCGTATTTTTAGTCCGTCACACCGCTATCGCTTATCTCGCGTTATTTTAAAGTTACCAAACTTTAAAGAAAGGCAATTAAAAGGAAATACTCGTAATTCAAAAGTAGTTATTAACAGCATATTAGATGAAAAATCTTTTATGAAAAAAGTAAGTTTCAAGTTATGCTTACGGAAAATTCACTTAAAGTAGACGTCCCAAATCACGGTCATTGATCAATCGTCAAAAACAGGGGTTTTTACAATGAAAATTATAACAATAGAGCCACATACATACCTTAACATAAAATATTTAAATGTATATAAATTAAAAGTTGTGTAACAATTAGCATTATCTAAACATTAATATTGGACTTTTCAAAATTTCATTCGCCGAACACGAAGTTAGGAAAGAATATAAGTTTAACAGAAAAGGAAATACCATTAGCTTCTCTTCGGTAACAGTGCGGATACTTCCATGAGGTCTATCAGCGTTGGATAAAGTGCTCTGAGTCATGGCATTACTCCCTCTTCTCAAGTGCATCCAAAACTAAAATAACTACTGTCAGTACACTCACAAAAATTTTAATTAATGAGATGAATCACTATGAAATGAATTATTTATTATTTTAGAATCAAGTTAGGTATAATCTCCAGTAATTATGTTAATTAAAAGATGTGATTGAACATCACATAAATATATTCGGGGTGTGGCGTCAAGCATTGCCCGCCCTCGTAGCTTCACGTGGACTGAGCGTTGGTCAAAATACAGGTTTTGCTTTGGGCGGTCGCTGGGGCAACAGCTAAACCACACAAATAAAAGTTTCATGCGCCGTCACGTCAACTGTTATTAATTACGTACTCACATACCTATACTTCATAAAGTCCCAAATATTAGATGTCATTGAATCTATTGTTTATCATAAAGTCAATTTTGCAAATGGTCGATTGAAGGGTTTCCTATTTAAATGAAATAATAATACTTTTTACTAAAAGGTAAGTTCTATTGTGTTTAAAGAATTTTTGAAAAATTACTGAAATAAGAACTTGCAAAGATTTAAAGTTTAGATAATAGTTCTACCACATCAGTATGTTTCAACCTTCAACCTCAAACTCATAACGTTAGGTATTATAATAAAAAATGTAATCATTTTATTAAGGTTTCACAAAATCTAGAGGCACGCCTCTGAAAGTACACAGCATCCGTATTTTTGTCTATGTCTGCTTAATCGTGATGTTAAACAATGATTTTATGGCAGAAAAAGAAACGAAAATTGAAGAAAATACTTTTTTTTATATATATAAGGTATTTCTCGTGTACTAGGATTCTTTATGTCTACGCATTTTTTGGAACTTTTCCGAATGGAAAAATCGCAGAATTCAAAATGGCAAAATCTATTTCGTAAAAGCTACGCCAAAATTATTATATCAAACTTTAAACTTTTGGTATACATATACCTATATAATGATAAAACTATCATTATGTAGGTATGTGTGATAGGTATATATGAAATATCTAAACATAAAAATAATATTAAAATTAAAAGAATATTAATAAATATTGTGCCTTTTCGGTTTGGATGACGACTTTCTCAAATATTAATCACGTGCAGATTGTTTTCTAGGGTGGCTGGATTTCAATGTGTGCAGCAGACACCTGGTAAATCAGCAGGACACGGAAGAAATATCTCTGTTACGCTCTCTCTCTCTCGTTTCGCTACCTAGTATACGAAAATCACCTCCTCACAAAACGAGATGATGGTTACATGACCATTTGAAGCATTTATCTTTTTTTTTAATATATTTATCATACAAACCGAACCTTAAATAAAATTTACTTTCTTTTAAAAATATCTCAAATTTGTAATAAAACATGACTAATTTTTGCTCGCAGTTCTGATTGGCACGTATGTGTATCAGTAATAGTGGTAAAAAATGATCTATGTCTTTCTTAAATATACAAAGAATCTCCATTCTCCGTGGTTTAAAATTGGTTCAACGTGAAATTATTACAGGTAGGATATATGTACGACTCTTGTCTTGCATATTTTGTTGCTGTCTGTCACTGCAAAGAGAAGGAATACTTGAAATAAAACTACCAACTCGTTTGGCCAGCGTGATACGAGTATAGTCAGTTAAGCCTCCTTGCTAAGGAGAGTTGTATGTACAGCAGTGGACTGTTAAAGGTTGTTGATTATTGACGAATTACAAAGAACAAGTAATAATATTTTTTTTAATATAACTTTTTTTTGTATTTAATATTTAGAAATTACAATTTTTAGACCACTTTATACAAGTATCCTTTAATTTCCTTTAGAAATCGAAAAAATAAGAAAAAATATTATAGGTATATTAAACATTCAAGATCCACAGAATATGTGTAGTAATAATCTATAAGTGTAAATATGTATATAGTATAAAAATTATAACATGTCGATGTCTGTACATTACAGATGTTGAAGAAAAATTAATAAAGGTGATCTCTGTTAAAGAAACAAAACTCAACACAACAGTTTTAAAATTTTATCTGTTTACCTGTGCGTTCGTATGCGCTAATCTCAGAAAATACTTAACCAATTTAGATGCAGTTTTTATTTTATATTGTGGTAAACTTCACTTAAAATATTGTTTAATTCAATCACTTCACAAAAAATAGTTATATCTTTAAAAATCACGTTAAATAAGTGACGTGAATAATGTGGTGCTGTTTTGCTTATATAAAGTTATCTTCTAATCCATATCCTCAAACTAATCGCAGCAAAAGACAAATTTTATTTTTACAAAATTGCCAAGATAATGAAACTCGTTATTTTTATACACTCGCATATGATTTACGTTATAAATTCACCTAAACATTACTTTATACTTCTTATTCTAACAAAAAAATATTAAAAAAGGATTAAAATAGTTAGATGTACGTAACTGTGGACTTTCTTGTAGGTCTACTGAAACTATCTTTACAGTACATTAAATTCTGAAATTGGAATCGTTACCGATGAAGCGCGCGACTATTAAATTTTCCTACGTTTGGGTTTACAATTGTTGATATTTTTTATCATAATTAACCTAAATCGATATCACTCGGAAAGAGCTTAGTTTCTATCAGTGAAAGAATTTTTAGAAACGGAGGGTTGGATCCAGAGATTCATGGTTTCAACAAGTTGGATACTTTTCGGGTGCACATAGGCACGCGTGTATGTAAAGAGCGGCGAGTGTCCCGCTGCTGATTGCTGCCTATAGCATTCACTTATTCGTAGCGAAAGCACGTATGTCATATACGCACAGCGCTCCCTATCGATGACACATTGTTGTTTATGTATACTAAGATAATTAAAAAAATGTGATAAGTGCCAAAGTGTCTGTCCGTCAGCCTTTAACAGCCGAACCGATTTAGATGATTTTTATATAATGATACTCGTAGTTTCAGTCTCAGGAACGCTTTACACGGGATAGTTTTGTTCTAAAAATCACCGTTTAAGTAGGTGGGATTTTGTGTGTGGAACCAATAAACTGCTGAACCGGTTTTGGTATTGGTAGCTTGAGTTGTAAGAAAGGATGTAAAACGCCTTTTTACGATAAAATGATTTTTCTATTTGAACTTATACAAAAAAAATATACTTTTTAGTTATATTTATTACACAAGTGTGTTTTTTGATTATTAAACTATAATTTGATTTTTTGTTATTGTCAGTACACACATCAGTATAGCAGGTAGGTCTGATTTACATACAATAATTGCCAGAGAACCGTTTAAAGGATGTTTGACATACAGATAAGTCAAGAGTTTGCAATATCCTATATAGAATAAAATATTTTACATTATATGCATAATTCTTTATACTTAGTTTGTTTTATTGTCTAATACCAGTATTATTAATCTAAGTACCTATACTTTGCTAAAATCTTCACCAGTAGAACCTAATCGGTCACTAAAGTCCACACAAGACATTTATGCAATACATATTGTACAATTCATATAGCAACTAGTTTTACCGTGCCATGCATCACAGAAACCCTGATGATGAACTAGCTTAATACCTTAAAAGTATTGGTATGTACTTTTATGTTTTGACTTGATAAACCTTAATCACTTTTGTAAGGACCTGCTTTTATTGTTCTACTCGTTTGTCCCCTTTTCCATAAAAAACATTACTTATCACCTCATAAATCCAGAGCAGTATCAATAGGATTTTATTAAGTTTCTCCATCCCGATTACTGGCTTTAAAAATAGTCTTCGTAGCCTAAGACTTAATGGCGTCGTATATTCTTCTAGGTTTTGGGTATATTTTTTATTTTTTTTTATTTTAAGAGCCTGCCAAAGTGACTCTACTCTGCCTGGTGGAAAGCATGAATAGAATTAGAATAGTTGTGGTCACCATACTCATTGAGAATACCGACAATGCAGTATGGTGACCCACACTATGGTAGATGGTAGCCTAGTAAAATGCTTTTTCACACCTCGCTTGGGGGACGTAAAAGGCATGACAGTCATCGTGGCATTGTATTGCACACACTTACCACGACAATTTACCCCTGCATCAATGGGCCTCCGGTCTCGCACTCACCAACGAAACACAAGAGCACGTATGCTATCGCTTTATGTTGATCTTCTGTGAGAGGGTAGTACTGCCCCAGTCGAGCCTGCCTGTTTGACCTGAAATCAGTGTGGCTCTACTACCCCTAGCCTAGCTTAGTAATACAAAGCCGTGTGTTGCAGATGTATGTTTCAAACTAATTACATGAACAATTAAAATAACTTGTGTTGTGAAAAATTAGCCTACATAATTATTTACACTAAGCAAACATATACATACCTAATCTATACATACCGTATCACCTCTTGGACGGTGCAACCAAATATCATCTGGAAACTTTGGACTCAGTTGACCGAAGAGCCCGTAGTTTAATTAACAACGAAAAGCTCTCAAATAGCATACAACACACCCTTGAGCATCGTCGTCGTGTTGCCAGCTTGTGTATAGGATACACTTTGGAGAGTGCTCGAAGGCTCTCTTCGAACTAATTGAGCCATCTCCATTCCTTTATCGGACTACTAGGCGCAGGCAAAAATTTCATCCACACGTTGTTGACATACCCAAAAGTCGAACTAAACGGTTTGTCAGCTCTTTTTTGGTGAGAGTCGCCAAGACTTGGGACGACCTGCCTGGGTCTATTCTTCCTAATGACATGAACTCTAGAGCCTTTAAGAGTAGAGAGAACAGGTATCTTTTGGATGGGCATGTACCACCTTCGTCTTTATCTGCACTTTCCATCAGGTGAGTTAGAGGACAATGTCATGTCCCTCCAACATAAAGGTAGGATCGTCCGACCAGGTGAGGTGATCATGCCTGGCGGGCCGCGGGCCTATGGTTGATGTTGGGATGTTATATATATATGCTAGGAGGGATCTGGATGTCATAATAACAGCTATTCCCGGATCCCTCCTATGTCAGGCGCAGTGTGGCACACCGTGTGGTTTTAGTCGGTCCGATTCCGACACACCACCCCGCCGTAAACCCCGGTGAGGTGACGGCCCGAGGGGGTTTCCACACGTTAAAAAAAAAATTGGGTTGTTATACAGGGTGTGGCGTAAATAGTGGTCCACCGTTCAGGGTTAGGTACATCAGGTAGGTACCTACACCATACCAAAATTTTAAACCGGTCCGCCGACTGGTTACAGAAAAAAAAATATTTTTAATTTTTTTTAAGAAATTCCCATTTTCATTACGAATTTGACCACAGTTTCAACAAAAAACATTATTTTTGATTTTCTATTCGTGTTTATTCATGTTGAATGTATGAGCTATCATAAAAAAATAAAGATTTGTATTGAAATTGTAGCCTTTACGAGAAAAAGTGATTTCTTCTCAATTCTTAACCTAAATTTTATCGCATCACTCATATTCAGGAGCGTTTTTTGAAAAAAAAATGTACTACACTGTTAGTGCCCATGCATTTAAAAATATGCTCATGATATACTGATTATAAAATGGTATAATAGTACCGCTTTTCAAAAATAGAAAAAAAAATACTGCATTTGTAACTGAAAATAAGTAAGTCTACCTGTTACCATTTTCGCAACATAATATTGAAACAAAAATTTCGTCTACCTAATTTATGTGCCCATTCTTACTGTAAACTTGGTCACAGTGACAACGACAATATTATTATTGTAATTGTATTGGCAAATGAGAACACAAAAGTTACTACAGACAGGGTATTAAAAAAAAACAACTTTGACATCATAATTATTTATTTATTGATTATTACAATCGGTGCTCAAAATGGCCCCCATTCGCAGCTATACACGCTCTGCACCGTCGAATAAAGGAGCGTTTAAGACGTCGAGCAAACCCGCTTTCATTGATTTTTCCAGCTGCTGTCAGAATCCTGGTCCTTAATTCTTCAATATTATTTATTGGTTCCTTGTATACGTCTTCCTTTAAGCATCCCCAATAAAAGAAATCCAAAGGATTAAGGTCTGGGGAGCGTGATGGCCATAGTATTGGGCCTAACCGCCCTATCCATCTGTTTGGATAGGCCACATTAAGGTGCTCTCGTACCCTTACTGCATAGTGAGCGGGACAGCCATCATTTTGTAGCCACATGCTGTCTCGGATCTCTGTAGGGACACTTTCTAGAAGTACGTGTAAATCTGTCTGTAAGAACCCAAGATACCTTTCTGCGGTTAAGGTTTCTGGCAGTTCGAATGGACCAATTATTTGTCCATTAATAATGCCGGCCAAAAGGTTTATTTTAAATTGGTATTGCGATTGATCTTGTCTCATGACGTGCGGATTTTCTAACTGCCAGCTGTGCAAGTTGTGTAAATTTAAATATCCATCTTTTCTGCAAGATGATTCGTCACTCCAAAGTATTTTATTAAAAAAAGACATTTTTTCAGGTACAGAGCGACCTTTTTTTATAGGACACGACATGATATAGAATTATTTGGAGACGTGGAGTCAAATATCAGTTGTAAGATTGAGACTTTGTTTTATTTAATTCCATATTTAAATGGGTAAAAACAAAAAGACAACATTTTTGTTTAAATATTATGTTGCGAAAATAGTAACAGGAAGACTTATCCGTTTTTTATTACAATTGCAATAAAAAAAAAACTATTTTTGAAAAGCGGTACTATTATACCATTTTATAATCAGTACATCATGAGCATATTTTTAAATGCATGGGCACTAACAGTGTAGTACATTTTTTTTTCAAAAAACGCTCCTGAATATGAGTGATGCGATAAAATTTATAGTACGAGATCCCGCTGCAAAAACACTACGTTCATTACGTTTTGAGTGAAACACACATTTCTACATACGTTTATGAATAGGAGAATACATTGATCAACACGCAGCCAGTAAAAAGTGGCCGCAAGTAATTTTAATTAAATTAATGTTAATTAATTTTCCAAAAAAAATTCCGTTCACTTCTCTTTTAAATAAAATGTCATCCACATCATAATAATGCGTATAAAGAATTCAAAAATCCATAGGAGCCGTTGCACGCTCGGCCGCAACTACCTCGCAGCCAGGTGTAAGCAGGTAATATTTTGATTTATTTATACGTTCATGACTTACACGCTTGTTTTTTACATCAAATTAAAGCTAATTTTTTTTCTAATATTATGATATGCCGCTGCCTGTGAAAAAATAGCCGCAAATTAGGGGTGCTATTTGTTAAAGACGCGAGATATTATTAGTTTTACTACACAAAAAACACTTCTTCATTTTTCTAAAATGTTAACTTAACTTTAACAACGTAATAACAAGTTGAATAAGTAAATAATATCAACAGTATTGTGTACAACGAGCTCCAAAACGTGGTTATAATATAAGAATAATTCAGCTGTACTATTGAGAACCCTATCTATCGACGCATGCGCAATGGCTTTGAATAGTCACACAGCTGGCATTCGCCATCCTCATCTAACAAGTGGCGTTGCGCGCTAACTCTCTTTCACTTTATCTCGAATATCTCGCGTCTTTAACAAATAGCACCCCTAATTTGCGGCTATTTTTTCACAGGCAGCGGCATATCATAATATTAGAAAAAAAATTAGCTTTAATTTGATGTAAAAAACAAGCGTGTAAGTCATGAACGTATAAATAAATCAAAATATTACCTGCTTACACCTGGCTGCGAGGTAGTTGCGGCCGAGTGTGCAACGGCTCCTATGGATTTTTGAATTCTTTATACGCATTATTATGATGTGGATGACATTTTATTTAAAAGAGAAGTGAACGGAATTTTTTTTGGAAAATTAATTAACATTAATTTAATTAAAATTACTTGCGGCCACTTTTTACTGGCTGCGTGTTGATCAATGTATTCTCCTATTCATAAACGTATGTAGAAATGTGTGTTTCACTCAAAACGTAATGAACGTAGTGTTTTTGCAGCGGGATCTTAGACTATTAGGTTAAGAATTGAGAAGAAATCACTTTTTCTCGTAAAGGCTACAATTTCAATACAAATCTTTATTTTTTTATGATAGCTCATACATTCAACATGAATAAACACGAATAGAAAATCAAAAATAATGTTTTTTGTTGAAACTGTGGTCAAATTCGTAATGAAAATGGGAATTTCTTAAAAAAAATTAAAAATATTTTTTTTTTCTGTAACCAGTCGGCGGACCGGTTTAAAATTTTGGTATGGTGTAGGTACCTACCTGATGTACCTAACCCTGAACGGTGGACCACTATTCACGCCACACCCTGTATATATACTAATTGCTATGAATATTTCTATATCGTGATACAGGTGAGCAGTTGCTCCGTAATTCGTTAATCCATAGTTCAGCGTGTCTTCGATTGATGGTGCCGTAGTTTATCTGTTGCACTGTATGTGAAAGTCACCACAAATTAAACAAGCAAAAAAGTTATTAAAACTTTATTCAGTTGACCATGACCTATAAAAACGTTAATTATTTTTATAATTGAAATGGATAATTTTATAAAGGCAATAGACACCACCGTACTTATTAGCCTTGATGTCATGTCAGTAGTAAAACTATAAATTTTACTGGAACTTTACCAGATTAGTATAACCTTGATTTACTAGCTTTTTAAACTGGCTGTTGCCTTAGTTATTACTTACATTTATTTTTAACAACACCTAATCGTTTGGTATTTGCCATGTGTATGTAACTAAATTATAATTATGAAAACATGAATATTTATCCACCTTGCTCTACCTTTCCGAGACGACCATTTGTGTGCAAGTATAACTGACAGTTGTAGAGAGAAGTCAGTACTTATGGTATGCAGAAGACAACCAGCTTTATATTAAGCAGATATTAAAAGTGTGACTGCATCGATGTCGAGGTGGCGGTTCAGAACATAAGCAAAAAAGGCATATTTATAGTAAGTAAACGTTTATTTTTAAAACTATTTTTAATTATTATATAGCTATACATACAATAATGCTTTAAACAATTCTTTTAAATAGTACCCGGTGCAAACAATTTAACTCCTCTATCAAACAATTTAAATAGGTATCGAGACATCTTCATGTCCATTGTATACAAATGTTCTGTATCAAACTTCAAACTTGGGTATTTGATTGTTAGGTGGCCTGAAACATCTGAGCTCAAGCCAGATGGCAAGTTTTCAAGTTCCAAAACAGTGTGTGCTTTGTGACACAGAAGATTGGACATAACACTTGTGACATCATCTTCATTGGCCTTGTGACAGTGAAAAACTATGAATGAGTTGTTGTAACTAGTAACTAACTCAATCAACTCTTTACAAAATCTATTTATTTCTTGTAGTGAATAATTCAAGTCATATAAATGTGTTACACCATCCATAACAACATTGACTGCATCATGTTTCTGATGGATGGAGGCTATCCTTTCTCTCACTTCTTGAAATAATTCTGGCAAAGAGTTATCCGACAGCAAATTTTGAGCACAATGATGCCCTAAATTGTAGAAATCAACCAGTCCAGAATCCACATATTTTTGTAAATTGTAATTCATTCTAAGCCCCACATTTTGGTAATGTTGAAATGAATTATGAGTTGAAACCAAACACAAAGCAGTTTTTTTCTTGATGCAATGGTTAAGAACACAACTAGTAACAAAAGAGCTATCACATCTGTTTATTTCTTTTACAACAACCACTTTACTTGATAAAGTTTTGTCCAATTGAAGCAAGGTTATGATATCTGATGACATCTTGTAACGTTTATAGTCAAAATAAAACTACGCGTACGTTAAACACTCAAATTTACACAGTACTATCGATGATTACAAACTTTAGTTCCAGTTTGTTACTCTACGACGGACGAGCGTCGTTCAGTCACCAACTACGTAATGGTTACTTTACACTCGCGGCGCGAACACATGAAAGATACACTCCGTGCGGCCACAGTCAATACTTGTTAGTTTTCCGGTAATACTGCGTTACTTAAGAAATATTATGTAATCTATACTATTGCAATAAACATTTAATTTATGTAACAGTTGAGAGTGAGTGAAGTTGTTTTTGATCGAGTTTAAGTGAAATTAAAAAGTAAGTACCTTCTATCAAATATAACATATAAGACAAGTAGGAAAGTCAGGAAACTGTCAGTGAAAATTACAGACAGCCTTGACATGACCGTTTTGAAGGTTATTTTTGCACGCTTAGCGTAGATCCCTTTAAACTCTTCACCTATTTTTTTTATTAAAAGAGCACTCGGACACTGATTTGTCGTGTAAATCGTATTCGACGCGAAATAAGCATCTCACAGTAATAAGCGAATTTTTTTAATAAAATTGTTTCACACAGTAAGCCCTGCGGCCCGTGAAGTGATCCATTGCGACAAAATTTCAAGAAAGGTTGAATGAAAGCTAGTAGTCAGACCTTAGATTCAATTGTCAACAAATTCTTGGCCCACTTGTATTTAGTATTTAGTATTTTCTTTAGATTACGTAGTACAGTTTGATGTGTTTTAGAGCAACAATTAATTTGTTTTTATCTTTGAATAAATTAATTATTATACTTAATTATATTTTTCCTCAAAATGTTTTCCAAAACAAAAAGTATTAGTAGTTAGTAGTAAAATAGTTTTAGAAGTTCATTAAACACCATATAATTATCAGAGTGAGAATTCTAGGACAAAGAGCCCGTTAAAAATGGATGATTATTAAAGGCTTAAGAAATTGTATAACAAAAAGAAATGTTTAAAATTATGCAATCTTCAATGAGATCGAAAAATGCTGTAGGAATTACCACTTCCATGGAGAAATAATTTAACAATTAATTTATAAAG
Organism: Hypercompe scribonia; assembly: GCA_949316085.1. Lineage (NCBI taxonomy): Eukaryota > Metazoa > Arthropoda > Insecta > Lepidoptera > Erebidae > Hypercompe > Hypercompe scribonia. Next base: position 11,159,223 of record OX438975.1, read on the forward strand.
AGTACGAATAGACTTCGTGACACAATTAAAACCAGGCACTAAATTATCCTTAAGTTGTATGAAGCAGTCCATTCGCATTCATGCATCAATTTAAAACAGTGATTCACGTCTGATAATTCACATTTCTTTTACATTTAGTAATCTTAGACTGTGTAATTTGTACAAATAAAGATTTATTTTTAACATACTTTAGGTTTTATTAGATTAAATAGTATTTTTGTACTTTAAAAGTTACTGGACCCTCATTTTGTTCAATTGACATTTAACTCATACTGAACCTTTAAACCACCACACCATCCGTGCGATAGGGTAGTGGTTTAAGGGTTCACCACTGAGGTTTCTGCACTGTGAAAGAATTCTTTGTGTGATCTAAAAATTGTAATTATGAGTCTGAGTGTTTTTGTGTCCATTTCATATGTGTTTGTTAAGTGGTCGACGACGCAAGATATATTCCTGATGCGGAAGTTAAGTTTTTAATGAAAAAAAATAGAAAAATGATCAAACGAGAATGATAGATCCTGTACCGCTTGCAATATGTAATGGATGCATGGATGGAATTATACCACTTATAAAGTGTATGGTGATACACTCAACTCTTTTCATGGCATTATCATATTTTTAGAACTTTGCTAAAAGTATTTAAATTCTTCCCACAAAGTTATTACAACTGCAAGAACAAAACGCAATTCTGCGATTTCTAAACTTGCCGATGTCCGAAAATACTTCTATATAATTAAAAATATACATTAATTACATAAAATAAATGATAAAATATTTAAATCAATGTTGATGAATGAGCTTAGTAAGAACATCGTATGTAAACGATTGACATAGATTTTAAAAATGTGATATTTCGCCATCTGGTAGGCAGCAATGGCAACTAATTTATATGAGCTATGACAGCCAGCTGTGATGTCGGTCGATTTAATACAGGTATTGCATTGTAAACTACAACCTGAAACAACTTTTTAACGTAAAATTTCAAAAATCAGACAGCTTAAATTGTTAATTTTGATGATATTACCAATCAAATAAATACAAAAATATTTCTTTCATGATATACGCAAGGCGCTTTGAGTCCCATACATACCTGCCATTGTTATTTTAAATTTAGAAATAATTATCTTCTAATCTAGCTATTCATGAAGGCTGTGAAAAAATATTTTAATCATTGGAAACTAGCCTCAATTCAATTCAATTCATTCAGCCTAAAATTCAATCAGTAAAATTTTTATACTTAAAGATTCACTATACGGAATACTTTTATGTTTTATATTACAAAGGACAAAGACTAATAAAACATTCTGAAACAAACAACTGCTTCATCTTAAATCCCGAATCATAATACTGTATAAGGTAGAAAAAATATAACGAAATATAGAGAGAGGTAGGGTAAGGCTATTTATTAAAACAAAAGGTCTTTGAATTTTTGTGAAAATTTTGATAATTATAACAATCTATATTAGTATTTTTTATATTTAATTGATAAGGATTGCTCCATAAAATTTATTTTTACGTTCGTTTTGGAACCTTTGGTACTTTACTTCACAAATTACTAATGTAACTGGGTTTAGGGTTTCTGTTTTCGTATTGGCCTATTCGTTTATTTACTATAAAATTTTAAAACTGATGATAAATACTGATAATCGATAAATACTGAAAAAGAACTGATATCTAGTAAATCCAAAACTCATTTTTTTCATTATTTATTTCGATTAGCATTTTAATTTAGTCAAACATCTTGTTGTCTTTATACGGTTCCTTATTTAATAACAATCATTTTGAATCAAAATATGAGAAAGTTGAGCATTGCCTCGACCAATCTCACTAATAATATTGCATAAAGATGAAAGTTTCTGTGTGTTACACATTTACACAAAAACGGCTGCACAGATTTAGATGAAATTTGGTATGGATAAAGATTATAGAATACACATAGGATTCTTTTTATAAACAAACGAAGTATTGAATTATTCTTACAACTGATTTTAAAGAAGATATCATCACTTTAACTTGCAGCAGTTAGTCCTAACTAATCCACCTCTGACCCAATAGAAAGGACAGTTGTAACGCTATAGAGCACTTGGCTCTAAACAGGCTCATATTCATTGTCAATAGTGTTTATCTTTTACGTTTAGATATTCTCGATGCAAAGAATGTTATAAAGTCGAGGCAACACCCGTTATTACGGCACTCTTGTACAAAATTTAACCGTACTTTTGGGTGAGATCATTTCTAAAAACCAAAGAAACTGGTAAAATGTGATTAAGCTACGTCCGCTGCCATGAAATAGTACAATTAAAAAATGCTTTCCGAAAGTAATGATTGATAACTGAATTTCAAGGAAATGTTTATTCGTGTTACCAACCCTACTGTTGTGACAGTAGATTTACTGTTTAACATTGATGCCTCTGTTTCTGTTTCCACATAAACACAAAAAAAAAAGATTTCAAAGAGAAAAATGAGTCTGAAAGTACTGAAGCTGAAATAATTGAGAATGAAAGTGGAAAATAATTTTAATTTGTATTTTATTCTGATTATTTTGTTTTAATTTTATGAGAAAGTATGAAATGTCTCTCTTTATTCCTAATTTTTTTTTTATGAATGGCTGTTTTTTTTTGCTTTTCGGGGTTGGCAGCACTGATGTTTATGTCATTTCTGACAAAAGTAATTTTGTGTAATTCAAACGTGTCATAATATCATCTCGACGTCAACATACCTCAATCACGTTTAAATTGTTTGAATGCAGTAGCAAGATTTCTAAAATAAATTATAGAAAAATGACTAATAAAGAGTCTAAATTACTTATTTGAATCTGTATTAACATTAAAACTACTATTATTTTTTACTTTTAGGACATGTAATAAGTTATAAAGAAGCAGCCCTGAATAGATACAGAAAAAAATATCAAAGAAGGTTGTTACCACGTACTTATAACATAAGTGACTAATTAGAATAAGGGACATAATGACTAATTAGAAGAATGAACTCGAATTAAAATATTTAGATTCAAGTCAATTCAGTTTCATTTAAATCAGAAGCAAATTTTTTTTCTATTACAGTTTTCTCAAGAGATTTTTTTAATATGAAATTATATTTTTAATAGCTAATGTAAATACACGCAGTATTTGCAATGAATTGGCTATCATCAACCGCTTTTACTAGTCCACTGCATAGGATATAGGTATCTCCATTGAAAGAAGTTTTTGGTTTAGTATCAAATCAAATCTTAGCAACCAACCATCATCTACCGCTAAACGAAGATCTCTTCCAAAGAGTTTCAACTATCTCGCTCTTAGTAAACCACCCAGCAATTTTGTATTAAAAATTTTTTCAGGTTCAATGGCTGCTGAAATAAGACAATCAAAATGGTATTTCGGTGGATTGGCATCAGCTGGAGCGGCATCTGTGACACATCCGTTGGATTTATTGAAAGTTCAAATGCAAACTCAACGCGGAAAAAATGTGTCCATGCTGGTCCTTGTGTCAAATGTGCTTAAGCAACAGGGTAAATAGTGATGATAATATATTTAATTAGTTTATTTATTAAACTACAACTTATTACATTATGTGTACATTAAATTTTTTTTCATTTATTTCATCAAGGGCATACTGTGGGTGACCTTAGACAATTTTATAAGGAAGAATATATTATGGGGTAACATTTCAAATCTATTCATGTAATATTGCCTTTGTGGTGTTATGTACACTGATAGAAACAAAACCACAGACAATACATCACACATTACATTTATTTGGACACATTAAAATATAATTAACGGTCAAAATATGTTATTATATGTGTGTGTAAGCTATATATAAACATATATTAATAGCCACACTCGAAATTTATGAAAGAAAGATTCAATGAAAAGTTTGATATATTGTGAATATTTTATGTCCAACTAAATGGACACTCTGTTTAGTAGGACATCATCAACATCTAATAAAACAAAGTTAGTGCACCCTGGTTGAAGGTGTGAGGAATGTTTAGTGGTTGCATTTATACTCTGCTATGTGACTCAGGCTTTCAGGAAGTCACTCATGAAACCATTAACACTTTCTTCTCGCCAGACCAATTGAATGTATGATTTACTACTAGCAAAATATAATAAAAATATAGAGTAATTACCTATTGAGAATCAAATTAATTTGTGTAATTGACTATTACTTAGGTATTGTGGGCCTGTATAATGGAATATCAGCATCCTTGATGCGCCAGCTTACCTATTCAACAGCAAGATTTGGCATATATGAAATGGCGAAACAACAATTTGCCCCTAAAGATGTAAGTAAATAGTTTTTAATGTTTTCATGTGATACCAAATTATGTTTAAATAAATATTATTATGAATATTATATTTAAATAAAAGAATTAGCTTTAACTTTTTAACTTCAGTAAAATAGTTTAAAAAGTAAACATTTTTTTTTATCCTAAACAAAATTCTCCTTACTTCAAACAACCACTCCCTACCAACTTAAATCGCTCCCCTCCTTTCCATAAATCAAACACCATCTGACTAGAGTATGTTTAGTCCTAAAATATAGCTTAATTTCTGTCAGTGACAGTTGTCACTATTGTCATTTTAAAAATTATACAGTACATTTTAGGTGTAAAATTTTATATCTATAATGTGTTGCACTTTATTTGTGATAAAACTAGTATGTAATGAATGAAAATAGATAATAATACAAAATAAAATCAAAGTTACTTCGTTAGTTTTCGTAGCCATCTGTCACAGATATTAAGTTATATTTTATGAACTGGAGGCGATTGTACCAACATCCCAAAGTTATTTTTTTTAAAATTGTTCGACTATTTGCAGTGAAAATGTTAATTGCACAGTAGTATGTTTTCTGTCTGCGTATATCTCCACGATCGCATTATAATTCTAGAATAGATGATGAATAACATTTATTTCTGCAAATAAATCTTTACAGATATTTTTACACGTCGAACTTTACAGCTAGAAGGCGCCGGCATATCCTAAAACTCAATCTGGAAAGAAATGTCGAAATAAACCACAGAGGTGTCCGTTTTTTTTTAAGTTTGTGACATTGATTAAATAAAAACTAAGCGAATACAGTATACGGTCTGGGTTGGTCTTTTGAAGAAAGTACCATAGTTTTGAGTCAGCCTGTCCATACCGACGGCATACGACTCCTAGCCATCATGTCACCTAACCAGTATCCGTCATGTAATATGTACAATAAGTACTACGTAAGCTGACAACACGTTTTATTTATTATATCTACTAATTTGAGTGCACGGAGGACATGTGACTAAAGCGGTCGCCACGCCACTCTACTGCGCTGAGTGTTGTGGATTCAAGCTCCAAACGGGACGACAGCGACAGTTTGATACACAAATGGTTGTCTTGAGTCTGGATGTTCTTTTCATCCGTTTCTTGTATGTTTGTAGAGATCCCTGCGACACAGGATATATTTCTAATGCGGACGTTGTCTTTTAAAAAAAAATAAAAAAGAAACATACCGTTAAAACTCAAAGAATTTATTAGGACCTAAATGTGTATGGACTTGCGGGGGTGTAAAATTGTCCTTATATTATTTTTATATTAAATAGTTATTTACTTAATGAAATTACTCTTTTCTTCTGGTTTCCATAGACGTTAGAAATCATGCTATAATGTTTAATTATTATTAGGTACTTTAATTATATTATTTTTGAGATCAGTTTAAATTATATTAGATCGTTGGTCGATCGGTGTAAAGCGACAAAGGCTTCGTTAGCACCTATTTTATGCTTACGTATGATTTCTTTCAGGGTAAACCTATGGGATTTCTGACTTCCTCATTGTTAGCTGGACTAGGTGGATTTGCCGGAGGTCTAGTTGGTAGTCCCGCAGATTTAGTTAACGTGCGAATGCAAAATGATATTAAGCTTCCTCCTGATCAAAGAAGGAAGTAAGTTATTGATTAATTATTGAATTAATAAACATCTCGTATCACGATGTTTGTAGTAGCGTTCTTCCCAAATGATTCAATCGAATTGAATGATTTTTTTGTAAGTACATATTATTGTCAGATATTTGGTAGGTCATGTAGTATTTTACGCTCTCCTAGTTTTTCGGGCCTTGATGGGTACCCCCCTTGGGGATAAACAATCTTTCCGGCTATAGGTTTAATATTGCAATTATAATTTGGTCCGACACAGTTGGTTCGTTGGTGTGTAATGTAAACACCTTTTCTGGAGTTACACTAGCATTATATTTATATATAAATATAAAGGAGAGAAAAAAAAAACCGACATTTTCTACAAATATTACATATGTAGTCAAACATGAATTGATTGTTTTTTTCGTTTCACAGCTACAAAAATGCTTTTCATGGAATATATCAAGTAATAAAAACTGAAGGCGTGCTCCGACTTTGGGCTGGATCTTCAATGAACTGTTCTCGGGCCGTGCTCATGACTATTGGACAACTAGCATTTTATGACCAAATTAAAGAAATTCTTTTATCAACCCCTTACTTTAGTGACAATGTGTTCACACACGTCACTTCTAGTTTATCAGCGGTAAGAAATTGTAATGAACTGTTTTTCTTAATTTTTCGCCTTATAGGTTGTATTTTTCTTCGAGTTTGAATAACACTAAAATAAAATAAAACTTTTCTCGAATGGGAGAGTGCAGTCTGAGCTACGAGCAACACTTCGCCGATCACGTTTACCGTCGAGCGTACTTTATTAAAATTTTAAATGTTAAAATTAACAACTTATAATGTTTATCTGTTTATATTCCAGGGTGCGATAGCAACAACCATGACACAGCCTGTCGATGTACTCAAAACTCGCGCGATGAACGCCAAGCCTGGAGAAGTGAACAGTATCGCAAAGCTCGTCCTTAGCACCGTTAAGGAGGGTCCTCTTGCATTATTTAAAGGCTACGTGCCAGCGTTTGCCAGGCTCGCGCCCCACACTATACTAACGTTCGTATTTTTAGAACAACTCAGAATGAACTTTGGTGTAATAAAAATCGTCACTAGTCCAAGCACAAAATATTAGATACCGTATAGTTCTATATGTAGCTAATGAAACGTGTTTGACATTTATTTTAGATTAGGGCTAGTAAAAAGTGTGCATGTGTTAATATGTTTATGCATACATTATGTGTAGAATAGGCAAATCTATTACGTTAAATTGTTGTCTTTCTGTAGACTATAAATTCAAAATGGTTACGGGTGCCCTCGAATTCCCTATTTTTAATAATGAGATTTGAGGATATGAGGTGAGTTGACTCCGCGTTTTTAACATCTTACTATATAAGATCGTAAAAGTTACTATTTGTTTTTTTTTTTGATAACTACTTTTCTTTTGATAAGTACTGATATCACTTAAATATTTAGAATTGTTACTTTAATGAATCTTATGATTTTAAGTATAAAAAATCAATTTTTCGCAACCAGAATTTCTCAATCGAAATTCTTATTTATCAAATCCTGCCAGTGCATTGTTAACAATAAGGTGTCAAGCTAAACTGTTTGTGACATCACATAACCTCTAACTGACAGATTTATTTGTTAAACAACCATTAGGTATATCGTCTTTACCAGAATTGTTAAGGATCTTTTCCACCGAACGGCTCGCATCAGATACGACGAAAAGATCCGATCGGGTACGGCGACAGCCGTTCTCTAACTATGTAGAGTTCTTAAGGCCAGATTATTTGAAACTTCGATATACTTAAAAAAAATTGTCACAACCATACTCAGCATATACGTATAAATATATATACGTACTTCAGTGTTCTACAAAATACGAACCTCTCAAAAAAAGGTGACAGGTTTTGGCCAGAATAAAATTAATGTAGCGGCTTGGCAATATAATTCACTCAGTGATAATGTCAACATGTAAAATGAAAAAGCTATTAGCAATGAAAAAGACACGCCGAATATTTTTTTATGAGAAATATACTATTTTAGTTTTTATAAATGGGAGTAAGTTCGAATCGGACTGACTCAAAATCGAATATTTCATTTAAGAAATAATTGCAAACTTGACTTGCTATAAAGGACAGGACTTGATATTCAAAATTATACATACGTTATTATTTGCTATAGCGCAGTCATGTGTTATGATTTTTTCTGGATCTACTTTGAATTTTTTAATAAAGCTATGGGCGGAAGTGTCATAGTCCCATTGATTGGATTTGGTGCAGATGATCTTGAAATGTTATTTATTTTGCTCATTGTAGACAATGAATCCTAATTTTACATGTGCCTATAAACAAACATACGAACAACTTCTATGAGCCGATATAGTGTTGCATATTAGCACCTTAAATACCTGTCTTCCTCGTTAATACGTAAATACTTTCGAGCAACAATCAATTCATCAAATCGTTTGTCCCTATTTGAGGTTCAATCCTTCTATTGCTATTTTGACATACGAGGTGTGTTCAAAAAGTAAGGTGACTTTGTATTTTTAAGAAAAAATATTTATTTATTTATCAATATTTATGTTGTCCCCTTCAAAGTAATCCCCCTCAGATACAATACACTTATGCCAGCGGTTTTTCCAATCGTCAAAGCACTTCTCATAAGCACTTTTCGGTATAGCCTTGAGCTCTTCCAGCGATGCAGTCTTTATCTCTTCAATCGTTGCAAATCTCCGTCCTTTCATAGGTCTCTTTAGTTTTGGGAACAAGAAAAAGTCACATGGGGCCAAATCCGGTGAATATGGTGGCTGAGGCATGATTGTGGTGTTGTTTTTGGCCAAAAAATCTCTCACCAGCAAAGATGAGTGAGCAGGGGCATTATCGTGATGCAAAAGCCATGAATTGTTTTTCCACAATTCCGGACGTTTTCTTCGTATTGCTTCTCGCAAACGGCGCATAACTTCAAGATAATACTGTTTATTGACCGTAAGTCCATATGGTAAGAACTCCTGATGCACCACGCCGTGGTAATCGAAGAAAACAGTGAGCAAAACTTTGACATTTGATCGAACTTGGCGTGCTTTTTTCGGTCTTGGCTCATCTGGGCTCTTCCATTGGGACGATTGGACTTTGGTTTCGATATCATAACCATATACCCATGATTCGTCACCAGTTATGACCCTTTTGAGTAAATCTGGGTCGTCGCTGACGTCATTCAACAGTTCTTGAGCGATGCTCATGCGACGGTTCTTTTGGTCAAAATTTAGCAATTTCGGAACAAACTTCGCTGACACACGTCTCATGCCTAAAACGTTAGAAAAAATTTCATGGCACGAGCCAAGCGATATACCAACATCCTCAGCAACTTCTCTGATAGTGATTCGACGATTTTCCAGAACAATTTTCTTCACTGCTTGAACGTTTTCATCAGTTGTTGACGTGCTTGGGCGTCCAGAGCGAGGCTCGTCATTGGCATCTTCCCGGCCATCTTGGAAGAGTTTGTACCACTTGTAAACATTTTTTTTACTCAGAACAGTTTCACCGTATGCCACTGTCAACATTTTAAGTGTTTCGGAGCACTTTATTTTATTTTTTACACAAAATTTGATGCAAATCCTTTGATCCATATTTTTCGATAGCAAGAAATCGCCGAGCACGAAAAACACTTATAACCTTTACGCCTCTCCCAACCAAACAAAAAATGCTATACACTTGAAACTTGGTACAGATGTTCGGGAAGAGTGTACCAACATAACAAAATAAAAAAAATCGATAATCGAAAGTACGTTGCCCGCCAAATTTGAAAAGTCACCTTACTTTTTGAACACACCTCGTATATAAAACTCGTCGTCAGCACACCATTTACATAATAAAGTGGAGAAGTCTTCTCTACTCTTCACTTTTTCTTTATGCTTAACGCATTCATGGCATCGGGCCATATACGAACAGAAGGGTCACGAGACACTTGCAACTCAAAAGTGGTAGAATTGAGGTGAAGGGAGGGGTGAGGGTTGATTTCCGGTAACTCCGATAAATTTGCCGTAGCAAGTTTAAATGTGTCGAAGCACAGTTCGGAGTTGCCCACAGTAACAAGTGCTTGTTCCTGTGGTATTCATTGTTTAAAATCTCCCCCCTAAGGTAAGCCCATCCGACACCTATTTACACATGATGCAACTGAATTTTTTTCGACATGAACCGTAAAAGTTTATGCGTTCAATCTATGGGATGTCAATAGCTTTTTCCTTTCCATTTATTTTTGACTGTTTTCATACCAACTCTTATTGTCACCTAAACAGGAGAGAGAAGCAATTTGTGCCAACTTGTTTAAAAACAAGCTGACTAGTCGATTCGAATTTTGAATTTTGATCAAAGATCAACTTTGCAATTAAGGCAGATAAATTACATAATTAATATTGTTGTTAACACGTCACGTCACACGTCGTGGTCTATATTTTTAAGAGGTTTAACTCCTAGGCTGTGGTTTTAAAAAATAAATTATGTTTATATTGTGCCAAATTGTTTACTTATATATCTAGTAATTTTTAAATATGTTTTTGATAAAATTCAATGACCGCCGTTTATTATAGTTTATTAAAACTTTATTTTTGGATGTACGTTTTACAATGGTTGCATATACATACATTCCCCAGGAATATTGTTTATGAAACAGTTATACTTATTCCATTTGGTGTTTAGTTAAATGTTTACTGACGCCTACAAAGTAGGTAATTTTCTTTGTTAAGTGTTGATTGTTAAATTGTGAGAAATTAATTTCACATTTGGTATTTTTTCTTTAAGAAAAGATATTCAAATATTAAATTATTTCTCAGTAGCGACAGGTAAATTCAAGAACTCCCACACCGTTTCGCAGCGCCATTAGCAATGTAACCTGCCTGCTGGGGTATCGAACTCGTTTTACATTTTAGTTGATATATTTTAATTTCTAATATTATAATTATTGTTCTTCAAAGTTCGTGTAACCAATACGAACCTACTATTGTTGGTTACTACACCAGACTATGACCTCTTAACAGCTTAGTCAAGGAGAATACCTGAGCACATTAATAAGGTAGTTTAAGGAAACTTCCTCATTCTCGCACGGGTATTCACTTGCATGGACAGGGCTGATGTTAGGGCAGATGATGAAGTAGTAGAATAACATATTCACAATGTTTGTAAACCATTAAAAATCAATTATCCACATTTATGTAGGTAAAGATAAATTCAATGTTTATCAAAAGGTTACACTACTTCCCATACTTCTATGTGTTTGAAGAATATCTCAGCTTATACAGATAATACGAAGTTGAAATCTCGGTTATATCTAGACATTGAATATATGCCTGCTAATGTTGTGATCAAGCGATGAGCTGTCCCTCTTAAGTACTACTGAACCAAATTGGTTTAATATAAAAAAAACTAGCAACACTGAAGTAACCTTGGTGTTACATTAAAAGGGCAACACTAAAAACTTTCGGTTTATACTATTTACATTATTATGGTCCATTAATATTACTGTTTCTGATATTAGTTGGACAGCTCATGCTTAGGAAAGAACAAAATGGTTGATTTGAATATAAAATATTCGAAATAGTGCAATTTGTATATTTTTGTATGAGATGCAGAAGTTTACTTGATACATATTTTTTTATTTGTTTATTTATTTTTTGAGACGCAATTTTTAACGTTTTGACACCTGTTAATAACTAATTGTACATTATTATAACGTTGTAATAGACAAAAATATATTGTTTTCAACATTTGAAAGTAGGCTTAGGTATAATTATTTGTAAATTATTACTGTTAATGTGTGTTGAAATCATGAAAAGTTTATGTTTTGTGAAATCAATAAAAATGTGTATCTCCATGTTTAAGGTAATATGACATTGTCATTACGTACGTACGTATAATTGTATTGTACGTTTTATACTTAATACTTTAATTGTAATTTAATTGGGACTATACTCTGTATGTATACTTTTTAGGGTTCAATATAAACATTACTGTGGTTGTTTACGAAACATTGTGTTTTATTTTCTACCACCAGTAATAAATCTGCACTAAGGGAATGCGGCACGCAGAAAGTAGGTACAGTTAGCCTCAAAAGTAGCTGAACATATTAACATTTTAAAAAATCATAAACAACCTTGGCATACATAAATCGCTTACGAAATCTAGCGGTAGACTTAAATGATTATCTTAAAGTTGACCAGAGACCTCGAGCACAGCAGTGGCACTCACTAACGCTGCGCCCAGGTAGTCAAAGCAGTTAGGTTCTGACATTCGCCAGCCGCTACCGCGTCACGCTCTCAGCTAGCTCGTTTAGTATATCAGTCACAAAAATAATCTAACCTACCCTTACATCTTTTTTCGCTATATATCTAAAACGGTGCAGTAAAAATAAGGTTTTTTGTAAGCACACCTATGTCATTCGTCAAACAGCATCTTCTCCACCAATTCAAAATTTATTACGAACAGTGGACTGTAACGACTCGATGATGACGACGGAAGTGTAGAGTCAATATTTTTAGGTTTTTTTTTTGATAATTTTGTAAGTCTTATTTCTACTTATTTGGTGAAAGATCTATGACATTGATGACAGACCTTATTCTTCAGTTTATACAAAAAAAGTGATCAAACTATATTTATAGATATATTATTCATATTAATATGATGATTCATATTTAGGGAGCCGCATCCATGCGCTGGTTTAGCTTTATCATAGCGAAAGTGAGTTATGTCGTCATAGACGTGACGCCCTACAATAGCATCAGTCATGACCAACCATTTAGCTGATAAGCCACAGACGCCCTGGAAACAATAGAACAACTAGCCCCTTGTCTCCAACGCATAATCAGAATACTGTGTATTGTTTTATAAATAAAGTTAATCTTGGCATCCGTCATGAACCACCACTTAGATGATAAGCCGCAGACTAAACATTAGAACAATTAGCTCTTTGTCTTCAATACATATCAATAAGAATACTGTTTTAACTTTAAGAAATGGTTTCATAAATAAAGTTAGTCTCAATCCACTCTTCAAGCCGAACACTTGTCTTATTAAAAACTCTCTCGCCCTCGCTCACAACCTAACTAGTGCCGTCCGAATTTTTTTATACGTCCATGAGTTAGAAGTTCAAACTAGGACTGTTGATAAAATATCGATATTATTATTTAGAAATATCGATATTTATTACTAATACTTTTTTGGACGATATATCGGTAGTTCGATATTGAAATGTAGATATCGACCCTCGATATTTTTTTTAAATATGTTTTTATTTTTCTCGCCAATTATTTAAATTATAATATCTTCGTACACTTAATTAATCTACTGTGTATTATTTACACTATATTATTAATGTACCTGATATGATAGCTACTTCGCAGTTAACTATTTTGCGCGATTTAGTTACGTTTCTTGGTCCATTAAAAATAGTAACAGAAGACTTGAATGCCGAGAAATATGTCACAGCTAGTTTAGTAATACCATTACAAATTTACAAAAACAAGAAATCGAACAAACTAAAACATCAATAGCTATTGGGGAGTCAGTACAAAATGATTTATTGAAAGGTATTGAAGATAGATTGGTGCCGTTACAAGAAAACCTTTTTTTGGCTAAAGCAACTATCTTAGATTCCCGTTTCAAAAAATTGCATTTCATGTCAGCATTGGCTGCTGCCAATGTAATATCAGATCTATCAAAAGAAATAGTTCAGGAACACAAAATAAGAGGAAATCGTTCACCTACGGTAGGCCCTTCTCCACGTGGAGAGAAAGAAACAACTTCATCATTATGGGACAGACATGAAGATATGCTCTTGAAAAATATGTCTAATGCTAATGAAGTTTTTGGTAGAAGTTTTAGTACAATGCCTGCTGAATTAAAACAGTATTTAGATCAGCCAAATATTTCAAGGTCATCAAATGCACTAAAATTTTGGATTGATAGTAGACATTTTACTCCTGTGCTATCAGAAATAGCTGTTAAATATTTGATTTCTTCTGCTACATCTGTAGCATCTGAACGAATTGCCACTACAATCAATCTTTTAGTACCTAATAATCGTAGTAGTCAGACAGCTGAACACATAAAACAACGAGTATTTTTAAAAACTCTTACTGAGAAATATTGGTACGCATAATTGTTTCAAATTGAACAATCATTACTAAGAACCTTACATTTTCAAACATTTATAATTTAATTTGTTTAATAAATATACTGAATTTTAAACTTTGTAGATTATTTTTGAGCCGAATTACGATTGTTTTTTAAAATAAAGCCGATAAAATAAAACCGAAAAATTTTTCGATATGTCGTAATATCGATATTTTTTTTTCGATATATCAAACTCCAATATTGTATTATTTAAAAATATCGAAAACTCGATATTTTAAAAAATATCAACAGTCCTAGTTCAAACTCTGCTCCACAATTATATGAAAAAAGCATGCACTATTGACTATATTTCTACTGTGTATTTTATTAATTTTAGTTTCAAATATTAACTTTTTACTTCATGCCTGTAATTTCCCTTGAACAAGAATTACCGTCAAAGTGATTGCGATAATTAGTTGCGCTTATTTTGAAAAACTACCAAAATAATAGCAATATATGTATATTACTTAGCAACACTTTGTTACGTATAGTTTTACGGTATCTTGAAAGGAATTTTGTTCAGCTACTTTTGACATTTTAGCGTTCAGCTTCTTTTAGCAGTGTGTTGTTTAGCTTCGTTTGAATTTTTAAGATGATCAATTAATTCTGGAGCTAGGCTTCCTAAACGATTTACGTATGCTACGTTGTATATGAGTTTTAGAAATTTGGACATGGTCATCTGCTTCTTAGGCTAACCTACGTACGACCTGCACGTTAGAGGAAAAAGGTAAAGTACATTCATAATGTAATCTGCCAACGGGAACTTGTGCTGCAAGAACTACTGTTTATTTGCGTTTAACAACATACATTGTTTAGTTAATTAATTTATTGAATTTTATTCTTTGCCCAGGGCGACCGTTGGGGGTAGTAAGCAGGGCAACCCCCCAGGGTTACGCTCATGCAAGGGCCTCGCGCACTCGAGCAACAAGGGAGATTTCTCATGTTTCATTTCACCCGTCATTTTAACTGGTTTTTATGTTCAAGCAGTTGTACGTGTTGCGTTGCATTATTTATTTTAATTTAATATCACAAAGGTTAGGACCTCGTGATGAACTACCCGATCGGGGCCTTGCAGCGATTAGCCGCCCCGGACCTCGCAATAGCTAAGACCGCCTCTGTCCTTTAGTTTTTCGTACCCAGCGCTTTAGAAGAGATTGGCAGAGCAATTCTAAAAAAACCACAAGTCCAAGACGTTGTTAATTGAAAACAAACGAAATTCAGATTCACATAGTGCTATATTTTTGCAATTCTTTTCACAAACACCATAATTACAGCACTCTCGGCCTTTTTCTATAAAAATTTACTGCAGCCTACACACCAGCTGCAAGTATATTTTACATCAACTTGTTAGTCTAGTGCGAGTTGATGTGAAATAAATTCGCACTAGACCTACCTATCTGACTTAGCTATCCAATTTGGCTTCTATTTTCATTTTGTTATTTGATTACTAATAAAGTTTAAATGTTGAGAACGCGAATAATATAATTATAAAAAAGGCAATTAATACACCTATATAAAACATTTTTACGATGCATCGCCTTATCTAAAACTTTATAAATTTTATGAACATATTTTTAAATATTTTTTAGTTTTATATTAATTAAACGTAATAAATATTTATTCATCATAAAAATATTAAAGAAGTTTCCATTATCCTAATTAAACTCGGTAAACTTCGTGATAACAAACATAACAATCAATTTGAGATTACAATTCATCAGAAGTTGTCTATTAGAATTTAGACTCTATTCCTAGACCTTACAACGCTAATAATTATAATACTAATGCCGCCTCTAATTCAAAGGTAATTACATCATTCGGTTCTTTTAATTTTCGCGCGGAGCATAAGGCTTTGTCCAGCAGGCTCGATAAGTATAGTCGACGGTCCCTGCATCCAAGGTTCACCGTCTACTTGCATTGCACACGATCCCTCTAATTCGATCTGAAAAAGAACTGATTATTTCACGACACGCCTTTATGCACTATAAAATAAACTTATTTGAAGCCGCACTGTTGAAAATTGTTCTTACATTGAGGTACTGGTGCTAGAATACTAAAGTGGTATCAATAGACGATTCGTTTATAATAGAGAGAAGTTGGTGTAGCAAGTGTCCTATAAGCTGCGTGCTGGTATAAAACGTATATTTTAAATTCAAGTGCATCCGTTAAGGTTTTCATCATGATCAAGATTTTTTTTCTTTTAAGATATTTAATAACAATTTTTATCTCCCTAGGGCGTATACATGTTTATAGTATCGAATATCAAGATAAATGAAATAGTTTACCTTTAGACTTGAAGCCTGAGCGAAACGATAAGGTTCTGCTAAGCCGCATTGCAGTCTAGCTATATGGAATGACGAAGAAATGCCAACCACCTGGGAACACAAAAAAAAAATATTATTTTCAACAACACCATATACGAGTATGATAGTAAATTAATTATCTGTACAGCTTACCTCAAGTTTTCCATCATTTATACTTTGTTCTGGTACGTCGTCTTCAGTCCCCATACCTTGAATAAAAAAAACGGCAGTTAGTTCGTCGTAATCCTAGCACGAAATTTAAAATTTACGTAAAATAACAAAATCATAACGTAAGGAATTCATTCACACCCCACGTAAAAATAAAATACATAAAGTTACACTATAATGGGGGTCTTTATTTTTAAATAATGTTAATTAAATTATTACGATCAAAACCATCTTTAATTATCTCTCCTAGTATAGCATAGTTTACAAGCAAAAAAGGGTTTTATGATAAAGATTGGGTAAGGATATGTGTGTATGTTTACTTTGGTTGTCGTAGTGCCCTATATACGCCACACAACGCAACACGATACAACGCAACACGATACGATACGACACGACATGACGCGACACGACACGGCGCGACGCAATACAACATGACGCTACACGCAACAAGTATCCTATGTAATTCTGGTCATTACTTCTCAAATCAGGGGGAAGTACAGTATAATTCTATTTGAAAGATCACACTTAAAAGTACAGACTTTGAAAAAAATATAGTAAAAAACATATAAAGAACAAACAAAATATTAAAACACAGAGACATATATGGCGAGTTCCATCATTTAAATCCAAAATTAGGGAACGGTTCTAAAATGTTCAAACAATATTGCATGCATTATTTTTTACTATCGACTTTCGATTACATTATTGATACCGAAAAACAACAAATTTTTCAGTACCGACCGCTGCAACGATCAACGCTTCAGAATAAACCAAGGTGTCGCGTCTGTTCGCCCACAAACAAGTACTATGTGTACTAAGAGCCGAGCATCAATACAAATGATGCAAAAGTGGGGTAAATTTTATTTCTTTTAAGAGGTTCACACGAAGTTGCTTATTACAGCTGGTATATTATTCAAGTATTTACAATCAAAATATGCAAAAAAAAACATGAGTTAATTTTTCATCGGTACCTTTTTATGTCGAAGAAATAAACAAATTAAAAAGGTTAAAAAAACCTGCACTGAGTTCATTATACTTTCATACAAATGAGGTTTTAACGATAATATCAAATGGGAGTGAGATACCACTTCTTTATAACTTACTCCACAGATCGACGCCAGCTCCCCATGAGGGAATGTTGAGAGCGACGAGTGCCTGTATGGATGGGAGAGTAAGCGGATCGGCTGCAGCGCCCAGCCACACGTGAAGTCGGCGCTCCAGGCCTCCACAGCCGCCGTCGTCTAGCGCACGACCGACGCCCAGGAACGCATACGCTATCTATTCAATTTAATTCAATCAACCTATCGCCGTACACTGCTGGACAAAGATCTCCCAGAAGGAACGGCAACTATCCTGGTTTGAGCTGACCGCATTCATCCGCTGCCACCCACTATGCTTTCTAATGACATGTTATTCAATATTCATCTTAAAAGTAACAATTCTAGAATAGAACTCTCTAGATTAGGAATGTAGGTGTAACAGAATAGGTGTTACTATCATTTACGCACGTAAGGCTTTGGAAAAAATAGCAGGATCCTAATAATTCTGTGTATGTCAGTTATTACTTAGTAATATAAATATTATTGAGAATAATCTGATGTGAATGTCAATCAGCCAATAAGTTCTCTTAATTAAGAGTTATTCTGTTTTAGAGTTAAAGCACTCTAGTTAAAGTTAGATTTATTAATAGCTTGCATTTGTAGTTTACGTGCATGTCAAAATTAATTCGTCACTATTATAAAAATATTGGGCTGATCAAAACAATTGGTGAATATTATAAAAAATACTTACATAATTAAGCGTCCGACTGGCGTAACGATATAAGAACTGTGATCTGGCGTAATGGAAGTCCAGAGCGACTTGCGCGTCAACACCAATACTCGTGTAATTGTATGCGTATAGCACACGCTGCTGTCGTAGCCGACCCAGTCGTCTGCGTTTTGGAGTTATAGTCACCTTCCACCTATAGACAAGAAATGTTCGATTAAGTTGATATCGATGTTTTAAGTCACAAGAGCTATCTATCTTTGATAATCATTTATTTAAATCTAAGTAAAATTTCAATAATCCTTATGATAACCTGTACTATAGTAACCAAACTTCTTATAAACATGCACACATGTATACACATATATCACATTTATATATTTTTAAACACATATACAAATATAAGAGATTAATTACTTCCAGACAGAATAAATGGTCGTGCTCATCACACAAATATTTTTCCTGTGTTGAAATAGAAACCGCGACCTCTAGTTTAGCAGTCTGGATCAGTAACCACTAGAGCAACAGGCCAGACAATTTTATTTTTAAAATTATTTTTTTTTGTTTTATAGTAATTTTTTTCTTATTTTAAATACTTGGTAAATGTATTTTTTAGACATTATAATCAGTTAGGCTATTAAGTTTCTGAAATAAAATAAACAAATTCTTCATTGATAAAAGTGCTCGCTCTGTAGAATTCTTCTATAAACCTACCAAATTAAAAGGTTACGTGAAAGCGACCACACCATACATACTGCTAGAATCTAAAATTTGCTATTTGCAACTATATTCTCCTCATGATGCAATAATTTTCTGCTATACTCTCACCATTCAAAAACTCAATTTTTATAAACATTTTGCTGCGGTAATGTATTTGTTACAAAGAGAGATTCGCAGTTAATGGTAACTGTTCCTTTCGAAGAAAGAATAAATGGGACTTTAGATAGGTAACAAAATTTAAATATTTTTACAAATATTTTAAATTTTTAATGAATAAGCAAAATTATAAATAATAGCTAAGTTACTAATGTTTGTAGCGGCGTAACACAGTACTATTAGTAAATATTAAGTAAGGCCAAGGGTGGCAATACCTAAGTATTTATATTTAATTTTTTGATTAGTCATTTAGGAGCAGTTATTGAAGTTAACGTACGTTTTTGTAACGGATACCATAAAGCATATTCTTCTCTACCTACTCAATCAAGGCTTTAACTGACTCCATAGTGAATTTAGAGGCCACTTTTTTAGATTTGGTGCGTACCCGGTATTTCGCGGTTTTTTGGGGGTAAGTCCGTCGTATAGAAGTTTTATAATATTTATGATATAAATACGTAATAAATGAATACTCTGCGCAAGGATACTCTTCGATCATGGATATAAGGTACTATTTGCATGTTATTGTAGTAAAATCATAAAACATGGTGATGCTGTCATATTTTTTTAAGGCCAGTGGTTGTAACCATACTCGTATTATTATATCCAAGGCTGTTAAAATTTCAATGAGTAAGTGAAACAATATTTTATATAACTAAATGTGTTTATTTTTAAATATTTTTACTGAGTTGGTCTTTAAGAATAAATAATCAAAGTACAATATTTATTTTAGGTAATAGGTTCAACAATCACAGTGGATACCTGGTCATCTTAAATGTTAAAGTTGGCTCTTTTATATAATAGTTTTATAAAACTTTATACTTTTTAATTTTAATAACACTATTTTTAAGTATTTTAACATAAATAGGTCCTTTTGTTTCGGGCAGTTCGCACAGCATCTTCTAACTTCTCTTTTATATGTGGTGCATTAGTTTTCCTGCACACCTGCACAAATTAGAATTATGTTTACCTAAAAATAAAAATAACATATAGCCCACGCTAAGAATTCATTAACATTTGAATCTATCGTCCCGCGCAGATCCAGTCCAGTCCAGCAGTCCAGATCTATCCCCAGCAGACTTCTTTTTATGGAGTTATTTGAAGAACGAAAGAGATTTCAACTAATTTGAATTCTTCTAAATAAACAATTTTTATAATATTACAACCCATGTGGTGGACGACTATGTGTATCTAGGAAAAACTATCCAGTTAGGTAGGTCCAACTTCGATAAAGAGGTCAATCGTCGAATTCAGTTAGGTTGGGCAGCATTCGGGAAGCTACGTAACGTTATCTCTTATATCTCACAAATACCGCAGTGTCTCAAAACAAAAGTCTTTGACCAGTGTGTGTTGCCAGTGATGACTTACGGCGCAGAGACGTGGTCGCTCACTATGGGCTTGATAAGAAGGCTCAAAGTCAACCAGAGAGCAATGCTCGGAGTTTATTTGCGTGATCGAATCAGGAATGAGGAGATCCGCAGACGAACCAAGATCACTCATATTGCCAGTAAAATTGCTAAACTTAAGTGGCAATAGGCGGGCCATATTACACGCAGAAACAATGGCCGATGAGGCCGTAAAGTTCTGGAGTGGCGATCGCGTACTGGGAAACGCAGCGGTGGTAGGCACCCCACAATGTGGTGTCGACGACCTGGTGAAGGTCGCGGAAAGCTGTTGGATGCGGGCGGCACGGAACCGGCTGTTGTGGAAAACCTTGGGAGAGGCCTATGTCCAGCAGAGGACATATTTTGGCTGACATGATGATTATGATGATGATAATATATCAAATCTTTTTTTTAAACGATTTTTTCAATTCGTGGCCCAACCTATACCAAGTTGCGAAGAACTGAGAACACACTTATGAATCGAATTGGTAGTTAGTGAGTTATACTTACACGGTGTGGTCATAAACAGAATTTTTACTTATTTACTTACTACCTAGAATATTTAATCAAATTGTATTTAAACGTATGCAAAAAATAGTGAAACTACCAACATTCTAAAAAAGCGCAGCATCTAACTAGGCAAAATTATAGACTTCAAAAAAAGGTTTACTATATCTGAAATGGAACAAAACCGGCATATAATGACATTTCCTTGAAAAAGTATAGATTACCCCAATATCATTTTCGGAGATTATTTTTTTCTCCGTCTAACATTACTCAGAAAGTTGTATATATTCACTTAAATATATATTAAACTATAAATTAAGTATATATTGTAACCACTTACCGTAAAACAACCAAACATTTTTTGTTCTTATTTCACTGAATTTTGATGAACCGTTTAATCGATGGGTCCTATGTATATGGGCCAAAATGCAAAATGTCAACTTTACAAGACAGGCGGTCAAAGTTTAAATTTACTATAATATTAGATTGACAAAACAGAAGTATACGAAATTTTGCTTATTTGCTAAAACAATTATCCTCAACATTTTTACTACAGTATTTAATATATACATTTATCGGTTTTTTTTTTACGTCACATTGGCCCTTCTACGTTAGTTTTTATTTAGATTATTTCTATTCAAAAATATCTTAAAAAGGCCAATGTGTCATATTGGCCATTATACGCGTATGTCCTTAATTAGTGTAACGTTAATCTTTACTTTATTTTTGTCTCATAAAATTAGTAAATAGTTTATGCAGTTGGAGTTGCAATTATTCAAACTAAAAGTACGTCGATATTAAGGTAATTATGTCACATTGACACTTATACGTTTTAAAACCTGCTAACCTAATAACTGAGTTACCAGTTAGATCATTATAAACAATAAAAAACACAGATTGGTTTCATTCGTTTATTGAAACAAAAAATTAATTAGCCTTAAAACTAATGTTATGGACCCGTATTCAGTCTTTTTGGCAATTTAATAGTAATAAAAAAAGAATGAAGTACTTAAGAAAAAAACTTGTACTTAAGACCTAAGTTTAATTATCTAAATCAGGTAAGTAATATAAATAATGTAGGTACTTCACATTACTAAATTCTAGATAAATTACAAAAAAAAACGTAACAAAAATAAAAGCCTGCCTGGCGTAAACAAAAATAAAAATATCTTTGTATTATAGTCTAGTACCTAATAAAATTCTCATAATCAACAATTCTAGTAAGTGGAAAATCTACCTACCTATTCATTATCACTTTCATTGATTGACACAATGTCATTAGATGCTACTAAATTTTCATAATAACTATGGTATAAAGGTGGGATAGTATTTTTTCGACATAAATCAAGTAAGTCTTTCTTCTTCGAAGGTTGTATTGGTAACAACTGATTGTAGCATGGTTGCAGGGGAATATCTGTTCGTCTATCAGTTATATTATTTTGTCTTCTTGTCCGTACTGGCTGATCGAAGATATTAATATTATTTTCAATAGCATCTTCACTCAAATCATATTTATAATATAAAACGTATGATTCGTCTCGGCTTACACGGATTTGTTTTAATTTAGACCAAACAATCTTTTGTCCTTCTGTATTTTTAGTCCAGTTAAAGTATGTATTTGTCTGCATCTTTTTGAAGTCATAAATCATATTTTGAGTTACGTCTATGACGTTATAAGGCCTTCTTTTTGTTTTCGCCCATCGAATCAATGAGCTCCATTCAGATGGTGTGTAAATATTTTTATATTTTCAAGCTCTTTCTATTGTCGCGTGTATGGAGTCGCCTTCGTTCTGGGTGTGGCCCACTTCCAGAAAAGTATGTTTTATATTCAAATTAAACTGTTTAGCGGCGTAAAGATACATAAAAAACATAATCCTGTTTCGGTTCTGGCCAGTGCAATTGTCTGACCAGAATCTAAGGTCTTCACAACCTTCTTGACTTTTTAATTTGATCATATCGTAAATACAGCTCGCTATTTCCTTCGATCCCTTCATTGCAATTTGCTCATTCCATAAATAACAGGTACCGATTAAATTTCCAATATCGAAAACTGATAAGTTATGTACTTTCAACCTTTTGCTGTAATAAAATAGACTAATTTCACCACTCGGCGACAACAACACCTTTTGCAAATCAAAAGTAGCGCAGAATATTTTAGTGTCATTTTGTGAATCACGTTTATCTTTTTCTTTTAAAGATCTAGCTAGGTTCTTGTTAATTATATGATTATCATAAGATATTTTATTTTCAGGAGTCACAGGACCGTTTTTGAAGGAATGACAAACATGGCATTGGTCTTTTTTTGGCTGGTGGAATGATAAATTAATATTTTTGTTTACTATGTCCCTGTATTGCCTTAACGACTCACATTTTTTATCATATTTTGAGGGATCATACCATTCTTTATATAACTTGAACATGCGAATGAAACTTAAAGAGCCATCTAAATAAAGTTTGTTACCGTCTTTACGACAATAGTGTGAATCGACCGGCTCAAAGGACTTGACGTGGTCCAGCACACTTCTGATCATTTCCTCATCAATAGATGTTTTATGGTGATCATGTCGACCTCTATTATCAATCAACGTGAGCCTACTTGTATCAGCGAATTTACTCATTGCAGTTCGGATCATTTTAGGACCACAGCTGATGGTGTTTAGAAACATCGTCGTGCATACCACTAGTTTTGTCTTTTGATTGTTATGAGTAATAGGTAAATGATACACATATGTGTACGACCTTCGTGAGTCACCTTGGGTAACCGTTCTTTTTTTATTTATCCTTACTACAAGTTGACAATAAAGTCATATTGCTTGGAATGGTCTCCAATCATCCAAAATTGATCAAATATAGCACTCCTTACATCTTCATCAAGTTTTTCGTAACACTTCAGTTTACACGTGCGCTGACATGGTTCACCCATTTGTTTCTCATCTCTTAATTTACCATTCCTACTGTTATAAACTTTCCCAGTATTTTTAAGTCTTTTTCTTTTCGAATCTATCCATTCATTGCAAAATTTTTCTCGCAAAAGATTGCGCAAAAAAAAGAGATAGTGGAAGACCACTATCTCTTTTTTTAGTAAATTTTCTTTTCCTGGGCCGCGTAGGAGTTGAAATGTCACTTGATGAGTAATGTGAAATTGGGGACAAGGCAGTGGCATCTGATAACAATGACGGCACTGAAGGAATAGGTTCTTCCTCACCGAAAGAAGTGTAATTAGACGACGGCATTGGGGTCGCATTATCGGCATCGCGTACATCTTCATTCAATAGATCTACATTTTGAATAAACTCTTCACTGTGATGTTCGATTGAAGATTCAAAAACTGTTTCGCCTGACAGATCTGTTGTTATGATTGATGACCTGGTAGCTATCGGCTCATCATTTGTTTCTTGTACTGAAAGACAGCATGAGTGTAAATCAGAGTTATTTTCCTTTTCATGAGTGTGGGAACACTTTTCATGGGGTTGGGTTAGTTGACTATTAGAAATAAAGATGTCATCAGGTTTGAGCAAAGTAGAATTTTCCAATATTTCATTTTGTCTGTCTTCTTGAGACGGATTATTTTTAAAAATATCTTTAAGCAGACTTAAACTGCAATTTTCTAAGATATCACTAGCTCTAAACGGCAAAGGAGCTGAAAAAAAATGAAGTAAGATTAGAGCGGAGTATTGTATTAAATTGAGTTAATAATGTAGGTAATTAATGATTTTAGTTTAGCAGATTCTGAACAAATACTTTTCCTAATAATACTTCAACCCTTGCTTTCTACATTATCAATATTCAAAACAGGTAAAAAGTAAAAAATACTGTAGGGCGAAAGTGTATTTTTTAGAATAAGCTACGAATAACGGCCAATGTACCACATTGGCCGTTCATTCTAAAAATTCGTGACATTTCATTTAATTTACTAAAAAGAAACAATAATTAATGGAAGTATAAAGATGTACTAGTATATAAAAATACAATTTTAAATACTTACAAAGATTATCATCGCTGTTTTCAATAAAATCGTCGTTTTCATAACCTAAATCGTTTCTCTGGGCACTATTATTTTCATTTCCCAATGCTAAATTCACCAATTGCCGACTTCTACTTTTAGTACGATAATTAGATGCCATCTCTAGATTGTCTAATGAAATAAATTCTAACGCAAAACAATAGTTAACATTTTTAGTTAACACTGTGCGACCATTGTTCCGATCAACGTACAAGTGTCAAACCGGCTCATTGGTCCAAATTATAAACAAACGCGCGGGTACTCCCCGCGTATAAAGCTCTAATTACTCTTTGGACCTTATACGTTTAAAATCATGATACATATGCCATTATACTTCAATACAATAACGTGTTTCTATGCAGAAATATATATTTTTTAATATCCAACATGATTAATTAGATCAATAAGAAGCGTTTACAATAGAAAAGGTAAAATAGCCAAATTGTTAGTTTGGCCCTTATACATAGGACCCATCGTAATATGTCCAAGTAAGTAGTCGCCATTTCAGACACTAAAAATGTTTGCAATATATTTTCTACTCTTGTAAGAGCCGTAGTAGTGACATCTGTAATTTATTTCCAGAACCAGCAAGAGAGACTGTTTTACCGACAGCCACTCTAGTTCCTATAGATAATTGTTGAAACGCGCAAAGGAGACATGGATGGACTTGACCCGCTGCCGGACTTCTCCTCCTTAACCTTACCTTCCTTTTAACGTAGTCAAACCAGTTAAAACAAAGTAAATCTACAAGAAAATATTAACACAACCAAAATCACCAATGTTTCCCTTGGCTCCATTAAGTCGAATACTAAACATCATTGAACATAATCTTCATCATTTAATTAACGGATAAAATATTCTAATTAATTCTACTGTATGTGTATGTATCTAACCTAATTACGTTAAGTTACCTGTCAAGAGACTGTAGGTTGGCCTGCTTCACAGAACTGATAATATTATGTGCATCCAACTGCGAATTGCCGCCTGTACCCCATCCCAGAACGCGGGACAAATCATTGCCTGTCCCCATTGGTAGAATTGCAACCGCTGCCTAAACATAACAATAATAATATTTTCGTACATCTGACAGTCAATGCCATCTAATTTCGAACTAAGTATTTTTGCCTTTTACGTCAAATTGCTAAACTACTAATATTATATTTTTTTTTTTGTTTTTCTTTTTGGGTTATTTTTGGTTCTTACCTTGACGTGGGGAAAAGATAGCAGTGTATTTAAAACCCACGCAACAGTACCATCTCCTCCAGCGACTACCACACGGCATTTGGGGGGCAACCATCGCACCACTTTCTCAGGTGAGGTCGAACTTATATCCACGACCTAATAAAGATAAATTGATGCAAAATTACAAATAGGAAACTTTTCTAGCTGCAGTACTGGCTCGCAAATATCATGATACCTATCAAAATTGGCAACCAACCGACGTCAATTTTTTTGCTAATCTAAACTAAAACAGTACATAGATTTCATGACACAATGGTTTATAACATAGATCTGTATGAATCCATGTATCCATATAAACTCGTGTTTTAGTCTGCTTAATATATTAAAGTTTATAGAAAACTATTATCTGAAACGCTCTCACCTGATTCGTCAAACATGAAGTACATATAAAGAAAGTAAAGAGGCATAAGAAAGGTACGCGTTTGCAATCGAATACGTTATATGCGTACACTAGTAAGAGATTCGAAAAAAATTTGGACATATAATGCTTCTGTTTTCATTTTCTGTGAGTGTTTATATCTATGATACAAATTCTAACTCACATTGTATGAAAGTAAAGTGCTAAACACAGCTTAATTTTATTAAAATAACAAAATAGCGCATTATTATCGCACTACGAGCGCACACTGCTCGCACCCTTGGTCTTCATTTTCATTCTTATCAACCATTTAAGTTATATTTTCTCCATTATTTCAGCATGTTGTTTTTATTAGATATAGTGAGCAAACTAAGTGATGACTGCTGCTTGACACATGCAAATCAACTTTTAAACTGAAGAGGCCCTTCCTTTTAATTTTAATTTTGGGGGTTGAGTTTTCCACTAGATATAAAACGAATTAATACTTACTTGAATAGGATTAAGAAGACCTCTAAATAAGGAAAGTACTTCATCACTCCTATTGCTGCCAGATTTAGGATTAGCTGAAAGAATAAAACTGAATGAAATGAATTAAATCTAGATGTTGACTGATGAACTGACAGATGATTCTTTTAAACAAAAACATACCTAAGATTATGAGGGGTTCCCAATCATTATCTCCAGGATGTTTGATTGTAATTGTTCCTTTTTCAAACTGCACACATGCAGGAGGTATTATAATGTTTCTGTATTTCTCAAAATCACATATCTATAAGAAATGTATATTTAATTAATTAAAACACAAAATTAGAATATTACTATTTTTTTAAATCAATAGTACCTCTGCATCAGCCACCGGTGTGTCAGTTAACAATCTTGTCTTATGACACCAAATGCAATAATATCTTTTCAGTAAATCTTCACTCTGGTCCACATTTTCACTTTGTACCGTACCCACTGTAAATGGAGTTAGAAGAACAAAAATTATCCGCTATTTATATTTTTTATTGAATTGATTGTTTTTTTTATATCTTTGCAAAGTAATAGAACTTCAACAGGATTGGTATTGAACTGCATTATAAATGTGATTGTATGCACAAAAAACATATTTTACACTTAAAAAAAGCTTTATTGTTGCTTTTATCGGAGATAGACAAAAAATGCTGCATACCATTAACCCAGTGATGATAAAATGGTATTCCTTCCGGCGAAGTAATCTGTTTGCATCTGAATTTTCTGTCAACAAGTCTGTGACATAGTTTACACGCACTAACAGCACAACACTCACAGAATAGTCCCATCGTTGGCAACATGAGCTCACCACAATTCGTGCACTGAAATTTTTAATCTTTTTCAGTTTGGCGTAAAAAAAATTTCAAATGTAAGAAACCAACTGTACTCACGTCTATGTTATAAGGGATTGATTTATTACATTGAATACTTCTCCATGTATGCCCTCGAACTCTATATTTAGTTTGCATATAATTATTACCAGGATACAGAACAATAATAATACGATAAATTAAATAAACTAAAAATCCAGCCCCAATTAAGAAGTAATGATTAAAGAAAACGTCATTTAAATATAAAAAGGATTCCATTATAAATATAACACGAGCAATTTTCAATTCAAACCAAACTTTTTATAATAAATAATAAAAACACAAAAATCAATAGTTGTACTCCATTGTTTACTATTCAATATTTGACATTTGAAGTATAGTTTAGTAGTTTATGTCAAAGTTGGAGTGGTATTTTGAAAGAATAGAGATAAAGTCATATGTAAAAGGAAAAATTATACAGTTTTTAAAAGCATGAATCAAAAGGAAAAGAAAATGACATTATGTTAATAAAAAATCACTTTTTTTAAATAGTAAGCAACTCAACAAAGTCTACAAAAAAAACACATTTCTTCTTGGGGACTTGCCCTTATTTCAATTTTGTACAGGAAAAAATACAAGCAGTGAACTGCAATATTATTTAAACTGTTTTCCAAATCATTCATTAAAAATCATTATAATGGAATAAAGCTATTGTTACGTAGTATTCTTTTTAAACATATATAAATAAATAAAACATAAACATTTGAAACGACTGTTCTATTAAATAATTTTAGTAATGTTTGACACAGCATAATTATACATTCGGCAACATTTAAATAACAAACATTATTGTATATCTCATAATTTATTCTTGGGTAATAGTAATACGTAATGAATGCGAATATTGCTCATTCTTTGTTATCACGTTCTCACGGGTCTATGAAATCTTTACAGCCTGATCAAGAAATTCAACAAAAGATGATGCTGTAAAGACGATTTTAAATTTCTTATAGACATTATTATTTTAAATAGTTGAAAGTATTAATTAATAACATTAAACTGTTACAAAAAATGACTTTAGGTATTCCCTTAAGTCATTTTTTGTAGCAAGCAGAGTTTTAATACAGGATAGGCCACGAATTAGTTAACATTTGAAAAAATCGTAAAAAAAGCCCTTTGATATTTTATAAAAAATGTTTATTTACATGAAGGCCAATTAGTTAGAAATGCAAGAAATATCATGAAAAAATTATATATTAGTAACAATAATATTTATTAAAACAGGTAAAGCAACAATGAAATGAGCTGCATAATATAAGTATATCTTTATATATATATTATATATATATATCTTTATATATACCTACTAAGCAGATTGCTGATCAGCACAGTGTATTGATTTTATTTACCTTTATATTTTTTAATATCTTTTAGTGATTGATTTCCTTCTTGTCTCAAAAACACTTGTAGTGTCAGAACTGAACCCACAAACAACTGCACACACTAGTTGCAGTAAAGCAGCGATTCTCAATCTTTTTTGGTGACGGAATCTTTTTGGCAAGCGAAATACTTGACGGAACCTTATAATAAAACAATAGTTTTTAAAAGTATATTCTTTATTTGATAAAATAAAGTTTATTAGTAAGCATAATAAAAGTAACAAGTAACAGTAAAAATTATTCATTACTTACATAACAAGTACAATAATAGAGGAACAAAAAGAAAAACATCTAACTAATGAGAGGTATGTAATTGCTTTTTTGTTTTTCATCAATTGATTGACATCATGTTTGATAGAGGACAGTTGAGGTCTCATATCAGGTTCGGCGTCCAGTCTATTGCGATATTTTGTTTTCGTAGCTAAATAGGTTGAGAATCCTGTTTCTACCAAATATATTGTTGGGAACAAGAGAAGAATTCACCACGAATTCTGCACCAAAAGTCTTTGAAAGGCGTCGTTTTGAACAGTGACTCCAACTTATGTCTGATGCCACTTCTGAAAGAGATTCATATATATCGTTTGACACATTTTCAAGTTTTTATAAGTCAGGTAAAAAGGATTATGAATCCATAAATTCAGTTTGATTTTTGTATTCTGTTCTTCGGGCAAATCCTTTTAAAAAAATGCGAGCGTCAAAAAAAGATATTTGACCAAATCTTCAAATACATCATTTTGAAACATGCCCAAGTCGTTATCGCTAACAAACAAAGTGAATGACGTAAAGCTTTCTATTTCTCTCTTTACAATGTAAATAATCTGAAAATCTAATTTCCTTTGAAGGATGTTATTTTGTTGCAGGCCTGGAACACTGTTTTGTTTTCCTTGCAATGATAAATTTAATTCATTCAAATTTTGAAAGAAATCCGCCATAAAAGATAGTCGGAACAACCAAGTTTTATCATACAAACGGTCTTTCAAATTTTTTTTTCTCTATTTATGATGATGGATTGATGGAAAGCATGAATAAAATTCAAGAGTTGTGGTCACCATACTCATTACAAATGCAAACAATGCAGTATGGTGACCCACACTATGGCGACCTAGTGAGATACACGTTCCGCTTGGGAATGTAAAAGGCATGACAGTCATCGTGGCAGTGTCAGGTGAGCCTGACACTGCCACGATGACAGTTAACACGGTAACTAGCACCCAATGGGCCACCGGTCTCGCACCCACCAACGAAACACGACATCACTGATGTTGTCGCTTTAGGTAAAAGAATTTAGATTAAAAGGAGTATCTGAAAAAAAAACATACGACTCTCGGATCTAAGTTCAAATAGCCTTGTTAGTTTTACCCCGAGATAGCCATCGCACTTCTGTGTGGAGCCGCATTGTTTATATGTTTGCTGCCATAATCTTCACACGATAATGAGAAAAATCGGGATTGTAGTGGTTGTGATTTCATAAAATTAATTATTTTTACCGCTTCATCCATAACTAATTTTAGATTTGACGTCATTTGTTTCATCACAAATGCTTGTCTATGCAGGAAGCAATGGCTGGAACTACAATTTGGTGCTTAATTTTTTATTCGTGACACTAGTCCTGTTATTTTTTTTGAGACTAATGCCAATGTAATTGTTCCAACTGAGATTATTTTCCTCAAAAAATATATTTATTTTATTAAAAATGTCTTGTCCGGTAGTGTTTGTGGGCAGTGGTGAGCACATAAGCATGTCTTCTTCACAAGAACTTTCATATGAATATCTCACGATAACTAGCAATACAGCCAGACCAGTGACATCAGTAGACTCATCTATTTGCAAGACAAATCGTGTTTTTTGTAGACGTATAACTATCTTGTTTGACGTAGCTTGCCAGATCATGAATTCGCCGTGAAACAGTACCGTTTGATAGCGGCACCGCAGAAAGATGCTTAAAGCAAACATTTTGTTGTATATAGTACACATAGTTTTATTAAATTCTCAGCGATAGAGTGCGCTTCACCCGCTTGTGCAAGGCGATAGCAAACTAAATATGTTGCCTCTGTGACCTTTTGAGCAATGATTTGGATTACATGCATCATAGATTTTGACGTACCTATATACTACGTAATAGAACTGACACCGCGAACTAGACTTTTGCTTCACGTTTTGTTGCTAGCTGGCAATAACTCATATATTCACTCACCTAACGCCATCTCGACCGTTTGTTAGCGCAGTGGGCGCGATTTTAGTTCGCAGCGTCTGTTCTCGCACGTAGTACATATCAGTTCAATGGTGGTGGCATAGTTAAATTGTACGAGGCGACTAAGTTCAGCTGCATCTCGTGAATCGTGATACACCGCGTCTGAACGGTCGACCAGAGAGGTGTTTTTTCTAATTCTTACAGAACCCCTACAGGGGTCTAGCAGAACCCTAGGGCTCCGCAGAACACGTTTAGAGTATGGCTGCCTTAGATTAATCAAAATCAGACGATAGCTATCGATTTATAATCTCTTAAAGAAATATTTTGAAAAATTATGTTAGAGAAACTACAATAATATAAAAACATTTTCTTTTTATTTTAAAAAGAAATCACCATCAAAACTAGCATCCTGATGGCAAAGTTACTTAAAAATTAATAAAATAACCGTTGTATTATATTTGTATCCGCGCATGAGAAAAACCTGTACCACTGATGGGCATTCTTAAGACCAAGACTTGTTGACTGAAATTATGGCTGTTTCGGACTACTATATCTGTAAATTACATTACTAATTTTATCATGAATATTTATATGGTTTGGATGTAATAAATGGTTTTATGTGTTATGATGGTTCTGTCCCAATAAGTGTTACAAGCTTCTTTTTCTAGTATTGTGTCATGTTATCCATATCTATAGTATGGAGTCTTTAACTGATGAAGTTATAATTATATGCTAAATATTGGTGAACTATTGACTTGGTCACGTCGATGTTTGTAAATAATTTGTGCTACAGAAAGTTATATGTTGTATGATGTAGGTTGCCTTTGGAGCAGAATTGTAATTTCTGCATGTCTATTGTCTAATTTGGATTTCTTATGATAATTTTCTCATTATTTCTCGTCATTAATTTCTCGTCGTCTAAAATGATAACATAAATCCATCTTATTAAAAATCTATTTGTAGTTATTATATTCGATAATCTAATAGTTAAAATATAAATACTTTATTCTAACAAATTAGTAAGCATTTTCTTTAGTTTAACAGAGCACAAATCAAGTGGAGTTTTTTTCTCCTTATTCAATAACTCCATCGCCGCACCGGCTTTCACTAACATGCACGCAACAGATTCCCTGTCTTCTTCACATGCAGCATGACTGAAAATAAAGAAATCTTACTTCAACAACATTTTCTATCATATCTAATATATATGTAACAGTGTGTACAATTTT
The DNA here is from genome assembly GCA_949316085.1 of Hypercompe scribonia. Lineage (NCBI taxonomy): Eukaryota > Metazoa > Arthropoda > Insecta > Lepidoptera > Erebidae > Hypercompe > Hypercompe scribonia. The sequence continues at coordinate 11,192,070 of OX438975.1, forward strand.
TAGCCATTTATTTCAAGCAATTTATAAAAACACACATCAATCACTGTTTGGTGATTGACATAATTAATTCGAATTAAATGAATAATTAAATTATTTAATTTCAATCAATTTAAAAAAAAAGGGTTTTTACAATGAGATCTGCAAGTTGACAGTCGCGTTAAATTATTGTACACACATAAGGGTATAGCATGCCTCAGGATCAATTTATCGTATTTATTTCCGAAAGATGTGTCTAAACAAAGTATTTGTAAATAATTACAAAGCAATCAGTGTTATTGTGTATGCTGTTTGCAGGTCATAACCTTACACGAAACGAAACAAATTATGTCATGAGACAGCATTCTAGTTTAGTTTAATAGTAATAATATGATAACGGTTTATAGGATATATGTACAGAAATAAAATTATCAATTTGCTAAATTTGTACTGTGTTGTAATGTTTATCTATGTTTTTACATTCAACTATTGCTTCTGCCCAATTTTTATAAATCATTGTGCAATGTTTTCCTTGTGGTGGAAATAAACACATTTTTGTTATTATTTAATTAATCCACCATCGGTAGGTGCATAAACCTTATATCACAAAGAACAAGTAGTTTCTACCTACAATATCTGTGAGTTGCCTACAATAATTCACCGGCAATTATTATTATTTAATGTTTAAAAGTGACGTCGTGAGGGAGATTGAGATGACTACAGGAGGTGTAATTTGATGTTGTATCAAAACTATTTGTAGAATAAATAGCTGATGTACGGTCAGTACTGCAAATTCCTTGTATAGGTTTGTGGTGGGGTGGGGCTCTTTGTGCCCATTCCACTCTAATAATGTTACTTTTTTTAGCACTACCCCAAGCTGAGATGCCATATGTTAATAAGGACTGGCAAGAAGAGTAGTTTACTATCTTATTTATCTTAGGATCCTGAATGTGCCTTATTTTCTTGAAAATATTTAGTATCGATTATTTAGTATCGATTACTAAGCATCTCAATATGACATTTCCAATTCAAAGTAGTTATTAAAAAAAGTTATAATCAAAAAAATCTGTTTTCCTTTGCAGTAATGTCATCTTACACAGTTTTCTATCTCACTTTGTGTTGTTAATCCATCAAGAACATAAATATTATATTAAAAATGTTGCAAGACATTTATGGTCACATACAGCACCAAAACAAAGGTGGTATATCTAGTACACATAACACAATTGATATAAAGTGTAACAATAGCAAAAATAAAGAATAAAATACTGACAGAGGTGTAGAGCCAGTAGAATCAGGTATATTAACTTGTATTCCAGGGGAAGATAATAGAAGTTCAACTATGCTACTTCTTCCTTGAGCAGCTGCACGGTGCAAAGGAGTGGCCCCCAAAATGTCTGTATTATTTATGTTAGCATCATAGCTTATTAACAGTTTAGCTACCTGAAAACAAATATATAGTTTTAGAAATATCCACATGTCTATGGGAATGTTTAAAATAAGTAAATTAAATTAAATGTAAAAAATATTATAACCTAAATATGGTAATTAGATTAAGTGTAATGTAGAGATGATCACCCTCATTTGGTTTTCTTATTGGCATCTGCTATTCAAATTAATCATTCATTATCACTGTGGGACATAGTCCTTTCCTTTGAAAGGTTTTGGTCTTTTATACCACAATGGCTATACAGGTTAGTATAGGATTTATATCAAGAATTTATTCTTTTTGTTATCTAATTAATCTGCATAAATTGCTCCCTTGGTCAGCTGTTATGACAACTATGGGATGAATGAGGGTAGCAACCCTCCATATTTTTATTATGATGAATTCAGATTAATATAAATAGTTTGTTTACGTGAATGTGGCCTTTAGAGCAAGCATAATGTAGAGATGATTGCCCTCGTTTCGTTTTTTTATTGACATCAGCTCCCTTGTCAAGAAGTAATTTTACCACTTCGACCCGTCCGGCAGAAGAAGCTAACATTAGAGGACTTGAATTTGTGTCATCAGTTGGGTCTACTGGACTGCCTTGGTCTATCAACAATTCCACTAAATGTTTATGGCCTCCTAACGCTGCCCAATGTATAAGGAGCCTTTGATTCTGCAATAAACAAATTAACTTTTAATCTTTGATTAGAAAGACAGTTTCATACTACTAATGTATTCATCGTTTCAAATTGATTGTGTTGTGTTACTTGCACAAAATTAAATTTATTTATTTATAACACGCAAAATTAACAGTCCTTCTGTGGAGACCTATATCCAGCAGTTGACTTTATAGACTGTTGTTGTGATGTTAGGTAAGACTTACTTCATCTGGAGATATTAATACATCTTCAAGTTTTATTTTAACCTGATTGTAGTCCCCTTTATAAGCTGCTTCATAAATCGACCCTATAGACATGATTTTAATTTTTTTCACAAAAAGAAATTTTTAGATGATTGAAATCGTAACTTAGTATAATGGAACTTTGTAACAGTACACACGAGCGTGACCACAAACGATGTTATATTATAATAAAGTTATTAATATTTATGTTTTTGTTGAGTCAAAAACATGAAATGCTAAAATCAAAATTGACGTGTGTCAACGAGTTGTTAATTTGACAAATTGGTTTGGTGCTACCATAACAACTCTTAAGCTTATCTTTTTCTGTATGTTTGGTTGAAAGAAGAAAACACGATTAAACAAAAGATAAATATTAAATAATACTCAGACATAAACATCAATACCAATTGGTGGTACCAAATATAACATTTTTGGATGTTATACATAATATGTGGTGGATCAAACGATAGTTTTATAGATTAAGATTAAGATTGTATAGCGTGGGCCATAAATTAGTTTTTAATTACATCGTCTAAGTGACCACCGTTTCGACGTTTGCACTCTTCTAAGCGAGCACTAAAATTTTCGAATACTCGTCGACAAAGAGAGAAAGTAGTGTATTTGGTTTATTGATGTAGACACGATTCTTCAAATAACATCACAAAAAGAAGTCTGTTGGGCATAGATCTGGACTTCTGGGTGGCCATGGAATGTCGCCAAGTCTGGAAATCAGCTTTTCTAGAAACATGTCTTTGACTACCGGCAGGGGCTTTTTAGATGTGTGACAAGTGGTTCCATCTTGTTGAAACCATGTGTTACGATTGCAGCCAGCAAATTCCAGTAGGATCAGTCCCACGAACCTCCGTAACATGTTTGCGCAGGATTTAAACGTTAACGAATTCTTGGCCCAGGCTATATACTATATTTACTAAAAATAGATACATAAAACCACGAATGTTTCCCCGGAGAAATAGGCAAATAGAGCAAGAGCCCGTGAGTGCCAGACCTTCGTTATTTTATAAAAGCTGAAAGTTCTTCTATGTGTGTCCCTAGTACAGGTAAGAATGATCCCCAAACATGAAGCTGAGGCAGCGGTGGCTTTGGCAGATAACAGGCAACAAAGGTATGTAAAATTCCATCTCAAATTCGTCATAATATAAAACTTGATTTTTTTATATTTGATTCATAATAATATCAAAACTCGCGTTGCTCATTGCCAGACAGTTAGTATGGTTCCAACCCTCTGCCGGACACCCCTAAACTATTATAATTTATAATTATACTTACGTTATATTATAAAACCTAAATTTAATATATAATTTTTTGGGAGCCTATTAAACTATGTTTATATAGTAGCCGGACAGTTTCGAAGGTTCTATCATCTTGCCAGACGCATTCAAAGTGAGCAATAATCGGGAGAGCAAGGGGCGAATACAGTAACTAAACGTTATATTATAAAACCTAAGTTTCATATATAATTTTTTGGGAGCCTATTAAACTATGTTTACATAGTAGCCGGACAGTTTCGAAGGTTCTATCATCTTGCCAGACGCATTCAAAGTGAGCAGTAATCGGGAGAGCAAGGAGCGAATACAGTAACTAAATGTTATATTATAAAACCTAAGTTTCATATATAATTTTTTGGGAGCCTATTAAACTATGTTTACATAGTAGCCGGACAGTTTCGAAGGTTCTATCATCTTGCCAGACGCATTCAAAGTGAGCAGTAATCGGGAGAGCAAGGAGCGAATACAGTAACTAAACGTTATATTATAAAACCTAAATTTTATATATAATTTTTTGGGAGCCTATTAAACTATGTTTATATAGTAGCCGGACAGTTTCGAAGGTTCTCTCATCTTGCCAGACGCATTCAAAGTGAGCAATAATTGGGAGAGCAAGGAGCGAATACAGTAACTAAACGTTATATTATAAAACCTAAGTTTTAAATATAATTTTTTGGGAGCCTATTAAACTATGTTTATATAGTAGCCGGACAGTTTCGAAGGTTCTCTCATCTTGCCAGACGCATTCAAAGTGAGCAATAATCGGGAGAGCAAGGAGCGAATACAGTAACTAAACGTTATATTATAAAACCTAAGTTTTATATATAATTTTTTGGGAGCCTATTAAACTATGTTTATATAGTAGCCGGACAGTTTCGAAGGTTCTAACATCTTGCCAGGCGCATTCAAAGTGAGCAGTAATCAGGAGAGCAAGGAGCGTATACAGTAACTAGTGCGAATGAAACAGAGCGCTTAGTCTATTGCGGGATTTCACTGCGCACCCATTGTTATTAATTTCATATTTTGCAGTTTATTTTTTTCTTAATCCAGAAATTTCATTAATTATTTTTTACAATTTCAATAACAAATATTTAAAATAATACTGAGTAAAATTTTTCTCATACAATGTCAATCATGTCGAAAATCTAATAATTTAATTGATATTATTTTTCATTTTTAAGAAGTTTATTATTGTCAATGCTATTAAAATTATAAAGCCAATGAAACAAAGTAAATCAAATATTAGTGTTTATTATACCAAAGGACACATTTTTTCAAGATAAGAAATTTACAGAGAAATTAATTTATTTTAATTAAATCTAAATATTTTCATCATTTTCATCGTTATCGCGCGCTCACTAAATCGGTCCACACGTTAGCAGTTTAAACGTCGTAAGTGCTGCGAGTACAATTCGGACCGCCTTTGAATGCGTCTGGCAAGATGATAGAACCTTCGAAACTGTCCGGCTACTATGTAAACATAGTTTAATAGGCTCCCAAAAAATTATATATGAAACTTAGGTTTTATAATATAACGTTTAGTTACTGTATTCGCCCCTTGCTCTCCCGATTATTGCTCACTTTGAATGCGTCTGGCAAGATGATAGAACCTTCGAAACTGTCCGGCTACTATATAAACATAGTTTAATAGGCTCCCAAAAAATTATATATTAAATTTAGGTTTTATAATATAACGTAAGTATAATTATAAATTATAATAGTTTAGGGGTGTCCGGCAGAGGGTTGGAACCATACTAACTGTCTGGCAATGAGCAACGCGAGTTTTGATATTATTATGAATCAAATATAAAAAAATCAAGTTTTATATTATGACGAATTTGAGATGGAATTTTACATACCTTTGTTGCCTGTTATCTGCCAAAGCCACCGCTGCCTCAGCTTCATGTTTGGGGATCATTCTTACCTGTACTAGGGACACACATAGAAGAACTTTCAGCTTTTATAAAATGACGAAGGTCTGGCACTCACGGGCTCTTGGACCAAAAGGCTTGTTAAACATCCACTTTGCACCAGTGTTTTGTAATGAAATGTAGATATTAATCGTTTTGGAATAAAAATAGTACATCCAGTATTTTTACAGGATATACTATTTTAATAATAAAAATAAAGTTCGTCAGAAGTTTTCCTTTATCTGAAGGTCAGCTCCCATAATAGAAATTCAATTAAAATTCAGATCTGACCTACTCGCGATCAAAGAAATATCATTAAAAATATTCTCATAGATTATATTGTATTGCCACTGAAATTTTGTTTTTGTATTCCTCTAATCTAAGAAATACTTTGCTACTAGAATATCTTTTTTGACATTTATGTTCCATGAGATTATGTGACACGTTCAGTTGTCAATGACTGAAGATTTCAGATTCTGGAACTGTCAGTTTAGTTCTTTCCCCTTAAATTTTATATATATTCCTTTTCAAATCCTTTACTTGTATCAAAAGTATGTCAATGTACCACCAGTCATCACACCATTGTCATACAAATTATAATGGACATCAACCAATTTGTATGAGCTCCTGACAGGGACAACTTAATATTAAAAAAACAATATTACTTTTTAGTAGCCTATACTGAATAAAAAAAAAACCGTATTATGAAATTTAGTATCAAATCAATTCTATAAAATAAAACACATTGCTTTCGGTAACTATTTATTATAAGTTTGAAGCACCTTTATAAATAATTAATATTTGCTGGTTGCAACGGTTGTAGCGGGTAGTGATTTCAAAAACAAGCCAAAGTTGTCATTAGAAGAATATTGGGAATCCAATTATGAAAGCAGATCGAAGCAGAAAAGCAAATACAATCACATCCACAGTACAAACGAGCGTATGCAAAGTGAAATATGTATAGTCTAGCATTACTAGAATAGAAAAAAGAATTTTCTTTCACGCGTTGCCATTTTACTTTATTTATCAATAAGTACTATATCTTTTTCTCAGAATAAAATTTCATTACTTCTTTCTTGTTTTACTCTTAAATATTTTGACCTACTGAATTTGATTATTTATATACTTGACAACATAAAAGATTTGTACCAATATAAATCAAGTCAAAAGTTTATTAAAATTATTTTAAATATATGTTATTTTGGTGCCATAGGATTGTGATCTTAATTTTTTAAATATTTAAAAACATCTGTTCATAATTTATACTACCAACAAATTGGCTGTCCACGTACAAGTCAAGATTGGTTGGTGTATTTCTTAATGTGTTTATATCCTTCTCATGTATTAAGTTTTTACTTTTTGTGATGCCACAAACGTTTACCACAATACACAAATACTTAAATATTCTAAAAATATGTAACACTGATTGAAGTGACATGTAGTGTAAATTAAGTGAACTAACAACAGTTCATGAAACTGGTTTACGATATATAACCTAAAGCATAAATAATTATCAATATTTTGATCTTTTCTTTATAATATCGATATCTTGAGGGGTAAATTATCGATTTTTACTCGATTTGCATCGATACATATTCATTGATACATCACTGTCAGGTTACACCCATCATTCATAGCATGCCGTCAACGCCGTGCGTGACGTTTGAGTGTTTGTGTCAGTCGGTGACACAAGATTTTAAATTGTAAATAATTTATATTGTTTAATATTATTAAAATAGATTTTCTAGTGCAGTTTTATCGTAAAACAGAAAATATTAACCGAAACCTGTGCCTTGGAAAAGATTATTTGTCGAGCTATGTTGTCAGTTAGCTATACATGATACGTTAACTGGCGGACAATAAAGCTATAAAGAGTGCTCAACAAATAAAATAATTGTATAACATCGGTCACTTTATACGGTCGGTGAGACGAATAAAGCATAGCAACATTTTCTATTGTATCGAAGTTTCACTCTATATATATTAAATTTCATAATATTATTCATATTAATTTGTTATACAAATTAATATTTATAATATTTATTTATTAAGAATAATTTTTATAAAGTTTGTGTCAATTATTACTGTAACTAATTTAATGTTTTTATTACAGTATTTAAAAGCCAAATACAATGACATATCATGAATACTATGATGGTAGTAAAATTTTCTTGGGTTTATCAAATAAAATTGGTCTTCCTGTTGATATAGTAAGTATTTTAATCTTTATAAGTTTAACTCATTTAGCTTTTTTTATGGCACATTACCAGATATAAATTGCAAATTTTACTATTTCTGTGTAGATATATATGCTATTGTAGTGATAAGAATGCCTATAAAAGTATTTTTAAAGGCATTCATAGAGAATTAAAACCTGCTCCAAAAAGGTTTTTGTGTAAAACCTGCTTTTTAAACGCTGCCTTTAAAGTTTCAAAGTTTTCACTTTTCTTTGATTTAAAACAACATACAGTTGATTTTTAGATATTATTCTTTTAATACATTAAAATCTAATGTTTTCTACCTATTTTTTAAATAAATATAAGTTTTTGTTTGATTAGTTGCTTACAGATCTTAATAAAAGCTTTTTCATAGCTCTGAAACAGTTTGAACTGGCTGTCAAACAATAACCGTTAATACAATTAACAGTGACAGCTGGTACCAATATAATTTTAAATAAAATAACATACAAAAATTTATTTACAACAATATAAATATTCTATTGTTTTTGTATTTTTATCTATACTAGCATACTACCAACAATTAAAAAAAAACTTTTGTCTCTGAGCATGAAATAAATAATCACCAATGAATTGATGATGATGATGATGAATAAACTTCCATCTGTTTAGCTGTGTACTGATTGTAATTGTATAGGATTCACAAAATTTGCCTTAATTTTTTTACTATGAGAATAACTTTTATAAAGTTTGTGACATGGTGATTAGATCGGAACTAAATTTTAAATGAATTTCTATTAATAGGCTACTTTAGTAACTAGATGATTTCAATGCCCAATGAAAATAAATATTATTTTATTATTAAATTCATTGTTGATGAATTATAACTTATAGCATACATATAGCGACAAAAGTAAGCAAAATACTATTACTAATACTACTAATACACATAAAATACACACATAATATACATAACAAAGAATTCTTAGTTTTGGTTTACTACTTGATTGATATATTACTACATGTACTATTGAAATGTTATAACTTATATCTGTGTCTCATTCAAAATAAAAAGAAGTATATTTACCTACAAGGCACCTACCAGACGTGCAAAATCTTGGCGAAATCAGTTGGCGAAAGGCAAACGAAAGAATTACTTGACACTTTGGTTCAGCTGGCCCATGTTATGTGCCAAAGAATAACAATATTCCAGTTTATTTGAAGCGTGTGGTAGATTTTGAACATTTTAGGAAAAATTAAGACGTAATTGTCGAAATAAATGGGTGTAAAGTAGCATGCAGACTGTCCGAAATCGGGATAGTTTTGTGCTCCTTGGTAGAGACTTGTTCACCAGTGGATGGTGATCGGCTGAAGTAGTAGCATAATAAGGAAACAATTACTTTACCCACCTTCTTTCGTCGTCTCTGTAGGTAGAGGGAATGTTTGCGCTTAGCAAAAGCAGCGACAATGTCGTACAGTTTACCTGAGAGTGCCGTTTTCGAAGCATTCCTCTGTAAACACTGACCAAATATTCTTCATAGTTTTATCTCCAACCTTATTTTTATAACTAAAGCTAAGGTTGTATAAGTTATCCAGAATTAGCATAATAAAATTTGAGACACAACGCCATCTGGTTTCAAACTAAGCAGTGCTTGTGTTATAATAACTAGACTGACTGATAGAATACTTATATACTTCTTTTTTTGTAAGTACATACTTTTTATACATAGAAAACACCCAAAATTCGAAACAAATATTTGCAGATCATACAAACATTGGGTCCGACCCGGGAATCGAACCCGAGACCTCAAGCACAGCAGTCGGATACACTACCACTGCGCCACAGAAGTAGTTTATACAAAAGATTGTTTTTTAGTGATGTTGTGTATACTTAGTAGACTTTTTTAAGATTGACTATTTTTATTCTTATCTAGAAAGGTAAGTCCTTCAGCCTCCTAAATTATTTCCTTATAACCTTGTCTCTAACAAAAAATAACCTTATTAGTAAAAAATTGACTATTTCAAATTACAATTTTCCAAATTAAAAATATTTTAACTTTGGCGAGGGCGATGAAACACGAAATTATCATACCGCAAATATAAAAACCTATTTGTTATTAATTAAGATAAGGACAACACCTGCGACCACTAGTTGCGATACAGGAGCAGCTTTAAGTAAGTACTTGCGACGTAACAGCGTTCTTCTCCACTGTCTGTTATATTATATCCTCTACCTAGCCATATTTGATGTGATCCTAACAATCCGGCAATGATTTGATTTTTAATACAGCGAAAGACTTGTTTTTCTATTTATTTATTTACTTTATGATAGTTCTTGAAAAAAGAATACTTGTCAATCGATGTACATGAGGACGGTACCGTAGTCGCGATACCCGCACACATTTACTAGCTGTCTAGTCATAGCACTTCCGAGACACGTGCTTCATCATATCATCCGAAATTTCCAGCTTAATTAATGTATGCCGCAGTCAATTGCGCAATCGCTGTCACGTCACGTCATCTTAAACTAGGCTCTAGGTACCGTCGTTTTCTTTGCAGCCCTGGTGACGACAGCGTTTAGACAAACGGCTATCTATTCTGCGTAGTGATAATTATAGTTAGTAACGTTAGTTGGTATGTTTTTCGCTGCAAAAATAACGTATGAAACTGGTTGCGCCGTAACTTTTTTAAAGAATTTATTTAATTTCTTATAACTGTAAATAAAAATAAAAAAGATGTTTCGGTTGTATTTTTTTTCGTTTATGACTTCAGAGCTCCTTCATTTATGAACCGATTCGAGGATTTTTCGTCTTTATTTGGATATTTCACTATTTCGGAAGTCCTTAGTTAAAAAGTTAAGGAATGCTAGCATAGTTGTGTAGAAGTCAGTGAATTAAACGATTGTAAACGTTATAAAAAACCTACTTTAATTTAGTAAGCTTTTGAAATATGATTTTGTTTGAGAAGAATACCTGCAACGTAAATGTAACGGCGACTCAAATCAAAATTATATAATTCAATTATCAAATTTAGCATTGACTTAAGAGATCAAAAGTACCTAGACAGTTTTTTAATTACTAGGTAATTATGCAAGAGAGAGCAGTTACTCGCAATTCTTAAATACTCATAACGACGTAATAATGTAATGAATTCATTCTATTATCAAAAATGTTCGAAATATTTGCATACCAGACCTTCAGGGTGTTGTAATACTTTTCGTAACAGTACGTCACTAGATACGCGTTAATCACACTGCAAAGTGGTAAAATAAAATCTTAAGAAAATATCTGTCGGTATCACTCCTGTACGTAACGTAGGGCTGGTTTTTTGCTCCAAAAACATTGAGAATTATAAAGAGCGTGTATAATAATATAATATTATTGTTATATGTTATTATTGAGAGTATTATCGAGAACCTATTACGATTGCGAAAAATAACCCTTTGAAGCATAATTTTTCTTAGAGTTAAATATCCTTCCCTCACTATGAACATTGAATTTGGTTGAAACTTCTAGATATCTAATAAAGCATAGAATGACAATATGAATCCACATTTGTGTGTATAAGAGACAAGGAAGGACAAGTAACATGATTAAGCTAAATTTATTAGTTTGTGTATTAATGGAAAGATTGGTTATATTAAGATTGATGTCTATTTACTGTTTAAATTATGTATAAGTATGCTAAATCTATAGGAAAAAAATACTTCATGCTATTCTTATAGAAGTGATGGAAACTCGGGAACCTCACACGAGCCGTACCAGATTATTTTGAAAGTTGTGAATACTATTATCTTGTTTTAATACTATTCACCTAAAGACGTTTCTATATTATTTAGGCACAGCTACAATTTAATTTGAACTGCCTGCACATAGTACGCTGTAGTGCCGCTGTATTGCTTGCACATACAAGCTATTTTAAGTGTTGCACTTTAATTATTATTCATTAGCATCATTTTTCTTTGTTTTAATAGGTAAATTTTTTGATCGCACAAGTAGCTGCACTATGCCTGGCGAGACTGTTTCGAAAACCAATGAGATTCGCTTCGCCCGAATTTCGACATACTGTGTGCCTTGTTTCAGGTTTATTAATTGGCTATTTCTGTTTCGGCAGGTAATTATTATTTTCCTATCAGTATATTTGCATGTATTTTAATTAACATTTTTTTAAAAGGACAACGTCCGCACTAGGAATAAATCCCGTGTCGCGGGGGACTTTACAAACATACAAAAAACTGACACAAAGAACACCCAGACTTAGAACAACAATTTGTGGATCACACAACGTTGTCCCATGCGGAGTTTGAACCCATAACACTCAGTGCAATATAGCGCGGTGTGACGAACACTTACTTATTATTAGGTCCATTAGGTCAACCGCGCATTCAGATGTTTTTGCTGTGCATATTTATATCGTTAAAATATCTATAGTGTTGATTTGATGTACTTAAGTAAGTGAACTCAAATCTAGTCACATTAATATTATAACGAAATGGTATATAGACAAATTTTTGCCCGAAAAAATGTAGTTTCCGTGGGATGAGCAGAGATTTCGAAACATGGTATCTTATAAACCCCGGGGTGTAACTAATCAACTTTAGATAGGTACCATTTTCAATAACATCAAAAGTCATTCTTCAACATGTGATCCATGTGTCCAAGAAATAATTGTGATATTTCTAATAAAGAATAATTTAGATTTTAATGTTATTGTTATTTTTTACAGACAGTCAATACATTTGCCTATGATGCCTATGATGACTTATATCCTACTTAAAAGTGTTCCACATCATATAATGGGCAAGTAAGTAAAAATTTATTACGTCTTTTTATATACACAAAGCGTTCATATAATAATATGTTATCGGAAATTGTATACAATTCAGAATCGACGAGTATTAAGGAAATGTATAAAATAACGTTTAATTGTAATGCCGACATATACTAAAAAATGTATAATTAGAAATTTATTCTTCCCGTAATTTCTAAAATGAATAAAATACGTTAGTAATCAAACGATGTGATCACAATTTATAAAAAAGCTTTTGTTCGATATAGGCACAATACGAGTAACCTTTTTAACACGCTTTTATATTAGCTTGGGTTGTATCTTTGAGCTTAATTTTTACCGGTTTCTAATAATCTGATCAACTTGAAACTTTGCACACGTTTCAAGGACCGATGACAATGCGATAATTTGATAATAGATTTATGAGTTTGTCACAGACTAAAAAATGAAAAATAAATAATAGTTTAAAAAAACTAAAAATACACGCTTTTATTGCTAATCGAACTAAAAACTAGAAAATAATCTTTAATGACAAAGAGTCTAATATTACAGTAGTAGAAGATCAAACAATCAGTCATAGTGAATCACCTCAAAATAAAATTATAATAAAATTTAAGTTATTAACAGAATAATTCAATTCAGAGTAAAAAGCGTAATGCACCCCGCATTTTACTGCGATTCATAACTATCCTCTCATAGATAGTTGCCAATAGAATGATTGTAATATTTAAAATATCGAGCACCAATTATTAGTTTGATTAGCAATAAAAGTGTGTTTTTTTAGTTTTTTAAACTATTTTCTTTTTAACGTGTTCAAACTCCCTCGGGCCGTCACCACACCGGGGTTTGCGGCGGGGTGGTATGTCGGAATTGGTCCTACTAAAACCACACGGTGTGCCACTCTCCGCCTGACATAGGAGGCATCCGGGAACAGCTGTTATTACAACATCCAGATCCCTCCTAGCGTCTGTCTGCTCACGCGGGTACCATCTGCGGATAAACTCTCTATTTAGGCGATGTACAGCACACGCAGACGTCGCCTCCTCGCCGCTGGCCACTATAGCGGATGGAGGGGAAAACCCGTCCCGTCCACCCGCGGCCACACTTAAGGCGGCATGGCGCTGCTACGCGCACCTCCGCCGCCCGTTTCGCCGGTGGCGAATTGGGTCCGAGTGGAGGTCGTCCTCCCGAGCCGCGAAATTATATCTTCGCAGAAGATTGCGACTGCGGTAAAACAACTGTCGCTACCGATCATGGAGCGTATAACGGCCGGTAGCGAGAGATCTCCTCCAATAACTGCAGTGAGGACCCCACGCTGTGCCACCCACGCGGAACAAACCGCTAGGTGTGCTGAGCCGAGTCCTCACTGCAGTCACAGTGGTGACAGGTGGGACTCAATTCCCTCCTGGCGACCGAGTGCAGATACTTCCCGAAGCAACCGTGCCCGGAAAGAATCTGCGTCAGTCGGAAGGAAAGGGTCCCGTGCTGTCGCCCTAGCCACTCGGCGATGACCGGCTAGAGAGCCTCCACAGCGGCAAAGCCAGCACGGGGAGCCTCCAGCAGGGACAACCATTCCCTCCTGGCGACCGAGTGCAGATATTTCCCGAAGCAACCGTGCCCGGAAAGAATTTGCGACAATTGGAAGGAAAGGGTCCCGTGCTGACGCCCTGGCCACTCGGCGATGACCGGCTGGAGAGCCTCCAGCAGGGATGACCAATGAGCCATCGTGGCTCGACGAGCGGCCTCTCACCACTCGCGTATCTCTACCGGTGGGGGCCGTAAGACGCTACCCGCCCGGAAGTCAGATGTTTGCCGATAATCTGCGGCGAGCACTTCCGCCTCCAAATCCCACGGAGGAGTTCCGGCCAAGGCACACGCCGCCTCCGTCGGTACGGTGCGGTAACTGCGAATGGCTAATGGGCAAAAGTCGCCCAAGGGCAGAAGCAGCGCCGACCAGCTTTCTCCAAAGCTGTCGGAAGTGCTCGTCGAAGAACCACCTCCCGTCGAGGATCAGGCCCAGGTACTTCATCTGGACCTGAACCGGTACGAGGACTGAATGGACTACGATAGAGGCGCACGCCGCGGGGAACAATACGAGTAACCTGATCTATCCCCTGCGTACAGACTTATATCGTGAATGTAATACGTAGTACATTTCCGATTGATATTTAGGAAATGTTTAGATTTCCTAGGAATTAAGTTACAAATATATCATCCACTTCCTATTTATTGTTACTCGTATGTATAAGTTTGAAGTCCAGCCAGAGAAGATTAATTTAAAATAATATTGTCCATGCAAAAGTAATGATAAATGATATTTATTTCTGCAAATAAATCTTTTAGATCTTGATATTTAACATGTCGGACTTTACAGCTAGAAGGCGCCGGCAGTTCTAAGACTCACTCTGTGAAGAAACACGATAAATGATAACTATAATGCACACACACACACGGTTAACATGTCATGATAGGACTTCTGTTGTATATCCTAATCAGGCTTAGTCCTGGGCACACAGCTCTGGGCTTACACGCAGGGCTGAAGGTATTGTCATTACGACAAATCAAGAGTGTTAACTTAAGTTTTCTGCAAGTACAGTGGTCCAATTTATCAGGAAAAGTTTTAGATATATGGCATAAGTGTGTTGAAATATGTTGTATTGTTTTATATACAATAATTTTAATTACATGGAGTTGCAAGCTTCCTTGCATCGTCACCATGATCATTATCATCGACAACCTTTAACAGTCCACTGCTATTTTTTTGCCACTCGTACCACTTACCAAATATTTTTGTTTAAATTGTGGAACTACATTCCTTTAATGCAGTTCATTGCATCATCATGTTATTTTAAACGCTATATTAAAATAACACGATGATGCAAAGTTGTTACGATTTATTGCACAACAACAATGACACAAAGTACCGGACTAACTATAATACACTATTTTTATTAAGATTATACTATTTCAGGAAATACGCTGAACTTTTGTAGAATGGACTTGGATAATTAAATATGCTAACATTAATTTGCTTTCAACACGCTTACCGGATAGTTAATTCTATTGAACTTCCTAGAATTTTCTAATTTTTCTTTAAATGAAGTTGCGAAATTCTTCCAGTTGCTCTTAAGTAATGATTATTAATATTATTTATGCTTTTCTTTTAGTGCAACCTTGGCTGTATCAATGTTATATCTATCCTGTCTTCATTTACATAGACAGATATATCATAGTGGTGATTATACATTAGACATAACGGGTGCGTATTAATACAATCTGTTTTTTTTTTTTTGATATGATGTTTAGCTGTTGGCCTCAGATGGCCTCTACAACTTTACCCGGATTAATTTACGGTGAGCGCTGAGGGCTCTCAACCGGTCGTTTGTTAAGTAACATTGCCCAAGGGCACCCCCTGTGGGGTACGAACCTCGGCTTGGGGTGTTACTGATACGTTGGGGCGACCTACTCCCGTGTTTGGTGAACGGTTTACGCGGCGCGTATTCCACCCCCGACGACGGGGACGTAAACGCGGACGGTTCGTATTAGCTGCGTTCGCTCTACGTTGAGCGAGTGTAATGTCGTCGTCTTGTTCCCCTAACGCGTGTCTGGGTCGACGTATTTTGGAGATCGTACTGGGTGTGTAATTTACGGCCGCAACCACTAGAGGGTTGGGGTGAGTCGGAGCAGAGTCAAAGTAGCTAAGAGAGCACTGTTTTATGAATTGCTTGATGGTCGGCAATCTGAAGTCGATGTGAAGATCGACGTTGCCTACATACCACGGTGCTCCCGTAGCTTTGCGCATGAATTTATTCTGTAATGTTTGAAGCCTATGGATCCTGTGTGGCCTAACGTGTGCGAAGACTACGCTACCGTACGTCATTATAGGACGTACGCATGCCGTGTATAATCTAATGGATTGTCCAAATCAATGTTTTTACAACTTTACAATTTTGATTATTGTTAATACAAATTATAAAGATAATAAATACTCTTTAAAGGAATAATGCTGAGTCAAAGTCATGTAATAAACTACTGTAGTTTAAATTGTCTTCTAATATGTATATATTTGTTTTTAGGTCCATTTATGGTAATAACTCAAAGAGTGACTTCGCTAGCTTATTTACTACAAGACAACTTAAATAGAAAAGAAATAAATGCGAATTCAACAGGAGAGTCCACAAAAGAGCTAGCGAAAATAGAAAAGATCCCGACACCGCTTGAATACTTCGCGTACACTTTAGCTTTTCAGACATTGATGTGTGGTCCGGTCGTATTTTATATTGATTATATTAATTTCATCGAAGGTGCCCACATTGACGAGGTAACATTACATTTACTTTACACAATTATCTTATTGTTTGTAGGTAGTGCAGTGACGAAAAAATAAAAAATATAACTGTGTGGACTTTTGTAGTACTTCATGGTATGTGAGTAAAAGTATACAATTTGTAAAGCGAAACCCGTTATTAAATAATTATTTCATTGTATTTGACCGTTTGACTGAGACTACCTAACCTCCTGCTAATCTATCAGGCCGTGGTATTACGTCGATCAAATCAGGTCCATATATTTGGACTTGACAATTGTCTATGGGCAGTCGAGTGCTATCAGGTTACAAGACTACTTGCTTGTCTATACACTAAAAAAACAAACAACAAGACTCAGAAACAATTACATATATATCAATAAAATTTCATTAATATTGTTATTAATGTAATATTCCGCTAATTTTTCACTTATCTGTTTTCTCTAGACAAAAGTTAAAGATTAATGTTGGATCTATACAGAGTATTTTTTAAGAGCACACGTATAGCCAAACGTGATAGAAGTTATATTTTATTGTATACGTATCTATAAATATAAAGTAAACAGATGCTCACCAAATTTACACAAGAATACTTGTTAAAAAATATTAATGCTGGGTATAATTGGGGCCAACGCAATAACAACTGTAAGTTTAGGTAAAATACAAAAAAGAGACAACTCATTTATAATATATTCACAGTAACGAATATCAATCAACGATATGTATATTATTTTGAATATTACAGATTAAGTATATATTGACCTTACCACTTAACTACCTAAAACGTAACAATGACAATGGCTAGTTCATTAATAATGTTCAATCAAGTCAATAAAATTATAATATAGAGCTAACGTGTGTAAAAATATATAAGTGTATCACAGGCATAATTTATAATAATGAACATTTCGTACATTTTCGGACATTTGACACAACGTAATCTAGTTTCAAACTAAGCAGAGCTTGGGCTATGATAACTAGACTGACTGATAGAATAATTATACGCTTTTTTTGTAAATACACACATATTATATATAGAAAACACCCAAACTTCGAAACAAATATTTACAGATCATATAAACATTGGGTCCTACCCGGGCATCGAACTTTGGAGATTGTAACCTTTATAACTTTAGAGAGTAAAATTTAGGTCATCGTCAGACTCCAGTAGGTAGAACAATCGAGTAACAAGCAGTAGGTATAGCACTTAACAAAGGGACTACTTAGCACACGGGAACTTTGGCCCCTCCAATTTAAAAAATGTGCCCGCGAAATACGTCGTATCGCCATCTACCCCCGGGATACCCCTTAAGTAAAATCAATTTGCATCTTGATTTAGTTCCATTGTATAGAATGTATTCTTTAATTTTCAGAATAAAACTTCAAAAATTGGAAAAGAGCCGTCTCCACGTCGTGCTGTATTTTACAAGGTGGCCGCATCTGTCTCTGCAGCTGCATTATATTTAACACTTGAAAAGAAATATCCTCTGACTATTTTAGAAGGTGATATAAAAAATATAGTTTCCCATCACTATGCTTTTAGAATTTAACTAAATAATAGGTGAAAATTAAAGTACAATTATGGTTAAACATAGTTGTATCCTTTGTATGTGTACCTTATCCTATCCTTATCGTATCCTTTGTATACCATAATATTTATACATATATTTCCAGAATTAACTGATCCTGCTTCAGAAGTGTCTCGAACGTGGTCAGCTTTATACCTCTTGTGGTACGCCTACTTGTCTACGCTAGTAGTGCGCTGCAAATATTATCACGCGTGGCTTCTCTCGGAAGCAATCTGCAATAACTGTGGCATGGGATTCAACGGTTACGATAACGATGGCACACCTAAATGGGATAAAATGTCTAACATCGATATGTTCGGATTTGAGGTAAGATTTGAAAAGACATTCGTCCAATAAATAATGTTAAACTTTAGTTTTCAGCGATGAGGTTTTGCAAAACTATTATTAATTTATGATTACATAGACGTTAAACTATCCCTCAGAACATTTGGTTTTGGATAGGCGGTAGTAGAATTGGTAGTTTTTTATAATAGTGTGCAAACAAGCAAACAGATCAAAAAGAAAGAAAGGACTAACTTCGTTCATGTACGCCTGCAATTCAAGATTCAAAAACGCGTCGCCGGCTTTTAAGAAAAAGTACATTTTTTCTTGAAGGCCGTATTCGATCGTCGAAGGTTTGGTAATACCGTTGGCGATAATTTAGCCTAAGCGGGGAGCAAAAAATTTACGATAAGAGTTAGGTCAAGTAACAGAGGTTTAAACGCGCAACAAACAAGCACGAGAACGTTATAACATTCCAGCTGGCCCAGAACTTCCGATCGGCCATAGCGTCGTGGAACAAGAACACGAACGCGTGGCTCCGCTGCGTGGCGTACGAGCGCGGCGGCGCGGCGTTCCGCACGGCGCGCGTGTACGCGCTGTCGGCCGTGTGGCACGGCTTCCACCCCGGCTACTACCTCACCTTCTTCACCGCAGGACTCTTCACCGTCGTCGGCAGGAAGGTACGACGAACGCGCTCTACTTGACCGATTGTGATTAACGACTTCGAAACAAATGACGTAAACTGAAAATATAATAATAATATTCTACCACGTCCACCGACGCGATCTAGTCCCGAACTAAGCAGACTAGACATCAGATATAAATACATATATAATACTTCTTTTTGTAAACGCATACATATTATACGTAGTAAACTCCGAGACAAATATTTACAGATGTCGAACCCGACACCGCATGCACCCATTAAGAAAGATTTTTTAGAATATTCACCCCTAAAGGGATCGCATAAGGTATGAACGGGTGTGGGTATACCTGCTTTAGCTTTTATTAGACCGAGTAGTACCCGGGACGTGCTATAAACGTGGCCCAGACGGGACACCGATTTGAAATGTTACATAAGTACATTATGTATCAAGCAGCTCAAATTAGGCGGTACATGGCCCATGTCACGTCCAAGTCCGTCTATTAACATACGACACCGACCTCGGCCCGGCCCGAACACGGCCCGGTCTAAATCTTCCCTTAAGTGATTGTGATCAAGGGTTTCGAGCGAAGCCAGATTGGCTGAAACTATAAATATTTTTATTGATTTAACTTACAGTTACTTTCAAATAAAGTTACGGAGTATTAGTCGAGACTTAATGAACTAGTAAGAAGCGCGAAATGTATGTCAGGATAAGAATGAGGCGTGATTATAATTATGTATACATATATAAAAAATATACCACATTAAAAATTTAGTGCATAAATCTGAACTACTAAGCGGCATAAAGTACTTTTATTAACAAATAAAAATATAAGGAAACCAGCGTCTTGTTAAAGTCGAGTCGCTTTAAATATCCAGTTTAAAACCAATACAAAATAAAATTAAATCTCACTAATGAGTTGTGCTATTGTTCTCTTAAGAGACCTAGTGTAAATCTCTAGGTAGTTTGAATACCAAATGTGGTAGAACTCATTCTACGCCTCTGACAGTAGTACTTATGTGGGTCGACTAATAATTATCTGTGTTAGAAATGAAGACACAATTTTTTTCCAATTGATTTTTTTATTTTTTAACGTAGTCTTCTTTTAGCCTATACACTTTTCCCACACCTGCAAATATTCTTTTTAAAACTCTGCAGAATAAGCCTTATATTCTTATTCTGTAGAATAGACCGATAACCTCTTCATTTGATGTTTTTTTTTTTCTTCCTATTCAGTCCTAGTCGGTCAAGTTGGGCGAGTAAGTGATGCGGAAGTAATTCGTAGCGCAAGTCTTGCAAATTGCCCGCCACAATCATAGATGAATTGATGACGATGAACAATGCACCAGCGCGTTGCATTATCATGGTGAAACACTTTTATCTTGGATAAATAGGACTAAGTCTCCTTTAATTTCGTATCGAATCTATCCAATAATTCACTGTAGTATTTTCCTGTAATCGTTCTTAGATTGTCTTTAGTCTGTGGTGTATAGTAATATATTCAGGTTTCATCAACGGTGACAACTGGACGTAAAAACTTAAACTCTTGGGTAATTTGTTTAAGTAGCGATGAGCGATCAGCGAGAATAATATCACGGACCTTTTCAACAACTTTCTCGGTAACCACGTCTGACGGGCGTACTAGCCACTACTCGTCGATAACAGTGTTACAATCACGCTTAAACTCATTGAACCAATATCTAACGGCCGTTATGGACGGCGAAGGGTCCCCATAAACATTCACATTTATTTCATTGCATGTTTTTCGTCCAAAAATAAAATCGAATTAGGGTTCGCTATTGCTCTTTTCCATTTTATCAAGAAACATGAAACACGAAAAATATAATCTGATCTCAAAGAAAATAAACTAATATAATAACCATAAATTAAGCGCAATGAAAAATAGTCTACAGTACGCGATGGTAATGTGAAATTCACCAAGTAACTACCTGTAGTCAAAAACGAGGACCAGGATATAATGTACTAATAATTCATGATAGCTGTCTTAAACATCTGTAACAAAATTTACATACTTAAACCTTCAACCCTTGTGAGTAACATTCACTCCTGAAGGTAGGTGACTATCACTATCACTTCACTCTTTTCATTTAATTTATTTTTGAGCAATAATAATAATAATATATCTCTTTATTGTACACCAGATTAAAAGGTAACTCAAAGCTAAGGAAGTATAAATAGCGGCCTTATTGGACGTTGGGAATCTCTTACAGGCAACCATGAATAGTCACCATAGAAATGTACTTGCTTTTATAACGAGCGTGGTCTGTCAATGCTGGTAAAGTTAAAATTTCCGTGACCAGGTACACCATAAGCGGACATACAGATTTTTATTTAGTTTGGCAAAGGAGGTAGCTGTCTCATGTTCAATTTGTGACTTATTCTAGTTTTAAGTTGAACAAATTGTACTTGAACAATAAATGTTATTATTATTATCATCGCCGTTAATGGGCATCTGTAACTCAAGAATCACAATCGCATTGCCGCCCTTTGAAACCCCCTGACCAGAATTAGGGGAGGATGATTTTGTACTCTGGCTCTCGCTCGATGAAAACAAAAAAAAACAGCTAAACATCGGTTTTTTATAAGAATGTGGTATCCAATCGAGTCGCGGCCATTTACGCCTTAACATGACTCTCCCGAGTCTCATTGTTACTCAGATAGGCACATTCCAGTGCCTGCTTATAGTGTTCTAGTCGCATCACGGAAGAAAGTGTATGTAGTCATTGATAGACTCTAAATAGCAAATCTTGATGTTGTTATAGTTCAAGGTAACGAGTACTAATTTACTTGAACATTGTCTTACAGATACGCAATGTGATCCGGCCGATGTTTTTGGGTAGTCCATTGAAGAAAGTGTTTTACGATTTCATAAGCTTCATCACAACCCGAATCGCAATGACATACGCCACCGTGCCATTCATATTGCTACATTTAACGCCGAGTCTTGCATTTTACGGGTACGTTTTTAATCATAATTTCCTCATACCATAAACACAATACACTATTAACGTCTATTTATATTTGTTCCAGGAAATTTTACTATTCAATACATTTTATTGCATTGGGCGCTATGCTTTTACCTGAAAAGTCTAAAAGTGTCTCAAAGTCTATAAATACTGAGCTTCCGAAAGTGTCTTCCAACGCAAATACATTTTCTAATAAACATGTACCAGAAGAATTTAACGGTAAACTGAAAATAACATAAGTCCAACATTGATAGAGGAATAATGTTCATTAAACAATAGAGCCAGCTTTTGCTAACCACTCTAATTTGACGTAAAAATGCAGTTATTATTTTATTACTAAAGTTTTTTGATAAAGACAAGAAAGTTATTGCATTAGCTTTTGAATACGTTTTCTATCATGAAAAAGAGTTACACTTGAAAGCAATGATCTGAGTCACAAAAACTACTAGAAAATTGCGAAAGCTACACAGGCCAGCTATGGTAAAATTTATTTGTTTAACAGAAAATTAAATACTTCTTAAATCTTTAAATTTAAGCAATATAATTATTTTTGCCAATAAACTTACATGGGCAGCTTTGTGTAACCTGTGTCATTAGTGTGCTAATTTGGCAGACTGTACACCGAGTTTCTTATACTATGGCGATGAATCTCCTTTAGTCGGAGTAGGCTAACGTTATCTCTTACATCGTCCGAACTCTCAAGCATGCTTGAATGTTTGATAGAGTTGAAATCCGAACTGTGTGCTGGCCACTCAATACTGTTAACGTTCCCAAAATCCGACTCGTATCACTGCTCTCGAGTGAAGTTTGTAGAGTGCATGTATACGTAGGTGAAAATTATACTCGAGTGATTCGAGAAACAAAATAAGTTTCTTTTCCAAGTTTTAGAGAAGAATGAATATATGTGTTACATAAGTGGTCTTTAATTATTACTATAATTAAGACACCGGATTGCATACCGCCTACGTTTACATATGTTTATATGTTGTAAAATATTTTTTTAAAGTTTTGTCGTTATGAGTGTGAAATTGATTTTATATTCATATAATGAAGTTAATCAGTTATGCATAAGTTTGGTTAAAAAAATTAGTACAGTGTATTCAGTATTGTTTGTAAGTAACAGATAGAAAATATTCCGTACAAAAGCTAGTGTATAATTTGTCAATGTTAGGATTACCTGAAACTAACTACGTGCACAATTTTTAAGTTACAAAATGTAACAGCTATGTTACATAATTTATAAATAACATTGTTATACACTTTGAACTACGTACATATTTGCGTCCGCTTCGGCTGGTTCGATTACGTTTGGTATTCTAAATTCTGGGATATGTACTGGTGAAAAAACAAAATTTTTTCAATTTCTTTTTTAATTATCAATTGTACTACTGTTTCTTTGCAGCGATATACCATAACAATATTACAATCACTAAGCAATAAACTAAAAAGTATTGTATCGTAAGGTTGCTAAAAATAGTTTTAAAAATATATAATTATTCTATTTCTTGATTTTACTGTGTTATATTGTCATTTGTGAGTTTATAGGAATTGATAAATGAGAACAAAACATGAAATTAAGAAGGAATTCATATGAAGAAATCGAACGCAAAAAAAAGTGTTTCAGCCGCCTACACTGAGAGATATGTTTTGTGATGAATTTTCGAAATCTAGTATCTATATTAATGTAAAATTCTGTAAATTAGTCAGTCAGTAATGTTTTCGTATTCATACATACTCCTTGCTAGTACAATATTTTTATTTAAACACAAAATTAAAAAAGTAGTCTCGTTGCTCTCATATGACTTACAATGATGCCGGCTAAACTTTTGTACATTACGCAACAGTACAAAGTCTGAAACTGGTAGACCAAATACATTAGTTTAGTTAAGCAATGCTTTTATTGTTTGACATTTTTAAGTGTATTACTAAATACGTATGTATTTTATGTTAGTTCTGGAAAGTGCTTGTTTTATCTCAATTATATCAGTTTACTTGACTTTAAAGAAACGTGGAAAAATATTTTCAAGCAGTATATTATTGCAAAAGTGCGTGATAATGCAAACGGCAATTAAGGTTATGTTAAAGTTAGAAGAATTCAGTTAAGTTTAATATTTTGCTAACTTTGTTCCATTAATGAGTTTTATTTGTCCTAAGTTAACTAAGATATCGTTATTTGTTTACTTTACATTGATTAAAAACTGATCAAATTTAGTTTTGTTATTTGTATAATTAACTAGATCCTATATTTAATAATATTACTTTTACTTTACTCAAATACCACACCATATAATTTATTACAAATATTAATATTAGCACATCTTAGAATAATACTCTTTTTCATTTTAAAGTATTACGAAGTTAAGGTGGTTCATATTTTGAAGGTTTATGCATTTATGGTAATATTTCAGTATTTTTCCAAACATTTTTAGAAAAACCGGAGCACTTTATGTTAAACTGTCAAATATTTTTGAATTGTGGTGTTGAATGTGAGCAAGAGAAACTTGATGACATTTTTAGTTCCCAACTACTTTAGAGGTCCCTGTTTGCCTAACGGTAAGCTATATGAAATCAGAATGTCACATTATAACTTATAATTGAAAGAAAATTTGTATAAACTCAAATTTTGTAACAGATAACTCCAGTCTATCGACATGACACACTAAATTAAGTTAAACCATTGCCAAAATTAGTGAAGTTAAAATAACTGCATCTTACTGGTCCTTTGATAATCCCTTCATAAAAGGTATTATAATTTAAAATTAAACACACACAGTTACATAGGGCACGTGATACGTTACGTATACGTGTTATGGATTTATGAACTCTCCACTAATGCAATCTAATTATGGCTTTGTTTACGTGACATTTAATCGGCAACACGGCACTTTGAATGACGTTTGTCTTCTCTAGTTATGTTTTGTATCATGGACACCGGGAAACTTGCACCCTACAAGAGAGGGCTTATGCACCCGCCTGTCAGAAATGAAAATACATAGAAAAATACATATTTTAAATTATTTCATAAAAAAATCATTTTCATAAACAAAGACCTAGTATAATTCCATATTTTATGTAGAGTAATAGTATATATGCCTAAAGAGGCACCCATCTGAAAATAATGACGACCCCCATGTTTTGCAAGGTACATTTTCGCAATTTAACACCCAATTCAACATATTGCAACATTCATTTTGCACATTTTCTGTTCCATCCTTTTAAAATACGGGCATAGTTTTGGACAAGTAAATTCGTTTTCGCATCAAGACTGCTAAAGGCAGCTACATTAAAATACTGATTATTCTACAAATGTTTAAGTTGTGGCCCAACAATATTTGGGTGCGTGACTGATGTGGATGGTAGCTAGATAAGATAGTTAAAATAGAATTGTATTTATTTTTGTTACTAATTAGTTTTATATGTATTGTATTTTATATGGTTAATAAAAAAAATATTTAAGAATGACTTTTTATTGCATTCAGACGGTAAAGTGCGAGTTCACATCAACTCACTAGTCATTGGTCCTTACTTACCTTACACCTTAGTATCTTTCCTAATATTATAATTACGAAAGTGTTTGTTTGTTTCAATGTTTTTCTTTCTTTCACATCGCAACAGAGCGGTTTTATGGTGTGATTTTTGTATCTGAATGTAGTTAGGAGCCTGGAGAGTAATATAGGCTACTTTTTACCGAGGTAAAACATCTTATTCCTAAGGGAAGATTCATTATGATACGTATTTAAATTGATAATTTTTTTAATATAATAACTATAATTATAAACATGAAAGTTTATAAAATGTGTGAATGTTTGTGACTCTCACACAAAAAATACTGTACAGATTTAGATGAAACTATACAGCGTATAGTTTTATTACCTCAGAATAACACATAGGATACTATTTACCGCGATAACCGACATACATGAGGAAGTAGCCCGGGTAAAAGTTAGTATTATCATAATTATTAAACCTACTTTAACTATTTTCGAGTGAACTAAAGCCAATTTACATTATCTTCATAACATGTAATGGTCGACTTAAGTTACTTAATTTTGAATCAAGTGAAATCCATTGCACTAACGAACAATTAATCTAGTGATTTTTTAAGATGTTTTAACGCAGTTAACCATTTGCAATTATAGATAATTTGGTAATGCTAACATTATCAGCTAACTCTTTCTTATTACGTATAGAAACCCCTTGGTGCCGTCATCCCATCGCAGCTTAACACGTTAAACGCCATGGGGGTCACCGGTGACCTCACCCTTCCTCTATCATAGCGCCATGGGGGTCACCGGTGACCTCAACGTATAGTCATATTCAAACTACTTTTTCTCGCCGCCGGCCATACTGACTGTTACTTTATTCGTACTCCGTGACCGGCACGGCGCTGTAGAACTATACTGCGCAGTGGGACAAACATACCTTGTAAGGAATTGAAAAAATGAAAGATAGCGAAAAAAGTAACCAAAATAAAAATTCAGGATATATAATTCAAATTAGTCTTTATTATTTAAACGAAAATTAGCAGTCTTTATTTTTTAATGAAATACAAACATAAAAATCAGTTTTACTGAAAAATAAAATAAAGTTCTCATTAGTAAGCATAATTACAAACAACCATTAGAAATATAAATAATTAGCCATAATATTTGACAAAACATGCTGTAAAAGATGAGATAAGAAACCTTTTATAGCATCAACATATTAGCGATGGACATAATTGAAACATTTTAGACAAAAGTGAGGCTCCCCCTTACATTGCACACAGTACGTACTCACTTTCTTAGCTTTATTCTTAGCTACTTTACGACCAAATTCCTGTACTGAATCTTTATAACATTGCACGCAAAAACGACGCGTGTCTCTTACTTTTCCTTCCTTTAATTTTAGAACATGCTTGACTCTTTTAGGTCTTTCATTGATAATTATTTCTTGGGAATCTGCTGGCCGAGTCAAATAATTTATGAGAGCCCTCCTAAAGTCGACAATTGAAGATTTGCTCTGCTTATTTTCATTGTACATGACCCAAGCATTTACAACTGCCGTATTTAGAAGTAGTTCTATTGCCAATTTTCTATACCATTTTACGGTTTTCCGCAATGGCGAAGAATAGGCACCCATCTGATCACTCATGTCTACAGACCCTTTCGATTTATTATAATCCAAAAAAACTTTTGGTTTACGAATCTGTTTGCCTTTTTTCACCACCACAGCAATTTTGTCGGAATGCTTTGTCGACAGCATAAGCACGTCCTTCTTATCTTTCCATTTAAGCACTGTTACTCCATCTTCATTCTCCATAGCCATTGTTTCACCTTTTTGCAGTTTCGAATCAACAACAGCCTTAGACAATCCTCTTCTGTTTTTTCGCAATGTGCCAATTAAATGGGTTTGCTTCTCCAATAACCGATAAGCCAGTTGCAAGCTAGTGTACCAATTATCAGTTGCTAGCGTGTATCCATTGTCAAATATATTTTCACATAGTGCCATCACCACATTTGTTGGCGTAGTATTTATTGCGTCAATGTTTTTCCCACTATACAAATTAAGTTTGCAAGTATATCCGGGAACAGTACATAACTTAAATAGCTTCATGCCATACTTGTGTCGCTTACTTTTATTGTATTGCCTGAATATTATTCGACCTCTGAAAGGTACTTGGCTTTCATCCACACAAACATCTTCTTTAGGCGAATAATATTTCTGGAAAGTAGCATTGAGAGCATCGAAAAGTAGCATCAAGGTCTTATTTTGGCAATACGATCGTTTCTGTCGACAGATAAATTGTCGCTAAAGTGTAGGTATTGCAGTAGTAACTCGAAGCGGTTCCTACTCATAACGGTGGCTGGAAAAGTTTGTCCAAGTATCTTGTCTTTGCTCCAATAATAAGCTAATTTCGGCAGCTTTACTACGCCCATAAACAAGACCAGCCCAAGAAACTGTTTTATTTCTGTCTTGTTTGTTGGCTTCCATGAATGAGACCTTGATCCAGGCTTTGTTTGTTTGTTTGCCTGGCTGTGATGTTTTGACTTGCGAACAAATTTGTCTGCTCAGCAATCATTTCAAGAATTTCTTCAGGCACCAATAGATCATAATACTGGTCAGGGCCAGCTTCTTTCAGCAAATTAGAATATGGAGGTTTCATACCCTCGAACTCGGTGAAAGGAATCACTGATGGCTGTCGTCTTTTTGGCCTCGACCATTTTGAGGAAATACGGTCATTTTGCGATATATTGGCGGCAACAAAATTTTCAGCCGACTCACTGTCACTATCACTATCACTTGCGATAACCAAACGTCTTTTCTTTTTCGGTAATTGCATGGGTTCACTATCCGATTCTACGAGAGCGTCATTGTTTATAGAAGCGATCGAAAAAGAAATTTCTGACGCGTTGATTTGCTTCCATTCATCCTGCGTAAATTCGAAGTCCTCCATAGCTAAATCCATATCTAAAGGCACACATTAACTATTCAATAAGAAAATGATGACAGCTAAGATAGTAGGAACGTAATTGATCTAGTAACACACGTTCTATCACCGTAAGCGCGAGCGCACTACTGGTGTAGCGGGTGGCCGGCGAGGTGGGCGGCGCGGCGCCGGGTACCGGAAAATATATTTTGTGTAAAAGGTGATATTTGTATGGAAAATGATTAATATCGTCGTGAACTTTTAGTAACAGCTTTGGGATGTTGCCTTTGGATATTTAGCCGTGAGAGGTTTCAGCTCGTCAGGTGATGTAATTTTGTGTCAGCTATTATCAGAGGACTTGACGATTATTGTGCCATCCTGTGTCCAGCAGGCTGACATGCCAAAATATTGTCCGGCCATGCTGAAGGTCGTCTGTCGAGTGCTAGTTAAGAATCCTCTTACCGAGGAAACGGACCCCTTCAGCTTCATCTCCGTCTATCAAAATGCTGCTCGAGTCCCCGCTGTAGAAAATCTAACTGGCATCGGACGATAACGTTCATTAGATGGAGTACCAATGTGGTGACAGATTTTAATGTCAGACATTGTCACATCTCTGAGATCCATCGTCTGGCTAAGTATACCATACCAATCAAAGTCTTACTGTATTCCTCTTTGAGAGCCTCAGGCACACCAAGAAACAAAAGTGCCTTATGTCGATGGCGTGTCCCTACGACGTCTACCAGTTTGGCACACTCATTGATCTGCTTGCAAAGTAGACCCAGCAAGGCAGCTCATGGAATGCTCTGAACTCTTCGGAGACTCATGTCACAGTTTCCTTCGAGTTCCCTCTAGATTGCAGTTATGTTTACATTCTCTTGTTGAGCCATTCTCTTAGAGACGTTTACTTCTAAATAAGTCTGAGCCATTTGGATGTCAGCCAGTTGAAACATTATGAACGATAACAACACTAACTTTTGTACATTTAGTTTATTGGTATTGTAAAATTATGTAAATAAGCTGATAACCTCAGCATATGAACAGGTAAGGTAACTGTAAGTGTATTACAACTATTCACTTATTTACTTTAAGTAGTGGTAGTTTAAGTATAAACGGTGACCTCAGCTATGTATTTGACTGTAACTATGTAACCCATGTACAGAATTGAATAAAACTTATTTTCTATACGTATCGTAATATAATAAACAAATTACGACCAAAAGTATTTTTACGATTTTTATTTTTTTCTATCGGCGTTTAACGTGTTAAGGTGAGGTTGTGTGTCCGAATCGGACAGATTAAAACCACACAGTGTGCTACTTTGTGCCAGAGATAGAGGGCTTCAGGAACAACCATTATTACGAGATCCGGACCATCATCTCCTTATCAGATCACTTTAACAACTTTGAACGAATCCAACTAAGGCCTTATATGTACATATGATATTTAAAGAATTATCCTCTGACCTCTAACTGTTAAGAACTTATACCTTCCAATATCAGCCCACGTAAATAACTGGAGAGTGCAAATTTAAGTCTATACGTTCAAATGTTATCGTAGGCACAAGTGACGTCTCGCGGCCACGATAAAATTTGTTCCAACCACATCTGTTTACTGTGACAAACGCAATAAGTCTAAATAATTAAGGTATAAAAATCTTGGTGCAAATATTTCACGATCAACCATAATATTACCCACACCACTGCTTTCCTCAAAGTGACTAGCGATATTAAGGAGGGTATGGAGGACACCAAAGTCACAGTGTTGGCTTTGGTAGATTTCTCGAATGCCTTCGATACCTTTTGTCATGAAGTCCAACGGGCCATCCTCTCCTATCTTATGATCTCCTCAGAAGCTCTGGAATGGTTCTCTTCCTATCTTCAGTCAACAGTGTGTTCACATTCAACAGTCAACTTCTCACTGGTGTCCCTCAAGGCGGTATATTATCTCCCTTATTATTTTCAATTTTTATTAATCTCGTAACCCAACATCTTGTGCGTATCACCTGTACGCTGATGACCTACAGATTTATACCTTGTCAAGAGTTGAAAATACTATCCCACCTGTTGTTTATGACAACCTGACTATACCTCTGAGTGCAGTAGTAAAGAACCTGGACCTATATATCGACTCGACACTTGATTGGCATGCACAAGTTACACATGTGAGCCAGAAAGTTACTTCGTGCCTCCGCGCTTTGTATCGTTTAAAATTTTTTCTCCCTATTAAAACCAAGGCTACGCTTATGCAGTCTCTAATTATTCTCTTGATCGATTACGGTGATGTGTGCTATTTTGGCCTGAATGCAGACCTCCTCAACAAACTAGATCGCCTTCTCAATAACTGCATTTGATTCGTTTACAATCTTCGCAAGTATGATCATATGTCTGCTTTACGTTCCCAGCTACAATGGCTCCCAATTCGGCAGCACCGTAGTTTGCGTGCACTCACTGCTCTTTTTCCTTTCCTCAATTCTCTATCGCTACCTAAATTTCTTGATCCCCACTTCCGCCTCTTATGTTCCACCCATGTTAGAAACCTTCGGTCAAAGACAACATGCTTCTCCTACGTCCCCCTCACACCTCCAACTTTATCAATTTCTCCTTCTTTGTGCAGTCAGTTCTTCACTGGAATGCACTTCCCACCGATATCAGGATGTCCACAAATCGCCACACATTTAATGCAAATGTACGTGATCTACTTCGAGATAATTTGGTAGAATCGTCGTAACGATAGTACCCGAGTAAGTATTTATATGGAATATTGTATTAGTTTTATATACATGTATGTTTATGTATTGTGTATGTATTGTTTATATGAAATAATATTTTATTAGTAATGTATGTCAACTTCTTTATTTTACATCATACGAGGGGGCGTTTTTAAGTTCGCGGAATGGAGGGTATTGAGTAATAATAAAAACACAAAATTATTTTTCTTTTTCTATATATTCCCCTGCAACACGAATACATTTTTCAGATCTTTCAATTAGTTTTTTTATTCCCTCGTAAAAAAAGTTTTATCTTTGTCTGAAAAATACGCCGAAACCGCCTCCTTAACCTCCTCATCAGTTGAAAATTTCTTACCACGTAATTCTTTTTTCATTTTTGGAAAGAGATAATAATCACTCGGAGCCAAATCTGGACTGTAGGGTGGGTGATTCAAAATATCGAAGCCCACCTTATGCAGGGCAGCTAGTGCGACTCGGCTCTTGTGAACGGGAGCATTGTCATGCAATAGCAGGACACCTTTCGTTAATTTTCCCCATCTTTTTTCTTTGATGGCTTCTTTTAACTGTTCTAAGATTGAAGCGTAGTATTCCCCCGTTATAGAAATGCCTTTATCTTTATAATCTATCAATAATATTCCTTCTGAGTCCCAAAAAATCGTTGCCATGAGTTTCCCAGCCGACTGTGAAACCTTAAATTTCTTGGGTGGTGCTGTGCCCTTTTTGTGCCACTGCATGGAGTCTTGTTTGGACTCGGGTTCATAATGATGAACCCAAGTTTCATCCCCAGTAACAATTTGATTCAATACGCCATCCTTGTCTTCATTGCAGAGGTCCAAAAACGTACGTGAACATTCCACGCGCTGTTGTTTTTGCAATGGCGTGAGCATTCTCGGCACCCACCGTGCGCTAACCTTAGTCATGCCAAGATGATCGTGTAAAATTTTAAAAATTGTTGTATCCGATACTCCAACCATTTCTGCGAGTTGTTTCTTTTTTAGTCGAGCATCTTCCAATACAATTTTTTCTACTTTTGCAATAACTTCTGGCGTAGTCACCTCAACGGAGCGCCCCGGCCTCGGGTCGTCTTCAAGTGATTCCCTGCCTTGTTTAAATAAACTATGCCACTTGTAGACCATTGTTTTTCCTGGGCAAGAATCCCCGTAAACCGATGACATCTCATTGAGTATGGTTTGAACAGACTTTCCTTGCTTAGTAAGGAACTTTATCACCGCACGGAATTTAATTTTCTCCATTTTTTTCACTTCGTTCCCGATTAAAATACTTGGTCAACGATAGTTTAATAACTAATGATCCAATCACAACAAATTTTACTATGCAGACTAATTATGAGTCACTGAATACGGTAGGCATCAAAAGAGCGCGTTTACCCGCCTTTTTCACTGTCATTCCGCGAACTTAAAAACTTACCCTCGTACATCACCTAAAGGTTGACTGGGAGAGAGTGCCCCATTGCACTAAATCCACCTTTGTACAACATGTGTATTAAGTATAAATAAATAAATATTATTATTATAATACTTCGTCATAGGTGCATCTACAAGGGCACAGAAGAGCATAAATCATACAACAATTTGCAGTGGCTAAGGACCAAGGGTCGATTGCCTGAATGAGCTTATTAAAAATGTGTATAATTTATCCTGATGATGCAATAATCAAGTCTAATAAAAGCAGTAACAGGTAATGTGTGATGTTATTGCGCCACGACTACAGATGATTACTGCCAGAAATCACTACTACAACTGCATTGTCGTAGTCCCGTTTCTAAACCAATGGATACTTGCCGCTCTTACAGTAAAGTACATTTAAATAATTACACTAATTAACCACGTTATTACGTGGGTTACAATCTGGCAAGGATAACTTATTTAAAAGTTGCTTATTTGAAACAAAACTTAGAATTGAACATGTATCATTCTGAATGATTCATCTAATAAAACATTTTAATGTTTAGACCAACAACTGAAAGAAATAGTGCCAGCAAGCAGATGCATTTCTTACGAGAGTAAGCTTGACAACAGCAACTGAAGTATATAAGAATACAGTTTATAGGTATATAAGTATTTTTGGTTGCTAACTATGAACACCAAGTCAACAATCATATCAATTAATATTTTCGTACTTTTGTTAAAATGTCTTGTACACACTTACTTTTCTTCATGCCTTTCAGAGTAGAGAAGGGACACTAATTGGGCAAAATTTTTTAAGCTTATGGTCAGTCAACATTTCAATTATAGTGCAACATGGTATATCAACATTTTAATTAACTATTTGATATAAACAGAGTAGGGTATTTTCAATTAATTTCTTATACATAAAAATTAAATATACATTTATATTGTATTAAATTATTAATTAATTACATAATAATATCGGTGTTCACTTATTAAATACTTAAAAACTATTATTTCGTTTTCTTTATGTGCATAAAAGCTTGCCTGATACAGCATAATGCACCAGGGAGATCATTTGTTTCTTGAAGTTGTGTTTGTATGTCCTTAAAAGACTGCAGTTTGGGGGTTGAACTTATCACTGAAAAAATAATATATATTTATAAGTTTTATTAACCTGTTCGCTGCTGCCTATAATATACAAGAAATACCCTTACGCTGCTAACAAATGTACATAGGGCGTATTTTTAGCACTGGAGTACCGTGAATAGTCAACAGTGCAAATAAAACGCAACTATTGTGTTCCATACGGCAGTGCTTCACACACATGTCATGTTCCTGTCGAGCATGCTGTTACCCATACCCCTCATGATTCTTACAACAGTGCTGAAAACCACACTGATGTGTAGTAAATATATTATTAACTGACCACCTTCACAGGGGTGCAATTCATGCATTGTTATGCTGTCTTAAGAAGTAAAAAACACGAGGGGTGAGGGTAAAAATATACTCATTAATATTATCATATATATGTTATTAGCACTGCCATATGGAACACGACGGTTGTGTGGCCAGCACTTAAGGATTGAAGAAATGACAGTGTGTTTTTTAGTACTGATGAAAGTTTATAAAACCCAAGGTATGTAATCCCACAGCAAATATGTTAAATCAATTAGTTATAATATCCTCGTACAAATATTGCACCGTTGATCTAGTGGCCTCAACTGCTAAGCTTGTGAGTTCAATGCCTATCAGGTATATGTCATTCATTATGTGTCTGTGCATAATGTATACATAACATGTATGTACAAAAATATATAAGTATGTTTATCAGTAATCTATTTCCACAGTACAGGCTCTGCCTAGTTGTGTAACTGACAATCATGTATGAGGTGTATCAAATTAAATATAATAAATATCATCTGTCAGAGACAGTTCAAATATTTAACAATATTAATCACCCAATTTAACAACTTAATCATTTTGTGGAAAACATAATGTAACATCTACTTAAATTAAAAATATAATTGTGTGCCAGTCATCCGTAAATCTGTAGCAAAATTAATATGCAAGTCATAGCATTGTATGCCATGTTCTGTAGAAAGCCAGTTTAATGTTTCTGAGAATTTCAATTCAATACTTTTTGACTGTAGTAGCAGTAGTCATAGGGTAAAGTAGATTTTTTTTTAACAAAAAAAACAAATGAATTTACAAATACAGCAATCTACAAATAAACAATATTTACAGTAAGATAGTGTTCAAACTATAACTCACACTTGTATGTCCCAATATTGGTGTCTCTGAGTAATCTGATAGAATAATTTTCTGAATCTTTTTTAGCTTCAGTAAAAAATTGTAGAAAAATAGTTTGTATTCCATCATTTTTAGACTCAATAGTATAGTAAATCTTTAAAAACTTCTTATAAAGTTTCTTTGCCATCAAGAAAGCTTCATGTGTTTCTTTTATGCCTTGAGATAAGAGTTTTTGATCTGAAAACATTAAATTAGTTTAAATTCAGCTAAATTCGCACTTGACTAATTCAATCAGCTAGAATTTAAAACAATTAATTAGTCAACTCATAAACATGCCGTAATTGTTAAAGATTAATTACCTTTTTTATAATTTTCGTATTGAACTTTTTGCTTAGAAAATGCCTCTACTTTATTGTCAATATCAAATCGTAACTGTTTATTTAGTTCTGCAAGAGTCTTCAGCTCGTCATCATTACTTTGAACTTTACTGCCGTTGAAATTCAACTTTGAAACCGTAAAACCATCCTCTAATAAATACATAATATGTTGACGCAAGTATTTTATTTTTACTTCGAATTCCTTGTAACTGTTTATTTCGAAAGTACTGGCTTTCATTTGTGTATTCCAATTTTCTTCAATGACACTCATTTTGTGAGGCTGAATGCGATAAAATTGAAGTAACAATAATAAACAATTTCAGGTTTAAAACTTAAAAATACGCTACAGTATTTATTTCCAATTTGTTTAAATTGACAAACGACAAGTTACAATTTCAACGGTTTTCTGCAAGTATTGCCAATCAAAAAACTATGTGAATCCAAAGGTCATTAAAGGTAAAGCACAGACTGAATCAAGACCAAACCCTCATATCCAGAAATATTACTGTATATATCTGATATCATTTGCCAAACTGTGCAAATCTGCTATTTATTCTAACTCAATATCCTGATTTAGTAACTCACTAAGATTTCATTGAATTCTTAAAATAAGACCCTAATTTTAAATAAAAATATTTTCATCGAATTAAATTTATACTAAATTTAAAAAAAATGTTACATATTAAGTATATATATATAATAATAAAAATATGTAAATAATAAAAAAAAGAAGAATAATTGTTGCATTTAGTCGATAACTGAATTTTGCCTTGTCTGTCTACTTTACAGGTCATACTTGTTTGTGTTCTGTGAGGACTGTGAGATAGGGGAAATGTCAATGAAGATTGCTGTCTGCTGATAGAAAATGTATTTGATGTAAACTATAAATTTCTCACCAATAACAAGATTATTCAGCTACAATTATAAGTTCAGCTTCATGCTGACATGCAAAAAATAAACTCTATGTTGACAAATTATTTTATTAATACGTGATCCCGGTCGTGTGAAAACTATGATATGAATTTCTGGTGAGCTTAATCAATAAGATTTTATACGTCAAGTATTTCTAATAAAATACTCTAAGATTTTCTTATTTCAGGTTTAATTCAAAAAATCTAAAGAAGACATATCATCGTGTTTTCTATCATTATGTTTTATAGCATTTATGATGAAAAACTGGTAAAGTCTGTTTATGTGCTTTGTAAGAGTTTTATGACTTTGAGGATAATCGTGCAGAATTTATCAAATGGGCCATTGTCTAAGCTGTTTCAAAAATCAAACTAATGCTGACAATTCAGCTTCTCCTCATAGAAAAAAAGAGGGTAAGTCATTTGGACGTCTCCAAATCTAAACTATTTGATATTGTGATGTAGATAATAAGAGATTATTCTTTGCAGAGATGACAGAAGTTGCTGCCCCAGTATCCGATTATCCTCAGGAAGAACCACTACTGCATGATAATCAAAATAGCATTAATAATTATAGGAATTCAAGCACTTCACAAATAACAAATGAGGTGCCTAGAGAACAGGGCGTAGGAGAGTTGGTTAATGCTCAACAAAAATCTATTTTAATGTCTGACAAAACACCTAAGCTGTTCTACCAGAAATTGCCTTCAATACCAAGAACAATGTCATCTTTAGGGTCAAATGATAGCCGTATCTCTGAAGCAAAGATCAATCAACTGTTTGATCAGTACAAAGACTCGCTGGAGGATGCAATATTAGCAGAAGGCATAGAAAATCTTTGCAATGACTTACAATTAAATCCTGATGATTTCAAAGTGTTAGTTTTGGCTTGGAAGTTGAATGCTAGTCAAATGTGTAGGTTTACAAAAACAGAGTTTATACAAGGTTTAAAAAATATGAAAACAGATTCCGTCAAAGGTATACAAATGAAATTGACTGAGATAACCAGTGAGCTCAAGAGGGATACTGAACAATTTAAGGACTTATATAGATTCACATTTAAATTTGGTTTAGATGTGACTACTGGTCAAAGGATTTTGCCAACAGACATTGCTATATTATTGTGGCGTCTAGTCTTCACAAATAATGATCCTCCTATATTAGACAGGTGGCTAATGTATCTAGAAAAAAATCCCCACATTAGAGGCATTCCAAAGGACACATGGTATATGTTTTTAAATTTCTGTGAATTTATTGGGGATGATCTCACCAGTTATGATGATACAGAGGCTTGGCCAAGTCTTTTTGATGATTTTGTAGAGTATGAGAATGATCAATTGAATCAAAATGTTAAGAAGAATGACATGAAAACGGAAGATTAAAGTTGATTGCCAAATTTTAGCTATATGGGTACTTAATTAAGATATTACGACTGATAATCTGATAAATAAATGTTCAATGATGTTAGTCTTGTATCTTGGGTGAAGTTAAGTGTTGTTAAGGCAAATTAATGTATTAATGCTACGAATTGGACAAAATTGAGTGGATACTGTTGGTACATATTGCGAGATTCAAATGTACATAAATTACAACTGTCATATTTTCTAACTTGTTAAGGTTTAATTTTTAAAATTATTTTACATTCCAGTCATGGAATTAGACAAAAATTGTGTAAATATTGTTTTTAGATGCATCAAAGGTACCTTTTATTTGTTGTGTTGTATATTTTTATTTACCATCATTATTAATCTTGCACAAATAGATCCTGCCCAATGAACAATGCCTAAAAGAATTATATTATTATTATAATGGTGCATTATCAAAATTGTCACAATTTTAAGGTGAAAACTAAATAAATATTTTTTTCACAAGAAAATATTATATCAAGGTGTAACTTTCTTCTTCAAATTAAAGATGTGGCAATGAAATTCGTTTGTTTTATACTCGATGTTTGGTGTAGTCTGAAGACTTTTTACTAAAATTATAATCATTATCTTTATTATTGATTCAGAAGAAGAAAATTATAGTTTTTTTAACTTAATGGCTAGGTTCTTAATTAATAGGGTACAAAAGAGTTACGAAAAATCTATAGGTAAATATATTACCCTACTTGTATAGCATCCAACTTCCTAAACTCTGAAAACTCAAATACCAATCAAAGTTTAAAATTACGTTTTTTAACTTTTAATAGTAAACCAATGCAGTCTTTGATGTACACACCTAACCTACGCTATGCCTAATTGCTAAAATAATCAGTTGCTATATTGTATATTTTTAAGGCTCCGTACCCCAAAACGAAAAGACGAAATTCTTATAGGTTCAAGACTATCTCAGTACTTCGTAGAGGTATCGAGTTAAAATGAAAACCTCAAATTCAGATCTACACCCTTTGAGACAATGAAAAAATAAACTTCTCACAAAAAGATACAAAACACGAAAAATAAGTTTCCAACAAACAATTACGGTACCCACAATGGGGCAGTCGGACTCGCACTTGACTCGATTTTTTATAATTTGAAATGGGATGAAAATTATAGGGTAATGCCTGGTGTATTCGAAAGTATATAGAAAAAAAAATTAAAGTAGCATATGTGTCATATAAAGTAATAGTAACAAGAAGTGCGAGTGATTAAATAAATACAAACCGAAAAGTTAAATTTATATATTTCCATCTATAGCCAAGGGGAATACCTTAATTGAGTAGGTATAGTAAAGTTAACAATGGGACATTGACGTCTCCCAGGTAATATTCCTTTATCAGTCTCTTAAAAGTAGTCAATGTTTGCGTACGTCTATTTTCGACTGATAGAGCGTTCCACAGCCGAACTGCTTGGATAGAAAAGGAGTGGTGGAGGAATTTGGAAGTATACCACAATTTCACACACTCTGCCGATGACTCTCGACAATTTGGGATATGAATCATATACGAAGTTAAATCAGGAATTAAGGTAACGTGCAGCAAGAGGATTAAGTACAATTTTATATAGAAGATAAAGAATATGTGCATTCCGGAGAAGGTGGATGGGTCACACACTTGAACTTTTTTACTATAATCGAAAACATGATCGTATTTGCTTAATCTAAATGTAAATCATAAACAGAGATTTTAGAGTCTCTGAAACTTATTCTATTGGTTTTCAGTGAGATTAAGATAACGGGCATTAGCACAATCAAAGGTAGAGAAAAGAAGGGCTTGTGTAAGAGCAATCTTGGTAGGTGTGGGTAGAAAATTGCGTAATCTGCGCATAGACCCTGCAGCGGCAAACATTTTGAGACTCGGGTCTTACAACTGAGGAACCCAGGATGAGGTACTATCAATGTAGATCATCAAGTTCTTCAACTGGTCACTGTACTGAATTTAACTTTGTGGCTTATTCAGATAGTTAATTTATTTAATATTGCCCGGAATTATTAATATATAAGGCAGTAATTAATATAGCACCATCCATTTAAAAGTACAAATGGATCGATGGGTACCTAGAGCCGTGTTTTCATTTAGTTTTAGATTAATTCTAAAGTAAATATTTTTGCAAGTAATTTGGTTGGAAAGTTAATACAAACAAATGTCATTTTAACATGTATTAACACAGGTTTTAATCTATAAACATCGCCATTATGCACTTATACTGCCACGTAATAACGTAAATTTTACTTAACAAACCATTAGGAAAATCGATTGCAGGCCCGGGTTTTTTCGTAGTAGATGTATATACGATTTGAATCTTTCTTATTATTTGATAAAAAAAGTAAATGCTAACAACTAAAAAATATTTATAAATTATAATTCCGTTTATTTTGTTAAGTGCATACATTTGTATAAAATCGATTCGATCGTTTGCTTACATCGATTTCATGGTTTCTGTAACTAAACATTAAAAAACCAATAACAAACATTCGTCTTCGCTCTACTTTCGCAGTGTGTTTTTATTATGAAGCCCGATGTCACTGACCATAACGACCCTGCTTTGCACTTGGACACTGGACCTAACGATTTTGGACTTCGAACCGGCTTTACGTGATGATTTTGGCATTGTTTGAACATTGACTTTTCCACGCACTGTTTAGTTTCAGCGAGTAAAAGCAACTATGGTTCAATTTTATATACTAGATCTAACACATCTTGCATAATAATTCAGAAAGAGATGTACATAATATAATAGTAGCAGGTGAGCAGGTCTATTATTTTATAATATTCTTATTTAATACCAAGTATGTAAAATATACACAACCAAATTTATATTTTATAAACAGAGTCATTATTGATCCCTAGTTCGTACGAGCATTACATTTCATTTAGTGTTGTTACTGATATGTCAGTATGCTCATATTGTTTTTTTTTTAATTTAGGTGAAATATTGGCATTATTTATTTAAAATGAGTGGCGGTGGTATTTTAAAATTATATTTTTTAAAATATAATAAAAATTTGTTTAAAGTATTATACCTATATCAGATAATATGTTAGCCACCAAGCTGACAGAGTATCAGTTTGTGCTACAGCAGTAAAATAGAGAGATAGATGGATAGATAGGGAGATGCCATGTGATTTTTTTGTGACGTTTTGTTTTTTTTATAAAAAAAATATTTTTCCATTTTAAGCGTAAAATAATCTCAGGTGCATAGTGAGTTGAACTATGTCATATAAGTCGCAAACCAATTACGGTAGTTTGATTTGAAGCACTATTTGAAACTAGGTATAGGGTCCAAATTTATATTGAGACTCAATATTTCTATTCCTAAAGTCCTGGTTGGCCGGGCAACAAGGATCGTGCTCGTGATCAAATAGATTCGGGCAAGTAGTTCGATTTAGTCTGAAAATGTTTTTGTTAAAACAAAAACCATTGAGGAGACAGTTATCATAGCATCTGTGCTATCAGCCTTTTAGGCATTTGAAGGCTACGGGTATTAGGGTGTCCTTTATATGACAAAAAAAAATTTTTTTTTGAATTTCGAAATGCATACCCTCTATAATTTTTACTAAGTAATGCTATAAGATACTTAAATATAAAATTTTATCAATCTAGCATAATTGCAACCAGTGCCGACCGAGCTTCAAAGTTTAGTAAAAAACGTGTTTTGTCCTAAAATTTCAGTCTGCTATAATTTCACTATAAATGCAATGAATTAAGTGAATAAAATTAAATAATAAATTAGATGAACATTAATCTTTAATTAAAAACATAAAGAAATAAGAATCATTCAGGGTAACTTCTTTTTAGAGTAGTTTTTTTACAGTCTGGATACAATTTTAGATGTTCCTGGACACAGCGCAGCAAGAACTGTTTTTGTTCTTCTTCAGCCGTGATAAGTCCGTTAAAATCTTGCATTAATTTAACAGCCCTTTCAGCAGTATCATTTACAACTCTCAAATAACTTATTCTTCTTTTAGCCTCCAGAAAAGCAGCATTGTTATTCCAAGAAGATACATCTTCCTTTAGAAAACTGTCGTCGATCTGCAGTCGTGATAAAAATTGTTTGCTCTTTTCCGATACGAAATCATCCAGTGCTTTGTCTAAAAAAAAAGAAAAATAAGTTAAATAACAAATAAAAATCAACAACAATTTTGAAAATAAATAAATAAGTATTGGACATTGAAATTGA
This sequence comes from Hypercompe scribonia, assembly GCA_949316085.1. NCBI lineage: Eukaryota > Metazoa > Arthropoda > Insecta > Lepidoptera > Erebidae > Hypercompe > Hypercompe scribonia. The sequence continues at coordinate 11,234,014 of OX438975.1, forward strand.
AATCCAACAAAAAGTCAATTTAACTTACCAAACAACTTTTGAGTCAGTTCTTCCTTCGACGCGTCATAGCGTTTGCTAAAATCCGAGATTTTGTCCCTGTTGAAGTTGGCAATCATCTTCTTCTTAGTTTGGTTGTCAACTTCATCATCAAATACAATCACATAAATACCACAAGTCATGGCTGAACTTGCTTATAGAAGCTTTAGAAATTGTTGCGTCAACTTTTTCATACTCTTTTAACATCTTCAAGAAGCGCAAATCTTGATTAGGTGCTTTGGTCGCCACTGTACATTCGAGCCAAGGTTTAACATACAATATTACGAGAAATAAGCAAACATCTTGTAGAGCCTTTTTGTCCTTCGCAGTTACTCTGCATTGTGACTGAAGTAAACATATTTTTAAAGAATAGATCGCTCTCGCCATCCAGCGTGCCTGATGTATAGCTCCGGGGGGCCTTAGTTTTAATTTTTCCTCTGTGTCTCCTCCTAAAAATATTACGCACAGTTCGACCAATTCGCGGTAATCATCTCTTACAAAACCTTTATCTAATTCTGCCTTATAAAATAGTAACAACGCTTAAATGTCTGTCTCGGCAACCCGTGCTTTTACGAAATTAAGAGATGGTTCAATTTTAGTACAATCAATGTTTTTCCAATTTTCTTGGAACTTTTTGAACATCAGAATATCTGGGCTACTAGTAATTTGCTTAATCTTGTTTTCAAAGACAGCTTTTAGGACCAATTCATAAACATGATGACGACAGGCGAAAAGCAACAATTCTCTTCCTAAAGTTTGCTCCAAAATAGCACAAGCTCCATTGAAACGGCCCATATTGGAAGCTGTTGTGTCGCAGCACATTATTTGCACTTTATCATAAAGGTTCCAGTCAAAGAGAGCTGCTGATACAGCCTTCGCTTGATGTTTTCCAGAAGAACTTTCTAGTTTCGGCACTGCAAGAAGCTGCTCTCTATCGTCAAATGAAGCTATAACTGGCAAGCGTTCTTCTTTTGAATTCCGTATATCCAACCCCGGTAATAGTTTTCCATCCCAATGGACTGTGACTATGTCGGGTACATTGTTTTGGAAGTTAGATTTTATTGCTTCTGCCCTTGATTTTCTAGTTTCAGTACGAATTCGCTGAATCGAGGATTTGTTAATACAGAAATCATCGCTGCTCAGACCAAGCGCTTCTACCACCGCATTAAGAATGTAAACGGTATCTCTAATGCTTAACTGGCATCGATCTAAAGCTGCAACTAGTTTAGGTGTTATAAGATTCTTTCTACCTCTTTTTGAACTTTGTTCATGGCAGGGAACGTCCGGCAAGCTGAGTTCAGAATTCAAGATCTGTTCTTCGTCTGAATCTTCTACACTGTCTAAGTTATTTGTGGTGGAAGTAGATGCAACAGCTAGTGATTCTCTTTGTCTTACAATCCTTTCCTCTTCTTCCAATCGTCGTTGTCTAGATCTTTGTTCTTTTTCCGCCAATTTTTTATCTACACCACCTAAGCATCCCGGTCGACCTGGCTCTCTCTGTTTCATTAAAAATAATTTATCTTCCTCTATCTTCATTCTCTCAAAAGTATCAGCATGTGCAATATCAAACAAATTATCAAGATTAATTATAAAATTGTTCTCACGACTCTTAAACGTAATCTGAGTTTTCTTACAATTTTTTTGCAACTCTCTCCAAACATGATATAAATCAATAAGTTTCTTCACGCAGTTAGGAAATGCCCTTGTTAGAATTCTTGCTTTTTCCCAATATATGATGCACGCCCTAATCACAAGATTTGCACTTTCACTAACAGTCAATTTAACCTCACGAATATTGTAAAATAGGACTGAGAGAACTTGTCGATTAGATGGTAATTTTGCACCATTTATTTGGTAGCTAGTCAATCCGATAAGAAAAATATTTTGTTTATCACTCCGTAATTCCACCAACATGTTTACGCACTAAACAATGAAGCACTAATAGTCTCAAAAATCACGTACGAAATGGCAAATAAAACATGTCGTAACAGGTCACTGAGCAGTACTTAAGCAACTTGTATCGACAAGTTTAAATAGCAAGTCGGCACGGGTTATCGTTTATATATCGAACTTATATTTTTTTCTAGACAATATAGGGTTATTACGAAACTTTTAAGAAGGTATGCGTAAAAAAATATCGAACTTGAAATTTAAGGGACACCCTAGTGTCTATGTTAAGTATTCAAATTGTTTGCTTTGAAAATTTTTATCATCGTAACTTATGTGGAGGATAGTTTTATCACCCACAAGATTAATAAAAAGTCGCTTTTGTTCGCCTAGATGAATCAATTCCAAGATGAACACAGGCCACCGTTTATGTTGAACTATTTCACCTAGATGTAACACTTCCAAAGCGAAATGAGGAAACTTAAGTCTACTTTATTCACCCGGGTGATATCATTCATTTGAAGAAATAAAAATAGTTAAGCATATCTATCTTTATACACAGCTTATCTTTAAGCTGCACGGATGATGTGATAGTTTACGCATACCTTATGCGTAAAAAAATATCGAACTTGAAATTTAAGGGACACCCTAACCGGTATGTTGAACAGAGAATGTTACCGCTATTATTGCCTCGGTGGTGCGGTGATAGTTAATGCTGTGCTCGAGGTCTTGGGTTCGATTCCCATGTCGGACCAAATGTTTGTATGATATACAAATATTTGTTTCGAAGTTTAGGTGTTTTCTAAGTATAATTGTATGTATTTACAAAAAAAAGTAAGTATTCTATCAGTCAGTCTAGTTATCATAGCCCGAGCTTAGTTTCAAACTAGCTGACGTTGTGTGTCAAATGTCTGAAATATTTATTTATTATTTATTTATTTATTATTTAGGTGAGTGGTTTCAGTGCCTAAATTCCTGATGGTCTAGTATGACCTTATCTCACACCTAATCGATCATCACGGTATTTTATAACAAAATATATATTTCCATTTTGAGCGTAAAATAATGGTAGGTCATAGTAAGTTCAACTTAGTCGTAAGAGCAGTAATCTACGAAAAAGGGCCACCTTCAAATGTTACTTCTGTTGCGAATAACTATGGTGGTTTGATTTGAAGCATTTATTGAGACTGGGTATAGGCTGAGATGTTGAGCGAAGAATGCTATCGGTGCATTAAATACATAGGTGTGACTTTATTACGTCTAATCGATCGTCACAGTAACCGCTTTGGGCGTTTGTGTTAGTCCCTACTGAAATTTTTATCAATCTCAAGGCCAAACGTGCTCGCTGTGGCTATTGAGTTCTCTCGAAACAAACATTTATCGCAGTACCAACTGCGGTCACTATGACGATCTGACGTAAATAAACTCATATAAGGCCTTTAGGGTACTATAACAAATAAAGCCGTGATTCATTTATGTAAAAAAATGGCGAAACGACTAGTTTAAGCTGTACTGAGTCGCTACTCAGCACCCAATAAATGCTTAAGAAACCGCATGACGAGAAAGCGTTGCGCGAAAAACAATAAATTAAAACTAATTGTCAATATTTAAATTAGAGCCATAAAACAAGCTAGATGTATGATCATAGTGTAGGTCCCAATAGTTAAACCTCAGCTTTGCATGTGTTTTCTTTCCTACAGAATACTGATACCTACATCGATAACTTACAATAACATCTAGCTCTTTTTTTTATGTGTGGATCCTCGGGCTGTCACCCCAGCGGTCTTTGTGGTGGGTTGTATGTCGAAATCGGTCCGACTAAAATCACATAGTGCAATACAAAAATAAATTTTAAATTTGGTCCACAAGTGACGGAGTAATCGGTGAACATACATTAAAAAAAATCATCAATAGAACATAGAACTTCACATTTTTTGAAGTCAGTTAAAAATACTAATGTAACTTTTATTCTCTGAATATTACTTCTGCCCAGTCAAAATTAAAGATGCTAGATACAGTGCATTGTGAAATCTTGCTAGTACCTTATTATAAACTATTAAAAGCAAGATAGGGCCCACATTGTTCTTGATCTGTAAAACTGAAATACACAATATTAAGTTTTTTTTGCCTATATGATATGTAGTATATATATGTATATATAGTGGTACGTATGTAGAACCTTTAGCTTCATTGTCTGAGCGAGACAAGTGAAAAAAATATTTTCTTTAAAAATACTCGCAATATCAGAAAAATAGAAATTATCCTTAAAAAAGTTAAACATTTAATTTAGATGTTTGTAACATTAACAGTTATGGATAGCCTCTGCTAAGCATACTCTCTCCAAGTCTGTTTGGATCACAATGAAATGGTTAACATTTTCCTGTGGTATTCGCTCTCTGTAAATTTTGAAGGCAGAAGCTCGTGTTCAATAGGATTGAGGTCGGGCCTCATCACAGGACATGGCAAACCCGAGATATTAGCTTCAGATAGGGCTCTCGGAGTCAGATGGACCACATGCAAGCGAGTATTATCCTGCATGGAAGTAAAGAGATTGTCTACTCTCTGTGCAAAAGGGTTAATGTGAGGTGAGACCACACGTACAACCAAGCAGACAGCAGTGGCATGGGCAAATGGCAGGAGGATACCGTAGCGCAGAACACATATATTTCGCTGATACATGGCTTCGTAATACTTTCACCTACCCTCCTCCACACGTAGGCATCTATTATCACTAAAAAATTTCACCTTACAATCATCTGTAAAGAGAACAGACCTCTACTTGTACATAGTCTAATTCAAATGCTTGCGTGCAAAATTTAGACGAGTTGCATGATGAGCCTGTGAGTTTGATACAAATAAGAGGCATTCTGGATCATTGTCCGTTCTCATGGAGTCTGTTATAGATAATTTGGTCGCTAACGCGTTTACTGAACGGCTTTCGTGAGATGGAGTATACTTATGACACCATTTGTTTCTTGCCGCCCACTTGAGAGTAGATACAGATTAAAAATTTTGTTTAGTTAAATGATAAGAACTCTTAAACATCTTTAAATTATGATTGAATACTAAAATTTGTGTATAAATAGGTTGAAAATTAATCTTTTGTGAAACTATCGAGATGGGCCCTATCTTATTTTGAGTAGTTGATATTTAGATTTCGCAAAACATAAAACATTAAAAACTCACTTTATTTATTAATATAATTGCTGTTCATGTTTAGCCTAAACCATACAAAGTGAACAATACCCTTTCAATTCTTGCTCATGCCAAACCTTTTTCACTAGTTAAAAAAAATCTCAATTTTTAATAAAAACAGCTCATTTTCATTGCAGACCATAGTCTATCTTTGTGTTAAAGGGGAATGGCAGATCCTACAACGCTAGCAATATATAATGGATGACTTCGAGATTTATACCGCTAATAAAGTGAATCACTCTAACTATTTCTAGTTATTATTTTCCCGAAACTTTGTCAAAAGAATATAAATTCTGCCTGAAAAGTTGTTGCAACTACAATAACACACAGCATTCTACGTTTTCTAAACTAGTCATGCTTGAAGAAAATCTAAAAATCAGTTATTGTCGATGATATCAGCCAATTAAATATAAAAAAATCCCTACCATAAGATATGCAAGCTGGTACAAGTCATAAACATGCCTGCCATTGTCCTTTAATTAGGGCTGCCATCTCTAATCTTTAACGACCCCGACAGAGAGCGTAAATTGCCGAATTTTGAAATACAAAACCTGAAAATCTCAGCAATTATTTTTCTTAATTTTGTCAGTTTATAAAAAATATTTCAAGTCAGTCATGAATATTTAAATTTATTGAACATATTAACTGCACAAATTTGTTATTGTTCATTGAAATCTGTGATGAAAATGAAATATTAGTTTTGAGAAACCTTTTCCAAACAGTGCTAATAGCTAATATTGACAATCTTTTTATTTTATCTAATTTTTAGTAAAACAAAAAAAAAGCCATTAAAATCATCAATCAAGAGACTCAAACAAATATTTACAGATCATAAAAACATTTAGTCCAGCCCGGGAATCGAACCCGAGACCTTAAACACAGTAGTCGCATACGCTACCACTGCGCCACCGAGACATCAAGTCCGATATCTATATCATTTGGCAAATAAGAGATCTTAGTTATATGAGATTCTATAGGTGTTTAGTCGTATTTTCGATTTCGTTAAACGACTCTTGCTCTGGATTACAAATAAAACCTCTAACTCAACAGCCATTAATAGTTCATTACTGAACATAGGACAAAACCTTCCTTTCTAAGAAGAGGCATATGTCCAAAAGAGGGCTGTTAAGAGCTTTTGATGTGATGATGTATCCCGCCGTTTCCGTCTTTCAGATCCTATTCTACTATAATATCTTTTCACTTGGACTACATTAGTGATGGTTACGAAATTTTATTGAAGTGGATTCAGTATTTTAGAGGCAGTGTACCAAATTTTCATGTAATAAATATATTTTTACTTACTAATCGGGCGGCTCTGATTCCTGTACAAAACCTAATCGTATGCTGTTGATCGCCTTTATTTATATTGATGCATTTCTCAATAAAATTAATTAAAAAGTGAAAAAAGCTTTCCCTATTTGATTCATTTATATTTCTTGCACAAAAACTGAAGTTTACTTTCAAGGTGACATTTTCTAACTAACCAACTTTTGTATTGAGCATACATAAAAATGGATGGTGATAGGTGGTAGTAGGACAGATATGTACCCACAATTTGACTGTTGTCATAGCAGTTGGCAAGAACTGACTATTAGATATAGTGTGTACTATAGATAGTTCCAAATTTTAAATAGGTTGCACACATGCAAAAAGAAAACATTTCATTTGTTTGTATTTTAAACTAAGTTCGGGTACCAATATTATTGGTACCAACAGCATTTTTCTCACTTTATGCAAATAACATTTGAAATTACACACTTATAAAAACTAAATACTGGTTGTTGATGCACATGTTGTACAAAGGCAAACACAATGCCATGAGGTATTCACTCCTAGTCGTCCTTTAGCTGATGTAGATATATGATTTAGTAAAATGTTGATTTTGCCAAATTGAACATAGTTTGGTAAATGGTAATGTTATAATAACTAAAGTCTAGGTTTTAGTTTGTAATACAATAAATGTATACATGGACAATATACAACCTTTTGATTTGATATCAACAATTAATCATGTTTTATTAGATGATATGAGTATTATCAATTTAAAACCTGGTGAATTTGCAAAAGCAATTTATAAGATATTCTCTTGAGAATTATAAAAAACAAATAAAATTGCAATATGTTTTTTTATGTGTATATTGGCGATTAAACCTAAGCTAGTTTTTATATTAGAAAATTAAAAATTGTACCGAGATTTACAATCATAATTAAAATGTTAAGCTAAGAAAAGAATCATTACCCTCTAAAGACTACATTTTTTCTACTTATACCCTTGCATGATAATTTTTCAACTACAGAATAATATTAGTTTTGTACCATATTTCAAAAGGTTCTTTTATCAAATTGAGGTATGTTAGGTATAATTCATGAATGAAATTAATTTACCATATTCATTTTTTAAGTGGTTTTATTATAACTGTAAAAGGTACATAATGTACTTTCCATGCAAAAAGCATTTTTAAGGGTCTCATTCAAGATCAGGTAAATTTTCATCATCAGAATCAGTTTCTTGGTCAGAGAATGAAGGTTTTTCTGCCTTTTGCCCAGCACCGCCGCCACCACCCAATGTCTGGAGTAGGTCTATTACATCATAAGATGAATTATCACCACCAGTTTCTTCTTCGTCATATTCGTCCTTCCACTTATTGAAGTCTACCTTAAGATAGTGAGGTTTCTTTTTATCTTTCGTTAGTGACGGCCAGTATGATGCCTCTGTGTTCTTTTTGTGAAGTACCATTTCTATGCATCTGCCTTTATTTACATAGGCGCTGGACTCCGGAAGTACAGTATCATATAATGGTATGGTTACTTCATTTATTTTATTGTCTGACGCATTGACGCCCTTAAAATATACTGAATCTTGTTCTATTTTAATAGTCGGATCTTTGGATTCGATGCTAAATGTGAGAAAGACGTCCGCTTTGCGTTGAGCCCATAAAACGGGAGGAGGAACTGGGGTTTCATTAGCCATGTTTCTTTAGTTAATTTCAAAGGTGTAACAAATAACGTACGAATATAAACGTTAAATTAGCACTTCCAAGCATAGATTCACAAATTTGACTCACGAAAATTGATATTCGTTCTGAGCCGCTGCCTCGCCGCACCGATTCATTTATGGAATTGAAAATTCGAGCACAGATACTAACAAAATGAGATCTCTCAAAATATGCAGAGAATCGACTAAACTAATTAACTAAGTTGATGAACTTCACTTCAAAGAAGAGAATATAATATAATATAGGACAGTTCCGTAATCATTTTTCTAACTATTTGTTTTCTTCAATCTTTAAAGTTGTTGTATTGCGCAGAAAATTAAATTAAACACACAATGCAAATAATTGGATGGAATTAAATGTATTAAAAGAATTTATGTTTATGCTCTCCAGATGATCAATATCTATAAGTGTTGAATAGGGTTTATTAATAAGAGCGGATAGATGTTAAAATAAAATAAAACAAGAGACAATAACACCCATTTGCCTTGATTACTATATGCAGAATTACATTGTAATTTACTTTATTTAATAAATATACTATGAGGGTAGAAGTGCCTGCTCTTAGCGCACTGACCCGGGAGGAGTTACCCTTTACATGTCGACAAGAACACCCGCACGTTTGCACCCAAAGTACCAAAATTCACCCACACCTTTGATTTTGTAATTTCCTGATCACTATACCACCATTACCACCCTAATAATACCTATACGTCCATTTTTACAATTTAATATGGAATCGTTCAAATATTCACCTCAGCTTTTTATGGTGGCATAGATCAGTATGTTCCAACTTTCAATTACTCTTCCGCATAACCCTAACAAACTGCATAGTGAACAGTATGGACCACAATAAGAAAATACTGTTTTAGACCTCAAAAAAAGCTTTTCATACAGTTTTTACTCCCAACCTATTGTTAAAGCTTGAGAGACTGAAAATACGCGACCTTTCACTGCAAAGATTAACAACCATTTGAGTAACGACCTTCCGCTCACTTCTCGCGTCTCTCAGGGGAGTGCCATTAGTCCTACACCATTCTTAATTTAAGTGATCCAGCTATATGACCTCTCACTCACTGAAAGTAAAATTACGGCATTTTGTCGATTGATGTACGAATTGAGGAACGTCCGAAGCAATCGATGATTATCCATTTAACGCCACCGTCTGGCAGCCTGAACCATCTTAAAGGATTGTCCCGTATAAACTTTAATTAGAAAATTGTATCGTGTCTTCTAGGGTGACAGATGGCCTAACCTAATGCAGATCGTTTTGCACGCGCATTGATTAGCTCTTTTACGACATAATGTCCTCTACATTCATTTAATGGACTCTTATTACACTTCTACCACACTGATCGAGTCGAAACTTGATACATATAGCAAATCATTTATGACAAGATAATAATATGGTGACCTTGACCTGATGCTGCAGGCAGGATAGTCTGCAGAGTGCTTAAATCCTCGGCAACTAACAGCAAATAGATCGTGTTTAGGCCTCATTGAAAAGGGTCAGGTGAGCGCATGCTGTAGCAAAGCTAATCTAATACAGTTTAAAAAAAGTGTGAAATAAAAATTATGTTAAGCATTTAAAAAATCAAAACAATAAATACGTGTTAGAATTTACAGTTTAAATTAGTAAACATTAACATTAGCCAGGTATTCTTGTCATGTTGCTGGGGACCGCAGTAATAGCAAGCCAACAGCAACTTAGATTTGTCTAAGTATAAGGGGCGAGAGGGTAGGCAGTCACGTCCCCAGTCCCCACCGACGCAATGCCCTTCCTGAAAAAATCAGCTGAACGAGAGGCAATAAATTCTTCAAAAGCATTTTGTACTGCCTCTCAGATAACATTACGCATCCACTGGTGTTACCTAGCAAAAAAGATATTTTTTTTTCTGTGTATTTTCTTTTATGACCTGGGGGTGCAAGTGCACCTTCTCTCGGCAACCATGTGTGTGTTGCATTAAGCAGAAATGGGGACATCAACTGATACGAAAAATAAAAAAGCTTAGAAACGAAATGTTCGTCGTATTCAATTTTCGGGCTCAATCAGAACAGAGCATTTTCAATTTTTGAAGCGTACACCTAATTAATGATTATTTATGTATCACTAACATATTCTTGGCAACCATTTTGGATTTTAATTTTGGTAACACAAAAATTTTGTCGCGATTTATTCGAAATTTGTCGGGTCTGGTTTAAAATTTATTAGGATTTATAGGATGCCAATCTGGGGTTATTTTTCTCAGTTCAGCTCAGCCGTATCTTAACTGGAGGATAGGCCTCCGGAACAATTCCTGAGGAAATGACAGGCGGTATAAGCGCGTCAATAGAGGAGAAAACTCCAGTGCGCAGTTTTTTATCATCGTTGGAATATCGTCCGGTCCTCTGGATTCCGGACGTCGAATGACCGCAGCTCCGCACTGACATCACATTGTCGGATATGAATATCCTGCATTGCAGTTGCAGGTCGGAATGGAAAGTGAGTGCACGCCACAGTCCTTGATTCGGTAGATGGCTGATGGGTGGTAGCGAGGTCTGGTAGTGATTACACTGCATGGCTTTAGTCAACCGCCAGAACTTACGGCTACCCGTAGGATGTGCGACGAGTAGTTGGCCAATTCGTGCAATAAGCTGAGCATCCGCTCCGATGTAAACCTTCTTGTATTCCCTAGTGATTTTGTTATACGTTGCGTTTAGACGATCAACATGATGGTGGTCTTGAGCGCGGGCTCTGGCCCAAGTGCGGTAGGCCGCTTGTTTGTGTGCAATAGTGGGAGCACTCACAATTAAACAAGGGACGGGTTCTCGTGCTGGCGACTTAATTGTAGGGACAGTTTCGGGACTTCACCGTAGAGACTGTTCCGACAGTGATCTAGCCAACTACGCCACCCCCACAATGACTCCACTAGCATTCTACTACTCGTACACTTACCACGACAAGCTTCACCCCTGCATCATTGAACCTCCAGTCTCGCACTCACCAATGAAAGACGACAGTACGAATGTTGTCTCTAGGTTGATTTCCTATACGAGGGTATCCACCACGGTCGGGCCCGCCGAACCGTTCCGTTTTCCTTTTTCCATTCTTACTTTTGAGTGCCCGTGTAATAACAGATTTAAAAAATACACTGTGTGACCATACCTATTGATCTCGTTGGTGTAAGAGCCAACTCAAGAAATGGTATGAAATTGAGATTTGGAATGGAAAACATTGAAATGGAAAATGGTTAACATTGAGCCGGATTATAAGAGGTATGAACGGACGCAGCGACCGTCGAGAAGAAAAACTTGAAAACCAATTGTCTCAACACACCCATCTGATCGGTGTAGTACAGTAGGTTAAATCCTTCTTTTGGTAGTTTTTGCCTTCTACACAAAGCAGAGACCATGTCCAACATTGATATGTTTGATTATAAATTTCTCTGCTGTGCTAGTGTAGCGCCATCCTAAAATATACATAAACGCACTTCGATGAATACTTCATAGGGTCTTTTTAACTCTACACGTGGCTGTTCGTTAAAAAAGTGCCTTGTAATTTGACCTACTTGCGACGGAAGCTCGTGATTTGATCGTTAAGCCGTTAAGAAGTTTCATATTCTACACAAAATTATTGACGTATTATTTATGTTGCGCACTTGTGTATTAGCAGTATACTTAATTGGTTCAGATAGCGTGTATTAAACATAGGATGCTTAATTTATCGTGTTAAAAATATAAGTACAGTAGTATTAATAAAATTTTATTTTAAACAAAATAATATGGTCGCAGCCTGCTCGTGCTCGCCAGTGTCGAGGCGCGAGCGAGGCGGACGTGGCGCCCCCGTCGGCAACACAAAGGCACTACGACGCGGCGGCCAGACTCTCGTCTACTCCCCTCTAATATTTAAAAGCATGTCGACAGAACAAAAGCACGGGGTGAACCGGTTCGGGGGGTACGTACGCCTCACATCTTGTCTGATATACACAAAATATTGATAATATACATACGCTTCTACATGTAAATCTTGATTATATTTAAAAAAAAGCTGATAATTTATAAATTCATAATATACACTATCATTACGATTCGGAAGTTTAACCGAAGTTGTAAGAAAACATTTGTAGAGCGAACCCATTTATACATCTTTCTCTAAGTACTTTATTTAGAGTCTTTACTTATTTTTCATATATTTTAATATGTAAGTTTACACATACTCACACGTTAAAATTTTATTTGGGTTATTGCTGTCATCGATTCCGATTTCATATAAATAATTTGTTTCCCATAAAAGAGCAACGCACTGACACGAGATAAGATCACGGTCATCTTCGTTGCACACATTTCTTTATTGCTATAGTTCTGTTGAAGGCCAGCTTTGTTTTATTAGCCGTTAAAGGCACAAAATAATACTCTTTTATCTTGATGAAAATGCAAATTATAATAAGTAATATTGTGGTCGATAAGCCGATAGGTTGACCTATTGTTATACAAATAAAATTTTCTGATCGAATTTAAATACAGAAGATAGATAGATAATAGTAAAACAGTGAAGTGAAATTATAGCAAAGTAAAATAAAACATAATTTTGTTTTAAAATAGGAAACATTATTATAATAATCATTAATATCCATATGTGAAAATATTGTAATCACTAGTATAAATATGAGTTAGGGTGATCACCGAATCTCGACCACACTTAGTGAAAGTGCCAAGTAGTGTAGCTAGGTAGGTCACATATTTAATCTATCTTGTTTATCTTGTTTGGAAATAAAAATGTACACTACCCTTTACCAACGCTAAGTGGATGATCATTCTAACAATTTAAATAAGAGCCTTATCTATCAAACTCTTCACTTTATATGATAATAATAAGTGTGTAGACAGTGCCAAATCAAAATCAATATAGTATTTGTAATAAACTTAATAGTGTAAACTATTAAGTTTATTACAAATATTAAGTTTATTACAAATATTAAGTTTATTACAAATAATAGGTGTTGTTAAGAATTTGCATACTAAAATTCTACGCGATGCTCGACAGGAATCGACGAATAACACAAACCACCGTATGAAGATATAAGAAATGCATGAAGTTTATATTAAAAATAATTCTAATAAATTACAACCCTAGAACGAACAAAAGCGGAAATACGTAAAGATATAATCTAATATAAAGTTTAAATCTAATTCAGTAGGACTGTTGATACTTCAACACCTCTCAGACAAGCTCAATATATTATGTAAAAATACAATCTAGAGCAGTTCGTTCGTTTAGCGATTTTATAGCATAAACATATCTGACCAGAGTTAGTGTAGTTTTTGTTATCTTATTCCACTTTTTTACGTTGAACTTTTTCGTGTTAGAACGTTATGACCAAAAACTTCTCCAGATCTTTATAACGATATCCTCCATCGCGGGTAATTGATATTATAAATAAGTTATAAACAACACATTCTAAAACAGTTGTTTATTCTTATACGCATTATTATGAAAGATAAGCTGTTCACATCCACAAACAGAAAAGTAAACAAAAAGAAAAGTATTTTTTGTCTATAACTTGGGGGATATGTATAATCTATTAGAAATGAATGTTTTAAGCAATTGTTATCATAAAAAAATTTCATAAAGTACATCACAGCTTTGCTTTCTTTTAACAAGACGTTTGTAATCAATAAGCGCCTCTTGCTGATTTTTTGAACAGCTATCAATCACTATAATATTATGTAAAATTTGCTGAAAATATTGTTTACATTCATTAGAAATAGATTATTCGGAGCATCGTGAGGATTTCAGTACATATTTCGCTCTAAGTTCTTCTTAAATAAAAGCCTAGCTGTTCTATGACATTGAGTAAATTGAAAAAGAAATTTGTGTGCTCATGATAAGCAATAAATTGAATTTTTGGGTACATAAGTTTTACCAAAAAGTGGAAGATTACATATTACATGTTTCTCTGTTGATATAGGTTTGGAAATGCCTAACCTAGCTAAATTACAAATTGTAGTGCCAAGTTATTCCACCACTTTCAGAACTTTTCCGATCGCGATAGTTTTATCTGTAACAAAAAAAAACAAATTGTTAACTGGTGATAGTGTGTTTATATGTAATAATAATTTAAGAATGTTAAAACATTTATCTACATAAAATTGAGTTAAATAAAAACTATGTTTTATTAATTTTTTAAATACTTCATTTCTTTAAACAACAGTTCTTGAATAATTTGCTAACAGCCCCCCGTTCAGTCAAATGTATAATCAAAATGTTACTATAATAAAAAATGTTAGAGCCAAGCATGGTGTATTTCATTATAGCAATCTGAAAGAAATTAGAAGTAGAACAATTTGAAATTTTGAATCTGAGTGCTCTTATAGTATAACAAGTCATACTAGATTGACACAAAACAACAATGTACATCATCACTTGGAAAGTACTATTCCCGTGAAATTATGAGACGGTTGTTTTCTTAATTTAAATAAATATAAATCCTTAGTTTAATAAATACGAACGTAGATTTCTTTGTTACTCTTTCACAGCTTGCACACCTACCATAGAGGCAATAATTAAATTTTTCATTTACATTATCAGAGGTATACGTTAGTATGTATTTAAGGTACGGTCAATTCAAATAAAAATGACTGTTTTCGAAGGATTGAAAAATATTAACATGAGCGATACAGATTTGTCTAAGAGTGCCATCTACTATAGTTCGTCGGGAGGCATAACCGACGCATTTCAGTGTACTGATTTTCCATGCGTCAGTTACCTTTGCTCTTTGTCGAATAGTTACGAACTTTATGGAGTAGAGAAAACTCGCTCACCACCCAGTCCCGTAGGCTGAGCGACTTTAAACTTTTGAACTGGTCCAATGCCGAGTGTCCATGTCTCGGTTTCGTATGTAATTGTGGGTAAGACTCACTTATTAAATGTCTTGGTTTTTAGAGATTACGGAATCGGCAACTTGAAAATTTAACGTAGCTTCCTATATATAAGTTGCCCAGGCTAATTAGTCAGTCGGTATCTCCAATAGAAGTTGTTCTGGCAGTTAGATAACTTGGTCAAGGTAGACATCTACATCACAACCTCGACAGTAGCGTTTTTTAAGGCTACGGAGACCGTAGATCCAGGCTCTCTCCGTCGTAAATGACGTCTTCGAAAAAGGATAAAACAGCTGTCGCTATCGCCCATGGTGTCAGAGGCGGCGTAGGGCGTGGGCGACGTGGGCCACAGCCCACGGCCTCGCGGTCCAAGGGGCCTCGCGCCATGGAGATTTATGTATTACTTAAACCTAAGCCATGAACGCGCCGAAAAAAGTGCTTGCGTCGCTATCACACGTGAGAAATCCCCGCTGTAATGCACGTCACCACTGGCCTAAAAAAGGGTATTCCCCTGAAATTGCGTTCCTATCGCTAGCGAAGAATTTCCGCTGCGCGGCGCCGCCCAAAACAAAATAGGGTATTCCCCGTTCGTCAAATAACAGCCCCGGTGTACGGGACACCGCAACTTTTTGACGATTTGTTTTCATGCTGTTGGTCGTCAAAGCAAAGCGTATGTATAGTCTACTTGGGTTGACTTGTCGTGTATAAGTGATAATATCTTTTTTTTTATGTGACATTCTATTTAAGAAATTAAATCTGTGGTTTACTGTTTCAATACGCTGTTTTGTAACTAAAACTACTTATAAAATAATAGATACGTAGTCTTGTACTAACTATTGATTTATTGTTTGTGATCTGAAGAAAAATAATTGTACCGGGATTAAGTGAAAGGTAAGAAATCATTTTATTTACACATAATACTTCTTTTTTTGACTTCAAATGTTTATTTTATTATCTGATCGAGGAATGTAGGTTTTATTTTCAATAAATTTAAATTAATATTTAAAACTTTATTTTTATAAGAAAAAAGCGTAAAGTGTACTAATTATCCAGTAGTATTACGTAGGTAACTAAACCCAGCAGACATAAAGTTACACGAGGCAGGGGAATTCTATATATCATGTGTCTGCCTTGTTTATGGACCACGAGAGCTAGTCTTATAAAGTATTATTGTTTTTGCCCACAGATTACTTATCATGTCAGGCTTAGGCCCTAAGAGAGATAGAGATGCTGGGAGGAAATGGGAATCCGGATCAGCAAAACGAAGAAGAAAAGCTGAAAGAGCAATATCAAACCAGGCGTTAAGTACAGGTACAGGTATGATGAAGTTTCTTAATCCAACTGCATCTGGTACGACAGAACCATCTGAATCGACAGCGTCGACTTCTAAAAAATATTCAGCCACGATTGAGATTCCTATGAATTTGAGAAGTACTGATGGAGAACCACTAAATACTGATACCGAACAACAGTCTGAAATTGATACAAAATCAATATCTAACGAATCAGATTCCGACGATGAAATTCCTGTTTCCAGAGAGCAATATTCTAGATCACGAAAAAAAAATGAAAATTTGTTCTCCACCAACTAGCAGCGATGCGAGTGACGCAATTAAACAAGTATTTGATAATTTTGATCCAGGTATGTGGTCGTTGCCCATATCAGATGTTCAGCGTCATGATATAGTTCAGAACGGCCCCTCACAACAATTAAATATTGATGATGAAGATTATCCCAAAGACGACGACCGTAGGCACTTTTCAAATTTTCATTTCTCTAGAAAACTAAATAATGGTGAAATTCAACATCGTCGCTGGTTAGTTTATTCTAAGTCTCAAAATAAAGTATTCTGTTTTCCATGCAGACTTTTTGGCAATTCACAAACTCAGATGGTACAGGGAGGATGCTGTGACTGGAAACATTTAAGCAGTATTTTACAAAGACATGAGAATACCAAAGAACATATGGCATTTATGTTCCAATGGATAACATTAGAGAGAGGCATAAAACACGAGAAAACAATAGACAAAGAAAACGAAAGGCTTATTCGTGAATCTCAAAAACATTGGTACAATTTGTTTGAGAGGTTAATCGATATTATTAACTTCTTAGCCTCTCATAATCTTGCATTCAGAGGTCACAGAGAAACTATAAAGACAGACGGTGACTTCAGGAATAGTGGGAACTTTATTGATTTATTTAGATTGATATCAAAATTTGATCCTACTTTACGAGAACATATGAGACGTATTACTGACAAACAACTTGCGCATCATTATTTAAGTCACGACATACAAAATGAATTGATTACACTGATGTCAAAAACGGTAACTGATGAAGTGATTCGCAAATTAAAAGAGGCAAAATATTATTCTTTTTTGCTTGACTGCACTAGAGACTGTAGTAAAGTAGAACAAATGTCTGTGATCTTAAGATTTTGTAATACATCAACGGGCACAATAGAAGAACATTTTATTGGATTTCTTGCTGTAAGTGAGACAACAGGAGAATATTTAAGTAATGCCATACTAGGCGAGCTAGAAAAGTATGGGTTAGATATTCAAAACTGCCGTGGCCAAGGATATGACAATGGCGCAAATATGGTAGGCATAAATAGTGGAGTCAAAACTCGAATATTAAATATAAATCCTAGGGCATTTTTCACGCCTTGCGGTTGTCATAGCTGGAATCTGCTGTTGGTAGACGCCGCTAATTCTTCGGTGTCGGCAAAAACATTTTTTGGTTTTATCCAAAAAATTTATTTGCTGTTTTCAGGTTCCAGCAAACGCTGGGAATTGGTCAAAGATAAATTAAAACTTACCATGAAGCCTTTATCGGATACGAGATGGGAAAGCAGAATCGAGGCAGTTAAGTCCATACTATTTCAATTTGATGATGTTGTAGGATGCATAGAAAGTTTGAAAAATCAAACAGATCAATCAGACACTCTCAGTGATTGTGATTCAGTATTAAACGAAATGCTTAGTTTAGAATTTGTAATATCTTTACATGTATGGTATGAATTGTTATCGCGTGTTAATGTGATAAGCAAACTATGGCAATCTGTACAAGTCCATTTGAGCATTGCCCTTAAACATTTGCATACATTTTGTGACTGGATCAAAGAATATCGGCAAACTGGATTTGAAAAATGCTTGTCTGATGCTCAACAATTTATTGACAGAATCTGTTATGATCTGCCGAACGAATTTAAAACCAAAAGAGTAGTGAAAAAGAAAAGGGTCTTTGATTATGAGGGCGAGGATCAACCTATACAGTGTCCCAAAAGCCGGTATGAAGCAAATTTTTTTAACACTATGCTTGATTCAATTATTACCAATATGGATTTGAGATTTATGGCTTTAAATCAACATCATGAAAATTTCGGTTTTCTGTATGATATAAGTAAATTAAAAAATATTCCACACGAACAAATATTAAAAAATTGTCAAGATTTACACACAGTCCTACGAGTGGGTGAGAGCAGTGACTTTCAACCTTACGAATTATATGAAGAATTACAAATAATGATCCCTAATTTACCTAACTTTATAACAGACGTAAAACAGTTGCTTCAATACATTACACATAATAACTTAAAAGAAATATACCCAAACATTTACATCGTCATTAGAATATTATTAACAATACCAATTAGTACAGCCTCCGCTGAAAGGAGCTTCTCAAAATTAAAACTCATTAAGAATTATTTAAGGAGTACGATGTCACAGGAACGACTTTCTGCGGTCGCAATTTTGTCTATCGAGGCTGATATAGCATCCAAGCTAGATTACGAGCACGTAATTAAACAATTCAGCAGTGTGAAAAGTAGAAAATTTCTGTTCCTGTAATAATTAAATTAAATTGTTTTTTAACGTTGGTCTTAATATCTTAAATATTTTTAGGTTAGCCGATGAAATTTTTTTTTACCTAATTATATATAATCATATATGATAATACATAATTAGATAAAAACATTTTTCATCGGGTAGTTGTAAGTTTGAGTATATTTTGCATGAATAAAAGTTTAATAATGAAATGACATATGTTTTTTATTTTAACAAATCTGTCTTTATGCCCGAGGAGAGGGCCTCGCAAAATGTATCTTGCCCACATAAAATTATGATCTGGCGCCGCTACTGCATGGTGTGTATTATGGATGGTAGCGTGAGATCCTCTCCAATGACTATTCCGAAGGTCCAACGCTGTGTTGTCCATGCACAGGCAAGCCGCCAGCGTGTGCTGAAAAGAGTCCTCACTGCAGTCGCAATGGTGACATATGATACACAATTCTCTTTTAGCCACTGAGTGCAGGTGTTTTCCGAAGCGGCCGTGTTCGGAAAGGACCTGCGTTAGCCAAAAGGAACAGTTCTGTGCCCTATCCATTTGACGATGATCGACTGGAAAGTCTGCACAGCAGCAAAGTCTGCACGTGGAGCTTCCAGCCGGAAGGACCAACGAACCATCGTGGCATCACGCCCATCGTGTAGAGGCCAAAATACCATTGCACACTCGGAACTCAGCTGTCTGCTGATAAACTTTGACGAACATTTCCGCCTCCAAATCCCATAGGGGAGTACCAGGAACCGCGCAACTCACCTCAATATAGGTAGTAGGCCACGCTGATATCAGCACGAATAGGTCGGTTCGACTGCGGCAGTACTATCCTCTCACAGAAGACCTATCTAAAGCAACTGCATCTGTACTGTCGTCTTTCGTTGGTGAGTGCGAGATCGGGGAGGCCCATTGATGCAGGGGTGACAGTTATCATGATAAGTTTGTGAGCTATACACTGTCAGGATGACTGTCATGTCCCCAAGTAGGGTGTGAGAAAGCATCTCGCTGGGCCGCCAGAGTGTGGTCACCATATTACATTGTCTGTATTCGCAATGATTATAGTGACCACAGCGTAAGCCCAGCACTTCAATGCAACCACCAGTCACAGAGACAACCCAGGTAGCCAGGCCGCCACACGAAAGTTCGCCCCACTGGCTCTTCTATGGTAGGAATTCCACTGGTTATCTTCACCTAGAGATTTGTTATAATGAAATTGTCTTAGTACCATTCTAATCTTGCCAAGATTTTTGATTGTTTGAATAAGATATAAATAATATAAATAGAATAGATTTTTAAGTCACTACAACATCATGTATGTATATTAGTAATTAAATATCAGATTTACTAGTTTACATAAAGCAATATGTAACTGAAAAATAATAAGAATAATTACACTTACTTTCATCTCTTAATGTGAATCTGCCCATTTGGGCAAACTTCTTAAAGGGTTCTAAGCAGATGACTCCCGCGCATTCTATCCTCATGATAGCGACTTGGTCCTGTTTCACGAAACGCGGTCTCGTCTTTGATTTTTCACCAGTCTTCTTGTCCACCAAACATATAAGAGCCTGTAAAAAAACAGAAATTATTTTCAAATACCTTATTGGAACGAAGTTCCTTACGGCAGGCTTGGAGGGAATAGGGATTTCGCTGCGGGACCGAACTGAAAAAAATGTGATAGTAAAACCGTAAGTGGAAAAAGTGCGTGGAATAAATCTGTGGAAAAAAGTGCGTGGAATAAAACCGTTAAATAAGACGTGCGCAGGCGCGAAAGCGCGTCATGTGTGCTATTTTATTATTTTAAGGAATTTATTATTTTATTTCCTAAAATACTGAATTTCCTAAATACTTTCTTGTACTTAAATAAAAACTAATCAGCAAAATTTAAGAGAAAATCAAGAAAACCTACATAAAATTGAGCACGATTTTTTTTGCAAATTGTGTCGATTCCACATTATCCGAAGGAACTTCGTTCCTACCTGGTGTCTCACGAAACCATTTATTTTTATTTCGTATTTTGTTAATCTGCAATTTTGAGACAATAATCCTTTCACAATAAACAACGTGTATCTAAGCTTAGAACACCTAAAACTATAAACTCTTGCCCTTGGTATAATTGATATAAAATGTAGTATACATTCTATAACTTCTTCATATAATATCCAGAACAAATACCAAGTTATGTATAAGTTTACACATAAGGAGAAACTCGCATTGATTTATAAATAATTGAAGTTATAACAATAAGCAATTTCAAACATTCAAAATATTTTTACCTTAACAGTGACCTCTTCAGCAGCACAATGTATGTGCATTACAGCAGAGTATCCCGCGCAAATTATAGATTTATGTTCCAAGATTACTACTTGAGCATCAAATACCTGAAAATAGTAATAACTCATTGTATTTCATATACTTTTATTAAACATTGGATTGTTATATTGCAATATTTATATAGCGAATGAAGCCGAGCATAGAAGGTATGAATTGACTTGGCCTTTGACCGTTTTTGAACATTTTTATAACAATGTGTGCAAGTATATGCTATGTAAAACGCAGTCAAATCAAATCAACCTATCGCCATCCACTGCTGAACGAAGGTCTCCAAAGAGTGCCAATCATAAAAACGCACTCGGTAATAAATATGGTATGGTGGGATTGTTCATTTATTGAAACAGTTGAAATCTATTTATAAAGCATTACACATTTTTAAGATATCTCCTGCATATATAATATTCCTGTATCGTGTCCAAAATCCGTCACTTTACAAATACACGAGAAACGGGCATAAAAACACCCAGACTCGAAATAACAATTTGTGAATCACAAAATGTGTTTGTGCCATGTGAGGTTTGAACCCACAACACTCAGCGCGGTAGAAAACGGTGAGTACAGTCGAAATGATTTTCCTATTTCTATTGTGTTACTATAATCATAACAGCCTCTTGTATGAACCTTTTGTGATTAATCTATTTGGTGGACTTACCCTTCCAGTAGTGATAGGCTCAGCAGTGTCACATAGAACAAAACCAGGAGAAACATCTTCCTCTTCTATGCCTTTGAGCTTAACTTTGACATTTTCACCAGGACCAATAGATGTTACTTCAATATCATCAGACCATAATTGGTCTACAGTGACTTGGACCTGTGTGCATATGTTAATTTATAGTTTACGTTTTATAACGAAACAGTAATAAATAATAATAAAATAAATATTTTTTAAAAAATATGACATTGTTCTTTTTTTCTTGTTAACAATAAAAACATTGTGGTATAGTGACTTCTAT
Source organism: Hypercompe scribonia (assembly GCA_949316085.1). Lineage (NCBI taxonomy): Eukaryota > Metazoa > Arthropoda > Insecta > Lepidoptera > Erebidae > Hypercompe > Hypercompe scribonia. The sequence goes on from OX438975.1 coordinate 11,256,108, forward strand.
AATTAATAAAATGAGACTTACTCTGTTAGGCATCAGGAAAAGCGTTTGGCCCTTTCTGGTAACCCCTGCTTCAACTTTTCCCATGAGGACGGTACCCATGTCTTTATATTTGTCGACAACGGGCATAATAAAGGGGCCATCCATTTTGCGGTTCAGCGACGGTAGTTCGTCAATAAGTTGGATAAACGATGGACCACGGTACCAAGGACAGATTTCTTCAGTTACCTAATCAAATAAGAAGATAAACATTAGCTACCAACATGTTAATTTTATGAGGGTCGGGGAGTATAATTGTTAAAGTAACAGTTTTAAAAAAAGGGGGGGTTATCAATTATTTTGATTCTTATTTGGAAGCTTCCAACTGGTGTCTGATAAAGGAAGCCTGAAGAAACACAGTCACTTCCACATATTACAATGTTTTAGTATAATTCACTTTGAAAACTTGAAAAATAAACCACCAAAGTAAAATTAAAATAGGCATAATTTATGATCGCGAATTTCGGTAATTGGTGAAATTGCCGGCAATTAAAACGAATACACTTCGCCATTAAATTAAATCTGAAAATAAATATGCTATAGTGTTATAAAATTTAATTGTTATTTTATCTTTAGCGTACAAAGATGAGAGTTTTTAATGATAGTAAAAATTTCAAAATTCTATTTATTAACAATGGTTTAAAGCAGATAGCTGAATAACAAGTTTTACTTTAAAAGGTTTTTTACAACTAAAAATATTAAGTTCTTAAGTCTAAAAAGTACCTTTGTTTACCCGATCTTCATAAGTAATAAAATACTCATAATTAATAAATGCAGACTTTAACAAATTAAAGAAATATTTTCTAAAAGTCTTAGCAAAACTTTACTACACTTTCATCAATGATCTCCGTAAATTAATATTCAAAACTAAGTATGTTGTTCCGTTATACGATAATCGTAAAAGACTGCAAACGAATTGAAATTCGGAACCGAGGCAAGTTAGTGTTAGGTTCGACTATCGATTTTCTAGACTTCAAAAGTATACCAACATAACAGTAAGGTAAAGTGACAGATCATCAGTGTTGCAAATAAAAAAACTGTTGCTATCTCGATCTGTAGACATAATATCGACAGTCGATATATCAACGAAATATAAACATATAAAGGCTCTAATTATTAAAAAAAGACGTATAAACGACAGCACAGTTTAAAAACTTGTGCAAAACTGGATAAAAAAATTAAGGAACAAAAGTGAACAAACGACGCTACTGTTTTCGGCACTTGATGTACAGAATTAAAATTTTAAAAAACACAACTATTGTTAACACTAAATTATTTAGTAATAAATAGAACCACTGTAACATCACCTTACCTAATTAAGAAAATCTGCGTGAGGTTCGACTATCGATTTTCTAGATTTAAACTTTAAAGTATGCCAACATAACAACAAGCTTAGTGTCAGATGCAGGTATAGTTTCTTCACAAACGACCCTACTGTTTTCAGAATTTGATGTATAACTGAATTAAAATTTTAACCAATACAACTATTTTTAGCACTTGAAATTATTTAGTAGTAAACAGAAACCACTACACGTCACCTTACTTACTAAGAAAATCTGCGCGAGGTTCGACTATCGATTTTCTATGTTTCAAGTATACCAACATAACAAATTAAGTGACAGATGCACCAGTATTACGGATTAAGATAATTACTATTTACACAGAAGGGGATACCAACTCAAATTAAAAATTTTAACGAGTGTTGCCAAAATTATTTTTTAAAAAAAAAACAAACAAAAGAATTTTGTTTGCAAAATTGGATCAAAATTATAACTAGAAAACCACATAATAGCAACAGCAGTTACAAAAAAAAAGTAAAGAAAGCAATGAGTTTTAAAATAAAACACTAATAAAGAACGATTAAAACCTAAAGACAAAAATAACAACATTAAATTATGTCAATAAACAACAGGAAACGCACTTTGAAATTTCTCGGTATTTGAACAAAATTGTAGAACAATCATAAAAGAAACAAAAATACATTTAGACAGCCATGAAATTAAACATCATCTTCAGAATTGGAGAAAACTACCAAAAGAAAATCATCCATTGGTTTTTGAAAAAAAAATAAAAAAGAGAAAAGAATAAATGCCCCAACTCATCAACTCAGAAAAGGCCAAACAACAAAGATATCACTATTAATCAAAAGAAATATCAAAAACGAACATAGGAAAATATTAAAAAGAATGAAACCTACGAGAACGTCCAACTCACCTGATGAAAAAATTATTCTGAGGTTCGACTATCGATCATCAAGGTATCAGGTATACCAACATAACAGCAAACCTAATGACAGACAGACCAGTGTTGCAAACAGAAATAAATAGTGCCCGATAGGTAGAGATGTCAACACAAATTGTAAATTTACAGTACAAAACATTACAGCCATAAAAAGAACGTGTAAACGAAACTCTTAGCAAAACGGGAACGTATTTTTAAACAACAAACGTGACTTCCCAAAACAACCGTTTTTAACACTTGATGTATAATTGGACTAAAGTTTTAACTAACAAACCTATTTAGTAGCTTAGCAGTTACTAAAAATCATAAAGAAACAGAAATATCGTTAGCCGGCCACGAAATTAGCATTATCTGCGGAATTAGAAAAAAACTAACAAAATGAATTTTACCTTCTCAATGTATGAAGCCTGAATTTCCAATTCCTCAGCTCAAAAATAGCACAACAGTGAGAAAGCCACTATTGATCAAAAAGGAATATCAACAACGAATAAACGGGATTATTACTGAGAAATAGAACCACTACGACATCCAGCTCACCTGACGAAGAAAATGCCAACATCACAGTTTCTAGGTATCAAGAATACCAACATAACAGGAAGCGTGACAGATGCACCAGTATTGCAGACGAAAATAGTTATTATATCGACACGCAGGAATACAGCACAAATTGCATATTTATACTACAAAAGTGTTGCCATAACAATTTTTAAAAATAAACGAACAAACTAATCTGCCGCTTTTGAAACTTGATGTAAAGTTTGATAAAATCTCAATCAATATACTCACGCATATAATAAGAATAACAGTTTTTCAAAATGTGATTGAAGCAAATAGTAACGAGATGAAGAAATAGAGGAGGAATTTATAACATAGGACATCTCGAAAATTTAACTGAAGTACTACTCAATTCCTTAAAACAACGACAGCAATAATTCCATGGCTTGAAATTGTAGGTATCTGTTTCTTCATAAAATTTGATTAAACTAATCATTAGTTAGCATGCTATGTATTAGGTATAGGGCTGTCTATAAAAAAAATAGAGGCAATCACCTCTGAATTAACTTAGGTTTTTTTTGTATATATATTATAAAATCTCAGGAATTAATAAAATGGTTGCCAGCTCCGCTCCGCACTCCGCGGTTGCAGCCGCAAATTTTGAGTGTCCAAGTGTAAACAAGTACATTGCTGTTAATTATTTAGTTATGGGTATTTTTTTATATTTATTACATCAAATTAATGTTCAATATTTGGTGTACAAGAAATTTCATGTTTGCCAGTTAAAAAATGGGCACACGTAGTGATTACCATGATATAAATTAATTATTTTCGTTCTAGATGTTGTAGTGGATATTTTTTTATAAGCAACCTGGTATTAACGCATTGCATACAATGATATTTCTACCTAATGGTGGACCATACTGGATTAAAGTCGCAGCCGATAGAATCTGGTGATTGAAGTATTTGAAGAATGTCTATTTAATTATAGTACGAGGTCCGGCTGTAAAATTACCACTGTCATCGGGTATGTAATCTAAATATATATTTTTTGTACAACATAAATACTATATAAATGTAGGAATATACAACGGGTGATCAATAAGTAATGATAATCGGGTACTTCTAGGACGCACAAAAATTGAAAGAAATATATTTTTGCTTGCTTGTACACCTAGTTAGTTTTTCGAGACCGGAGGCCCATTGACGCAGGGGTGACAATTATCGTGATAACTATGTGGGGCTTACACTACCACTATGACTGTCATGCCTTCTACGTCCCCAAGCGTGGCGTGAAAAAGCATCGCAGTAGGCCACCATAGTATGGGTCACCACACTGAATTGTCTGCATTTGCAATGAGTATGGTGACCACAACTCTTTGGATTCTATTCATGCTTTCCATCAGGCAGAGTAGAGTCACTCTGGCAGTCTCTTCATATAGAAAAAGAAAGAAAAAAAACATATACACGCTAGTTCAGCATAAAAAATTCATATAAATAGGGCGCAATTCCCGGGAGGTACATAAAGAAGACGACGACATTACGCTCGCTCAACGTAGAGCGAACGCAGCTAGGGAATCAAACACGAACCATCCGCGTTTTCGTCCCCGTCGTCGGGGGCGGAATACGCGTCGCGTAAACCGTCCACCAAACATGGGAGTAGGTCGCCCCAACGCATCAGTAACACTCTAGGAGAGGGAGAGTCTACTCCTGCATATTCCACAGTTGCACTTTGGGCAAAGGAATTTAAGCTAAGCAGAACATCCACTGAAGATGAACATCGCGAGAGACGCCCATCCGCGTCCCTGACCGAAAACAACGTGAAAAAAGTAGGAGAAATGGTATCAAAAATCAAAGAGTGACCGTAAGGCATGTTGCTGAGGTCGCAAGGATTCCATATGGCAGCGTTAAATATAAAATTGTTAACGAATTGCAGATGAAAAAAGTCACGGTACGTTGGGTGCCGAGAATGTTAACCGACGAGCAAAAAAAAAAAGAAACGAATCGATATTTCGAGGGTCAATCTCGAAAAGTTGTAGGCCGAACAAGAAATTTTTTTGAATCGTTTCGTGACCATAGACGAGACCTGGATCCACCATTTTGATCCTGAAACTTAAACAACAGTCGATAACCTGGAAACGAGCCTCCTCACCAACGTCAAAGAAATTCAAGGTGTCAAGTTCAGCGGGAAAGGTTATGGCGTCTGTTTTTTGGGACGCCATAACGAGTCACCATAGTTTGGCGAGTCACCATAACGGGCCCTTATTACGCAGATCAAATAAGAAAATTGCGAAGGGCCATCAAAGAAAAAAAAAGCGGTGAGCTGGAGTGCTATTTCACCAAGACAATGTCCCAGCTCACAAAGCCGCAGTTGCAATGGCTGAAATTCAAGAAACGGGATTCGCACTGCTCGAAGACCCTCCCTATTCGCCAGATCCGGCGCCTAGTGACTTCTATCTCTTTCTTTGGCTCAAAGGACACCTTCGGGGCAAGAAATTTGAGGACAATGGTGAATGGATGGTCACTGTAGAGGCGTTTTTGGACGGCAAAAACTGAGTTTTATTCTTCTAAGGGAATCATAGGTTAAGAAAAAAAATACCAAATATATTAATGTGTTAAGAGACTATGTTGAAAAATAAAATATATTTTTTACTCTAATCGTTGTTTTATGTATTAATTATTATTACTTACTGATCACCTCTCTTATGTTTGTCGAGGTGCACATCAAAATGTGGCCGCCATATTTAATAATATTAATTGACTTTTGCCAAAATTACAACCAATCGATCTACTTCACAGTAAAAATAGATAGAACTTGACAAGTCACGGTTGTAGCTGCGTGTTTCTATAGTTCTGCACTTTTCTAATAACATTCTTTTTTTTAATTTTAATAGCCTACCAAATGATTATGAACAAACGTTCATAACGTATTTATTATTAGTTAACAATATTTATTATCAACAGTCTTTTACAGTCCACTGCTGGATATAGGCCTCTCCTTAGCAAGTAGGCTTTGGCCTACTATACCACGCAGGCCAGATGGGTTGATGACGTAATAACAGCTGTTCCCGGATTCCTTCTATGTCAGGCGCAGAGTGGTACACCGTGTGGTTTTAGTCGGTTCGATTCCGACACGCCACCTCGCCGTAAACCCCGGTGGGGTGACGGCCCGAGGGGGTTTCCACGGGTTAAAAAAGAAGAACAGGATTTGTTTCAAGTTTGCCTTCTCTTTGTAGTGATATTTGCCTGAATATTTTGTTCCTTTAGTCGCCTCTTACGACACTCACGGGATGAATAGGGGTGGTAACACTCGGGCACGCCGTCATTGCGGTGGACCCGTTATGGGTGATTGGCTCAATAGGAATCACGGGACTCTCTCATACCGGCTGAAGCAGATGATCACTGAGAAAGGATGCTTCGGAGATCACCTGTGTTTGATCCGAAAGGAACCAACGCTTGAGTACCACCACTGCGATAGCCGGACCGTAGGTACGGCGCTCCACATTCTGGCAGAATGCTCAGAGTGAACGGAGCTGAGGCGCGAACTCCGCCGTCTCCTTCTGCAAGCAAGTTATGCTTGCAAAAGATATGTCAGAGCGAGACCGGGAGAGGTTTAGAACTCTCCCGGTCCACCAGGCTCGGGAACGGGCCCGATATCGCAGACGACTCGGGCGCCGGAGATCGCAGAACGATTTCCGTCCTTCATAAGCACAAGCCTGCGGGTGACAGGTGAAGCCATCTGTCATCCTAGCAGAAGCAGGCCAGGGTGGCAGCGTGACGTACTACGGAACACGCGCTCTTTTGGGGGCAGAAAAGGGGTCATCTGCAAGCCGTAGGTAGATGGCCCGAGGTACGTCGGGGTTCCAGGGATTGCGTTTCTAGGGTACACCTGGTTCCCCTGCTACTGGTACCTGAGACGTTTGGTTTTAGGTCGGTTCGAGTCCGACATAACCACCAGTAGGTGGTATCCGGAGGGATTTCCGCACAGTAAACAAAAAAAAAAGGGGTGGTATCACTATGTATTTTTAACCCGTCACCACACAGACGGGTTAATAATAATAGTTAATAATAACATAATTATTGTAGTATTATTTATTATTAATAGTATTTATTATTTATAAATACTCATTTTTCTTGTAATTTTACACAGCATAGATAAATTGACTATTTATTTAAAAAATAATGTTTTGTTATGCTTTCTTTCAATCAAATCAAAAATTTGTTCATAATATTTTTTTTCGGAGTATTCTAAAGCACTTGCTACTGAAGCATGCGTAATGGTTTTAAAAACACGCACAGCTGGAAATCATCATCCTTGTCTGACAAACGATGAAACGCGCAAACTCCCTTAGCGATTTGAATATGGTAGTTGTCATAAATCAAATCACAAATTAATAACAATGGCTGCTTCATTAAATAAATATCATAAAACATTTCAGAAAATATAATAACTGTATCTTTTCTTTACAATTAAGAATCTAAAACATTGTAATATATTCTTCAATAAAGTAGTGTAACATAGTGACCATCATAAGTTTGTATTACTACACTTTCGTTCAAAGACGGACAAGTTTAACTTGGATAGATGTTAAAAATTAAGTACAGTCAATCTAATCTAAAAGGTATTGTATGACGTTTCATGCTTTTCAACAACAACTTTGTATAGACGTAACTCACACAATCGCAATAACTTTTGCCGTAAAACTATTAGAGCAAGAGCCCGTGAGTGCCAGACCTTCGTCATTTTATAAAAGCTGAAAGTTCTTCTATGTGTGTCCCTAGTACAGGTAAGAATGATCCCCAAACATGAAGCTGAGGCAGCGGTGGCTTTGGCAGATAACAGGCAACAAAGGTGTGTAAAATTCCATCTCAAATTCGTCACTTTATAAAACTTGATTTTTTTATATTTGATTCATAATAATATCAAAACTCGCGTTGCTCATTGCCAGACAGTTAGTATGGTTCCAACCCTCTGCCGGACACCCCTAAACTATTACAATTTATAATTATACTTACGTTATATTATAAAACCTAAGTTTCATATATAATTTTTTGGGAGCCTATTAAACTATGTTTACATAGTAGCCGGACAGTTTCGAAGGTTCTATCATCTTGCCAGACGCATTCAAAGTAAGCAGTAATCGGGAGAGCAAGGAGCGAATACAGTAACTAAACGTTATATTATAAAACCTAAGTTTCATATATAATTTTTTGGGAGCCTATTAAACTATGTTTACATAGTAGCCGGACAGTTTCGAAGGTTCTATCATCTTGCCAGACGCATTCAAAGTGAGCAGTAATCGGGAGAGCAAGGAGCGAATACAGTAACTAAACGTTATATTATAAAACCTAAATTTTATATATAATTTTTTGGGAGCCTATTAAACTATGTTTATGTAGTAGCCGGACAGTTTCGAAGGTTCTATCATCTTGCCAGACGCATTCAAAGTGAGCAATAATCGGGAGAGCAAGGAGCGAATACAGTAACTAAACGTTATATTATAAAACCTAAATTTTATATATAATTTTTTGGGAGCCTATTAAACTATGTTTACATAGTAGCCGGACAGTTTCGAAGGTTCTATCATCTTGCCAGACGCATTCAAAGTGAGCAGTAATCGGGAGAGCAAGGAGCGAATACAGTAACTAAACGTTATATTATAAAACCTAAATTTTATATATAATTTTTTGGGAGCCTATTAAACTATGTTTATATAGTAGCCGGACAGTTTCGAAGGTTCTATCATCTTGCCAGACGCATTCAAAGTGAGCAATAATCGGGAGAGCAAGGAGCGAATACAGTAACTAAACGTTATATTATAAAACCTAAATTTTATATATAATTTTTTGGGAGCCTATTAAACTATGTTTACATAGTAGCCGGACAGTTTCGAAGGTTCTATCATCTTGCCAGACGCATTCAAAGGCGGTCCGAATTGTACTCGCAGCACTTACGACGTTTAAACTGCTAACGTGTGGACCGATTTAGTGAGCGCGCGATAACGATGAAAATGATGAAAATATTTAGAGTTAATTAAAATAAATTAATTTCTCTGTAAATTTCTTATCTTAAAAAAATTTGTCCTTTGGTATAATAAACACTAATATTTGATTTACTTTGTTTCATTGGCTTTATAATTTTAATAGCATTGACAATAATAAACTTCTTAAAAATGAAAAATAATATCAATTAAATTATTAGATTTTCGACATGATTGACATTGTATGAGAAAAATTTTACTCAGTATTATTTTAAATATTTGTTATTGAAATTGTAAAAAATAATTAATGAAATTTTTGGATTAAGAAAAAAATAAACTGCAAAATTTGAAATTAATAACAATGGGTGCGCAGTGAAATCCCGCAATAGACTAAGCGCTCTGTTTCATTCGCACTAGTTACTGTATACGCTCCTTGCTCTCCTGATTACTGCTCACTTTGAATGCGCCTGGCAAGATGATAGAACCTTCGAAACTGTCCGGCTACTATATAAACATAGTTTAATAGGCTCCCAAAAAATTATATATAAAACTTAGGTTTTATAATATAACGTTTAGTTACTGTATTCGCTCCTTGCTCTCCCGATTATTGCTCACTTTGAATGCGTCTGGCAAGATGAGAGAACCTTCGAAACTGTCCGGCTACTATATAAACATAGTTTAATAGGCTCCCAAAAAATTATATATAAAATTTAGGTTTTATAATATAACGTTTAGTTACTGTATTCGCTCCTTGCTCTCCCGATTACTGCTCACTTTGAATGCGTCTGGCAAGATGATAGAACCTTCGAAACTGTCCGGCTACTATGTAAACATAGTTTAATAGGCTCCCAAAAAATTATATATGAAACTTTGGTTTTATAATATAACGTTTAGTTACTGTATTCGCTCCTTGCTCTCCCGATTACTGCTCACTTTGATCTGGCAAGATGATAGAACCTTCGAAACTGTCCGGCTACTATATAAACATAGTTTAATAGGCTCCCAAAAAATTATATATAAAATTTAGGTTTTATAATATAACGTTTAGTTACTGTATTCGCTCCTTGCTCTCCCGATTACTGCTCACTTTGAATGCGTCTGGCAAGATGATAGAACCTTCGAAACTGTCCGGCTACTATGTAAACATAGTTTAATAGGCTCCCAAAAAATTATATATAAAATTTAGGTTTTATAATATAACGTTTAGTTACTGTATTCGCTCCTTGCTCTCCCGATTATTGCTCACTTTGAATGCGTCTGGCAAGATGATAGAACCTTCGAAACTGTCCGGCTACTATGTAAACATAGTTTAATAGGCTCCCAAAAAATTATATATGAACTTAGGTTTTATAATATAACGTTTAGTTACTGTATTCGCTCCTTGCTCTCCCGATTACTGCTCACTTTGAATGCGTCTGGCAAGATGATAGAACCTTCGAAACTGTCCGGCTACTATGTAAACATAGTTTAATAAGCTCCCAAAAAATTATATATGAAACTTAGGTTTTATAATATAACGTTTAGTTACTGTATTCGCTCCTTGCTCTCCCGATTATTGCTCACTTTGAATGCGTCTGGCAAGATGATAGAACCTTCGAAACTGTCCGGCTACTATATAAACATAGTTTAATAGGCTCCCAAAAAATTATATATTAAATTTAGGTTTTATAATATAACGTAAGTATAATTATAAATTATAATAGTTTAGGGGTGTCCGGCAGAGGGTTGGAACCATACTAACTGTCTGGCAATGAGCAACGCGAGTTTTGATATTATTATGAATCAAATATAAAAAAATCAAGTTTTATAAAATGACGAATTTGAGATGGAATTTTACACACCTTTGTTGCCTGTTATCTGCCAAAGCCACCGCTGCCTCAGCTTCATGTTTGGGGATCATTCTTACCTGTACTAGGGACACACATAGAAGAACTTTCAGCTTTTATAAAATGACGAAGGTCTGGCACTCACGGGCTCTTGGACCATATGGAATTGCATAGTTATTTTTATTTTATCACAATCAAAAATATTGCATCAACTGCTATGACAAATTTAAATGTTTAAACAAAGCAGAATAAGCAATACATACACAATAGATGTTTTTTTCAGATGTGATTTCAAAGTAACATAGTTAGGTTCTTTACCATAGTGTGTCCTAGTGTTGTGACTTTTCAAATTCACATTTATACCAATAATTGTTAAATTGTACTAATAAGCAAATTTATTAATAACAATTCGATTTCATAGTGCATAAATTTCAATTTAAAATCAACTGTCAAAGAAACTGAAAAATTAAAATAAGTTTTTTTTGTAGAGGTTTTTGTTGAGAAAGAATTTGCTTTGTATATTTTAACAATATGTAATATCTACCTACTGTAGTATGTTCTTACATTCTATCAGTGTTAAAAGGTAATTTTTGATCATTATCAATATATATCTTACTGATTTGTTATGTAATTATTTAGTGGTATGTTTGCAAGTAAATGTTAGTTTAAATGAATCTTTGCAGGCGAAAATGCTAGATTCTAAGGCAAAACAAAAGTCATATGTTTTAAACCTTAAAACTTCGCCTATTAGTAGTAGTTATGAATAGTAGCTTTTATTTATGGTTACTGTTATTAGTTTAAGCAGTTAAATATATATGAGAATTATGTGCAACTTGATTTTTATTATCCATGATTAAAGTATTCTATATAAATTCGAAATCAATATGTACAAAGTCAGTTAGATTAGGTTACGAAGGAGCTGAAATAATTAAAAATTATCTCTCTCTTATAAAACTCAGACATTTACCTACACTCGTAGGTATATACTAAGATTTGCTAGTAAAACCTAAGATATTAAACAATGTATGGACTTTTACAGTGACATACATAAATCTGTAAAAATGAATTTGTAAATTTAACGTAATTACACTGAGAATAGAATATTATAGTCATCAAAACATCCTCTCTATTCTTCAATCTGTCAAAAATGTCATACGGTTACCTCTTAGATTAAATAGATTATAATTTGACTAATATGTCCACTACCTTATTACAATAAGCGCTACTATTTTATATAAAATAAAATGTGGTAAGCCTTTTTTGTTTTAAATATTGAAATATATTACTGAGTTTCTATCACTTACCCTTTCCAATAGACCTTGTCCCGTTTGACCAGAAACAGGTAAGAAAGACAGGTCTTTTGCTGGATTAAATCCAAGTTTCTTGAGGTATGGCATGATTTTGTCTCGACATTCATTATATCTGAAAACAAAATTTTACTTGTTATTAAATCTGTGTTATATATTATTATATTATTGGTAATCGCATAGCCTTTAATATAATGTTATTTTTTGTTTCAAAGACATCTGGTCTGGACCTTGGATATTGCATCTACTGCTATAAGAAATTTAAGAAGTTTTCTAGAAGTTTCAGCTTAATTTATCTCTCAACTGGCATTGCTAAGATCACAACTTTAGATTATTATTTATTCTATTAATTAAAGACCCTGTCCATAACTAACATGTATGTACATGTACATGTATGGACATGTACCTCAGCTATATTCATAACGATCATATAAACCTATTTATAATGATCACTACAAACTTATTGCACAGTTAGTTAAATATAATTGTTTACAATAGGGAGATTGATTGATATTTCCAGGTTTCTCTTAGTAAAGTAATTAACATTCCTTTTTAGAATATACTTTGATGTGATTAGTCAAACATGAAGGTTATGCGTTATACAATATTTACCTCTTTTCATCCCAGTTGACAGTTGGATCATCCATCTTGTTGACAAGTGCAACCAAATGTTTTACACCAGCAGTTTTAGCTAACATAGCATGCTCACGAGTTTGTCCTCCTCTATCAAAACCAGTTTCAAATTCACCTTTACGAGCAGAAATTACCTAAAAATATAGATGTCATCAGGCATTTTAGTTCTACTGTTCAAATATAACATGCATACATTGTATATATGCACAGTAAAAATTGACTTGTTTCTACCTTACACTCATCTTAATACCGAAAGTAGTTTCCTCTTAATTAAAACCGCAATTTAGATAATTAGGCAAATTATATATGTATATTAATTACCAAGACAGCTAAATCTGCCTGTGCAGCACCACCAATCATGTTTGGTACAAAGCTCTTGTGGCCAGGAGCATCAAGAATTGTAAAGTGCTTTTTGTCAGTCTCAAAGTAGGCTCTGCCAACCTCTACTGTCTTTCCCTTATCACGTTCTGAAAATAAGATACTAATGTAGCTATTGTAACAAGTGTAAGTAAAAAAAAGGATGTGAGTAAATTTTAACATTTACCTTCCTGATTGGTATCGAGTGCCCAAGACAAATACCATGATTCTCTAGATTTCTCTCGTGCTTCTCTTTCATATTTTTCCAATGTTCTTTTATCCACCATACCAGTTAATGACATAATTTGACCACCGATAGTAGATTTGCCAGCATCTAGTAAGAATACCATGTCGATTATTTTAAAATAGAAATGAAGTGATATCAAAGGTGATGTGTTGAGTAATATTTTGTACTAACCCACATGTCCTATGAATACAACATTTACATGTTCCTTTTTGCTGCAAGTGTCTTCAACACGAGGTGGCTTCTTCTTGGGGATTTTCTTTGTTAATTCGCCATCCTCCTATAAACAAGTAACATGAAAAGGATAACTTAAGGAAAATATCTCATGACTTCAATTTATATTGTATGAATCATTAATAACCTTTCCATACTTTTGGTTTATGTACTTTAGGGGTTACTACATGGGAGTTAGGATAAGTTAAATAGATTATACATATTACTATGTGTACAATTTGAATTTCAAGAACAACAATTTCAAGAAGTAGAAATAATAGAATGTTAAAGTTAAAAGAGAAACTTCTTATTAACTACTCTACTTTAATATGAAACATTGTCACATGGCATTTTTATAAAATTGGTCTCTACAGATTTATAAATATTTGTTCAGTGTGGCATATATTAGTCAGCACCAGATACACTGCTTGACAACATTATTAGTCAGCAGATATGCAATGTAGGTACAAAGCATTTAACAAAGTAAATTATTGGTAAGATTGCAAGGTCTAAACAAGGTTAATATTACAAAAATAATGATTTAAATTTAGTACTTCAATATTTAATAAATCTGACTTAATTGTTAGTGTGTTATGTGATGATGTGCTAAAAACAGAACCTATTTTTGAAACTACTTATACTAGTTTGGTAGTGGCAGTAAAGTAAAAACCTTAAATCTACCCCAATGATGTAATAAACTCATCAATGAATATACAGTTTTAGTTTATTATAGTTCCAAAGCTATCTTACTCTTTAAATTTGTAACATAAGGTCGTTTAATTTTGTTGATGTCATCAATGTTACAGTAAATAATTGCCATATATAACCTACAAATATTGAGAATGTAAAATTGTACATTACAGGATCTTTTAATTAAATTAACTATAAAGAGTATTAACATAGAATCTGAACAAATTCTTAAGGTTGTAAGAATTGTGATATGAAACTTACTTGTTGTTCAATTTCCTCATCATCAGGTTCGTTGTTTTCTTCAGGGGTGAGTAATGCATCATCAGCTTCAACTTCCCAGCTGTCAGCAGTAGGTGAGACATCAGGGGGTACAGGTAGTACACCTGCAGTAGCAGAAGGTGGTGCTGCAGCAGCAGGTGGTACAGGCGGCGGTTCCTCCACTCGAGGAGAGGCTGATGCTGCTCCCCCATCCCCACTCTCAGCACCGCCATCTCCACAACCTACAGTTAAAAATTTAATTTGATGATAAAATATTTATATAATAGATATTTTGCTTTAACTGATGAAAATTAGTTGAGTATAAGAGAATGAAAACATCTTATGGTATTACAAATTTACCACACTTAAATATGGGTTCACTTTCACTAGCTTTGTCTACTTTAGCTGTAAATTGACAGTAAAACTAGTGAAATTACGGAGAAAAGTAGTTATTGCACACAACATATTAACATCCATACAAGTTTTTATAATATAGGTAAATGTTATGAAAGTTTAAAACAGTACCTTATGTATTATATATCAACAAGTATTTTTTTTTGATATAAGGCATAATATTACGATGATAGAAAAAGAACTACAGAGCACAGTAGATAAAACAATTACAAAGTTTCCACAATGCACCACAATGACAAACAGATGATCCATATTTTAGAATGAGGTTAACTTTCTTGTTGATTGATATTCAATTTTGATAAAAAGTATGCATATTTTCTGTAATACTATTTTAAAAAGAAAAGAAAGCAAAAGAATCTTGTATATTTATTTGCAAGAGACATTTAAGAAAAGTTCCCATATTTAAGAAAACATTTCACTGCTCACTTATTACAATCAAAACAATATTTATAAATTTGTACACACCTTTAACCATTTTCACCTTTATATTACAAAATATTTCAAATTATATCGATATTTAACTAAGAGAAAGTTATGAAATACCAATTGTGAAGTGTAAAGACAAAGTCGCGCGCCGCGTGTCGAGAAATAACCCGTTAGAACTGGATTCACAAAAAAAAAATAGTCATTGAACGTATGTTCCGCTTTAGTAACCGCTTGATTTTAAGTTCATATCGGTCAAGATAATAACTCGGGCGATAATTACGATGAAGTATTATGGATAAGTGTAATAAACTAAGCTTGAATGCGTGTGGAAATGACAAGACATCTGACTTACCGTTTAAGACAGGACTCCCGGTAGAATTTGTTGAGTCGCTTTCAGATTTTTGTGGTGTAGTGGGGGATTCGGCATCATCGGCCGGAGAAGACTTACAAAAAGAAGGCACGAATTCCACGGCATTAACGTTCAACGTGGAAAATTTTGCAGACACATCGTCGGAATCTTTTGCACCTTGTTCACTTATAACATCGACTTGACTTTCCCAGGAGTCCGGAGCACCGTTATTGGACATTTTATAAACAGATATTGTAAATTTTTTAAATAAGTCTTTCTCTTCCAGTTATTTTTATTAGTCGCGTTCTTTTCTCAATAGATCCGCGTGTATCCTGTACCGGAAGTTCATGGCAATTTGCCAAATCTGTAGTGATACAAAATCTGAATGCTTTAAAATAATGTGTGTAAAGTAATGTAAAAGAGTCTGAGTACAATTAAATTAATCAAATAGTAATTATTCCATACTATGTTATTCCTAATTAAAAAATATTTTTCATCACTTTCATTTATTTAAACTGTAGTACTGTTGTGTCTTCCGGTTATAGGGCTGCTATTATGTAGGAAAAGCTGAAGTACTAAATTATTCGAAAAGGGGTATCTTTAAACGTTAATTTAACCTATTGAATTAAACATAATTTATTAAATCTTTGACTTAACTGTAATATTTATTAATCTAGGACTAATTGTTGCTCAAAGTTAAAGAATTTCTTTCAGGTATCATTGAATAAGTACAGTTAGTCGATTTTGTTTTAGTATGAATTTTACTTTTAACAGAATACTATAGTAAAATAACAATATTTTTTGTTTTCCTTTTTCATTTTAAAAATTTAATCAATATGTGTATAAAAGTAACAAAAAGAATACTAATGATAATAAGTTTACAATGATTAGGAGTACTTAGATGAACTCAAACTGAATTAGATGAACATAACAGAAAAGTCCGTATATTACTGATTATATTCCGAATACACCACCATATTAATCGTGGTTTGTTAAATATCAAAACTCTACACAACCGCAAGATATACAATCTGAGAAAATATTTTCTATATACTAATGAAAGAGTGCATCGCAATGTAGTTGCAGTGGATATCAGAAATGGACGAATTTGTTGTGACGAATTACTGTCGGTAATACACCCTGAAAGATAGTACGATTGATATTTATTGGGCATGCCACCGTCTTGCACCGTCACCATACTGGATTGTCTGCACGTACAATGAGTGTGGTGACCACAACTCTTGGATTTTAATAATGTTGTACCTCAGGCATAGTAGAGCCATTTTGGCAGGTACTTAAAGAAAACGTTTCCGAGAATGGTCATGCTGCAGTATATTGGGATTTGTCTATTGTCACAGATCGAACCATTGTAGCTAATAAGCCTGATATTGTGGTGACAGGTTGATGGAAGTTGGTGGAACCTCGATCAAATCCTTTTTTTATTTTATTTATTTTGGATCACCAACAAATGATACACATATCTTACATAAATACAAAAATACTGTACTGTACTCGATGTAGGTAGTCTACTTTTTTTCATATTTTTAAATACGTATTTTTTCTTAATTATGTATTTATAAATAAAATCAATATGCTTACAAATGAAATAAAGAGAATAATAAAATAATTTCATTGTTTAAACGTGGTATAAAAGGAAGGTAAAAAGATAAAAATAGACACGAAATACACTTCGTGACTAATGTAGCATTGTAGTTTTTCTTACAATAATTAATGAAACCTAATTTAATTGGTAGTAACTAAACTGAAAATTAAGCAAACTTAATTAAAAGCGAAAAACGGAACGGAATAGTAACTGTTTTCTACCGTTTCCTAAGCACAACACAATACTTTTGGAGTCAGTAATCCACCCTGGCATTGTACTATATATAAGTGTAATCACTTAAACGTATTTTCGTCTAAATAGCTCGATTTCGGGTATTGGCATGTTTAGTATTTTATTGTAATGTATATATTTCTGGTTTAATAAAGACAATATTAAACCACAGTTAAATAATTACACATTACAATGTAAATAAGAAGCATTTCATTGACGAATTCACTATTTATTTGCATTCACCTTTTTTTAGTATATTTTATACTTTAATTAATTTTCAAAAATCTAATAGTAGATATTAATTTGTGTTGGAACATGATTGGACCTAACTATGTTGTAAAAGATGAGGTTCATTTAATTTTGCATGTGTACTTAATGGACGTTAATACTGTTTAAATAAACAGTCTAGACAAATGTCTAGTATTTCTCTAAGCTCAGTGCCTAAGATCGTGGAGGAAGATATCGAAAGTAATTGTATATTTTCAGCAATAAGCACCCATAGGCAGGACCGCCTTTTGCCACATGACTTTGATAGCGACGGGGCAAAATAATTTATATTTGTACACTGTAAAGAAAATGGTACCAACAACTAGCAATTTGTCTAAGCGTAACATAAAATGGCAGTACTTTGTTGGCATTAAGGCATTTTCGAAAGTGTTTATGTTAAAAGTTAAAAGTTATATATATGGGTATGTATGCTTCTCCTCATTGCTGATTGATATAGTTTTCTACAATTACTTATCCGTAATATCAACTGTAAGATTATAAACATCTTCAAAGTTGGGTTGAAATTTCTCGGCTTGAAATTTTGTCAAATACTGCATCAAACTTTATAAATTATTGCAAGCACGCTACCACGAATATCTTTAAGCGTGCTTTGCTTTTAAACATGTAACAGTTTTTTTCTTTTTCATAACAAAGAAAAATTGTACAAAAAAAACTGTTTCATGGAATAGTGTATATGCCTGAAGATATTGACAACTTAAGTACTTCTGTAAAAAGTTGTGCTGTAGGTTAGTTCCTAAATATTTGATTTCTTTTCTTTAATGTCGCACATTATAATCAATACATCAATAAATTGGTAACACGATTTAGTAAAATCGATTAAAAGTTAATCAAAAGAAAATCAAACGTCTCCTAATGTTTTTAATACTTTTAAAAGAGGTTAAACATTCATATATTCTTATTAATAGTGTAAATTCAAATAAAAATGACTGCCCGTACTAAAATAGGTATTAATATTTCACTTTACGACCCTTCTGATTTTTTAGTAGATCTACTAACCATTTGAGTGTGATAGTTTTTCTAATTGCAGCTCTACAAGACTAGTGGAGGATCTCTAATATTTAAAATGGCGGAGATTAAATGTTAAGCGGCTTGACTGCTTTACGTGCTAGTGTTTAAAACTTTAAACGAAATATCCATTAGTTTTGATTAGTGATTACAAACATTGTAATTGTGGTTTGTTGTATAGATTATGTGCTATAAGCAGTTTTAGGATTAAGGTGAAGCTACTAGTACTCATTAGGTTGGACTTCATAGTGAAATCTCAAATGTGATTTTGTTTTGTCATGTTTTTCACATTTGAAACATTGAAATGTCTGTGCATTATAAATTCAAAAGTGCGTTGGATTACGATACGGTTACTTTTGATGGATTACACATATCAGTAGGTGATCTCAAAGCTGCCATATCCCAGCAAAAGCGGATTGGAAAGACTTCTGATTTTGATTTACAAATTACTAATGCTCAAACAAAAGAAGGTTAGTTATTCTTTAACCTATATGTAACCCCATGATTTTTGAAGTCATTTGTGTCTTTTCACATTTAGAATCAATTTATATACTTACGTATTCAATTAAGTATTCCGTTGAGGTCGGTAACATGGATCGTATAATTATCTTTCTATTTGAAAGTAATATCCTTTTTGCTAACGTTCCTAATGGTAATTTTATATTTACAGTATATGGGGATGATAGCACTCTGATTCCGAAGAATACATCTTTATTGGTTGCTAGAGTCCCTCTTTCGCAACAACCTAAAAAACAGTGGGAGGGATCAAATAATCAAGCATCGCTTCACAAAGATGTTGCTCCAAATAAAGGATTGGCTGATCTGTCCCGCATGGAAGGTAGCGAACAGGATAAAATAAATGCTATGATATCACAGTCCACCTTTGACTACGACCCTAGCAAGTAAGTCAAATCAGGATATTTCTTCCATAATTCTTACTTTGTAGTAAAATATATACAACATTAATTACAGTACAATAGGATTGTTATAAACCTGTTAATTATATTATTGTATCATTCAATTAACTTGTTGCTAATTTTTAGGAATATTGAGTGTTCTTTCTCTATTACCTGCTGAGACTTGGCTAGTTTTTCTTCAAGAATCTTAGTATGGTGTCAAGTCCCATTTTTATTCTTAATTGTTTTTGCTTATTCTTAATTGTTTATTTTTTACAATGTGAGTTACTAAACATAATTGCAACTTTAGAAACCAGTATTTTCCCCAACCTTAAGCCATGTTCTTGTTTTTCCCTTTGATATTTCATGTGTACTGACAATTATACTTAAGTACAAATTCAAAAAAATTTGGCTGCCCCTAGATGGTGTTGTGTCAAATGTTCAAAATATTCATTTATTTATTTAATTCATATAATATAAATGTTCTGTCTGTGATGATGGGTTAAGAATATGGAATGTCAGCACCCCTTTTATCCCATGGCTGTTGTAAGTGCCCCTCATGAGGACAAACAGTAGAGAAAGAAACACTTGAAATAAACCCTATGCTAGCCCATCTGACCTGCATGGTATAGTAGACTACAACCTTCTTTCTATGGAGAGACATATGTCCAGCTGTGGGACTGTTATGGCTGTTAATATTAAATTCCCTAGTATATACAATTAAACTTTTAACTTCTTAAAAAGAAAATATAATCAATACTTCTATATGTATGGTTCATATTTATAATACACATTTGTGTAATTATTATGGTAGTTGTACTACTATAAAAACTGCACTGAAACTTGCCTTGAAATTTTACCTTTCGTATGAAAATTCAGTAACAGGGACAAGGTCTATGTCATGCTCGCACAAATCAATTGTAGTGATACAAATATTCTGAAAGAAATTAATGTCTATTATTGACTGAATTAAGTTACTGGCTTTTTATATTAAAAGTAATAAACTAGTGATGTTAAGAATCAAACCATTTAAAATTGCATGATTTTGCTATTTCACAACACATCTTAAAATACTTTTCATCACTTTTTTAGTTATCAGAAAATTAGAGGACAAAATCAAAGAGGAGTTGTTCCTAATAATTACATTTGCTACAAGTGTCAGAAGCGTGGACACTGGATTAAAGATTGCCCCACTGCAAACTCGGTATGTATTTTGAAAAATATTGTTGCTAAAGTATGTTAATGCTAATAAATGGTTTTAGATGATAAGAGCACTTTATAATTATATTCAGTTCTTTCTAACGTAATAGTGACAATTGTCACTATTTCGTCATCAATGTCAATGTCAGCTTGTTGTCTTAAAGTTCAAGTAATCTAGTAAACATCAAGGGTTGACAAAAAGTGCATTTTCTTATGCCTCTTCTACACTACTCGCGAAGTTTGACGAAGTTCCTTGGTGAAGTACTCTAGAAAGTCGCCTGAGGCGAGGTAAAGTTTGATGAAGTAAGCCGAAGTGCCTCTCTACACTATTGTCTATTTGTCTGACATCGTCCATCGTTGCAAGTAGTGTAGAGGAGACATTAAAATTTTAATTTAACAAAGCTATCCAAAGAACAACTTTGTTTATAGTACAGAATTATATTTCTGATAACATATTATCATTATTACAGAGTGATCCAGTTGAGATAAGGAGAAGCACAGGCATTCCTCGTAGTTTTATGGTACCCGTAGAAGGTCCAAAAGCTCCTGGCGCAATGATGACTCCAAGTGGAAGTTTTGCTGTGCCAGCTGTTGATCAGTTAGTATGATTAGACCATTTGAAAAAGACTTAAATTTAATATTAACAGTTTGATTATAAGGTTGTGCATTCAGAAAATGAAAAACAATACAATTGTGTTAACAGTAATTGACTTTATTACTGTTTGTGGTTTATTACTGTTTTAATGAAAGTTAAAGTTATAATCATAATCCATTGCAGCGCCACCTCACTAGAGTGGGCTCCTGATACATATAGTCCCTATATTTTTATTGTCTGTGAACACACCTTTGTATAATAAGAAACTATGGCATCCTCAATAAAAGTTCATTAATTATTATAACGGATATTCCTTGATCCCATGAATCCATGGTCCTACTTAACATGGTAGTAGAGCATGGTTAACAATGTAGTAAAGCTCAGTCTGATTGAGAAGAATGTTTTGGTAAAAGTAAAAAAATATGATTTGGGCAGGTTGCTGGATGTGCAATGAACATTATGTGAAAATACTTAAGATAATATCATCAAAATGGCTAAAGCAAGGCTTGAGGACATTACGCTACCGATTTTTGACAGAGTAAATTATAAAAGTTGGAAATTAAGGTTGGTAACTTTATTAGAATACAAGGAATGTAATAAAGCCCTCCATTAGCGTGATGTCAGTGTCTGTAAAAAATAGAATGCTGAGGCAGACTGCAAAAAGGAAGATCTAAAAGCGAGGATTATTATAATGATTACAATCTCAGATAAACAACTTGAGTAAGTATATTAATGATTGAATTTGACAAAATATGTAACACACAATCTACAGCTATGCAGATAATATGTAGAGGAAAAACTGAATAAATCAGACTAAGTAATTATAATACAGAACAGAGAACAGTATTTTATGTACAATCTAAAACAAAAGAGAAAAATATGTCTACTACTGACATGGACAAGAAAATTAATGTGAGTACATTCACAACTAAGACTGAAGCCCAATGCTTTATTTGTGGCAGGACTGGCCATCTCAAGAAGGATTGCTGGCACTCACAGATGAACAATCAAAGATAACTAAATTATCAAGGCAGATATCAGATAGGTTACAACAGAGGTAGATTCTATAGAAGTCATAAAAAAGGGAGAGGTCTAGGTCATTCCGGAGGTGAATCTTCCATCGGAATCATGGATTTCTCAAGTACGTAATCCAGAAAAAATCAGGTAACTGGATGTATGGAAAAGGAAGAATGTAGTAATCACAGTGAAATCAACTGGATTTTAGACAGTGGGTGTATAGACCATATAGTAAATAATGATATCTATTTTTATAATCCTATAGATTTAAAAATTCCAGTGGATGTAAAACTGTCAGATGGCAAAATGTTTAAAGCAACCAATCAAAGTTTAATTTAAAAATCGATATAACAGTAAGTGGATAGAGTTTAAAAATGATTATTTTGTTAAAGGAATCAAACAGAAGTTATTAAATTTTTCAAAAATTACTCAGAATTGTACTATTGTAATCAGAAATGACAATGCCAAAATTTATTGGTTGCTAGTAAAATAACTGATTTGTTTGTTATAAACCTTTTTATAGTATACATTCTATAAAAAGTTTTGTAACAAACAAAGATAAAAAAGAAATTTATGCACATTAAGTAAAATTAACTCACAAAGAGAAATGGCGTAAGGCTCTAGGCCATATAAATTTTAAATATGTAAATAAGTTAATAAATAATAAATTAATGGTGGTGATGGTTTGCTAGACAAGATTGAAAGCACGAAAATGAAATGTTCAAACTGTATTAAAAGTAAAATGGCTAATGTATCTTTTGATAGTAATAGAATAAAGACTACTAAAATTTTAGAATTGATTCACATTGATTTGAATGGTTCACATTCACAACACAACTAGCTAATGTTGGCAAAAATATTTCTTGACATTTATTGATGGCACAAGAATTGTTCAAGTGAAAAATTAAAATTCAAATTGTTCAATTGTAAGTGTACAAGAATTGTTCGTACTAAAGGTAAAGCTGAAACTGGTAATTGTTTTAAAAACTTTGTTAACTTAGAAGATAATAAATTTAATAAAAAGGTTAAGAAATTACAATGTACAGATAAGGGCAAAAATTATTTAAATAAAGAAATTTGTGACTTTATAAGGCAAAAGGGTATAGGGCTATTACCATGTCCACCCTATGTTCATGAATTGAATGGAGTAGCAGAAAGATACAATAGCAGATCTATTATGAATATAGGTAGGTGTTTAATGAAGGAAGCTAAAATTCATTGAAGGTATTGGCCAGAAGTAACAAAAACAGCAGCATGTTTAAAGAACAGAACTATTGCTAATACAGTGGGAAATAGAACTCCTTATGAGATATTTTTTAGAATTAAACCAAATGTGGAGCATTTAAAAATTTATGGAACTACAGTTTTTGTCAGTGTGCCTGAAATTTTGAGAAAAGGTAAACGGGAAGATAGAGCTCGACTAGGTGTTTTGGTGGGTTATAATGAAAACATCTATAGTTTTAATTAATAACAAAATAATTAATGCTAGGCATGTATAGGTTGTCGAAGAAAATACTCAATATGTCTAGAAAAACTTGATGATCACAAAGAAAATGATAATAATGTTGAAATTCACCCTGGTTCAAACTTGTCAGATGAAATATTAAAAACTGATTAGAAAAGTGATGAAAGTTATTTAGATTCAAGTGAGACTAATTCTAGTAACACTGTAAAAAGTCTGGTTGGTAATGATGATTCAAATAATAATGAAGATAAACATGTTGAAGTAGGAAAGTCAAAAAGAAAGCAACTCCAGTATCTAGGTATGTAATCTAGTTTCCCATGTATATGTCAACTACATTGATGCAATGTACCAAACACGTGTGAGGAAGCGATGACCTCTCATAATTGTAAACAATGGCAAATAGCAATGCACTCAGAAATAAATAGTTTAAATAAACATAATACTTGGCAAATTGTTGAAAGGCCTCATGATAAAAAGGTTGTAAATGTTAAGTAGATTTTTAAGAAAAAAAAACAATGATATTTTTAAAGCAAGATTAATTGTAAGAGGTTTTCAGCAAAAGAAATTCAATGAAAATGTTTATGCACCTGTTGAGAAAATACAAACATTGAAGTAGATGAAAGTATAAAGTACAGAAATTTAATAGGTGAATTATTGTATATTAGTACAGGAACAAGGCCAGATGTAGCATACAGTGTTAATTATTTGAGTAGGTATCAAAATTGTTACTACCAAACACATTACAAATATGCAATGAGAATATTAAAATATCTCTATAAGACTAAGGATTTAAAGCTAAAATGCTATGATAATGTAGACAGAAATTTTGGATTGTATGATAGATTCTGACTACGCAGGAGATAATGTGGATCGTAAATCTACATCAGGCTTTATAGTTAGATTGTTTGGTAACTTACTTTTTTGGAAGACACAAACAAAATACAGCAACCAAATGTTCAACTTTTGCTGAATATATTGCTATGTCAGAGGCAGTGACAGAAGTACTTTTTATTAAAAACTTGTTAGGTGAATCGTTTAATGTAAAGTTTTGTGAACCAATTACATTGTAAGAAGATAATTTGGTGCTCTTATGATTGCTAAATAACTAGTAACTACAAAAAAATCGAAATACATTGAGCTACAGTATCATTATATAAACGAGAACTATGAATGGGGAATAATTGATATCCTAAAAAATTGATACAGAGTTTAATTTGGCAGACATATTAAACAAAGCTTACTTATGACAAAATTTATGAAAAACAGATTAGAGCTAAGATTAATTTAATATATATATGTATGTATGTATATGTATGTATGTAAAAGATTAATATTATAAATTTAAGGAGGCCTGTTGTAATGAAAACTAAAGTTATAATCGTTGTCCATCGCAGCACCACCTCACTTGAGTGTACACTCCCGATACATCTAGTCAGGGAAAGTATAAGAATATTTTTATTGTCTATGAACACACCTCTGTATAATAAGAAAATATGGCGTCCTCAATAAAAGTTCACTAATTATTATAACGGATATTCCTTGATCCTATAAATCTACGGTCCTATATAACAATTACAATCAAATTTTACATAGAGGTATTTAAGTCTAAAATTTCCTTTTAATTTTTTTTAGAGTTCCATACACTCCCTAAATAGGTACTTTGTTAATCCATTATCGTTAGGTACCATTTAATACCTTTTAAGAGAGCAGAATTGTAGATAAGGGAAGTAAATATTTTTCTTGTAAATACTAAATCTGTTAATAGACAATAAACGAACTTTTGGATTGTTTAACACTTGTAAGTTTTCTTGATTCACACTAGTCATTCACTCTCTAGATAACTAAGTTCACCGAAATATTTTTAACGTTCTATAAGTATAATTTTGTTCATAATTATGTTTTTATATTTTAAGCTTTGTTTTGTGTTCCAGTGAGGCTTATTTGGCGTCCGAGAGCGCTGGAGGCGCGGACGCACCCACGAACGCTTCGGCTGCGCCCGAGCCGAACATTCCCGACGAACTTATCTGCAGTTTGTGTCGGGACCTGCTCACCGATGCTGTTATGATACCGTGCTGTGGAAATTCATTTTGTGATGAGTGTAAGATTTTCACGATTTTTTTTAGAGTTAAAACAATTAAGAACTTGTTTAAAATCAATATCAGACTATGTGTTTTTTCAATATGGTTGACTTTACGAAATTTATGTCATTTTCTATAATATAAATGCGAAAGTGAGTTGATTTGTTTTCTGTTACGTTGTAACTAATTCGAGTAACTGCTTGTATGTCCTTTAGGTATTCGAGGTGCTCTACTAGAATCTGAAGATCACGAATGCCCTGACTGTCGTGAAAAAGAAATCGCGCCAACTACTTTAATACCTAACAGGTAGTTATACCTTGTCATTATATGTTTACTTTGTTCAATTGTTTTTGGTTTACCATTAACATTTGATATGTTTATAGGTTTTTAAGAAACTCTGTGTCTTCCTTTCGCAATCAAACGGGATACAGTCGTCGAATGCCTCATAGACCAGCGGCTGTACCGGTTCAACCGCTTCCACCGGTTCTGGGTAATATACTTAAAAAAATTAAATTATTCAACAAGGCTAGCCAAAACTCCTAAATATTATAGAAATCAAAGCCCGAAAATTTTCAATACAAATCTTCTACACACTTTTAATCACTAACCTAAGAGCTTTAGATATTCCTTTTTTTACTTTGTGAAGTTTATCTTCTAATATTTTCTAACAACTTTTTCCAAGAGAGTTTTCTTAGTTTCTATCAAGTACTATTTTTATTACCAGAACCTCCACTCGCACAAGGCCAACCAGCTAACAACGGCCCTGTGCTTTTGGACTCGAATAATGCAGGTATGTGTACAAAATTGTATGATTTTGTGTGAAATCAAACGGTTTGGGTGTGTCAAAATATTAACCAGGTAAAAATATGTTTAAACAAGCATGAAATGTTAAGTGTAAAATTAAGTGGTAAATAAGAGAAATAATTAAGTTTTCAGTATGAACAATAATACATTACAATCATGTCAATTTCATTAACATTCATTTTGTAGTGGTTTATTTAGGCTTATAAGTGAAAAAAAGGCACAATATCCGAATTACTAATGAATTTGAATTTGGCATTACATTCCTTTACATGTACATCACCACAGCATTGGCAAATTATAAGTATTTTATTAACTCCATTCTCTAATATGTTATTATGGAAACTATGACAGTATTATTATTTTAATTTCAGAAACCTGTAAATATAATTTTTGCAAATGAAGGCATGTAATAACATGTAAATTTTTCATCCTTGGCAAACATTATGTTTCAATCATTTAAAGCGGATAGGGTTTTTTATGTTTTAAATTGCCAGAGAGATTGTGACGATAAAATCGAATTAAAATGATTAAGTTATCAAGTAGAGATAGAAAAATAAATAGACAACACACAGTCAACATTTTACATCACCACCTTGTGTTCCTTTCCCATGGCTTGATTCTGTGAAATTATGTGTTTGTGTTTAATATTGTCTGTATTTAGTGGCTCCTCTATTATTGCAAATGATTTATGTATTACTAGATCATTGCTAGAGCAGTTACTTGATTACACACAAGTTATATTGAATGCAACTTATCTATTGTATGTTGTGAACCTGTAAATAGAATTCACAACAATAACACAAATATAGAGCATGTCAGAGTAAATAGAAAGTTTTAATGTAAGTAACAGTTGCTATGGTAAGCACTGCAGTGTAAGGAAATAATGTAAGAAAATGAAATTACTGTCACTTAAACTTGCATTCAACAGATCATTTAAAGAATTGAGAAATCTAATCAAAAGCCTAAAGGAATCATCAAAAATATCTTTTTCACTCTGGGAAGTCTATCGAAAATTAAAACACATATGGCCCTTTAAGAGCATTCTCTGAAGACAAGCAAGATCTAGTCTGGCACTAGTAGTAATACACATAATTTTTTTAAGAAATATATGTTGTAAATGCAAAGGATGCAAATAACAACATGCATCATAGTAAATGTGAAATTGATAAAAATGTACCTTATTGTCATGAAAATATAAATTAATTTTAATTTTTACATGGAATTAAAATCAACAAATATTTTTGTTTCATGTAAAATAGTGTACCATGTCATATTGATCAAATCAAGCTTATTTCATCTTAACTAATAAATACGATTTAGAGTTTGTTTATTTGTGACGCTTTTGCTAAGCTTTAGCCACTCACCTGATCATCATAAAATTTAGCATATATAATGTGAAAGGAAGAGAAAGGGAATATCTTTCACATAGGACAAGACTACTAACTTTTAAAGTTACACTGTACATTATATGTAATCATTTATGTACATGAGAATTAAATCCGTCACGTGCAAGGTATCACATACCTGTAAATTAACCCGGTCACAGTCATCCTTTGACCATCACAATTATGTGTAATGAAACGTATATGTATATAGTTATATAAAAAGCTAGCACAAAGCCTTTAAGTTAAGGAAAGCACGCGGTAAAATGCTAGAGTACCGACATCAATTAAAACTTTTTGCCAGGTTATTAGAGTTTTTTGTGTTAAACTGTTTATAAAATAATCGAATAAAAAACTTACGATGTAAAAACTGTTAAACCATGCAGTTGTATGTAGATTAATCCTACATGTTTTAAAGTATAATAATAAAAACGACAAATTAATAAGCGATTAATAATTAAAGAAAAGGACGGCCCGAGTGGGGCCAGCGGGCTGAGTGGAGGGCGACGAGGAGACGACGAATCAGATGGTTCGGCAGACGACAACATAACGCTAACGTTGCCGGCCGCTCATCGCGCGCCCGGGCGTCTGCAGCACTCGCACGATGTCGATCGACATCGGCACTCGCGCTACGGTACATCACTAACATCGTAAACGCATGTAGCACGCCTGCGTCTCGATTGCATGCTATTTTGCCCAAACCAATGGACTAATCTAGTAGACTTGATGACTTCTAATCTACTTTAATAACAATTTATTATATAGATAAATTTACATTCGGGTTAACTTGTCTTGAGCCCTGTTGAAATTTTATTTATTTTAGTAAAAAAACATTTGTGTAAATTAAAGGGTCAGGGTGTGTTAGTCGGGGTTTATAAGAAGATTATTTTTTATTTGTTATTCCCAAAAATAGATAATAGATCGTTCTAGATAAACATTGAATCAAAATTATCTAAAACAGTTTTCGTTTTACGTTAACCAATTCATTAATCAAGACCAATTTTTGGCTTATCCTAGCCAAGGCGTTCACTGCCTACACACATCGTTACAAAAATTTGATATCTATTAAGTACTGTCCTTCACAAATATTTTTTTTCAACGAATATAATCTTATTGTATTCGTCTAATTTATATTATTGTATAAATTTATAATACTGCTTGCTTTATCAACAAGACACCCATCTATTTATATTCATGCTTAGCTCAATTCGGTTGTGGATTAAATCACTCTTTAGTAATTATTTGTAAAAGATAAAACTGCGTATATGTTTAGTAATGAAAATTAAATTGTTGCAGGTCCCAGGCCTCCTCTTGGTCTGAAACCTCCTGGCATAGAAACTCCACCCAATATGCCAATGAACGTAAGTAAAATATCTAGAAAAGTGATAAACTAAAATAAGCTATAATTGATTTATCTATATTTAAATGAAAAAATGTCATTCTCTTTTACTCTCACAGTTACCGAGAATCGATGAGCAGAGAGCCAGTACTCCAACCATAGACGAGAGAAGAGATCCTATGACTTCACAAGTAAATATATAGATAAATTTTTAAAATACTTTTTCTATTGAATTATTGCACTATGTTGACCGCGGTTATATGATGATATATCTACCACCATCCACCTAGGTGATATCACCCAGGAAATAATTCGACACAGGCGGAGGACTTTGTTCGCCTTGTAATTGATTCAACCGTGTGAGTAAAGACGACTTTTTTTATTCATCTTGTGTACTTTTCACCATCACTCAATAATAACAAAAACTTTCAAATAGAAAAGAATAATAATATTTAAATAAGTTTGAGTTAGATCAATTCATTAATTGTTAATTTAATCAGCTCAGGTTTTTTTGGCTTTAATAAACGTTAAATATTAAGTTATCTGTAAATTTGTAAGTTTTTATTTATAATAATGCTTTGTATGTGTGATAAATCTACACAAGCTAATTAAAAAAGTTACATATGTTCACCTAAGTGAATCAATTCCAAGGTGGGCAAAAGACCTCGGCTTATGGCAAATTATTTGCTAAGGTCGATATTCTTCCAAGGTGAAATGAGGACACCAAAAAAATCTCCATTCACCGAGTCGATATCCCCTAGGTGAGCATAGTGTAATAAACCTTCCCGTTCAATATATTTTGGAGTTCAACGAACAGGAACGAATATATTGTAACGTCTGTAATGGTATTTCAATTGTTTCAGGTTGTATATAGTCGAGGTCCTCCACCTTTCATGCCACGAGGTCCACCATCAACGCGGCGCTATGAGTAAGTAACGTGCTAGATCAAGTTCTTTCGTTTCTTGATTAAATTTATACAAGTATAACAATTTGGGATAGTTTTTAAATAATTACAGTAAACACACTAAACCGCAGTTAATTACAATTCCACGGATTTGACTGACCCTTTACCGAATAATAATCTCTAGACCTAGTTGCATCGGATAAACGTAGGCTGGCAAAGTCTTATAGAAAGGTCTTGAGCTTACCCGAATATTTTTATCATAACACGAATGACTAAATGTGCTATGAACTTCTAGATTTCTAGTCTTCTAGTGAACAAGTTGATATAAACTTATGTTATTGGTGATTAATCACTTGTTCACTTGGACCAAGTGATTAATCATTCACTTGGTCCGCAGCATACAGGTTCATATCGTGAAATCAAAGTCATTACTTTTACGGTAAGTATTTGCACAGACCATGAAGAAATAGTCTTATAAATAATTTATTTTTTATAAAACACGACCTTTTTGTTAAAATTAATAATAAGTATCTTAAGAGAAGGTAAATCAGTGATGTGTTTTCCACTTGAGTGGTTGAGATACCTCTCGTACGTGGATTACTCAACAAAGTGACATTATAATTGTATCTAGGCATAGAAAAATGAAATCATGTTTTTTTTTATAGATTTAATTGAAACATAATGTTAAAGTAAAACACTACTTTTGAACATTACAGTCTATAAGACTGGTTTAAATGTAATAACTCCTCAAAATTTGTTGACAAATTTACAAAATATTTAAAGAAATAACAATAATAATATTTTTTTATATAGAACCTACCATAATCACCCTGCCTGATGGGAAGCATGAGTTATGTTTACTGCAAAGCGATCAAATATCGTATATTTGTTTTGTCCCAACACTAAAACTAATTTATGCGTTCTGAGAAAAAATTATGAATTAAATGTTAATATCGTTAGATATTTATTTATTTTACTGCTTTATCTAGTTGTTTTCTTATTGTCTATAATAAAATCAAATACCAAAAAACTGTTCCTTGAAAACTTTTACTATTAACTTATAATGTCATTGCACAATTTTTATGATATGAGTGAAAGTAAAAAATATCCAATGGTATTAACATTTGATTCCTGATTCCTTCTCAGAACACAAACTGATTTTGGTGTTGGGACAATAAAATATAGGTAGTAGAGCCACGCTGATTTCAGCATGAACGGGCCGGCTCGACCGGGGCAGTACTACCCTCCCACAGAAGACCAACCTAAAGCGCCAGCATCCGTGCTGTCGTGTTTTGTTGGTAAGTGTGAGACCGGAGGCCCATTGATGCAGGGGTGACAGTTAACGTGGTAACTGTGTAAGCCTCATACTGTCACGATGACTGTCATGCCTTTTACGTCCCCAAGCCGGGTGTGAAAAAGCATCTCACAAGGCCACCATAGTGTGGGTCGCCGTACTGCATTGTCTGCATTTGCAATGAGTATGGTGACCACAACTCTTGGATTTTATTCATGCTTTCCATCACGCTGAGTAGAGTCACTTTGGCAGGCTCTTAATGTAGAAAAAAAAATATAACATATTTAATCACCTTGTAGTAAACATTACTCTAGATCTTCATTTCATGCAACATTTTTTTTAGTGTATTTGAATATTAACTTGTTTTTTAAGTATTTTTACTTTTTTAGTCATTGCGGGACAGGTCTTTCACTCTGTTGATCATAGGATTGTCCTTCATAACAAACTTATTTTTCCAAATCTACTGGGATTGTATATGTATATTATCTAGGACTTGAGTACTCATGAAAATTAAACAAAAGTGACCTAACTCGATGGAGTTATGTCATTTTATAACGTAGTTATAGTGGGGACCTTCCGCTTTCATCATCAGACCCTGGATACCATCTTAAGACAAGGTACTTGTCAAGACGAATTAAACGAGTTAGGTTAGGTTGCGTCGTTTCATTACAGAGTTCTTATGGCCACTTTTCTTCTCCATTATCAGATCAAGTTCATGTCATCATAATATTGAATTGTGTCCAAAATTTTAGCTCAATTGGTTGAAGATATTTGCTTCAAAATTGGGTTACAAGATACCACCCGAACAAACATAGTTATGTATAAATTGCATGTTAAATAAAAACTTGTAACAAATTGTTTTACACAAGTTCCTCTCTTCTGTTCCTGTATCGTGAATTTTCAGTTTGTCGTGTATTTTAAGTATCTTTCCTTCACCAGAATCATGGGACCCGGTGGACCGCCGCGACTACCTTATAACGACCACTACCGCCGGGAGCCCTACCAGCCACCTCCACCTGGCATTAAAGACTCTCCCACTAATGGGTATGACAACATTAATGACATTGTTTTATCATCGAAATGTTTTATAGAGTTCTTAATTGGTTTACTACTTCTATTCGTTTTTAAAGTCATTCAACTTAATTTACATTAAAAAAAAAACTCATCCTCTTAAAAATTATAGTTTTGAGTTGTGTTGCTTTTGTTGTAAAAAAAAATGTTTTAAATTAATTCGAGTTCTATGTATAAGCATGTAATTTAATTAGACAATTTGAATTGAGATTCTTCTCCTTCGTTGGATAAAACTTATTGCAT
Organism: Hypercompe scribonia; assembly: GCA_949316085.1. Taxonomy (NCBI): domain Eukaryota; kingdom Metazoa; phylum Arthropoda; class Insecta; order Lepidoptera; family Erebidae; genus Hypercompe; species Hypercompe scribonia. The sequence continues at coordinate 11,288,993 of OX438975.1, forward strand.
GATCGATCCGAGTGAAAGCGTACAATTAATTGTGCGTGCGTCTGTTGTCTTAGGCATGGTGATGATCCCCTGGAGGCGTTCAACCGGATGATTCGTGAAAAGGAAATGCGTGCGAAGCGACGTGAAGAAGAACGACGTCGTGCAGCGTCTGGCTCACGTAGCTCTCGCTCACGCACGCCACGCTCACCACGCTCTCCACGCTCGCAGCGCTCGCCTCGTTCACAACGCTCCCCTCGATCGCAGCGCTCGCCCCGCTCACCTCGTCCTATACGCTCGCCACGCCCGCAGCGCTCGTCACGCTCGCCACGTTCACCCCGTGCCAGGCCTCGCAGTCGTGGTTCCAGCCGACTCCGGTATTCTAGGTTCGTCTACCCTATCCCATTCCGTTTTCAATTTTAAATGCTCTATGTGTTGCAGAATGTCATTTCATGTTTTTATTTGCCAATCTTGACTTCGTGATTTGTGTGCATATGCTTGGTTCTTATAAATTTTAATCAATGAACATAGATATATTTCACGTAATAAATTATCCATTCAGTAATATTTTTGCTTATTCTAATGCAACACATTTTATTTAAAAAAATATAAATTAACAATTGCATCTTATTTATACATTATTTTGTGTAAAGGTATTTTATTGCATCTAGTCATAGCTTTAATTACTTTTCTTTTCTAAAAAGTTGTGTGTTGTCCATTATCGTAACGATTATCATTATCGGCTATCAATGATGTAGGTAGCTAGAACGTTTACCGCTACCCTAGTGATAGATCAGTAGGTAGGGTAGGGATATAATTTTAACATTAACATAGCAAGTGTAATAGTATCATATGTAAAGTTTTTTATAATTAAATTTTTAAACTACAAATTTATGTGCAAATATGAAATCATTGAGATATCGTTCTTATTGGTTAAGACTATTTACCAGCCTCTTCGATGATCATGTAAAATTTTTAAAGTTTTATCATGCATGTTTTCTACTTCTTGTCAAATATTAAATATGTAGCCACTTTCCTGGGGGCGCAATTATACAGCAAACTGTTAGTAGGGACAGTTTAATTTTTACATTTCACATACATAATTTTTACAACGCACTTGATTGCAGTTTATCGTGGTGTTAGTATTTACTGCATAAGTTGAGAGTACAGTACAGTACAGTACAGTAAGTTGAGATTACTTCCAAAGAACAAAAAACGGAGACCCTTCTCCAGCATATGGGCCATTCACAAAGGAAAATAGCAGAACTTGCTGGGGTCTATAAAAAAGAAATTAATAATATGAAAATAAATTTTGATACAAGTCTACTTTCTACTAAAACATAAGACAAAAGTGGCAGAAACATTATAACGATGTCAAAAATTAAGCAAAAATAAAACACCTCGACTGTATCTTAGAGTGGGTTACATAGCCAACAATAAACCACACTGGTTTGTCTGGTCTGTTGCGACAAGTTCAAGAATGGTAATCTCCCTAATTTACGTGATAAAACATCACGAAGTTTTTGACAGACTCAGTGTGTCTTCGGATTAACATATAGGACACATAGCGCATAGGACAGAAATTGAAACTGTAAAACGATGTAGTAAAAAAGTTTTGTATTTAACTTCACAATGAAATTGTACCTGAATATATATGTGATATAAATACAGTGATTATCAAAATTATTATTACTTATTTAACAATTAAATAATAATAAAGTATAAATATTTCCAAATTAATCGTAAAAATTTACAACATACGGCAACTATAATACTTGGAAATATATTCTACATTCATTACACCGTGTGTAGGTTGGAATCTTAAAAAAATATATAAATAAAAGAAATCTGGAGATATCGAATTTGGAAATCGTGTAGCGTGTAACTGACCGCATCATCCGCCCCGCGTCGTAGAACTTCAATATGTTTATTACCGTTTCTTTTTTACCAAGTACTAAGCAATGATTTAGGTCACGGAGCCAATGTATAATTTATACTTTGTTTTTATTTCACAGATCTCGCTCTATTTCTCGTGGTCGGATCCGCCGGTCGCCATGGTCACCACGACGTCGTCGCACTCGAGAAAGGACTTTGTCACTCACCAGGTATTTGCTTCGCAAAATATTTTTCTTATTTTTTATAAGAGCTCTTAGATTGCTAGAATATTAAGAAAGAATGTAAAATAATAATAAAAAATATCTTCATGAAAGAGGTTACATATAGATATAGGAGTAAGAATTAGAAGTTTTGTTGTTCGTCAACAATATTTTATCCGTGAGGGAGCCCTAATTAGCCAAAAATAGGCCGGCCTGGCCAAAGTGATTCTAGGAGTACGTGGAGTTATCGAAGTTCAAACCCCTCTCGCCCTTATGTAGGGAGAGATACAAGAACGACAGTACCTTTTACTTTCATAATTAATTGTTATAAATACTGACTATGACTATGTTGCTATGATTAGCGACTGAACTTTGCTAATATTATTGACAGATCACCTTCCCCGCGTAGACGTCATCGTTCACCGTTGCGATATCGGTCTCCGCTCCGATCGCCGCTGGGCCGCTCTCCACTTCGAACTCCGCTTCGTTCTCCTCTTCGTTCTCCGCCACGGTCCCCTGCACGCTCTCCGCCACGGGATCCACTGCGCGAGCAATTACGAGAGCCTCTACGCTCACCCCGTCGATCTGCGATGCGCTCTCCGGTGCCCCGTAACGTTTCACCTCATCGGTTAGTATCAATTACTGTTAGACGTATTTAATTAATTAATTATATCCGTCTTCATAATTGTGTTACATGGTATGAGTGATAATATATTTTGTTGACAGATATACCGGTGTCTACGACGAACTGTTATCGCCGCCGCGACGTAGTGTTGAGCCGCCTTACGGAGCCAGGTACGATTGTAAAAGTCTAAATAGTGTCTCCCTGCGCCCTTTACCGACAAATACAGAGAATATGTTGGTTCGATGTTACAAAATTGCTAAGCGGATTGAACCTGTGCTTTCCTTTTAGTGTTCAAAATCGATTACAAACGATACAAACAATGTCGTTGCTTTATTGCGCGTATATACCAGTGTGTTAGCATAAGCTGTTAACAATATTGTTGTTGATATCGTTATATGATATCCAGTGTATGCTCACAAAGCAAATGAAAAAAGTGTATCTCTATCCTGTAATTAACGGAAATTGAATGGTAAGTATGAAAGTAGAACGTTGGTTCTATTTAAAATAGTCAAATTGTATAATGTCTGTGATAATTTCATATTTAACTTATTATTTTTATCTATGATATCCGTATACTTTAACTAGTAAGAATATTTTTATTAAAATGTTAGATATTTACCGCCTATTATTCTTTTTGTTCAGCTAGTAACAAGTGTTAGAAGAAGAATCGTAGTAGCGTTATGATTATAATTGTAATATTTTACGTATCTTTTTTAGAAAGGTTACCTAAAACTGTGCAAAAAACATCTGAATAATATGTTCAACAGTTTGTAGTCTTCATCCATTAAATTAGGCCTGGTGCTCTTTGGTGTACGGAATACGAAGCTTTAAATTGAAATAAAGAATATTTACAACACTTAAAATTAAGTTAGTCAAGTTATTTGTAATTATGAATTAAGAAACTAATAGCCTGATCGACGATTATCATTAGTCATCACTTGCTAGAAATAATTTTGAGCATATAAAGTTTTTTTTTAGGCTAAGAAATCAAACCACGAATTGACAACCTTAGCTTGTCGAATGAATACCACAACATAACTGTTCATCTGATTACTACACGTATTCGATCATGGATGGCGTGAAAATTTTTTTGTTATATATTTAAGTTATAATTAGTTCAAATAACCGATACCTTGTAGTTATTTAGTGCCGAAATTGTCCAATAATTTAGGTCCAAACGACGATGGTACGAATGATTTGATAAACAAGAAAATAATGCTACAAAGTTTAATACAGCTTATGATGACCAATATGAAAATATGTACAGAATGTTGCCATACTATACTATGCTATATTATATGAGTGGGGCCTTATTTTATGACCATAAAATGACCCTCCCGATCGCGACATCTTTAGGAGACAATGTTGTATTAAACGACTACTTAAAATTGCCTATTCTATTAACAAATATAAGATTATTGACAAAACGAATAATAGAAAGTTTTGGAACTGTGTTGTGCAGATTTGATGAAATCCAGAGATAGATAAAGTTTCAGTTTAGGTGCTGCACTACTGAAAAATATTTATTTTTAATCTTCTAGATTTTTTTATTACTGCAATGAATAAAAATCATTTTATCATTTTTCTTTGCCTCTTGATTGGGATTATTTATTTCGACCAAGTGTGGATTGAATCGTTTTTGCGCAACATGGTGGAATTAAAACTAATTGGTAAGTTTAAGTTCCGTTAAATTTATACAAGTCTCTTTTTAAAAATGTGGTATAGAAAACAAATTTAAAAGCGATTGACTATTAGTAATGATATACTTTAATCTTTAAAAACATTTACGAATTACGATCAACTTTTTCCCAGTTAACACTTGCGTAATGCGCGTGACCTTGATAGAAGCCACCATTTTCAAGATATTTTAAAAATTTTTTTTTCTATAGTTACACAGATTATTAAGATTTAGTTTGGTTAAACATTTGAACGCCATGATAATGAAAAAAAGTGCTTCCGACACAGAACAAATTCCTTTGTTTCATACTCATAAAATAACTAGCTTTTGTCCGCGGCTCCTGCAAGTAGATATGTTTAAGAGTTTTTAAAAGAGAGAAAAAATTAAAGCTAAGTACTTTTAAAGTTCAATTCCGTCATTTTCGTCCTCAGTTCAGCCATCACAGTAATGAAATATCACCTTGTTTTGACATTCATTAATAAAGTTCTTTCCCAAATTCAGATATAACATATCTCTGTAACTGGCTGGTTTTCAGGCGACTTTTCTAAATAATTTACTAGGAACCTAGTTTCATCAATCTTTTGTTTAATTTCATCAATTAATTTTAATGGTCAGTTTGTTTCATAGTTGGCTTTGCATTCCGCTTCGTCATACGAAGAGACCTCCATGATTTTACACTTCACTATCGTCGGAGTTAGAAACTGTGTTGTTGTTATAAAATGTACTTACGAACTCCTGGATTGTATGGTTCAAGCATAGGATCATCTCGGTTGTACATTCCACGCTTCTTTATCCAGCCATCAAAATGCTATTGAAATCGTTTTATTGTGTCTTTGACTATTTTTCGGGTCTCTGTGGAACCAACCACAATTTACAATATATAGTATAGGTATAGACTAATCCCAAACTGAAAACTTGCCGTCCTTACTGTAGAAATACAAAGTAACTTCGGTTTATTACAATGGTTCAGTGAATATATCTTTAAAATTCTGAATTATTTTATTTTTTTTTTATCGTAATGAATATGATTTTCATAGTTTCTTTCTTAAGTATTATATAACTTCATTGGATAATACTCTCAAGAATGTATGTAGTTTTTCTGATTACCCTTATTAGTACGGGAGGCCACGACGCTAAATTGGGATTTACTCGAGCGTCATAGAGACCTATTCGGTTGTGAAGCTTAGACGATAAAAAAAAAACGACATATAAAACATACCATTTCATCAGTGGGGGGAGCGGCTATGTATTTTCAAAAATGTAAAAAAAAAACAGTTCCATGGACATACTCGAGTGTGTCAGATAATGATATTATAATATGTCCTACGTATTTTTAAAAATATACAATAATAGGGGTGGTCGTACGTAGGGGTGAAAATAAAAAAAAAAAAACTTTATCGAGCGCATCAGATTTTCGAAGGGGATGTTAAGTGAACCTAAAACAATACTTTTATATAATAACTAGCTGACCCGGCAAACGTTGCTTTGCCATATAATTATTTCTAAGTAATTTGAGCGGGATGAAAAATGATCAAATTACTAAAATGACTATTAAAAAATAAGTGTTGATCGTAGAAGGGTGAAAATTGAGGATTGTATGTATTTTTGTATGTTGTATCATAAAAAAATAGAAATTAAAAATTTTGTCTAAAAAGTAAAAAAAAAATAATAGG